>OY856409.1:966233355-968795855 GCA_963693085.1 Alisma plantago-aquatica | reverse complement strand
TATCACTTGAGTAACTTGGCTAAACCACTATATAAATTGCTTGGCCTATTGATAAATGTCAAGGCACACATGAAGAAGGACAAACTTGTGATGGTGATATACAAAGGGGGGTCCAAGGAAAAAGGCAAGGCCAAGAAATGTTATGACGCTAAGCTGAAGACCAAATCTTCTGCACTCAAGATAAGAAGAAGGGTATGTGCAAAAGGAATATGTCATTTTCACTTAAAGGAACCGAGGAAGAAGAAGAAAGGGATATAGATCTCCACTTTAGGACCCAAGAAGAAGTAGGCTAGAGTTGTGTGGGTCTAGATTTGCTGCCACTATAGTTGAAATCTGTCATTTATGGACATCTAATAGAATTAGTGAATTGATATTACATACTTTCCATCAATGAAAAACATAATGTATCTTGTATGTACAAGAATATTATGAATAAATGATAACTTGTTTTAGAAGATAAGATCTTGTATGGTAGTTCCCTATGTCTAATAGTCTATACATGATAGTTCTAAAATACAAATATGAACAATAAACATATTGCATGACTTGATAACTAAAACAATGAATACCTATAGCATCGTCAACTAATGCACATATATGAGAACTACATTTGTAGAATCAATAAAGATGGTTTCTAGACTCTTTTGGCTAATGAACCAATATAGACATGCAAGTCTTATTTATTGGGAAATATGACAAAAGCACCTTTCACTACATGTAGTGGGAGAGTGAGTATTCTATTAGGGCTCATACATGCTGATGTACATAAACCTTTTAGAATAAATGCTTGAGGTGTTTAATAGTACATCATTGTATTTACTAATGATCTTAGTAAATATGGTAATTTGTATTTAATTAAATACAAGTCTTAATATCTTGAAGTGTTCAAGAGGATCATGAATGAATTACATAACAAGCTTGGTAAAAGTATTAGAACACTTCATATGATTGATGTGGAAAATGGTTTGATCCAGAAGTTTGAGGATCTTCCGAAGACTTTGATAAAGTATTAAAATGAACTCCACCTAAAACATAATAATGTATTAGAAGGAAGGTATCACACCCTATTATTCATGGTGCAATAATAAATGAATCTTCCAATTTCCTTTTGGCACATGCTTTACACTAAAAATGTAACGTATAAAATGGTTCAAAATAGAATATATGAGATATGGCATGGGAAGTGTGCTGATATGTATTTCATAAGGATTAGGAACGAAAGCTTATATAATAAAATAGTTTCTTGAAAATCTTTGTCCACAAATCGCATATATGTTATTTTTTTGAATACTACTTTTATATTCCAACCTGACAACAAAAATGTTTATTACCAGGATAGATGTATTACTGAAGGGAGTTTAATTCTAAAGTTATCAATGGAGATAAGTAGAACTAAAAAAGTTCAAGACCAATAAGAAAACATCAAAGCTAAAGAGGTACAGTAGGAATGAATAAAATCCCTAATTATTGTGGAATCTCAAGTTCCTTATATAAACGCAAAACCTCAAAGATCTAGTAAGTCACACCTTGAGCTTGAAATATTAGGATATCTTATGGATCAAGAAGGTGGTGACTTGGTCATGGATGATGAGACAACAACATATGTAGAAGCTAATGAGGGACCAAAATCTAAGAAATGACTTGAGGCCATGAGATCAAAGATGGACTCCATTTACACCAACAAGGTATGACCTTGGTGGATCCACCTAAAGGGGTAAAACCCATAGGGTGCAATTGGGTTTTCAATAAGAAGACCAATATGTATGGTAGTGTACAAACCTATAAGGACAAACTGGTTACAAAGGGTTTCATACAAGTTCAAGATGTTGAACATGATGAATTCTTTTCCCTAGTTGCCATGGTTAAGTCCATCGGGATCATGCTTGCCATTGCATCTTAGTATGACTATCAGATTTGGCAAAAGGATGTTAAAACTACATTCCTTAACATTCATATTGTAGAGGATGCGTTTTTGAGATGACCTAAATGTTTTATAAATCTAGTTATTGCAAATGAAGTCTGTAAGTTATAAAGGTCAATCTATGGATTGAAGCAAGCATTTCAAAGCATGCATATTTGATTTGATAAAATAGTCAAAGAGTTTGACTTTAGTCGAAGTGAATATGGAATCTATGATTACAAGAATTTAGTAGGAGCATATTTATATTCCACATAATGATGAGGAATGACGTCCTTATCATGCAAATGTTAAAATTGGTCAGGAAGTACCTTCTCTATGAATAACGTAGGGGAGGCATACTATATCTTAGGAATCGAGATCCATATAGATAGATCTAGAAAGCTTCTTGACCTAAGTAAGAGCATATACATTGGCAAGATGGTGAAGGGATTCAACATGCATGACTCACTAAGAGAAAATTTGTCCATGTTCCATGGAATTGATCTATCAAGAGCCTAGTATCCTGGTTCTTGTACGGAATGGGAATACATGAGTAAGATTCCATACGCATTCACAATTGGATCTATCATGTATGCAATGTTATGTACTCATCCCGTAGTCTCATATGTATTTCACATGACAAGCATATATCTGTCAGATCCCTGTGAAGGTCACCAGACTGTCATAAAGAACATCCTTAAGTACTTATATAAGGAGTTTGACCTGAGAGGGGATCCACTCCCGAATAAAAAATTTGAAGAATAAAACATCCATCACTAACACACTCAAAGGTATGCTGGAATAAGTAGAACATTTTAAAATTTCAATAAATTGTATTTAAAACAATCGTAGTGTAGAAGCAGAATTAAACAAATGACTATATTCAATTTTCACAAAGATTACAAAAGTACACCATAATATTTCATAGGGTTTACATGAATGATACAACATAAGGTTCTATGTAGAGGGAAATCTAAAATGCTTCAAATCTATCTCCAAGAAACATCTCCAAGAGCTAGTTCCATGTTGGAAGCTATGTTCTCCTTGGTCATGTTCAACACCTCGATCTAAACCTGGGTGGTTGGGAAGACACCCAACAAAAGAGAAAGGAAAACAAAGTATGTGTCAACAAGTATGAATAGGATATCATGGAAAAGAAAACATGTAAATAAAGGCTAGTTTTCATCATAATATGAAGATTTCAAGAGTATGGGGCTATTTAAAATAGATGCTTGCCATAACATTAAAATATTAAAGGAATTGCATGCATTTTTAATATTGACTACATTAACTAAATAGGGTTGAGGCACCTACCAGACCTCAACTAATAGGTGAGGGGAGAATTAATACATTCCTATTCACCTATACATATTTTATGGGGGAGAATAAGACATTCCCCAGGGTGAATTAATACATGCCCTACCTATGCCCAATATCAAGATTGGAGTTGCATAGGTAACCAAACTAGAGCAACTAGAGAAGGTAAAATAGCAAGAAACCAAAACCTTAGAAGAACATGGTAAATAGAGATGGATATCATCGATTTTAAACATATAAGCATGAGTTTTGAGCATGTAGTAAGCAATATATGAGAAGGGGGTTATAAAACTAACCTCTAGGAAGGTGGACATGTTAAAGAAGCAAGGTTCCCAAGCTAGAGAGGTTGATTTCTCCAACAAAACTCCAATCTCAAGCAAGAAGCACCTTATCCACTTTAGAGGTGAAAAACCCTAGCAAAAGAACTTGGAGATGAGGTGTTTAAGGGCTCTAAGTGGGGTTTCACCATGGAAGGCCATGGTTCTGACCTAGAAGAAGGTGGGAGGAAGAATAACAACATGAAAATAGGGAAGGAAAGGCGGAAACATACTAGTTTTGGTCAAAATCACCAAGAAGGAGCTTTATGAACCCTAAATAGAGCAAATTCGGAATCCTAGGAGCCTTCTTCACCAAGGTAGGCACCCACTTTTACCTTGGGACAACACCTTCGTGGCCAAATAGAGTAGCAACAATGTTCTAAGATGGATAAAAGAGAAGGAGAGAAAGCGTTTTTGAATTGGGAGGTGGGAAGGGGTAGATATGGCTTTATAAAGAAGGGGGCAAACATGAGGTGTCTATGGGACTTTCCATGTGTCCTTAGCCTAGGGCTTCATGGCCATGCAAGAGGATAGCTCATAGAGACTTCTTGTATATCAAATGTTGGTTCTAAAATCCCATGGATACTTCTAGGCCATACCCACCATCCTCCAATCACAGAAATAACCCCATTGGTTGATAGCTTTTAAAGATAAGCTCATTTATAATGAGGGTAATCCCTAAAATTCCCTTGGAGAGAAACACCTTTAAACCAAGGTGAAACTAGGTGCCCCATGGTTCAAAATATCTATAATGGTAGGGGATTATCTATAGATTATAATTCATGTGATAATTTGCAAAGAAAACTTCCCAATTGGGTAAATTGCATAAAAGTTCAAAATGTACCTAAAATTGCACAACTTACACAAACAACATCCAAATTGAACCAAATTTAAAACATAGGATCATTTTATGATTTAAAAACACATCACAAAGTTAGATTAAGGTTTAGAGAAATTAAATATGGTAATGAAGCTCGTTCAATACATTAAGCAAGGTTTGCGACCTTACACTTCTAGCACAAATTTATTTTCCATTATTCCACTTAAGTGGTGATTTTACATTTAAGATCCTTTAATAAGATTTCACAGAGTTATTTGTGCATAAACCCTTCCGTTTCTATAATTCTTGAACAAATATCCACCAAACCACTATAAATTCCACAATTTAAATATTAAGGCCAAAAAGAGATAGAAAGGAAGATAACCGAAGAAGTGAAGGTGACAGAGGTGGCATGGAAGAAAGAAGAGCAACCGTACAGGATAGACCGTGATGAATGCTGGCAAAAACCAAAGTATCCTACCTACAAACTAAATGTAGATGCAGCCTATAAGAACAAGCATGTAGGTGCTGCGGCGATATGCAGAGACCAGTTCAGATGTTGGCATGGAGGAATGGCACGCGATTGTAAGGCTGAGAACTCCCTTGAGGCTGAACTTCAGGCAATTGATTTATCTATGGATCTTGCCCATGACCTAGCGATTGACCATGCTATTATAGAAACTAATTCCCGGCTAGTATGCATTGCAGTGGAGATGGATCATGATGAGAATCCGAAGCTGGCGAGATGGATTCTTCAAATCAAGAAGAAGAAGAAGGCCAATTGGTCCATTAGATATGTCCACAGGGAAGAAAATAATGCTGCAGATACTCTGGCTAAGTTCCACCTAAAATCTGGGAATGGATTCTATTATTACAGAATACCGCCTAAAACTATTGAAGGAATTATGCATAAAGAACTTTGTAATGGTAGTAGTACTACCAGATTTCATTCTTGCAATTCAAATAATGTAGTCACCTTCTTTGATAATTTAGCTTGCACGAGGAGGGCAAGATGAATAAGATAGCCTCCTGACTTCAAACAGAGATAGAAAGGAAAGGAAAAGCTTGGAAAAGGGCTAAAAAGAGAATATGTCCAAGTTTTAGTATGTTACAACTTGAGAAGGCCAAAAGGATTAGTTCATTTAGTTATAGTAATAAGGAAGAGTTGGGTGTAAAGGGTTACATCTATGCAAGCTTCCAAAATGACAAAGTAAACCACAATATATTTGTGTTTGACCTTACAAACTATAAGCTGGGAGAGTTTCGAGTAAGAGACAATTGGTAATTCAACAATAGAAGATGAATACCTTGCTGTTATGAACACAACATAGGAACACAACATAGGATGCTGTTGAACTTGTGGGAGGTTCCAACCAATGATGAAATAGTAGAAATACTATGAAAACAATGGATCTACTTGATAGGAAAAGGAGCCCATATAGCATACTATGACATTTCCATTTCATACAAGAGATCATAAAATGAGGAGATGTGAATACTTGTAAAGTCCTGACTAGAAATCAAATGTTTCTAACCCAATAAAAAGCACTTGTGCAATAAGAACATGATGGACATGTTAAGATCACTTGGAATAAAATATGTGGGTGATTGGCTCTAAGTGCAAGTGGGAGTCTGTTGGTATGTATGCCCAGAGAGTCAATTATACGATGATTGTATTGGGGGAATTAGTTGATAATGATAAAGTTAATTCCATCTATTATGTTTGTCCCAATTATTTGATGATGATACATACATAGTAGATGTATAAAGAATGATGTTACTCAACGACATATGTCTTCAGGTAGAGGAGCTAAAAAAAGAGATCATATGTATGATAAGAGTACATGCATTCTTGTTATGTCCCTAGTCAGATATTACTGTGGAAGAAAATAGACAACAATAATACATAAGACTAGAATGTATGCTGGATAATGACAGAGCCTCATTAGTCATGATATGGGATATCATGTCAAACACCTAGACACATGTTAGAGAACCGCATACCGGACAGACCCACCTTAAGAGTGACACATGGAGACCATGGAATAGTAGTCAGAATCAGCTCTCGTGGTGATAGTAGTGATTGTGGTTCTTAGATCTAAATACACTATACTCATTACATGCCGTTCAATATATTTTGACATCATCCAACATGACCTTGAATAAGGGTTGCCATAAAGGTAATGCTTGAGTGCATTGTGACACATGGGGAGTGAGTGTGAGTGATGTAAATGGGATTTGTCCCTCCTACATGAGATTCATATCCTGGCCATTTGATAAGAGAGAATAAGAAACATATGGTCATATTCTTGTGAGTCAATATGTGATATGTGAGGTCACATGCATCTCACACAGTCTGTTCTAGTTCAAGGAACATGGATTCAACGTTGAGAGGATAAAAAATCCACATCTCAAGTTCAATCCAGATATCAGAGACAAAGGAACTATACAATCTCTATAACACTGATCACATATTGTAGGTTGAAGTTGTTCTCTAACATTCTAATACTTGGGTAGCAATGACGTGTTTCTAGATATTTCTCATTGCTTGTGATGTTATAAATTAGTAGTGGACATTCACTGCCACATTACTTGGGACCTATATGGTCACACACATATGATGCAATTGAAATAGGAGTTTACTTATGAATTAGATTTAACTTGATTGCTAATGTAACATCCCTGACCTGGGTTATGCTTTAACCCTAGGTGTTTTGTTTAATAAATATAATTATATGCTTGATATTATCTTTTGAAAAGTAATTAAGGCTCAAGAGGAACTTATATTTCAATTTTAGTCCATTTTGAATAATGTTGAAAGTAATGTTTTACTTGCTTTGGACTAAAGTGCAAATTACCCAAGTTGAGGGGTTAAATTGCAAATTGTGCATGATAATATGTTCCTCATGTTTTGAAGCATCATGGGAATGAAGATGATGCAGAGGTATGGCTTATGATAGCCTGAGCACCAAGAAAGAGCTGGTAAAGCAATGTTTGTGCATTAAAACCTAGTTTTGGTGTAATGTGCAATTTACACAAAACCTAGGGTTCAATATGCAATTTACCACTTAAATAAGGTCCTTAATGATCTTAGAATCTTGTAGAGGCAAGGAAATGAGAGGGGCATCTCATTTGAGATACTTTGAAGGAGAGAGAATCTTGATATTAAAATAATCAAGATTTAAGCATAAATGGAACTTTACTTCAAATTAATGCAAAAATAAATATAATAATTGAAGGGCCTTCAACCAAAAACGAGATGGTTGTATTTTTTCAAGTGTGAACACCCTTGTGCCTTTTCTAGGCCACGAAATATCTAACTTGAGTGGAGAGTCCACTCACATTAAGTTAATGGAAAGTAATATCCACTAAAAATGGGATATTAATATAATATGACTAAGATGCTTAATTTCTTTTCCCTTAATTCTTGGATAATGGAAGGGAATTTGGAGATAATGAAGATAGCTTTGCATGAACGGAAATGAGGAGGAAGAGGTGGCACAAATTTTGGAATTAAAGGATTTTTATAAGTCATTTTCTCTCTCATTGATTTTCTTATAAAAAGACCTTTTACTACTCAAACCAATTTTTCGGATGCACTTCTTTCCTTTGCTTGAAAAAACGTTCAAGGAAGCTAGGGAAAGCAGGAAGACGACCCTCAACCTGTTGGTAAGCTTCTTGACCTTCATTCATCTTGATTTCATGGTGGAAATCATAAATCAATGCATGATTTCTTCATATCTCGATCCCATGTTGACTTCTAACCATCCCTTTTCACTCAAAAGCTTGAGGAATGATCCTTGTGGTGTGGAAAATATTCTTCCACCATGATTGACGTGAATCTCCATGCTTTGAAGCTCAATTGAAGGCGGGTTATATAACTTGAACCCCTATTCATTGTTATTGATTTCAATTTCTCAATCAACTGTGTACAATTGCTCTTCTTTCAATTCCTTTGATTAGTTGATGCAATTACCATGATAATGGTAGTAGTTTTCAATGGTCTAAGGCTTGATGATGATAACATCATCTTAGTCTCACTTTCCAACATATTTGTATTGCAAACGGTTTCAAGAGTTTGGTCCAAACGGTTTCACCAAACCGTTTAGAGACCAAACAGTTTCCAAACCGTGTAGAGGTGTTGACCATTTGGATGGGTTGACCGTTTGAGGTCAAACCCTATAAAATGTTGAATGATGATCCAAGGGTTCCAATTGATTGATTCAATATAAAGACAACCCTCTAAGTGGAAACCCTAATTGGTTAAGTGTTGATATTGCAATTGATTAAGTTGACATTTTGGGTTGGTTAGCCCAAATGGTTTCAAAACCGTTTGGAGGTCACCCCAAATGGTATCAAGACCATTTACAGGTCAACCAAGACCGTTTGGAGGTCTAAGTTTGAATATGGTTGAGTAATTGAAGAGTTAGAGTTATCAAATCGAAGCACATTCAATAGCTATTTTGATGATCAATCCAATGACGCAAACCCTAATTAGATTTCACAAATTTTAATGAATCATGAGGAAAACGGTCTCAAGACCATTTGGTGGTCATCCAAATGACCTCAAGACTGTTTGAGGTCAGGTCACTTTAGAATTTGATGGTGGTTCATTGGTTTCAATTGGATTGGTTCCACAATGTTAAGCATTGATGGTACCTCAATTCCAAAACCATAATAGAAGGAGTTTTGGTTATAAACCCTAGTTTAATTGGGTTCAAAACCCTAATTAATGGTCTAATTGAGGGGTGATTCTATGGTTCAATTGATGAACGAATCAAAGATGCAATTAATAGTCGGTTCATGGATTAGAACGTTGAAATGATTAAGTGTTGATAGGACTTTTGGTCCATTTGGTCTTCAGACCGTTTGAGTCCAAACGGTCTCAAGACCATTTGGGACGAAACAGTCTCAAGAATGTTTGGGACCAAACGATCCCAAACCATTTGGAGACCCAAGCTCATGCGGTTTCAATACTTTTTAGCTCATTCGGTTTCAAGGCAATGTTTGCTTAAACGGTTTCAAGGGCAATATGCCCAAACAGTTTCAAACTGTTTGAAGTCTGAATTCAAGACCGTTTGGGGACTAAGTAGGCAAGACCATTTGAGGTTCAAAATGGTTAATCCATTTACATATATAATTTAATTGAAGATTCAATTGGTCAATTTATTTGAATACTCATGTGATTGAAGGCTCAATTGATCAAATCTTCTGGACATCCTAGAAGAGTATGAGAGAGAGAGAGAGAATTATACATGTAAGATAATCATGTAGCAATCAAGCCTAACACATTCAAAGTAAGTGTAATATACAATTAGGGTATGATCCTTGGTATAGAGATCATGAAACCCTAATTGAGTTAATTGATGAACTCAAACCCTAAATTAGGGCAATTCTGAGTGAAATCCTAATCTAGGAAGATAATGTGATATGATTTTAGGGTAATGACATGAGTAACCCTAATTCATGGTATTTTAATGTAAAACCCTAATTGGGATGAATAGTAAACCCTAATCAAGGGTTATTGAATATAAACCCTAATCTAGGGTGATGTGATGTGAATAGTAAACCCTAATTTTAAATAGGGTGAAGTTGCATGAAACCCTAATCCTGGACAATGAAATGATGAATCATTGGTCCTCATTGAATAAAGGGGGATTAGTAACCCTGATTTCTATAAAATGGGAAACCCTAACCCTGGTATGGGAATAGTGATATTATCCTTATATAGCATGGAATTGAAATATGATTGATATATTTGTTATCATGTATGCTAACCATGCAGGCATCCTGAGATGATGAACATAGCCAGGTATGAGCTATGATGCTTTTTTAATGAAATTATTTATTGGGCCTTGTGTGCCATAATATGCCTTGTTGCCTAGTAAGAGGTGACAAGAGAGATTTAATGGGCCTCAAGTGCCAGATAAGATGCTTGTGTAGCAAGTGTCATGTTTACCTTGGTCAGACGACCTGAAGGTGATGATTACCTGAAACAATGGTAATAGTGCTCAGTGATGAGATGAGGGTTTGAATGCCCAGAATCATATGTTTATGTGAGGGACTGAGATCCCAATGTCTTTTAGAGACTGAGAAGTAACGGATGAAAACAATACATGTTTCTTTATAGCATTTGTCCTAATAAGTTATGTTTGAAAACTTGATTGATGCTAAAAGGATATGATAATGTACCTAATTAATCAAATGAAAGCTATTCATGTAGTGCTCTGACCATAGATCCATCATCGTCAGAAGCAGGTGATGGTGAAACATGTTTTCTTACGAGATCTCCTGGAGTTCACATATTATTGAATATGTGGGGGTCGATGGGCGAAAATATCCTTACGTCCTAATGAGGGAATTGATGGAAGGTAAACATTAAACCTCTCAATCCTTCATGCTTCTGGGATGGATGTATCAATAATCTCCCAATGACGTTAATGCCAGATCGATGGAGGTAAACATGAAATCTCTCGATCATAAAGAGAGTAAAACCGCCACTGTAGCTCTATAGCTAGATGCCATTATACCCTAGCAAGCTATGAAAGCAGAGACACAAGATGTCCTGCATGTAATCTCACACTGACCGAGATGTGGGAAGTCATGGAAGCTGGCTCTTCCATTTGACTTTGTATGGTACCGATTTTGACTTCGCAGTGATCAGTTGGAGTATGAGTGGTATATCTCATCTCCTAAGAGCTTAAGAATGTTTGTAAAATATAATCAGTCATGTAGCGTATTTGTATAAGATTGAAATACGAGAATCACTGGTTGATGTTAATATGCTTAGCATGTCCTTGAATACATAAATGTTATTTATGTTCTTTAATTTAATAAGAGATATGCTACCTTGTCAAGTTATAGTTGAAATACTTGAATAGAAATGTTGCTCTAGCCTGCATAGATAGTGATTATCTACTATTGAAATATATTATCCCACTGCTCAGTTAAGTTATATCAAACTACGATAACAATGTTGTGACAGAGAGTTATATCTCTCGCTGGGGCAATTGTATAATTGTCTCACCCCTGTGGGATTCTACATTTTTAGGTAGACACAAACAAAGATGCAGAACCTCTATAGCAGAGGAAGAGCAACAATAACAACAAAGACAACAGTAACATCCCAGGTGGGGATACTGGTTTTCAGGCTATGTACATAAAGTCCTATGTGTCGTCTCTGTACTCTCAGGTCCTAGGAGTCAGTAGATAGTGTTTTTGATAATCAACCTAAGATTTTGATTTGACGATACATGGAATGTCCAATGTGGACCAATATGTAAATATACTACTATGGTTCTTGTTTAAAGAATCTTTGGTAATGGATCCTTTTATTAAAAGGTTTTAATTTTTAGTGATTTTCAGTAATTCCGCTGCTAACAAAATACTTCCACATTAGTTAAATTAGATAATCCAGTTTTTATGAGTTGGACATGACAAATAACATGTTTAGGTATTCAATTTAAAGAACATTGGTTGAAAATTGTCTAAACATGAATTTGAACTGACCGGTTCAGAAGTGAACAACCCAGTTCAAAATATGAATCACCCAGTTCATAAGTGGACTGAATGGTTCAAAATGTGAGTCGATCAGTTCATATGTGAATCGACCGATTGAACATCAATATGACTGGATCAAGGATTGATGTTGATGTCATGTTGTGCATTAATCATTGTATTGAAACACAATATGTTTGTGAATAAGAAATATAGTGAACTGACCAATTCAAGTGTTGAACTGACCAATTCAATTACGAACCGACTGATTCATGATTTGCAACAGCTAGAAATGCATGAAAATATGTGTCTTTGACTCCTAGTTGATTCAGGAAACCCTAAATCTAGCCCTCCTATAAATAGAGGGGTAGTCAAGGCTTTTAAGAGACACAACAATAACCTATGCCAATTTTTGTCCTCTCACAGTTGTGGTAACATGAGAGCCTGATCAAGTCTTAGCTATAAAAGGGAGAGATAACAAGGAAGAGACAACATGAGAGAGTAAGTCAATGCTATTACATTGACATGGAGTTCTCGGTGGGCTGTGTAGACTATGTAGAGGCATGAAGGCCATTGCTGCCACGCTAGGAGGACAACAACCACCCTTGTCTATGGCACTACACCAGGAGGCCATTGTCAATAGTTGTCTGTGTGCATCTTGCAAAGAGTGCACATTACCAAGCAAGAGTAGTGGCTGGACTTGCTCCAAGGCCAGGTTTATCTCGTGGTACCTTCTTTCTTAAATACATCGTTGTTGACGTGATCTGTTGGCAAGGAATAGTGACATTTTTTTAATTCTTCTATCTCCTCTTCTGTCCCTATTCCCTAATAGTGACCCTTTGTCTTATGGTCTTTATTTATTAGATATTGAGACAAATGTTTATAATATAAATACTTAGAAGCTTAAACTCAATCACCCAGAAAAAACTTATTTGTGGCATTGTTGTGTAGGCCACATAAATGAGAAGAACATTCTAGACTCCATAAAGATGGATATCTAGACTCATTTGATTTTAAATCAATCAAGACATGTGGATCTTATCTATTAGGCAAGATGACAAAAGCACCTTCTATTAGTAAAAAGGGAAAGGGCAATGGCTTGTTGGGACTCATAAATATTGATGTATGTAGACCATTTAGAACTAATCCCAAAGGTGGGTATCAATACTTGTTCACATTTAATGATGATCCCAATAGATATGGCTATGTGTACCTAATGAAACATAATCTAGAATCCACTGAAAGTTTAAGGAATTCATGAACGAAGTACAAAATCAACTTGGCAATAGTATTAAAGCACTTTGATATGATCGAGGTGGCCAATGCTTAAGTTGAGAGTTTGGGGGCCCTTCTAAGATTATTCTAGTATCATCTCATATTGGAATCTACTACGTCACCACAACATAGTAGTGTATCAAAAGAATAAATAGCACCCCAAAACATGGTACAATATGAGTTTTGTTGTTCTTTCAACTTTCTTTTTGAAATATGCTTTAGAAATCATAGTGTTTACACTTAACCATGTTCCTTCTAAATCGATTCAAATGACACCATATAAAATATGGACTGAGAAATGTCCCAAAATATATTTTATGAAAATTTTGGCATGGGAAGCTTGTGCTAAAAATATATTTTTAAAAAGACTTGACTAGAAGATGACATATGTCATTTTTGATATCCAAAGAAAACCAAGGGATATTATTTCTATATTACATCTGACTATGAAGTGTTTTTTGTTAGAATAGTTGTATTTCTTAAAAAGGAACTTACTTCTAGAGGTATTAGTGGGAGGAAAACAATCATGAACAAGTTTTTGACCAACAAGATCACACTGAACCTATGGAAGTCGAAAAGGATCAAGAGGAAACACAAATTGTTTGGAATTTCAAGTTCCTCATGTAACACAAGAACCTAGAGGGTATAATAGGATATATCTTGATCTAGAGATGTTTGGATTTCTTGTGACTTAATAAAAAGATGTGTTTGTCATTGATGATCATGAACCAACAACCTATAATGAATCTATTGAGGGACCAATTTCTGAGAAATGAATAGAAGCCATGAGATCTGAGATGGACTCCATGTATATTAACAAGGTATGGACCTTGGTGGTTCCACATGAGAGGGTAAAACCCATAGGGTGTGAAAATTGAAAAGAATAAGACTGACATGGATGGTAATGAACAAATCTACAAAGGGAGATTAGTTGCAAAAGGTTTCAAGCAAGTTCAAGATTCTACTACAATGAAACATTCTTACCTATTTCCATGATTAAGTACATCAAGAGATCACTCTTTTCATTCAACAAAAAAAGTTCATTCTTGTCTTGACATTGTAACTTATCATGACTATAAAATATGGTAAATGGATGTTGAAATTGCATTTCTTCAAATGAATATACTTGGGAATTTCAACATGAAACGACCTGATAGCTTTACCACTCCAAATGAAGCCAAAAAGTCCATAAGTTACAAATGTCAATCTATAGATCAAAGCAAGAATATCAGAGCTAGAGTTTTCATTTTGATGACACAACCAAGACATTCAACATTATCTAAAATGAAGTCAAACCTTGTGTATACAATAAGGTTAGTGGGAGCATAATCATTTTCTTGATATAGTATGTAGCTGACATATTATTAATGGGGAATGACATTCCCACTATAAAGTTGGTAAAAAAGGTTGGAAACACCTTATCAGTGAAAGACTTAGGAGAATCTAATATTCTTAAAAATCAATATCAATAGAGATAGATCAAGAAGGATTCCTGGTCTATATCAAATTACATACTTTCACAAATGCAAAAAATCTCAACACACAAGAGTCTAAGAGAGGGAACTCACCTATGTCTCATTTAAAAAGTATATCTAGACCTCAATGTCCTAGATCTTCTAAAGAGAGGGCATAATGAATAAGATTCCATATTCACATGTTATTGGATCTATAATGTATGTGATGTTATGTATATATCCTTACTGTTGGCCCTAAGAGCCAATCATGGGATGATTGGTGGGATACATTAAGATTAATTTGATAAACATCAAAGGCAAGCTTCCAATTCTTTCTAGTTCAGTCATATGAGATAGTGATAGAACAGATTGAATGTCTAGAGAATGACAATACTCAATGACGTATGCTTTCAGGTTGAGGACCTGAACTATGAGATCATACAGATGCTAAGAGTTTGTACATTCTTGTTATTTCCCTAGTCAGATGTCATGGTGGAAGGTATATAGACAGCAATGAAACACAAGACTAGATTGTGGTGTTGGTTGGTGACAAAATCTCATTAGTCATGATATAGAGATATCAAACCAAACACATAGGTACTTGTTAGAGAACAAGTGTACCAGACAGACCCATCATGAGTTTGACAAATGGAACCATGACATGATAGTCACAGTCAGTACTCACAGTGATGGTGGTGAGTGTGATTCTTTGACCTGAAATCACTACACTCAACACATGTCGTTGGGCACACTTTGACATCATCAAACACAGTCCTGAAACATGGGTTGTTATAAAGGTGATGATTGGGTGACTTTGACACATGGGGTTTTTGAGGGGTGAGTGATAGATATGGGATTTGTCCCTCCTGATGGAGTTTGATATCCATTGCCACTTGATGAGTAGGATTGAGAAAGGCGTGCACGCATGTGTGAATCAATATGTGATATTGGTGTCATACATATCTCTTCCAATCTACTCTGAGATCAAGAAAGTGAATGAACATTGACAGGATGATTGTTCCATGCCTCAAGTTCATTCGGGATATCAGTGACAAAGGAATTATACATTCACTGTAACACCATTCACGGATTGTAGGATTGAAAGTTGTTCTCCAACTTTCTATTTCACTTAGGTAGCACTGATGTGTGACTAGGTACCGCTCTTTGCTTGTGAAGTCATAAGTGTTATGTACTTTCACTGCCAACGTGAAATGGACCTGCAGGGTCACACACATAGGATTTAACCTGGAAAAGGAGTTTTGTCCACAAACAATGTTTAGATTGATTACTAAAGGAGTTTAGTAGTTCAATTAAAAACTCAATTAATTGATAGCTCAATGTCATAATGTTCAAGGTGTTGGACACATTTATTGAAGTATCGGATTGATTGAAACTACAATTGACTGATTCTGCACAATCTACACTCCCAACTGATCGACTCATGTGATGAACCGATCGGCTCAGCTTGGTGAACCGATCGACTCAGGTGGTGAGTCGATCGGCTCATGGACAGGGTGAGACGATTGCTTCAAGTGTTGAAACGATCGGTTCAACTGATGCAACTGAGCAAGTTGGGAAAGTAGGATTGGTGAGAAATTTCTTTTTGTTTCACTTGCCCAATTTGATTGGAAAAAGGATTGGTATTTGATACCAATTAGAAGCAAAAGAAGAAAAGTCAACCAGGAACTGACCAGGACCATGAACCGACCGGTTCATAAGTGAACTGACCGTTTCATGGGTCCCAACTAATCGGTTGAGGTGTCAACCAACCGGATCAGGTCCCCAAACGACCGTTTCAGTAATGAAACGATCGGTTCAGGTTGCGCAGTTGGTTGTTTTTGTGGAAAATCTCAAACCCTTCTACTCCTGCTTTAGTCCCACATTGCCCAGGATAGAGAACCCTGTCCCATGACCCTCCTACATATATAGGTGTATTGGGGGCTTCTAAAAGACAACTCAGTGCAACCAGTTGCTCTTTAAAGTTGTCGTTCTCTCTGGTTTTGGTAACCGAGAGAGCCCGAGCAAGTGCTACCCGATAAGGGAGGCACAACAAGGGAAAGACAACTGCAGAAAGTGACTCGTGGAAGGAGAGTGTGTCAGTGACTAGTACGCTGAAAGGAGGGTGCGACTCCTTCCAATTCCTTATGGGACAAGGAGATTGGAGTTCCAGGTGTTCCGTGTGGACTACTTCAGAGGCGGGAGATTTCTGCCACTCGGAGGATAGCTGTCAATCCCGACACTCCCGGTGAGACCAGGAGTCGTCAGTCCCGGTGCGACCAGGAGATGCACAGACATCGTCTAAGACCGGAGGTGAAGACCATGCAAGCCACAAGGTATTGTCACCGAGCAAGCCTAGGGACAAGGTATGATTCCACAAACCATCCTTCCTATTGTATAGACGTTGACGTGTTTCCTTGTTCTGGGTTTGGGGAGGAATGTTTTTGTTTCCACTGCCTTCTCTGCCTCCCCTAAACCCAACAGTGGTATCAGAGCCACATCAACTGCTCTATACTTTAGGATTATCGATATGATCAATTTTGGTTTGTCGCCTTTAATTATTGCATAAGATGCAAATAAAATTGGCTTTATGCATGTCCAATCCTAAATCCACAAATCCCAATTTACATATATGATATGTATTATGAATGCACTAGATACGCATCGCCCTTAAATGAGTTTTGTGGTGGATGTATAGCGTGGTTATGGCCAATAAACCCTATCTGTGTATGGTTGTATGTGGTTGCTTGCATCTCGGTCTGTGCATCGATCTTCCTTCTCCTATTCCTGATGTAACTCGAAATAATTCGAGATTTCTTTCCTACCTTTACTCCCCTCAAATATAACTCGAGGTTTCTTTTTAACATTGTAAAATAGGATAGAATTTTATTTCCTGTTATGTCAAAGAACGGAGGACATCCTGACGACAGCTGAGACGATCAGTTCAAGGCATGAACCGATCAGTTGACGTTCGAGATGATCGGTTCAAGGAGTGAGCGGATCGGTTGATGACAGGTTCGAGGAGCGAGACGAGCAAGTGGCGGCCATGATGAGATGCACGATGACCAGGCAAACCGATCGGTTGGAGGAGCCAACCGATTGGCTGGTGGCACCCAGCCGACCGTCCTGATGGCGAGCCGATCAATCATGTGATGAGTTGATCAAACCCAGAAAGGCAAAGCACATAGTTCATCTTGTACAGGTTGAATGTGATGTAGACCTAGATGACCGTGATTCCTCTTGGCTCAAGGAATCACATTAGGATGGCCATAATCATCACTTTTATCATTTTGCATATTTTCTATGGGATATAGCATGTATATGATACGTACTATGTATTGTGGTGATTGGATATGTATATGTACATAAAAACCAAATCCCTCATTAAATATTAAGTTTTAGATGCCTTCCAAATGCGACACACGTGAAAAGCTTGATCGACCAAGTGTAGGCACGCCCAAGCGTGGTGCACCATCTATCTCGTGGAAGCGTGAAGGATGGATATGTGGGTCTGCCCAAGCAGGGTGCATATTCATCGTGTTGGCTTTGGGTCGGACTTAACAAGGTGACCTAGATAGGATCTAGCACCTTGAGGCATGGAGATGATCATGGCAAGGAGTTGCATATGACATCTTATCAAGAGTTTCATATGATGCAATTGGCAAGAGTTGCCTACCTGAGAGATCTAAGTTGTGGGTGACAGCCCAAGCTGGTCCATGACTTAGAGGATTTCAGGATCTTGCCCACCAGAAGGTTGTACGCTGCAATCTTCCAAATTGATGGTGAGGGCTATCAATTTGAAGTAAAATAGTGGGAGCGATAATTAATTAAAGGCCTAATTATATCGTCAACTTTTCAAATCAATCAAATAAGTTTTTGGACTAAAATTGCATATTTCCTTTTATAGTACAAATGGAAACAAACAACAATCACTTTTCTTTGCGATCGGTCCTTGAAAAGGACAAGATAAATGGGACAAACTTCCACGACTGGTATAGGACATTGAGAATTGTTCTCACTCAAGAGCAAAAGCTCTATGTCCTAGATACTCCAATTACATAGGAACCTACTCCTAATGCACCAAAGGCAGAAAGGGATGCTTACAAGAAGCATTCTGATGATGCCATTGATGCAAAGTGCTTAATGTTGTGCTCTATGAACCACGAGTTGCAGAGACAACATGAGAACATGGGTGTCATTGAGATGATTCAGCATCTCAGGAACATGTATGAAGATCAAGCACGGCAAGAGAGATACGATGTCTCAAGGGCACTGTTCAAGTGCGTCATGACAGAAGGAGATCCAGTTGGTCCTCACACACTCAAGATGATTGGGTATGTGGAGAACCTGACAAGATTGGAATTTCCACTGAGCCAAGAGTTGGCTACTGACGTGATACTGCAATCGTTGCCAGAATCCTACAGTCAGTTTGTGATGAACTACAACATGAATAACTTTGATAGGCCACTGTCAGAGTTGTTGGGCATGTTGAGGACAACCGAGACACAGATGAAGAAGGACAAGCCTAAGTCTATGATGGTGATCACGTGCAAGAAAGGCAAGTCCAAGCGCAAGGGTAATGGCAAAGCTAAGAAAGGTTCTAATGCTAGCCAGGAGCCCAAGTCGTCTTCAGCTCTCAAGGCCAAGGGAGGCGTGACCAAGAAAGGAAATTGCCACCATTGTCAAAAGCCAGGGCATTGCAAAAGGAATTGTCATCTTTATCTGGAAGAACAAAAGAAGAAGGAGGCGACAGACGACTCTACTTAAAGGTGTCATGAAAGTAAACTTGTAACACTTTTTGAGGTATATGATACCAAGAAGTAAAGTGTAAAGCACTCAATAAATGGGGCAAGTGTTGCCACCATAGATAGGAGTACTTTAGTTTATTTTCATCCTAAAAGGCATGTAATATAGTTATGAACTGCTATTTCATATTTTCTAATAGATAGAAACACTTTATTTTTGCATATTGTATGACAATGATGGCAATCAATAAAGAGATGTTTCAATTTCTAAAGATATGATCTTTGTGGCAATGCCTTGTTTATCTTGTGGTATTTGATATGCATAAGATAAAATGATACCTAAAAGTTATAGATAACTCAAACAATCAAATTAGTATCAATCATGAGAAATTCATTTCTAGCTTCCATGTGATGGATAAATCTAGACTCTTTTGGTTAGAGAACCAGTAAGAGACATGAATATCTTGGACATGATTAATCAATCTTCACTAAAGGTAGTGGGAGAATGATTATCCTATTAGGTATGATACATGTGATGTATTTACACACCTATTGGAACAAATGCTAATACTTCAAATGGTGTTTAGAGAAATACCAATATGAATATCTTGAAGTGTTCAAGATTATCATAGATGAAGTGCAAATTTGGTAAAGTATTAATTGTTGATGAGATCAATGAATGAAATACTTGGACCAAATGTTTGAGATCCTTATGAGTGATTATGATAGTGTATCATAGTGAACTCATGATTAAGGCATGGTGATGTCTAAATCAAGAAGGAATCATACTCTAAGGAGTTAGAGAATGATTATCAAATAACTGAATTCTTCTTAATAAAAGAATACCCTAACATTAAGAATCACAAGGAGTTGTAAGTTCTTATATGCTTGACGGATACACCTCGTTTATCTATGTGATGAGTTGTTCATGTGATGAGTCAACTATCTAGATGAATATGAGGAACCGAATTTTGAGTTATGGTTTATGACCATTACATCCTAAATGACATCCATGTGAACCATAAGGTATGAACTTGATGGTAGCACCCATTGGATGAAATCCATAAGTGCAAATGAATCTTAAGTGTTAAGACACATGGATAACAATTTGAGAAGGATGATGCTTGTTGATTGCAACTTAATGACTAAGACATTTGGCATATGGATACTAAAACCGCATTCCTATGAGGAATAAAACAAGGATGTGTACGTGACACAATCTATAAGGTTTATGAATCCACTAATGCAAATGAAGTCTATAAGTTACAATGGACTAATCAATGTGATTGAATGAGTACAAGAAACTCAGAATTGGATCTTTACTTTGATGATATAGTCAAAGGGTTTGACTGATATGCCAAAGATAAAGAAGGGATCTGTGATTTAGTGGGAGCGTGTTCACATTCCACATGCTGATGTGAAATGGAAATGTTCTAGAATTGAAATCCAAAAGTGGAAAATATCTATAAGGAAGATAGAGATGTTTCCTATGTGATAGGAATAGAGATCTATAGAGATGGTTCTCAAAAACCTTTTGACCTAAAAAAAGAAAGCATACATTGGAAATCTGTACTGAAGGGTTCAGTATTTTTTTTTGAGGGAGGGCGGGAAGCCCTATGATTGGGGCTCCCCGCAAAAAAACTAAAGACATAAATCAAGGTTTACAAGGGACAACAGACTTGACGGAAAAGACTGAAAAAACGAAAAGCTATCAGCTAGACCTCTACGAGCTGAATTGGCTACCTCATGGGCGACCCTATTACCCTTACGACTAACATGACTTAAACTACAGAAAGAAAACATACTACAAAGTGAGCTAATATCCTCAGCCAAAAGACCAAAGTAGTCTCGCTGCTTCTTTTTGCTGTTGCATGCATAGACGACGTCCAAGGAGTCCGTTTTATCTCTACTTGCTCGAAGGCTTGCTCCCTCGCCCACACCAGCGCCTCATGAACAGCCAGTGCTTCAATGACAGCGACATCTTCTCCCCACTCTACCTTCTTTCCCAGCACCCCCAGCAGCCCGCCCACGTCATTTCTAGCCACCACCCCGATGCCTGCCTTCCCATCTTCCCCTACCGATCCATCCGTATTCACCTTTATTCTTCCCCTCGCCGGCTTCACCCAGCTACTCCTTCTGCTGCTGTCCGCCCCACCTTCTCCCGCCATCACACGTTGCTGGTCATCATCCCCCTCCCCTTCCCGTCGCTGGCTGGACTGTCTTTGCTCCGGCATCCCCGCACCAGTCGCTGCCGCTTGCTCCCTCACTTGGACTTCCGCCCGCGCACTGTCTTCCCTTGGGCGTACGAGTGTAGTGGGTCGAGTTTCTTCCATAACCCCCTGCTGCTGCCTGGCTGATGATGCCCGTCCCGCCCTCACCACCGCTAGTGCCTCACTGTATATGTATCCACACTGGAACCTGTTGTCCTGAAAGATCCTCCTACACCTAGCATGCCATGCTTCCCACATAGCAGCCACCACTATCTCCGCCCCCCTCGTGGAAGGCCTATTTAGCATGGCCTCCAACATGACATTCACCTCCATGTCCCTATACTCCTCCACCAACTCTTGAGTCTCCCGTGGCATTTGTTCCCATATTTCAGTTGCGCTCGGACAGCGGAAGAGCATATGGGTAATAGATTCCTTTTCCGAACCACATAGATTGCAGGTGCCATCATCAATGCAGTGCCTATCAAACAGCCGGTCTCGCGTCGCTAAGCATCCCGTGCAAATCCTCCATAAGAAGTGTGCTATCTTCGGGCACCATCCCGCATGCCATATCCTCTTCCACAACATGTTGTCTTGTCGGCTCTTGTACCATCGTGCTTCCTCTATCCCTAGCAAGCCCAGCCAATAAGCAGATCGCATCGAGAACTCACCATCCTTTGTAGGCCACCACATCCATGTATCTTTGGGTTTCCTCTAGCTCAGCTGAATTGAACATATCCTCCTGGCTATACTATCCAGAAAGCATTCCCGGACTCGGTCCCCATCCCAACCGTTTCCCTCCTCCGTCGTAAGATCTCGGACCACTTCATAATCTGGGCCATTTTCCTTTTTATGATTTTGCAGAGTTTCCTGCTGTCCTGGCAGCCATGTATCATGCCATATGTTCACGTCTGTCCCTTCACCCACTCACCATTGCGTGCCTTCCTTTAAAAGTGCCTTTGCTCCCCATAGGCTCCTCCATGTATAGCTCGGTGCATGTCCTCTCCTAGCCTCCCATATAGAGGTTCTTGGGAAGTATTTGGCCTTTAAAACTCTGGTAACTAGCGCCTCTGGATGAGTGACCATTCTCCATAATTGTCGTGCCAAGAGAGCCTGGTTGAAGGTCTAAAAATCCCTAAACCCAAGCCCTCCTTGATGCTTTGGCTTGCACATTCTGTCCCAGCTCATCCATACTATTTTCCTCTCCTTATCTTTTGCACCCCACCAAAATCTAGCTACCATTTTCTGGATCTCGTCTATTATTCCTGCTGGCAACTGGAAAATTCTCATAATGTATGTGGGTATGGCCTGCGCCACTGCTTTGATCAGAACCTATCTCCCTGCTTTTGACAGTAATTTCTCCGCCCATCCCTGAAGCTTCTGCCATATTCTTTCTTTGATGAAACTGAACACCTGCTTCTTGGACCTGCCCATGGCTGTTGGTAGGCCTAAGTAACTAGTGTGTCTGTCCACCTCTTTGACACCCAGCAGCCGCTTCATCTCATTCCTCCTCTCCATCGGGACTCCCTTACTAAACACCACCTCTGTCTTAGAGAGATTGATTTTCTGACCTGATGCCCGTTCATATTGGCTGATAACTTCAGCTATCATCAGGCACTCTGCATTGGTGGCTCTAGCAAAGAGAATACTGTCATCTGCGAAAAAAACATGTGAGATAGACGACGCTCCCCTACACGGGCTGATCCCATGTTTTCGGGAGTCACAGGCAGCAGTAGAAAGTAATGTAGAAAAGGCTTCAACACATAAGACGAAAAGAAAAGGGGAAAGAGGGTCACCCTGACGTAGTCCGCGTGAAGGCATTGTGCTTTGGGTCCTGTCTCCGTTTACGGAAAATGTGTGCTGGACGGAAGTTATACAGTCTCTAACCTTATTCCTCCAATGAATCCCAAACCCGACCTTTTTCATCACCTCATCAAGGAAAGACCACTCTACTCTGTCATAAGCCTTAGACATATCTAGTTTCAGTGCCAAACTTCCTTTTTTCTGTTTCTTATCTCTCTTCATATAATGGAACACTTGGTAAGCAATGAGGGCGTTATCAGTTATCAGTCTACCCGAGACGAAAGCACTTTGATTTTCAGAAATGATACTATCCATTATTAATTTCAGGCGGTTTGTCATCACTTTTGATGCAATTTTGTAGATCACATTGCAAAGGCTGATGGGTCTAAATTCCCCCATAGATTTGGGCTGATCGGTCTTTGGAATGAGCACAACAAGGGTGTCATTGAACTTCCCTATACTTCTTTCTCCTTTCCACCATCCTTTGATGTAGCTCGCCACATCTTTCCCTACCGTCGCCCAGTGTGTTTGATAGAACATAGCCTTCAAACCATCTGGCCCCGGGGCTCTGTTAGGATGCATTTGTTTTACCGCTGTCCACACTTCCTCATCCTCAATATCCCTTTCTAAGTCTTCCCTCTGTGTATCTGTAAGAATTTTCCGTAGCCCTTTTGTTGCCTCTTCAAAACCCATAGGAACACTTGTTTGGAAAAGATTTTCAAAATAACTCACAATGATTGATTTTACCTCACCCTCCTCCTTATGCATCACACCATGATCATCCTCTAGTCCCGAGATGTGATTTCGTCTTTTCCTGTTGGTTGCTTTTTGGTGGAAATATGCAGTGTTCCTGTCACCCTCCCATAACTCCTTCACCCGGGACCGAGCCGCCCAATATTCCTCGTTCTTTTGTAGCCAGTACTGTAGTTCCTTTGACTTTTCCTCTGCCTTGTCAAGGTTGATTTGGATCGGGTGTAGAGATTGCATCCCTTTCAACTCATTTTCCAGCTCCTTTATTTTCCTCCTTCTTTCCCCAAACTTTTCCATTGCCCATTCATACAAATTTTCTTTGCACCTTTGTAGCTTAGTCTTAAGGACTCCGCCCTCAGTAGATTTCCATGCTTCCTTGACAGTGTCATCATAGCCCTCTTCTCCAACCCACATTTGCTCAAACATGAACTGTCTTTTTCTCCTTTTTGACTGGGTGCTCCTGTTGTCTGCCTTCAGGAAGATGGGTGCTTGGTCCGATTCATGAATAGGTAGGTGATACACCTTGCAGAAACTGAACAAATTCCTCCACTCAAGATCAGGTAGAAATCTATCCAACCTTTCTTGGACCAAGGTTTTCTCCGTCAGTCCTCTTTTCCACATAAAGATATTGCCCTCAAAGCACACCTCCACCAGCTCGCAATCATCAATGACATCACGAAAATTCTGTATGAACCTTTCATCTTTGGGTGGCCCGCCTTGCTTCTCAGAGTTTGAAGTAATCTCATTGAAATCACCAAAGAAAATGACAGGAATCTCTGACTCCCCTTTTATCTTCCTCATTAGGTCCCACATTTTCATTTTGCTAGCCTGGTCTGCCCACCCATAGAGCCCCACAGCTCTCCAAGCTTTTCCCGTGTGCTCCTCTTTTATAACTGCTGTTACATGTCTTTGTGAGTAATTCTGGATCTCCACCTGCATGCCCTTCCACCAAAAACCTATTCCACCCACCCTTCCATCACTCGAGATGCACATCCCGTCAATGAATCCACAACTTCTTTTTAATTCCTCAAGTCTCCTCTCAGCTATCATAGTCTCCATGACAAAGACTATGTTTGGACATTCTCTCCATGTCTACGACCGAAGAGATCTACACCTGTCAGGGCCGCCCAATCCCCGACAGTTCCAGCTGAAGATTTTCATTGCCCTTCGCGGGATTGGACTCCACCAATCTCCGCTACTTGGATCCTGTCGATCCCATGTTCTACTGTCACCTCTTGGCCTCGCCTCTGTCTCTTCTCTTCCCATATCTGTGTAATCTTCTCATCCAGGTCCATGTCACTTGTCTCCATGCTTCTTCCTCTTTTCCCCGTGTGCTGTTCCCATACCACCTCCTTCTCAGGGATGCCCATTCTTTCACCTCTGCTCATTTTATAAACCCAAGGATGATGTTTCTTTTTTCCTTTATTCCCCTTTGGTCCATGCTTCATCTTTGTCACTGCTATTTCCTTTCTTTGTGCTCTAGTTATCACCCGATTTCCTTCCTCATATTGCATTGTTCTGGTCATTTTCAGGTTGGGCGTTTGATCCTTCATCTTGTCCCTGGACCTCGTACCTTCTATCTCCGTCGGACACTGTTGTTTTGAGTACCCGTATCTGTCTTGGTTACACTGATCATACACTCTATCTTCTGGTTCCTCCTTAGGCACCTCCGCAATACGTAGCGATTCTCCTATTCTTCTCAGTTCTTCTGGTGTGTATACTACTATATCCTTTCCACGTTCCTTCCCTTTCTTTTCCATCGTACTCACCTGCTGGTTCGTCCTCCCGACGCCACCATCCAGCAAGGCGGTGCCTCCGACTTCTGTTGGTTCCACCCTGGCCCCCGTCCCCCGTTCCCCTGACTTCCTCTCCATCGCCTTCCCCGCCCCTACTCCCTCCCCAGACAAGCTTCCCCGCCAACCCTCCCTCCCCTCCCCGCCGACCCCCACTGTGGTGCTTCGTTCCTCCTGCTCCTCGACCCCAACGCTTCCCTCCTCCCCTCCCCGCCGACCCCAACATTTCCCTTCGACGTTCCCTTCCTTTTCTTCTCAGATTGACCCCCAGTCATCGTTGCTGTTCTCCCTTACCTCTTCCATCGTCCGCGATCCCCCCTCCCTCGATCCCCCGCTCTTCTGGAAGGTGAGTTTCCTCCTTGGTTTGATACCCCCGTCGCTTCTATTTCCTTCCTGCCTCCGTTGCTTCCATGGTGATGCGCGCAGCCAGCCGCCCCACCGGTGCCTGATCTCCTCGTTCTCTTCCAGTTGATGGCAATCACGGTCGATGTGTCCCAGCAACCCGCAGTTGAAGCAGAACATCGCCAAACACTCGTAACGGACTTCGACGTCAACGATAGCACCGCTCTTCACCCTGATCTTCAGCGATCTCTTCAAAGGATGGGTGACATCCAGCAGAACTCGGACTCTAATGGAGGAGTCCCAACCCGATGCATCCCTGTCAGTAGCAATCACCGCCCCTACTCGACCTGCCACCTCCCTGATCGTGTTCTCTCCTCTATATCCCAGCGGCAGCCCATATAATCGCACCCAAAAAGGAGATTGATTAATGGAGAGCCGTCCCGGTTGCTCCTCTTTATCCACTTCCTTGAAAAGCAATAATCGGCCATCAAAATTCCAGGGTGCTCCCTCCAGGACCCTTTGTTTGTCCCGCCAATGGAGGAACTACATCACGAACACATCCCCTTCGAGTTGTTTGAAATCAACCGTATCCTTTAGATTCCATGCTTGCGTTAACGTTCTCTCCATAGACTTGAAGTTATATGCTCGATCCGTAAGAAGCTGCCCTACTAGGGCCAGTTCGGTATGATCCTCTTCCCCCTCATCGCTCCCTATTGGATTGACGTCAAGTGGTTCCTCTTCATCATCTGCCAGTCGCAGACCTGCATAGCGATCCGCCAGCTCTGCTGCCATGAAGCCGGGACCCAAAACACTGCCTCAAACACGCTTGAACCTGCAAGGGCAAACCCTAAACTAAGGGAGGGAGACGACCACGTCTTGCAAAGCCCTAATCGCCAGAGCGGTAGGGTGCAACACGGGCCGGATACTGAAGGGTTCAGTATGCACAGATTCAGTGGGAGAAAACTTGTCCATGTTACATGGAGTTAGTATCCCAAGGCCAAATGTCCAATTCTAATGAAGAATGGGAACACTAAGAATAGATATGGATCTATCATGTATGTAATCATCCCATTATCTTTCATGTATCGACATGGAAAGAACAAAATGCATTTATCATATTGTATGTAGGATATGACAATATGATATGCTCATCCTGATAACTCGTATGTGAGACATGACGAGTGGATGTCTGTCTACTTCCAGTAAGGGTTACTGGAATACTAGGAGAACTTGATAAGTACTTGTGAAGTACTAGTTCTATGGAGATAAGGAAGAGTTCAATGTAAAGAGTTACATTGATGCGAACTTCCAAAAGGACAGAAAATTAATCGCCAAATATATATAGGATATATAAAAGTGAAAGTTTGTTGATAATTGGAAGTGTTCCAATAAAACCATTTAAAAGGAAATGCCGAGTATCTATGTGTTGGAGAACAATAATGGATACTATATGGATCTGGAAGTTCATGAGATGAACTTATAGATATTCTTCTCATTGATGACAAGTATGGAATCCTTGATCATGCAATGTGGCTAAAGGTTAGCAAAGGAATACTAGATCGCATATTATGGCAACTCCATCTCATACATGTGACGTACAACGAAGAGATGAGAGACATGCATTTAAAACTGACTTTGGTAAGGTGTTGCCATTACTCACTATGTTCACACTAGAGCACAGTAACATGTGGGACATGTTTGAAGATCACTATGAATATGATTCAAGGGTGATTGGCTCGCAGTGCAAGTGGGAGTCTGTTGGAATGTATGCCCTGAGAGCCAATCATGGGATGATTGGTGGGATAAATTAAGATTAATTTGATAAACATCAAAGGTAAGCTTCCAATTATTTCTAGTTCAGTCATATGAGATAGTGATAGAACAGATTGAATGTCTAGAGAATGACAATACTCAATGACATATGCTTTTAGGTTGAGGACCTGAACGATGAGATCATATGGATGCTAAGAGTTTGTACATTCTTGTTATGTCCCTAGTCAGATGTCATTGTGGAAGGTAGATAGATAGAAATGACACACAAGACTAGATTGTGGTGTTGGTTGATGACAAAATCTCATTAGTCATGATATAGAGATATCAAACCAAACAAATAGGTACTTGTTAGAGAACAAGTGTACCAGACAGACCCACTGTGAGTTTGACACATGGAACCATGACATGGTAGTCACAGTCAGTACTCACAGTGATAGTGGTGAGTGTGATTCTTTGACCTGAAATCACTACACTCAACACATGTCGTTGGGCACACTTTGACATCATCAAACGCAGTCCTGAAACATGGGTTGTTATAAAGGTGATGATTGGGTGGCTTTGACACATGGGGTTTTCGAGGGGTGAGTGATAGATATGGGATTTGTCCCTCCTGAGGGAGTTTGATATCCATGGCCACTTGATGAGTAGGATTGAGAAAGGTGTGCATGCATGTGTGAATCAATATGTGATATTGGTGTCATACATATCTCTTCCAATCTACTCTGAGATCAATAAAGTGAATGAACATTGACAGGATGACTGTTCCATGCCTCGAGTTCATTCGGGATATCAGTGATAAAGGAATTATACATTCACTGTAACACCATTCACGGATTGTAGGATTGACAGTTGTTCTCCAACTTTCTATTTCACTTGGGTAGCACTGATGTGTGACTAGGCACCACTCTTTTCTTGTGAAGTCATAAGTGTTATGGACTTTCACTGCCAACGTGAAAAGGACCTGCAGGGTCACACACATAGGATTTAACCTGGAAAAGGAGTTTTGTCCACAAACAATGTTTCGATTGATTATTAAAGGAGTTTAGTAGTTAACTTAAACACTCAATTAATTGATAGCTCAATGTCATAATGTTCAAGGTGTTGGACACATTGATTGGAGTATCAGATTGATTGAAACTGCAATTGACTGATTCTGCACAATCTGCACTCCCAACCGATCGGCTCATGTGATGAACCGATCGACTCAGCTTGGTGAACCGATCGGCTCAGGTGGTGAGTTGATCGGCTCATGGACAGGGTGAACTAATTGCTTCAAGTGTTGAAACGATCGATTCGACTGATGCAACTGAGCAAGTTGGGAAAGTAGGATTGGTGAGAAATTTCTTTTCGTTTCACTTTCCCAATTTGATTGGAATAAGGATTGGTATTTGATACCAATTAGAAACAAAAGAAGAAAAGTCAATCGGGAACTAACGAGGACCACGAACCGACCGATTCAGAAGTGAACCAACCATTTCATGGGTCCCAACCAATCAGTTGAGGTGTCAACCGACCATCTCAGGTCCCCAACCGACCATTTTAGTAATGAAACGATCAGTTCAGGTTGCACATATGGTTGTTTTTGTGGAAAATCTCAAACCCTTCTACTCCTGCTTTAGTCCCACATTGCCCGGGATAGAGAACCCTGTCCCATGACCCTCCTATATATATAGGGGTATTGGGGGCTTCTCAAAGACAACTCAGTGCAACAAGTTGCTCTATAAAGTTGTCGTTCTCTCTGGTTTTGGCAACTGAGAGAGCCCGAGCAAGTGCTACCCGATAAGGGAGGCACAGTAAGGGAAAGACAACTACAGAAAGTGACTGGTGCCAGGAGAGTGTGTCAGTGACTAGTACACTGACAGGAGGGTGCGAATCCTTCCAATTCCTTCTGGGACAAGGATATTGGAGTTCCAGGTGGTCCGTGTGGACTACTTCAGAGGCGGGAGATTTCTGCTGCTCGGAGGATAGCTGTCAATCCCGACAGTCCCGGTGAGACCAGGAGTCATCAGTCCCAGTGCGACCAGGAGTTGCACAGACACCGTCCAAGACCGGAGGTGAAGACCGCGCTAGCCATGAGGTATTGTCACCGAGCAAGCCTCGGTACAAGGTATGATTCCACAAACCATCCTTCCTATTGTATAGACGTTGACGCGTTTCCTTGTTCTGGGTTTGGGGAGGAAAAGTTTTGTTTCCGCTGCCTTCTCTGCCTCCCCTAAAACCCAACACTTACATCTCATATGCTTTGAGAATGACAAGTTGGTACCAATTAGTTGTTAGTGAAGGTCACCGACCTGTCATTAACATCATTCTTAAGCACTTGAGAAGAACTAAGGATTAGTTTCTTATTTGTGGTGGTGAGGAAGAGGTGGTTATAAAGGGTTACACAAACACATCCTTCCAAACCAACACAGAGGATTACCGACCGCAACCAAGTTTTGTGTTTTTCCCCAATGTTGGAGTTGTGAGATGGACAAGTTCTAAGAAAGAGACAATGACTAATCTATAAGAGAGTGAGTACATTGTTGCCTACAACTCAACAAAGGATTCTATATGGATCAAGAAGTTCATTAGTGAACTAGGGTGGTTCCATCCATTGACTATGTAGTATATATATATTGTGACAATAGTGGATCCATTACAAAATCTAAGGAACCGAGATCACATTAGTGTTCTAAGCATATACTATGAAGTTTGTTGACCTTTTGGATATGCCACACTCTAATTTTGATGATGAAAATATTTTCCATTTGTGTTACTAACGTGTGGATTTTGTGTTTCAGGCGATCAAAGAACTTAGTCATGATACAATAACAAAGAATATGCAATTATATGTGTGTTTGGATTCTTGTACATCTAGTTGTAGCTAGATGATGTCTTGTATAGGTGAAACTTGTACAACTTGATAGGAATGATGTAAGAATAAGTGATGATCAACTCAAAATCATACTAGTTTCATAATTGTATACACTCTTTGTGATTGATAGGTCTCATTGCAAAATCATTTGCATTTTTCAAAAATTAGAAAAATGAGTTACATGAATTTTTTTGGTCCAACTCTTTCTTGATCAAGAATTGGTCAATCGAATCACAAGTCGATTGATAGCTAGCTATTGCAAAACTTGCACACATGGTGCCTCTCAGTCAAACTCTTTTTTTATCAAGGTCAACGTTGGTCGAAACAAAGTTCAACCAACTAACAGTCTGGTGACGTTCAAGGTAGTGCAAAATTTTCCATTTTAGTCCTACTACATATCCTATAAGGATAGTTTCCAACTAAACTCATCCTAAACACTCACAACAACTATCTTAGTCATTCCTAAGTGTTTCCTATATATACAAGAGCCTTATGGACACTTACAATACACTTGAGCAAGCCATCTACATGCTATCCTTCCAAGCTTAGAATATCTATTTTCTATCTACAACTACATCCAATGTAGTCTAAGCTATATCTCAACATGAGTGTCCTACTCCACCAAACATAATCTTGCCTAACCTTTATTGAGTTGATCATCACTTGTGTGTAGTTATTCAATTGTATATCTTGTGATAAAGAGTTGTACTTTCCTTCTTCCCTTCTTGTTCACTCTTGGTTTAGTTCTTCATGTTATTTCTTGTGAGAAGGCTGTGACACAACTTATTGGGAGCCACTTCTTGTGAGATGGATATGGCCAACGGTGGTGGAGGTAGATTGGGATCTTATCTAATGAGGATGGTCTTTTGAAATCCAACAAAGAAGATAGTAGTAATCCTTGATCAGTAAAAGAGGCTTGTCTTGAGCCACAAAAACACCAATATTTGTGTATTTAGGTATCAATAGAAAAGGGAATAAACCACATGTTGGGATACCTAGTTGGAAACAACTAGGCAGTGGATTTTCTTCATTTAGGATGGAGCCACTCTACATTGTGTGTTAATTGTGGTTGCCTATTATTTTTTCCACTACTTGTTTTACTTTCCTTTGTTATATTATATTAAGCAAGTTACATTTACCCAATACATTGTGTTTTAAGTGATAGAAATCAGATTTGCTCGATCCATCCCACCTATAGAGCTTTATAAGTTACCATCTCAAATGGGATATACTACAAAAAGGAGATGTGAAGATTTGCAAATTACCAATAAAAAGCAATGTTGTTGATCATTTGATGAAAGAACTTTCATAGGAAAAGAATGATGGTCATGTTAGATCATTGGATTTGATTTGTAAATGATTGTCTCTAGTACGAGTGGGAGACTGTTGTAGTATGCCCCGAGATCCATTCATTAGCTGATTAAATGACACAAATTGTAATTTATTTGGTTATTAATAAAGACAATTTCATTTAAAGATATTGAATGAATGTAATAATGTTCTAAGAATGTCTAACTCAGTAATATGTGATGTAAGGTTGAGTAACCGAACATGAGATCATGTGTATGATAAGAGTATTCGTTCTTGTCTAAGTACCTAGACATATATTGTTTTTAAAATTAGGACGACAATAATACATTAAGACTAGTATGTGTTTTGACTAATGACTACATCTCACTAGTCACCAATTAGATATCAAGTCAAAAACATAGGCACTTGCTATGAACAAGTGTATCAAATATACCCAACTTGAGTACAAACATGGAAGAAAAAAGTGGCATTCAGAATCATACCTCAATGCGACAATGGTGATTGTGGTCCTTAAACCTAAAGTCACTTTCATGATTACATGTTGTCCAATACACTTTAAAGCTATTCAATTTGACATAAAATAAGGGTTTCCATACAAATAGTGCTTGGGTACACTATGCCACATTGGGATCATCGTGAGTGATGTAGATGGAATGTGTCCCTCCCATTTGAGTGATATCCCCACCACTTGATAAGTGAGACTATGAAATTCATGGGCATGCTCATGCGAGTCACTATTTTATGTTAAGCTCACACGTGCCTCAAATAGTTTAATATAGATCAAGGAACAAAGAATGAACATAATATGATGGCATTTCCATGCATGTGATTCAATCTAGACATCATAGACAAAGAGACTATATAATCATCGTAGCACTAGTCACTAATAACATCCAATTTTGTGGATATTTGATGCATGTTTTACCCTCACATTATCAATTTAATAAGGTGTTATTTTGATAAATCTACTTGTTTTGACACTTTTGAAGTAATCACTCTTACTGCCTTCCATTTCCTTTGATGTACATGAAATTCACATGAATGAAGCTTACAAAGACCAACAGTTGATGAATCTCCATCCTCAGCGGTCGATGGACCTTCAACACTAGCGACCGTTGGATTCAACAACATCAACGACCACTGAACATGATGAACAATTACTACCAGCCTTGGTGTCCTCAACGACCATGAGGACCAACGACTGATGGAGACACTACCATCAGCGATCTCTGGATTTATAGTCCCAATGACCGTTGGAAACCTACTATCCCAACGATTGATGGGACAACTGCATCAAAAGTTGTACCTATAAGTAGCCAACCATTTTAGTCACAAAAGGGGGTCACGATGTGTGAGAGATGACAAAGTGCAGCTACATCACACAACCATATTCAATCCATCTTACCATTGATTCAAGATCTCCAATGATGAAAGTCCGAAGGAGATAGAACACCTGCACCATCACTAAGCCCCAACGATTTCTTCATTGAGAGAATGATCAACCATCTTTGATGTCCACTTCAAATCCAAATCTAAAGAAGGCATGAATCACCTTTGATCATTTGTATTTCATTTCATCATCCCCTCTCCATATCTCATTACACTTGTAAATCCAAAATGCTACTCACCACCATGATAGGCTAAACATATATCTTGGGTTTGGAGTACCTCAACATGTAAATACTTATATCCATTGAATATATGCTATTAGCAATGATTATCTCCACACTTTTGGTCTTATTGCTTCACTTGTATGATTAGCTACCATCTTGTTATGTTTTATTATTAGTACATTCAAAAGAGTAGTATTAACCTTATCTAAGTAAGTGTTATGGAGTTGTACAAATGCATGAGAATGTTGGAATGCTTAAGCTAATGATCATATGGTTATTTTGTGATTGTTTGTTTGACATCTTCAGAGAGATACAACCTTATAATCTAGATCTATCTAAGCTTGAGAGAGGAGGGAATAAACATCCATGATGATTTCTTGCAGTATTGCTAAGGGTATACAATGGGCGTGAGTATTGCATGTTGGTCAGAGACCTTAGATGTTGAAACTCAACTCAAGTTCCCCATCCATACTTGTCATCTTGTTCCTTAATTTTGCATGTTACCTTGTTTTGTTTTACTTTTCTTATTTGTTGGAAGTGCCATCATTCCGTAAGGAACATGAAACTTTATCTCACTCTTGATTGGTGTAACTAAGACAAGGCTCTACGTTCTTAACACATACCACTCCTTGTCCCTATGGATTGACCTCGATTTAATATTATCGAACCCCATATAATAGTTGTGGGGGCCTGAGTGTCAGGTTATATATTTAAGAGTCTGACTACTCTAGATCCACTCCTTTTTTGATGTGTTATTTAGGCTGGTCAACTTTTTGGTGCCATTTCTAGGGACAAGGCAACCAATACTGTTAAGAATTTGAGTTTACTTAGCATACACCTATTCCTCAAGTCTCACAAGAGACTTGACTACACACTTTTAAGTCTGATAATTCTAACTTCCTCAAATACTTTGTTTCACATGTCAAGTTTCTAACTTGACTGTGCAAAACATTTTAGGTAGCCCGAAGTGAAGTGGATTATCACCACTACCAGCTACAAGGATCATGCCTCCTCGTAAAGTATCCATCCCGATCCCAATAGTGGAAAACCTTAATAAAGCTCATGATTCTGAATGCGAAGAAGAACACAACGACAGATAGAATCACGAGGAAGAACACAAGGAAGAACCCCATGAGGTGGAACACAAAGAAAAACCCCATGAGGAAGAACTTAATGATGAAGGATGTCATGATAGATGAAGAAGGGAAAGGCGAAATCACGATAACAATGACAACGACGATGATGACAGAGGCCCTCCCCTTCATTATTTGGATTCCACTAGAGGCAATGAATCTAAGAGCCCAGACATCACCCCTAGGTTCAATGATCCAAACTTCAAACTCAATCCAGCAATCATAGCCATGATCTAGAGCAAAACGTTTGGAGGAAATTCTTGAGATGAGAACCCTTATCATCACCTAGATGCCTTTAAAACATATGTGACACCATCGAGATGAATAGGGTGCTGCAAGAGGTGATATACTCTAAGGGATTTAATTTTTCTTTGAGGGATAAAAAATTGTCATCATACCTCACTCTTCTCGACAAGACCATTAATGGATGGGAACCCTTGGCAGACACTTTTGTCACCAAATTCTATGCTGTTGAGAAAACTCTCAGGAATAGGCACAAGATCACCAACTTCATGCAGAAGGCTAGGGAGAATCTGTATGAAGCATGGGAAAGATTTCAAGAGTATCAGAGGGAATTCCCTCACCATAACTACGATACAAGATCTTTGGTCACTTCCTTCTATGACATGCTTACTTCAATTGAAAAGACTTCACTAAATGTTGCTTTAGAAAGTGACCTCCTGGGTAAGAACCCAAAGAAGACCATGAATATCTTTGATAATATGAAAACCTTACAAGATGATCTGAATGATGATAGAGGAGAAACCAAAAAGGTATTATCTAAAGGGACCTCTACTGCTAAGTCCAAGTCTCTAGATACCAAAACTGCTCAAATCTAGAAGATCACTCTGGATGTGAAACGACTGAAAGACTCAGGAGGCCAGGGAAAATTAAAAATAAAAAAGTCATGAATTGTGTTACGATTAGAGAAGGTGGACATGGTGTTGAAAACTGCATCTACATCCAACCCAAAGAGGATAGTGATGAATAAGAAACTTAAAATGTCTCTTATGCTAACTTCAAGAGACCTGATCATCCCAATTTCTCTATGGAAATAAGGACGCTCCTGAAAATGCCCATCAGATGCACAACCCACCTTAAAGACCGCCATGTTTTGAAAAGAGGTAGATGACCAACTATGATCACTCAAAACATGACTTACCAACAAATTAAAAACAACTATCAAGGCCAAGGCCAGAATCAGAATAGAAATTCAAGTGGGTCAAGTCAAGACCAAAGTCAGGACAAAAACACCAATCATCCAGATATGGTTTCTGAACTTTTCAAATTTCCAAAGAGGCCAACATCAGTTCATGAGAAACTAACTCAAAGTTCTATTACCAACACTAGCATGTTAATAATAATGCAAACACAACTTAGAGGGATAACAACTCAGATGGCTGACATGCATACCAACCAAAAACAAATTCAATAGCAACTGGCACAACTGTCAAAGATGATAAAGAACTCGCAAGGAAAGATACCTTCTAACACTGAGAGTGCAAAATGGCCACTCTCTATTTCGAAGAAGTTTAAGAATATCCAAAAGGAAAGACTGTCCAAGAAGGAAACCATAATGCCAAATCCCAACCCAAACATGCTATAATAGAAAGAAGAACATGAAGTGGAGGTATCTACCAAGAAGGTTAAGGAAAAAGAGAAGGGAAAGGGAAAGAAGACAACTAAAGAGAGGAAATTTGACCCAGCTGAGGAAGCCTTCGGAAATAGGGATCCATATGCACCAAAGTTCCCTTTCCATACAAGTTGATCGAACCTCACTTAAAAATAAGGTAAGAAATGATTATGGAAGATGTGAAGAAACTGCACATGGATATCCCATTCCTTGATGACATTGAGGAAAGGACCACATATGCAAAGTTTTTCAAAGATCTGATTACAAAGAGAAGGAGAGGAGACCATGTGGAAGCAATGAGACTCGAAAAGATGTATATCAATTTTTTATAACTAAATATACCTACAAAACCAAAAGATCCAGAAGCATTTACCATCCCATTCAATGTTGGAGACAATGAAGTGAGACAAGGACTAGTAGATCTTAGAGAAAGCATTAGTCTTATGCCCCTTGCTCTAGATTAGATGTTAGGACTTACTAATATGGTCAAAACAAGAAGGAAAATTGAATTAGCTGACCACACCTTCATAAAACAAGTAGGAATTGTGGAAGACATCCCAATCCATGTGGGAAAAATTTTCATACCCCGCGACATAGTGGTAATTAATATGGTGAAGACCCGACGTGCCTAATGATTTTTGGAAGACCATTCCTCTCCAATGGGAGATCATTGATAGATGTTGAAGCTGAGAACAATACAATTAGAGTAGGAAATGATCACATTGATTTTCATGTTTAAGACTCCATGAGGGGACCATCTTTCTTTGAGTCAGTCTACTTCAATGACAATGACTACCAATTTTGTGAAGAGGTCCAAGAAGAAAATGCTATAGTTGATCCACTCATGATAAACTTAAACAAGCCCGACACAAGTGTCAAAGATCCTAAAGTTTTTGAGATCCTTGATTATCTAAATCAACCAGAGGATTACAATAATGGAGAAGATTAAATCCATTCGACTGTGAAGTATGCCTCTCTAGAGCAAACTAAAAAGGCAGAACCAAAGCCTAAATCATAATTGAAACAAATTCCTAAAGGTTTAGAGTATGAATTTCTAGATGAGGAAGAGAGGAACCTAGTAATAATCAATTATTCCTTGACAAATGACCAATAAGAGAAATTGTTGGATGAACTCAAACTCTAAAGAAAGGCCATAGGGTACTCTATAAAAGACATCAAGGAACTAAGCCCAACTATTTACATGCATATTATAGACTTGGAAGAAATAGCTAAACCTCTGGCCCAACCTCAAAGAAAGTTTAATTAGTTAATGAGAGAGGTGGCCAAGAAGGAGGTGACAAAACTTTGTGATACATGTATTATATACTCTATTAGCGACAACAATTGGGTAAGTCTGATATACCTAGTTCCTAGGAGGAATGACAATTATGAAGGGTGAAAAGGGAGATGAAGTAGCTACCTAAATTGTGACTAGGTGACGAATGTGCATAGACTATAGAAAGATCAATGCCACCACCAAGAAGGTCCATTTTCCACTTCCATTCATAGATCAAATCCTAGAATGGTTAGCTCACCACTCATACTTGTGCTTTATAGATTGGAAATTCATTATTGTATCAAGTTCCTATCCATCCTGAGGATCAAGAGAAGACTACCTTTACCCACATCTATGGAACTTATGCCTTTCAAAGAATGTCATTTGACTTCTGTAACACACCTGCAACATTCTAAAGGTGCATGACTTCAATCTATTTTGATTTATTAGAAGATATCATAAATGGCTTCATAAATGATTTCTCAATCTATGGAACTAATTTTGACAAATGTTTAAAGAACTTATCCCAAGCTCTAAAAATATGTGACGAGAAGCAATTAGTGCTAAATTGGGAAAAGTGCCACTTCATGGTGCATGAAGAGATCGTTCTTGGATACAAGATTTCCAAAAAGGGTATCAAAATCAATCTGAGCAAGGTAGAATCCATATCCAAACTCCCACTTCCTAAATTTGTGACTAGAGTGATAAATTTTTTGGGATATGCTGGTTACTACATGAGATTTATCCAAAACTTTTTTAAGATTGCAAAACCCTTGTTAAGTCTACTTGCTAAGGATGCTGTGTTTAATTTTATAGATGAATGCCTTGAAGCCTTCAATACTTTTAAAAAATGCTTTAACAAAAACTCCGATCTTGCAAGCCCCAGATTGGGAGCTACATTTCGAGATAATGTGTGATGCAAGCAATTATGCTATTGGAGATTTTCTTGGACAAAGAAAGGATAGGAAACACCAAGCTATACTATGCCAACAAGACTCTAGATGATGCCCAAGTTAGTTACATGACCATAGAGAAGGAAATCCTAACAATAGTATTCACTTTTGATAAATTTAGATCCTATTTGATGGGATCGAAAGTCAAAGAATACAAGACCATGGAGCCATCAAGTACTTAATGCTGAAAAAGGACACCATGCATAAAATCCTATAGTGGGCTCTGTTATTCCAAGAATTTGGTCTTGAAATCATAGATAAGAAAGGGACAGAGAATGCCATTGCTGACCATTTGTCAAGAATCATAGTTACTAAAAAAGATCCTTTACCTATTAATGAGAATTATGCTGATGAAGCCCTGATGATGGAAAAGTCCATTGAGCATAATTTACCATGGTTTTCCAACATCTGAAAATTATGTCGCATGCCAAAAGCTACCTCCTGATATCACCTATAATCAAAAGAAGAAGTGATTTTATGATTTGAAGAATTACTATTGGGATGAACCTCTCATCTTTTGGAGATGTGTTGACAACCTATATCGTAGATATATTCTAGAAGAAGAAGTACCCGTGATACTCTATGAATGTTACTCTTCAGCTTATGGCGATGATCTTAGAGGAGAAAGAGTGAGAAAAGATCTTACTATGGGTTTTACTGGCCTACGTTGTTCAAGGATGCACATGCATTTATAAAAGCATGCAACGAATGCCAGAGAATAAGAAATGTTTTGAGGAAACCAATACATTGTTCAATGTTGCTCAATGCCAACAAAACCAACACCTCTTGAATTTGGACCCAACCCTAACTGGAAAGAAAAGATTCATACAACTACAAGAATAGGAAGAGATGAGGCTACATGCCTGTGAAAATGACAGAATCAATAAGAAAAGGATAAAAGTGTGACATGATGCCCACTTGAAGAGATAGAAGGGGATAAAGTCCTCTTGCTTAATTCGAGCATCAAGCTTTTCCCGGGCAAGCTCAGATCAAGATGGTCTAGACCATTAAATGTGACAAAAATATACCCATCATGGATGATGGAGATTTAGAGTGATAAGACTGGGACCTTTAAGGTAAATGGACATAGAGTTAAGAAGTATTATGAAGATGAGGCATTTAATAGAAGAGAAGATGTCAAATTAGAGAAACCACCACATGCACCACCAAAGGAAGTCTAATGAAGCAAATAAAATAAAGTGGAGCAAAATACTATAAACTAGCACTTCTTGGAAGGAAACCCGAGGATTCCTTGACATGTTCTATTAATATTTAGTTTGTTTCCTTATTCAGTAATTAGATTTTCATAATTTTAAATTTTCATCGGGACAATTTACTTTATTTCTTAATTTCTAGTGTATATAGAATAAAGTTCGAGATGAATTTCAAACGTGTGCCTTAATTTTAGGGACCAATTCAAACCAAGGTTTGTATGAAACCCTTTTGGCCACTGAGGATCATTTTCAATCGACTGTTGGGTTCTTAGCGAGTTAAGGGACCGAATAGCTTCAACAACTATCAAGGTTCCTAGGACTCAACGACCACTGGTCCATCTAAACATATCACTGACTGTTGGTCCGTCTCAAAACCTCGATGAAAATTGACATTTTAAGATTCTCAGTGACCACTGGGATGCCAGGAGTATACAAACCAATCATCGAAATAACAGTTCCCCAACAATCCAAACTATTAACAAAGCTCTGGCAATTTCACCACCGACTAGAGAGAACCCTAGATGACGAGACAAGGAACCAACCTCTACAGATGATGCCTAGAGCACTGTCACTTTCAAAGCACTAGATCGTCACCATCCAAACTAACTTGAAGTCAGCATCATGAAATTCCACCAATCTACTACCGACGAAGGTGAACGTGAATGGAAGGAATAGGTGGCGTTGGTACTTTGTCAACGAAGCGATCACCAACAGATGATGCCCTAGACTCTTTCTCTTTCCATTCTCACTCCCTCCTACACTCTACCACATTCTCACATAAGTGATTAGGGTTTCTTTACCTCCTTTCCTCACTTCTCCTGACCTTGGTTTCTTTGCTTGATACGACCATCTCACGAAATTGCCAAAACTCCCAGTGACCATCAGAAGACAAGCTTCTCAACTACCTAAGGAATTTGTGATTAACTAGGTTTCCAACGATTCTCTTGTTCTTGACAATCACCGAAATTCTAAAAAATTTCAATGATCCCTAAAGTTTTAAGATTCTCAGTGACCAAATAGTTTTGTAAACAAGGCACATTTTTCAGTGATCCTCGAGTTTCTATATATCTCAACAATCACTAAGATTTACAATGTTCTCAGTGACCAACAAGAGTTATTAACCTAGAAAAAATTGAGACAACCTCTGGAAGAGATCTTCCATTGACCTTCAACTTTTCTAACCCTTTCTTCTCAATGAGAATCTTGTCTATCACCTTCCCTCCAACCCACACATGTTAGTACTAATTACTAACTTCAAATAGATTATCTTGATTGGTTGATAGCAACCGTTCTTACACTACAGATAAACACATTCATATAAGTCCACAGGATGTCATATGCCTCTTCATACTCCTTGAATAAGAAGGCCACATCTTTGGATAAGATCAAGGAAGCAATCAAGATCATCACCAAAGTCTTGGATGTACATTTGGACATGCTTGAGGATAAGAGGGTGCAACTACAATTATGGAAAGAATAATATGAACTCTTGCTAGGGCATGAATCACCTGAGTCAGAAAAGGAATCAAAACCATCTGAAGCAACAAACCCTTCTGAGTATGTTCTTTCTTAGGAAGAAACCAAGAACAAGGAGAAGTTAAAAGCAACCGAAACAGCCCTGGAGAGCCCAATGTATAACAAGAAGAGGGTAGCAATTAAGGTTAAACCACAAACTAGAGGGGCAATTTCATCAAATACAACAGTAGAAACTACAACTAGAAATACACATGTATCAAATCATAATGGACAAAAACTACCAAAAACTACCTTTCACCTAAAGACAAGGAACACCAGACTAAGTACGATCTATTCTTGAAAACTATGGCCTTCAAACTGACTCGATTCATGGATAGATATGACGTTCGACAGCTAGGACTTGCTGAGCAAGTATGAGAATTCTTATAGGGAGTGAACCTTCATATCATCTGCATAGATGCACAATGCTCTTACACCAACCTCACTGCCTAATTTATGTCATGTTTGACAAAGTTGCCTCTTTAAGACAAAGAAAAAGAGGATGCGGGAGGAGAATATAAACTGCAAGTCCATATGATGGGAAAGGACTTCTTTCTGGTAGAGAAGATACTAAACATGATATTTTGTCAAATAGAAGAACATGGAAAGGCCAACATGGCAACAAGATATGATAGAGATGTCATAGGATTCAATAGCCAAAAAACTTGGGAGAGGCTGAGAGGAGAGTCGAAGCATAGACCACGATCCTCAAAGGCATCAGAGATCCCTTCTTGCTTCATTAGGGTAATCCAAAAGATCATTGCCAAGACTGTGTTAGCAAGATCCAAAATTTGAAATATATCTAGAGGAGACCTCTTTCTAATCTGGTCTATGCTTGAGAAAAGGCCAGTCAACATCAGATGACTACTAATCGACAAACTATCTACATCTGTCGACCCTAACGACACAAATGAATTCAACATGGGAGGCCATATCACATCTATCATGTTTTGTTATCTCGACCAATAAAAACTAAACAAGTCCAAGGAAACCAAAGGAAACAGTTGATCACCATCAAATACCTTATCACAGAAGGGACAATTGCACAATAGAGACAAGTACTTCTATAGGCTTACAAAATCATACATTCCTCTCCTAGAGATGAGCCATTATGAAACTCACAAGTTGATCATCTTCAGAGATGATATAGACTAGATGCTATCTAGTACTATTAGAAGACATGGGAGTGAACCCAATTGTCCTGTGAAGGAACCAGTCAAAGAAATAAAGAATTTTGTGCAACCTACAGGGTATAGGAAGCTGGTAATCAAACCCTAGAAGGTAGTTCCTAAATTGCCAAAATCATGTTTGGAAGCCACATCTCTATAAGAGGTAGGGGTCAAGAAAACTGAACAACTGATACCACTATAATAATCTACCCTCGACGCTATTGAAGAAGTGGTCGGTGCCTTCAAAAGACAACCCCCTATGGATACAATAAAGCCATAGGTACATGCCGCCAAGTCAAGTGAATAGCCAAAGGCCCCAGATGACAAACAAATGAAGGTGATAACTTTAGATGAGCAAGTGAAAGCACCCATAACCAACTAATATAGGCGCAGATCAACAAGTGGAACTTGAGCAACTCACCCCATCTCCACATCAAATAAAGAAAGAGACACCACCACCAATGATGTATGTACTAGGTGCAACATTAGAGCCACACAAATGACGACTCCCGACAAGCCTAGGGGAAGAACTAGGACATCAATCTTGATGTCATGTGCGATAAAATCCAAAACTCATCGTCTAATTCTTTAAATATTTCATCTAGCCTGCAAGCACTGACTATGCAGGTAGAAGGACTAGACGTGAGAACCACAACCCTCCCTCAGTTCATGCATGATGTTCTCACAAAAAAAATCAATGTTGTAGGCAATGTAGGAAATGGTAGAACTCAGAAAGGAGAGGGACAAGATGCACAAAGACCATGACAAGATGCATAAGGAACATGAAGAGTTCCTTCAAGCTATGAAGTAAGAACATAGACACAAGGAGGAGAGGTGAGCACATAAAAGGTCCAAACAAATCATCAGCTCCTCACCCTCAGAAGCATCCTCGAGCCCCTCCAACCTTGATGAATGCAAGGATGAAGAAGTGACAAACATACCTGAGGTAAGAGAAGCTAAAATTCTAATGGAAGAACAAAAAAAACAGAGGGATCGACAACCAAGCCCATGCTAAAGTGCAAGACTTTGATATGAAGTCTTCACTGACAGATGACAACCCTCCTAGGGAGGATCAAATAGGTGAAGAAGAACCATATAAGCAAATGGAAAACATTAATGAGAAATCCTTGAGCTGTGATGAAGCAACATTTACACAATACCTCAAAAAATTAAAGATAGGCATGGACATTTGTGACATCTACTTACAGTTCAATGAACACAACAAATAGAATGACAACGTCTATGATGGGAATATGGTGGCCACACTCACCAAACTAGATGCAATGTTTCTCAATGCCAACAAAACCAACACCATCAGAAGACATAGTAGTAAACATCCCGACAAATTCCTCATATGAAATCTTGCTAGTGAATGTTCTTGAAGTAAATGAACATGTACAAGAACCAACAATGCCAACAAAAGAAACAACAATTGGGGAAGGAACATCTCACAAAGATGAAGGCGACCTCACCTCCTTCTTTCTGGGTGCTCCACCGATAGAACCCCCACCCCCAGAAGAGACATCCCAATGCATGATGCCCCCCTCCATTCCCTTGTAATCTAGCATGAATGGACATGTCATGTGTATTCCAGATCTAGTGTAGAGACATCCCTATCCTTGAAGACATAGTAGATGAAGGTCTACCCAACACAGATATAATATACAACAAGCATGGGAGGACTTTGACTAGAGAACACTTCAGTGGGATCTTCTTGAAGGGAGCAAGAGTCCATAATTGTCTATTCAAAGTGCTCTATGCAACTGTGCTGGAGAAGTTCTTGCATTCTGATAGAGTACAACTATCCTCAATGGTACAACCATTTTGGAAAAGTGGTTGTACAAGGGAAAATTTGATTCTGAAAATGTCAAAGAGCTCCAGACAGTCATGGAAATATGTGAAACAAGATTCATCACTTTTCCCATTCAAACATTCAAACATTGGGCACTGACAGTTGTTGATCTGTATAAGCATCACATGACAATCTACAATCTCTTAGTGTCGAGCTACCCTACACTACCCTAATCTTGACACACGTGATATTCAAAAATCCCTATTTGAATTTAGCACATCATCTAGCAGGCAGGTAGTTGACACATCAACAACTAAAAGAACTTCATCAACAACATTAAAGTTATCCAAGAAGAGCCAGGATCCAGGGACTGTGCATTCATTGACATGCATCTTATGGAGGTTGTGAAAGAACATCCCATTCAAAGACATCTTCCTTGAAGACCTCCACAGACTGTGAGAAGTCTATGCAATGGATGTCATATATGATCACCACTATTTTTGTGAAACGACCATGCCTCTAGATGCGATGCCACATTGACTTTATATGCCATTTCCTAAAAAACTGCCATGGCACAAGCAACTAAAGACCTTATGGCTGGATCCTTCAGAACCAGAACATGCATCGACATGGAAAGAGGGATGGCTGACTGAAGAGCAAAATGATAACAAGAACCAAATGCCAACACAGACAACAACCATTCTAGTACCAACTACATAGAAAGAAACAACAATGTAGAAGTGGGGGAGATAGATGAAGATGAGATGTAGGAAGCAAGGCCTGAAGGGACAACTGGTACTGTCGAAGCTAGCTTCTTAGACTTCAATAAACGGTCATGTAAGGACCTATCACTTGACTCCTTACTCCTAATAATGAAAAGGATAAAAGTAGATGCGGACCTTTTCAAAGTCGTCTTTGGAAGGGAAGGGATATGCTTCTTAAAAGACAACCTACGCCAAACTTTGTGACCGAATAGATATATGACTGTGAGTGTAATGTCATCTTACCAATCCCTTCTTGGGGACGTTATGCCCAATACACACATGACTAACTACATGTTAGTGGATGATATTATCCACAAAAAGAACTTTGGCCGAAAGGAGAGACTGCTAAAATGCTTACAAAGATCACTCTCAAAGTTCATATTCTTTCCAATCCTACACAAAAACCACTTGACACTCCTAGAGATCAACGTCAAAGTAAATATCAAAGTATTATATAATAGCTCTGATGCAGCCTTCACTTTGAACAAGTATAGAAATATGACAATGCCAAAGAGTGTCACAGAAGATAAAGTGAAGACTTGTGTAGAAGAAATCATCGAGATGATATAAAAACACGGAAAAGGATACAAGTTTGTCTCTAACAAAGACTTCAGAAAGCTGCAGTTATGCCACATAAGCCCTCAACAATTTCAACCATCCAATAATTGTGGCTTACACTACCTATACTAGATGACAACTTTAGTAGAATGGGACATGAAAGTTGAAAGTTTGCAATACAAGCGCTACCACAACTTTGAGGAATTTACATCAATATGCTACTACACTCTAATTTGGGCCATCAAAGGACTCCCAAAGGAAGAGTAAACCCCACCCTTCTATATCTAACCTTGACCTTTGACGCTCCGAGACAAAGTGTATGGTAAATTGAGGGGGGGTTAAAAATGTGCATGATAGGTACTACTCTCATACCCTCTACCTATTCAAATTTGATTTCCTGAACTTTCAAGCTTTAGATTTTGCATACAAGCCCAAATTGGGAAATTTTGATTTTTTTTTGAAATTCTCCATAGAAACTAGAACATTTTGCTAATTCATAAGAATTTATGCCGCATGCAAGTATTGGATCAAATTTTTTGGAATGTAGTCATAACCTCCAATCTTATACTTTCGTGTCTTCAAGCTAAATTCTTATCATATTTATTTCAAGAATGATAGGTTTGGGCTATTTAATCCACCTAAAACTCAAGTGTGATAATGTTTTTACACCAACCTTACCCTAAGATACTATAAAATGCAAAAGAAAAGATGCTTGTATTCCAAGATGAACCCTTGAGGCAAGGAGGACTCCATAAAATATGTTCCTAATTGATCACCCTAGATCTCAAGTAGAAATAGGAAAGCACATAACCTTGGCAAAGAGGAAACATCTACCTCTTTTAGTGCTTGAATCCCCACTTTGGGATCAAAAAGAGGCTGGTGGCCCAAAACATCCTTGAAATCCTATTACTCCTAAGCTTGTGAGCAAGAATGAAAGCTGATTGGAATAAAATCATGGGAGTTGTGCTCAAAATTAAAATGATGCTAAGGAGCACAAGCCAAAAAGCCAAACTTCCTACTTGCCTTTTAAAGGAAACCTCACATAACCACCTGAGATTACATCGGGACCCCAATTGGGTAACACTGTCATTACAATGATAATCATGGCTGAGTGAACCTGAGAAAGGCATGAGACACATAAGCCTTATCCTACCCCAAAAAAATCGTTAGGATCTCCATAAAATAAAAATTGGATGTGAAAGCTACCTCTAACCAGAGCCTTGTGAAAGTACAACAAGGAAAGGGATTATCAGTGCATCATGATTGATAAATACTTCCTCAGAAGAAGGTTGTAACATGAAATATGAGTAACACAACTCCTAATATGACAAGGAGAATCTTGCGATTAACAACACCTAGCCATGATACATACATCTTGACTTAAGGCTGACGTAATGACTTTCTTCACACTCCAAAAACCCTAATTTAATAAATCCCTTTGAAGTTGTTTGATACCTTAATTATATTTTTTAGCTTGAGGACAAGCTAGGCTCTAAGTTGGGGGGTTGATAACATCCAATTTTGAGGATATTTGATGCCTATTTTAGCATCACATTATCAATTTAACAAGGTGTTATTTTGATAAATCTATTTGTTTTGACACTTCTGGAGTAATTACCCTTAATCACTTCCCTTTCCTTTGGTGTACATGAACTTCATAAGAATGAAGCTTAGAAAGAGTGGAAGTCGATGAACCTCCACCCTCAGAGGTCAATGGACCTTCAACATAAATGACCACTGGCTTCAACAACATCATCGACTGTTGAACATGAGGACCAACAACTGCCTGACTTGAAATCCTCATCGCCCATGAGGACTAATGACTGATGGGGACACTACCAACAACAACCACATGATCTACAACCCTAAAAAATACTAGGAACCTACAATCCCAATGAATTATGGAACTATTGCATCAAAAGTCATGCCTATAAATAGACAACCATTTTTTTCATGAAAGGGGGTCATGATGTATGAGAGATGATGATATGCTACTGCATTACACAGTCACATTCAATCCATCTTACCATTAATTCAAGATCTCTAAAGATGAATGTCCAAAGGAGATAACACACCTACACCATCACCAAGCCCTGTTGATTTCTTCATTCGAGTGAAGGAGCAATTATCTTCGACGTCCCATCGAGATCCATATATAAATAAAATGTGGATCACCATTGATCATTTGTGGTTACAGTTGGTGTATCTCCCTTCTCCTTCTCTAGATCTCTTCATTCTCCTTTATCTCCTTCGTTCATTTCTTTGTCCCCTCTCCATGTCTCATTACACCTGTAAATCTGTGATACTACTCACCACCATGGGTGTCTAAACATATAGCTTGGGTTGGGGGTAGCCACTAAGGCTCTCTCAACATGTAAATACTTATATCCATTGAATATATGCTCTTAGCAATGATTATATCCATACTCTTGGTCTTAATGCTTCACTTGTATGATTATGTACCATCTTGTAATGTTTGATTGTTATTACCTCAAAAGATAGTATTAACCTTATCTAAGTGTTATGAAGTAGTACCAATGCTTGAGAATGTTGGAATACCTAAGATAATATTCATATGTTTATTTTGTGATTGTTTGTTTTCCATATCGAGAGAGAGAGAAGCTTATAATCTAATTCTATCCTAAGCTCAATAGAGGAGGGAATAACATCCATGATGATTGCTTGTAATATTGCTAATGGTATATGCAAGTGTGATTGTTGCATGTTGGCGAGAGTCCTTAGATGGTGAAACCCAATCCAAGTTTCCCATCCATACTTTTTATCTTGTTCCCTAATTTTACGTGCTCCCTTGGTTTGTTTCTTGTTTTGTTTTACTTGTTCTACTTTTCTTGTTTTTTGGAAGTACCATCATTTCATAACTCTTGATTGGTGTAACTAAGACAAGGCTCTATGGTCTTAACATATATCATTACTTGTCCTTGTGGATCGACCCCAGTTTACTACATCAGGACCTATATAATAGTTGTGGGGGCCTGAGTGTTGGGCCATAAATTTAAAAGTCCGACTACTCTAGATCCACTCCTTTTTGGACGTGTGATATAGTTCGGTCAGTCACTGCACCATGTTGAAATTGTTCTCCAACTTAATCAATTACTTGGGTATAAATGAAGTCTTTATATTTACCAATCGTTGCTTTTGTAGTCCTATTATGATTATATACATCAATACCAATGTAATATAAAGACTATAGGGTCCCACCCATTGGTTGCACGAGTAAGAGGAATATAACTATGGACACAAGATTATTTAGTTACTAAAATGTTAACTTAATACATTTTAGTGATGGCATACTATCTAGAAGCCCAACTATCAATTGAAAAGTCCAATCAATTGACTAGACAAACTAGTCATTTGATTGAAATATCTAGCTGGTCGACTGAGTCGAGATATACCAATCAATCCTCTAAAAGTCTAGTTGGACGATGGGATATAATTAGTCCAATCATTCGATTAGATAGTCTATTTGGACAAGTGAAAAGATCAACAAATTAGTTATAGAAGATTCTAATACAATGTAGGATTGGAATGGCCATCCACTTAGTTACTTATTGCTAAGTTATAACTTAATTGATGTTGCCATTGAATTTTTTATTTCTCTATTTTATTTGCTTCCTTTCTATTTAAAGGGACATGATGAACATGGTTCGGGTTACACCTTTTGACACATGAATCCTAGCTGCCATTACCCAGATGAGAGAGAGAAGGAGATAGACTGCAATGCTAGAACATGCCAACATAAGATGACTCATTCCCTACTGGATCTTCAAGAATGATGTGGAGTTCCCATAATCCATGTGGACTATATAGAGATACGCCATTTGTGTGACTGCATTGGAAAGACATCATTGTCATTTGTATGTCTGCTACTACAAGTGTGGCACATTCCCTTGTGAGAAACATAGTCAGATCTCCTCCCAACAAGGTATGACTGACGCCCCCTCCTTCCCTATATATTGTTGTTGATGAGATATACTTATGGGAATGATAAAATTTAATTGGTTTTATTGCGCATTCTTCCTCCATATTTTCTAATAGATCAAACCTTTTTGAGGGATTGGCCCTTTTGTGGCTAAAAATGATGATTGCACTATGCATATGCTCTTTGAAACTCAATTTAGGAATTCTTAAATCTTTTTGGCTTTTAATGTGTGAATGTTTTTACATCTTGATGTTCAATTCTATTTTGTAATCTATTTGCCTCATGAAAGACAAATAAAAGGATAAACTAATCAAGTGAAACCTAACTTTATAGTGACCTTTGACCATACAACTACCACAATGTTTGAAAGTCTGGGAATTGAAACATGCAACGTTATAGAAATCTTAGATTGTGATAAGGTGCTAAAAGTTCTATATTGTTGATCATACATGGGTAGTTGAGGGTCAATAGTAGATTTGGTTTCCCTTGTTACCTTAATGTGGGATATTATAGGGGTGTTCTTAAGGACATATCTCCATTTAGAGTGGATAATGTGATTGAAAACCTTGTGGCATAATGATATATAAAAGTCTTTATACACGTGTTATATGTGCCTTGACGTGCGTACCTAGGATGGACTAGATTAATTGATTAGGTTTCTGGCCACTGATCCCTACTTGCTAAACTTACACCTACCAAGGTGTAGTAGAGTCTTATTGAAACTTGTAATCCTTAGATACTCTATGATGTGTTAGGGGACTTCTTCAATAGAATGTAATTTGGGGGAAGTACATCTACAAATTGCCCATGGCTCTAATAATTAAATAATAATCCCAACTATGTAGCCATATTTGTATGAATATTTTGATAGTTAAAATTCTGATACTTGGATGCCATTATATACCTTACAAGTATTCCTCATCTTAGATTTATAGTGCATCTAACGTTGGTTATATTATGATTAAAAGTACTTCTTAATGATTAATATATATTAATTTAAGTTTAAATAGTAGTCTTGTATTGTTAGAATGCCTTACATTTGTTATCTCTCTTGCTGGACATGGATGTCATTTTTGATAGTATGACCTAGGAGACAATCATATGATGATTACTTTGCAATTGATTTTCTTATTCATAAACCCATTTTTGGATATTATTTTTTCTTCAGTATGAGATAATGAATATAATAACGTCCCAATAATGTACCACTCAATTACATGTGACTTTTGGTTGAGGACCTAAACATGTGATCATGTATACAAGAAGAGTATTCATTCTTGTCTTAATCATTAGATATTATTATGGAAATTAGGATGACAATTATCATTAAAAATAGTATGTGCATTGACTAATGACTACATGTCATTAGTCATGATATTAAATATCAAGACAAAAATATAGGATTCTTATGAACAAGTGTACTAGACATGTTTAACTTGAGTATGATACATGTAAGTGAGAATTGATAGGCAAAATCATATATCAATTTGACAATCATGACTTTGGTCCTTATACCTGAAGCACTATAATGATCACATAAATTCTAGTGTGCTTTAATACTACTCGACATGACAATGAATAAGGTTTTTCATACAAGTAGTGCTTGGGTACACTGTGACACATGGATATTATTATGAGTGACCTAGATTGAAATTGTCCTTCTCATTGGAGTGATACTATGAATCTCATGGCCATGATCATGTTCACTAATATATGATATTGATCTTACATGTATATCAAATAGTCTAGTCTAGATCAAGGAAAAAATGTTGAACATTAAGAGTATTACATTTCCATGCCTCAATTTCAATATCAATTTAGGAGATAAAGAGAGTATACATTCACTATAACACTGGTTGCAAACTAGGTTAGAAGTTGTTTTCTAACTTATCCAATTACTTGGATGGCAATAAAGTCATGCTCGATACTAAAGATTCTTTTTGGTAAATACTAGAGACTATCTTTTATTTATTCCACTCTCTAGTGTAGATAAAACTGAAGGGAAATCAGGCCTAGGGTTACAAGAAAACTAGCTAGGTAAAATAGAATGGAAGTTACAAGTCAAACTAGAAGCTAATGTATGATTGGAAACTTGATCTGCTAAGGCATTGAACTTGCAGGGAGTGTAGTCGACATTATAGGAAAATTCACCATTGGTGAGGAGCCCTGCTCTCCTATCACATGGTTTGAATTTGGCAAGTGCTTAGTCGGGACTGCTAAGAATGGAGATGGCCTACTTGGAGTCAGTCAACACATAGTAAGAGGACCAATTGTCTGCCTTGTAAACTTCTAGGGCCTGAAGGATAGGCTGAATCTCAACCTCCATTACTGAGTTAGTGGCAATAAGAGTACCCCTTACAATTAGGAGGCACCTTCACTGTTAATTTCATGAAGGCCCGTGGCAGCTTTTGGTATTAGTTGTTGATAGGCAACATCAGAGAAGAGATAAAAATCCTTCTTAGAAAGAAGTTGTGTTATTGCTTCACTCATTGTCTTCGTTTGCAAGTCGGCACTGGTAGGCATAATATGGTGGATGTCCTACACTAGATGAAGGTAGCTTGCACAATAGTAGGCCTTGTATTGCATTGGTGAATGAACTTGTTTCGAAATTGCCAAATGTGTCAACAGGAAACAACCCATAGTGTCTAAACATTAGTGCTATAATCATTTGCAATAGTACAAAGTGATACCCACTCATCTTCAGTAGGGTTAAGGTGGTTGTTATGAACATGTAGCAGTAGCCAAACAACCTTACTTTTGGGAGAGTCTCGTAGCGCATGCAAAAGGGTGTCTTGAGAAATACTATAGGTGATAGAGAGTTCAGTAAACTCAATGTGATGACATTGTTATTCAACATTAGTCAACAAAGCCTTATGTTGGAGTAGCCATAGGAAAACCTTACACCTCTCAGGTAGTTTAGACTTCCATGTTCATTTCTAGTTATTCGGGTAGAAACTTCCTTATCCTTATGTGTCCATCTGTAAGTAGAGTGAGATGAGAACTATCCTATTAGTTCTAAAGGCCATGACCAGACATCATCAACTGTGGAGGCAACTGGTGCAGTCATAGATGCAATGTCGATCCAAGTACCTTGATGTAGGTAGCTATGCATAAAATTCCACTCCCATTCACCATCTATAGTCGCCATTGAACTCATAGTGATGTCTTGGATATAATTAGGGATGTTCCGATTAGGGTCATAGTCCACAAGAAACTTCCATCCAATCCACTTGTCTCTCCATACATTTTTGGTAGCATCATTATTTATTACCTTATGACACAAACACTTGATACCACCAATGTGCCGTTTGATGAAACTCCATGCAAACAAGGAATTTTAGGCTGTAAAGGAGTTTCTATGGACATAGTTATCCTTCATTACTTGAACCCAGAGCTTAGAGAGTTTGTTAACAAAGACCCAAACATTTTTTTAACATAAGTGCATGGTTATGGTCACATACATATTTAATTCCAAGACGTCCGATATATTTGTTTGATGACACTTTCCTCCAGCATTCTTGGGAGAGTTTTTTGTTTTCCCCACATCTAGACCAAATGAAGTTTCTAATGTGTTTATTAATATCATCACATAGTTGAGGAGAAAGTTTAACTGACTGCATAATGTATGTAGGAATTGCTTGAATAGTGGCGTCACCAAGGTAATCTAGCCAGCTAGAGATAAGTGACACATGGTCCAACTATTGAGATTCTTCTATATGTTCGATATAATGTGACCATGTGAATTTTTATCCAAGAGGTTATGGAGTATGGGCACCCCAAGATACGTACTGAGGTTGTCAGTTAATTTGAAATTGACATTTCTACTAATAGAATGGATCTTTAGGCCTATTGTGTTATAAGAGAAGAAACACTGTGACTTTTCTTTTGAAACAAGTTGTCCAAATGCTTTTGAGAATGCTTTCAGAATGCCTAAGATTGTCTTTGATTGTGACATTGAAGCCTCACCCATTAGAAGGATGTCATTGAAAAAAAATGCATTACATAGTGTGACCCCTCCTTTGAAAAGAGTCAGAGGTTTCCATTCACCTGCTATGACTATAGATATGACGGCTTGATTCAATCTCGTCATACAAACCACAAAGACGTATCGATTTATCATATCACCCTATCTTATGCCATGAGTAGCTTTAAATACAGGGAGTAGGCTACCTTTCCATAGGTTGGAGTTAGATCCACTTGTAATGATTTTCATGGTAAGATTATAGATCTTATCAGGTATGCTAGTATGTTTGAGTGTATTATGAATGAAATCCCAATTCATTTTATCAAAAGCCTTAGTGAGATCCAACTTGATGCACGTGGTCTTTTCTTGGTTTCTCGACTTCTCATGAAATGTATTACTTCATAGACAAGAATGACATTATCACCGATCATCATCTTGGAATAAAGATGGACTGGGTCAGGTGATCCAACCATCAAAGTACAGTTTGATGCATTCAACAATCACCTTGGAGATGAGTTTGAAGCACTCATTGTTGAGGGAGATGGGCCAGAAGTCACTACATTTCTGGGGTGCATAAATATTCCTAATGAGAACCATATATGAGTCTTCCATTGAAGGAACAATCATCTATTGGGTGAAGGCATCCACAACCGTGTGGGAAATGGAGGGCCCAACCTTCTTCCAATTGTAAAGAATAGATTCAATGTAGACTCTATATAGTCCAGGTGCTTTTAGGGGTGTCATCTTAAAGATGACCTGGTGAATTTAATCTACGAGAGGTATGGTCTACATACTGTCATATGTGTCTATATTGACACCTAGGAAGGTGCCTATGTAGCTTTGAATGCAATTGAGGTTTGATGGCTGCTGCATCATCATGAGCTCCTCAAAATAGTGATGGATCAGGAGTTTGGTATCTTTAGTATTGCTGACCCACACACTAGCATTGTTCTTCAAACATGCAATCTTATTGTGGTGTCATCTAGATTTTACATACGACTGGTAGAATTTGGTTTATTTATCACCAAATTGTAGCCAATATATGTGGGTGAGATGCTGCCAATCTGCCTCCTCTTTTAAGAAATTTTGGTAATATCTTTCCTATAGTGTATAGAAGGGTCATTAAAGGTGGAGAACATGAATCTCAAGATGATACCTAACATCTACTGATGTGAGAAAGGAGAGATTACTTCTCCTTTTTTTGCTTTGCAAGGCATTCAGAATCCCATTTGCTAGAAATGGACTTGAAGTTGTGGAGTACATATTAGAAATTCACGCCGTCCTCCCATCTTGGAATAAGCTCAGAATGGAACTCAAGGATTAATTTTCAACTTGTCTTTTTTCTAAAATTAAAATGCCATGACTCTTTTCTCCCACAAGAGAGAAGGATCTAAATGTGATTAGAGTATAATCTTGGTAGCATTGAGACTGAGGCAATGTCAAATCTATTGAGCCATTAAAAATTTGCAACAACACTATCCTTTTTCCCTAAAAAAATCCTTGAATCTAACTTCTTCTATTGCACGATCCAATTTCCAAAGAGGTTAAGTCATTTGAAGGTGAAGGGTGGGCCCTATGCTCTCAACTTAGCAAGCCCAATATTTAAAAGAGTCTCAATGAATCTAGCACACAAGTACTTATCAAAGTACTTGACCCTATTCTTTTTGTTGATGTTTAGCATGGTATTGAAGTCTCCTATGACTACCTAGGCATCAGGGGTGTTAAGGGAGATCTCCTTTAGCCATTCTCACATGAACTTGCATTTAATAGGATTAAGGCTAGCATAGACAATAATAAGGTACCACAAGGTGTTCAACCTACAATGAACAAACTGTCGGTGGCTGAGGATGACTTGTGTATCATAGAAGCGATGGTCCCATGTGATCTAGATGCCTTCTAAGAATCCAATGAAATGAAACCTATGTGAGGAGTTGAATCCAAGATTTTCTATAATGTTCGATTCCATGTCATCGCTGCATCTTGGTTCCACGATAGCCATGATATTAAGTTTATGGGAGATTTTCATCACTTTAATTAGACGATTTTTTTTGTCAAGGCAGGATCCCTATATATTCCAACAACAAATATTCATTATATGTGGATATGTGAGGAGGTGGAATCTATTGTAGTGCCACACACAACCCCATGGACCGTTCTTCATTCTCCATATTCATATTTTCACCTTATGGCAGAGTAACTTCATGCTATTGCTCATGAAAATCAAGCACTCTACAAACTTTCTCACTCAGTGGGCCACCACCCCTGCTAGGTGTTACGTGGTCATTTGTTATTCCCTTATTCCAAACTCTATCTGGGATCTGGATTGATTGGAAGACAATTTTGTGATTTCTCAGCATCACATATAAACTCTCTCCCTTGCCTAGACACATGAAGACATGCCTGTTTGGAATAGGTGGGTTAGCGACCCTATTCAATAAGAACTAGAAGTGACTTTCATCGGCGCTTGGGGTAGTTGAGCGAATGAGGATGACTTCATTCTTTATGAGTTCAATGATAGTATCTACACCCTATGTCTTAGTGACTTCCTTTTCCCATTCATCTGATCCCTTGCTGGGTCTTTTTTCAGTGCTTCCAACATTTTTCTGCTTGCACTACCTCTGATACCTTTCTTGTTGAGGACAATTTCCTAGCCGTCCTCCTCCTTAACTAATTCCTCATCCTTTGAGACTACAATAGTGCTTCTCCCATGAGTCTGTGGAGGATTTCTTGAGGCAGCTTTGTTGGATAATGTCCTGGTCTCGTCTTCCTTAACTTGAGGGTGGCAAAGTTTAGATTTTTTTTGCATGAATTGCCACTGTGTATGTAACCCTAGGCACAGGGATTGGAAATGAGGTAGATGCAAGGTCATTTGATTGAGCAGGGGCTTGTTTGCAGTGTGAATCAACATGATCTAGATGACCACATATCAAGCAGGTGGGGAAGGTTCTCGTAATCAATGTGGAAGTGCTCCCCGTTGATGAAGATTACGAGTAGTAGAGGATTTGTAGTGTCCACCTTGACAACAATACTAGAAAAATTCTCTCGATTGCCTAGGAGGATATTAGCATCAATCTTAATTGTCTTTCCAACCATGTTTCCAATGTAGTTAAGAAGCTGATTCTGGTAGAGGAACATATGTAAGTTTGCAATGTGAAATCAGACAACCAACTTCCTTAGAATAGGCTCAGATGGCCTAAAGTTGGGAGTCCATAACTGGATGGACAAGTAGTACCCAAGAATTTTTCATGGGCCTTCGGTCATTTCCTTCTTGTAGTCAACGCCCAAGAAATGCACATTAGATGGACAAGTAGTTTCAAAAACCATGCTTCCTTCCTATCCTATTTAAAGTGGCATCACTAACTAGGTTTTGGTTACACCTTTTGACATGAGAACCCTAGCCATAATTACACACAAGAGAGAGAGATAGAAGAAAAAAGAGAGGAATTCTATCATGTTTATAATGGAAAGACTACTCCTTCCCGTCATCTCTTGTAGTGTGATGTGAAGTTCTCATCATCCACGTGGACTAGATCGAGATGCATACACTTTTCTGACTACATTGGTAGGATGCAATCAACATTTGTCTAAGATCCATATATTCCCTTATAAGAAACATCACTAGTTCTACTCTATGGTAAGGTAATCTCACACCCCTCTTTTATGGTACACCATTATTGATGAGATCTACTCGTGGGAAAGGTGGAAAATTTTCTAGATTATGAGTTTGTATTGCATATATATTTACCAACACTCACTCTTGTGATTCTCCACATCTTTTAGATATACTCATACTCATGGTTATATAAGAGAGGAGACACATTCTAGATATTTATTGCAGTTAGAGGTTGGAATTTATCCTCTTTGGAGATGTCTAGAGTCATCCCTATACACCCTAATTATGGTTGGGTGTATTATATCACAGTGTATCTACGACTCTAGTATTAGAAAGAATACCATACAATATGCTCTAATTATAAACTTTGACATATATATATTTTGTATAAACATGTTGTTATAGTGGTCACAAATTTTTTTACAACTACATGTTAGTAAATAACATGATGAGCATTTTAAGTGCATATTTGTTTGTATATGGTTATAATTCCATCTAATGATTACATTTCCTTCTTGGGATTATGAAGTTAATTAGGATTGTTTCAAAATTTATTTTGAGTAATCTCACTTTATGTGAAATTCTAGGGTTGAGGTGCCACATTACTTGTTGGGGAGTACCCTAGAAGAGCATTTTAGGGTAGTTGGGATCAAACATATCTTAGTTATTCTTAATGTTTAGGATATATCAAGTATAGAAAAAGGTATAGAAATATTCAAATACGATATTATATCTATAGAAGATCTCAAAGAATGTCTTTTTAAGATAGTTATATATAAAACTATTCTAGAGGTAACAAGAGATGTTGAATAGTTATAACCAATCTTTTTGTAGTGCTTTGTTCTAGAAGCATTGTAGTACCCATATCTTGTATGGATATATTTTTTCATTCAACAATCCATTTTAATGATAACTTATACCAAATGAGAAGTTGTGTCCATAGAATTGTTAGTCATAAAATATGTCAAACTTCCCACCATGGTCACTTCTTATCGTGGTAATCATAAACTAGAGCTCATTTTACAATTTAGCGAAAAAATTTAGTAAACGTTTCAACAGAATTATATTTCCATCTAAGAAGTGAACCCAAGTATATAAAAGTAATCATGAATCATAAAAAATAAATACATTTTCACGAAGATGTTGGTTTCTCATTGGTAAAAAATGTTCATTTGGATAAGCTTAAATGGTTTAGAGGAAAAAATAGTGTAAGGAGATTTTAGTTTGCTCTCCTTTTATATAAAAGGTAACTTGGGGGGTACGATAATAAGGTAATTTTTTCATAATATTTATAAAAGGTTCATGTTGCTACTATGCTTTATTAGTTCATTTGTTTCTCTATTAATTAAGTATTTGTCTTTGACTAGACTACCAGAGATAGAAAAATTACCATGTCTCTCACCATCATAGATTACATAGCTAAAATATTCAAATAAAACTATGTAATCATCTATTCTAAAAAACATGTATAGGAAATACCATCAAGTAGACTGGAAATAATCAAGTTTTGATATATTCCATCAACTAAGAACATATTTAATGTATAAATTGTTTCTACACTCCTAAGCCCAAAGATTTTTCCTTTTTAGATCTGGGCACAATTTACTTATCCTCCTTTGTTCATTTGTAGTATTGATTTTCTTCTTGTCTCATGTGTTAAAGGCATGCATTATCAATCAAACAATCCTACACTTTCAAATTTTAGTCACCACATATGAATCTATGAGGGTTAGGTTGATAATATAACACATATTTGAGCTCATACGAGTAGTGATCAATCAAAATCAATAGAATTATACCTTAATAACTTATAATGAATGTAATCATGAGTGCATATATTTATACCATAATATCAATAGGTTTTTGTTTACTCAGTAGAAGTTTGAACAACCATCTTCTCATCTGAACTTCCAGTTCAACCAACATGGAACCTGTCTTGCATGATTATTTCAAATAGTTGAAGAAGTAATCAAGAACAAACAACACAATATTACAAGCATATACATAATACTATATAATATAAATCAAAGTTGCAAATATAGTTATATATACCCATGTATGGCTTATGGTTTCATCCTTGATAACAAGAAGAAATGTAGTATTCATGTAGGATTGGGTTCATTTGGGATGTAAACAAGATTTCTAGGTTTAATCTTATTGTAGTGTCATTTGTAAACTTGATTTACAACATGGTTGTATACTGAATGTTTTCTTTAGGTGAGTGATAGGTCTCAAAGAAGGTTCACTATGCCTCTTATTAAATGGAAGTTCATGATCCTTTTGTTTGAAACAAAGATAACTCCTACCTACTTGTTAGTGTGAATGGTGAAAAAAGGGATCCAAATTGTAGTGTCCTAGATTAAGTTTACACATGGTATTTTTGTGTGACTTATCAAAAGTCATAGGATCACAATCAAGAAGAATTACCCTAGATGATAGAATACTATTTTAGTAAATGATGTGGCCAAAATCTACATGTTTAACCATAGAAGATTAAGATTGGTAAGCATGTTTTTTAATTCTGATAAAGCAATGCATTGACTTTATTATATATAAAAGGTGAGTTTGTTTATCAAAAAAATGCCTTCACAGAAGCACATACAATGAATTGGGTTGTTAATCTTTTCTGGATGGTAAAGTCTATAGATCTAAAATAATATTATAAGATTTAGAAGATGATAGCATAAGGTTCATGTTGGTGATGTATTGAAGGTGTCGTAGATGAGAGGCAACATCATCAACAAGTACTCCAAAGGTATCAAAAGAAAAAGAAAAAACTGATGGTGATTTGCCATACAAGATGCATCATGCTTTTGTACCTTTTGTGGAATGACATCTCCAGCTTCTTAGCCTCTTTTAAGTTACGTGAAAGAACACGTGACATAGGAGATACTCCAGTGGGGTCAACATAGGTGTGTTTTTCATCTTTTCAATCAAATAAAAAGATGTCAGATGGACAATGCAAGTGGATACCATTAGGTAGTGTGCAAATAAAGTCCACAAGAGCCTATTTTAGTACCTTTAACCCAGCTCGAGAGGCAAGGTGAAAAAGAGTATCATGAACTAGGTCATGTAGAAATGTATATCAAAGTCTTGTGTAGCAATGAACAAGATGATCACCGAAGGCATCGAGGTCTACAATATTGCAAAGTGGGAAACATTCATCACCTGAGTACAAGTGAATCATGTCCCTATAATGAAGGGTATCTCAATACTCAATAGGTGAATGGACAAACCTGGACCATCAATGGGAGCGACAAGTAGGAATTCTTGTACATGTTCGACTTGGAGAGAAGTAAAGGATAGCTAGTTATTACTGAAAGATGCTACTTGTAGTAAATTTTGGGACAATACTTTTGTAGTAAGCATCTTCCAAAGTAGATTGGGTCTTTAGTGTGGCAAAAGGCATACATGATAATTGGGACCAACAAAAGGGTGTTATGATCTTACAAATTGTGACATGTGTGGTAACAAAAGAGGCTCATATCGACATAAATCCAACCTCTCATAGGATGTAGTCTTGGAGTTCCTAAGTGTTGATGTAAGAGGAAACATAAATGAACTTGATGACATCATGGCAAGATTTGATGCCCAAACCTTTGAGTGTATAGGAAGCATGGCTAATCACCACTATAGATCTCCAAAGCCTCGGCCATCATCAACCACAATACATGCTAGACATTGGCGAAGCCAACAATACAAATCATCCAATACAATACTGATATGTGTTGGGGGTGTTGTTTGAAGAGAAAACAACAACTTGGGACTCCCAACACATGATTAGAGAGAAGAAATTCTCATTATGGATCCTAAATCAAAGCAACTGATTCATCATGGCAAGGGTTTTAGCCACATGTTCCTTGAGAAAATCTATGGAAAAACTAAGTGGAAACAAGACCTCCTAAGATCTTCACTCCATGCTTAGGGCAAGATATATTAGCAGGGATCATACCAAACTGTAGGTCTCATCTTTGATCATCTGAAGGACAAATGATTTTCATCTTTATAATATTGATGCAAAGACTAAAGTACGGGTCTAATTCTTGGACAATTGATAGAAGTTTGAAGACTTCAGTAGTGTCACAATGAGGGTGCCACCATCAAGATAGAAAGCAAGAAGGTCGACATAACATTCATCTTTCATTTGAAAAATAACAGGATGGAGAGTCAATGAAAAAAGTAGTGACCATAATATATCACCTTGCTAGACACCAGTCGTGGAGAGAAGAGGCTGACTATAATTAATTTATAGAGGAGTTGGGGAGCTATAACATAATTCCACCCAACATGAAAAATCTAGACAATGAAGACATACCTCTTGAAATATGATGGATTTGTCAACAATATTGAATGTATTACTAAGGTCAACATGAGACCTCATAAGAGTGGTAGAATGTTGTTGGTCATGGACAAGGCAAGTGACAATGTGCAGAATGGCTTCAACACCCTCAAGAATACCCACACCATATTGACGATCCTTAAGATAATTGACTACGTCACCCTTCATTGCAACCTTAGAAATAAGATGATTCCAAATCATTCCAACTGCAATAGGAAAAATGTCGTTGTCTAGCTTTAGAAGAGGATTCAAAGGGATACAGAAAACATAGAGTGCTAGGGAGGCGGGACAATGACTGGCAAGCCAAATGTTGACCATAGTTGAGTACATTCAATTCATTCTTATAGACTTAGAAGTAGATGCAACATCACAAGTAGTTGGAGTATCCTAGATGTAATTTAACTCACAGTAAGTATTATCACACTCAAGATCATAAATTCTAGATCTAGAAGTACATGCAACATCAAAGTAGTTGGATTATCCTAGAAATAATTTAACTCATAATAAAGGTTCACAATATCCTCACATAACTACATACTAACCAAAATTCTTTTTGTGACACACTCTATAATCTGGCATCTAGCATCTAGTATGGTGCATCACAACAATTGATTCTTCTTTGGAAAGTCAAAAAGATTTATCTCGAACTCCTACTCACTTGTTTTTCCCATGTAGCAAGCAATACTAATATTTAAACATTCATGTACATCTTAATCATCAAACTTTGGGTAACAATGAGCAATTGTCTTCCCACATATTGATAAGATCTATTACCTTCTTGTATCCACCTTTGGACTCCTCATTCAAGATCAATAATTTGTTGTCATTATGAAATTGTTCGAGTCTTCTATTCCACTTTATATGATCGCTATGTTTGAATCCCAACCTATTTTCTATGCTTTGTCATTTTTTTTAATCCTTCCTCTTGTGCTTAAGGAATTTATTCCCAAACTTTCTAAGCACTAGACATTCAGTCTTGCCATTCCTTTTATTATGCACTCATAACACTATATATATGAGGGTAAGGAATGATTTTATCATTGAGAAATTATCTAAAACCATCATTATGATTCCATGTAGATTTAGTTTTCAATATATAATGATACTTCTTCTTTTTTTCTTCTTCAATATACACATAAATATTGGATTCTGATAAGGATTGAATCCATGTAAGTTCCTAGCTAACAATTATAACAAGTGTTTATTCAATTATTATTTGCAACATATGGGCCAAGCCTCTCATGTAGTAAACCACTCTTGTTCACAAATGATGATTAGAATATTTTTAAGATATATTCTTATCTTGTAAAAGTTGGGTACTTAAAAATATTATTCCTTGATTGATGACTTTAAAGCCTCGAAAGCCAACTTTTCTTATGCGGCCTCTCCTCTTCTTCTTGATGAACTTTACATCCACACATTTTCAGATTTTCGATCAACTCCTCAATAATAAGTTCAGTGAGATCATTATATTCCTCTATTGGTATCACCTTCTTATCATACTTTAGACTAAAAGATCTATGAATCTTTCCCATGAGATGTACTTCTTTAAACAAGGAAGAACAACACCGAATACATGTGAATAAGATTTCCTTTTATTTTATGACTTAGCATGTCTATATTGGAATGTTTGGCTTAGTTCCCCTATTCTACCTAATTTTGAAACAAAATGTGTAGTTGGAGGATACTTATTGATTTTGGATTAAAAGTGGCAGTTTTGGCATTTTAAAATATCACACTTATAGTGTATGTTTTGGTGGTGTGTAAGATGAAATGACCACATTTTAGAGGACATGTTGATTTTGTAGAAGACAAAGTGCATCCTTGACGTTGACTAGGGTCAGTTTGATATGTTGAGAGATATGTTGAGAGTAATAGATTAGTGTGATGAATGTCCTCCAAGACAAGCAATATTCCCCATATTTAACTCAAGTAAGAATACCTAAAAGAATATATATTATACCAAATGAAAATAGAGTCTAAAGGGGTACGGGTGAATAGAATCCCTTGAAACAATTAGAAAGTAAAATAAATTTAGGTTGATAATAAAAAATAAGAATGGGGAGGAAGATGTGATTCAAACCCCAAATTACACATGCCTTGAATATGTTCAAATCTCACAAAGAATCCCTACATCTATCCATGGTTTTTGTAAAGCTCGGGCCCACTTTCCTAGACTCTAGTAGAGTTTTAGGAATGACGACTGGCCCCATAGACCACCACTAGCCTTAATTGTGTGCTTTATCCTCACTTACAGACAAGCTGGGGTCAACTTCCTGACTGGTCACCCATCCTAGTACTACTCCAAGCTGAGCACACTTAACTATGGAGTTCTTTAGTGATGGGCTACCAGAAAAGGAGGTGCATCTTGGTGATATGGATAGTCTAATCATACTTATAAGATCATTATATTTGAGGCCTCAAATCCTGTGATGTTACAATATCCCCCACTTAGACTCTTGACGTCCTCGTTAAGGCTCAACTATATGACCTCATAATAATTCCCCATTTCAATGTAGACCCAGAATGGCCCATGGACACCCAACTCCCGATCACGGAATACCAGCACAAGGGTGGCTATGTCACCATGGACAACCCTTTCCTACATGCCTGGACCACATGACTCGAGACTGGCATGCCACATGCCCATGTGGGCCCCACCTACTGGAGGGGAAATGGCTCTAATACCATTTGTAACACTCGGGCCCACTGCCCTAGGCTCTAGTAGAGTTTCAGGAATGACGACTGGCCCCACAAATAACCACTAGCCTTAACTGCACACTTTATCCTCACTCACATGCAAGTCAAGGTCAACTTCCCGACTGATCACCCATCCTAGTACTAACTCCAAGCTGAGCATGCTTAACTATGGAGTTCTTTAGTGATGGGCTCTTGAAAAAGGAGGTACACCTTCGTGATATGGATAGTCCAATCATTCCTTATAAGTTCATTATATCCGAGGCCTCAAATCTTGGGACGTTACAGTTTTCTTTGCATCAATTGGGATTCAGGTAAACAATCCTTATTTGTTATTAAAGGTAATATATACAAATTATAAAACCATAATTTAAAAATACAATCATCTTTTTTGAACTTGACCAGTGGATATTCCCATTTTATTTCCCTTCCATGTGTTAGACATAAGGCCACCACACCTCCTTTCTTGTCACTACGAGAGAACACCACCTATCTTCATTTCTAGTCTTAAAAGATCACTACAACTTAAGTGTGTTTCGTCCTTTCCAACAACTTACTTATTCCTTACCTTAAAGCACATCTAAAATTATCATCACAAATAAAGTGAAAAGAGAGCAGGAAGAAAATTACAATTTAAACTAACAAACATTCCTTGTAAACTTCTTTAGAGATATGAAATATCTAGAAATGGGAGTATCTTACTTGAGCACTAAAACAATTATAATCACTTTCCACAATGAAATCAATTATCTTTCAATTTATTAGTCCCTAGCGTACTTATAATGCTCACGATTACTCTTAATTAGGTAGACATGTTAGTTTTAGACTAGCGAATGCCTTAGAGTGCCGAGCCACTAAAGAGATGTTGGGTAGAGCCAAACTTAAATGACTCGTTGTGTAATCATTATTTTTCTCACTCAAACAAGTATTTAGCCAACATACACATCATACAACTTTGAGTTCGACTGAAGGTGTGTAAAATGAAGTGTCACTTGCACAAAAACTAATTATTTGATTTCAATGATATCTTTACTACCCATTGATATAACTTAAAGTTCAATAGAGATGGTGCTTAGTCAAAAATCATTATTTGACTAAGAGTGATCCTTGAGTCTCAATGACTCTTTGATCCATTCTTGGTTGAACTAAGACTTCTGCTGACCCTGATCCTAGTTGAACTATTAGTTTTATTGAATATCAATATGTTGGTTAACTCATGAAGTAATAAAATTTGGCCTATTAAAAGATATTGACTCCTCTTCCTTCCTAAGGTAATAATAAGAGAAATGTAGGTATGAAACTAAACAACAACACATCGCGTTACAAGATATAAAATAAACAAACAAAAGACACTTTTTGCATTGAACTATTTATAGAACATTATGAATATTATATTTATTTACTTAACCATCATTTTTCTAAGTCATGTGATTCCAAAATACTCCATAGTATAGTCAAACCAACAAATGAGGAAATATTTCACTCATCTAGTAGGTATATATGTATGCCCTTGGGCAAACAAGTCTAAGATACAACATGAGGACTACGTCAAATGAGTATTGGGACATGTTATTGGATAATTCCATTATGGAGGTGGCAATTTTGGATGATGTTGTCATGGAGGTAACTAGGGCTTTAATCGATGTTTGGTATAAGATTTTTTGTATCTCTATATTATATAACGTATTCTGATGAATTTTATTTTGTCATAAATCTTTTGAATTGAACCTTTATGATTTAGTTTATACCTACAATGAAGGGTGGGATGAATAGAATACCTATCAACTTTCTCATCATATTAATTTCACAAATATTCTCATTTATCTTTTTAAAATGTAAAGTTTAAGGTTGCACCACATTCAAGCAAAATATGAGTAAAATATTTTAGCACCTGCTATATGTAAATTTGGCAAGGAAATATGTTTAAGATAAATTCGAGTTCCTAACTTAACAATATAGGCTTTAAATTATAGTAAACAATGAGAGAGCTATAAGAAGTAATAAATGGAAATATTGCAATTGGCACATGAATTGATATGATAAATGAATAGGACCTTGGCAAGGGAAATGTCTTTTTGACTTATTCGTGCCCCTCGATGTCCCTTTCAAGATGCCAATACCTTCCATGAGGGAATTGCTTTCATTGGTGAGCAAGAATAAGACATTAGCAAAGAAATGTCCTTGGCACATCTAGCACCCTCGACGCCCCTTGCCTAGGCACCAAGCCATGTTTCAGGTTTTGACTACCAATAAAGGAAGTGACATCACCCAATAAGAGCTTGGCACCTAGAGCAGGGTTGCAAATAGTCCATAAAATAACATTTTGAAGAATGGTTTTCCTTGTCTATCAATTTGTTGTATTGTTTTTTTCTAAGGGATGCCTATAGGTTATTTAAAAGAGCAATGCCATGTTTTTTTGGCCTTATTCTTTTGACACACCGTACATATATAGAGTTGCGGTTTTGTATCCAAGCAATGAGGTGAGAAATTCAATCTCAGGGGTAGCCACAGGGAGTGAATTAGGGCTCTTTGTTGGACTTAATTTTTTGGAGGCCCAACCGTTTGTCTTCGTTATTGTGCTAGAATATTTCCTAGGTTCATTCCCTCATTGACCAGTAATCACCAACAATTGATCGTCAATCTCTGAAGATATCAGTTCAGATGACCTGAACGCTGTTCCTCATGTGCGATAGAGTCACAAGTCCTACGAACTCCCCAAAAACCGAGTCCATTGAAGTACTTGTTTCGATTGACGTGTTGCCAAACCCCACTTTCCTTGAGAGACGGAAGACTGAAAGCTCTACCACCTACACTACGAACTTACGAAGTCTCTAGGACCAATTGGCGTTTGCCTCTACCAACATCATGCAGGTAAGCCAATGAGATGACGATATTCCATCATTGAAAGGGTCAAGACAAAGATGTTAAACTGTGAACACGATCTCTCCCATCTCTTCCACACGTGAGAATACGATGGAAAGCCTAACCCCCAAAACGGTAACGTGCTTCCCTAGCGTATGCAATTTCTGTCTTTGCTTGTTTCTTTCATTGGATTAAATCTCCCTGTGGTACCCTCCAACGTACGATTTCAAAATTGACGGGCCGCCAATCAGATGAGCCTCCACCGGCCAGTAGCGCATCTAGAGAGACTTCATGATGAGATGGATGAACAACCTATCTTTTCTTATATAAAAACCAGCTGACAGGTCAGACGATTTTATCCAATAATTATTGTGATCAACACCCATCGCTATTACATAATAATTATATTCAGATGCTTTACAAATTGTGTAATCCTTTGTGCTCCGCTAGAATGGTACACAAGATCCGATGTGCTTGCAAGCGGTGACAGTGAAACCTATTCATACATTGTTATCGTAACAAAGCACAGGTGTAAAACAGCTTTCGCTTGTATAATTGTTATCTAATAGTAACTGACGCTGGAACGAATCTGCACAGTCAAAATTGTACTGAAGATTGCGATTATGATGATTCATAGACTGGATCAGGTGTGTGGTCTAGAGGTTGGCTGTCTCTTTCACATCGACGCAATGAGAATAATTTCTTACCAACCACTATATGACTTCTTTCCACTATCGTTCTATCATTGGCTCTTCAAATTAGTGGTGGGTTTAAGACCTTGATTCTTTAAGGTTATCTTTGACAGTTTGCTGCATATAGTCCATACTCGTAATAATATGCCCGATCCCATGCAAAAAAGTTATTCTTTTGCACCGACCCAACCGACAGTTTTTTTTCTGTTTACCGAAAAGAAAGGAAATGCGAATTTGGTTCAGATGGGATATATCTCCATTTTAGATTGCACAACGGAATCAGAATGGGCATCCGATTGGAGGCATACCTACAGCGCATACACAATCAGCTGAACGAGCAAGATTTTCAAAATCCGCCCTTAATTGAATGTTGTATGTATTCATGCATAGAGCAATTATCTCACTAACGGGCTGATGTTTCCTCTCTAGGATGTATTTAGTGGATTGTCACCAAGTGCGCCATGCATGTATTGGAGCTCCAATCCTCAAACTTCTCTCATTGGTTCACATGTAAAAATCAGAAAAGTGTAACTTTGTTATACATTATCAAACTTTTGCAAAATGTTCATAAAACTAGTCGATTGCATATGTTAATTTCATTATTAGAAGTGTTGTTGGTTGGCACGACAACTTTTCTAAAATCCCACGCAGTCATGTTGAGACATTCGTTAAAGAAAATGGCTGATCATCTATGATAAAATAGCCACATGGTATAAAATAAACACATATGAGGACCCCAGTTCTTAAATTTGTTACTTTTGTAGTATTAGTGACTACCTTTCACTGATTGGCCAGAAACATTCTCCTCTGTAGGGCTAGTAGGAAGGGCAGAATTCAACGCAATAGTTATGAACCAAAGATGATGCTGCAAGCTTATACTAAACATCTACCTGAAGGACACACGATATATTTTCTATTGTAAAGCTGCATTCTTATTGGGACAATCATACAAGCTCCATTGTATACCAACAAAAGATCATTCTCAACTACAGAGTCAATGAAGCAAGGTTTTTGACGAGCTTTTCATCTGGCGGGACGCATAGAAGACAGCAAAACTTTCGTTGGTCATAGCTTGCGATTTGGATGTGAAAAAGCAACACGTGATAAATGACTATGAGACTATAAAGAAAGGAGCCCATTCTGAGCTACAATGTAACTCCAACAAACTTGCATTTTTAGGATCATCTTTTAAATATTATAGTTTGTCTCTTATCCTATAGGATTCGAATTCTAATAGGAAAAAGGATCTTCTTTGGACAATGTTTGCTTATTACTTTGTCTCCTAATTAACTAATAGTTACGTTTCATCCAGTCTTTACAAATACCGTCTTGAAGACTTTCTCTACTTTAGGGTATTGATCGAATAGCCTTTGGGGTGGAGTTTGAGCCACCTCATTGGATTGTGAGCAACCCTAACTAGCCTAGGCCCTCTTAAACTTCTAGAATTGTACATGACTTCCTGTATACTACAAAGATAATCACTCAAGACATATTTTCTAATCTAAAATATATATATTTCTTGTAGTCAATTTTGTGCTACTTAGTAATAGATGGTTTAATAGGTCTATTTTACATGTTCTAATAAACAAAATATGAGCAAACTTTGCAAATCTTTATCTTTATTTCATTACATGGTGAGTCAATGTCCTTGATATAAAAGTTTTTCCTTTGAATATTATATTAATAAGTCATGAGGTTTTTTCAACCATACCACTGATAGCTTGTCTGTAAGCATGAAAGCATTGCAATTTCAATTCTTTTGTCAAAGAATAATAACCTAATTATCATAAAAGCATATTAATAGATATCACCCAGAGGATTAATCGTGGTAGAACATCTCTACCTTGGAGTAACTTACTAGTTACTAGGACGATCATTTAGTTAGTTTACTTGATGGTATGTGTGGCTAAGAGACACTATGATTCATGTAAATAAGGGCCATATGACCACCCACTATGTAGTTTTTTCAAGAAATACTTCAATATCCTGCATGAATTTTGATTCTGTTTCTTAACATTGACCTCTTTCTTCGAAGTGAAAGCATCACCTTGTAGATGTGCCAAATCTTTATCAAAAAGTTGAAACAAATTTTGTTATGAAGGCAATTTTTGATGACCACTCTATCGTGAGGATATTTACAAATGGCATATTGTTACACCCCGATCTCACAATTACCATTAATCATGAGATTAGGGCATAAAATTGAGGATTTATCGTAATACAAAGATCACCCTTAACTTTTTCTTCTGTTTCAAACTCTTTGTTTTCTCGCATTGAATCACATAAACAAACTTTACAAGAGAATTAAACCTTGATTACTCTAATATGATCTCAACATTAATGATACATATCCATACATTCATTCTGTTTCTCACACTTCCATGTACATATGACATGATAATCAAATGCATTCTCTCTTATTAAGGAAACAAAGATACAAACATCATTCACAACTCTCCCACATCTATACAAGGACCTAGAGTGACAGGGACCGACTGAACTTAACTATATTCATACTTAACTCTTGTGGATGATCTACTCTGATGCAATGATATCTTCTTCAAGTCCATGTGATTTCCCTAAAAAATGTGTGTATAGGGGCGAGCCTACTCGCTCAGTGAATGAGTACTTCAAAGAAACAGTCTAAAACACTGATATAATTACAAATATACTTTTGAGCAATTGATATCAATAATAACAACAATTGGCTTTAAAGAGTCTAATAATTGGCAATCATAAATATGGTAGGATACTCTAAATATCTATAACAGTGAATCAATATATGAAATGCTTGATTGATCATAAAGAGAACTAATTATTCAGAAATATACAAAGAATAATTGAATAACTGTACACACTTGTTTGACCTCTCATTCATTTTATTATGCCCTAATCATATGTAGTGTACTCTACATATGAAGACTCGTAGTTCACTATAATCACACCGTACAAGACTTAGCAGACACACCCGAGAAATGCTAAGTCTGACTACTCTCCTAGTCTACAATAGGGAAATGGCTCTCTGGCCTAAACTGGACTCCTCCTCTAACTTGAGCACACATGCGGAGAGTCAAGCCACCTCTTGGATTTTCTATACTCTAGTGTCACCAGGACTTTTGGTTGATGTTGGACACTGCAAACTATAATTTAAGGAGACTTCCACTAGGGCTTTGTCCCCTGTGCCACCTGATAGCACGTTCTGACCCCCGTATACTAGATGCTGCCAGGGTTAGGTCATTTCACCCCTAAGGCGCATACCTCACATAGGGGTTCTATGGTGTTCAGGGATCCTAAGTCTATTATTTTATTATTTCTAGAAAGCTCTTTCTACATTGTACCCTTCTCTTACTTATACTTGACTTTGGTATCTCTATGGTGTCACATCTACTTATTTGAAGTTATAATAAAACATGTATATCATTCAAAACTTCGTAGAGTAGTATATTCAAAACACTATAATATACTGAGTAATCAACATACTATACATGCAGGCAGACTGAAATACTTAAATAAATATAATGCATGTCCATTTGGCACTTATACACTAGAATCATGCAATTAAACATATTTATATACTGATGAGAGCTAATTACTTGGCATACGAGTAATCGTCATTTGCACCCATATATTATTTGCACTTTCTTGGAAAACATGCACATCAACACAAATCCTGGGTTGTGCATCTCATACTGAGAACATGGTAATGAAAATGCTTAATTCATTGAACACCCTATCCTTAGGGTTTCATTTACCTCATTCACTTATCACATGACTCTCATAAGGATTTCTTGCGACATAAACATTCACTGAATAAAGACTACTATCAACAAATCATATAAAATCAATGTATGTATGAAACCTTGGAACTGAGCCGAATTTGGGTTTTCATGCCATTCACTGAGATAACTTGCATCAATAATAAAATTGAATAAATAAAGTCTATCATGTCAAGAAAATCCGTTCAAATGGATTTCACGATATCTATTCGCAAATATCCAACTTTCCTCGCATCTAGGGTTTCACCCTCTTTACTGAGATATCAAACAAACACTATTCACCTTAAATGAAATCCTAGATAGTATCTGACATATATTTACTATACATTCAAATAAACAATCATTCATAACCAAGGGAATCCAGATAAACAAATTTCTCTATTTAATTATACATCAATTTCCATCATAGACAAATTCCCTATATTTCAGTTTACTCTTATAACCTCTGCAAATACTTAGGGAATTCTCATTAGGATGTATTGTATATATTTCTAATATGTTTTTATCATCTGAAATTCATCTAAATAGAGGAAGAATCCATTTCATATCATTTTGCAACAACCTAGATCAAACACACAATTCATGATTTGTAGTCGCATACTAAGCAATTAAATATTATGGATGATTTAACCAGTTTTCATGAAATATATTGTTTAAAGGAAGTTCCCACTCACCCTAAGGTATGAAAACACATTAAAAATGTAGCTCATCCCTAAAAATCTCGATCTCATATCAAATCCCTAGCCATTCACTCGATTCTCCTTCCTTTCAACTCAGAAACCCTAAAAATGAGGGATTATGAAGAAAGAGTGAGAAAAGGGGAAGTTTTGATACCATTTTGGTTCAAATTAGAGGAGGGACGTAATTTTTACATGTGAGAGAAAATTCACCATGAAACTATATCCAAAGAAGCTAAACTTATATAATTTCATCATTCCTCGGACCGCAAAATCCTAGGTCAGTATCTCCATCAATTTCTCCTCTCAAACCCTAAATATCTATCTCTCTCTCTAGGATTTTGTTTCCATAGATTGAATCACGAATTATGAGAGATACTCATGTGTTAGTTTGACCATATAGAGCAATTGAGCTGCTTGGATTAATTGCACATTGACCCCTCACTAAACTTTTTCTTATTTCAGCAGAATTTTTTGTCATAAAAAGGTTTCTGTGAATTCGTGTATTTCAGAGATCAAACCTTCTCTAAAAATTGTGATAATTTGTATTTTTATGTATAATTGAGTTATAAATATTCATTTAAAATTTGAGATCATTTCACACTTCCATTAAATAATGAAAAATCGAATAGTGCACTGCTATCCAAAATTCTGTAGAAATGTCTGTTACTGTAATTCGTCTACTGATAAGGTCTAAACACATCCAAAAATTATATAACAATTACATGTTCTTTTTTATTGAGTTTCAGATATCCAATTAAAATTGAAGATCATTTGGTGTTACCAATAAATAATTAAAAATAAAACACTACACTGCTGAAAAGCACTCTGTCAGCATTTTGGTCGAAGTATAGTTCAACTGAAAACCACATTCAAAGAACACTCAAATATTGTGAAATTTTTCTCCAATATGTATGATTGAGTTATACATATCATATCCAAAATTAAATTAAATAAAAAAGTTTGTATAAAATATGAAAAATAATTTACCACACTACTATCCTGATCAAATTCCATATTCATGTACCATCAAAACACTAATTTTTGCCGATTAGGGTTTACATTTCTCAAACCCTAATTCTTCAAACTAAAATCATAGTTAGAGTTTCTTCTTAGGTTTGAAACATCGAAATTGATCTACTTATCATTAAGCAAGTCTAAACAATGTTCAATCTAATCAAGAATGTAATCATTCAGGTAAACCCTAGTTTACCAATTAAGCACAAATGTGGTCATTACACATATAGTTCACAATGGTGAGTAAACCACCAATTTTACATGTACATTTCTCGATAATGTCATCATACACCCTTATTATGGTGATTATCATAATTAATTTGAGTTGATTTGTAAGAGATAAATTGGGAAGTATATCGTACAATAGGTGCCCATTAGCATTGGCTTTCTTATGACAATGGATGTGCTGACTCCATAGTTTTCCTTACAAATATCTTGATGATGACCACCATTTTATTCATACGTGTATTAGTTTCTATTAAAATCATTTCACATTGATAGACAAACTTCAATCAGTCAAATTCACAAACCTATTTGGAGAAAAATAAGGTCATAACCCAACACATTCAAAAGTTAAAAATAAATAAATTTGTATAACTTTAATGTAAATCATTTGTAATGATTATATGACTTATACTTCAACTTAATTATGTAGTAGATTGAATTAGAACATATTATAATTGTAGTAGGTTACTTAGATAATTCATTCAGGAACTTGTCGATTGGCAATGTTTCCTCAGGGCTAACTCATCAGACGTCACTGTGTAGGACTTCCCTAGTTACATGTATCAACTACGTTTGTCCCAAAAAACTCAGTCAACTACAAAGTGCCAGAATCCTAGAGAGTTCCAATGATTGTGAAATAAAAAATCAGTTTAATAGCCTCCACATGGTTTGGTTGCTAGTGTAATTAACTGAATTTGATCCAAAATTTGGCCAATAATAATGCAACTGTAGCTTTTTCTGATGTGTAAAATAGCCTTTATAGGGGGATAGATAGTGGAAATATATCCACAGGACATCCCATCAACTCCCTAAAACAAGATAAAATTCATCATAGCTAACTGTACTAACCATTAGGAATCCTCAACTACATATATGACCGATATGAGGGCTCCTCAAGGTTACCATCTATGATCCCATGCTGAAGTTGAGAGAAAGTGCCTCAAGAGCCTCTAATAGATCCTTTGAGCTTGAACACTTGCCACATTCAATAGAGTGAATATGTCAATTCTTAGAGAGATAACCCTACTTGTTTATTGGGAATCTCTCATCACTCTTTGAGTCAATTTCTACCGAACAATGATGGGTTTAAAGATCTTTCTTGGATAAGGAAGGTGAAGGACAGTTGGCCCTAGGTAAGGGAATGTGAGTCCCGTGTAAAGTTTTTGGATCCTTATTCTTGAAAAAGAGGATTAGTTACACTTTATCTAAAAATAGACTTCATCTGGCGCATTCACTTATAAATTAAATACAAGGTTCTACTCAAGGGTTGAAAAAATCTAGAGGTTTACCTCTCTAGATAGTGGAGCTAAAACATTGTGAGAGAGAACCTAATTAAATTATTTAGCTTCATCTTGTGGTTGTTCAACCTCTCTCTCCATTGCTTTTAATACTTGCATTACTTATCTTGGGATATAATGGTAATGGTCTAACAAATTTGGTGTAAGTTTTTGATAGATAAATTCACCCTTTGACGAATCCATAGATCCTAAAAGATGCATGAATGAAATCACAACCTTGACATTGATTTATTTTGCAAATTTTATGAAGTTCGATCACCCTAACCAATGATAGGAAAGAAGCATGCATGCAATCTTCTTATATCAAGGTGAAATTATTCTCTACTTATAGAATAATCATAATCACACCTAAAGTCAGTTTATTACTGGTCTTTTTTATCTGTAGATTACATATTTGACATAAACCAACAATAAAAATTACTAATGGGGATATATAAAAGCTATAACTTACCTACATCATAGAAGGAACATGAAATACAATAATAAACAAACTAAGTAATATATGGGTTCCTTAACCACATGTCACTCTGTAAGATGCGTATGCTATTTGTTTAGATATTAGTGTTGATCTCCTATACATGTCAAAAAAAATATGAATCTTTGGCTCTTAGTGGATTCTAACATCATAGAACAACTATGGAAAGTTAGTACCATCCTCATTATAGTATCATTTTTGGTATAAACCAAAATTAATAGAAACAATTCATTTGATTCTCTAAATAGTTATATCATGTACTATTCTTGGAAAAGTAGGTGATAATAGTTTTGATATTGAAAGCATATGTAGCATACAATGTAAACTATCTCTTCATTATCTCCTAGACTAATCAATGGGATCTTTTTTTGGTCAATTAAGCACGAGGCTTTATTATTACCAAATTTCAAGTTCAAGCAATGTCACATCCCAAGCTTTACAGGTAATGGTCAAACTCCACAAAAATTTCAATGACCAAAAAAGGAAACTGATCTTGCAAACCTAAAGAATAACCAAAAGATATCTAATAAGGTACCCAAGATCAAAGAATACATAACTAGGGTGTGGGTCCCTAAATAGATCAAGATAGCTTAGATGTCCTACCATTAGACAACCCACAAATATTAGACACAAAGCAAATCATGAAACAACAAAAAAAGAAGAAAGTTAACTAATATAGAGTCAGCCAACATGTCTTGTTGTCAACTAGACACATCTTGGTACTCTTCCTTCTCTTCTTATTTTTAGATGTAAATATGTCACTATGATCTTGTACATGTCATAGGGATCTATATTACAAATTAGTATCTCATTAAAAGTTGCATCCCATTCTTTTTTAGATATTTCTCTTCTCCTTTGTTGCCATGTAACATACCAAATTTTGGGTACTACGTATATTTTTGAGCTTTAATTCATCCTAACTTGTACTTATTACAAAACTCATTTAGATACTTTGAACATTTTCTTATTCCTTCATACTAAATCTATCACCTATTCAAACATATGTTACAATGGGTTCATTTTTTGAGTACTATCTACAAGTAAAACTTGTCACATTTATGATTCACTTTGACCACATTTGTACAATTTGAAATTAGGATGCTCAAATACTTGCATAAAACCTTGCAATCCAAAATACATTCATTTGTTAACTAGTGGCTTGGAATTATTTAAAATAAAGGTTAGACCTTATAAATATTGGAATTTTTACGATAGATAATTAATTAGGCTAGATTAGAAATTTCAAGTAGGAAGTCAATGGTCTCATTTGGACCTCTAAAACACAACATATAAAATAAAGTTTTTTAAGTGTTTACCACTATTTCATCATTAATGAAACTTATATTAGGTAAGACTACGTTTAGTGATACTTTGACCCCCCTTATCAAGTCTGTATGTTGATAGTCATCAAGATTGATTTTCCTTCAGTTTCTAAGTCCTCACTAAATTTAAAAACTTAAGAAATAGTTAATTACACTATTAACTCTTCACTTTCACTAGACTTGATAAACCTAAGCCGTTAGTAGACTTCTTTGCAACCCTTTACATTGACTAGAGGTGATCATACCTTACTCCTCCCCTTCGACGGACAATCCAGAAACCCTACATAATCTCCTGACCCTTCCAACTTGAGAAATACACCCAAAGGCAACACTTACTTCCCATCTCCACTATGACATCATTTTCTTCCTTAGAATGAAACTAACCTCATGTCAGCCATTAACTCCTCCTTGATGAGTGTAGACCTAGTGTTACCCCAACTAATGCTCATGTAGACCATTGTATACCCCCGATGTCCTAGCTTACTCCCCCCAATTCATATAACCATGCATCAGGTCCCCTCTCCAACATCAGATCTGTAACTTTGCAGACCTATAAGTTATCGACAACCCAGATCTCGACCTCCTCTTCTCCTCCATCCCCGAAGTCTAAAATGGCCAGCAATCAATCTACAATGCTGCCTTGGACCTTGCAAACTCCACATGGCCCCCAGATATAATGCTGCACCATCACACAACTACCACAATCTCCTTCCTTGACTCCTCCAAACTGAATACCACCACTAGAAGATCTCGATCTGCTACACTACCAACCTGTGCGGGATGACAACACCAACTACAAGGACCGCCGCCACCACTTTAACCCGACCCCCATGCCATGAACCTATCATCAACACCTGAAAACCTAAAATACAATGGTACCCTGCCATCCCCTTATTTGTGATCTACAATCCAAGGTGCCTCAAAAACATCCTCTTCTCTCCTGCCGCAAGGAGTCCAAAGATTCGGGGAGTTCTCGCCAACAGTAGAATCAACACTCCCCATTGGGATCCTCTACCCCGTCAGCCTCCCTAGACCCCCACCTCCTCCTTCTTTCCCTTCTCCAGTCCTTGACGTCATCAAGGTGACTCCATCACTGTAACCTTTGAGTTATCTACCATTTGCAGAATCACAAAAAGTCTGTAGGAACCCTCAATGCACACCTAAAGACGACCCCCATCCCCCCTTTACTCAGTGGCAACTTGCCACTATCGTCCTGAGACAACCATACGATAGTGCCATCCCAGTTGAGCAACTCCCATAAGAACTATTCTTTCCTGCTAGGTTAACTGCCTCAACACTCTTGACCCTCCTTCCACCTTTGATGAACCCTAGCAAACTTTCCAACTGCCCAAAAAGTCATATGACCACCTGCAAGTCGACCACCCCATTACCTAGTCCGTTCTCCAAACCCTATGTCCTGTAAGGAATCAAGGAGGAAGAATTCGTTCTGATGTTCTTACCAACTGTTAGCATGAACTAAATCCACCAGGGATTAGTAGGAAAGCATTGAATAATATGTCAGTTGTCCCTCCTTTGTGTTTGAATTCAGATCTGAAAGCATTACACTAGAAACAATAAAATCAAGCAAAAAGATTGTTGGATTAAGGTATCCTAAAACCTAATCTCAATAAAGTAGTAATTATGTATATATATATATATATATATATATATATATATATCCCCTTGATGTATTCTATGTGAATAAATCCAAAATCACTAGATACTCATCAAGCTATAATAATTTGTAAAAAAATGATAAGAGAAATCACAAGTTTGATGTTCCTAATAGATATCATATTAGTACTAGCATGATGGAATTGTGTTAATAACCCTTAATATGAAAATAAATATTCCAATGTGATGATCTCCGCAGATAAACAACTCAAGACGGATATATATATATATATATATATATATATATATATATATATATATATATATATATATATATATATATATATATATTATAAAAATGATGGACTATCAGAGGTACATATGAATTTAGGAAGGAAATCTATGTAGATTGATCTATTTAAATGGAATAATATATAAGGAGTATGTTTGAACTATAAGTGAAGCTACTTCCTTTCAATAAATGCTAAATATATTGGTATATCCATATACATACTTGAAATCTAGACTTGTAGGTATTGAGAAATTTTGGATATAAACCCTAGATGTCCCTAGTAAGGGTATATTAGTGAATATCATATTTGATCCTAACAAATAAATAGAACTATGTATAAGAGAGAAAATAATATTTTAGGATCTAATTTAGAGATTATATGATAAAATAAATGAGCACATAATGTTGATTATATATATGAATAAGCTAGCTAGAAACCCTAGAAATGAGAAGAATGGAAAAGGTCAATAACACTCCTAGATGGAAAACCCTAATCACCTATAACACTACATAATCAAATTTAAAGCAAGCAATACATGATTCCAAGATAATAATGACATATATTACTCTACATTTGTAGATTCTCTATCTTGGTTTGACTATTGGAGCCTTATTCATGGAATGCTTAAAATTACTTGATATTGACATCAAGATACAAAATTTACTATTTATATTTGGAAAGTTATTTCCCTCATTGATGTCATGCATGACTAGATAGGTTGGTTGGACGAAATTGATTTTGTACCTTAGCCTATCTCTTTGAAAGGCCACCAACACCTATTCCTGGAAAAATAGTAGCACAATGTTTAAACATCAAAATAGGATAGCTTAGTGCCCCTAGTTTAGTGGAATTATGCTTCCACGCCTCTACGTAGAGTTAAAGGACATAGGGTCCCTCAGTATACTGGGAATTTTAGTTGGTGTGTTTTCATTCTCCATAGGAGAGAACATATGGCTTTCCCAACAACTAGACATTGACATGTGCTAACTATTGAAAAATGAATGACTAGTTTTAAATTTTGGATATTGAATATTGTTGAACTTGAAAACACATATGATACTTGCCTATATTATTTATTCCTAGCATTTTGTTACATTAATTCTTTGTAAACATGTTCATATTATTTTTCTTTCCAAATGCAGTTTATGTATCAACTTTGCTGACCCCAATTTCCCTTTATTGGGGTCCATTTGTGGTTTTGTTCCTTCTGGGAACTCATGAGAAGGTGGACCAGAAAAGATGTAAAAGAGACTACACGAGATAGCCCTCTGTTAGAAGATGAAGATTAGATTTACTAAGTTTTAATATCCAATGTATATGTATGAGAAACAAAATCATGTACTCGAGAAAATTATATGAATGAAAAGATTGTTTATACTTTTTGATGCATATTTTCTAAATATTTGATCGTAAAGATCGAGTCTTTACATGCCACTAGTACAAAATGGGGATACGACGATAGTTATTTTAGGCATTCCATGTCAGTTCCAAACCGACGACCAAGTGGGTGACAATAAAACTCAAACGTTCTCTGTTAGTTAGGCAAACTGATGACAATAATGTATGCCATCTATTATCTATTAGGACGGTACCAACGACGTAACTCACAGCTGGTGACATAAGATTGTGGTTGCTTCAAACTTTTTCTCAGTGGTTGCATGACAAAATCGATGTTGTTACAAATACCATGACATCTGCGTAATGACAAATGACCGACACCAAATTCCTTGATGTTGATTTTATCAATGAATGAACAACAAAAAATTTAGGTATTTGTTGTCAGTTGTTATGGAAACACCGATGGTGAAGCACTATGTAGTCAGTTATTTCCAAATTCTTGATAGTAAATGTGTTTTTTTTATATAGTAGGTTTGTAGACCTACTGTCCATCATGCTAGCATATTTGAAGACTGCTGCTCTTTAGAACTAAAAGTTCTGAAGAACAATAGTCTCTCTGCAAGCATCGTGGCTTAACAACATGCCAACACACTTGCAAGAAAAATATTTTTTAAACAAAGTAGGCAAAAAAATTCCACATTCTATCCTTTTTCTTCACTTCAAATTCCACAAAAATCCATGAAATCACAACTCAGTTATTTCATTTCTCATCCACACTTCAATTCATATATATATGCACAAATAAACATCATTCTTTTCCTCATGACTTTGCATTCAAATTTACACACACACACACACACACTTAACATTCAATTCACACTCACAAAAATACATATCAACATCAATTGCCATCTCAGATAAAAGTCATAACATTTATATATCAAGATCAACTGCCATCTTGGATTTTAAGCCACAAATATATACATATCAACACACACAAAAAATACATATTAAAATGTGACATCAAAGTTTGAACTACCAAAAAATATCAAGCAACCGTCAAATGTTTCGTTCAAGTCCATATTTCTGATGAAGCGGGCTGCCCACTGTTCACGCGGGTCATTCAACTGCTCCAACATATAGCATTAAGTCTTTAGAAAAAAATACAAAGAGAATGAGACTTCTAATTATATTTTATTGTTTGTATTATCAAATAAGATTACTTCATTAATATATTTATGATCCAAGACTAATAACTTACATTCTCTATACATTTGATTTGTTCCACATGATTGACAACCACCTGCATATACAACATCATGTAATATGCACATGCCCAACTATGTCTTGTATAGGGGTCTGTAGATTTATAAAATTATTAATAAAATAAAATTAAGTAGGGTTAGTCATATATTATGCAATTGGAAATGAGAAGACTATACATCAATGTTCCTTCAAGTTACTGATTTTTTTTATTATCTACCTTCCCTCCACATGTACGGAATGCTTTCACACCCTTATAAGTTAAATTAACATATATGTTACATTATGAAACTGTCATATGATGAAAACATTAATAAATATTGGGCACCGAAAAACTATACTTACGCATGAATCGAAAATTTCATTGAGTGTTCCACATTTGGCGGCAGTTTTTCACCCAAAGGATCAAAGATATACCCACTACAAGTCTCAGGAACAATCACTCACAATTGCCAATGCGTATTCTAATTGAATAGAAGGCAAATAAAATAAAAATTTAATCTCACAACAAAATTCTATTCATAAGTTATACATATAAACAACAAGCGAAAAACCTACTTAACGTTGAAGGGAGCTAAGATCACATTCTTGGAAGCGCACCAAAATACTACATCATAGTAGTCATATATTCTTTGATGCCACTCAGATCTCTAAGTACACTGCTAATCAATGATGGCATTAAAAACCCACTTTTTCTATTCTAAAGTCACGACCCACATAATACAAATGACTGAAATATTACCAATTACTCAGTTTATATGTAGAAAACAATTAAATAATTTTTCACATATGACAGGTTAATCACCGTATCTAGAGCTCTATCACAGATGTGTTCAGCCAATCATACTTAAATACCTAAGAAACATTTGCCAACACTATAATATTGTCCTGCTAGATACCTACCATATCCTCCATAATGTTGATCACAATGGTATCTGTTTGGTCTATAGTGCCAACCATCTTGTCAATGTCTAGTAGCTAGGGCCTAATGAGTCGAACAAATCCCGTGGTATAAAATGTGGGGGTGGAGGCATCATAATCTTAGGGGGGCTTCTTAGATGTTGTAGGCTGCTTGCATGGTTTCTAATATTAGCTTTCAATCATTTTAAGTTTCAATGCTATACAGTTGTCATACCTAAAGATATATAACGAGTTGTTTGGGCCACCCAATAAAGCCACCTTCTGCCTCTCAGAATGTGGTGGCATTTGGGTTCTCATATAAGAGAGGTATGGCACTCATTCTTGGAAAGACACATATGGCATTCACACGATAGTGATCAGTGGGAAGGGGGATACCATGAATCACATCAGAGATAGAAGCCTCAACATCTTCCACAATGTTGCTTGTTGGTTCATCGACAACAAGACAACATTTTCTAGCCACCTACAATTCTATGAAACATAAAATTTAATTTGACAAACATAAATATTGTAACACCCGAGGCCCACTGCCCAAGGCTCTAATAGAGTTTTAGGAATGACGAATGGCCCCACAAACCACCACTAGCCTTAACTGCGCGCTTTGTCCTCACTCACGCGCATGCCAGGACCAACTTCCCGATAGGTCACCCATCCCAATACTACTCCAAGCTGAGCACGCTTAACTATGGAGTTCTTAGTGATGGGATCCCAGAAAAGGAGGTGCACCTTGATGATATGGGTAGTCCAATCATTCCTTTTAAGAGTGTTTTATTTGAGGCCTGAAATCCTGGGATGTTACAATCTCCCCCGGTTAGACTCTTGACGTCCTCGTCAAGGCTCAACAATAAGGCCTCATAATCTCTTCCCCATTTCAGTGTAGACCCACAATGGCCCATGGATACCCAGCTCCCAATCACAGAATACCAGCGCAAGGGTGGCTACGTCAACCATGGACAACCCTTTCCTACATGCTTGGACCACACAGCTCAAGACTGGCATGCCATGTCCATGTAGGCCCCACCTACTGGAGGGGAATTGGCTCTGATACCGTTTGTAATGCCCGAGCCCACTGCCCAGGGCTCTAGTAGAGTTTTAGGAATGACGACTGGCCCCACAGACCACCACTAGCCTTAACTGCGTGCTTTGTCCTCACTCACGCGCATGCCAGAATCAACTTCCCGACAGGTCACCCATCCCAGTATTACTCCAAGCTGAGCACGCTTAACTATGGAGTTCTTAGTGATGGGCTCCCAAAAAAGGAGGTGCACCTCGGTGATACAGGTAGTCCAATCATTCCTTTTAAGAGTGTTTTATTTGAGGCCTCAAATCCTGGGATGTTACAAATATTGACTTGAGGAATTATTTATATCAATGTAATATATAAATTAACTTGAATTGAATCTTACCCCGACTGTGTCATGTGGGTGTGAAGGACTACTCCCAATGCACTCTGGTGGGTGAGTGATGAACAAGTTCTATGACTGCTGGAGATACTAGTTTCTATGTCATTTGAGAAGCTAGATGTTTCTCAAAGGATGCATCTACCAATCTCTACACATACTCATGGTCCACTTTCCCTTTCTTTGCTGGTTTGTGCTTTTGTTAGGAGCCAAAAAAGATTTTATCCCACACCCAACTCTAGTGCCTCTAACACATCTTGTATGCTCTTCTATCCCTAGAGCAACCATCAACTCATTGTGTGTTCCTTGAGGGGTGAACTTGCCCTCCTTTGCTTGGGCAACTCCAACTAATTTTCATCACAAATTGAATATTCAATAAAACTTATCTAGTGAAAAAGGAACAAGGACATTATCACTAGAATAAGAAATTTACCATTTTTGAAGCCACCTCCCGTGTTGCTTGGATGGGGATTTCTTCAGCTCTATTTTTCCTTACATCTATCCACTCAATATAGCAAGGCAACCATCTAGGAGCACTACAAGGCTCGACTGTAGAAGGAGTAGAAATAGAAGGCCCTTTCTCTTTCCCTTGCTCTTGATCTTTCTCTTACTACATCTCTCTCATCTGGAAGCATTTCCAATAACCACCTGAACCCAACTGGTGGTTGTGCACATTCGTGTCACGCCTATCTTTTTGAGCATCGTAAAGGGCCTAATTAATTCATACCAGTGATATTGTTAAGTAACTATAAGAAATCATAAAAATATAATTGATTTCAATACCTTAAACACATATGATTGGATGCTGAACAAACTCCTTCCAATGATCTTGATTAATATTGTTCCATTATGCCAAGGTTCCTTCTTGTCTCCAAAGACATAGTCTCTTGTGAGGATTGTCTACCATTATATATGTCTTCTCTCGACGAGCTGCATAACAAACATGTAATTCAACTTTTCATCAAGTTAATACTGGCCCTAAAAAGGTTAAACCTTCTATACATTATTAAGAAATGTTAAAAGAAAAGAATATGAAAAAGACTAAAAAACATAACTTCATTTATATCATCTCTAACTCCCTCCAACTTCAAAAAAAAAATCTCTAACTCCCTCTAGATGATGTCTTTGTGGACCATACTTGCTTGTCTCCAATCCTCAATAAGGAGATGAATTTTGCTTTGAGCAAGGACCCCACAATACATGAAAAACTCTTTATTAAGTGGCATGCCTGCTTCATTGAATTCAACGACACCCTTCCTCCATTGTCCTCTAACTCCCTTACACTTTGGGTTATCATCACTGTTAGCACCCTGGTCAGGATGCTCAATATCCTCATGCTCATGATCACTATGCTCCTGGTCAGATGCCATCTATAAAATCAAAAGTTAAAAAATGATAAAAATAAGCTCACATATAAAAAGTCAACACTATAAAAAGTTAGATCACATAAAAAAATCAACACTATAAAATATAGATCACATATAAAAAGTCAACATTATAAAAAGTCAGATCACATATAAAAAGTCAACACATATGAGCATTATATCTTAAACTAATATCCCTTATGTGTGATCTTCACATGTATAGTCATTAATGTTAGATCAAACATTTACACTTGGTAAGCCAATAGAAAATGAACTAGAGTCATCATACTTGTCATAGTACTCTTCATCATCAAGAGGATATGAAGTGAACTGTCTTTTCCCATGAAGAATGGCATACCAATTTTCTTTTGCAGTCGTTGATATAGACTACTTGTTTTGCCTATGATGTCATGATGAAGGGTTAATCCTTCTCGCTTGTCCACTCATAATTCACTATTGTGAAACTGAGTTTGTCAACTACAACTCATTTATTGTTATCAACCCATTTACACCTAAATAATGGAACTCTAAACTCTGTGTAGTCAAGTTCCCATATGTCATCAATGACACTGTGATAAGAGATATTTCCTTCAAGTTGACTCTTATCCTTGGCACTAGAAAAATACAATGAAGACACCTGAAGGGTGACCCCACTGTTTTGGATGACACTTTTATCATCTTGACATTTTGTGTAGTATGAAAATCCATTTATGTCAGAACCTTTGCAAGATGTAATGTGGGTCTTTGGCTTATACATGAGTCTTTTGATAGTTTTTGTAACATTATTTGGTGTTTGAGATAGTTGATTGAATACTTCTTTTTCAAACCACCTAACAAATGTCCGATTATGCTCTCTAGAAAGACACATTGAACTGGCTCGGGGATAACTTATCTTGATCTTGTTGGTGTCTTCAGTGATATAAATACCCTTATCGCCAATGTTGTATAAAATATACAAGTGTGCTTGTTCCCACTGCTCATGACTGACATTTATCTATCGTTCTCCCAAAACACCTTTGCCAGAATAAACATCAGGGTTCACATCATAAATAGTACTTTTGTTGTAACTAAAAAAGTTATTGCAAAAGTCCATAACCTCCCTAGAAATATAGCCCTAAATGATACTCCCTTCAGGGAAAAATGGTTCCAAACATCACCTTAAAAAACACTCATGTACCGCTCAAAAGGATACATCCAATGCAAGAAAAATGGACCCAACATTTTCATTTCCATAGTCAAATGGACAACTAGATGTACCATGATATCAAAGAATTAAGGGGGAAAATATTTCTCAAGTTGACATAGGCTAACGACCACTTCTCTTTGAAACTTATCTAGAATCTTAGAATCAATTAATTTTCCGCATAGAGTGTTGAAGAAGATGCAAAGTCTAGTGATTGCAAATCTTACATGCTTAGGAAGGATAGGTCGAATAGCCACATGCAATATATGTTGCATTACAGTGTGACAATCATGATATTTAAGACCTATCAACTTTAGATCCTTCATTGATACCAATCTATAGATATTGGCTGAGTATCCTTGTGGTACCTTAACATTATGCAAGAACTCACAAAAAGTTATCGTCTACTTTGTAGACTAGGTGTAAGAAGCAGGAGGTAGATATGTACGGCGACCTTTGGCAACTAATTTTGTTAATTTTTTCCTTATACCCATTTCATGTAGGTCCATTCTAGATTTGATGCCATCTTTAGTCTTACCAGGTATATTCCAAAAAGTGCCAATAATGCTGCCACAAACATTTTTCTCAACATGACATTGATGTAATGTCGAATTGTCAAAGAACTCCAATAAGGAAGATCCCAAATTATTGACCTCTTTTTGAATAAAGACTTTTCACCTATGGGAGTACACAGTCTCTTACCAAAATTATTTACAATGCTGCTTAGTCTTGCATAAACATCCTCTGCTAACATAGGTTTAAGGGGCACTCCATTTCTCAGTTGAGCCATTGAATGTTTTGTGCAACTTTCACTAAGGATGCACCATTGGTAGAAACCTTCAGAGACCAAGATATACAGTCTTACCACCATGTTTCAATATGATAGAATATATATTCTCCTCAAATATAGGACATGCCTTGGATCCTTTGACGATGTATCTAGACAAGTTCCCATAGGCAGAAAAGTCATTAATTGTGCCAAATAACATACCACATAAATTAAACATCTCTCAACACAAAGCATCATAAGTCATCTCACCTTCTTCCCATAGTTTCTTTAGTTCATCAATAATAGGTTCAAGGTAAACATCAATATCATTTCCAGGTTGTTTGGGGCTCGATATCAGCAACGACAACATGACATACTTAATCTTCATATACAACCATAGAGGAAGATTGTATACAACAAGCATGACTGGCCAAGTACTATGTTGACTGCTTAAAGTTGCATATGGATTCATCCCATCAATATAAAGTCTGAGTCTTAAATTCCTAGCTTCTTCACCAAATTCAGGATACAATAAATCAATCTTCTTCCATTACGGGGAATCAGACGCATGTCGTAGCATACCATCATTGTTTTTCTTTACCTTTGCATGCCAAGATAAATTTTGTACATATACGCCATTAGCAAACTAGCATTGAAATTGGGGTATTATAGGCATATGCCACATCACCTTGGCAGGTACTTGATTTTGGTCTTACCTAGTGTTGTCCTTTTGTACCTACACGCCCCACATTTTGGACATTCTTTCAGATTGATATAGTCCTTCTGAAGTAGCACACAATCATTCAAGCATGCATGTATCTTCTTAGCATCCATTCCCATTGGGCATGACATCTTTTTCATTTCATATATTGAGATTGTAAGCTCATTGCCTTCAGGGAGAATTTCTTTCAATAATGACAACATAGAAGTGAAGCTTTTTTCGCTCCATGTATTGTCAGCCTTAGGGTATACAATCTCAACACCAACAATCAACTTTGTAAACTGAGCACAACCTAAGTATAACAGTTCGTCAACATCATGCACAATGTTTCTAAGTAAGGGAGGTGGGTTTGTAACATTTACCCCACAAATATCTAGCATTGCATCAACCATGTCTATTGGAATTGGTTCATTCTCATCAACATCGTCAACCATTTCTTCTTGGATAAAACTACCACTATCAACATCTATTGATCTCATACTAGGAAACCCTCCATGCCAGTACATTATGTATAGGCCTGTATAATCCCATTGCACATGACATGATCTTTGATCGTGCCAACAATGTCAACTTTCAGGTTGCTGCTACAATTCCTACAAGGGCAATTGAACCTATCTCCAGATTGTTTTCTATGTTCCTCTGTAAATCTTACAAACTTATCGAGACCATTACTAAACTCCAGAGTACAACGATTTGGTTTAGACATCCATGATCGATCCATTTTCTATATGATCAGATGGGACACAAGTAGCTCATCAGGTTCTACCCAGAAAAATTAATTCTAGAAAAAAATATGTTTGAATAATTGAGCCCTAATCATCTAGTAGCATTTACATTCATTAATGTGTAACACCTATCCCATTCTTGAGCACTTCATCTCACTAGTAAATGAATAATGTGTTCTATTTCAATAAATTTCGGTAGCATTTCCCCACGGTTCTCCAAGTACACCGATGTAGATGGGCAAATACCCACCTACATATGTACCCAAAGAAAAAAAGGGAAAAACTGTCAAATTTATTGAAATCAAACACATATTATATAGTTACATTCTAAGTGAGATGAAATCTCAAGAATAGTCCGAAATCAGGGACTATCCAAGGTTTACTCCTAATGAGTAAATCTCGGATGGGTTTCTTGGTCAACGACACAATTTAGAAATTAGTTAGGGTTTACCTATTAGACTTATATATTAATGTTTAAATATTAGGGTTTATTCACAAATTAGGTTTTATTTACATATTCAGACTCACAAATTAGGTTTTATTTGGATATTACTTTCAATGTCTCAGATTAGGTTGTGCATGTTCATAACCATGTAAGTTTGCTTGGTCAACTCAAACAAGGTCAACTTGATCGTTTTAAATGCAAAAACTACATAATTGAGATCTTATAAGGCAAATATAGCATATTAGTATAAGATCTTTATTCAAATGAGTACATGACACAAGTTGAGTTACTGATTTCAGAGTACAATCATGATGATAAATTAGGTCCAAAACTCACATATGATCGAGTTGCAACACTTAAGCACATAATAGAATCATCTTCAAGTCATGACAGGTCAAAGAGGCTTTAGGAAGTATATAAGTGGTCCAAGGCATCAGTTACAGTGAAGTTTACTAATTTAGGGATATTAGATAAATTTTGGAACATAAGGAAGCAAAGTCTAACAAACTTTTCATGATTATAATTAACTAAATCACAATTCAGTTAAGTCATATATATATATATATATATATATATATATATCATTTGTCCTTAATGTAGTTTTTACAAGCTACGAGAATATAAGATTCTAAATAAAAAATGATCCTGATGACCCAATATGAACAAGAATAAATATAGGGTGGAGGAGGAAGAGGAGGAGAGAGCACCTACAATAGTAGATGAGGAAGAGGAGGAAGCTAGGGTGAGGAGCAGTAACTCAGCAGGAGCAGCGGAGGAGGTAGTGGCAGTGTAAAGTAGCATCTCGTGGGTGTAGTGACGGAGGAAGAGGAGGAAGCTCGGGCGAGGAGCAGAAGTTTGGCGGCAATAGTGGACGAGGCAGTGGAAAAGGAAGCGATGGAGGATGTGAGAAGCTACAACAATGGAGGCAATTGATGGCAACATCAACGTCAACATCGTCAAAATCATCAGAGTAGGTTTTTCAAAGAACAATAGAGTAGGGGAAGCGGAGAAAGAGGGATTTCTCATGGTGTTTAAGTAAGTTATTTCTCATCAGTTGTTAGAAAAGCCACCGAGCTAGGATATACATCATCTGTTGTAGATGAACAACCACCAACATAAACATAAATTTTCTCAACGATTGAACCTAAAAATCTGACGTCGAATCTCACAACCTAGTGACACATCCTCTGTCAGTTGTGGTAAGAGTAATCGACGCTAAACATCAAGTGGAGGTGGGAACAATTTCATGGGACACATGGCATGCACATCTTTCGCATCGGTCTTTGACAAAAAAATGACAAGAAACTACAATTGTTTGTCACGAGATAGATAGCAGGTGTACCTCTTTGTCCTGTCAGTTATCTATACAAGAACTAACGATATAGGTTTTTTGGAGGAAAATAAAGTACCCAGAAAATTTGTGCAAAATTTTTATTTTTGTGGGTGATAAATAGCGTATGTTTCTCTGATAAGAGACCATCGACAAAAAGGTGAAGACTATGTTTTCTCAGCTGGTCAATCCACAACGGTTACCTACTTATAACTAACTCTATAGATACCACCTTCGTGTTTCCTCAAAAAAAGAACCGACACAATATGTCAAATATGTAGTAGTGTGCTTATAGATGAAGGAAAAGCCACCACTTTTCCAGACTTCATTTATAACCAATATAGCTCCCTATGTGGTCTTATATGATGGATAATGCAAATGCACATCAAGTTTCCAGTCAAGGTTAAGACTGTTGACATTTTTCTTCAATGGAAAACAAATATTAATCATCTTTGATTCATCCGTGGATGTGGTAGGATTGGTTAGACCTAAGAAATTCACACCATCATCACTAATTTATTCAACACCCATGATTATCTCATTTAGTTTAAAAGGATCCACTAAATGGGAAACACTGGCTTCGATCTCCTTAAATTTTTGTTATGTATCCTAGAGGACAAATGAGGCAAATCTTGTGTACATGAAGAAATTGTGGTTCCTTGAGGGACCGCTTGTTTGCCCCTTACAGATGCTTCCTATGTCAATTTTCCAAGCACTTTGCCTTTGATTAGCAAATCAAAGTTGTGATTCTTACATAGGATTTTCACACTATTTCTTAGTGGACAAGAGGAAACTTGATGTACAAAACCCTTGAAACATGCACACATGTTTGGTTTAGCAATTTACTCAACTTTAGTAACATGGGAACACCATAGAACATAATTGCACAAGATTTAGGTAGAATTGAGGAAGCATGAACCTCTATCCACACCTTTGTTGAACCAAGGCACCCAAAGTAATGATAATATCCTTGTAGTCCCATGGATCCCCACCAGTATGTCTACTCTAGATAGTATCTCCAACTTCCACAGAACTCTTGAATTCTTGATATTCACCCGTATTGATGTTGATGTAAAAGAAAGGCAGTAGACGAGAGAACTAGGTACTCATTCCAGAACCACAACAAGATCTGTGTCTAGAGTCCATGGCACCACCTCAAAAATTCACTCCTTCTAGTTCATGGTGGGTAATCTAACCGCACATCCCATTTTTTCTTTCATCATGACCTCAAATTTTCTGCTAGGATACCACTTCTGGTTGACTCATCTTGTCTGGAAAACTCAAAACTGTCTCTTACCACCAAATATCAAGGATACATGGTCGTCCCAAGTAAGATCATATTCTACCACCTTTGGAATCTCTACAAACCTAACCTCATCTCATATAGTAGGTTCCACAAATAGTGCACCAATGATTTAGCTACCTCGTGACCTAGGTAAAAATGCTAGAGGCGGTCTTCCCCATTTGGTAGATGCTTGTAGCTCTAGAGTATATTCCCTTGAACATCTGAATCTCCATACTTATGAGTGAGAGGATGAGGAAAATATCAAAAGTTTAGGCTCTTTCCTCGTTGATTTATCCCTTCAAGTGGTGGATCATAAAGATAGACTTCTCCTCTAACCTCTCATGGATCACTTGGAGTCACCAACATTATTGATGTCACAGAACCATTCTTACCCCAATCCCAATCCTACTACATAGACACTAGTAAAAGGATTGAAGCACCCATACCTGAGTGGCCCGATAGGATATATCACACTGGCATATACAATTTGAAATAATAACTCAAAAACTGGATATTTAAAGAACAACTAACCCAATATGGAGATTTTTCCAATATATCCTTATCATCAGGGTATGTAGAGTGTGGAAGCGATCTTATTTAGTAATCCATTTGTATTGCCTAAAATCAATAAAATCAAGACACAATCATGCAATTGCATGGTACACTATCAAAATAAAGTAAAATGGTTTATAACAAAAGAGTATACTTGGAAGGACTTATATTCAAAAGAATAACAAATGATTTCCAAAACCAATATCATTTGACAAAATGTTTGTTATTCAATGATTCAATTTTTATTACGATTTCCCATTATGCTGTACTCAAGTAAGCATGCTTATATATTTTGTGTGACTCTATTACCCCAACGCGATGGGGAAGGTCACTAGGCTCCTTCTCACCATAGGAACATAGGAGGCCAATGTACAAGTCCCACCTCCAAATGAGGGGTTTTTTGCACTCAATATCAACATTGTCAACATTATAAATATCATCATCATTATCAATATACGTGCAATCATAATGGGCATGCAATTTATGTTTTCATGTTTTCCAAAATATAGTATAGAAAAATGGAAGACTAATCATAGGGAACAATAGCTCATCAAAGTAAGTAGCCAAGTATACAGTCAAGGGATACATAAAAGTATCATCAATACAATCAAGGAGGAGTTATATAATAGCGTACCATGTAATTGCATGATTGTGTATTGATTTTATTGATTTTAGGAAATACAAATGGACTACATAATAAGATCACTTTCACACTCTACATACCCTGATGACAAGGATATATTGAAAAAATCTCCATATTGGGTTAGTTGTTCTTTAAATATCTAGTTTTTGAGTTATTATTTTGTATTGTATATGCCAATGTGATATATCCTATCAGGCCACTCATGGACGGGCACTTCAATCCTTTTACTCCTATCTAGGTAGTAGGATTGGGATTGGGGTAAGAACGGTTCTGTGACAGTTGGTATCAGAGCTTACACACTCCCATATACTTTAAGTAAATAATTTCTCAAGTCTCTTACATCCAAGAAACCCTAAAGTCCATAATGGTGAAAATTGAGGTGTCTAGGATCGGGGTCCTGGCATAATTTCTCCTATCTGTCTTCATGGTGGCTGAGATCCCCCGCTCTACCTGGCCTTAATTGATCCAGAACTGGACCTAAATGTTCTCTTGTGAAACCCTAGAGAGTCTTCTGGCATCTCATCTCTTCTTTAAGGACTATCCTAAACCACCCATGTAGATGAAGATTAGTTAGATTTGTCATCTCCTCGTGTGGTCCTTTGTTGTGACCTTTACCACATGATGTCTTGATTATGGGTAGCTTATGCATGGGAAAAATGAATATTACTAAATTTTGAAAGTCGATACCATGAGCTGACCTTAATGTGAAAACTCGATTTTTAATCAAATAATCATGATGACCTTATATCATGCAAAATCATGTTTTCTATGTTTTAGGTAAATGGTAAAATTATGATATGGTGAAATAAGAAGGACTTATACCTTATACCTCATTGTTGATGAGATCTCTATTTGATCAAAGTTAGTCTTATATATATGTATATGTTAATGTGTGTTGTGGAATATTGTGCAGTACTTACTTTGTATTCATGCATATGGTTTTATACCATAAATCATATACTTGGGCTACTTATACATATATGTATGGTTGGGAGTGGGTACCCTTAAATCAAAGTATAATGTAAAAATTAAAATCTGTGTTTCTATATACTGAATTATGGTCTTCAAGATCTCATATCTTGATCCCTAATGTGTGCAACTAAGACCTTGCAAAGTTATGGTTCTAGGAGTATACATGTACAAACAATAATGAAACCTATTACAAACACCCAAAAGAATATTTAGTGTATGTGCAAGAAATAATAAATTGCCTAACCGACCAAAAACCCAAACCTAATTTCTTTACCTAGTGGGTAAAATATTATGTTTATGTAATAGTTGGTCATAATGTTTATGAGTAGTAGATTGTGGATTGGAGTGAGAGCATACTAGTTTTAGTGCAAACTCTTCCTAGCAAGATATTCATATCCTTTGATATTACTTTGTACAATTTTTATTTGGATTTTATTATTATACTTACATTTTGAGTTTAATGATATTAATTTTGTATGCACCTAGCTTAATTATGTATGTATGTTAATGGTTAACATTCAAGATGCAATGATTTATATGCACTAAAAGATCATTTCACTTATAAATGTAAATTAATTAAAGTTATACCTTAGAAATTAATAATCACATGTTGCACATATGTTGTTTCACAAAAAAATCCAAAGTTGTTGCACATATGTTTTAACTGACTGCGTCAGATCTAACTTACATTATGCAAGTAAATCTTGATCATCTACACCTAGGGCGACTAAGGGTGTGATTTTCCAAGAAACACCACGATGCAATAGAGAGGGAAATTCAATGGACACAGGTAGAGTATGATGATGCTCACATAGGTCATAATGATGATAAACATAGGAATTATAGGAAAACATAGGCTTTTTGCATGACCAGATGCAATAATCTGAAATAGGCCTATTAAGAATGAGAACAAGATTATCATAGAAAAAATCGGTCTTAATTATTTATTTACAAACACTTGATATTTACTAATTACATATACATTATTTAACTTGAATGAGTAAAGTCACAATCGTTGCATGTATCCATCACTACATTCTTGGCAACAAAATTAAACCAAATATGGAATTTACTTTGCATCATATACATGTATGCAAAACTTTCCCATCCTCACTTAACATGTGATGGACCAAAGGAAGAATAAGAGACCATTTAATATCTTTCTAATCCTCTCAAAACACATGTGATGATTGACTCTTTGTGAAACTTGCTTATGGATCATCCTTTGTATATCTACATGTACTTCAAAAATTGATTCAGTTAAATGTGGGCTATTGGATTAAGTCTATGGAAATTCACCAAGTAATATATATATATGTATGTATATATATAGGTCATTCATTCGCTACTCGGGCATGTAACTGAAGTTAGTTACCAGTGAATCTATTTTGTAATAGGAAGACACATATTTTTAATGAGACAACTAACATTGTAATGAGATGAAAAAAAATGTAATAGAAAGACTCGTTTTGTAACACTATGTAAAGTGTTGTCATAAATATAATTTTTACTATATTCAGAGGGAGAATAAAATTGTCACACTGTATTTAAAATTTGAGTATTTGTATTACAATTTTGGTTGTATCATTACAATTAGGTGCCTTTCTATTACAAAATAGATCCATAGGTAATAGAAGTTAGTTACCCATGCATGCAGTGAATATATACCCATATATATATACTATGTGTGTGTATACATGAAAATACAACCATGACATTTGTAATGAGGTTACTCCTTCAGGATGCATATATCTATCATTGATACAACGTGCATATCGAGTCTATTATTTTTAGTGTCACTAATGAATCATATATCATATATTTACTTGCTTAAACATGTATTTAGACCATTCTATTCTATTGATGGCATTCTATACTACAAGTGAACTACTGAATTCCACACTATATGCTACTTGAAATGAATGAAGCGAATATCTCATGGAATATTAAAATAAATCATGCACAGTAAAACTGAATTCATAAATAAAATTAAATAATAAATAGAATTATATATTATGGGATTTTAACTATCATGATGAGACTAGGTAAATGCTGAGTATACTAAGGGTTTGAAATTTAATTTCTCAAAACTCATGAAATTTGTATATAATCATTCTCAAGCAAATATCATTCAAATACTTCATTATTTAATTAAATCATTTTATCACGTAGTTAAAATTTCTAATTTATGAATATATGTTACTCACATATTACTTCTACTCTCTTTGTAAAATCTTTAGTAATTGATGATATTAAACTCACCTTATGTTATATTCTTTCCTATGGGTACAAATTAGAATACTACAACTTGGATATGGGAGAAAAGGCCCCAATTCCACTTCATATTATCAACTATTAGACTTTCCTTATACATAGGGTACACCTGCATTAATTAAAGAAGAATAAAGGGGAACATCCACAAAGGATTGCACCCATGGGTTTGGAAGAGAAGGAAATATAAGATAAGATGAGAGAAGGGGAGAGAAGAAGAAACAACTCAACTATTTGATCTCATATAACTCTTCCTTAAATTTCAAACTCTATTTTTTTTTTGCTCTGTGATAAATATATTATGTGATAAATCATCTAAAGTCACCATTGTATTATATGGGTTATTAAACATCTACATGTTATGGTTAGATGATTACAACTTAGGGTTTATGGTCAACATGAATGTCATACGTTACATATACCTCATCAACATGTATGATGTCCATGTTCAGTTCCATATATCTCACTCATCATCAGATTAGGGTTCATAGGTCCATGGAATGAGTGATGATCATATATAAACCACGGTCATGTTTAATATGTGAGTTTCTGACATTAAGTGAATTAGATGTTCATTAGGGTATATAAATTTTAATGACTCAAATTATATGTTCATTGGGTCACAACTAAGCGTGTCAGCATATAAATCTACCCTTATTTGGTCAATTCTAATGATCTGAGCATAAGATCATCCTATTCATGGCACCAAGGTTTCTAGAGTTAGGATACCCAAGTCTTGGTATCTTAAAATTTCATATATAACATCAATATCTTTGGTCAAAGGGTCAAGGATTTAAGGGGGTTAGAAGATAATCATATTTTTTAGTTAATCTTTGGGGAAGAATTACCAGGATAGGCCAAAATTTGGGTTGTTATGAGTACACCAAGATGGGAGCATGATGGAGAGGCAAAAGACTGCATGTGTCTATGATTAGTTGCCAGCTTGTGAATAGTATACTATAGTTACGAGCGGGCTGGAGCAGGGGGTGGTGATCTTGGGTGGCTGCGAGCGAGCTTGTGCGATTGCTAGTAGTCGAATGCTACTCGTCATCTCCTAGCTCATATTAGGGATTCCCAAAACCTACATATGGGTGTAGACGACTTGTAGAGGGTGATGGAGGCATGACAAAACTTGGGTGGGAATTTGGGAAGAAAGATGAGGAAGTGGAAGAGGCAAGGGTGGGTTTTGTAGGCGTCGAGGTGTCCTAGAGGGGGCTCTAGCATTTGGGTAATGAGGGCTGACAGTAAAAGGGAAAAAGCTGGTGGCCAACATATCACATACCCTTTCTTACACCTCATTGGCGTGCTTCATAGGCCATGTTCCCAAAAATGAAGGTTGGGTACTAATGAGCGAGAAATCATAGGGTGCTAGATGTATTGGATGGCAACCATGCAAGGTTGTTGTGTACAATGCCTAAGGCAGGGAAGAGTGTGATTGTTCAACTATTGGATCTATGGGATTTGTGTCAAGGAAGACCCTCACAATCCCATTGGATGTAAGATAGATTGACATGAGAAAGGAATAAAGAAAGGATGCACAGGGACCGAGTGTGTGTGTCCGATCCCTATGTTGTCGACCCATAGCAAAATGAAATGAAAAAATGGATGAAAATCAAGGTTTTAAAATAGGGATTTAAAATGACATATCTGATTTATCCTAGATCCAATTTGAATGAAATTATATGTGTGGATGTGTGATAACGTCCTCTACACTATGAGAACATGACTTGTATAGAGTGGCATTTATGGATGGAATTGAAATAGGAATGAAGAGAGTAGTGTATAGTGTAGGTAAAGGAAAAGTTTTTGGTTAAATTTATGTTGCCACAAGTCTTATGAACACAAGATAATTTAAACATATAATAAAATACATCAAATCATGAAATTTAAGTCAAGAGTAAGAAAATAGGGCAAGGTTGAGGTAGATGGTACATACATGAAAAGAGAGAATGGTTCAATCCATCACATCCTCCCATCCTTGAAAAGGATTTTTTTTCCTGAAAATTGGACATCTATAAAATGGTCAGGAAAGTGTGACTCCATGTCATACTAGCTCCCATGTGGAATCATCATTGCTTTGGTGCTTCCAAAACACCTTCATTATTTTGATCCTTTTGCTTTTGAGCTCCTTACTCTGATTGTCTAGAATCTTCATAGGATCCTCTTGATAGACCAGAGGGTTATTCATCTCAATGGATTCATGATTCAAAACATGATTGGGATCCTTGACATACCTCATGAAGTTGGACACATAAAATACATTATGCATCACACTATACTATAGAGATAAAGCCATCATATAGGCACATTCCTCAATATGAGATAGAATCTCAAGAGGCCCCACATATCGAGGGTTGAGCTTTTCTTTATTCTTTGGAATGGTCTATATTTACCTGATCTTCAAGAACACATGTTTACCATATTTAAAAGACAAGTAGTCGTATAGGTATCAACATAGGATTTATGTCTACCTTGTTCCCTCCTGAATATCTCCTTGATCAGATGAACATTATCAAATTATAATTGTGGCTCAAATTTTAAAATCCATCTTTCATCGACTTCATCCTAGTATAAAGAAGACTTACATTGTCTCCCTTCAAGGCACCATGTGGCAGCATGCCAATACTAGAATGGTAGCTATTGTTGTAGGAAAATTGGACCATAGGAAGGTAGTGGTCCCATGAACCACACCAACCAATAATACAAGACCATAGACGATCTTCAAGATTTGGATCATTCTTTCGGACTACATTTTAGTCTGAATATCCTCAAAAATCAAGATCATTATTTTTGACTGACCGTCAGTTCGAGGATGATATGTAGTCCCAACTCCTACTAGACCTATTGTGAAAGGTGAGAAGTAAACTTGGAATCCCTATCTGAGACAATAAACATGTGGATTTCATGCAATCATCTCCCGTATATGCAACCCAGCAAGTTCAATAGCCTTGATAGTCATCTTGATTAGAATAAAGTGAGGTGACTTCATCAAGAGGTCAACTATGACCCATATAGCATCATTCCCTTTTGGTCCTAGGTAAATCCACCACAAATTCTATGATGATATTCTCCCATTTTCATTTAGGGGTGGGTAAAGGATGTAGTAAACCTCCAGGTATCTGATGCTCAACCTTGATTTGTTGACATGTAAAGAACTTTGAGATGAATGTGGCTATATTACTTTTCATGTATCTCCACCAAAACTGCCTCTTCAAGTCCTTGTATATATTTGTAAATCTTGGATGCAAAATGTACTTGGACCCATCATCATCCTATTAAATGTTTGTGTAGAGAAAAATCCTTAGGAACCCACTTGTGTTGCTTATATTAAATTCCACCATCAATGAAAAAATATACATGTTTTTGGGGTTTCTCTTTTTTCTAGACTGGAACTTCCTTGTTATGCTACAAGGATGTTACACTAAAGGCCAGGTTTTACATTATGGCTAGCTAATGAAATCTTGTCACCCAAGTGTTTCAAGGATGAATCATGTTGCCACTCGGTGGTGATGAAGCAACATGTGTACCATGTTTCATGCTTAAAGAATCAACTAATACATTTATCTTACATGGGTGGATTGAAATAGTGAAGTCGTAGCCCTTGAGATACTCTAGACATGTCCTTTATCTCCATTAAAACCTTCTCAGTCAAGATGTACTTTAGGATCTTGTGGTTGGTGAATATGTCAAAAGCAACAAGGCAGAGATAACGACCAAATCTTCAAAGCATATATGATGAATGCCAACTCAAGGTCATCAGTGGGGTAGTTGAACTCATTAACTTTTAGTTGTCTAGAAGCATAGGAAACAACCATGCCATCTTGTATTAGAACACTACCAAGACAAACCTTAGAAGTGTCAGTGGTGATAACAAATGCATCATTCCTTGAAGGAAGGGTCAAAATAGGAGAAGTGGTGAGACTCGTCTTGTGATCCTGCAAGTCAAAAACATGAGCTTCAAATTAGAAAAAGTATTTTTCTTTTTGAGTGAACTTAGTTAGGGGCCAGGCTATCTTGCTGGAGTTTGGGTTGAAGCAATGGTAGTGACCTACTAGCTCATGGAATATGAAGTTCTCAAAGATGGTCTTTGGGCCTTGACACTCAAGAAAAACCATGACTTTGGCGGGGTCAACAAAAATTTTCCCACCAGATATGAAGTGTCTCAATTACATGACCTTATCAATCCAAAAGTCACATTTGGACAAATATTTGTAGAACTTCAATGTTTGTAGAACATCCAGTACCTAACAAAGATGAGAATGACACAAATATAGTCCTTAGAGAAGATGAGTATGTCATCATTTAAAAAAACTATGAAGTCATGTAAAGAAGTGACTATAATGCTATACTAGTGAGAGTCATAAAGACATCAAGGGCATTTGCTAAACCATACAACATAAACAAGAACTCATAACACCCATAACAGATCTAAAACATTGTCTTGGGGATATCTTCCTATTTGACTCTAAGTTGATGATAACCAAAAAAATAATTTATTTTTTAGAATATATCAACATGGAGAAGATAATCGAAGAGGTCATCAATCCTGGCAAGGGGATAATTGTTTTTTACTATGGCTTGATTGGGAATATGATAGTTGATACATATTCTCATATAGTTATCATTATTTTTAACAAAAAATAAAAATGTACCCACAAGGGATGAACTAGGGAATATGAATTCCCTATTAAGAACTTCATACAACTCCTTCTCAATCTCACACATCTCAGTATGAGAAATTTTGTATGGGGAACGAGATATGGGTGCGGTACCAAGTGCAAGTTTAATTGATAAGTTGATCTTATGAGTGGGATGCAGTCCAGGGAAAACATTTGGATACTCACATACCACATATATCGTGTTAGGGGCAGACATATTAGGGTTCACTAGGGTCACATAAGAAAGATAGGATTTGCATCCTTTAGACATCAAAGATTGATATTTTGTAGTAGAGTGATAGGGTTTTTAGCTCGGTCCTTCCTACCAGGAATGGTAATTATAATAGAATTTGATCAATAGATGATGACCTTTTTCAAAGGACAATAAATTATAGGTTGGTTATTCTACAATCAATCCATACCAAGGATGAGGTCAAAATCCTCCATATCAAGAAAGATGAAATCAATCACAATCTCATGATGTCCATTAAAGAGAGGGACATTTTAAGACACATGATAAGATGTATAGATTCTTCAACTAGGGGTTGAGACATCAAGGGCATATCATAGGTATTTCATTTTAAGGTCAAGTTGCATTGAGAAACTTCAGGATATAAAAGTGTGAGTTGTTCTAGAATCGAATAGGGAAACAATAGGGTGCTCAATGGGGGTCAAAACACCTAGATCATAAATACAAGTAAAGATATTTGATTAGTGATCAATTATTATCATTATTAAGAAAATAATGATTTGGAATTAAAGATACCTTTACTTAAATGATTATCATTTGCATTAGCTTCCTCAACATTAATGGCCAAAACACAAGCTTGTCGATGCCCAATATTCTTAACCTTATTGGCCCATGGTGGAGTAAAGTAGAGACAAGCTCGCCTAAAGTGCCCCTCTTCCTTGCAAAAGTGACACACTAGTTTCTAGAACATTAACTGGATAGGGTGACAGGTCCAACAACTGGGGAACCTAGGGACCACACTTTCATGTTGTTGTTCCCATGGTTCTATCCCTACTAAGGTTTCTGGTTGTTGTTTTGCCCCCTCCTTGACCTCTATTATGGGGTCCATTTCCCCTTCCACGACCTATGCCTTGACCCGTGTTGTTTTTTATTGTTGTTATGATGAGGTGGTTCTTTGGGTCCTTGGTTGGCTAGAACTATATTGGTAAACCCAAGGTAGGATAAGTAGTGTTTTCTTGGTTTTGAACCCAAGGTTCTCTCCATGGAAAAGGCCTTATCATATGCCTACATAAAGATTGTAGGATGGGGAGTATATACAAAGGCACACATAATTACATACAACCATTAGAGAAAAGTATCCACCCTATTTTCCTTAGTGAACCTAGGAACATGACTGATATTTGCTAATTTAGCACTTATTTCCACAACCTTTTTAGTCATGTCACATTGAAATTCCTATCTTTATCCACCAAAAAGAAATAATTTGCTATTTGCTTCCTTGTATCACAATTTAACTTAATCTCACCAAAAAATTATGAATTCTTACAGACTTAGAAGATCATCCTATTGTCTCAGCCAATCTAGATGAGTGGCCCTATGATTGCAACTGAGTGTCTCACATAATCTAGATGAGTGGTTCACTTGTTCTGACTGATCGTTTGGTATTTGTTCTAATGGCGCACCCCTTGAATCTCAAATGGCCATTTCAGGGCCAAAGCGAGAGTTTCCCCCCTCAAACTGAGTGGGTCCAGAAGTGTTGCCACCCAAGATCTAGGGTTACCTACTTCTGCCCCATCTCCCTCCCTTTCTAGACCTCCAACCGAACGATTCGCTCTCCAACCGATCGGTTGGCAGTGCACGGCTAATTCAAATCAGCAGACGCTAACCCCTTTTTACCCACAACCCTAATTGTAAAGCTCCCTCCTTCTCCTTCAAAAGGAGGGGCACTTCCTCCTCCCAAGGGCATCTTTTGTATGATCTTTGTAGGGGATTTTTGAGCTATCTATCTTGTGTTCTTATGTTATTGTGTTCTATTCATCAATAAAGTTTGGTTTTTGCAAGCTAAGTGTTCCTTTCAATTATTGTTCTTACTTTTATCATTTAGATCTAGTTCATTTCTTCTTCTTCTTCTCTTCTGTGGACAAGATCAAGGGATTAAGCGTCGACCATTTCATTTTTTCTAGCCTAAGGAACTATCCTTTAGTAAGACTAGCCTTTGGCTAGCACTCTTCTTCCCTCTGTCTCCCTTTTATCCACAAGCATGAGTGATTAGTTCCCTATCAAGGCAAGGAGAATAACCCCTTAGCCATGGCTTTATCAAATTTTCCTTAAAATGATCCTAGATGGCTTTTGGGTTTGATAACTAATTGATCTATCAAAGTAATTAATTAGTTTGATCAAAAGTTAATTTGGATGGATATGACCGTGGAAGTTCGGATTTACAGGAACAAACCCAATCACATAGGAGTTTTCAAACGAACATGGATCTTCTTCTTTTAGGTTGATAAACTAGGAAACATGAGCACCGGGACCACTGGGCTCATGTGGAGTTCATCTTTAGTGGATTTTCCATAATCCACTTGCCTTCATAGAATCCATTGTTTTTTATGGATTAGTTCATTTTTGCCTAGGCTAAGGTGGTGAAAACCCCTAAAGCCTCAATTCCCATCTCTTGATTCCAATCACCGCTTGTTTGGCTTCCTTTAATTCCCAGTTTTGCATTCATAATAGTTCTCTTGTGATAACAAAAATCTTGATTTTCTTTGTGATAGGGCAAATTTATATTCTTGTTAAGTGCATTTTCATTCCTATAACTCTTTCTTAAGTGTTAAGCATCAACCAAACTTGACTTTTAATTTCTGTTCCAAATACGAAAATATCAAAAATAAATAACAAAGTTCTTCAAAACAATTGGGTTTAGATTTAACAATCTTAATAAAGTTGTCATGTGGGATCGACCCTTTCTATACTATCCTTAATCATAAAGTTGAAGAAGGACTAAACTCAAGGATAATAATCTTAGTGATTGTAAGTGCACTCTGACGCATTAACAATTTGGTACCATTTCCGGGGATAACACATTATTTCTCGAACCCCCAAAAACTTTTGAAAAACCTTTTTCTCATTTTTTATGCCTTTCGAGTAACATTCTAGAAGTGCTTTTCCTCCTTCTTCTGAGTTTCCATTCTGGTAGTTCATTTTTTCTGCACACGATTAACTACTTATTTTGTGCATGTGATGGCCAAACGCTGATTTTCAATCATTTGACCCTGAGATAGATAGAACATTCCACCATGTAAACTGCCTAAATCAAAATCAAAATATGTTGGATAAGGAAGAAGTCACCCATAGGATCAACCAGCCTTTAGTAGCTCAAAGAGAGCACATCTTAGCCGACCAAGCGGCTAGAGAAGTCGCTTTATGGGGCAGCCTACATGGCTGAACAAGAAACCTTAGAAGCCAATAGGAGGGAAGCCGAATGGCAAAAATAATTGAAATATTTTTTTGTTCCAAAATCTTCCTATGCCCAACACCCAGTCGTGCCTCCCGACACCATTTCTCCCCAATTTGAGATCCGAACCCAATGGATCACCATGATTCAAGATAATACCTTCTCAGGCAACAATGGGGAAAGTTGCCAAGATCACCTTCAAAGGTTCATTGACCTTTGGTCTTTGAACAAACTCCCAGGTGTCTCTGAAGATACCATCCACCTTAGATTGTTCAAGTACTCCCTCTCCAGCCAAGCTAGTAGCTGGTACAACACCATGGAGAGTGAAGAACATGTCACAACTTAGGAAGTTCTACAGAATAAGTTTTTTGAGAAATTTTACCCTCCTTCTCTTACCTACGAACTTAGGGGACAAATCACTCACTTTTCAATGTCCCCAAGAGAATCCTTAGGAGAATCTTGGAAAATGTTCATGGACTTACTTAGGAAGTGCCCTCACCATGATATCTCTCAAGCCCAGCTCATATAGATCTTCTATCGTGGTGTTGATGATGATACCAAATTCTTTTTGGATTCCTCATCTGGAGGAAATTTCATGCACCAGAGTCTGACTAGCACATGGGAAATGGTAAAATGGGTTTCTAAAATAAAGGCTAGAAGGGGAATTGGAGGAGTCCTTAAGGTAGCCAAGGCTGAAGTAAATCCATATATCCAAAGCATAGCTGAAAGTCTCAAATTCACTGCCCTAAAATAGGATCGGTTAGAGTCATCCCTAATCACCCTTAGGGAGTTACCCCAACAAGTAAAAGTTGTGGACTACCTGTGTGGCATTTGCCAAGGATACGATCACACAACCCTACACTATTAATACCTCTACAACAACCTCATGCAACTGAAAATGGGACAACAACTAGAAGACCTCAACTCAATCCATACAATACTAGGCTAAGGTTACTACAATCCCAACCAGACTAGAAACCATCATGGCTTCCAATATGGGAACCTTGCAGGTGTTGAAAACTCTAGCCAACTTCAATACCAACAAAGGCCTCCCTATGCTCAAGGCAACAATCAACCACCACCTGTATTCTAATACAACAACCAAAGGAACTTTGGGACCCAAGGGAACTACTAAGGAAATCACCCAAATCGACCACAATTGTAACATCCCAGGATTTGAAACCTCAGATAAAACACTCTTAAAAGGAATGATTGGACTACCCATATCACCAAGGTGCACCTCCTTTTCCGAGATCCCTTCCCTAAAGAACTCCATAGTTAAGCGTGCTCAGCTTGGAGTAGTACTAGGATGGGTGACCAGTCGGGAAGTTGATCCTGGCTTGCGCGTAAGTGTGGACAAAGTGCGCAGTTAAGGCTTGTGGTGGTCTGTGGGGCCAGTCGTCATTCCTGAAACTCTACTAGAGCCTAGGGCAGTGGGCCCGGTCATTACAAATGGTATCAGATCCATAACCCCTCCAATAGGTGGGGCCCACATGGGCATGGCATGCCAGTCTTGAGCCGTGCGGTCCAGGCATGTAGGAAAGGGTTGTCCATGGTTGACGTAGCCACCCTTGCGCTGGTATTCCGTGATCGGGAGCTGGGTGTCCATGGGCCATTGTGGGTCTGCACTGAAATGGGGAAGTGATTATGAGGCCTTATAGTTGATCCTTGACGAGGACGTCAAGTGTCTAAGTGGGGGATATTGTAACATCCCATGATTTGAGACCTCAGATAAAACACTCTTAAAAGGAATGATTGGACTACCCATATCACTAAGGTGCACCTCCTTTTCCGGGATCCCATCCCTAAAGAACTCCATAATTAAGCGTGCTCAGCTTGGAGTAGTACTAGGATGGGTGACCAGTCGGGAAGTTGATCCTGGCTTGCGCGTAAGTGTGGACAAAGTGCGTAGTTAAGGCTTGTGGTGGTCTGTGGGGCCAGTCGTCATTCTTGAAACTCTACTAGAGCCTAGGGCAGTGGGCCCGGTCGTTACAACAATATCAAGGGCAACAATTCCAAAACTTAAACCTTCCTCCTCAAAATCTCAATCAGACACCTCCTCAACCGCCACCAAGTGTTCCAACTCCCACCCCCTCAGCGGATGAAAGGATAGCTTCCCTGGAACAAATCATCATTGCCCAACAAGCTCATCAAAAGATGACTGATGCCCAGCTAGCTCGCTTGTTCGCCTAATAGAAACCCCCTACTAGATCATTTTTAGGGCATCCTGAAAACAACCCCAAACATCTCAAACAACTTAAGGCTATCTCCACTCATTTGGGAAAAGTGCACTCCCCTCCCCCTCCAGAAAAACTTTCATCTCCACCTCTAGAATTTGAGGATGAGGACATGGTAGTTGTTGAACCTGAAGCTACACCTGAAGCTACACCTGAACCAACCACCCCCGAAACCCCCAAGGAAGAAGCTGAAGAACCAATCTACAAGCCGTGACCTCCCTACGAAGCCCTCCTCAAATAAACAAGGCTTGACACCTGCTTCGTGAAATTTAGGGATGATATGAAAAAACTACATGTATACATTCCCTTCCTTGATGCTTTAGCATACATGCTTGCCTGGTCTAGGTACATGAAAACCCTCCTAACTTGAAAGTGATCTACTAGAGAATACGAGACTGTCAAACATGCTAGGACCACTTCAGACATAATCCTAAGTAAGATTCCTAAAAAGTAGAAGGACCCTAGTTCTTTTGGGATAGGATGCTACTTGGGTGACAATGCTTGTAGAAAAGGAATAACAGATTTAGGAGCCAGTATATCCATCATGCCTTAAAGCCTTTGTAAAATATTAGGATTCAATGACATGTTACCCACAACCATGACTATCCAATTGGCGGACTCATCCACTACCAAACCCATGGGAATCATTGAAGACATTCTGATTAAAGTTGGAAAAAACGCCTATGTCCCCTGTGATTTTGTGATCATGGACATCAATGAATATTTACACTACCCGCTCATTTTTGGACGTCCCTTCTTAGCCACTTCTCATGCCTTGATTGATGCTGAGGCCAGTACCATTTTATTAAGATTAGGAAGCAAGCCCTAGAGTTTAGGGTCTTTAAAAGCATGAAGGGACCTAGTCTTGAGGAAGAGGTCTACCTCCTTGATTGCATTGATAAATTATCTCAACTAAGGCAGGAATGGGAATTAGTTGATGACCCCCTACACATAGCCCTCACTATCCCTGTCAAATGTGATTTTGACAATGAACAATTAAATCAATGTAAGCCTCATTTAGATATCTATGAGGAAATCCCAGATATTGAAATTGAGGACCTTAAGATGATCTCCACCATAGAAGAAAAGCCCAAACCACCAAAGGCCCCCAAAATGAAGACTCTCCCCATAGGGTTGAAATATGTCTTTCTTGATGAGCTAGAGATCTACCCTATCATCATAAATTCTGACCTTACTGTAAGGAGTGGGACCCAATAGGGGATCCACTCCATACTAGAAAAGAAAAGGCCACATCCCTTGAAATGAATACCACAGAATTTTTTTCACTAAAGGGATGTGTACTAATACTTTCTACATGTATGTATCATAGTAACAAAAATATAGCAGTGGAATAAGAAAGTTCTAACTATTATAAATCTTGTTATCATTATACATCACTTCACCACACATGGGTGTCAAAAAGGAAATCTAATCATATAAGCCAAAGATCAAGATGAGGGTCATCCAACCACCTCCTCAAAGTCTCCCAAAAGCTCAGCTACAATGTTGAAGTCCAAGTCCTCCTTACTCTACCTAGGGTTGGAAGCATACCCCACCAAAAGAAGAGAAGAAAGAGAAACATCAATAAAAGTTGGTATGTGCATACTAAAATAGGAAATTGAGAAATATATTAAAATAAGGATATCAATTATAAATGTTGTCCATAGAAGAGGAAAGTACTACCCAAAGGAGCATAAAAGAAAAGAACATTTATATCGTGATGAAATCAAAATATAAGTTCAAAGCATCCATGTGTTTCACCTATGACAAAACTAGAATAATATATCATGTAGGTAGGAAATACACATCTACCAAAAATGTAGAGCGAGCAGGGTCTTATATACATATTCTCTATAACAGGGTGGTGGTAGGGTCTATCAACATCTTCCTAGCAGGAATTTTCACATCTTCCAATATATATAAAAATATGTAGGGATTTTCACATCTGCATTCATATGTGGGAATTCGCACATCCACATAAATTTACATTCAACATTATACTAATCATCACCACATGATGCATAATAAGGATAAATAAGAGATATGAAATAAAAAATATCCAACTAGGTGTGCTACATATACATCCACTACCATGGTGGGAAAAGAAGCACAAAACATCCACTACAAGGTGGGCATAAACATCCACATCAATGCAGTCAGAAAGCACAAGAAAAAATTCTAAGAGAATATACAAGGTCAAAATAATAATATAGTTCATAAGAACCATGATATTAAAAGAATGGAGCATTATGCAAGATAATGTCCATAGGACTAAGAGTAAGACAAAAATAGGTTAATTGCCCAACATAGAAGAATAGGGGATACATCATACATTTTGAGTGAAGAATTAGAAATTTCTCAATATAGAAATAATGTGGGATGAAATCATACCTCAACTTCAGAGTCTATATAGTCCAAAGTCCAATCTAAGTCCAAGACTAATCCTCCAAAGAACCTCTAGGGAAGGTTCCTGAGCTTAGAGAGGTTGGTTTCTCCAACAAAGCTACTATATTGAGCAAGAAGCACCTTCTCCACTTTAAAAGTGAAAAATCCTAACAAAAGAAATGGGATGAGGTGTTTAAGGGCTCTAGGTGGGGTTTCACCATGGAAGACCATGGCTTCTACCTAGAGTAAGGTTGAAGGAAGAGGAAGAATAGGAAAAACGAAAAAGAAAGACAGAAAATCACTTGTCTTGTTTAAAAACCCTAGAAGAGGACCTTGGAAACCCTAGGTAGGGCTAGATGGAACTCTAGGAGACCTTTTACTCAATAAGAGGAACATCTTATCCCTTGGGCCATCTAGTTCTATAGAAAAATAGAGAAAGATAGGTACTCTAAGCTAGAGGAAATGGGGAGTGAGCAATGATTTTGAATTGGAGCTAGGAAGGGGTACATATAGTTTCATGGATAAGGAATGGATCAAGCATGAGGTGTACATGGAGTTTTTCATGTGTCAATAGCCTAATATTATATGTCCATGCAGAACCTCCCTCAGTTACTACCCAAACTTTCTCTCTTTTAACCATATCCTTATCCTTATCTTTATCTTTATCCTTATCTTGATCTTTATCCTTATCCTTATCTTTATCTTTATCTTTATCCTTATCTTGATCTTTATCCTTATCCTTATCTTTATCTTTATCCTTATCTTGACCTTTATCCTTATCCTTATCTTCATCTTTGTCCTTGAAGAGAAATACTTCCAAACCAAGTATAACTAGGAGCCGCAAAGCCCAAAAAATTCGAGGATGATAAGGAAACCTATAAGGATCATAATGCTTGTGACAATTTACAAATAAAACCTCCCAATTGGGTAAATTGCAAAAAAGTCTAGAATGTACCTAAAATTGCATAACTTGCACAAACAACATCCAAATTGGACCAAACTTTATACATAAGTTATCTTTGATGTGTTGAAATGAATTTGCCATTATTTAAATATTTTAAAGTTATATAATCACATTATTCATTACTTATGCCTTTTACTCATTCTCTCTCCTAAACTTATCCTAATATTTCAAGGTAGTCCAAATTAGATGAAATTTGACATGTATACTAATTTTGATATGTAGATTTAGAATTTGAAGTTTGTTTCTACTTTTGAGACTTCTTTTTATAAGATATGTCATATGGCCCATTAACGGCTCATTATCTAAATTATTCATCCAATTAAGTTTCTTATCTTCATATTACCACCAAAATGAGTTATGTGGCATATTTTATGTATCCATTATAAACCTAAGATTAATGTTAGAACATTAGATTACATTAAGGTGATCTATACATGCATTAGCTAGTTGGGATTATACTAAACATCTATTTAGGTCTAACCTTCAACCTTGTTTGACTAAGTCCAAAGTGTCAACTTCTAGGGTAGGGTCTGAGATCTAGTATGTTACACTTATCATCAAACAAGAAAACAAACTTATGGATGAACTTAGAAAAAAGGGATTTGCCTTGGGGTACAAATTGACGGATCTAGTTGGAATAGATCAATCAATTTGCATCCATATAATCCCAATGATAGAAGACCACACACCTTCTCATGATCCTCAATGAAAACTCAACCCAAACATGAAGGAGGTTGTCTGTCTGGAGGTGATTAAACTTTTGACTATAGGAATCATCTATCCCATCTTCGACTCCCCATGGGTCATCCTAGTTCAAGTTGTTCCCAAAAAGGGAGGGACTATTGTCATCCGAAATGAGACGAATGAGCTCATTCCCACTCGCACCGTCACAAGGTGGAGGATGTGCATTGACCATAGGAAGATCAATAAAGCAACTAGGAAATACCATTTCCCACTTCCCTTCCTAGACCAAGTTCTTGAATGCCTAGCCCATCAACAATTCTTCTGTTATCTAGATGGCTAGTCAAGATTTTATCATTCAAGAGAAAACCACCTTCATATTTCCCTTTGGTACCTATGCCTTTAGACGAATGCCCTTTGTCTTGTGTAACACACTAGCCACCTTCCGACGATGTATGTCAGCCATCTTTGCATGATTGACTGAAACTGTCATGGAAGTGTTCGTGGATGACTTCTTTGTCATTGGAGATTGCTTTGTTTCATGCCTTAGGCATCTCACCCTTGTTCTTGACAGATGTATTGAGTCACACTTGGTCCTCAATTGGGAAAAGTGTCACTTCATGGTCAAGGAGGGCATCACTCTTGGCCACAAGGTTAGCAACCAAGGCATAGAGGTCGAAAAAGCAAAAATTGAAGTTATCACCAAGCTTCCACCCCCAACCTCAGTCAAAGACATCTGAGCCTTCTTTGGACATGACAATTTCTATCGGCGATTCATCCCTGATTTTTCTAAAATCACAAAACCTCTCACCAATCTTCTTCAAAAAGAGGTTCCTTTCCATTTTGATAAAGCATCTATGGATAGCTTTCTATGTTTCAAAAATGCTCTCACAACCACTCCAATCATTTGTGCACCAAACTGGGCCCTACCCTTTGAAATAATGTGTGATGCTAGTGACTATGTTGTAGGTGACATCTTAGGACAGTGCATTGATAAGAAACATCATGTCATATACTATGCATCAAAGACCTTAGATGAAGCTCAGCGAAATTACACTATGACTGAAAAGGAGATGCTAGCCATTGTCTATGCATTTGACAAATTTCGCCCATACTTAGTTGTCTCTAAAGTTATTATCTACACTGACCATGCAGCCATCCTCTATCTCATGACCAAAAAGGATGCCAAACCCAGACTCATAAGATGGATTTTGATATTGCAGAAGTTTGACCTAGAAACCTTAGACAAAAAGGGGTCTGAGAATGTCATGGTTGATCACCTAAGTCGACTTAGCTACATCCCAATTGACAAAATCCCCATAAATGTCTCTTTTCCTGATGACCAATTGCTCAAGTTAGACTCCCAATTTCCTTGGTTTGTCGATTTCATAAATTATTCAGCTGCCGATGTATTGCACCCTGAGTACAAGGGATATTCTAAAGCTAAATTTTTACATGATGTCAAAAATTGTTATTGGGATGAACCTTATCTATTTAGACTTTGTGTCGATGGTCTGTATCACTGTTGTGTCACTCAAGAAGAAGGTACTGACATTTTGGAACAATGTCATTATGGCCCTTATGGTGGACACATGAGTTCCTAGAAAATAGCCAGAAAAGTCCTACATTGTGGTTTCAATTGGCCCACCATCTTCAAACACCCATATGATTATGTGCTCTCATGTGACCAATGTCAATGGACGGGTAACATTTTCAAGTGGGACCAAATGCCCCTAACCTCTTGGCAGGAATTAGAGATTTTCGACGTCTGAGTGGTCGACTACATGGGCCCATTTCCATCTTCTTCTGGGTTTGCTTACATTTTATTCATAGTCGATTACGTGTCAAAATGGGTTGAAGCCATACCCACTAAAACATGTGACTCCAAACCTGTTAGGAAACTCTTTAAGGACATTATCTTCCCTAGATTTGGGGTCCTTCGCACCATCATTTTCGACGGGGGATCCCATTTTTTAGAGAAACGTTTTGTGGCTCTATTGAAAAGATATGGAGTTTACCACAAAGCCACCACACCTTACCATCCTCAGACCAGTGGACAAGTTGAAGTATCCAACAGAAAAATCAAATCCATTTTTGAGAAAACTGTTGGACACACTAGGAAGGATTGAGCGTTGAAAATCAATGACACTCTGTGGGCATACCATACTGCCTACAAGACACCCATAGGCACTACCCCTTCCAGGCTGATTTATTGCCATCTCCCAATAGAGTTAGAACACAAAGCCAGTTGGGCCATCAAAAGCCTGAACTTTGACCTTTCTATTGTAGGAGAAAATCGTCTTCTCCAAATAAATGAACTTGACGAACATAGAATGAGCGCTTATGAAAATGTGAGAATCTACAAGGACCGAACTAAACTTTGGCATGATGGTCACATCAAGCGCAAAGACATTAGAGAAGGCGACCAAGTTCTAGTGTTTAATTCTAGACTAAGGCTCTTTCCCAAAAAACTCAAATCCAGATGGTATGGTCCCTACCTCATAAAGTGTGCCTATCCACATGGCACCTTTCTCCTTTGGGATGAAGTTTTGGGTGAATTTAAGGTTAATGGGCATCAAATTAAAAGATACATCACCACTATAGACCTTGTCGCTTCAGAGACCTACAAACGCTCATCCTTGGAAGATCTCAACTTGACAAACCCTCAACCTCCCATAGAATCACAATAAAATGGGTTCTCATCTGTCTAGCCACTGACGTCAAACAAGGCCCTTATTGGAGCCAACCCAACCCTATCTTCCTTTTACTATTTTTCTTTATGTTGTCATTTCATTCTACTCTATTTCCTCATTCTTTGACACTCCAACCAATCGGCTCAGATAGCCAACTGATCGGTTGGGGGATCCCTGTATAATGGTCCTTCATAAGCTCAAATGATCGGTTGGATCCAATCAACCATACCCCGAGCTGACCGTTGGTCAAACATGAGGCATCCTGACACCTCGGATCCTCCCCCGTGACCACACAAAATCAAAACCATGAACTAACCATCTTGATAACCATCCGAACGATTCAAAACCCTAGCTCAGTTATATAAACTCCCCGGGGGAAGCCTCAACCTCACTCACTCCTTCCTGACCTAGCCGCCACTCTCAGCCACCTAAAATTCTCTCACACACCTGAAGCTGCCAGTCGAGCAAATTGCTCCCAGTCAGCCGGTGAAGCCTCCAGCCGAGCGTATGGTGCTCCCTGCCGATCAACACTATAGTGAGCGACAACCCCCCCACTCACGCTCGTCCTCTGTGAGCTGACCCCTTCAACAGGCCAACCACCCCGCGAAAGAAGCCACTCGATCAGTCTTCCAGCCAAATGATCTGCCTTCAAGTCAGCCGTCTTCACTCTATCCACTCATCTCAACTACTTCGTGAGTTTCTCACCTCCACCCTACCCACTCCAAGATTCCCATTTCAAAAGAGAGCCACTCATCTCATCTTCCCCGCAAGATACCCACCGTGGTCTCCATAGATAGCTCCAAGCCGCTCGTCTTACAACTCAGTCGGTCGGGTCAAGCATCACTGCTTGACCTGTCTTCACCCATGATCCACAATAGTGACCACCAGTGCCCCCCTCAGCCATTGAGACTCCTGTCTTCATCGCCAACCTCTCTTCTTAGTGACCCAAACAATCAGCTTAGAGCTCCAGTCGATTGGCTTGGTACTCCCACAACAGTCATGTTCAACAGATTTTGTAAGAACAAAGGGAAGTCTACAACTTCTTTCTCTTGGGATCCACCTCGCCGATCTAGATCTCACACCAGGATCCAGTTCTGCACACTATCCCCCACCGGTGAGTCCTCCCCTAAGCCAAATGAGTACATGCTCCATGACATTAACGAGGTAGAAGATCTTCTCTGGGAGATGGAGAGAAACCAAAAGGTGAGAAATGACCCAGACTCCACTGTCCCCCATTCACCCCGCATAGCCCCCATTCCCGATAGCTATGTCCAGTTCACTAGCACCAACCACCTTCAACACTATGAGAACTTGTTTTCTATAGGTGTCTCCCTCCCCCGTTAGACATATGGCACTACCCTAAACTCCCTCAGAATTCATGAAGCCACCAACAACATCCTCTGCAAAACCTACATCATCCTCTTTCCCTACCATGTCACCTTAGTGTATAGTGATCTCACTCTTGAGTTCCTATCACCTTTTGCCGCTACCATTGTTCCTAAGGCAATTCTAGCTTCAAGATCCGAATTTTTGGGGAAAATCTAGAGATATCCACCCGTCAGTTCACTTCCCTTATCCTTGACGACCTAGATGATTACTGGTTAGAGTGTTGTTAGGAGCGACCCCATGACTCCTACCCAGACAGATAAGACAGACAAGTTTTGGGCTGAAATCACTGGCCTCTTTCCCCACCTTCCTAGTGGGCCCAAGTATTCTAGTATTCTGTAAAGACCATGTCTCTACTATTAAACATGATAAACAAATACACTAATTGTGTGGCAGTGGAAGAAATAAAACTTGACTTTATTCAAAATGTATAAAGAGTACATTACAAAAATTTCCATAAAGGAAGTACAACTTTATACAAAACATAGGATCTAGGTAGAGGAATACCTATACTAAACCAATATTGTATCCCAACAAAACAACTTATAACATAAAAGCAACTATGATCAAGCAAGCTATATGTTCCTTTTCTTCATCTCATATCCTTAGTCTTAGGTGTCTTAGGTTCATCAAACTTCCACTGCGCACTCTGATCCTAACCTGGACGGTTGGGGTCATCCAGCAAGAGAAAGATAAAAGGTATGTCTCAATAATAAGAAAAAGGCAATCATAAAGTTAAGCATTTCATAACAAAAGGTTCCACTAAGGAATTTCAAGGAGTGAGAGGCAAATGGGTAAATAAGATTTTAGAAAAACTGCCACATTTAAATATCAACAAATATCACATTTGCATGAATATAAATTATTACTCAACATCCTCTCAATGTAGGGTGAGGCACCTACCGGACCTCACCAGTAGCAGGGGACTAAAAACCCAGTGCCTAAAAAGTGGCAGGGGGACTAAAACCCCAGTGCCTAATATATAAAATGGCAGGGGGACTAAAACCCCAGTGCCCGGCAGGGGGACTAAAACCCTAGTGCCCTGTGGGTGGTTTGTACTCATGTACACTACATTGTCAATTGGCCAATAACTATATCATGCATAAACATTCACTTGGCAGTAGAGTGAAAAGTATAACAAGATTGCAACATAGCATTGGGAATAACACCCAAGAAATAAATAAATAGGCCATCATAGACCACAACAATATCCAAGAACTCCAAGAAATAAAGGATCCAACAAAGCAACAACATTATACAATGTTTCCAAGTATTTCAAAAGGATGAGCCAACATAGGCAATAACAAGATTAAGCATTTCCAAGTAAATGAGGCAACATATGTAGTAGCAAGATTCACATAATTCAAATGAATGAGCAACAATGGCATTAGAAGCATAACATAAGTAAAGAGCCAATAAATGCAATTAGAAGGATAACAAGGCTAGCACAATAATGATTGTGGGGTTGGAAAAGACCCAACTGAAGGATGGGTAGTTTGCACAATAAACATTCACATTCATCTTTGATAGGATTCATATAATATGATTCACATACATAGGAGCCACATACAAAATAGGGTGCACATACCTGTTTTAATTAATTACCATCACATTCACCAAACCGATTGTATCACCATTCCATATCTCCCTAGTTATAACCATTACATATGCATTAGAATGTATTAAGGCATAAAGTAAGACAGAAATTGTCTTCTCGTCCCCCCCGTCTCCTGTTGCTCTGGCGATTAGGGCACGAGGCCATGGACGTCTCTCCACGCTGATCTAGGGTTCCCTCTCTTGCAGGTTCAAGTGCGTGGTTGTGCTTGGGGTTCAGATCGCAGTGATGGTAGCGGAGCTCGCGGACAGGTATGCAGGTCTCACGTTGTCAGAGGACAAAGAGGAACTGGTAGATGTACAACCGGTGGGAAGCGGTGATGAGGCAGAGGACCACACCGAGTTGGCCCTGGTGGGACGACTGCTTACGGATCGGACGTATAATTTTCGAGCGATGGAGAGAACATTGGCTCAAGCTTGGAGTCTGAAGGAAACGGTGGAGTTCAAACAACTTGAGAGAGATGTTTTCATCGTTCAGTTCGCTCACTGGAGGGATAAACAATGGGTAATGGATGGAGAACCATGGAACTTCAATGGGAAGCTCTTGCTTTTTAAGGAAATCTATAAAGAGGAGCAGCCAGGCAATATCAACATCAACAGGTGTCCGTTTTGGGTCCGCCTCTATGGCGTTCCACTGGGATATCGATCGGACACGACCATCCATGAGATCGCGGGCAGGATCGGCGAGGTTATTGGAACTGATAAAGATGAATTGGGTTGGGACTCCTCTATACGAGTCTGAGTTGTACTGGATGTAACCATGCCCTTGAAACGTATCCAAAAAATAAGGATGAAGGGGGGAGCAACGGTGGATATCGAGGTGAAGTATGAGCGACTCGCAAGCTTTTGTTTCGAGTGCGGAAGGTTAGGGCATGTTGATCGCGACTGTGTGCAAGCGGACGACGGGGGCGTGCACCAGTAGCGTTGGGGAAACTGGTTGAGGGCGTCTCCCTGGAAGCAACGAAGAACGACGGACAAGAAGGAGGGTGGGATGGGGCCGGTGAGGAGGAATCTCACGTATCAAAGTTCCAGTGGGGAGGGAACAACGCTAAAAAAGGGAGGACGAGAGGGTAGTGGACACATGGAGGGATCAGGGAAGGATGAATTGGGGTGGAGCGAGGAGTCTGTGCTGGGGAGTAGGGGGGAGAGCAGGATGGGAGCGTTAGGGGACGAACGGGAAGACAGGGGCAGTGCGACGGGGAAAGGTAGACCAGATGAAAGGGAGGGGGCGCAGGGATGGACAGAAAGGCAGAGGAGACGAGGGCGGGAGAGGGGGTGCATGGGGGACGTGAACCGAGGGGAGAGGAGGCGGCGGGGGTAAGACGGGTCAGAAGATACTCGACGGTGGAACTACAGAAGCTAAGGGGGTGTCACTGGGTGGACGAGATAGCACCAGAAACAGTGGATGTGGAATCATTGGATGAATGGCACCAATGGCCAAAGAACATGACGTCACCGAGGGAAAGCAACGTGCAGCAGGTTTTCTACGGAGAGGATCAGAGAAGGAAAGAAGGGCTGTGTGAGTACAGGGAATAGAACAGTAATGGAAAGGCGGGAAACACTATGGAGCTTTTGTAGGCTGACACAAGGGAAGAGCAAGACAATAGTCACCAAAGGGTTGAAGCGGACAAGAAGGAAGGCAGAGATGGAAGAGTTGTTACAAGGGCATAGTGGAAGAAAGAGTTAGGGCAAAGGCACAAACAAAGTCGGGGGAAGAAAAAGCACCAACCATGGGTATAAAAAATGAGCAGGGGACAACGCCTAGGCATTCCTGAAGATGAAGTGGTGTGGGAGCAATCAACGGGCAAAAGAAATCGAGAGTTGGAATGCTGTGAAATGGACGTTGATGAATTTCCTCAACATTAACTGGGTGAAAAAAGAACCAAAAGGAATAATGTGATCGCAGATGATAGTTTTGGGGTCGGTACGAATCAAGTAGCAGAGATTGGCGGAGACCAATCCCGCAAAGGACGATGAAAATATTCAGCTGGAACTGTCAGGGATTGGGCGACCCTGACACGTGTAAAGCTCTCCGAGCCTGGGTTTGGAGAGAACGTCCAAACATAGTTTTCGTGGTGGAAACTATGATAGCAGATTCAAAGCTGGAGGAGGTCAAAAGAGGCTGCGGATTTACAGATGGGATGTGTATTTCGAGCAGGGGTAGGTCAGGTGGTATCGGCTTCTGGTGGAAAGAGTGTAAGGTGGAGATCCTCAATTTTTCCACAAGACATGTGACAGGTTTGATAAAAGATGACAACAGACAACAATGGAGAGTGATTGGACTCTATGGATGGGCAAATCAGAACAATAAAATAAAGACATGGGAACTGATGAGGAGGTTGAAAGATGAGGTAGAAGAACCAATCATCTTCTTTGGAGATTTCAATGAGATTGTGTCTAACACCGAAAAGCAGGGGGGTCTGCCAAAGGAAGAAAAATTCATGCAGAATTTCCGGGACGTCATTGATGATTGCGAGCTGATTGATGTAAGATTTGAAGGAAATATCTTCATGTGGAAGAGGGGTGTGACTGAAAGAACGCTGGTTATGGAGAGACTTGATAGATTCCTTCCGGATCTGGAGTGGCGAAATCTTTTCAAAAATTGTAAGGTGGTTCATCTTCCCATCTATGAATCTGACTATGCACCTATCATCTTAAGAGCAGACAATAGAAATAGGGGGAAAAAGAAGAGAAGGAATTTCTTTGCTTTTGAACCCATGTGGGCGGGGGAGGAGGAGTGTGGAAAAATCATCAAAGAGGCATGGGAGAGGGAGGAAGGGGGGGATCTAAGTAAAAAAATTTTGAGATGTAAAAATATGTTGAGAGAGTGGGCGACGGAAAAATTTGATGAGAGGAGTAGGAAGGTGAAAGAGCTAGAGAATGAGCTGAAAAAAATTCAAGGTTTGGTCCTGGACAGTGTTAACCTCAAGAAGGCGGAGGATACATCCAAAGAATTGCAATATTGGCAGCAAAAGAACGAGGAGTACTGGGTTGCTCGGGCACGGGTGAAAGAATTGAAAGAGGGAGACCGGAACACGACTTATTTTCACCAAAAAGCAACCAACAGAAGACAAAGGAACTGGATTGATGGCATAGAAGATGAGAATGGTATTCTTAGAAAAAAGGAAAATGAGATCATACAAATTTTTCTGAGTTACTTCTCCAATCTTTTCCAATCCAGTAACACAGGAGGATTTGAGCAGGCAACCAAGGGCATTAAAAGGGTGATAATGAATGAACAAAGGGAGAGTATGGAGAGTGAGATTACGGATGATGAAATCTGGGCTGCTATAAAACAAATGCATCCAAACAAAGCACCGAGACCAGATGGGATGAAGGCGATGTTCTATCAAAAATACTGGGATACTGTGGGGCAAGATGTGGCAAGCTACATTAAAGGTTGGTGGAAAGAAGAGTATAGTATAAGGGCTGTGAACGACACCTTAGTGGTGCTCATTCCAAAGGTGGATAAGCCGAAGACAGTTGGGGAGTTTCGCCCAATTAGCCTATGTAATGTGATTTACAAGATTGCTTCCAAAGTTATGGCAAACCGGTTAAAGCCACTCATGAATAGCTTCATATCTGAAAACCAAAGCGCGTTTGTCCCGGGGAGATTGATTTCGGATAATGCATTGATTGCCTACGAGCTGTTCCATACTATGAAGAGTGACAAGGGAAAGAAGAAGGGCAGCCTAGCTTTGAAGTTAGATATGTCAAAGGCCTACGACTGAGTAGAGTGGGATTTCCTGATCTTTGTGATGGAAAAGATGGGGTTTGGGGTGAAGTGGATAGATAAAATATGAGACTGCATTACTACTGTCCAACACGCGTTCACCATCAATGGAGACCGAACCCAAAGTACAACCCCAGCACGAGGACTTCACCAGGGTGACCCCCTTTCTCCCCATCTTTTTCTTTTATGCGTGGAAGCTTTTTCTACCTCTCTTATTGCTGCTACACAAGATACTCTCTTACATGACATTCAGCCGTGTAGGGGAGCACCCTGTATCTCACATCTTTTTTTTGCAGACGATAGTATTCTTTTTGCTAGAGCTACCACTGCAGAATGCCTGAAGATAGCTGAAATCATCAGCCAATATGAACAGGCATCCGGACAAAAAATAAATTTTGCTAAGACAGAGGTGGTTTTCAGCAAGGGAGTACAAAGAGGAAAGAGAGATCGTCTGAAGAATATGTTGGGAGTGAGGGAGGTGGATCATCATGCACAGTATTTTGGGCTACCGACAGCAATAGGGAGATCAAAAAAGCACATTTTTAGCTTCATAAAAGATAGAATATGGAGAAAATTTCAAGGGTGGTCACAAAAACTATTATCCAAGGCTGGGAGGGAAGTGCTTATAAAAGCGGTGGCACAGGCTATACCAACTTACATAATGAGCATATTCCAGTTGCCAGCAGGAACCATTGAGGAGATCCAAAGAATCATAGCAAGATTTTGGTGGGGTGCAAAGGAAAAAGAGAGGAAAATGTTGTGGATGAGTTGGAACAACTTATGCAGGCCCAAACAACAAGGTGGAATGGGTTTCAGAGATCTCCATGTCTTCAATCAAGCACTCCTAGCAAGACAATTGTGGCGGATAGCAAACAACCCGGAGGCGTTGGTGAGAAAAATCCTAAAAGCTAGATACTTTCCAAGGACGTCGATATGGGAAGCTAGACGGGGTTATAATCCAAGCTACACGTGGAGAAGCATGTGGGGGGCCAAAGCACTACTGAGGGAAGGAACACAATGGCGAGTGGGGAATGGGGCTGATATTAATCTGTGGCATGATCACTGGCTTCCAGAGGAGGAGGAAACACTTACACGGCTCAAGAATGAAAGGAATGCAGAGTACAACCGAGTTTGTGATCTTATGAAAGATGATGGGATAGGATGGGACCGATCACGAGTACAGGAGTGCTTCCTGGAGAGCTATGCTAGGAAGATTTGTGCCATTCAGATTAGTAAGCGCAGGCCTTCTGATTCTTTGATGTGGTGGCCAACAAACAAAGGGGAATTCACAGTTCGCTCAGCTTACTGGTTGGGAATGTTGGGGAAATAGGAGGCCAGACAGTATAAAGCGACACACGGTGATGATCTATGGAAAAAGATCTGGCAGGATGGATGGACCCCAAAGACAGCCCACTTCCTATGGAGGATCTGCACGGGAGGACTAGCTACTAGGGGAAGGCTTTACGACAGACATTGCATACCGGATGGTACATGAATGTTGTGCATGGGGGAAAAGGAGACCATCTCGCATATGCTTTTCCGGTGTCCGTGTGCAGTGGAGGTATGGGAGGTTCTGCCTAGGGAAGTCCAGACTTGGGTGGACGACGTCAAGGACGGAGAGGTGGCTGCTACCATGAAGGAAGCATTGATGAGGCCGAACAAATGTGAAGCCACGTCAATTGTTGCTGCAATGTGGGCGGTGTGGCGCGGACGATGCTCTCGTGTCTTCAATGACAGCAATGTGAACAACAGTTTTCTTTATGGTTGTGCGTTGACGACAGCTAGGGGGGTGACGGACCAGCCACATACGACTATGCATGGGGCACATGACGGGGACGGTGTGGATAGGAGGGGTTGGCACGTGCCCAGTGAAGGTCACGTAAAGCTAAATGTGGACGGTTCCTGCGGTGAAGATGGAGGCTCTAGTATTGGAGTTGTGATGAAAGATGCAGCGGGGGTGCTAAAGGGGATGCTCGGGGAGAAGGTAACTACGGGAAAGGATGTTGCTATGACGGAGGCAGTGGCGGTGCGGGCAGCGTTGGAGTGGGTGAACAAAGAAGGCATTACACAGGTGGAAGTGGAATCAGACTCCATGATGATTGTCCAAGTGTGCAACACTACAACATCACGGAGGGACTATCTAGGGACTATTGTGGAAGACATCTTTGATTTGAGGCGTTTGTTTTCATTTTGTAGTTTTAATTATGTTAGTCGTTTAGACAATAGGGCAGCTCATCTAGTTGTCAACCACGTCCGTCATGGACAAGTAGATAGGATCGTTTTTCTTCAGCCTTTTACTTCTTGTAGTTCGAACCTTGTAAGACTCATTTCTGCTATTTAATTTTCATGCGGGGAACTCCATCATGGGGTTTCCCGTCCTTTCTCAAAAATAAAATTAAGGCATAAAGTATATGAAAAACCCTAATTTTACAAAACCACGATTTAGGGTTTAAAACTTACCCCAACAGATTGGTCATATTCTCCTGAATAAGAAAACATATTTTATTTTACAAATTGCAGTTAAAATGAATTAATTAGGTATTTTATAACATTTTATACACTTAAAAAGCATTCAAGGCAAACTTTGAAAAATCATTTAGAATCAGGCTTCAAAAACCAAAAAATTGGATTCTACTCGAAAAATCCTTTCCATTGACTATTTATTTGCATTTTTCTGACATGGGAATGATTTATTATGAATTAAATCATCTCAGCCAATCAGAATGCATGGAAACCATAGCGTGACAGGTATTCAAATGAAAACGTTAATCGATGTAAATAATAGATGAAAGGACCAAAATACCCTTTCTCATCAAATCAAATTAATTAAGCAGCGAGGGCAGTATGGTCATTCAATATGTAACACACCTTGCAAAACGAGAACCAAATCTCAAGAGGCAATTACTAAAATACCCATGGTCGGGTAAAACCATCAACTGACCCTGCGAGGGTAAAGTGGTCATTTGAACCTCGCAATGACCTCCAGCGAGTAACCAAAACCTGTTGTGAAAAGTCTGTACTACCCCTGGGGATTAAATCATCCGTTTTCAAGGGAGTGGGCACCTTGGTCATTGTCGGACTAGGTATGCTCCAGCCCACAGCCATGGCGAGGGAGAAACCTGGAGCTTAGGCTCCATTGCTCCAGACCGCTTCACTATGGGTTGTCCCAAGCTGAGACCGGGAAGCTGTTCCCCGATGTCTCACGGTCATAGGGAGCTCATAAACCCACAGAGACGTGCACAGACGCAAAGGAAGGAGGCCCAAGCTGGCCGGAAATAGGGGAACGGAAGATTGAACGAGAACCCAAGGAAAACAAAGAAGAAGCTACCTTTTGAGGCCGTCAATGCACTCGCAAAGTCGAGACGATCCTGATCCAGGTCTTTCCGCAACGGAGGAGCACCCAATGGGGAGAAATTCTAGGCGTCGGTGAGGAGGTGAACCTGGTCTATAGGACCCGGCGATAGGGGGCTGCTCGAGCCAAAAATAGAGTAGAGAGGGGAAGAGCGGGTGTCGGAGTTGCTCACCTAGCGTCCAATTGGCCCGAGGTGGTTGGAGGTGCCGACCCTCAGTCGAGGTTGTCGGAAACGAAGATGGGGTAGGTCAGTGAGCTCCATGGCAAATGAGAAGAAATTGGAGATAGGGGTGAGTTTTAATTGGTGTGATGGTTCTCTGTGAGTCCTTTTATAGGTGGGAGAGGAGCTGTGGCTCCCTCAGCAACTCGTCGGTGGAGAGGAGGGGAAAAGCCCTAATGGGCATTTCACACTTAGGGAGACGTAGGCAGCAAGCTATGGCTCATTGGAACCAGCTCGTCAAGACGAAGCCAAAGGGATAGGAATCGCAAGAAACGGTGGAGAGGAGAGGGAGAACGGTCACACGAGAGTTTGACAGTCAGGACTGCTCAGTGGCTCGCGAAGCGACGGAGGTTGAAGATGAGTTTTGCGTCGTCCGATCAAGGTGGAGATCAGATGATCAAATCTAGGCCGTCGGATGGCTCGTAGGTGAAAGGGGGCGTGTGACAGAAGCATTGAAGCCCAATCATAGCGTTACAAAGTCATTTAAATGAAATCGATTAAATCCCAAAGTTATACTTTATGAAAAGCTCATAAAATGGATTTGAAGGGTCAAACGAAGTCTAAAAGGCACCAAATTTTAACCACATGCTCATATTAATGTGTAGAACATTTCTATGCAATTATATTTCGTATTTAAGCTCACTAAGGCTCATAACTTATATGTTGTCCATTGTTACATGTATTAATATATTAAAAGAGGTGAAATAATATGGAAAACTAATTAATTGAAATATGGGAGTAATATTTTGAGGCAATCATCTCCTAATTATTTCAAGAGAAATAACTCACCATATTATCCCATTTTCACATATTTTATCCACTTAAGAGGAGAGAGAAAAAATAGAGGTTAATATACTCATAATTAATTCAAATGCACATTGTTACTAATATATTTATCCAAAAAGCTCCAAATTAATATTATATACTTATATCCATCCTTAATGACCAAATTACATTATTAACCTTCACTTATCTCCATAATTGGGTTATTTGTGCAGACACCCCTTCATTATCATAAATGAGGGAAAAAGGTAATTTTAAACATTGAATTGTGCTCAAATTGCACAAGGAGTCCAAAAGAATATAAAAGAAGAGAAATTTATGAAAAAGGTCCAAATGGACTAGAAGGCCAAGAAAAGTTCAAAAGTGGGTAAATTGCAGGAAAGACCCTGAGATTCAGTATGTTACAACACACATCCCCTTAAAGAGGATTTCATCCCCGAAATCACAACAAAAGGATAGAGAGGGTGAGTGTGAAACTTCCCAACCTTAAACACTAGGTTATAACCCTTAGTCTAGGGTACAACACAAAATCTACATAAGTCAGGTGTTACTAAGGTTTCCACAAAACCTATAGCCTTTTATCAAACTCAAATTAATATTGTTAACATTTTTGCCTTATTACCATAATCTCCATCATGAAGAGCTATCATATTTGTTATACTATCATTTGTGCCACATTTTATTCAAAACAATTACATCCCAATATTATATCATGTGTATTTCCCTTATCAAGGGTTTTAATCCAATTAGGGTTTACTAAGCCATTTTAACTTTAATTAATGTATTAGGTCAAAAACCTTAATAACATGAATTCATTTTCCATTATCCTCTTAAAACTATCATCTAGAATTATCACAAATTATTTTGTAGGAAAAGTTAATATTATCCAACAAGTTATTAAGCCTATTATAATTCCAAATAATGTTCATATTGCACATCATCTTACATATTCATATTAGTGACATCATTAATCATTTTCGTCCATTACACTTTGTATTATAAATTATACATATTTTACATCACAATAGGCATTTATGAATATTTATGTGAATCCAATTATTCATTATCATATTTGAGTCATTATATTCATTTTAGTGAATAGGATGTAACCCATTAAATATTAATGAATTAATTCATATATCAAGTTATGATGAGGTGTTTATTAGAGAACAAGGTGATATACCTTATATATATTGATAGCTTTGGGACTATAATCCCTTTTTATGTATCAAGGTATATTATGTGATGATGACACCTAATGTCACTAATGTATCATGAAAGGCATTAAGGGTATATATATGTATATGTTGTCAAGGCTAGATGATTACATATTAGGGTTTGGGTCAACATGATCATTACATGTTAAAGCATCCTTAAGGTGCATTATCGATACACATTTTACCATTAGGGTGACATAGTCAACATTATGTATATTCACCATTAGTAATAAGTAACTCATTATTATGTGCATCAATAATATGTGAAGGTTCAAGCATATGAACTATCTATATATGACTTACTACATATATGCATGTGTATAAACAAACAAGTTGAATTACAAGTATAGTGTGTTTGGTAAATTCTTGTTCACATAAATTATTATGTACATATGTCCACCTAGATAGGGTTTCTAACTCTAATGGTATTTGATTTTGCTTTTAATTGGGATTCCATCCCCCTAAAGAGGGATTTCATCCTCGAAATCAGATTTGCAAAACCAAATAGGGTACAAACACCATTACCCTTATTCCACCCCTTAAAAAGGGTCAACTAAGTCAAACTAGGCTAAGGGTAAAAGGGTACATTAGATTCAACACTAAAAAGGATTTACTAACTAAGCTTCAAGGTGAAACATAGGGTACACTAAACCCTAAACATAGGAGTATAAGGTATTTAAGGATGACTTTTGTGTAAGAGATCAAATCATCACTTATGGTTTTCCTACGGTATTCAACAATTAGGCAACATGCCCAAAGATAGACTATTTCGAGATGTCTGTATCAGATCAGGCCAGGCCAGGTCATATGAGCTCAGGAGTCCTCGTTACCAAGCTAGTGGGGCGGAGGAAAATATTGCCAGCCCCCAAGCTCTGACCCTTTCTAGACACCATCACTTCAACTTATTGCTCTAGTAGCTTCTCATTAGGCAATTCACCAAAAAGTTGACAAATTTTACTTTTAATTAATTATTATTATGATACTAAATCAAACTTTCATGCTAGGTCAACTCTAAGGTGAAAAACTAGCTATAGGGAAACTATATACTCTAGGGAGACAATTTTTGAATTAGTCAATAATCCAACTACCTTGATGCTCTGATACCATGCTGTAAAGACCAAGTCTCTACTATTAAACATGATAAACATATAAACCAATTGTGTGGCAGCGGAAGAAATAAAACTTGACTTTATTCAAAACGTATAAAGAGTACATTACAAAAATTTCCATAAAGGAAGTACAACTTTATACAAAACATAGGATCTATGTAGAGGAAGACTTAGACTAAACCAATATTGTCTCCCAACAAAACAACTTATAACATAAAATCAACTATGATCAAGCAAGCTATATGTTCCTTTTCTTCATCTCCTATCCTTAGTCTTAGGTTCACCAAACTTCCACTGCGCACTCTGATCCTAACCTGGAAGGTTGGGGTCATCCAGCAAGAGAAAGATAAAAGGTATGTGTCAATAATAATAAAAAGGCAATCATAAAGTTAAGCATTTCATAACAAAAGGTTCCACTAAGGAATTTCAAGGAGTGAGAGGCAAATGGGTAAATAAGATTTTAGAAAAACTGCCACATTTAAATATCAACAAATATCACATTTGCATGAATATAAATTATGACACAACATCCTCTCAATGTAGGGTGAGGCACCTACCGGACCTCACCAGTGGCAGGGGGACTAAAACCCCAGTGCCTAAAAAGTGGCAGGGGGACTAAAACCCCAGTGCCTAATATATAAAATGGTAGGGCGACTAAAACCCTAGTGCCCGGCAGGGGGACTAAAACCCCAGTGCCCTGTGGGTGGTTTGTACTCATGTACACTACATTGTCAATTGGCCAATAACTATATCATGCATAAACATTCACTTGGCAGTAGAGTGAAAAGTATAACAAGATTGCAACATAGCATTGGGAATAACACCCAAGAAATAAATAAATAGGCCATCATAGACCACAACAATATCCAAGAACTCCATGAAATAAAGGAGCCAAAAAAGCAACAACATTATACAATGTTTCCAAGTATTTCAAAAGGATGAGCCAACATAGGAAATAACAAGATTAAGCATTTCCAAGTAAATGAGGCAACATATGTAGTAGCAAGATTCACATAATTCAAATGAATGAGCCACAATGGCATTAAAAGCATAACATAAGTAAAGAGCCAATAAATGCAATTAGAAGGATAATAAGGTTAGCACAATAATGATTGTGGGGTTGGAGAAGACCCAACTGAAGGATGGGTAGTTTGCACAATAAACATTCACATTCATCTTTGATAGGATTCATATAATATGATTCACATACATAGGAGCCACATACAAAATAGGGTGCACATACCTGTTTTAATTAATTACCATCACATTCACCAAGCTGATTGTATCACCATTCCATATCTCCCTAGTTATAACCATTACATATGCATTAGAATGTATTAAGGCATAAAGTATATGAAAAACCTTAATTTTACAAAACCACGATTTAGGGTTTGAAACTTACCGCAACAGATTGGTCATATTCTCCTGAATAAGAAAACATATTTTATTTTACAAATTGGAGTTAAAATGAATTAATTAGGTATTTTAGAACATTTTATACACTTAAAAAGCATTCAAGGAAAACTTCGAAAAATCATTTAGAATCAGGCTTCAAAAACCAAAAAGTTGGATTCTACTCGAAAAATCCTTTCCATTGACTATTTATTTGCATTTTTCTGACATGGGAATGATTTATTATGAATTAAATCATCTCAGCCAATCAGAATGCATGGAAACCATAGTGTGACAGATATTCAAATGAATATGTTAATCGATGTAAATAATAGATGAAAGGACCAAAATACCCTTGCTCATCAAATCAAATTAATTAAGCAGCGAGGGCAGTATGGTCATTCAATATGTAACACACCTTGCAAAATGAGAACAAAATCTCAAGAGGCAATTACTAAAATACCCATGGTCGGGTAAAACCATCAACTGACCCTACGAGGGTAAAGTGGTCATTTGAACCTCGCAATGACCTCCAGCGAGTAACCAAAACCTGTTGTGAAAAGTCTGTACTACCCCTGGGGATTAAATCATCTGTTTTCAAGGGAGTGGGCACCTTGGTCATTGTCGGACTAGGTATGCTCCAGCCCGCAGCCATGGCGAGGGAGCAACCTGGAGCTTAGGCTCCATTGCTCCAGACCGCTTCACTGCGGGTTGTCCCAAGCTGAGACCAGGAAGCTGTTCCCCGACGTCTCGCAGTCACAGGGAGCTCAAAAACGCACAGAGACGTGCATAGACGCAAAGGAAGGAGGCCCAAGCTGGCCGGAAATAGGGGAACGGAAGATTGAACGAGAACCCAAGGAAAACAAAGAAGAAGCTACCTTTTGAGGCCGTCAATGCACTCTCAAAGTCGAGACGATCCTGATCCAGGTCTTTCCGCAGTGGAGGAGCACCCAATGGGGAGAAATTCTAGGCGTCGGTGAGGAGGTGAACCTGGTCTATAGGACCCGGCGATAGGGGGCTGCTCGAGCCAAAAATAGAGTAGAGAGGGGAAGAGCGGGTGTCGGAGTTGCTCACCTAGCGTCCAATTGGCCCGAGGTGGTTGGAGGTGCCGACCCTCAGTCGAGGTTGTCAGAAAAGAAGATGGGGTAGGTCAGTGAGCTCCATGGCAAATGAGAAGAAATTGGAGATAGGGTGAGTTTTAATTGGTGTGATGGTTCTCTGTGAGTCCTTTTATAGGTGGGAGAGGAGCTGTGTCTCACTCAGCAACTCATCAGTGGAGAGTAGGGGAAAAGCCCTAATGGGCATTTCACACTTAGGGAGACGTAGGTAGCAAGCTATGCCTCATTGGAACCGGCTCGTCAAGACGAAGCCAAAGGGACAGGAATCGCAAGAAACGGTGGAGAGGAGAGGGAGAACGGTCACGTGAGAGTTTGACAGTCAGGACTGCTCAGTGGCTCGCGAAGCGACGGAGGTTGAAGATGAGTTTTGCGTCGTCCGATCAAGGTGGAGATCAGATGATAAAATCTAGGCCATCGGATGGCTCGTAGGTGAAAGGGGGCGTGTGACAGAAGCATTGAAGCCCAATCATAGCGTTACAAAGTCATTTAAATGAAATCGATTAAATCCCAAAGTTATACTTTATGAAAAGCTCATAAAATGGATTTGAAGGGTCAAACGAAGTCTAAAAGGCACCAAATTTTAACCACATGCTCATATTAATGTGTAGAACATTTCTATGCAATTATATTTCGTTTTAAAGCTCACTAAGGCTCATAACTTATATGTTGTCCATTGTTACATGTATTAATATATTAAAAGAGGTGAAATAATATGGAAAACTAATTAATTGAAATATGGGAGTAATATTTTGAGGCAATCATCTCCTAATTATTTCAAGAGAAATAACTCACCATATTATCCCATTTTCACATATTTTATCCACTTAAGAGGAGAGAGAAAATAAAGAGGTTAATATACTCACAATTAATTCAAATGCACATTGTTACTAATATATTTATCCAAAAAGCTCCAAATTAATATTATCTACTTATATCCATCCTTAATGACCAAATTACATTATTAACCTTCACTTATCTCCTTAATTTGGTTATTTGTGCAAACACCCCTTCATTATCATAAATGAGGGAAAAAGGTAATTTTAAACATTGAATTGTGCTCAACTTGCACAAGGAGTCCAAAAGAATATAAAAGAAGGGAAATTCATGAAAAAGGTCCAAATGGATTAGAAGGCCAAGAAAAGTTCAAAAGTGGGTAAATTGTAGGAAAGACCCTGAGATTCATTATGTTAAATATTCACAACCCAGTAGCCCACTACCTCCATCGTATCCTTGCTTGCACCATTTTCAACAGAGAAGGTACCCAGGGAGCCATCACCCATATTGAGCTCTACGCCCTTTGGTGCCTCTTAAATGAAGAACCCTTCAACTGGGGAAATGCTGTTTTGGAGAACTTCAGCACCCAGGCCAGCCGTACCACCTCATCTTCATTTCTCATTGGACATTTTGTCACCCTACTCGCCACCTTTCTCAGCTACAACCACATCTCTTTCCCACCACTTCCACTTAAAAATCACCTAATTGACAACTACTATCTGAAAACTAAAAAGTTCATCCGCATGGGTTCTAATGGTGTCTACTACCTGCTCTTTAAGGATTCACATTATGTTTTATAGCTTCCTCTTCATGCAAGGTTTGCTACAACAAACCTTATCTATGAACTCACTGATCTAGAAGGCCACATCCAGAGGTACAGACTTCAGCACGCAGACCCATATGACATCCACGTACCTCAGGCCCACATGAGGAGTGTTTCTTTGGAGGCTCACGATGATGCCTCTGGTCCACCGCCCCACCGCCGTAGCAGGCGTCGCCCAGATAATGATGTAGGCGCCTACGGGTTCTATGAGGTCTAGCAGCATCTGGATGAAATCCAGCATGAGCAGTCTTCCAAGGCCACCATCTTAACCATATGTACCTCATGCAGCATTCACAGGAGTCTTGGCATGTGGACAATTACCATTATGCCCCTATCCGTCCATCCTACGAGGAGTATGGAGCCCATCAGGCCTACCCAGATCCCCACTCTCCTTACTAGGGAAAATACTACTCCTACCAGTAGCATCCACCACCACAGTGATTCTCTTCCCTCCATCTCATTCTAAGGGTTTTCTCGGGACTAGAAAAACTCTAAGTTCGGGGTGGGGGTGGGGGTGGGGGGTACGTGTTCCACCCCTTATCTTCCCCTTTCAGTATTTTACTTCTGTATTTTGAATTTTAGTATTCCTTTTTCCCTTTTTCAATACCTTGGTCTTTACCTAGTCGGCCAAATGATGTATCTTCATTTCAAATTAGATAAATCTTTATTTAACAAATTGCTCAAAATTTTCATTTCTTTTTTTGAAAATACCAAATTCTCATACCTATATTAGCAATATTCTTGGAAAAGGTGGCAAGCCTTAGAGAATCAAATAGAATCAAATGCAAAATTTATCATCTTTAGCATTAGATTAACTGATCAATCTTTCTCATATGATGTACTTACATGATTTCTCTTACTGATGCAACTACACTCAAAAAAAATTGCACGGGAAAATAATCTGCACGCCAAACCCTAAGTCTGGGGTGGCACGTTCCCCCTCTCTCCATCTTCCATACCCCTTGTAAATTTGATAGGGGTGTACAACCAAAAGATGCCAAAAAGAGCACACAAAAAATGTGGTCAATATCCTTAGTCGAATAGAGGAGGGATTATTCATCCACACCCCTCATAAATTTAATAGGGGCACAAATCAATGAAATAAAAATCCCGAGTCAAATAGAGGAGGCATCCCTTTTTCCACACCTCATTTTTTCTTATTCTCGTGTCAAAAAAAATTGAGTGTTGAAACGTGAAGTACGATTAAGATTGTTTTTGCAAAGTATAAGATTGAAAGAAAAGGTTATGAAAAATGTTGTCGGAAGAAATATAGAACTTGTATTTCATGTGTAACACCCCATCCACAACAAAATACAATTACATGATAACCAGCAGATTATTGAAAATCATGGGAAATTAAAACTGATTTACAACAAGAACCACAAGATGAAGCATATAATATTTGAGCCAACACTTTTCTTTCATAACATATTTCCTAGGTGCTACAACATAATTTCCCATTATCGCATTACATGAAATAACTATTCCACATGCTGATTTACATCAAGATACATAAACTAAAAATTGTACATCGATCGTAATACAAGAAACATCGAAAGGCTTCCCAAGACCTGAGTGTACAGGGATGACACATAGGGCTCTACTGCTAGACACTATCTATTCCACCAGGTACGATACCTCTGCATATCATTCGTAGCCACATGATCTTCATCTCGCCAGGAACGTCCACCTAAAAAGGGTTATTAACCAGTGGGGTGAGACACACAGTCCCAATGAGAAACATAACCCTCTAACAACTTTATTATGATTACAGATAACTGATATAAGCAGATTATAAGAGCAGTATATTGAGAATGGCTAATCTTACCACCAATCTTACCAAGATATTTATGAAGCCTATAACTAGATGTTCTTTATGGAACATGATTGACAAGATAATCTTTATAAGAACTCATTGCATGATATAAGGTTCATATAATAAACTACATATTACAATTAGAGCACTATACAGATAAGGACTCATCCAATGTTCTGCATTTGCCCTAAGCAAGATATTATACGGATTGATTACGAATTATTATGCCCTGAGGAAGTGAGTCGTACTGCTCAATTCCAACCATCGACTGCGAAGCCCAAAGACGGTGCCATACAAGGTCATTGGGAGAGCCAGACTCCATGACTTCACCACTTCGTGGTTAGTGCACAATAATCAACAAGCAAGACCGCAGTCTCTTGCTTAAGTGGCCTCAGTCACAGGGTCAGTCCCATAGGCTGCCCTTTTCATCATGAGCCACAGGCCTATTCACCATGCTCCTGAGCCATGAACACATTCATGCTCTATCCCACTGAGCCATGGGCCTCCTTACCATGCTCTATCTCATTGAGTCTACAACCGCAGTTGCATTCCAATCCTCCTATTTTTGGCTAGGAGAAACCATGTATATTCAACAATATGCGCTCCGGGTTAACCCGTAGGAGAACTTGTTTCACCATCACCTAATTACTGACGATGATGGATCTATGGCCAGGGAAAACTACATGAGAGATTCATTTGTAATTAGTTAATGCATTTTAAGTAGATTGTTGGGGCAATCAAGTTGTATTAAGCAACCACAATATAAAACATGAACAACATTAGATTCATTACATTGATGTTATACTGCTACTTCTATTTCCATTGCCCTCAACAATCATCATATTTCCATGGGATAGTAATCCCTTATTCATCATACAGTGCCACTTCCTCTCAAGGCTTCACCATCATACATCATCATGGGATCTAAACCCCGCAAGGTATCATTGTCTCTTAAGGATTACATCATCCCATAGGATAGCAATCCCTTATCTCAACATCAGAGGATAACACCTCAACTAGGCACTCAGCCTGTATCATATCATCATGCCTTTATCATCATACGGGCGATATATGTTATCTCATTAACAACATTATCATTATTCAGTGTTATAAAAAACACACACATCTCATAGCTCTTACTCGGCTATGAAATCATTCAATACACCTGCATGGTTACTTATGCATAAGAGAGAGATTTCTGGATTCACCAAACATAGAACATAGATCTCAGGGAACATATTGTGATTATTCTGCTATCAAGAATTGAGATGCACAAGATTGGAACATCATCCATGTTTGTATTTACATGAAGTACAAAGTTGTATCTGTGAACAAATTATATTATTGATATCAAACTATGTGCATCCACCATGCCCTATATCTCATGATCATATCATGATTATCATGATATTAAGATTAAGGTTTAAAGTATTGGAATATCCTTCCATCATTATGAACATATGCAACTTAATGTCATAACTGGTGTATTAATCGATACACACTACTGCTATCACGTCAGGGGTATACCACCATACCCTGCATCTCAAGTTATTAAGCACATCATCCCTAAGGATTTATCATTTGAGGATCATACACCATGATCCACCATCCAACTTTATCATAGGTTCATCTATCATTAACCATAGCTAACCACTATACAAGGGTTCACAACCTATCTTGTCATAGCTCATCATAAGCAAAGGTGTGAGTTTAAGAAACATGCATAGGGTTATCGATTTAGGCACAACCCTCACTAAAGGTCTTGCCTACCCTTACCAAAAGTAGGTAGCGACCAAACAATCCCTCACTAAAAGCCATTATCAGCTACAAAGCTTAAACATGACAACCCAAGATGATATCAGACAAGATTCATGTCGGATAAGACCCACAAGCTCCACCTATTCCTAGTATGGGGCAAAGCATGTCGTGCAAAGAAGCTACCAAGTTCATATCATTCAGACACACCTCAGCCTATCATGGTCAAGGGACCATCTTATAGGTTGTCGTGCAACTCATGTTTCACTTCATATCAGGTTGGGAAAGCTTGCAACCATGTGGGCCAAGAACCACATAACCTTATAGTAACTAAGGTGTCCTTTAGGTCAACCCAGCATGGTCAACTCCATTTTACCTCATCCATGATCGTTGATATGATGCATACTTTCTAAGCCAAAATACTTCAAACCCTAGGCTATATATTTATATAAGGATGAGTATATGGATCTTCATATTTAATGCCATACCATCAAATCTCTCAACATGTGTCGTCCTAGACACCATATCACCCAAGCTCAGAGATATAACAACCTATACCTCCATATGTGTCGGGTAACCAAGCATGTACCAGGAAAAGGCATCACAACTACTTTATCGGCCAAGAACCATGTCGTTCAATTAGGGTTAGGGTTTCTATCATCCAGCCTCTTCATCATATCGTCCAAGACACCATGTTGTTCATGGGTAGGGAGACCACTATGGCACCATGTCGGGCAACCCACTTAGGGAGTGTCGTGCAAGCACAAACCTCATGCCTGACACAAAAGTCCTTCTACCACACTCATATAGATCGAGGAAGCAGCCATGGTATCACCCACCTAGGGTTTCACCTTTCTAGGATCAGAACCCATCCATATCGCCCAACAACACTACCATGGTAAAGAGTCACATCGGGAAACAAGATTAACAGAACTTTACTTAACATAACGTCCAAGGAAAACCCTAGATGAGGGGGTATCGTTTAGGGCACCAAAAAGGTGTATCGTTCAAGGGCACAAGAACCATATCAAGTTGTTCATCTTCAACCTCAAGACCATGTTGTGCAACAAGGGTAGATCATCCATGTCACCCAAGACAACCCTATCTCCCAATCTAGGGTTGAAGCTCCATATCGGCCAAGACACTAAGTTTAGGATTACATGTCAGCCAACCACCATATCGCCCACCACCATCATCTTAGGTAGAGGTGCATATCGGTCACATGGTCAACAAAGGTTTCACTTATCATATTACCCAAGACTGAACTGTAGAAGTGGGTATCGGGCAACAACCTCAAGGAGCCACCAAGTAGAGCACATATCGGCCAAGGGGCCAACCAACTAACCATATCGTCCAAACCTAACCCTAGGGTAGCAAAGAGATATCGGTCACTACATCATATTGCCCAAAACATCTAGGCCATAGGCTCACCTTTCAAGTCCAAAGGAGAGAAAGGGGTATTGCCATAAACCCTCAGCCGAAGCATAACTTGTTAAATAAGGTACTGTATCGGGTAGAGCATAGTTGTCTCGAGCAAAGCCCTTATATCGAGTAAAGCCCCACATTGTGTAGTCGTATTCAACCTCTAGCCACCCATTACCTTCTTACACAAGGAGAAAAATCTTAGCATAGTAATAAAACGTGACCATCTCCATTAAAACATATCTCTAGTTCCATATGCATGGCTATCATGAAGAAGGGTATTGATTTAAAGACAAGAATCTATACATGTACATATGGAGAGTGAACATAATAGAGATAGTTAAGAGTTATGTAACCCACCTTAAGAGGGTATCCATGGAAGGCACGAAGCTCCTTGGTCCAAGCAGAAACACACATTCCTCTCCAAGAACATCATCCATCCAAAGCTCCAAACATGCCTTCGGCACCATCATCATCTCCTCAAGAAACAAAGGAAAAAGAAGAAGAAGATACCATGGTTATGCATAGCTCACAAAAAAGAAAGGAGGGGAGATAACCATGGCCATGTCTACTCACATCAAGGGCCTATCCATGGCTGAGAGGGGAAGAGGAATATGAAGAATAGATCACAAGGAAAAGCTAGCAAAGAAGCATGACTCACCAAGGTCGGATCTTGAGCAAGGAGTCTCCATGGACAAGGTGCTCGTCCTCTCAAGCTCTATGGGAGTTTCCTTAAGATCTTAAGCTTCCATGCTCATCCCATATAGGTAGGGGAAGGATGGTGGCCAAAAGGGAGGACTTGGTCAAGGAGGAAGGGGGTTATATACACCAAGGAAGAGAGAGGTAGCAAGGGAGAGGTGTCATAACTACATAAACCAAGGTGCCACTTGCTCTTACACTTAACGCCACATATTGCCACCCAAGCTGCTCATGCATGGCCTGGTGATACACTCTAGAATGTGTATCGTGCAGCTGGGCAACTTCCATGGCTGATACACCCTCTTGGGTGACACTCCTTCAAGCCCTAGCCGATACACTAAAGGACAAGGTAGCATATGTGACACATATATGCTATAATGGTCATATAGAGATGTTACTCCTCAACTATCATCCAAGAAAGGCGCCCCATCCTACATCCTCATCCTAGGTGATGCCAAACAGAAGCAAGAAGACTCTCGAGTTGATAAATTGCATATTCACCCTCCATTTTGGGTAATTTGCAATTTACACCAAAACTAGCACACAAAGCACAAACGTCAACCAACCAAGCTCAAACTTGGAACATAGGTCCTCCACAAGGCACCCCATAGCATCATTATCTTTCTAATGATTCTATATAATTAAAAGAATGCTCTAAATGTGACATATTGCAATATAACACCTTATCTTAGGTAAATTGCACTTTGGTCCAAAATAGGCAAACATTGCTCAAACAACATCCAAACTGGACCAAACTTGAAACAAGAGCTTGCCACATGATATCAAAACATCTAGTGACATTAGATTAAGGTTCTAAGAACCTTTCATTAGAAAATAAAAGAGGGTTATCCCAAAACATGGGTCAGGGTTCTTATAAGTCATAAACCCCTAACAAGGATTTCGTCCCCCAAATCCCGAGCGAAAAGAATATGGGTTTTACTTATGCATCGCATCATACAACTCCGCAAGGCTCCTAAGTGTCACAGATCTTTGACCAACATACTTGCTCTTCTCCCTGAGCTAACTCAGGGTTTCCTTGTACAGGTCACAGACTCAACCCTCTGTCTCATCATCCTTTGTCTGGTAACACTCTTAGACATTGGAACATCACATGCAACTCATATTAATCAGGTATCAGTTCCTTCTACTGATATATCACATTCCTTGTTACATTTCTGCTGTGCTACTCTGATCTCACAAGCTCGATACTTAAGCTTTGCATAACTTGTAGTCACCATCCTTCTTCCATATATGTTCCAATTGTTCCTTCTCCTTTCACAAAGTATGTCTCTAACTCAAGAGGAATCTTTCTCAGAAGAGGTTACATGTATGCACATGACATAGCTCATAAGGCACCTCACTATGCATCGCTTAAGGATGAACACAAAAAGGAGTTATCGGACAACCAAGGAACCAAGTTTCTTGGTTAAGAATGACCACATCATCCCGATTCAATCATGCCATGTCTTCCTGTCAGCTCCCAAAGGTACAACAAGCACAAAAACGGGTGGTAACAGATATGCACTATCTTAGCCGATCTAGATAGGATTCACAAACCTCGTTCATCCATCTCCATTTGATGCACATCCTGCCTGGATCTTTCTTTACTCGAGACTTAACGAGGAGTATTCCAAGGAATCATACTTTTATCTTGAAGAACCTTTCCCAAGACGACCTATCTTCAGTTCCTTTCCTTGCTTGCATACTTTCTGATGTCATGTTTATGTGGAGAATAAACCCCTAACAGATGATAGACATACTATAGGCACTTAGCCAGATCGTACCAAAGCCAACCTCTCCACCTCAAACAACTTCACACCTTTCCAAGGATATCCATTCCTAGGGTTATAACGATCCTTGACATGTTACACAGAAAGGGATTCACCCGATTGTCATGTCCAGGAAGAGAAAAGTTCTAGAAGGGTATAACTTTATCCAACACACTAGGTCATCCAACAAGGTGCTCGACAATAGGCTATCTCTCTCATGACTAACAAAAAGGGAGCATCTGACAAACACACTATAAGCGTTCAAAGGAGGATACATACTATACTGGGTCAACAGAAGAAAATAAGAGGTAAGAAGAAGACAAAGCAGAAGAGATTAACTCCATTGACCAACCAACACACCCTGGTCATCTCACTATTTCGGGTCAACTCATTCCATAGGATCTAATCGTTTCATGTTGCCCTCTACTTCCTGGTCAAACCATCCGGTCCTCACTTGCTTATCCTTATCAGCGTTCCTCAGTGTTGCTGAACGGCTGCTCTGAGGGTCACTTCATAGATCCAGACTTCCAAAACAAGCGTCAAGCTTTTGGGTTCAAGGTCAAGGATGATCTATAAGACGGTTCACCACCATACCTTCACTTATCTAAGCATCTTGATTCTTAACCTTTTGCCAGAAGGCATGTTCTCATCTTCCCATACACTTGGCGCTTCTCATATACTAGTTTTTCTTACCTTGGTATCCATATTTTGAGTCAAAACACATCATTTCTGGTATCGCTTTCATATTCTACCATCGTCACCGGATCAAAACATGTCAAGAGGATCCTACCATCATCATCTATCATAGATATCTCTATCTTGGAAACTAAAGTCCAAGATCAACTGATACTTTATGAAGTATCCAACCTAAGATCACTTCAAAAGCATACATATCAAGTGACACCACGTCCACTTGACTGCCACTTCCTCAGAAGGAAGGAACAAACTCCTCCAAACACCCCAACAACACCTATGGTTTTATATCAAAGGGGAGGATATTATCACTTTCTTTGATCCTTACATTAGCTTTCAACTGTTTGTGCATCGTTAAACCTTGTTCCCTCTAGTTTTATCATGTTTCTTCTTGGTTTCCTTGCACTCAGCACATGAATCATCAAGACCATTACATGTTGTTACTCTTTTTCTCTGGTTGTTGTTTCATCTTATTCATGATTATATCAGATTTTTGTTTTCTTTTTGTGAAAAAAGATCGTTACTCTTCACATATTCTTTATTGAATAGGGATCCTCTCCCTTGTTCTCTTTTTCTTATCACAAATTTTCACTTTATACTTTCTCATTTTTGCTTATGTTTATTGGTTGGTTTGATATTATCTCAGGTTCCATCTTATTTACTCATCACTTGTTCTTCTCTTTCCTCTAACTTTATCTTTGCTTTCAGGTATTTCTTCATCTTGTGTGAGTTTTATGCTTTTACTTACCTTGTGATCACAAGTTAATCTGTCTTTTGTGACGTATATCTCTTGAGATTACGATTTCAAGAACTTATCTCATCATATTCTTATACATATTTAGGTTTCATAGAACCATTACTTCCTCTTTTGATTATCAAGCATCCATGTTTTAAGAGGTTATTGTGCATTCCTTAACTCCCTTTATAACAAGATGAAGGTATTAGCATCATATTCCTGATTTGTTATGCTCTTTAGATTGCTCCAGAATGACTACTTGATCAGAGTAATCAAGGAGGAAACAATCTAATGCTCCATACTTACCTTTGTCTTCAATATTTGAATACCTAGCCAGGGCATCAAGTATTGAGATTAGGTAGTATGCACCATATTTTATGTCACAGTCCAACCTTAGACACCGTCCTAATCCTAGTCCTAGTGTCCCTATAGACTCGGTGAACCTAGCGCTCTGATACCAAACACTGTAACATCCCATCCACAACAAAACACGATTACATGCTAACTAATAGTTTATCGAAAATCACGAGAAATTAAAACCGATTTATAACAAGCACCACAAGATGAAGCATATAATATTTGAGCCAACACATTTCTTTCATAACATATTTCCAACGCGCTACAACATAATTTTGCATTAACTCATTACATGAAATAACTGTTCCACATGCTGATTTACATCAAGATACATAAACTGAAAATGGTACATCGATCGTAATACAAGAAACATCGAAAGGCTTCCCAAGACCTGAGTGTACAGGGACGACACATAGGACTCTACTGCTAGACACTATCTATTCCACCAGGTATGATACCTCTACATATCATCCATAGCCACATGATCTTCATCTCACCAGGAACATCCACCTTAAAAGGGTTATTAACCAGCGGGGTGAGACGCACAGTCCCAGTGAGAAACATAACCCTCTACCAACTTTACTATGATCATAGATAACTGACATAAGCGGATTATAAGAGCAGTATATTGAGCAGGGCTAATCTTACCACCAATCTTACAAAGATATTTATGAGGACTATAACCAGATGTTCTTTATGGAACATGATTAACAAGATAAACTTTATAAGAACTCATCACATGATTAACAAGATAAGCTTTATAAGAACTCATCACATGATATAAAGTTAATATAATAAACTGCATATTATAACTAGAGAACTATACAGATAAGGCCTCATCCAATGTTCCATATTTTCCCTAAGCAAGATACTATATGACTTGATTTCGGTCATTGGGAGATCCAGACTCCATGACCTCACCTCTTTGTGGTCAGTGCACAACAATCAACAAGCAGGACCGCAGTCTCTTGCTTAAGTAGCCTCAGCCACATGGTCAGTCCCGCAGGTTGTCATTTTCATCATGAGCCACGGGCCTATTCACCGTGCTCCTGAGCCATGAACGCATTCAAGCTCTATCCCACTGAGCCATGGGCCTATTTACCATGCTCTATCTCATTGAGTCTACAACTGCAGTTGCATTCCAATCCTCCTATTTTTGGCTAGGAGAAACCTCGCATATTCAATAATATGCACTCTGGGTTAACCCGCGGGAGAACCCATTTCACCATCACCTAATTACTGACGATGATGGATCTATGGCCAGGGCAAATTGCATGAGAGATTCATTTGTAATTAGTTAATGCATTTTAAGTAGATTGTTGGGGCAATCAAGTTGTATTAAAAAACCACAATATAAAACATGAACAACATTAGATTCATTACATTGATGTTATATTGCTACTGCTATTTCCATTTCCCTCAAAAATAATCATATTGCCATGGGATAGTAATCCCTCATTCATCATACAGTGTCACTTCAACTAGGCACTCAACCTATATCAGATCATCAGACCTTTCTCATCATATTGGTGATATATGTTATCTCATTAATAGGATTATCATTATTCAGTGTTATACAAAACACACACATCTCATAGCTCTTACCCAGCTATGAAATCATTTAATACACCTGCATGGTTACTTATGCATAAGAGAGAGATAACTGGATTCACCAAACATAGAACATAGATCTCAGGGAACATATTGTGATTATCCTTCTATCAAGAATTTAGATGCACAAGATTGGAACAACATCCATGTTTCTATTTACATGAAGTACAAAGTTGTATCTGTGAAAAAATTATATTATTGATATCAAACTATGAGCATCCACCATGCCCTATATCTCATGATCATATCATGATTATCATGATATTAAGATTAAGGTTTAAAGTATTGGAATATCCTTCCATCATTATGAATATATGCAACTTAATGTCATAACTGGTGTATTAATCGATACACACTACTGCTATCACGTAAGGGGTATCCCACCATACCCTGCATCTCAAGTTATTAAGCACATCATCCCTAAGGATTTATCATTTGAGGATCATACACCATGATCCACCATCCAACTTTATCAGAGTTTCATCTATCATTAACCATAGCTAACCACTATATAAGGGTTCACAACTTGTCTTGTCATACCTCATCATAATCAAAGGTGTGAGTTTAAGAAACATGCATAGGGTTATCGGGTTAGGCACAACCCTCACTAAAGGTCTCACCTACCCTTACCAAAAGTAGGTAGCGACCAAACATTCCCTCACTAAAAGCCGGTATCAGCTACAAAGCTTAAACATGACAGCCCAGGATGATATCACACAAGATTCATATTGGATAAGACCCGCAAGCTCCACCTATTCTTGGTATGGGGGCAAATCATGTCGTGCAAAGAAGCTACCAAGGTCATATCGTTCAGACACACGTCAGCCCATCATGGTCAAGGGACCATCTTCTAGGTTGTCAGGCAACTCATGTTTCACTTCATATCGGGTTGGGCAAGCTTGCAACCATGTCGGCCAAGAACCACACAACCTTATAGTAACTAAGGTGTCCTTTAGGCAACCCAACATGGTCAACTCACTTTTACCTCATCCATGATCGTTTATATGATGCATACTTTCTAAGCCAAAAGACTTCAAACCCTAGGCTGCATATTTATATAAGGATGAGTATATGGATCTTCATATTTAATGCCATACCATCAAAGCTCTCAACATGTGTCATCCTAGACACCATATCGCCCAAGCTCAGAGATATAACGACCTATACCTCCCTATGTGTCAGGTAACCAAGAATGTACCAGGAAAAGGCATCACAACTACTGTATCCGCCAAGAACCCTGTCGTTCAATTAGGGTTAGGGTTTCTATTGTCCACCTTCTTCATCATATCGTCCAAGACACCATGTCGTTCATGGGTAGGGTGACCACTATGGCACCATGTCGGGCAACCCACTTAGGGAGTGTCGTGCAAGAACAAACCTCATGCCCGACACACAAGTCCTTCTACCACACTCATATAGATTGGGGAAGCAGCCATGGTATCGCCCACCTAGGGTTTCATCTTTCTAGGCTCAAGACCTATCCATATCGCCCAACAACACTACCATGGTAAAGAGTCATATTGGGCAACAAGATTAACAAAACTTTACTTAACATAACGTCCTAGGAAAACCCTAGATGGGGGGTATCGTTTAGGGCACCAAAAAGGTGTATCGTGCAAGGGTACAAGAACCATATCAAGTTGGTCATCTTCAACCTCAAGACCATGTCATGCAATAAGGGTAGATCATCCATGTCTCCCAGGACAACCCTATCACCCAAGCTAGGGTTGAAGCTCCATATCGGCCAAGACACTAAGGTTAAGATTACATGTCAGCCAACCACCATATCGCCCACCACCATCATCTTGGGTAAAGGTGCATATCGGTCACAAAGGTTTCACTTAGCATATTACCCAAGACTCAACTCTAGAAGAGGGTATCAGGCAACAACCTCAAGGAGCCACCAAGTAGAGCACATATCGGCCAAGGGGCCAGCCAACTAACCATATCGTCCAAACCTAACCCTAGGGTAGGAAAGAGATATCGATCACTACATCATATTGACCAAAACATATAGGCCATTGGCTCACCTTTCAAGTCCAAAGGAGAGAAAGGGGTATTGCCACAAACCCTCAGCCGAAGCATAACTTGTTAAACAGGAACTGTATCAGGCAGAGCATAGTTGTCTCGGGAAAAGCCCTTATATCGGGTAAAGAACCATATTGGGCTAGTCGTCTTCAACCTCTAGCCACACATTACCATCTAACACAAGGAGAACAAGCTTAGGACAGTAATAAAACGTGACCATCTCCATTAAAACATATCTCTAGTTCTATCTGCATGGCTATCATGAAGAAGGGTACTGATTTAAAGACAAGAATCTATACATGTACATATGGAGAGTGAACATAATAGAGATAGTTAAGAATTATGTAACCCACCTTAAGAGGGTCTCCATTAAAGGCACGAAGCTCCTTGGTCTAAGCAGAAACACATGTTCCTCTCCAAGAACATCATCCATCCAAAGCTCCAAACATGCCTTCGGCACCATCATCATCACCTCAAGAAACAAAGGAAAAAGAAGAACAAGATACCATGGTTATGCATAGCTCAAGAAGAAGAAAGGAGGGGAGATAACCACGGACATGTATACTCACATAATGTTCCTATCCATGGCTGAGAGGGGAAGAGGAATGTGAAGAAGAAAGCACAAGGACAAGCTAGCAAAGAAGCATGACTCACCAAGGTCGAATCTTGAGCAAGGAGTCTCCATGGCCAAGGTGCTCGTCCTCCCAAGCTCCATGGGTGTTTCCTTAAGATACTTAGCTTCCATGCTCGTCCAATATAGGTAGGGGAAGGAAGGTGGCTGAAAGGGAGCACTTGGTCAAGGAGGAAGGGGGTTATATACACCAAAGAAGAGAGAGGTAGCAAGGGAGAGGTGTCACAACCACATAAACCAAGGTGCCACTTGCTCTTACACTTAACGCCACATGTTGCCATCCAAGATGCTCATGCATGGCCTGGTGATATGCTCTAGAATGTGTATCGTGCAGCTGGGAAACTTCCATGTCTGATACACCCTCTTGGGCGACACTCCTTCAAGCCCTAGCTGATACACTATATGTTATAAAGGTCATATAGAGATCTTACTCCTTAACTATCATCCAAGCAAGGTGCCCCAACATCCATCTTCATACTAGGTGATGCCAAACATAAGAAAGAAGACTCTAGAGCTGATAAATTGCATATTGACCCTCCATTTTGGGTAATTTGCAATTTACACCAAAACTAGCACACAAAGTACAAGCATCAACCAACCAAGCTCAAACTTGGAACATAGGTCCTCCATAAGGCGCCCCACAAAATCATTCTATTTCTAATGATGCTAGAGAACTAAAATCTTGCTCTAGATGTGACATATTGCAATATAACCCATTACCTTGGGTAAATTGCACTTTGGTCCAAAATAGGCAAACATTGCTCAAAAAACATCCAAATGGGACCAAACTTGAAACATGAGCTTTCCACATGATATATAAACATCTAGAGATATTAGATTAAGGTTCTAAGAAACTTTCATAAGCAAAGCAAAGAGGGTTAGCCCAAAACATGGGTCAGGGTCCTTACATCATCGTTCTAGGAGATGGGTTGCTTGGCCATGAGGAGGATAGAAGATATTGCAAATTAAGGGAGGATGAAAATGTTGTTTAAAGAAAATTTTTGAATTATTTTGAACACTTTGATTTCTTGAGGACAAGAAAAATCTTAAGTCTGTGGTATTTTTATACGTGCTAATTTAGCACTTCTTTTCACAACCTTTTTAGTCATGTCACATTGAAATTCCTGTCTTTATCCACCAAAAAGAAACAAATTGCTATTTGCTTCCTTTTATCACAATTTAACTTAATCTCACTCAAAAATTATGAATTTCTTGCAGACTCAGAAGATGAGCCGATCAGATCAGCCAATCCAGACAAGCGGCTCTGTGATTCCAGCTGAGCATCTCACATAATCCATACGAGCAGCTCACTTGTTCAGACTGATCGATTAGTATTCGTTCTGATGGCGTGCCCCTTGAATCTCAAACGACCGTTTCAGGGCCAAAGTGGGAGTTTTCCCTCCCAAACTGAGTGGGTGAAGAAGCATCACCACCCGATATCTAGGATTACCTATTGTTGCCCCATCTCCCTCCCTTGCTAGAACTCCAACTGACTGGTTCGCTTTCCAACTGATCAGTTGGCAGTGCACAATCAGTTCAAATTAGCAGCTGCCAGCCCCATTTTACCCACAACCCTAATTCTAAAGCTCCCCTCCTTCTCCTATAAAAGTCGGGGCACTTCCTCCTCCCAAGGGCATCTTTTGTATGATCTTTGTACGGGATTTCTGAGCAATCTTTCTTGCATTCTTATGTTATTGTGTTATATTCATGAATAAAGTTTGGTTTTTGCAAGCTAAGTGTTCCCTTTCAATTATTGTTCTTACTTTACTCGTTTAGATCTAGTTCATTTCTTCTTATTCTTCTCTTCCGTGGACTAGAGCAAGGGATTAAGCGTCATCCATTTCATTGTCTCTAGCTTAAGGAACTATCCTTTAGTAAGACTAGACTATGGATAGAACTCTTCTTCCCTCCATCTCCCTTTTCTCCACAAGTATGAGTGAGTAGTTCTCGATCGAGGTGAGGGGAATAACCCCTTAGCCATGGCTTTATTGACTTTTACTGAAAATGATCCTATATGGCTTTTGGGTTTGATAACTAATTGATCTATCAAAGTAATTAATCAGTTTGATCAAAAGTTAATTCAGATGGATATGATTGTGGAAGTTTGGATTTAGAACAACAAACCCAATCGCATAGGAGTTTTGAAATGATCATGGATCTTCTTATTTTAGGTTGATAAACTAGGAAACATGAGCACCAGGACCAATGGGCTCATGTGGAGTTCATATTCAGTGGATTTTCATTGTTCACTTTCCTTCATCGAATCCGTTGTTTTTTAAGGATTAGTTCATTTTTCCCTAGGCTAAGGTGGTGAAAACCCTAAAGCCTCGATTCCCATCTCTTGATTCCAATCACCGCTTGTTTTTATTCCTTTAATTCCCAGTTTTTCATTCATAATAGTTTTCTTGTAATAACAAAAATCTTGATTTTCCTTGTGACATGGCAAATTTATATTCTTGTTAAGTGCATTTTCATTCTTGCAATTCTTTCTTAAGTGTTAATCATCAACCCCAAACTCAACTTTTAATTTTTGTTCCAAATCTGAAAATACCAAAAATAAATAACAAAGTTCTTCAAAGCAATTGGGTTTAGATTTAACAATCTTAATAAAGTTGTCATGTGGGATTGACCCTTTCTATACTAGCCTTAATCAGAAAGTTGAAAATGGATTAAACTCTAAGATAATTATCTTAGTGATTTTAAGTGCACTCTGATGCATTAACAATGACGTTCTAGGAGATCGAAGTTCCTTACATAATCAAATACAATCATATTTCATTGTGTGAGGTCTTAGAACTATTGATGTTACTCTTTTCTATCATAATAGACATGAAGCGGTTGTTGAAGATGGGTATGATGGATTCCCAATTAAGTGGGATGACATGTTGGGAGTGTAGTATTTCTCCCATCATAATTTGGAAGCACCCCTAAGTTGGAAACCGACATAGGTAATCTTATCCTCATTAGGGCATCTAAGGACCCTAAAGGTGTTGTCCAAGGCAAGAAGATAGAAATTATCCTTAACATGGACATCACTCTCATCCTTATTAGGGAATGTTTTAGGGTTTATCTGAAGGAAGTCAAAAATGGCTGGTATTCTTGGATTAGGGCTAGGTGGTTCATGTCCCTTGGGTAGTACTGATGTGGTGTGAGTAACTGGGGTATGCATGACATCCATGAGGAAACATATTTTCTCTTCTCAGTCCCTTGATGCCATGACCTTCCTAGCAGGTGTTTCCTTTGTCTCCTCAAATTCCACTCTTTCCCTCTTTTCATTTCCTTTATCACCTTACTTATTTTTTGAGGTACTAACACGGGTGGGATGAGGCTTAGGAGGCATATGCAAGTTGTATTGTCATTAGGGATCATGATCATAGTTAAAAAATATAGCATAAGATTAAAGCAATATCATAATTTCATCATCACATTATCACAATTTAATTTCATCTTTTAGTTGTATTCCATCCTTAGTCTACCCATAATAGAGAGATCATGAAGTATCGTAATGAAAGCAAAGTAGATGAGATAACTAACTTATCACATTAGGTAGTCCTTATAGAAGAGATGAGGTGCTACATAACTCTCTAAGCTTTGGAGGAAGAACCTAATCCATTCTTGGATCTACTTTGGATAGGTGTGCAAAGGAACCTCATCTATTGCAACTAGGTGGATAAAAGGTACTTACTATCCAGAACTTCTATGTTTAGCACCATACCCATTTATTTAGTTTAACTAGTGTGGAGTTTGGTCATCCCTAGGTTCATATGGAGCATTCTACCTTAAACATACATAGAGATTATTGTTGGATATATAATGGGATCTAGAGGTGGTGTGAATAGAGATAAAACCGCTTAAACAAAATTAATTAGATCTTTGAGATATTTCTAATATGATATTGCAAGTATGAACTTTGAGTGCAACTGTACATGAAAAACAAAATAGAGAGAGATTGAACAAGCACAACATAACACAATTTATTTATAGTGTTTCCAACATTCAAACTAGGATATTTATGACAACTACCGAAAGAGGCCAACCTATAGGATTTCCAACAATGTATCAATCCTTATATTCCATTATAAAAGTTATAACATAAGACCTCCCTATTCAAGGTCAAGGGTACCTAGCATTCCCTTTAAGGACAAGGGAGACAATAACCTTACAAAGGACTTACCTATCCATGACCAAGAGTTTTCTACCTTTCCAAGAAATTGCCTAGTCTTGCAATAAGTCTTATGCCTTCTCCAAGGACTTACCCACTCTTACAACATGTCTTCTTCCATCAAGGAATTACACACTCTTTACTTGGATCTTATGACTTTGACATCAACTTCACCAAGGAGAAGCTTTCACCAAGGGACTCCTTCCCTTCTTCTTCTTCTTCTTTTTCTTCTTGTTGTTCTTCTTCAACTCTCTTAGACAAGAGAGAAAATATTCATCTTCATGATAGAAAGAGATATTGGGAGGTGGAAGAAGTGAGAGCCTCACAAGATATACATGTAGGGCTATCTCTCTTACAAATATCCTACTCAGTTTAATGGATATAGCAAGAGGCTCTTAGAGGCAAATCGCTCTCAACTATAATATAGTGACCTTCATCATTCTTAGATAACCATGGTATGAATCCCAAGAGGTCCTATTTATCGTTGAGGTTGCCTACTATCTAGTAGATACAATTCAAAATAATTTCTATCTATTTTGGGTCTTCCAATGGGAATTTTTTTACTTTTGCAATACTCCAACAGCTAAAAACACTTTTCTGCACTTTTTTGTAAAGTGTTGTCAACTGAGTTGCCTTTTGGGAAACTTAACCGACTGCACAAATATGATAAGTCAAAGTGCAGGTTTTGGTTGAGTTGTCACTAGTATAAACTTGGCCGACCTTGGGCATTTGCCAAAAGTGAGATAGTTTGTTGGTTGAGTTGTCACCAGGATAAACTTGATCACAATCTTATCTTTAATCACTTTTGAAAATTGTCCAAAAAGTGATTAAACATTTGAATTAAGTTCTCTTGATTTTTTCAAAGCTTAATTACATATCTTACAATCATTATAAGTGATTTACATCAAATATCTATGGATGTAACTATCTATTCTTCAATCTTGATCTTTGTGCATGTATGGCTTGATTTCTCCAAGTTAGGATGCACAAGTTTAGGCATTTGGAGTGTGTCTATCCAATCTGAAATCACTCAAGTAGAAGCATCAGACACAAACAAGTGGAATGGTTAGTTATCATTAAAATAAGGGTTTTATCAATTAGACCTTTACTCAACATTCTCCCCCTTTTTGAAGATGACAAATGATTCCATAAATGTATTGAAATCATTCAAGTAAAATCATACCTTTGGAGAAACATAGGGGTTTCAAGAGAATTGAGCTCATATGATCCCCCTCAATTGAGGCTATTTAAATTCACATACCCCCCTCACATTATGTTATTTCTCCTTCATGGTTATCTTTCATAACATTTATAGAAACTATGTCTTCTACTCATATATGTCTTCTAATACATGTATTCTCCCCTTTACATAAGACATGCCTTCTCCTCCGTTGTCATTTAAAAAAGTGAGGGGTTTGAAGAGCTAAAACATAACCTATTAAAAAAAAAGGAGTGTAGAAGAGAAAAAAACTAGGGGCTTGTCCAAACAATGTATGTAAAGCAAATCAAGACATGCATTAGAACAACCTTGGATGTAGTTCTTCCAAAACATTCTAGATAAGGCTATGTGATGTGCATCAAATGGAGTTACATTATATGTAAATTTTGAGCTTTTTGCTCCACTATCAGATTTTAATGCAAGACTAGTTTTTTTAAGCATAAAGATTCTTTTGACCAAGACTCATGGTCACGAGCCATGACGTTTTTTGGGTGAATTCCTTCATCTCAAGGGTCACAATCGTGTTTTATTAGTTTTCTCTAACACTTTATGTTATGTACAAATTGATGAACAAGACTAGAAATACATGAAGATGGACTACTAGTAGAGTATACCACAATTTAGGACTACTTGTAGGATCTAAATCATATTAAAGATGGACAAGTTAAAGAACAAGCTATGAGTAGATGTAGAGAAATATCAAACAAAGAGATATAGAATTTTAGAAGCATGAAATGATATTACTCATTAGCAAATAGGCATTATTACCAAAAGAAGATTACCAATAAGAAGCTCAAGGTTGTATCAAAACCAGATATACAACTCTATATATGTAGCAAGTTAGAGAACAACAGAAGCAAGTCAAAACACAACCAAGATATCCTAAGAGATCATCATTTAACCATGCATAAAAACTCATTGCAAGTAACTTGGAAGATATAAAAATACCAAATTATAGTAATTAGAAAGATAGATTTGTATGCAAGATAGGCAATATAAAGCATGGTAAAATACACAAATAGAGGTACCAAGAAAGTTCCATAGAATAAGGCTATTGGTTGAAAAATTCAATTTTAGAGGGAAATTCTCATCTAATAAGCCATTTGTATATTCAGTGCACATTGTTGTAGGACAAGTTTCTAGGTTTAACTTGTCGATCGACAACAATTGTTGGCAAAGCCCATTGGTGCTTGTTGGTCGAGTTTCATCAAGAACTCGAACGACAACAACTTTTGTCAAAGAGCACATATATTTTAGAAAAACATATCTAGAGATATGATAAAAAAATAATTCATATAAAAACATGTATAAGCAAGTTAGTAATGCACTATTAGAGCATGAAGGAAAACTATTCAGCAAGAAAGTGATGAGAATCACAATATACCGAATTTGATGCAAAAAATCATATGTAAAGTGCATACTAACTTGGCAAAACAAAGCAATGATTGGATATGAGAAAGAATACAATTTCCTCTATTCTTTCCATTTCTTTTCCACTTATTGCCACCCCAAACACATCTCACCTTTCTTCTTTTATGTGGATTGAAAAATAAAATTGCAAATAAATAACGCATGTCAATCCATTTGCATGTGACCTACAAGAAGAAGGATGAAATGGTCCCAAATCATATTTTTGGGTCCAGAGGTGCTAGCATTGAAACCCAATCCTATTACTCTTGGGTTCTTTCCCAAAAGGTCATTGTATAGAATAATGACCAATTTCATTGCAATAGTTCCAAGTGCCCTTATCCTTAGAACTAGAGGACTCTCCATGAAAGATTGGATGTCCTTTATCTTTATTTTTCCTTTGGATACTATCATACCCTATACCATGTCTACCAATTGTTTTAGTATTATGATGTAGGATATCATTAAGATTCTTGTTACCATCTAAGAATCTTTGCAAAGTGGATCAAAAACTATTATTATTATGCATAAGAGAAGTAACAGTCGAAGACAATTGATTCATATTGTGAAGACCCTGACCCAAGTTTTGGGCTAACCCTATTTGATTTTGCTTCAACATGCCACTTAGCTCCCTGCTCTAATCATCTATGATGTAATTAGGGCATGCTATAGGTTGGTTCTCCTTGTTTGAGCCTTGTTGCTTGATGTTTGTGCTTTGTAATGAGGTTTTGGTGCAACATGCAATTTACTTAGAGTTAGGGTTGATGTGCACGTTTTCCACCTATAAAGTGTTTATTCTCTCTCTTGGAATCATCTAGAGGAGAGAGGAAGTGTTGGGCACCTTGTTTTGGCCTTGGTTGAGTGGTGACATCCTTGGTGATGTTTCGGGCACATGTTTGAGGTGTGCTTTGCTCTTTTAAGTGTTCTTTCGGGTTTGAGAGCCTTGGTGAGACCTTGTATCAGTTTGTGGTAGCCTTGAAGAGGCTTGGTATTGGTTGAGGGTGTCTTGAGGGACATCCTATCGGTTTGTGGCATCTTGAGGGTCACCATATCGGGTTGTGGTGACTCTAGGAGGAGTCCCAAATCGGCTTGTGACCTAGGGTTTCATCCCTATCACTTTATGAAGAGGGTTGAAGGGTGTATCGGCCATGACCTTAGAAGGTGACCAAGTTGGCAAGACTTAGGTCTTATCACCTTGTTTCATGGTGTGGCATGAGTCCCTTCTTCTTGCACAAGTGTCTTCTAGGGTCCTAAGGTGGTGACACCTTCCCCTTTCTCTCTCTCTCTCTCTTTGGCCATGTATATATACCTCTTCCTTCTCATGCAAGAGAACCCTTTTGGTAATCCTTTCTTACTCTCCTAGGTATCCGACCTTGAGCTTTAAGAGCACTCTCCCTTGGATCTTGATGGGCGAGCCAAGAGCTTGTGGTGCTCTCCTTCATCTTCTTCCTTGGCAAGCCATGGTTTTCTAGCTTTCCTTCTTTTCTTCTTTCTTCTTCTCAGACATGGACTTTGGTATCCTCCTTTCTCTCTTTTCTCTCCCTTAACTTTGGTGCTACATTCCTTCTTGGAATTGTGGTGGAGGTCGATCTAGGAGGATCTTCTTCTACCTTAAGCTTTGAAAGCTTGGACCTCGACCTTGGAGCTTAAAGCTAGGTGGTTGTTCTTGAGGTAGGTTATATAACTGTAAACCTACTTTGTTATTATTACTCTTCTACTTTTTATATTTCTAGTTTCTCTTAGATTATTTTTTCTTTCATGCTAGTATCTTTTCTTGGTAGCTTTACATTCTGATTTGAGAATAGAACTTTGTTAAGTTGCTGCCATGAGACACACCTTTCTTTGCCTTGGTAGTATCGTTATCTTAAGGTAGAAGATGACTAAACCGATATGAGTTATGGTATGCCAACTGATATGTTTGCAACCCGACATGTTTATACTAGACTGATACACCTCTTACGATAGGGTTTGTCTTGATCCTGTGATGTCTAGTGAAGTAGAGTGTTGGTTTTACAAGCTAGTAGGTGAGTACGGAAGATGACATGGGTAACCCTAATTTGACACACCTTGCAATCCGATACCCTTAGCCCGACACACCTTGTTTAGATATGAGGAACACCTACCTTGTGGTTCAACCAACACAACAAAACCCTAGTGGATGATACCCTAGTTCAGTGGATAGGTCGATACCCTAAGGGATGATGAGGTCAATACCGTAGTTGAGTGGGTAAGTTGATACCTTAAGGGATGGTGTGGCTGATGCCCTAGTTGAGTGGGTAGGTCGATACCCTAAGGGATGATGATGTCGATACCCTAGTTGAGTGGGTAGATAGATACCCTAAAGGATGGTGAGGTCGATGCTCTAAGGGATGGTATAACTAATACACCTTCTCTTGTACCTGTTTATAGATATCCTTTGTTGTGCCTCAGCTGAAACAATCTCATTTAGGTGTTGTACCCGATACAAGTGATGATAAATAGATTCAAGAGATGATAAAATGATACCATATCTTAGTGTGGTGGCTGATACACTACTTTAGTGTGGTTTTCGATACCCTTACCCTAACTAATACCCCTATGTGGTGTAGTGATGCATCTTGTTGATGTTAGGGTTACATGGTGTGATGTAATACTCTATGGTGATGATTGAGACATACCATGTTAATGTTGGTGTTTCATGGTGATGATGTGATATCCTATGGAGTAGTTGTACATATGATGTGAAAGTTATGTTTCCAAACCACATAACATGTTTTATAATAATAATGAGAAACATGCTTCTATGTCTTATAACACATCTCATAATGATGAAGGGAGCGATCATCTAAAAATGGTTGATGATCCAACCTTATAAACCCTAATCGTGTAAAGTGAAACCCTAATTGTTATGATGTAAAGTATGTGATGTGAATGCATGGCATGCGTCCTATGAGATGATGATGCTTTACCTTCTGATTATGTAGATCTTGTTTAGAAATTGTACGTTGTAACTTGATTGATGCTTAAAGATGTTTAAATTGAATTAATTAATCAAGTGAAATCTAATAGCGTAGTTTCCCTATGGCATAGATCCATTCCAATGTTAGCTTTAAGGTTGGATGGTGAAACGAGTTTTACTTAAAGCACATATTTTTGAATATGTGAGGTACAAGTCGAGTAATTCCTTGTATCATGAAATGCATGATGTGTGATATGGCCATGCGTGAGCCAATCTCAGTGTGATATGGATGGCCATGCGTGAGTCACTCCTTTTGTTAGAACGGCCATGTGTGAGGCTGTTCTTCTAGCGTTGTACGTGTACCAAGGTGGGCTAGTTATGTTTATATATGTGGATGGCCATGCGTGATCCAATCCCTGATCTTATCTATATACTAATGTTGCCATTGATTGATATTTCCCTATAGTGTTTTCTCTTATGCTAACCAAGAGATGTGGTGAGGTCATGGATTCTGACACTTCCATTAGACCTTGTGTGGCACTACTTTGACTATATACATATAGTGGTTGATTGGATTCAGATGGTACGATTCAAATCCTTAGGGCATAATGAATATGTAATCACCCATGTAGTATCATTGTATAGAATCAAATATGAAAACATTAGTTGAGGCCTTTTTTGATCTTTATAAAATGTTGTTGGTAGAAAATATACATGTTCTTCAAATTCCTTTTTAATAATTAATATATTTAATAAATCAACAGTAATTGTTCTTCCTGACATTTTATTATGCTTCTCATTTTATCTTATCTATGATAATAATAGATTTGGTGAAGAGTTATATCTCTCACTGGGACTATGTGTCTCACCCTGTTGGTTAATAACCTTTTTAGGTGGTCGAGCATGAGGAGGTAGAGATTGTGCAGAGGTGGTTGAGCACCAGCCAGAGGAACAATAGCTGATAAGGTTTGAAATGTTGCTAGTTGTCTTGTTGATAGAGTCCTAGAGTCGTCCCTATACACTCGGGTCTTTGGGAGCATTTTGTAGATGTTTTGTGAACGTGTTCTCCATATGTGCTTTCTATGTCAGATATGATGTAATCGTGTATATATGTTATGGAACAATACTTTCATTGTAGATTGAAAATATGCCTTATTTATGCTTTGAGGCATGAAAGTACTCATGTGTAAAGGTTCTTACTATATTGCTCTTTAATGCAAAAAAAGGTTTTAATTTTTAATGTTTTTTGCTAATAAGTTGTTAATCTCTTCTTAGCGGTTTGTTTTGAGTTAACTCGTTTTGCTTTGGCATGGGGCATCACAGTTTAGGTTGGTATTAGAGCTTTAGGTTCGCTGATTCTATAAGGACCTAGGACTAGGGTTTGTGTCTGTTCTATTGTCCTCCAGTCTGTCTTATAGCCACTTCTGCTTATGCAGAAGAAAAGAAGAGTTGAAGGATGTTTGGAGAATACGAACAACATGTTGCCAAGAGCAGTTTTGTTGTAGGTGGAAGGAATCAGGCACATGAAGATTGGGTGCCAAAAGTCCCCCAGTTTGACCCTACCATGATAGAAAATTGTACCTTTCAATCACTTTTTGGGTAGTTTATGGCCACGATGACTCATATGGCGGACATGATGCCTACACCTCAACCTAAAGCACATGTTCCCCATGCTGAATCTATGTGTATTGGGAATACTTTTGAGCAGCTTAGCCATGTTGAGGCAGTTGAGTATGCTAGAACAGCTGACCCGACAGATGTGGATATGTGGTTGAATGAGATTGGGAAGGCCTTTATGATCCTGAGTATCCCTGAAGAGGATAAGGGGAAGCATGCGGTGTACCTCTTGAGAGGGAGTGTTGGCCATTGGTGGGCCATAGAGGAGGAAAAGAGACGTAGTGTGGTTGTTGGTTGGGAGGAGTTCTGACGAGAGTTTATTAGTCAGTACTTCCCATAGACATATCTAGATGAGAAGACCAGTCAGTTTGAGAGGATTTGACTGGGATCCATGACGATCAAAGACTATGAGGCACGGTTTATGGAGTTGTTGAAGTTCTGTCCTCACATGGCTTTGACAGAAGATGAGAGGATTTGTCATTTTGAGAAAGGGTTGAACGATGAGTTGTCTACCCCAGCTGTGCCTTGGAGAACTGAGAAAGGTTTGTTACATATGTGGAGTATATTCAAAGGATAGAATGATCTCTGAAGGAGAAGAGAGAGGTGAGTACCAAGAAGTGGTCTGCATAGTTTCAAGAGTAGTTTTCAAGTGGCTTCAAGAAGCTGAGGTTTTCTACACCACTAGCATCGAAGAGGCTTGCTGTTTCGAAACATTGGTCGCCAAGCAAGGGCAGAGGCCGTAGTTTTCCACCCTTAGGAGCCCAGAGTTTCATCAGCATCAGTGATAAGACCACCTAGGACTTGGTATGAGAACAACACATGTTGCAAGTGTGGACAAGTTGCCCATACCAGATAGTTATGTCCAATAAAGGATGATGAATTGAATCAGCAACTGAGGTAAAGCCACCAAGGCTCACAGAGATAGCAGAGAAACAATGGTGCAGGAGGATGAGGATGTGGCCAAGTTTCCCAAGATGAATCATATGCACAAGGAAGTAGATGATGGGGGCGAAATCAGGCAATAGCTAGATTCTATGCGATGAGTCAGCCAGAGGTGGTGGTCAACCCATGAGTGGTGACAGGTTAGATGGAGTTATTTCATTCTAATTTGTCTTCTTCTTACTTTATATCTATTTTGGCTGACCCAGGTGCTACACACTCTTTTATCGCATGTGAAGGCTTCATAGTTGTTCTTTACCTATTAGTTATAGGAAGAATAGCTTGTTCCTAGAAACATTATTGGTCAGTTATATAGTGTTTCCAGATGTGTATCCTACATGTGTTCTCTCTTTTGCAGGACACATCGTTCAAGTGGATCCCATACCACTTGACATGCATGGATTCAGTGTGATCCTTGGAATGGATACCTTAAAGAAGTATAGAATATTCTTGGATTGTAGTTCTAAGAAAGCAACCTTTGTAGATGGTAGTGAGACGTGGATCTTCCAAGGAGATAGGAAGATTCTCCCGATGTGTCTTGTTTCAGCTCTGGTAGCAAAGAAGCTTCTGAGACAAGGTTGGGAGGCATTTTTGGGACATGTAGTGGATACAGAGGTGAGGAGTCTTGTATCTGGGAAGTACCAGTGGTTAGGGAGTTTGAGGATTTGTTTCCTAAAGAGTTTTTAGGTGTTCCCCCACCCCGTGAGATTGATTTTGAGATCAATTTAGTTCCTGGTATGCAACCCATAGCTCATATGCCATATAGGATGGCACCGATAGACATGGCAGAGTTGAAGAGACAGTTGTAAGAAATTCTTGATAAAGGTTTCATTAGACCGAATACGTCACTGTGGGGTGCTCCAGTGTTATTTGTGAAGAAGAAGGTTGGGTCTATGAGGTTGTGCATATATTACATGCAGTTGAACAAGGTCATGATAAAGAATAAGTATCCTTTTCTGAGGGTAGATGATCTATTTGATCAGTTGTATGGTGCAACGGTGTTCTCGAAGATAGATCTATAGTTAGGCTATCATAAGTTGAGGATCAAGGAGGATGACATACCAAATTCATCTTTTAGGATGAGGTATGGTCACTAAAAGTTTGTGGTTATGCCATTTGGGATGACCAATGCACTAGCAGTGTTCATGGATTTGATGAACATGGTGTTCCGACCATTCCTTGATCAGTTTTTGGTGGTCTTCATAGATGACATTTTGATATATAGCAGGGCCAGTCAACAACATGAACAACATTTGTGTCAGGCATTGACAGCGTTGAGACAACACCAGCTTGATGTTAAGTTCAACAAGTGTGAGTTTGAGTTGAGGGAGGTAGCTTTCTTGGGGCACGTTATATTTGCAGAAGGAGTATGCGTGGACCCTAAGAAAGTAGAGTTTGTGACAGAATGGGAGCAGTTGAAGATGCCGACTGAAGTGTGTAGTTTCCTAGGTTTGGCTAGCTACTACAAGAGGTTCATTAAGGACTTCATCTCTATCACCCTACCACTAACTAAGTTGACAATGAAGGATGTGTTGTTCATTTGGGACGACATGTGTCAACGTGCCTTTCAGACATTGAAGGAGAATCTGACAAGTGAACCAATTTTGGTTTTGCCTGAGCAAGGAAAAGGATACATCGTCTTTTGTGAGGCATCTAGGCATGGTTTGGGATGTGTGTTGATACAGGACAAGAAAGTAGTTTCTTTTGCTTCTTGACAGCTTAAGAAACACGAGGAGAATTATCCAAACCATGACTTGGAATTTTCCACAATAGTACATGCTTTGAAGATTTGGAGGCACTACCTATATGGGGAGAAGTGTCAGATCTTCACAGATCACATGAACCTGAAGTATATCTTATCATGGCAGGAGTTGGTTTTATGCAGCGTCATTGGTTGGAGTTGATTAAAGATTACGATTGCACGGTTGATTATCATCAAAGAACGGTGAACGTCATGGAAGACACCTTGAGTAGGAAATCTTCATCCATAGATAGAGTTCAATTGAGTTCTTTGATTTGTCACAAGCGAGACATGTTGGTCTCTTTGTGTTAGATGAATGTCAAGTTAGAAGTCTCTTTGTTAGTCGGTTTGTTGCCACAACTACAAGTGAAGCCTACATTGAGACAATAGATCAAGGAAGCCCAATAGACAGATACTATGATACAACAGATTAGATCAGAGTTCAATAATGAGAAGTGTGATGGTTTTCATGAGGTAGAAGATGGGATGGTGTGTTATCATCACAGGATAGTAGTTCATGATGCGGATAATATGAGGAAAATGGTACTGGAAGAAGCTCATACATCTATGTATGCTATGCACCCAGGTAGTACTAAGATGTACCACAACTTGAAGGATATGTATTGGTGGCCAGGATTGAAGAAAGATGTAGTTGAGTTTGTGGCAAGATGTGTTATGTGTCAACAAGTCAAAGATGAGCATAAGAAGCCTATAGGGACGTTTCAACCATTTCCTATACCTCAGTAGAAATGGGATTATGTTATCATGGACTTTGTGGTTGGTCTACCTAGGACAACCAAAGGTTATGATTCCATTTGGCTGATTTTTGACAGATTGACCAAGTCCACACATTTCCTCCCTGTGAAGACAACTTTCACAGTAGAGAATATTACTCAAATATATATTGATGAGATAGTGTGTTTGCATGGTGTTCCCGTTACTATTGTGTCAGATAGAGGTCCTCAGTTTACAAGTCACTTTTAGGAGCAACTGCATACAGCTTTGGGTACACAGTTGAAGTTCAACACTGCTTTCCACCCATAGACAGATGGTTAGTGTGGAAGGACCATTCAAATCTTGGAGGATCTGTTAAGGGCTTGTGTTCTTTAGTTCTCAGGAAGTTGGGATATACACCTCAGTCTGATAGAGTTTGCCTACAATAACAGCTATCAGAGAAGTATTCACATGGCACCATATGAGGCATTGTATGGGAGATGTTGTAGGTCTCTATTGTGTTGGTATTAGATAGGGGAGTATCATCTTCTAGGTCTTGAGCTTGTACAACAGATGATGGAGAAGATCAAAGTGATACAACAATACTTGTAAATAGCATAGGACAAATAGAAGACGTATGCAGACAACTTTGGTAGACCCTTGGAGTTCCAAGTGGGAGACAAAGTATATTTTAAGGTCTCTCCCTAGAAGGGTGTTTTGAGTTTTGGGAATAAGGGTAAGTTGGCTCCCAGGTTTATGGGACCTTACCCAGTTGTGACACGTGTTGGGAAGGTGGCCTATAAGTTGGAGTTGCCACCTGAGTTGCACAGGTTGCATCTAGTGTTCCATGTCAGTATATTGAGGAAGTGCCATCTATATACATAGGCAGTGTTACAACCTGTGGAGGTGGAACTTGATGAGGATGTGACCTATGTAGAAGGTTCAGTGTTGATCCTTAATCGGAGGGTGAAGAAATTGAAGAGGAAGGACCTTGTTCTTGTGAAGGGTGAAGAAGTTGAAGAGGAAGGACCTTGTGCATGTGAAGGTTCTTTGGCATCAAATGGTGTTGAGGAAGTCATGTGGGAGATCAAAGAGGAGATGAGGAGGAAGTTCCCTTCTCTTTTTTCTTAGGTTTTTTGGGGCAAAATCCATGTTAGGGGTTTATGGTTTGTACGGACCCTGACCCACATTTTGGGCTAACCCTGTTTGTTTTTCCTTAAGCATATTACTTAGCTCCCTGCTCTAATCATCTAAGATGTAATTAGGGCATGATGGAGGTTTATGATCCTTGTTTGAGCCTTGTTGCTTGATGTTTGTGCTTTGTGGTGAAGTTTTGGTGCAACTTGCAATTTACTAAGACTAAAGGTTGATGTGCAATTTTTCCACCTCTAGAGTGTTTCTTCTCTCTCTTGGAATCATCTAGGGGAGAGAGGAAGTTTTGGGAACCTTGTTTTGGACTTGGTTGAGTGGTTACACACTTGGTGATGTTTTGGTCAAATGTTTGAGGTGTGCTTTGCTCTTTTGAGTGTTGTCTTAGGCTTGAGAGCCTTAGTGATACCTTGTATTGGTTTGTGGTTGCCTTGAAGAGGCTTGGTATCAATTGAGGGTGTCTTGAGGGACATCCTATCGATTAGTGGCATCTTGAGGGTCACCATATCGAGTTGTGGTGACTCTAGGAGGAGTGCCATATCGGCTTGTGACCTAGGGTTTCATCCCTATCGATTTGTGAAGAGGGTTGAAGGGTGTATCAGACATGACCTTGGAAGGTGACCAAGTTCCATGTGGCATGGAGTGACATGTGTCCCTTATTCTTGAATAAGTGTCTTCTAGGGTCCTAAGGTGGTGACACCTTCCCCTTACTCTCTCTCTCTCTTTCTCACCATGTATATATATCTCTTCCTTCAAATACAAGATAACCTTTTGGTAATCCTTGCTTGCTCTCCTTAGTGGTTGCCCTTGAGCTTGAAGATCACCCTCCCTTAGAGCTTTGTGGGTGATCTAAGAGCTTGTGGTGATCTCCTTCATCTTCTTCCTTAGTAAGCCATGGTTTTCTAGCTTTCCTTCTCTTATTCTTTCTTCTTCTTGGCCATGGACATTGGTACCCTCCTTTCTCTCTTAGTTATCCCTTAACCTCTGTTCTATCATGCCTCTTGGAGGTGTGGTGAAGGTCGATCTAGGAGGATGTTCTTCTACCTCGAGCTTGGGAAGCTTGGAGCTTGACCTTGGAGCTTAAAGCTTGGTAGTTGTTCTTGAGGCGGGTTATATAACTCCAAACCTACTTTGTTATTATTACTCATCTACTTGTTATCTTTCTAGTTTCTCTTAGTTATCTTTTCTTGCATGCGAGTAGATTTTCTTAGTAGATATATGTTTTGATTTGAGAATAGAACTACCATGAGACAAACTTTTCTTTGCCTTGGTAGTATCGTCATATTGATGTAGAAGATGACTAAATTGATATGAGTTATAGTATGCTAACCGATATGCTAGCAACCTGACATGCCTTGTCTAGACCGATACACCTCTTATGATAGGGTTTGTCTTGATACCGTGATGGCCAGTGAAGAATAGTGTTGGTTTTACATGCTTGTATTTCAGTATGGAAGTCGACATGGGTAACCCTAATCTGATACAACTTGCAATCTGATACCCTTAGCCCGACACACCTTGTTTAGAGGTGAGGAACACATACCTTATGGTTCAACTGACACAACCAAACCCTAGTGGCTAATACCCTAGTTGAGTGGGCAGGTCGATACCCTAAGGGATGATGAGGCCGATACCCTAGTTGAGTGGGTAGGCTGATACTCTAAGGGATGGTGTGGCTGATACCCTAGTTGAGTGGGTAGGCCAATGCCCTTAGGGGTGATGTAGTCGATACCCTAGTTGAGTGGGTAGGATGATACCCTAAAGGATGGTGAGGTCGATACTCTAAGGGATGGTATAACTGATGCACCTTCTCTTATACCTTTAAACCGATATCCTTTTTTGTGCCTTGACTGACACACTCTCATGTAGGTGTTGTGCCCAATACAAGTGATATAAACTGATACAAGATATGATAAACCTATCCCATATCTTAGTGTGGTGGCCGATACACTACTTAATTGTGGTGGCTGATACCCTAACCCTAACCAATACCCCTATGTAGTGTAGTGATGCATCTTGTTGATGTTAGGGTTACATAATGAGATGTAATACTCTATGGTGATGGTTGAGACATACCATGTTTATGTTGGTGTTTCATGGTGATGATGTGATATCCTATGGGGTAGTTGTACATATGATGTGAAGGTTATGTTTCTTAACCACATAACATGTTTTATAATAATAATGAGAAACATTTTTCAATGTCTTATAACACATCTCATAATGATGAAGGGAGCAATGATCTAAAGATGGTTGATGATCCAACCTTGTAAACCCTGATCGGGTAAAGTGAAACCCTAATTGTTATGATGTAAAGTGTATGATGTGAATGTATGGAATCAAATCTATGAGATGGTGATACTTTTCCTTATTGTTATCATTTCTAACCATGCAGGAGATACAAATTGATGTACATAGCCAGGTATGAGCTATGGTGATGATGTTGTGATGGAAATTTGGTCCTTGTGATGGACATTTGGTCCTTGTGATAGGAATTTGGTCCTTGTAATGGATATGTGGTCCTTGTGATGGACATGAGGTCCTTGTGATGGACATTGGTCCTCGAGATGGACATATAAGTGATAATAGGCATAAAGTGATGATGTGATTCAATATGTTTAGGTGATGAGTCATACCCTGATTGTGTAGATCTTGTTTAGAAATTGTAGGTTGTAACTTGATTGATGCTAAAAGATGTTTAAATTCATCTAATTAATCAAGTGAAATCTAATAGCATAGTTTCCCTATGCCATAGATCCATTCGAGTGTCATCTTTAAGGTTGGATGGTGAAACGAGTTTTACTCAAAGTGCATATTTTTGAATATGTGGGGTACAAGTCGAGTAATTCCTTGTATCCTTAAATGCATGATGTGTGAGACGGCCATGCGTGAGCCGATCTTGGTGTGATATGGATGGTCATGTGTGAGCCAGTCCTTTTGTTAGAACGATAATGTGTGAGCATGTTATGTTTATATATGCGGATTGCCATGCGTGAGTCAGTCCCTGATCATGGCTATATGTTGATGTTGCAGTTGATTGATATGTTTCTACAGTCTTTTCTCATGTGTTGACCAAGAGGTGTGGGGAGGTCGTGGATTCCGACACTTCCATTAGACCCTGTGTGGCACTGACTTCAACTATATACATATAGTGGTCGGCTGGATTTGGATGGCACAGTTGAAATCCTCAAGGCATAATGAATGTGTAATCAACCATGTAGCATCATTGTATAGGATCAAATACGAAAACATCGGTTGAGGCCTTGCTTGATCTTTATACAATGTTGTTGGTAGAAAATATATGTGTTCTTCATATTCCTTTTTAATAATTAAGATATTTCATAAATCAACAGTAATTATTCTTCCCATCATTTTATTCTGCAACTTAGTTTATCTTATCTGTGATAATATTAGAGTTGGGGAAGAGTTATATCTCTCGCTGGGAATGTGTGTCTCACCCCATTGGTTAATAACCTTTTTAGGTGGTCGAGCACGAGGAGGTAGAGATCGTGCAGAGGATATTGAGAAGTAGTCATAGGAACAGTAGCTAATAAGGTTGTAAGTATTGTTGGTTGTCTTGTTGATAGAGTCCTAGAGTCATCCATGTACACTCAAGTCTTTGGGAGCATTTTGTAGATGTTTTGCGAACGTGTTATCTTATGTGCTTTGTATGTCAAATATGATAGAATCATGTATATATGTTCTGGAACAATACTTTTGTTACAGGTTGACAGTATGCCTTGTGGATGCTTTGAGGCATGAAAGTACTCATGTGTAAAGGTTCTTGCTATATGACTATTTAATGCAAAAAAAAGGTTTTAATTTTTAGTGTTTTCTGCTAATAAATTGTTAATCTCTTTTCCACGGTTTGTTTTGAGTTATCTCATTTTGTTGTGGCATGGGGTGTCACACATATCACCTCTATCATGCAAAATATTTGTTTCTAATAAAAGAGCTTTGGTCATATAAGGATCTTTTTCAATATTAAAAGAAACAATACTATTCTCTCTACTAGCCAAACTAGAACAAGATTCAAGGACATTGATGTTAGCAAGAAAGGTAGCATTTTCTTTTTCAAGAAAAGCAATCTTAGAAAGATAAACACTATTTTTAGATTCTATTCCTTGCAAAACAAAGTCTTTTTCCTCATTTTCAGATTTAAGAACATCAATATGAAGCATTAGAGAATTCACAATTTTACTATGCTCTTGATTAGCACTAGACATAAGAGGTTAAGCTTCTAGAAATCTAATCTTATCAAGCAAGTTAACATTTTCAAGTTTAAGATCATCTACTTGTTTAAGATAAGCATGTTTTCAATCTTAACACAATTGAATTTCAATTCTAATTCCATATGATACTTTTGAAGATTGTAAATATCATTTTGCAAGCTAATATTGACACGTTCAAGTTTATCTTTTTCTTCATGCAAGTTATCAGCAATCTTAGCAAGCTTTTTATTTTTAGGCTTGGTAGACTTAAGAGATACACAAGAAGGATTCTTAATCTAACGAGTTTATATTTATGTCATTTGAATCATCATTTGAACTTGCCACACATTCTCCATCATCACAAGATCTTGAGCTAGATTCTCGACTAGATTCTTCACTTGAGCTTGGATTGGAGGAGTCACTAGAGATTTTATGCCATTTCTCCTTCATTGTTTGCTTCTGTCCCCTTTTCTTATGTTGATCGCTCTTTTTGCCTTGTGATCAATCTTCCTTGAAGTGACCCTTTTGTCCACATTTGTAGCATCTGATACAGGAAGAAGACTTGTCTTTGTGAAGTCTACCTTTGGAGTGCATACCATCTTCTTCAACCTGAGAGGATGAATAAGCTTGACTAACAACACCTTCAACTTGGGCTTTGATTTCATCATCCTTCTTTCTCTCAAGTACTTTCTCTTGTTCTCTTTCTTCTTCCACTTGCTTGTAGAGTTTCAGTTCAAAATCTTGTAGAGTTCCTATGAGCTTTTCAATAGGAATATCACCAAAAGACTTCATTTCTTCAATCATGGCCACCTTTGTTTCCCACTTCTTGAGTAGAGTTCTTAGGATCTTTGAGTTGATATTTCCTTGATCAGTAGGATGACATAGGATGGTAATACACAATGGTGTGGAGCCTTGCATACATTTTAGCTACCCTCTCATTCTTTCCCATCTTGATGTTTTCAAGGAGACCATTATGCATATAGAATCTACTTTCCTTCACTTGCTTTTTCCCCCATAAGTGACACATAGCTTTCTCCATATCTCATATGTCGTATCACAAGAAGAAATCTGATTGAACTCGATGGAGGAAAGAGAGGCATAGAGGATTTTGATGGATCTTGAATTCAAGGTTGTTTTCTTCAAAGTAGTGTTATCTCATTCTTCCACCTTTGTCTCTGATAGCTTGTATGGAAGATACACCATTCTTGATATCTCATGACTTGATCCTTGGATGTAGAATTGTAATCATTTTTTCTAATAGAGGAAGTTTCTCCCATCAAATATCAAAATGTTGATGTAGTATTTCCCACCTTGATAATCTCCCATCTTCTCCTACATGTGGAAGTATTGTTGAGAGAAGACCTACTTTGATACCAACTGTTCAATCTATAATGGGATCTAGAGGTTGGGTGAATAGAGCTAAAACCACTTAAACAAAATCCATTAGACCTTCAAAATATTTCTAAATTAATATCTCAAGTTTGAACTTTGAGTGAAACTACACATGTAAAGAAAAGGAGAGAGAGATAGAACAAAAATAAGATAACACAAGTTATTTATAGTGGTTCCAACCTCCAATCTATGAGATGTACATCCACTACCTATAGAGGTCAACCTCTAGCATTTTGAACCATGCCTCACTCCTTATATTCCTCTATAAGAGTTACAACATAAGGCCTTCATGTTCAAGGTCAAGGGTACCTAGTATTCCATTTTAGGACAAGGGAGTCAAGAACCTTACAAAGGACTTAGCTATCCATGACCGAGATTCTTCTACCTTGTCAAGGACTTACCTATCCATGACCGAGAGTCTTCTAAGGTTTCAAGGACTTACCTAGTGTTGTAATGAGTCTTCCTCCTTCTCCAAGGACGTACTCACTCTTGCAAAAAGTCTTCCTCCTTCAAGGAATTACCCACTCTTAACTTGGATATTCTACCTTTGAGTTCACCTTCATCAAGGAGAAGATTTCACCAATGGACTCCTTCCTTTCTTCTTCTTCACCTCTCTTAGTCAAGAGAGATAATTTCAACTTCATGATAGAAATAGATCTTGGTTGTGGAGGAAGTGAGATCCTCAAAATATATACATGTAGGACTAGCTCACTTACAAATATCCTATTCACTCTAATGGATGTAGCAAGTGATTAAGCATATGAGAGTGGATGGAGGCTCTTGGAGGAAAATCTCTCTCAACTATAATATAGGGACCTTCATAGTGCTTGGCTAATCATGGGGATGAATCCCAAGAGGTCCTATTTATAGTTGAGATTTCCTACTAGCCACTAGTGACACTTAGGAACAAATCGTAGCCATTATAGGTGTTCCAGTAGATTTTTTTTTGTAACACTTCGATGTCTAGATATGCTTTTCTGCACTATATGACAAGTCTAGATATGACAGGCTGAGTTGTCTTTTGGGAAACTCCATCGATGACACTATATGACAAGTCAATTCACAGGTGTCAGTTGAGTTGTCACCAGAACAAACTTGGATGACCCTAGGCATTTGCCAAAATTCAGATAGGTTGTTGGTTGAGTTGTCATTAGGACAAACTCAACTGACGGGCCAATTTGTAATCACTTTTGACAAATGTCCAAAATGTACTTCAAGATTCGAATTAAGTGCTATTGATTTTTCTAAGATCAATTACAAGTCATACAATTATTACAAATTATTTACATCAAAGATCTATAGAAGAAACTATCTATTCTTCAATATTGATCTTTATACATGTATGCCATGATTTCTCCAAATTAGGATGTACAAGTTAAGACATTTGGAGTGTGTCTATTCAATCTAAAATCACTTAAGAAGAAGCATTAGACACAAATTTGTGGAATGATTAGTCATCATCAAAATAAGGTTTTAGCCAATTTAGACCTTGAGTAAACAATTATGTGTATGCATATGATTCTATTTGTCACACAAATCTATTTATTACCCAAATCCTATGCCCCCCTGACTAGAGAGTCAATGTCAATATGACTTGAGCATTAGTTTGTAGAATGGCACATGAAACACCCAAGCCATTTATATGGAAAAGGAAAAATATAATTCCAGTCATCAAAATGAACCATAAGGCTTTAGTATGACAAATCCCTAAGGAAACATAAAGAGATAAGATAAATATAGTCTAATCCATTATATTATGAAGATAGTTCAACCCATTACTACTATAAAATATAACCCATGATTTTGATGACATTTGGCACATCATGAAGTGTCTCATACACGAAGATTAAAGAGCAGCAACAAATATATACGAAGCATCTTATAGGGAAAATAAGGCACAATCAATGTGATTGTAAAGATACACTTTAAAAATGTCTAAGATCACAAGTTTAAGGTTGAAAATATTAAGATTGACTAGTAATAGAAATAAACTAGGAAGATGACAAAACAATATGAAGTAAATATTTGTTTCAAAACATGTTTTAGGTGCATTTATCATTACATGTCAACAATTCATCACAAGGCCTTATTTTGGTGACAACTTCCCACTAGAAGATTATGTGAGGCAATTAAGGGACAAAACCAACAATTGACCTTGTTTCTAACCCTATTCTCAAAATGTGTTGTGCTTCTTACTTGACATCTCAAGGACAGAGCACCGAGTCTTGACCCAAAACCCCATCAATTGGGTAAGGCACAAGGGTTTTGTATAATGGTTATCTAGTATATATTGAGAGTTTGATCAAAATACAATATAAAGAAAACCAAAAAGAGTATCATATGAATCACTTAGTTCAAATAAGATATCATACACAAGCCCTGCTTTAGTTATGCATAGCAAACAATTCAACGTAAGTAAAAGGCCAATAAGAGGTAGAAGTGTACCGTGAGAGTAGAGTGATGGTATGATCTGTGTGAAAGAGTCCTAAATGAGGTCCAGTCAAATGTGGACCTAAGATGTAAAATGGAAGAGTACGAGTCTTATATCAACAATATTTTGGTGACAAACATGTTTCATATCATGTGAATGTTCCCTAGATCTAGGTTTCATTTCATTCATGCATAGTACTAACATTATCAAATGGCATGCATTTATTCAACATATCACAAAACCCTTAGGTATAGGTTGAACAACCAGATTAGAGGGGTCATTAGAGAAATATTATCTTTGATTTCAGTCTAAGGAAAGCATGTGACTTACTATTATCATGTTTTCATCATATGAAATCAAGCTAGGTCAAAAAGATTAATTTAATGCATAAAAGTAGGTATTTGAGATATGATATGTCAAACATGGCATACTAACAAGAGATATCAGTTCATCATGTTATAAACATAATAAAGATCACGGATTTTGAAGTTTTATGATTACATGATGACAAATTAGGTGAACGTCCTATATTTGATCAAGTTATATCATCTATTCTCATAAAGACACCATTTTTAGGTCAAGATAGTCGAGTTGGGACAAGATGATCATTATGAGAACATTTAGATGGTCCAAGGCATAAATCAAGACAAAAGTGAAACAAGGATACTAATTAGGGCATTTGGGTAGCAAGGGATCATTAATGACAAAAAATATGCATGATTGGCTATTATTATTATCATCCAAAATGTGATGCCCCATGGGATAGTGAAACGAGATAACTCAAAACAAAACATAGAAAAGAGATTAACAACTTATTAGAAGAAAACACTAAAAATTAAAACCTTTTTGCATTAAATAGACATATAGAAAGAACCTTTACACATGAGTACTTCCACGCCTCAAAGCATCCACAAGGCATATTGTCAACCTGTAACAAAAGTACTATTCCAGAACATATATACATGATTCCATCATATCTGATATACAAGGAACATAAAGATAACACATTCACCAAACATCTACAAAATGCTCCCAAAGATCTGAGTGTATAGGGATGACTATAGGACTCTATTAACAAGACAACCAACAACACTTCCAACCTTATTAGCTTATGTTCCTCTGGCTATTGCTCAACCTCCTCTGTACGATCTCTACCTCCTCGTTCTCGACCACCTAAAAAGGTTATTAACCAATGGGGTGAGACACACAGTCCCAGTGAGAGATATAACTCTTTGCTAATTCTATTATTATCACATGTAAGATAAACTGAGCAGAAAAATAAATGATAGTAAGAACAATTACCATTGATCTATGAAATATCTTAATTATTAAAAGGGAATATGAAGGACATGTATATTTTCTACCAACAAAATTGTATAAAGATCAAGCAACGCCTCAACCTATCTTTTTGTATTTGATCTTATATAATGATACTATATGGATGGTTATAGATTCATGATTCCCTAAGGATTTGAATCGTACCATCCAAATCCAACTGACCACTATATGTATATTGTTGAAGTCAGTGCCACACAAGGTCTAATGGAAGAGTCAGAATCCATGACCTCACCACACCTTTTGGTCAACACAAGAGAAAACACTACAGAGACATATCAGTCAACTTCAAACATCGACATATAGCCAAGATTAGGGATTGGCTCACGCATGGCCATCCATATATATAAACATAACTAGCCCACCTTGGTATAGGTACAATGTAGAAGAATAGGCTCACGCATGGACATTCTAACAAAAGGAGTGTCTTACTCAGGGCCATCCATATCCCACTAAGATCGGCTCACGCATGGCCATATCACACATCATGCATTTAAGGATACAAGGAATTACTCAACTTGTACCCCGCATATTAAAAAATATGCGCTCTGAGTAAAACTCGTTTCACCATCCAACCTTAAAGATGAAACTGGAATGGATATATGGCATAGGGAAACTACACTATTAGATTTCACTTGATTAATTACATTATTTTAAACATCTTTAAGCATCAATCAAGTTACAACATATAATTTATAAATAAGATCTACATAATCAGGGTATGACTCATCAGCAGAACATATTGAATCACATCATCACTTTATGCATGTTATCACTTACATGTCCATCTCAAGAACCAGTGTCCATCACAAGGACCTCATGTCCATCACAAGGACCACATGTCCATCACAAGGACCAAATGCCCATCACAAGGACCAAATGTCCATCACATCATAATCACCATAGACATCAATCTATATAACCTTCATGGTTAGAACTGATAACAAGAAGGAAAAGCATCATCATCTCATAGAACTCATGCCATACATTCACATCATACACTTTACATCATAACAATTAGGGTTTCACTTTACCCGATTAAGGTTTACAAGGTTGGATCATCAACCATCTTTAGATTATTTCTCCCTTCATCATTATGAGATGTGTTATAAGACATAGAAGCATGTTTCTCGTTATTATTATAAAACATTTTATGTGGTTTAGAAACATAACATTCACATCATATGTACAACTAGTCCTTAGGAAATCACATCATATGTACAACTACTCCATATGATATCACATCATCACCATGAAACACCAACATCAACATGGTTTGTCTCAACCATCACCATAGAGTATTACATCACACCATGTAACCCTAACATCAACAAGATGCAGAAGTACACCACATAGGGGTATTGGTTAGGGTTAGGGTATCAACCACCACACTAAAATAGTGTATCAGCAACCATATAAAGATATGGTATTGGTTTATCATCTCTTGTATCGGTTTATCTTCACTTGTATCAGGAACAACACCTAAATGAGAGTGTTTCGGCCAAGGCAAAACAAAGGATATCGGTTTGGAGGCACAAGAGAAGGTGTATTGGTTATACCAACCATTAGAGTATCAGCCTCACCATCATTTAGGGTATCAGCCTCATCATCCCTTAGGGTATCAGCCTACCCACTCAACTAGGGTATCAGCCTCACCATCCCTTAGGGTATCGGACTACACTCAACTATGATATCAAACTCATCATCCCTTAGGGTATCAACCTACCCACTCAACTAGGGTTTGGTTGTATCAGATGAGCCACAAGGTACGTGTTCCTCAGCTCTAAACAAGGTGTGTCGGGCTAAGGGTATTAGATTGCAAGGTGTGTCAGATTAGGGTTACCCATGTCAGCTTCCATAATCAACTACAAGCATGTAAAACCAACACTCTTCTTCACTAGCCATCATAGGATCAAGACAAACCCTATCATAAGAGGGGTATCGGTCTAGACAAGGCATGTCAGGTTGCAAGCATATCAGTTAGCATACCATAACGTATTTCGGTTTAGTCATCTTCTACCTCAAGATGACGGTACTACTAAGGCAAAGAAAGGTGTGTCTCATGGAAGAAACGTAACATAGTTCTATTCTCAAATCAAAACGTAAAGCTACCAAGAAAAGCCACTAGCATGCAAGCAAAGATAATCTAAGAGAAACTAGCAAGATAACACATAGAAGAGTAATAATAACAAAGTAGGTTTAGAGTTATATAACCCGCCTCAAGAACAATCACCAAGATTTAAGCTCCAAGGTCAAGCTCCAAGCTTCCCAAGCTTAAGGTAGAAGAAGATACTGCTAGCTCGACCTCCACCACACCTCCAAGAAGGAAGATAGAACTGATCTTAAGGGAGAGTAAAGAGAGAAAGGAGGATACCAAGGTCCATGGCTGAGAAGAAGAAAGAAGAAGAGAAGGAAAGCTAGAAAACCATGGCTTGCCAAGGAAGAAGATGAAGGAGAGCACCACAAGCTCTTAGCTCACCCACCAAGCTCCAAGGGAGAGTGCTCTTCAAGCTCAAGGTTGGCCACCAAGGAGAGCAAGCAAGGATTGCCAAAAGGGTTCTCTTGCATGAGAAGGAAGAGGTATATATACATGGCTAAAGAGAGAGAGAAAGGGGAAGGTGTCACCACCATAGGACCCTAGAATACACGTGTCCAAGAAGAAGGGACACATGCCTCCTCATGAAACAAGGTGATAGGACCTATGTCTTGCCAACTTGGTCACCTTCCAAGGTCATGGGCGATACACCATTCAACCCTCTTCACAAACCGATTGGGATGAAACCATAGGTCACAAGCTGATATGGAATTCCTCCTAGAGTCGCCACAACCCGATATGGTGACCCTCAAGATGCCACAAACCGATAGGATGTCCCTCAAGACACCCTCAACCAATAACAAGCCTCTTCAAGGCAACCACAAATTGATACAGGGTCTCACTAAGGGTCGCAAGCCTGATACAACACTCAAAAGAGCAAAGCACACCTCAAAAACGTACACAAAACATCACCAAGGATGTCACCACTCAACCAAGGCCAAAATAGGGTGCCCAACACTTCCTCTCTCCTATAGATGATGCTAAGAGAGAGAAGAAACACTCTAGAGGTGGCAAACTTGCACATCAACCCTTACTCTGAGTAAATTGCAAGTTCACCAAAACCTTACCAAAAAGCACAAACATCAAGCAACAAGGCTCAAACAAGGAGCACAAACCTCCAACATGCCCTAATTACATCTTAGATGATTAGAGTTGGGAGCTAAGAAACATGTTTAAGCAAAAACAAATAGGGTTAGCTCAAAACATGGGTCAGGTTCCATACACAAAAGATCATACAAGTAGCACCTTTTATAAAATAGAGGAATGTCGAGAAAAAATAGAAATAGGGAGTGATATCATTGAAAAGGTGGTTTTTTTATTATAAATGTTATATATCACATAAATAGGTGTGTTCAAAGGGTCAAGGAGCCAAGGGGGTTAGAAAATAATCACATTAGTAGTTGATTTTTTAAGAAGAATTACCAAGGTGGGTGGATATTTTGTTTGTTGGGAGCGAGTCGGGATAGGCCCACGATGAAGAGACATAGGGCACATGTGGCTATGGTCAAGTGCCGACCTACATGTGGTGTACTATTTTTGTGATCTGGGGGTGGAGACCATGGGCAGCTAGGAATGATAGTGGGTGATGGTGAGTGACCATGTGTTTCTCATCTCTCCTAGCTCAAATTTGGGCTTCCCAAGTCCTATAGACGGGTGGTAGTAGCTAGTATTGGGTTATGGTGGCATGGAAACACCTAGGAGATAGAGGTTGGGAATCACTATTAGTAAGAGGCAAAGGGAGGGTGGGATTTAAGGGCACCAAAGTGTCCTAATGGGGACTCTAGTCTTTGGGTAAAATGGTGGTGAATAAGTGAAAACATGTGGCATCCAACACCTCACCTAACCCGGCTCCCACCACATTAGTGTGCTTTGCGGGTCAAGAAGCCAAAGGTGAAGGTTGGGGATGAGTGAGTGAGAAAGCAGAGGGTTATAGATGACAAGCAGGCAAAGATATTATGCACATCGTGTGAGGAGAGGAAGAGAGTGATTCCCCAACTGTTGGATTTGTGGGATCCACAACATGGGGATTAGATGAACATCATGAGCCCACGACTTGAATGAAAAATTGAGGTGGATAAAGGAAAAGAAGGGGAAAAGGAAGGACGTGTGTGATCAGTGCACATGGGTCTAGGCCCAATGCATCGCTCATAGACAAAAACATATTTGGTGAAAAATGAGATTTTGAAATAGGGATATTAAATGAGCTTAATCATTCTCTCTAGCTTTGATTTGAACAAAATTTTGTGTCTTGTATGTGTGAGAGTGTCCTCTATACTATGATCATAGGTTTAGGATAGAAAGAGATTCACAGATGGGTTCACAATAGGGATGAAGAGAGTAGTGATAATGTAGATAAAAGGTAGGTTTTAAGTTAAATTAAGTGTCGCCACAAGTCATATGCAGATAAGATAATTCAATTAAGCATCAATATGCACCGAGTCATGAAATTGAAGTTAAGAGTAATAAAATAGTGAAAGGTAGAGATAGAGGGTACATACATGAAGAGAGACAAAGTTCCAATTCATCATAGATCACTTGCCCCTTACATGTGAATTGGATGATCCACCTCCATTTGATATTTCACAACCAATAGATTTTAGTGCCCTCTTAGATATTAGGTGATTTTTGAGATTGAGGACATATATCAAACCCCCAAAAATATGTGACACATTCCATATAACTTTTACAAGATGTATACCGACATGAGAACCCAAATCTAACATCCATTTATGAGAAGTACATGGTTCCATTACAAAGTTGACATCAAGATTTTGGGTCGGATGACTCCCAATAGTAGTTGTCAATTTCACCATGATTATGTGACTCTCATCCATTCTAATTGTATCTCATGAACCTGACTTTGATACCACTTGAAGTAAATTTATATGGAAGCTTCAAGTCAAAAAGATTCTAGTGTGAAATACAACCTAATCATGCACAATAGAAATAATAACAACCCCATTGACACATTCAAACACCAAACAATAGCCAATGAGAGAACAAATTGTCAAAGAATATCACAAATTCTATTAAGGAAAACCTTCACAAATAACAAAAGTTGTCTCTCTCTCACAATCCATTATCCATAATAGAATCCCTTAACACTCTCATTCTCTCTCCTTTTAACTATCATTTTATATTTGAATTTTTGGCTTTGGCTTACAATGTTGGCAATCTTTGTCTCTTAATGTTGCTCACATTGACACACATTGTTGCCTGATATTAACACCCACATTGGCACACTCGTACGATATGACACAATGTCTTATTTAGATTACTCTTGTAGTACTCAATAAGACAATCACAAAAGATAAGGCTAACCCACGTAAGGCAATATAAGAAGATAAATTAATCTATTAAACAAAATAATAAATAAGATAAACCAAAGTTAATAGGAAATATGAGAGGATAACTAAACATTATGTTAGACTCTAAATCTAATGAAATTTTCAACATTATTAGACAATATTTAATATCCTAAAATAGGGTCTGAATTTCATGTTCCCAACTTACTTTTATAGATGTGTTACATTTAATCTCAATAGTTACAAAACTAAGTTAATTTTTTTAAGGGTGAATTTTTGAGATAGAAGTAAGGTTAGAATTGACTAAAATAGGATCTGGAACAATGAGCCGTCACAATGAATCTCAACCCCTAAAAATAGGATAGAGACGTTATCCCAACAGAAAGCCCCTAATATGCACCTTTTTTAAAGTATGTCGGGAGTCATTTTCATTCATCCCACACTCCTCTTGTGGGCAAACACCAAAAAAGTATTACATCAGGTATATAAAACCCACGCCCACCTACACACGAGAACAAGCCCCGGTGTGTTAAGAACACAATAACACAACCAAACAGAAATCAACATGTCCTCTCCCCTACCCAAAAAAAAACTATCTATCCATATGTGTAAGATATATGGTATCCCTTTCCTTTCCATCAACATCAACCTACAAAAATGTATCAGGATGGTACAAGGCTCGTGTGATATCTAGATCTCTCCATGTAATTCCCAACTCCACCCAAGGGTCACGACAATCTTGATTCCTTCCATGGGTACTAAGAATCCCAACATAATCTTCTCTTTCACCTCCTGCTGTACAACTTCGTGGATAGAAGCTATGTGCCATGGATTCTTCTTTGTACCCCATAAAGATTCAAACAATCTATTGTCATCAATCTCCACATAATTAACCCTTATCCCTGAATCCCTTACTAGCTTCAGAAGCACCACCAAGGATTTCACCCCTAGTTCATAGTGAGATTCAATTTGAATATCAGTTCAACATGGTACCACCATCCTCCCAGTATGGTTTCATATCATACCTTCCATCCACCCTTTCCTTTGTCCTCCATCATCCCAAAAAAACCCATAGGATAGGTTTTCCTTAAGCTTGTATGCCTGCGTTTGGTTCTGTATATCAGTTGGATTTCGGCTTGTCTTATTATGCCACGTCTGCACGATTCAGTTCGATTTGCCAGTTGCGCGTTTGGTTCAAAATCCTAAAATGGCCCCATTTTGGGTTCCGTTATCTTGATATCTGGGTTGGCTCACTCATGCTAGCAGAGGAATTTTGTAACCCAATCCTGATTTGGCTCTGTCTTTTTGTGTATCTTGTTTTATCATCCAGACTGAAAAGCACAAGTTACGATAGCAGTCCAATTTAATGATGGGATTAGTTTGCCAAAAAAAAACAAGATTTACTACAGTTCGGATAATCTTGATGACTGGACATATCCGGTCTACCACTGTCCGGGTTTCATAATCCATATCTTGAACCGAACGGAGGCTATGGCTGCGTTTGGCACGGGACCAAAACCCGGTTTGGCCTTGTCTTTATGTGCCAACCCCACCAAACAAGTGTCGATTTGAGGTGATTTTTGTTTGGTTCGCAATCCTAAAAAAGCCCCATTTTGGGATAATGGAATCCCCTAACCCGGGTTCTCCCAATCCCATGAGAGGTGGGATTCCGGTTCATAACCCGGTTTTCGCGATCTCAGTTCATTTTCATCTCGCCCTTTCTGTGATGGTGTCATCGACCCCGATGCCTCCCCGCCCCTTCACCTTTTCCCTCTCCCTCTTCTTCACTCTCTTCTGCTACCTCTCCTGAGAAGTCGACGCCCTCCCAGTAGTTATGACACCCTCTCCCACCTCTCCCAAGACATGCAGCATCCCATCGTTTTGTATGGCAGGGCAGTGCCGTATGGATAAGCCTGGACAGTGGCGTAGGTGCAACAGCCGGTCAATCAAGCCGACGGAGGGGTACGGTGGGTCGTCTGCAATCGCCGACCTACACCGCCAGTCTAGAAACTGAGAATCAAGTATCATCTGGAGTTGTCATCACCCATCAAAGCCCCCCTTTTCATTGTGTGCAAACCCAATAAACCCTAGCAAGGGCAAGCGTTGCCACTGCTGCTATATAGTGTTGCGATTCATATCTGAACTCCTCCCTGTTCACATTCGTATCCTCCACAAAATCTTCTCTGAAGCCTCCGCTGTCGAGCCCCTGTACTCAGAAGTCGCCCAGCTGCTTGAGAGGTATGTCTTCATCGACCCTCTTCTTTGTTTCAGTAGGCTATGGCTTATGTGTATCGTCCCTCTACATTTGTTATATGTACCGTCTCTGAGCCGTGCTCCTATCTTCAACCTTGATTTCTGCTAGATGACCATGTATTTCTCCTGATCAATACGAACATGTTTTTTGTGTAATGAACCAGATAAGAGCAAACAAGTATGTCGTCTTTTGGGATATTCCAAAAAAAATGGATGCATGGAAATGAAATAAGTCAACCATATTGTTATATATTTATATTGACAATTTAATTGATGAGTTCTCCCTGCTAGTAACCTCATTTACAAGGACAGGTTTATATTTTAGGCATGATTGTCTTAGCATATTGTTTGGTCATGGAAGGAACCCGAGAAGTAGATTTATGTTATATTTTTCAGTGTGTTTTCAGTTGTGTTTTCATGTTAATATGTATAATGTATTATGTTTTATAGTTCATTAGTTGTTCAGGTACAAATATCTTATATAATATATTTGTTTAAGTTGGAACACATATGTGTTACAAGCCCTACATTGAGGTCTGAATCAATAATGAAGGTTTTTTTGTATAAGCCATAATTTTGTGCTATCCATTTAAAATGGTCACTATTATGTGCACATTGTATAATCCCTAATTTGATTGGTCACTATTTCTTCCATTAAAAATAATATGATGTTGAAACATATATCTGAATGTCGACTATAGATCACATGAATTATGGTGTTGTTTGTTAATCATGTTATAAACATCAATACACCAGCAATGTAGAGCACAACATTCTGCATTGAAATGAAATAGGTCGACCATATGGGATAGGAACAAAACAATTGTTATATATTTATATTGACAATTTAATTAATGAGTTCTCCCTGCTAGTAACCTCATTTACAAGGACAGGTTTATATTTTAGGCATGATTGTCTTAGCATATTGTTTGGTCATGGAAGGAACCCGAGAAGTAGATTTATGTTATATCTGTCAGTGTGTTTTTAGTTGTGTTTTCATGTTAATATGTATAATGTATTATGTTTGATAGTTCATTAGTTGTTCAGGTACAAATATCTTATATAATAGATTTGTTTAAGTTGGAACAAGTATGTGTTACAAGCCCTACATTGAGGTCTGAATCAATAATGAAGGTTTTTTTGTATAAGCCCTAATATTTTGCTATCCATTTAAAATGGTCACTAATATGTGCTCATTGTATAAGCCCTAATTTGATTGGTAACTATTTCTTCCATTAAAAATAATATGATGTTGAAACATATATCTGAATGTCGACTATAGATCACATCAATTATGGTGTTGTTTGTTAATCATGTTATAAACATCAATACACCAGCAATGTAGAGCACAACATTCTGCATTGAAATGAAATAGGTCGACCATATGGGATAGGAACAAATTAATTGTTATATATTTATATTGACAATTTAATTAATGAGTTCTCCCTGCTAGTAACCTCATTTACAAGGACAGGTTTATATTTTAGGCATGATTGTCTTAGCATATTGTTTGGTCATGGAAGGAACCCGAGAAGTAGATTTATGTTATATCTGTCAGTGTGTTTGCAGTTGTGTTTTCATGTTAATATGTATAATGTATTATGTTTGATAGGTCATTAGTTGTTCAGGTACAAATATCTTATATAATATATTTGTTTAAGTTGGAACAAGTATGTGTTACAAGCCCTACATTGAGGTCTGAATCAATAATGAAGGTTTTTTTTGTATAAGCCCTAATTTTGTGCTATCCATTTCAAATGGTCACTATTATGTGCTCATTGTATAAGCCCTAATTTTATTGGTCACTATTTCTTCCATTAAAAATAATATGATGTTGAAACATATATCTGAATGCCGACTATAGATCACCTGAATTATGGTGATGTTTGTTAATCATGTTATAAACATCAATACACCAGCAATGTAGAGCACAACATTCTGCATTGAAATGAAATAGATCGACCATATGGGATAGGAACAAAATAATTGTTATATATTTATATTGACAATTTAATTAATGAGTTCTCCCTGCTAGTAACCTCATTTACAAGGACAGGTTTATATTTTAGGCATGATTGTCTTAGCATATTGTTTGGTCATGGAAGGAACCCAAGAAGTAGACTTATGTTATATCTATCAGTGTGTTTTCAGTTGTGTTTTCATGTTAATATGTATAATGTATTATGTTTGATAGGTTATTAGTTGTTCAGGTACAAAAATCTAATGTAATATATTTGTTTATGTTGGAACAAGTATGTGCTATAAGCCCTACATTGAGGTCTGAATCATTCATGTAGGTTTTTTTTATGTCAACTTTTCAAAACTAGAATTGGGACACCCTAATTTTGATCATTCATGTTAGCTTGAATGAATGATTTTAATGTTAGTTTGAATGCATGATTTTAATTTTCATGTACGACCAAAATGTACACCCATTATATTCTGTTGATTATATTGCAAGTAATCCAACTATTTCGGCTAATCTGTATTCCCTCTGAACTTCTTGTATGTACCGTCCCTGACCCTGTCGCTGGCTGTGCAACTCTATTCAACCTTCAATTCAGCTTCCCAGGTATATCTCATGAGCAATACGAACACGTTAATGTGAATGTCATGCTGAATGCTTGCTATTTATGTAGTTTTCCTGTAATGAACATATTGGATGATGCGTTTGCTAAAACCATTTCAAATTTAACAACAATTTCAAATTTGTTGTACAAATTCTAGATCTTATGTCTGGTTGCGGCATTGATGAGACAATATGACATGGGTTATTGCTTTAAACAAGTTATTGCTTTCAATACAAGTTATTGCTTTCAACTGCGTAGTCTCATAGTAGGTTCATATAACAATTTTCATTTAAACAGCCATACTAAAGTGATATATCGCAGTGTCATTGGTACTATGGCTACACCCGACCCGAGGTTCCATATTGCATGGTCGAAAGAGTTGGATGAGGCTCTGGTTGCGGCATTGAGGAGACAATATGACATGGTTAGGTGCGTCGATGGAATATTTACTAGGGACGCATGGAGGGAGACACTACGTGATTGGCATATTAGGATGGGGAGGAATGAGGGTACATTGGATCAGTTAAAAACTCAGTGGAAGAACCTCAGGAGAGACTATGCAAAGATAAAACTGGTGACCAACAAAAGTGGTGTTGGATGGGATGACAATAGGCACAAGCCAATATTGCCTGACACCCCAGAGTGGAGGGAGGCACTTGTGGTATGTCTAATTATATACACTCCCCTGACTATTATATATTAAATTAAACTTGTTAATATTGACCTAATTAGTAGTTGTCCCCTATTTTAGGCAAACAAGGAACTAGCGAGATTGATCAACAAACCATTCTACCACTACCACGACGTCGAGCGGATGGGGGGGAGGAACATAGCTAGGGGCCATCATGCAATGTCCTCAACTGATAGACAACCTCCTTCTGATGTTGCATCTGAAGATGATGTTGCTGTTGACCTAGATGCATATGATTCATTTATCAGCCCAGAACCGACCGGTCCAACCGGTCCAACCGGTTTCACTGAAGACATGGTTAATTCTGGGACGCAAAGTGAGGACACCAACGACGAATCACACAACCAAGGTGTTGCTGCAAGGACTCCCACCACGACCAGACGTAGGAAGTGAGCGTCAAGCTTACTGGACAGTTATGTCCTGTCTAATGATGTCGTGTTCGAATTCACAAAGGTGTTTGCCAAGGTACATGAGATGGGCAGTGGAATTGCTGCTAGGTCTAATGATAAAGACGAATACCAAACCATTTTGCACCACTTTCATGCAAACTACCCTGACGCCCCTGTTCCAGTTTTTACCACTCTTGTGCATGCCATAAAAGATCCAGCTAACTGTAACGTTTACCTAGGCCTTATGGACACCCCAAAAAAAATTACCATTTGGTTGCAAGACTTATGGGAAATGAATAACACAGCTTCTGCAACTTCTGCATCACAATCACCCTTCACACCACAATCTCCACCGTACTTTTGAGGTTGTGTAACTTATTAAGAACTATATCAGTATCCTGCCTTTTATTTGATGAACTTTATCAAAAATTGTTGTACTATTTTATTCCGTTGGGAACAATCTCTGAACTATGGTACTATGTAATGGTTTATCTTGTTATTTGATATTTGGTCAGTATTTGCTATTTTGTCGCTATAGCCCTAATTTCATTTATGCAATATGTCAATATTTCCCTGATGCAGATAATCACTTTTAATTATAGACGTGATGGTCGGTATTCATCCATATGAAACAACTGATGACATTCTACAACTATTGGATCTTATGTTTGGTACGGCTAATGACATTGCTAACGCAATATCCTACCAAATAACTGACCAAATTTCCCACAATATCATGCAAAATTCAGACGCCGCACCCACACACCAACCAATACCGAGATCGGTTAGTATTAGGAGCGGTCATCAAAAGGTTTTAGAAATAATAACCGGCCATGAAAGGAGGGCGTACGATCTCTACCGTATGCTACCCAACACGATTTTATCCTTTATTGACAAACTTGAGGACCGAGGTTTGTTGAAAAGTACCAGAGGTGTGTCATCAGTGGAGGCAGTTTGCTACTTCCTTCAAATGGTTGTCCATGGCCATACCAATCGTGTTCTTGCTGAGGACTACATTCACAGTGGTGAGACCATAAGTAGAAAGTTTAACGAGGTGTTGGATGCAGTGTGTGCTTTGTGAAACAAATATATTGTCATTCCAACTGCATCCACAACTCCACACTGCCGCATCGCTGAGAGTTCAAGATTTTAACCTTACTTCAAGGTATGACCTATTGGGTTTTAGGGGAGATAGAAAAGGTAGTGGAAACAAAAAAATTTCTCCCCCAACCCATACCGAGGAAACGCGTCAACGTCTATATAATAGGAAAGGATGGTTTGTGGAATCATACCTTGTCCCGAGGCTTGCTCGGCGACAATACCTCACGCAATGCGCGGTCTTCAACTCCGGTCTTGGACGGTGTCTGTGCAGCTCCTGTTCGCACCGGGACTGACGACTCCTCCTCCTACCGGACTGTCGGATGACAGTTGTCCTCCTAAGCGGCAGTGTCCTCCCGCCTCCGTAGTAGTCCACTCGGACCACCTGGAACTCCACTCTCCTTGTCCCACAAGGAAGTGGAAGGAGTCGCACCCTCCTGTTGACGTACTAGTCGCCAACACACTCTCCTGCTACCAGTTGCAACAGCAGTTGTCCTTCCCTTGCTGCACCTCCCTTTTGCGGGAAGCACTTGCTCGGGATCTCTCACGGTTACCAAAACCAGAGAGAACGACAACTTCGCAAAGCAACCGGCTTGCATTGAGTTGTACTCTGAGAAGCCCCCAATACCCCTATATATATAGGCGGGTCATGGGACAGGGTTCTCTGTGCCCGGCAATATGGGACTAAAGCAGGAGTAGAAGGGTTCGAGAATTTTCCACAAAAAGCAACCGGTTCGCAACTTGAAATGATCGGTTCACAACTGAACCGATCGGTTGGACCTGAGCCGATCGTTTGGGGCACTCCAACTGATCGGTTGGTTCCCTGAACCGATCGGTTCATGGTCCTAATCCGGCTCAAAAAGACTTTCCTTGTTTCGTTCTCAATTGGTATCGAATACCAATGTTATTCCCAATCGAATTGGGCAATTTGAAACCAAAGGAAAATTCTTGCCGACATGACTTTCCCAACTGGTCGGTTGCACCAGTTGAGCCGATCGGTTCAACTCTTGAACCGGTCATTTCAACCTGGGCATGAGCCGATCGGCCTGGACACTCCAGCCGACCGGATCAGCACCTCAGCCGACCGGTTCATCACATGAGCCGATCGGTTGGGAGCACAGGTTGGGCAAAATCAGTCAATTGCGATTTCAATCAATCCGATACTCCAATCAATGCGTCCAACACCTTGAACCATACGATATTGAGCCATCGAATGATTGAGTGTTTAATTGAACTACTAAACTCCTTTAGTAATCAATCTAAATGTTGCTTGTGGACAAAACTCCTCTTCCAGGTTAAATCCTATGTGTGTGACCCTGCAGGTCCATTTCACATTGGCAGTGAAAGTCCATAACACTTATGACTTCACAAGCAAAGAGCGGTGCCTAGTCACACATCAGTGCTACCCAAGTGAAAATAGAAAGTTGGAGAACAACTTTCATCCTACAATCTGTGAATGGTGTTACAGTGAATGTATAATTCCTTTGTCACTGATATCCCGAATGAACTCAAGGCATGGAACAGTCATCCTGTCAACGTTCATTCACTTTCTTGATCTCAGAGTAGATTGGAGATATGTATGACATCAATATCACATACTGATTCACACATGCGTGCGCACGCCTATCTCAATCCTACTCATCAAGTGGCCTTGGATATCAAACTCCCTTAGGAGGGACAAATCCCATATCTATCACTCACCCCTCAAAAGCCCCATGTGTCAAAGCCACCCAATCATCACCTTTATAACAACCCATGTTTCAGGATTGCGCTTGATGATGTCAAAGTGTGCCCAACGACATGTGTTGAGTGCAGTGATTTCAGGTCTAAGAATCACACTCACCACCATCACTGTGAGTACTGACTGTGACTACCATCTCATGGTTCCATGTGTCAAACTCACGGTGGGTCTGTCCGGTACCTTGTTCTCTAACAAGTACCTATGTGTTTGGTTTGATATCTCTATATCATGACTAATGAAATTCTGTCATCAACCAACACCACAATCTAGTCTTGTGTGTCATTGTTGTCTATCTACCTTCCACAATGACATCTGACTAGGGACATAACAAGAATGTACAAACTCTTAGCATCCGTATGATCTCATCGTTCAGGTCATGAACCTGAAGGCATACGTCATTGAGTACTGTCATTCTCTAGACATTCAATCTGTTCTATCACTATCTCATATGACTGAACCAGAAAGAATTGGAAGCTTGCCTTTGATGTTAATCAAATCAATCTTAATGTACCCCACTAATCATCCCATGATTGGCTCTCAGGGCATACATACCAACAGACTCCCACTTGCACTGCGAGCCAATCACTCTTGAATCATATTCATAGTGATATTGAAACATGTCCCACATGTTACTGTGCTCTAGTGCCAACATAGTGAGTAACGGCAACACCTTGCCAAAGTCTGTACAAATTGCATGTCTCACATCTCTTCGCTGTACGTCATACGTATGAGATGGAGTTGCCGTAATATGCGATCTAGTATTCCTTTGCTAACCTTTAGCCACATTGGATGATCAAGGATTCCAGACTTGTCATCAATGAGTGGAATATCTATAAGTTCATCTCATGAACTTCCAGATCCATATAGTATCTACTGTTGTTCTCTAACGCACAGATACTCGGCATTTCCCTTTTAAATGGTTTTATTGGAACACTTCCAATTATCAACAAACTTTCACTTTTATATATCCTATATATATTTTGCGATTTATCTTCTGTCCTTTCGGAAGTTCGCATCAATGCAACTCTTTACATCGAACTCTTCCTTATCTCCATAGAAATAGTACTTCCCAAGTACTTATCAAGTTCTTATGGTATTCCAATAACCCTTATTGGAAGTAGACAGACATCCACTCGTCATGTCCTACATATGAGTTATCAGGATGAGCACATCATATTGCCATGTCCTACATACAAGATGATGAATGCATTTTATTCTTGCCATGTCATACATGCAAGACAATGGGATGATTACATACATGATACATCCATATCTATTCTTAGTGTTCCCATTCTTCATAAGAATTGGACACTTGGCCTTGGGATACTAACTCCATGTAACATGGACAAGTTTTCTCCCACTGAATCTGTGTACACTGAACCCTTCAGTACAGATTGCCAATGTATGCTTTCTCTTTTCAGGTCAAGAGGTTTTCGAGAACTATCGCTATAGATCTCTATTCCTATCACATAGGAAACATCTCTATCTTCCTTAAAGATAATTTCCACTTTTGGATTTCCATTTTAGAACATTCACATCAATATGTGGAATGTGAATACGCTCCCACTAAATCACAGATCCCTTCTTTATCTTTGACATATCAGTCAAACCCTTTGACTATATCATCAAAGTAAAGATCCATTTTTTAGTTGCTTATACTCAATCAATCACATTGATTAGTCCATTGTAACTTATAGACTTCATTTGCATTAGTGGATTCATAAACCTTATAGGTTGTGTCACGCACACATCCTTGTTTTATTCCTCATAGGAATGCAGTTTTAGTATCCATATGCCAAATGTCTCAGTCATTAAGTTGCAATCAACAAGCATCATCCTTTTCAAAATGTTATCCATGTGTCTTAACACTTAAGACTCATTTGCACTTATGGATTTCATCCAATGAGTGCTACCATAAAGGTCATACCTTATGGTTCACATGGAAATCATTTAGGATGTAATGATCATAAATCATAACTCAAAATTCGATTCCTCATATTCATCTAGATAGTTGACTCATCAAATGAACAACTCATCACATAGATAATTGAGGTGTATCTGTTAAGGATATAAGAACTCACAACCCTTGTGATTCTTAATCTCCTTTATTAGTGTGGGGTATTCTTTTGTTGGGAAGAATTCAGTTATTTTGATAATCATTCTCTAACTCCTTAGAGTATGATTCCTTCTTGATTTAGACAACACCATGCCTTAATCATGAGTTCACTATGATACACTATCATAATCACTCATAAGGATCTCAAACATTTGGTCCAAGTATTTTATTCATTGATCTCATCAAGAATTAATACTTTACCAAATTTGTACTTCATTTATGATAATCTTGAACACTTCAAGATATTCATATTGGTATTTCTCTAAACACCATTTGAAGTATTAGCATTCGCTCCAATAGGTATGTAAATACATCACATGTATTATACCTAATAGGATAATCATTCTCCCACTACCATTAGTGAAGATTGATTAATCATGTCCAAGATATTCATGTCTCTTACTGGTTCTCTAACCAAAAGAGTCTAGATTTATCCATCATATGGAAACTAGAAATGAATTTCTTATGATATATGCTAATTTAATTGTTTGAGTTATCAATAACTTTAGGTATCATTTTATCTTATGCATACCATGTATCACAAGATAAACAAGGCATTGCCACAAAGATCATATCTTTGAGATTGAAACATCAACTTTATTAATTGTCATCATTGTCATACAATATGCAATAATAAAGTGTTTCTATCTATTGGAAATATATGAAATAGCAGTTCTCAACTCTATTTCGTACCCTTTAGGCTGAAATAAACTGAAAGATACTCCTATTTATGGCAGCAACACTTGCTCCAATGATGGGTACTTCTTTCTTGGTCCTTTCACAAAGGCCATCACTTCTTTGTGGATATTGCATATCATATATGACATATCCATATCTTGGTATCATATACCTCAGATAAAGAAGTGGTTCATTTCCTGATACCTTAGGTGGAGATCTCCATCCCCTCCTTCATCTTCTTTTGTTCTTTCAGATATAGAGGGAAATCCCTCATACACCCTTTCCCCATGTGCCTTGAGGCTGAAGACGGCTTCGATTTCTGGCTAGCATCAGAACACTTCTTAGCTTTGCCCTTGTCCTTGCCCTTAAGAATTACCTTTTCTTTGATCACATCAAAGATTATGGTTTGTCTTTCTTTATCTTTGCCTCTACTATCCTCAACATGTCCAACAACTCTATCAACGCTTGTCAAAGTTGTTCATGTTGTAGCTTATCATGAATTGTATGATTCTCACAACATTTGCAGTATCATACCAATAGCCAACTCTTGGCTCAGAGGGAATCCTTCTTAATCAGGTTTTCCACATACCCAATCACATTGAGTGTGTGAATACCTTACTGGATCTCCTTCTCTCATGACATACTAGGACAGTATCTTGGAGACATCATATGTCTCATGTTGTCTCTGCAACTCATAGTTCAGAGAACACAACATCAAGCACTCCTCATCAATGTCATCCTCAGTATGCTTCCATAAGCATACTTTCAGCCATTGATGTTGTGGGATCGAGTTCCTCTGGTTCTGGTATAACTAGGACTTAGAGCTTTCACTCTTTGATTGAGAACACTTCTCATCATCATCCTAACCAGTCGTGGAATTATTCCCATTTAATTTGTTGGTCTCAAAGACCGATCGTATATAAAGTGATTTGTTGATTAACCATTTATTTTAACAATAGGAAATATATGCAATTTTAGTCCAAAAACTCATTTTTGACTTATTTGATTGATTTGAAAAATTGACGATAAAATTAGGCCTTTAATTAATTATCGCTCCCACCATTTTACTTCAAATTGATAGCCCTCAGCATCAATTCGGAAGATTGCAGCGTACAACCTTCTAGTGGGCAAGATCCTGAAATCCTCTAAGTCATGAGTCAGCTAAGGCTGATCGCCCACAACTTAGATCTCTCAGGTAGGCAACTCTTGCCAATTGCATCATATGCAACTCTTGATAAGATGTCATATACAACTCCTTGCAATGATCATCTCCATGCCTCAAGGCGCTAGATCCTATCCAGGTCACCTTGTTAAGTCCGACCCAAAGCAAACACGATGAACATGCACCCTGCTAGGGCAGACCCACACATTCATCCTTCACGCTTCCACGAGGTAGACGGTGCACCACGCTAGGGCGTGCCCACACTTGGTCGAACAAGCTTTTCACGTGTGTCGCATTTGGAAGGCATCTAAAACTTAATATTTTAATGAGGTATTTGATTTTATATACATATACATATCCAATCACCACAATACATAGTATGTATCATATACATGCTATATCCCACAGAAAACATGCACAAACGATAAAAAGCGATGATTATGGCCATCCTAATGTGATTCCTCGATCCAAGAGGAATCACGGTCATCTAGGTCAACATCACATGCAACCTGTACAAGATGAACTCTGTGCCTTGCCATCCGAGTTGATCATCTCATCACATGAATGATCTGTACTCTCCAGCCGGTCGTCTGGGTGCCACCAGCCGATCGGTTGGCTCCTCCAACCGATCGGTTCGCCTGGTCGTCGTGCATCTTGTCATGTCCGCCACCCGCTCGTCTCGTTCCTCGATCCGGTCATCAACCGATTGGTTCACTCCTTGAACCGACCGTCTGCAAGGTCAGCCGATCGGTTCACGCCTTGAAACGATCGTCTGAGCAGTCGTCTTGATGTCCTCCGGTCTTCGACATAACAGGAAATAAAATCTATCCTATTATTACATTGCTTAAAAGAAGAAATCCCGAGTTACATTCGGGGGAGCAAAGGTAGGAAAGAATCTTGAATTATTTCGAGTTACATCAGGAATAAGAGAGGGAAGATCGGTGCGCAGACCGAGATGCAAGCAACCACAAACAACCACACACATATAGGGGTTTATAGGCCATAATCACGCTACACACATCCACCACAAAACTCGTTTAAGGGTGACATGTATCGAGTGCATTAATAATACATATCATATATGTAATTTGGGATTTGTGGATTTAGGATTGGACATGCATAAAGCCAATATTATTCGCATCGTATGCAATAAATAAAGGCGACAAACCAAAATCGATCATATCGATATTCCTAAAATATAGAGCAGTTGACCTCGCTCTGATACCACTGTTGGGTTTTAGGGGAGACAGAAAAGGCAGCGGAAACAAAAAATTTTCTCCCCCAACCCATACCGAGGAAACGCGTCAACGTCAATATAATAGGAAAGGATGGTTTGTGGAATCATACCTTGTCCCAAGGCTTGCTCGGTGAAAATACCTCGTGCAATGCGCGGTCTTCAACTCCGGTCTTGGACGCTGTATGTGCAGCTCCTGGTCGCACCGGGACTGACGACTCCTCCTCCTACCGGACTGTCGGATGACAGTTGTCCTCCTAAGCGGCAGTGTCCTCCCGCCTCTGTAGTAGTCCACACGGACCACCTGGAACTCCACTCTCCTTGTCCCACAAGGAAGTGGAAGGAGTCACACCCTCCTGTTGATGTACTAGTCGCCAACACACTCTCCTGCTACCAGTTGCAACTGTAGTTGTCCTTCCCTTGCTGCACCTCCCTTTTGCGGGAAGCACTTGCTCGGGATCTCTCACGGTTACCAAAACCAGAGAGAACGACAACTTCACAAAGCAACCGGCTTGCATTGAGTTGTACTCTGAGAAGCCCCCAATACCCCTATATATATAGGCGGGTCATGGGACAGGGTTCTCTGTGCCCGGCAATATGGGACTAAAGCAGGAGTAGAAGGGTTCGAGAATTTTCCACAAAAAGCAACCGGTTCGCAACTTGAAATGATCGGTTCACAACTGAACCGATCGGTTCGGCCATTGAGCCGATCGGTTGGACCTGAGCCGATCGTTTGGGGCATTCCAACCGATCGGTTGGTTCCCTGAACCGATCGGTTCATGGTCCTAATCCGGCTCAAAAAGACTTTCCTTGTTTCGTTCTCAATTGGTATCGAATACCAATGTTATTCCCAATCGAATTGGGCAATTTGAAACCAAAGGAAAATTCTTTCCGACATGACTTTCCCAACTGGTCGGTTGCACCAGTTGAGCCGATCGGTTCAACTCTTGAACCGGTCATTTCAACCTGGGCATGAGCCGATCGGCCTGGACACTCCAGCCGACCGGTTCAGCACCTCAGCCGACCGGTTCATCACATGAGCCGATCGGTTGGGAGCACAGGTTGGGAAAAATCAGTCAATTGCGATTTCAATCAATCCGATACTCCAATCAATGCGTCCAACACCTTGAACCATACGATATTGAGCCATCGACCGATTGAGTGTTTAATTGAACTACTAAACTCCTTTAGTAATCAATCTAAATGTTGCTTGTGGACAAAACTCCTCTTCCAGGTTAAATCCTATGTGTGTGACCCTGCAGGTTAATTTCACGTTGGCAGTGAAAGTCCATAACACTTATGACTTCACAAGCAAAGAGCGGTGCCTAGTCACACATCAGTGCTACCCAAGTGAAAGTAGAAAGTTGGAGAACAACTTTCATCCTACAATCCGTGAATGGTGTTACAGTGAATGTATAATTCCTTTTTCACTGATATCCCGAATGAACTCAAGGCATGGAACAGTCATCCTGTCAACGTTCATTCACTTTCTTGATCTCAGAGTAGATTGAAGGAGATATGTATGACATCAATATCACATATTGATTCACACATGCGTGCGCACGCCTATCTCAATCCTACTCATCAAGTGGCCTTGGATATCAAACTCCCTTAGGAGGGACAAATCCCATATCTATCACTCACCCCTCAAAAGCCCCATGTGTCAAAGCCACCCAATCATCACCTTTATAACAACCCATGTTTCAGGACTGCATTTGATGATGTCAAAGTGTGCCCAACGACATGTGTTGAGTGCAGTGATTTCAGGTCTAAGAATCACAGTCACCACCATCACTGTGAGTACTGACTGTGACTACCATCTCATGGTTCCATGTGTCAAACTCACGGTGGGTCTGTCTGGTACCTTGTTCTCTAACAAGTACCTATGTGTTTGGTTTGATATCTCTATATCATGACTAATGAAATTCTGTCATCAACCAACACCACAATCTAGTCTTGTGTGTCATTGTTGTCTATCTACCTTCCACAATGACATCTGACTAGGGACATAACAAGAATGTACAAACTCTTAGCATCCGTATGATCTCATCGTTCAGGTCATGAACCTGAAGGCATACGTCATTGAGTACTGTCATTCTCTAGACATTCAATATGTTCTATCACTATCTCATATGACTGAACCAGAAAGAATTGGAAACTTGCCTTTGATGTTAATCAAATCAATCTTAATGTATCCCACCAATCATCCCATGATTGGCTCTCAGGGCATACATACCAACATGACCATCACTTAGTTGACCATTGTCCATTCCATTGTTAATATAACCACTATCGTCATCGTTGAGTGTGGTATTTACTTGCATATTTCTTATATACTTGTCTTAGGATGCCATTGGGGCAATTGACAGGACACACGTCCCTATTTTGGTGAAGCGCGAAAAGCAGAACCGATATAGGAATAGAAAAGGGAATGTTTCTGTTACGAACCGCGTCGAGCTTATTCCGTAAGTATGCTGTTAAGCATGTGTTTAGCTGATGTGTTAAGTTATAAGCCTGTGCTTGTTAATAATGTTTAAAATGGATATGATATGTGCTTAGTGTGTTTTCTAGCTTCTAAAGCGTGTAGGATCTTACGCTTGAAGCGTTGCCAGAGAAATTGTTCGAATCTGACTTTCGAGTCAAAAGTTGCATATTTTTGGGCTTTTAGGGACCTGTTTGTAATTTTTTAAAGTTTCGAACTTTGCAATTAGGCCCCTAAGTTTCTTCCTTATCCTTTCTCTCTTCCTTATCTCGTTTCACTTTCATAGAAACGAGAGAACGCTTCTGCGTTCTTCTTCCTTGCGTGAGAAAGAGAGAGAGAGAGAGAGAGAGAGAGAGGGAGCTGAGAAGGGAAAAGCGCTGGAGCTTCATTTTGCTTCGATCAGCTGCTGCAGTTCGTCCTTTCCCTCCGTGGATCTCCTTCTCCGCCAATTCAAATCGGATTTGCAGCCGGAGCTGCGTTTGTAGGGAAAACGATCAAGGGATTGGGGTGCACGGAGCAGCCCTAGCTTGTTTCTTTCTTCCCTTCAGGTGCGGTTTAGTGATATGCATCGATTGCGAATGTTTTGTGGTGTTTGTTCGAGATTTGCCCGTCGATTCGAGAGAAATCGACTTTTGCAGGCCGTTTTTGTTTTCTGCCTGTGCGCGGTTCGGCCGAGTTTCTATTCGGTCGGCCGAGTTCCTTCTTAGGGCTATCGTACTGTGTTTTTGGATCGGCCGAGTTTAAGTCTTTGGTCGGCCGAGTTTCCTAGTTAGATAAGCGAACAACGTTTTTGTCGGCCGAGTTTGGGTTCTGATCGGCCGAGTTTCCTTGTAGGTATTTCAAGCGGTGTGTTGGTCGGCCGAGTTCCCCAGGGGATCGGCCGAGTTTCCAGCTGGTCGGCCGAGGTTGGTCGGCCGAGTTCTAGATTCTGGGAAGTGTTCGGCCGAGTTCCAAAGTGGTCGGCCGAGTTTCAAGTGGTGAGTGGCAGTTCATTTAGAAATCATTATTTAACTCATTTTAAATGCTTATTTGCTTCAGAATCAGTTGATATGACCTTTAAACAGTGTAGCATGTACATTTTAGTATGATAAGTTCATTAGAACTTGAAATGCGTGATCAGAATGATGAGAAAGAGGAAATTCTATATTTTACAGTTGTAATGCGATATTCCTGTTTAATTGTTTATCTGTTAATTAATTAATAGATCTAGGTGCCCTAACACCGTAGAACCCCTAAGAGGTATCTGCAACTTAGGGGTGAAACTCATGTTGCAACATCATCCGTGCCTGTGTCACGAACAAACGAGGAAATAGAGGCAGTGTTCAACAACAACGCGTGCGGAGTCACAGTGGCACTGGAGGAAAAAAAATAATGGGGGTTATTCAACATTAATCCGTGCGGAGTCACGGTGGTAACCCCGTGAGACTCTCCGCCTATGTACTCAGGTTAGAGGAGGAGTCTAGAGCACTTGGAGTAGTGCATTGAGGCCGGAGAGCCTGTAGGCCGGAGAGCCTGTGGTCCTGTGGCAGAGCAGGGCTGGCGTCAGACTTAGCATTTCCCGGGTGTGTCGCTAAGTCTTGTACGGTGGGACCGTAGCATGAACTTGCTGCGGATCTTTATATGCAGAGTACACTACATATATTTAGGGCAAAATAATAAAATGAATAAGAAATCATTTAGGATCACTAGTAAATTTATAAATCTGTTTATTTATCTGAAATGCCTGTTGATGCATAGAAATGTGATTATTACCTGTATATTTGTCATGTCAATAGAACTGCCCTGTTTGAACTGTATAGTTATTTATTTCAGTTATAAACCTGACGATTTGTTTAGTGATAGCTAAGTGAAATGTTATTCACTGAGCGAGTAGGCTCATCCCTCTACTCAAACATTTTTCAGGTCAGCATCAGCATTAGGAGTCGGAAGGATCGTTTCATCCTAACGCCTAGTTGATAAAAGGTTTGTAGTTAGTCTAGTTAGAGGTCTCTTAGTCCATTCCCCTCGATCCTCGGGACAAGGTGTGAGTGAGAGAGAGAATGTGTACACAGATGTAAATTAATGTTATGCTTTCTTTATGTTAATCAATGTATTATACTGTAGATCTTGCTTGTATCCTTAATTAGTTAAATAGAAAAGTTCCTGCAGTTTGCTCAGTTTTCTGATTACAGTTTAAACTTGGTTATCATTTAAATGTTTTTATTTGCTTTAAAAAGTGACGAATGGTTGGTTATGTGTTAATCCCACTTGTCGTGCCCTAATTTCGTGGTTTGTGGCTAATGTGAGATTGGGGCGTGACAAATTTTTGGTATCAGAGCCATAGGTTTGAGTACTTAGTTACTCAAGATCAGGGGACGTATATGAGACCAATAGGATTAAGGTTTAGGTGTCTTTCTTCTATCTGTAGTTTTCTAACAGGAAATATTCTGTTATATCATTGCAGATGGCAGGAAGAGGCTTTGATCGTGATGATCAGGCCGAGAGCCATGTTGGCCCTGACCTTCGGTACTTGGGTCCAGGTGGTGGTGACCACGTGGATGATGCATCCAGGATGTATAGGATGTTCCTGGAGACCAAAGAGAGGTACAAGGCTGATAGGCGAGATTCTTCTTCTACCAGTAGTAAGGATCTGATGCGATCTTATGAGCTTGTGAAAAAGCTTGGTGGAACAGAGTTTAGTGGCACTACAGATCCCGCCGAAGCTGATGAGTGGTTTAGACAGATAGAAAAGGTCTTTCGTCTGATCATCACGATCAAAGCCTCTTCCTGCCATCTGCAATGATATAACAGAATATTTCTTGGAACTTCCAGAAGATAAGAAGATTAGTCGTGCAGTCTACCTTTTGACAGGCGATGCAGAGTTGTGGTGGCGTGGTGTGGAAGAAAAGAGGGGAGGTACAGAGCTTTCCTGTCAGGATTTCTCTGAGGAGTTTCATCTCAAATTCTATCCACCCACTTTCCTTAATGAGAAAATCAGGCAGTTACAGAATATCAAGCAGGGGAACATGACAGTTACAGAGTATGAAGCGCTTTTCACACGGTTAGCGAACTTCTGTCCACAGCTTGTTCCCGATAACATAGAAAGATGCAGAAGGTTTCAAGAAGGGCTGAGGCCAGAGATTCGGCATACAGTTTCTGCTACTAGTAGGAGGAACAGAGAGAACTTTGGTGAGTTTGTTGAGGCTGCTAGACAGGTTGAAGAATCTGTGAATGCTGACAGGGTGCCTGAGTCTAAGAAAAGATCTGCAGATTTCAGTAGAGGACAGTCCAGTAGTGGATACAGAGGTGGAGGTAGAGGTTTCTTTTCCAAACTCGGGCGTGGCTTTAGCTGTTTCGGCAGACAGAGATCTGAGGATGTTGCTCCTTCTAGAGGCAGAGGGGGATACAACCCAGGGAGATGGGGCAGTGCGTCTAGTGGACGGTCTTCTGGGTCGTCAATGTCAGTGACAGGTCCCCAGAGACAAGAGACACCGCCATGTGACAAATGTGGAAGACCACACACTGGTCAGTGTTGGGGTCCAAGTTGTTTTGTCTGTGGACAAGTAGGACACCTAAAAAGGGAATGTCCTCAGCTTCAGCAAGTAGCATCACAAGCTTTCCAGCCTCAGTACAATGATGTTTCGAGTTCTTCTGTGGCTTCTGGCTCTAGAGGTGGTGGAGTACCTAGTGGCAGGAGTGGTCAGAGAGGACAGCGTGGCAGAGGGAGAGCTTCAGCACGTTTCTTTTTGTTGACACCTCAGGAAGGTATAATTTCTTCACAAGTTGTTACGGGAGAGATGTTTTTGTTTAATAGTATACCAGTTTCAGTTTTGATAGATCCGGGAGCTACTCATTCTTTTATATGACGTTCTTTAGTTGATGAACTTAATCTGTTAACTCAAGAGTTGGCAGACGAGTTAGTGTTGAGGGTTCCACTAGGTGGACCAACAGTTTTATCTGAGTCTTGCCCCGGATGCTTGTTATCTTTTGGAGGTTTTACCTTTGCTGCTAATCTCATACCCTTGGATGTAAATACCTTTCAAGTCATCTTGGGTATGGATTGTCTTGAAACATATCGAGTGCAACTCGATTGTTGGAAGAAGGAAGCTACCTTTCAACTAGGGGAATTTTCTTGTATCTTTACTGGAGACAGGAAAGTTCTGCCTACGTGCATAATATCAGCTGCAGTAGCTGATAAGATGTTACAGAAAGGATGTGAAGCATTCCTTGCTCATGTAGTTGACACCAGAGCAGAGAAGAGCACCGCCAGTGTTTATGATGTGCCCGTGGTTTGTGAGTTTTCTGATGTTTTTCCAGAAGATTTTCCAGGCCTACCTCCTGTCAGAGACGTGGATTTTGAAATTCAGATATATTCAGGTAGTCATCCAGTAGCACTGCCAGCCTATAGAATGGCACCTGCAGAGTTGAAGGAACTCAAGGTGCAGTTGCAGGAGTTGCTAGATAAGGGTTTCATTAGACCCAGTTCTTCACCGTGGGGTGCTCCAGTCCTGTTTGTTAAGAAAAAGGATGGTACCATGCGTCTCTGTATAGATTACATGCAATTGAACAAGATCACTATTAAGAACAAGTATCCATTGCCAAGAATAGATGATCTGTTTGATCAGTTGCGTGGAGCGACGATCTTTTCTAAGATTGATTTGAGATCTGGATATCATCAGCTTAGGATAAAGGCTTCTGATATTCCCAAAACAGCTTTCAGAACCAGGTATGGGCATTATGAGTTTTTGGTCATGTCATTTGGGCTGACCAATGCCCCAGCAGCCTTTATGGATATGATGAATCGGATTTTCAAACCGTTCCTAGATCAGTTTATTGTAGTCTTTATAGATGGTATTCTGATCTACTCCAGTAATGATGAGCAGCATGAGAAACACCTGAGAGTAGTGTTGCAGTTGTTGAGACAACACCAGTTGTTTGCTAAATTTAGCAAATGCGAGTTCTGGTTGGCCGAGGTAGCATTTCTTGGACATGTTATCTCGAAAGATGGAGTTAGCGTTGACCCTAAGAAAGTTGATTATGTGTTTCAGTGGGAATAGCCTAAAACTCCTACTGAGATCAGAAGTTTCTTGGGTTTGGCAGGTTATTACAGGAGGTTCATACAGAACTTCAGTGTGTTAGCATCACCCTTGACACGCTTGACGAGGAAGGATGTACCGTTTGTTTGGTCTGATAACTGTGAGAAACGTTTTCATATCTTGAAGAGGAAGTTGACTTCAGCACCAGTGTTGGTTTTGCCAGAAGTAGAAAAGGGTTATACAGTGTTCTGCGAGAGACGAGGTCTACTTGAAGGTTTCGCCGTGGAAGGGAGTACTGAGGTTTGGCAAGAGGGGTAAGTTGACCCCTAGGTATATGGGTCCATATCCTATTGTTGTGAGGATAGGACTTGTAGCTTACAGGTTGGATTTGCCGTCTGAGTTGGCAAATCTTCATGATGTCTTCCACGTGTCTATGCTGAAAAAGTGTCATCCCGGTACAGAGAAGATTCTAGATTCAGAACCGGCGCAACTGAGAATGGATGTGTCCTATATTGAAGGACCAGTGCAAATAGTTGATCATCGGATCAAAAAGCTTAAGAACCGCGAGATTCCTTTAGTGAAGGTTTTGTGGAGAAACCATAATCTTGAAGAAGCTACATGGGAGCTAGAGTCTGAGATGCGTAGCAAGTTTCCTTTTCTCTTCTAGGAATTTCGAGGATGAAATTCTTATAAGGGAGGGAGATTGCTACGAACCGCGTCGAGCTTATTCCGTAAGTATGCTGTTAAGCATGTGTTTAGCTGATGTGTTAAGTTATAAGCCTGTGTTTGTTAATAATGTTTAAAATGGATATGATATGTGTTTAGTGTGTTTTCTAGCTTCTAAAGCGTGTAGGATCTTACGCTTGAAGCGTTTCCAGAGAAATCGTTCGAATCCGACTTTCGAGTCAAAAGTTGCATGTTTTTGGGCTTTTAGGGACCTGTTTGTAATTTTTGAAAGTTTCAAACTTTGCAATTAGGCCCCTAAGTTTCTTCCTTATCCTTTCTCTCTTCCTTATCTCGTTTCACTTTCACAGAAATGAGAGAACGCTTCTGCGTTCTTCTTCCTTGTGTGAGAAAGAGAGAGAGAGAGAGAGAGGGAGCTGAGAAGGGAAAAGCGCTGGAGCTTCGTTTTGCTCCGATCAGCTGCTGCAGTTCGTCCTTTCCCTCCGTGGATCTCCTTCTCCGCCAATTCAAATCAGATTTGCAGCCGGAGCTGCGTTTGCAGGGAAAACGATCAAGGGATTGGGTGCACGGAGCAGCCCTAGCTTGTTTCTTTCTTCCCTTCAGGTGTGGTTTAGTGATATGCATCGATTGCGAATGTTTTGTGGTGTTTGTTCGAGATTTGCCCGTCGATTCGAGAGAAATCGACTTTTGCAGGCCGTTTTTGTTTTCTGCCTGTGCGCGGTTCGGCCGAGTTTCTATTCGGTCGGCCGAGTTCCTTCTTAGGGCTATCGTACTGTGTTTTTGGATCGGCCGAGTTTAAGTCTTTGGTCGGCCGAGTTTCCTAGTTAGATAAGCGAACAGCGTTTTTGTCGGCCGAGTTTGGGTTCTGATCGGCCGAGTTTCCTTGTAGGTATTTCAAGCGGTGTATTGGTCGGCCGAGTTCCCCAGGGGATCGGCCGAGTTTCCAGCTGGTCGGCCGAGGTTGGTCGGCTGAGTTCCAGATTCTGGGAAGTGTTCGGCCGAGTTCCAAAGTGGTCGGCCGAGTTTCAAGTGGTGAGTGGCAGTTCATTTAGAAATCATTATTTAACTCATTTTAAATACTTATTTGCTTCAGAATCAGTTGATATGACCTTTAAACAGTGTAGCATGTACATTTTAGTATGATAAGTTCATTGGAACTTGAAATGCGTGATCAGAATGATGAGAAAGAGGAAATTCTATGTTTTACAGTTGTAATGCGATATTCCTGTTTAATTGTTTATCTGTTAATTAATTAATAGACCTAGGTGCCCTAACACTGTAGAACCCCTAAGAGGTATCTGCAACTTAGGGGTGAAACTCGTGTTGCAACATCATTCGTGCATGTGTCACGGACAAACGAGGAAATAGAGGCAGTGTCCAACAACAACGCGTGCGGAGTCACGGTGGCACTGGAGGAAAAAAATAATGGGGGTTATTCAACATTAATCCGTGCGGAGTCACGGTGGTAACCCCGTGAGACTCTCCGCCTGTGTACTCAGGTTAGAGGAGGAGTCTAGAGCACTCGGAGTAGTGCATTGAGGCCGGAGAGCCTGTAGGCCGGAGAGCCTGTGTTCCTGTGGCAAAGCAGGGCTGGCGTCAGACTTAGCATTTCCCGGGTGTGTCGCTAAGTCTTGTACAGTGGGACCGTAGCATGAACTTGCTGCGGATCTTTATATGCAGAGTACACTGCATATATTTAGGGCAAAATAATAAAATGAATAAGAAATCATTTAGGATCACAGTAAATTTATAAATCTGTTTATTTATTTGAAATGCCTGTTGATGCATAGAAATGTGATTATTACCTGTATATCTGTCATGTCAATAGAACTGCCCTGTTTGAACTGTATAGTTATTTATTTCAGTTATAAACCTGACGAGTTGTTTAGTGATAGCTAAGTGAAATGTTATTCACTGAGCGAGTAGGCTCATCCCTCTACTCAAACATTTTTCAGGTCAGCATCAGCATCAGGAGTCGGAAGGATCATTTCATCCTAACGCCTAGTTGATAAAAGGTTTGTAGTTAGTCTAGTTAGAGGTCTCTTAGTCCATTCCCCTCGATCCTCGGGACAAGGTGTGAGTGAGAGAGAAAATGTGTACACATATGTAAATTAATGTTATGCTTTCTTTATGTTAATCAATGTATTATACTGTAGATCTTGCTTGTATCCTTAATCAGTTAAATAGAAAAGTTCCTGCAGTTTGCTCAGTTTTCTGATTACAGTTTAAACTTGGTTATCATTTAAATGTTTTTATTTGCTTTAAAAAGTGACGAATGGTTGGTTATGTGTTAATCCCACCTGTCGTGCCCTAATTTCGTGGTTTGTGGCTAATGTGAGAATGGGGTGTGACAGTTTCCATGAATGTCATCGTTGTAGTAGACTTATCAATGGAGTTTACATATATCATGACTGGTTGGGAGGGATCTAGTGCTGACCAAAGGGTACTTCACGCAGCTACAACCACAGGCAGGTTCAAAGTACCCGCTGGGAAGTACTATCTTGTTGATGCAGGGTACTCCAACACCAGCCAATTTCTTACACCATATCGAAATGTTGCTTACCATATAGAAGAGTATCGGGGTAACAGAGGGTCATACACAAGCAAAAAGGAAATGTTCAACCACCGACATGCTCAACTACGTAACGTTGTCGAGCGAGCCTTTGGTGTGTTGAAGAAGAGGTTTTCCTACTTTCATAAAGGAGCGACTTTTCCCGTGCAGTCTCAGTCTCAGATTGTAATGGCTTGTTGTATCGTTCACAATTTTATCCGACGCCAAAATGATGGTGATCCTATGATGGACGAAAACTTGGATGAGCCTCATACTACCACTGACATCTTAAACAAATTGAGTTCTCTCCAACAAACAAGCCAGGCCGATGCTAGAGAGGGAGATGTTTTACGTGAAACTGTTGCCAATTCTATGTGGGCAAATCAGTGATTTATACATTTGTTTTCTAACTTCCAGACATTGAAACATGTTCTACAACATGTTTCACTTACTCCCTTTTTTAAGTAACTTAACGACCAACTTTTATTCTCAAACTGTATTGTTCACTACAATTTTGCCTACTTATAAACAATGTGAAATTATGTCTCATTAGGTTTTCTGTCTAGAAATGGAAAATGGCATGCCATCGTGCCCATGTGGTATGCACTGCACCGTACGAGTGTACATGGATGCCACAGATGTGGCAAATGGACGGTTTGAAGACAACAATCCCCACAAGCCATATTTTACATGTGCTAGGGGTCTTGTACCAACCAGATGCCATATGAGGTTGCCTGCGCAGCAAGTACCACCTACAGTGGCTACTCTGACTGCAATTAGGGATGCAATGGTATCACAGCTCGCATATGCACGTAGCGAATGCAAGTTCTGGTCAGAACATTGTGCCTTTGTCTGTTCAACAAGAGCAGACATGAATAGGTTACAAGAAGAAATTTCAAGTATGCGGGAGAGGTGCTGATATCTTCGCCACCAACTTCAAATAACGAGCGATAATGACTCTTCAATAGAAGAAGATGGATACAATACGTCATAGATATACTATATTATGATATGTCCAAATTAACTGAACTTGTCTGTTGCAATAATATGTCTACTCCTGAACAAATGGTCTTCATATTATCTATGAAAACTATGTCATGAACCCGATATTTTTCTATTAATCATCAATTTTGTTTTATTAGATGTCGATGATTCCATCTGAGGTTCCGAGGTGTGATTGTGGGCTAAATGTAGCCTTACAGCTTAACACAGAGGATGCAGGGTTAAATGACTTTGCCATTCTGAGTCAAAGGTCGGGCGAAATGTATTACATATGCCCTACTCGTGAGGTGTGATAGTACATCAATAAATAATAGATTGTCCTTGTCGAGGCTCCACATTCTAGAGGTTTAGACTCAATATGGGTGATTGTGGATAGACTAACTAAGTCTGCTCACTTTCTTCCTGTCAAGTCAACCTTTGATGTTCCAAAGCTGGCCAAGATTTATGTGGATGAGGTAATCAGATTACATGGGATTCCAGTTTCCATTATTTCTGACAGAGATCCTAAGTTTACATCTAGATTCTGGAATCAGTTACATCGTGCGTTGGGCACAAAGCTGAGGTTCAGTACAGCGTTTCACCCGCATACAGATGGTCAATCTGAAAGGACCATTCAGACTCTTGAAGACATGCTGAGAGCATGCGTTTTGCAGTTTAGAGGCAACTGGGAAGAACATTAAGTCTAATGGAGTTTGCATATAATAATAGCTACCATTCAAGTCTTGGAATGGCCCCATATGAAGCTCTTTATGGCAGGAAGTGTAGATCGCCAGTTTGTTGGTACGAGGTGGGTGAGAAGGAAATCCTTGGACCTGAGCTAGTTGATGTAACTACAGAAAAGATATCAGTAATTAGGGATCAGTTAAAGGCTGCTCAGGACAGACTAGAAAAGTTATGCAGAAAGATGACGTCGACCTCTTGAGTTTGAGGTTGGAGACGAGGTCTACTTGAAGGTTTCACCGTGGAAGGGAGTACTGAGGTTTGGCAAGAGGGGTAAGTTGACCCCTAGGTATATGGGTCCATATCCTATTGTTGAGAGGATATGGACCCATATACCTAGGGGTCAACTTACCCCTCTTGCCAAACCTCAGTACTCCCTTCCACGGCGAAACCTTCAAGTAGACTTCGTCTCCAACCTCAAACTCAAGAGGTCGACGTCGTCTTTCTGCATAACTTTTCTGTCTGTCCTGAGCAGCCTTTAACTGATCCCTAATTACTGATATCTTTTCTGTAGTTACATCAACTAGCTCAGGTCCAAGGATTTCCTTCTCACCCACCTCGTACCAACAAACTGGCGATCTACACTTCCTGCCATAAAGAGATTCATATGGGGCCATTCCAAGACTTGAATGGTAGCTATTATTATATGCAAACTCCATTAGACTTAAGTGTTCTTCCCAGTTGCCTCTAAACTGCAAAACGCATGCTCTCAGCATGTCTTCAAGAGTCTGAATGGTCCTTTCAGATTGACCATCTGTCTGCGGGTGAAACGCTGTACTGAACCTCAGCTTTGTGCCCAACGCACGATGTAACTGATTCCAGAATCTAGATGTAAACTTAGGATCTCTGTCAGAAATAATGGAAACTGGAATCCCATGTAATCTGATTACCTCATCCACATAAATCTTGGCCAGCTTTGGAACATCAAAGGTTGACTTGACAGGAAGAAAGTGAGCAGACTTAGTTAGTCTATCCACAATCACCCATATCGAGTCGAAACCTCTAGACGTCCTGGGTAATCCTACCACAAAATCCATTGTGATGTGTTCCCATTTCCATTCAGGTATAGGAAGCGACTGTAAGGTACCAGCAGGTTTCTGATGCTCAGCTTTAACCTGCTGACACACTCCACATCTAGCCACGTACTCAGCCACATCTCTTTTCATACCAGACCACCAGTACAGCTCTTTGAGATTCATGTACATCTTCGTGTTACCTGGATGCATAGCATACATAGAAGCATGCGCTTCCTCAAGAATCTGCTCTTTCAACTCACTGTTTCCAGGTACACACAATCTATCATGAAGATACAGCATGCCTTCATCAGAAAACCCGAACTCTGTTCTCTTTCCTTCTGACATATCCTGCATAATCTGCCTCAACTCATCATCATTCTGTTGTAATTCCTTAATCTGATTATAGAAAGTAGGTCTGACTTGCATCTGAGCAATCAACCCACTTTGTCCAGTCACATTCAAGTCTAAGTTCAATTTCCGCATATCTACAAGCAGGTCTCTCTTGAAACATGCCATAGAAAATGCATCAGCTGTTGAACTTGACTTTCTACTCAAAGCATCTGCTACAACATTTGCTTTACCAGGATGGTAATCGATTGTCACATCATAATCTTTAATCAGCTCAAGCCATCTGCGCTGTCTCAGATTCAAATCTTTTTGAGTGAAGATATACTTCAGGCTCTTATGATCCGTAAACACCTGACATGTCTCACCATACAGATAGTGACGCCATGTCTTAAGAGCATGAACTATAGCAGCCAATTCCAGATCATGAGTAGGGTAATTCTCTTCATTCTTCTTAAGCTGTCTAGATGCGTAAGCCACAACTTTGCCTTCTTGCATCAGTACACAGCCCAAACCTCTCCTGGAAGCATGAGGTTCCGAGGTGTGATTGTGGGCTAAATGTAGCCTTACAGCTTAACACAGAGGATGCAGGGTTAAATGACTTTGCCATTCTGAGTCAAAGGTCGGGCAAAATATATTACATATGCCCTACTCGTGAGGTGTGATAGTACATCAATAAATAATAGATTGTCCTTGTCGAGGCTCCACATTCTTTGCCATTAACTTGTACCTCGTACTATATTTTAGGGAAAAGACTGATGCAGATACTTCCATTGGGCAGTCGATCTCCCCCCAACAATTGATTCATTGAAAGAAGAGATTATGTTACTAACTGTTGAGTGCAAGTCAGTGTGGGGTCAAGCGATAAACATGAAGGACTTCGTTGAAATTCATTACAACTACGATGAATTATACTCTAACAAAAAGTATGAGCATGAGGTTTTAGAACGCAACGTTGCGAGTCTGGAGGAAGATTGTCGTCTACTTCTTGACATCCCTTCACCTCAAATGACTCCATAATGTTGAATGGCAAATGCATTTACATTGTCTTCTATGTTTAGAATGACTGTCAATGGATGTTATGAACATCATACACTTGTTTAATTTAGGCACTTTTATAAACGTCATATTACATTTTAAGTGGTATGAAATTTTTCTTCATGTTGATGAGTTTTTTATTAATGATGTATGTTATTAATCGATTTTTTTCTTAACGTTAGCTGAAACTAAATAATACAATTAATTGTGATATACACCCTTACTTTCATCTGGTCTACCGAGCTTGATATGGTTTTTAGGGGTTTGCTGAGAACCCAATATCACGTGGGTAGATGTATAAATGAAGTATACTCTACATAGGCTTGGATGGAGGCATGGCACCAGTTCTTATACATAACAGGTGGCCCTTACATTTCATTGCCTGAGTTGCAAATGCAATGCCAATACATCAAGAGAGAGTTTGTAAGAGACAATATGTTCATATTGGTAGATTTATTGCCTCCCCCCACATTGGAGGCGCAACAAGGCATTGAACGCAACTTCTTGACGACACGTCGCACTTACCCACCAGGGATTTTTTTTTAGCACTGACGATTGAAATAAACAAATGAACTTGTAACAATGTTGCTAAATGTAGTTGTGTTTTTGCGTCGCAACAATTTATATTCTCTACTTATGTGTTACATTATTATATGTTGCTACCATAATGCGATCAAATTTCCTACTTCATTATTATCTTATTGCCAAAGTTACTTTACAAATTCTTTTATTTGTGCATACCTTTGTTTTTATTAATTTTATCTGTCGACATCACGTGCAAAGGAAAGGGAAAGGGAAAAATTTGAAAAACTTTTGATGTCATCGGAAAAAATTCAAAAATATGTTGAAGATAACATTTTATGCACAAAACCATGTTGCAATCACACAAAGGAGGAGGAGGGAAAAATTGGGACCGATGATCAAGTCAAGGGCAAAGTCAATCAGCATGTTCCTCATTTTCCATTGTTGTTTGATTGGCCAAAAGATGACATCAAACAACAAAAAAAGCAGTCGGTGCAGGAACCATGCCCAGTGTCATGGGACGAGTACGATGAGGCCATAACGTTGGCCTATTTAAATCAAGATCCACATCCAACCATGTCCCCCCAAAGTGCCTAGTCAAAATCTTAGCTTTTGTTTGGTTGTTTATTGCTCCCATTTTTTGTCCTTCTCCCCTGACGAATATCACATGTAAACAATTATGATATTATCATGATCGTTTATGTTTAACTAATGACGACAATATGATTATTATTAGTTGCTTTTATTGACGATAATGTAATTTGTTTATGTTATGAACAAAATATATTAGGTCAATTTCATATTTCTTGTAGCTTGACTGTTAATGACGATAATGTAATTTGTTACACTAATGACGATAATTAACTATGTTCAACATTACATATATACCACATGAAAATGTCATTCCAGACGACAGTAACGTTTCATTAATTTTTAATCGCTACGTAAAAATTCGAATTATCATATCTTATTTGCACTATTATAAATATACAAAATAATACCCATACAACACAAATAAAATATTTTTTAAATATATTATAAACTTAGGTTGAAGTGACATCACAAATACACATTCTGTGTACTTATTCAAACAGTGATGCAAGAACATGACAGAATAAACAGATTCTGACTACACTGCCAAACAGAATCAGACTTCCAGCCAAACAGATTCAGACTGCAGTCAGACTGAAATCAGACTAGTTGACTAGAATCAGACTGCGTTGCCAAACTAAATCAGACTGTATCCTGACTGCCCCATCACCGGAATCCAGACTAACCCTGACTAACCCAGTCCAGATTCCAGAATCTCAGTCCTGTACCAAACACAGGCAATAGGTCTGGCGGGTTCCACTTGAACAGTTGCAACTTACAAAAGCTCCTCTTCAGTCACTTTATGTTCTGGCCAATCTTCTCTTACCAAATCATGTCTTCGATGTTGATTTTGAAACACAAGTCACCGCTACTTTGTCCCAGCACATTGGTCACCTTCGTCCATGCCTTCTCTCCATCCAGCTTCTTCCCATCATATCTCGCTTTGCATCTCATGTTTCAAATTACCCATGATATAATCACAGGTATAAGCCCGCAGCACCACCCTCTAAACGTACCTTCCCCTACCTCCTTCCAGAAGTATTCAATCACCTGCTTTATCCCCATGTTGTCAAGTCTCATGTTAGGAACCTCCAACATCTTAACAACTCTGTTCCACATGCTTCTACCCAAGTCACTTGATACAAACAAACAGTTCATCTCCTCCTACTTATGTTCTCTGCAACATTCACATCTTGACTCTATTGGGATCATGCATCTACTAATGTTATCATCAAAGAGTAGAGCCCTTCTCATCGCTTTCCATAACACATCATTTACCCTTGGCGACAACTTGCTTCTCCACATCCATTTCCTTTTCTCCGATCTCCCGTTGTTCCTGCATAAGATATCTCGAGCAGATTTCAAAGAGAATTCTCCCATCAGAGTGTGACCCCAGAACGGGCAGTTCTCCTCTTTTTGCACAGAGGTACTATGTGTTGGGTTTTAGAGGAGGTAGAGAAGCAGCGAAAACATAAAAATTTCTCCCCAAAACCCAGCACGAAAGGAATCGCGTCAACGTCTATATAGTAGGGAAGATGGTTTGTGAATCATACCTTGTCCTGAGGCTTGCTCAGAGACAATACCTCGCGTCCAACACCTTGAACCATACGATATTTGGGGCACTCCAACCGATCGGTTGGTTCCCTGAACCGATCGGTTCATGGTCCTAATCCGGCTCAAAAAGACTTTCCTTATTTCGTTCTCAATTGGTATCGAATACCAATCAATGCATCTACTAATGTTATCATCAAAGAGTAGAGCCCTTCTCATCGCTTTCCATAACACATCATTTACCCTTGGCGACAACTTGCTTCTCCACATCCATTTCCTTTTCTCCGATCTCCCGTTGTTCCTGCATAAGATATCTCGAGCAGATTTCAAAGAGAATTCTCCCATCAGAGTGTGACCCCAGAACGGGAAGTTCTCCTCTTTTTGCACAGAGGTACTATGTGTTGGGTTTTAGAGGAGGCAGAGAAGCAGCGAAAATAAAAAATTTCTCCCCAAAACCCAGCACGAAAGGAATCGCGTCAACGACTATATAGTAGGGAAGATGGTTTGTGAATCATACCTTGTCTCGAGGCTTGCTCGGAGACAATACCTCGCGCCTTGCGCGGTCTTCACCTCCGCTCTTGGACAGTGTCTGTGCAGCAACTGGTCTTACTGGGACTCACGACTCCTCCTCCTACCGGACTGTCGGATGACAGTTGTCCTCCTGAGCGGCAGTGACCTCCCGCCTCTGAAGTAGTCCACATTGCCCACCTGGAACTCCACACTCCTTGTCCCACAAGGAAGTGGAAGGAGTCACACCCTCCTGTTGACGTACTAGTCGCCAACACACTCTCCTGCTGTCAATTGCAACTGTAGTTGTCCTTCCCTTGTTGCACCTTCCTTTGCGGGAAGCACTTGCTCGGGCTCTCTCTCGGTTACCAAAACCAGAGAGAATGACAACTTTGCAGAGAAATCAACTTGCACTGAGTTGTACTCTGAGAATCCCCCAATACCCCTATATATAGGCGGGTCATGGGATAGGGTTCTCTGTTCCCGGCAATATGGGACTAAAAGCAGGAGTAGAAGGGTTCGAGATTTTCCACAAAAGCAACTAACTCGCAACCTGAACCGATCGGTTCATCACTAAACCGATCGTTTGGGACCCTTGAACCGATCGGTTCACTCCTGAACCAGTCGGTTGGGGTTCCAGGTTGGTTCCCAATTGACTTTCCTTCTTTTGTTTCCAATTGGTATCAAATACCAATCCTTGTTCCAATCAAATTGGGCAAGTGAAACGCAAGGAAAATTCTCACCAATCCTACTTTCCCAAGTTGCTCGGTTGCGCCAGTTGAACCGATCGGTTCAACACTTGAACCGGTCATTTCACTCTGTGCATGAGCCGATCGGTTCAACAATTGAGTCGACCAGTTCAGCAAACTCAGCCGACTGGTTCATCACATGAACCGATCGGTTGGGAGTGCAGGTTGTGTAGAATCAGTCAAATGTGATTTCAATCAATCTGATACTCCAATCAATGCGTCCAACACCTTGAACATTATGATATTGAGCTATCAATTAATTGAGTGTTTAATTGAACTACTAAACTCCTTTAGTAATCAATCTAAACATTGCTTGTGGAAAAAACTCCTCTTCCAGGTTAAATCCAATGTGTGTGACCCTGTAGGTCCATTTCACGTTGGCAGTGAAAGTCCATAACACTTATGACTTCACAAGCAAAGAGTGGTGCCTAGTCACATATCATTGCTACCCAAGTGAAATAGAAAGTTAGAGAACAACTTTCATCCCTACAATCCATGAATGGTGTTATAGTGAATGTATAATTCCTTTTTCACTGATATCCAGAATGAACTCGAGGCATGGAACAGTCATCCTGTCAATGTTCATTCATTTCCTTGATCTCAGAGTAGACCGAGTGAGATATGTATGACATCAATATCACATATTGATTCACACGTGCATGCGCATGCCTTTCTCAATCCTACTCATCAAGTGGCCAAGGATATCAAACTCCCTTAGGAGGGACAAATCCCATATCTATCACTCACCCCTTAAAAGCCCCATGTGTCAAAGCCACCCAATCATCACCTTTATAACAACTCATGTTTTAGGACTGTGTTTGATGATGTCAAAGTGTACCCAACGACATGTGTTGAGTGTAGTGATTTTAGGTCTAAGAATCACACTCACCACCATCACTATGAGAGCTGACTGTGACTACCAAGTCAAGGTTCCATGTGTCACTCTCACAGTGGGTCTGTCCGGTATCTTGTTCTCTAACAAGTACCTATGTGCTTGGTTTGATATCACTATATCATGACTAATGAGATTTTGTCATCAACCAACACACAATCTAGTCTTCTCTGTTATTGATGTCTATGGTTATTTCCACAATAACAACCGACTAGGGACTAAACAAGAATGTATACTCTTAACATCCGTATGATCTCATCGTTTAGGTCCTCAACCCAAAAGCATACTTCATTGAGTAAAAAAATCTTTAGACATCTATCATGTTACACCATCATCTCAGAAATAGTTTAAACATATAGATTGGAAATTGCCTTTATTATTTATTCAAATCATTTACAAAGTATCCCATTACAATCATCATATGACTTGCTCTATGGGCATACATACCAACAGACTCCCACTTGCACTTAGAGCCAGTCACCAAGGAAATGCAGTCCTTGTGACCTAGCATGACCATCATGCTTCTGCTGAGAAAGGCCCTTAGTCAGTGGATCAGCTATGTTCTCTTCAGTTGGTACTTTGCAAATCTTCACATCTCCTTGCTGTACGATCTCTCGTATGAGATGGAAGCGCCGCAGTATGTGCTTGGACCGCTGATGTGATCTGGGCTCCTTAGCTTGCGCAATAGCTCCATTATTGTCACAATAAATCTCAATTGCATCACAGCTACTGGGAACTATACCAAGTTCAGAAGTGAACTTCCTAATCCACACAGCCTCCTTTGCTGCATGCGAAGCAGTAATATACTCGGCCTCTGTAGTAGAATTGGCAACTGTTTCTTGCTTGGAACTCTTCCAGCTCACAGCTCCATTATTAAGGCAAAACACAAATCCTGACTGTGATCTATAATCATCTTTATCGGTTTGCAAGCTTGCATCGATGTAACCCTTTACAACCAGCTCTTCCTCTCCGCCGTACGTTAGAAACTGATCCTTAGTCCTTCGCAAGTACTTGAGGATGTTCTTTACGGCTGTCCAGTGAGCATCCCCGAGATCTGACTGGCACATGCTCGTCATGCTGAGAGCATATGAGACATCTGGGCATGTGCACAACATAGCATACATGATGGACCCGATGGCTGATGCATATGGGATCCCATTCATACGCTTCCTCTCTTCACAAGATTGGGGACATTGAGCTCTAGAGACAGTGACTCCATGTAGTATGGGGATGTTGCCTCTCTTTGAGTTTTCCATGTTGAACCGCTTCAGCACTTTGTCAATGTACGTGCTTTGAATTAGTCCGAGAAGCCTTCTAGATCTATCTCTATAGATCTTAATTCCCAGAATGTAGGATGCTTCTCCTAAGTCCTTCATTGAGAAAGTTTTCCCAAGCCAAGTCTTTACCTTCTCTAAGGCTAAGACATCATTCCCCATCAAAAGTATGTCATCCACATACAATATAAGGAATGTGGTCGAGCTCCCACTAACCTTCTTGTACACACAAGGTTCATCTTCATTTTGAATAAAGCCAAACACTTTGACTTCTTCATCAAATCGAAGATTCCAACTCTGAGACGCTTGCTTCAATCCATAGATTGACCTTTGCAGCTTACAAACTTTATTGGCATTCTTTGGATCTACAAAACCTTCAGGTTGTGTCATGTACACATCCTCATGTATATTCCCGTTAAGGAATGTGGTTTTAACATCCATCTGCCAAATCTCATAGTCATAATAAGCTGCAATAGCAAGCATGATCCTGATGGACTTAATCATGGCAACTGGAGAAAAGGTTTCGTCATAGTCAACACCTTGAACTTGTCGAAATCCCTTCGCAACCAATCTGCCTTTATAAGTTTGCACATTGCCATCCATGTCAGTCTTTTTCTTAAAGACCCACTTGTACCCTATGGGTTTTACCCCTTCGGGTGGTTCCACCAAAGTCCATACTTTGTTGGAGTACATGAATTCCATCTCGGATCTCATGGCTTCAATCCATTTCTCAGAATCTGGTCCCTCCATAGCCTCTACATAGGTAATTGGATCATCATATATGATCAACTCTCCACCTTCCTGAGTTACAAGGTATCCAAACCTCTCAGGTTCAAGGCGGGTCCTACTAGATCTACGAGGTCCTTGTGTTACCTGAGGAGATTGAGATTCCACAACACCTTGTGAATCTACATTTTCCTCTAGTACATCTACCGGTTCAATGTTTTCTTGTTGGGCTTGAACCTCTTCAAGCTCTATATTCCTCCCACTGTTTCCTTTGGAAATAAATTCCTTCTCTAGGAACACAACATCCCTGGCAACAAACACTTTGTTTTCAGTAGGGTGGTATAGATAATATCCCTTGGTCTCCTTGGGATATCCAACAAAATAACATTTATCAGATTTGGGTCCAAGCTTATCAGGAAACATTTTCTTGACGTAAACCCCACAACCCCAAATCTTCATAAAAGACAAATTGGGACGCTTCCCAGTCCATATCTCATATGGTGTCTTTTGATCCAATTTAGATGGTACACGGTTAAGTGTAAACGCAGCGGTTTCAAGAGCATAACCCCAGAAAGAAATTGGAAGATCAGCAAAACTCATCATTGATCGCACCATATCTAACAATGTGCGATTCCTTCTTTCAGACACACCATTATGTTGTGGTGTTCCAGGCGGAGTCCACTGTGATACAATACCACGGGCTCGCAGAAGGTCCTGAAGCTCCTTGCTCAAGTATTCTCCACCTCGATCGGAACGAAGTGCCTTAATACTTTTACCAAGCTGGTTCTGTACTTCATTCATGAAATCCTTGAACCTTTTAAGGGTTTCTGACTTATGTTTCATCAGGTACACATAGCCATACCTACTGAAGTCATCAGTAAAGGTAATGCAGTACTGATACCCACCTCTGGCATTAGTTCTAAAAGGCCCACATACATCAGTATGTATGAGTCCTAATAGATCACTAGCTCTCTCACCTTTACCTGAAAAGGGAGTCTTGGTCATCTTGCCCAACAAACAAGATTCACATGTCTCTATTGATTCATAATCAAAAGAGTCTAGATAACCATCTTTATGGAGTCTAGAAATGTGCTTCTCATTTATGTGCCCTAGACGACAATGCCAGAGATATGTTTTGTTTGAGTCATTGAGTTTTTGCCTTTTGGTGTTTACGTTGTATACACTTGTCTCCAAGTCTATCAAGTATAGACCATAAGACATATGGGCACTGCCATAAAAGATCCCATCTTTAGAAATGGAACACTTTCCATTCTTAATAAGAAATTCAAATCCATCTTTGTCCAAACAAGAGACGGAAATAATATTCCTATTTATGGCATGTACATAATAGCAGTTCTTCAACTCTATTATTAGCCCACTAGATAGAGTTAACTCATAGGTTCCTACGGCACTAGCGGCAACTCTTGCCCCATTAGCAACACGTAGTTCAACCTCGCCTTTCTCTAAAGGCCTACTTCTCTTAAGATCCTTCACATTTGAACAAATGTGAGATCCGCATCCGGTATCAAGTACCCATGACGAAGAAGTAGTAAAGTTAATCTCTATCACGTATACACCAGAAGTAGAGATCTCTATCTCCGACTTCTTCTTCCATTTTTCCTTCCATCCTCTCCATGTAGAAGAAATTGGTTTGGCGAGAGAACACTTCTCTCCCTTCCCTACTTTCTTCTTCACCAACGCATTAAGCGTGCATAGAGTGGATTCTAAGGCTCCTGGTATATCTGGATTGTGCAGAACACTTCTCACAGTCCTCAACCAGTTATGGAATTTATTCTCAATTCATTTGCCCATTTCAAAAGATGATTCTTTTGCCATTCTACAAGAGAAAATTTGCATTTGTCAAAACCCTTTTTGATTTGATTTGAATAAATTTGATGATAGTTAATTAGGCCTTTAATTAATTACCGCTCCTACTATTTTGACTCAAATTGATAGCCCTCACCATCAATTCGGAAGATTGCAGCGTACAATCTTCTAGTGGGTCAAGATCCTGGAATCCTATAAGCCATGGACCAACTTTGGCTGTCACCCACAACTCAGATCTTCCGGGTAGGCAACTCTTGCCAATTGCATCATATGCAACTCTTGATGAATGAACATGCGCAACACCATGCCATGAACATTCCGTGCCTCTGGGCTTAGACGCTCTAAGAATCACCAGTTAAGTCTAACCCAAAAGCCGACACGGTAAACATACACCCTGCTTTGGCAGAACCTACATGTCGACCCTTCACACTTCCACAAGATAGACGGCGCACCACGCTTTGGCGTAACCTACGCTTGGTCGATCAAGTTTTCCATGTATGTCGCTAATGGAAGGCGTATAAGACTTAATATTTTAATGAGGGATTTGGTTTTTATATACATATACATATCCAATCACCACAATATATAGTATGTATCATATACATGTTATATCCCACAGAAAACATGCAAAATGATAAAAGCAATGATTATGGCCATCCTATTGTGATTCCTCGAGCCAAGAGAAATCACGGTCATCTAGGTCTACATCACATGCAACTTGTACAAGATGAAATCTATGCCCGCCTTTCTGGGTTCGATCAGCTCATCTCCATGACTGATCGGCTCGCCATCAGGTTGGTTGTTCGGGTGCCACCAGCCGATCGACTGGCGCCTCCAGCCGATCAGTTCACCGGTCGTCGTGCATCTCCTCAGGTCGCCACCCGCTCGTCTCATTCCTCGAACCGGCCATCTGGATCACCAACTGATCAGTTCACTCCTTGAACCGATCGTCTTCAGGTCGTCTGCCGTTCTTTGACATAACAGGAAATAAAATATATCCTATTTACAATTGAATTGTGAAACCCCGAGTTACATTTGGGGGGAGCAAAGGTAGGAAAAGAATTCTCGAATTATTTCAAGTTACACCAGGAATAAGAGAAGGGAATCGGTTCACAGACCGAGATGCAAGCAACCACACAAACAACCACACACAAATATAGGGGTTTATAGGCCATAATCATGCTACACATCCACCACAAAACTCGTTTAAGGGCGACGCGTATCGAGTGCATTAATATTACATATCATATATGTATATTAGGGATTTGTGGATTGGACATGTATAAAGCCGATATTATTCACATCGTATGCAATAAATAAAGGTGACAAACCAAAATCGATCATATCGATAATCCTAAAATATAGAGCGGTTGATGTGGCTCTAATACCACAGTTGGGTTTTAGAGGAGGCAGAGAAGCAGCGGAAACAAAAAATTTCTTCCCAAAACCCAGCACGAAAGGAATCGCGTCAACGTCTATATAGTAGGGAAGATGGTTTGTGAATCATACCTTGTCTCGAGGCTTGCTCAGCGACAGTACCTCGCGCCTTGCGCGGTCTTCACTTCCGGTCTTGGACGGTGTCTGTGCAGCTCCTAGTCTTACCGGGACTCACGACTCCTCCTCCTACCGGACTGTCAGATAACAGTTGTCCTCCTGAGCAGCAGTGACCTCCCGCCTCTGAAGTAGTCCACACGGACCACCTGGAACTCCACACTCCTTGTCCCACAAGGAAGTGGAAGGAGTCACAACCTCCTATTGACATACTAGTCGCCAACACACTCTCTTGCTGTCAATTGCAACTGCAGTTGTCCTTCTCTTGATGCACCTTCTATTGCGGGAAGCACTTGCTCGGGCTCTCTCTCGGTTACCAAAACCAGAGAGAACGACAACTTTGCAGAGCAATCAACTTGCACTGAGTTGTACTCTGAGAAGCCCCCAATACCCCTATATATAGGCGGGTCATGGGATAGGGTTCTCTGTTCCCGGCAATATGGGACTAAAAGCAGGAGTAGAAGGGTTCGAGATTTTCCACAAAAGCAACTAACTCGCAACCTGAACCGATCGGTTCACAAGTGAACTGGTCGGTTGGGGACCTGAACCGATCGTTTGGGACCCTTGAACCGATCGGTTCACTCTTGAACCGGTCGGTTGGGGTTCCAGGTTGGTTCCCAATTGACTTTCCTTCTTTTGTTTCCAATTGGTATCGAATACCAATCCTTGTTCCAATCAAATTGGGCAAGTGAAACGCAAGGAAAATTCTCACCAATCCTACATTCCCAAGTTGCTCGGTTGCACCAGTTGAACCGATCGGTTCAACACTTAAACCGGTCGTTTCACTCTGTGCATGAGCCGATCGGTTCAACAATTGAGTCGACCGGTTCAGCAACCTCAGCCGACCGGTTCATCCCATGAACTGATCGGTTGGGAGTGTAGGTTGTGTAGAATCAGTCAAATGTGATTTCAATCAATCTGATACTCCAATCAATGCGTCCAACACCTTGAACATTATGATATTGAGCTATCGATTAATTGAGTGTTTAATTGAACTACTAAACTCCTTTAGTAATCAATCTAAACATTTCTTGTGGACAAAACTCCTCTTCCAGGTTAAATCCTATGTGTGTGACCCTGCAGGTCCATTTCACGTTGACAGTGAAAGTCCATAACACTTATGACTTCACAAGCAAAGAGCGGTGCCTAGTCACACATCATTGCTACCCAAGTAAAATAGAAAGTTGGAGAACAACTTTCATCCCTACAATCCGTGAATGGTGTTACAGTGAATGTATAATTCCTTTGTCACTGATATCCAGAATGAACTCGAGGCATGGAACAGTCATCCTGTCAACGTTCATTCATTTCCTTGATCTCAGAGTAGACCGAGTGAGATGTGTATGACATCAATATCACATATTGATTCACACGTGCATCTGCATGCCTTTCTCAATCCTACTCATCAAGTGGCCAAGGATATCAAACTCCCTTAGGAGGGACAAATCCCATATCTATCACTCACCCCTCAAAAGCCCCATGTGTCAAAGCCACCCAATCATCACCTTTATAACAACCCATATTTCAGGACTACGTTTGATGATGTCAAAGTGTACCCAACGACATGTGTTGAGTGTAGTGATTTCAGGTCTAAGAATCACACTCACCACCATCACTGTGAGAGCTGACTGTGACTACTAAGTCAAGGTTCCATGTGTCACTCTCACGGTGGGTCTGTCTGGTACCTTGTTCTCTAACAAGTACATATGTGTTTGGTTTGATATCACTATATCATGACTAATGAGATTCTGTCATCAACCAACACACAATCTAGTCTTCAGTGTTATTGATGTCTATGGTTATTTCCACAATAACAACCGACTAGAGACTAAACAAGAATGTATACTCTTAACATCCGTATGATCTCATCGTTTAGGTCCTCAACCCAAAAGCATACGTCATTGAGTAAAACAATCTTTAGACATCTATCATGTTACACCATCATCTCAGAAACAGTTTAAACATATAGATTGGAAATTGCCTTTATTATTTATTCAAATCATTTACAAAGTATCCCATTACAATCATCATATAACTTGCTCTATGGGCATACATACCAACACTATGCGCTATCATCTTCACCTCTTCGTAATCAACCAAATCTCCCACCATCTCCCATTTCCAGACCCCCTCTCATCCCACAGATCCTTCACTCTAATGTGTTTATTCACATCCTTATATCTCCTTGCATGGAGGAAGAGTGGCTCCCCGCACCATCTCTCATACCAGAAGGACAAATCTCCCTTTCTCACAATCCATCTGAGATGTTTCATTATTGTCGGAAACATACTCCACAACGATCTCCACAGTGGAGATGGTGTTGCCAATAAGCCAACGTCACAAGGATGTTCTGTATGTTCGTTAAGGCTCTTCTTTTTATACTTAGACCTGTAGAATCTGGCCCAGAGCGATATACCAGTGTGAAATTCCCAACAAGCTTTTAACACGAACGCTTTGTTAGTGATCCTCAGGTCTGGGATTCTGATCCCCTCCTCCTCATACGGTTTCGTCACTTTGCTCCACGCTACCCATGCTTTTCTCTTGCATCCATCTCTGGCTTTCCGGTGTGTGCCGAATGATGGTTCTTCCTGAAAATGAGAGGAGGTTTGATTTCCATCCTGCCATTCTTTCCTGGATTCTGTCTAGAAGCGGTTCAAAATGGCGGTACTTTAGCCCTTTCCTTGCTAGCGGCGTGCCCAATTGTGGATCCATAGAGTCCTTGTCATCTCCCTGCTTGTATCTTGCATGTTACCTCCTATTACAAAAGAGGATTTGCATTTGTTCATCTTCTGCCCAGTACTATCTTCATAGTCCCCAAGAATCTTCGTTAGCATTCCCATCGATTGCCGTTCAGTTGATGTAAATGGAATAATGTCATCTGCGAATAACATGATAGGGGGTGCAATTGCCAAACCTCTTGTTCTAAATCTGTCAATTTGGCCAATCTATGCTTCCTTCCTTTGCCATATCTTAATTTAACGATGAGATTATCCTTCTCTTTGCTGTAGTCAATGTCGTGCATCAATTTCCGTGTCATTCTGTCTGACTATGTATGTCTCGACCTTTCATGAACGCACCTTGTTCCATGGATATCAGTTTTGGCATAATAGCTGCCATTCTGTCATCGATAATCCTCGCCAAAAGCTTCACGGTCACGTTTTCCACTGATATAGGCCGGAAATTACTCCCCAAATCGCATGCATTCTCTACTTTTCGCAGCAGTACCAGGTTACTGCACAACAAGCTACGATGTACCTTCTTATCTTAGAAGAAATTCTTCATCATCTCCCAAATGTCATGTTTGACAATCTTCCAAGCTGCAATGAAAAACGGCACCGTAAACCCATCAGGGCCCCGCACAAGGTAATGCTAGTTCTGCCCCTATCCGGATTTCTGTTCGATTGTGTCTTCGACTAGATTCCTGATGGCTGCAAGAATGCAATACATTTTCTGGCAAATCATGAAGATTTACATGGCCGTAAACTTTTTCGACCTCAATCCAGCTGGACAACGCATTTAGTACTTTTGTTGTTTATTCTAAGTTTCAGTCATAACGATTCCAGTGTTAGTATAACAAGTGGCCATTCAGTATCTGTTACATGTTTCTCTCGTTTTACAAGATTTCCCCTACTGTCGTCTGCCTATACAACAAATGGCAACGTAAGTGTTTGCCATTTGAGTTGACTAATTCGCAATCATCACGTTGGAACAATTGTTCCCTGCTAGCTGTTTGTATTATATTAAAATACTTTTATTGACAGTGTATAGAACTGTGGGGGCATTAATAAAACATACCTTCCCACCTGGGTGTATGCTTATCTGTTAGATGCTCCGCTTATTATAATTACTTGAGTGCCAATGATTGAGATTCCGCTTAGAGACGAAAGGAATGAGTAGAAGACATACCAGAGCTATGCATGTACGGTATTTCGCCTTTTTTTTACTTTCGTCAATAGAACATGCAAGACAATCTGGAGACTGCGCATGAAGGACGACGCAGAAACAGACTGGTAGACTGAATTTATCTATTTCTTCTATTTTGCAGAAAGGATGGTGATTGTAGCTATGTGTACATAGACGCGAATAGGTTCTCATGCATACTTGCGGGATATGACGTATGCAAATCTTACTGATTGGTATACATTCAACCGATTAACTGAGATGCTGCCATCAATCTAGTGTGTATATATTCCGGAAGCATGGGGACCGGCCTGTGACAAGAGTCATATTATTGGTGAACATATACAAAGAGAGTAAACACAGATACCGAGGGCACCTAATGGACTGTCGGGCGATCCAACTTTTGTAGAATATGGATCGGTAGCATTTTGTAGGTGGCTTTTTATTGAGTTCAACGTTGTATCATTTTGTTTTTCCTTTGCCTACTGGGTACGAGATTTATCTAATTCCCTGCGGTTTAACAAAAAAGATTTCTGTTAGTGGTCGGATGCTGCTTCGATTTGGATGACAACTCATCACATATATCCATTTCGAATATGTATCCATTTAATACGTCTGAAGTCTAAACCTTTTTTTTTTAATCTGTTGAAACAATGGCTTAACTCATGTGCGCAATAAGGAAGATATGTTTAGGGGTGAGCTTCCGTCTAAACCCGGACCGGATCGGACCGGACCGCAAAATCTGAAAAATATAGACCGCAAACCGGACCGTAAAAGGTTGGGACCGGACCGTTAGGACCGAACTGGAAAAAACTGTTGTTGTTTGATTTTTTAAAAATCTGTTGTACTGATATTCTCCTCAATATTTTGAATCACAACGGCTGTTGATCTAATTTTTACATGGAGCAGCTAGTTAGCAAGTCTAATTGTACATAGTTGCTGTCCTAATTTAAATAAACAGCTAGTATCAAGTGAATCACAACGGCTATTGTTCTAATTTTCACATGGATCGTTAACTATAGTTACTGGATACTGACATACCAATTCTCACAGTAGTAGGTACGATTACAGAACTCAGATTATACACAGTAAGCAGCTTGATTATAAAAAGCAGACTCCACCAGTTCACCGTGCTTAATGTCCCAGCTGATTGCTCTGATTCTATTGGAAATTGAATTTGAAAATGTCACTCTCTCTGTACTCGGAATCACAAATGTCGTGATTTAAGCTTGGCAATCATGCCCCAACGCCACACATACGTCAGTGAGCGAAAGGATGATATATGAATAAAAAATTAAATGTATTTGTCGAATCGCAACTTGAAACACTGCTTATAGGTGAATAGCTTGATCGCACAAAGCAAAGCCCCTGCCTTCCTTTACTTGCTGTTGGGTTTGTTGGCAATCATGGATGTCAGCAGGTAACCTGGACGACAGCTGAATCAGAATGAGTCGAGTATGGAGTGGAGCTCGATAGTTGCTTGCATGCCAGTCGTTGATGTCTGATGCACTCCGATGTGATGTCCAGGGCGTGGGATGCTCCAAGGGCTTGCGATGCTCCGACAGAGAGAGATGCTCTGAGCCTCCGACGCTATGATTGGTTTCGGTTGGCAATCACCTGGTGCCTGGTGAGAGTTCGATGAATCAAGCTATAGTATCCGGTTCCGCCGGCAGCCCGGCGCCGTGATGGGGGTATTGGGATGGACATGTCAAGCGGGAGTGGAGACGGCTGACGGGCTGAGTGTTGGGATAAGAAATAATTTGTATGCGGTCTGTCTTGGTTTATGTTACACAACTAAACCGGTCCACGGTCTGGACTGCGGTTTAGCCGGGTTTGGACCGGACCGGAACGGACCGCGGACCGAAAATTAGAATTTTGTGGATTGTAGACCGGACGAACTTGATATTCGGTCCAGGACCGGACGGATCGAATGTGCAGTCCGGTCCGGTTTTGCGGTCTGGACCAATATTTGCTCACCCCTAGATATGGCACACTAGAAGTTGTGTGTAGATGTTAACGGGTGCCCAAAATCAAGACACATTTAAAATATCTAACAACACAATTCACTAGTTGCATCGTCATGATATCTTTTAACCACCAATGCCAGTTTGGCTAAATTGTCAAACAGCACGTGGTGAGCAAATGTGTTATGCAGTGATCCGTGTTATTAAAAACATTTAGAATACCAATAAAATTTCTGATCTTTAAGGCGCTACATAGATAATACTACCTTGAATATTATCTTATGAAACGATGATATTTATTATTTACTCCGTATATAGTTTGTATAAGTAAGGGCTGAAGGACTTTACTTTGGGGGAGAAATTGAGGGGGGAAGGTCTGGCCCAATATATAATTCAGTTGGGGTCTATCCAAAAACTAATTGGCAAATGGAGGAGTAGCTCAATATCTTTATATCACATCTCCACAGATAGGTAGTGTGAGATTAATTTTATTCACACGTGACTTAACAATCTCTTTCTCATTTGTGAGTCCATAAACTCTCCCTCGAAAGGTCATTAGCTGCACCACACTACAAAGGCTCAGTCACGCAACCCAGTAGTGTCTTTCACAAAGGTACAAAACCTCATACCCAAATTGAGTTTAATACTACTTGTAAGGGAGAAACTGAGGGGTGAAGGTCTGACTCAATATATAATCAAGTCGGGGTTCACTAGTACATAATCCATCTTTAGTGTCGGTTATTTAAGTCTTTTAGTGTCGGTTTCAATGCGACACCTATGTGGGCGTCGCTAAAAGGCAAATGTTAGGCGTCAGTTTTCAAACCGACACCAGAAATCTTCACACACCACCGAAAACGCGTCATTAAGGGGATATAGGCGTCAGTTATTACTACGAAAACTGATGCCATAAACCTTCACGCTACAGAAAAGGCGCCATCTAGGACACCATCAGCGTCGGTTTTTTATTGATAACCGACGCCATATCACCTGCTGCCACAGCCGTATTGGCCAGCACGGCCGTGGTGTCTGGCCTCATTAGGCGTCGGTTTTAGCTATTATCCGACGCTGTAAGTATCCATCAGCGTCGGTTTATTATTGATAACCGATGCCATATCACCTGCTACCACGGTCGTACTAGCCAGCACGGTCGTGGTGTCTGGCCTCATTAGGCGTCGGTTTTAGCTATTATCCGACGTTGCAAGCATTTTTCGTCGGTTTTTTCAAATAACCGATGCCTATTGTATGTTTTTTTTATCAGTCTACAGGCCTGTTGTGGCTGGTCGCAGGATGAGAAACCTGTAGTTCATTTATGAACTACAGGTTTTACGACATCCATTGATATCAGCCAATAACAGACCACAAACCTGCAAAATTAATAATATTAATTTTCACACATTTAGCAACATGCTATTCCATTCGATTTTCACACATGTAGAAACATTCATGTAGCAATCTGTAGTTCCATTCATTTTCACATTCACACATGTAGAAACATTCATATAGCAACCAGCAGTTTCATTTATTTTCACATTCACACATATATAAATATTCAGACACATGTAGAAACATTCAGACATGTAGAAACATTCACACATATTAAAATTTAGAAATTCATTTATAAAATATCATTCTTTAGTCATTATTCTCTATCAACATCCCAATTATATTTTAAAAACCCCACTACTTGTATGACTTTTGCCCATTCTTCTCTTACATCATTTAATTCTTCTGTCGTATAGGGAGCATGTACATCTAGTAAGGTCTTTCTTGTAGTGTGGTCAGTTTTAAACACCTGCAAAGAGAATGATGTATATATATAATTAATAATATATAAATAAGATTGATATATTTCATATTATCTAATGAGACTATATATAATACCTCAGGAATGGTATCTATGTCCACTGTGGCATATTTGATAATCATGTGCATAAATCACATCACATAGTATGCACATGCACATCTGTTGTCTTGTGTAGCACACTATAAATTGAAACATACAAAATATTAAAAAATACAACTAATTAAGCATTGTTCACATAAATAATATATACATTAGAGTCGGAAACTTACTTCCACGTTCTTCCAAATTATTGGCTGGTTCTTTTTTCTGGGGACCTTTCCTCCATCCTTTTTGAAATCATCTAAACCCCTACATGTTAATGTAACACAATACATTGCATAATTAAATAGTAATATAATAACATATGTTAACAGATATGAAAATGAAATATTTCTCACCGGAATAATGTCATTTTCATTGTGTGTCCGTATTTTGAATTCAATTTAGTCCCCTTAATTAGGATCTATATAATAGATAGTGAACGTCTCGGGGACAATAACTAGTAACTCCCAATGCATACCCCTAGAGGTAAAAAAATTAAAAATTAATAACTCAAAATCCACAATAAAAATATAATTTTCTTAAGTCCAAATTATAAGTAAAGTAAACTTACTCCACATTGAATGGAGCTATTATCACCGTCTTGTTATTTTGAGTAAAATTTATAAAAGCATCACAATAGTATTGTTGAACTGACGAAGGGTCTTCAACTTCTAGACTAATCAAAGATGGAATCAAAAATCCTACATGTTCGAATGAAAAATCTGCACATATCTTATTTAAGTAGATGCAAAACATGTATTACGTATGCATTAATATATAAGAAACCAGATCACCAGATCCTACACAAGGTATATGGATGTGTAAAGAAGATCTCACCTTATCCATAGCTCTATCAAAGATGTATTCAGCCAATCATATCGAAACAACTCCAAAATATCTTGTATAAATAGTTTGTTTTCGTATGATTGACTTGCAGCATCCACATCTATAGAAACAGTTATAGGGAAATTTATATCATGTTCGCCTAACCATATTGCCATACCCCTACAATTAGAACCTAACGGGATAGGTAGGTCATGTGGAACCCAACTTGGTAATGTAGGAGGTGGAGGTGGAGGCCTAGATGCTCTGGGTGTCTTCTTTTTAACCTATATATATATAATTTCATATCAATTGACATCATATACACACACTAACAATTTAACATAATGTAAATTTATCAGACAATTTCAGTATAGACGACATCCGCTTTTGGCCACAATATCACTCCGCCTTCTGCCTCACCAAGAATTTCACAATCTGGGTGGGCATATGGCAATGGAAGATCCATCCACTTGGGGAATATACGTAGCGGGCTCACACGAATCCAACCAGCTGGTAATGGAGACCCATGAAACATTTCCCCTAGTAGGGATGGGTAAGCCGACGCCTCTACAATGACATATTCTTTACTTTTTAGACGACATGGCTTCAACCCCTACAAATTTGTGTAAAGAATGCTATATACATATATACATATCATCTTAAAAAGACTAGTTACTATGTCATAAAAATACTTACAGCAGATGTGCTAGGTAGTGGGTCTACAAGATTACTACTATCAACCTCTATAGTAGGAGTAGAGTGAGATGCCATAGGTATTGTCTGCTAAGTGGCAGTCAGAGATGCCTGCCACTTGCTCATTGCTTCATGGAGTGTCTTATCAACTGCTTCCTTGATTCTCTTATCAACTACTTCATCGACTCTCCTATCAACTATCTTATCTACCTATACATGGATAAAAGAAATGTTAGCTTTTGATTATTGAATTCTCTTTTACAGTAACATTCTAAAGAAACAATAGGATACCTCTTCTTGTGAAATTCCCTCTTTTGGGACATGTTTGCGTTGGGATGGCCCAAAGAACATTTTGATTCCCACACCAGCGCCTGTTGCCCTAATACGTCCAGGATGCTCTGGGTTACCTAGAGCAACTATCAATTCATCCCTTGTGCCCTCAGGGATGAACTTGCCTTGTTTCCTCAGCTCGTACAGCTCCCGCTAATCGTCAAAACAAAAATTTGTAATTAAGTAAACACCACAAATAATCAATATTTGAACGATTGCTCTAAGAGTTGTATTTTACCATTTTTGCAGCCACCTCAACAGTTGTGGGCTTCCTTATTTCTCCCTTCTTATTTTGCCTCCCAGCTATCCAAACATCATGGCGAGGCAGAGGTGTGGTACCTATAGTAGAGGACTCATGAGTAGCAGTAGACTGAGCAGTAGACTCAGCCTGTAGTCTTTGGTGAATGTCTGCATACCCCTTTGGACCCATTGTGTGGTCATGCACATTCAGTGCACACCTTGCTCTTTGCACCTCACTGAGGGCCTAGTTAGTATGCACATTGATTTTGTTAGTAACACTAAATGTTAATCTTGAATATGTGAATACAACGTATATTAATTAAATTGGGAGTGACGCCTAATACCTTGAATTCATCGATTTTTCTTGAAGCAACAAACGCGTCCAATTCTTCTGGGTCTAGGAAGTTCCACTGTTCAGTGGTTGTATTCTTCCTCTTATCACCTTCTTTTATGTATTCTCTGGCGAGATTTGTCCTATAGTTCCTTAGGACTCTCCCACAGTGTTGCATCACGCATTTACGATGCAACGTTTCATCCAATGCAAATATACTCTGCAAAATAAAATTGCTATTAACTAGTATCCAAAAAATTAGTAATCTACAAAATAGAATTGCAAATTAATAATAACTCACGCATAAATCCTTCCATATTAAGTCTTTCTTCCCCTTAGGAACTTTATGCCAAGAATCTATCATACAACTGCAATGGCTACGAGTAACATATCCAAGATATGAAACAAACAAATTGTGATTCACTCCAATTGCATTTACTGCATTATCAAAATCCACAACAAGTTTGGGTCCATTGCCCCTTAGCCCTGTTAACTTCTTCATCATAGTGATTCCCCTTCTCTTATCAACTTTTTTGTACTACTCATCAAGTGCCTCAAGTGCTTCAGAGGGTACATGTGCATCATCAACCTAAAATTTGACAAAATAAACACACTTATAGGATATAACTATAAATGGACATATAGATATAAATATATGATATATTTATAAAACTTACATTGTGAGGCGGCACATTGATGTCCTCACCCTCACGGTAATCATCAGCACGGTCATCAGGAGAATGCTCAGCCATCTGAAAGTTCACATTCACATTGTAAAGTTCACATTGTAAAGTAATTCACATTGTAAAGTTCACATTCACATTGTAAAGTAATTCACATTATAAAGTAATTCACATTGTAAAATTCACATTGTAAAGTTCACATTCACATTGTAATGTAATTTACATTGTAAAGTTCACATTCAGAAAAATAAAACATATAAAAAATATAAACATGCCTCTAATATTGTGATTTTTTATCAATTAACAATCCTTCATTGTGATCTCCGCGCACATACAAGTCATCATTAGCTTCAATATTTGCTGGTGTTCGTAACCCAACTGAGAATGGACTGGAGTCATCATACTTATCATAGTACTCTTCTTCATCTATATGATCTTCAATGAACTATCTTTTACCATGAAGAACAACTAACCATTTATCATTTGTAGGATCATCGATATAAAATACTTGTTTCTCCTGTGATGCCAATATGAATGGTTCACCCTTCTCACCAATCTTTTCAAAGTTCACTAAAGTGAAACCCAATTCATCCACTATAACTCCTTTGGTGTAATCAACCCAATTACATTTGAAGAGCATAATTTTGAAATCTATGTAGTCAAACTCCCATATGTCTTCAATGACACCGTAATATGACATTTTAGCTCCACGTGGACTCTTATCCTGTGCACTTGCAAAAAACATAGTCGACGCTTGAAGGGTGACCCCACTATTTTGGACGACACTCTTATCATCTTGGCGCTTTGTGTAATATGTGAATCCATTAATGTCATACCCTTCATAAGACATAACATTCAATTTTGGTTTAAAGGTGAGGCATTTGATAATTTTAGTAATATCATCTGGTGTTTGAGATAGTTGATGTAAGACTTTATCTTCAAACCACTTGATAAATGTCTTGTTATGCTCTCTAGCAAGCCACATTGTATTGGCTCGAGGATATTGTCTCTTGATGAAATTGGTATGTTCCTCGATATAAGCACTCACTTTATCCATGTTGTGTAAAATATACAAGTGACCTTGTTCCAACTGCTCACGACTGATTACTTTCACCCGTGATCCCAAAATTCCTTTGTCAAATTGCTCCTCAATATTCTTGTCATTACCAGTGGTGTCATTACTACTGAGTAAGTCATTGTTAAAATCCATAACCTCTCTCGACACATAACCCTCAATAATACTCCATTCAGGCCGATAACGGTTTCGAACATCACTTTTAAAAATGCTCATGTATCGTTCAAAGGGATACATCCAATGCAAGAAAACTGGTCCCAACATTTTCACTTCCCCAGTCAAGTGGACAACAAGATGTACCATGATATCAAAGAACAAAGGAGGGAAATACATCTCAAGCTGACATAGGGTAACAACCACTTCTCTTTGCAAATTATCGAGAGTATCAGGGTCAATAACTTTGTTGCACATACTGTTGAAAAAGAAACAAAGTCTGGTGATTGCAAACCTTACATGCTTCGGCAATATAGATCGAATTGTCACATGCAATATTTGTTGCATTAGAGTGTGACAATCATGAGATTTAAGACCTATCAACTTTAGATCTTTCATTGATACCAATCTACGGATGTTGGATGAGTAACCCTGTGGCACCTTAACATTTACCAAACATTCACAAAAAGCTTTCTTCTCTTTTCTAGACAATGTGTAACAAGCAGGAGGTAAGTATGTTCTCCGATTTCCCATTTCACGTAATTGTATTAATTCTGACCTTATTACCATTTCACATAGGTCCAGTCTGGATTTTATCCCATCTTTAGTCTTACCTGGTATATTCAATAAAGTACCAATGACACTATCACAACCATTTTTCTCAACGTGCATGACATCGATACAATGCCTGATTGTCAAAGAACTCCAATAAGGAAGATCCTAAAATATTGACTTCTTCTTGAATAAAGATTTGTCACTCTGTGTGGCCATAGTAAATTGTGATCTCTTACCAAATTCATTGACAAAGTCTTTTACTCTTTCATAAACAACCTCCCCTGGTATAGGTTTAGGTGCACTCCGTTCCTCATTCAATGCATTGAATACTTTGTGCTTCCTACGATACAGATGGAATTTTGTAAGAAACCTTTGATGATCGAGATATACAGTCTTAGCACCATGTTTTATTCTTGTTGAATCAGTGTTCTCTTCACATTTAGGACACACTTTATCTCCTTTGACACTATATCTAGACAAATTCCCATATGCTAGAAAGTCATTAATAGTGCAAAACAACATAGCATACAAACGAAATGTCTGTCTTCGTGAAGCATCATAGGTCATCACACCTTCACCCAGGAGTTTCTTTAAGTCATCAATCAGAGGTTCATGATAAACATTGATATCATTTCCAGGTTGTTTAGGGCCAGATATCAACAACGACAACATTACATACTTATTTTTCATACAAACTCAGGGAGGAAGATTGTATATAATAAGCATGACTGGCCAAGTGCTATGTTGGCTGCTCAATGTCCCGTACAGATTCATCCCATATGTAGAAAGCCCAAGTCTTAGATTCCTGACTTCTTCACCAAATTTAGGGTACAATAGATTAATCTTCTTCCACTGTGGGGAAGCAGACACATGTCGTAGGATCCCATCATTATTTTTCTTAACATCTGCATGCCACCTCAAATTCTTTGCATCTATCAGATTAGAAATCAAGATTTGGAACCATGATATTATAGGTAGATACCACATCACCTTGGTAGGAGAACCAGTTTTGGACTCCCCCGAAGTCGTCTATATATACCGTGACACACCACATTTTGGACAATCTTTCAAATCCACATAGTCCTTTTGAAATAATACACAATCATTCGAGCATGCGTGTATCTTCTTGGCCTCCATTCCCATTGGGAACAACAATTTCTTTACCTAGTATGTTGAGATTGGCAGCTCGTTTCCTTCAGGAAGCATTTCTTTCAATAAAGACAACAGTGACGTGAAGCTTTTATCGCTCCATCTATTGTTTTCTTTCAGCTTATACAATCTCAACACAGTGCTAAGCTTCGTAAACTTAGTACAACCTATTTATAAAGATATCTCATCATCATACACAATGTTTCTAAACATGGGAGGTGGATCAGTGTGCTCTACCCCACAACTATCCAACATCGCATCAACGATGTCTACTAGAACTGGTTCATTCACATCTACGTCATCGGAGGCAATATCTTCTTCCACACAAGCACTGTTATCGACATCCACTGGTTTCGGGTTTAAAATCTCCCCATGCAAGTGCCATTCTATATAGCCTTGTACAATCCCGTTGCACATGACATGACTTTTGATTTCATCACCAGTGTTGACTTTCAAGTTGTTACCGTAATGCCTACATGGACAGTAGAACCTATCTCCAGGTTGTTTCCAATGTTTCTAAGAAAATCTAATAAACTAGTCAAGATCAGAAATAAACTCTGGGGTGCAGCGATTGCGAATGGACATCCATAATCTATCCATTCTATGACCAAAGAGAAAACAAACTATATATTACAACAAGATTAGGGTCTAGGGTTAACATATTAGAGTTTATGCATGGTTAAAACTTTAGGCCAACAAATACATGTGTTGTCATTCTTATATATAATAAATGTGTACCACCTATCCCATTCTTGAACACCTAATCTCACTAGTAAGTGTATAATGTATATTGGGTTTTCAAGAAAATTTCAACAACATTTCCCCATTGTTCTCCCAGTACATATGTACTTAGAGAACAAACAGGGAAATGCTACCAAAATTTTCTTGAAAACCCAATACACATTATACACTTATATCCTAAGTGAGATTAGGTGTTCAAGAACAGTCCCAAACTGGGGACTATCCAAGATTTACTCCTAATGAGTAAATCTTGGACGGGTTTCTAGACCAACAAAATATAACACCAGTCCTTTGATCACAACCCCATTCAACACACAATTTTCTTATAAAAACACTTGTAGAAAGCCATAACAACATATCAATGCATCTCTCCAAGTAACACATTAATAGCTTATGAATGTTTAGATGCATTTATACTATCAATTCTTAGGGTTTACTTTTTTACATTAGCAAAATATAATAGGGGTTATTTTGATCATTTTGTTACTAAAAATTGTATGTCTCTATGTAACTTCCATAAATAACTATTATATATTAATATGATACTTTAATTGGATGATGTTCACAAAGTCCACTTTAGGGTATGGACAAAGGTCGACAGTTCTACCAAATAGATCTTCTATTTTAGAGGCAATACATATAGTATAAAGGTGAAAAAAAGCAAATTGAAGATATAATTTTGGAACAATTTCAGAACATGAAAATTTAGAACTATGAGACAATACATCGCTAGGGCACAACTAAACAGAAACAATAATATATTTCATAGACATGGATGTGTATCCAATTGTTATTTTTAATCATGTAGAATAGTAAAAATATCCTCTTCGGATGTATAAATAGAAACTGGGTTTTTAACCAAGATTCCACAAGAATACTAGAGAGTAAACTATCAAAAAAGACTAGAGACAAACTAACAATGAGAAAAGGGAAAGGGGAGGAAGGACCTCCGATCCTCAAGGTCCTAGGTGGAGAAAAAACAAATGAAGTACCTGTAACGACCCACACTTTTGAGTGTCTAAAAGACCTTAAAGTCACAGATCGTTAATCATAATTTCCAGGATCAGATTCATGAAATAATACAAAATAGTAAACAATTTCCATTAATGATCAAATATTTACATGTTTAGATAAAAAGCTCCTCTAAGGAGTTACATAACTTTTAAACAGAATTAACTTTTACAGGTGTGAAGATAAACCATTAAGACTAAACCTTCATGATTAAACTGTAGTGTCTTCAACATCTTTATCTGTACCCTCATGTCCACGCTATCAAGTATATATGATACCGAAAACGCCGACAAACAAATACGTGATCAGTATATTTCTATACTGGTACGTGGATTCAAACAATAATCACAAGTACAGATATAAGCAAACATCTTTATCTTGAATATAAACTCATTTTAATATTCTAACCCTTATCTGGTCCACTACCTCAGGTGTAATCACTGTCCCTCTGAGGCTCGTGTGCATTACCCTTAAGATCAGTCTGACCCAGGGTTCAGAATGTAGTTATTTACTTTACATGATACTCATATGAACTTTATAGTTTGCAAGAACTAAATAAACAAGCAAGCATTTTATTTGTCATTCAATCTCATCGAGAAACATCGGAAATCTCGAAATTCGATACATGTAATCATAAGTGTAACCACGTACCTTTTGCCATCACAGAAACCATGCAGAACATCTTATGTACTTTAGGAATGCAATCCAAACATCCAATCAACCAAGCACATAATCAACAAGTATCTGAAACAAATCATACTACGTGTGTGTCACCATGTATTCACATTATACTAATCAGATTTAGATTCGGTCCTAAACTAGGGTTTAGGTTATCTCTCGTTTGGACTAAGGATCAGGGTTACAAACCCTAATTCCATTATATCATGGTTTCCAATAATACAACTCAATCATCCATCTTAGATTAAACCCTGATTAGCATCTTAAGCTTATTAAACTATTCATGACATCTAGATTACATTATCAACATTATATATGTGGGCTCCGATCTCCAAAACACGATATAAACTCAGCGGAAGCATTCGATCAACAGCGGAATACGAAAATTCATGAAAAATTAAAACTTTTCGAGACAAGATCTTGAAGACATGAAACTTCTTACATAAAAGCAAGGTAAATAGTTTACATCTCTATTAAACCACTCCTCAAGTGATTTCATACAGAAAAATACAAAATCTCAGATTAACAAACTCCAAGGACCTGAGAGTACAGAGACGACATAGGACTAACTAACTACATGACACAACAGCCAGTATCTCCACCTGAGATTCACTGCTATCCTTGATGTTGCTGCTGCTGATACTGCTCACCCTCGGATTGGTTTCTTCGTCCTCGACGTCCACCTAAAAGTTAGAAACCTACGGAGTGAGACAATTATTTAAATAATTGTCCCAGTGAGAGTTATAACTCTTCGCCAGAAGCTTTATTATAGCATCAAAGAACTTCATAAGAAGTACAAGCTTTTAAGGCAATCAACAACAGATTAACATTTAAACAGAATAACAACATATAAGAAATATGAAGGACATGTGTACTATGCAGTATAATATCATTCATGTATCTCGTAGTTCAAACTAAACAGATATACTATGCGGCTGATTATGTTTTACAAACATCATTATGCCCTGCGGAGATGAGGTATACCGCTCATACTCCAACCGATCACTATTAAGTCGCATCGGTATCATACCTAGGTCATCAAAAGAGTCGGATTCTTATGACCTCATCTTCCTCAGTCAGAGTGAGGATCAACATGCAGGACATCTAGTGTCTCTACTATTATAGCTCACCAGGGTACTCTGGTACTTCGCTATTAGAGTCACAGTGGCATTATGTACTCTCTTCGTCATCGAAGGAATTCTCGTTTATCTCTCATCGATACGGTATAAAAGATTTCCTCGGGAGATTAGTGTTACATCTCTTTGACATAAACATATAGCGAAGTATTGATAGATTAAGATATATCTACATCAATTCCTACACCAGGATGTAAGGATATACACATCCATATTCCCCCACATACTCAAAAGTATGTGTTCCAGGAGTTCCCTTAGGAAAACCTATTTCACCATCATTTAGTTTTTGACAATGATGGATCTATGATCAGGACTCTACATGGTATGATTATACTTGGTTAGTTAGGTACATTTCAGTATTCTTTTAATATCATAAATGTTCTCAAACATTTAACCATTAGCATAGCAGCTATGAAAGAAGAATACTAAATGTAGCAAGTCTAACTCACATCAATTATCATTTCTCAATCATCTCATCACAAGTCATCTATTAAGCATGACCTTGATGATACTCATGGCTCTCACAGCCTATCAGTCTCATAAGATGCCATTTACTAGGCAACAGGATATTTCACTATTCATAATGCTAACAACATACTTTCAATGAATATGATATCATAATCCTTACCTGGATATGATCATCTTTATATATGAGAACCTTCATGGTTAAACCAACTAATAATAGTAAACACTTCATTTCAAGATCTGTTCTTTCATACTCTTACAAGAGATAGATTCCCTGATTTCCATTAATTAGGGTTTACTATTCACAATACATATTATCACCCTAGAATTAGGGTTTACTGTTCACTTCATGGTGAATTGAACTCATAACATCATCATGTATGAGAAACATCATCATTGATATCCTCAGATTAGATTAATATTCATAAATTATCATACTTAGGGTTTCCATGATCTCACATAGGAGGATCATACCCTAATCATACACTTTCATGTTTATTTGAAGGTATTTTACTTGAATTTCAACCATAAATGGTACTTTCTCTCTCCTCTTACTAGTAGATGGTGATTACACCACTCTAGATTAGGTTGGGTTAAGTCCTCATTGGCTGACATAAGTCAACACATCACTATCATGTGATTAGGGTTTGGTTAAAACAAGGTATCCTTTGATTTAACCCTTCAAGGGTATTTAGGTAATTCACACTATTGATCATCATTATAAGTCAATTCATTAGTCTCTTAGTCCCTTAATGTCCTAGGTTATCATTAAGGTTTAAATCAGATCATCATTGAACCAAATACACCTTCAATTGATTAAGTATAAACAACCTTGAAAGTCTTCAATCGGTTACACATATTCAACCTCCAAACGGTTTGAAACCGTTTGGATGCGTTGACCGTTTGCTAGGTTTGACTTCAAGACCACATGACACCCAAGGTCGTTTGCCCTCAAACGGTCTTAAGACCGTTTGGGTGCGTTGACCGTTTGGGGAGAGTTGACTTCCAAACTGTTTGAGCTTATGCGGTTTGAAACCGTTTGAATTGAAACGATCTTAGGATCGATTGGACCAAACGACCTTGAGATCGTTTGAGCCCAAACGGTCTTGAGACCATTTGGCCCCAAACAGTCTTGAGACCGTTTGGCCTCAAACGGATCAGACTGTTTGGTCCAAATGGGCTCAAACCGTTTGGACCTCAAACCTGGTTCAAAAGTTTCAATCGATTATGGTTATGTATGTTGAAGCCCTCAATTCTCCAAATCCATGTTAACCACTTACAAATTGAGTCATTTAGGATGACCCTTAATCAGTTGGACACCAAAATTGACCCTCAATTGAAAGCCAATTAAGGTTAAGTCCATCTCAATTAGGGATTCAATCGGATATTCATCAATGTTCAACAATGTGAATCGAATCAAGGTTGAACCTATCAATTGACCTCCAATTGGGCCCAAACTTGGCCCAAACGGTGTTGAGATCGTTTGGAAATCCTCCAAACGTTCTTGAGACCGTTTGCCCAAAGTTTGACAAAAAACCAAGTCAGTTGGATAAGGGTTGAACCCTAACTAGGTCTAAAATCAGCAATTTCATCAATTCATCAACTTATTACAATTGGACCCTCAAACCATCAAATTACCTCAAAACTAGACCTCCAAACGGTCTTGGGTTGAGTCCAAATGGTCTTGAGACCGTTTGGATGAATCCCCAAATGGTCTTAAGACCGTTTAAGTCCTTCAACCCAAAACTCAACAAAAGTCTATACTTGAAAACAGCAATTTCAACCCGATTAGGGTTAGGGCATTGCAGTGCCTTCAACTCTCAATTGGTTAAGAATTAGATTATGATTCTTTGTAGGAATGAAATTCATTATATTACCAACAGACCCCCAAATGGTCGTCCCTTTGTCAACCCTATCAAACGGTCTTGAGACCATTTTGATCCAAACGGTCTTGCAAGACCGCATGAGATCAAACGGTTTGAGACCGTTTGACCTCAACCAGTTTGCAACCGTTTGGACCAAAAGGGTCCAAGGTCGGTTGATAAAGTTGCATAGGAATTCACACCCATCATCTTCAACCTCTTTTCAGGTCGGTTACTCCACCGTTTTACATGAAAACATGCATGGAGGAAGGGAGGTAGAAGAAGAACTAAGCATAATTACAAGAACATGGATATACATAATAAAGCAAGGAGTTTAGAGTTATAAAACCCGCCTCAAACGTTGTTCCTAGAGCTCCAAGATTCCAAGCTTCAAGTCTCTAATGGCGTCTTGAGCTCCACAACTTGGCCAGAGGAGATTCTCCAAGGAAAAGATAGGGATGGTCGGCTAGAACAAAGAATCTAAGTGAGTTAACCATAGAGCCAACCTTTTATGACGAATTCATCCAAGAATCCGAGCTAAAAGATGGTTCCTTCTCACCTTAGCACTACTTGGTCATCTCCCTGAGCTCCAGAGCTCTGCCTTGGCCGTTTTGAGAAAGATGAGAAGTGAAGAGGATAAAGGATACGTTTACTTGGTTTGCAAAGGAATAGGCTTATATAGTTTAGGCTAATTTCCACCATAAGGACCTCTAAAACATGGATTTCTCATCTAAGTCCCTCCTTGTTCAAAGGCACGTCCAAGTCCATCAAAACTTAAGCAAAGTTCATCAAAACTCAAGCTCTAAGGGTAAAGAAAACCAACATGCAAACTAAGGTACATATATGAAGGGTTTCCTTACACATACTAGGTGAATTTTATTACAAGGGTCACTTTTCTTATCTGATTATTTAATTGAAGCGCCCCTTTCATCATTTCTTCTCTAATTGATGTAAAAAGCTATAAAAGATATTCTGGAAGGTGTATTTTACAAATTGCACCCCACAATTTGGGTAAATTGCACTTTATTCCAAATTAGGGTTTTTAAGCACAAGGATTATTCCACAAGCTGCATCTTGATGCCCAGGTTTGGGAAATCCATCATACCTCATCATATTCACTCATATGATGTCTCATCATCAGAGGAACATCTTATCCTGTGAAATTTGCAAGTTAAACCCCTTAACTGGGTAATTTGCACATAGGTCCCTGTGTTACAAAACAATACTAAAACATTGTTTAAAAAGGATAGAAATGTAAACATATGTTCCTCAGGAGCTTAATTTCATGCCAAAAGGTAATCAAAAGTATCTTAATTACATAATTAGGCAAAATACCTAGGGTTAGCTTATAACCTAGGTCAGGGATGTTACAAATTATCCACCCCTTACAAGGATTTCGTCCCCGAAATCAACAAAACATATATTAAGAGAACAGAGCAGGGTATTTCTTTCTCATCTCTTGCTCTAGTTCCCATGTGGCTTCTTCAGCACCACGGTGATTCCAGAGGACTTTCACAAGACTTATATCTTTTTTCTTTAGCTTTTTAATTCTGTTATCAAGGATTGACATTGGTCCTTCCTCATAAGTTATATCTTCATTCAATTCTACTTCCATAGGCTGTAGAACTGACTCGGTATCAGGGTGACATCTCCTCAGCATAGAAATGTGAAACACAGGGTGTAACTTCTGTAACTCTGGTGGTAACTCTAGTCTATAGGCTACCTTTCCAACCCGTTCAATGATTGGATAAGGCCCTATAAACCTAGGAGCTAACTTCCCTTTCCTTCCAAATCTTAGAAATCCCTTCCAAGGAGAGACCTTGAGATACACTTTGTCACCAACCTGGAACTCTAAGGGTCTCCGACGTTTATCAGCATATGACTACTACCTATCCTGTGCAATCTTAATATGTTGTTGTATTACTTTAATCTTCTCTGTGGTTTGCTGCACAAGATCAGGACCTAACAACTGACGTTCACCAGTCTCATACCAACACAAGGGTGATCTACAACGTCTACCATACAAGGCTTCATAAGGTGTCGTATCAATACTACGTTGATAGCTATTGTTATAGGCAAACTCTATCAAACTTAAGTGTAGATCCCAACTTCCTTTAAACTGGAGAACACATGCTCTCAGCAAGTCTTCCAAGGTCTGTATAGTCCTTTCTGACTGTCCATCAGTCATTGGGTGAAAGGTTGTACTAAACCTTAACTTGGTGCCTAAAGCTTTGTGCAACTGCTCCCAAAAACGACTTGTAAACTGGGGACCTCTGTCAGAAACTATAGTGACAGGAACTCCATGCAGTCGCACTATCTCTTGAACATACAGCTGTGCTAACTTCTCGGCAGAATAGGTTGTTTTGACAGACAAGAAATGAGCTGTCTTTGTCAACCTATCAGCTATTACCCAAATGGAATCATGTCCCTTGTTTGTCCTAGGTAGGCCAACAACAAAGTCCATGGTCACATGGTCCCACTTCCACTGCGGTATGGGTAAAGGTTGCATTATTCCTGCAGGCTTCCGGTGTTCAGCTTTAACTTGCTGACACACATGACACTTCATCACAAACTCTGCAACATCTTTCTTCATCCCAGGCCACCAATACATACCTTTCAAGTTTCGATACATCTTGGTGCTCCCTGGATGCATAGCATACATTGAAAAATGAGCTTCTTCCAGGACTAACTTTCTTAAGTTATCCACATCCGGTACTATCATCCTCCCATGATAACATGCCACTTGATCATCTGAGTCATGGAAACCATCTCGTTTCTCATCACCATACTCCGATCTGATATGCTGAACTGTAGCATCAACATGTTGTGCCTCCTTAATCTACTCTCTTAGGGTAGGTTTTATATGCATCTTAGCTAACAATCTGGTTAACAACGACACTTTCAACTGTACATTGGCTTGTCTTAAGGAGATAAACATATCTTTCCTAGCGCATCCTAAGGAACTTAGTTGTGCTCTGTCCATGGTTGATGTTGCTGATTTTCTACTCAAGGCATCTGCAACTATATTGGCTTTGCCCGGATGGTAATCAATTGTACAGTCGTAGTCCTTGATTAACTCCATCCAGCGACGTTGCCTCATGTTAAGCTCATGCTGAGAGAAGATGTACTTAAGGTTCTTATGATCAGTGAAAATATGGAATGTTTCTCCGTAGAGATAATGTCTCCAGATCTTCAAGGAATGAACCACAACAGCTAACTCCAAATTGTGTGTCGGATAATTCTCCTCGTGTTTCTTAAGCTGTCGGGAAGCAAAAGAAATCACTTGCTTATCCTGCATTAACACACATCCGAGTCCATTCTTGGAGGCATCACAGAAAACTACATATCCTATACCTTGCTCAGGTAGCACAAGCATAGGTGCACTTGTCAACCTCTCCTTCAACAGCTGAAAAGATTGTTGACACTTATCACTCCAGGAAAAAGGAACATCCTTCCGAGTTAACTTGGTTAAGGGTAAGGCTATAGAACTAAAATTCTTAATTAACCTTCGGTAGTAACCAGATAACCCCAAGAAGCTTCGAATCTCTGTTGGTGTCTTTGGTTGTTCCCATTGTAGAACATATTCTACCTTTCTAGGGTCAACACGAATACCCGAGGAAGATATCACATGTCCAAGGAAAGATACTTCTGGCAACTAGAACTCACACTTGCTAAACTTGGCGTATAGTTTATGTTCTCTTAGCAAGGTCAAAGCTTGGCAAAGATGTTGTTCGTGTTGTTGAGCATCCTTACTATAGATCAGAATGTCATCTATGAAGACGACAACATACTGATCGAGAAAAGGTCGGAAGATTCTATTCATGAGTTCCATAAATGCAGCTGGTGCATTAGTTAATCCAAACGACATAACTGTGAACTCATAGTGACCATACCTTGTCCTAAAGGTAGACTTGGGTATGTCATTGTCCTTAATACGTAGTTGATGATATCCAGACCTCAAGTCTATCTTTGAGAAGACAGTTGCACCACACAACTGGTCAAAGAGATCATCAATCCTCGGCAGAGGGTACTTATTCTTTATTGTTACTTTATTTAGTTGTATGTAATCAATGCACAATCGCATTGATCCATCTTTCTTTTTAACAAACAAGACCGGAGCACCCCAAGGTGAAGTGCTCGGTCGGATGAAACCCTTCTCAAGCAACTCTTGCAGTTGTTTCTTGAGCTCCGTCATCTCAGCAGGCGCCATCCTATACGGTGTCTGTGCTATAGGTTGGGTGTCTAGGATCAAATTGATTTCAAAATCAATTTCCCGAGGCGGTGGCACACATGGAAGTTCTTTAAGAAATACCTCTTCAAATTCCCTGACTACAGGAACTTCAGCTGGGTTGGGACTCTCCATGGTAGTATCTACCACATGGGCTAAGAATGCATAACATCCTTGCCTCATCAACTTATCCACAACCATAGCTGACACAAGATAGGTGGGTAGAATCTTTCTCTCTCCTTGAAAGATCCATGTGTTGCTTTCATCGGCAAACACAACCTGTTTGGATTCACAATCCAAGACAACCTTATATCTTTCCAAGGTATCCATCCCAAGGATTATATCAAATCCTTTCATCTCAAGTGGTATTAAATCCACTTGAATGCGATGATCAGAAAAGAAGAGGATGCAGGGAGTGCATACCCCCTACAAAATAATAGACCCTCTCAACGGAGTCTCCAACAACAAGCTATCTGCCCTATGACTGACTGTCATATTGCAGTTATGAATCACTCTTCGAGTGATAAAGGAGTGTGTAGCACCCGGGTCAATCAAAACAGATACAACACAGGAGATAGACATATCAGAATATAACAACTCCATCTGACCTGCCACAACCCGTGGGTTGATCACTGCATCAGGTGGGTTCATTGCATAGAATCTTGTTGTCGCCTGAGGTTGAGCTGGTGCTGATGATCCAGCTTGAGATGCTTGTCCATGTCCTCTAGCTTCTCCTTGAAAGTGTCTTCTTTGTGATCCCTGTTGACTCTGTCTCTGAGGTTGTGTCACACTGACAGGCCTAGCTCTACAGTCCTTCATCAGGTGTCCCACCTTACCACAGTTATAACAGCTTCTCTCCAGTTGTTGTGGTCTTGGTGGTCCTGTGACTGACATGGATGCTGAACTGTGAGTCTCTTGTAGTGGTAGGCTTCGTCCTCTACCTCTACTTAGTGTCCACTGTGTCTGGGCACCTGGTCTAGGTGGTGGTGGTGTCGGTGCAGAAAACCTAGGCTTCTTAAAGTCTCTAGATGAAGATCCCTGGAACTGAGAATATCTCTTATGGGTTTGCCTCTTCTCTACTACGGACCTTTCTATCCTTCGGACTGACTCAACGAAGGTAGCAAACCTTTCTTGATTCTCTAGGGCAGACACAGGAGTAGTCATGTCGGCGTTTAAACCCTTCTCGAACCTTCTGATCCTCTCTTCATCTGTAGTAGCCATATATGGACAAAACCACAGTAACTCCATGAACTTAGCTTCATACTCGCTAATGTTCATCATGCCTTGTCTCAATCTCTCAAACTGAGAGATTTTCTCATCCAGGAAGGTCTTTGGAAAATATATATGGATAAATTCTCGTCGGAACACTTCCCAGGCAATCTCCACACCAGGCCTCTTCTGCTCTTCCATGGTCCACCAATGACCAGCACTTCCTTTGAGAAGATAGACAGCATGTCTAACCTTCTCAGCTTCTGGGATGTTCAAGATTCTGAAAGCTTTCTCTAACTCGGTTAACCATAGATCGGCATCTGCAGGGTCAGCTATCCCAAAGTATTCGGTAGCTCTGACACGACGAAGTCACTCGAACGTCTTACCGATATCTTGTCCTTCAAATTGGACAGGTGCCCTAGGCGCAGGCATGGGCATTCTGTCGGTGATGTGTGTCATGGCAGTCATAAACTGCCCGAACATAGTCTGGACAGCTGGGTTACCCATGTCAGCTGGGTCAAACTGAGGTGGCTCGGGTACAGGTTGCTCTATCTCCGGGTTTCTTGCACCTCCTCGGGGTGCAGCAACACTACTCTCAGCCCCGTACTCCTCATGTTCTTCGTGTGGTCCATACATCCTTAACTTATCTTCTTCTCCTGAGAAGTAGAAGACTCTATTAGATAGGAAAGAAACACTAAGGATAGACTCAACATCCTAAGTCCTATGTCTCTGTAGACTCAGCGAACCTAGAGCTCTGATACCACTTAATTGTGGGCTCCGATCTTCAAAACACGATATAAAATCAGCGGAAGCATTCGATTAACAGCGGAATACGAAAATTCATGAAAAATTAAAACTTTTCGAGACAAGATCTTGAAGACATGAAACTTCTTTCATAAAAGCAAGGTAAACAGTTTACATCTCTGTTAAACCACTCCTCAAGTGATTTCATACAGCAAAATACAAAATCTGAGATTAACAAACTCCAAGGACCTTGGAGTACAGAGACGACATAGGACTAACTAACTACATGACACAACAGCCAGTATCTCCACCTGAGATTCACTGCTATCCCTGATGTTGCTGCTGCTGATACTGCTCACCCTCAGATTGGTGTCTTCGTCCTCGACGTCCACCTAAAAGTTAGAATCCTACGGAGTGAGACAATTATTTAAATAATTGTCCCAGCGAGAGTTATAACTCTTCGCCAGAAGCTTTATTATAGCATCAAAGAACTTCATAAGTAGTACAAGCTTTTAAGGTAATCAACAGCAGATTAACATTTAAACAGAATAACAACATATAAGAAATATGAAGGACATGTGTACTATGTAGTATAATATCATTCATGTATCTCGTAGTTCAAACTAAACAGATATACTATGCGGCTGATTATGTTTTACAAACATCATTATGCCCTGCGGAGATGAGGTATACCGCTCATACTCCAACCGATCACTATTAAGTCACATCGGTATCATACCTAGGTCATCAAAAGAGCCGGATTCTTATGACCTCATCTTCCTCAGTCAGAGTGAGGATCAACATGCAGGACATCTAGTGTCTCTGCTATTATAGCTCACCAGGGTACTCTAGTACTTCGCTATTAGAGTCACAGTGGCATTCTGTACTCTCTTCATCATCGAAGGAATTCTTGTTTATCTCTCATCGATACGGTATAAAAGATTTCCTCAACAGATTAGTGTTACATCTCTTTGACATAAACATATAGCGAAGTATTGATAGATTAAGATATATCTACATCAATTCCTACACCAGGATGTAAGGATATACACATCCATATTCCCCCACATACTCAAAAGTATGTGTTCCAGGAGTTCCCTTAGGAAAACATGTTTCACCATCATTTAGTTTCTGACAATGATGGATCTATGATCAGGGCTCTACATGGTATGATTATACTTGGTTAGTTAGGTACATTTCAGTATTCTTTTAATATCATAAATGTTCTCAAACATTTAACCATTAGCATAGCAGCTATGAAAGAATAATACTAAATGTAGCAAGTCTAACTCACATAAATTACCATTTCTCAATCATCTCATCACAAGTCATCCATTAAGCATGACCTTGATGATACTCATGGCTCTCACAACCTATCAGTCTCATAAGATGCCACTTACTAGGCAACATGATATTTCACTATTCATAATGCTAACAACATACTTTCAATGAATATGATATCATAATCCTTACCTGGATATGATCATCTTTATATATGAGAACCTTCATGGTTAAACCAACTAATAATAGTAAACACTTCATTTCAAGATCTGTTCTTTCATACTCTTACAAGAGATAGATTCCCTGATTTCCATTAATTAGGGTTTACTATTCACAATACATATTATCACCCTAGAATTAGGGTTTACTGTTCACTTCATGGTGAATTTAACTCATAACATCATCATGTATGAGAAACATCATCATTGATATCCTCAGATTAGATTAATATTCATAAATTATCATACTTAGGGTTTCCATGATCTCACATAGGAGGATCATACCCTAATCATACACTTTCATGTTTATTTGAAGGTATTTTACTTGAATTTCAACCATAAATGGTACTTTCTCTCTCCTCTTACTAGTAGATGGTGATTACACCACTCTAGATTAGGTTGGGTTAAGTCCTCATTGACTGACATAAGTCAACACATCACTATCATCTGATTTGTTGACCTAGGTGTCGCACATTGCCCATATTTTGATAATGACTTAACCATTCCATTCATATGTATCTAACAAATCTATTTGAGATCATTGCAGATATTAGATACAAGAAAAGAATCACTTTTATCTCCATAGCTTCTCTTCCGGCACATGCAAAACATGTGGCTTTTAACCGCTTTGTAATATAGCCCTTAGAGGCTTAGAACATTTTATGTAATCACTCATAATCATGTTTTGCATTGTATCTAAGATGGATAAAATGATTGGGACTCAAAAATCCATCGTTTGTACAGTTTATGAAAATTCCAAAATACCCTTAACAGGGATTTTGTCGGCCGAATTACAAACTCGGCCGATCCATGTATTGTGGAATTTTCTGGGCTGTCGGCCGAGTTTCCAACTCAGCCGATCCCTGTTCGGTCGAGTTTCAATGATAGGAAACTCGGCCGATCCACTGGTCAGTCAAGACTGAAGGTCGACTGATCGGTCGAGTTTCCCCATGGAAACTCGGCCGACAGTCTGCCTCTCAGCCTTGTCGCCTAGTGTGTCGGCCGAATTGCCTTTTATGAAACTCGGCCGATCGAACTGTACTGGAATGCAGAAAAAGCAATTCCAACCGTTGGAGGAGTTGGTGGGACTCAAAATAGATCCGTTGCAAGTTGTAAAACGGCTAGTTTGTGCCACTTAACTCACCCAACCTCAAAGGGACACCCTCAACTATAAATAGGACCTCTTGGACTTCATTCCAAGGTTGCTCATTCACATATGCTTGGTCCTAGCCTTAGTTGAGTGGTTTCTAATCCTTTGAGCCCCTTTCTCTCTCTACCTTCAAAGCAAATTCGTGAGTATGAGTGAGTTAGGATCCCATGTATGAGAGCTATCATTTGTAATCTTGTAAAGCTCTCCTTTCTACTTCTCCCATCTCCATTCTCTATGAAGATTGATTGAAGTTTCTTCTCCGAGTGAAAGAGAAGAAGGTTGATGTTCTTCCCCAAGTGAAGGAGAAGAAGGCTAGCTGCTCCAGGCCTCCGAGTGAAGGAGGAAGGTGCTAAAGCTCTCCAAGTGAAGGAGAGGTGCAAGGCAAAGCTCAAGCAAGATGGGTAATTCCTGCAAGGCCGAAGACTAGAGCAAGAGTAGGTAAGTCCTTTGAAGAAGGCTGAAGACTACTTGCTTGGTGGGTAAGTCCTTGGTGAGGTAGAAGATCTTGGCTTGATATATAAGTCCTTGGATGGTTGGTAGTTGTAGCTTGTAATCTTATTGTGAGATATATATAAGAGAACCAAGTTACAAATCCTAGAGCCTAACCAACTCTAGGTAGTGGACTGACATCGCTCCTAAGTTTAGGACATGGAACCACTCTAAACCACCTGTCCAAGTGCATGATTTCCTTGTCTCTTATCCTTGCTTTGTATGCTAGTTTAGGACATCAAATTGCTGTTTTGAATTGTGTTCTGCACTTAATATAATCTGGTGGTCTAATCACTTTTGTGAAGTTTGTGAAGCTCTATTCAACCCCCCCTTCTAGAGCCCATTGATCCAACAAGTGGTATCAGAGCAGGTCTTCTCCAAGCTACTTCAACAAGTAGGAGAAGATGGGCGATTCAGCTCTTGGGTCACTCAATCTTGAAGGAAGCTTCTCCATGAGACCCCCGGTCTTCGACGGCACAAACTTCCTATATTGGAAGAGAAGGATGCAATTCTACATCCAAGGTGTGAGCTACGAGATGTGGAAGATAGTCCATCTCAAGTATGAAGAGCCAAAGGGGGACATCATCACGTGGACGGAAGACGAGATGAAGCGTGCTCAACTCAATGCTAAAGCCATTAGCATCATCTACGCCGCCCTCTCTCCATCGGAGTTCAACCGCATCTCTTCATGGGACACGGCTCATGAGATTTGGCACAAGCTATGTGTCACATATGAAGGGACGGAGCAAGTCAAGGAGGCCAAAATCTATATGCTTGGTGGCCTACTTGAGAATTTCAAGATGGGGAAGAATGAAAGAGTTGCGGACATGTACACAAGGCTAAACGTCATCCTCAACAGTCTTGCAGCCCTTGGGAGTGTCATGGATAGAGGTACCATCAATGCAAAGATCTTGAGATCTCTTCCAAAGAGATGGGAGCCGAAGGTCACTTCAATTGAAGAAGTCTACAAGCTGAGCGAGTTGTCAACTGAGGAGCTGGTTGGTAATCTCCAAGCACATGAACCAAGGCTCGACAAGCAAGAGGAAGAGGAGAAAAGAGAAGAGAAGGAGTCCAAGAAGATGAAGGACACAGCCTTCAAAGCTCAAGTTGAAGAAATGATGCGGCAACAACAACTTGCCATGAAGTCTCCCTGCCCTTCCTCAAGCGAAGATGAAGGTGCAAATGATCATGAAGCCAACTATTCAAAAGGAAGACACTTCAAGGGCAAGCCATCATCCTCCACTCCTAGATGCTACGAGTGTGGTCAAAAGGGCCACTACAAGAATGACTGCCCAAAAGCCAAGAAGGGCTATCATAAGAGCAGCCACAAGAAGGATGACAAATACAAAAGAGAAGCCAAGTACAAGAAGAAGAACAAGAAGGAGAGAAGACCCAAAGATGCAGCTCATGCGGCATGGGAGGAGTCCTCTACTTCAAGTTCCTCAAGCTCCGAGGATGGTGAATGTCACCTTGCACTTATGGCTTCTACTAGTGAAGAAGTAATTGAGGTAAGTGAGGTAAGTAAGGTAAGTGACGAAAGTTTACTTGATTTATCTAAGGAAACCCTCATTGAAATGCTTAATGATTGTCAATCATCTTTTGCTAAATGTAAAGCTAAAAGAAAAAGATTAGGAAAGATAGTTGATGATCTCTATGCCAAGATTGACATTCTAGATCAAAATGAGAAATTACATCTTGATAGCATAGATTCTTTACAAGGGCAATTTCTAGACCTTGAACTTCAATACAATGGAGTAGAGGTTGAGAATGGTACTTATCTTAAAACTATTGAAAATCTTAAGATAGAGAACCAAAATTGCCTAGATGAGCTAGATGTTCTAAAAACTGAAAATGTTGAACTTAAGCTTATTGATGATGCTAGGAGAGATGAAGTGTATGCTTATCAAAGGGAAATTGTAGTCCTTAAATCTGAAAATGCTAAACTTCTTGCTCAAACAAATGATTTATCTTCTAGACCTATCTTGCCTAGAAATGAAGTTGCAAACTTAACTCTTGAAAAAGACTCTCTTCTTACTAAAGCCCTCTGTCTTGAGGCCGACCTTTTGCATGCTAGAGAAGATCTTGCTAGTTTATCTACTACCATTACAAATCTTAGTGATGATAATGCTAAATTAAGATCTACTTTGCAAAGGTTTCTTTCGGGTAAGAAGTCTCTAAATGATGTTCTAGAGCACTCTACCAAACAAGTTGGTACTAGTGGTCTAGGATACAATGCGACTACTCCAAAAGGTAAGAAGAAGAAAAAGGGTAAGAAAAAGAGTGTGGAAACTCCAATTTTCAATGGAGAGTCTTCCGGCTCTAAAAATCCCATGGTATGTATGCATTGCAAATGTGATGCTCATTATTCTACCTATTGTCCTTACAAGCCTAAGGGGACCAACCCAAATATGAAATGGGTCCCCAAGCTAACCCCGGACCCCAAAGTTTGAGTTGGGTTCCGACATCCTCTTTTCTTGCAGGTCACAAAGAAATGGATTGTTGATAGTGGCTGCTCTAAGCACATGACTGGAGAAATCAGCCATTTCAACAAAATTGTGAAGAAGAAAGGAGGATCGGTAACCTTTGGGGACAACAAAAAGGGTAAGGTTATAGGTGAGGGTGATGTAGGTAATGATTTGTGCATTAAAAATGTTTTGCTTGTTGATGGCCTACATCACAACTTGATTAGTGTGAGCCAATTATGTGATAATGGTTATCTTGTGCTCTTTACTTCCTTAGAATGCTTGCTTCTAGATTCCCTGTCCTATAATGTCATATATAAGGGAACTAGAAATGGTAATCTATATGTGATAGTTCTTGATGCTTTAAAGCCCATACTAAATAGATGCTTAGTCGTGGATAAAAACGATCTTTCGCTTTGGCATCGACGTTTGGGTCATGTGAACTTGCATCAAATGAAGAAACTAGACAAAAAGGACTTGGTTCGAGGACTTCCTAAATTGGATTTTGAAAAGGATGAGGAATGTCAACCTTGTACACAAGGGAAACAAACCAAATCCTCTTTCAAGTCCAAAGGGGTCATGAGTACCAAGAGAGTTCTAGAGCTTCTTCATATTGATCTCTTCGGACCTATGAGAACACAAACGCTTCGCGGCTCCAAGTATTGTCTTGTTATTGTCGATGATTTTTCTAGATTTACTTGGACTTTCTTTCTTGTTTCCAAAAGCGACACACTCGATGTTTTCTCGAGCTTTTGTAAACGAGTTGAAAACGAAGCTTCTTGTCATGTTGTTTCCATCCGTAGTGATCATGGGGGAGAGTTTGAAAATGATCTTTTTGAACGTTTTTGTGAAAAATCGGGTTATTCGCACAATTTCTCTTCTCCTCGCACACCCCAACAAAATGGAGTTGTTGAGAGGAAGAATAGATCGCTACAGGAGATGGCTAGGACCATGCTTCTTGAGTATGACACTCCTAAGAAGTTTTGGGCTGAAGCCGTTAGCACCTCATGTTTTGTGCAAAACCGAGTTTTCACTCATCCGACTTTTAAGAAAACCCCCTATGAACTATGGCGTGGTAGGAAGCCGTCAATTGATTTCTTTCATGTGTTTGGATGTCCATGTTTTGTTTTGAACACCAAGGACTCTCTCGACAAGTTTGATCCAAAATCCTACAAGGCTTTCTTCCTAGGCTATAGCACTACTAGCAGGGCTTTTAGAGTGTTTAACATTGAACTATCTAAAATAGAAGAATCTATAAATGTTAAATTTATTGAAACTAACCCTGGTATTGGCAAGCATTTGGGTGATGATGATGTTGCAGATGAAATCATTCCTATCTTAAAAGAGCTCAACATCAAAGACAAAGGCAAGCAGGTTGAAGAAGAAGAAAAGGAAGCAGAAAGGAAGGATCCCACTCCCCGCTTTGCAAAGAATCACCCCAAGGAGTTGATCATTGGCAACCCGTTTGAAAGAGTGAGGACACGAGCTGCACACAACAAAGAACAAGCAGACAGTGCCTTCATCTCTCAACTGGAGCCAAAGAACATCAAAGAGGCCCTTGGCGATGATGAGTGGATCCTTGCCATGCAAGAAGAGCTTGAGCAGTTCGAGAAGAACCGTGTGTGGACCTTAGTGCCAAGACCAAATGATAGAAAGATCATTGGTACCAAATGGGTCTACCGCAACAAGCTTGATGAGCAAGGAAAAGTGGTAAGGAACAAAGCAAGGTTAGTAGCACAAGGTTACAATCAACAAGAAGGTATTGATTTTGATGAAACCTATGCTCCTGTTGCTAGATTAGAATCTATTCGTATGCTACTTGCCTTTGCTAGTCATAAAAATTTCTTGCTTTATCAAATGGATGTTAAAAGTGCGTTTTTGAATGGTACAATCGAGGAGGAAGTATATGTTGCTCAACCTCCGGGCTTTGAAAATGATAAGTTACCCAATCATGTGTATTTCTTGCAAAAAGCTCTCTACGGACTCAAACAAGCACCTCGAGCTTGGTATGAGAAACTAAAGAACTTTTTGTTAGATAACGGGTATATCATGGGAAAAGTTGATTGTACTTTGTTTCTAAAACACACTTCTACCCATTTTCTCATAATTCAAATATATGTGGATGATATTATATTTGGCGGAACTGACCTTGATCTTTGCAAAGAGTTTGGTTCTCTTATGCAGAGTGAATTCGAGATGAGTATGATGGGTGAGCTGACCTTCTTCCTAGGCTTCCAAATCAAACAAACCAAGGAGGGTAACTTCATCAACCAAGGCAAATACACACTTGAACTTCTTAAACGCTTTGGGATGGAGAACATGAAGCCAATGGATACACCCATGTCAAACACTGCAAAACTTGACAAGGATGAAGAAGGTGAGAAGGTAGATGAGAAGCTCTATAGAGGTATGATCGGAAGTTTACTTTACTTAACTGCCTCTAGACCTGATATAATGTTTAGTGTTGGCTTGTGTGCTCGCTTTCAATCAAGCCCTAGGAAATCACATCTTATTGCTGTCAAGAGGATTTTGAGGTACTTAGCCAAAACTCCAAATTTTGGACTATGGTACCCTAAGTCAAGGGACTTTACTCTTGTAGCGTATAGTGATGCTGACTACGCAGGTTGCTTGATTGATAGAAAGTGCACAAGTGGCACTTGCTTCCTCTTGGGACCATGCTTGGTGTCTTGGTTCTCCAAGAAACAGAGCACAGTGGCATTATCAACTACCGAAGCTGAATACATTGCAGCCGGAAGTTGTTGTGCCCAGGTCCTATGGATGAAGCAAATGCTCCAAGACTTTAACATTCATTTTGATGCTTCTCCTATTTTCTGTGATAATACTAGTGCAATAAATCTTTCTTATAATCCAATATTGCATAGTAGAGCTAAACACATAGAAGTTCGCCATCATTTTCTCCGTGATCACATTGTCAAAAAGGATATTTATATCACACATGTGGATACGGAAAATCAGTTGGCGGACATTTTTACTAAACCGCTTGCTAGAGAACAATTTAATTTTATTAGATCAAAATTGCTTATAACCTCTCTTGATGATGTTGAATTGCTCTCTAATTAGTTGGTTACATCTTATGTGTGTTGCTCTTGCTTATAAATGCTTTGATTGCTCAAAATGCTTGTTTTTGATAAAATTTTATCTTGTTTCTATCTCTTTTTCGGGCTTTTCTCACAAATCGGGTTTTAATCGACAAATAGTACCCTATGATGAAGGGAATGTGCCTAAATATGCTTAATATACAATCTAGTCCAATCAGAAAAATTGTGTTAGGTCATTTGAGGCTAGGACTAGATTCTAGGTTTTTCCCACATCAGAGTTTTTGTCGGCCGAGTTGGAAACTCGGCCGATCGGTCGGGACAGGGCACCTGTGTGTTCTGTCGGCCGAGTTTCCTCTCCCTGGAACTCGGCCGATCGACGGCAGACAGGTTTAATATATATAGGAATCGGCCGACTTGCTCCCTCTCAACTAGAGCAAAGTCGACCGAACCCTAGCCGCCCAGCTCGACCCTTCCTCCCCTGGTGCTCTCCTCTCTCTCTCCGGCCGTTTTTGCCCCCAAATCGGTTCGTTCGTGTGTCCTTGCTGCTCTTGAGGTGCCGCCTGTTCTCTCTCTCCGCGTGGATCGGCTCCGTTGCCTCGTTCTCCTCTCCCATGAGGTCCCAACGCCGAAAACGTGCTGTTCCTATCCCTTCCCCTGCGGTTCCTCTAGCGCCGAGGTATATGTCGTTTGATAATCTATCTTTTGTTGACAATGCTGCGGTTGCTCGCTACAAAGAGCTCCTTCCTCGCTCTCCCTTTCCTTTTCGAGCTCTTTATCAGCCGCATACCTACCACGCCGACCTTTTCGACGCTTGTAAAATCTTTCGCACACATCATCTTGAAGCCTTTTGTATTGAGGATGCCCGTTTTCATAATCTCAAGTATAGCACCAAAGCCGTCCGTCAATTCTACGCTAACTTGCGGTGGAATTACGACTCTTAGATCCCCTCTTCGGACACCTCAATCGTTTTGACATCCATGATCGCCGGCCAGCCTTTTCATATCACCGAACGATCTTTCAATCTTTATCTCAACGGAGATGTTGGCACGGCTTCGTGGATTTCCGATTACCCAAATTATTTTGATCTTCTGCACCCCGAGGACATCTATAAGGCAATCGAGGTTGACTTGACTGACATTCATAAGTTTCTCAAGCTCCCCGATTTTCCCTATAGAAAGAAGGGCACTTTGCCATCGTCCGCCCTGTCCTCCTCTCGCCGTGTTTTGGCGTTCGTTCTCAGCTGTAATGTCCACCCCAAGAAAAACCAAACGGACATCGCTGAGAACACAGCTATGATGATGTATCTGCTTTTGAACAACCATGGAGTCAAATGGGCCCGGTATATCCTTCACCACATGACCTGTTTTGACTCCGGAAAGAACACAAAGGGCACCCATCTTCCTTATCCTGCCCTAATTTGTGGTCTTTTCCAATCTGCTACTGGTAAATCTCTTTTCACCGACTTTCTCTACCGTCCTGATCGGAAAGGAGTTTATATCTGTGAGACCACTCTTCAGAAGAGTGTCCCTACCTCTGGTGCATCATCTTCTTCTGCTCCACCACCTCCTCCACCTCCACCATCATCTGATGCTCCACCACCTCCACCCTCCACAGCTGCACCACCTCCTCCTGAGCCATCTTTCCGACCTCCTCCGCAGCCGGCTTTTGCTGACTTCCATGTCTCCAGTGAGGCCCTCATGGGGTACCTCATGCATCAGCAAGCCTACAACATGCAGGTCCAGCAACATCACCATCAGGATCTGTGCCACATCATGTCGTCCATGTCTCTGTCTTGCCCTCAGCCCTACCCCACCTACGAGCCCTACCCCGGTGGCGACTACGCATCTTATGCGTATAGTCAGTTTTATCCTCCTCCACCCCCTTCTGCTTCCGCTGATCACTCTGCAGGTGGATACACTCACTCTCCTCCGGTTCTGGCGCTCCCAGGTGGCCGTCTGTCTGAGCTTCTGGCCCAGTACTCTTCTTCTGCTCCCCCCATTGAGGTTGCTTATGAGCTACATGCTCTTGGCATGACTTGGGCTGAGCAGAGTGCGCGGTGGCCTGGACGTGCTTTTGGTCCTCCCGACGAGGATATGGCTGATCAGGATGATGCTGACACTGACGCTGATGAGGCTACTGCGACGGATGCCGAAGACGATGACGATGACGATGCCGATGCTGAAGACGAGGCTACACCAGCTGCTGCTCCTCCTTCCGATGATGGCGATGAGGACTACCAGCCCGACGAGGACATGGAGGCTGCCGTTGATGATGTTGACATAGATTAGTATAGCTTAGAGTAGATGTGTCTAGTTTAGTCTCGGATGACCATGATATATCTTTTTGGACTATGATTGTATTATTTACTTTAGGCACATCATCTGAGTTGTACTATTGCTACTCCATTCGTTCGTGTAGTTTTTGTCTTATGCTTTCTTTTGGAAACACTTTGTATGGTTTATCTTATAGTGTGTTCCATATTTTGATGAATGACAGGTTTCTGATTTCATGCTTTATCTTGATATTTTATTTGTTTCTCTGTGTTTTTGGTTGATTGAGTGTTTGGAGAAGACCTTGCCTTTTTGCTCTTCTACCCCCCCCCCTGCCTTTTTGAGATGACAAAGGGGGAGAAAGCTCTCAATCATATTGTTTTTATTGCTTGTATGGTTCTTTTCTTGTCTATAAACTGAAATGCATCTAGACTTGTTTAGAATCATATAGTATCTATATATGCTATGTCTGCTTGTGTGTTAACTAACTATGCAGGAACGAGTAAGCATGAATTGAGGGGGAGCATTACAAATTGATCATATTTGCATCCCCTTGCAATTCCCTAAAGAAAAGGTATAATTTTCAAATTCTTTTCAATATGTTGAGGAATGGTTTGTCATTGTCAAAAAGGGGGAGAATGTTGACCTAGGTGTCGCACATTGCCCATATTTTGATAATGACTTAACCATTCCATTCATATGTATCTAACAAATCTATTTGAGATCATTGCAGATATTAGATACAAGAAAAGAATCACTTTTATCTCCATAGCTTCTCTTCCGGCACATGCAAAACATGTGGCTTTTAACCGCTTTGTAATATAGCCCTTAGAGGCTTAGAACATTTTATGTAATCACTCATAATCATGTTTTGCATTGTATCTAAGATGGATAAAATGATTGGGACTCAAAAATCCATCGTTTGTACAGTTTATGAAAATTCCAAAATACCCTTAACAGGGATTTTGTCGGCCGAATTACAAACTCGGCCGATCCATGTATTGTGGAATTTTCTGGGCTGTCGGCCGAGTTTCCAACTCAGCCGATCCCTGTTCGGTCGAGTTTCAATGATAGGAAACTCGGCCGATCCACTGGTCAGTCAAGACTGAAGGTCGACTGATCGGTCAAGTTTCCCCATGGAAACTCGGCCGACAGTCTGCCTCTCAGCCTTGTCGCCTAGTGTGTCGGCCGAATTGCCTTTTATGAAACTCGGCCGATCGAACTGTACTGGAATGCAGAAAAAGCAATTCCAACCGTTGGAGGAGTTGGTGGGACTCAAAATAGATCCGTTGCAAGTTGTAAAACGGCTAGTTTGTGCCACTTAACTCACCCAACCTCAAAGGGACACCCTCAACTATAAATAGGACCTCTTGGACTTCATTCCAAGGTTGCTCATTCACATATGCTTGGTCCTAGCCTTAGTTGAGTGGTTTCTAATCCTTTGAGCCCCTTTCTCTCTCTACCTTCAAAGCAAATTCGTGAGTATGAGTGAGTTAGGATCCCATGTATGAGAGCTATCATTTGTAATCTTGTAAAGCTCTCCTTTCTACTTCTCCCATCTCCATTCTCTATGAAGATTGATTGAAGTTTCTTCTCCGAGTGAAAGAGAAGAAGGTTGCTGTTCTTCCCCAAGTGAAGGAGAAGAAGGCTAGCTGCTCCAGGCCTCCGAGTGAAGGAGGAAGGTGCTAAAGCTCTCCAAGTGAAGGAGAGGTGCAAGGCAAAGCTCAAGCAAGATGGGTAATTCCTGCAAGGCCGAAGACTAGAGCAAGAGTAGGTAAGTCCTTTGAAGAAGGCTGAAGACTACTTGCTTGGTGGGTAAGTCCTTGGTGAGGTAGAAGATCTTGGCTTGATATATAAGTCCTTGGATGGTTGGTAGTTGTAGCTTGTAATCTTATTGTGAGATATATATAAGAGAACCAAGTTACAAATCCTAGAGCCTAACCAACTCTAGGTAGTGGACTGACATCGCTCCTAAGTTTAGGACATGGAACCACTCTAAACCACCTGTCCAAGTGCATGATTTCCTTGTCTCTTATCCTTGCTTTGTATGCTAGTTTAGGACATCAAATTGCTGTTTTGAATTGTGTTCTGCACTTAATATAATCTGGTGGTCTAATCACTTTTGTGAAGTTTGTGAAGCTCTATTCAACCCCCCCTTCTAGAGCCCATTGATCCAACATGATTAGGGTTTGGTCAAAACAAGGTATCCTTTGATTTAACCCTTCAAGGGTATTTAGGTAATTCACACTATTGATCATCATTATAATTCAATTCATTAGTCTCTCAGTCCCTTAATGTCCTAGGTTATCATTAGGGTTTAAATCAGATCATCATTGAACCAAATACACCTTCAATTGATTAAGTATAAACAACCTTGAAAGTCTTCAATCGGTTACACATATTCAACCTCCAAACGGTTTGAAACCATTTGGATGCGTTGACCATTTGCTAGGTTTGACTTCAAGACCGCATGACACCCAAGGTCGTTTGCCCTCAAACGGTCTTAAGACCGTTTGGGTGCGTTGACCGTTTGGGGAGAGTTGACTTCCAAACCGTTTGAGCTTATGCGGTTTGAAATCGTTTGAATTGGAACGATCGTGGGATCGATTGGACCAAACAACCTTGAGATCGTTTGAGCCCAAACGGTCTTGAGACCGTTTGGCCTCAAACGGTCTTGAGACCATTTGGTCCAAATGGGCTCAAACCGTTTGGACCTCAAACCTGGTTCAAAAGTTTCAATCGATTATGGTTATGTATGTTGAAGCCCTCAATTCTCCAAATCCATGTTAACCACTTACAAATTGAGTCATTTAGGATGAGCCTTAATCAGTTGGACACCAAAATTGACCCTCAATTGAAATCCAATTAAGGTTAAGTCCATCTCAATTAGGGATTCAATCGGATATTCATCAATGTTCAACAATGTGAATCGAATCAAGGTTGAACCTATCAATTGACCTCCAATTGGGCCCAAACTTGGCCCAAACGGTCTTGAGATCGTTTGGAAATTCTCCAAACGGGCTTGAGACCGTTTGCCCAAAGTTTGACCAAAACCAAGTCAGTTGGATAAGGGTTGAACCCTAACTAGGTCTAAAATCAGCAATTTCATCAATTCATCAACTTATTAAAATTGGACCCTCAAACCATCAAATTACCTCAAACCTAGACCTCCAAACGGTCTTGGGTTGAGTCCAAACGGTCTTGAGACTGTTTGGATGAATCCCCAAATGGTCGTAAGACCGTTTGAGTCCTTCAACCCAAAACTCAACAAAAGTCTATACTTGAAAACAACAATTTCAACCCGATTAAGGTTAGGGTATTGCAGTGCCTTCAACTCTCAATTGGTTAAGAATTAGATTATGATTCTTTGTAGGAATGAAATTCATTATATTACCAACAGACCCTCAAACGGTCGTCCCTTGGTCAACCCTATCAAATGGTCTTGAGACCATTTTGATCCAAACGGTCTTGCAAGACCGCATGAGATCAAACGGTTTGAGACCGTTTGACCTCAACCGGTTTGCAACCGTTTGGACCAAAAGGGTCCAAGGTCGGTTGATAAAATTGCATAGGAATTCACGCCCATCATCTTCAACCTCTGTTCAGGTCGGTTACTCCACCGTTTTACATGCAAACGTGCATGGAGGAAGGGAGGTAGAAGAAGAACTAAGCATAATTACAAGAACATGGATATACATAATAAAGCAAGGAGTTTAGAGTTATAAAACCCACCTCAAACATTGTTCCTAGAGCTCCAAGCTTCCAAGATTCAAGACTCTAATGGCATCTTGAGCTCCACAACTTGGCCAGAGGAGATTCTCCAAGGAAAAGATAGGGATGGTCGGCTAGAACAAAGAATCTAAGTGAGTTAACCATAGAGCCAACCTTTTATGATGAATTCATCCAAGAATCCGAGCTAAAAGATGGTTCCTTCTCACCTTAGCACTACTTGGTCGTCTCCCTGAGCTCCAGAGCTCTGCCTTGGACGTTTTGTGAAAGATGAGAAGCGAAGAAGATAAAGGATACATTTACTTGGTTTGCAAAGGAATATGCTTATATAGTTTAGGCTAATTTCCACCATAAGGACCTCTAAAACATGGATTTCTCATCTAAGTCCCTCCTTGTTCAAAGACACGTCCAAGTCCATCAAAACTTAAGCAAAGTTAATCAAAACTCAAGCTCTAAGGGTAAAGAAAACCAACATGCAAACTAAGGTACATATATGAAGGGTTTCCTTACACATACTAGGTGAATTTTATTACAAGGGTCACTTTTCTTATCTGATTATTTAATTGAAGCGCCCCTTTCATCATTTCTTCTCTAATTGATGTCAAAAGTTATAAAAGATATTCTGGAAGGTGTATTTTACAAATTGCACCCCACAATTTGGGTAAATTGCACTTTATTCCAAATTAGGGTTTTTAAGCACAAGGATTATTCCACAAGCTGCATCTTGATGCCCAGGTTTGGGAAATCCATCATACCTCATCATATTCACTCATATGATGTCTCATCATCAGAGGAACATCTTATCCTGTGAAATTTGCAAGTTAAACCCCTTAACTAGGTAATTTGCACATAGGTCCATGTGTTACAAAACAATACTAAAACATTGTTTAAAAAGGATAGAAATGTAAACATATGTTCCTCAGGAGCTTAATTTCATGCCAAAAGATAATCACAAGTATCTTAATTACATAATTAGGCAAAATACCTAGGGTTAGCTTATAACCTAGGTCAGGGATGTTACAAGATCATAGAAAGATGTTGACATTGATTTTAACACCTAAATAGCATGAATAAGATTACTAATCTAGAACCATCCATTATTCATCATACCTAAGTCACATTTCTAGCATTAAAATTATATCAAGATGTTCACATTGGTTTCGAACCCTAAAACAACATGAATGAGATCATTAATCTAGAATCATCATTTATTTATAATTATCAAGTATTTTCTCATTATACATGTCCAGATCAGGTGTCAACTCAATATAACCTAATCTATTTAAGCATCCGATTATGCAAATCTAGGTTTTACCTTTATACTAATCACATTAACATATGCATTACACATAATTTTAGAACATGAAGCATAATAAGGTTCTGATAGTATTTTATTTGGGTTCCTCTCATTCTCCTGATCAATTTGATATATAATTTCGCTATATTTTGAGTCATCCATAATTAACTAGAATTATTACAAGATAAACACTTATCGGCCAATCCGGAGATGCCACGTCATCCTAGCATGTGCCTGGGGCCAGCCGATCCTTTGTTCCAGTGAAGCAGGGGATTAAAACATAACGAACGGATAGTTTTGCCCTTCCCTTGATGGCTCGGGCTGTGGAGCTCGCGGGGGTATAATCGTCCAAAACATCCAACTCCTTCTTCTACCTAGCGACGCCGCTGCCTCTGTGCTTCAGCTTCATCGTCATCCGTGGCCCTTTCTGGCGCACAAGGTTCTCCGGCGACGAGCCTCGCAGATGAGGGCGCCGCCCTCAGGGATTCCCTCACCGCCATCCAGCTGCCCTAAACTCCCCCTCATCTCTCTCTGTTCTCTTGCGGCAACTTCCGCCCGACACACAGCCGCACTGCAAGGCTCTCAGTGCCGAGCCTCCCCACAACTGAGGGTATCCGCCTTGCCGCCATGCTGCTGGTACGGCTGCTACCTTTGGCCCTTCTAGCCCTGACCCTTACTCCCCTTGGGCAATCATCCAGGTTGGTGGAGGTTTCAAACCTCCATGAAGTCATTCATGGTGACCCTGTGGGAGATCAACTCGCTCTCTCTTCCACTTGTAGGGAAGCTGGCCACGCACAAGGCTCTGAGCAGTGTTTCTCCCCTGGTCCAAGAGGCAACTCTGCACCGACGCTTGCTATGGAGAGGTTGATGATATGGATAGGTGCTGTCTTGGTTCTCCCCTGTCGGTGGCGTGAGAACTGCAGCTGATGCTTGCTGCCGATCTTCAACGTTGATAGAGAATTATCCCTTGGCCACGAGCAGCGGCGGTGCCTGATGCCCTCTCTCTCAGGAATACTAGGTCTACGACCCTCAACCATGGTGAGACAAACTAGCAAGGAAGGAGAAAGGAACCCTCATACTAGGCTAAGGAAGGAGGCAAAACAGTAAGGCAAGAAGAGAAACGAGGGTAGTTCCTCTTATATGCCTTCCCCCATATAAATACCACGCCAAGCTTGTGGATTGGTAATCCTATTTACCCTAGGACTTATACAGCGATGGGTAAAGAAAAGGCAGGCATTATCTACATTCCTCCCTTCTTTCTATAAAAACCATAGGTCTCGTAGGAAACCCCAATCTGTACAGCTTACCAAAACCAATGTACTTGTTATCCAAAGTCATCTCTTTCCACAGATATATCTTTTAAATCAATTATCTTCATATCATGGCAAAACGTCAAACTCCTTTCCTAATGTAATTGGACTCCTTTCTATCGAGAGTCATATTCTCACGTGTATGTAATTGATGGGTCAAGTTCCCAAATATTTAAGGAAACAATCTTAATATATATATTCCTTCCTCTTCTTTATTAATAAAACCCATCGTCATTATCTTATATAGATCTGTCTGGAATCACCACTCTCTTATATCTTGGATTTGTTGTAAGGAAAAGAAACAATCAATACCTTTCCATTAAAAGATATATCTTTTTCCATTATCTTATAAAGATACCTTTCTTTTTAAACATTAAGTGGTATTAGGGGAAATGCAAGGTATTTTGTTTGGAAAACAATTAAACATATTCTCCTTATCTTCCCTTGTGCTACAAGCACCCATGCCACACATGAGATTAAAATTATTATTCCACCAATAGTACCATTGGGAAAACTACAAAAAAAATAGTCCAATTATATAATTCAATTTTACCCAAAATTTGACGTTATTACAGTACCCAAAGTCAGTGAGCAGCCAACTATCAAATTATATTTAAACCCAATTCACCAGACACACAGAATCAGAAGTAGGCGAATAGCCGCCTATACTAGAGTGGGACTCCAGACGATGGAAAAAGAAAAGCACGGTCATCCACCTCCTCATGCTGCTTCCAGGTAGAGGATCGAGCAGCAGAAATCCAAGGGTAGAACGGCGGGGCTAGTCAGCGGCCAACCTTTTCCCGAGAAAGCAAAAGAGAGGGAGCAAGCGAAGAGGGTACCTCTGTCGAGCAGTGGCGGTGGCGAGCAGGTGTCGAGCGGAAGTGGCGAGAAGTGAGGGTGATCGTCGGGTGTCGCGTAGTGATGGCGAGCAGTATGTGTCCAGCAGAAGTGGCGGTGTTGCGACAACGGAGGCGGAGACCTGAGCGGCGACGGAGGCAGTCGTGGTGGCAGCAGCAGTGAGCAGCAGCAGAGGAGAAAGGAATCGCCAGACCAAAGCTCTCAATCGGGAATGAAAAAGAGGCAAAGGGGGAAAAGCCTGGCTCGCGCGGGTGCTATTAAGTTAATAATAGGCGTCGGTTATTAAAAAAAAACATCACATAAAATTATAGGTGTCGGTTACCGCACATAACCCGACACCTATGATCAATGATCGTCGTCAGTTTTTACTAGAAAAACTGAAGTCTGTCTACATATGCCGAAAAAAACAAAATGTTCTCGCATTCTGACCATAGGCGTCGGTTTCCGTAGAAAACCGATGCCAAAGGCTGGTGAAAGTTTTCGCAGGGACAACACGTGAAAATATATCGATGTCGGTTACTTTAAGCACACCGACGATAAAAATGGGCCCAATTTCTGTCTCGCAAAAAACATTTAGTCGTCAGTTGTTTTGTTTAGCATCGACGTCGTATGTTGAATTCTGGAGGTAATTTTTTCCATTGGAAAATTTGGATTTGGCGGTCGATTTTAGGCGTCGGTTGCTCATTGAGGAACCAACGCCAAATAAAAAGTGATACACGTGTCTGGCCACTCCTCACAGATATATGTCGGTTTGTGTAATCAACCGATGATGTATGGTTTAGGCATCAGTTATTGTATACAACCGACGCCTATAAATGTGACGTTATAAACCATTTCTGTAGTAGCGGTTCCATCCCAAAACCAATTGTCAATGGGAGGAGAGTCCAATATCTTTATATTTTGACACACATATCCACAAACAAACAATGTGAGATTAATTTTATTACACATGACTTAACATTTACTAGGTTTTGGTTTATATATGTGTGGAATGAAGGGAAATACTAGGAGTATGTGGGCCAAGATATTCTCAGCCCAATTGTCTTCCGCACATGTAATTAATATGAGTCACTTGTCACACAATGTGTAACTCAGATCATTTTTACAGACATCACCAATATGTGTCATGATATTTTTTTTATATAACCATTACAGATATCTTATAACCCTATGAATAAGAACAAGTGACATGTCTGGTTGGTAGCTATTCCAGTAGCAAAGTAAGTTGGTTGCTTAGGTGATCATTTTGTCCTTATGTACCCCACCACCAACCATTGTTTATTCGAGTTTTTCATCTTTATCTAAAGGTACACAATAACCAAATATCGTTCTCTTTTAAAATTGGTGTATATATTCATCGATATAAACACATTGTAATATTGTATAGTATACAACATTGGTTTAGTAATTCTAAGGGAACCATAAACTTGAATAGGAGTCAAATTAAAGTCTACCTCTTTTGAAATTTGTGTGCTTCGTCGATATAAAGTATCTATTCACATCACATGTACTATTATTTAGTATGTGACATTGGTTTAATAATTGAAAGGGTACATAAAAATTGATTAGGAGTCAATTTAACATGTACCTTAACAGAGATAAAATGATTGAATTAAAAAAGGATCAGATTAAAATATTTTTGCAGAATACTCATTGGGCTATTAGTTGACATGCTCACTTATCATATTTTCTCATTTGTATTTTAGAAAAGTCTTATTAGCTATATTTTTATCATGTTTTGTGAGTATTAAAAAGGGAACTGCTAACCGGGCATTGTAACGGACAACTAATTGTGCTACTACAAATGTATGGCACTATCACCAGTGGCAAAGGCAGAACTTGATCAAGGGTGGGAACCTTATTGTTGCAAGAGAATGGGTAGGGAACGGGACATGATTTTACATGTAATTTTTTTGAATATGTAACAAATATGCCTTGATTAGTATACATTTTGACAAAAATAGGTGGGGCTCGTGCCCACCTGTGCCTCCATGTGGCTACTCGACTGACTATCACCAAATTATGGTACATGTAAACTTGTGTTGTATGGTAGTGTAGTATAGACAATAAATTTTTTGTGTATATTACATATGACAATGTAGTTGACCTAGAATCCAACTTAGTAAGATCTAAAAAAGTCAATTTGAAAGTTATATTTTTTTTCAATCTAGGTTGGTCTTGTGTTTGAAAGATGGTGTTCGATATAAGCCCAAGCTATCACTTTTGGATTTTATTAATATATGTCAGTTTGCTGTCATTAAATTTGGACAAATTATGTTCAATGTACGTTACAAATAAAATGTCATTTGAATGTAATCAAACATTATATAATTTAATTTTTGTTCTACGTTAGAAATTACAAGACTGGGTCCAGGTTTAGACTTACCACTATTACAAAAAATGATGTGTCTTGGGTTGGAACTTCATAATACTACTAGAAGATGTTAACAGAACTATATCTATATGTAAAGGTGATGTGCCCATTTTTCTCACATCATTTATGGATTACATTTCTTAGAGGGAGTTAACATCTCTTTGAGTGAGTTTCTCTCTCACTAGATTGTTTCTTTATTTTTCTAGAGAATTCGTATATGTTTCTATATCCGTGCATTGCAAATACAAAATTCACTGAGAGGTTGAGTGGACATACTGAAAATAACTTTGTGTGTCGTTGTAAATGCATTTCACATCTTAATATGGAGTTACAAGTAAAATTATTGTTATTGGTAGTGTAGTTGTACTAGTGAACTTGATTGAGTCTGACCGTAAAAGTTAGTTTTGCATTTAAGTTTTGTCAATTTGGATCAATTCCAAATGTGATGTTGACCCAGAATCCAACATCGTAAGATCCAAAAAAGTCAGTTAGAAAGTTATAATTTTGTCAATTCAGGTTGGTCCTGTGTTTGAAAATTTTTGTTTGAAATAAACTCAAGCTTCCACCTTTGGACTATATTAATATGTGTCAATTTTCTATCTATAAATTTGGGAAAATTATGTTTAAAGTACGTTGCAAATAAAATGTCATTTGAATGCAATCAAAGATTATATAATTTGATTTTTGTTCCACTTTAGACATTACAAGACTGAGTTCAAGTCTAGACTTACCACTATTACAAAAATTGATGTGTCTTGGGTTGGATCTTCATAATACTACTAGAAGTTGTTAATATAACTATATCTATATGTAAAGGTGACATGCCCATTTTTTCTCACATAATTTCTGGATTACATTTCTAAGAGGGAGTCAACATATCTTTAAATGAGTTGCTCTCTCTTGCTAGACCATTTCTTTATTTTTCTAGAAAATTCTTATATGTTTCTATATGCATGCATTGCAAATACAAAAATTCATAGAGAGGTTGAGTGGGCATACCGAAAATAACTATGTGTGTCATTACAAATGCATTTAACATCTTAATATGGAGTTATCATAAATATATTATGATTGGTAGTGTAGTTCAACTGGTGAACCCATTTGAGTTTGACCGTAAAAGTCAGTTTTGGATTAAGTTCGGTCAATCTGGATCAATTCAAAATGTGATGATTGATATTTGAACTAAAATCAGGTTCAAACAATGTATAGATTTTTTCAATTTAGGTCGATTTTGAGTTCAAAAATTTGGGCTATGTGTGGTGCAAATCAATATTATTCAGATATTTGTTGATGACTATTGATTTTCAACTGGTGAGACATTGCAAAAACACAAATCTGGCACCATGACTACCACTTTGCAAAGCATCTGATTTGTTTGGTCCCAAATTGTAAGTTGATAATCATATTGTCAGAAGTTATCTATACACTTAGACCTATATCTATAGGTGACATGCCTATTTTTTCATACACGGGGTCTAACTTTCATGTTTTGAAAAGTTGGAAGTTAATGTATGAATTAAATAAAGTCATTTTTGAATAATTGTCATCGAGGTCCATTCAGGATTACTAATTTTGGACTATATTCCAATATTTGATGTAAATCAATATTAATACATATGTATTGAAGATTGTATACATGTTCTCGATTAGATAGTACAAAATTTGGTCCAACTCCTGATTTAACACTACACAAGAAATTTGATCTTGGGTTGGCCCAGTTTGGAATTTGCTAATAAACTTGAATTTTGTTGTGTCATTATAGACAAAATTAATAAAATATATAATATAAATATTAAAAAATGAATCATTTTATGTATATGAATTCTATATTAGATTAATTCAGTTGTATCACACGTACTTAGCATGTGTGTTCTGCTAGTATTAAGCTGAAACAGTAGTGTATGTCTGAGAGATATAGGGGCAAAAAGACCAATAATCCCGGCTAATGTATTGGATGTGCTCAGGCCATGTAGCGCGAGGATACAAATACATGGAGGGTGAATCCCCTTAAACAAGCCCATGAAAAGATGAGCTAAGAAGGTCTTCGAGACATTCCAAAAGTTTGTGAACCATGGGGTTGGATTCCCCTTATACAAGCCCACATTAGGAGAACGTCAGGTGATAAAAAAAAGAAGCATCGTGCAAATAGTGTTGCAGCAGCATCGTCAACATCATGTAACAACGGTAGAAGAGGATCAATCCCTATGAGGAGTGACCAAAGTGGTCTAAGCTTCAAAGTGTTGTTAATTTTGAATATTTAAGTCATTACATGCAATAGCGACATGTGCAATTAAGTTATCAGTTCAGGCCGATCCAGATAAGAAAACATTGAATAAACCAATGCAGGAGAACAAAGTAAATAAAGTTAGGATCAAACTAGGTCATTCATTGAGAAAGGTGATTAAGCCTCCACTTACGTGGAGTTGCGTGCACCACTAAAAATCCTAGAAATAGTTAATCTCTAAGTTTAGCCTTGTGTATGCTATAATAAGATCTCCACCCACGTATGTTAAGATACGTGGAAGTCTTATCATAGTATAGTTAAGGGTCGAATCCACTAGACAACGGTCTTGTTAAGATTTTAACAAGATGGAAAACGTAATAATCCTACTTATCCACTTAAAAGTTTATATTGAGATCAATGAGTTGATTTGATGGTTAAGCTACTGTGCGAAGAAAGAAAATAATAAGAAAATGAGCTTAAGGTTGTAAACAATATTTGGGAAACCACTAGGATGTGACCGAGTTTCACCACCACTACACATGGATCAAAACATTCATCATCATAACATGGCTTGCAAAGAAAAGGGTCTAAACAGTTAGTATCTTTGTAGTCTTAGCTTCCTTTCAGATAACTAACTACGATAAATGCAAGGGTATTGCAATGTTAGCCATTCTCGAACTAATGGTCACTTACTTTGCATTACTCCCACCACAAAGTGTGTTCCTTGACCCATCAAAGTTGTACTTTCATATGTCAACTGATTCCATTTCATAGTATGGAAGTACAACGATGGGGGTGAGTTTACTCCACTCCATGAAAGACGTTTCTAGATACTGAAATAGATGTATGGTGACTACATACATCAAGAACTAACATGCAATCGGTAATCAAATCTAAAAGTACAAACATAGACAATTCGTACTAATTGATAAAAGATAACACAAGATGGTCATCAAACAACAAGCATTCATTAAACGATTGATGTTAAACTGAAAATATGGTATTTATCTATTGTAAAATCATGAATTACAATGCATGAGATGAAAACATGGGTAGCGGGGCTACTCCCCGCACCCTAGTATATGAGACTACTCGCTCATGGCAAGAATAAAGAAGGAGGGGGGAAGAGAGAGAAGGCATCATCTCCACATAGGAGGGAGGAAGGTCAACCCCTTGGAGGAGAGAACAACTATTTTCACACCTTGTGGTTGTCTTGATGAAGAATCCTCCACTTATCACCTTCTTATGTTGATGAGAGAGGAGATAGCTTGAAGATGGAGTATGGATGTTGAACTGGCAGCCTTTGGGCGAAGGATGAAGGTGGAACAGCTCTGGAGTGATTGGGGCAGCGTCTGGGCATCCAAGAAGTTGATGCCAAATGAGGACTCCTTAGGTCCTATTTATAGGCTTCCAAAGAATCCCAAATGGTCTTGGGACCGTTTGGGTCTTTAATGGTTTGGGGACCATTTGGCCTCAAATGGTCTCGGGACCATTCGGGTTCATGCGGTCTTGATACCCTTTGCCTTTATTCAGTCTTGGGACCGTTTGAGCTTCATTCAGTCTTAGGACCATTCAGACATCATTGGGTCTCAGGACTGTTTGAGTTCATTCGGTCTTGGGACCGTTTGGACTTCATTCGGTCTCTAGACCGTTTGCCTTTATTTGGTCTCGGGACCGTTTGGACTTCATTCGGTCTCCAGACCGTTTTCCTTTATTCGATGTCGGGACCGTTTGAGTTCATTATGTCTTGGGACCATCTGGACTTCATTCGGCCTCCAAACTGTTTGCCTTTATTCGATCTTGAGACCGTTTGAGTTCATTCAGTCTTAGGACCGTTCGGACTTCATTCGGTCTCGGGACCGTTTGAGTTCATTCGGTCTTGGGACCGTTTGGACTTCATTCGGTCTCCAGACCATTTGCCTTTATTCGGTCTGGGGACCATTTGAATTCATTCGGTCTTGGGACCGTTTGGATTTCATTTGGTCTCCAGACCGTTTGGACTTCATTCGGTCTCCAGACCGTTTACCTTTATTTGGTCTCGGGACTGTTTGAGTTCATTCGGTCTTGGGACCGTTTGGACTTCATTCGTTCTTCAGACCATTTTCCTTTGTTCGGTCTTGGGACCGTTTGAGTTCATTCGGTCTTGGGACCGTTTGGACTTCATTCGGTCTCCAGACCGTTTGCTCCTTTTACAATTTTTTTGGGTTTTTCTGTAAGAAGAAGGAGATAAATGTTAGTTTAATGGTGAATTCATGATAACGCAGAAAGTAAAGGATTATATCTAATTTATCTAAGAAAGAGTACGGAAAATTAAGAAAAACTAGTAAGATAACATCACAAAAATGGGAGGTTATCACCCCCCTAAACTTGGAGTCTAGCTTGTCCTCAAGCTGGATAGAGCTAAGACACGTAGTGGCAAGGTGATTTTATTTAGTGGATATTTCCATACTCTTGCTTCAATTCTAAACCAGAGATCTCCTTGAGTTTTATCGGGGCTTCCTCTTGCATTAACTCTTTTGGGTGAGAGTTGCGTGGATCTCAGGTTTCTTCCGTATCGCGTAACTCGCACGGGGACCGCCTTTTCCTTAATGGCATTCTGTGCATGTTTTCAACTCTAAGAAGTTTTATACTTCTTTAAAAATCCTACTGAAAGCTAAGATAGGTATGAGGGTTGGCTAAAGGCTATTGTGTAACTCCCCCTTTAGGTGGGGGAGGGTTTATCTAAACTTTTAGGATCTCACTACCAGGCACGACACATCTGCCTTTGTGAGGGAAGCTAAATGTATCGACTGGGTGAGTCCTTTATCAACTTTTTCATATACTTGGATACCTTAGCATCTGATTACCAGGCGCAACACATCTGCCTTTGTGAGGGCAGCTGAATGTACCGGTCGGGTGAGATCTTTATTGGTTCTTTGTATAAGTCCTTATGCATGGCACAACTCTCATGTTTTTATTCAACACTCATGCTTTTATTCATATGCTCATAGGCTTAGGATTTGGGTATTTAGGATTTTATTTGGGATGCCAAGCCTCTTTTTAAAAAGAAGAAAACTGTTTCTTAGGGCTTCCTGACTTGCACTTATTACAGTTTCGTACTTAGTGGTCCACTTGCGAGGTTCCTTGATTTGGATTTCACCTGGTTCCCTCTCATTCTTGAGAGTGTTTAGCTTGTGTCAGTCAGGATGTTAACATGTGGAGAGTCTGATGCAGAATTGAAGCAAAAGCATAAGAATCGGGTATGAAAGTGATTTATTAATTTACCATTACATGCCTAAATGCTTCATATGTAAGTGAGGATTACTTTGTCTCTAAGTTAGCTAGTGGTGTTCCTTTTCCAAAAAGAGAGTTGTTTTATATGCAAGAGTTATTATATCAATGAAATTACTGAAAAATCCAAGTGTCGAAAGAAAGGGAAAATATGTATGGAAGAACATGGGTGAAAGATGGAATAAAGAGAAAAGGGGTCTGAATATGATACCTCACCCTTGCCCAGTGTACCCCCCTAACTTATCATACACTTTGTCCTCAGAGTGTCAAGGTGATAGGTTGAGAAGTACATGGGCAAGGGTATCACAGTTCTATTAATCCCTTGTTTTCTCCATATGATAGTAGGAGAGTAGCTGCAAACGTTCCCCATAAAGCGTGATAATCCACATCCTTCATGACTTCCACGTGCTTACTGAGGACAATAAGGGTGTACATCCAGTAAAGGATGTGGAAACCACAGTCGTTAGATTCTCTGATCTACTGGGGACATCTGTGGCTGAAAGCTGGGTGGTGAAAATGTTCTTTTTCATACCCCTTTGTGTGTTTGCCCAGGAGATCATGTAGTCGTTCAACACAGTCCTTCGCCACTTCCTCCATGGGCGTCTTTGCTGTAACATCATACTTTTTTTGGTTTGGATCAAAATGGCTGTCGAAACTATTGTATATGATTGTTGTCCCTTCATGTAGGTTTGTTTCTAGTAGCATCCAATGGTCGGAGTGAAGAAAGGGAAATATAATGAACTTCATAATTGTATGTTGAAGATATGAAATTAGTGCCTCCATGGTTCCGAAGTTCTTCGACCCTAATAGATCATCCTTCATATATGTTGATGCCATATAAACTATGGGGTGGTTCCGTGCTAGAAGAAACTGGTACGTAGTCATTACGCTCACGGATAAATAACCTTTAACTTGTACGGTTTCACGGAGAGAATCTGCCATTACCAAAATATATTCGTACAGGAAAATTAGCTCATCATTCTCTAGGTGTAGCCGAGACATGATGAGTCGGAGTTCGTTGTCGGAGAGGCTCTCACATGCGTTGAGGTCAAAATTTGGAAATGTTGGTTGTATGGAAGATAGGGGCACCATTGGTTGGAAAGCTCTGTTGATGGTGATCCCTGTTATCAAGTTGATGTCCCCCTTGTCCTCCGCCATATCAAAAGTGTAAGGGTCCCACTGGCATTGTTCCGGTACCTTGGCAGTTTGATGTTGCTTTTTCTCCAACTCTTTTAGAATTGTCTTGTATGGATGCTTTTGCAGACGTTGGATAGCAAAGAAGAGATACTAAGGTACGTCATCCTATGCCATTGTTGGATCCTTAAAGAATCTTCTGTCGCAAATGAGTTCCATAGCATAATGTCCCCATAAAGAGTGCATATCCTCTGCTGCTAACTCGGTAAATAGGAGTTGTCAATTTAGTGCTTCTGTGTGTATTATTGTACAGAAAGAACAATCCCTGAAACCCATTGTTTGGATAGGCGGGTTGATGATTTGGAACCAGGGTTGATTCCAACCATGTCTAAGTGATGGGCAGGCGACCCATAATATTTTGAGAAGATGGAAAGGAATGCATCGTGCTTCCCCTGCTTCTAACCCTGCAAAGTTGATCTGTATGGCTTTTAGTTCACTGGCACAGAAGTTTTACACCTTAGCATCGCGTGCCTCGATGTCGACTATCATGAGGAACTAGTGTCTGGAAACTTTAAAGGGCACATTGATGTAGCGTGCCCTCCTTGCTGGACCAGCCTGCAGCTGCTCTACAGACTTTGCCTGTAAGTCCTTGTGTAGTAGAGATAGGGACAGGGTGGGTGAAGTGTTAAAAACAAGCAGTGTTTTCTTGGAGCTTCAGAATTCTTCTATAGCATTGGCAAGAAGGATGCGGAAGAGAGCCACCGTCACCGCCGATTGTGGTCAAAGGAGAATACAGAAATCTTAGCAGGTCAACTTGCACTTTGTCTTTGTATTGTTATATATGATGTCCCCGCCATTCTTGGCATCATCTAAAATAGTGTTTAGGATAAAGATGTCCTGAACATCTAGTGTAGAGATGGTCGCCATGTCTAGATCTGTCATCAGATGAGGTAGAGGTGGCAGTGGGGGCAGGTCCTGTGGAGGGAGTGGAGTCTGCACACTATCTTCTAAGAACGGAGGTAGAGCTTCATCTTTGTCTGATTCATAACTGGAGTTGAGTCTATCGTTTGTGTCTAGACTCACTCTATCAGGTTCTTCCTATTCTAGGGGGGTTTGTAGATTGTTGAATTGTTGTTGTAGTTGGGCTTATGCTGGTTTCCATAATAGATTGTTGAAATTCAGCAAAAGCGGCTTCTTTAGCAGCTTCCCCTAGTGATCCCATGGCTGAGAAATTAAAGAATTGGTCCCCATATGACATTGTGACGTTGCCATTGTTATTGGGGGACTTGGGATCTTTGGTTCCTCCTTCTTGGTGGCCGCCATCCTATCCTATTTTTGCGGGGTCTGCCCCTCGACTTGTGCCCTCCCCAACATTGCCTGGGTCATCAAGTTGATCGTCTGAGGAGGAGTTGTCATTGTTGGAGTCAGCTGAGGAGTTAGAGTCCTCATCATCATCATCATTGGTGTCATCATCGTCATCCACTACCTTTTCCTTTGTCTTCGAGATCGACTTTTGTTTGCACTGTCGATGGATTGCTTGCAGCTCTTCAACTGCCACTTGCACATGCTTGTGGGTTTCGAGCAGTGCGTTGTGGCTGTCTTTAAGATCTGCGTATCGTGCTTCGGCAGATCAGAGTCATGCAGACAAATCGATTGTTTGTGTGTGAAGGTCATTAAGCTCTTTGTTGGAGTTCTCCTCTTTGCGGCAGATGAGTTGTAGAAGGTTGTTGTTGATGTCGTCCAAGTGTGTGCTTTGTGCAGTTTGCTACTGTTGAAACTCGCAAAGGGTCTCAGGAAAAGTTTGAGTTTGCATAGAGACCATTTCGACTTCTTGGGAAACTTCTTCGTGTTGGCCTTTCATTATGAGCACCGATTCCAACAGGGTTTGTAAGAGGCTCTCGATGCGGTTGAATTGCTGAGCTGTTGCTTCGTGCCGTTGTTGGATGCTTATGATGATGCTTGGCAAGGTGTTGTTCCTTTCGTCGTTCTTAGAGACCTGTGAAGCGATTTCCTGCACACAATAAAAAATAGATGATAATATGTTAGAAGGATCGGTGAGGAGGTTTCGAATGGCATCAAATTTTCGTCCAAATTCCTCACTGAAGTTTGAAAAGGGGACCCCAGAGATGGAAGGCTGAGGTTGTTAGTTGCGTGGTGGAGTGGTAGTAGTACCTTGTGAGAGAGACACTATTCATGGACCCGTGAATTGTGTGGTGACTGTTGATGGAGTCACTAGCGATATCGGGGTGGTGGTGGTAGATGGGGTGGAGGATGGGAATGATGGTGGCATCCTGGTGAGAAAGGAGGAAATGGAAATGACGAGGGGAAAGAAATTGAAGTGAAGGTGAGATCAGGTGTTGAGGTGGAGAAAGGATTGCCCAAAGGAGAGAAGAGTGAGGCGGAGTATGCGGGTGAAGTTGTGGATGTGGATGAGGAAATTATGGTTGGCATTGTTGTGGAGAATGGTGGAAGAGTGATGGATGGTGGAATGGTGGAGGGTGGTGGTGTGGTGGTAGAGTGGTGGAGGGTGGTTGTGGTGGTGGTGGTTGTAGAGGTGCGCCCAACATCTAGATCAAAGATGAAGGTGTCTGGTGTTTTGGTGCTTTGTGGTGGCTCTGCCTTTGGGTTTATCTTAGATGTGGGCATCTTTGATTGCTGTTGTTTTTGTATACGCAGCTTTGAAGGTCATGTTACTAGAATTTTCTTGGGCCTTGTTGCGGGGGCAGTGATGATGTGCTCAGTTTGCCCTGTTTTTTCCTGTTTCTCTTTTACTTTGACGGAAGCTATGAGGTTGGCGAGTTCTTCTTCAGTGAAGAGCAACTTATCTTTATCATAGTCCGCCTGTTTTGGAAGAGGTAGTAGAGTTCTGGATGCTTTGATGGTTGGGTAGAAAATGTAGTGGAGTTTAGCATCCTTCTCCTTTATAATGTATGAGTTCTTTAAACTCTGTTCATTTGTAAGGATGTCGCCCTTTATCACTGTGCACTTAGGTAGCGGTCTGTCTATCTTGAGAGATTTCAAGATTAATGTTATATGACCACCCATGCAGATTTCTTTGTCGAGGGCATAAGATGTGTGCTTGTGAATTAGTTGCCGACCTATGTTGACCGGCTGCCTAGTGAGAATGGATCATAGGATAAAGAGATCTGAGATAAGAATGTTCCCACTCTCTATCCTGGGGAAAAGGGCGCCAATAATGATTTTGTGCAGTGTGTGCACCATGTCAGAGTGAATGTTGGAGGCCTTGCAAGTTTTTGCCTCGTAGGTTGGAATCCCCATTAAGGATTTCCATAAGTTGTGCATGTTGAACTGGGAGTAGGCCTACAGCTTTATCCTTCTTCAGCTGATCCTGGTTGTCGATGAAGATCTCATTCAACATATTTTCAGTTAAGAAAACCTTGCTTCCAAAAAGTGAGGTGACCAGCCTGCAGTCACCTCCATCTTTCCATCTATCCTTTACATCCACAGTTTCTTTGGTTAGGTATGTGAAGAACTCAACCATGGGCTCAACATAGGAGGTTTCTTCCACAAAACAGAGTTTTGAAAGATTCACGTTGTCTACCAAGGTGAGAACTCTATCATAGATCCCCATTTTCTTCAGTATGTTTGAGAAGACATACTTTGTTGGGCGCAACACTTTATCACCAGCTGGGAGGTTTTGGATGTATAGGTTAGCTGGTGCAGGTTCTATGGTGGTGGTGGTGGTGGTGGGATTTGCAGCTGTAGGGAAAGTGTGTCCCGCCAAGATCTGTTCCCTTGTGGTAGAGGGCCGAACTTGCTTCCTTGCCCTTTTCTTTGATGGTTGTCCCTTGGCGCCTTCTTCAGTCTGCCTTTTGCCTTTGGACTTTAGGACTGGGGATTCATCCTCGGTGTTTGGTGCGTACTCCGAACCTTCATCACTGGAGGAAATTTCCTCCACTTCCTCAACAGGATCTTCGATTAAGCACATGTTGATTCGGTCAATTTCATTCATGACTTTAATCAGGTCAACTTTTGGTGGGACCTTTTTGGTCTTTTCGTAAGTGTCCATGATGTGTTGGAGCTTTGTGTGATCCTCCAGTAGTTTGCTCCCTTGTCTAGAAGGGAGAATCAGTAGTTCATGTGGCTTGTTTTGCAAGTGAGGCCATTCTGTAATCATAAAATTATATATGTTAGTAAAATAAAAATGTTGAAAGAATTGCAATATTGAAAAATGAAATTATGTTTTCCAAGACTGTTTTGGCTCCAAACGGTTTCAAGAGTGTATGGCTCAAACGTTTTCAAGACCGTATGGCTCCAAACGGTTTCAAGACAGTATGGCTCAAACGGTTTCAAGACCGTATTGCTCCAAACGGTTTCAAGACCGTATGGCTCCATACGATTTCAAGACCGTATGGCTCCAAACGATTTCAAGACCGTATGGCTTCATACGGTTGCACGACCATTTGGGCCAAAACCGCAAGGAAGATGAAATGGTCGGGACGACTAGCGGTGAAAAGATGGCAAAAATGGTGAAAACGACGCCGTCGATGAAGGTGTTAATGGTAGTGATAGCGGTGGCACAAATTGGGAAGTTCGTTTGTGGTAGAAATGGTTGAAACGGCACCGGCATCAATGGGAACGGTGGTTGTGGTAGTAGTGTTCTACCTTGTTTCTTAGACGATGATGACCGAGGTGAAGGATGTGTCGCAGTGGTGGTATCATCGGGGGAGTGGATGGAGCATGTTGAAATGAACTGGAGACGATAGGAAGAGGATAACGGTCGCAAGAGCAGAGATTCGGAGCGAATAGAATAGGGTTTCACGCGTGAGCAAAATCTCAGGAAGCAAAAAAGAGAGGGGGTCGAACGATATCTATAGAAAAGGGAGGAGCGACATTACAAATTCTCAAGGGCAAACAGTTTCAAGACCGTATGGAGTCCAAATGGTTTCAACACCGTATGGATCCAAACGGTTTCGAGAACGTATGGAGCCCAAACAGTTTTGAGACCGTAAGGATCCAAATGGTTTTAAAACCGTTAAGATGGAAAAAGTTTTTTGTTTTTATATTTTTATGTTTGTTTTGGATGTTGAGTAAATTTTTATATTTTCTAGATAAAGGTGAAGGGTCTAAGAAAATAGAGAAATTGTCAAAACTAAATAAAATAAAAGGTGATACTCAGTTCTTGGGTTGCCTCCCAAGTAGCGCCTGGGTTTATGTCATTGGCTCGACAAAGTTCTAACTTGGTTAGATTGATGTGGTGTGATCATGAATCTCAATGGTTTTTCTTGGAATTTTGTCAGCTGGGGTATACTATTTATTTAATCTGTGGCCATTAACAGTTCTCTCCCCTCCATTGTCATCAATAATGATGACTGCTCTGGTCGGGTAGATGTGCTTGATGCTGAATGGCCCAGACCACTTCGTGCGAAGTTTTCCGGGGAACATCTTAAATCTAGAGTTGAAAAGGACTTTATCTCCGACGATGATATCTTCCCTTTTTAGATGTCCATCGTGCCACATGTTAGTTTGTTCTTTGTAAATCCTACTGCTTTGGTAGGTGGTCATTTGTAGTTCCTCAAGTTCTTGTAATTGTAGTTGTATATACTCGACAACACTTTTGAAATCAAAATTCAATTGTTTGATGACCCACCAAGCTTTGTGTTCTAGTTCAACTAGAAGATGATAAGACTTCCCATATACCAAACGAAATGGGGTCATTCCTATTTGTGTTTTATAAGCAGTGTGGTATGCCCAAAGGGCATCAGGGAGCTTAGTGGACCAATCTGTGTGATTTCTGTTGACCGTTTTTTCTAGAATGACCTTTAGTTGTCTATTTGAAACTTTGACTTGGCCACTTGTCTATGGATGGTAAGGTGTGGCGACCTTGTGTTTAACTCCGTGTTTTCTTAGGAGGGTTTCGAAACTTCATTCTAAGAAATGAGATCCTCCATCTGATATGATTGTTCGAGGGATTTTGAATCTAGGGAAAATGATATCCTTGAACATTTTGATAACTGGTTTGGAATCGCAAGAAATGGTGGGTATAACTTCTACCCACTTTGAGACATAATCCAAAGCAACCAGTATGTATGAGAATCCATAAGATGAGGGGAAAGGGCCCATGTAGTCTATTCCCCATACATCAAAAAGCTTGATTTCTAGCCACAAGGTAAGATGCATTTCATTTCTTTTAGATATACTCCCAGAAACCTGACATTTATTGCAAGATCGGATGAAATTATGGGCATCCTTTGCTATCATTGGCCAAAAGAAACCGGATTGAAGAACTTTGAGAGAAGTTTTCTTTGAACTCATGTGCCCCCAGTAGGGCCAGAATGGCAGTGTTCTAGAACAGGGATAATTTCTTCTTATGGTAGACAGCGACAAAAAAGTCTGTCTGTACATAGACGGAAGAGATATGGTTCGTTCCAAAAGTATTGCTTAACATCTCGAAGGAATTTCTTTTTATAGTGGTGATAAGCAGAAGGGCGGATAATTCTTATAGCCAGATAGTTCAATATATCAACATACCAAGGAAATTCGGTAGTAACTTTCATAAGCTGGTCATCGGGTAGGGAGTCTCGGATAGGTATATTGTCATACTCCTGTGACTCGATGCGACTTAGATGATCAGTGAAGACATTTTCCACCCCGCTCTTGTCCTTTATTTCTAAGTCAAATTCTTGAAGCATCAATACCCATCGGATGAGTTTGGGTTTTGCATCTTGTTTCTGAATTAGGTATCTGATGGCTGAGTGGTCCGTGTATACTATGACTTTCGATCCGATAAGATAGGAATGAAATTTCTCAAAGATGTAGATGATGGCCAAGAATTCCTTTTCATTGGTAGTATAATTCTTTTGTGCCTCATCTATCATTTTTTATGCATAGTATATCACGTGGGGCTTTTTTTCTATTCTCTGCCCTAGCACTGCTCCTATAGCATAATCGCTAGCGTCACACATTATCTCGAATGGTTGTGATCATTCAGGTGCTCTCAGAATCGGTGTAGAGAATAGAGCATTCTTTAAGGTTGTGAAGCTATGTAGGCATTCTTGGTCAAAATTGAAATCAGCATCCTTGGTTAATAAGTAGGTCATGGGTTTTGCTATCTTCGAGAAGTCTTTAATAAATCTACGATAGAATCTAGCATGACCCAGAAATGCTCACACTCCCCTTATGTCCTTTGGCAGTGACAGCTTTGAGATGACATCGATCTTTGCTTTGTCTACTTCAATTCCTCTTTCACTTACTCGATGTCCGAGGAGAACACCTTTGGTTACCATAAAGTGGTACTTTTCCCAATTTAGGATAAGGTTTGTTTCCTCGCATCTTTGTAGAACTTTCCTGAGGTTGAGTAGACAATTGTCAAAAGAATCTTCGTAAACTAAAAAGTCATCCATAAATACTTCCATTATGGACTCGGTTAATCCCACAAAAATTGCTGACATACACCTTTGGAAGGTTGCGGGTGCGTTACACAACCTGAAGGGCATCCTTCTGAAGGCATAGGTTCCAAAGGGACAAGTAAAGCTTGTATTTTCTTGGTCTTCAGGGTGTATTGGAATTTGATAAAATCTAGAATAACCATCAAGGTAGCAGAAAAACTTTTGGTGGGCCAAGAGTTCAAGGACTTCGTCAAGGAAAGGTAGAGGGAAGTGATCTTTTCTTGTTGCTTTGTTTAGTTTTCTGTAATCAATACACATCCTCCATCCTGTGAAAGTCCTTGTGGGTACTAGCTCATTTTTTTCATTCAGAACGACAGTGATGCCCCCCTTTTTGGGAACCACTTGGATCAGACTAACCCACTGAGAATCAGAAATGGGATATATGATACCAACATTTAGAAGTTTAAGGACCTCGAGGCAAAACACTTCTTCGAGGTTTGGGTTTAGTTTCCTCTGGTGTTCCCTCGATGGTTTGAACTCCTCTACCGTAGGTAGTTTGTGCACGCACAAAGATGGATCTATTCCCGTTAGGTCAGTCATTTTATATCTGATAGCTTTCTTATGTTTCCTTAGCTCAACAAGGAGTCTTTCTTCTTGATCATCTATTAAAGTAGAGTTGATTATGACTAGGCATAGTTTTTCTTCATCCAGGAAGACATGTTTGAGCCCTATTGGTAAGGCTTTCATTTCAGGGGCCTTGAGTACTTACGTAGTTTCCAAAGTGGTGACAGATTTCAATTCATTGAAAGTGGCTGCCGGAGCATCTTCGGCTTGTTCTAAGTATTGCAGACATTGTTGTACTAGTTCGCTGGCTGAAAATTCAACTTCTGGGTTTTTCAAGACATTCTCTAGATCATCAGATGGTTCGGCTGTTTCTGGCTATAATTGAGACATTTTTTCTATTGCCTCAAGAAGTAAAACTTCTTCCTGGATACTGGGACCTTTTAGGCTGTTAAGGACTCTGAATTAGATGGCTTCTTTTCCTAGTCTTAAAATAATTGTGCCTACTGCAACGTCGATAAGTGCTCTTATGGTAGCAAGGAAAGGCCTGCCGAATATTATTGGATATCATAGATCTTCCTTTATATCCATAATAACAAAGTCGCAAGGGACATAAGAGTCCTTCCCTATCCTGACTGTGATGTCTTCAATGATCCCCAATGGTGCATTGATGGTAGAATCAGCCAGCTGAATTGTCATTGTTGTTGGTAATAACTCGGTAAAACCCAACCTTTTGCACATTCAGAAGGGCATAATAGATATACTAGCTCCTAGATCAGCTAATCCTTTTTTTCTAGAGGCATTCCTGATGGAACATTGGATACCAAAGGATCCAGGATCTTTTTGTTTCCTTGGCATTTTGTTGAGAATAATATCATAAGTTTTCTGAGACAGTTTAACAGTCTCTTGTTCTCCAGTCGTACATTTCCTTGATAATAAGGTCTTCAGGTATTTGGCCCAGGATGGTATTTCAGAGAGAGCATCAAGGAACAAAATATCAATATATAGTTTTTTCATCGCTTCCTTAAATCTTTGGAACCTAGTATCCAGATTAGTCCCTCTCAATCTTCCTGGGTATCGTATCCTAGGATTATACGGTGGGACTTCTGGTTCCTTGGTAACTTGCTCTTTTTCCTTTTCCTTCCCAGCCTCTACAGATTTTTTAGTTTCTTGATTTATGCTAGCAATTGGGTTGACTTCAGTTGTATCTTCATCTTCTTGAATGATTTTCGTGGCTTCAGTAAGGACACGACCCGGCCTTATGGTGATGGCTTTCAATTGTTCTTGTCTGGGTTGATCATGTCTTGGGTTTATCTCTGGTTGACCAGCAAAAGTGCCTACCAGAGGTTTAAGACCTATAATAGGGTGTAAGGAAGACTAATAGTATGAAAATAGGGAAGGAAGGGAGGAAACTTACTATTTTTGCTCAAAATTACCAAGGAGGGGCTTTGGAAACCCTAATAGAGCAATTTGGAAGCCCTAGGAGCCTTCTTCACCAAGGTAGGCTCCCTCTATTACCTTGGGACAACAACTCCGTGGCCAAATATAGAAGGAACTATTATCTAAGCTAGAGTAAAGAAAAGGAGAGCATGAGTTTTTGAATTGTGAGTTGGGAAGGGGCATACATGGCTATATATAGAAAGAGGTGAAGCATGAGGTGTCTTAAGGGACTTTCCATGTGTCTTTAGCCTAGGGATTGATGGCCATGCAAGAGGATAGCTCATAGAGGATTCATGCATATCAAAATTCGGTTCTAAGATCCCATAGATTATTCTAGGCCATCCCCACCATTTTTCAAGAAATAAATAACCTCATTGGTTGATAGCTTTTAAGGATAAGCATCTTTATAAAGAGGGTAATTCCTATAGTGCCCTTGGAAAGAAATACCATCAAACCAAGGTGAAACTAGGTTCTCCAATGGTTTAAAATCTCTTTAATGGTAAGGGAATATCTAAGGATTAAAATTCAGTTGATAATTTGCAAATAAAACCTCCCAATTGGGTAAATTGCATTAAAGCCCAGAATGTACCTAAAATTGCATAACTTGCACAAACAACATCCAAATCAAACCAAATTTGAAACTTAGCCTCATTTTATGTTTTAAAATCATATCAAAAAGTTGTATTAAGGTTTATATCACTTAATTATGGTAATTAAGCTTTCACTGAGGTATTTGTGCATAAACCCTTATATTGGTACAATTAGTGAATAAATGTTCACTAAACCACTATAAATTTCACTAATTAAACATAAATGACATAAAGGATAGAAATGAGAGGGAAACTTGGGAAAATGTTTACATGGATATTACATCTAAGATTCATTATGTTATAGCACTCCACCCCTTAAAAAGGATTTCGTCCTCGAAATCTCAAGCAAAAGGAGAAGGGTGAGTACGTAACATTTCATCTCTCAACTCCTAAGTGGTTTCTTCCAGACCATGATATTTCCACAAATCTTTTACCAACTCAATTTCTTTGTTATTTATCTACTTTACTCGGGAGTCAAGAATCTTTATAGGTAGCTCTTCATAGGTCAGATTCCCATGTATCTCCAAAGGCTCAACAGTAAGCATATGAGAAGAGTCCTTCACATACTTATTTAGCATAGAGACATGGAACACATTATGAATCTTATCATAGGAAGGAGGTAAGGCTAAGTGGTATGCACAGTCTCCAACCTTATCTAAGATTTCAAATGGCCCAACATAGCGGGGACTCAACTTGCCTTTAACTTTAGATCTTGCAATAGAACGGATAGGATTGATCTTCAGGAATGCATCGTCATCCACTAGGAAGTTAACATCAGACCTCTTCTTGTCAGCATACATCTTCTATCGGTCTTGAGTAACTTTCATGCGTTTCTTTACCAACTGCACCTTTTCTATCATCATTTGCATGTCATCCATCTTCATTAGAGAAAATTCACCGACATCATCCCAATGCAAAGGTGAACGACATGGTCTACCATAGAGAGCTTCAAAAGGCGGCATACCAATACTAGCTTGGTAGTTATTATTGTAAGCAAACTGTTCTCACATTCTGGTGTCCAAGAGAACTTGACCTCCTTTCGCGTCAGCTTGGTTAAAGGCAAGGCCAACTGAGAGAAGTTCTTAATAAACTTTTGATAGTAACCTACTAAGCCAAGGAAACTACAGATCTCTGAGGGATTCTTTGGAACTTTCCACTTGGTCACAACTTCTACCTTTGCAGGATCAACAGCTATATGTCCGGCAGAAATCACATGACCCAGAATCATCACTTCCTTTATCCAGAACTCACACTTTGAGAATTTTGCATAGAGTTGATTTTCTCATAGTGTGTTGAGTAGAATCCGTAGATGCTCGTGATGTTGTTCTAACATCTCAGAATAAACCAAAACGTCATCAATAAACACCACCAGGAACTTGTCAAGGTATGGGCAGAACACTCGGTTCATCAAGTCCATGAAGGCAGTAGGGGCATTTGTCAAGCCGAAAGGCATGGCCATGAATTCGTAATGCCCATAGCGAGTTCTGAATGTCGTCTTCAGTACATAATGGTCCTTCATGCGCATTTGGTAGTAGCCACTTCGCAGATCCATCTTGGAGAACACATTGGCTGACTTATGTTGGTCGAACAAGTCATCGATGCAAGGCAAAGGATAACGGTTCTTCACCATCACTTGGTTAAGCATGCGGTAGTCCATACACATCCGCATCGAACCATCCTTCTTCTTCACAAATAGGACAGGGTCTCCCTAGGGTGAAACACTGGGGCAGATGAAGCCCATGCTGAGAAGCTATTCTAGCTGATTCTTCAGTTCGGCAAGCTCGGACAGGGCCAAGCAGTAAGGCAACTTTGATATTGGTGAAGTCCCAGGTACAAGATCGATGGAGAACTCCACCTCTCGAGTTGGTGGCAAACCATGTAACTCCTCGGGAAAGACGTTCGGGAAGTCCTTCACCACATCTATGTGGTCGAGAGAAGGAAGTGTAGTCTCGAGGACTATAGAGGCTAGGAAAGCTCTACACCCTTGAGAGACTAGCTTTTCAACTTTGATAGCAGAGATAACAAATTGTCGATCTTCTCGCTTTCTACCCTTGACACACAATCTTCCCTCAATAGGATGTGATAAACTAACCTTTGATTCTTCACAAAACAAAACATCTTTGTACCTCTTCAACCAATCCATTCCCAAGATGACATCAAAGGCGGTCATGTCGAGCAAAATGAAATCTGAGGCAAACATTATACCAGATATACAGAGGTCATTGGTCGGAGTTTGGAGATACAAAGAGCATATCTTACCACTAGGGGTTATTACATCTAATATATGATCCATATACTCAGATTCTATTTCTAACATGGAAGCAAGCTGACATGATATGAAGGTATTGGATGAGCCAGAATCAAACAGTGCCTTTATAGGATGCATATTAAGATGCAAGGTACCTTTAATAACTTCATTATCTTTGTATGCTTCCTCAGCATTGAGAGAAAACACTCTCCCATTCCTCCTCTCCACTGGTGGTCGCCTTGGGTTCTAGTTGTTGTTGTTATTATTCCGTAGAGGCAGATTCTGCCTTGGCTACTGCGGCTGTTGGGCATTATTCTGTCCATACTGAAAATGTGGGCAGAGTGGTCGGATATGCCCAACTTGGCCACACTAGTGGCAGGTCGGAGGAAGCTAGTTGTCTCTATGAGCAGGTGCATTGTTGACAGGACATCTCCCTGGAGTACGGTGGCGAGAGCACCTATTGCACCGATCATGTCTGTGATTCTCATTCTAGGTAGGGTTCTTCCTCTTGTTGTTTCTATAGCCATTATTGTGTCCATAGGATTGGAATCCTGGGTAGGACTCGATGTCCAGGGCCTTATCTACCATCTGTTGTAAGGTGAGTGGAAGTTGTGGAACAAGACTTCAGCCCACTTGGTAGTTCATGCCCTCCAAGAACAATGTTGCCCTTCTTTCAGCCCCAAGGTCAGTGGCATAGCGTTCCAGAAGTAGGAACCGTTGGATGTAGTCCACACTCATGCTTCCCTGCCTGAGGCTGTAGAACTCGGCTTCCTTCTTCCTCAAGAAGGCAGGACAAATGTATTTCTCCCTGAAGAGCTTCAGGAACTGGTCCCACTCCATGGTAGTGGTGTCTCGAGTGCGGGCGAAACCATTCCACCAGACATGCGTCGGTCCATCTAGCACATATGTCATGAACTGAACTTTCTGGTGAGGAGGGCACGCCATACCCTCAAAGGTCTAATCCAAAGCCAACACCCAGTCATCAGCTTTATCCACCATGTTGTGTTCACTTTCACCCTTGAAGTAGGGTGGCTGCATCTTTATGAAGTCAATGAGGGTGAATTCCCTCAGCTTGTTGGCATTGGCAGCCACTGTGTGGAGATGCCCCATCATGGTGGAGAGCACCTGGCACATCATTGCCAACTCTTGCTCCGGTGTGAAGGAGGGGGTGCCCGAAGTAGTAGGGTTGACCACACTATGGCCGACATGAGTCACAGGAGTGTTTTCCACATTGGAGTCATTAGGGTTTGACTCCTTTCCCTTATTCCTGTTGTCGAACAAGTCACCTATCCTGAAAGGTAGGGTTAACATATTAAGTTCCCAGGAGTATTTGAATCATAGATGAAAAAGAATAGAAGCATAGATGAGAAAAGAATATCTAGAATGCTATTGCCTAAAAGCATACTATTTTGGGCAATTTGTATCATCTCAGGCCAGGCCGGTATCATATGGGCATGGGAGTCCTCGTAAACCAAGCTAGTGGTGCGTAGGAAAATATTGCCAGCCCCCAAATCCCTGATCCATTGTAGACACCTTTTCTTCAACTTCATGTCCTAATAGTTGCCTAAAGGCTCTGATACCATGCTGTAAAGAGGCAAGATCACCTCCTTACTAAAATTTAAAGGAAGTACAAAACATCCATCTTTTTAGAAAGACAAAAGATATTGAGGGATGCATGTATAATTTTCCAAGTAAATAAGCATGCACCAGATACATTACAAAATGTCAATAGCAGCGGAAATAAAAGAACTAAGCCTATTACATGGATTTCATTATTCATTACATGATTGTTCTCAAAAGAAAAAGATAAGAGAAAAGGATCTAGCTATAGCAACCTAGATATCCTTTCAGATAGCTTGAGATCTACTCCTGAGATGAATTCCTTCAAACTTGTCCTTCTCCTTGCTAAACACCAGCACCTGGGTGGTCGAGAAAGCACCCAGAAAAATGGGAAAGAAAACAAGGTATGTGTCACAAAACTAATCTAGGATATAAAGATAAGTACTACAAATAAAAATAGGCTAGGGTTCATCATATGATGAAGATAACAAGAGTATGAGGCTATATTCAAAAGAAACTTTCCATTAACAATTATATGAAAAAGGATTTGCATGTAAGATAATTATGTATACCTAACTAAGTAGGGTTGAGGCACCTACCAGACCTCTAACCTTAGGTGAGGGGAGAATAAGGCATTTCTAGTCACCTACAATATTATGGGGAGAATAAGACATTCCCCAGGGTGATTATTTACATGCCTTGTGTGGGTGGTTGTACATAAGTACCACTACTTTAAATAGAACATAAATCCACATGCTAGAGAAAGTATGGAAAGAATAATCATATGAATCAATAAGCATGGCAATGGGGTATAAAACCCAAACAAGAAGAAATTATAATTTAATTTGAGGCATGAACAACATTAGGATTCAAGAATAGAATAATTAGGGTTCATTTAAACCTCATTAGGGAAATATAGGGTTGGGTTGTAATTATCCCAACATAGGGTGTAAGGAATTCACATACCTCTCTTACTGATATCAATTACTATCTTTCACCACTTTAATTGAGTCCAAGTTCCACTTTGCATATTTTCAATATATTAACATGTATTAGAGTACATAGTGCACATTAATACATCGAAACCCTATTTTTAGAGATTTTTAGCAAAATTCGGATTTAGACTCTTAAAACATTACCAATAAACTTATTAGGTTTTCCTAATCAAGAAAACATATATTTATGTTAATTTTGGAGTTATGATGATTAAGATGTAATTTTTATGGATTTTATGCATTAAATTCATTTTACAAAAATACCACTTCGTCAAACCATGAGATCAGACCTTGAAAATATTTTTATTAGATAGAGATTAATTTTTCAATTCCAAAACATATTTATTTGTCAAATTTGGATAAGTGGTTTAGAAGATATGAATTTTGCAATACTGACCAATAGGAAATTGCCACATCATCAAACCGATCGAGATAATTAAAGAGTGAGGGAGAGGGAGAAAACACCATTCGACCAAGATCAGGTTTGAAGTTGCATAGGTAACCAAACTAGAGCTTCAAGAGAAGGTAAAACAGCAAGAAATAAAAACCTTAGAAGAGCATGGTAAAAAGAGATGGAAATCGTCGATTTTCAACATAAAAGCATGAGTTTTAAGCATGTACTAAGCAATATATGAGAAGGGTGTTAACCAAACTTTCCTCTAGGAAGTTAATAAGGTTCAAACAGAAAGTATTCCGAGATTAGAAGGTCTGGTTGCTCCAAGCCAAGCTCCTTTCTTGAGTAAAGATCACCTTCTCCACATTAGAGGTGCAAACCCTAGCAAAAGAGCATAGAGATGAGGTGTTTTAGGTTGTAGGTGGGGTTTCACCATGGAAGTCCATGGTTAAGACCTGTAATAGGGTGTAATAAAGACTAATAGTATGAAAATAGGGAAGGAAGGGAGGAAACTTACTAGTTTTGGTCAAAATTACCAAGGAGCAGCTTTAGAAACCCTAATAGAGCAATTTGGAAGCCCTAGGAGCCTTCTTCACCAAGGTAGGCTCCCTCTATTACCTTGGGACAGAAACTTCATGGCCAAATACAGAAGGAACTATTATCTAAGCTAGAGGAAAGAAAAGGAGTGCAAGAGTTTTTGAATTGTGAGTTGGGAAGGGGTATATGGTTATATATAGAAAGAGGTGAAGCATGAGGTGTCTTAAGAGACTTTCCATGTGTCTTTAGCCTAGGGATTGATGGTCATGCAAGAGGACAGCTCATAGAGGCTTCATGCATATCAAAAGTTGGTTATAAGAGCCCATAGATTATTCTAGGCCATCCCCACCGTTTTTCAAGAAATAAATAACCTCATTGGTTGATAGCTTTTAATGATAAGCATCTTTATAAAGAGGGTAATCCCTATAATGCCCTTGGAAAGAAATACCATCAAACCAAGGTGAAACTAGGTTCTACAATGGTTTAAAATCTCGTTAATGGTAAGGAAATATATAAGGATTAAAATTCAGTTGATAAATTGCAATGAAAACCTCCCAATTGGGTAAATTGCATAAAAGCCCAAAATGTACCTAAAATTGCATAACTTGCACAAACAACATCCAAATCAAACCAAATTTGAAACTTAGCCTCATTTTATGTTTTAAAATCATATCAAAAAGTTAGATTAAGGTTTATATCAATTAGTTATGGTAATTAAGCTTTCACCGAGGTATTTGTACATAAACCCTTATATTGGTACAATTAGTGAATAAATGTTCACTAAACCACTATAAATTCCACTAATTAAACATAAATGACATAAAGGATAGAAATAAGAGGAAAACTTGGGAAAAGGTTTACATGGATATTACATCTAAGATTCATTATGTTACAGTACTAGTCAACTTTTCTTTCAACAACTAGAAAGAATGCTGACACTTATCATTTGAGACAAAAGGAACTTCTTTCCTGGTCAACCTAGTTAGAGGTAATGCTACAAAACTAAAATATTTGATAAACCTTCTGTAGTATCCTGCCAAACCTAGGAAACTATGAATCTCAGTCGGTGTCTCAAGTTCTTCCCACTCCACAACAGATTCTACTTTCTTAGGATCAATACGAATACCTGAAGCAGATATAACGTGTCCAAGAAAATATACTTCTGATAGCCAGAATTCACACTTGCTAAATTTAGCATATAACTTGTGTTGTCTCAACAAGGTCAAAGCTTGATGAAGGTGTTGTTCATGTTGTTGACTGTCTCTACTGTATATCAAGATTTCGTCTATGAAAACCACTACAAACTGATCAAGAAAGGGCCGAAAGATTCTATTCATCAACTCCATAAATGTAGTTGGTGCATTAGTTAGTCCAAACGACATAACTACAAACTCATGATGACCATACCTTGTCCTAAAGGCTGACTTAGGTATGTCACTCTCCTTGATGCATAACTTATGATATCCTAATCTTAGATCTATTTTAGAGAACATTGTTGCACCACGCAACTGGTCAAACAGATCGTCGATCCTTGGCAAAGGATATTTGTTCTTAATAGTCACCTTGTTAAGCTATCTATAATCTATACATAGTCTCATAGACCCATCTTTCTTTTTAACAAAAAGAAATGGAGCACCCCATGGTGAAGTACTCGGTCATATGAAACCTTTCTCAAGCAACTCCTGCAACTATTTCTTAAGTTCTGCCATCTTGCCTGGCGCCATCCTATAAGGTGTTTGAGTTATGGGTTGCATACCCAGAACAAGATTAATTTCAAAATCAATCTCTCGGGATGATGGAACACTTGGTGGTTACTTAGGAAACACATCCTCAAGTTCCCTAACAACAAGAACTTTAGAAAGACTAGAACTCTTTATTCTGATATCTACCACATGTGAAGCATCCTTGTCTCATCAACTTTTCTGCTACCATAGACTAGACAGGTTGGAAGAATCTTTCTATCCCCCAAAAAGACCCATGTCTTATCACCGTGTGTAAACATAGCATGATTGGAACTACAATCCAAGACAACTTTATACTTCTCTAGGGTATCCATCCCGAGAATTACATTAAACCCATGCATTTCAAGTGGTATAATATCCACATGAATGATATGATTTGAGAAAGAAAGAACACAAGGAGAGAATACCTCCCTCAACATTGCAGATCTGACTAATGGAGTTTCTAATAACATACCATCCATTCTAGGATTGACAATCATATTACAGTCATGAATCGTTTCTTGACTGATAAAAGAATGCATAGCACCCAGATCAATCAAAACAGATATGAAACATGACGAAGACATATCAGAATGAAATATCCATCTGACCTATCACAACTCATGGGTTAACCACTGCCTCCGACTGATTCATAGCATAGAATCTTGTTGTTGCCAATTGTCGACCTCGTCCTCTATTAGACGGTGCAGATGACCCTTCCTGAGATGCTTGTTCATGTCCTATAGTGCCACCACTGAAGTGTTGTCTCTGAGAGCCCTGTTGACTCTACCCCAATGGTTGGGTTACTCCCATGTCCCTAAATGGACAATCCTTTATCACATGACCTGTCTGCCTACACCTGTAGCAGACTCTATCATCTCATTGCGACCTAGATGGTCTTGTCATTGACATTGATGTTGAGCTATGGGCTCCACTCAACAGTAAACTACGACCTATACCTTGGCTAGACATCCATTGTGTCTGAGTATTATACCTCTGTGGTTCTATATGTGTAGTAAACCTCGGTTTCTTAAAACTACCAAACCTCTGATTCTGAAACTGTACATGTATTTTCCCACTGTTTTCCTCTCATTTCTCTGTGACAGACCTCTCTATTCATCTAACTGACTCCACAAATGTGGAAAACCTCTCTCTATTCTCTAGAGAAGATACCAGTGTGGTTAATTCAACATTCAGACCCTTCTCAAAATGTTGAATTCTCTCCTCATCTATGGTGGCCATGTGCAGACAAAACTGCAAAAGCTCCATAAACTTAGCTTCATACTCGCTAACCTTCATCGGTCCCTATCTAATCCGTTCAAACTACGGAATCTTCTCATCAACATAAGTCTTGGGGAAGTATCTACTGAAAAATTCTTATCAAAATTCCTGCCATCTGGTCTCAACACCCATTTTTTTCTCTTCTTCAATGGCCCACCAATGGCCAACACTTCCCTTCATAAGGTATACATCATGCTTAACCTTATCAGCTTCTAGAATATCAAGGATCCTAAAGGCTTTTTCTATCTCAATAAGCCATGAATTTGCATCTACTAGGCCAGCTGTACCAGCATATTTAGTGGCTCCTATACGATGCAACTGTTCAAAGGTCTTATTAGATCCACATCCCTCACTAGACCAGGATGTCCTAGGGCTGGTGCTGGTATCCGATCAGCCATGTGCATCATTGTATTCATAATATACCGAAAAAGATCATGAAAAGATGGGTTCCCTAGCATAGTTTGGTCAAGATGGGGGTTCTCAGGCACTGGTTCTTCTCTAGCCTAATCCCTTGCACCACTTCCTGGTGCAGCGACACTACTTTCAGTAGCGTGTTCTTTGTGCACTCCATCCATCTTTCAATCTTTCTTCTTCTCCTATATGAGGAGAATTTACTATAAGATACACTGGAGGATACTACAACAAACTCAACAAACTTAATCCTATGTCTCTGTAGACTCAGTGAACCTTAGGCTCTGATACCAAAACTTTGTGACGACCCGATAACAAATCAAGCCATCACCAGTAAAAAAATCGCAGAATTACCATAAACAACAGAATTAACAAAAATCACTAAGAATTTAAACCATTTTGCACATAGATCCTTTTCCAGTAAACTCGTACAAAAGGAACCAAAGCTTTATATACATATGGTTTATATTGTACATTCAGTGTACCATCTTTTCTCGAGGATAATAAGCACTAGTTGCTTTACTCTGATATATACAATAGCAACATAAAGAACTCGAGAGAAGCAAACCAAAATCTCAAGTCGTTTGTAAAAACCACTAAGAACTATATCCCAAGGACCAAAGAATACAGAGATGGCATAGAGACTTCTATCTACAAGTCCCTGACAGACAACATACTCAACCTGATATACTACTATTGTCCCTGCTGATATGATCCTTCTTCTACAGTCTGGTTCCTAATCCCTTGTCTGCATCCACCTAAAAATTTTGGATCCCACAGGGTGAGACTAATGTCCCAGTGAGAGATATAACTCTCTTCCAACAATATTATTATCATAGGAAATAATATAAAACTGAACAGATGATATTCCATTTGTTTAACAGATATATTTTTAAGTGCAAAGCATAAATATTAATAAGATATCTATATGTCATCTTTTTGCTTTAAAAGGAATATGAAGAACATGTATAACATCTATCTAGTAAGATGTAAGAAAGTAATAAAACATCAACCAATGTTTTTTGTATTCAATTCCTTAAAAAAATATGCTACACGGCTTATTACATGTTTACATTAACACTTATGCCCATAGGAGATGAGATATACCGCTCATACTCCATCTGACCACTAGTAAGTCAAAATCGGTACTATACAAGGTCAATGGCAGAGCCGGATGTCAAAACTCACCTTGTCTCAGTCAATACGAGACCACTTAGATTTAGCATGACATCTTGTGTTTGCTGTAATTAGCTATGTCAGGGTATCACGACATCTTCTCTATAGAGTTATAGTCGTTGCTTGTACTCTCTTTGGGAGAAGACCACTTAGCTTTCTCGTATTATCAGGATGAACACTAAGCAATCCTAGTTTATTTTCATCAGGAAGTCCATTAAGCAACCTGGTGTATTAGGGGAGTCCATTGGGCACCCTTATTTAATTTGGGAGTCCACTGAGCACCCTTATATAATTATCACATATTCAAAAATATGCATTCTGAGTAAAACTCATTTCACCATTCAGAAAATGTTGACACTGAATGGATCTATGGTCTGGGAAACTACATGATAATATTTGTCTTGTTTAATTAAATGTATTACTATATCTTTTAGCATCAATCAAGTTACAAACAAGAATTATATCAAAGGCTACAAAGAAAAGCATAAATGTATTTATCAGGTACTTCCATGTTCTCTAAAACACATAGTTCACTTAGAATCTCAATATCTTATCATCATCATACTTGGGTATTCAAACCCTTAATTCATCACTGAGTACTATCACCACTTCGCAAATGATCATTACCTCTAGGTCATCAAACCAAGGTATTTATCCACACAGTTCACATAGCTCATTGAATCTGTATCATATAACATCATAGCTCTTACTTAGCCATGCGCATTGCCTTATGATACATGCATGGTTAGTATATCATGCTATCAACAATTTCACACACATGTCTTATCATGAAATATTGAAGAACACATTCTCCCCAATGTATTAGGATTATAATCAATTGATTAGAGTTTCAAGATTTCATTAACAAGGATTAAGCCCTAATTCATACTCCACTCATCTCAGGAGTATCACATAATTATCTTTCCAATCTTAGTTTCTCTCTCATCCCCACTAGGATGTGGATTACTTAATTCACCTCTCTAATGTCTATTAGCTTATCATTATCAAATTGAATTAAACTCATTGTGTCTCAACATTGCATTAATCATATATATCACTTAGACAAGCCTGATGAATTAGAGTATGTCTACCATATTGGGTATCATGGGGGATAATGTTATCCTATCTTACTTGAAAATGCATATATCATCATAACAAGTATCCATATTAATCATGTGGTAATCCACACCATCATATCGGGTTTTAGGGCATATCCCTTAACACCATATTGTTTAGTCTTGTTGGGTTAGCTATCACTTTAACTTTTATCATCTTTAGTCAACCTTATACCATGTATAGGTTAGACTCTTGTCCTCATATCGGGTATAAAGATATATTGGATTCTCATATCGTGTACAAGAGTACACCATATCGGGCATACCATTATGGCTTCACCATATATCATTCAAGATAATATTATATTGGTTTTTTACCTTAGTTTGTCATATCCATTTTTATTTTAAATTTCCATATTAGTTTTCCATCATATCAGTTTTCCTCTTCAATTATTATATCAGATTTCATCTTGGGTTTACCATATCGTTTCCCCACATTGGATTTACCATATTGTGATACCATATTGGGTATCATATCGGTTTACATATTGGGTGGTATCATGTTGTCATATCATGTTCCTATGTTGACTATCATATCGTGTTCCCATAATAGATAAGAACATTGAACTCAATACCTTTTTAAGGTTTAGTTCTTTTCTTGACAAGATGGATACTAAATTTCTCTTCTACTCATTACAAGGTAATGAGGTATATCAGGTTTCAAAGGAAATAGGTTCCAAAACATATCGGGTTCCCATGTCTTCATCTAGGGGTTACCTTGTATCAAGTATAAAATATGGATATGTGTCTTCCATATCGTTCATAGGACTTGTCTTATAAAATATGACCTACCTTTATATCGAGTAAGCCTCTATATCGGATTCCATATCAAGTTTAAAGAGTCTTCAACCCATATCGGGTTGATCAATGATGATGTCATCATCATCAACCTCAAGATCCTTGTCTAACTATTCAAAACCATAGATAACAGCCCTAACTACTTTTTGTAACTCATGGATATATCAATTGATCAAAGGAAATCCAAATTTGAAGGAAATCAACAATTTGAACAATATTGAAGAAAAGATAATAATATAGATGGGTTCAAGTTATATAACCCGCCTCTCAAGTAGCTTCCAAGATTCAAGCTTCAACTCCTCACATTCCAAGGTTGAAGATGAACCTCTTCAATATCCAAGACTTGAGGACCTAGATTTTGCATGATATCTCCAATCCCAATGGGTGATATCACCTTAATTGGTTGCTATGATCTATTTAGCCGATATTCTTTATCCTTGGCCGATATCAAGCTCTTATTACTTAACTCTCCTCACTATGCACGATACAAGAGGGTATACATGATACAAGAGGGAAGGTTGCTGACAAGATTTGAAAATCTCACTAACAAATGAAGGGCAAGGTATTTATACTAGAGATTTATGGAAAAGAGGATAAGAGGTGTCATTAACTTAGGTTACTAAGTGCCACCTATCCATGCATGGTCGACACATACATTTGCATGCATGCCATCATTATCTTGCCATGAAAAAAGCAAAAACTGAAGGATAGTATAGAGGATAAGGGTCAGTTCTTTAGTTGTCTTCTAAGGAAAGTCTTCTGTTCACTTACTTTATCATATAAAATTTCATCTTTTTCAAGACAAGTTGCAAGACGATTCATGTCTCTTCTTTGAAGTGCCTTTCCCATCATGGGCATTTCTAAAACCCCAAAAACCGATAGGAGACTCCCTTATGGCTCTATATCCGATAAGGAATCCCACTCTAAGTCCTCAACTCAATATAACTCATATGTATAACTTTCAACTCATATATTTTGCATATGTTATGATTTGTACCACAATTGATGCACCTAGTACTTAACACTATTTATACAAGTTCCCACTTAGAATTTAGGCTTTGCAAAAGCCACCACTTAGCATCATATTCTCTTTCATGACATTAAAAACACTTAGAATACTCTCAACATGTAACATTTGCAATATAACCCCTCTTCTTGGGTAAATTGCACTTTTCACTTAGATTGTCATATAATGCACACATAGTTTGCATATAAGCTCAAATTTGAAAATAAACTTCACAAAGGCCTTAATTACTTTTCAAAAGATAAGAACAAGTTTATAAGTAACTTACTTAAGCAAAACTTCTAGGGTTAGGTCATAACCCAGGTCAGGGGTGTTACAGTTTCTTCTTCTCCCTTCAACCTAACCATACAAAGTTCTTGACTTGCATGTTGATATCATCACATAAGCTGGGTGAGGGCGTGAATTTCAGTATAACATAGATAGGGATTTCTAGAAGGGTAGATATGGTGAGGATGATGCACCCAATGAGGGAGAGATGCTTTGCCAACCAACTGCTCATACATTCCTACATGGTGATGATAATGCTTTCAAGGGTGCTCTTATTGGGATTAAGAGAGAAATATTTCTCCCCCTTCCCCTCTCCCATGCCCATGGTGGCGGTTGAACGCCCAAGAGGGTGGTAAATCATGGCAGAAACTGGGATTTAAACCCGAGTCCCTTCGTGAGGAGACATTGTGCTTGACCACTTGGACCACTCCTTATCGATAGGGTGCTCTTATTCAACCATTTATGGAGAATGGGAATGCTAAGATAGTGATCGAGATTGTCAATCCTTGGAATGCCCATAGTATGGAAAAAGGAATTCTTCATAGACCTTGGAGTGTTATGAGAAAGAAGCATCAAGATTTCTCTATGGATATGGATTACCCAGAGATAGTTGTAAAAACGTTAAGAACATGAACCATAAGTGTGACCTTTTTGGTGGTGGCTTCTTCAAAGAGCATAATAACATCAGCAAACATGATATGTGATAGTTTTGGACCGTTACAAGCAATCTTGATGGGGCTCCATTCCCTGGTTGTGCCTTCATGTTGGATTGCTTGACTCAGTCATTCCATACACATAATTAAGATGTAGGGACATTTTTAACTTAGTCAAACACATGGCTTTAATTGTACACACACATACACATACAGACACACACACACACACACACACACACACACACACACACACATATATATATATATATATATATATATATATGGGTGTGAAAAACTTACTTTTCTTAGTGATATATAGGTAAACAATTTAATAAAAGAGAGAGGTAATGAGAAAAATGTTGGATAAATTGGACATTATGGTAAATCCCTTTGTTTCGATGATGACAAACATTTCATTCTTGTTGATCTAACGAGCTACTTGAGTGTGCAGGATTAAGGTGGATGACAAAGCAACTAGGGAAAATCCAAAGAGCTTACATATTTATATTTCCATGCAATGTAATCACTATTGTAAAAACTTGTACAAATATATAATGTACAAGTACTTAGAATTGCATGTAAATCAAGCGTTAGATTTTCCCTAGCTAAACACCATAGTTAGACAAGTCATTTCATTCCAATAGGATCACAATATGCACACTCACACATATAATTAGTGCCTAAATTGAAACCTTGAAACAGGGTCAATCTCGGTCGACAAACTCCTCGACCGAGACACTCTCGGTCGACAAACTTCTCGACCGAGATTGACCAAAAGTAGCCGTTAGACACAGCAGTTGACAGTTGCAAAACACTTGATCCAGAGAGCCTGTCGGTCGACAAAACTTCGACCGAGTAGGTATCTCGGTCGACAAATTGTCGACCGAGATGGTCTCTGACAGCAACTACAGAATAAAGCAACTAGCCGTTACTAACGCACCTAACTTATACCTAACGGCTAGTTAAGCACTTAGAAGCCCCTAGAAGTTGTCTAGAACGTCCTTAAGTATTCATAGGCCACTCCTATAAATAGGACATGCCTTAGGACACCAAAAGACACCGAAGCTATACTTGTGCTATACTTGAGCTTGAATACACACTTGCAATCTGTTTTAGAGCAATAGAGCAATTCCTACACTTGCCATTCATTCCTATTGCTCTCATTTCGTGTCCTATAGGCTAGCATCTCCTATCCACTACAATCACATTGTCATACACATTGGTTAGGAGATCTAAACGCTTGATATAGGAAAATCAAGCCTTGTGCTTACAACGGTATTGTAATTTCTGTTTTCCTTCTTGTTCCTTTTTATCTTTTGTACTCTCCTTGCTACTCCAAGGGTTGGAGGCTGCGGATTGGAGAGGATTGACTTCTCAGGTGGAGAAGGGGACTTCAAGCTACTTCAAGAAGGCTATCGCACGGGAAGCTACTTCAGAAGGCTGGTGCAACGGGAGTTGGTGCATCTACTTCAAGGGAAGGCTGCTTCAAGGTTGGGCGATTACTTCTAGGTGAAGGCTGCTTGAAGGGTTTGGGAAAAGAGATTGTATTTTATGTAAATTCCTTGCGAGGTAATAAAATAAATTTCTTTTCAAATCCCGGTTGGGTAAGCAACCGGGTAGTGGACTGACGACTATAGTATTTGCTATAGTTGGAACCACTCTAAACCCTGTGTCTCCTTGTCCAATATTTTCATTGTGGTTGTTTGAGTTCAATAACTGTTAAATTATCTATAAAACTCTATTCACCCCCCCCCCCTCTAGTAGTTTTCAATTGGTATCAGAGCAGGCTTCAAGGAGCCCTAACAAGGTCTTGAAGAAAGGAGGGTGATAGTGTCAACAACCTCAAGGAAAAGAAAAGCATGGACAAATCTTCAACAAGTTGCAATTGGTGCTTAGGAACAAGGCACACGACGTATTGCTGTCCATGGAGGTCAAAGAAGGAAGATGCACATAAAGAGTGTCTCATTGCTACAATCAATGAAGAAGAAGAGGAAGAGGTAAGTCTTTTAGATTTATCAAAAGAAGATCTAATTGCTAGTCTAGAAGAAATGCATGAAAAATACATTGAGTGCAAGAAGAAATTGAAGAAATCAAATAAAGTAAATGATGATTTAAATACTAAACTTCTTGCTCTTGAATCTGAAAATGAAGATCTAAAAAGGGCAATTGAAGACTATGATCTTAAATTGAAATCAGTAGAAGCTAACTGCAATCTTCTTTCCCTTGAAAAGACTAATCTGCAGACTCAAGTAAATGATCTTCAAAAACAACCTATATTGTGCACCCATGTAGATTATGACAATATAGTGAAAGAAAGGAATTCTTTATCATCTCATCTAGACCAAGCAAAACTAGATATCAAGAAGAGAATAGATGAGATTGCCAAGTTACAACAACAAGTTCGTAGTTTAAGTAACAATGGCATTCTTGATAAAATTCTAGATAATCCGTATCAACAAATTGGAAGAAGGGGACTAGGTTACAAACCTAAAGGAAAATCACATCTACAACCTAGTTGGAGAAAGACACGAGCACATCAAGCCACATTTGTACCAAAGAACAACCTAGAACAAAACCATAGAAAAAGACTTGAGGTTGATTCTATATGTTGCCATTATTGCTCACGTCTTGGACATTACTCTTTTTCATGCCCATACAAGAAAAAGAATGTTGAGTTAGTATGGGTTCCAAAACCCCCAAATTGAATTGGTTAGACTAAGTTGAGATATGACCAAAGACTTTAATTTGCATATCTTTATGTCTATCTCAACTTAACATATAGGGATAACAAATTTATATCAAATAAGGTAAATCAAAACTTAAAAGATTTGAATATGATTAGTTGAGATATAATCTAAATGTTACTTTGATATTCATATGTTTATCTCAAACTGATCTTTGAAATAATTGAATTAGATACAGTCTATATTGTACTTGAAATAGAATTCTGAACACTTTCCAGAAATTCGGTCGGTCGAGAATTTGTCAACCGAGTGAACCTCGGTCGAGAAATTGTCGACCGAGCATGTCACTGTTTTTCAGAATGCTGTAAAAATTGGTGAACTCTTTTAAAATTGTTCAAAATTGTTGTCTATTCATGATTAATGACTGTAAAATAAAGTATCAATTATGGAAATCACCCTTGAAAGATTATGCGAAATGAATTTGATCAAAAACCAAAATTATTCTTAGTTTTAAAGAAAATTTCAGTTCTATCATTCTATCATTACATAGGCAAACAAAAGAGTTTATTGGTGATATATCTCTTAGAAATGCTTGCATTACAATGTTTTCAATTGGTAATGTTTTTAAGTGGCTATCCATTTAATGTTAATGAATGTTTCTAAATATAAATGACATCATGTAAATTGATCATGTTTAGAAATCACTATGTTATAATGTTTTACATGATTTTGGTCTATCTATATGGAAATCATAAGTTTAAAAGATCACAATCATTGTATTTCATGGAACTGTCATTATTCTTTCATGATGATGTTGTGTTAGCACGAATACATAATTGCATACATGCTTCAATTGTTCTATCATTACATCATGAATATGCTTCATCATGATCATTATGTTTCATTGGTTTAAAATACGCTTGGATTTATACAAACCATGAATAATCATTGTAATAATTGCAAATGTCATTAGCATAAAAGCATCTTGACATAATAGATAATAATTGTGGACACAGCTTGAGATGATGGTGTTTCTATGACAAGACAAACGGTGCCTCTTAGAACAAAATATTAATGTTTTTATCCATTTGCTTGTTCTAAGAAATCAAAAGCAAAAAAAAAAAATCTTGACTCTTGCTTTCAAAATATATGTTTCTAAAGAATCTTATGATAAGGGTATAAGCAGAAATTCGATATTTATGTACCCATAGCAAAGCATATGAAACATCATTTAAAATGAATGGAAATGCATTCTAGAAAAATCTAGGTCAAAGACTTCACTATGATACTCATATTAAATTTATATAATGGGTATATCTTAATATGCTTCAAATTGATATCTATAGCTATCTGCAGAAATTATACTTCCCATATGAATGCTTATCTTGGAAAACTACAGAACATGCCTCTTGGTTAAAACAAAATTTAGCCAAGGGGCGCTATGGTCGTAGTCAAGGGCGACCTAAAATAAGCTTTGACAAAATGCTCATTTGGACATCATTTTATTGCACTTAATCTTAGTATACTTTTAATAAAGGTCAAAATCAAAATTTAAAATTATTTGTGACCTTAGAAGCATCAAACTGCTTAATTTGTAAGATTAAGGGGGAGCTCATAACAACAAAATGGTTTAATTGATTAAGAAGCTTAGAAAAACATTGTAAACAAATTGTGGATAAATTAGACATAAATCCATGTTCCTAATAGGATATCTATTTAAGGGGGAGCTTAATATAAAATTAAGGGGGAGAAGAAATAAAATGTTTAAACTGGATATCTTTTTGAAATGACAAAGGGGGAGAAAGAATATAAAATCAAAAATATAAATATAAATGAGTTTCATCTTGATGGCCACAAAACAAGCATGGCTACAAAAGGTAATCTACAGGTATGAAACTCACATGCTTTATATTTCCTTATTTCATATTTTAGGAAATGTTTGTCATCTTCAAAAAGGGGGAGATTGTTGGATAAATTGGACATTATGGTAAATCCCTTTGTTTCGATGATGACAAACATTTCATTCTTGTTGATCTAACGAGCTACTTGAGTGTGCAGGATTAAGGTGGATGACAAAGCAACTAGGGAAAATCCAAAGAGCTTACATATTTATATTTCCATGCAATGTAATCACTATTGTAAAAACTTGTACAAATATATAATGTACAAGTACTTAGAATTGCATGTAAATCAAGCGTTAGATTTTCCCTAGCTAAACACCATAGTTAGACAAGTCATTCCATTCCAATAGGATCACAATATGCACACTCACACATATAATTAGTGCCTAAATTGAAACCTTGAAACAGGGTCAATCTCGGTCGACAAACTCCTCGACCGAGACACTCTCGGTCGACAAACTTCTCGACCAAGATTGACCAAAAGTAGCCATTAGACACAGCAGTTGACAGTTGCAAAACACTTGATCCAGAGAGCCTGTCGGTCGACAAAACTTCGACCGAGTAGGTATCTCGGTCGACAAATTGTCGACCGAGATGGTCTCTGACAGCAACTACAGAATAAAGCAACTAGCCGTTACTAACGCACCTAACTTATACCTAATGGCTAGTTAAGCACTTAGAAGCCCCTAGAAGTTGTCTAGAACGTCCTTAAGTATTCATAGGCCACTCCTATAAATAGGACATGCCTTAGGACACCAAAAGACACCGAAGCTATACTTGTGCTATACTTGAGCTTGAATACACACTTGCAATCTGTTTTAGAGCAATAGAGCAATTCCTACACTTGCCATTCATTCCTATTGCTCTCATTTCGTGTCCTATAGGCTAGCATCTCCTATCCACTACAATCACATTGTCATACACATTGGTTAGGAGATCTAAACGCTTGATATAGGAAAATCAAGCCTTGTGCTTACAACGGTATTGTAATTTCTGTTTTCCTTCTTGTTCCTTTTTATCTTTTGTACTCTCCTTGCTACTCCAAGGGTTGGAGGCTGCGGATTGGAGAGGATTGACTTCTCAGGTGGAGAAGGGGACTTCAAGCTACTTCAAGAAGGCTATCGCACGGGAAGCTACTTCAGAAGGCTGGTGCAACGGGAGTTGGTGCATCTACTTCAAGGGAAGGCTGCTTCAAGGTTGGGCGATTACTTCTAGGTGAAGGCTGCTTGAAGGGTTTGGGAAAAGAGATTGTATTTTATGTAAATTCCTTGTGAGGTAATAAAATAAATTTCTTTTCAAATCCCGGTTGGGTAAGCAACTGGGTAGTGGACTGACGGCTATAGTATTTGCTATAGTTGGAACCACTCTAAACCCTGTGTCTCCTTGTCTAATATTTTCATTGTGGTTGTTTGAGTTCAATAACTGTTAAATTATCTGTAAAACTCTATTCACCCCCCCCCTCTAGTAGTTTTCAAAAAAATATAAGTCTAAGTGGCATGGTTTTCATTGAGAGAAAGAAAGTGTTAGTTTGCTTAAAATAAGAGAAATTATTAAAAAAGTAAGTCAATTATTATTTTCTCACTTGATTTCTATTGGTTGGAAAAAGAGAGAGTTGTCAAAGAAATTTATGTGCTTGTAATTCCACAAATAGTAAAAGAAACATAGAGAAAAAAAGGATATGCAAATGTAATCAATTAATAAGTGTGTTATACAAGGATAATGCTTAGCACACTTTGCTGACAATACAAAGGATACAATGTTTTAAAAGAGACTGAGAAACAATTATTAGTTGGTTCCACCGATAAGTTTGCTCAGTTTTTTAGCTACATGCTAATGTTTGAAGAATAGCAATGACTAAATGATCTCTTTTGTGGTCCTATATTAGGGGTATAGGTATATCCTTCTCACAATGAAAACTACAACAAAATGACACAGACAGTAATATTTAGAAATATGAAACATATAATAAGATTGAGAAAAAAATGGTGAAAATGTCTGAACTAGATGATAAGGACGATCAAAAAAATTATGATGTTATAGTGTCTAAGATTTAAAAAAATAAAAAGAGATAGTTATAACTACATGAAGAAACTCACCCCTTTTTAATATGTAGATGATTGGTATTCTTCATTGTTGCCCGGATTATGTTGATAGATGTAAGTACATTTCTACTTTATATATAGTTCTATTTACCTAATTTAAGTTTTTAAATATGTAAAATCAATTTGAATTCTCTTCAAGAATGAACTATGTGTACTATTCTAATTCTAAGAAGTCTATGCATGATAATTGGCAAGATGATCATGAACTTTATTTGGAGGAGAGTTCCATCATGAAAACCTCTTTTTTAGTAGCTTGGAAGCAATTAGTTGGTACAAAAGATAAGGGAAGAATTTGCATTCTTGTGATGCATAACTCGAATATGTCATCATTGTTGAAATCCACATGGCATGTTCTAAATAATAGACCTTCATCTTGGGTAGAAGACCTTACGAAAAAATATAAGCCATAGAATTACAAACCATACTCAAGTCATCATTCAACCACGTCCTCAAGGACAATTTCTTTCTTTTAAGAAAAAGTAAATAAGAACAACACCATTACGGATAGTAATGAAAATTGGTGTCAGTTTGGAATGATTATTTCTTCATGGTGAAGGACCACTACTCTTTAGAAGAACTACAAACCTACCAAACTATTTGGTGGATCTAGAAGTAAATTGGCATGGTTACTGGAGCTAATAAATGGGATTTATGTTTTATTCGTCTATATTTGCCTCAAAGCATTGTGGAAAAAGGGAGAATCCCCGTCTCAGGTCATGAATCGATTACTAATGTTTCATATTGGGTTCTAGATATCATATGTTCTTTCCCACGAGCTCAGCGTACTAACTACTAACTAATATTGTGGCTAGGTGTAAAATGGGTCATTGGAAGATCATTCGGAAGCTTAATATGCCTATGAATTACAAAATCTTCTTTTGGCTCATGGCACATGAGGCACTAATAATAAATTTTCATCATGTTTAGTGACATTTTGCTAATGATTCTTCCTTTTTTATATGCCACCATGTTAGGGAAGACATACTACATGTGTTTCAAGATTGCCCATAAGTTGTGATTATATGGCGACAACTTCATTTTCAACAACGTTGGTTAGGTTTTTTCTTTGCTAACTTCAACACTTGTTTAAAATATGCTTACACATGCAAACCAAGCTTTTTTGAGTATTTGATATCATTTGTTCAGAAATATAAAAATATAGAAATACTTCAAATATGAAACACATCACCAACAAAATCTGGACACTATTTTTAGTGTCGATGTGGCATGGATGGAAGAAAATTAAAACGAACCTAATAGAAACATTTCTATATCCTCACAATGGGAGCACCTCTTTGGTGTTGGTTGATCACTTAAAGATGGCAAGACATCCATCACAGTTGTGGGATAGTATCAGAATTAGGCAGTACTTCTGTAGTGAAAACAATACTAAATCCTAATGTTTCAAATTTCTATGATACATGCTTGGGCTACTCGTATTGCGGATCTTCTTTTTCAAGATTGGACAATGAAGATTGTGAAGATATATCACAACTCAAACCAAGATGCGTATGTTGTAGAAAAATTCTGATGCAAATCTCTACATCTTTCTTAACCTTATCCCTGTCAGCTTTAGGGATACTGTTACTAATCCTTAATGTTTGGGTGTCCACTATATGGAACCGTGTAATAACAATGACTTGTCCTTTGATTCTAGCATTTCGGGTTAAATAAGAACATTACCCAGTTCTACAAAATAAAAGTTTCCAAGTGCTTCATCCAATTTTTACTTTTGTTTAACTGGACATTACACGGAGACATCTTTCTACATTCATGCCTGGTGTTTGAAAATGAAAAATGTTGCACTAGACATCCTTTAAAACACATTACACATTACACATACCACATCCCATCACTCAATTAAGGCTCTAATATCCATCCTTTTTCCGACCAAGTTGTCCCAAACACTCATATAGAAATGATTATTGTCTTTATATTTTGAGTACTGCTATGTATATTTTTGAATATTGACGTGTTTCTAAATATTATAATCTTTTATCTTAAGAGTTAGAGAAAAGCTAATAGTGTGTTACAGTCATAAAAGGTGTTAGACAATTTTTGTTCAAATTGCAACGAGTATCTTATTACAATATCCATTTTTATGCATAACAATATTCATTTTTTACAAAGATATTTGCTATTACACATAACATTACACATTCTTTTTCATCTCAACTTTTTTACAACAGCTAGTGAGGTAATCATGGTCATCAAACATGTCGACTGTTTTCTGTCAGATTCATAACGGCTATATTAATACAATTCACATTTTATTGTATAACAGTACTCCTTTCAATAGAACAGTAATCATTATACTACATAACAGTATGCATTCAGACATTGTCCATATATCGACTGTTAATCAAATTTGTTTTATGGGTGTCGAATGTGTTTGTATTAAGCATCTTTTGCAAAAAAAGCCACAAAGTCTTAAAAGTTATCTGGTAATCGTATTTTGGTTAGCGTAGGGACACGACTTTCATATGCATTATGGGCACTTCAAAGAGTAGTCCTTGCGACAAGTTATAAACTACAACAATATAAACTTCAATAGCAAGGAAATAGCAACTCGAGTAGTGTCGAGCCATGTGAATCCAAGCAGCCTTCTTGGAAATCATGTCCACAACATGCTTACCATCTCTACAGTCCAATTTGTACCTGTCACGAATGTGTGAAATAGACATAAGATATAGTAATTTGTAGAGATTCGTAAGTAACGAGGCGTCTCGAAATTTTATAAGACATCGCTCTCTCAAAAGTCGAAATCAGAATGTAAGTACAATGCTCATGTAGCTCAAAGAGTTAAGATTTAGACAAGCTCACAACCGTCACGCGCGGGTTACGCCCAGCCAAAACTAGCCCCCAAACCAGCTTCCAAACCGCCTCCATGTGGCAGATGGTGATTGAATGATTTTTTTTTGAAATTATGCAATAGACAAATAAATTTGTTTCGCTTATAACTTTTGAATTGTAATGAATTTTTTAATGAAATAAAAATAGTTGGTTTCATTACAAAAAATGCAATCTAACAAGCCTAATATTGACATATTTTTTAGAAAAAAAATATAAAAATGATATATATAGGTTAATTGACAACCAACTATAGTGTCCATAAATGGTTATTGACACGCAAAAATAGTTAATTGACGCATAAAATAGTTCATTGACACATAAAAATATAAAAGATGATGTCCAAATAAGGTATTGACAACCAAAACAACTATTTAGCCATTTTTGGGCACTATTTAGTCATTTTTGGATGCTATGGCGCCCATAAATGGTTATTGACACCAAAAAATGGTTAATTGATGCCCAAAATATTGACGCCAAAAGTATAAAGATAACGCCGAAATAAGGTAATTGATGCCCAAAATGGTTTATTGACACCCAGAAATTTTAAATGACGTTCAAATAAGATATTTTTGGATGCTATGGCTGGTTATTGACACCCAAAAGTAGTTAATTGACTCCCAAAATATTTTATTGACACCCAAAAGTATAAAGATGTCGCCCAAATAAGGTAATTGACGTCAAAAGTAGTTCATTGACACCCACAAGTTTAAAATGAAGCTCAAATAAAGTAATGACAACCAAAACAACATAACGACACCCAAATAGGTCTGTTTGACACCTAAGAACCACTTAATGACGCCCAAAATGGTGCATTGACACCTAGAAGTATAAAGACGCCCATAAATGGCTATTGACACTAAAAAATTGTTAATTGACGCCCAAAATGGTTTGTTGACACCTTGAAGTATAAAGATGGTGCCCAAATAAGGTAATTGACGCCCAAAATGGTTCATTAATACCCAAAAATTTAAAATGACGCCCAAATAAGGTATTGACAACCAAAATAACATAACGACGCCCAAATAGGTTTGTTTGACACCCAAGAATAACTTAATGACGCCCAATAATAACTTATTGACACCCATAAATGACTAATGACACCCAAAGATGATTAATTGACGCCCAAAATAGTTTATTGACACTCATAATCACCTATTCATATCATTTTATATTTTTTTATTAAAAATATATCAATATTAGTCTTGTTGGAATGCATTTTTGATAACGAATCTAATAGTTTTTGTTTCGTCAAAAAAATTATCACGGTCCAAATGTTATAAGTAAAGCAAATTTATTTATTTATTGCACAAACTCTATCAACACATCTAATTAAAACCCACCACGTCATTACCCGAAATCAACTCCCCCCACCCCCACAAAACCATCATAGTATCATTTCCGTGGCTATTCGAACTGCAATCTAGTATTGCTCATCTACGGTTAACCAGAACTTCCCTTTAGGAACTACAGAAAAACGGAACCTAGACCAGCAAAGTATCTAACGAGTACAGAAAATAGACGGCGCTAGCGAGCAAGAAGAAGGTACTGAAAAGGTCCCCCACTTGGGTAATCTTTCATGACCGTCCAGTGGAGCTTAATATCCCGTGGACCATGGCAAAACAGCGCCGTCTGCTTGTCGGCAGAAAAAAAAAGATCACAATAACTCCTCCCATTTTTTTACTATAGCGTTCACTGAAATAAAATCAAGGAGAGGCACATCCTTCATCAGAACTTGCTAGCAGACAACAAACAGGTCCACCACTCGCGTCCTTTGTTTCAGATCGGCTCCTTTTCACTAAAGTGAAAGCAGCCGATTGAGGAAAATAAAGATAAGGCCGAGCAAAAGCTACGTAACCGCCTTGCCCATTCACACGTGCGGCTGCTGTCTCTGGCGAATTGTAGTCTTCGGAGTGGCAATAAGTTTCCGTATCCGCATTCATGGCCCACCTGAGATTGACAGCAAGTCAGCAACTACATATCCATGCTTACATGGCCGGCGGGGGCTGGTATGTCATTAGCTGTCGACGTTGGATTCTTGCTGGAGAAGATGGGTAAAGCTTGAAGGCGCATTGATGATGACGATAAATAAGAGGGCTTGAGTCGAAGAAAGTCCGCTTTGCATAAGAACAGATTGAGGCCATTGGGCCAAGGGGAGAGGTTCTCAAAGCTACAAGCTATTCGAGGCCAGTCCGGATCCTCTGTCCCAAAAGATGCGTCCCGGCTATGTCCCAAATAATTAACACACCTAATTATCTTTTTTAAGGATAAGTTTTTAGAGTTTACGTATGGCTGCGATTGAATGGGACATTTTTTGGATCATATGGCTGGGACAGAAGAACTGGAGTGATTCGAGGCAGGCTTTAGCGAAGGTATGCTTACACGCTTTGTTGGTAATTCGTGTACGTAAATTGATTGTCGAATCTGTCCTTCGTAATTGCATCTTGTTGTCTGAATTCGAATAAGTTAATTAACTCGTTTTCTTTTCATTTTGACTAAGAGCGCAACATGCTTGAGGATTTGCCACATCCATTAAAAGTTATCATGGAAGCATATTCAAATACGTGAGTTCGAGTGTAGACTGAAAAGTATGAGCCGCTGACTTGAACATCCTTAATAACATTGACTGCTGCATTGATCAAGGGGAAAGGATACATCCAACCTGTCAAGCTAAGAATCGTATAGGATATCTATATTTCAATTCTACTAGGGACTTGTGTGTACTGAATATATACGGATGTACACATATGACATAATAATAGAATATTATGTTACAAATTAATTACATAAGTAATGAACCAAGATGTATGTATTAAACGGAACTGTACACATCGGCCAGCTAACTCTATCTAGGCACGCCTGATCATATGAGGCTTGTTCTGTATTTAAACATTCCACAACCATTGAAAGGATCCGGCTGGATAATCATTTCGAAGAAAACTGATAAAACAAACCTATTAATACGAGAGCTATGATTCTTGGTGTTTTTTTCCTTCTCATCGGAATCTTCTCAAGCCAAGAAAAAGGAACACAACAGTTTGTCGACTAGTCCTTTCAATTTTATATATAGCATACCATCATTCTCCTCAAAATCTACATTCCTCTCATATCCCATGTACAAGTCCTGTCTAATTCAGATCGATCTGCAAATTTTGAGTTTGATATGTATGACTCACCTATACAGATAGTAGTGGTGTGGATATGATGTGTTATACCAAAATCGATCAAACACTATTTCCACCATGATTCTTAATATCGCAAACTATATCCACACAACGCAAAAGTCGTGATTAACCGCACAACAACACACCACTCTTCACCACATCATATAGAAGTTGTTCTCACACCAATCAAAACTTTTACTTCTCCAACTACATGGCATCTCCCATTCAAAACCACCTAAAATACAATAAGGAGACATTATATTGGAATCAAGTGATTGGTCAGTTCTTTAAAGGATTAATTGAAGCACATTAGGAGCCAAGAAGGTTGTAAGATATACTAGCCAACCGATCAACTATATCTCTAATGGATTGTTTGGCCAACATTGGAAGGATCCTCTAAATCGAAAGGAGCTCTACTTAGTTAAATAGAGGGTCTTCAACATGAAAATATTAGTAGGCCAATCGATCAAGTGGTCATCTCGTCAATCGAAAGGGTTTCCCCATTCTTACAGATTGAGGTTTGTCCTAATTACCTTGGAAAATAGACTCTAATTTATAAAAATAGTAAATTCCCTAGGATACTGGAAAGGAATGCCATCACTATGAAACCACATGGATGCTCTGGGAGGAAGAGACGAGTATATTAAAGCATGGAAACATAAGGAGAAAACCCATGTAGATATTTTGATTGGCTATCAGTCAATCATTTGAATTAAGTGACTTTTTGTCTATAAAGAATGGAGTTATTCTATCCTCTTATTCACTTTATCTTCTTTTTTATCTTGTGTATTTGTCATGTTCATAGTGATAAATACATCAAAAGTCCTACCATGAACTTTTTTCAGAATGAGTATGACTCCATAATTTCCTAAGATAAATTCATGAAATTAAACATAAATTTCCTCACCAAAATTTATAGTAGTGGTTACGCTTCTTATACATTCTCTACAATGGATTATTATTGTCGGGACCCACTCTTTTGATCAGTATAAATATCAACCATTAGAGATAATCCCAAAACCTAAACCCAGATTATGATATAAAATAATGAATTCTCGATAAAGGTGATTAAAAAATATACGAAAAACACAAATAAATTTTACCATTTTTTTCCTCACAAATTTATAAATCATTGTCACATCAAGGACATCACATTCAGAAATCACAAATCTTATTCAACTCCATTAAAACTAGAATCAAATCTTATTCTCATATGCAGTTCAGTTTATATTAGATACATGTACATTGATGAACTAACTTAATCTATAACCCATCCCGGGAAAGAGAGAGTACAAGGACATTTTAATCTATATAGATTATGCTATTTATATATTCTTTGTCATGACCTCTCTGCTAGATAGTATTATACCTAAAAACATTTGAAACAACCTCATGAGACTCATATAGAGCCCCAGTGAGTGGATACCTCCCACTCAAGCTAGCGTACATGCATCAGCATTAGATTAAGTATAATAAACTTAACATAAACATGTAGATATTGAAAAGTCTAGCAGATAGATTTATCATGAGTCAAATCTAGCTTACAATGGTAATCTAATCCAACAGATAAGGTAATCACTTAAACCAATTATAAATTTGAAACATATTTTAAAGCATGTCTATGAACAAATCAACAGATACTTCTTAGTTCAGATTAAGAATCCTACTGCATGAGTAATAAGTCAATTTCTTAGCATTATGAATCAATACATAACTATAACATTATATTTGTGACACTCCATCAGCCAGACGAGGAACACATCCTACAGTCCTGAGGCTGAAGTACACATAATGCATATCTACCAAGCAATACTATCAAATAGCAAGCAATCCAACTCATATTCAGAATGGATATAAATCCCACCATTTATAACTTGTCATCATGACAGATCATAATATGAAATAGAAAATGTCCATAGCAACATGATTACTTTCCACAACATGAAGCTTAATCAACAATGACAAATTATCAACTAGCAGTACAAGGAATGCAATAATCATTCAAATCATGTTCTACACAGCTTATCATCTTCTATTTATTTGCCCTGAAACGAATTGGCTTGTACCTCACCAAGTAGAAGTCGACACGCCTGATTCTCATGTCAACGACTCACCATCACTATCTTAGGGTTTAGCCGGCCACCCTAAGATATCAACAACAGACCCTGGCCACCTCAAGGTTGCCTAAAGAGGATCATGTCCTCATCTCAAGTACACGATATAGGAACCAACAAAATAGTATATCACATATCACAGTATTTCACATATTTTTCATTTTACATTTCACATATTTCATTTCATCAGAGTCTATTCCATTTGGACATAGACTTTCACAGCAAGGATTTAGGGCCAGAGCCACTCCAGATGACTCACTCCTAAATCCTGGTGGTCTAACCTTTTAGGTCTCAATCCACACTCTGGAAATCCTTCTCATAATTCATCGATTACTACAACGAGATCTATTTTGTTTCCCCAGTGTGGTCCTTGGGGGAAACTCACGGTGTTCAAGGCATCGAACTAGATGTTCCATCATTTCACTTATTATTAGTCTCTTTTACTCATCTTAAAAGAATTTAAAACATCATACATCATATTTGTGTATTCTCACGTAACTAGAATACCATGAAACAGATCAAGTTTATCAATAAGGAAAATGATCAAAGTAAGAAGCATAATAAATCTATAGATTGCAACACATATGATTATTTCTATCTTCTACATCATCTTACAACAATCATCAATAGTGGGCTTTCTGCCTGAGACATAATCTTATTGTCCAACATTTACCCCATCAGGGTTTTATCATCATCAGTGGGCTTTCAGCCCTAGACATAATCTCATTATGCAACATTTACCCTTATCAGGGTTTCTCAATGTAAAGAGTGCATATTAAATTCAATTTCAACATTAATCTTATCAGTTCATTGTATATCACAATTCTGAACAAATATTAGAAGAGGCATTAGAACTAGCAATAATAAAAGCATATAGATATCATGTATCATTCCTCATACTCAGAATAGATTTATCATACAACATATGCCTGTTCCATCCAATCTGAATAGATTCCAATAATTTCATGCATATACATGCATAACAGACTTAGTTCTCTTCTTCTTTTATTTCACATTCTTCATATGGGTTTACTAATCAACACATGTTGACTATCAATTGAAGTTTGTACTATTAGTCCATTCTCAGAGTACAATTCACAATTCAAGAACACATTCTTGTAAATCAATTCAAATACTTGACTTTCATCTTTTAGTTGAATTCAACTACAATTATGTGCATCTCTAAATCCCCCATTTGAGATTGTCATACACTAGCATCATCAAACTCATCATTTTAGGGTAAGAGTTACATTCTTAGAATCATCTACTAATTCCTATCTTTTTCCATCATTTTATACTCAGTAGTCTCAACTTCTTTCATTTCATGTTCATTACATCATCTGGACCAATCTTTCTTGATTCACTTTACATACAATGCTTCTCTTCTACATAAAAATTATCAAAGTACAGTTCTTAGTATATTTCATTTAATTTGGGTTAAGCCACATGTAATTAAAATAAAAGATAAAATACTTCATCATACTATCTTCATTAGTTTCATCTTTATCTTGCAATCACCATTAAGTACATCTTGTTCATATTGTCTCTTATATTCAGATAAGTGTACCTTGCCATTAACTACTAATGTCATTCCCATAATCAACAATGATCATTCTTTATTATACTAAAACAAATGCATTAGACTTAGATGATATTAGTAAGACACATCATATTCAATTAAAGTATTAATACCTTCAACTTCAACATTTGATCACATTTACAACATCATATACAAGTTCTAACTTTATCACTCATAATCGTATTAATAATAAACTTTTAGGGTTTTCAAGAAGTCATTCATTAGTTAAACATATCATAATAATCATATCATTCAGTAATCCAATCATGACTCAAGGGTTCATTAGAGTTATTCACAAACATGGAAACCCTAGTTTCCATTTTCACACATTTCATTCATCAATCATAAGTGTACATTGATTAATTGACTCATTTCATTCACTTCCTCAACACAAATCCTAATCAGGATATGCGATCATTCAATTCCATTAACATTCAACAATACACTTGTATCATACAAGCTAGTACAATTCAAATATGATTTTACACATGTCAATTCAATTCCAAGCATATCGGCCATTGGGTTGATTTTTAGGCAAAATTCACATGAAATAGCATATTCATCTACCCATTAGAAAATCCCATGGATCCTCAATCAATATATCAGGAACTAATCAAGTTCCAATCAATGATAAATAATCAAAATGAATAGAATTGGATCCCCAATATCTTTCCCAAATCAAATCCAATCACATACATGTACAAACAAGGTTTCTGATTGTTTTAGCCTGATAGAATTAGAATTTCAACATGAATACAAAGCTTAGGAGGGAGAAAAACACTCACATCAAGTCACAATCACCTTAAATTCGTAGGTCAACCTCTGAATTTTTAGAAACCCAATCAAACTCTCGCAAACGAATCCAATTCTTTCGCCTTTCAACTTAGAAACCCTAGAAATGGGGATTAGAAGAGAAAGAGTGAGAAAAGGGGGAGATATGATGTGATTTCGAATCAAATCAGGGGAGGGATGGAATCTTGACATGAGAGAGCAGATTCACCATGAAATGATATGCAAATAAGCTAAACTTACTTAATTTCATCATATCTTGGATAGAGAAACCCTAGGTTAACATCTCCACCACTTTCTCTTATCAAAACCCTAGTTCTCCTCTCTCTCAAGAATTTCGTTTCTTTGATAGTAAAGATGAGTTATGAGAGCTCATTATGTGTTAGGTTAGTGATATAGATGAATTGAGATGCTTAGAATATTTGCAAACAAGCCCCTCAATGTATTTTTATTTTTCTCAGACTGGTTGATCGGCTGAGTTATAAACTCGACTAAAACTACACATTTTAGAACTCAAACCTCATCCAAAAATTATGAAAATATAAAAAAAATGTCTGAAATTGAGATTATAAGAAATGAATTTTTTTTAGATCATTTGGAGTTACCAATAAATAATTAAAAATCAAATACTACACTGCTATATTGTTGTCAGTAGCATTTTCGGTCGAGTTTGTCCTTCACAAAACTCAACCAATACCCCTCTCTGTAGAGATAAAAAATCATCCAAACATTACACCAATTTAATAGGGTGTCTATAATGGAGATTAAAAAACTACAGTTAAAATTTTAGATAAATTGGATGTACCAATAAAAAGATAAATTCAATTTCAACACTGCTATATCAATATGAAAATATGATCAGTCGAGTTTGAAACTGGACCGACAAACAGGTCAGAACATTCTTCAAAAATTCTAATATTTTTCAAGAGTGTTAGAATTTGATATATAAAAATCATATCTAAATTTGAATTTAATCAGAGTTACACATAAAATATTAGAAATCATTTAGTGAGACACTATATTTATCAAATTATGTATTTATATGTCATCAAAACCCTAATTTGGTCCGATTAGGATTTCCAAACCTTAACCCTAATTATGTGAATCAAAGTATGATTAAACCTACTCATTATATTTAAAATATCAAAAATTAAGTACCATCATTAATCAAGCTTTAAACAATGATCAACTTCGTTAAGCACACAATCATCCAAGTAAACCCTAATTAGATGACTAATTTGAAAACGGGTCATTACAAATTCTTCCCTCCTTTTAGGATGTCATCCCAAAATCCAAGAAAAGATATGGAAGAATATCATATCATCTAATCATTCATCTATCTCGACATCCAGTTAGAAAGTCTTCCATTTTATCATTCTTTCATATGATTTTTTTCATTTAATGGATATTTCATCCCTTGTCATCATCATATCTCTCCTTGAGTATTACAAACACTTACTTTGATTGTGTATCTCATGGATAAGATTATGACTCATTCACATATTATCATTCGCATTCATCAATTTTCTTTATGAAGAAAATCATCTAGTGTGCATCTTAGTTCATAGGTTTTTCTCACAATTTTAGATTTCATAATCAAATTCAAAATCATTAGAGTTTGTCTTCATAATCCATTAATCTTTCATATTTCTTATATGAAATTTCATGCTGTCTGTAGGTTCCATATTGAATTATAAAATCCTTTTCTTTTTCACCATTTTATCATCATGCATCTTTTTATACTACCAACTGTGTTCATCTGGATACTTGGTCAGGGCATCCAGAAGAAGTACAGTTAGCAGATCCATACTAGATTATCTTAATATCCAAATACTTGACCAGAGTATCTGGATACTGAATTTAGTCAGTATGCACATCATTCAGGTTATATTCAACATCCACATTATCATTAAGTCCTAAACCCTATTGTCCCTGTAGACTCATCTAATCAAGGATTTGATGCCATGCTTGTCGGGACCCACTCTTTTGATCAGTATAAATACCAACCATTAGATATAATCCCAAAACCTAAACCCAGATTATGAAATAAAATAATGAATTATCGATAAAGGCAATTAAACAATATATGAAAAACATAGATAAATTTTTCCTTTTTCTTTCCTCACAAATTTATAAATTAATGTCACATCAAGAACATCACATTTAGATATCACAAATCTTATTCAACTCCATTAAATCCAGAATCAAATCTTATTCTCATATGCAGTTCAATTTATATTAGATACATGTACATTGATGAACTAACTTAATCTACAACCCATCCCGAGAAAGAGAGAGTACAAGGACATTTTAATCTATCTAGATTATGCTATTTATATCTTCTTTATCATGACCTCTCCGCTGGATAGTATTATACCTAAAAACATTTGAAACAACCTCATGAGACTCATATAGAGCCCCAGTGAGTGGATACCTCCCACTCAATCTAGGTACATGCATCAACATTAGATTAAGTATAATAAACTTAACATAAACATGTAGATATTGAAAAGTCTAGCAGATAGTTTTATCATGAGTCAAATATAGCTTACAATGGTAATCTAACCCAAAAGATAAGGTAATCACTTAAACCAATTATAAATTTGAAAAATCTTTTAAAGCATGTCTATGAACAAATCAACATATACTTCTTAGTTCAGATTAAGAATCCTACTACATGAGTAATAAGTCAAGTTCTTAGCATTTTGAATCAATACATAATTATAACATTATACTTGTGACACTCCACCAACCGGACCAGGAACACATCCTACAGTCCTGAAGCTGAAGTGCACATAATACATATCTACCAAGCAATACTATCAAATAGTAGGCAATCCAACTCATATTCAGAATGGATATAAATCCCACCATTTATAACTTGTCAGCATGACAAATCATAATATGCAATAGAAAATTTCCATAGAAGTATGATTACTTTCCACAACATGAAGCTTAATCAACAATGACAAATCATCAACTAGCAGTACAAGGAATGCAATAATCATTCAAATCATGTTCTACATGGCTTATCATCTTTTATTTATTTGCCCTGAAACTACTTGGCTTGTACCTCACCAAGTAGAAGTCGCCACGCCTGATTCTCATGTCAACGACTCACTGTCACTATCTTAGGTTTTAGTTGGCCACCCTAAGATATCAACAACAGACCCTAGCCACCTCAAGGTTGCCTAAAGAGGCTCATGTCCTCATCTCAACTACACGAGATAGAAACCAACGAAACAGTATATCACATATCACATTATTTCACATATTTTTCATTTTACATTTCACATATTTCATTTCATCAGAGTCTATTCCATATGGACATAGACTTTCACAACAAGGATTTAGGGCCAGAGCCACTCCAGATGACTCACTCCTAAATCCTGGTGGTCTAACCTTTAAGGTCTCGATCCACACTCCGGAAATCCTTCTCATAATTCATCAATTACTACAAGGAGATCTATTTTGTTTCCCCAGTGTGGTCCTCGGGGGAAACTCACGGTGTTCAGGGCACCAAACTAGATGTTCCATCATTTCACTTCTTATTAGTCTCTTTTACTCATCTTAAAAAATTTAAAACATCATACATCATATTTGTGTATTCTTGCGTAACTAGAATATCATGAAACAAATCAAGTTTATCAATAAGGAAAATGATCAAAGTAAGAAGCCCAATAAATCTGTAGATTGCAACACATATGATTATTTCTATCTTCTACATCATCTCACAACAATCATCAATAGTGGGCTTTTTTCCCGAGACATAATCTTATTGTCCAACATTTACCCAATCAGGGTTTTATCATCATCAGTGGGCTTTTAGCCCTTGACATAATCTCATTGTACAACATTACCCTTATTAGGGTTTCTCAATGTAAGGAGTGCATATTAAATTCAATTTCAACATAAATCTTATCAGTTCATTATATATCACAATTCTGAACAAATATTAGAAGAGGCATTAGAAATAGCAACAGTAAAAGCATATAGATATCATGTATCATTCCTCATACTCAGAATAGATTTATCATACAACATATGCCTGTTCTATCCAATCTGAATAGATGCCAATAATTTCATGCATATACATGCATAACAGACTTAGTTCTCTTCTTCTTTTATTTCACATTCTTCATATGGGTTTACTAATCAACACATGTTGACTATTAATTGAAGTTTGTACTATTAGTCCATTCTCAGAGTACAATTCACAATTCAAGAACACTTTCTTGTAAATCAATTCAAATACTTGGCTTTCATCTTTTAGTTGAATTCAACTACAGTTATGTGCATCTCTTAATCCCTCATTTGAGATTCTCATACACTAGCATCATCAAACTCATCATTTTAGGGTAAGAGTTACATTCTTAGAATCATCTACTAATTCCTATCTTTTTCCATCATTTTATACTCCGTAGTCTCAACTTCTTTCATTTCATGTTCGTTACATTATCTGGACCAATCTTTCTTGATTCACTTTACATACAATACTTCTCTTCTACATAACAATTATCAAAGTACAAATCTTAATATATTTCATTTAATTTGGGTTAAGACACATGTAATTAAAATAAAAGATAAAATACTTCATCATACTATCTTCATTAGTTTCATCTTTATCTTGCAATCACCATTAAGTACATCTTGTTCATATTGTCTCTTATATTCAGATAAGTGTTCCTTGTCATTAACTACTAATGTCATTCCCATAATCAACAATGATCATTCTTTATTATACTAAAACAAATGCATTAGACTTAGATGATATTAGTAAGACACATCATATTCAATTGAAGTATTGATACCTTCAACTTCAGCATTTGATCACATTTACAACATCATATACAAGTTCTAACTTTATCACTCATAATCGTATTAATAATAAACTTTTAGGGTTTTGAAGAAGTCATTCATTTGTTCAATATATCATAATAATCATATAATTTAGTAATCCAATCATGACTCAAGGGTTCATTAGGGTTATTCACAAACATGGTAACCCTAGTTTCCATTTTTAGACATTTCATTCATCAATCATAAGTGTACATTGATTAATTGACTCATTTCATTCACTTCCTCTACACAAATCCTAATCAAGATATGTGGTCATTCAATTCTATTAACATTCAACAATACACTTGTATCATACAATCTTGTACAATTCAAATATGATTTTACACATGTCAATTCAATTCCAAGCATATCGGCCATTGGGCTGATTTTTAGGAAAAATTCACAGGAAATAGCATAGTCATCTACCCATAAGAAAATCCCATGGATTCTCAATCAATATATCAGGAACTAATCAAGTTCGAATCAATGATAAATAATCAAAATCAGTAGAATTGGATCCCCAATATCTTTCCCAAATCAAATCCAATCACATACATGTACAAACAATGTTTCTGAATGTTTTAGACGGACATAATTAGGCTTTCAACATGAATACAAAGCTTAGAAGGGATAAAAACACTAACCTCAGGTTCCAAGCACCATAAATTCGTAGGTCAACCTCTGAATTTTCGGAAACCCAATCAAACTCTCGCCAACGAATCCAATTCTTTCGCCTTTCAACTTGGAAACCCTAGAAATGGGGATTGGAAGAGAAAGAGTGAGAAAAGGGGGAGATATGAAGTGATTTCGAATCAAATCAGGGGAGGGATGGAATCTTGACATGTGAGAGAAGATTCACCATGAAATGCTATGCAAAGAAGCCAAACTTACTTGATTTCATCATATCTTGGATTGAGAAACCCTAGGTCAACATCTCCACCACTTTCTCTTCTCAAAACCCTAGCTCCCCTCTCTCTCAAGAATTTCGTTTCTTTGATAGGAATGACGAGTTATGAGAGATCCTTGTGTGTTAGGTTAGTGATATAGATGAATTGAGGTGCTTAGAACTTTGCAAACAAACCCCTCAATGTATTTTGTATTTTTCTCAGGCTGGTTGGTCGGCTGAGTTATAAACTCGACCGAAACTACATGTTTCAGAACTCAAACCTCATCCAAAAATTATGAAACTTTAAAAAAATGTCTGAAATTGAGATTATAAGAAACAGAAAAAAATTTATATCATTTTGACCTACCAATAAATAATTAAAAATCAAATACTACACTACTATATTGTTGTCAGCAACATGGTCGGTCGAGTTTGTCCTTCACAGAACTTGAACAATACCCCTCTCTGTAGAGATCAAAAATCATCCACACATTAAACCAATTTAATAGGGTGTCTAAAATGGAGTTTAAAAACAATAGTTAAAATTTTAGGTAAATTAGATGTACCAATAAAAAGATAAAATTCAATTTCAACACTGCTATATCAATATAAAAATATGATCGGTCGAGTTTGAAACTCGACAGTCAAACAGGTCATAAAATTCTTAAAAAATTATAATATTTTTCAAGAGTGTTAAAATTTGATATATAAAAATCATATAAAATTTGAATTTAATCAGAGCTACACATAAATTACTAAAAATCATTTAGTAAGACAATATATTTATCAAATTCTGTATTCATATGTCATCAAAACCCTAATTTGGGCCGATTAGGGTTTCCAAACCTTAACCCTAATTATGTGAATCAAAATATGATTAAAACTTCTCATTATATTTAAAATATCAAAAATTAAGTACCATCACTAATCAAGCTTTAAACAATGATCAACTTAGTTAAGCACACAATCATCCAAGTAAACCCTAATTAGATGACTAATTTGAAAATGGGTCATTACAAATTCTTCCCTCCTTTTAGGATTTCATCCTGAAATCCAATAAAAGATATGGAAGAATATCATATCATCTAATCATTCATCTATCTCGACATCCAGTTAGAAAGTCTTCCATTTTATCATTCTTTCATATGATTTTTTTTTAATTTAATGGATATTTCATCCCTTGTCATCATCATATCTCTCCTTGAGTATTACAAACACTTACTTCAAAGATATTAGTAATACATCATTTATCTAGATCTGATTCACATCACCTTTCTCATCCTTTTAAAATTTTGATTGTGTATCTCATGGATAAGATTATGACTCATTCACATATTATCATCCGCATTCATCAATTTCCTTTATGAAGAAAATCATCTAGTGTGCATCTTAGTTCATAGGTTTTTTTTTCAAATTTTAGATTTCATACTCAAATTCAAACTCATTATAGTTTGTCTTCATAATACATTAAGCTTTCATCTTTCTTATATGAAATTTCATGCTTTCCATAGGTTCCATATTGAATTATAAAATCCTTTTCTTTTTCACCATTTTATCATCATGCATCTTTTTATACTACTAACTATGTTCATCTGGATACTTGATCAGGGCATCCAAAAGAAGTACAATTAGCAGATCCATACTAGCTTAGCTTAATACCCAAATACTTGACTAGTGTATCTGGATACTAAATTTTGTTAGTATGCACATCATTCAGGTTATATTCAACATCCACATTATCATTTAGTCCTAGACCATATTGTCCCTGCAGACTCATCTAACCTAGGCTTTGATACCATGCTTGTTGGGACCCACTCTTTTGATCAGTATAAATACCAACCATTAGAGATAATCCCAAAACCTAAACCTAGATTATGAAATAAAATAATGAATTCTCGATAAAGGCGATTAAACAATATATGAAAAACACAGATAAATTTTTCCTTTTTCTTTCCTCACAAATTTATAAATAAATGTCACATCAAGGACATCACATTCAGATATCACAAATCTTATTCAACTCCATTAAAACCAGAATCAAATCTTATTCTCATATGCACTTCAGTTTATATTAGATACATGTACATTGATGGACTAACTTAATCTACAACCCATCCCGGGAAAGAGAGAGTAGAGGGACATTTTAATCTATCTAGATTATGCTATTTATATCTTCTTTGTCACAACCTCTCCGTTGGATAGTATTATACCTAAAAACATTTGAAACAACCTCATGAGAATCATATAGAGCCCCAGTGAGTGGATACCTCCCACCCAAGCTAGGTACATGCATCAGCATTAGATTAAGTATAATAAACTTAACATAAACATGTAGATATTGAAAAGTCTAGCAGATAGTTTTATCATGATTCAAATCTAGCTTACAATGGTAATCTAATCCAACAGATAAGGTAATCACTTAAACAAATTATAAATTTGAAACATCTTTTAAAGCATGTCTATGAACAAATCAATAGATACTTCTTAGTTCAGATTAAGAATCCTACTGCATGAGTAATAAGTCAAGTTCTTAGCATTTTTAATCAATACATAACTATAACATTATATTTGTGACACTCCACTAGCCGGACCAGGAGCACATCCAACAGTCCTGAAGCTGAAGTACACATAATACATATCTACCAAGCAATACTATCAAATAGCAAGGAATCCAACTCATATTCAGAATGGATATAAATCCCACTATTTATAACTTATCAGCATGACAGATCATAATATGAAATAGAAAATGTACATAGCAACATGATTACTTTCCACAACATGAAGCTTAATCAACAATAAAAAATCATCCACTAGCATTACAAGGAATGCAATAATCATTCAAATCATGTTCTACACAGCTTATCATCTTTTATTTATTTGCCCTGAAACTACTTGGCTTATACCTCACCAAGCAGAAGTCGCCACGCCTGATTCTCATGTCAATGACTCACCGTCACTATCTTAGGGTTTAGCCAGCCACCCTAAGATATCAACAACAGACCCTGGCCACCTCAAGGTTGCCTAAAGAGGCTCATGTCCTCATCTCAGGTACACGAGATAGGAACCAGCAAAATAGTATATCACATATCACAGTATTTCACATATTTTTCATTTTACATTTCACATATTTCATTTCATCAGAGTCTATTCCATATGGACATAGACTTTCACAGCAAGGATTTAGGGACAGAGCCACTCCAGATGACTCACTCCTAAATCCTAGTGGTCTAACCTTTAAGGTCTCGATCAACACTCCGTAAATCCTTCTCATAATTCATCGATTACTACAAGGAGATCTATTTTGTTACCCCAGTGTGGTCCTCGGGAAAAACTCACGGTGTTTAGGGCACCTAACTAGATGTTCCATCATTTCGCTTATTATTAATCTCTTTTACTCATCTTAAAAGAATTCAAAACATCATACATCATATTTGTGTATTCTCGTGTAACTAGAATACCATGAAACATATCAAGTTTATCAATAAGGAAAATGATCAAAGTAAGAAGCACAATAAATATGTAGATTGCAACACATATGATTATTTCTATCTTCTACATCATCTCACAACAATCATCAATAGTGGGCTTTCTACCCGAGACATAATCTTATCATCCAACATTTACCCCATCAGGGTTTTATCATCATCAGTGGGCTTTCAGCCCTAGACATAATCTCATTATGTAACATTTACCCTTATTAGGGTTTCTCAATGTAAGGAGTGCATATTAAATTCAATTTCAACATAAATCTTATCAGTTCATTGTATATCACAATTCTGAACAAATGTTAGAAGAGGCATTAGATTGCAACACATATGATTATTTCTATCTTCTACATAAATATGTATAGAACTTGGAAAGAATAATCACATCAATCAATGATCAAAGTAAGGAAAATGATCAAAGTAAGAAAGAAGGTGGTCTATGTATCATTCCTCATACTCATAATAGATTTATCATACAACATATGCCTGTTCCATCCAATCTGAATAGATGCCAATAATTTCATGCATATACATGCATAACAGACTTAGTTCTCTTCTTCTTTTATTTCACATTCTTCATATGGGTTTACTAATCAACACAAGTTGACTATCAATTGAAATTTGTACTATTAGTCCATTCTCATAGTACAATTCACAATTCAAGAAAACATTCTTGTAAATCAATTCAAATACTTGACTTTCATCTTTTAGTTGAATTCAGCTACAGTTATGTGCATCTCTTAATCCCCCATTTGGGATTGTCATACACTAGCATCATCAAACTCATCTTTTTAGGGTAAGAGTTACATTCTTAGAATCATCTACTAATTCCTATCTTTTTCCATCATTTTATACTCAGTAGTCTCAACTTCTTTCATTTCATGTTCATTACATTATTTGGACCAATCTTTCTTGATTCACTTTACATACAATGCTTCTCTTCTACATAGAAATTATCAAAGTACAGTTCTTAGTATATTTCATTTAATTTGGGTTAAGCCACATGTAATTAAAATAAAAGATAAAATACTTCATCATACTATCTTCATTAGTTTCATCTTTATCTTGCAATCACCATTAAGTACATCTTGTTCATATTGTCTCTTATATTCAGATAAGTGTACCTTGTCATTAACTACTAATGTCATTCGCATAATCAACAATGATCATTCTTTATTATACTAAAACAAATGCATTAGACTTAGATGATATTAGTAAGACACATCATATTCAATTGAAGTATTAATACCTTCACCTTCAGCATTTGATCACATTTACAACATCATATACAAGTTCTAACTTTATCACTCATAATCGTCTTAATAATAAACTTTTAGTGTTTTCAAGAAGTCATTCATTAGTTCAACATATCATAATAATCATATCATGGCACAAATACTAATCAGGATATGTGGTCATTCAATTCCATTAACATTCAACAATACACTTGTATCATACAATCTAGTACAATTCAAATATGATTTTACACATGTCAATTCAATTCCAAGCATATCGGCCATTGGGCTGATTTTTAGGCAAAATTCACATGAAATAGCATAGTCATATACCCATAAGAAAATACCATGGATCCTCAATCAATATATTAGGAACTAATCAAGTTCCAATCAATGATAAATAATCGAAATCAGTAGAATTGGATCCCCAATATCATTCCCAAATCAAATCCAATCACATACATGTACAAACAAGGTTTCTGAATGTTTTAGTCGGATAGAATTAGGCTTTCAACATGAATACAAAGCTTAGGAGGGAGAAAAACACTCACCTCACTTTCCAAGCACCTTAAATTCGTTGGTCAACCTTTGAATTTTCGGAAACCCTATCAAACTCTCGCAAACGAATCCAATTCTTTCGCCTTTCAACTTGGAAACCCTAGAAATGGGGATTAGAAGAGAAAGAGTGAGAAAAGGGGGAGATATGATTTGATTTCGAATCAAATCAGGGGAGGGATGGAATCTTGACATGTGGGAGTAGATTCACCATGAAATGCTATGCAAAGAAGCTAAATTTACTTGATTTCATCATATCTTGGATAGAGAAACCCTAGGTCAACATCTCCACCACTTTCTCTTCTCAAAACCCTAGCTCTCCTCTCTGTCAAGAATTTCATTTCTTTGATCGGAATGATGAGTTATGAGAGCTCCTTCTGTGTTAGGTTAGTGATATAGATGAATTGAGGTGCTTAGAACATTTGCAAACAAGCCCCTAAATGTATTTTTATTTTTCTCATACTGGTTGGTCGGCTGAGTTATAACTCGGCCGAAACTACACGTTTCAGAACTCAAACCTCATCCAAAAATTATGAAACTTTAAAAAAATGTCTAAAATTGATATTATAAGAAATACAAAAAATTTAGATCATTTTGAGATACCAATAAATAAAAAAAATCAAATACTATACTGCTATATTGCAGTCAACATCATGGTCGGTCGAGTTTGTCCTTCACAGAACTCAACCAATACCCCTTTCTGTAGAGATAAAAAATTATCCAAACATTACACCAATTTAATAGGGTGTATATAATGGAGTTTAAAAACTATAGTTAAAAGTTTAGATAAATTGGATGTATCAATAAAAATATAAAATTCAATTTCAACACTGCTATATCAATATGAAAATATGATCGGTCGAGTTTTAAACTCGACAGTCAAACAGGTCATAAAATTCTTAAAAAATTATAATATTTTTCAAGAGTGTTAAAATTTGATATATAAAAATCATATAAAAATTTGAATTTAATCAGAGCTACACATAAATTACTAAAAATCATTTAGTAAGACAATATATTTATCAAATTCTGTATTCATATGTCATCAAAACCCTAATTTGGGCCGATTAGGGTTTCCAAACCTTAACCCTAATTATGTGAATCAAAATATGATTAAAACTTCTCATTATATTTAAAATATCAAAAATTAAGTACCATCACTAATCAAGCTTTAAAAAATGATCAACTTAGTTAAGCACACAATCATCCAAGTAAACCCTAATTAGATGACTAATTTGAAAATGGGTCATTACAAATTCTTCCCTCCTTTTAGGATTTCATCCTAAAATCCAATAAAAGATATGGAAGAATATCATATCATCTAATCATTCATCTATCTCGACATCCAGTTAGAAAGTCTTCCATTTTATCATTCTTTCAGGTGTATATAATGGAGTTTAAAAACTATAGTTAAAATTTTAGATAAATTGGATGTATCAATAAAAAGATAAAATTCAATTTCAACACTGCTATATCAATATAAAAATATGATCGGTCGAGTTTGAAACTCGACAGTCAAACAGGTCATAAAATTCTTAAAAAATTATAATATTTTTCAAGAGTGTTAAAATTTGATATATAAAAATCATATAAAATTTGAATTTAATCAGAGCTACACATAAATTACTAAAAATCATTTAGTAAGACAATATATTTATCAAATTCTGTATTCATATGTCATCAAAACCCTAATTTGGGCCGATTAGGGTTTCCAAACCTTAACCCTAATTATGTGAATCAAAATATGATTAAAACTTCTCATTATATTTAAAATATCAAAAATTAAGTACCATCACTAATCAAGCTTTAAACAATGATCAACTTAGTTAAGCACACAATCATCCAAGTAAACCCTAATTAGATGACTAATTTGAAAATGGGTCATTACAAATTCTTCCCTCCTTTTAGGATTTCATCCTGAAATCCAATAAAAGATATGGAAGAATATCATATCATCTAATCATTCATCTATCTCGACATCCAGTTAGAAAGTCTTCCATTTTATCATTCTTTCATATGATTTTTTTTTAATTTAATGGATATTTCATCCCTTGTCATCATCATATCTCTCCTTGAGTATTACAAACACTTACTTCAAAGATATTAGTAATACATCATTTATCTAGATCTGATTCACATCACCTTTCTCATCCTTTTAAAATTTTGATTGTGTATCTCATGGATAAGATTATGACTCATTCACATATTATCATCCGCATTCATCAATTTCCTTTATGAAGAAAATCATCTAGTGTGCATCTTAGTTCATAGGTTTTTCTCACAATTTTAGATTTCATACTCAAATTCAAACTTATTAGAGTTTGTATTCATAATCCATTAAGCTTTCATCTTTCTTATATGAAATTTCATGCTTTCCATAGGTTCCATATTGAATTATAAAATCCTTTTCTTTTTCACCATTTTATCATCATGCATCTTTTTATACTACCAACTATGTTCATTTGGATACTTGGTCAGGGCATCCAGAAGAAGTATAGTTAGTAGATCCATACTAGCTTAGCTTAATACCCAAATACTTGACAAGAGTATATGGATACTGAATTTAGTCAGTATGCACATCATTCAGGTTATATTCAACATCCACGTTATCATTTAGTCCTAAACCCTATTATTTGTTCAGACTCATCTAACCTAGGCTTTGATACCATGCTTGTCGGGACCCACTCTTTTGATCAGTATATATACCAACCATTAGAGATAATCCCAAAACCTAAACCCAAATTATGAAATAAAATAATGAATTCTTGATAAATGCGATTAAACAATATACGAAAAACACAAGCAAATTTTTCCTTTTTCTTTCCTCACAAATTTATAAATCAATGTCACATCATGGACATTATAATTAGATATCAAAAATATTATTCAACTCCATTAAAACCAGAATAAAATTTTATTCTCATATGCAGTTTAGTTTACATTAGATACATGTACACTGATAAACAAACTTAATCTACAACCCATCCTGGGAAAGAGAGAGTACATGGACATTTTGATCTATCTAGATTATGCTATTTATATATTCTTTGTCACGACCTCTCCACTGGATAGTATTATAGCTAAAAAAATATGAAACAACCTCATGAGACTCATATACATCCCCAGTGAGTGGATACCTCCCACTCAAGCTAGGTACATGCATCAACATCAGATTAAGTATAATAAACTTAACATAAACATGTAGATATTGAAAAGTCTAGCAGATAGTTCTATCATGAGTCAAATATAGCTTACAATGGTAATCTAATCCAATAGATAAGGTAATCACTAAACCAATTATAAATTTGAAACATCTTTTAAAGCATGTCTATGAACAAATCAATAGATACTTCTTAGTTCAGATTAAGAATCCTACTGCATTAGTAATACGTCAAGTTCTTAGCATTTTGAATCACTACATAACTATAATATTATATTTATGACACTCCACCAGTCGGACCAGGAATACATCCTACAGTACTGAAGCTAAAGTACACATAATACATATATACCAAGCAATACTATCAAATAGGAGGCAATCCAACTCATATTCAGAATGGATATAGTTCATCATTTATAACTTGTCAGCATGACAAATCATAATAGGAAATAGAAAATGTCCATAGCAACATGATTACTTTCTACAACATGAAGCTTAATCAACAATGACAAATCATCAACTAGAAGTACAAGGAATGCAATAATCATTCAAATCATGTTCTACACGACTTATCATCTTTTATTCATTTGCCCTAAAACTACTTGGCTTGTACCTCACCAAGTAGAAGTCGCCACACTTAATTCTCATGTCAATGACTCACCGTCACTATCTTAGGGTTTAGCCGGTGTTACAACCCTAATTTTTGGGTTCATTTGGTGAGAAATGTAATTTCTCATATTAAATATATTTGAACAAATAATGATATAATTTGTTTTGAATAAATGGATTTTGTTCACAATAGCCTTGATGGTTGTTTTGTGGGCTTTATTGGCTATTGGATCCAATAACAAGGAAAGGATAAAAGAAACTCCATTAATTGAGTAAATAAGAAAATGGAGAAAAGAAAGGTGTACAAACCTCTAGAAGGCAATGGAATATAATCCAAAATGGGATTTCATGCCTCTTGAGTTCCTTGCGTTCCAAGGAGTCCAAAGTTGCAAAGATAATGCAACAAGAAAAGAAAAGGTCAATTAAATATTTTGTTATTAAGAAAGAAATTGAAAATAATGATAAAATGTGGAAAATAAGTAGAAAGAGGTATAATCAAGTTATCCTTGGTGGATTTTCATATCCAAAGGATTCCTAATGTTAAAAGGAATGACAATGAGGAAAATAAAAAGAGAGATAAAGAGAAATCCTCAAAAAGAGATATTTTGATAAGAAATAAATAAGATAATGAGAAATAATGGATAAAAGATAAGTAAAAGGATAAGGTGTATCCCCAAGAAGGGATTTTGAGCCATTAAGGTTCCTTGAGGTTCAAGGAACTCAGAATAATAATTTAATAGCACAGGAAAGAGAAAATAGGTGAGAAATATACTTAATTGAGTAATATCTTGCACCTAAAGAAAAGGCACGTTTTCTTTTAGATAATGAGCCCAAATTTTTCAGAGAGCTAGATAAAGTCATTATTAAGTTTCCCTCAAATTATGGGATAAAAAAGAGTCATGGATTAAGAGTTATGATTTTTCCAAATTATCCTACAATGGTAAGGATTTTCCTTAAAAAATAGAAATCAAGCTTTTTCTTTTGTTCAGGCACGAGTGATGAGGATCGTTGGATCCTGATCCAACGAGGGCCGCTTGTCTTCTAGTTCTAGCTGAACTAGGAACAATAGGTTGGCGGCAGTGGGATCTTTCCACTTAATTTACTCACGAATCTTCACATTTGCGGATTAGGAAAGTACATGGTTGAGTTCGGGAGAGGATTCTGTGCAACCTATACCTAGGTTCTTCGCACTTTGGATGCTTCTGGAGCAAATGCCCAAATTGCCTAAAAGGCAAGCGATGATGGGATTTGGGAAACCCTAGAAGAGCCTTGAAATCCTATATATAACCCCCCTCTCAACTCCTCTCACCTTCACACAACCAAACGTCACCTACCCTTGTTCCCTCATCCCCCGGATCATCAAGATTGAACTTGCTCCAATGAGCTCCAGAACTGGCACTGCCACTGGATTTGGCAGCTGAGTTGTGTTGGCGCGAGCTACAGACATCACTCGATCGTGGTCCACCATAGACCAGAGAAGAAGATCAACAACCCATCTCCTCCGCGTCTGTAATAAGTCACTAGTGGGCACGAGCGGTGTGCACAACCCGATCCCGCTAGGTCAAAGGCGACTAATGATCCAACAGTTCAAAATTTTCCGAAAAACAAAAGGTTAGTCGCCTCTCTGACCAATATTCAAGAAAAAGGCCGAATCTTGTATAAATCGTTAAAAATAGATCCTTTGGCCAAAAAATATAAATAAGTAGTGCTTTTTTATCAGAAAAATGCAAGGAATGAAATAAAAATATAATTGACGCCTAGTTCTGTTTGCAATTCAAAAAGTATGAAAAGATGTTATCTTTAATGGTTTAATCAATGAAAAACCCTAATCTTTGATGATTAACGAATTATAAAGGGTTATATGGATGTTTAAAGTTGATATTAACATGTTTATTATAAAGAGACACATTAAGATAAAAAAGAATGAACTTTACACATAATTGGATTAATTTAGGGTTCCATGTGTTGTAATGGGCCTTGAAACCCTTATGTTAGTAAATGTGACTCTTAATGGCTTTAATTGTTCAATTTCATGATTAAAGTTGAGATATGATAATTCTAAGCCATTTTGAGTATAAAAGCTCCTAATAATGGATAAATACCCTTAATGTAGTAATTAGGGTTTTCTATTGGATAAAAGTAAAATTAATGACAAGTAGAGTTCATTTGTGAATTGGACCACAATAAACTATGAATTGATGATAAATGGGCATAATGAACTTGTCATGGATTAAAATGATAAAAATGGTAGCTTTGATGTAAAAGAGGCTTAATGGACTTAATTGATGGCTATTTGTGCCTTTAATCCGAAATTAAGGTTAAATGTTGTTAAAGGATAACTTTAATATCTTTTGTGAATAATAGATGAGGTAATTAGGGTTTATGAAGTAATAGTGAAACCCTAATTGTAATGAAAATCTTAAAAGTGGATTAGAAACCCTAAGAAGTGAGCTAGGTTTGATAGATCTTGATGGCATAATCAATGATGGGAAATTGGATGCATATTTCAGGATCTTGTTGTATGTGCTTGCTTGCTTGGATTTCTTACTTGCATGGAATGTTTCTATCTCAAATCAGCTGAATAGGTATCTGGTTAATTATGGTTAATCACTTTAGTTTCTCGATGGTTTTCTGGATGAATTGATCACATTGATTGCAATTAACCAGTTTGGATGTTCATAATTGCAAATTATAAAGTCACTATGATTATCACAACTATAAATAAAGTGTGTATTCTCGCACCTACATGCCACCCTGATGGATGATGCAAAAAGGCCAAGCCCAGGAGGGAAGACCAATGGGCACCATGAGAGGTGACTCCAGACACCAAGCTCGAGAATGAGAAGGTGGTCTATGTTGCATGACTAAAGGGAACCATGAGAGGTGACCCTAGGGACCAAGCTCGGGATTGAGAAGGAGGCCTTAAGTCAAACCCTAAAGAGGGTATTCCAGGGTTAGAGAAAAAGTGGTGGAGATTGACACATTGAAAACGTAAATTGACTTGTTAATTACCTTGGTTGTGATAATTTGTTTGTAAGCCATATTTATGAACTTTTGGTTGTCCCCACATATCAACATATTCCTATATACTGACCGACGTTTTGTTTGTCGGCGTTTTAGGTACAACAATTGAAAGAACAAACAGTAAAGTGACACATTGTGGAAATAAGAAATAAAGTGCAAGGAGGATTAGATAGAATGAATCCAGGCTGTGGATAGAGTAGTTAACCAAAGTTTTAAAAAGGTATATATGCAAAGTTTTATTTTATACCAATTTTTAGTTGGTAGAATTTGATAATTTTTATTGATTATTTGTCAAACCTTTGATCCTATTATTAGGGATAATGACTCTGACCTCTTGGTCTCCCTTAATTGGGAGTTACTGCGAGGCGGGCTCATTACAATTGGTATCAGAGCATAGGTTCCTCATTTAATCTTTAATAATTATTAAAATTTTCAAACTCTGTAGAACCTAAGGGAGTTATTAGAGGATTTTCCGAAAGACAGAGGTGTCGAGAAAATGATCACGTTCGGGGGCTGGCAAGATTTTCCTCCGCACCACTAGTCAGAATACGAGGACTCCCAGATTAGTGTGACTGCCTGGTCAAAGTCTCAGGATTTGACTCGAAATAAGATACCTTTACACTAGTACATAACCGACCTTTAGTGTCGATTATTTAAGGCCTTTAGTGTCAGTTTTTAAGCGACGCCTATGTGGGCGCCGCTAAAAGCCCAACAATTATGCGTCGGTTCTCAAACTGACGCCAAAACCCTTCGCGCGCCACCGAAAATGCGCCAGTAGGGGGTATAGGCGTCAGTTATTAGCTTTGCAACCGACGCCATATACCTTCACGCCACAGAAAGGGCACCATATGGGGCACTATCGACGTCGGTTTAGTAGTGATAATCGACACCATCTCACCCACTGCCACGGCCGTGCTGGCCGACACGGCCGTGGTGGCCAACACGACTGTGGTGTCCGACCCACTGCCACGACCGTGTTGGCCAGCACGGCCGTGGTATTTGGCCTCATTAGGGAAATCGACGTCAGTTACTAGTAGGGAAACCGACACTGTAACCATTTGTCATTGGTTTTATACAAATAACCGATGTCGATTTTATGTTTTTTTTCTGTGAGTCTGCAGACCTGTCGTGGCTGGTCGCATGATGAGAAACCTACAGTTCAGTTATGAACTACAGGTTTTACGACATCCATTGATATCAGCCAACAACAGGCCAAAAACCTGCAAAATTAACAACATAAATGTTCACACATTTAGCAACCTGCAGTTCCATTCGATTTTCACACATGTAGAAACATTCATGTTGCAATCTGTAGTTCCATTCATTTTCACATTCACACATGTAGAAACATTCATATAGCAACCAACAGTTTCATTCATTTTCACTTAGACACATGTAGAAACATTCACACATATTATAATTCAGAAATTCATTTACAAAATATCATTCTTTAGTCATTATTCGCTATCAACATCCCAATTATATGTTAAAACCCCCACTACTTGTATGGCTATTTCCCATTCTTCTCTTACTTCATTTAATTCTCCCGTCGTATAGGGAGCATGTACATCTGGTAAGGCCTTTCCTGTAGTGTGGTCAGTTTTAAATACCTACAAAGAGAATGATGTATATATATAATTAATGAGCTATAAATAAGAGTGATATATTTCATATTATCTAATGAAACTATATATAATACCTCAGGAATGATATCGATGTCCACTGCGGCATATTTGATAATCATGTGCATAAATCGCATCACATAGTATGCACATCCCCATCCATTGTCTTGTGTAGCACACTATAAATTGAAACATACACAATATTTAAAAATACAACTAATTAAGCAATGTTCACATAAATAATATATACATTGCAGTAGGGAACTTACTTCCACGTTTGTCCAAATTATTTGCTGGTTCTTTTTCCTAGGGACCATTCCTCCAGCCTTTTTGAACTCATCTAAATCCCTACATGTTAATGTAACATAGTACATTGCATAATTAAATAGTAATGTAATAACATATGTTAACGGATATGAAAATGAAATATTTCTCACCAGAATAATGCCATTTTCATTTTGTGTCCATATCTTGAATTCAATTTAGTCCCCTTAGGATCTAGATAATAGACAGTGAACGTCTCAGGGACAATAACTAGTAACTCCCAATGCATACCACTAGAGGTAAAAAAGTTAAAAATTAATAACTCAAAATCCACAATAAAAATGTAATTTTATTAAGTCCAAATTATAAGCAAAGTAAACTTACTCCACATTGAATGGAGCTATTATCAACATCTTCTTATTTTGAGAAAAACTTCTAAAAGCATCACAGAAGTATTGTTGAACTGACAGAGGGTCTTTAGCTACTAGACTAATCAAAGATGGAATAAAAAATCCTACATGTTCGAATGAAAAATCTGCACATATCTTATCTAAGTAGCTGCAAAACATGTGTTACGTATGCATTAATAAATAAGAAACCAGATTACCAGATCCTACACAAGGTATATGGATGTATAAAGAAGATCTCACCTTATCCATAGCTCTATCACAGATGTATTCAACCAATCATATCGAAACAACTCCAAAATATCTTGTATAAATAGGTTGTTTTCGTATGATTGACTTGCAACATCCACATCTATGGAAACAGTTATAGGGCAATTTATATCATGTTCGCCTAACCATATTTCCATACCCCTACAATCAGGACCTAACGGGACAGGTAGGTCCTGTGGAACCCAACTTGGTAATGTAGGAGGTGGAGGTGGAGGCCTAGATGTTGTGGGTGTCTTCTTTTTAACCTGTATATATATATATATAATTTCAGATCAACTGACATCATATACACATACTAACAATTTAACGTAATGTAAATTTACCATACAATTTTAGTATAGAGGACAACCACTTTTGGCCATAATATCACTCCGCCTTCTGCCTCACCAAGTGTTTCACAATCTGGGTGGGCATATGGCAATGGAAGATCCATCCAGTTGGGGAATATACGTAGCAGGCTCACACGAACCCAACCAGCTGGTAATGGAGACCCATGAAACATTTGCCCTGGTAGGGATGGGTAAGACGACGCCTCTGCAATGACAAATTCTTTACTTTTTAGATGACATGGCTTCAACCCCTACAAATTTTTGTGTAAAGAATGCTATATACATATCATCTTGAAAACATATCATCTTGAAAAGACTAGTTATTAGGTCATAAAAATACTTACATTGGATGTGCTAGGTGGTGGGTCTACAGGATTACTCCCAACCTCTACAGTAGGAGTAGAGCGGGATGCCATAGGTATTGTCTGCTGAGTGGCAGTCTGAGATGCCTGCCACTTACTCAGTGCTTCTTTGAGTTTCTATCAACTAGCTTATCTACCTATACATGGATAAAAGAAACATTAGCTTCTGATTATTGAATTCTCTTTTATAGTAACATTATAAAGAAAGAATAGGTTACCTCTTCTTGTGAAAGTCCCGCTTTTGGGACATGTTTGCGCTGGGATGGCCCAAAGAACGCTTTGATGCCGACACCAACGCCTGCAGTCCTAACACGTCCAGGATGCTCTGGGTTACCCAGAGCAACTATCAATTCATCCCTTGTGCCCTCAGGGATGAACTTTCCATGTTTCCTCAGCTCATGCAGCTCCCTCTAATCATCAAAACAAAAATTTGTAATTAAGTAAACACCACAAATAATCAATATTCGGACGATTGATGTAAGAGTTGTATTTTACCATTTTTGCAGCCGCCTCAGCAGTTGCGGGCTCCTTATTTCTCCCTTCTTATTTTGCCTCCCAGCTATCCAGACATCATGGCGAGGCAGAGGTGTGCTACCTATACTAGAGGACTCCTAAGTAGCAGTAGACTGAGCATTAGCCTCAGACTGTAGTCTTTGGCGAATGCATGCATACCCCTTTGGGCCCATTGTGTAGTCATTCACATTCAGTGCGCGCCTTGCTTTTTGCGCCTCACTGAGGGCCTAGTTAGTATGCACATTAATGATTTGGTTAGTAACACTAAATGTTAATATTGAATAGGTGAATACAACGTATATTAATTAAATTGGGGGTGATGCCTAATACCTTGAATTCATCAATTTGTCTTGAAGCAACAAATGCGTTCCATTCTTCTTGGTCTAGGAAGTTCCACTATTCTGTGGTTGTCTTCTTCCTCTTGTCACCTTCTTTTATGTATTATCGGGTGAGATTTGTCCTATAGTTCCTTAGGACTCTCCCACAACGTTGCATCACACATTTACAATGCAACTTTTCATCCAATTCAAATATACTCTGCAAAATAGAATTGTTGTTAACTAGTATCCAAAAAATTAGTAATCTAACAAATAGAATTGAAAACTAATAATAACTCACACATAAATCCTTCCATATTACGTCTTTCTTCTCCTTAGGAACTTTATGCCAAGAATCTATCTTACAACCTTAATGGCTATGAGTAACATACCCAAGATATGAAACAAACGAATTGCGATTCACTCCAAGTGCATTTCCTGCATTATCAAAATCCACAACAAGTTTGGGTCCATTGCCCCTTTGTGCTATTAACTTCTTCATCATAATGATGCCCCTTCTCTTGTCAACTTTTTGGTGCTGCTAATCAAGTGCCTCAAGTGCTTCAGAGGGTACATTTGCATCATCAACCTAAAATTTGACAAAATAAACTAACTTACAGAATATAACTAGAAATGGACATATATATATAAATATATGATATATATTTTTAAAACTTACATTGTGAGGCGGCACATTGACCAAGTCTTAGATTCCTGAATTGTTCACCAAATTCAAGGTACAATAGATCAATCTTCTTCCACTGTGGGGAATCAGACGCATGTCGTAGGATTCCATCATTATTTTTCTTAACATCTGCATGCCACCTCAAATTCTTTGCATCTATCAGATTGGCAAACAAGCATTGAAACCGTGATATTATAGGAAGATACCACATCACCTTGGCAGGAGAACTAGTTTTGGACTCCCCCGAAGTCGTCAATTTATACCGTGACACATCACATTTTGGACAATCTTTCAAATCCACATAGTCCTTTTGAAATAATACACAATCATTTGGGCATGTGTGTATCTTCTTGGCATCCATTCCCATTTGGCACAACAATTTCTTTACCTGGTATGTTGAGATTGGTAGCTCGTTTCCTTCAGGAAGCATTTCTTTCAACAAAGACAACAATGACGTGAAGCTTTTGTCGCTCCATTTATTGTTAGCTTTCAACTTATATAATCTCAACACAACGCTAAGCTTCGTAAACTTAGTACAACCTGTGTATAACAATATCTCAGCATCATGCACAATGTTTCTAAAAATGGGAGGTGGATCGGTGTGCTCTACCCCACAACTATTCAACAACGCATCAACGATGTCTACTGGTTCATTCACATCTACGTCATCGGAGGAAATTTCTTCTTCCACACAAGCACTGATATCGACATCCATTGGTTTCGAGTTTGAAATATCTCCATGCCAGTGCCATTCTGTATAGACTTGTATAATCCCGTTGCACATGACATGACTTTTGATTTCGTCACCAGTGCTGACTTTCAAGTTGTTATCGCAATGCCTACATGGACAGTAGAACCTATCTCCAGGTTGTTTCCTATGTTCCTCGACAAATCTAATAAACTGGTCAAGACCAGATATAAACTCTCGGGTGCAGCGATTGCGAATGGACATCCATGATCTATCCATTCTATGATCAAAGAGAAAGCAAGTATATATTACAACAACATTAGGGTCTAGGGTTAACAAATTAGAGTTTTTGCATGGTTAAAACTTTAGGCCAACAAATACATGTGCTGTCATTCTTATATATAATAAATGTGTACCACATATCCCATTCTTGAACACCTAATCTAACTAGTAAGTGTATAATGTGTATTGGGGTTTCAACAAAATTTCGGCAGCATTTCCCCCCTGTTCTCCAAGTACATATGTACTTAGAGAACAAACGGGGAAATGCTATTGAAATTTTCTTGAAAACCCAATACACATTATACAATTACATCCTAAGTGAGATTAGGTGTTCAAGAACAGTCCCAAACCGGGGACTATCCAAGATTTACTCCTAATGAGTAAATCTTGGATGAGTTTCTAGGCTAATGAGTACATATCCACTACATGTATTTGCTTACTTACATTGCATCACTCACAATTAGAGCATTATTAAATAATAAATCAAGAATTCAATAGTTTCAAACTTGCAATAATTCACAATTAGAGCAATAAGATTCACTTTGTACAAACATACATGGCATAATTCAGGCACAATAGAAGGTGTTCATTGACCCGATTCAACGTATAAGAATAATTTTAAAAGAGTAATAATATTTCCTAATTGAGAGTATATGAATTGTCCAACAATTGGAACAAGAGCAAGGTATTGTAAAAATTGTCTCATTATGGGAAAATTAGTCATAATAATGCTCAATCATGTTTAAATCAAAAAAATATCACCTGGGTCTGAGAAAAAAATAATATCTCAAAGATTAATATCACCTACACATGAGATTATGCTTGAGTTAATATTATGTCTTCTGCAGTAATTTAATCTAAAAAACCACTCCATTTAAAAAATCAGCCACAAATACACACAAATGTAGATGCATGTTCATCATCAAGATAATCATTACACACAAATGTAGCTATCCGATTATAATTGAGCAATATAGCACAAAATCAGCCAACACGACCGTGCTATGCAGCACGACCATGATACCAACACGGCCGTGCTGCCCAGCACGACCGTGCCAACCTATGATTTCACATGGTCGCAGAGCAGGGTACGTGCTTGAGGGCGGATGAAGAAGAGGAGGAAGAAGAGAAGAGTTGGTACCTTCAGCGGCGTCGGCAGGGAGAGTAGAAGCAGCGAGCGGAAGCGGTGCAGACAGAGCAGGCCGCCGGAGCAGCATAGAAGTCTGGCGGTGTGGGGAGAGAGGGCCGCCAAAGTAGGAGGAGAAGGCCACTAGAGAAGCGAGATGGGGGCAGAGGGCAAGTGATGCCGGAGGTGGGCAGAGGACCAGCAACCGAGCGGAGCAGCGCGCGGCCAGAGCAAGCAGAGAAATCGTCGGACCAAACCCTGGTAGCGCGAGAATGAATGAAACTGAGAAAGGGGAAGAGTCGGGATTGCACGGGTGCTTTTAAGTTAACATTAGGTGTCAGTTCTTAAATAAAACTGACACCTAAAACTAAAGGTGTCGGTTCTTAAATAAAATTGATGTCCAATTGGACATTCCTTTACCCTAATTTTTTTGGCTGGGACGGCGTGCGCACCCTTATAACGTCAGTTATGCTACGACAACCGACACCCATATTGGAACTTTTGGCACAAATTTTATCTTCATTCAGTGTCGGTTATTAGTTAAAACACCGACGTTATAAGGGATACTTTGGCGCAATTTTTTTTGCTCAAAAAAATTGGATTTTGCGGGCTACTTTAGGTGTTGGTTTCTTTTCTTCAACCGACACTGAATGAAAAGAGATACCCATGTCTGGATGGTCTTCAAATATAGACGTCGGATGTACTTATTAACTGACATTTAATGGGACCAGTGTCGGTGTTAATAAAAAACCGACACCGCTAAAAGCAACGTTGAACGTTGTTTCTGTAGTAGTGTTAGGACTCTCTCATCTTGTTCATCCCTTCTTAACTCAAATGCTATTAAGGACCTTAAGGATTGGGGTTTTCTCTCTTTTCCTCACCCTCTTGAGGTATGGGAAAGGTTGATAAGGTTTAAGGAATCCTCCACCAAACTTATAAAAAGCATGTAAATAAGATGTCATGGACATAAGCTTAATAGATTAAGCATAAAAGAATAGATACATTCTTAGGTCATATTACATAAGTTGTCATGCTCTGAGAGACCTGAGGCTAGGCCTTCTTTTCAGGAGGATAAGTGAAGAGTGTTAGTCTTGGAGGTAAATATCTCCATTACAAGTAGAGACATGGCACATCCTCTGAGGATGATGTTAAGCCTAACCCTAAGTGAAGGTTAGAGAAAGAGATGACATGATGAGTTAGATGTCATGGTAGACTAGGTGTTTGGATGGATAAGCTTTTGGATACCCATATGAGCCATGAGAGGTTGGATGAACTAGTGCCTTTGGTGACCCAATCCAGGAAAGGGTTGTGCATGGTAGAGAGAAGGATAGCTCCTTCATTGATGAGGTTAGAGAAGAACCTATGGAAACCCTATGGGCTTATGCAAGTAGGGAATAACATGCACCCATAGTACGTCAGTGGTGTGAGCAGTAGGCTAAAACCCTGGCCAGGAGAGTTGAGGGATAGCTTATGAGATAAGCATAAAGGTTTATGGATAACCTTGAGAAAACATAAGCTTGAACGTGGGTATCACCCTCGTAGGGGTATGCTTGTGAGCTTGATCCACCTTCATAGAGAGATAACCTTTAGTAATAAGTCTAGTTGTGGAGTAGCTCTAGAGAGACAGTAGGAACCAAGAAAGAAGGTTGGAAGCTTAGACTCTGAGATATGAGGAATAGTGGGGAGTTGAGGATGATGCGACCTAAGTGAACGGTTGTGCTTGCCTCATGCATGATCCCTAGAGGCTAAGGGTATCTTGGTTTCTATTAGAGGAACCAAAACCTAAAGAGAGGATGAGGTTGCTGGTACCTATGTGCCTATGGTATAGGTGTTTACCTTCAGAGTTAAGCAGAAGAGTTCCTTAAGACCATGAAGAGGTTTAGTAGCAAGTTGTGAGGCTTAGTACGTTGTTGGTTGTCCTTGAGGAGGACTCCACTCTGAAGTGTTGTTCAAACAAAAGGATCATGGGAAGCGCATGACATACCTTGGACATGCTTGGCTCGTGGTTAAAGGTTGAGCATGCAGTTGGATAGATGTGGCATAAAGAAATGAACCTAGGGATCTTAGGCCTAAGAGGGGAAGTGGTGTACCTGATGCTCATGATGAGATTTGAGTTTCTATAGATTTGAGCATGGTACTCCTCATGGTTAGAGGAGAGGAAACCCCTTAAGTTTAAATGTATGTTTGATGAACCACTCACAGCTAAGTGGATGACATGGGAAGGTATGATCTTGATCCAATGTTGAGGATGAGAACAAGTATGTCATAGCATGGTTTGGTAGGTGGTCTGCCTGTGCCTTAGTAGCTGCTGGGTTAAGCATGCTCATGTGAATATTAACCTTAAGGATGTTTGTGACCTTATTGTTAAGAGTTGTAGTTTCCTCCCATCCTGGGAGAGGGTCCCTTTGGTAGGGTGTATACTAGTTTTATGGGTTTTGAGGAAACCTAAAGGGGTCTCATAGGATCTTGAGAAGCTAAGTGAAAAGTACATGGTATGAGAATGAACCTGTACACCCATAGATAACCATCTCTATGTACATGTGGATGTGTTACCATGGAGGTAACCGATATGGGGCCTGACTAAGGTAGGAAGGTTACCATGACCCCTATGAAAGGATGAAAGTCAGCCCATGAATGTAGAGAGAGATGATGAAGGATTAGGTAAGGTTCTAAGTGGACATGTACTATAATAGAATCATAAATCTATCCTAGGGTCAGGTAGGGATAAGACCGATGGAAGTAGGAGTTTCCTAATTCCCTAGTTGCACATGACCATAGGGTCGGGAGGTAACAACTATCATTGTCTGAGGGCCATGGGTTAGGAGATTGATCACCTTCATGAACTCATGAGACCCAAAGGGCAGATGAGTAGGGTACTCTCTAGATGCATAAGGGAAGAGGGATGACCCCAAAAGTGCTGGTACCCTACATACCTAGAGGAGATGACCAAGGATTGGATGCATAAGGTTCGAGACCAATTTTCCATGGAAATAACCTTGATACCGAGATGTTTGTGATATAGAGACATAAGTTGCATGTTTCAACTTAGATTTGAAGGTGTAATGGCAAGGTGGGATGTACCATCTCTACTCTTACAACAGGAAGAACTTTGTATTTGGACTGCAGCCAAATGCTTATTTCCTCTTGTTATGGGAGTGAGAGATAGGACAGTACGTGTGCCATACACCAAGGAGAACAATGAGGTAAGTTGGAACATTGCTATGAGGTATGAGGAAAGAAATGATAACATGCCCGTGTGGGGTGAACAAAACATGGATGGTTTACCAACACTAAGAGAAATAAGCTAGTCATCTTATGAGGATGTTTTTACCATGAGCTATGAGTTATACAAGGTTGAGTTTGAAAACTAAGAGGATGAGCTCAGAGTTTCTTGATGAAGATAGACTTAGAGTCTGAGATGAGATGATAAGTGGAATACATGGAGGTGTATGTCTTCAACATTACCTAACACCTAAGGATGTGAAGTGGTAATGGATGTCCTGGTGCAACTGCCTAGTTTATCTAGAGGTTAAAAGAGGTTGTTAGGCTAACCCTAAGTTTGAAAAAGGAGATATGTTTGGCTAACATTCAGATGAAATGAGATATGTTGAACAAGTTAGTAGTTGTTTGATTAGCCAGCCTAGGCCTTGATGTAATAAAAGGATGGTGGTAGAGCCTCAGATACACTCCTTTGGAAAAGAAGGTAATGAAACCCCGATTAGAGTGGTTTAGGGTTTCTGAGGAATCAATCTTGAGGAATCATGACATATAGGAGGTCATGATTTAAGATCACCATACACCATGGTACTACGAAGTTAGTAAGTGACAGTAGTACTTTGGATGTCTATGATGAAGTTGCATGTAGTATGTTTCCATGCATAACAGGAGGTGAAGGATGAACACTAGTAACCCAATGTTTTGATATAAAGGATAAAGAGTCCCCGAGAGGGAATGGGAGTTCATCACTATGTATGTTGTGGTAAATCTCCCCTAAGACCAAGGAGGGTCAAGACACAATATGGGTTATGGTAGATCACCTTACCTAGATGACATGATAAAGAAAGGAAACTATCAAGGGACAGATTCAGTTGAACTACATATGAGAGAGAGATGGTTCAACTACACCATGATGCGAGTTTAAAAGTTCTTGAGTATGATCTAAAGGTTTACTTCCATGTAGTGGAAGTAGGTACATGAAGAACTCGATATTAGTACCGCTTATCACCCCTAACTGATGGATAGAACGATCCAAACTAGAGGGTCTGATGAGAGCATGTGTGCTCATTCAGGGTGATACATGGGGGGCAATTCTTACACTATGAGAGATGTAATGATAACCACCTTAGCCAGTTTCGGGATGTAAAGAAGCTCTATAAGGGAGGTTGTGTTGCACACCACTTCATTAAGATGATGTTGGTGAATGGACCTCGCGAAGGTCAGATAAGGACCACAGTGCGTGCAGATGAAGTCGCTTTGATCATGCAATGGCTGAAAGAGAGCCCAAAGGTGACATGAGTCGTGAGATGATGCAAAGCAGACTGACATGCAGTTCATTGTGGGAGAGTATGAGATGTGAAAATCCGACCCCTCTAATTTATAGCTAAGAGAGTTGAGTCCTGGTTGCATGGTCCATTTGAGATGGATTGGTGGAGATGGTTGTGTTTAGCCTTAACGCTTAGGATAACATGATGTCTAATGTGTTCCATGAGTCTAATCTAGAGCACTATGTGAGGTACCCAAGCCATGTGCTGAGCCCTGAACCTATTCAACTTTTGAGAGGTTGAAATGTCCTGAGTCACCTATGAGGGTACGATATACCAAGGTAAGAAAGAACTCAGATGGAAGAATATGAGATGATGAAGGTTCTTGGGAAGCACCATGGAAAGGGTGAAGCCACATGGGAGCCTTGATGGATATAAGAAAGACTTATCCTAAATTGTTTGTTTGCTTGATGGAATTTTGAGGACAAAATTCTTATAAGAGGGGAAGGATGTTACAACCCCAATTTTTGGGTTCATTTGGTGAGAAATGTAATTTCTCATATTAAAGATATTTGAACAAATAATGATATAATTTGTTTTGAATAAATGGATTTTGTTCAAAATATCCTTGATGGTTGTTTTATGGGCTTTATTGGATATTGGGCCCAATAACAAGGAAAGGATAAAACAAACTCCATTAATTGAGTAAATAAGAAAATGGAGAAAAGAAAGGTGTAGAAACCTCTAGAAGGAAATGGAATATAATCCAAAATGGGATTTCTTGCCTGTTGGGTTCCTTGGGTTCCAAGGAGTCCAAAGTTGCAAAGATAATGCAACTAGAAAAGAAAAGGTCAATTAAATATTTCATTATTAAGAAAGAAATTTAAAACAATGATAACATGTGGAAAATAAGTAGAAAGAGGTATAATTGAGTTATCCTTGGTGGATTTTATTATCCAAAGGATTCCTAATGTTAAAAGGAATGACAATGAGGAAAATAAAAAGAGAGATACAGAGAAATCCTCAAAAAGAGATATTTTGATAAGAAATAAATAAGATAATGAGAAATAATGGATAAAAGATAAGTAAAAGGATAAAATGTATCCCCAAGAAGGGATTTCGAACCATTAAGGTTTCTTGAGGTTCAAGTAACTTATAATAATAATTTAATAGCAAAGGAAAGAGAAAATAGGTGAGAAATATACTTAATTGAGTAATATCTTGAACCTAAATAAAATGCACGTTTTCTTTTAGATAATGATCCCAAATTTGGCAGAGATGTAGATAAAGTCATTATTAAGTATCCCTCAAAATATGTGATAAAATAGAGCTATGTATTAAGAGTTATGACTTTTCCAAATTATCCTACAATGGTAAGGATTTTCCTTAAAAAAATAGAAATCAAGCTTTTTCTTTTATTCAGGCGCGAGTGATGAGGATCATTGGATCCTGATCCAACGAGGTCTGCTTGTCTTCTAGTTATAGGTGAACTAGGAACAACAAGCTGGTGGCAGTGGTATCTTTCCACTTAATTTACTCACGAATCTTCACATTTGCGGATTAGGAAAGTACATGGTTGAGTTCGGGAGAGGATTCCACGCAACCTATACCTAGATTCTTCGCACTTTGGATGCTTCTGGAGAAAACACCCAAATTGCCTAAAAGGCAGGCGATGATGAGATTTGGGAAACCCTAGAAGAGCCTTGAAATCCTATATATAACCCCCCCTCAACTCCTCTCACCTTCGCACACCCAAACGACACCTCCCCTTGTTCCCTCGTCCCCCGGATCAGCAAGATTGAACTTGTTCCGGTGAGCTCCAGAACTGGCACCGCCATGGGATTTGGCAGCTGAGTTGTGTTGGCATGAGCTACAAGCATCGCTTGATCATGGTCCACCATATACCAGAGAAGAAGATCAACGACCCATCTCCTCCGCGTCTACAATAAGTCACTAGTGGGCGTGAGCGGTGTGCACCACCCGATCCCGCTAGGTCATCTCTCTTTCTTTGTTTGTTTCTATTTTCATTATTTGGATTTCCTCTCTTAATAGAAATTATGTGGAATGGAAAATTATTTCATTGTGGTCACCCATTCCACTTTTTAGAAACTTCTACACAGTTTTCATATATGCACATAATTATCTTTAATTTCACTTTTCTTATCCTATTCAGGGATTTCTTTTCTTTTAATATATTGGACTTACTACCTCACATGTACAAAGGAAATAATGCAATGGAATTTCATTCAATACATATAATTCATTCAATTCCCATAATCATACATTTATAGGGAAATTTGTATTTCCACCATAAGAACTCGAAAATTGGGGTTGTAACATCCTTCCCCTCTTATAGTACCTAATTTCACCAAATTTGACCTATTTTACCCAAATAAGACATGTTTCCCCCAAAATCAGACCTAATTTACCCAAATTTGACTTGAATTGGGCTAAATTAAATCTATTCTAACCATAAACTGACTTAACTTGATTGAATATGACCAAATATAGACCTATCTTAATGCTGAATTACCCTTTAAGTGACTTAATTTTGGGCATATATGGCCTTATGCGGCCCCATAGGCCAATTTAGGCACTAGGCGCCCGATTTGAGGCAGCTTGCCTTAAGCCTAGGTAGGATCCCTGATAATTAAGCCTTGACTGATGATCCAACGGTTCTAAATTTTCTAAAAAACAAAAGGTTAGTCGCCTCTCTGACCAATATTCAAGAAAAAGGCTGAATCTTGTATAAATTGTTAAAAATAGATCCTTTGGCCAAAAAATACAAATAAGTAGTTCTTTTTGATCAAAATGCAAGGAATGCAATAAAAATATAATTGAAGCCTAGTTCTACTTGCAATTCAAAAAGTATGAAAAGATGTTATCTTTAATGGTTTAATCAATGAAAAACCCTAATCTTTGATGATTAATGAATTAGAAAGGGTTATATGGATGTTTAAAGTTGATATTAACATGTTTATTATAAAGAGACACATTAAGATAAAAAAGGATGAACTTTACACATAATTGGATTAATTTAGGGTTCCATGTGCTTTAATGGGCCTTGAAACCCTTATGTTAGTAAATGTGACTCTTAATGGCTTTAATTGTTCAATTTCATGATTAAAGTTGAGATATGATAATTTTGAGCCATTTCGAGTATAAAATCTCCTAATTGTGGATACATACCCTTAATGTAGTAATTAGGGTTTTCTAATGGATAAAAGTAGAATTAATGACAAGTAGAGTTCATTTGTGAATTGGACCACAATAAACTATGAATTGATGATAACTGGGCATAATGAACTTGTCATGGATTAAAAGGATAAAAATGGTAGCATTGATGTAAAAGAGACTTAATGGACTTAATTAATGGCTAATTGTGCCTTTAATCCCAAATTTAGGTTAAATGTTGTTAAAGGATAACTTTAATATCTTTTGTGAAGAATAAATGAGGTAATTAGGGTTTATGAAGTAATAGTGAAACCCTAATTGCAATGAAAATCTTAAAAGTGGATTAGAAATCCTAAGAAGTGATCTAGGTTTGATAAATCTTGATGGCATAATCAATGATGGGAAATAGGATGCATATTTAAAGATCTTATTGTATGTGCTTGCTTGCTTGTATTTCTTACTTGCATGGAATGTTTCTATCTCAAATCAACTGAACAGGTATGTGGTTAATTATGGTTAATCGCTTTAGTTTCCCGATGGTTTTCCAAATGAATTGATCGCATTGATTGCAATTAACCAGTTTGGATGTTAATAATTGCAAATTATAAAGTCACTACGATTATCACAACTATAAATAAAGTGTGTATTCTCGCACCTACATGCCACCCTGATGGATGATGCAAAAAGGTCAAGCCCAGGAGGGAAGAACAATGGGCACCATGAGAGGTGACCCAAGACACCAAGCTCAGGAATGAGAAGGTGGTATATGTTGCATGACTAAAGGGCACCATGAGAGGTGACCGTAGGCTCCAGGCTCGGGATTGAGAAGGTGGCCTTAAGTCAAACCCTAAAGAGGGTATTCTAGGGTTAGAGCAAAAGTGGTGGAGATTGACACATTGAAAATGTAAATTGACTTGTTAATTACCTTGGTTGTGATAATTAGTTTATTAGCCATATTTGTGAACTTTTGGTTGTCCCCGCATACCAGCATATTCCTATATGCTGACCGACGTTTTGTTTGTTGGTGTTTTAGGTACAACAATTGAAAGAACAAATAGTAAAGTGACACATTGTGGAAATAAGAAATAAAATTCAAGGAGGATTAGATAGAATGAATCCAGGCTGTGGATAGAGTAGTTTACCAAAGTTTTCAAAAGATATGCAAAGTTTTATTTTATACCAGTTTTCAGTTGGTAGAATTTGATAATTGTTATTGATTATTTGTCAAACCTTTGATCCTGTTATTTGGGATAACGACTCTCACTTCTTGGTCTCCCTTAATTGGGGGTTACTGGGAAGTGGGGTCGTTACAGCCGACCACCCTAAGATATCAACAACAGACCCTGGCCACCTCAGGGTTGCCTAAAGTGGTTCACGTCCTCATCTTGGGTACATGAGATAGGAACCAAAAATATAGTATATCACATATCACGGTATTTCACATATTTTTCATTTCACATTTCACATATTTCATTTCGTCAGAGTCTATTACATCTGGACATAGACTTTCACAACAAGGATTTAGGGCCAGAGCCACTCCAGATGACTCACTCCTAAATCTGGGTGGCCTAACCTTTAAGGTCTCGATCCACACTCCTGAAATCCTTCTCATAATTCATCGATTACTACAAGGAGATCCGTTTTGTTTCCCCAGTGTGGTCCTCGGGGGAAACTCACGGTGTTCAGGGCACCTAACTAGATGTTCCGTCATTTCACTTGTTATTAGTCTCTTTTACTCATCTTAAAAGAATTCAAAACACCATACATCATATTTGTGTATTCTCACGTAACTAGAATAACATGAAATAGATCAATTTTATCCATAAGGAAAATGATCAAAGTAAGAAGCACAATAAATCTGCAGATTGCAACACATATGACTATTTCTATCTTCTACATCATCTCACAGCAATCATCAATAGTGGGCTTTCTTCCCGAGACATAATCTTATTGTCCAACATTAACCCATCTAGGTTTTATCATCATCAGTGGGATTTCAGCCCTAGACATAATCTCATTATGCAACATTTACCCTTATCAGGGTTTCTCAATGTAAGGAGTGCATATTAAATTCAATTTCAACATAAATCTTATCAGTTCATTGTATATCACAGTTCTGAACAAATATTAGAAGAGGCATTATAATTAGCAATAGTAAAAGGATATAGATATCATGTATCATTCCTCATACTCATAATAGATTTATCATATAACATATGCATGTTCCATCCAATCTGAATAGATGCCAATAATTTCATGCATATACATGCATAACAGACTTAGTTCTCTTCTTCTTTTATTTCACATTCTTCATATGGGTTTACTAATCAACACATGTTGACTATCAATTGAAGTTTGTACTATTAGTCCATTATCATAGTACAATTCACAATTCAAGAACACATTCTTGTAAATCAATTCAAATACTTGACTTTCTTTTTTTAGTTGAATTCAACTACAATTATGTGCATCTCTTAATCCCCCATTTGAGACTGTCATTTACTAGCATCATCAAACTCATCATTTTAGGGTAAAAGTTACATTCTTAGAATCATCTACTAATTCCTATCTTTTTCCATCATTTTATACTCAGTAGTCTCAGCTTCTTTCATTTCATGTTCATTACATTATCTAGACCAATCTTTCTTGATTCACTTTACATACAATGCTTCTCTTCTACATAACCATTATCAAAGTATAGTTCTTAGTATATTTCATTTAATTTGGGTTAAGCCACATGCAATTAAAATAAAAGACAAAATACTTCATCATACTATCTTCATTAGTTACATCTTTATCTTGCAATCACCATTAAGTACATCTTGTTCATATTGTCTCTTATATTCAGATAAGTTTACCTTGTCATTGACTACTAATTTCATTCCCATAATCAACAATGGTAATTCTTTATTATACTAAAACAAATGCATTAGACTTAGATGATATTAGTAAGACTCATCATATTCAATTGAAGTATTAATACCTTCAACTTTAGCATTTGATCACATTTACAACATCATATACAAGTTCTAACTTTATCACTCATAATCATCTTAATAATAAACTTTTAGGGTTTTCAATAAGTCATTCCTTAGTTTAACATATCATAATAATCATATCATTCAGTAATCCAATCATGACTCAAGGGTTCATTAGGGTTATTCACTAACATGGAAACCCTAGTTTCCATTTTCACACATTTCATTCATCAATCATAAGTATACATTGATTAATTGACACATTTCATTCACTTCCTCAACACAAATCCTAATCAGGACATGTGGTCATTCAATTCCATTAACATTCAGCAATACACTTGTATCATACAATCTAATACAATTCAAATATGATTTTACACATGTCAATTCAATTCCAAGCATATCGGCCATTGGGCTAATTTTTTGGAAAAATTCACATGAAATAGCATAGTCATATACCCATAACAAAAACCCATGGATTCTCAGTCAATATATCAGGAACTAATCAAGTTCCAATCAATGATAAATAATCAAAATCAGTAGAATCGGATCCCCAATATCTTTCCCAAATCAAATCCAATCACATATATACATGTACAAACAAGGTTTCTGATTGTTTTAGCCGTATAGAATTAGGCTTTTAACATGAATACAAAGCTTAGTAGGGACAAAAACACTCACCTTAGGTGCCAATAACCTTAAATTCATAGGTCAACCTCTGAATTTTTGAAAACCCAATCAAACTCTCGCAAAAGAATCCAATTCTTTCTCCTCTCAACTCAGAAACCCTAGAAATGGGGATTAGAAGAGAGAGTGAGAAAAGGGGGAGATTTGATGTGATTTCAGATCAAATCAGGGGAGGGATGGAATCTTGACATGTGAGATAAGATTCACCATGAAATGCTATGCAAAGAAGCTAAACTTACTTGATTTCATTAATTCTTGGATTGAGAAACCCTAGGTCAACATCTCCACCACTTTCTCTTCTCAAAACCCTAGCTCTGCTCTCTCTCAAGAATTTAATTTCTTTGATAGGAAGGACGAGTTATGAGAGCTTCTTGTGTGTTCGGTTACTGATATAAAATAATTGAGGTGCTTAGAACATTTGCAAACAAGCCCCTCAATGTATTTTTATTTTGCTCAGACTGGTTGGTCGGCTGAGTTATAAACTCGACCAAAACCACACGTTTAAGAACTCAAAACTCATCAAAAAATTATGACACTTTAATCCAATATCTTAAATTGAGTTTATAAGAAACAATAAAAATTTTAGATCATTTGGAGTTACCAATAAATAACTAAAAATCAAATACTACACTATTATATTACAGTCAACATCATGGTCAGTCGAGTTTGTCCTTCACAGAACTCGACCGACACCCCTCTCTGTAGAGATAAAAAATCATAAAAAATTACACAAATATAATAAGGTGGCTATAATGGAGTTTAAAAACTATAGTTAAAATTTGAGATCAATTGGATATACCAATTGATCGATAAAATTCAATTTTCACACTGCTATATATCTATATAAAAATATGATCGGTCGAGTTTGAAACTCGACTGACAAACATGGCAAAACATTCTTAAAAAATTCTGACATTTTTTAAGAATGTTTAAATTATATATCTACCGATCATATCCAAATTTTAATTAAATCAGACTTACACATAAAATACTAAAAATCATTTAGTGATACACTATATTTATCAAATTATGTATTCATATGTCATCAAAACCCTAATTTGGGCCGATTAGGGTTTCCAAACCTTAACCCTAATTATGTGAATCAAAGTATGATTAAACCTTCTCATTATATTTAAAATATCAAAAATTAAGTACCATCACTAATCAAGCTTTAAACAATGATAAACTTAGTTAAGCATACAATCATCCAAGTAAACTCTAATTAGATGACTAATTTGAAAACAAGTCATTACAAATTCTTCCCTTCTTTTAGGATTTCATCCCAAAATCTAAGAAAAGATATGGAAGAATATTATATCATCTAATCATTCATCTATGCCGACATCCAATTAGTAATTCTTCCATTTTATCTTTCTTTCATATGATTTTTTTTTGCATTTAATGGATATTTCATTCCTTGTCATCATCACATCTCTCCTTGAGTATTATAAACACTTACTTTAAAGATATTAGTAATACATCATTTATCATGATCTGATTCACATCACCTTTCTCATCCTTTTAAAATTTTGATTGTGTATCTCATGGATAAGATTATGACTCATTAACATATTATCATCCGCATTCATCAATTTCCTTTATGAAGAAAATCATCTAGTGTGCATCTTAGTTCATAGGTTTTTCTCACAATTTCAGATTTCATACTCAAATTCAAACTCATTAGAGTTTTTCTTCATAATCCATTAAGCTTTCATCTTTCTTATATGAAATTTCATGCTTTCCATAGGTTCCATATTGAATTATAAAATACTTTTCTTTTTCACCATTTTATCATCATGCATCTTTTTATACTACCAACTGTGTTCATTTGGATACTTGGTCAGGGCATCTAGAAGAAGTACAATTAGGAGATCCATACTAGCTTAGCTCAATACCCAAATACTTGACCAGAGTATCTGGATACTGAATTTAGTCAATATGCACATCATTTAGGTTATATTCAACATCCACATTATCATTTAGTCCTAGACCCTATTGTCCCTACAGATTCATCTAACCTAGCCTCTGATACCACGCTTGTCGGGACCCACTCTTTTGATCAGTATAAATACCAACCATTATAGATAATCCCAAAACCTAAACCCATATTATGAAATAAAATATTGAATTCTCAATAAAGGCGATTAAAAAATACACGAAAAACACAGATAAATTTTTCCTTTTTCTTTCCTCACAAATTTATAAATCAATGATACATCAAGGGCATCACATTCAGATATCACAAATCTTATTCAACTCCAATAAAACTATAATCAAATCTTATTCTCATATGCAGTTCAATTTACATTAGATACATGTACATTGATGAACAAACTTAATCTACAACCCATCCGGGGAAAGAGAGAGTACATGGACATTTTAATCTATCTAGATTATGGTATTTATATCTTCTTTGTCACAACCTCTCCGCTGGATAGTATTATACCTAAAAACATTTGAAACAACCTCATGAGACTCATATAGAGCCCCAGTGAGTGGATACCTCCCACTCAAGCTAGGTACATCCATCAGTATCAGATTAAGTATAATAAACTTAACATAAACATGTAGATATTGAAAAGTCTAGTAGATAGTTCTATAATGAGTCAAATCTAGCTTACAATGGTAATCTAATCTAGTAGATAATGTAATCACTTAAACCAATTATAAATTTGAAACATCTTTTAAAGCATGTCTATGAACAAATCAACAGATACTTCTTAGTTCAGATTAAAATCTGACTGCATGAGTAATACGTCAAGTTCTTAGTATTTTGAATCAATACATAACTATAACATTACATTTTTGACACTCCACCAGCCAAACCAGGAAAACATCCTGCAATCCTGAAGCTGAAGTACACATAATACATATCTACCGAGCAATACTATCAAATAGCAGGCAATCCAGCTCATTTTCAGAATGGATATAAATCTCATCATTTATAACTTGCCAGCATGACAAATCATAATATGAAATAGAAAATTCCCATAGAAACATGATTACTTTCCACCACATGAAGCTTAATCAACAATGACAAATCATGAACTAGTAGTACAAGGAATGCAATAATCATTCAAATCATGTTTTACATGGCTTATCATCTTTTATTCATTTGCTCTGAAACTACTTGGCTTGTACCTCACCAAGTAGAAGTCGCCACGCCTAATTCTCATGTCAACGACTCACCGTCACTATCTTAGGATTTAGCCGGCCATCCTAAGATATCAACAACAGACCCTGGCCACCTCAGGTTGCCTAAAGAGGCTCACATCCTCATCTCGGGTACATGGGATAGGAACCAACAAAATCATATATCACATATCAAAGCATTTCACATATTTTTCATGTCACATTTCACATATTTCATTTAATCAGTGTCTATTCTATCTGGACATAGACTTTCACAGCAAGGATTTAGGGCAAAAGCCACTCTAGATGACTCACTCCTAAATCCTGGTGGTCTAACCTTTAAGGTCTTGATCCACACTCTGGAAATCCTTCTCATAATTAATCAATTACTACAAGGAGATCCATTTTGTTTCCCCAGTGTGGTCCTCGGGGGAAACTCACGGTGTTCAAGGCACCTAACTAGATGTTCCATCATTTCACTTATTATTAGTCTCTTTTACTCAACTTAAAAGAATTCAAAAAATCATGTCATATTTGTGTATTCTTGCATAACTAGAATAACATGAAATAGATCAAGTTTATCAATAAGGAAAATAATCAAAGTAAGAAGCACAATAAATCTGTAGATCACAACACATGATTATTTCTATCTTCTACATCATCTCACAACAATCATCAATAGTGGGTTTTCTGCCCGAGACATAATCTTATTGTCCAACATTTACCCCATCAGGGTTTTATCATCATCAGTGGGCTTTCAACCCTAGACATAATCTCATTATGCAACATTTACCCTTATCAGGGTTTCTCAATGTAAGGAGTGCATAATAAATTCAATTTCAACATAAATCTTATCAGTTCATTGTATGTCATAGTTTTGAACAAATATTAGAAGAGGCATTAGAACTAGAACCAGTAAAAGAATATAGATATCATGTATCATTCCTCATACTCAGAATAGATTTATCATACAACATATGCCTATTCCATCCAATCTGAATAGATGCCAATAATTTCATGCATATACATGCATAACAGACTTAGTTCTCTTCTTCTTTTAGTTCACATTCTTCATATGGGTCTACTAATCAACACATGTTAACTATCAATTGAAGTTTGTACTATTAGTCCATTCTCAGAGTACAATTCACAATTCAAGAACACATTCTTGTAAATCAATTCAAATACTTGACTTTCATCTTTTAGTTGAATTCAACTATAGTTATGTGCATATCTTAATCCCCCATTTGAGATTCTCATTTACTAGCATCATCAAACTCATCATTTTAGGGTAAGAGTTACAATCTTAGAATCATCTACTAATTCCTATCTTTTTCCATCATTTTAGACTCAGTAGTCTCAACTTCTTTCATTTCATGTTCATTACATTATCTGGACCAATCTTTCTTGATTCACTTTACATACAATGCTTCTCTTCTACATAACAATTATCAAAGTACATTTCTTAGTATATTTCATTTAATTTGGGTTAAGCCACATGTAATTAAAATAAAAGATAAAATACTTCATCATACTATCTTCATTAGTTTCATCTTTATCTTGCAATCACCATTAAGTGCATCTTGTTCATATGGTCTCTTATATTCAGATAAGTGTACCTTGTCATTGACTACTAATGTCATTCCCTTAATCAACAATGATCATTCTTTATTATACTAAAACAAATGCATTAGACTTAGATGATATTAGTAAGACTCATCATATTCAATTGAAGTATTAATACCTTCAACTTCAGCATTTGATCACATTTACAACATCATATACAAGTTCTAACTTTATCACTCATAATAATCTTAATAATAAACTTTTAGGGTTTTCAAGAAGTCATTCCTTAGTTCAACATATCATAATAATCATATCATTCAGTAATCCAATCATGACTCAAGGGTTCATTAGGGTTATTCACAAACATGGAAACCCTAGTTTCCATTTTTACACATTTCATTCATCAATAATAAGTATACATTGATTAATTGACTCATTTCATTCACTTCCTCAACACAAATCCTAATCAAGATATGTGGTCATTCAATTCCATTAACATTCAACAATACATTTTTATCATACAATCTAGTACAATTCAAATATGATTTTACACATCTCAATTCAATTCCAAGCATATCGGCCATTGGGCTGATTTTTAGGCAAAATTCACATAAAATAGCATTGTCATCTACCCATAAGAAAAACCCATGGATCCTCAATTAAAATATCAGGAAATAATCAAGTTCCAATCAATGATAAATGATCAAAATCAGTAGAATTTGATCCCCAATATCTTTCCCAAATCAAATCCAATCACATAAATGTACAAACAAGGTTTCTGATTGTTTTAGCCAGATAGAATTAGGATTTCAACATGAATACAAATCTTTGGAGGGAGAAAAACACTCACCTGAGGTGCCAAGAACATTAAATTTGTAGGTCAACCTCTGAATTTTTGGAAGCCCAATCAAACTCTCACAAAAGAATCCAATTCTTTCTCCTCTCAACTCAGAAACCCTAGAAATGGGGATTAGAAGAGAAAGAGTGAGAAAAGGGGGAGATTTGATGTGATTTCAAATCAAATCAGGAGAGGGATGGAATATTGACATGTGTGATAAAATTCACCATGAAATGTTATGCAAAGAAGCTAAACTTACTTGATTTCATCATATCTTGGATAGAGAAACCCTAGGTCAACATCCCCACTACTTTCTCTTCTCAAAACCGTAGCTCTCCTCTCTCTCAAGAATTTCGTTTCTTTGATAAGAAGGACGAGTTATGAGAGCTCACTTGTGTATTAGGTTAGTGATGTTGATGAATTGAGGTGCTTAGAACATTTGCAAACAAGCCCCTCAATGTATTTTTATATTGCTCAGACTGGTTGGTCGGATGAGTTATAAACTTGACCGAAACCATACGTTTTAGAACTCAAATCTCATCCAAAAATTATGAAACTTTAAAAAAATGTCTAAAATTGAGTTTTTAAGAAACAAAAAAATTTAGATCAGTTGGAGTTACCAATAAATAAATAAAAATCAAATACTACAGTGCTATATTGCAGTCAGCAGCATGGTCGATCGAGTTTGTCCTTCACAAAACTTGACTGACATCCCTCTCTGTAGAGATCAAAAATCATACAAAAATTACACCAATTTAATATAGTGTCTATAATGGAGTTTAACAACTACAGTTAATATTTGAGATCAATTGGATATACCAATAAAAATATAATATAAAATTCAATTTCCACACTGCTATATCAATATGAAAATATGATCGGTCGAGTTTGAAACTTGACCGAAAAATAGGTCAAAACATTCTTCAAAAATTCTGATATTTTTCAAGAGTGTTAAAATTTGATATATGCAAAGCATATATGAATTTGAATTAAATCATAGTTACAAATAAAATACTAAAAATCATTTAGTCAGACACTATATTTATCAAATTATGTATTCATATGTCATCAAAACCCTAATTTGGGCCGATTAGGGTTTCCAAACCTTAAACCTAATTATGTGAATAAAAGTATGATTAAACCTTCTCATTATATTTAAAATATCAAAAATTCAGTACCATCACTAATCAAGCTTTAAACAATGATCAACTTAGTTAAGCATACAATCATCCAAGTAAACCCTAATTAAATGACTAATTTTAAAACGGGTCATCACAATTATTCCCACTAGTGATTCTTATAGATGTCAATTTTAGTGGATGAATTATGAACAAAGATGAACTGAATATGGCCATGAATTATGACAATTGGTAAGGAGAGAGGAAATTCGACTCATCATTTCAAAAATGTTGCATAAAATCTATTTCCTTGTTTTCATGTCGATTTCAATGTCATGCTTGGTCATGACAATCTTTTTGATAAAGTTTTCTCTTAATTGTAAATATCAAAAGGGAAACATCAAGATTTTATTGTAGATGGGACAATTTCCATAATAATCCTTCATTATATGTGGCTTATATAAGTATGAATCCTTCATGATAGATCCAAGGAGTGTGGATTCTTAACACAATATAGTTTTATCAAAGTATGAGTTGATGTTGGAGAATATGAAAAGTGCAACCAAAAACCTTTTATGTTGGATGTTCAAAATTTCCTCATCCGTAGAACGTCTACAAAAGGCTACAAGCTCAGACAACCCATGGCCAATCTACGAGAACCATTAAAGGACACAACAAAAGAAGAAGGAATCCACTTCTTGAGGTTTCTCTTAATAAGGATATATATGGAAAGAACATAGAAATAGTAAAATATTCAGTTTTATTAAAAAGGATTCTCATGTATGCATTTTAAATCAAGGATCAAAACAGAAAGCATTCTGCCACATTGGTTATCAAAAGAAAAATTACTTTACAAAGTGTCTAGTACAATCACAAAATAAAGAGATATTTATGAAGTTCATTGGTGTCCTAACTAATGTTCACCTCACTAGGTATTTCCTTGATTGATGCATTTGTTGAGATTCCCACCTAATCCATGATCCTAAAGAATGTGTTGACATACATGAAAGGAATATAGGACACTACAAAACTTTCATACAGTGCAAGTGAGATAGTTCAGACCAAGATTTTCTAGAAGATGAATGATCCAGATTCCTTCATCTTGCCATGTGATACATGAGATTTTATCTAAGGAGAGAGACACAAAAGGGTATCTACTCCATACTCAGTCTAATAATAGGAATAATTCCAACTCCAAACACCAACATAAGCTTTTTACATGGGAATATGATCCAATATAATCATCTACTATGTTCAAGACACCAAAAGAAAGTAGAAGAAGGTAAACATTTATCAACACATAATTTTATAAAAATACAAGGATGAAACTCAAATGTGGGAATAGTTCAAGTAGATACTATAACACTTTTTTTGCATGAATATGGTAATTTAACTACTTCAACTCTGTCTCTCAATATACATTATCTACAAATCTATATGTATAGTCATCTTGGTACTTCTTTCAAATTCATATTTACCTAAAGGGCTGGAAGAAAACTGCACAAAAGAAGAATCAATGAAAAATTTCAGATCAAGCTAGTATGTGCATATAATAGGAAATTGGACAACAATATGGATAATGACCAAAAATTAATGTACCATGGCTCCCATAAAAGAGAGATACAAATTATATAAATGGATGTCAAAATAATAAAGATACCAAAAGATAATCCATTCAAATAACATAACCAATAAGAAGGTGCCATGCCTTTCAAATAATTCTACTATCAAGAAAATCAAAACAATTACACTTTGATAATAACAAAGATTGTCATAATCTAGATAGTAGGGTAGAAACCCATGTATTCCAAACAAAGATAGTAGGACGAAAACCTCAGTGAAAAATAAATAGAATATTGTTGGAGACTAAAAATCAATACATGGAGGGAGGACTAAAACCTTAGTGCCTAGAAGGAGTACTAATGCCTCAGTTTGTTAAAAATGTTACATGTGACATGAAGATAAAATCGTGTGTTAGCATGGAAATAAAACCCACCAATATTTCATTTCTAATTCTAAATGTAACTAGTCAAAATCACACATGCAAACTAGAGTAAGTAAGATTATAAGTTCAGACCAAATAATATTCATGTACTCAAAAGGGATGAGAACATTCATGGAATAACTAGTGGGTTTAATTTAGGGTTCTTATCATCAAATATATTAAGAGATATAAAAAGGTGATTCACCAATATGATTCATAGAAATGCAACTTACCTAAAAATTGTGTATCAACTATCAAGAGAAAATCCCAGATCCATACATAGTTCCTTCACCTATTTTTGAATCACTTGTACAAATCATCAATTAATGTTTGTATTAAAAACTCTAAAACATGAACCTTTATTACAGTAGAATGGAGTTTTGAAACCTAACTAATACATATGGATTATTTTTCTAATTAAAAAAATGTATTTGTTTTTATTTTTTGTTATGTAAATATAGGCACAAATTATCTAGGTTAAATGAATTTACTAAAATCTTGTAGTAAAATAAAGTTAAAAGCCCATATTACCCTTGCACCATGCATCAAAATATTGATGCTTGGTAGGGAATTTCTAATTATTTAACCATGATGAAAGAAACAAGTGATTAGAAATTTATTAGAAAGTGAAAGACTAGTCAAGCCAAATGTATCATAACATGATATAATTGAAATTATGAGAAAAAATGGAAAAGCAATGCCTAGATTTCTCCTAGTCATTGCTTGTAAGGAGCTAGATCAACAGAGCATCCAACACGATACAACATCATGAGAAACTAGGAAATTTTGGGAGCCAAGGAACCAAACCTCCTTGTCAATTAATTATGAAACCAAAAAGACCTAGATAGGCCGGAGAGATGACCTTGAGTGCCTATAGAACTTCTCAACGTTGCTTACCGGAGACAAAAACTCAAGAACATAATGGAGGAAAACCATATGTGACAACCTAACTTTTCTCTCTCCTATATTGAACTCTTTCTCTCTCACCAAGAAGCCTCTTGCTCAATCTAATGTCAACTCCATAGTTTGAAGGTGGTGATTCTTCAAGTTGGTTACCTCCATGATCAATTTCACAACGTGTGACTTTAATTTGCAATTTGTTCTAATGTCATGCTTTAAGAAATTGTCATCTTGCAACTAAAATTAAAGCCACTCAATAGTATATTCTTGTTCTACAATGAATGTCATTAGGTAGAGGTTTAAATTATAAATCTAATGGTGCAAAAATCACCATGGTCTAAATTTTGTAACCCAAGTTATGATACTTTGAAGTTTCCCTTGACTTTCCTTGATTTAATTCAATTATGCTCTTTTAATTGTTTATTGGGCTGGACTTTTCAAGCGCATTAGTGGTTGCCTGGCCCAACAACTACAAATCCCTTCCCAAAACTAATGAGTGCCTTGAAATCTCAACTGTTGATTGATGGATCAGAGATCCAAAGGCCCTCAGCTTGTCTTCTTCATCCGTACAGTGCACCAGTGCTAATGGAGATGCACCACCCTCAACCAACACTATGGAACCACCCTAACACCCACCATCTTGCCTCATTTTGTCTATTTGAAATGCCCAAACATCTTGTTTCTCCTCCCTCATTGTTTTCCATCCTTTTCCATCTCATTCATTCCATAGGGAGCCACCACCCAATCTTCTTCTTCTTTGGGTAAGGCAATACCACCCCCATTAGGGTTAGAAAGAGTCTGCTCCCCTCACCTCAAAGACCTTTTTATCGAAAATAGCTTTGACCTTGATCTCATCATCCTATAGAAGATTTAGGTGGGGTTAGGTAGAGAATGGGTGAGCCCCTGCATGCCAGAGAGCTATAATGAGTTGCGGCTACTTGTAGTTGAAAAAAACCCGCAAGTGGCGACTGGAGTCCTCGAATGGCACACCACATGGAGAAGACCATTGCAGGATGGGTGTGCATGAGAAACCACATGTTCCGAGATGGATGGCCATGATTGCGAGGAACATAAATGGTAACACCCTCTGTCTATATTATATAGTTCTAATGACTTTTTCCCCAAAAACTATACCTTGGTCATTCTTGAACCAAAATAGACAAAGTTATATATCAAAATAATTTCCTCAAAAGGAGTTACAGCATGCACCTATTTGCAGACCCCACAATCCATTTTTCCCTAATTTGTTAAAAACACGAATTTGACTATGTTTTACCATACTTAATGCATGTGAATGATAAAACTTGGATTTTTAATGACCATCCACCCTCCTAGACATCAAATCAATACCTTCTATATATGTTTGAGTATTTTGATTACCCTAATCACTCCTATATTTCATGAACAAATCTATTGCACACATGCTACTTGTTAGACCTTAATGATATGGTTACCTAAAATTGTCATACTTTGCATCTACTACTAAATACTATCTCATCATAACATGGACATCAATAGATCTAGGTTATCTTATGATGCTTATATCCACCCTTGTCCTCTATTTTCTATGTTTGTCATTATGGTACCTAATGCTTTAAATGTACCCCTTTTATGTGAATGTTTGGTTATACCTTGCACTAATGATGGGTTTGACCTAACTTATACATCCAACTCTATTGGACCTCTGAAATCAATAACCTAGTGATTTTTTGACTTAAATGAGTAAGGTATACCACCTTTTATACTATTATGTTACTTGTGACACTAAATACATCCATTATGACCTAATGTATCCTAAAGTGGCTTGATTGTATTCCTTGTGCCCCAAATGTGATATGGATCTTAATCGCTTATTCTCTCTTACAAATTAGAGACGTTCTATACTTTATGATCCCTTTGGCATGGATGTCCCATCTAATCCATATGTTGGGACCTTATGATCTCGGTCTAATGTGTTGGTTTTTGGAATGCATGTTATTAATTTGGAATCTGATGATGCCTACGATTGGGGACATCCAACTAATCTTGATCATTATTCTTGTGACTATAATTTATTGATCATGATCAATTTCTATGGTTGGACCCCTTGACTTGATGATCATTAACCTTGCATGCTCTATTATGAGTCCTTTGACCTTGAAATGTACCAAAATGATATAAAATCTTATAACAATTATATAAACGAATGGAACCTCAAGATGACATGGAACTTAAACAACACCCTTATGATGGACTCTAAATCAGTAAAGGTCATCAAATGCACTAATAAGAAACGTTTAACCTAACTTGTCCATGAATCCTCAAATGAAACTAGTTGGGGTTAACAATGAGAATCTGATACATGTATGTAATCTTGTTCTTAATCAAGTGGTTGCTTGTGATGTAGATGGTCAAGTATAAGTTACAAATCTCCAAATCAGGTATGAGCTTTAATAATTATATGACTATGGCTTTCTTGAATTGTGAAACATGTGTAAGTTTATTGACTTGCACAAATATTGCCATGTAGTATTCTAGTATTGTACTCAATGTTTGTCTTGTCGGTTTTATAACTTGCAAACATAATATATAACTCAATTATACAAAACTTATGCACAATCATGTATTCTCAGCATAAGGACACAAGTTGGGTTGTCCTAGTTGAGTTGTTAATATAGGGTGGAACATGTTGATAAAAGTTGACGATGGCCTTGAGGTCCCTCATCTAGGAAAAGATTTAGCTAATCTTAAGCATGCTTAAAGACTATTTTGATGGGAAGTTTGCCAAACGCCTTATGGTACATGAGATTTTTGGTATATCTGGAGTAAAATGACATTAAATACAAGCTCTCTTTTTTCTAAGTACTTAACTTGATTGCTCTTGTTTGAATATTTGCACAATATTTTCAAATTATGCATAATATTTATATATATATATATATATATATATATATATATATATATATATATATATATATATATATATATATATATATATACTGCCTATACTCAACACCTCATGTGTTGACCCACTTGTCTCACATATTTTTTAGATTCATAGACAAATAGAGAGTTGATGGCTTGGTGAATTATGTTAGGTATACTTGTGGTAAGATCACTTGTGTACATGAGAAGACTTGTAAAATTTCAGTATCGAATATGTAATTGAAATCTTATAACAAGACAATGTTGCTTAATAATACCTATTGAATGTTGAGATTATGATTGGTGCTTTTATCTTATTATCTGTTCATGTAAGCTAAGATTTGACGCTTCTAAATACTTGCTTTGATAATACCAAGCTAGAGACAAACACCCAGATCCTATCACCATTGGCTTTGTAGTCATTTGGAGTTAGGATTTGGGTAATAAACGGTTCTGTGACACTCTAGTTGTAACAAAACACTCAGGTGAGTTTGTGAAGGCTCAATGCATTAAAAACCACCGAGAACAAAGCGTGGGGGCATGACACTAACATTTATAAACCGGCAACACTGAGGCCTAAAAGGGGTTAAATATGTCTACCTCAAACTGAGTTGAATGATCACTACATAAGACTTCATAGGAGTATATGGGATGAATTTGGATTCTTTCAAGGATCTCCTGAGGTTGGAGTTCTATTTCTAATCATGAGATGGTAGATGCAGGTGCCATGTTTTTGGAGAACTATCTCTGAGGGTGTTCCTATTAAAAAGACGATGGAAACAAGATTCAAAAGGTGGTGTGATGGTAAATGAGTCAATATTTATAAGTTTGAGTGTTCGGACCACGATGACACTTGGAAGAGAAAAAAAGAGAAGCAAAGAGGTCATAGGTCTTCATAGGGCTTAGAGTAGTAAATCCATAAAATGATTAAGATAAATTGGTGTGGAATGATGCTACAAAGATAAAGGAAAAGACATCACAAATAAAGATGTAGACTAGAGTGACATAGGGGGATTGAGAAGAGAAGATAAAACCACCAAATATTTGGGAATGATAAGAAATGGTTAGAGGACAAAGAGATTCTTGAATCGACTGGATTGATCTATGTACAATGAGAGAATTGGTAGGTAGCCAAAGATGTGGAAAAAAATAACTTAGGGCAGTCGATGGGAGAAGATGAAACCATCAACTAATATGGGAATAAAAAGAAATAGTTAGGTGAGAGAGATAGAGATTCTTGAATCCACTAGTTTGATCTATGTCCAATGAGAAGATAAACAAGTAGGCAGTGAGCCATCAGAGTAGTGCATCTGATCATAGGAGATGAGAATAAAAGATAAATTCTTAACTCTTTGGGAAACTATGCAAATTATAATAAATCCAAGACATTTATTTAAACACTTTCTTGTCAAACCAAATTAGTGTAATTAACATAATCCAAATAATATGAAACTTGGTAACTAAACTAATTTTTGTATGTACAATCCTACTTTTTTTAATTTCTTCTTTTCATATCAATAATCTAGTTATCTAATATTTTTAGTTGAATATTGTTATTTCTTATATATATTATTCTAAATAATAAATTTTCTCTAGTAATCAAGGGTTTGTTTTGCTTGGGTTTATCTAAAGTTTAAACACTTCCCTTATTATCCATTTTGGATTATCATTTATTCTTTTTTAAAGTTTCCACTTTTGAGATATCAATGGTGTGTCTAATAGGGATTGAAAAATATGTCATATCCATTCTTGTTCACCAAATATATATGTACTACTAAGAACATGGAATTAGACTTGTTTTAGGATTATGCTTACATGATTTACTTTACTTGATTTGTATTTTAAACCGTACACTCTACTTTTACCATGTTTCTACATTTAAGGTTAGTTCACTTGTTAGGTTTCATCATTGTCATTATCAATATATCCTAATAAATATCTTAAACTGATATTTGTATATTAGGTCCAGTGTCTATAAGGTCCAATTATTATGGTTGTCTTCACTTGTATAAACATAAACTCGGCAGCCATAATATTTTAGAAGTGCACTTGAAAGTTATCATCTTGAGAAAAGAGTCATGTCACGATCTATAAGGACACCTTGCTACATGACTAGATGTAAATGATTTTGTTCTTTCTCCAACAATTATTTATTTGACCAAATTGGAGTTTTTTCCACCATTCTGCATTGTGAAGGAGAGGGTGATGACATAAAAACCACTAAAAATCCCCCAAAAGAAAGTGTACGTTGACATATGTGGTCATTCTCCCAGTCAACTCTCTTGAAGGGTGGAGAAAAGAAAATCTCCCTAATGTAAATGATTGATGTGTATTGGCACACTTCATGTTCATGGGATAGAAATTCTTGACTATACTAAATTAATAATATGAAAATTCACCCGCAAGAAGACTAGAAATATAGTCAAGGATAAAACCTAAAAGAAAAATATTTTTCAAGAACAAAATGTATTTCTTCGCTAATTAGTCAAACAATTAAAAAATGATTGATTGATTGATAGTTTGTTCATTAAAGTATATTAACTAAGAAAGAAAATAAATTAAACTAAACAATGAATTGTTTTAACAACATTGCAATATTAATAAGATGATAGGTTTCACCAGTACTAGCTATGTTTGCTTCCTCAATCCACTATTAAAAGTATAATTGATTAATATTGAGGCCGAATAAAATCTAATCCTTTCAAAATGGTGAATTTCATAAAATGAGATCTCTTTAGGCTCTCTATCATATTACCTAGGAGTCATCTATCTTTCATGTTGGATACCACCCATACAAAGTTCTCAATTGGTGGTCAACGTGAATGGAATTGATATTCCTGGACTTAGCTTTCAAATTTCTATATATATAAGGTACAATGGACATACAAATGGATCAAAAGACGGTAAGAAATAAATGATTAATTCTTAATGAAATTATTTCATACTAGTGGAGATACAAATAAAAAATAGGAAATGTGGGAGTCAGTTCTACTCCTTGCATATCAATAATTGAATATATTTTCCACTCAAGTTCATGACTAAAAGGATAAAAGAGAAAAAGAATCTCACGGATAACATTGTGGTTTGAAGGAGACTATTTATGGTGTGTGTCACCACTCCTTTGATGAATGCTGCAATCAATGGTCAAATTCTCTGGTAGAATGTGTCTCTAATTCAAGCTATCAATATTTCTCTCGTTCTCTTCCACAATGACATCTAGGGTTTTGGATGGGGCTCTGGATGGAATAGGCTCTCCTCTTTAGATGTCTCTCTAGTAATTTTATAGCACGATTCAAGGTGTCAAGACTACATGACATCATCCAATGACTTTGATTCATTTTGTTACTAAGTTTTGACATTATGCTAATTGATCAACTCAAGGACCAGTATACCCACAAAATATGCTAGAATATATGTTAATTCAATCATGCAACCACCAAATTTTAATCACTTAATCAAGTTTTTATTTGGACTTATAATTAGTTTCATTCAATTTCTTTACTTTTTGGTCCACTAACTGGCTTGTGTAGTCGGTAATTTTGGATCCATTTGGGTGGTTTTGTAGGGAGTTAGCCAACTAGCTAGTTGTGCGATTTGGTTAGCTCTCACATGATGTGAATTCTTGGGAAAGAGTATTCATCCAGTCAATTGGGTATGCCATTTCTTCATCTATCCATTATGCTTAAAGTCTAATATTTCCCCATCGGAGATCAGCCAACCATCTAAGACTGCTAGTTGATTGGCTGACATGTTGCTTCTTTCTTTTAATGAAGCTTCCTAGCTTGTCTATTCGAGGTGTCTATTTATTAGCCGCAAGCTCTTGAATACATTTTTGAATATTTTTTCATTTATAGATCTCCACTCCAACTGTCAAAGTTTGGGAATGGGGAGTTTACATCTTTAATTAATTTTGAAGCAATTTTGGAAGGTTTAAGACTTCTCTTTCTTTCAGTCAAACCTAAAAAAAAATGAAAACACACTATATACTTAAAAAAATCATAAATAGATAAAACTTTTGATATTAGTGAAATGAAATATAAGTATGAAAAATAAACATAATATGTAAAATACACATTTATTAAACAACATTGAGCTTGAATGATTCCCATCCTCTATTAAAAAAGGATGAAACACTCTGAATAGATACTCTCAAACAATGTTAATGTCTTGCACTTGCATCATGCTTAAATCTCTGCATTCACTATGGAAAAGATACATGACCTCCTAAAATCACAAAGAACAACTAGCCATGTTCTCATTCTTGACTTCACAACACACGCCACTCTCTCACTACAATCCCCGTCATTACACAAGTCTAATGATTTCATGAATAATTGAAGAATCCCATGAAGATAAATATGCACAAATCCAACACTAATTTGTGTCAATAACAAAGCATGTAACTTGCCCCTAGGTGGAAAAGAGAGTGAATGGGGATATGAAAGTATGATAACACATCTCACCTCTCTTTGACTTGAAGTTACTTGTTATTTTTTCTTTTTCTTTTTTTAATTATGAATAGTGTTTTCCTATTTGTTCACATATATATCTTTTAAATTTATGAAATTTTGGTGGTTCATGCCAATTACATAGAGAGGTGTATGTAACACGAGGTTAGAGTAAGGAGAGAGGGGTTTCATCTCGATCTTAGGGCTTGGAACTTTGCATAGTTTTTTTGTGAATGGGAGCTAATAAGACAGAAGAAGAAAGAAGAGTGTTTGAATCATGTACAACATTTATTTACTAATTTAGTATGATTGATTATTCCTCTAACAAACTACACCAAATTAATGACTTGAAATGAGGATGTGTGACAATTCTATATATGTGTTTCAATAATAGATTTGAGAAATGTCGTGTTATATCCCTTACATTTCCTCCAACACCTTACACTATTCCCAAGGAATATGATGCTAATATTAATAGGTTAAAGTGCATGATTTCTAACCATTCACTTATTTTTAGAAAGAAAGTTATCATGGGGAATTCACTTCAAACTAGGGAGATTTTTTTGACAAACTCCATATGCAATTCTATTATGTATATGAATAAAAATAAACCCTAGATTATTAGATTATGTCTTCAGATAAGAAAGATAAATGAATGTGAAAGTAATATAAAAGAATTTGATGCAATAATACTAAAATTCTTAGTGAAAAATAAGAATATATGAATGGATACGTTTTGGTGGAAATGAGTTATGCCACCCATCCTACATCCTGAGATTTAAAGTTTTCTCATCCCAAGCACATAATTAATGACAGATGGAGGGGGGAGAAATAAGTAATGTTTATCTATTAATTCCCCTAAACTCAAATACATTCCATCTAAAGTATATATGAACAAATAATGAGGCCTTGCAAAAGATCGTCATGGTTCAATATGCAATTGGAAGGCCATCACAAATCAAATGGACTATTAAGTTCTTGAAATGATATTGTCTTTAGGCTAAAATCTATCAAATAAGTTCTAAAAATACTCCACCGTCGATAGAGGTAATGTAGTAGCTTTGTGTGCATGTTCAAGAAGAGGCAAAAAGTTGGAGTGGTACCATTCTGGTGGTTTTTAAATCTTCCTATCTATGAAGAACATGCTACCTTCTTCAACAACAAAGGTAGTATGTTCTAATCAATAATTGGTGCTTCTAGTTGTGATGAATTAGATGGAATATATGGATCTATATTATTCTCATCAACTGGTTCTGCATGTAGAATATGTGGTGTCATCAAAGGAGGAAAGACCTCATCTATAGGCCAGTCTGGTGAATATTTTATGTTATTGTGTCTCCTCTTGGTAAACCATCACATTAGAATTGGAGTCAATAGTAAAAGTGGGGTCCTTTATGATTTCCATAAGTTTGTAGTTCCAACATATGACACATACACAACTCATCCAAGAGATTATCATGAACAAGAAGTGGATAAAATAAGCAAGGTCAAATGGTAGAGGCATCTATACCTCTTGCTAGAATGATACCTCATCATATAAATAGTTGGTTATGTAGTAGAAGTCGGTTTTAAATTTGCCGCATGTATCTTTTACTAAATAAAACCAATCAAAGTTGACTCATCATTGTAAGCATCTACATCACCCCCTGTGGTAGAGAAGTGTGGTGGCTATTGGTTATGCTACATTGCAACCATGGAAGAAATAACTAACTAATGGATTGTTTAGTAGATTATCTATATTGTCCCTTATCCAAACGTCTATATCAAAAGTGAAGGCCATATTCGTCTTCTACTTTGGGTTGTCCTCTAGTTTCCCTTCCTTTGGCTATACCACTATCATTTTACCTCATACGATTGTGCTGAGATGACCTCTATACCATATTGCATAGTAATATCTATATTAGGTGTTCCAACTACTCTAGTTAACTTTTTTGTTGATTCTCAAATGCCTTAAATGGTAGGGAGAGATGTGACCTCATATAATATTAGTTTACCTATATCCTTTTGTTTTGGTCTTCTTGATCATATAGAAATCTTCTCAAGGACATCATCCTCCCCCTTGTCTAGGGAAAATAATGATTATAAATATGGATCATTAGTGCAACCCCTAAATATTGATGATTGTAATCAACTTCATAACAATATTTATTTTTGTAGAACTAGTCATCATAATAATCCCCATAGCATTTTGGCTATAGTTTTCTTCATATCTAAAATAACAAGAAGGCATGAAATTCTTCTTTATGAGGATCCTACATAGAATTTATTTTAGCTGTGAAGATAGGTTATGGGGTTCCCTATGTATCATGTAGTACCTACATACTTGACATTTTACATTTTTGGTGTCAACCACTGTATTTATCATAAATGTCTAAAAATAGTGAAGTTGACTACTAGGCTTCAAACATAATAGCACCAAGAAATGGAGATGTGAAATTGGTCTTATAAAAAGAATAAAAGTTAAGAAGTTAACAAAATCTAAAAGGGATGAACAAGTAAAGAAAAAAAAGAACATGATAAATAAAAGAAATTCAATAAACACATTTTTTTAATCCTTAAAAGCATGTTGTCCTTCATCTATTCAACTGATAAAAGTTTCTGTACATTGCATATATAGAAACTAAAACTATTACAAGCTACTACAAAGAATCTTCACATCCCTATCAAAATTGAACACAAATATGCACCTCCCTTCAAAGATTCACATATTCCTCTCCATCCATAGCTCATGAACTCCTAAAAAGAGATATATTCTATCCTCCATGCTTCTCATATTCAACGCTGACATCAGAGAAGAAGGGATGATACCTATGGTCCTGTCACCAACATCCAACGCCCATAACTACTTACTGAAATCACAATAAAAAATAGTTGTTCATCATCTTCTTTGCTGCGCTTGCACAAAATGCACATAGAGGATAAATTAAAACCCCTATGTTTTATCTTTTGTTGAGTGAGAAGTTTTTCCTTTAACCAACCAACAAGTAGTCAATGTACAATTATGAGGAGTTCTAGTTTTCTAGAGTTACTTTACCCACTGGGCCTTGGGTTTCTTCACTGTCAAGATTCCCCATAAATATTTCATTTTACTTGCTTCTTCTCCATCAAGCAGGATGTGATCCTTTCTATTATAATCTAGATTAACCATTCCCCTAACAACATTCATCACCAAGATGACATGCCTCAACTTGGTAAACTCCCATTCACCATTAGTATAGTAATAGTTAACCTTTGCTAATCGATCATTTGCACAATTAATTCTATGCTTTCTAGGAATGATATTCTTCAGAAAAGTACTTTCTTTCACCCACGGATATCCCCAAAGAAGAGTATCCTCATCATTACCCACTGAGTACAAAAACTCTAGATACCAACTGCACTTTGAAACCAACAAGCTATTTCCACATCCAAGTAGCAATTGTTAGAATTTTCACCTTCCAAATAGAATCCTTTTTTAGATATATAGCATTAATCTAATGGACCCAAAGGGAATCATTCTTCTAAGCAAAATTCTGCATATTTCTCACCATGCAGGCCTTTACAATATCATCTGCCTTCTTTATGTCGAGACCCCCTTCCACCTTAGGCATACAAACACTATCCCATGCTATAGTATGCAATTTTATTTTAAATTTAGGCCCTCCTCATAGAAAATCTTGGCAAAGATTATCAATCTCTAGAAACACACCCTTAGGTAGAGGAAAAGACGCCACCCAATACAAATAAAAGACCCTAAGTTAGATTTAATCAACTCCACTCTGCCAACATAAGACAATTGTCAAGACTTCCATCCCTCCAACCTTCCCTTTATCTTATCAATAATTGGGGAATACAAATATCTAGTAATCTTACCCTAAAACAAAGGAAGAACCAAATACTTTTTGGGTAACTTATCCAGAGGTAAGACAAAACTACTCAAAATTTTAGTCAATGTATCATAAATATTACAGAAAACATAACTTTTCTCCTTATGATATCCATGGACAACAACTCACCAAAGTCTTGAATATTTTTCAAGATGCACTCTACTAATTTGTAATCTACATCCAAGAAAATAACTAAATCATCAATAAACAAAACATGTGTATCTTAAGTTCATGGGATTCTCTAAAGAACCACTCAAATCTTTCTTCACTACAACCCTTCTAAATATTGCAGATAGACCTTCCTTATCCAAGACAAACAAATAAGGTGCTAGAGGATCACCTTGCTTGTTCCCTCTAATTGGATAAATTCTCTTAGATGGGACACCATTAATAAGAATATGGCTGGTAGTGGGACCAAAAATTTCCTTCACCCAACCAACAAATTTTATAGGAAAATTATACTCTTCAGAACTTTGTCTAGATAGTCCCATTTAATCAAATCATAATCTTTTCCAATATCCATCTTCAAGAAAAAATTACCTTGCTTACTCTTCATCATGTTTTTGATAAGCTCATTGACCAGTAGAGTGGCATCAGTAATCGACATTCCCTTAATAAAAGAAAATTGAGCATCATCAGTCAACCCGGGCAAAAGCTTCTGAACCCTATTTGCAAGATCCTTAGAAATTATTTTATATATGACATTTCAGAGAGATAGTTCTCTAGTCTTTCACTTCAACTGCATTTTTTATCTTAGGAATAAGGGTGATAAAAGACCTATTAGCTTCCTTGAGAATTTTACCACTCTGAAAGAAATTCTTCACAACTTTAATTACATCCTCTCTCACTAAGCCCCAGTAGGATTTGAAGAAATAGTAGTAGATTCCTTTAGGACCCAGGGATTTATCCCATTTAAAATACTTGATCACATCATCTATTTCCTAATCGGATACATCAACACATAATAAATCACTATCCTCTGGAGAGATTTTAGAGAAGTCCCCATCAATAATAAGTTCATTCCTCCAGTTGTACCACTTTATAAATAGATCTTTATAGAAGGAATTGATATGGCTTTCAATCTCTTCATCATTATAGCAATTTGAACCATTCACTTTAATGCAAATAATAGAATTCCTCATACGCCCAATCTTGAGAGAGGTATAGAAATTTTTTGAATTTTTATCACCTAACTGGATCCATTGGACTCTAGACTTTTTCCTCAACAGATTCTTCTCTGCTTCATAAGCTTTATTGGCTAACTTTCTCTTTCCAGCGGATGAGGTATGTCCAATCTGTCATAAGGCATGTTTGGACACTTTTGGAGAACATGCATTTCATTGCAGAGAGCTTCCAGGTTTTAAATACAGACATGATCTTGTTAGAGATGTTCTTTTTGATGTACTCAGACGTGCATGTATTGCTGCTAAGAAAGAGGCGCCTGTGAATTTTTTAACTGATCCACGAGAGGGAAGATCGACACTTAGGCCTGCTGATGTCTTGATTTTTGGGTGGATAGGAGGGAAACATGAATGTGCGGACCTTACAGGAGTTTCTCCACTGGTGGGATTGAGGAGTGGAGCTTTTACAGCAGGACATGCTGCCCTTAAAGCTGCTTCAGCCAAAGTGGGTAAGCATGAGAAAGCATGTATTGAGAATCAACATGCCTTTATTCCCTTTGGATTTGATACTTTTGGATTCTTAGTACCAAAAGTTGTGTAGCTTCTTAAAAGAGTCCAAAAAGTTATGAATAGTAATGTTATGGCTCCCAAGTGTATGGATGTTGTATTTCAGAGGATTGGATTTGCTATCCAAAAAGGACTAGCGGCGCAACTTGTTGCCCGCCTGTCCTCTTCTTCAATGTAAATCTTTTCATGATATATAACATTAAATATGAAAAAAATATATTCTTAATCATACTGATGTTCTATAGATCCCTCTCGACTTCCTATGCAAGAGAAACAACCTCAACCTCAAGCATCTTCATGTTTTCATGAAACATTCCAACACACTCTTTGTTCCAGATACATAGTTCATCTTTAACTTTTTCAGGCTTCCTATAGACCACATACATTGGGTTTCCTTCAATTGCTTCATTCCAAGCCTTTTGTACAACATCTTTAAAACCTTCACAATCAATCAGGAATTGATGAATCTGAAGGGTGTACATTTCTTGAATTTGGAATCATCTAACCTAACAACCATCTAGTTATGATCATTGTCAATGTAATAGAAATTAGCCCCCCTAAGACTTAGGGAAAGAAATAACAAACTGCTCATTCATAAAAACTCTACCAATTATAGGCATTACCATCTTCTCCCCTTTCCTCCTATTTTCCCAAGTAAATTTAGAACCATTAATGTCAAGTTCAATAACTTTGTTACACCCAATGAAACTATTGAAATATTGCATTACTCTATAAGAATGTTGAACCCCACCTAACTTATGAGATGAACATCTCACCACATGATAATACTCCATCATAATAACTTGAATCCCCTTAGCTCTCCTCAAAATTCTAGCAAGAACATACCACAAAGACATTCTCATATTATCAGAAATTTTGGCCAAAAACAACAATGAGCAAGAAATATTTATCAGCATAGGTGACCCCACAAGCCAACAACTCATCAATTTCTTCAAGAACTTGAATGTCAATATTGTTCCTACTCCACATGATAACTACATGACCAAGAGAGTTTTTGGAATTACTTGAGACCCATCTACAACCATTTCAGACGTTATTGATTGCCTTCACTATTTTCTTCCTCCTCACTTTGGTTTCAAGGAGACAAGTAATACTCACATCATTCTTCTAGACAATTTCATGAACTGCCGCATGTTGTCTTCCTATTTTGTTCATCCCTCAAACATTCCATGAAAGAATGCTAATAGGTTCAACCATTGCTCGAAGACCATTCGGAGGCCACCCTAAATTTGTATCCATCGACACCTCTTAGTAGATTTCTATGTCTGCTACCACCATTGCTCCACCCTTCTTCATTATGAATCGAGGGAGGAGTTTATCACTGGGGAACGACCACAAGGGAATCTTAGGGCTACTTACATTTGTAAAAATTTGAACGGAATTAATTTGAATACCTTTCCCTTCACCATGAGGACAATCATAGAAGGTTTCTGATTCATTAGGATTCTTATCCCTCACCACATTTTCCTCTTCATGGGTCTTATTTTAAAAAATAACACATTCACGTTGCTTTTGACCAAAAGTTCCACAGTTCTTGCAGTACAGAGGAAGCCACTCGTACTCAATTCTCACTGAATCCTTAAACCCATCATCACTCACCAAACTAACTTCCTTCGGGAAGTATGACGAGGCAGGTATCAACACGTGAATTCTTGCAAAATCCAACCTCTTCAGCTACCTAGTTAGTATGTCTTGCCTCAAAGGGGTACCCATACAAATGATGATAAAGACTTCCTCATCCCACAGTTCCAACCGCTAACCATGAATACAAATCAACACTAGAACCTCCACTAGCTTCATCTTTTCCAACGGCCCACCCTTTTCCATTTCTTTAGAAACAATGGCTTGCCTGCTACAAACCAGGGCCCATCCTTTAGGATACACTCATGTCCTCCAGATCAGAGAACTGGATGATAAGGAACTCATTTCCTCTAAAAAATATATCAAAACTAGACTCACAATTCTAGATCAACACATGATGCACGTGTAACATCAGCCAGTGTGGCTTCATCCCAATAACATATCCAACGACAATGTTCTTCCATTTATCTACATTCCATTCTGCAATAGATCTGGAGTGTCTCATGGCTCCATCAACGAATTCAATCTAAAGCTTCTTTAGAATCAAAGCATCATCCTCCTCATAGATAGATAGATCTACCCATCCTTACTTCCCTTCCACCACCAGGATTTCATTCCTCCATCTTCGGTCCCTTTGTTCCCTAGGAATCATAGGAGGGATTACATTATGGATCTAAGGCCCACTCCTCCTAAATTGAGGCCCTCCATTTCTACTCAAAGCAACTCCTCTCGGCTGAGGCTCTCTAGAGTCACCATCTCCCTGGCGATCGCCACCCCTGGAACTAGCACGCTAACTAGCCATTTCTCATATTATAATCTTTTTTGTCAACAATGTAAGTTACAACTACAAAATAAGAAGAAAACAATAATGAATTATATTCAACAATATGATAAAATTACGACAATATGATAAAACTAAGAAGTAATTTTATTAAAATATGTGATAAAACTAGGACAATGATTGATAGTTGAATGATTAAATAAATTAACTAAGAAAATAAATAGATCGAACTAATCAAAAATGTATATTCAACAATATGATCAAACTAGGACAATGAGTTTCATATCCACTACCTACATTCACTCACTCACGCAATAAAACAACCATAAATCATATATATTAAAGCCAAACAATATCCAATAACCAAACTATAAATTACAATGACAAACTAAGAAGAAAACAATTCCTAACTTTATTTCAATAAGCTAAAAATCTAAAACATCTCGCTCCTCAATAATGGAATGAAAATTTATTATGAGTGTTCATTGTTCCTAAATTCACTAGGGTATAAAAATTCTAGATTTACCTAAACTAATTGTATGATAAACTCATCCTCAAGTAGGCGGGTCTTATTGCGTTACAGTTAAAGATCTAAACCCAAGCAAAATATACTAAAAATGGCTTTTACCTAATTCATAAAAAGAGATTGACAAGGATAGATTGATTGATAATGAAACCATTCACCTCTTCTACAAGAAAAATACCCCATTGATAGCCATCAAGCTCGATTTTGAGAAAGCATTTGATTAAATAAACTGGGATTGTCTTATCAAAGCTTTAGCCGGCTATGGATTCCCAAAAACTTGGAATACCTGGATTCATGACTGTATCTCAACCAACTTCTTCTCACATTTCAAAAATAAAAATAGTCTCAGACAAGGAGATCCATTATCACCTTACCTCTTCATCATTGTGTCTTCTCTTCTCACTAACATGATCAAACTTGGAACAGCTCAGGGTCTCATCTCTTCACCCCAGGATTGTCAGGAGAACATTATCCAATTTGCTGATGATACCATCATCCTAGTCACACCAGAAGAAAATACCATCATTAACACCATTTGTATCATTGGCATTTTCTCATATATTTTGGGCCTAAAGATCAACCTCTATAAATCCTCCATCTTTGGGGTGAACACAACACAAGCTTCTATAAAGAAATACAAATACCTCCTCAAATGCAAATTAGAGGACTTTCCCATCAGCTATCTTGGGCTGCCTATAACTCCTCTAAATATTACCCACACCATCTGGAATCCTATCATAAACAAAATCAACACTAGATTAAACTCATGGACAAATAACTTCTGCAACCTTGTTGGATGCCTCACCCTTCTTAACAACGTCATCACTTCCATCACCACCCATTTTCTGAGTTGCATCCCTTTACCCACCAAAACCAAAAATGTGATCAAAAAAATTTGAAGGAACTTCCTATGGAACCACCACAATCCAAACGATTCAAACAATAAACACTTCCATCTGGTCGATTGGAACACCATCACAACTCCAACTAAATTTTAAGGATGGGGCATCATTGATATCAAAACTCATGCTTTATGTCTTGTTGCTAAGATTCTCAACATTCTCTCAAACAAAGACAATAAGGTGTGGAGTCTCTTAATAGTTCAGAAATACTACCAAAATACTCCACCATGGCATAAAACCAGAAACAACATCTCATCACCTATTTGCCGGTATATCAACAACTTGCACCTGATCAGAAACCTTATCTATACCCCTCCACATAGACACTATAAGATTAGATTTTGGGAAGACCCTTGGTATCATCACAACTCCAACAAGAATCTTCACCCTCACACTCACACTCCCATTCCTAGAAATATGACTTCCATGAACATTGCAAAAGCCCTCAAGCTTCTCACCAGCAATAGAACAAATGCACTCAAGAGATATCTCCTTACCTTCATTAACAACAAAAAATTGAGAGACATCATCTACGAGCTGGAGAACAACACCAACAACAAAATCTCCTGGAAATGGGGTCATGATTATACACCAAAAGCATCCTACGCCTTTCTATCCTATAGAGGTCTTTTATCAAACCATACTCATATTTGGAAGACCAAATGGCCACAAAAACATAAAGTCTTCTTCTGGCTAACCTTACATAACAAACTCCTCACTGATCACAACATCACTCGTAGAGGTTTCTTAGGAACCACTAGAAGCTACTTTTGCAATAAAGATGCAGATACTACTGAACATATCTTTATTCAATGCAAGTTTATAACAACCAGCTTCAAAAACTTCTATGCAGATTATTCCAAAATTCATAATCTCTTGATAGAACTAAATAGTGTAAAACCACTTACACAATTTTTGGAATTAAATACAGAAGATATCCTAGTCAATATCCTTTGGAATGTCTAGGTGGAAGAAATCAGAGAAAATATAATAACTCCAACAGACACATACAAAATATTTTTTCTAACATTTTACTGGACCTTGCAACTCTCACTTCATGCAGGATAGACCACAACTTCCACCAGGGTGAACCAAGCTAATGATTACTCAGAGAACTTCTTTGTTGGTAATGGTGATGGAGGTATCTACACCTTGAAGGAAATCCTCAAAGATGGATCAGACTTCTTATGGAGATGTACCTGATTGTATTACACTTTATTAGCTTTATTTTCTATTGTTGAGGTTTGTTTAAGGGGTGCCTCCCCCACGGACATATCGTAGCTTTACCATCTGCATGTTTTCACCAATATCATTAGGTTGGGATGGTTTTATACCCAACATCAGTTTATCTTTGTGCTTGCAGTCGTAGTTTAGTCTGTAAGCTAACATTATCTTTTTAATGCATGAACTTTCCTAAAAAAGATTGATTGATAGTTTGACATATTAAATAAATTAACTAAGCAAGTGAATGGATTGACCTAATAAAGAAATTGTATTAAAAAATATGATAAAAATAGGACAATGATTGTTAGTTTGATTGATTAAATAAACTAACTGAGCAAGTGAATAGATTGAACTAATCAAAAAATCATATTCAACAATATGATTAAACTAGTACAACAAGTTTCTTCTCTATTACCTACATTCACTCCCTCATGCACAACACAACCATAAACCATATATATTAAATCCAAACAATATCCAATAACCAAACTATATATTACTATGACAAACTAAGGATAAAACAATTCCTAACTTCATCTCAATAAGCTAAAAATCTATAACATCATGTTCCTCAATAACGGAATGAAAATTTAATATGAGTATTCATTGCACCTAAAATTCACTAGGTTATAAAAATCCTAGATCTACCTAAGATAGTTGTATGAAAAACTAATACTCAAGCATACGGGTCTTATTGCATTATAGTTAAAGATTGAACCCAAAGAAAAGTATATTAAAAATGGCTTTTACCAAATTCATAAAAAGAGATTGACAAGTATAGGTTGATTGATAGTTTGATTCATTGAATAAATTAGCTATGCAAGTGAATAGATTGAACTAATCAAGAAATTATATTCAACAATATGATAAAACTAGGACAATGATTGGTAGTTGGATTGATTAAATAGATTAATTGATCAAGCGAATAGATTGAACTAATCAAGCAATTATATCCAACAATATGATCAAAATAGGAGAATGAATTACATCTCCAATACCTACATTCACTCCCTCATGCACTAACACAACTATAAATCATATATATTAAGGCCAAACTATATCCAATCCTTAAATAATGAGGATTTTTTATAGACATATATCATCCTAGGTTCGTCTTCATGTTATCCAAGGGGTCATCAATCCATATTCTTAGAGACCACTAATAAGAAGTTTTCATTCAGGAGGTCAATGCAAATGAAATCTATATTCTTAACATTATGTTTCAATGTTTTTTAAGTCTAAAGTTGAATTATCATGAAAACAAATAGATCAAATAATATTGCTAGTAATAATCAATTCATAGATAATAAAATCTATTCACTGGAGATACAAATAAAAATAACAAGAATGGGCGATATGATTACTCTTTACATCCAAATAAATGAATCTAGTATCACCTCATATTCATTGTAAAAAGGAAGAGAGAGAATAGTAGCGCATAGATAAAGTAGCAATGTCTATAAGCATACATGCGGTGTGTGTCACTACTTCTCTAACTATTGATTTAGTCATCTATGTCAAACTCTAGAAGTTTGTTTTTGTCTCTCTCCAATGATGTTCAATGTTTAATATGGTGTTTTAAAGGGAAATTTCTCCCCTTTCTAGATTCTTTTCTAGTATTTTGATATTGTGATCTACTCTTTCAAGTAGATATGACATCATGTAATGATTGTATGGTACTTTACTGTTGATTTTTAGAGATCCAATAGTCCATTGAGTCAAGGCCCAAACAATTAGATATGTCATAGCACATATTACATTTGTATTAATTACACACCAATATCATTTGAATCACTCAATTTTGAGTTAGGATGTGAAATCAAGAAATTTTTTATTTACTTGATATATTTTTCATGTCAGTTGACTGGCTTGGGAAGTCGGTCATCTAGGATCAAAGATGGAGTATGTACATGGTGACAGCTAATTGGTTGGTTGTGCCAATTGATTGTCTCACACATCATCAAAATTCTTGCAGAAGAGTTGTCATCCGATCCACTAGGTCATGCCAACCAGTTATCTGACCATCATACATGAAGTGTGAAATTTCCCATTTGGAGGTGGTAAAAATTGCATGTTGATTGGTTGACTTTTTGTTGTATTATTGCTAAATGAAACTTAACATCTAGTCAGGTAGAGGTGCTAGATGATCAAAAGGAAGCTTCAAAAGTTAGTTTACACTTGTTTTCATTTATTGATCTTCACCACAATTTCTGAAGTTGGTAATTGAGGATTTGACTTCTTTATTTATTTCTTGGGTAATTAGTGAAGGGTTTGAGACTTCTCCTCTTTTCATTGCACCAATCATGCAAGTAAAATATAAAAATACATTAAATACCAAATAAAGTTCTTACTTAGTTGAAATCCTAATATAATTAAAAACATAAGTAAAGTATAATATAATAATAAAGAATTACATAATATGCAACAAAAAAAATGAAGAATTAACATTCATCAAGGATCTAACTTTGAGAACAGTATTAGGGAAAATCCACATGATGACCTTAAGTCAACATGATATTTATATCTAGAGGGTTTTAGTCAAAGGGATGCAAATGCCAAAGAGAATCAATAGAGTTGGGGAAAGCGTGACATGAGGGATGTCTTTGGGATACGGCTCTCCTGCATGCGTGTAGGCCAACAAGTCCATATTCTTAGATGTGACAAACCCTAGCTGCCTAAATCACCTAAATCACCAAAGCTTGTCCCTACAAGGTCAACTTCTTATCATGCACTTCTATTATGCAACTTTTCCCGCGATACCCACTCATCTTTGGATTTCAATTTCAATAGCATGATAGATTATATTTAGAGGGAGTTGGAATTTTGATATAGGATGATTCTAACTATGACGTCAATGTGTTTTGAACTAGAGACCACGTGGTAAAAAACTAAGGACTTGAACTAGAGGCATGTTGGTAAAAAAAAAGATCTAACATTTTTGGTTTCCTATATGTGGAATCTAGGAATATTTCTTACTAATTGGACAACCACAACTTGAAGTTTAGAGCTTTTGAAGCCACAACAACTTCCTCTCACATAGAGGAAGCTTGATTTTTATATTATGTGAATATTATAATAAAGTAAAAAGGCAAACACTCTTCATTAAGATCCCCTTCAAGTGGATATGACCAAGGGGAACCATTAAATAAATTGATGAAAAATTAATTCATACTTTTTTCTCAATTCAACATCTCTCCAACCATGCTTCAAGAAATAGAGAATGAATACATGTATTCAACCTTTTACTTCCCCCTCCATCAAGAATATAGACCAACCACTAAAAAGATGAGACATTCCCTTTCATCCCAACTTAAGATTTACTCTGATGAGTAAAGATGTAGGTATCTATTGTGGGGTAGTTAGTTATCCAATTTTCATTTTATTTTTGTGTTTATCCTAAAAACACATGCTTTTGCTAACATTTTTCACTGTTAATTTATATTTGATGTTATGCTTCATATTTTAGGTGGATTAATTATTCTTTGTCTAAAGGAGTCATGACCTTGTAACATTTCCAAAAAATTAAAAAATATTGTTAATATTTGGATATATAACTTCCTAAAATATTTATCTTGTATGTAATTTTCTTTTATTAAGATGGAAGACTTAATGTTTATCTTCACTTACTTAAACGATCATCACATACTTCCATAGAAAAACAATTTATTTTGAAATAGGAGTTATTGTTGTTCAATATAACTTAATTCATGCAAGAATATAATAAATCTCTATAAACTAATTAAGATTGACTTCAATACAATCTTGATTAATCAATTGGTACCTGTATGCACAACTTTTGAAATGGAATCATGTATGATTATTGAAATAATCACACATACACCCCTTAACTTCATGAACTGGAGATAGAAAAAAAATTGAAACCTATAAAAATAGCAATGAAGTACACCCTTGAATGACTAATTAAGAATAATACATATTGATGATTAGTAGGTAGAGTTTAATATCATTACTCTTGACCAACTAGATTAGGCTGTAGGGTTTGTTTTCTTGTTGAAAAATACACTTGTAGAATTATTAAACATCTGAGAGAAAGAAAAATATGTAATATTTCTTTCTAAATAATTAACATACACAACACTTCTTAATGACTTAGTTAAGATGACCATGCAATGGATTTTCTTATAGTAAAATGCTTGTACAAAAATTTGTGATAGCATAAGATGTATTTTATTTTTCAAGTTTAATGATTGCATCCCAATTTGATCTGTTAATTGATTCTTATATTCAATTTTTAGTTAATGAATGAGGAGCATTTATTTGAATATAACTAAGTCAGGTAAATCCAAGGGCTTAATATTTTATAATTAATAATAAATTACACGTTCATAAGTCAATATATCACATGGGATCAAATATAAAAACAGAAATGCTCAGATCTTGGTTTGATAATAAGGAAAAGGGTATGTCTGAGTATATTTATTGTTTCTAAATTTTTTTAACTAACATACTCCATTGTCTCTATGTTTTTATAGTTGTTTCTATAATTATTTAAAAACATACTCCATTGTCTTTATATTTTTGTATTAGATCATGAATGTTTTTATATATTTCCTGCTATTTAAGTTTCTCAGGAATACCCAAATGCAAAAGAGGGATCTAAGACTTCACTATATATGAGAATTAATTGAATACAAATAATAAAAACCCATAAGAAAATCAATCAAGAAGGTATCCAATGGCCATATCAAAATGTTGTAAACTTCCACGTGTTGACTAGGAGTCTAAATGTTTGGATAGAGAGACTTAAACATGAGAAACATAATATTCTTATTGGTTGAATATTCATCCACTTGATGATTGGGCCAACATCATCTTCATGCACTAATTACCTCATAACATGGAACCTTAAGTACCAAAATGATAAGTATCATCCATAGGAAGCAAGGGAGGGGGTCCACCATTTTAAAAGAGGGGGTATATTGAGAATAATTTCTAAGATTTTATATTGAGGATCAATACATTCATTGATTCGAAGAGAATTGTCTCTACTAGGTTGAACTCATATTGATCTTTTAGACAACAATGAACATTTGAATGAGATTGGTTTTACACATTGTAGGATTAAATGGAAGAACAATTGTTTTTACTAAACCAAGTGTGCCTCCATTTTCATTTCTTTTATGGTTTGTATTTTCAATATATTTACAAGTAAGGGAAACAAGAAACCACTCTCTATCAACTGAGATAACTAAAAAAGAGAAACTATACATGTAACAAAGAAGACATGATTCAAAAAATAACTTCCTATATCCATCAAACTTACCAAAATAACACTCACATCTCTTGATTATCTAGAAAAAGTTATATTTTTACTTTTGTGCCATATAGAATCAACTAATAATGCACTAGTTATCTTTGCTTCGTGTCTAGTCATCATATATCTTGTCAACATGTGATAATTCTTCCATAGACAGATTTAAAGTGCTTCCATAATTTTGTAGAGAAGGAATATAAATAGAATAAGTTATTATGATATATTCATGTTCATAACACAAAATATACCTACACACATAGGAAAAGACAAAATCCTTGAGAACATCATGGGTATGAATCAATGCAAAATAATCTTCATACTAGGATAAAAATTCTTCTTGGAAGGTTGTTAGACCAAATTTAGCGAGACCACTTGACCTCTTCAACACTCTCGTGATAAACATTTCATGCAACTTTGAGTTTTTAATTATTATCTCTGACTAAAACAATATTGGATTTGTTATTATGGCCTCTCAATTATTGAAGATAATAATAACATCACTAGAAGCAAAAATATTAGGGAACACCCATGTACCATCCATGTTACATTCAACAACTTCACAAAATTCACCCTTCTAGATTGATCAATATTTATCCTCAATAACAATAAACACGTTTTTACCTTGATCACACCAAGGATCCATCTCCAAATGAAAGTTTCAACCACTACCTAGTTTGACCTCAAAGTCATTGAATTGTTCATCTCTGAAGGATTCTGCATGCCTAGGCAGATCTCAAATACAAAAAAAACCAAAGTCAGGTCAAGGGGAAGAGAGAAGGGCAATTGACATTGTATTCAATCCAATCCTCCCTCCCTATCCTTGTATTCATTCCTAGAACTGCTACTACTACCCTTCGAGTATGCCTCCTATGCTTACCACTCACTGTAGGTCTTGTAAGAATTCTTTTCCATAACCAAGAGCTACCTAGCATAGATTTACATCACCACATAAAGCATCTACAATGTATCTTTCATGGATCCACTTTCCTATTAAGAGTCATTGTTTATGGACAAGATGCATCGATTCATGATCAAGTCAGCATTAAACCAATCATTGATATGTCTAATTCCAAGGGCCCCTTCCTCTTTCATCTTAAATACATGGTCCTAAGAGGCAGTGTGAAGCTTTTCCTATTCCTCAACATCTACGCAACAAGAAGTTTCTAAAATGTTTCTCCAAATATTTAATAGTGGATCTAGGAATAGGTAGAGGAACACCAGAATATGTAATATAAAGAGAGTAGAATTCATTAATTTGAATGTACCAACCATTGACAACAACTTACTCTTTTGGGAGTTTACTTTCATCCTTACCTTATCTATACTAGGCAAATGTGAGTTCTTTGTTAATTTTCTAGACAAGAAAGGTAACCCAAGGTACCTAACATGTAAATGCTCCAACCTGATATTCATAGTACTCACAATTCTATCATCAGTGATATTCTCACTTAAGGAAACTAGCTCTTGCTAGAGTTTAAATTCAAAACCAAGACTTCACCAAAAAGATGGAGAACCTCCTCAATATATTTAGCATTAATATTATTTTCCTTAGAAAGAATGACATATCATCAAAAAATATAAGATGAGGTGCACCAAATTTATTTGATGCATTAAAGTCCAACTATCATGTACTCCACATCATATTTTATCAAAGAGCTGAAGCCCTACATAGAAATTTCAAACATGTAAGGTTCTACATGGTCATACTTTAAAAATACCATTAGTAGCCTTGAATGGTCTAGAAGGTACATTGATAAGCATTTGGAAGGAAGTAGAGTCAAAATATGAATTAATCCACTTAATCAAAAGCCAAAAAATCCCATCTGCCTCATAATGAACAAATCATACACCTTAGATAGGTCATCCTCAATGCGCAACTTAGGATTACCAAACTGATCAGAAAAAGATCTAAGAACTTCATTGGCCAACAAAAAGTATCAGAAGTCTTCCTTCCTATGATGAAAGCCACCAAGTTTGAGTCAATAATAGGTGGAAAAAACTTTATTAGCCAAATTTTGTGACAATTTATAATTTCTATTACACAAATAAATGATTCACTAGACTTTGATATATTCAACTACACTACTCTTTGGAATCGGGTAATAAATGTTCTATTACTTTGTTTTAGTAACTTTGAAATATCAAAGAAGTTTAAAACAACCATATCACATCATCCTAGACAATATCCCAAGTATTATTTAAAGAAGTGCACATTATACCAATCAGGCCAGGGTGACTTGTTGTATTTGAGACCATCTACTATTTCCTTCATTTCTTGTTTAGTCACACATCTACTAATATTGTTAGCTTGTTCCTTAGAAATCCAAGATACATCCCACTCTTTTCTCTAGTTTGTCATATTAGTAGAGTTAGAATTGTAGAGACCTTCATAAAAATACACAATATGTTCCTAGATGATATTTTAAGTACAAACATGAACATTATCAACATTGATAAAGGAAATATTATTTATATATCCTTGATTCTTCATAAAAGTATAGTTCTTTTTTGGTATATCAATCAAATCCTTTTAGTCATAAGACCGTCAACTTCTAATTAACCAAACTCTCTTCAAGTTTAGTTCAAAAGACTCTTTTCTAACAATACAAAGTTTGTTTGACAAATTAGTATCTAGGGGATTTTCATCCACTTTCATTTTCAACTTAGGATATTCCATTTCAAGTTTCCTAGTAGCAGATGTGTAATTCCCAATAGAATCTTCATTCCACTTCATAAGAAAATTTTATAGCTTATTTCATTATAATATAGCTTGTACATAGGAGGACCAAAAAAATTGTACATTACCATCCTAATTTGACAATATTTACAAACCCATAGTTCTTTACCTATCATTAGTGAACCTAACTGTGCACCTTATCTCACCATCTTGGACAAATTAACCTTAACAATTTTGTGATCACTATATATATTCTATATATATGGGACCATGCTTCACTAAAGCAATCTAGAACTTCAAATTACTAAAATATTTATCAGTATTTGAAAAAGTAGAATTATCATTCTTCTTCTAGATATCCCAGGTGAAGAAGGGTCCTTGAGTAATATTTATAAATAATTATCTATATTTATCAAATCATTAAATCTATGAGTTCCCAAATGTTCACAATTGAGTCAAAACGTGTTAAAATAATCAAGGACACACCACGATATGTCAATATAGTTAGATACAAGATAAAGATCACTTCATAGATCTTTTTTATCTTAACTATAATTCATTCCATATACAATAGATAGATGAAAAGTAATATTACGAAGTTACACATCACATGGAAAGAGTTGTAAACTATTAAATATTTTCTTAATTCTAGTAGACTCATATTCTAGAAAATTATAATTTTGAAAAAATAGTAAATTTCCTTTATAGATATATGGGAAGAATTTTTCCACATTTATTGCATAGCATCAATCAACCCAATGACACTGACAAGAGATCCTAGGATAATAACTATATCACTCTTTGCAATATTTATCCCCTCTTAGAAATGAAGTAATTTTTATTAGCACCCTTAATGTTCCAAGAGGTAATAGAAAATGTAATAATCTTTAGGCGTTCTACTCAGGGAACTAATGAACTCAGTAATACAACCTTCATCTTCCCCTTCTTGTAAAGATTCAAAATGGAAAACTTTTTTAAAGGTCTGATATGATTTTATGAGAAACACAAAAAAATTATAAACTTTAGGAGGATTTCTAACTTCCTTCTATTGGTCTTGACAACAAAAAAACCATTGAACACCAAAGAAGTATGAGTATTAGTATTATTGGCATATAGATTTGGATAAGATATAGAATTTTCCTCTAGATTCATATCTTCAATTTTAGAACAACATCAAATGTCAAAACAAGGTTAGGTACCTTAGTAGTTTGCTTCAGTACCTAGACTTTTTGACTTGTCTACTTCTCAACATTTTTAGGTACTTTAGTACAGAATAAGTCTTCATGACAAAAGTTTACACAGTACATACGCTTACAAGGATGCCACCCATATTCCATATGCACCAGGTTTTCTACTCTATCGTCACTCATAATAGAAATATTCTTTGGATACTTTGATTCTACCAACATAACAACCTTCATACGAGCAACTCTAACCTGCTTAATATTCTACTAGAAGATTCCACCACACTATATAGGAACCAATATAAGATAACATATCATTGTCCCATAATTCTAGAGGTAAATCAAATATCCCAATCCACACTATAACTTCTGTCATACTCAACTTCTATAATGGCTCCAACTATTCCCCTTCTTGATTATAATAATGAACCACATACCTCTTTCAATTACAAACTTCATATCTTCATCATAGGAGACATTGACAATGAAGAAGCTGTTTCCTCTCAATTAACCTCAATGAGCTTGATTTCTCATAGCTAAAATATGTATTCAGCTAATGAGGGTCAATTAGGCTTCAAACCTATGATGCAGCATGAGACAGATCTACGCCATCTATCGAGGTTCTTCTCTACAATCATGTTTGGATAGATCAACTTCCCTTTAACAACCTTGATTTCCTTCTTTGATATCCATGAGGTATACTCTTTATTCTTCTTGGTGATGTTTTTAGTCCATGCCTTATGAGTTGAGGCTCCTGGGATGTTAGATGAGGCAATTGACTATATCTGATGTTCATCAACTTCCCACCAGCATGACAATCACTGTTAGGAAGGGATACCCTCATAGCGCTCCTCATCACCTCTTCCACACCTATCGTGTTCAAAAGAGACATCCTAAGGAAGTTACATGATGATTTTTAGGATAGGTTATGGATATATAAGAATGTCCAAAAATAGATATCATGTTTCTATTATCCATAAAGTAATAGTTGGGAACATCTAGCATAAGGAATAACAAGTTAACAATTTTAGAGATACCTACATATATACTTTATTGAAGGACTGGCTTATCTATCAAAAAAGGCAGTCCACTTTTATATTTTAATAAGAAGGGTATGACATATAACAATATTCTTTTCTATTGTAGGAAAAAAACAAATTGTGCTAGGTTATCATTTATTCATGAAATAGTGGTTCTTAGATATATACAACTCTAATTTCATCCTTCTAAAGATAAGTAATAGAAGTCATCAAAAGTAACTCATTAAGTTGAAACACTTATGTTGTTGGCTGAACATAGATTGAATCTATCATCAATATTAGGTGGAGGTATGAGGCTTTTGTGAAAAACAATTTATGAAATGCCAATACTAATTTAAAAATTTTGATCTAGAGGATATTGAGCCAGATTTTGAGATAAAGTCCAATATCTGAAGAAAGTCAAATGATGATGTCAAATACTAAGATGAATATTTAATATTTTTTATCAAAAAAATATAATATAAATATTTTTTAGGTACTCGACAGAGGATACACATTAAAGTCATGATCAATTTAGTGATGTCATAAACCAAGATGATGCGAACAGAAAATTGACTATTAGTAATATACTGAAAGAGAAGAAAGAATGTTGCACATAATAAAATCTCTTTAATGACTATTATATTTTCTTCTTATCTTTTGGATACTTGAAAGCTCATATACAAGTACATTGATGGGCATGTAATTGAACAATTCCATTCCACTGGAGATATTGTATCATTATACACTACATTAAGCTCTGATTATCAAATTCACATGCATACATATGTTCATATATACATATGCAAACATATGTATGTATATATATGTTGTATATTGTATCTAATGTTTTATTTTGAATGGATGATCAAAAGATAAGTAGTATTTGACAAGGTCTTGAAAACACACACACAAATATATATTATATTTTTTATTTATTTATCAAATTATGTATATATGTATGTATCTATATATGTATATATCTATATGCATATATACATACATATATACATGAACACACATATATATGTGTATGTACATATGTCTATGTATATATCTGTATATATATATACATATATATATATATATATATATATTTATTTATTTATACACACACACACACACACACACGGAGATATATATATATATATATATATATATATATATATATATATATATATATATATATATATATATATATATATATATATATATATATATAAATGCACTCATTTGTGTAGATCATATTGTACACTCAAGTGGTGTTTACATATAATAGTCAATTTTACGTGATTGATCTTTATTACTATGATTAATATAGACTACAAATAAATTTATAGCATATTTGAATGTTTATGACACATAAAAAACAACAACAACAAATATGAATCACATACTTTTTTCAAGTGTATGATATGTTTTACGTTTTTTATTTATGACCTACAAGTGTCTAAAAACTCAAATTATATATTTATAATATTCACATTATATATAAAAATATTAATAGTGGATTTTCGTAATAAGTATTCTTTAGAAAAAACTTTAGTGGTTGCCATGTATTTATGTTTAGAAGGATGAAATTCATTGGTAATCATATGCAAAATGTCTACAATGCTTTATAATATGTCACCACATTTATTCTATATCTAAAGTCATTGACATTATGCTTGTTACACAGTCAATTAAGGGTAAGGAAAGAAAGGGAGGGGAGAATATAAGACACCTAAGATAGTGTGTTTTGTTAAGAATGAGAAGGGTAAAATATGATTATCAATTATATAGTACAAAAGTATATTCCTTACAGTTTACACTACCTCTTTTTATATATTCGTTAAAGTTTACACTACCTCTTTTTATATATTTTAATGTTACCAACAATTTTTTTTGATCCATATATTAATATCCCTGTAGATTTCTCTAATTATCTACATTTTGGTTCATGTGTTCATGTTATAATTAGCTTTTTTCCAAAACATTCAAGTATTTTAAAAATTCCCTACCCAATTTAACCATGCATAATTGATTTTCATACAAGATTCTTGGAAAATTCAATTCTATAATTAGCTTTTTCTTGATAGGTTTTCATCCACTTTTGTTGAAGAGCATCCATACAACCTTCCATAAAGGCTTTCATCATTCCTTGTTTGCATTACATGCTTATCTGGGCATAAGTGGTAAAAAATATACACATATTGTTACCCTTATTCTAACTTTCCATACCATCACTTCTTCTATTATTGAATCTTTTCCCTTCCTCTAGTTTCATCCCCACCAGATAGTGCATTTCACTTGTCAAGATAATACTAGACATTAAAATTAATTTTGTTCTTTCCTAAAACCACAAATCAATATTGGAATTATTCTTTCCCTTTATACTTTATGCTCTACCTTCTCTATATCTGTTTCATATTCCTCCTTTCTCCTATCCCTATAGTGGTCTATCATTTCTCATGGTCAAGATCTTTTAAGGTAATGATAACTCACACAATATTGGTAAGGTGCTAGCTTGCTTTATGGTACTCTCATGACTTCTTCTCCTTCCCCTCTCATTTTCCATACACCGTTTTATTCCTTTCTAGTTTTTTTCTACTAGAAGCATTTTTAATTCCCCTTCCAATAAGGAAGTTGTGTGCATTACATTTTATTTGGTTTAAATAAAAGAAATTTTATGTCTCTTTGGAAAATTCATCAAAATTTAAATGAGACATTGCTAGTTCTCATCGAAGGTACTTTTTAAGTTTACCTACCCAGCCACCAACTTAAGCTCTTAGAAGGTAAAGTTGGTCACAATAAAGGAGATCTATAAAAACATGGATAGGACATCATCCAAACACAAACTCTAGGAAATGGAACTCACCCCAAAAGACACCAAAAAAACCCTTTAGAGGCGATATGAAGGTCCTACTCACCATATAAAGATCCTTTAGAAGGAGAGTGTCCCTCACATATATATGATGCCATTTCAATCATAGTCTTGTGCCTGGTTGGGTTGATATTCAAATCAATAGAGTTCATTGGAAGTTTCTCTTCTTATGGAACGAAAATGGGTACCTAGTCTTCTATTTGGATTGGATGGTGTTGATCTTAGATCTCAGAGGTCAGTAGGGAGAGTTGTCAAGTACAAATGTGGAAAAATCCCTACTCCTCAAGATGTAAGCAGAAGGGTCACATGTATCACGGATGCCTTAACACTATAACTCTCTATTCTTGTGGTGACAAAGGACTTTTTTTGCATATATATGTGTTACAACCCCAATTTTTGGGTTCCTTTGGTGAGAAATGTAATTTCTCATATTAAAGAAATTGGAACAAATAATGATATAATTTGTTGTGAATAAATGGATTTCATTTACAATAGCCTTGATGATTGTGTTGTGGGCTTTATTGGTTATTGGGCCCAATAACAAGGAAATTCAATTAGTAAATGAATAATTGAGTTTTTGAGAAAAGAAAGGTGTGGAAACCTCTAGAAGGAAAAATAACTTAATCCAAAGGTGGATTTCGTGCCACATGGATTCCTTGGGTCCCAAGGAGTTCAAAGTTGCAAAGATAATGCAATAAGAAAAGAAAAGATCAATTAAGTTTTTCCTTGTTAAGAAAGAAATTGAAAATAATGATAAAATGTGGAAAAAAATGTGGAAAAAGATATATTTGAGTTATCCTTGGTGGATTTTCGTATCCCAAGGATTCCTAACATTAAAAGGAATACCAATGAGGAAAATAATAGATAAATAAAAAGAAATCCTCAGAAAGAGATATTTTAATAAGAATAAAACAAGATAATGAAGAATAATGCATTTAGATGCATCTAGAAGGATAATGAGTATCCAATAAAAAGTATTTCGAAATAATAGAGTTTCTTGGTATCCAAGGAGTCCCAATGATGAAAGAGGAAAGAGAAAATACCTATAAAAGAAAATAAGAATATAATGTGAATACATTATTAAAAGATTATGTGGTATTGTTAAAAAGGAAATAGTTTCTACTAAAGGAAAATAGAAATTCGTGCCAATGGTTTAAAAAGCAAGAATAAAGAGAATAAATGAGAGGAATTTCGAATTCCTAACTATCCAAGAAATAAGAATATCAAAGAGGTTATTAGGAGAGAGAAGAATACTTCTCCTTGAAGGAATGTGATTCCTATTAGAAGAGGGACTTCGTTTCTTTGTGGGAAATCCATCTTACGACTTTGTTGACCCTCCCCTATATAAGGGGAAGACCTGGGGTGGAGTCCAGAGGGATTCCATGCAACTATATCTCCCTTCTTCTTATTTATTGCATGCAAAACCCTAACGAGGGTGTAGTTCTATCCCTGGAGCAACATGGGTGTGTTTTGTTGTCTTGCTTGAGGCGGGAAACCTCCACGACCTCCCAAGACCGATTGGCTACCGCCCCAACGACCTCGGCTTCGCGCAACTGCAACTACATGGCTGCAACGGCGGCCACACATGGCAGGTCGAGTGCTCATGCACTAGCCAGCTAAACCATGACCTGGGTGGTGCGACTCAGGGTAGAGTAGCTTGGGCGGCCAACGACGGCAGTCCATGAGCTCGGGAGAGGAAGGGGGGCACCCACGTGGGCTGCAGATCGACGCCTAGGGCAGCAACCCTCGTGCTGCCCAAGGTTGAAGAAGGGAGTGGCACATTGGACATTTCTGCCCTCCGCATTCTAAGGAAGCCGATCACTTAACTGAGGGCATTTCAGACATTTCAAAATGTTTCCAACATAACCAAGCAACGTTGCATGGGACGAAGTGACGTGGCGCCCTCCGATTGGCCCAAAGTAAGTGAATTTTGCTAAATTCATATCTCATTAACCGTAGCTCGGATAGATGCACATTATTCACGAATTTTGATCAGGAGAACTCAACAAATGCAATAAAAATATATTTGATGCCTAATTCTGATTGTAATTCGAAAAGTAATGGAAGTTATTAACTTTAATATAATGATGATCAAGAAACCCTATTTTGATATGATTAATGTGATTAGTAGGGTTTAATTGATGATTAAAGTTGATATTAACCTATTAATCGTAAAGAGATACATTAAGGTTGAAAAATATGAATTTTGCACAATTTAGGGTTCCATATGCTTTAATGAACCTTAAAACCCAAATATTGGTAAATGAGACTCTTAATGGCTTCAATTACTCAAAATCGTGAATAAAGTTAAGATATGATGATTTTAAGCTATTTTGAGTATAAAAGTTCCTAATTGTGGATAAATACCCTTAATGTAGAAATTAGGGGTTTCTAGTGGATAAAAGGTAGAGTTAATGATAAATAACGTTCATATGAGTATTAGAGCATAATGAACTATGAATTGATGATAAAATAGCATAATAACTTTGTCATAGATTAAAAAGGATAAAAATGGTAGCTTTAATGTAAAAGAGGCTTAATGGACTTAATTGATGGTTAATTGTGCATTAATTTGGAATTAAGGTTATATGTTGTTAAAAGGTAACCTTAATAACTTTTGTGAAGGGTAGATGAGAAAATTAGGGTTTAAGAGAGTAAGATGGAATAAAACCCTAATTGCAAAGTAAACCCTAAAAAGAGGAAGAAACCCTAAAAAGGAATAGAACCATAAGTAGCAAGATGATTTGGATAGATTTTGATAAAAAGGAAATTGAATGTAATTTCAGGATTCTTGCACTTACTTGATTGGATGACTTGATTGATTGGATTGAATGGATTATTCTATCTCAAATCCGCCTGACATGTATGTGGTTAATTATGGTTAATCACATTAGTTTCCCAAGGTTTTTCCAAATGTTTCCTCGTATTGAATGCAATCTAAACAGTTGGATGTTCATACTTGCAAAATTATAAAGTCACTATGGTTATCAAAATTATAAAGAAGTGTGTATTCTCACACCTACATGCCACCCTGATGGATGATGCCAAAGGTCAGGTCCAGGAGGGCAGACCCATGGGCACCATAAGTGGTGACCCCAGGCACCAAGCTCAGGAATGAGAAGGTGGCCTATGATATTGCATGACTAGAGGGCACCATGAGTGGTGACCCCAGGCACCAAGTTGAGGATTGAGAAGGTGGCCTTAAGTCATTGGCAAAAGAAACCCTAAGGTGGGTATGCCAGGGTTACAACACAAGTGATGGAGAATGTCATACTGAAAAGCATAAATTGGCTTGTTAATTAACTTGATTGTGATAGTTAGATTGTTATCCATATGTGAAAATTTTTGGTTGTCCCCACATTCCGGCATATTCCGATATGCTGACCGATGTTTTGTTTGTTGGCATTTTAGGTACAAGCTTGAAAAGGACAAATAGTAAAGTGGCATATGTGAAATTAATTAAGACTTAAAGTACAAAGGAGGACTAGTTACCGTAGACTCCTGATGTGGATAGATGTAGATATCCCAGATTTGAAAAAGGTATGCAAAGTTTTATTTTGAACCAGTTTTCAGTTTAGTTAGTAAAATCTGTTAATTGTTATTGATTATTTTTCGAACCTTTGATCCTGTTAATTGGGATAATGGCATCGACCTTTTGGTCTCCCTTAATTGGGGGTTACTGATAGGTAGGGTCGTTACAATATGCCTATTTGGATTATTAAACCAAAATAAAGCATATAAAATTGACCACTGACATGCAAAAAAGGGAGTTCCTTTAAAATGGCATAATAAAATATCACAATTAGAAAGTTGTCAAATTTAAATATGGAAAAATATATATCCATCAAGATGTAAGCAAAAGCGTCACTGCAACATGGAAGCATTAAAACTTCCAAATGGCCTCATTAACAGTAGAACTATAACATATCACAATTGCAAAGTTGTCAAGTATAAATACGGAAAAAAACCTAACTCCTCTAGATGTAAGCAAAAGGTTCACATGCATCAGGGATGCATTAACACTAAACTTTTATATCCTAGTGGCGACAAAGGAAATTTTGCATATATATGCCTATTTGGATTATTAAACCAAATAAATCATATTACTTTGGCCCCCGACATGCAAAAGGGGGCTCATTTAAACGAATAGGGCAAGAACATTCAAATGAAGAAACAAACAAAAATCAATAAAATGGGATTTTTTGGATGAGTATTAGAAAAATAATTGCAAATAGATGGATCATTTGAATTCTACAATAAGATTACATATTCTAGAAGACACTTTATACTAACAAAAAATAAAATAGTTTTTCTATTTTAGCAACAACTAACGGCTATTCTGATTTTAGACACCTTGCAAGATGAGAGGAGAAGTGGATGCACCTATCATAGTGCATTATCAAATGAAGGAGAGGTAGATGTCGTACATGATACAAACACATCTACAAAACTACCATGCCTGATAGGGGTGCACCTCAAAACATAGCAAAAAGACAAGACACCACTAGATCTGTATACTAAATGAAACATGGAGATTAATCGACTCTTAGGTAGAAATGCAATATAAATTTTATGTGGCATCATGCGTGATTATATACTACACCATAAATCCTCATATTGATCCTAATCACAGATTAAATAAAAAACCTAACTCAATTTTCTTCTTCATAGATAGGCCAATCTATGGCCTTCTTACAAGATAGTTCAAAACCATAGCACAACGGAATCCATAACCATTGATATTATGATACAATTAATGAGGTACACATAAATTATACAAAACTATAGTATGGCCATCACCTTTCCAAAATGCCCATATAAATATGCTATTAGAGACTTTTATGTCACTGTGATCCTGGGGTATTTAATATTGGATATGTCTTTCACAAAACAAAACAAAACCCAACTCCAACTATTGTACACTTTTCCAGAACACACCTTGGTGGACCATCTAGCTAAACTCACGACCACTGGTCCTAGTGAATAGGGTTTGTACTTGGGCATATGTCCTAATGAATCCCTAAGAAGGAGTCAAATATCACAAATTGTGGTGGGATAGATTGGATGGAAAGCTCAGAGATCCTATCCCATTTATGGATGCTAAAGTTTCAAAATTAATCAGTACAAATCTTGGATCCAAATTTCCACTTTATACACCTAACACACTTTTGGCAATCTACATATCAATAGTTTCTATGAGATAGAAGCTATTTAGTAATCCAACATGGCAAATAGAGTTAAGCTCATAATAGGGAAGCACATTTCTATGCTTTGTATCACAGTCAAAGAGCCCACATAACTTTATACTCCTTTTTGTGATGTTCATCATTGTTCGTTCCATATGCGTTTCTCCTAAATGACATAATAATAGACAATATAAGGGTACAAAACATACCATGGCCCAAATTTAGGTTACCTAACTCATCATGGAGGACAAAAATAAGAGGGAAAAGTGCAAGGACATAAAAATACTTAGAAAGTCCTAGTCTTAAGAATGTAATGACTTAAAATACAGGATAAAGAACCCAAAACCAAAATAGAAACAAGTGACAAGAACCACCACATAGGAATCATCACCAGTTCTAGGGAATCATCAAGAATTTTTCATGCATTCCAATAAACAAAAATTGAACTTGGTTATTGAGAAGATGGATGGTGGAATGTATAATTCCCTAGATGCAATGAAAAATATGTCAAAATGATATAGAAATAAGGAGGATACCTATCCCATGACAAAGTATTTGACACTATAGATGTTACAACCCCAATTTTTGAGTTCATTTGGTGAGAAATGTAATTTCTCATAATAAAGAAAAATTAACAAATAATGATGTCTTTTGATTGAATGCATGAATTTTGTTTAAAACAGCCTTGTTGATTTACTTGTGGGCTTTATTGGCTATTGGGCCCAATAACAAGGAAAAGACAAAAGAAACTCCATTATTAATAAGAAATGGAGAAGAGAAAAATGTAGAAACCTCTAGAAGGCAAAAGAGTGTAATCCTAAAAGTGGATTTCGTGCCTCTTGGGTTCCTTGGGTCCCAAGGAGTCCAAAGGTGCAAAGATAAAGCAATAAGAAAAGAAAAGATCAATTAGATATTTCTTTATTAAGAAAGAAATTGAAAACAATGATAAAATGTGGAAATTAAGTGAAAAGAGGTATAATTGAGTTATCCTTGGTGGGATTTCGTATCCCAAGGATTCCTAATGTTAAAAGGAACTCCCATAAGGAAAATAGAAGAGAGATAAAGAGAAACCCTCAAAAAGAGATATTTTGATAAGAAATAAACAATATAATGAGAAATAATGCATAAAGATGCATCTTGAAGGATAATGAATATCCAATGAAAGGGATTTTGAGATAATAGAGTTTCTTGGGATCCAAGGAGTCCCAATGAGGAAAGAGAAAGAGAAAATACCAATAATAGAAAAAGAGAATATAATATGATGCATAACTAATGAATTTTGTGGCATTATTAAAGAAGTGGTATTTTCTACTAAAGGAAAATATTATTTTTGTGGTTAATGGATTAAAAGCCAAGGACAAAGAGGATAAGGGAAAAGTTTTTTGAATTCCAAAAACATCCAACTAATAAACGATATTAAAAATAATAATGAAGAGAGAGAAGATTTCTTCTTCATGAAGGAATAGGATTCCAAGTTGAAGAAGCCTTGATTTCTTTGTGGGCAAGCGATTTGGGGCGTGGATACCCCCATATATAAAGGGTAGACCCTCCAGTTCGGGTCCAGGAAGGATCCCACACACACCCCTCTTCCTTCTTCCTCTTCTTCGTAGTTCTTTGCGTACAAACCCTAGTTGAGGGTATTGGTCTATCCCGAGGACACCTAGGGGCAGTGTCGAGGTCCTGATGGAAGCAGGATGCTCCCACGATGCTGCAGGGGAGCACAACCATCAAGGTCGTGCCCTGGAACATGCACAACGGTGGCCGTCAGGCTGTAGTAGCGACACCAAAAGCTTGGCCCACGAGCAGAGAATCGACCACCTTGGCCATGAACTAGGGGCACCATGTGTGAGCCTAAGAGTGGCGGCGGTAAAGGAATAGCTTCCGGTGAGGTTCGCGACCCAGGGAGAGGAGTAGAGTCGCACATAGGGTGGCTAGGGCCAGTGTCGCAGGGCTGGCTGAAGGTAGGGGATGACTCCTCGATCATTGGACGGAAATACCCTCCGGGATATGAAGGCCATGTAACTTAAGTAAGGGGCAAAGACAACATTTCGTTATGTTTCCAAAGAAGTCAAGCAACGTTGCATGGGTTTGGCATCGTGGCGGCCTTCTATTGGTCTGGGTAAGTGAAATCTTACTAAAATCGTAACTAATTAACGATAGCTCAGATAGATGCACATTATACTTGAATTTTGCTCAGAAAAATGGAGGAATCCAAAAAAAATATTGTTAGGAGCTAATTGCTCTTGAAGTTCGAAAAGTAATGGAAGTTATTAACTTTAATGTAATAATGATTAAGAAACCCTATTCTGATATGATTAAAGTGATTAGTAGGGTTTAATTGATGATTAAAGTTGATATTAACATGTTAATCATAAAGAGATACATTAAGATAAAAAAAATATGAATTTTGCACGTAATTAGTTTAATTTAGAGTTTCATGTGCATAAATATGCTTTAATAAGTCTTGAAACCCTAATTTTGGTGAATGTGACTCTTAATGGTTTTAATTATTCAAAATTGTGAATAAACCTAAAATACGATGAGCCTAAGCTATTTTGAGCATTAAAGTTCCTAATTTGTGGTTAAATACCCTTAATGTGGAAATTAGGGTTTCCTAGTGGATAAAAGGTAGAATTAATGATAAATAACGTTCATATGTGAATTAGAGCATAATGAACTATGAATTGATGATAATGATCTTGTCATGAATTAAAAGGATAAAAATGATAGCTTTAATGTAAAAAAAGGATTAATGGACTTAATTGATGGTTAATTGTGCATTAATCTAGAATTAAGGTTATGTGTTTGTAAAAGGTAACCTTAATAACTTTCGTGAAGGATAGACAAAAAAATTAGGGATTAAAAAGAGAAAAGGGAAGTAAAACCCTAATTGCAAAGTAAACTCTAAAAAGAGGAAGAAACCCTAAAAAGGAATAGAAACCATAAGTAGTCAGATGGTTTGGATAGATTTTGATAAAAAGGAATTTAATGTAATTTCAAGACTGAATAGTGTGCTTGCTTGATTCTGGATTACTTGCTTGTTTGGATTATTCCGGCACCTGAGTCTGCTTGACAGGTATGTGGTTAATTATGAATAACCACCTTAGTTTCTCAAGGTTTTTCTAGATGGTTAATTGCATTGAATGCAAATTATCAGTTTGGATGTTCATACTTGAAAATCATAAAGTCACTATGATTATCACATTAATAATACAAGTATGTATTCTCACACCTACATGCCACCCTAATGGATGTTGCCAAAGGTCAGGCCCAGATGGGTAGACCAATGGAGACCATGAGTGGTGATCCCAGGCACCAAGCTCGGGAATGAGAAGGTGGACTATGATATTGATTGACTAACGTGCACTATGAAGGGTGACCCCAGGCACCAAGCTCGGGATTAAGAAGGTGGCCTTAAGTCATTGGCAAAAGAAACCCTAAGGTGGGTATGCCAGGGTTAGGGCAAAAGTGGTGGAGAATGTCATACTGAAAAGCGTAAATTGGCTTGTTAATTAACTTGATTGTGATAATTAGATTGTTATCCATATGTGCAAACTTTTGGTTGTCCCCACATACCGGTATATTTTGATATGCTGACTGTCGTTTTGTTTGTCGGCATCCTAGGTACACGTTTGAAAAGAACAAACAGTAAAGTGACACATCATGAAAATAACAAGTAAAGTACAAGGAGGGTTAGATAGAATAATTCAAGTTGTGGATAGATAGTTTTCCAAAGTTTTCAAAAGGTATGCAAAGTTTTATTTTTGTACCAGTTTTCAGTTTAGTTGGTAAAATTTGATAATTTTTATTAATTAATTGTCAAACCTTTGATCCTGTTAATTGGGATAACGACACCGACCTTTTGGTCTCCCTTAATTGGGGGTTACCGAGAGGCGGGGTCGTAACAATTGGTATCAGAGCTTGGGTTCCTCACTTAATCTTTAATAATTATTAAATTTTACAACCTCTGTAGAACCCCAGGGAGTTATTAGAGGATTGTATGAAAGACTGAGGCGTCTAGAAAAGGATCACGTCTGGGGGTTGGCAATATTTTCCTCCGCACCACTAGTCGAAATATGAGGACTCCCAGATTGTGTGACTTCCTGGCCGATGTCTTAGGATATGACTCGAAATAAGATACCTTTAGGAATCTCTCATCTTATTCATCCCTTCTCAACTCAAATTCTGTTAAGGACCTTAAGGATTAGGGTTTTCTCTCTTCTCCTCACCCTCTTGAGGTATGGGTAAGGTTAATAAGGTCTAAGGAATCCTCCACCAAATTAATGAAAAGCATGTAAATAAGATGTCATGGACATAAGCTTAATAGAGTAAGCGTAAAAGAATAGATACATGCTTAGGTCATATGACATAAGTTATCATTGCCCTCAGGAGAGACCTCAGGCTAGACCTTCTTGTCAGGAGGATGAGTAGAGAAAGTTAGTCTTGGAGGTAGAGATCTCCATTAAAGTAGAGACCCAGCACATCCTCTAAGGATGATGTTAACCATAACCCTAAGTGGAGGTTAGAGAGACACATGACATGATGAGTTAGATGTCATGGTTGACTGGGTATTTGGATGGACATGACTTTGGATTGCCATATGAGCCATGAGAGATTGGATGACCTAACACCTTTGGCAACCCAACTCTAGGAAGGGTCGTGCATGTTTGAGTGAAGGATAGCTCCTTCATGGATAATGTTAGAGAAGAACCTATGGAAACCCCATGAGCTTATATGAGCATGACATAGTATGCACCCAAAGCATGTCAAGTAGTACATGCAGTAGGTCGAAACCCTAGCCAAGGGAGCATGTTGGATAGCTGATGAGATAAGCATAAGGAATAATGGATAACCTTGAGTAAACATAAGCGTGAACATAGGCTCCACCAGGTAGGGATATGCTTGTGAGCTTGATCCAACTTCATGGAGAGAGGACCTCTAGTTGTAAGGCTGTATGTGGAGTTAGCTCTGGAGAGAGAAAGTAGGACCTGAGTAAAAAGTTTGGAAACTTATATTCCAAGACATGAGGAACAATGGGGAGTTGAGGATGATGCGAAGTAAGTGGATGATAGTGGTTTCCTTATGCTTGACCCATGGAGGCTGATGATATCTTGGTTGCCTTTAGAGGAACCAAACCCTAGAGAGAGGTTGATGCTTCTGGTACCTATGTGCCTATGGTATAAGTGGTTACCTGCTGAGATGAGACAAAGAGTGCCTTAGACCCTGAGGAGGTTTAAGTAGCAAGTTGTGAGGCTTTATACCTAGTTGGTTGTCCTGGAAGAGGACTCAACTCTGAGGTGTTGCTTATATAAAAGGATCAGGGAAGTACATGACATACCTTGGACATGCTTGACTCGTGGTTAAGAGATTTAGCATGCAGTTGGACACGTAAAAGTGAACCTAGGGTTCCTAGACCTAAGAGGGGAAGTGAAGTACCTGAACCTCATGATGAGATTTGAGTCTCTATAGTTTTGAGCATGGTACTCCTCATGTTTAGAGTAAAGGAAACCCATTAGTTAAAGGTATGTTTGATGAACCCCCCACAACTAAGTTGGTCTAATGTTGAGGATGAGAACAAGTGTGACCTAGCATGGTTTTGTAGGCGTCTGCTTGTGCCTTAGTAGATTTCTAGAGCTAAGCATGCTCATGTGGATGCAGACCCTAAACATAATGATGGTTGTGACCTTGTTGTCAAGAGTTGTAGTTTCCTCCCATCCTGGGAGAAGGACCCTTTTGTAGGGTGTATACCAGTTTTGTTGGTTTCGAGGTAAACTAAAGAGGTCTCATAGGATCTTGAGAAGCTAAGTGAAAAGTACATGGTATGAGGATGAACCTGTAGACCCATAGATAACCATCTCTATGTGCATGTGGATGTGTTACCATAGAGGTAACCGGTATGGGGCCTGACCAAGGAAGCCAAGTCGCCATGACCCCTGTGAAAGGATGAAAGACAACCCATGAATGCAGAAAGAGATGATGAAGGCTTGGGTAAGGTTCTATGTTGGACATGTACTGTAATGGAATCCTAAGTCAATCCTAGGGTCATATAGGGATAAGACCAATGAAAGTAGGACTTGCCTAATTACCTAGTTGCACATGACCATAGGGTCGGGAGGTAACATCTATCATTGTCTGAGGGCCCTGGGTTAGGAGATTGATCACCTTCATGAACTCATGGGACCCAAAGGGCAGATGAGTAGGGCACTCTCTGCATGCATAAGGGAAAAGGGATGACCCCAAAAGTGTCGGCACCCTATAGACCTAGAGGAGATGACCAAGGATTGTGTGGTGACCCAAGTAGGTTCCAGATCAGTTTTCCATGGAAGTAACTTCGATATCAAGATGATTGTGAAGTAGAGATGTACGTGGCACGTTTCAACTTAGATTTGAAAGTGTACTGGCAAGGTGGGATGTACCATCTCTACTCTTGGAATAGGAAGAACTCTGTATTTGGACTGCAGCCAAATGCTTATTTCCTCTTATTATGGGAGTGAGAGATAGGACAATATGCATTCCTTACACCAAGGATAAAAGATGATGGAAGTTGGAATGTTGCTATGAGGTACAAGGATAGAGATGATAACATACCCTTGTGGAGTAATTTTACATGGATGGTTTACAAATAGTAAGAGAAATAAGGATGTTTTTAGCAGAAGCTATGTGGAACTTGCAAGTTATAAAAGGTTGAGTATGATCACCATGAGGATGAGCTCAGAGTTTCTTGATGAAGACAAACTTAGAGTTGAGATGAGATAATAAGTGGAATACATGGAGGTGTATGTCTTCAACATTACCTAACACCTAAGGAGGTGAAGTGGTAATGAATGCTCTAGTTGAGATATAGTGCCTAGTTTAGCTGGAAGCTATAAGAAGTTGAGGTTGTTAGGCTAACCCTAAGTTTGAAAAAGAGATAAGTATGGCTAACACTCAGATGTAACGATATCGTTTGATCAAGTTAGTAGTTGTTTGGTTAGCCAACCTAGGCCTTGATGCAATAAAAGGATGTTTGTAGAACCTCAGATGTACTTCTTTGGATAGGCAAGTAATAAAACCCTGATGAGAGTGGTTTAGGGTTTTCGAGGAATCGATCTTGAGGAATCATGACATACAGGAGATCATGGTTTAAGATCACCAAACACCGTGATACTACAAAGATAGTAAGTGATAGTAGTACTTGGGATGCTTAATATGAAATTGCACGTAGCATGTGGCCATGCAAGTCAGGAGGTGAAGGACGAACACTAGTAACCCGGTGCATGGATATAAAGTATAAAGAGTTCCTGAGAGGGAATGTGAGTTCATCACTGTGGATGTCGTGAGTCTCCTCTAGACCAAGGAAGGTCAATATGCATAGTGGGTTATGGTAGATCACCTTACCTAGATGACATGAGAAAGAAAGGGTAGTGTCAAGGGACACATTTGGTTGAACTACATATGAGAGAGAGATGGTTCAACTACAACATGATGAGAGTTCAAAAGTTCTTGAGTAGGGCCTAATGGTTCACTTCTATGAGGTGGAAGCAGATGCGTAAAGAACTCAATGTTAGTACAGTTTATCACCCCTTACTAATGGTTAGTATGATCCAGACTAGAGGGTCTGATCAGAGCATGTATGCTCATTCAGGGTGATACAAAGAGATAGTTCTTAAGATGTGATGATAACCACCATAGCCTTTATCAAGATGCAAGAAGTTTTAGAAGGAGGTTGGGTCGGTCACCACTTCATTAAGATGATTTTGGTGAAGGAGGCCTCACAAAGGTTAGAAAATAACCACAGTGGGTGTAGATGAAGTTGCTTTGATCATGCAATGGCTGAGAGAGAGAGCCCAGAGACGACATGAGTCGTGAGTTGATGCAAAGCAGACTGACATGCAGTTCACTGTAGGAAAGTATGTGATGTGAAAATCCGACCCCTCTAAGCTACAGCTGAGAAAGCTGAGTCCCCGATATATGGGTCCATTGGAGAAGGATTGGTGGAGATGGTTAGGTTTAACCTTACCCCTCGGGATAACATGATGTATAATGTGCTCCATGAGTCTGATCTAGAGCACTATGTGAGGTACCCAAGCCATGTGTTGAGCCCTGAACCTATTCATCTTTATGAGAGGCTGAAATGTCCTGAGTCACCTTTGAGGGTACGATATACCAAGGTAAGAAAGAACTTAGATGGAAGAATACGAGATGATGAAGGTTCTTGGGAAGCAACATGGAAAGGGTGAAGCCACATGGGAGCCCTGATGGACAAAAGAAAGGCTTATCCTGTTTGTTTGCTTGCTTGATGGAATTTTGTGGACAAAATTCTTATAAGAGGGGAAGGATGTTACAACACCAATTTTTGGGTTCATTTGGTGAGAAATGTAATTTCTCATAATAAAGATAAATGAACAAATAATGATGTCTTTTGATTGAATGCATGAATTTTGTTTAAAATAGCCTTGTTGATTTACTTGTGGGATTTATTGGCTATTGGGCCCAATAACAAGGAAAAGACAAAAAAACTCCATTATTAATAAGAAATGGAGAAGAGAAAAATGTAGAAACCTCGAAAAGGCAAAAGAGTGTAATACTAAAATTGGATTTCGTGCCTATTGGGTTCCTTGTGTTACAACCCCAAAATTTGGGTTGATTTGGTGAGAAATGTAATTTCTCATATTAAAGATAATTGAACAAATAATGATATAATTTGCTTCAAATGAATGGATTTCGTTTACAATAGACTTGATGATTGTGTTGTGGGCTTTATTGTCTATTCGGCCCAAATAACAAGGAAATTCAATTAGTAAATGGATAATTGAATTTTTAAGAAAAGAAAAATGTAGAAACCTCTAGAAGGAAAATCCAAAGAGGATTTCGTGCCTCTTGGGTTCCTTGGGTACCAAGGAGTCCAAAGTTGCATAAAGAGTGCAATAAGAAAAGAAAAGATCAATTAAGTATTTCTTTATTAAGAAAGAAATTGAAAATAATGATAAAATGTGGAAAACAAGTGAAAAGAGCTATAATTAAGTGATCCTTTGTGGAATTTTGTGTTCCAAGGATTCCTAATGATAAATGGAATACCAATGAGGAAAATAAAAGAGAAATAAAGAGAAATCCTAAAAAAGGAAATACTTTAATAAGGAATAAACAAGATAATGTAGAATAATGCATATAGATGCATCTAGAAGGATAATAAGAATCATTGAAAAAGGAATTTCGAAATCATAGAGTGTCTTGGGATCCAAGGAGTCCCAATAAATAAGAAAGATATAGAAAATACCAAAATTGCAAAATAAAAGGATAATGTGATACTTTATTAATGAATTTTGTGTTGTTTTTCAAAAGGTGGTATTTTCTATTAAAAGAAAACATGATTTCATGACAAATAATCAAAAGGCAAGTATAAAAGAGAATAAGAGGGGTAATTTTTGGATTTATATTTATGAAGAGAGATTCCTTAATAACTAAGAAATACTAATTTATATAAGGAAGCGTAATACTCCCTAAAAAGGGCCATGCCTTTTTATTGGGAATTACAATTTTTGTTGAAAAGAAAAGGCCTCTTTTTAATTTCTATATAAAGATAGTAATGAGTGTTTCTCATAAACAAGGGAGAGTGGATCAAGGAAACAAGAGGAGGAGTTAAGGAAAGGAGTATGAGGCGGTGTTGCTTCTCCCTGCATTGAGTATGAGGCAAGAAACCTAGACTCCCTTTCATGAGCCGTTTCCTCTCACCCTTTCCCTCATCCATAGGACCCATTAGGGTTTCTGTTAAGATACATGTATATGTATATATATAACCGAACAGAGAGAGTCTGCGAGGGGATCCGCAAGAACTTATGGGGGGTTTGGACCGACGATGGAGGAGTGGAGGATATGAGGGAGCAATCTCTCGCTCTGTTCTAGGCTAACGACTGGTACCACCTACAACTGGATTCCCTGACCTCAGTAGATGCTCTCAACCCGCCTCCACCGATCCCTAGCATAGCGTCCACGACAGCCGCGCACGGAGGATGCATGCCGCCAACTAACACCGTGAAATGCTTGAACAGTTGGAGTTCTATGCGGATGCAGCATGCTTGGAGGGAGGAAGAACCACGGGCGTCAGACAGGCTTAACTGGGCGGCGGCGAGGGACTGAGCCCAGCGCTGCACCATCTGCCACAGCAAGCGTCAACAGCAGAATCCTGGGCATCAGATTTGCAGGCTTCCTCACAAGAGGATGAGCTCCACGGGGAAAGCGACCAAGGGAGAACCTGCAGGGGAGAAACGGAGTTGGGATTGACCATCTACGTAAGGGAAAGATGCCTTGCCACTGGGCAGCAGGAGCCGGCAGAGTCCAAACATACAGACGCAGGATCGCTCGTCCAGAGAGGGGCTACCCTATGTGAGGAAGAAGAACAGAGTCAAATGACTCTTTTACCCCGGCACGCGCGTTCAGGGCTCAAGGGAAACTACGTCTTCTGTTGATTATTAAGATAGAGTTTTCATCCGTTCTGAATGCAAAATTGGTTAATTTAGGGTTTATGTCCATAAATGGAAGGATAATCTTTATGGAAACCCTAATTTGGGATAAAAGGAGAGAAAAATCATATTTAATTAGATTAAGGAAATCAGATGCTTAATAAAGAGCCTAAACTTGTTAAGGGTGATAAAATGAGAAATTAAGGGTTTTATGTAGTTTTGATAAATTAAGGATCATAATATTGAAAGAGGAGGTAAAAACCCTAATTCCCAAGGAAACCCTAAAATTGGAATTGAAATCCTAAGTAATGTGATGAAATTGGATAAATATTAATAAAAGGAAATTGGTACTTTTATTTCAGGATTTCTATTCATCATTGCTTGCTTGATTGGGTTTCCCTGCATATTTGATTCAGTCTTGAAATATGCAATCAAAGGTATGTGGTTACGCTTATGAATAATCGTTCTAGTTTCACGACGATTCCCGAAGTTTTAATCGGTTGCTTGAAATAACTGTTGGATGTTTATTTATTTCATGCAACTATAAAGTGACTATGATTATCACTATAAATGTGTGAATATAACTGACTAGATCCGGGTCCACCTCTATTGCTTTGAAAAGGCTAAGAAAAAAAAGGGTAATCCTAGAGCAAGGTCTAGGTTACCGAGAGTTAGAAACTGGGCTACCTACGTGTAGTACCATGAGACTCATTAGCCTGCCATGAGTTAAGGAGTGGGCTACTTACGAGTAGTGTCATGTGACTCAACCCTAGAAATTGGTTCACTTATAGGTGGATCATGAGGGGTTTAATGGGGACAACATAGAGGATAGGGTACTCTTGGATCGCGGAGTTATATCTAAAATGTAATCTTGGTTGTTAAATGATTAATTGAATGATTACATTGTTAATGTATTTACATAATTATTGTTTCCCCCACATCGACATTTTGTTTGTCGGCGTTTTAGGTACAAGCCAAAAGGACAAATAGTAAATCGTCATATTGTGAAATACATGAAGTTAAATACAAGGAGGATTAGTTAGAGTAGAATCCACAAGTGAATAGAAGTTTAGAGATCCATGTTTTCAAAAAGGTATGCAAATTGTTTTTTTCTTACAGCTTTCAGTATAGTATGTCAAAATTTGATAATTATTCTTGGTTAATTGCCGAGCCTTTGATCCGGAAGTCATGGGTGCGGCTTCGACCTCTCGGTCTCCCTTAATTGGGGGTTATTGGGAGGTGGGGTCGTAACATTTGGTATCAGAGCATAGGTTCCTCAGTTAACCATTAATAATTATTAAATTTTACAAACTCCATAGAACCCAAGGGAGTTATTAAAGGATTATCCGAAAGACGGAGGTGTCTAAAAAAGGATCACAACCAAGGGGTGGCAATATTTTCCTCCGCACCGCTAGTCAGAATACGAGGACTCTCGGATCTGTGTGACTGCCTGGCCAAAGTCTTAGGGTATGAATCAAAATAAGATACCTTTAGGACTTTCTCATCTTATTCATCCCTTCTCATCACAAATTCAGTTAAGGACCTTAAGGATTAGGGTTTTCCCTCTTCTCCTCACCCTCTTGAGGTATGGGTAAGAATAATATGGTCTAAGGAATCCTCCATCAAATTAATGAAAAGAATGTAAATAAGATGTCATGGACATAAGCTTAATAGAGTAAGCGTAAACTAAAGAATAGATACATGCTTAGGTCGTATGACATAAGTTGTCATGACCTCAGAAGAGACCTGAGACTAGACCTTCGTCTCAGGAGGATAAATAAAGAGAGTTAGTCTTGGAGATAGAAATCTCCATTGCAAGTAGAGACCTGGCACATCCTCTGAGGATGATGCTAATCCTAACCCTAAGGGAAGGTTAGAGAGAGAGATGAGTTAGCCCAGGTGTTTGAAAGGAAATGCCTTTGGGATGCCATATGATCCATGAGTGACCTAGCACCTTTGGCAACCCAACCCTAGGAAGGGTCGTGCATGTTAGGGTAAATGATAGCTCCTTAGATGATGATGTTAGTGAAGGACCTTAGAAACCCTATGGGCTTGTGCAAGTAGGGTATAGCGGGCACCTAGGGCACGTCATAGTGTTGACAATAGGATGAAACCCTGGATAAGGAATCATGATGGAGCATAAAGGGTTATGGATGATCTTGAGCGAACATAAGTTCAAACCTTGGCTTCACCCATGTAGAGGATGCTTTTGAGGTTGATCCTTCATGAAGAGAGGACCTCTAATGGTGAGGTTAGTTGTAGGGTTAGCTCTAGAGAGAGAGCAGGAAACCCCTCCAAGAAGGTTGGGAAGCCTAGACTCTGAGATTTGAGGTATAGTGGGGAGTTGAGGATGATGCGACCGAAATGGATGATAGTGGTTACCTCATGATCGATCCCTGAAAGTTGATGATATCTTAGTTGCCTTTAGAGGGACCAAACCCTAGAGAGAGAAGATGAAGCTTCTGGTACCTATGTGCCTACGGTATAGGTGTTTACCTTCTAAGGTAGGAAGAAGAGTTCCTTAGACCTAAAAAGGTTTAGTAAACAGGTTGTGAGGCCTTGTACCTTATTGTTTGTCCTTGAGGAGGATCCAACTCTAAGTGTTGCTCGAGTTGAAGGATGACAGAAAGTGCATGTCATGCCTTTTTCAATCTTGATTCATGGTTAAGAGATAGAGCATGTAGTTGGACACTCAAAAGTGAACCTAGGGTTCCTAGGCCTAAGAGGGGAAGTGGGGTACCTAATGCTCGTGATGAGAGTTGAGTTCCTAGAAGCGAGCATGGTACTTCTTATGTTGAGAGGAAAGGGAAGCCCCTTAAGTTTAAGGTATGTTTGATGAACCCCTTACAGCTAGGTTGATGACAAAGGAAGGTATGATCTTGATCCAACATCGAGGAGAGAGGACAAGTATGACCTAGCATGGTGCAGTAGGTGATCTTCTTGTGCCTTAACAGTTTGCTAGGGTTAAGTAGACTCATGTGGATGTAAACCCTTGACCTAAGAGATTTTATGACCATGGTGTCAAGAGATAGTTTTCCTCCCATCCGGGGAGAGGGACCCCTTTAGTAGGGTGTATATCAGTTTTGTTGGTTTAAGGTAACCTGAAGAGGTCTCATAGGATCTTGAGAAGCTAAGTGAAAAGTACATGGTATGAGAATGAACATGTAGACCCATAGATATCCATCTCTAATTGCATATGAATGTGTTACCATGGAGGTAACCGGTATGGGGCTTGACCAAGGTAGGTCGGTTGCCATGATCCCAATGAAAGGATGAAAGCCAGCCCATGAATGCAGAAAGAGAGATGATGAAGACTTGGGTAAGGTTCTAAGTGAACATGTACTATAATGGAGAATCCTAAGTCTAACCTAGGGTCAGGTAGGGATAAGACCGATGAAAGTAGGAGTTGCCTAATTCCCCAGTTGCACATGACCATAGGGTCGAGAGGTAACAACTATCATTTTCTGAGGGCCATGGGTTAGGAGATTGATCACCTTCATGAACTCATGGGACCCAAAGGGCAGATGAGTAGGGTACTCCCTTGATGCATGAGGGAAGAGGGATGACCCCAAAAGAGTCGGTACCCTATAGACCTAGAGGAGATGATAAAGGATATAAACCTCAGTAGGTTCAAGACTAGTTTGATATCATGATGTCTGTGATGTAGAGACATATGTGGCACGTTGCAACTTAGATTTAAAGGTGTACTGGCAAGGTGGGATGTACCATCTCTACTCTTGGAATAGGAAGAACTCTGTATTTGGACTGCAGCCAAATGATTATTTCCTCTTGTTATGAGAGTGAGAGATAGGACATTACGCATGCCACACACCAAGGATAAGAGATGATGTAGGTTGGAACGTTGCCACGAGAAATGGGGATAGAGAAGATAACCTACCCTGGTAAAGTGAATGATACATGGATGGTTTGCAAACACTAAGAGGAATGAGGTAGTCACCTTAGGAGGAAGGTTTTATCATGAGCTATGTAGAACTTACAAGTTATACCAGGTTGATTTTGATTACCATGATGTTGAAATCAGAAAGTGTTCTTAATGAAGATAAGACGTAGAGCTGAGATGAGATAATAAGTGGAATACATGGGAGTGTACGTCTTCAATGTTACTTAATACTTAAAGGATGTGAAGTGGTAATGGATGCTCTGGTCGAGATATATCTGACTAGTCTGGCTAGAAGCTAAAAGAGGTTGTTAGGCTAACCCTAAGTTTGGAAAGGAGGTATGTTTGGCTAATACTCAGATGTAATGAGATCTGTTGGACAAATTGATGGTTGCTTGGTTAGACAACCTAGGCCTTGGTGCAATGAAATGATGGTTGTAGAGCCTCAACTACCTTCTTTGGATAGGAAGGTGATGAAACCCCGACTCGAGTGGGTTAAGGTTTCTGAGGAATTGATCTTGAGGAATCATGACATATAAGGAAATCATGATTGAAGATCACCATACACCGTGGTACTACCAGGATAATAAGTGATAGTAGTACTTTAGATGCCTAAGATGAGGCTGTACATGGTATGTTGCCATGCATGATAGGAAGTGAAGGATGAGCACCGGTAACCCAGTGCATTGATATAAAGGATAAAGAGTCCCCAAAAGGGAAGGGGAGTTCATCTCTATGGATGTTGTAAGTATCCTCAGGACCAAGGAAGGTCGAGATGCAATATGGGTTATGGTAAATCGCCTTTCCTAGATGACATGAGAAAGAAAGAGTTCTGTCAAGGGATAGATGGGGCTGAGCAACATATGAGAGAGATGGTTCAACTACACCATGATGCGAGTTCAAAAGTTCATGAGTATGATTTAAAGGTTCACTTCTATAAGGTGAAAGTAGGTACATGAAGAACTTGATGATAGTATAGTTTATCACCCCTATCTAATGGTTAGCATAATCCAGACTAAAAGGTCTGATGAGAGCATGTGTGCTCGTATAGGGTGATATCTAGAGTCAGTTCTTATCCTATGAAAGATGTGACAATGACCACCATAGCCAGTATCGGGTTTTATAAGAAGCTCTGTAAGGGAGGTTGTGTTGGTCACCACTTCAGTAGGGTGATGTTGGTGAAAGGACCACATGATGGTTTGAAAAGGACCACAATGCGTGTAGATGAAGTCGCTTTGATCATGTAATGGCTGAAAGGAGCCTACAGATGATGAGAGTCATGAGCAGATGCAAAGTAGACTGACATGCAGTTCACTGTGGGAGAATATGTGACATAAAAATCCGACCCCTCTAAGTTATAACTAAGAGAGCTGAGTCCCCGATGCCTGGGTTCTTTTGACATGGTTGGGTGGAGAAGGTTAAGTTTGACCTTACCCCTCAGGATAAAGTAATGTGTGATGAGTTTCAGGTATCCAATTTAGAGCACTATGTGAGTTACCCCGACCATGTGCTAAGCAATGAACCTAGTGAGCCCCAAGGGAGGCTGAAATGACCTGAGTCCACCTGTGTACTTTATAGACGCCATGATGAAGGAACTTAGAGAAAAGAATAGATAATGATAAAGGTTCTTTGGGAGTGCCATGAGTACGGTAAAGACACATAGGGGCCAATGATGGACAAGGAAGAGTCTTATCTGAATTGTTTGTTTGCTTGATAGAATTTTGAGGACAAAATCCCTATAAGAGGAGAACGATGTTACAACCCCAAAATTTGGGTTGATTTGGTGAGAAATGTAATTTCTCATATTAAAGATAATTGAACAAATAATGATATAATTTTCTTCAAATGAATGGATTTCGTTTACAATAGCCTTGATGATTGTGTTGTGGGCTTTATTGGCTATTGGGCCCAAATCACAAGGAAATTCAATTAGTAAATGGTTAATTGAATTTTTAAGAAAAGAAATATGTAGAAACCTCTAGAAGGAAAATCCAAAGAGGATTTCGTGTCTCTTGGGTTCCTTGGGTACCAAGGAGTCCAAAGTTGCATAAAGAGTGCAATAAGAAAAGAAAAGATCAATTAAGTATTTCTTTATTAAGAAAGAAATTGAAAATAATGAAAAAATGTGGAAAACAAGTGAAAAGAGGTATAATTGGGTGATCCTTTGTGGAATTTCGTGTTCCAAGGATTCCTAATGATAAAAGGAATACCAATGAGGAAAATAAAAGAGAAATAAAGAGAAATCCTAAAAAAGGAAATACTTTAATAAGGAATAAACAAGATAATGTAGAATAATGCATATAGATGCATCTAGAAGGATAATAAGAACCATTGAAAAAGGAATTCCGAAATCATAGAGTGTCTTGGGATCCAAGGAGTCCCAATAAAGAAGAAAGATAAAGAAAATACCAAAATTGCAAAATAAAAGGATAATGTGATACTTTATTAATGAATTTTGTGTTGTTTTTCAAAAGGTGGTATTTTCTATTAAAAGAAAACATGATTTCATGACAAATAATTAAAAGGCAAGTATAAACGAGAATAAGAGGGGTAATTTTTGGATTTATCTTTATGAAGAGAGATTCCTTAATAACCAAGAATACTAATTTCTATAAGGAAGTGTAATACTCCCTAAAAAGGGCCATGCCTTTTTATTGGGTATTTGAATTTTTGTTGAAAAGAAAAGGCCTCTTTTTAATCTCTATATAAAGATAGTAATGAGTGTTTCTCATACACAAGGGAGAGTGGATCAAGGAAATAAGAGGAGGAGTTAAGGAAAGGGGTATGAGGCGGTGTTGCTTCTCCCTGCGTTGAGTATGAGGCAAGAAACCTAGACTCCCTTTCATGAGTCGTTTCCTCTCACCCTTTCCCTCATCCATAGGACCCATTAGGGTTTCTGTTAAGATACATGTATATGTATATATATAACCAAACAGAGAGAGTCTGCGAGGGGATCCGCAAGAACTTGTGGGGGGTTTGGACCGACGATGGAGGAGTCGAGGATACGAGGGAGCAATCTCTCACACTATTCCAGGCTAATGACTGGTACCACCTACAACCGGATTCCCTGACCTCAGCAGATGCTCTCAACCTGCCTCCACCGATCCCTAGCACAGCAGCCATGACGGCTGCGCACGGCTGCTGCATGCCGCCAACTAACACCGTGAAATGCTTGAACAACTGGAGTTCTATGAAGATGCATCATGCTTGGAGGTAGGAGGAACCACGGGTGTCGGACAGGCTTAACTGGGCAGCGGTGAGGGACCGAGCCCAGCGCTGCACCATCGGCCGTAGCAAGCGTCAACGGCAGAATCCTGGGCATCGGATTTGCAGGCTTCCTCACAAGAGGATGAGCTCCACGGGGCAAGCGATCAAGGGATAACCCGCAGGGGAGAAACGGAGTTGGTACTGACCAGCTGCGTCAAGGAAAGACGCCTTGCCACTGGGCAGCAGGAGCCGGTGGAGTCCAAACGTACATATGCGGGATCGCTCGCCCAGAGAGGGGCTACCCTGTGCGAGGAAGAAGAACAGAGTCAAATGACTCTTTTACCCCGGAACGCGTGTTCAGGGCTCAAGGGCAACTACGTCTTCTAGCAGCCGAATTTTGGTAAGCAAATAAATATAATTTGATCCTGACGTGGCACTTTTTGGTTGGCCAAAACATAATAATACTTGAAATAATTATAGAAGTTGCTATGATGCTCTGATAAAAATAAGTTATATATGAAAGTTGCATAGAAAAATATGAGGAACAATATAAAAATAGTTTGGTAATCTAGTTCTGGCCGTTTTGCAAAAGTTCATTCATTTGGTAGAAAAATATGTTAAAAGGTAATTAGAAACCTTAGTTAAATTCAAAGGATGAATCTTTGTAGATTAATAGGTTAATTTGAAGAGTATTAACCTGTTGATTATTAAGAGAGAGTTTTCATCCATTCTGAATGAAAAATTGGTTAATTTACGGTTTATGTCCATAAATGGAAGGATAATCTTTATGGAAACCCTGATTTGGGATAAAAGGAGAGAAAAATCATATTTAATTAGATTAAGGAAATCAGATGCTTAATAAAGAGACTAAACTTGTTAAGGGTGCTAAAATGAGAAATTAAGGGTTTTATGTAGTTTTGATAAATTAAGGATCATAATATTGAAAGAGGAGGTAAAAACCCTAATTCCCAAGGAAACCCTAAAATTGGAATTGAAATCCTAAGTAATGTGATGAAATTGGATAAATATTAATAAAAGGAAATAGGTACTTTTATTTCAGGATTTCTATTCATCATTGCTTGCTTGATTGGGTTTCCCTGCATATTTGATTCAGTCTTGAAATCTGCAATCAAAGGTATGTGGTTATGCTTATGAATAATCGTTCTAGTTTCACGACGATTCCTGAAGTTTTAATCGGTTGCTTGAAATAACTGTTGGATGTTTATTTATTTCATACAACTATAAAGTGACTATGATTATCACTATAAATTTGCGTATATAACTGACTAGATCTGGGTCCACCTCTATTGCTTTGAAAAGGCTAAGAAAAAAAAGGGTAATCCTAGAGCAAGGTCTAGGTTACCAAGAGTTAGAAACTTGGCTACCTACGTGTAGTGCCATGAGACTCATTAGCCTGCCATGAGTTAAGGAGTGGGCTACTTACGAGTAGTGCCATGTGACTCAACCCTAGAATTTGGTTCACTTATAGGTGGATCATGAGGGGTTTAATGGGGACAACACAGAGGATAGGGTACTCTTGGATCGCAGAGTTATATCTAAAATGTAATCTTGGTTGTTAAATGATTAATTGAATGATTACATTGTTAATGTATTTACATAATTATTGTTTCCCCCACATACGAGCTTCGGCTGACCGACGTTTTGTTTGTCGGCGTTTTAGGTACAAGCCAAAAGGACAAATAGTAAATCATCATATTGTGAAATACATGAAGTTAAATACAAGGAGGATTAGTTAGAGTAGAATCCTTCAGTGGATAGAAGTTTAGAGATCCAAGTTTTCAAAAAGGTATGCAAAAAAATTTATTTTCTTACAACTTTCAGTATAGTATGTTAAAATTTTATAATTATTCTTGGTTAATTACCGAACCTTTGATCCGGAAGTCATGGGTGCGGCTTCGACCTCTCGGTCTCCCTTAATTGGGGGTTATCGGGAGGTGGGGTCGTAACACCTTGGGTCCCAAGGAGTCCAAAATTGCAAAGATAAAGCAATAAGAAAAGAAAAGATTAATTAGATATTTATTTATTAAGAAAGAAATTGAAAACAATGATAAAATGTGTAAAATAAGTGAAAAGAGGTATAATTGAGTTATCATTGGTGGGATTTTGTATCCCAAGGATTCCTAATGTTAAAAAGAACTCCCATAAGGAAAATAGAAGAGAGATAAAGAGAAATCCTCAGAAAGAGATATTTTGATAAGAAATAAACAATATAATGAGAAATAATGCATAAAAATGCATCTTGAAGGATAATGAATATCCAATGAAAGGGATTTTGAGATAATAGAGTTTCTTGGGATCCAAGGAGTCCCAATGAGGAAAGAGAAAGAGAAAATACCAATAATAGAAAAAGAGAATATAATATGATGCATAACTAATGAATTTTGTGGCATTATTAAAGAAGTGGTGTTTTCTACAAAAGGAAAATAGAATTTTCGTGGTTAATGGATTAAAAGCCAAGGATAAAGAGGATAAGGGAAAAGGTTTTCGAATTCCAAAAACATCCAACTAATAGATGATATTAAAAAGAATAAAGAAGAGAGAGAAGATTTCTTCTTCATGAAGGAATAGGATTCCAAGTTGAAGAAGCCTTGATTTCTTTGTGGGAAAGCGATCTGGGGTGTGGATACCCCCCTATATAAAGGGTAGACCCTCCAGTTTGAGTCCAGGAAGGATCCCACACGCACCCCGATTCCTTCTTCCTCTTCTTCGTAGTTCTTTGTGTACAAATCGTAGTTGAGGGTATTGGTCTATCCCGAGGACACCTAGGGGCGGTGTCGAGGTCCTGATGGAAGCAGGATGCTCCCACGACACTGCAGGGGAGCACTGCCATCAAGGCCGTACCCTGGAACATGCACAACGGCGGCCGTCAGGCTACAGTAGCGACAACAAAATCTTGGCCCACGAGCGGAGAATCGACCACCTTGGCCAAGAACTAGGGGCACCATGTGTACGCCTAAGAGCGGCGGAGGTAAAGGAATAGCTTTCGGCGAGGTTCACCACCCAGGAAGAGGAGTAGAGCCATGCCTAGGGCGGCTAGGGTCAGCGTCGCACAACTGGCTGAAGGTAGGGGATGACCCCTTGGTCATTGGACAGAAATACCCTCCGGGGTATGAAGGCCGAGTAACTTAAGTAATGGGCAAAGATGACATTTCATTATGTTTCCAAAGAAGTCAAGCAACGTTGCATGGGTTTGGCAACGTGGCATCCTGCCATTGGTCCGGGTAAGTGAAATCTTACTAAAATCATAACTAATTAACAGTAGCTCAGATAGATGCGCATTATCATGAATTTTGCTTAGAAAAACGAGAGGAATCCAATAAAAATATTGTTAGGAGCTAATTCCTCTTGAAATTGGAAAAATAATGGAAGTTATTAACTTTAATGTAATAATGATTAAGAAATCCTATTCTAATATGATTAAAGCGATTAGTAGGGTTTAATTGATGAGTAAAGTTGATATTAACATGTTAATCATAAAGAGATACATTAAGATAAAAAAAGATAAATTTTGCATGTAATTAGTTTAATTTAGAGTTTCATGTGCATAAATATGCTTTAATAAGTCTTGAAACCCTAATTTTGGTAAATGTGACTCTTAATGGCTTTAATTATTCAAAATTGTGAATAAACCTAAAATACGATGAGCCTAAGCTATTTTGAGCATTAAAGTTCCTAATTTGTGGTTATATACCCTTAATGTGGAAATTAGGTTTTCCTATTGCATAAAAGGTAGAATTAATGATAAATAACGTTCATATGTGAATTAGAGCATAATGAACTATGAATTGATGATAATGATCTTGTCATGAATTGAATGGATAAAAATGATAGCTTTAATTTAAAAAAAGGCTTAATGGACTTAATTGATGGTTAATTGTGCATTAATCTGGAACTAAGGTTATGTGTTTGTAGAAGGCAACCTTAATAACTTTCATGAAGGATAGATGAGAAAATTAGGGATTAAAAAGAGAAAAGGGAAGTAAAACCCTAATTGTAAAGTAAACCCTAAAAAGGAATAGAAACCATAAGTAGCCAGATGGTTTGGATAGATTTTGATAAAACTGAATTGAATGTAATTTTAAGACTGAATAGTGTGCTTGCTTGATTCTGGATTACTTGCTTGTTTGGATTATTCCTGCACCTGACAGGTATGTGGTTAATTATGAATAACCACCTTAGTTTCCCAAAGTTTTTCCAAATGGTTAATCGCATTGAATGCAAATTATCAATTTGGATGTTCATACTTGCAAATCATAAAGTCACTATGATTATCACATTAATAATAGAAGTATGTATTCTCGCACCTACATGCCACCCTGATGGATGATGCCAAAGGTCAGGCCCAGATGGGTAGACCAATGGGCACCATGAGTGGTGACCCCAGGCACCAAGCTCGGGAATGAGAAGGTGGCCTATGATATTGAATGACTAACGAGCACTATGAAGGGTGACCCCAGGCACCAAGCTCGAGATTGAGAAGGTGGCCTTAAGTCATTGGCAAATGAAACCCTAAGGTCGGTATGCCAGGGTTAGGGAAAACGTGGTGGAGAATGTCATACTAAAAAGCATAAATTGGCTTGTTAATTAACTTGATTGTGATAATTAGATTGTTATCCATATGTGAAAACTTTTGGTTGTCCCAACATACCAATATATTTCGATATGCTGACTGACGTTTTGTTTGTCGGTGTTCTAGGTACAAGTTTGAAAAGCACAAACAGTAAAGTGACACATCGTGAAAATAAGAAGTAAAGTACAAGGAGGGTTAGATAGAATAATTCAAGTTGTGGATAGATAGTTTTCTAAAGTTTTCAAATGGTATGCAAACTTTTATTTTTGTACCAGTTTTCAGTTTAGTTGGTAAAATTTGATAATTGTTATTGATTAATTGTCAAACATTTGATCTTGTTAATTGGGATAACGACACCGACCTTTTGGTCTCCCTTAATTGGGGTTTACCGGGAGGCGAGGTTGTAACAATAGAGGAAATGATCAAGGGGGAATTAAATGAAATAATAGATAAACTTTTATAATACTCTCATGACAACTGTATTGATTGTAATATAATTATAAATCCAGACTCACCAAATTTTCTTTTCTTAGAAAGATTTTATATGTTACATGGATGTCATGGGAAAATGGTTTGCAATATCAATATGGTTTAAAAAATAAGAGATCACTTTAACAAATTGAAAAAGAACTAGGATGTTCATACAAAATACCATGCAACATGATCAATGAACATTTACAATATGTATTTTTATGAATCTTATTGTATTATTGTTTTCTTGTCTTACTCCTACTTACCATTTTCTTTTTAATGATTGTAACAAATGTTTTTTCGAATATAGAAAGGTCAATTTGACATTAATAAGAACCAATAGACCACAACTAATCATATTACCAGAAAAACAACCACACATAGTAAACAACAACTAACATTACTAGTACGCAACATTAATACAAATTGGAAACTACAGCCAACAATTGTACTTAGTGGAGGTATATTGGTGGGATGGGATAATGCAATACATGTTTATCTTAATCATATGATAGTTGAATTCTCCATTATAGATAATCTCTCTAATAATAGAAATAACAAACTTGGACATTCACAGAGGTATATGGTGAGCCAAGTCGCAATAAAAATCCCTTCTTCATTGATATGTACATCCTGGATTAAAGCAATAATAATAAACCATGGTTGATTGATAAAGATACTAACTAAAAAAGTTTATCTATGAAAAATTACACACCGAGGAGACACTGTTTTAACACAAATACAATAGAAAAAAATGTTAATGGATTAATCAACACATATAAACTTGTTGACTTTAATGCTATTAACTTCATAATACTTGGAGTAGAGACTCTTCTTGGTCTTTTATGGATTGGTTCATTTGCACAAATCTTTGGTAAGAGCTCCATCCTAGGAGCACATCATTAAAAATGGGCCTACAAGATTCACCATTGATTGATTCCAGACAAACTATAATAGTTGTAAGAATACAAATACAAAAATTGGAGTAAAGAAACAAATTGCAAAGTGGTAGAGTTTAAGGGTTTAAGGTCCAAATAAAATATTGGGAAGGCACTTTTGGAAACATCTACAAAAAAGGCACACAACTTCAAGATGCTCTAGATTTTGAAGAGACTCGCTCTAGAAAAAAAAAAATCAGAGATGGATCGTTTATAAATAAAATTCAACAACTTATCCTAGACCATAAAAGCATTTGGATGCAATGATCCAAGCAACAATGGTTCAAATAAGGATATAACAACACAAAATTCTTCCACAACATTTGTAATGGGTGTAAGAAAAATAGTTTGACTCATACCTTCAACTATAGTACGATATTAACCATAACATAATATACATTATGTAACACATTATGACTTGTTTAGAAATATCTTCAACTAAAAGCATATATTTTCATCAAATATTATCTTTAACTGGGACAAACTATGTAACATAAATATCATAAATTGTCATATACTAATTTTTAAGTTCATACAAAAAGGATTTAAAATATTAGCCTTTAATTTGGGAATGGACAAATCAACATGCCTTGATGGTTATGATATCTTTTTCTATAGATACAATTAGAACACAGTTAATTACCTTGTGGAAATTAAGATGTTGTATTTCATCTTGAGAGATGAAAGACACCTCTCATATGTATTGCAAAAGGAGGCTTGAACAAGGAAGCAAAACTTAACCCTAAAGGGCCAAGACAACTAGTCCCATATGAAAATGACTTATTAACTAATAACATTTTATAACATCTAACACTCTCCCTCAAGATGAAGTAGGAGTGAAACACATATCTTGTTTGGACTTACATGGCTCAACTAGATGATAACAAAATAGAAATAAAAATGTCAGTTTGCATACAAGATTTTCACTCCCCCCTTAAACATGACTCTCAACTAATAAAAGAGTTGATGATGTATCCTTTGAAGTAGTGCTCGGTAGGCTGGAAATACATGAGATATGGAGAAAATCTTCTACAGTTCATATGGAATAAAGAAAATCACCATCAGTCTGGAATAAAGGATAAAACTCCATGGCCATACCATCTTAACCAGAAACAAATGTGTGATTGGAATAAGAATCAATCAATATATGAAATGATGTAGCAGTAGAGGCATCTTCAAACACATATATGAGGAGGTGATGATGACTGTCAAATTGGATCTATTTGGAGTGTGACTCCTGATCTTGATAGGAATGAAATATATCATCAAGGAAACCTAAGTAGATCACTACAAGAACTATGTTGAAACTTGAGAAATGGAAGATGCAACTTCAAGAAGACATGAATAAAATAACACAATGAAGATAAAATATATATGAATCATTAGCCTTGCAAGTATAATATTTCTATGATTGATATTGAAGAACTTCTGAAGAATAACCATACATCTCATCAGATGTAGAAGGGTCACCAAAAAACTAACACCAAAGGGTAAAATAGGCTGGAATAAGAACAAAAAACTTTGTCCCAATGTGTTCCAATGTTGTAATGTAGATCTTGCAACGTCATTGGTGTTTGGTGGACAACCACAAAAATAATGATAACCACCCACATGCATATCATGGAACAAAAATGAATAAAGACAATGTTAATGGAAAAGAGTTGAAACTATGATCACTGAAAGCATGATGCTTAGTGAGAGTGGAGTACCACAAAGACATCAGAAAGATAGATGTGCTCAAGGATAAGATTCTCCATGGAGATCAATGTATCTTGGATTGATACCTATCTATTCTCTCTTTCTTTTCACACTCCATCTTTATATGTTCACTGTCTCTCTCCAAATATCCTCCATCTCATTATTTTCCCTCAACTAATTTTTCTTTATTCTCCCCTCACACCAATCACAAAAAGAATCAAGAGAGTAGTTGGAGTAGAAAGACATAAACAATGGTAGAGGTCAGGATATGTAGGAAAATATATAGATGATATAAAATGATAACTCAAGTCAATGTGCAAGATGACTCAATAAAACAAATATAGGTAAAAAAATGAATCTTTGTGTGACTAAAAAAGGAACATTTATCTAGCCCCTAGGCTGAAAAATATAACGGGCGAGGAGGTGGATCCCCCACAATATGTATTGTGTCAAGAAATTACATCTAATTAAAGATTTGATTAACCATTTGTATAATGTGTATGGTGGGGAGTAGCCACATAAATATGAGAGATATAAGCTATGTTAGGAAAAATAAATCTTACATATTAGGGATTTGATTCACACACATATAATTATTTTCACACCATCAAAGTGAGGATCCCTAAAAATTGATACTACTGTCAATGATTGTGCTACTGTGGATCATGCATAATCTTCAAACATGTTCTTGAGGGAATAGATGTGGGTTAGATGTGAAGGGTGTTACTATGTTTCCTAATCTACACCAATAACTAGATCACCCATGCGGTCTATCTATAGAATAACTCATGGAGAGCATTATTTACAAGCTAACGAATGCAATGGTAGGAAGTGGAAATTGCCAAAATTACATTGGATAGCTACCTATACACGTGGAGAGGGAACATTGTCAACTCCATTTTGGAGATGAATCCTGTTAGGGTCATTAGGATGTTACTGTCTATGACTGTTAGGGGTAGAATTCCAAGTACCAAGTCAGGGATAGGGAATTTTGAGCTTGGGATTGACTGAATCAAGGTTGCACGGATAGTGACATAATTCCATTTTATTTCTCATGAATAATGAACTAAGTTTTTTTTTTCTTTAATATTCCATGATAGAGATACAAACATAATGTATCAGGGAAAATTGCAATTTCTCATGTCCAACTACAACATGGAGGGCTTGATGTGGGAGTGATCAACAGACATGGAGGATGTAGGGAATTGACGACTAGATATGTAGGTCTCCAGGGAGAATAGATAAATTTTAGTGATGAATAGGATGGAGTGTGTTAGCATAGGGATTTTATTATGAAGAATTAAGAAGGGGGGATATGACCATGGTGGTCGAGAAGATACCTAGAAGGGACCCAAGATAAGAAGAGATGACGGTTGTACATAGGTGGTGGCTCACTGTTTTTCTTCTCCCTAGGGCAAGGATCAATGCTTTTATACGATGTGGAAAATAGGATGTTTTTCGTATTTCATCTTAATAGATGACAGACTCTTTTTCGATATATAGAAAATGAGGCTTGTACAAGGAGGCATAATTTAATCTTAATGATCCAAACAATTAGGTCAATATAACAAATCACCTTTTAACTATAATAGTATATAACAACAAGATGACCTCATTTCCCAAGTCTTTAGATAACTCTTTAAGGAGGTAATAGTGAATCTCAGTCTGATCAATAATGCATTTAATTCTTTGAGAAGATTATAACCCCATGAAGGTCAATCAAATATAGAGCAATTTGTCACATTAACTTTTCATATAAAATTATTTTTGAAGCTCTCAGTTAACACACTTACAGAGCACATGAATCACATCATTAGTATCATTGAATAGATTTCATTGAAGGTCAAAAAATATATATAATGTTTAACTACCAATGATGTTTTGCACACAATTTTGTTTTAGAATATGCCAATACTTACTGTTAAACTTGATATTGAGAAAGCCTTCAACAATGTCAAATAGGATTTATTTATCTTGAACCTCAAATGATATAATTTTCATCATAGATGGATTGAATTTTTACTTAAATTAGGTCACCTTTTGGAATCTAGACATGGATAACCCTTTGGCTACTTCAAATTTACCGATGGATTTTGGAAATGAAACCCACTTCCATGATGTATGTTTGTAATTTTGCACATTCATTCTTTCCTCCATGTTTAGGTTAAGGGTGAATATAATTATTTCTCCAATAAAGAATCTACATGAAAAGCACATAATACAATTACATATGATACCATTATCTTTGTCCATCATGTTGATAATAATTTATAAATACCACTAGAATACTAAGAAATTATAGAACCTATTAAGACTCAAAATAAAATTCCAGATATTTTCCCTAGTTGAAATACATATGAATGATTTCAACATGAATAGATATAGTCATATCATCCAATGCAAAGCAAGATCATTTCTTATTAAATATCTAGGATTGCCAAGTTGTACTTTTACCATACTAACCTTGGACCTTCTATACCACCATAAACATTAGTGGCATATAGGGGTCGAGGGTCAACACTTACTCACCTATTTTACTTCCCTTGGCCGCCGCCATACCTTCTAATTCACCTTTCACCACCTTACCCATATCTTCACTTTCCAAATCCCAAAACCCTAGTTTTCTAGGGTTTTGACAATTCACGTCCATAGTTCCATGCTTTCCTCTCTTTAGGAGTCAAGGAGGAGAGCATATTGCAAGTACATGTGAAGAAGAAGAAGTTTTCATCATCTTTCATGGAGTTCTTCTCTTCTTTAACCTTCGTTTAGTATTTTTTTGTATTATGAGTAACTAAGCCTCTTTCGGTGGATGTTTGGGGGAAAATATGTACATGTGATACCATGTTGGGAAAATAATTATTCAACTAATATGATTTTTCTGGAATGGTTCTATGGTCTTACTTGTTCTAGTTTCATATATCTTTCTATGGTGATTGATGTAATCAAAAGACCTAAGGCATATAAGAAAAAAAGGAAAAAGTGGCTAAGAGAGGAAAAACTCCCAATACAAGTAGTGGATCAATTTCTAGTGCCATCAAATCCCACCCACCTATCTACTATACAAACCCTAGGTGTAAGATCTAAGTATCTAGGTATGCTTTTCTAGGTGTGAATAACAAAGAGTATGCAAAATGGTTGGATGGTAGGTAATAGGAGGTGATATATCCTTCTTCTACATCCCATACCACCCATACCACTAAGTGAATTAAGAGGATCATTCCTTGAAACATAGACTATGGTGATATTGATTAGATTTTACCTATTCCCTAGTCAATTGAGCCGTCGAATGTTGGATAGGAGGTGGTAGGGACTATTATAACCTATAGCCATCCTATGCCACACATTGCCAACTAGTGGGATATGATTCTCAATCCTCACTAATGCTAGTTGTTTGGTTGATAGTGTTTCTTGTTAGATTTATTTGTATGGATACAACCCCTAGGCATGGTTGATAGTTGCATAACCCAAAAATAGCCTGCTACCCCTAATCAGTTGTCAAAAACCTATCTTTATCTATTGATATCTAGTTTTCCTTACTCAAATAGTTAATGCTTTTTTCATGCTACTTGGTTTTGGTAGGCAATTGGTTCTTGTTATTAGTTTCTCGTGGTAGCATTTTATAGTTAGTTGTTTAGTGTAGTCTTTATTTGACTTGGTAGTCTAATTGTTGGTATTGTATATAAGTTTTGTTTCTTGTCATTGCTAGTCTAGTTTACCATAATTTCCTTCTTGCTTAGCATAGTGCTAACTGCTCTCTTACATAGTTTGTTAGACTTAATTGCAAAGGTTAATTCAAGTTTCAATACTTCTCTTTTCTCTTGTAGGATCCTTAGCATAATTCAAAAACTAACCACCTTTAAACCCTAAAAGCCTTACCCCTCAGCTCTAGAAAATTCCACCAATTGGCATATTCTAAAATTGCTAACTGATTATATCCAATAATCACACAATGGAAGACCATAGAGTACATTAATAGTCACAAATTTACAAAACAATACAAATACACATATGTAAGAGCTATATATATATATATATTTATTTAAAAGTGAAAAGTATCTTCGTAGTGAACATCAAAAACATATTACATGTACATATTTACATGGTCTACAATAGACTTGCACTATTTACTTGTTTGCTTTACATCTCAAATCATGCATATCTACCATCTATGAACCTAAAAAACTAAAATATAAACATCAACACAATTATGCTAACTAAAATATAAACATCAACAAAATTATGCTAACTATGTGTCATGTATGCGTAGATACATAAAATAGGAAATTGTATTATGAATAGGGTACAGTTCATGGTAGTATAATATATATAATATCACAACAATCAAAATATACAACAAAAATGGAATTAAAAAATAAATAATTACATGTTTATCACAATTTTCAATTATATTTTATTTTTATAAGTACACTATAAAGTGGATATTGTGTTCTATCCTCATACCATACCAAGTTTTTTATTATTATTTATCTATCGATTAAATTCTAACACACCCTTGGGGCGAGGATCTTTACACGCATTTATCTGCATAATTTGACACATGTATTCTCTAATTTTCATGACAATATATGAATCTAAGTATAATGGATGAACAACATTTATGTTTAAAGTTAAAAAAATTACATATTTTGGTAATTAAAATTGTATCTTAAAAGGAAAACTAGTGCATCCGATACAAAATCCATGAAAAACATTAGATACGAATACCAACCATTTGGGGATATGTATATATCACACTTCTAGTATGAGTGAACTAGATAGTCATCCAAAGAATAATCCAAGTTCATGTTCAATTCTCTTTTAAACCACATCTTGAGTAAACTCTAACCTTGTCAACTCTCATTGACTAAAAAATTGTGAACACTCTTTATCTCATATCCATGTTGGTTGTGGGGGGGGGGGTCGGGGTTGTCAATCCAAATTGTAGGACTACAAACTCATTATGACATATCTAGTTTGGAAGGCCAACTAGGGTACATATGATGCTTTTATAATCAATTGTTGATTATGGCCTAAAATTTATTTTGGAGAAAACTATAGATCCATACAATTGATCAAACAAGTCATGGATCCTTGGCAAGGCAAGGGATACCAGTTCTTAATGGTGATCTTCTTCAACTATCTATAGTCTATAAATATACACATAGTACCAGCGTTCTTCTCAACAAGGACCATTGGAGCTCCCCAATGGGAGGAACTTTGTTGGGTAAAACACTTATTCACCAGTTCCAACAACTCTACTTGTTCCATCTACAAGATCGGTAATTATATGGGATGACTACTAGTTATGATTTGAATCTAAAACTTAGCCTCGATTTATAGGTAACTAGGGAACTTTCTAGGAAAACATTTGTAAACTTGTTTGGTAAGACATGTAGTAATTCACATACTAACACATCTTCTAGAATTGGTGTCCTATTTTTTACCTTTACATCTACTACCTGCTCTAAAAAGTCTTTACATCCCAATAACCGATACTAGACATGTGGGTAAGCCTTTCTTGTCACAAGTGAGGTTATATAAAAAAGCACCTTGTTGGAAGATAGTTTCTTTCATCTAGAGGTTTTCCCAGACACAATTTGAGTCAATGAAATATATACCAACGATAACTTGAAAGGAACCAATATAGAAAAGTATGAGATAAACTACTACAGTGTACCCACTAAAACTCATAATATTGGTGTGACATGCTTCAATTAAAATTTGTGTCTCTTATAACGATATCCTTAACAACAACTCACAAGATAAAATAAAGTAAAATCATTTAAAATTATAACTAGGTATAGATGTATAGAAGAATTTTTCATCCAAGGATCAATCAAAAGTGCAATAAATTTATTTTTAAAATAAAGCATCTCACATGTGTTAACTGGTGTCAAGGAAAAGAAACATCTTATTGATCTTAATACCCATGTCATCCTTGAGTCCACTTCTACTACTAGAGCATCCCCTGTATGACCTAAAACCACTAAAGAACTCTCTCCTCTTGTCAGATCTTGTCTTGATGGAGTTTGTGCTGTTTTTCAGACTCAATGTTGTCTTATTATAAAGCTTAGGACAACCCTTTTGATGTGCCACATATATCCATAGTCTCATCCTTAAAACCTTTCTTTCCTATAACATCCAAAATGTATTCTGTTATGTGTTGCATGTTGTTGCTTCTTATTTAGATTGACCTATCATTCATGTTTATGGGCTTGAAGCTCTTGCTAGAGGCTTCCATCTGTATGGTGAAGTCAACATTTTAGTGCTATATCTGCATATGTTGTAAAAATAGATGACATCACTTGACCCATCCTTGCCTTCAAAAGGATCTAAGACTTCTACAAATCTTGGAGAAGAAACAACTACCTCCACTAGGTACATCAATTGTATTCTACACTAACAAAGTCTCTAGATTCTTTTCCCACCTTAGTCTATCTTGGTACATTAACTAGATTTTCAATATACATTGTTGCCAAAATAGATTCTCTAAGAGTTCTCGTTATCTCACATGTTGACCATTGATAAGATGTTTCAAATCTTTACATTTAGTCTTTCCTTATATTAATTTCACTTCACAATGTTAGTAGGGACAAGATGCAAATAGAAGTTGACCAAAAGGGTAAAATACGCCATTCATCATATTGTTGTCATGGTGTCCTTCCAAATACTCTTTACTTGAATCATCTTGCTTCTTAGGAATGAATACATATTGAATTCACATATAAAATTTGTGCAAGACATCAATGAATCCCTTTTCTTTTTTTGCTATTCTATGTCACCACAACGGAGCATCTCCTTGTATTACATAGATGGCCTAGTTTATCTTCAAAGATTTAGATAACTTGATAAGATTGAACAACTTATAAAATGTTAAAATTCACTTATTACCACAATTGGATTTGTAGATACATAAAACTATGTTCCACCAATCTTCTTCACAAACTCAAGTATCTCATCAATTATTGCTAAATGATGATGATTTGGTGTCCCTTTGTAATTCTCCTTGGTCTCCACAAATATACAATACACCCTATCATTCAATGTTTTGTCACTTTCTCCTTCTCCAAGACCCACTAGATCCAAAATTATCATGGTTGTCATCATATCATGTTTCCAACACTTATATATCCATAGCAAAAACATGTATATTAGGAAATCATAATCAATAAAGGAAAGTATCCTAGTCTTATTGGTTTCTTACCTACCAAGTCTGAAACCTATTCTCACAAACTAAACTTGACATGATCCTAATCCACTATCTAGGGTTTCATCCCATAATAGTTTAGACTATACTAAATTTTACCTTTGGAACTAATAGAATTGATCCTAAAGTTGTTTCTTTTTCAAAAACTTAAAATTTGTTAATTAAAATATAATTTAAGCTTATATAACTTAAATTCCAGCAGATGTATCCAATTAATAGAACGTACTTGAGGACTAAAGTAAACTCATTTTGGACGTAATTTACATCATGAATAATGATATAAAGAACTTATCACATCCTCTTACACTTGCCTAGCACCGGTGGAAGGATAAGTGTCAATTACTCTCTAATGACTTCTATCTAAACACCTCTGCCGTTATACTCCTATTGGTAGATTTTTTATAAATATTCTTCTTGAACTAGATCTACAGGGACCCACTCCCATTGATGTCTGTTAACCCAATTACTATGAGTTTAATCACAAGAAAGGTATAGCTACACTTTATAACTAATGATTTGGAATCTAAACATCTATATGTTTCCCACTAAAGAAATCCACTGAATCTGTATATATCTATAAGACTACAATATATTCAAAATTGTAAAACAACTAAGGACCAATGACACATTTATTTTCTACAAAAAATAAATTGTGGAAGAATAGTATCATGCATGTAAGAACTTTTCAGTTTTGTACGTTCTCTCTCCCCAAGACATTCACTACACAAATGGATAAATATCTCCCTTACAATGAGATTTAAATTGGGAAAGTATATCAATTGAGTTAATGACAACAACCAACAAGTTGATTTCAAGCACCATACCTATTTTTTCAATGGTTTTTTTATTCATTGTCTAAGTAAGAATATATGATATACGAGAAAGAAATTCATTACTCAATATTCATTTGAATAGTTTAGCACATAATTGTTTTTTGGAAGTTAGGTAAATATATTCCAAAGGGAGTAGCAAAGCTACCGGTTACATAGACAAGAGTCCTACATCAAAAAAAGGACGGGGTAAACAAAAACCCATCCAGCAACGTATAAAAGGGGTTATATACCAAATCCCCAGTGTACTCTAGCCCTCTCAGGCACCCCTTTTATGAGGTTTTTCTTTGCATGTATATGGTGAGTGAGCTCACTAGCAATCTTTTTTAGCAACACACTCTCACAGCGAGAAGCACGAGAGTGTGCTCTATTGTTCCTCTCTTCCCAGACGTAATAGCAAAAGGCAGTCAAGCACAGCCCACCGAACTGAAGGCTGCTCTTAGTCTTCAGATTCACATTCATCCACTGGATGATCACCACCAAATTGCTATTTAGATTTGGGCCCCAGGTATTCTTCAGGCAGATGGTGGACCAAACTAGTTTGGAGTAGCCACACACAATGAACAAGTTCTTATGATCTTCTGCCTTCTTATTGCATAAAATGCAGGTTCCATTCACTTGAATGCCCCATGAAGAGAGCCTATCCAAGGTAGGAAACTTCCCCAGCGTAGCTCTATAAGCTATAGTATTCCATTTAGGGCAGTGATTAGCTCCCCTGAACGCCTTAGCCCAGCTAACATCAGACACAGTACATCTGTTGATCCAAGGTTTGGTTTGCATATTTGAAAGGCTCACAAACTGTGTTCATCAACAACATACAAGTGGTTGACCTCCACCCAGCTATGACACAAAGTTCTCCAAACCCTTGAAGAGAACTGATCGACACCATTTGGGGTCGTGCCATATCTTCCTATCATCCATTGAGTCCAAACATTATCTCTTTCAGTAAGAAATCTATCAAGTCTCTTAAGTTGGCACTCGACGAGGATCTCAACATGCTTCTTGATGTTCAGACCTCCTTTAGCATAAGGGCGGGCCATGACATCCCAAGAAATATTATGGCCCCTTCCTCCCCATATGAAACAACCCACAATCTTCTTCATATCTTCAGCCACCGTACAAGGAACATCGCACACCTCCCCCCAAAACCTAACGAGGCTCTACAAAATAGATCTAACAAGCACCAACCTGCCCACAAGTGCCATGTTGATGCCGCTCCAGCTGTCAACCTTCTCCCTCTGCCTATCTAAACACAAGTTGTAATCTTTAGAAGCCCCTCTCTCTCCTGTAATAGGGGCCCCTAGGTATCTAGTAGGTAACCAACCCCATTTGACACCAAAGGCCACTTTTAATCTACCCCTTCTATGATCACACGATTTGGAGAAAAAGATCTTTGACTTGATGGCACTAATATACAGACCAGTAAGTTTACTGAACTTGTTCAACACCATCTTGACCTCCCTTAATCTTCTTGCATTCCCTATAAAGAAAAGCATGATGTCGTATGCAAAAATGAGGTGTGATTTCACCTTGATCCCTTTGACCGAGAACGGTTTGATGTGACCTCCTTCTTCAGCTGCCTTGATCATGTTTGTAAGCCCCTCCATTAGAATAGAGAATAGGAGGGGGGAGAGGGGGTCACCTTGACGGAGACCATTTGAAGATTTAATCATTCCCACAGGGCCTCCATTTATAAGGATCAAAAAAGAAGGTGTTTGGACACATTGCATGATGATCTTAATCCATCATTCAGCAAAACCCATATCTTTCATAACAGCCCAAAGAGCTTCCCATCTGATATAGTCGTAAGCTTTCACTAGATCTATTTTCACACAAACCTCAGAATTATCTCTACTTACATTGAAACTTGTAAGGAACTCAGTGGCAAGAAGTGTGCTATCTGCCAACCTCCGTACTCTAACGAAGGCGCTTTGTTCCTCCGATATAATATGCGGCAACACCAACTTGAGTCTACCAGAAAGTAGTTTGGCTATGCATTTATACAAAACACTGCAACAAGCAATGGGTCTGAAGTCAAACATCTCCTTAGCATCATTTCTTTTGGGAATCAGCTTGATAAACATATGGTTTATGACTCCTACCATGCTCCCTCCATTAAGAACCCATCTAATAGTAGCATTAATGTCACTCCTTATATAGTACCACATGAACTAGAAGAATCTACCATTGAACCCGTCCGGCCCCAGGGCCTTAGAGGGGTTGATAGAGAAAACTGCAGCCTTGATTTCTTCATCAGTAGCCTCTTTGCAAAGGTCATCATTCATTCTATCGTTGACCTTCCTCCCTGGTTGCAACTCCCCAAACCGCATGTCTAGAATGGCAGGTTGATTATACATATTGTGAAATAACAACTCAGCACAAGAGGCAATCTCATCCCTACTGTCCACAATCTGCCCGTGCTCATTAATGAGCTCGTGGATTGCTTCCCTCATCTCTTTCTTCTTAACAACTAAATGGTAGACTCTCGTATTGAAGTCCCCATCTTTTATCCACTTCAAGTGGCTACACTGCCATTGAATCCTTTCCTCAGCGTTCTTTTGTTTTCTTAGTCTTTCCTCTACATTAAGTTCATCATTAATTGCTCTTGTATTGGTGGGAATGACTCTGATAGTGGCAGCAACTTTCTCATAGTTCTTAGTAGCTTCGTACAATATATTTTTGATATTCAATATAAATAATAAATTGAACATTAGAAAATTGTATGCAATATTCAATATAAATATTACCATAGTATTGAAATAACTATAATACAAGCCAACAAGTGTATGAGTATCGATCATCATATATGACTATTGACTTTTCTTCTTTTGATTATTACCTCATTCTACTTGGCCTATTTTGACCAAGTAGAAGTCATCATAGTATCAAATTGTGCACAAATTTTCATACATGCCCTAGGGTTTACCAAGACACTATAAGCTAATTTAGTCATAGGGATTAGGTAGGACCCTATATCATCTCTACCTTCTCATTCCTACAACTTTTTACAAGGATGGGTCGAATCATTTTTTTTCTCATACTCACATTACAAATTTCTCATTTAACAATCTCTGGATTGGGTCTCTATTTGACTTATGTGGGTTCTTGTAACCTTGTTCACATATTATGTTAAGGAAATCGGGGCCTCTATCCCACAAATGTGGGTCCCCTTAGTTTCCCATCAAAGTAAACCTCAATATCTTATTCAACTACACGCCTCTTTCTCATCTTTTTCTATACACAACAAGGAAGGATTGCAATGCCACACCAAAATAGACACGGGGGGAGCCTTATGCTATTCAGGGAACCCAACTATGTGTGATAAAGTGCCACTTGACTGTTTAGACAATTCATTCATATTTATGGGCTTATAATTGCCTTTGTATATCTTAGATATTATTGGTGAGTTCATCACCATTATCTGTGTTACAACTGATGCAATATAAACAACATATGAGATATGCCAATCTATTCTCTAAAACAATATACCTATATGGTGCTTTTCCTAGCACCACACATTTTTTGGCTTTATCACATGGTTGTTTAATGCATATCTATTATTCTTTTATAATGTTTCCCATTGTTTGGAACTTAATCTAATAATCATATGATTCAATATTGTAGTGCAAGAGAGAATACACAGGTAGAGGTGAGAAACTAAAATTCACCTTAGTGCCTTCCATTTATTAAATCAATCTCATTCAATTACTTTTTAACTCGTTTGTAATTAAAATAATAAATCTATCAATCAAATTTGTTTCTAATACTTGAATTGAATTAGATTGACTAGAATATCGAAAATGTTGTCCTTTTGGTCTGATCTTAGATCAATACTATGATGAGACCCAACCATTGTGGGTGCTAATTATCTTACATTAGATTAGGTAAAATCTAGGATTCATATCATTGTGGATTTCTTTGTGATAATTAACTCCACATCAAGCATCAAATGGGGTAGTCAGATTCATCCATTGATGGACTCAAGAGATCTAAAGGATAAATTTAAGGCAATATATAGGTAAGCTCTAGGGAGCACATAACTTCAATGAAACTCAATTAGTTAAACCAAGTTGAGAGAAAGGGTGAGTCAAAGAAACAACCCGTGCAAGTGATGCCACTAGAGGTGTTCACAATGCTATTCTCTAAACTAATTGATCTCCATCGAGAAATAAGATAAAAGACAAATAAGGTGATCTCCAAGGGAAATATGCTACCCCATATGGGTTGCCTCATTTGAGGAACAACATTATGCAACCAACTATGTGAACACTTCATATAATCACCCATAGAGTGGAGATGAGAGTCAAGTTGATTGTAGAATCTTCTAGTCAAGAGAGTCTGGGTAAAATATGAGAAAAGAATGGACTTCAAACCATGATTCCTTCAACTACTATAAGTGTCGTACTATTAGCTAATATTCCTTCTATATAGCAAGACTTGGGAGTTTTCTACATTGAATAACATATGCAATAAGTACGTTTCTAATACATTATGTGATCAAGGTTCTTACTTTAATGTTATGCTATTAACCATATCTATTAAGCTGTGTTTAAATGCACCCAAGAAAGTGAAACTAATTTTTTTGATGGAAGATCATCTTAGGGAAAACTATATAGCCATTGTGGAAATTACGTGAATCAAGGTTGAAGGTTTTCATTTATCAATGGACTTGATAGTCAATGTGGATAAAGGTGGAAGCGCAAGGGATATTATCTTAGTATGTCTGTTATTGGATAGTGTCAATGGAATGATTGATGTACATAGAGGTAAAATGAGCATGAAAATTTGTGAGAATAATATCACTATCTCTTTACTACCTCTATACCTAGGTGGCCCAACACTTGAAATGGATGTGGAAATAGAAAAAAGGTGACATCCATTAGAAATCATTGAGCAAGAAATTGTGTTTGAACCAAGTTTAGGAGATGAACTTTATGCGATAGATGGAAATTACTCCCAAGAGGAAATGGAAGGAAACCCACAATTTGCATTTAGATCTTCATAGCTTTGTTTTTACTCAAGATATACCATTTGAGAAAAAAATGTTTTCTTTGATCTTTTTCATGTTCCATGTCATTTGATATTAGATCTTTATAAGTGAATATGAACAAATCAATAAAGAGGATGGTGTCTATGTGACACACACAACATACACACATATGATATAGTATGTCATTTCATCATTGCAAAATAATCTTATATTGAGGAGCTACACGTCATGTTATTGTTATAGAATGATGTGTTTACTGATAGATCTAATGCCATATGATTCTAACTACAAGCATAATGTGTAAAAATCCAGTATGACACATTGCAAAGTTTGCAATTTTAAAGATTGTCTTGATTGTGGACTTCCAAGTATACAATCCATCACATTGTCCACCAAGGCAAGAGTTCAAAAAGATATAATGGGTGTGTGCTAAACTAGGGAAGCACATCATGAGATACATTGAGCATATATTCCTATTAAAGCACTAACTACTCCCACCAGTGTAAAATATCCCCCACATAGATTACCATCATTTGTTGTGGTGGATCTCCCTCCAACATCTAACCACACCTAAGAGAGAACAAGGAGGACCGACTCCCCTCTAGACACTGCCTCTAGCTTGTAGAGAAGAGAACATACCTCACTTACATCCCTCATCGATGCTTTTCCATCACATACTTGGGGCGGAAAAGGATTCCCTCAGCTTTTCTCAACATCATCATAGCCATGTGCCATATTTTCCAATTTCTATATATCTAGATGCAACTATCATATTTCACGACATTGGTTCCTTGACACACAATGTATGACATACAAGGGCTTGACCTATATGTGAAAAGAATATGACCATCTCCAAGGTGCATGCACTCCATGCATTTCAAGGTGCACATGAGCTACTAGGGTTTCCCTAGTGCTTGTCTAGAGAAACAACATTCTAGGAGTAGATCCTCCCGTAACTATGGAGGGGGGATTCTCCCCTCTCTTGATGACAAATCTTGAAGATGGAGACTCCTATGATCCAATTGGAGAAAGCTATCCCTAAGAAAGCCTAGAATCAAGTTCTAAGATCAAGTTCCTCCAAACAACATGACTTTATGCCACTAAAGAATATCAATGGAAAATGCTTCATCACCATTGATGATGACACATATGAAGCAATGAAAATGACTTGGGAGAATAAGGCTACATTTATGTCATGGGAAAGTGACCATACTACTATCATTTACTAGAATGGATCATAAGGGTTTGGAAACCAAAAGGTAGCTTTGATTTCTTCTCAAAACCAAATAAGTTCTTTCTATTACACATTAATTCTATTGAAGACAAACAAAGCATCATCAATGGAGGACCTCATTGGTTCGATAACAAATTTGTTGTAGTCACGTATTACAAAATAGGTGGTGATCTTCAAAAAGATTTCTTTAGCTTGATCCCAATATGGATCAATATATCCAACATGGGTAAGAATTGGTCACTTAAGATGATTGGCATTGTGGCCAATGGTGTGGGGAAGCTCATGAGATTTGACTATAGGTTGATCGAGCAACAATCATTAGGGCAAGCTTGAGCCCTTTTTGAGGTTTGATCCAAAGAAGAACCATCCAATGAAACTTTGATCAATATGCCAAAGAGGGACCCATATGTTGTGGATATCCATTATGAACACCTGCCAAAGAGATGCCCAGACTGTAAAGTTTTAGGGCATGATGATGACTGCTAATTGAAGCCAATCATAGAGAAATAGGAACAGAAGGAGACTCAACAACCAAAAATCCAAGTATGGAAAGTTGTGGGTAAAAGAAACAAAATTGTCACTAATAAATTGGATCAAAGTGTAGTCAAAGAGACATATATCTTTATTAATGATAAATTTTACAAAATTTCCAAGGAGGAGATGAGTATAGACATGAACAATATAAAGGACATTGAGGATGTTCTTTCAAATGAGAACTCAGTTGATTCTGGTTCTGAAGTTTTGGGTAATTGTTACAATGACACTGTTGAACAAGAGAAGGATATGAACATGAGTCCTAGGGTGACAGGATATAGAAAGAGCAAGGTACCTAGCTCAACTAGATCTTCCAAGACAACTAGATTGGATAGCTCATTCCTCTAGCAGGGGTCTTTAATGATCTTCCTCATAACCAACATATGTGATTCAGGGATGCCACATAAGAAAAGAGAGGCCAAAAGGATGATAATGGAGGTCGAAGCATGTATTGTGATGTCAGTTGAAACTAAAATCATGAGGCATATGCTACATACTTCTGAAAAACATTTTCCTAACTAATTGAAATGGTTGATTAACCATGATTATGATTTCAATGCCATTATATGTGTGGGATGGAATACAAAATCTTGGAATGTATTGCGTTGTGGCATGAACAATCAACAAATCACCTTGAAGTTCATAAAAAAAGGTGGACTCGTCATAATTCTTTCTGTAGTATACATTAGTAACCAATCTTAACAGAGAAATAGTTTGTGGGACGACTAGTTGACCTTGACTAGTTGTCGATGACTTCAACAACATTAGCAAACATGAAGAGAAAGCTAGAGGATGAGAAGTAACTTCCTTCATTCTGAGTTCCTTCGACACGTCAATAGACAAAGTGGAACTCACTGAACTACTAGATATAGGTAAAGAAATCTTCACTTGGTATAATAAGAGAAGTGCCAAAAGAATAGCTTCAAGATAGCCCGAGCCCTTGTCAATGACAACTAGCTCAATAAGTTCCATGGCACTAAGATGAAGCTGGTGACTTGTTATTTTATTGATTGCTCAGCAATCAATATAAACTTAAAGGAAATGTCTTAGAAGAAAAAAGCCTTTTGATTCCTTAATTTCTAGATGGAATAGGCTGGTTATCATAATATCATCAAAATGCTTGGGATTATCAACCATTGGGAAATCCTTTATTTTCTTTCTGCCAAAAACTATGTGAAGTAAAGACATGTCTCAAGATTTGGTATGAGAAATATGTTAGTCTTAAAAACCCTATTGCTATAGAAAGATATGAGATGGATGACATTGACTTTGTCCTATGTAGAACACCTCTAGATGCTGACATGATCAAAGTTGAGAAAATAACTTATGATAGAATGGAAACAGTTGCTAAGACTGAAGAGAAATACTAATGGCAAAGGAGTAGATTGAAATGGGTTATTAATGGTGACAAAAACATGAAATTATATCTAGTATTGTTAGGAGATGAGATGTTGTTAACTCCATTACTGAGTTAATTGATTCACGAGGAAATAGTGTGGAACATGAGGAAGGTATGCTCATGAAAACTCTCTCTTCTTTGATCCTCTCTATAATTAGAAGATTTCAGACCAGGACAATATTTAACATGTTGCACACAATTGGATTGAGAAAATTAACGATGCTGACAACTCGATGCTATGCAAGCTCCATGATGACAAAGAAATTAAATAAGTTGTCTAGATCATTAACATTCATTAAAGCCTGACTATAGAAAGGATTATTGGGTTTTCCTATAGAGAAACTGGGGTCCAATCAAATATTATCTTGTCGAGGCTATTAAGTGAGTGTTTAAGGGTGGAAACATGGTTTGACAAGTCAACCACGTTTTTTACCTATTATACCTAAGAAGGAGATGGTCGCATCCCCCATTGATTTTAGGCTTATCTCTTGATGCTCAATGTTGTACAAAATCATCACCAAGATCATTATGAGAAAACTACCAGTCCTTCCCAAATTTATTTTAGATAACCAAGGTGGATTCATCCAAGATAGGAGTATTGAAGGTTGCTCCATGTTAGCTACTAAATTCACAATAAACTTCGATGTGTAAAATAACTCTCCTTCTACCTGTGCCAAAATGGATATTACGAAGCCCTTTGATTCACTTCATTTATCCTATCTATGTAATTTCCCACATATCTTAGGTTATATGATAAATGGATAAATATGGTCAAGCAATGTGTTGAAACACCTTCAATCTCTCTTCTTCTCAATGGTACATCTGTTGGATTCTTCAAGAACTCCAATGGACTATGGCAATGTGACCCTTTGTCACCCTTTCTCTTTACTATTTCCATGGAAGGTATTAGTAGAACAATCAAAGATACATATGACATGAAGATAATTAGACCTTATGCTAGGTATAACATGTAGCCTCAACCCCCTCAAGTTACTTTTCCAAGATTTTGGGATTATCTCTGGTATGAAGTACAATCCTTCGAAGAGACACATTTTCCTTTCATCATCATGCATAAACAAATAAGCATTAATTGGCATTTTAAGAGAGGCATTATCTCCCCCTCTCCCATGCCCGTGGTGGAGGCCAAATTCCCGGGAGGGTGATAAATCAAGGTGGCAATTGGGAATCGAATTTGGGTCCTTTTTTGGGGGGAATACCATGCTTGACAACTTGAGCCACTCGTTATTGGCATTAATTGGCATTTTGGGTATGCAAAAGGGTGGATAGCCAAACCAAATATCTTGGGTTTCCCATGGTATGTGGCAACCTTAAGAGGAAACACTTTCACAAATGTCTTGATCATTTGAAGGACATGATCTATAGGTGACCTGGTTCTAAGATGTCTATGGCAGGTAGAATTGTTCTTGTAAAGCATTGCACTATGGGTCTAATAAACTATTGGATGAGGTTGGGTGAGATTCCAAAATATGCCTTATCTTGCATAGAAATCTTCATGTTTGATTTCATTTAAGGTAGTCCCATACACCTAGAGAGCTAGACTAAGATGGCTTACCCAAGCCAAGAAGGTGAACTTAATCTAAGAAGCTTGGTGGGCCTAGCTGACTTCTACATCATGAAGAGGATCAAGAAGCTTATACACAAGAACTCTACCTAGAGCACCAAGATGTGTATTAGATATGGTACAAGGTTACATCTAACCCCTAACCATGTTTGTGGGTTCTCAACCTGTTGGAGAAAGATATCTTTTACCTATCCTAAGTTCACTAATCTTGAAGACAAGATCCTTTGGGAAAGATGAGGCAAAGTCCAGCCAGTTGATAGATCCTATGTAAATTTGTGGTTCTCAATGCACCAACTAAGATGGAGTGTTAATACATATAGATCAATCAAGAACTACCTTCCCACCATGGAGAATATGCATACAAGGAGCATTCTGATGAACCTAAGTTGCTACTTATGCCAACAAGCTAACAAGTCTGTTGACCATCTCTTTGGTGCATGCAAGGTCTGGAGGTATCTATGGGGGCACACTCAACTGAAACTCAACATTCAAAGCTCTTATTCACTTCATATATACCTTACCAAAATTGGTGATAGAATTACAAGCAATGACAACTAGGAACTCTAGGCCATTACCAGATGTGTTCATCTCATCTGGATGGAAAGGAATAAGAGACTTCATGGGGGAAGCATAAACGATATACTATCTATCTTCAACAATCTTAAAAGAGACCTGGAGATGTTATATGATACCTATAATCATAGGTTGAAGGGTGTCTCTATTATTGGATGTAGGAATTGGAACTTATTGTAACTTAAGGGTACTAAATGACCTTATGCCTCTATGGTGATGTTATTCACCCATCTTGTAAACTATGTGCTCGTATGTAGTTTGTAACTTTGTCCCCTTTGGGTTTGGGAAGTATATTTACCTAGATTTTTCAAAAAAGGTGCACATCTGCACAACAAAAGGACTCCCAGAATATTTACATAACTATGCTCTGACACTCTTCCATCTCAATCACTATCATGTTTAGGATTCATGGAGGAGGAAAGAGGCCATAAGAAAAGTCATCTTGCACCCAAGATCTTGATCTCGAGCCTGAGGTGGAGGAGGAGGAAGGAAGTGAAGGGGAGGAGAAAGGCTCTACGCTACTGGTCCTTTCACCATTTTGACACACCAAGATATCAAATCTTATTGTATTCATGCCACTTGATTCCTGTGTGAGGAGATACTAGAGAATTTTGACTTGACCTAAGAGGTCAAGCCCCTACTCAATAACATCTCCTCCCAAAGGAGGTCCACAAGCATAACACAGAGACCTGCCTAGCTCTTATTCTTGAGTTCGTTACTACTTTGTAAGAGTGGGACAACAAGGGTATATGGGTGATAGATTTTTGGCTTTGATGAGGATCGTGATTATTGGCTCAAATTGGATTTTATCTATCAAACTCTTTGGACCAAGATCAGCGATGATGACATTTTATGAACCCGAGAGAGTTAGATCAACCCACATCCACAGTGCAGTTCTACACATCTTCCATTGTACTTCATCAAAAACCAATTTTGGAGGAGAAGACACATAGTGTGTGTTAGATTAATTAAGTTATTATGTATGTGTCTTATTGTCTTGGCCCGTTAGAGTTATTTTATGCTTTCTTCTACTTGCCTCATCTCCTATATATAGGAGGGAAGTGTTTCCACTATCAATAAACAAATATCTTTCTAGTCTCCCATGATATTTTCTACATGGTATCAAAGCATTGATTCTAACCTAGAGAGGAAAAGAAAGATCCTCATCCTGCAGGCGGTCATGGTCGCTTTTTGTCTTAGCCGCCCGCCAGGCATCATCCTGGCCTCTATGACCATCTCATTTCTTCCTCATTTGTCATAAATACCTAATCTATTAGTCTGAGCTCTCCATCTCAACCTCCATAATCTATGTTTATCTATATGTTTAACTATCCCTCTCCCCGATCAACTCCTTGGTCTCATCCTCATCAACTAATTATAAATCTACATTTCACGCTCTGTATGTATAAGGTTAGTTCCAACCTCACTTAAAGTTCTGATCTTTGAGAATCTCCTTCAGCTACTGACGCCTCACCCAACATCTTTGAGGCCTTTGTTCTAGGCCTCATGGAAATAGGACTCCCCTCTCAGAATGGTCTCAGTTCGAACCTCATGTATTGGACTGACGGAACCTCACATACCTCTGGATCCCAGCGCTCATCATCGATGGTCGTCTCTGGTTAATTTGGTGTATTCAAGCTGTTGCGTGCATATGCACTTCATGGCTGTCTATGCGGCTATGCCCACACTAAAACTTGAGCCGACATTGCAATTTCACTATCTCAACTCTGACATTTTCATAGGATGCATTCTTCTCTTTAAGTCTCATTGCGATAACAACAACAACATGAGGGACAAGCACGCAGGTTCCCATCAACCGTCTCTCCCCCTTCCCATCATTTATTTCCTAATGATTTGTCAAAGTAAGAAAAAAGGGGCATGAACCATCATTGGCTACCGTTACGTGATCCTTGCTACTGCGGCCACAAATTACAACGATAATGATAATCTTGGTATCAAATTCTTTGGGTCTGATATTAATGATAGTTGACCAACTTGATTGTTGTTGATTTTGCATGAGTTAAATCTATGCATGTTAAATCCTTGCTATTGTGGGGAGCAAAAATCCTCTCTATGACCAAGCTTTTACTTGCAAGATTAAATCACTCCATTTGACCAGTTTTTTATCAGCCTAGTGAAAGCATTCTAATAAAGCACTTCCCAACATTACAATTGCCAAAGAAAGAAAAAGATTTGATTAACCTTTGACTGACAAGGACTAGAATAATTTTTGGCAAATAAAAAGTCCCATGCTAGTTTATAAAAAAATGGGGACACCACATTAAAATTTTTTTCTTCCTACTGCGTCTTTATACCATTATGTTCTTCATACCGAGATCCATTTCATAGTACCACTCCTTATTCTACCAAGTTTCATTTCGGTAATATTGTTTTCTTCCTATCAATTTCCAGTTTGGTAGTGCTACTCCTCTTTTTACCAAGTTTTCATTCACATACTATTTTTATTATGTTATATGGTACTTATTCCGGTAGTGCTTTGTTCTTCCTATTGTGCCTTTATACCAGTAGTGCATTATTTTTGTACCATTATTCCTCTACTAATGTATATAACTCTCCACTCCAACCACTTGGACGATCCTTCTCATAGTTGTAGTGAGGGGGAGAATAGAGGAAGACAAGTAGAGGAAAGAGATGAGATGAAGGAGAGAAGATGGAGAGAATAAGTCACCATACGACCATGTTGCATGTTTCTTCATATTTATATGTGTTGTTTACAATTACCTACTATAACACATATCCTATAGTAGTGTCTCAATCACGTGTCACCTGCTATGATGCAATATTCCTACTCTATCTTATCCCAAATACCATGAATTATTTTGGTGTTGGTGCTTCTTGTGCAGAATTACATCGACAACAATGGTGACCAAGATGACTTCTACACATATTCTCAACCATCTACTATTTTGTATTCTTACTCAAAATATGTCTGTTCATTCATGATCGCTCTTATTGGCCCGACATGATCAATTTCAAGGGGGAGTCTATTCTATTGCTATTGCTTCTTCATAAATGTTACATTCATCAAGGAAAGATGACTACTTACTACCTTCTACATGCTATCTTTTTCACGGAGAGTGTTAGAGTGTTTCGATTTTACTATTGCAAGATTCAAGAGAGATCATTTCTTGTCAGAGGAGATTCATTTTTGTATGGGTTGTGGTCCTTTTCATGTATTAACGATCTGAGCATCTGCTTCACCCATGCTCCAGCTTGAGGGGGAGTGTTAGATTAATTAGTTTATTATGTACATGCGCCTTATTATCTTAGCCCATTAGGATTAAGATATGCTTCCTTGTACTTGTCTCCTATCCTATACATAGGATGGGAGTTTACCCACTATCAATAAAAAATATCTTTCTAGCCTCCCACCATATTTTTCACAGTGTAATTACTTGTGATGATCTGTATTTTATATGGTGCATGATGCATAAGAAGAGGATTAATGTGGGTTGTTTCTTGATTGATACAATTCTAAGTGTGGTCTCCAGAAATAAGTCTTATGAGGAATATTCTCATTGGAGGGGTGAAATTGAATCTAGTTGAGAAGCTATAGGTGGCTCTCAAACCACCTGCTCTTGAGGTAAATGATATGATTGATACATGCCTTCCAATGACATCCACTATTTTGTTGCTCAATGAAGGCAACTATAACTACTATGTTGATATACATGGGGATCCTCAAGCCTCCTACTCCCTACCTTGTCTAGATTGGGTGACCCTTTTTTTCTTGAGGAACCACAAGTAGCAAGAAAAATAACAAATGTGCATGAACTGGTGAACCAAAGTCACTTTTGGGAACATACTTCCTACATCCCACATGTGTCTAGTCCAGCAGCGCATCATAAATGACCGAATCCCCCATTGACCATCAACTACCGAGTGGTAAGGCCATGATCTGTAGTGGAACAAATCACTCATTCTTCTATTGGGGACAGGTGGAGGAATGGTAACTCCAAACATCACACATGTTCCATCCACTCTTCAACACCATTTGATCTGGCACAAGTGCCTTCCATTAGGACTCAAATAGACTTTACCCCATCTATACCAAATTGGCAGCAAATCTTTACATTCATGTCATCCTCCTTCATTAATGGTTAGAGAGGTACAACCACCCAGACATAATTAAGGTCCTTTGCAACTCATACCAAAAAATGTCTTCCTTCCTTTCTAACATGGATGCACATTACAACAGCCAGCAGTAATACCCCAACTCTATTGTCTAGAGGCCACCCTGGGAGATAAGACAGTGTACACATGGCCCACATGGTGTGGACAGTAGCCAAGGTCCTTTGACCTCAAAACCCCACAATGATCATCAAATTGTGCCTTTCAAAAGCATATTCTAACATTGTGGACACTATTTTAAATAAGCTTAGGTGGGTGGCAACTAGATTCTTTTATTTGTGTGACGTATCTTTTTTCTTTCTCCATTCCAGTAATCATGTTGATGAATGCATGTGTCTCATTTTATCTTACTTTTGTATCTATTTCCCTCATTTTACTTTAGTTAGACAATATTTATTTTTTCTTATTTTATATTAATCTGTGAGGTTTTGATCCAATTCCTTGATTTCCATGGTTGGTTCAAGCTTCATATTCTATGTACCTAAATAGGAGACGGTAATCCTTCTAACAGACTAGTCAGCATACGAAAAGTTTGATAATTGAACTAAAACATCATTGAACCATCCCTTCATCGGTTGATTATTACATCGGTCTAGCTCCATTGGCACAGTTCCTTCTCTAAAAGACAATACCCCTTGAGTGGGATTGCTCTTACCTAAACTGACATTAGTTTACATAGACAAAGTTTCCTCAGTAGCCAATTGATGGAACTACCACATTTACTAGTTTACCAATGAAGATCCTACATTCACTTATTGATGGAACTTCTGTCTTCATCCATTGATGGAAAGATAGGATCTCGGAATTGTTGTAAAGGTAGGTGTTGTCCACTGATGGAAAGGCAGACTCTATCCTCCATTGGAAATCTATACTTTATGTAATGATGGATTTTATACATTTTTGTCTACTGATGGAAATTGTTAATGACGTGAGACCTCTCATCTTCCTCACACAACCTACTCTTCACCTCAACGACAGATGGAAATTTAACAATAGGTGTCTGGGATGGTTCCAAACACTACCAGCCACCTATAAATACAAGTCTCATACCCCTATTGAAAAGTGTCATTCCATATGATTCCAAGGCTTCTAAAATACATACTCTACATCAGAATCTATAACCATGGTGGTTTGCATTGGTTGATGATCTATTAAAAGAAGAAGATTCTTCCTGTAACATACTAGATCTCAGACCCTACACTAGAAGTTGACATTTTGGACTTGGCCAAACAAGGTTGAAGGTTAGACCTAAATAGATGTTTATTATAACCCCAATGAGATAATGAATGTATAGATCACCTTAATGTAACCTAATGTTCTAACATTAATCTTAGGTTTATAATGGATACATAAAATATGCCACATAACTCATTTTGGTGGTAATATGAAAATAAGAAGCTTAATTGGATGAATAATTTAGATAATAGATTGTTAATGGGCCATATGACATATCTCATAAAAAGAAGTCTAAAAAATGGAAACAAACTTCAAATTCAAAATCTACATATCAAAATTAGCCAACATGTCAAATTTCATATAATTTGGACCACCTTGAAATATTAGGATAAGTTTAGGAGAGAAAAAATGAGTAAAAGACATAAGTAATGAATAATGTGATTATATAACTTCGAAATATAGAAATAATGGCAAATTCATATTTAGTAGATCAAAGATAACTTGTGGATGAAGTTTGGTCCAATTTAGTTATTGTTTGTGCAAGTTATGCAATTTTAGGTACATTCTGGACTTTTCTACAATTTACCCAATTGGGAGGTTTTCTTTGCAAATTGTCACATGCATTATAATCCTTATATATTACCTTTCCATTCTCGAGTTTTTGAACCATAGGGCGCATATTTGCACCTTGGTTTGAAGGTGTTTCTTTCCAAGGGCATTTTAGGGATTACTCTCTTTATAAATGAGCTTATCTTTAGAAGCTATCAACCAATGTGGTTATTTCTTTGATTGGAGATCGGTTGGGATGGCCTATAAGTGTCTATAAACCGAAATTTTATATTCAAGAAGCCTCTATGAGCTGTCCTCTTGCATGGCCACAAAATCCCTAGGCTAAGGACACATGGTAAAGCTCCATGGACACCTCATGCTTGACTTCTTCCTTATCCATAAAGGTTTGCATGTCCATAGGCACCCTTAGCATTCGACACATGGAAATTAACTTGAAACCTCATTCTTGAATTATTCCTTATCCATAAAGGCTTTCATGTCCATGGACACCCTTATACATGACACACGGAAAGTCTCATAAACACCTCATACTTGACCTCTTTCTTTATATAGCCATATCTACCCCTTCCAAACTCCAAATTCGAAAAATCTTGCACTTTCTTCTTTCCTCTATATTAGAGCATAACTCCTACTCTATTTTTCCATGAATGTTTTGTCCCAAGGTAAAATAAGGTGCCTACCTTGGCGAAGAAGGCTCCTAGGGTTCCAAATTTGCTCTATTTAGGGTTTCTAAAGCTCCTCCTTGGTTATTTTGACCAAAACTAGTAAGTTTTCTCCTTTCCTTCCCTATTTTCATGTTGTTAGTCTTCCTTTCACCTTCCTCTAGGTCAGAACCCTGGTCTTCCATGGTGAAACCCCACCTAGAGCCCTTAAACCCACCATCTCCATGTTCGTTTGTTAGGGTTTTTCACCTCTAAAGTGGAGAAGGTGCTTCTTGCTCGAGATAGGAGATTTTTTGGAGAAACCAACCTCTCTACAATCAGTAACCTTACTTATTGGACCTATCCACATTACCTAGACGTTCTTTGGAGGCATAGTCTTGACTTGGACTATTTACACTCTGAAGTTGAGGTATGATGTATCCCCTATTCTTCTATGTTGAGAAATTGACCTATGCTTATTCATTCTCTTTGTCCTATGGACATTAGCCTATAAACAATGTCTTTTCTTTTGAAAATCATGGTTCATGTGAACTATATTATTTGATATTGATCATGTGATCATGGATATTCTTTTGAACTCTTATCTTATGCTTTGTTTATGATGGAACTCTAAAAGATGACATGTGATGTCTTTTGCCCACTTATGAGGTGGATGTATATGTTGGTCACTTATGTAGAGACTAGTTTATATATTCTGACTATACTTTCTACTACCCTCTACATTTAACATTCTATGTGATTTGATAGAACTAGAGTAGTGTAATTACATTGGTTTTTATGGCAGATGTGTTATTTCCTATCGATCAGATGTGATATTTCCTTCTCTTATGGGATGGAAAGAAACCTTATACCCAGGATAAGATGTGTGATTCTTTGCCCATGTTTTTTATATTTGGGAGATTGGAAGTATTCCTTTCTCTATCAGGTTTCAAGTTTATGAGACTTGGCCGCCTTTGTGTTTATATTGTTCTAGGGCTATGTTTATCTCACATGCATGCAACTTGATGATATGGGGTGTGTGCCCTAATTCTTTACATGTTCTTGTGTGGCAAAATCTTTATGTTTTATTAATAGCAAGTATTCTTTTGTTATCATATAATTTCAATTTCTTTTCTCTTGATTCCCATTTGGGTGGTCCTTATCCTTTCTATGGGAAGGCTTTTATATTTGATGTCCTTTATTTCATATATTGCTCAATTTTCTATTTAATATGCACATGCCAGCCTTTGTTGATGTCATCTATTTTCTCTTCTTGTTGGGGTATGCTTCCAACCCTAGGTGAAGGACTTGGATGATAATGCATGAAATTTTGGACTACCTTAAGGAGTTAAAGCTTGGAGACAAAGTTATTATGGTTTAGATTTCCCTCTACTTAGATCCTTATGTTGTATCGTACATGTAAACCCTTATGGGATATTATGATGTACTTTTGTAATCTTTTGTGAAAATTGAATATAGTCATTATTTTTATTCCGTTGCTATACTTTGGTTGTTTTTAATATCATTTATTGAAGTTTGAAAATTTTGCACCTATTCTAGCATACCTTTGAGTGTGTTTGGAATGGATGTTTTATTCTTCAAATCTTTAGTAAGGGGGTGATCCCTCCTCCTTACAACATGGTATCAGAGCCCATGGTAATTGAAATCTGACTATTTCAATTTTGTCTCCCTAGTTAGAATACTTGCCTTACCTTTAAGTGACATGTTTTCTATAGAGTTTATCAATAGATGATGAAGAATTGATTTATAGTCATATAGTTTCACATTAGAATAATGATGAATAGATCCTTAAAGTACTTACAAGTAAAAGATGCATGAGTAACCATAGTAACTTGAGGTTGTTTAGCTTGGCCTTTAGGTAGCTACTAGGACATGAAGTTGAAATAAAATGTGTCTAGAAAGGATCAAGGTTCTAGAGCTGGCAAGATTTTCCTCCACACCACTAACTTGGTTTACGAGGACTCCTGAATCCATATGATATTGGCCTGGCCTGAGCTGATATGGATTGTACAAAATAGAATGCTTTTAGGCAATAGTAGCATTAGACATATATATGATTTATCTTTAGGGACCCTAATATGTTGAACTAGTCTCCCAGGTGTAAAGACTTGTTTGAGGATGGACAAGAGCAAGTAAACCCATAGTGCATAGTTAGTCTTTAAAAGTAATGTTTCTTTTTTTTTGCATGATGCTTATGTAGTTGGATGTAAGGAAGTGTAGTTGAACCTTTTGTACCTAAAGAATAGTTTTTACTTAATAAGATGAATCCTTTAAGGGGTGGTGAATAAGTTGTTTTCTTATATGTGGATGCTTTCATTTCGAGGATGAAATCCCTTTATGGGGTGGTGTGTTGTAACATACTAGATCTTGGACCCTACCCTGGAAGTTGACATTTTAGACTTGGCCAAACAAGGTTGAAGGTTAGACCTAAATAGATGTTTAGTATAAACCCAATGAGATAATGCATGTATATATCACCTTAATTAAACCTAATTTTCTAACATTAATCTTAGGTTTATAATGGATACATAAAATATGCCACATAACTCATTTTGGTGGTAATATGAAGATAAGAAACTTAATTGGATGAATGATTTAGATAATGGATTGTTAATGGGCCATATGACATATCTCATAAAAAGAAGTCTCAAAAGTGGAAACAAACATCAAATTGAAAATATACATATCAAAGCTAGCCTACATGTCAAATTTCATCTAATTTGGACAACCTTGAAATATTAGGATAAATTTAGGAGAGAGAAAATGAGTAAAAGGCATAAGTAATGAATAATGTGATTATATAACTTCAAAATATGTAGATAATTGCAAATTCATATTCAGAACATCAAAGATAACTTGTGGATGAAGTTTGGTCCAATTTAGATGTTGTTTGTGCAAGTTATGCAATTTTAGATACATTCTGGACTTTTTTGCAATTTACCCAATTGGGAGGTTTTCTTTGTAAATTGTCACATGAACTATAATCCTTATATATTCCCTTGCCATTATCAAGTTTTTGAACCATAGGGAGCCTAGTTGCACCTTGGTTTTAAGGTGTTTCTTTCCAAGGGCAATTTAGGGATTACTCTCTTTATAAATGAGCATATCTTTAGAAGCCATCAACCGATGGGGTTATTTCTTTGATTGTAGCTCAGTTGGTATGGCCTATAAGTGTCCATAAACTGAAATTTGATATTCAAGAAGCCTCTATGAGCTATCCTCTTTCATGTCCATGAAATCTCTAGGCTAAGGACACATGGAAAGCTCCATGGACACATCATGCTTGACTTCTTCCTTATCCATAAAGGTTTGAATGTCCATAGGCACCCTTAGCATTGGACACATGGAAAGTAACTTGACACCTCTTTTGTGACTTATTCCTTATCCGTAAAGTCTTGCATGTACATGGACACCCTTAGACATGACACATTTAAAGTCTCATAGACACCTCATACTTGACCACTTTCTTTATATAGCCATATCTACCCCTTTCCAACTCCAAATTCGAAACCTCTTGCTCTTATTGATTTCCTATAGCTTATAGTATAACTCCTACTCTATTTGTCCATGAAGGTTCTATCTCAAGATAAAATAAGGTGCCTACCTTGGTGAAGAAGGCTCCTAGGGTTCCAATTTTTCTCTATTTAGGGTTTCTAAATCTCCTCCTTGGATATTTTGACCAAAACTAATATGTTTTCTCCTTTCCTTCCCTATTTTCATGTTTTTAGTCTTCCTTACACCTTCCTCCAAGTCATAAACTTGGTCTTCCATGGTGAAACCCCACCTAGAGCCCTTAAACACCCCATCTCCATGTTCTTTTGTTAGGGTTTTTCACCTCTAAAGTGGAGAAGGTGCTTCTGGCTCGATATAGGATCTTTGTTGGAGAAACCAACCTCTCTAACTTTGGGAACCTTACTTATTGGACCTGTCCACCTTCCCTAGAGGTTGTTTGGAGGCCTAGTCTTGACTTGGACAGTTTAGAGCAATTCACATATGCTTATTCATTCTCTTAGTCATATGGACATTAGCCTATACACAATGTCTTTTCTTTTGAAAATCATGGTTCATGTGAACTAACTTATTTGATATTGGTCATGTGATCATGGATATTCTTTTGAACTCTTATCTTATGATTTGTTCATGCTGGAACTCTAAAAGATGACATGTGATGTATTTTTCCCACATATGAGGTGGATGTATATGTTGGTCACTTATGTCGTGACTAGTTTATATATTCTGACTATAATTTCTACTTGCCTCTACATTTAACATGCTATGTGATTCAGTAGCACTATAGTAGTGTAATTGCATTGGTTTCTATGGCAGATGTGTTATTTCCGGTCGAGCAGATGTGTTATTTCCTTCTCTTTTGGGATGGAAAGGAACCTCATTCCCAGGGAAAGATGTGTGATTCTTGTCCCATGTTTTATATATTTGGGAGATTGGAAGTATTCCTTTCTCTATCAGGTTTCAAGTTTATGAGACTTGGCCACCTTTATGTTTATATTGGTCTAGGGCTATGTTTATCTCACATGCATGCAGCTTGATGATATGGGGTGTGTGCCCTAATTCTTTAAATGTGCTTGTGTGGCACAATCTTTATGTTTTATTAATGGCAAGTATTATTTTGTTATCATATAATTTCATTTCCTTTTCTTTGGATACCCATTTGGGTGGTCCTTATCCTTTCTATGGGAAGCCTTTTATAATTGATGTCCTTTATTCCATATATTTCTCAATTTACTATTTAGTATGCACATAACAACCTTTGCTGATGTCATCTATTTTCTCTTCTTGCTGGGGTATGCTTCCAACCCTAGGTGAAGGACTTGGATGATAAGGCATGAAGTTTTGGACTAGCTTAAGGAGTTAAAGCTTGGAGACAAAGTTGTTATGGTTTAGATTTCCCTCTACTTAGATCCTTATGTTGTATAATACATGTAAACCCTTATGGGGTATTATGATGTACTTTTGTAATCTTTTGTGAAAATTGAATATAATCATTATTTTTATTTCGTTGCTATACTTTGGTTGTTTTGAATACCATTTATTGAAGTTTGAAAATTTTGCACCTATTCTAGCATACCTTTGAGTGTGTTTGGAATGGATGTTTTATTCTTCAAATATTTCGTAAGGGGGGATCCCGCCTCCATACACTTCCTTTGCCAAGGATCTAAGGTCTTGATCTTTAAGGAGACATAGATTGATGTTACCTTCAATATGTCTTCATCATCCACGTATTCCATTCTTAAAATGACAAGTATGGGATATAAAGAATGAGATTGTCTACTATAGTTCACTTATAATGAATATCAATGGGTGTTCTCTCTACTTTTTTTATGCCCTCATCTTTGAGTTAAAGAAACACTTCTACACACCATATTTATGTCTCCTTCTTCTACTGTGACAATGTCTATCTCACCATATTTTGCTGTTAAACTTGTTACTATTCCCATGTGTGATTAGTCATGTCTCTAGGGTGCGGTGAGTAGCCTTTCTTCCTACCTTTGTTCTGTTTATTGCATGTACTTTTGTATGAGCCTCGTTAAGCTATGGAACAAACATTTAATGCTTGAAATATTGTTTTGCCAACTATTTTTCATGTTTGTTATATCTTTGATGTAGAAAACTTTGAACCTAAGATCTAGGATATCGTTTGTTACATGTTAAACTCTTGATGAAAACATTGGGTAGTTTTTTTTTGAGGAAATAGGTAAATGATATCTAGGTAATGTGATGACAAACTAAGAGTAACTTATGTTTCATTTTATACCTAATTCTAAAAGAGATATTTAGCTTTCCTCAACATAAATATGTTCATACTTATTATGATTTAGTGAGAAAGTGAATTATAGGTAGTAATGGTGAAACCATTTGCCCTGGTGTTTTCATCAATTGACAAAAATTAATCCAGATCTTTTGTTTTCATACTTTAGTTTAATAAAACCATTTCAAATCATGTGTTAAATACTAGTTCTCATGTAGATACTTTGATTACTCAATCCTTAAAATCATTGCAATGTGGGATGAATATTGAACTATACTACAATAAGATACATCTGCATGTGGGTGGGATTATTGTATGTTTATTGAGGTACAACCTTGGTATATCATTCCTAGCTGATTTGTTAATTTGAAAATCATGGATCACATACCTGCCTACCTGCCATGTTTATTTAGCATCTTTTCTTCTTTTTTCGTTTATGCATTATAGTAGGACTCTTCTATCTCTATTTTTAATTTTTGCAAGTGATAAGCACATGCCTTGCTATTTTTTGTGTAAAAACAAGCTTGTATATCCAAATGTAAGGAAATTTAAAGTTTATCATGTACATTGGGAATATAATTTCATTATTTAAATCTATTCATTATTTCATTCCATTTGCTATACCATGCTCATATCCACTCTATTATTGATGTTATGATGATATAAGCCTGTTGCACTGTGAAATATTTTGAAATTTGAACTGATCAAGCTGAAAATGTTGTAGTGTTTCAATTGATTCAAGGGAATGAATGATTATATTGACTATTGTAATTATTAGAGTGAACTTAATTTATAATCATTTCTCTTAAAATAAGGATTCAACCCTCCTTGTTATAATATCTTGAATCAAGAAATTGAGAGAGCTTCACAATATACCTAAGGACTATACCACTTAGAGAAACTCATCTTTAGCAACAACCCCTTCCTATTTTTCATTTGGATGGTGAGAGGATATAAATTTCCCACTTAGTTGCAAACCTTGATTAAAACATCCATTTGGTCATGATGTTAGATGTTTTGTCAAAAGCTATACTAAAATATAAATTACTAAAACCCATAAAAAAGGCCATTATGGCCCACTTGGTTTATCTAATTTGAAATAAGCATACATTTTAAATAAGATGTATCATTCATGTCAGAATTTCAGTGAACACAACAAAAGTTGTAACACACTAGATCTCAAACCCCACCCTATAATTTTGATCTCTTAGACTTAGCCAAACAGGGTTGAGGATAGATCTAGATGATGTTTAATATAACCCTAATGTGTTAATGCATCTTAATGTAACCTAATGTTCTCACATTAGCCTTAGGCCAATATTAGACACATAATATTTGTCATGTGAAATAAAATTCATGCTAATAACCACACATAATTCATTTGGTGATAATAAAATGTTAATTGAATAAGTAATTATGATAATGGGTCACTAATGGGCCATAAGGCATATCTCATTAAAATAAGTCTCAAAAGTGAAATCTAAATCTAAATTCATATTCGTTGGGTCCCAATTTCCTTGGGAATCAAGTTTCACATTATTTCCATAATAATAATTAATTTAATTCAAATTGGAAAAGAAAGATCTATGTTTTTCCTCGAATTACCAAATAAAATAATAAGTGACTCCAAATGAGGAAAATAATCTTGGATTCGTAATCTACATGTCAAATGAGTCTATGTGTGAATTTGCATCTAATTTGATCAATGTTAAATATTTTATTTTATTCAGGTGAGAGAAAATGATTTAAAGACCTCAAATATCAAATATAAGTTGAAAAAAATCAACTAATGTGAAAATAGTGTTTCTCACATTTAGTATTGCTTATAGGACAAGTTTCATATTTTTTGAAAGTGTTTTTTAAGACTCTGTGAGAGGTATTATTGCATCCCACATTATTTCTATATTGAGCAATTTCTAGTTTCTCTCTCTTAATGTATGTTAGCATCTCCTATTTTTCTTTACTGAGAAATAACCTAAATTGACTTTCTCTTGGTCCTATGGACAGTAACCTAAAAACAATTTATTTTTCTTTTGAAATTTTGATTCATGTGAACTACCCTACTCATTACTAATCTTGTGATCATTATATCTTCTTGAGTTTCTTTTGGAATCTTTATTATGCCTTGTTCATTATGGAACTCAATTTGTTGTTATATGCCCACTTTGAGGTGGTTGATAATGATGATCACTTATGTGGTGATTAATTTGTAAATCCGACTATACTTTTACTTGCCACCCTATTAAGCATGTTATGTGACTCAGTAACCCTAGAGTAATATAATTTGCATTGGTTTTGGGTTTTGTTCCCTTAATGTTTATTTTGGGATGGTGGTTATGTGCCCCATACCCGGGTTTCAAATTTATGAGGTTTGGCCCAAATTTTTATAAATTGGGAGTTTGGTTATGTGCAGATCTATATCAAGTTCAAGTTTATGTGGCTTGGCCGCCTTTGTTACTTATGTTGTTCTAGTGCTATGTTTATCTCACCTACATGTAGGTTGTTATGGGTTTTGTGCCCTAAAATCTTTATGAGTGTTGTTATGGCACCACTTTTATTATTGTTTTAATGGAAAGTATTCCTTTTATCATATGTTTGTGATTCTTTCCTTTTACGCCCATTTGGGTAGTTCTTACCTCTTTTCATGGGAAGTCTGCTATACTTGATATACCTTTTTCTTAATATATAATGCTCAATTCCTTCTTAGCATGCTCATACCAGCTTTTTATTGATATCCTCTTTTCTTTTCCTTTTGTGGAGTACGCATCCAACCCCAGGTGTTGGACAAGGGGAAGGAGATCTAGGAGGACCTGGACCACAACAAGTGTAGCTATCTTTGTGGTAGACTTTGCTTGAAGTTGTTAGGTGATCCTTAGCTAGTTCTGCATATGTAGTTAGTTTTCCTTTATGTCACCCTGCATGGTGAAAGTTTAGTATGTTTAGAAGCTTTGTAATGGTTAGATATATCTTTCAATTCCGCTGCTACTTTGTGTAATGATATGATCATGTTAAATAAATTTGGTTTTATCCCCTTTTGAGAAAAAGTTTTTATTGGTAGTAGGGAGTGGATCCCTATGGGATCCCACCCCTTATAAAAGTTTTGTTCAATGTGGAGTCTGTTTAATCTTTTGAATGCATTGTCACATTCTTTTAATATTATATTTATTTTACTTGAGGACAAGCAATGGTTCAGACTTGGGATAGTTTGATGAACATAGTTCTACTACTTTTTTTGCCCTGATATAATACATTAAGTAATCCAAAATCTATTCCTTGGTTACATATAATGCTTGCAATTTCATAACAATATTAATTAGTTTTTAACATCATTTTTATTGATTTGAAGGTGTGTTATCATAGCTATTACGAAGCTTCCTTCATCTGGAACTAATGCAGCCTTCATCACTGACAAGGAAACTCCAAAAATCAAGAGTAGGCCTTTCTATGGATAGTCTCAATGTGCACCTATTCAAACACTCACACTTATCCTCAAAGTTTCCTTCATGACATGCCACTACATGTGCAAAGCATGCCTGATCACATATCTACTAATAAAATTAACTTCAACATGCATAATGTAGCACGTACGAGCATGTCATGTGCCACAACACTAGAACCAGATTTGGTAATCGACATGCATGATGGGTCTTGTCAATGAAATATTTTGTAATCTCATATATAACCACTCCCTAATATCCTCGACACAACCTACACCTATACATACAAGGCATTTTGAATGATTTCAAGACCAACCTTTAGCAATTGTCAAGGTGCACGATGTGCATTCTAGTGTAAGTGAAAAAATATAAAGGGTGGGAGGGAAAGTATGAATGGATACCTTTATTTGGTTTGTTCTAACTCAGGAAAAAGGGGTAGAGGTGACTCAGACTCAAAAGAGGATGAAAGGAAGAATAAGAAGTCTTTGGAGGTAGGTTTCTCTCTCTCTAAGCTTGGGAAGCTTCAAGTGTAGCTCTATTGTGGAGGATAACTCCTCCATGGGTGTTGTGTCTCATTTCTCTTCTTCTACTACTATGTTCCCATCTATTTTCTTTGTGAATTTGTTCCCTTTGGGATGTACAACCTTGTTTTTGTATCACACCTAGCATGGTGTAGTTTCCTTATGTTTAGTGCCTAAATGGCACTTATTAGCCATGTCGTGAACAAAAAAATTAATATCATGAATAAATCTGTAGTTTATGTATTTATTTTTTAATTTATCATGAGAATCAATGTCCTAGGTTCCCTAAGTCCTCAAATTGATATCTTGAGAGAGGTGTGAGTTTAAAGGGGAGAAATTAGTTTTCTATTACATGAAGGTGAATAGAGACTCCAACACGATATAGTCTCCTTGTTTGTGCAACAAAGGTGGATATATGACTCTCATTGGAGTGAGACAATACATTTTAATATCTTTCCCTAGAATTATGAGTTAAGAGGTGAGTAGTGTAGCCTCCTAAGTGGTTAATAGGTGATAAATGTGTATTTATCCTATTTATTTACATCTTTTAGATATCTTTTTAGGATTATTTTGTTATTTATTTTCGTATTTTTGTAATTAATTGTATTATTTTAGATATTTCTATTTATTTGGAGTTTTCATTATATTTAGTTGGTTTTTTGTAAGAAAATGGTGTAGTCACTCTAATGATTAATTTCCCTTGGAAAATGTTTTGCACAATCCCCGCAATGCCTGAAATTAATGTATACTTGACACCAAAAGTGTCATAACTTTTGTGTAGGAACTCCAATTTGGGTGCACAAGTATTCTTTGGAAAGGAAATTTAATTTTATAAAATAAAATCTCATTATATGAACCGTTTTAGATCTTTTAATGGGAGAGAAATCTGCTTGAAATTGTTGTTACGGTAATCTACAGCAAAAGGAATGTGAATGGTCAACATGATTAAAGGCAATCAACCATTTTATCTATTGACCAGATCTAGAAAGTTTTCAGACGTCTTTCCAGAAATTTTCTATAGAGTCTTGTATCTAGGTTTTTGCCCCTCCTTCCCCTATAAAAGGATAGGGGATTCCACAAGAAAATACATCTAATTTTTAGTTTTATACCACATCTTGTATAGTGTTAGATCTAATTTAGTTTGCTTTCTTCTAGTCTCGATATGTCTGAGTAGATTCTTCTAGGATATGGGGAGTAGCCCCTTAACCCCATTATATTCAATATAATCAGTAATACTGCTCCATCGAGAAACTGTTTTCTCTCTATTTATGTGTGGTTATTTGGATGATATGATATATTCTAATAGAGTGATATGAAAATAGATCTATGTAAGAATAGAACAATAGTCCTTTAATTATGATTATCATCTTTTTGCCTTTTGAATCTTATTCGTATTATAATCTTTGGTGACAGACCACCTGAACCTTGGGTTCGGATGATAGTTTGAATTCACATGATTCTTGATATGAACGTGGATAGTAGCATGTTGGAGGGTTGGGAAATTATCTGTGAATATCTGGACCAATGAATTCATAGGAAGTTTGATTCTTGTGGGTTTGTCCATAAGGACATGAAACCACAAGGTCATGATTTGATCCTTGGAGTTTAGAATTTGATTATTTGAATAGGAGTGTAGTGTTGGTGGTGATCCTATGATCACTTGGATCTTTGTTTCTTGATTAGTTAAACTCTATATCAACACTTCTATTTTTGTTCTTGATTTTAATATCCCTCTCAAATCAGAATTTAATTCTTATTCTTACGATCAGATTTGGATCTCGACCTTTCTTTTCCACTATTCCTTGGATTGACACCTATCTATACTGAGTTGACTTGTTGTTGGCAGCAAGTGGACAACTGGGTTAGAAGGTTAAACTTTAAGACTTTTCCTAGTGATTTTTACATGTACAATGACATTGATGTGGCTTTTGAATGCACTAACAAATTCACTCGGGGTTTATATCCCCGAGCTTTTACCAAAACCAAGTGCAACAATACCACCCGCAAGCGGACGGATCTTATCGCAGTATAGTTTAGGATCGAACCCAACGGACAACGTTTTTAAGAATCCTTGTCAGTTAGATCTAGCTCAAGTAAAACTAATATTAAGAACAATAGGTTGATTTTGGTTTGATTAAACTAATTGCAAGAAAGTAAACGTGGAATAAAAGATGGGTTTAGATTAATGATACGAAATCGCTGGGATGGTACCGGGTTTGACCACCGCTACACACACAATCATACTCTCTCGCGAACAATCCAGGCACGAAATAACACTCCAAGTAGAGCTGCTGCAGAACCCCCTTACGGGCGTCAGGTCCGCGTAAGCGTCACCATAGGCAGCCGATTTCTCATCGCCATCCGGATCATACGTCTTACGGCTCTGAAGATACAGAAATCCACGGAAGCTGTGAACCCCCCTTACGGGCGTTAGGCGCACAGAAGTGTCACCGAAGGTTAGGCGGACCGTCCCCTCGCGGATCATACACTTACGACCTCGATGAAATCCCATCCTATTTCTAATCAGGGAGTCAACCGTGCAAACCGCAAAGCAAACAAGCGACTATTGTACGTGTAAACATCGACGAAAAGCACGAAGATACAAAATCCAACTAAGGCTGTGAACCCCCCTTACGGGCGTCAGGCGCACACAAGTGTCACCGAAGGTTAGGCGGACCGTCCCCTCACGGATCCTACACCTACTACCTCAAGGAATCCTATCGGAAGTTCTCGTTAAGGAGTCTAACATGCTAAACGACATTCATACCTATGCATTGAAGTTCTCGCAACATAGGGAGCACAAAGATGGAAACACGCACATAACCAACTCACAAGCTTAACGATAAACGACAAAATGAAGAGTTATATACATTGCCATGGAAAGTTTAACAAGAGAACATGGTTTGCATGGGCAGCGGGGCTAGTCCCCGCACCCCAGCGAAAGAGGACTACTCGCTCATGATGCGAGGTACAAGAAAGATAGAAGAAGAAGATAGATCCGCCATGAGCTCGGTGCAGAAGGTGGACGCAGCCCGGTGAAGAAGATGCGCTCTTTGCTCCGTCTTCTTCTCCTTCTTAGCCTCCTTGGACGCAACACCAGCTGTAGGTGGAGTGGAACTTGATCGGGATGGTGCTCTGGCAGCCTTTCGGCGTCCGGAACCGATGCCTCAAATGGGGACCCTGGGGGTCTATTTATAGTTTCAGATCTGACGCCAAACGGTCTGGAGACCGTTTGGGCGCCAAACGGTCTTGAGACCGTTTGGGCGCCAAACGGTCTTGAGACCGCTTGGGCACCAAACGGTCTTGAGACCGTTTGGGCGCCAAACGGTCTTGAGACCGCTTGGGCACCAAACGGTCTTGAGACCGTTTGGGCGCCAAACGGTCTTGAGACCGCTTGGGCGCCAAACGGTCTTGCTTTGATCGGTCTGGCTTTGGCATGGTCGCGCGGCTTTAGTTCTTCAATCGTTCCTTGCGCTCGCATCGAACGGTCTTAGGACCGCGCGGGACCAAACGGTCTTGGGACCGCACGACCAAACGGTCTTGGGACCGCGTGGGACCAAACGGTCTTGGGACCGCGTGGGACCAAACGGTCTTGGGACCGCATGGGACCAAACGGTCTTGGGACCGCGTGGGACCAAACGGTCTTGGGACCGCATGGGACCAAACGGTCTTGGGACCGCATGGGACCAAACGGTCTTGAGACCGCATGGGACCAAACGGTCTTGGGACCGCATGGGACCAAACGGTCTTGGGACCTCATGGGACCAAACGGTCTTGAGACCGCATGGGACCAAACGGTCTTGGGACCGCATGGGACCAAACGGTCTTGAGACCGCATGGGACCAAACGGTCTTGGGACCGCATGGGACCAAACGGTCTTGAGACCGCATGGGACCAAACGGTCTTGGGACCGCATGGGACCAAACGGTCTTGGGACCGCATGGACTTCTTAGGCAACTGGTTTCGTCTTGTTCTTTGTGTATTCCAGCAAACGATCTTGAGACCGCATGGATCCAAACGGTCTTGAGACCGTTTGCATGGAGTTGCCTGCTATACGTACATAAAATGAAAGATATTTAGTTAAAACCTTGATTATTGAATCACTTAGTAGTTTTGTGCATTATGATTCATATTAGGGTGAAACGATATGGAATAGATATTAAATTGTTCCAAAAAGGTAATTGAAAATTATGATGAGTATGCACTCATCAAAACACCCCGAACTTAAACCGTTGCTCGTCCTCGAGTAACATAAAATTTGAAACTGTTGCCTGATGGAATACTTTCGATCCGTGTGATTTCTTCATCTTCACATCATAAATGTTTTCTTTCTGCTCAGTATAAATGAGTACCATAACTTCCTGGGACCACTAAACACGTCTTTCCATAGTTTCGTTCCTGAGTTCGTTTCCCAACAACGCTTCCTCCCCGCCTTTTCCAACACCAAGCATGTCAAAGAGTGTCGTAGGAGTTCTGAGATACCCGCAGAATCAACAAGTATGCATTTGATCTGACACTGGTGTTGTTCAGGATGGTAGGGCATGTATTGTGCCCTTAGGTAGAAAAAGGAGTGAAAGGTGGTATGAAAGGAAGAAGAAAATCTCTCCTCTATTCGACTCGAGATTTTTATTTGTTTTGCAATATTTATTGCATATATTTTTTGTGTGCGCTATGGCATCTTTTGTTGCAGATCTCTCCTCTATTCGACTCGAGATTGCATTTATTTTGTGTGCACTTTGGCATCTTTTTACTTGCAAATCTCTCCTTTATTCGACTCGAGATTGCATTTTTGGTGGTACGCCCCTATTTGTTGGAAGGGGTATGGAAGAAGCGGATATGAGGGAAGTGGTGTGCCACCCCGAACTTAGGGTTTGGCACAAGTTTGGCTATTTTGGTGGTATTTATGGATGGAGGGATACGAAGATGATAGAAGAAGTGTAGAAGAGAGTTCAAATCAGGATGTAATTTGATTTACAATTCAAAACCGGGTTATTCTCTTTGTCATACTCTGCTCAAATAATGACTTGATGCGGATCCGGTGGGGTTTCTGAGCCATTGTTCCACTAGTCAGTTAGGAAGCGCGACGTGTTTGATCCCTATCAGTTTGACAGATACTTATCATTATGTAAAAGGAATTATGATGTTAGGAATCATAAGTTTCACAGGATGATTTCAGGAAAGTTTCAAAAGTCAGCCTTCTGGAGGATTTGCTTCGACTAAGGAGGATGTTATGATAGAAGATGCATAGCAAAAAGTTAGTTACATTTTTATCAACAAAAGTCAAAATTTCATCAGGTATCTGTTCAAAATTTGAAAAATTTTATGATAGAGACATATTGAGTATAAAAGAGGGTGTGTATGTGGAAGTGGAATACGTACCACCCACCCTCCACCCCGAACTTAGAGATTTGCTCATCCTCGAGCAAACCCTAAATTCAAGATGGAGGGGAAAGGAAACACCAGGTATGACTGCCGAGAATGAATTCGTTGTGATCAGCACCAATCCGATCTCGTATCCTGAAAGAAAACTATCCATAAGGCAAATTTTATTTAAGGAAAATTAACTATAAAACAAAATTGGGAAAAGAAAGGTAAAACAGATTTATTGGTCGGGTTGCCTCCCGACAAGCGCCTTTGTTTTATGTCGATGGCTCGACAGAGTCCTTCGTCGTCATGTGGGATCCTTAGGATCGGTGAGTTCCAGCGTTGATTTGGTGCCTATGTCTGTTGTGGTGAAATATCTCTTCAGGCGGTGGCCATTGGTTATGAATTCACCCGACTCTGCACTCCATAAAGAGAAAGTGCCCTGAGGAGAGATGCTTTTGACAATGTATGGTCCAGACCAGCGTGAGCGAAGTTTTCCTGGGAATATCCTTAATCTTGAGTTAAAAACCAGAACTTGGTCTCCCACTTGAATGTCTTTTCTTTTCAGATGTCCATCGTGCCAAAGTTTTGTATGTTCCTTGTAGATTCGAGCATTTTCATAGGCCGTCATTCTAAGTTCATCCAGCTCGTTGAGTTGCAGAATCCTGGCTTGCCATGCTTCCTTTATATCGAAATTTAATTGTTTAATTGCCCACCATGCCTTATGTTCTAATTCGACCGGAAGGTGACAAGCTTTTCCATATATCAAACGAAAAGGAGTAGTACCAAGGGGAGTTTTATAAGCAGTGCGATAAGCCCATAGGGCATCGTTGATTTTTGTCGCCCAATCTTTTCGATTACGCCCGACGGTTTTCTCAAGGATAGCCTTTAGTTGTCGATTAGAGACTTCTACCTGTCCACTGGTCTGTGGATGGTAAGGAGAAGCTACCTTGTGTGAGACGCCATATTTTTTTAATAGAGCTTCGAAGCTTCTTTCGATGAAATGGGAGCCTCCATCAGAAATCACGGTTCTCGGCACTCCGAACCGTGGGAAGATAATATCTTTGAATAGTTTGATGACTGGTTTCGAATCACAAGTGACGGTTGGTATAGCTTCAACCCATTTGGAGACGTAGTCCACCGCCACAAGGATGTAAGAGAATCCATTAGAAGATGGGAATGGCCCCATATAGTCTACTCCCCAGACGTCAAATATCTCTACTTCTTGCCATAGATTCAGTGGCATTTCATCTCTCTTGGTTATATTGCCAGCTCTTTGACACTTATCACATGATATGACAAAATCATAACAGTCCTTGGATAAAGTTGGCCAGAAAAATCCACATTGCAAAACTTTTAAGGCAGTCTTTTTAGAGCTCATATGCCCACCCACGGGTCTTGAGTGGCATTGTTCCAAAATGGAATGGGCTTCTTCTTTGGCGACGCAACGTCTATACAATCCATCCGCGCAGAGTTTGAAGAGATATGGTTCATCCCAATAGTAATGCTTCACATCATGCATAAATTTCTTCAGACCGTTCCCTGTGTATTGAGGATGGATGACTCCGGCGGCAAGGTAGTTTACTAAGTCTGAATACCATGGTTCAGATTCTGAGACTCTCATAAGTTGATCGTCTGGTAGAGAGTCGTTTATCGGAATTCCTTCAGCATCCAGAGTGTGGATGCGACTCAGGTGATCTGCTACGACATTCTCCGTTCCTTTCTTATCTCGTATTTCTAGGTCAAATTCTTGTAGAAGGAGTATCCATCTGATCAGCCTTGGCTTAGCATCCTTCTTTGCCATAAGGTAACGGATGGCAGCATGGTCTGTGTAAACGATTACCTTTGAACCAGTAAGGTAGGATCTGAATTTATCGAAGGCATATATGACTGCCAAAAGTTCCTTCTCAGTAGTGGCATAGTTCCTTTGAGCTTCGTCGAGGGTTTTCGATGCATAATAGATAACATAATGTTTCTTCTCAATGCATTGTCCTAAGACTGCACCCACTGCGTAGTCACTGGCATCACACATAATTTCAAAGGGGTGCTCCCAATTTGGAGCTCTAATAATGGGGGTAGTCGTAAGGGCTTTCTTCAGCGTATCGAAACTTTTGATGCATTCCTTATTGAAATTGAAATTAGCATCTTTGAGAAGTAAATTGGTCATCGGCTTTGTTATCTTAGAAAAATCATGTATAAACCTTCTATAGAATCCAGCGTGACCGAGAAAAGCACGAACTTCTTTCACATTTGTGGGTATTGCCAATTTAGATATGACTTCTATCTTGGCTTTATCAACTTCAATTCCTTTGTTGCTAACCTTGTGGCCCAAAACTATGCCTTCCTTTACCATAAAGTGGCATTTCTCCCAATTTAGCACCAGATGTGCTTCTTCACAGCGTTTGAGTACCATGGAGAGGTGCTTAAGACAAGAATCAAAGGAGTCACCATATACAGAAAAGTCGTCCATGAAAACCTCCATAACTGTTTCAGTAAGCCCTGCAAAAATGGCAGTCATGCAACGTTGAAAAGTTGCAGGGGCATTACACAAGCCAAATGGCATCCTTTTAAAAGCATATGTCCCGAAGGGACAGGTGAAAGTTGTTTTCTCTTGATCATCTGGATGTATGGGGATCTGATAGAATCCAGAGTAACCGTCCAGGTAACAGAAGTATTCTTGGTGAGCCAATCTTTCCAAAACCTGATCGAGGAAGGGCATAGGAAAATGATCCTTCCGAGTGGCCTTGTTTAATTTTCTATAATCAATGCACATCCTCCACCCAGTCACTGTTCGGGTGGGGATGAGCTCATTGTTTTCATTTCTTGTGACAGTGGTACCTCCTTTCTTGGGTACAACATGAACTGGGCTCACCCATGGTGAGTCCGATATCGGGTATATTATTCCAGCTGTAAGGAGTTTGATGATCTCACGACGGACCACTTCCTTCATATTCGGGTTTAATTTTCGTTGATGCTCGATTGTTGGCTTATGGTCTTCCATCATGGGAATTCTGTGCATGCACAAAGCTTGACTGACCCCTGTGAGGTCACTCATTCTGTAGCCTATGGCTTTCTTGCTATCCTTTAATATTTCCAGAAGTTGCTCTTCTTGTTTGGTTGTTAAACCAGAGTTTATAATGACAGGACAAACTTTGAGATTGTCTAAAAACATATACTTCAGCCCTTCAGGTAGGGGCTTCATTTCAGGAGGTTCTGGTTTTTTACTGATTTCTTCTGGGGTTTCGGTAACCTTTAATTCCTCATAGGTAGCTTCATGATTCTCCTCAGCAGAGTCGGGAGGTTTGGCGCAATCCTTATCTTGTTGGTCAGTAGGTTCATCATTAAAAAGGTCATATAGAGAAGTTTCCAAAGGATCGCATGACTCATGATATTCTTGAGTAAGTTGTGACATCTGCTCAACACAATCTATCAGATAGACTTCCTCCTGTATACTTGGTCTTCTCATGCTTTCAAAGACCTTGAATTCCAGAGTTTCTTTTCCTAACCTGAGCAGTAAGGTTCCGGCTTCAACATCGATAAGAGCTCTAGCAGTAGCGAGAAATGGACGACCGAAGATAATAGGGTATTTGGTGTCTTCTTTTATGTCCATGATAACAAAATCACATGGGACATATGCGTCCTTGCCTACCTTGACCGGGATGTCTTCGAGAATTCCTAGCGGTCTTTTTACTGAATTGTCCGCAAGTTGGATTGTCATAGCAGTTGGAAGCAATTCTTCGAATCCTAATCTCTTGCATAGACTCAGCGGCATAATAGAAATACTTGCGCCAAGATCTGCCAATCCTTTCTTACATGATGAATCACCAATGTGACATGAGATTCCGAAAGATCCTGGATCTTTTTGTTTCTTTGGCATCTTGCTTAGTATGATATCAGATGTAGTTGCAGCCAATTTCACAGTTTCACATTCTTCAGTGATGTACTTCTTGGTGAGAAGCGACTTTAGATATTTGGTCCAGGCTGGTATCTCATTAAGAGCATCTAAGAATGGTATATCAACATGGAGCTTCTTCATAGCTTCTTTGAATTTGATGAATCTAGTATCAAGCTTGGTTTCCCTTAGACGGGATGGGAAAGGAACACGAGGCTTATATACAGGAATATCCGACTCTGGTATCTCTACTTCTTCATCGGTAGATTTCTCAAAATTCCCCTTATCATTATTTCTCTCCTTCAGTTGCGGTTCTGATGTTGTTGAGTTTTGGTTAGTCAAGGGTTCATTCTCCTCAGGGATATCTATAGTTGTCTTTGCTGGTGGATCCGAATAGCTTTTCCCTGATCTTGTGGCGATAACCTTCAGCTGCTCCGGATGTTTCGGATTGTTCTCAGGTTGTCCAGCGAAGATCCCAGCTTGTGGCTTAATACTAGCAGCAAGTTGAGCTAGTTGAGTTTCAATAGCCTTCTACTGGGCTTGTTGATTGGCTATCATCGTTTGTTGTGCTTGCAATAACTTTTCAATGGTAGATAGCTTGTCATCAGAAGGGATGGGTCCTGTTTGACCCTGTTGTTGGTTCAAGCTTTGATACTGAGAGTTGTTCTGATAATTGTTATAGTTTCTATTCTGAAAGTTTCCCTTGAAGTTTCCTTGATTCCCAAAGTTCTGTTGCTGGTTAAACTGATACCCAGATGGGCCTCTTGGTTGATTATTTGGAACAAATTGATGTGAGTTCATAGCTCCTGAAGGATTTCCGTACTGGAAGCCTGGGTGATTCCTATTTTGATTCGGAATGTAAAAGTTCTGCCCAGGGTTGGTGTTAATAGCATTAAGATTTTCAATCTGGCAATTATCTCCTTGTCCACAGGCATTGCTTAAAACAACATCATAGAGAACATTGCATGATAGTGTTGAATGGTCGGTGCCTTTGCACGCTTCACAAAACAAAGAAGTGGACTTGACTTGTTCTGGTTGCCTAGTTGGAGAATGTCCTCTTCCAATTGCAGCAAGGGATGATTCTATGTGATCTTGCTTTGCAACCAAGACTTTCAAAGTTTCAGCTATAGATTTGTATTCTGGGATAGCGTCAGCCATTGCTACCTTTAAAACTCCTTTACCAACGGATCTGCCCCAGTTGGCTTGATTTTCTGCTCCCAGAGTTACTACTCTCCATGCGCTGTCGTAACTTTGCCGCATGAAGTTCCCTCCAGACGAGGAGTCAAGGAACATCTTGACATCATCTTCCACACCTCTATAGAATATCTCGATCAGCTGATTCTTAGGAATTCCATGGTGTGGGCATTTTCGTAGGAGCTCCTTGTACCTATCCCAAGCTTCGGAAAGAGTTTCTCCTGGGACTTGAGTGAAATTTGTGATTCGTCCCCTGATTTCATATGTAAGGGACGGGGGGTAGAACTTTTCCAGGAAGGCGTTTTGAAGCGGCTCCCAGGTGGTGATGGGTACGTCACTCTGTAGTGAGTTGTACCAACTAATGGCTCTGTCAGCCAGAGAGTACTTGAAGAGACGGAGTCGAATAGCATCATCAGAGACTCCATTTTGCTTCGTCATAGCACACAGGTCAATGAATCTGAGAAGATGACCTTGGCTGTCCTCAGCTTGTTTACCGTAGAATGGGTTGTTCTGAAGCAAGGTTATCCAATGTGCTCTAATCTCAAAGTTGGCAGCTTCTATCTGAGGAGGCTGCACCGGATGATAGACGTTCGCGGCCTTTGGGATAGAGAACTCTCTAAGATCCTTCTGAAGTTCTGCTGCTTGCGCTGCTGCTTGCGCTGCTAAGATCTCTTGTTGAACCGCAGCTCTAGCTTCCTGCATGAATCTTTCTCTCTGCGCATTGATGGCTTGAGCCACCCTACGGGCTACTTCTTCTTCTTGTGCCATTCTTGCTTGATTCTCTCGGATCTGACGATGGAAGGTTCTATCTATTTCGGGATCAAAGCTCGCAGTCAGTCCGAGACTATCCGAACGGTGCATGCACTAATCGTCTAAGAGCACCTGAAACTTGAAAAAGTTTGAAAGTGAGATCCTTGAAGTAGAATAAAGATCAAGTAGATGAGTGATAGTTTCAAAAAGAAAACAAAATCCTAGATTAGTCTTAAAAGAACTAGATTTGACTGACTGATTCCGTTGTCCCCGGCAACGGCGCCAGAATTTGATGTGGCTTTTGAATGCACTAACAAATTCACTCGGGGTTTATATCCCCGAGCTTTTACCAAAACCAAGTGCAACAATACCACCCGCAAGCGGACGGATCTTATCGCAGTATAGTTTAGGATCGAACCCAAAGGACAACGTTTTTAAGAATCCTTGTCAGTTAGATCTAGCTCAAGTAAAACTAATATTAAGAACAATAGGTTGATTTTGGTTTGATTAAACTAATTGCAAGAAAGTAAACGTGGAATAAAAGATGGGTTTAGATTAATGATACGAAATCGCTGGGATGGTACCGGGTTTGACCACCGCTACACACACAATCATACTCTCTCGCGAACAATCCAGGCACGAAATAACACTCCAAGTAGAGCTGCTGCAGAACCCCCCTTACGGGCGTCAGGTCCGCGTAAGCGTCACCATAGGCAGCCGATTTCTCATCGCCATCCGGATCATACGTCTTACGGCTCTGAAGATACAGAAATCCACGGAAGCTGTGAACCCCCCTTACGGGCGTTAGGCGCACAGAAGTGTCACCGAAGGTTAGGCGGACCGTCCCCTCGCGGATCATACACTTACGACCTCGATGAAATCCCATCCTATTTCTAATCAGGGAGTCAACCGCGCAAACCGCAAAGCAAACAAGCGACTATTGTACGTGTAAACATCGACGAAAAGCACGAAGATACAAAATCCAACTAAGGCTGTGAACCCCCCTTACGGGCGTCAGGCGCACACAAGTGTCACCGAAGGTTAGGCGGACCGTCCCCTCGCGGATCCTACACCTACTACCTCAAGGAATCCTATCGGAAGTTCTCGTCAAGGAGTCTAACATGCTAAACGACATTCATACCTATGCATTGAAGTTCTCGCAACATAGGGAGCACAAAGATGGAAACACGCACATAACCAACTCACAAGCTTAACGATAAATGACAAAATGAAGAGTTATATACATTTCCATGGAAAGTTTAACAAGAGAACATGGTTTGCATGGGCAGCGGGGCTAGTCCCCGCACCCCAGCGAAAGAGGACTACTCGCTCATGATGCGAGGTACAAGAAAGATAGAAGAAGAAGATAGATCCGCCATGAGCTCGGTGCAGAAGGTGGACGCAGCCCGGTGAAGAAGATGCGCTCTTTGCTCCGTCTTCTTCTCCTTCTTAGCCTCCTTGGACGCAACACCAGCTGTAGGTGGAGTGGAACTTGATCGGGATGGTGCTCTGGCAGCCTTTCGGCGTCCGGAACCGATGCCTCAAATGGGGACCCTGGGGGTCTATTTATAGTTTCAGATCTGACGCCAAACGGTCTGGAGACCGTTTGGGCGCCAAACGGTCTTGAGACCGTTTGGGCGCCAAACGGTCTTGAGACCGCTTGGGCACCAAACGGTCTTGAGACCGTTTGGGCATCAAATGGTTTGGAGGTCGTTTGAGCGCCAAACGGTCTTGCTTTGATCGGTCTGGCTTTGGCATGGTCGCGCGGCTTTAGTTCTTCAATCGTTCCTTGCGCTCGCATCGAACGGTCTTAGGACCGCGCGGGACCAAACGGTCTTGGGACCGCACGACCAAACGGTCTTGGGACCGCGTGGGACCAAACGGTCTTGGGACCGCGTGGGACCAAACGGTCTTGGGACCGCATGGGACCAAACGGTCTTGGGACCGCGTGGGACCAAACGGTCTTGGGACCGCATGGGACCAAACGGTCTTGGGACCGCATGGGACCAAACGGTCTTGAGACCGCATGGGACCAAACGGTCTTGGGACCGCATGGGACCAAACGGTCTTGGGACCGCATGGGACCAAACGGTCTTGAGACCGCATGGGACCAAACGGTCTTGGGACCGCATGGGACCAAACGGTCTTGAGACCGCATGGGACCAAACGGTCTTGGGACCGCATGGGACCAAACGGTCTTGAGACCGCATGGGACCAAACGGTCTTGGGACCGCATGGGACCAAACGGTCTTGGGACCGCATGGACTTCTTAGGCAACTGGTTTCGTCTTGTTCTTTGTGTATTCCAGCAAACGATCTTGAGACCGCATGGATCCAAACGGTCTTGAGACCGTTTGCATGGAGTTGCCTGCTATACCTACATAAAATGAAAGATATTTAGTTAAAACCTTGATTATTGAATCACTTAGTAGTTTTGTGCATTATGATTCATATTAGGGTGAAAAGATATGGAATAGATATTAAATTGTTCCAAAAAGGTAATTGAAAATTATGATGAGTATGCACTCATCAGACATGCATCAAGTTTACAGCACATGTTGTTTTTTAGATGTGGTTGCTTATATATCTTTTATAATATTTTTCATATTTCTCTATCTTGTATACATTTAGTCTTGTTCTATATCTTCTATTTCATAATTTTTTCTTTTCATTTTTTATAATTTCTTTATTTACCTATTGAGTAACATTCTGGTAGTGTATCTCCTACTTCTATAGAGTTTCATTCCAACAGTACTTCTTTCTAGTTTATTATATTTGTAATTTTTAATCTTATTCTATAATTTATTTTTGTTTCATAATGTTTTAGCCTGTTCAATAATTTTGAACCTTGTTTTATAATTTCTTTTTACCTACCGAGCAACATTCTGGTAGTGTATCTCCTCTTCTGCTAAGTTTCTATTCCGACAATACTACTTTCTAATTTTTTTTGTAATTTTAGTTTGTTCCATAATTTTTTTTAGCTTTGTAATTTTTAATTGTCTTTGTAATTTCTGACTAACCCCTTATCCTATTTGATTTCTTTCCATAATTTTTAGTTCCTTCTAGTTTTATTTCTTTCAAAATAAACTTTTTCCAAAATGGGATGGCCGATATATTATGGTTTGTAGTATCAATATGGTTATTACAACCATGCATCACTGAATTGTTCTAATGTTCCCCCTAATTATGGTAGCACCTTATTGTAGGGAAATATGAAATCAGATAGGCAGTGAAAATAAAAATTTTACAGATATATTTGTCATCAACCAACAAATCACATCAATAACTATGCAATGGGAAGGATGGTTTCACGAAGATATACCTAGTCCTAGTGCAAGTTCAGTGACAATCCTTATCGATGCAGATGTGCACTCTATCTTAGACAGTGGTTGCGCAGCTCCTGGATGCACTGGGACTCATCTGACTGCTCCTCCATAGACAACAGACTCAGACAACTACTGCAGTGTCTCCTCAGATCTTGCCACAGACTGTGATTTGACATCACCCTCCTAGCAGCGGTCAAAAGACTCCTGCCTCTAGAGTAGTCCACATGGACCAACTAGAACTCATGTCATCCTATTAGAACACACAAGAAGGAGTTGTCCCTCCCATTGGTGTACTAGTCACCAACATACTCTCCCACAACAATGATCCTCAGTTGTTTCTCTCCCTTGGCTATCCCTCCCTAGTCAGGTAGGACTTGCCTGGGCTCTCATGGTTACCACAACCAGAGAGGACAACAGTGGTCAGAGCAATTGATTCTCAATTGTCTGTGTAGCAGTTGTGTTCTGAGAAGCCCCCAGTACCCCTCTATATGTAGGAGGAGTTAGGGTCAGAGTTCCCAATCCCCATCCAATACGAGCCTAAAGCGGGAGTGGAAAGGACCAAAAGATTTTGAATTTTCACAACCATTCTAAAAGTTTCACAACCCACATGTGCCGAAATGGTTGTCTGGGATGCGAGACGGTCTTCTTGCTAAGTGAAATGGTCATTTTGCACTTTCCCAATCATATATGAATTGGCAAATCGTTTCCTAATTAATTTCATACATTAATTTACTTACACCCCAAGTATGTGCAATTGAAATGAGTTCAGAAAAAATCTAGAACTTTCGTTCGTCACAACTGGACCGTCTCACACAAGTGAAATGCCTATCTCACTCACCCATATGGCCTTTAGGTGAGTTTGAGTCGATCTGGTCGGTTCAACAGCTTGAATTGGTCAGTTTACAGGATAGAACTAAGCCGATTCAATTTCTGATCTATCTGACAACCCAAACGGTCGTCTCAACACTTGAGATGCCCATCTGGATGCCCAAACGGCTGTCTCACCTAGTGAGATGGTCATTTTGCAGTTCGGTCTGCCAATCTTTCGATCTGTTGCGTGAATTGAATACCTAAACACTTTAGTACTTAATTCAATTGTCATTCAAGATATGAACTCCTCATCTAGGTGAGTTCCTACGTGTGTGACCCTATAGGTCCCATATCATGTTGGTAGTGAATGTCTATAAAAATTTATGGCATCACAAGAAAAGAGTGGTGTCTAGTCGCACATCATTTCTATCCAAGTGAATGGAAAGTTGGGGGGGACAACTTCAACCTACAATCTATGTATGGTGTTATAATGTTTGTATAGTTTCTTTGTTACTAATATCCAGATTGAACTAGAGTTATGGAGTAGTCATCCTCATTATTATTCAATTTTGATCCCTGAACTAGAGTATACTACATGAGATATATGTAAGCTCAATATCATATATTGATTCACATGTGTATGGCCATACTTTTCTCAATCTCACTAATCAAGAGGCCTTGGATATCATACTCCTGTCAGAGGGACAAATCCATATTTATCACTCATAGTCTAACCCCATGTGTCAAAGTCACCCAATCATCACTGTTATAACAACCCATGTTTTACGATTGCTTTTGATGATGTCAAAGTGTACCCACCGACATGTCATGAGTGCAGTGATTTCAGGTCTAACAACCACAACCACCACCATCACTGTGAGAGCTGACTATGACTTCCATGATGATGGCTTCCATGTGTTAGTATCATGGTGGGTTTGTCTGATACACTGTTCTCTAACATGTATTTGTGTGCTTGCTTTGATATAGCCATATCATGACTCGTAAGATTGTGTCATCATCCAACCCATACTCTGATCTTATGTGTTATTGTTATATATCAACCTTCCACAATAACAAATGATCAGGGATATAATGAGAATATGTATATGTACTCTTAACATTCGTATGATCTCATTTCAACAAGGCTAATACTTGAAGACATACATCATTGAGTAATATTATTCTCTAGACATTTATTATGTTATTCATTATCTCATAATTGAATATACAAAATAAATTGGAATCTTGCATTTGTGATTAATCAAACCATTTATATGTTATGCCATTACAATCATCACATGATTGGCTCTTTGAGCATATATACCAACAAACTCCCACTTGCACTTAGAGCTAATCACCCACAGATCTCATTCCGAGTGACCTAACATGTCCATCATGCTTCTTCTGCATAAGTGCTTTTATAGTGGGTTTAGCAACGTTTTTGCAATTTTGACATCTCTTAGTTGTATGACTACTCGTATAAGATGGAAGTACCATAGTCTTCTATCTGAGATTCCCATCCTAACTAGTAGCTCCATTGTTGTCATCAGTATTTCAACCATGTCATCTATGGTTTGGAACCTCACACAAGTTCACCCATATGAACTTCTTGATCCATACAGTATCATCTATTGTTCTTATAACACAGAGATATTTGGCTTATTTTTTGGATTTGAACAACTATCATTAGCTCAGAACTCTTCTAGCTTACAGTTCTTGTTTGATGAAAAACTTAAATTTAGATTGTGATAGTTTTGTCAGTTTGGAAGCTTGCATGGGTGTAACCCTTTACATCCAACTCTTCCCTATTACCATAACCAAGGAACCAATCCTTTAAGTACTTTACAAGCATCTATGGATGTTCTTTATGGTAATTTAGTGACTCTCACTGGTATTTGACATATACCTTCTCGTCATGTCTAATACACATGAGATTTCTAACCATGTATATATATGTCTTCTCATCATGTCTAATACATATGAGATGACTTGATATCCTCTCATCATGTCCAATACATATAACATTACTGTATATATTCTCGTCATGTTACATATGAGATAACATGATAAGTACATAACATTGCATTCAAGATAGATCCATTTGTGACTGCATATGGCATCTATCCATGTGTTCCTATTCTTCATAAGAATTGGGACACTAGGCTCCTGAGAGACTAACTCCATCGATCATGGACATGTTTTCTCTCATCGAGTCTTGCATGTTGAACCCTTCATCATATTACCAATGTATGTGCTCTTTCTTAGGTCAAGAACCTTTCCAGATCTATCTCTATAGACCTAGATCCCTATCACATAGGATTCTTCACCTAAACCCTTCATATTGTAGGTGCTTTCCTTGCCAATTTTTAACATTTGCAAGATAAGGACATTATTCCCCATCATTATGTGGAATATTAAATATGCTTTCACTAAATATTTTGTAATCATAGATTCCATCTTAATTCTATCTCAAGTCAAACCCTTTGATTGTCTTATCAAATAGAAGATTCCAGCTTTGAGATACTTGCTTCAATCCACGGATTGACTTTTGTAGTTTATAGACATTATTTGCATTAATTCATTTATAAAACCATTAGGTCGTGTCATGTACATGTCCTCTTAATTATTCCAATTAAGGAATGTGGTTTTAACATCCATATGACAAATCTCACAATCATACTAAGCTGCAACAACAAGCATGATCCATATGGAATTAACCATGATAACTGGAGAATGATTTCATCATGTTCAACATCTTGAACTAGTTTAAAACTCCTTGCAGCCAATTTACCTTTCCATGTTGGTCTTGTTACAAAACCCAAATGCACCCTATGGGTTTTATCCCTTTAGGTGGATCCAGTAAGATCATACCTTGTTGGTGTACATGGAGTCCATCATTGATCTTTTGACCTCAACCATTTCTTAGATTTTGATTCCTCAATAGCTTCTAGGTAGGTTGTTGACTCATCTCTACGATCAACTTGCTGCCTTTTGAGTTATAAGACATCATAATCTTTCAAACTTAAGGCGCATTCTACTAGAACTATGAATTTTGTCTTTACATAAGGAACTTCAGATTTCGTATCAACTTGTGATTCTTTGTGTTCCTATTATACCTCTTTAGGTTGTATGTTTTCTTGTTTGTTTTGAACATTTTGAGTTCTACTTTTACTCCCACTGATTCCTTTGGAACTAAGTTCCCTTTTAGGAATACAATCATCTAGACTAAAAAACACTTTGTTGTTGGATTAGGATAAGAGTAGTATTTAACAAGATAACATTCATGTCATTTGTGGATACAAACTTTTTAAGAAACTATTTTATTATACAAGCTTTCATCCCTAATCACAATAAAAGACTCATCAAGACACCTCCCATTTCATATCTCATATGGTGTCTTTTGAACCGACACTACTACAGAAATGGCTTATAAAGTCACTTTTCAAGGTGTCGGTTGTATACAAAAACCGACACATAAACCCTACTGTGTCGGTTTGGAACAGAAACTGACATCCAATCCGTGAAGGTCGACCAGACACGGGTACCGCTTTTATTAAGTGTCGGTTAATTAATAAAAAACCGACACATAAAATCAACCGCCAAACCCAAAATTCCAGCGAAAAAATTGGCTCTAATATTTTACATATTGCGTCAGTTCGTAACTAAATAACCGACGACTAAAGGGTATTCGTGAGATAGGAATAGTTGTCGGTTGTCGTTTAATCAAAAACCGACGACTATAATCTAGTATAGTTGTCAGTTTGTGGCAAAGAACCGACACTGTTGGTTTAGTTGTCGGTTTTTTAAAGAACCGACACGTATTTTCAACTTAATCGCTCACCCTGCCTGAACGATTCTTCCCATTTCCCTATTTCGTTCCCGATTTCCCCAGCTCCGGCGATTTCCCTTGCTTCCTGCTGCCGCCGCCGCTCCTTCCTCCGTGCTCGCCGCTCGTCGCTGTCGAGCGAGAAGCAGTCGGCCTCCCTCTTCGTCCGCCTGCCGGCCTCCCTCTCTGCCTGTCGGCCTCTCCTCCGCCGTCAGCCTCTTCTCCGCCCGCCGGCCTCTTCTTCGCCCGCCGGCCTCTTCTCCGCCATCGCCGGTAGCATCTAGGTCTCCTAGCCTCACCGCCCTCTCCGCCACTCCTCTCTTCACCACCGGAAGCTGCTAGGACTTTGCCTCGGCCGCTGCTCCTCTTCCCTCAAGGTGCCCGCCCTGCCTTCTTCTTCTTCCTCTGCTCGTCTTCCCTCAAGGTGCCGCCCTGCTGCTGGGCATTTTTTTTTAAATTTATTTCCTTCTTATGAGAATCAGTTTTAATTAGGGCTCATACACATATTGATGTCTAACACCTAAATGAATATCTAGTTAGTGTATTTTCCTAGTATCGTGAAAGATTCTCAATCGTGTGTATCAAATGGGATTCTTATATATATTCAGATCTTAATGTTATAAATGGAAGACTCGAATGTTATAAAATCCCATCAAAGTAGGTAGAAACAACTTATATATATTCAGATATTAATAATTCCATGAAGTGCACATTATCTTACTCAGGAAAAGTATGTGTATAATGTAGGATTAGTTCCATATAATGGTTCTATTTTAGTAAGCACCTAGAAACCCGTCCAAGATTTACTCATTAGGAGCATTTCCTTGTTTGTTCTCTAAGTACATTTGTAGACTTCTTTTCAAGCTATCATGTCTACCACAATAAAGTTGGTTATGACAAGAAATAAAAGGTTAACTGATGTTATACAACTTTTTCTGAAAATATATAACATCGTTATATGTACTTACACTTTGTTAATACTAATATTGTGCAGTCTCTGTCCAACCATAACAGTCACTATGAACTGGGCCTCTATGTCAATGTTAACATTCCCTATTGAAGAACAATTGGACATCATCCTAGATGATCGTTCCTTAAACCAATTGGTCATACCCAAACATTGGCGTTTTCTAAAAGGAAGACACTACATGCCTGGTAAAGTGACCCTAACTTTTGGTAATTATTCACATGTTATCGAGGTTGAGTATGATTTGGCGGGAAATCTTGTATCAAAATCCGGTTGGCGTGATTGGATTGGAGAGCTGCATGTGGTCCGTTGGAACAGACTTTTTCTCCGTCCAGTTGGAGATAATTCCATCAAAGTTTGGATAACCAACAGCAACTGCGAGACCCCCGATCATCTTCTGCGGTATGAGCGCACGACGTCGCATATCAGCTCGGACAAATCTGAATTTGAGGCCCTGTCAGTTCAGATTCGTCTAAATACAGTGAGGAGCTTCGTGACACAGCTTCATCATCAAAAAGAAGTTACTGATGCATGCGGGACCATGTTGGTGTAGTATTTAGTTGTCTATCTATCTAGACTTGTCTGTAGTAATAGTTTTTTTAATTATGTGCATGTTTAGGGGTACACCAACCCCTTTGTTTAGTTATTGTTATAACTGAAGTGTGTGTTCCCATGAATGGAACTGAAAGTTGCTACATGAATGCTTATAACTGAAGTGTGTGTTCCCATGAATGTTCCCATTTGCATGATTACACTACTATTTTCTCATATTGTTTAGTCTATTTTAATATGACATACTTGCTTATATCTTGCTTAATGATGAACTGTAATGCACACATGTGACATGCTTGGAATGTAAATGATGAACTTTTCCCTAAATTGCCAATCATGCTTTTAAAGACATCAATAATCACCCTAAATTGAAGAACTAGGATTTTAGGTATAAGAATGACAATACATTATTTGTATGTAAATTCGTCACCTTATAAGTCCCACTATATATGTACTAAGCTAGTGTTGTATGTAAATTCGACGCTGCTCTTGTTATGTACTATATATGTGTTAGTCTGTCATGTTGTATGGACATCGATTGTATTGCTCAGGTATTATATAGTCTCATTAGATAATATGAAATATATCAATCTTATTTATAGCTCATGAATTATATATATACATCATTCTCTTTACAGGTGTTTAAAGCTGACCCCACTACAGGAACGAACTTACCAGATGTACATGCTCCCTATACGATGGGAGAATTAAATGAAGTAAGAGAAGAATGGGCAACAACCATACAAATAGTGGGGATTTTGTAAATGAATTTCTGAATTATAATATGTGTGAATGTTTCTACATGTCTAGATGTTTCTACATGTGTCTGAGTGAAAATGAATGAAAGTGTTGGTTACTATATGAATGTTTCTACATGTGTGAATGTGAATGAATGGAACTACAGATTGCTAGCTACATGAATGTTTCAAAATGTGTGAAAATAAAATGGAACTGCATGTTGTATTGCTAAATGCATGTGTGAATATTTTTGTTGTTAAATTTGCAGGTTTGTGGCCTGTTGTTGGCTGATATCAATGGATGTCGTAAAACCTGCAGTTCAGTTAACTGAACTGCAGGTTTCTCATCCTGCGACCAGCCACAGCAGGTCTGTAAAAAAAAAAAACAATAGGCGTCGGTTATTTAGATATAACCGGTGCCTATTTCCTGTGGCGCGAACATATATGGTGTCAGTTTCTTAATACAAACCGACACTGATAGTGACCAAGCTGGCGCCAATAACAGGCGTCGGTAATTGTAAACAACCGACACATAACTTTATAGTGTCGGTTATTTAAATGTAACTGACACATATTCTTTTGGCGTGAAGACATATTTCGTCGGTTGTTGGCTTATAACCGACACTGATAGCGCCCAAGATGGCACCCTTTCTGTGGCGTGAAGGGTTTGGGCGTCAGTTTCTTATCTAATAACCGACGCCTATAGTCCCCTGATGGCGTGTTTTCGGTCGCGCGTGAAGAGTTTGGGTGTCGGTTCTGGAACCGACGCGTAATGGGTGACCTTTTAGTGTCGCCCACATAGGTGTCGCTCGGAAACCGACACTAAAGGCCATAAATAACCGACACTAAAGGTAGGTTCTGTAGTAGTGCAATTTACACGGTATATTGTTTTAGTTTGAAGCATGTGCCAAGAAATATTGGAAAGTTAGCTAGATTTTTATTGTTTATCTCACCATGATTTAATAGGGTGTGATACCTTCTTTCTGACACATCAATATGTTTTATATGGAGTTCATTGTGATACACTATCATAGTCTCTCCAGAAGGTTCTCAAACTATTGGTTTAAATATTTCAACTTGGATCACATCAATGTATCTTAATACTTTACCAAGTTAGTTACGTACTCCATCCATAATCTCCTTGAACACTTCAAATGATTCATACTTGTATTTCATTAAATACAAATATCTACTGAATGCATCAATACATATAATGAGGTACTTGTAACTACCTTTACTATTCATTCTAAAAGGTCTATGTACATCAGTATGTACTAGTCCTAATCAAAAACTCAATCTCCCACTACATCTAGTGAAGATCCTTTTGTCATATTGCATAAAAAATAAGACATGCATGTCTCTATTGTTTCAATAACCAATTAAGTCTAGATAACCATCATATGGATTCTAGAAATTCATTTCTCATTTATATGTTCTAGATGAAAATGCTATAGGTATTCATTATTTGAGTTATTAGGTCATTTAATATATGAATCATACACATTTGTCTCTGCAACTATCAAGTATAGTTAGTGAGACATAGCCCATTTCCATAAAAGATCATAATGTTCTTGTAATTCAAAACATATGATGTTTGGCAAGTACACAATAGAAATTCTCTAATTCTATTATGTGTCCATCAATGAAAACCTTTAACTGTAGTGGCATCAACCCTTGCTCCAAATAGTTCTAGCTTACTTCTTCTCAGGTCCTGAAGTGGAAATCTCTATCTTTATCTTCTTCATGAGATCCTATATAATGAGGATAGTTCTTTACAATGTCCAGACAAGTGACAATGGTGGCACTTTGTTTTTCTTTATCCTTTTAGTGAAAAGGGAAAATTCCTTTTACAGTTACCCTTGCCCATATATTGTGTGTAGAAGACTTGGGATTAAGCTCAGCCTCAAAACACTCCTTGGCCTTGCCTTTGCCCTAAGACTCACTTCCGTTGATCAGTATCACAAATTTGTCCTTCTTTATTACTTTGGTGTCAATATGCCAAGAATTTGATAAACTGACAATATGATTTATGCAACACTTACATAATCATATCCATGTTCAACCCTTGACTTATGTGAAATATCAATCACTCCATATACCTAATCATATTGAGCACATGGGGTTCTACTGGACCTCCCTTTGTCAGTGTACACTCAATTAGTGCTTTGGAGACATTATACCTTCTATGCTTTACATGATTCTTAAGATGTGTTACAATCTCGAGAATGTCCATGTTTTCATGTTGTTCATGCAACTCATAGTTCATACAACAGAGCATGAGGTATTTAAATGTCTATGGCATCATTGGCATGTTTCCAATAAGCATCCATTTAGCCTTTGGTGCATTTGGAGTGGGTTCCTCTCGCATTGGTTTAACAAAGACATAGATCTGTCTCTCATTGATGATAACATTTCTTAAAGTCCTTATCAAATTGTAGTACTTTATACTATTTTGTCCTTCTTTAAGGATTGATCATAATTTGAATGTGTTTGTGTTTGACATTTGATTCTACAAAGAAATATTGCAACCTTTTTTGAAACATTTTTTATTTGGTTTGATTTGATAAATTTGACGATATTAATTAGGTATTTAATTAACTATCACTCCTACTATTTTATTTAAATTGATATCCCTCAATATCAACTCAGAATATTGTAGCGTACAAATATTCTAGTGTGCCAAGATCCATATTTCATGAAATCATGAGTCAGCTTTAGCTGATCGCCCACAACTTGACTATTTAGGTAGGCCATCATACTAATTGCACCACATGCAACTCTTGGATAGATGATATGCACAACTCCTTTCCATGATAATCTACATGCTTCTAGGCTTAGACACTCTAACAATGACTAGTTAATCCTGACCCAAAATCCTATTGGGTTTAAGGGGAGACAGATAAGGTAGCGGAAACAACGTTTTGTTCTCCCAAACCTAGAATAAAGGAATCGCGTCAACGTCTACACAGTAGGAAGGATGGTTTGAAGAGACATACCTTGTCCCGAGGGTTGCTCGGTGACGTTACCTCGCGGCTTGCATGGTCTTCACCTCCGGTCTTGCACAGTGTCTGTACAACTCCTGGTATCACTGGGACTGTCGGGATTGACAATTGTCCTCCGAGCGGCAGAAGTCTCCCGCCTCAGAAGTAGTCCATACAGACCACCTGGAACTCTGATCTCCTTGTCCCACAAGGAATCGGAAGGAGTCGCTCTTGTCAGCGTACTAGTCACCAACACACTCTCCTACAACCAGTTTCCTTTCTGTAGTTGTCTTTCCCTTGTTGTGCCTCCCTTAGCGGGTAGCACTTGCTCGGGCTCTCTCGGTTACCACAACCAGAGAGAACGACAACTTTGTAGAGCAACTAGTATTCTGAGTTGTTCATTGAGAAGCCCCCAATACCCCTATATATAGGAGGGCCATGGGATAGGGTTCTCTATCCCAGGCAAGGTGGGATTAAAGAATGAGTAGAATTATTCGATATTTTCCACAAAACAACCAACTGCGCCACCTGAACCGATCATTTCAAGCATGAAACGGTCGGTTGGGGACCTGAGCCGATCGTTTCACACTTGAACCGATCGGTTGGAACACCTGAGCCGATCGGTTCAAGCATGAGCCGATCAGTTCGTGGTCCTGGTCCAACTCAAATTGACTTTCATATTTGTTTCCAACTAATTGAATATTAATCCTTGTCCAAATTGAATTTGTACAAGTGAAACAAATTGTATTTGCAAAATAGTCTTTTGACTTTCCAATCTATCTCAGTTGGTCTACGAATCGACCGGTTCAACAATTGAGTCGATTGTTTCATGATACTTGAGTCGATCGAATCACAACTTGAGCCGAATGGTTCACCAACCTGAGTCGATCGGTTCATCCCATGAGCCGATCAGTTGGGACAACAGACTATGCAAAATCAATCAATTGCAGTTTCAATCAATCTGATATTCTAATCAATGGGTCCAACACCTTGAACACTATGATACTGAGCTATCAATTGATTGAGTGTTTAATTGAACTACTAAACTCCTTTAGTAATCAATCTAAACATTATTTGTGGATAAACTCCTCTTCCGGGTTAAATCCTATGTGTGTGACCCTGCAGGTCCATTTCACATTGGGAGTGAAACTTCATAACATTTATAAATTCACAAGCAAAGAGCGGTGCCTAGTCACACATCAGTGCTACCCAAGTGAAAAGGAAAGTTGGAGAACAACTTTTAATCCTACAATCCATGAATGGTGTTATAGGGAATGTATAATTCCTTTGTCACTAATATCCTGAATGAACTCAAGGCATGGTACAGTCATCCTATCAACGTTCATTCACTTTCTTAATCTCAGAGTAGATTGGAGGAGATATGTATGACATCAATATCACATACTGATTCACACATGCGTGCACGCCTATCTCAATCTTACTCATCAAGTGGCCATGGATATCAAACTCCCTCGGGAGGGACAAATCCCATATCTATCACTCACCCCTCAAAAGCCCCATGTGTCAAAGCCACCCAATCATCACCTATATAACAACCCATGTTTCAGGACTGTGTTTGATGATGTCAAAGTGTACCCAACGACATGTGTTGAGTGTAGTGATTTCAGGTCAAAGAATCACACTCACCACCATCACTGTGAGAACTGACTGTGACTACCATGTCATGGTTCCATGTGTCAAACTCACAGTGGGTCTGTCCGGTACACTTGTTCTCTAACAAGTACCTATGTGTTTGGTTTGATATCTCCATATCATAACTAACGAGATTTTTTCATCAACCAACACCACAATCTAGTCTTGTGTGTCATTTTTGTCTATCTACCTTCCACAATGACATCCAACTAGGGACATAACAAGAATATACAAACTCTTAGCATCTGTATGATCTTATCGTTCAGGTCCTGAGCCTGAAAGCATACATCATTGAGTACTGTCATTCTCTAGACATTCAATCTATTCTATCATTATCTCATATGACTGAACCAGAAAGAATTGGAATCTTGCCTTTGATCTTTATCAAATCAATATTAATGTATCCCACCAATCATCCCATGATTGGCTCTCAGGGCATACATTCCAATAGACTCCCACTTGCACTGTGAGCCAATCACCCTTGAATCATATTCTTAGTGATCTTCGAACATCTCCCACATGTTACTATGCTCTAGTGCTAACATAGTGAGTTATGGCAACACCTTGCCAAGGTCAGTATTTACTGCATGTCTCTCATTTCTTCGTCACTCGTATGAGATGGAGTTGTCGTAATATGTGATCTAGTATTCCTTTGCTAACCTTTAGCCACATTGCATGACCAAGTACTCCTTACTTGTCATCAAAGATCGGAATATCTATAAGTTCATCTCTATGAACTCCTAGATCCATATAGTATCCATTGTTATTCTCTAACACACCGATAGTCAACATTTCCTTTTAAAACGGCTTCATTGGAATGTTTCCATTTATCTACAAACATTCACTTTTATATATCTCATATACATTTTGCGATTAATTTTCTGTCATTTTCATAAGTTCACATCAGTGTAACTCTTTATAGTGAACCCTTCCATATTTCCATAGAACTAGTACTTCTCAAGTACTTATCAAGTTTTTATGGTATTCCAGTAACCCTTATTGGAACTAGACATACATCCACTCATCATGTCCCACATAGGAGTTATCAGGATGAGCATATCATATTGTCATGCCCTATATACAAGATGAATGTTTTTTATTCTTTCCATGTCCATACATGCAAGATAATGGGATGATTTCATACATGACAGATCCATATCTATTATTAGTGTTCCCATTCTTCATAAGAATTGGACACTTGGCCTTGGGATACTAACTCCATGTAACATGGACAAGTTTTCTCCCACTGAATCTGTGCACACTGAACCCTTCAGTATAGGTTGCCAATATATGCTTTCTCTTTTTGGTCAAGAGGTCTTTGAGAACTATCTCTATAGATCTCTATTCCTATTACATAGGAAACATCTCTATCTTCCTTAAAGTTAATTTCCACTTTGGATTCCATTCTAGAACATCTCATTCCTTATCGACATGTGGAATGTAAATACGCTCCCACTAAATCACAGATCCCTTCGTCATCTTTGTCATAACAATCTAACCCTTTGACTATATTATCAAAGTAAGGATCCAGCTCTGAGTTGCTTGTACTTAATCAATCACATTGATTAGTCCATTGTAACTTATAGACTTCATTTGCATTAATGGATTCATAAACCTTATAGGTTGTGTCATGTACACATCCTTGTTTTATTCCTCATAGGAATGCAGTTTTAGTATATGTATGCCAAATGTCCTAGTCATTAAGTTGCAATCAACAAGTGTCATCCTTCTCAAAATGTCATCCATTGGGATTTCATCCCAATGGGTGCTACCATCAAAGTCATACCTTATGGTTCACATGGAAGTCATTTAGGATGTAATGGTCATAAACCATAACTCAAAATATGGTTCCTCATATTTATCTAGATAGTTGACTCATCACATGACCAAGTCAACATATAGATAATTGAGGTGTTTCTGTCAAGGATATAAAAACTCACAACTCCTTGTGATTTTTAATGTCCTTTATTAGTGTGGGGTATTCTTTATTTAAGAAGAAATTAGTTATTTGATAATCATCCTCTAACTCCTTAGAGTATGACTCCTTTTGATTTAGACATCACCATGCCTTAATCATGAGTTCACTATGATACACTATCATAATCACTCATAAGGATCTCAAACATTTGGTCCAAGTATTTCATTCATTGATCTCATCAAGAATCAACACTTTACCAAATTCATAATTCATCTATGATATTCTTGAACACTTCAAGATATTCATATTGGTATTTCTCTAAACACCATTTGAAATACTAGCATTAACTCTAATAGGTATGTAAATACATCACATGTATTATACCTAATAGGATAATCAATCTCCCACTATGACTAGTGAAGATTGATCATGTCTAAGAGAATCATGTCTCTTACCGGTTCTATAACCAAAAAGAGTCTAGACTTATCCATCATATGGAAACTAGAAATGAATTTCTCATGATTTATGCTAATTTGATTGTTTGAGTTATCAATAACTTTTAGGTATCATTTTATCTTATGCATACCAAGTACTATAAGATAAACAAGGCATTTCCATAAAGATCATATCAACTTTATTAATTTCTATCATTGTCATACAATATGCAAAAATAATGTGTTTCTATCCATTGACAAATATGAAATAGCAGTTCATAACTCTATTACATGCCTTCAAGGTTGAAATAAACTGAAAGTACTCCTATCTATGGTGGCAACACTTGCCCCATGTATTGGGTGCTTTACACTTTATATCTTGGTATCATATACCTTAAAAGTGTTATAAGTTTATTTCATGACACCTTCAGGTGGAGACGTCTGTCGCCTCCTTCTTCTTTAGTTCTTCTAGATAGAGTGGACAATTCCTTTTCCAGTCCTGGCTTTTGACAATGGTGGCAATTGCATCTATTGGTCACACCTCCCTTGGCCTTGAGAGTTGAAGACGACTTGGGTTGCTGGCTAGCATCAGAACCTTTCTTAGCCTTGCCCTTGGACTTGCCTTTCTTTCCGTTGATCAACATCACAAATTTAGGCTTGTCCTTCTTCATCTGTGCCTCGGCTGTCCTCAACATGCCCAACAACTCTGTCAATGACTTGTCAAAGTTGTTCATGTTGTAGTTCATCACAAACTGACTGTAGGATTCTGGTAACGATTGCAGTATCACGTCAGTAGCCAACTCTTGGCTCAGGGGAAATCCCAGTCTCGTCAGGTTCTCCACATACCCAATCATCTTGAGCATGTGAGGACCAACTGGATCTCCTTCTATCATGACATACTTGAACATCGCCCTGGAGACATCATATCTCTCTTGTCATGCTTGATCTTCATACATGTTCTTGAGATGTTGAATCATCTCAATGACACCCCTGTTCTCATGTTGTCTCTGCAACTCGTGGTTCATGGAGCACAACATCAAGCACTTTGCATCAATGGAATCTTTAGAATGCTTCTTATAAGCATCCCTTTCTGCCTTTGGTGCGGTAGGAGCAGGTTCCTCTGGTGCTAGAGTATCCAGGACATTGAGCTTTCGCTCTTGAGTGAGAACAATTCTCAATGTCCTAAACCAGTCGTGGAAGTTAGTCCCATTCGGCTTGTCCTTTTCAAGGACCGATCACAATGAAAAGTGATTGTTGTTTGTTGTCATTTGTACTACAAAAGGAAATATATACAATTTAGTCCAAAACTCAATTTTGACTTATTTTTATTGATTTGAAAGGTTGACGAAGTAATTAGGAATTTAATTAATTATCTCTCCCACTATTTTTGTTCAAATTGATAGCCCTCACCATAAATTCAGAAGATTGCAGCATACAATCTTCTAGTGGGTCAAGATCCATATTTCATCAAGTCATGAGTCAGCTTTGGCTGATCGCCCACAGTCTTGACTATTTAGGTAGGCCATCATGCCAATTGCATCATATGCAAATCTTGATGAATGAACATGCACAACACCTTTCCATGAACATTCCATGCCTCTAGGCTTAGACACTCTAAGAATCACCAGTTAAGTCTAACCCAAAAGCTGACACGATAAACATGCACCTTGCTTTGGAAGAACCTACATGTTTACCCTTCACACTTCCACGAGATAGACGACGCACCATGCTTTGGCGTAACCTACGCTTAGTCAATCAAGTTTTTCATGTGTGCCACTAATGGAAGGCGTAAAAGACTTAATATTTAGATGAGGGATTTGGTTTTATAGGTAAATATACATATCCAATCACCACAATATATATTGCTTATCATATACATGTTATATCCCACAGAAAACATGCAAAACGACAAAAGTGATGATTATGGCCATCCTAATGTGATTCCTTGAGCCAAGAGGAATCACGGTCATCTAGGTCTACATCACATGCAACCTGTCCATGATGAAGTGATATAGCCATCCAAGTTGATCAACTCATCACATGAATGACCTACTTGCCCTGGCCGATTGTTTGGGTTCCACCAGTCGATCGGTTGGATCCTCCAACCGATTGGTTCGCCTAGTCATCGTGCATCTCCTCAGGTCGCCACCTGCTCATCTTGCTCCTCGAGCTGATCGTCTGGATCCCCAACCGATTGGTTCATGCCTTGAACTGATCGTCTCAGTTGTCGTCAGATTGTCCCCCGTTCTTTGACATAATAGGAATTATAAAAAGATATATCCTATTTACATTTAAATTGGGAAACCTCGAGTTACAGTCGGGGGAAGCAATGATAGGAAAGAAATCTAGAGTTATCTCGAGTTACATCAGGAATAAGGAGGTAGGGAATCGGTGCGCAGACTGAGATGCAAGCAACCACATTCAACCAAGCACACATATATAGGGTTTATTGGCCATAATCACGCTATACATCCACCACAAAACTCATTTAAGGGCGGCGCGTATTGAGTGCATTCATATTACATATTATATATGTATATTGGGATTTGTGGATTTAGGATTGGACATGCATAAAGCCAATTTTATTTGCATCGTATGCAATAAATAAAGGTGACAAACCAAAATCGATCATATCGATAATCCTAAAGTATAGAGCAGTTAACCTCGCTCTAATACCACTGTTGGGTTTAAGGGGAGACAGAGAAGGCATCAGAAACAAAATTTTCTTCTTTAAAATCCAGAATAAAGGAATCACGTCAACATCTATATATTAGGAAGGATGGTTTGTAGAGACATACCTTGTCCCGAGGATTTCTCAATGACGTTACCTCGCGGCTTGCGCGGTCTTCACCTCTGGTCTTAGACGATGTCTGTGCAGCTCCTGGTCTCACTGGGACTGTCAAGATTGACAGTTGTCCTCCGAGCGGAAGAAATATCCCACCTCTGAAGTAGTCCACACGGACCACCTAGAACTCCAATCTCCTTGTCCCATAAGGAATCAGAAGGAGTCGCACCCTCCTGTCGACGTACTAGTCACCGACACACTCTTCTGCAACCAGTTGCCTTTCTGCAGTTGTCTTTCCCTTGTTGTGCCCCCCTTATCAGGTAGCACTTACTCGGGCTCTCTCGGTTAGCACAACCAAAGAGAATGACAACTTTGTAGAGAAACTGGTGTTCTGAGTTGTTCATTGAGAAGCACCCAATACCCCTATATATATAGGAGGGTCATGGGACAGGGTTCTTGTTACAACCCCAATTTTTGGGTTCATTTGGTGAGAAATATAATTTCTCATATTAAAGATATTTGAACAACAACTGATATAATTTGTTTGGAATAAATGGATTTCGTTTACAATAGCCTTGATGATTGTGTTGTGGGCTTTATTGGCTATTGGACCCAATTAACAAGAAAATTCAATTAGTAATTGAATAATTGAATATTTGAGAAAAGAAAGAGGTAGAAACCTCTAGAAGGCAAAGAGATGTAATCCAAGGATGGATTTCATGCCTCTTGGGTTCCTTGGGTTTCAAGGAGTCCAAAATTGCATAAAGAAAGCAATAAGAAAAGAAAAGATCAATTAAGTATTTCTTTATTAAGAAAGAAATTGAAAACAATGGTAAAATGTGGAAAATAAGTGAAAAGAGGGGTAATGGAGTTATTCTTGGTGGAATTTCGTATCCCAAGGATTCCTAATGATAAAAGGAATACCAATGAGGAAAATAAAAGAGAAATAAAGAGAAATCCTCAAAAAGAAATATTTTAATGAGAAATAAACAAGATAATGTGAAATAATGCATAAAGATGCATCTAGAAGGATAATAAGTATCCAATAAAAAGAATTTCGAAATAATAGAGTGTCTTGGGATCCAAGGAGTCCCAATAAAGAAGAAAGATAGAGAAAATAACAATAATGACAAATAGGAAGATAATATGATACTTTAGCATTGTGAAAAAGGAAGTGGTTTCTATTAAAAGAAAATAGAAATTCATGCCAAAGAATTAAAAAGCAAGAATAATGAGAATAAGGGAAAAGGTTTTTGAATGTATAAATATTTAAATAACAAGGTATGTTTAAAGGGTTTAGGAAGAGAGAGAAGTTTCTTCTTAATGAAGGAAAAATCTTTTCCTATTAGGATAGGGACTTGTTCCCTCTTGGATGAACGTTCTGGGGCATGGATATCCTCCCCTATATAAGGGGGTAAGACCCAAGGCCGAGTCTAGAGAGAGATCCCACACATATCTCTTCCTCATCTTCTTCTATATCATTTAAACCCTAGTTGTGAAGAGTACCTTTCCTAGAGCAACAAAGGGGCTAGGGAGGAGTTTCGATAGAGTCTGGATGCTTCCATGACTTCAAGGGGGTGGTTGGGCGAGCATCCCCTCACCCTAGCCGACCATAGAAGTAACAGCATGGATGCATGCGGTAGTTGATCTACAGGTCTGCCCAAACCTTTATCCCACCACCTCAGCATCATCTCGGGGCCATGAAGGTGCGGCGAAGGTCTACAGGAAGGATGGGGTCCTCGCCGACATTGTCGGGCCCAGGGACGGAGGAAGAAAACTCTTCCCCAAGCTGCTGCAGGTGGCAGCAGTAGGTCATCGCGAGGAAGGAGATGGCGGGTGGTCGTTGGACAGAAATGCCCTCTGCGGGCTGAAGGCGCGCACAACTTAAGCAAGGGCAAGAATGTCATTCCATTATGTTTTCCAAAACAATGGGCAATGTTGCATGGAGCGCACACATGGCGCAATCCGATTGGCCGAAGGTATTCTTATTTTGCAAAAATCATATCTAATGATTGGTAACTCCGATTAGGATAAGTAATATATAAATTTTGATTAGAAGAACACAAGGAATCCAATAAAAATAGTTTTATAGCCTGAATATGATCATAGTTCGAAATGTAGTGTAAATTATCATCTTTAATGAATTAAAGATTAAGAAACCCTATTTTGAAATGAATAAAGTGTTTAATAGGGTTTAATGGATCATTAGAATTGATGTTAACCTGTTAAATGTAAAAAGGTACATTATGTTAAAAAAGGAAGAACTTTGCACATGATTAGTCAAATTTCGAGTTTATGTGCATAAATATGCTTGAAATTTGAAAAGGACATAAAGTTATCATCTTTAATGATTTAATTAAGGAAAAACCCTTAGATTTGATGATAGATGGACTTAATGATTTTATTTTGATAATTCAAGTCAATATTAACATGTTGTTAATAAAAGTGAAAATAGGATCTAAAAAGATGATCTTTTTATATAATTGGCTTAATTTAGGGTTTCGTGCATGAATATGCATTAATGAGCTTGAAAGCCCTAATTTAGGTGAATATGTCTTTTAATTGTTTTAATTGTTCAAATCCATGACTAAATAGAGATATGATGATCCTAAGTCATTTTGGGGTATAAAAGACTACTAAAATGGATAGTTGAGAAATTAAGGTTCATATAAGTAGAAAAGAGTATTTTAGGGTTTGTTGACCTAAAAGGGATAAAGTTTGAGAAATTGATCTAAGAAACCCTAATGAATATTAATGAAACCTTAATGCGGATTAGAAACCCTAGAAAGTGAATCAAAGTCAGTTCTTGATAAAGAGTGTAACAAATAGAGTACATATGCTTTTAAGGAGTTATGTGATTGATGATTTGCTTGCTTGGATTGCATTCTTGGTTGGATTTGCTTAATTCTTGTGAAATCATCAAATCAGGTATGTGGTTACACTTCTGATTATCCTGGCTAGTTTTCTGAGGATTTGATCAACGTTTCTCTCATGGCTTGAAATAACTGTTGGATGCTTTTATTTCATGCAATTATAGAGTGACTATTACTATCACTATGAATATACATGTATAACTGGCTAGATCTGGGTCCACCTTTGTGACTTGTAAAGGCTAAAAAGGGGTAACCTAGAGTAAGGTCTAGGTTATCATGGGTTAGAAATTGGGCTACTAAGTGTAGTGCCATGAGACCCATTAGCCTGCCATGAGTTAAGGAGTGGGCTACTTATGAGTAGTGCCATGTGGCTCAACCCTAGAAACTGGTTCACCTATAGGTGGGGACCATGTGGGGTTTAATGGGATTCTACCATAAGGAAGGTAGTATCCCAGTCCACTGCAGGGATAACACAGACGATAGGGTACTCGTGGATCGCGAAGTTATATTTAAAATGTAATCTTGGTTGTTAAATGATTAATTGAATGATTATGTTGTTATCATAGTTGCACGTTTATTGTTTCCCCCACATACCAGCTTCGGCTTACCGACGTTTTGTTTGTCGGTGTTTTAGGTACAAGCCAAAAGGACAAACTGTAAATCGTCATATTGTGAAATACATGAAGTAATGTACCAGGAGGATTAGTTAGAATAGAATCCATAAGTGGATAGAAGTTTAGAGATCCAAGTTTTCAAAAAGGTATGTAAAAGTTTATTTTCTTACAGTTTTTCCATTTAGTCTGTTAACATTTCATAATTATTCTTGGTTAATTTTCGAACCTTTGATCTGAAAGTTATGGGTGCGGCTTCGACCTCTCGGTCTCCCTTAATTGGGGGTTATCGGGAAGTGGGGTCGTAACATTTGGTATCAGAGCGTAGGTTCCTCACTTAACCATTAATAATTATTAAATTTTACAAACTCCATAGAACCCAAGGGAGTTATTAGAGGATTATCCGAAAGATGGAGGTGTCTGGAAAAGGATCACGACCAGGGGCTGGCAATATTTTCCTCTACACTAGTAGTTCGAATACGAGGACTCCTGGATCCGTGTGACTGCCTGGCCAAAGTCTTAGGGTATGAATCGAAATAAGATATCTTTAGGACTTTCTCATCTTATTCATCCCTTCTCATCACGAATTCTATTAAGGACCTTAAGGATTAGGGTTTTTCCCTCTTCTCCTCACCCTCTTAAGGTATGGGTAAGATTAATATGGTCTAAGGAATCCTCCATCAAATTAATGAAAAGTATGTAAATAAGATGTCATGGACATAAGCTTAATAGAGTAAGCGTAAACTAAAGAATAGATACATGCTTAGGTAGTACGACATAAGTTGTCATGCCCTCAGGAGAGACCTGAGGATAGACCTTCTTGTCAGGAGGATAAGGAAAGAAAGTTAGTCTTGGAGATAGAGATCTCCATTGCAAAAAGAGACCTGGCACATCCTCTGAGGATGATGATAACCCTAACCCTAGGTTAGAGATATATGAAGTGGTGAATAGATATCATGATAGACTGGGTGTTTGGAAGGACATGCCTTTGGGATGCCATATGATCCATGGGTAACCTAGCACCTTTGGCAACCCAACCCTGGGAAGGGTCGTGCATGTTAGAGTGAAGGCTAACTCCTTCATTAATGAGGTTAGAGAAGGACCTATAGAAACCCTATGGGCTTATGAAAATAAGGCATAGCATGCACCCAGGATACGTTAGTAGTGTGAGCAATAGGTTGAAACCCTGGTCGGGAGAGTTTGATGGTTAGCTTATGTGATAAGCATAAGGGGTTATGGATAACCTTGAGCGAACATAAGTTGAACATAGGCTTCACCCAGGTAGGGGCATGCTTATGAGGTTGACCCTTCATGAAGAGAGGACCTCTTATGGTGAGGTTGGATGTAGGGTTAGCTCTAGAGAGAGAGTAGGAAACCCAGCAAGAAGGTTGGAAGCCTAAAACCCCAAGATATGAGGAAAAGTCAGGAGTTGAGGTTGATGCGACCTAAGTGGATAATAGTGGTCGTCACATGCTTGATCCCTAGAGGTTGATGATGTCTTGGTTTCCATGGGAGGAACCAAATCCTAGAGAGAGGATGAGGCTTCTAGCACTTATGTGCCTATGGTATAAGAGTTTACCTTCTGAGAAATGAAGAAGAAGTTTTGTATACCCTGGAGGGGTTTAGTAACAGGTTATGAGGCCTTGTACCTTGTTGTTTGTCCTTGAGGAGGATCCAACTCTAAGTGTTGTTCGAGTTGAAGGATGACAGGAAGTGCATGTCATGCCTTTTACATGCTTGGTTCATGGTTAAGAGATAGAGCATGTAGTTGGACACCTACAAGTGAACCTAGGGTTCCTAGGCCTAAGAGGGGAAGTGGTGTACCTAATGCTCATGACGAGAATTAATTTGTTATATTTTTGAGCATGGTACTCCTCATGTATAAAGGAAAAGGGAAGCCCCTTAAGTTTAAGGTATGTTTGATGAACCCCTCATAGTTAAGTTGATGACAAGGGAAGGTATGATCTTGATCCAATGATGAGGAATGAGAACAAGTATGACCTAGCATGGTTAGCCAGTGGTCCGCTTGTGCCTTAATGGCTTGCTAGGGTCAAGCATGCTCATATGGATGTAAACCCTAAGGATGTTTGTGACCTTGTTGTCAAGAGTTATAGTTTCTTCCCATCCTGGGAGAGGGACCCTTTTGTAGGGTATATACCAGTTTTGTGGGTTTTGAGGAAACCTAAAGAGGTCTTATAGGATCTTGAGAAGACAAGTGAAAGGTACATGGTATGAGAATGAACCTACAAGACCCATAGATATCCATCTCTAAGTGCATGTGGATGTGTTACCATGGAGGTAACCGGTAAGGGGCCTGACCAAGGTAGGCAGGTCACCATGACCCCTATGAAAGGATGGATGTCAGCCCATGTATACAAAGAGAGATGATGAAGGCTTGGGCAAGGTTCTAAGTTGGACATGTACTATAAATGGAGAATCCTAAGTCTATCCTAGGGTCAGGTAGGGATAAGACCGATGGAAGTAGGAGTTGCCTAATTCCCTAGTTGCACATGACCATAGGGTCGCGAGGTAACAACTATCATTGTCTGAGGGCCATGGGTTAGGAGATTGATCACCTTCATGAACTCATGGGACCCAAAGGGCAGATGAGTAGGGCACTCACTTGATGCATGAGGGAAGAGGGATGACCCCAAAAGAGCCGGCACCCTATAGACCTAGAGGAGATGACCAAGGATTGTGTGTAAACCTCAGTAGGTTCAAGACTAGTTTTCCAGGGAGGTAACTTTGATATCGAGATGATGGTAATGTAGAGACATAAGTTGCACATTTCAACTTAGATTTGAAGGTGTACCAGCAATGTGGGATGTACCATCTCTACTCGTGGAACAGGTAGAACTTTGTATTTGGACGGCCGCCAAATGCTTATTTCCTCTTATTATGGGAGTGAGAGATAGGACAGTACGCATGCCATACACCATGGATAAAAGATGGATATGAATTGGAACGTTGCTATGAGGTAAGCGGACAGAGATGATAACATATCCTTGTAGAGTAAATAATACATAAATGGTTTACAAATAGTAAGAGTACTAAGATAATCACCTTATGAGGATGTTTTTATCATGAGATATGAGTCATACAAGATTGAGTTTGATCACCAAGGAGATGAGCTCAAAGTGTTCTCAATAAAGATAGACTTAGAATTCGAGTTTGAGATGATAAGTGAAATGTGTGGAAGTGTATGTCCTCAATGTTACCTTATACCTAAGGATGTGAAGTGGTAATGGATGTTCTGGTTGAGATGTATCTGACTAGTTTGACTAGAAGCTAGAAGAGGTTGTTAGGCAAACCCTAAGTTTGGAAAGGAGATATGTTTGGCTAATAATCCGATGTAATGAGATCTGTTGAACAAGTTAATGGTTGTTTGGTTAACCAGTCTAGTCCTTGATGCAATGAAAGGATGGTGGTAGAACCTCAGATGCACTTCTTTGGAAAAGAAGGTGATGAAACCCCGACTAGAGTGGTTTAGGGTTTCTGAGGAATCAATCTTGAGGAATCATGGCATATAGGAGATCATGAATTTAAGATCTCCATACACCGTACCACCACGATAATAAGTGACAGTAGGACTTTGGATAAAGTTGCATGTGGTATATGGCCATGCAAGCCAGGAGGTAAAGGACGAACCCCAGTAACCCAGTGTATTGATATAGAGGACAAAAGAGTCCCTGAGAGGGAATGGGAGTTCATCATTATGAATGTGGTGATAAGTCTCCCCTAGACCAAGGAAGGTCAAGATGCAATATGGGTTATGGTAGATCGCCTTACCTAGATGACATGAGAAAGAAGAGAGTTATGTCAAGAGACAGATCTGGTTGAACTACTCATGAGAGAGATGGTTCAACTACACCATGAATCGAGTTCAAACGTCCTTGAGTATATCCTAAAGGTTCACTTCCGTAAGGGGGAAGTAGGTACATGAAGAACTCGATGATAGTATAGTTTATCACCCCTAACTAATGGTTAGTATAATCCAGACTAAAGGGTCTGATGAGAGCATGTGTGCTCGTTCAGGGTGATATCTTGAGACAGTTCTTGTCCTATGAAAGATGTGACGATGAACACCATAGCCAGTATCGGGTTTTATAAGAAGCTCTGTAAGGGAGGTTGTGTCGGTCACCACTTCAGTAAGGTGATGTTGGTGAAAGGACCACATGATGGTTCGAAAAGGACCACAGTGTGTGTAGATGAAGTCGCTTTGATCGTGTAATGGCTGAAAGGAGCCTAGAGATGACGAGAGTCATGAGCAGATGCAAAGTAGACTGACATGCAGTTCACTGTGGGAGAATATGTCACATGAAAATCTGACCCCTCTAAGTTACAGCTAAGAAAGATGAGTCCTTGATACATGGGTCCATAGAGATGGTTTGGTGGAGAAGGTTAAGTTTGACCTTACCCCTCAGGATAAAGTAATTTGTGATGAGTTTCAGGTGTCCAATTTAGAGCACTATGTGAGGTACCCCGACCATGTGCTGAGCAATGAACCTAGTGAGCCCCAAGGGAGGCTGAAATGGCCTGAGTCACCTGTGCAGTTTATAGACGATAGGATGAAACAACTTAGAGAAAATAATATGTGATGATAAAGGTTCTTTGGAAGCACCATGAGTACGGTAAAGCCACATATAGGCCAATGATGGACATGGAAAAGTCTTATCCTGAATTGTTTGTTTGCTTGATAAAATTTTGAGGACAAAATTCCTATAAGAGGGGAAGGATGTTACAACCCCAATTTTTGGGTTCATTTGGTGAGAAATGTAATTTCTCATATTAAAGATATTTGAACAACAAATGATATAATTTGTTTGGAATAAATTGATTTCGTTTACAATAGCCTTGATGATTGTGTTGTGGGCTTTATTGGCTATTGGGCCCAAGTAACAAGAAAATTCAATTAGTAATTGAATAATTGAATATTTGAGAAAAGAAAGAGGTAGAAACCTCTAGAAGGCAAAGAGATGTAATCCAAGGATGGATTTCGTGCCTCTTGGGTTCCTTGGGTTTCAAGGAGTCCAAAGTTGCATAAAGAAAGCAATAAGAAAAGAAAAGATCAATTAAGTATTTCTTTATTAAGAAAGAAATTGAAAACAATGGTAAAATGTGGAAAATAAGTGAAAAGAGGTGTAATGGAGTTATTCTTGGTGGAATTTCGTATCCCAAGGATTCCTAATGATAAAAGGAATAACAATGAGGAAAATAAAAGAGAAATAAAGAGAAATCCTCAAAAAGAAATATTTTAATGAGAAATAAACAAGATAATGTGAAATAATGCATAAAGATGCATCTAGAAGGATAATAAGTATCCAATAAAAAGAATTTCGAAATAATAGAGTGTCTTGGGATCCAAGGAGTCCCAATAAAGAAGAAAGATAGAGAAAATAACAATAATGACAAATAGGAAGATAATATGATACTTTATTAATGTTTTTGGTGGCATTGTGAAAAAGGAAGTGGTTTCTATTAAAAGAAAATAGAAATTTGTGCCAAAGAATTAAAAAAGCAAGAATAATGAGAATAAAGGAAAAGGTTTTTGAATGTATAAATATTCAAATAACAAGGTATGTTTAAAGGGTTTAGGAAGAGAGAGAAGTTGCTTCTTAATGAAGGAAAAATCTTTTACTATTAGGATAGGGACTTGTTCCCTCTTGGATGAACGTTCTGGGGTGTGGATATCGTCCCCTATATAAGGGGGTAAGACCCATGGCCGAGTCTAGAGAGAGATCCCATGCATATCTCTTCCTCATCTTCTTCTATCTCGTTTAAACCCTAGTTGTGAATGGTACCTTTCCTAGAGAAGCAAAGGGGCTAGGGAGGAGTTTTGATAGAGTCTGGATGCTTCCACGACTACAAGGGGGCAGTTGGGAGAGCATCCCCTCACCCTAGCTGACCGCAGCAGCAGCAGCACGGCTGCATGCGGCAGCTGATCTACATGTCTGCCAAAACCTTTCTCCTGCACCTCAACATCATCTCGGGGCCATGAAGGTGCGGCGGACGTCTACAGGAAGGATGGGGTCCTCGTTGGCATCGTCGGGCCCAGGGATGGAGGAAGAAAACTCTTCCCCGAGCTGCTGCAGGTGGCAGCAGTAGGTCATCGCGAGGAAGGAGATGGCGGGTGGCCGTTGGAAAGAAATGCCCTTCGTGGGCTGAAGGCGTGCGCAACTTAAGCAAGGGCAAGAACGTCATTCTGTTATGTTTTCCAAAACAATGGGCAACGTTGCATGGAGCGCACACATGGCGCAATCCGATTGGCCGAAGGTATTCTTATTTTGCAAAAAGCATATCTAATGATTGATAACTCCGATTAGGACAAGTAATATATGAATTTTGATTAGAAGAACACAAGGAATCCAATAAAAATAGTTTTATAGACTTAATCTGATCATAGTTCGAAATTTAGTGTAAATTATCATCTTTAATGAATTAAATATTAAGAAACCCTATTTTGAAATGAATAAAGTGTTTAATAGGGTTTAATGGATCATTAGAGTTGATGTTAACCTATTAAATGTAAAAAGGTACATTATGTTCAAAAAGGAAGAACTTTGCATGTGATTAGTCTAATTTAGAGTTTATGTGCATAAATATGCTTGAAATTTGAAAAGGACATAAAGTTATCATCTTTAATGATTTAATTAAGGACAAACCCTTAGATTTGATGATAGATGGACTTAATGATGTTATTTGGATAATTCAAGCCAATATTAACCTGTTGTTAATAAAAGTGAAAATATGATCTAAAAAGATGATATTTTTATATAATTGGCTTAATTTAGGGTTTCGTGCATGAATATGCATTAATGATCTTGAAAGCCCTAATTTAGATGAATATGTCTTTTAATTGCTTTAATTGTTCAAATCCATGATTAAATAGAGATATGATGATCCTAAGTCATTTTGGGGTATAAAAGACTACTAAAATGGATAGTTGAGCAATTAAGGTTCATATAAGTAGAAAAGAGTATTTTAGGGTTTGTTGACCTAAGAGGGATAAAGTTTGAGAAATTGATCTAAGAAACCCTAATGAATATTAATGAAACCTTAATGTGGATTAGAAACCCTAGAAAGTGAATCAAAGTCAATAAAGTCGATTCTTGATAAAGAGTGTAATAAACAGAGTACATATGCTTTTAAGGAATTATGTGATTGATGATTTGCTTGCTTGGATTGCATTCGTTGTTGGATTTTCTTAATGCTTGTGAAATCATCAAATCAGGTATGTGGTTACAGTTATGATTATCCCGGCTAGTTTTCCGAGGATTTGATCGACGTTTCTCTCATGGCTTGAAATAGCTGTTGGATGCTTTTATGTCATGCAATTATAGAGTGACTATGACTATCACTATGAATATACATGTATAATTGGCTAGATCCGGGTCCACCTCTGTGACTTATAAAGGCTAAAAAGGGGTAACCTAGAGTAAGGTCTAGGTTATCATGGGTTAGAAATTGGGCTACCAAGTGTAGTGCCATGAGACCCATTAGCCTGCCATGAGTTAAGGAGTGGGCTACTTATGAGTAGTGCCATGTGACTCAACCCTAGAAATTGGTTCACCTATAGGTGGGACCATGAGGGGTTTAATGGGAATCTACCATAAGGAAGGTAGTATACCGGTCCACTACAGGGATAAGACAGAGGATAGGGTACTCGTGGATCGCAGAGTTATATTTAAAATGTAATCTTGGTTGTTAAATGATTAATTGAATGATTACGTTGTTATCATAGTTGCACGTTTATTGTTTCCCCCACATACCAGCTTCGGCTGACCAACGTTTTGTTTGTCAGCATTTTAGGTACAAGCCAAAAGGACAAACAATAAATCGTCATATTGTGAAATACATGAAGTAATGTACCAGGAGGATTAGTTAGAATAGAATCCATAAGTGACTAGAAGTTTAGAGATCCATGTTTTCAAAAAGGTATGTAAAAGTTTATTTTCTTACAGTTTTCCCATTTAGTCTGTTAAAATTTCATAATTATTCTTGGTTAATTGTCAAACCTTTGATCCGGAAGTTATGGGTGCGGCTTCGACCTCTCGGTCTCCCTTAATTGGGGGTTATCGGGAAGTGGGATCGTAACAGTTCTCTATCCTAGGCAGGGTGGGATTAAAGTAGGAGTAGAAGGATTCGATATTCTCCATAAAACAACCAACTACGCCACTTGAACCGATTGTTTCAAGCATGAAACGGTCGTTTGGGGTCCTGAGCCGATCGTTTCACACTTGAACCGATCAGTTGGAACACCTGAGCTGATCGGTTTGAGCATGAGTCGATCGGTTCATGGTCCTAGTCCAACTCAAATTGACTTTCATATTTTTTCCAACTAATCAAATACTAATCCATGTCCAAATCAAATTTGTACAAGTGAAACAAATTGTATTTGCAAAATAGTCTTCTGACTTTCCAAACGATCTCGGTTGGTCCACGAATCGACCAGTTCAACAATTGAGCCGGTCGTTTCATGATACATGAGCCGATCAACTCACCACTTGAGCCGACTGGTTCACCAACCTGAGCCGATCGGTTCATCCCATGAGCTGATCGGTTGGGGCAGCAGACTATGCAAAATCAGTCAATTGCAGTTTCAATCAATCTAATATTCTAATCAATGGGTCCAACACCTTGAACACTGTGATACTGAGCTATCAATTGATTGAGTGTTTAATTGAACTACTAAACTCCTTTAGTAATCAATCTAAACATTGTTTGTGGATAAACTCCTCTTCCAGGTTAAATCCTATGTGTGTGACCTTGTAGGTCCATTTCACGTTGGTAGTGAAAGTTCATAACATTTATAACTTCACTAGCAAAGAGTGGTGCCTAGTCGCACATCAGTGCTACCCAAGTGAAAAGGAAAGTTGGAGAACAACTTTCAATCCTATAATCCATGAATGATGTTACAATGAATGTATAATTCCTTTATAACTGATATCCCAAATGAGCTCAAGGCATGGTACAGTCATCCTATCAACGTTCATTCACTTTCTTAATCTCAGAGTAGATTGGAGGAGATATGTATGACATCAATATCACATACTGATTCACACATGCATGCATGCCTATCACAATCCTACTCATCAAGTGGCCATGGATATCAAACTCCCTCAGGAGGGACAAATCCCATATCTATCACTCACCCATTAGAAGCCCCATGTGTCAAAGCCACCCAATCATAACGTTTATAACAACCCATGTTTCAGGACTGCGTTTGATCATGTCAAAGTGTACCCAACGACATGTGTTGAGTGTAGTGATTTCAGGTTAAAGAATCACACTCACCACCATCACTGTGAGAACTGACTATGACTACCATGTCATGGTTCCATGTGTCAAACTCACGGTGGGTTTGTCCGGTACACTTTTTCTCTAACAAGTACCTATGTGTTTGGTTTGATATCTCCATATCATGACTAATGCGATTCTGTCATCAACCAACACCCCAATCTAGTCTTGTGTGTCATTGTTGTCTATCTACCTTCCACAATGACATCCAACTAGGGACATAACAAGAATGTAAAAACTCTTAGCATCCATATGATTTCGTCGTTCCGGTCCTGAACCTGAAAGCATATGCCATTGAGTACTGTCATTCTCTAGACATTCAATATGTTCTATGATTATCTCATATGACTAAACCAAAAAGAATTGGAAGCTTTCCTTTGATATTTATCAAATCAATCTTAATGTATCCCACCAATCATCCCATGATTGGCTCTCAGGGCATACATACCAACAAAGCTAACATGATAACAATGTACCCTGCTTTGACAACACCTACATCATTACCATCACACTTCCACGAGATAGACGGTGTACCATGCTTTGGCATCACCTATGCTTGGTAGATCAAGCTTTTCATGTGTGCTACTTTTGGAAAGCATCTAAAACTTAATGTTTTAATTGAGGAAGTTTGTATAAATGCATATACTTTATCCAATCACCACATATATAGCATGTAGCATATACATGATATAACCACAAATGAGAACATGCAATAAATAAAACATACAAGTAATGGTTGTGGCCATACTAATGTAATTCCTTGGAGCCACAAGGAACTACAACCACCTATGTTCCACATCATATGCAACTTGTTATTGGTGATGATTTGTGCTCAAACCAATCTGGGTTGATCGATTCATTTCATGAACCGGTTGGCTCACCTCCTTGTCACTCGGTTGGGCTCTTCTAAAGTGGTTGTCTGGTTCTTATATCCAAGAAGTTGGCTCACTGGTCAATTGGTTCATCCTCCTGTCATCTAGCCTCATGGGTCCTCTAGTTGATCGGGTTGTATCATGAGCTGGTCATTTTGTCTTGTGCATATCGTCATCTCATGTTGAAACATAAATTAAAACTATCCTATTTCTGAACACATTGTTAATGGAGAAAACCTCAAGTCATGTTTGAGGGGAAATAGGACAAAGCATTAATTTATATTTTTAAAGGAGAGAGAGGCTCGGTACGCAGACCGATTAACAACAGGTATAATTAACCACAACCATGCACACACAAATTTGGGGTTTTGACCAAAACCATCCTTCACATCTACCATTAAAATCAGTTTTATGGAGACACATATATATACATATATATACACAAACATACATATACATATATATACACACACACATATATATACATATATATATAGTTCTTTATGTGGTGATTTAGATAGATGTGCACATAAACTAGTCTAAATATTCACATCGCATGCAATAATTAAACTTGATAAAACCAAAAAGATGATCATATCAATTATTATAAAACATAATTAAAAACATAATTTAATTGATGTGGCTCTAATACCACTGTAGAGAAATACGGCAACAGATAGGAAACAGAAATTAAAAAAAAAAATTACTGACATATTTCCCATTAACCAGCAAATCATGTTCATAACTATGGAATGGGAACGATGGTTTCACAAAGATATACCTGGTCCTGGATCAAGTCAAGTGACAATCTTCATCGACGTAGATGCAGACTCTATCTTGGACGGTCGTTGTGCAGCCCTTGGATGCACTGGGACCCATCTGACTGCTCCTCCACAGACAAAAAATTTAGACAACTACTGCAGCAGCTCTTCAGATCTCACCACAGACTGTGAGTTGACGTTGCCCTCCTAGCAGCATCCAAAAGACTCCTGCCTGTAGAGTAGTCCATACAGACCAATTAGAACTCTTATCATCCTACTAGAATGGACAGAAAGGAGTTGTCCCTCCCATTGGTGTATTAGTCATCAACATGCTCTCCCACAACAATGATCCTTGGTTGTTTCTCTCCCTTGTCTATCCCTCCCTAGTTAGGTAGTACATACTTGGGTTCTCATGGTTACCACAACCAGAGAGGACAACAATTTTTAGGGCAACTAATTCTTAATTGTTTATGTAGTAGTTGTATTCAGGGAAGCCCCAAGTACCCCTCTATATATAGGAGGGCTTAGGATCAGAGTTCCTAGTCCCCAGTCAAAGCGGTACTAAAGAGGGAGCGGAAAGGATCAGAAGATCTTGAATTTTCACAACAATTTTGGAAGTTTCACAACCTGCACGTGCTGAAACGGTTGTCTCGCCCAACGAGATGGTTGTTTTGCACTTTCCCAGTTAGATATGAGTTGGCAAATCATTTCCTAATTAATTTCATACATTAATTTACTTACACTCCAAGTATGTGCAACTGAAAAGAGTTAAAAAGAACTCTAGAACCTTGGTTCGTCCCAACTGGGCCGTCTCACATAAGAGAGATGCCCATCTCACTCATCCAGACAGCCGTCTAGTGAGTTTGATTTGAGACGATCAGTTCAACATCTTGAACTAATCGGTTCATAGGGCAAAACTAAGTCAATTTGATTTCTGATTTACCTAACAACCCAAATGTCTGTCTCAACACTTGATATGCCCGTATGGCTTCCCAAACAGCCAACTCACCCAGTGAGATGGTCATTTGGCAGTTTAGTCAGCCAATACGTCGATCTGTTGCGTGAATTGGGTACTTGAACACTTTAGTACTTAATTCAATTGTCATTCAAGATGTGAACTTCTCTTCTAGGTGAGTTCCTATGTGTGTAACCCTATAGGTCCCATATCACGTTGGCTGCGAATGTCCATAACAACTTATGACATCACAAGCAACGAGTGGCGTTTAGTCACACATCATTGCTACCCAAGTGAATGGAAAGTTGGGGGACAACTTCAACATACTATCTGTGTATGGTGTTATAATGTTTGTATAGTTCCTATGTCACTAATATCCAGATTGAACTAGAGGCATGTAGTAGTCATCCTCATTATTATTCAATCTTGTTCCTTGAACCAGAGAAGACTGCATGAGATATATGTAAGTTCAATATCATATATTGACTCACATGCATATGGCCATACTTTTCTCAGTGTCGCTAATCAAGAGGCCTTGGATATCATACTCTTGTGGAAGGGACAAATCCCATATCTATCACTCACAGTCTTTCCTCATGTGTCAAAGTCACCCAATCATCACCATCATAACAACCCATGTTTTAGGACTACGTTTGATGATGTCAAAATGTACCCAATGACATGTGATGAGTGTAGTGATTTTAGGTCTAAGAACCACAACCACCACCATCACTGTGAGAGACGACTATGACTTTCATGATGATGGCTTCTATGTGTCAGCCTCACAGTGGGTTTGTCTGATACATTGTTCTCTAACATGTATTTATGTGCTTGGTTTGATATAGCCATATAACGACTCACAAGATTTCATCCTCAACCAACCCACACTCTGATCTTATGTGTTATTGTTGTCTATCAACCTCCCACAATAACAACCGATCATGTACATAATGAGAATATGTATATGTACTCTTAACATCCATATGATCTCATTTTGACAAGGCTAATACTTGAAGACATACGTCATTGAGTATTATTATTCTCTAGACATTTATTTTGTTATTCATTATCTCATAACTAAATATAAAAAATAAATTAGAAGCTTGTCTTTGTTAATAATCAAATCATTTATATGTTATGCCATTATAATCATCACATGATTAGCTCTCTGGACATACATACCAACACTTATATAATATTGAGTCCTTTCAACCTGGTGAGTATGATGTAAATGTTAACCCACAATTTTCTTGGAGAAACTATGGGGAACCTTGTTATCCATATTCTAATGGGGGATATGATCAAAAAAATTTAGAGGATATGACCAACAGAACTCTTGAAAAAATGGACCTATTTGTGATACCCAATATAATTCTCAATAAGAAGAGGGACTTATGGCCCTAGACAATGGCAGTGCAAGTTCAAGCAAAACTAGAAACCAGCCAAGCTTGTTAGTTGTTCTGCTAGAAGCCCAGTCCTAAAACCTAGATTGTCCAAATGTATTGCACCATATTTTGGTGACACCTTGTAATACTGAATCTTCCCGCCAAGATGGATGCAATGGAAATTACAATATACCATCATTTGAAGATTATTGTAACATCCCTGATCTGGGTTAAGGCTTAACCCTAGAGGTTTTGCTTAAGTAAGTCAATTATATTCTTTTCTTTATTCTTTGAAAAGTAATTAAGGCTCAAGAGGAACTTATGTTTCAATTTTAGTTCTTTTTTAATAATGTTGAAATAATGTTTTACTTGTTTTTGACTAAAGTGCAAATTACCCAAGTTAAGTGGTTAACTTGCAAATTTTACATAATAAAATGTTCCTCAAGTGTTGAAGCATCATAAGAATGAGAATGATGTAGAGGTATTGTAACATCCCTTACCTGGGTTATACTTAACCCTAGGTGTTTTGATTAAGAAAGATGATTATATGCTTAATCTTATCTTGTGAAAAGTAATTAGGACTCTTGAGAAACTTATGTTTCAATTTTGGTCATGTTTGAACAATGTTGAAGCAATGTTTGCTTATTTTGGACTAAAGTGCAAATTACCCAAGTTGAGGGGTTAAATTGCAAATGTTTCATTATAAGATGTTCCTCATGTGTTGAAGCATCATCAGAATGAATATGATGTAGAGGTATGTCTTGTGGTAGCCTAAGTACCAAGGAAGAATTGATAAAGCAAGGTTTGTGCATTAAAACCTAGTTTTGGTGTAAAGTGCAATTTACCCAAAACCTAGGGTTCAATACGCAAATTACCACTTCAATAAGGTCCCTAATGTTTCTTGGCATCATGTGGAGTAAATAAAATGAGAGGGGCGCCTCCTTTGAATTAAGTTGGAGGAGAGAGAATCTTGATATTAAAATAATCAAGATTTAATCCTAATTGAAACCCTAATTCGATTTAGGGCAAAAATAAATGTATTAATTACAGGGCCTTCAACCAAAATTAAAATGGTTGGATTCAGATGTGCGTGGACATCCTTGAGATTTGCAAGGACCACAAAAATATCCAAGGGAATGGATAACTCACTCACAATTTTATACGAAAAAGAAATATCCACTCACATATGGATATTAGTATAATATGATTTAAGGTGCTTAATTTGCTTTTCTTTAAATCATGGATAATTGAGATGAATAAGAGGAAAACAAGATATCCTCGTCCCTAAGGAAGTTGATGGGGAAAAGGTGGCCATATTTTTGGGATTAAATGGATTTTTACAAAGCATTTTCTCTCTCATTGAATTTTTATAAAAATACCTTTTACAAGCCAAATGAAAGGCTTTTTTGACCCCACTTCCTCTCCTTGCTTGGGAAATGACCAACGGAACTTGGGCGAGTCAGGAGGACGACCCCCAACCTGTTGGTAAGTCCTTGACCTTCGTTCTCCTTGATTTCATGGTGGAAATCGAAAATAAATCATTGATTTCTTCTTTTCTTCACTCCATCTTCAACCCTAGCCAATCTTTTCAACCAAAAGCTTGAGGACGAGCCTAGGGGTAGTTGCAAGAGCTTCATCCACCATTGTTTTCGTGAGCTTGGAGCTTTGTAGCTCAATTGGAGGTGGGTTTTATAACTTGAAACCCTAACTTTGTTATTGCATTCAATTCCCCATCAAATAATGATCATTTCTCTATTTACAATTATTGATTTGGTTGATTGATGCAATTTCCATGGAAATCATAGCAGGTTTCATGGGTATAGAGCTTGATGATGATGACATCATCATAAGCACACACCTCCCCAAATATCTAGACCAAACGGTTTCAATCAAATGTCCAAACGGTTTGTGTTTTGGGAGCAAACGGTTTCAAACCGTTTGGAATGAAACAGTTTCACTAAACCGCATAAAAGCAAATGGTTTAAGACCGTTTCGTGATGTTGACCAGGGTTGAGCGTTTGGGTACTTGATCATAATGATCTAGGTTATTGACCCATCAATTATTATTGATTAACTCCAATTGGTTCATGAGTTGAAGGTCCATCAATCACCTAAACCCTAATCGGGTTGAGTGCTGATTTCATAAGTGATTGAGTTTGAAATTTGGGTTGATTGACCCAAACGGTTTCAAAACCATTTGGGAATCACCCAAATGGTCTCAAGACCGTTTTAAGGTCAACCAAGACCGTTTGGAGGTCTAGTGTTGAGTATGGTTAGGTATTTGAAGATTCAAACATATGGTATAAACCCTAATCGACTAAGTGTTGATTTTGCAATTGAATGAGTTGATGCTTTGGGTTGATTGACCCAAACGGTTTCAAAACCATTTGGGGATCACCCAAACGGTCTCAAGACCGTTTGGGGGTCACCAAATACCATTTGGAGGTCTAGGGTTAAGTTTGGTCAAGTGTTTGAAGGTTCAAAGATACCAAATTGAAATACAATTTAGTGATGATTTGGTGACCAATCCTAGGATCCAAACCCTAATTGAATGACATGGTTAATGATGATATGATGGGAAAATGGTCTCAAGACCGTTTGGAGGTCATCCAAATGATCCCAAGACCGTTTGGGGGTTACCCAAGACCGTTTGGAGGTCTAGGGTTGACTATGGTTAGGTGTTTGAAGATCTAAAGGTACAAAGTTGAAGTTCAATCAAATGTTGATTTGGTGATCAATCCAATGATCCAAACTTTGATTGATTGACTTGGATTTTGATGTTGACATGGGAAAACAGTCTCAAGACCGTTTGGAGGTCATCCAAACGACCTCAAGACCATTTGGGGTCAGGATATGTTCAATTTGGATGATGGTCCAATAGTTTTAAAGCAACTAGACTCACATTGGTTAATGTTGAAGGATCATCGATTCCATACCCTAATCCAATTGATTCAAACCCTAATTGATGATCAATTGAGGGTTAATTGAGGGTCAAATCAGTTGATGGATGACCTAATTAACTCAATTGAAGTATGGTGATGGGTCAAATTGAATATTGGTTACGTGAATTCAATGACTGAAGAAATCAACATTGAGAACCCTAAATCGACTTGATAGGTTGAGACCATCTTTGGTCCATGCGGTTTTTAGGAGGTTTGGACCAAACGGTCTCAAGACCGTTTGGGACCAAACGATCCCAAACCAGTTGAGTCCATGCGGTTTCAAAAAGGTGCCTTAGGAAATGCTTTCAAGTACTTGCTTTAGCAAACGGTCTCAAGCACCACCTTTACCAAACGGTTTCAAACCATTTGAACTTGAAAGACTATGACGGTTTGGGGCTCAAGTAGTCAATATTGATTAAGGATTCAATTGGTTAATCCACTTGGACACCTATTGTAATTGAAGATCCAATTGGTCAATTCAATTGGATACCTTATGTATTGGAGGTCCAATGTAATTGAATCTCTTAATAATTAAGATGATGAATGATCCATTGGTCAAATAATGATTAGTAATGATAATCAATGAAAGTACAAAGGTTGAAATCCTAATAGTACCTAAGTGATTAGTTCCAATTAAGGAATGAACCCTAATTTCTTATAGGAACAATGAGGTGGTACTCTCTGTTAATCATAGTTGTATGTACTTGATTGAAGGGTTGATATGACCTAATCAAGTTGAGAAGATAATAGAATGAGGTTCATAGATGAATATGATTCATGAGGTGATTAAGGGTATGATTCTTAAGCAAACAGATCATGAAACCCTAATCATGAACATAAACCCTAATTGATAGGGTTATTGAACTCTAACCCTAATTGAGGGCAATTCTGAATGAAACCCTAATCCAGGGTGAGGATGTAACCCTAATCTAGGGTAATGATATATGAAACTCCAATTTAGGGAAATGAGATGTAAAACCCTTATTGGAGATGAATAGTAGACCCAAGATGTGGTTAACCATAGTGGAAACCTTAATTGAGGTTGATTCCATGTGAATCCCTAATTGAGGTTGATTCAATGTGAATCCTTAATTGAAGTTGATTCCATGAGAAACCCTAATTGAAGGTGATGCCATGAGAAATCCCTAGTTGGGATGAATATTAAACATTAAGTATAGGCAATGAGATGTGAAAGCCTAATGAAGGGTGATGCTATATGCAATCCTAACTCTAATGAAGTATGATAGCATGTGAAATCCCAAAGCCCTAATAAAGGGTAAAGGTATGTGAAACCCTAATTGAAGTTATAATACATGAAGCCTTAATCTTGAACAACATGATGACAACCCAGAACCCTAATAATAAAATAGTGGGTAAAACCTTATAAGGGTGAAATATCATAAATGGTTGATTATAGGCAAGCTTATTGTAAGCAATGTCTTAACTTGAGATGAGTTCATATCATTAAAGATAATTGGACCATTCTTATGTGTAACCTATGCACTTCATGGTAAGAGTGATAGGTTAGTGGATGAAAGGATTAATATGGGAAATACCTTAATCCAAGATAAGCTGATAACTTAAGAAAGTTGGAAGTAATGAGGTAAGTGATACATCAAGATATGAAAGACTTCACAGTTAGCATCTTAAAGTTGATATACTTTGATAACTATGAAATCCTAATGTGAGATGGGAAACCTTAACCCTAAATTGGGTAATGGGACATGAGAAATCATAATATGATATGAATAGTAAGCCCTAACCCTATTGAGGGAATAGAGGTATTACTATTGTATTACATGAAGTAATATGTTATCGTTGCCTAGTGAGAGGTGACGAGATGTTTAATGGCCTTGTGAGCCATATGGTTAAATGTTGCCTAGTGAGAGGTGACAAGATGCTTTATGGGCCTTATGAGCCATGAGAGCAATTATGGCATAGTGAGAGGTAACAAAATGATTATAAAAGTTTATTATAAGAAAGAATAATGTTTTAATAAACTTAATAAGAGGAACAATTGTATTCAATAAAGAATATGTAAAGCTATGTAGGCTAACCTCAGGGTTCAGAGCCTAAAGTAGTATGTGATGATCAATGATGAGTTAATGGAATTAAACTCCATGAACTATGTAATCAGGATTGGTTAAAGTCCAATGCCTGGCTGTGAAATCAGGATTGGTTAGAGTCCAATGTCTGGATGTGAAATCAGGTTTGGTTAAAGTCCAATACCTGGCAGAGGTGTAATGCCTGTAATCAGGATTGGTTAAAGTCCAATACCTGGCTGTGAAATGAGGATTGGTTAGAGTCCAATGACTGGCTGTGAAATCAGGATTGGTTAGAGTCCAATGCCTAGCTGTGAAATCAGGATTGGTTAAAGTCTAATGCCTGGCTGTGTAATCAGGTTTGGTTAAAGTCCAATACCTGGAAGAGGTGTAATGCCTGTAATCAGGGTTGGCTACAGTCCAATGCCTGGTTGTGAAATCAGGATTTGTAGTGTCCAATGTCTGGCGGTGTAATCAGGTTTGGAAGAGTCCAATACCTGGCAGAGGCTAAATGTTTGTAGTGATAACACAGGATTGGTAATAACCCAATGCCTGTAATGATGATTTAGGATTGGTATTAACCCAATTCCTGTATTAATGATAAATGAGTACATGGTAGATATATCTCTTTATCTGTTTAATAGGTTGGCTAAGGCCAACAGAATGAAACAAGAATGTTTCATGGGTAACATAACAAGATGATGAGTGTCTCAAGAAAAGTTTGATATGATGGTATAATATGTTGGATAAATGATATACATGTCATTCCTATTTCTTATTAAAAGAATAGATGATATATTGCTCTATCATAAATAGTTGCAATGCTTACAAAGTTGAGGATGCTTTAAACTGCTTAACCTCTGCTCAGTTTCATATCTTTAAATTGCAATACAATGTTTTGGTGGAGAGTTATATCTCCCGCCGGGGCAATTTACAATTGTCTCATCCCCGTGGGATCCAATGTTTTTAGGTGGACGCAGACAAAGAGGCAGGAAACCTTTAGCAGAGAAGGAACAGCAGTAGCATCGAGGACAGCAGTAATATCTCAGGTGGAGATACTGCCTATCCAGTTGTATAGATAGTAGTCCTATGTGTCGTCTCTGTACTCTCAGGTCCTCAGGATTTATAGATAGTGATTTCATCATCGACTCAAGATTTTGGCTTGATTCCTCAAGGTTTTTGTGCTGTCTGTATATAATGTTATCGAACAACTAATGTTGTAATCCTAGAGAAGAGATAGTACAAGTCATGTACCTTTAAATCATGATTGCATTTAATGTTATACAATGGTTCTTTATGTAAGAGATTTCTTATGTTTGGATCTCTTTGCAAAAATTTTTAATTTTTAGTGATTTTTCAGTAATCTTCTACAAATGATTCACTTTTGCTTAAGTAAATCTCATTTTTATAAGTTGGATGCCACAGGTATGGCTTGTGAAATCCTGAGCACCAAGAAAGAGCTTATTAAGTAATGTTTGTGCATTAAAAACTAGTTTTGGTGTAATGTGCAATTTACCCAAAACCTAGGGTTCAATATGCAAAATACCACTTTTAGAGAGTCCCTAATGTTTCTTGGTATTAATTAGAGACAAGCAAATCAAAGGGGCATCTCATTTGAATCTCTTTGGAGGAGAGAGAATCTTGATATTAAAATAATCAAGATTTAAGCATAATTGAAACCCTAATTCAATTTAATGCAAAAATAAATATATTAATGGAAGTATCCTTCAATCAAAAATGAGATGGTTGAATTTGCATAAGTGTGAACTTCCTTATGCCTTGCAAAGGCCACGAAATATCTAAAGTGAGTGGAGAGCCCACTCACATTAGTTAACTAAAAAGTAATATCAACTCAATTTTGGATATTATTATTATAATGGTTTCGTATGTAAGGGATTGAGGGGAGTATGTGGCACCAATTTTGGGGATTAAAGGATTTTATTATCACTTTCTCTCTCATTGGAATTCCCTTATATACATCCCATTTTCAACCCACATGAAAGTCTTTTTCGATCCCTTTTTCTTTCCTTGCTTTGGCCATGCACAAGGGAGCTTAGGCGAAACAGGAGGACGTGCCCCAACCTGTACGTAAGCTCCATAGTCATCTTCAACCTTGATTTCATGGTGGAAATCGAAATTCAATGCTAAATTTCTTCTTTTCTTCATTCAATTTTCAACCTTAGCCATTCATTTCACTCAAAGACTTGAGAACATACCTTGGACAGTTGATAGAGATTCATTCACCATTGAGGGCATGAAGCTTGAAGCTTGGATTCAGATTTTAAGGCGGGTTCTATTACTTGAACCCTTAAATGTCATTATTGATTGCAATTTATTCATCATATGTTGAACCTTTCTTCTTTCTCGATTTCCTTTTGATTAGTTGTTGAAATCACCATAAGAATCACAATTGATTTTGAAGGTTTGAAGCTTGAAGATGATGATGTCATCTTAAGCACACGCCTCAACCAAGGAATGGGAAAACAGTTTGCAAAAATGATTGAGTTATTTCGGTTTTAAAACCGATTGAGTTCATTCAGTTTCAAGACCGAATGGGTAATTTACTCAAGACCGAATGGGTAATTGAGCCCAAGACTGAATGGGTAATTTACTCAAGACTGAATGGGTAATTGAACCCAACACCGAATGGGTAATTTACTCAAGACCAAATGGGTAAATTACTTCAAAACCGAATGGGTAATTGACTTCAAGATCGAATGGATAATTCAGTTCAAAACCAAATGGGTAATGGATCTTAAGATCGAATGGGTAGATTGAACTTCAAAAACATTTGGGGTTAATTTCTGATGTGAATGATGAAGATCCAATGGCATAAATTGATTTAATGGATTCAAGAATAGGTGATCTATGGATTACAAACCTTAATTGGATTGATTTGGTTGAAACCCTAAATCGATTGAGTCAATTTCAATGTTGAATGGCTCAAACGGTCTCAAGACCATTTGAGGTCAAACTGTCTCAAGAACGTTTGAGGTCAAATGGTCTCAAGACCATTTTAGATCAAGTGGAGTCATGGATGGATGGATATCTAAGGGTTGTAGTTGATGTACTTTCAATGGTCTCAATATTGGATGATTCAATGAGTGAAAACCCTAAAATCAATTGATTGATTAAAGGAAACCCTAGATGACCCTTTTGGTTTCAAGGTGGTTTGGACCAAACGGTCTTGAGACCGTTTGCGTCCAAATAGTATTGAGACCATTTAGGATCAAACGATCTTCAGACCATTTAGAGGGCAAATGGTTTCTAACCATTTGATGTTTAATCGGTTTCAATGATGGGTTGTCTATTCGGTTTCAGTGACAATTTGATTAAACGGTTTCAAAACTGATTGAAGGAGTTAGACCAAGACCGTTTGGAGGTACAATTGAAACAAGACCATTTAAGGTCAAACGGTCTTCAAGATCGTTTGAAGGTCAAATGACTCCAAGACTGTTTAAAGGTCGAGGAGGTCGAAACCGTTTGATGGTTCAAAAGTATCAAAATCATTTGGAGATCTAATAGTCTCAAAGCTATGAAAGATTAACTAACCCTATGATTATTAATGATGTTTATCAAAGGTAATTACAATGGTTGTACCTTTAAGGTACTAGGGTGATTAGTACCCTTTGAGGGGTTAACCTTTGATGCTTATGGAAACAACATCTCAACACACTAAGCTAACCCTAAGTGTGTATACTTAAGTGAGGGGTTCACCTAATCTAATCAAGTTTGAAGTGATCTACTTCCTAGAGGGGATGAGAGAGAGAGAGGAATTCATACATGTATAATGATCAAGTAAGAGGTTAAGCCCCTACACTCTCAACATGAAAATAATATGTAATTGGGGTATGATCCTTGATAAAGAGACCATGAAACCCTAATTGAGAAGGCTGATGAACCCTAACCCTAATTTAGGGCAATGCTAGGTGTAACCCTAATCTAGGGTAATGATGTAACCCTAATCTAGGGTAATGATATGAGAAATCCCAATTCAGGGTAATATAATGTGAAACCCTAATTAAGAGTGATGTCATGAGAAACCCTAATTAAGGGTGATGTCATGTGAAACCCTAATTAAGGGTGATGTCATGAGAAACCCTAATTAAGGGTGATGTAATGTGAAATCCTAATTAAGGGTGATGCTATATAATGCTATATGAAACCCTAATATGAAATCCTAACCTTGATATAGGGTAAAGGTATGTGAAGCCCTAATTTTGGGCTATAGAGCATGAAACCCTAATCTTTGGCAATATGATGATAAACCATAACCCTAACTTTGGGGTGAGTTGAGAAACCCTAATTTCAGGTAATGCAATGTGAAACCCATATTTTGGGAGATGTTATTTAAACCCTAATTTATAAAGATGGAAAACCCTATTCCTAATAATGGAATAGTGACTAATATATTGATAAGTGAAATACCTAAAGAGGTTGATAATAGTATCTTTATATCAATAATTCCTTAATTTGAGATGAATCCATATCATTGATAATAGTTGCATATTTCAAATAAGTGACTTATGACCAATACATTACATGATAAATGTGATGAACTGGAGCATACAATATTAGGATGGGAGATACCCTAATACAAGAATAGTGATGAACTTAAGATAAAGGTGATGAGGGAAGGGATACATCAAGACATGATAGATATCACTTCCAGCACCTCAATATTGATACACCTTGATGTATTTTAAATCTAATATATTTGGATGAGTAACACATGAAGTGTGTCATGTCAATTGTTACATTGAGATGTAATGCACTTTGATAAGTGTAGGCTAATATGCCTTTTGAAAAGGTTAAGCCGAATCATAAAGTATGATGTAATCATATTCTGGTAAAGTTGAGAGAGGAACTTATATCTTGTGTTGATAATTCATTTAATGATAAGTGATGAGAATAAATAAGCATGATTAAATACTTATGTTATCAATGTTGGCTCCTAGCTGTGTGGAGCAAGGAATTAGGGCTTGATCGTTAATAATATGATCTTGAGAACCTAAATGGTTAATTATGGAAAACCCTAAATCTAATGAATGGTGATGATATGTAAGAGAAATCCTAACCCTAAATAAGGGAATAGTGATTCTACTCTTACATTGCATAGTGTTGTTATGTAATTGATATAGCTGTTATTATGTAATGATCATACAGGTGATCATGAGATGATGAGCATAGCCAGGTATGAGCTATGTTGTGTTAATTATTTAAATGCTTTATGGGCCTTGTGAGCCTTTATATGTATTGTTGCCTAGTAAGAGGTAACAAGAGACTAAATGGGCTTTGAGAGCCATGTGGGATGCTTGTGTATCAAGTATCATGTTTACCTTGGTCAGATGACCTGAAGGTATTAGTTACCTGATAAATGGTAACAAGTGTTCTTTGATGAACTGAGGGTTTGAATACCCATATTCCATAATCATGATGATGATATGTTAAGGGATGAGAATGCCCATAATGTGACAAGGGATTAAGATCCCAATGTTCTATAAAGTTTTAAAAGTACTTGATAGATGAATTATACTTTTCTTTGTAACATTTGTCATAATAATGTTTGAGAACATGACTGATGCTTAAAGAATACAGTAATGCACATAATTTATCAAGTGGAATCTTATCATGTAGTGCCCTGGCCATATAACCATCAGTGTCAGAATTTGCTGGATGGTGAAATGGGTTGCTCTGCGGCATAACCCAAAATGCATATTTTTGAATATGCAGGGGTGATGGGCGAAAATATCCTTACGCCCTAATGGAGGAATTGATGCGAGATAAACATTAAATCTCTCAATCCTTCATTATATATGTTGGGGTGGATGTATCACTAATCCCCCGATAACAGGATGGATGTATCACGAATCTCCTGATAATATTAATGTCGGATCAATGTGAGATAAACATGAAATCTCTCGATTGCGAAGAGAGTACAGTCGCCACTGTAACTCTATAGTGAAGTTACCAGTATACCCTGGAAAGATATTTAGCAAAGGCACAAGGTGTCCTGCATCAAATCTCATACTGACCGAGATAAGGGAGTTCATGGCAGTCGGCTCTTCCATTGACCTTGTATGGCATCGATTTTGACTTTGCAATGGTCGGTTGGAGTATGAGCGGTATACCTCATCTCCTCAGGGAATAAGTGTGATTGTAAAAATTTAATCAGCTGGATAGTATGTTTGCTTAAGGATTGAATACAAAAATCATTGGCTTATGTTACATTTCTTTATGCATCTTTAGCTGATAGATGATATATTTATCATTCCTTGCACTCCTAGAAAAGTAAATAAATTATGTATAATTCTATAATGGGTAGATGAAATGTTCTCCTTAAGAAAGGAGATTATCCTATTCTGTTCATACAATGATTAATACTATTGTTAATATAAAAGAACTCCTGCTCAGTTTTATTCTATCAATCTGCAATAATAATGTTTCTGGGGGAGAGTTATATCTCTCGCTAGGACAATTTTCAATTGTCTCACCCCCATGGGATCCAACTTTTTAGGTAGACATAGAAGAAGAGGCAGAAACCCTATAGCAGGGGAGAGCCACATCAACAATAGGGACAGCTGTAAAACTCCAGGTAGAGACTCTGGATGTCATATTTTTGTATAGAAAGTCCTATGTGTTGTCTTTGTACTCTCAGGTCCTCAGAGTTAGTAGTTAGTGCTTTGAATGAATCAATCCGAGATTTTGGCTTGATGCCTCAAGGTTCTTATGTTGCTTATGTATAGTTTTAAAAGAGCAGTTGATGTTTGTAATCCTCGAGAAGGAATGGTATAGGATATGTGCTTATGAACCAGGATGTAAATGAAATATAGTAGTTCTTGATAAAAGAGTTTTCCTGTGTTTGGATCTCTTTGAAAAAGGTTTTAATTTTTAGTGATTTTCAGTAATCCACTGTTAATGATCGCTTCTGCTTAGTTAATAACATTTTGTTCAAACCGTATGTCACAATTATCATGAGGAGAAATGCCACCTAAATCAATATGAGGAGAACTATGACCAAGAATACTATGGGGAATGTGGACAGGTTGACCAAAATTTTGGGGGTGTATGAATCTAATTATGAAACCCAATTTAATCCTGAACTAAAAGAGAGACTTAGGGCCCTAGAAAAGATGGCAATAGAAGGACAAACAAAACTAGAAACTAGTCAAGCCATGTTGGAAACTTTACTAGAAGCCATTTTACAGAAACCCCCTGAGAAATTAGAACAACCCAAGATAGTTCCTCCTGACGAGTATGATGATGATCCCATTTTTGTGTCATATATGACAGATCCAGAAGAAATAGCACAGACCATGGGGTCGTATTTTATGTGCGATGAGGATGTTGGTATTCCTATCATTTCTTTGAAGACTTTATTACTTGAGTATGAAAAGTTGAAGTAGGAGAGTCATTCTAAAGATCCAACGAATCCTCCCATCCTTAATATAGATCCAAATTTTATCATTGACCATTCCACTTGGGATAACCCTTTCCTAGATAATGATCCACCTCCCACAAATGACAATGTGATTCTTCATATGTCATCACAGCTAGTTCTACACGTGGCTGATCTAGAAGGGGAGATACCACCCTTGAAAGAAGTCCATACATCCCCTTCTATTATTTGCAAGGAAGACTTCCTCATTCCTCCTGAACCTTTGGGGACTCCTTGTATAAAAGAATTAGATCCATATGTTATATCAACAATCAAACTTACCAAACACAATGTGGATGGCACTATTTTTTAGGAGAAACAAAATATTTTTGTAAATAATTTGAAATATTTTGTTCCTATCATATCAACATCAATTCTCCCATATGCAGGTCATTACGATGGTGGAAAACCTGAGCCAGATCCTTCGCCCGACTCTACACATCTTGCTCTACTGGCATTACTAGTCGGGTACCCACCAACCTCCCCCAATCCACATCCATCTTCACCACTTCCTTTGCTATCGAAGGAAGATATGTGGATATTACTACAGAGAATGCAAGGTGAAAGAAAACATGAACACCCTGATGAGCTTCCATAACTACCCAATCATAGGGTACAATATGAAGCTCCCAGTCCCCATACACATCCCCTTCAGCTGGACATTTTTTAAGCTACCAGGGCCACCCAAACGCCCTCTTCCTGACTCCATGGGTGGTAAGTATTCCTTCCACCCACTATATCTTACTTTTTTGCAAATTTTCATTATGTTATACAATTTAGTTTTGATTTTCCAAAAAAAATAAAAAATGTTCAATTTCCTTAGTTTGGACTTTATCTAGTCGGCCAAGTGTGAATAGATGTCTATCGTTCTACCCCCCCTGAATGTAGTAAATCCTTAGAATTTTTTTTTACAAATTGCCATGTCTGAAACCTCCACGTCACTTATGACCCCAAAATAGTATCACCTCTTGGAAAAGTTGGTAAGTCTTATGGAATCAATCAAAACTAAATACAGTTTTTCTCTATTTTAAACTATGGATTAACTTGATATAAATATTGTATAATGTGATTGACATGAATACTCTATTTGATGCAATGTCAGAAAAAAAGTGAAGTTATAAGCACAAGGACACCTTTTGTTTTCCCCCCTTATTTTGTTTCTGAAAAAGAGAAGTAGAGAATTACAAGTGGACAAAAATCATGTCTAGGGTGGTATGCTTCCCATATCAAAAATTCCATACCCCACAAAGGGGCGTACCATCAAAAGATACCAAAAGAGTACATGAAAACAAATTGTGACCAATGTAGCCATACTCTATAAACCAAATATATCTGGAGTCGAATAGAGGAGGGATCATCATCTTTTTCTACACCTCCCCTTTTATCCTATTCTTGTGGAACAACTCACACAAAGAAAAAAAAATAAAAATGAGAGTATCAAAGCAAAAGTAAGATGAAGCCTATTTTTATACGAAGTCTTGATTTAGAAACAAGATTTGATATTTGTTTTGATAGGGAATATAGAATTTTATGTTATGAGATTTTCGAAGATTGGGTTGCTTAGCCAAATTCAGACGTAAGGACTAAAGTGATGTTATGAGGGTGAGGATGGACATGTTTCTAGTATAAATGGGATTTATTTGTGATTTTATTTATTTGAGGACAAATAAACATTCAAGTATGGGGTATTTTGATAAATGTGTATTTATCCTTTTTATTTACATCTTTTAGATATTTTTTAGGATTGTTTTGTTATCTATTTTATTAATTTTGTAATTAATTGTATTAGTTTAGATTTATTTATTTGTTTGGAGTTTTGATTATATTTGGTTGGTATTTTGTAGCAAAATGGTCTACTCACTCCAATGATCAATTTTCCTTAGATGATGTTTTGCACAATTCTCGTAGTGCCTGAAATTAATGTTTATCCGACACCAAAAGTGTTATAACTTCTGCGTACTAACTTCAAATTGGGTGCATAAGTATTCGTTGGAAAGGAAATTTAATTTTCTAAAAGAAAATAACATTACTTGTACAGATTTAGATCCTTTCATAGGAGAGAAATCCACTTGAAATCGCCATTGCGGGAATCCACATCAAAAATAATGTGAATTGTCAACATAATTAAAGACAATGAACCATTTTCTCTATTGACCAGATCGAGAATGTTTTCAGCCATCTTGTCAGGAGTTTTCTAGAGAGTCTTATATATAGGGTTTCACCCCTCATTCCCCTATAAAAGAAGGGGGGACTCCACAAGAAAAGACATCAAGTTTTTAATTATAGACCACATTTTGTATAATGTCGAATCTCATGTTAGTTTGCATTTCTTCTAGTCTCACTATGTCTAAGTATCTTCTTCTGAGGCATAGGGAGTAGCCCCTTAACCCAGTTCTATTCAATATCATCAGTTCTATTGCTCTAGTGAAAAAAATATTTCCTCTCTATTTATGTGTGGTTATTTGAATGATCTGATATATTCTTATGTAGTGATATGAACGTGGCTCTCTGTAAGAACGAAACAATAGTTCATTAATTGTGATTATCATCTTTTTGTCTTTTCAATATTATTCCCATTATAATCCTTGGTGACGTGACCACCTGAGCCTCGGGTTTGAACACCAGTTTGAATTCATGTACTTCTTGATATGGCCATTGATAGTGACATGTTGGATGGTTGGACAATGATCTGTGAATGCCAGAACCATCAGGTTCACAGGAAGTCTGACCTTGTGAGTTTGTCAGTAAGAACATGCAACCACAAGGTCCTAATTTGATCCTTGGAGTTTAGAATTTGATCAATTGAATAGGAACGTGATTTTTATGGTGATCCTCCAGACCCCAAATCTTTGTTTATTGATTAATTAAACTTTATTTCATCATTTGTATTTTTATTTTTGGTTTAATACCCCTCTAAAATTGGAATTTAATTCTTATTCTTGCAATCATATTTGGATCTCGACCTTTTTTTCCACCAACCCTTAGATCTATAACTATCTATACTAAGTATACTTGTTGTTCGCAGCAGGTTGACAATTGGGTTCGAAGGTTAAACTCTAGAACTTTTCATAATGATTGTTGTGTGTACAATGACCCACATCAATGTGTGAAAGTCATTAATATTAATGTAGAATCATATGTGGACAATATTAAAACTTATTTTTTTTTATAATTCTTCATCATGATAGGTGTTTAGACATCAAATGCATTTCTGGATTAATTAATTGTGATAAATTTAATTTAATATAGGACTTAATAATCTAACCAAGTTTTTCTATTTGTATTGCATCATCATCGTCGTCATCATCATCAACTAAGCCTCAATCCCAACTATATTAGGGTCAGCTACATGGATCCTTCTTTTCCATTCAGCTCTATCATGGGTCATATTTTGGTTGAGATGTAGAGATTCAAAATCTCTCTTTATAAGCTCTTCCCATTTTAATTTAGGTCTTCTAGTCCTTCAATTAATTATGCTTGCCTCAATAGTATTTCTTCATATAGGTGCATTAGTCGGTTTGCGTTGTACATGTCCATACTATCTGAGTCAGCCCTCGTGTAACTTATCCCCAATGCTCGCCACCCCCACTTTATTCCTGATATAGTCATTTCTTAAATGATCTTTTCTTGTCTTCCCACACATCCATCTCAACATACTCATTTCCGTCACGTTCAACTTGTTGAGTCCTTATTTCTTCACTGCCCAACATTCACTCCCATAGAGCATGGTTGGTCGTATAGTAGTTTTATAAAACTTGTTTTTTTAGTCTGAGAGGGATCTTCTCATCACATAATACTCCAGTTGCACTCCTCCATTTCAACCATCCTGCAATGATCCTATGATAAACGTCATTTTGGACATCTCCATCTGTTTGAATGATAGATCCCAAGTAATGAAATTTATCACGTTTTGGTATATCTACTCCGTCCAACTTGGCTCCACCATTCACACTATAGGATTGGCTAAAATTGCAATGCATATACTCAGTTTTTCTCCTACTAATCATTAATCCATTTGATTCCAGTGCCTTTCTCCAAAGTACAACTTTATCATTCAAACCATCTTTAGTTTCTTTAATTAATACAATATCATCAACAAATAACATACACCAAGGAACATCATCTTGAACATTCTTTGTCAACATATCCATAACAAGAATGAACATATATGGGCTGAGTGTGGATCCTTGGTGTACCCCAACTGTGATGGGAAATGTTGGTGTCTCACCTCTAGGAGTCTTCACACTTGTAGTAGAGCTACCATATGTCTTTAATCAAGTCAATGTATTGGATTGGCAGCCCCTTTTTCTCAAAACCATCCACAACACTTCTCTGGGTACTTGATCATAAGCCTTTTCCAAATTGACAAAAAGCATGTGAAGATCTCTTTTTCTTTCCCTATACTTCTCCATAAGCCTCCTTATAAGAAAAATAGCATCTGTTATTGATCTGCCAGACATGAAACCAATTTGGTTGTTTGATATTTGCATTATAGATCTTAGCCTCTTCTCAATAATCCTCTCCCAAAGCTTCATTGTGTGACTCATCAACTTGATACCTCTATAGTTTGTGTAGCTCTGAACATCACCTTTATTCTTGTAGATGGGAGTATAGTACTATTTCTCCACTGATATGGAATCTTCTTTGTCTTCATGTTCTTTTTAAACAAATTTGTTAACCACATAACTCATTCATCCCCTATACTCTTCCACACGTCACTGGGAATATCGTCTGGTCTGCATGCCTTTCTCATTTTCATCTTTTTCAAGGCATTCTTGACCTCAAAATATGAAACTCATTGTGTGTAAATGATATCTCTTGTATCCCTATCACACAAGACTCAAAGATTATTTACAGTATCTCCATTGAAGAGCTCATGGTAGTAATTTCTCCATTGGTTCTTGATATCATCATCCTTTACCAACACTCTACCATCTTCATATTTTGTGCAAATGTAGCCGGTCCCAAGCACGGGTACATGAGAAGGTTTTGTGGTAGGTTGATAGCCAGCCATAAAAACTGTCACTCTTTCTATGACATGGATCCTTATAAAATTTCTATTTGGATTGCGTGATGAATTTAAAATTGTTTTTCATTCATTGCCATTTTCTTCCCGCGAAGTGACCTTAAGATACACTACATGTTGAGCCATCCTATTGTGGACTTCTTGAGTGTAATTTAGGTGTTAATTATTCATAAAATTCATCTTGTCTAACATTAATTGTGCACAACCAATCCTTTTGATCGATGTGATACTCCGATCGATCAATGCCACCCTCACATTGTTCAATGTTATCCAATTTTCAAGCCTTAGAAACATTTGGACGTGCTTGTATAAAATTTTGCTACATTATTTATACCTTCTTTATAATATTTATTTCAATGTATCAAAAACTTCACCTAGAAAAAAAGTTAATCTCTAATCAATTATGAATTAGGAAAAATTAACACAAAGATACTAGCTAAGGCAGAAACGGATATAAAGGTTTCCATAAAGCTAGGGTTACCTAATAACAGAATGTTAAGTTGTAACATTTTTGGTCAACCAATCGTAAGTTTATAATAATTATGGATGATAATTTAGGATTTTGACACATATATTTCCATAAATCCTAATGATTAAGTCACCCCTAGTTCAACTAAAATTGATGAAGGACCAACATACCATTCTTTTTTTACAATGATATGGTTGTCATCCAAGGTGAGTAGGATAGGATTATGAGACAAAGAGAGAGTGGTCCAGTTTAAGAGTCATGGTTCAAGACCATAATGGTCCACCCTTTTTCATAAACCAAGATCATAGTTTATGGTCACAATTTGGGACCACAACATTCTATGTTGATATCATTATAAAAGTGACATAAGAAAAGTATTGCACCAATTAGAATAAAGGTTGACCGTCCTTAACCTCAAACTCATAAAAAACTTCTTAATAACTTGAATCAATTGAACTGCAATTTTGTTGACATAGAATGGGAAATAGGTATCTTTAAAAGAAGGCTTTTTATGATATCCAAACAAGCTAAGAAAAGAGGGACAAAATCAAGAGATTTTTGAACTACAATTCTAGAACTGTTAGTCAAGATCTTTTCTCCCGAATTTCTAGGGATGATAGTGTTCTAATTGAGATCTGTTTATGTATTATGGGGTGTTTAGGTATGATCTATGGACAAAAATTACTTTAGTATTCTATATTAGGCTAGCTAATTATTACAACATTGTTACCCAAATGGAAGCATCTCTAGGGCTTTAGGTTCCATGTACATACCTAATATGTGTACTAGGTCATGCACATAAATTTAGAAGGACTCTAATGAAAACTTGGCCCCAAATCAAACAAATCATGTAAATTCAAGGGAGTACAAATTCATAGGTCCAGTCAAGTCTATTAACCTAAAAAAACCTATTTTGTGATATTTTTGGTGAATTGACAACAAAAATGGGTGGACAAAGGGAAAATAAAAGGTGGATGAACATCGTAAGATAATATACCAATATGACCAAAGGTTAGGGACTGCATGGGCGTGTTTAAGATATTTTTTTATAATGTAAGATTGTTGTTTGATTGCAAATCCATGAGATTGTGTAGAAATGACGCTAATTCTTATAATAACTTAAAAAAATCTTGAATAAATATTATCTGAATACATTATTGATTATATTTTTCATTTCTTACACTTATAATACTACATGTTTTTGTTAGAACTTATTTGTGTTTATCATATTAGCATTAGTAATATATATGATTAGACGCTAATAAGTTGTATTAATAAATAATTTTTTTAATCTGATCTAAATAGTTATAGAACTCCCTCGAATGGAGATATAGCCATTAAGACATAGTTTGGAGATTTGTCAAACCACAATGGAGCACATATCCTCTAATTTACACACCAAATTGGCTAGTTTAGATAGTCTTGACAAATTTAATTTTAGTCTTGTTTCTCACCCAATTCAATTTCCTACTATTGCACTAACCCATAGTCAATTTTTGTTTAAAAGTTGGAAAAGTGTTAGGGTAAGAATGCACTTTCTGGTTTTGAGGTGTTAGCTTCATCTATAAACATGCTCCTATTTTATTCATTTCCCATTTCTAGTCTTAAAAATTGATTATTCGACTCAAAAATATGAGTGTAATAATCAATTCATTGTCATGCCAAATCACTCATACTCAATTAAGGATTTTCTTTTTTGATCATGATGAATGTATATGAATAAGTGTGTTGTGTATCTAACATAGAATAAATACATGAGTATAAATTTGAGATAAGAGTCACACACAACACAACCATAATGTTAGTGTGGAAATTTCAATAGTTGATGTAAATAATCCCTAAATGAATGCTACCTATAGGTACATTAATTATATTAAAAAAATTTAAATAATGAAGTTCCTTATTTATCATCCAAATATATGTAGTCATCATGAAACATTAATGAATTATTTTCATTCTCACATTCATATAATCAAAGAATTTAATTTTGATATTTTTACATTATACAAATTTATTCCTTTAGGATAAATATTATTTTATATTATGTATTAGTATCTAATTGATGCATATGGTTGTGTGTGTTTGTTCAAATTCATTATAGCTATTACATTGATCATAAAATTATTTGAGTGATATTCAAATAATGTTCATACCATTTTCACCCTTCTATCCATTAAAAAAAACTCAACTAGTGGTACAGTCAAGTCTACAAGCAACATGGTTTTGTAACATAGTACAATCTCTCTCTAATATATCAAAAGAAGATATTCTCTAATATGGATCAACATGTCTGTCAATGACATTAATAGGTACCATTTTACCTTTTGTTATTCAAATTTGTTTACTGAGGATTCAACAATATTCCTTTGTGTAGCTTATGCGTGGACCAAATTGTGTATTCTCTTCTTGGGAACCAAAGAATTATCATCATTGTTTAGTTTTCGATCCAATGGGTTGATTTCTTTCATCTTAATATTTTTTATAAAGGTGTTCTTTGACATATATAGAAGATCCTCCTACATCTATCAACAACATACAATCACAATTCTACAATACACAAATAGTAAATTTAATAGTGGCTCACATACTTTATGAAGTTTTTCATGAATTACTTTGTTAATAGTAAATCATACTCAATGAGCTTTTTGATATCAGTCACTACATTTTTTATGTAGAGTTCAATATTTTGTTATAGTTTGTTTATTATTTGTAAAATAACTCTTTATCCCAAAGTTCTGCCAAACGTGAACTGGACTAAGTTACACATTATACGTAGTTGAAGTCACCAATTTTTATGATATGGTATCAATGAGTGTGGTCATATTAACTTAATTATTCACCATTTTAAACCATGAAATACAATCTATCAACAGAAGTGGAGCTATCTGGATTTTGAAGGGGTTCACAAATAAAATAAGTGATTTATTAAAATTTAAGAAAATCCAACATCACTAATGGTTGTCAATTAATGTCTACAAAATTTCCAAACTATTAGTGTCAGGAAATACTAATACATTTTATAATAAAAAATAATCTTATTCAATATAATTAAAAAAATTCTTTGAGTTTTCATCCCAAAGAATTTCTTAGTTGTCACTCTATTACTAATACCATCAAATATCTCTTTTTCAATATAGACAACCATTGTTCATTGAGCCACTTATTAATCATCTAGTTCGGTATATATTTTTAAGTATATTATGTTGTGCTTTATGTGTATTTCAAATACAAAGGTAGAGGTTTAGTCTCACATGAAGGAGTTTTACAACTTTCTTCCTCCTCATATAATGATTCTTATCTATAGGTTAATAGAGGACCACAATGAGATATGGGTTTCGGACGCGCATGGTCGGGAAAACCAATTGGATTAGACATGGCCCATTCTAGAAACCCTTTAACCGGGTGTGTCAGTGCGTGTAACATCATGCATGTAGAGGGTGCAAATCCGCCCTCCTCGGCTCCTTGTGTGGGTGTTGCCTCAATTTGGTTTTGCCCTTTGGTTCACTAAACCATTTCTAGCATATGCCACATCTTTTTGGTGTTGCACTTGTCTGTTTGAACGGTTACAAAATGTGACCATTTTACAACCGAACGCATCCTTTCATGTGTCATATATTTCTTTTTAAGAATGTTTTGCATGACTTTTATTTATATATAAAATTCAAACACTCCAGTTTCTATTTTTCCTCTTCATTGCTTGTCTAATTGCTGAAAGAATGATCAATTCCTTCTATTTGTTGTTATGACTGTGTGTGCACAGTTCATGCCAGCAGCAACCATTGGATCCTGGGAGAGTATCCACCGTCATTTCCTACTACACATGTGTTATTCATCAAGAGCCATGAAAATACTCTTAAGGGCAGTGCACCATGCATTCCTCGACGTCATTCTAATTTGGTGTAATCTTTTATAATTACTTCTTATTCATGTTTTCTACCCTTAGACGAATAACAAACTTAAGAATAGTTTTGTTATATGGGTACTAACATGGATGGTTTTGAAGAACCAACAATGCGTGTGGTTTTGTCGACATGTAACAAAAAAATAGTGATTGTTTTGACAACGTCACAAGTTCCTTTATCAGGCATAACAAAGATTAAATCTTTTGATGGATCTCATTATTGTCATTGGCAGGAAAAAGTTCACACTGCTTTAGAAGTGTCTAACGTAGCATTTTCTCTACGTGATCTGAAACTAAAAATGATTTTGTCAATTGGGAAAGGACTAATCGAATTTTTCATCATGTCATTCTAAGAACTATTTCTAATTAATTATTTGATGTGTGCTTTCACCTTAAACTTGCATATGAAATTTTGGGAGATCTTAACAAAAATTGCATTCTTGAAGAAGATTCTACGCAAAAATGTATTGTCATAAATTTTTTAAATTTTCGTTTGATTGAATATAAACTGAACACAACTCAAATTCATGATTTTTAGATAATGCTTGATGATCTAAAGGATTAGAAAAATTATTTACCAGAGTCTTTCATTGTCATTTCTTTAATAAAAAAATTCTAAGTTCTTCAAAACATTACAAGAACAATTTCAACCATAAAAGAAAGACAATGCCACTTGATGATGTGATAATACATATTTGGGTAGAATATCAAAATCGATCTAGACAAAGATCCTATTATATAAAGAGTTTTTTTTAGTGCAAATTTTGTTGATAACGAAACTATCCAAAATCAGAATTTTTTGATCAATCCAAAAATCATTGGAAGAATAAGAAAGGGAAAATAAACAAGAATAAAAGAACATGCAACAAAGATATTAAGAAAAAAAATTATTTTATTATTATGTTTATGGTAAACTTGGTCACACCTCTCCTAAATATGTGCATAGAAAGAAACAAATAGTCCATGATTCTAAAGAACCAACAGTCACTCTTGTTACGGAGGATGTGTTTGTGGCATTCATTAGCCTGGTCAGTATGAGATCATTTCAACATCGTGTTTGGACCAACGACTTCATGGGTCATAAACACATTAGTGGCAATTGAGATGCATTGGTGACCAACTCAGAAGTAGGAGAGGATGGGCATCAGGTTTTTATGGGCAACTCAATTGCTTCTTCTATGACTGGAAAGGAAAACATCATGATCAAAATGATTTCTACAAAAATCATGCTAATAAAAAATGTGTTGTATGTTCTAGACATTATGGTTAATTCGATATATGTGTCTTAAGTTGTAAGTTTGGGGTCAAGGTATCTTTTGAGTCAAACAAGGTCATTTTTTCTAAGTCAGGGGACTACCTGTAACTGGGTATTCTTTAAATGGCCTTTCTCTTCTTAATGTACGGTACTCTTATGCTAATGAACCTTTTCTTATATTGTTGACTCTTTTGATATGAAGCACAATAGACTTGGACATGTTAACTTTATATATGTACAAAAAAAGAAATATTTATGTTTGTTAAAGGATATACATGGTGTTGTTAATTTAAACAACAAATGTCAAATATGTCCTAAAACTAAACCTACAAAGAAATTGTATCCTCAAATTTTACATAAAGATTATGTATTGCTAGATTTAGTTCATACGAACCTTGGACACTTAAACTAACATTTTTCTAGAGGTGGAAAAGATTGTATATCATATTTGTAAATGATTTCTTATGCTATAGAAAATTGTCCTTATGAAATTCAAAAGATGAAACTTTTGGGATGTTTGCTAAATATAAAACAAAAGTAGAAAACCAAATTAATAGGAAAATAAAATGTCTTCGCTCGGATAGGTGTGGTGAATGTGATTGCTCTCCAAATAATTATTTATGTCTAACTCACTAATATACATGAACACACCCCTCCATATTTGCATCAATCAAATGGAATTGTTGAACATAAAAAAAATGAAGAGATGATGAATTCTATTTTATTTATATCAGGTTTTCCCAACAACTTGAGGGGGAGCAATTTTATCATTCTTTTCTTCAAAATAACATTCCTAGTAGGAATAAGAATAAGACTCCATATGAATTAAAGAAGGATATCCACCTAATTTGAATTATCTCAAAGTGTGGGGTGTTTGGCTAAAATCTTATTAACTAAACCTATGGATTAAAAATTAGTATCTAGAACTCTAGATGGTGTTTTAATAGATTGTGATAAAAAAGTGTAGCATATAGATTCTAGATTCTTAGAAGTAGAAACAACGTTATAGAACCTAATACTGTTGTTCAATCTAAAAATTCTAAATTTTTTTAGCTTAACTTTCCTATGAAAATCCCAATGGAAAAATGTCTAATCCTTCAAAATGAAATTTTAGAGAATATACCAAGTACATCTAATCCTAATGATGTTTTTTAAATTGATGATGTAGATCCTAGAAGATCCAGTAGGATGAGGAAGGAAAAGAATCATGATGATAACATCTATTCCTTTATTGTAGATAATGACCCTCAATTTAACAATGGTGCTATTAATTCATCTAAATCCTCCTTATGGAAGGAAGAAATTTATAATGAGTTTGAATCTATATACACAAATCACAAAAGGAATTAGTTGATCTTCCACCAGGTATTAAACCCATATGATATTAACATATATTCAAAAGAAAATGAAAAAATCATGGGACTGTAGATAAATACAAATCTCAATTAGTTTCCAAGAAATATAAACAACAAAAGGATATTGACTATTTTGATACTTTTTCTCTTGTAACTAGCATTTCTTCAATCAATATTTTAATTTCTTTGGTATCTATTAAGAAATTAATTATACATCAAATGGATGTCAAAATTGCTTTCATAAATGGGGATTTAGATGAAGAAATTTATATGGATCAACCATGAGGTTATGTTGTTCCGAGAAAAGAACATATGGTACGCAAACTAATCAAATCTCCTAATGGCTTGAAATAAGCACCTAAATAATGGCATGAGAAATTTGATAAGGTCATTGTATCATATGGATTTTATTAAATGAACGAGACAAATGTATATATTTTTATTTGATAGCCAAGGTTGTGTTATTATAAGTCTATAAGTGGATGACATGCTTGTTATTGGCACTAATGTTGATATTATAAGTAGTACAAAAGGTTTCTTGGTTTCTAATTTTGGCATGAAAGATATGGGAGAAGTAGATGTAATGTTGGAACTTAAACTTCTTAAAAGTGATGATTGTATCATGCTCTCTCAAGAACATTATGTTGAAAAAAATCCTTAAAAGATTTTCAATATTTGATTGTTAGACAGTAAGCACATCTTATAGATCTAAATGCAAACATAAGAAAAATAAAAGTATTGATATTCAAAAAGTTAAATATGTACAAGTAATTAGAAGCCCGGTGTTCTTAATGAATTTTACTCATCTAGATCTAGAATATGTAGTTGGGAGATTAGGTTGATATACTCAAAATACTAGCAAGGAACATTAGGATGCTCTACATAGGGTATTAAGATACCTAAATGCACAATTAATCTTGGATTATTTTTTTGTGGATCTCCAACTATCCTAGATGGATATTGTAATGCCAATTGAAGTTTTGATTCCGATGAATTGAAATCTACAAGTGTATGCAGCTTCACCTTTGGTGGAGGTGTTGTGTCTTAAAAATCCACCAACCAAATTTGTATATCTCGTTCCACTATGTAATCTAAGTTTATTTCATTAGAAAATGTCAGAACTAAAGATGAATGGCTAAGACATATTCTAATGGATCTTTCCATTTGGGAGAAACCTTCTCTACCAGTGTTTATACACTATAATAATCAAGCTTCCATAGCAATATCTAATAACAAATTTTATACTAGGAAGAGTACACATGCTCATCTACTTCATAATATTGTAAGGTGGCTTATATGTGATTGTGTAATGTCAATCGATTATGTAAAGTTAGTATTGAACTTGGTCAATCCTCTGAAAAAGACATTAAGTCAGACACTAGTGAGCAACACATCAAGGAGAATGAGACTATGCTAATATCAGAAGTCATGGTGATGGATACCGACATTCATGAACAATGTTCTCGAGAAGGAGGTTCAATGGGAAAAATTAAGTCACTGGATGACTCAATGTGTTGTAATATTTTGTTTCTCATTATGATGTAAACACTAATATGAAGTTTTTTCTTAATGGATTTCATAGACATTGATGGTGGTGTGTAAAATTGCAATATATACTTGATAAAAGTCCAACTATATGTGTGTGGAGTGGGGCCGACTGTTGAGATATGGGCATATCTTTAGAGAACCCATGAATATTCCCAGTAGGTGCATCTCCTTAATGTGCCAAACAAAAAGAATGATAATTGATTTTGTGAATGGCATGTGAGTAATAGGCCTCAAATACAATAAAAGGAGAATTGTTTTAAGAACATAGTTCTACCAATCCTATATAGATTATGCACATGCAATATATGCTTTGGTTCAAAGAACTTAGTTCTACTAAATCTTATGCATGTCATTTATTTATGTTCTTCCACTGAACTCTTATTTGATGTTTCACTATTTTATTTTTTAAATAGTAGGGGACTGTTGTGTTTTATGTGTATTCCAAATAAAAAGGTAAAGATTTAGTCCCATGTGGCAGTGTTCTACAACTTCCTATTGGTATGTATGCCCATAGAGCCAATCATATGATAATTGTAAGGGGACATGATATACCTGATTTGATAATTATAAAGGTAATTCTATTTATTATATTTGTCTCAATCATGAGATGATGACACAGACATAGTAGATGTCTAAAGAATGATGTTATTTGATGACATACGACTTTAGGTTGAGGACCTAAACAATGAGATCATCTATATGATAAGAGTACATACACTCTTATTATGTCCCTAGTCGGATATTACTATGAAGGCAATTTAGACAAAAATAATACATGACTAGAGTGTATGTTGATTAATGACAGGGCCTCATTAGTCATGATATGTGATATCAAGTCAAGCACACAGATAAATGTCAAAGAATAGTGTGTCAGATAGACCCACCTTGAGAGTGATACATGGAGACCATTTGCATGGTAGTCAGAATCAACTCTCATCATGATAGTGGTTATAGTGGTTCTTAGACCTAAAATCACTGCACTCATCACATGTCATTTGATGTATTTTGACATCATCCAACATGACCTTGAATAAGGGCTGTCAAAAAGGAGGTGCTTAGTTGCATTGCGACACATGGGGATTGAGTGGGGTTGATGTAGATGGGATTTGTCCCTCCTACAGGAGATTGATATCATGGACACTTGATAAGTGAGATTGGGAAACGTATCAACATACCAATATGAATCAATGTATGATATGTGAGCTCACATACATGACAGTCTACTCTAGTTCAAGGAACATGGATTGAATGTTGAGAGGATGATGGTTTCATGGCTCGAGTTCAATCTGGATATCAGAGTCAAAGGAACTATATGATCCTTGTAACATTGATCACATATTATAGGTTGAAGTTGTTCTCTCACTTTCTGATTACTTGGGTAGCAATGATGTGTTTCTATATACCTCTCATTGCTTGTGATATCATAAATTGGTTATGGACATTCATTGCCAACATAATTGGGACCTATAATGTCATACACATAACATGTAGTTGGAATAGGAGTTTACTAATGAATATGCTATAACTTGAGTAGTAAAGTGTATAGGTATTCAATTTAATCAACATTGGTTATATATTGGGTGAACTAGAAAAGAAATGACCATTTCATATGTGCAACTACCATTTCATTAAATGAAACAACCCTTCAAAAGTGAAATGAAAAATTCATGAAAAGAAAAAACTAGTACATCATCTGGATAGTCCAATTCAATGATCAATATGAGTGGGTCAACTATTGATGCTTATGTCATGTTGTGTATGAATAAAATATTCAAAGCCAATGTTATATGGAATAGGAAAGCAAGTGAACAAACTGGGTTTAAGTGTTGAGTCGATCGTCTCATGTGTGAACCCATTAATTCATTGGTGAACTAACTGGTTTAGTGTTTGCAACTTTGAAAAAATTCATGTGAATCTGTCTCTTTGACTCTCAATTGATCTAGAAGCCCTAACTCTGACCCTCTATAAATAGAGGGAAAATGTTGTCCTCTCTAGTTGTGGTATCCAGAGAGCCTGAGCAAGTCCTACTCATAAAAGGGAGGGGAAGCAAGGGAGAAACAATGCGGGAGAGAAAATCAACTCTAGTAGGCTGACGTTCGAAGGGACAACTACTTCATGTTGGCTCTGGTAGCACAACATGGGGTTTCATGTGGTCTGCATGGACTACATAGGGGTGAGGAGGCCTTTTCCACCTACTAGGAGCACAACGACCACCGTCTTCCATGGTCGCTTTGCCTCGACATTTGTTCGTGTGCAACTTGGGAAGGAAGCACACCACTATAAGAATTGTCATTGGGCTTGCTCTAGGACCAAGTATATCTCTTACAACCCTCGTTACCATTACATAATTTTTGACGCGATCTATTGTCTAAAACAAATATGGTAGTAATTTTTTTTGTTTCTATTGCCTTATATATTTGATATCATATTTCACAACAACATTTTCTTCCTCCACATATATAAGTTCTTATTTACAGTTCAATTGAGGATCACAATGGGATATGGTCTTTGCACATGCATGGTGAGGCATCCCAATATGATTTGGATCAGCCCATTTTAGAAACCCTTTAACTAGGTGTGTTGATGCATATCACATCCTACATGATGGGAGGTACAAATATAGCCTTCTAGGGCTTCTTGCATGGGTGCTTCCTTGGTTTGGTTTTTCCCTTTGGCTCATTAAACTGTGTATAACATGTGTATCATCTTTTGAATGTTGCACTTATTTGGTTGGATGGTTCTAAATCGCAACTAGTTTACTATCAAATACATCATGTCGTGGGTCTTATGTTTCTTTATAATGAAACATTGTGCGACTTTTTAATAAGTAATCTGGAACACTCCAATTTCTTCTCTTCCTCTTTGTCATTTGTGTGATCTCTATAAGAATGATCAATTTCTTTTGCTCATCTCCATGATTATGTGTGCACATTTCACACTGACAACTGTTGTTGAATCCTGGGAGAGTAGCCACTGTCATCGCCTACTACACTAGCATTCTTCATCAAGAATCATGGAAATACTCTTCAGCACAGTGCACCCTGCATGCCTCATCATCATTTTGATTTGATATAATCTTTTAAATTTAATGCTTATTTATGTTATGTACCCCTAGATGAACAAAATATTCATGTTACAAAATGCCTTTTGTTCTTTCCATTTAAATCTCCATTGTCATTATTGTCACTGGCAATATCAATGCTACTTTTATTAACTTATATACATTTGTATGTACTTTGTTATTTCTAGTTAAATTAAGTGAATATACTATTCATTTAATTTACCAATATCTTAAAACTTTACAAGAATAAACAAATGGATAGTGGTTCTTCCAATATATCAATAACCAATTTATTTAGTTTATTATAGATGTTACATCAATTCTATAATAGTAAGGACAATGGTACAAATTGAATCAATCAAAAATCATGTGTAATAAAGTACCTCTAAGTCCTTTAATGGATTGGAACCTCAATAATGCTAGTCAATTGTCAACTAGTAAGGAAAAATGACTAATTGAAATAAGAATGATCACTCATCATAGGTAATAGTGGTCTCAAGTCTAGTAACTGAAAAACATCATATGTATCTTGCTCCATGACTATAAGGATGTACATGTTATGGTGATTGACATAAAATAAACCTCAAAACTCATCCTAATTTAATAGATAATTGTTTGTATGATAAAGATTGATACAACAACAAGATAATTATTGCTTTCACAATAAATTTATCACTTCTAGAACATGAGGTTAATTGAAACACTTTACTTTCCACACTTTAGAAAGGTTGAGAGAAAAAACAAGTCATCCTTTTTTTGGGGGTGTGAATTTGGTTGAGGGGCACACTTGTTCATATTTTCCCCATTTTCTTTTCCCCAAGTGCAGGCTCACATTATTTTGGAAACTGATATTTATCCTTTTTTTCACATTCCCTATTTTGGTTTAATTCCCTTCACCCCTCGACTCCTCTATCTTCCCCCTTTCCCGTCATTCCCAGTCAATTATTTGCCTCCTCCTCATCATCATCATCATCATTAACTAAGCCTCAATCCCAACTAGGTTGGGGAGTTATTTGCCTCTTCCCTTTCCCTTTTCCGCCCTGTGGCACTCTTCTTGTCTTCTCTACACAATCACCACCCACTTGCACTTGGGCTCTCTACATAGAATTAGATGGTTGAGCCATGGAAAATGAGTCAAGAAGATCTAATGTTGAGAAGAGCATTCACTCTATTGGAAGGACTTCCATAGATTCGAGAAAAGTAGAGAAATTAGCAGCCGTGTAGTTTCTCTGGGTGACGTGGATGATCTTCTTATATTTTTCTAAGATCAAGAAGTACGAAATGATTACATGTAAATAGAAGGTGAGAAGTAGAGAAATGTAGCAAATTCAAGAAACAATGCATCTGCAAGTGTGTAGGTGAGGAGGCAATGAACATAAAAGGCATCAGAACATCTAAATGGATGGTTAGACTGTAGATTTTTCCTTCAGAAATAAATTACATCTTTAATTATCATTTGCAACACCCTTTCTCTTGCTTGTCCATCTCATCTAATTTTAGTACCATCATAATCTAGCTACCCAAATTTATTTTTGGAAGAGTCTATATAAAAGTTTAGAATGAGGCGACATCTGAATGGGAAGGCAGTCATCCAAATCATCCAAATTTTAGTGTTAGTATGCATGCTCTTATTGAATAATAACTTTCCTTAATACTAAAATGTGTTTGTTTGTCCCATATAATTTTTTTATTGTTTCATTTAGCTCCTTAGGTGATTACAAAATTGTGTTTGTAGGTAGATATAGTTGTGTCGTAACAAGGTGATAATAAAGATTTTGCAAACATAATTTGGTGCTAGGATTCAGGTAGTGACTTTCTTCAGTGATAGAGCTGATAACAATTCAAACTCTTTCCTGGAATTTGACAGATGATGCTTGTTTTTGTATTAGTACTAGTGATTCCTTTATTGTTCAGATAAACTTATCTCCATATTTACAAGGACATGAAATGAGTAACGTATCTATTTGTCTAGTTTGACATATTTCCTTATGTACAAGGTCATGTGTCAGATCATATTCCTAAAAATAATTCATACAGTGACTCTTAATAAAAAGTGCTACTACTTGTACACTACCACATATTTAGTATGTTTATTAATTATATCAAATAATAATTAAAACAATGACCTATGTAAAGTGCATGAAAAAACATTCATGTATTCTCTTACTATTACATATAGTGTGCTAAATTGAAGGTATATGCCATAATTTGTTGTACATGTATAGATCTGTGTAGATTTATATTCAATTATATTTTATATTTTTTAGTGTGAGAATGTGACGCAATCCACAAGTAAATAACATTAACACACATATTTTGGCTTCTATTTTTAACATACATGGTTCTTCAATACTTCCATGTCATTTTAACAAACAATTCATAAAGCCAACACAACTTTTCCATATCTTAAAGTTAAAATCTTTAATATACATATGGAAGTGAATAAATTAGCTTGATCATGCTACCTTACATTTTAACCCCTTCTTCCATTCATGGGTATTTAAACTTTATAAAATGAAATGATGACAAACACATCATTTATACAAACTTGATGATAACAATTACTTGAAGTTGTCTATAATAATGATAATGTTTTATTTCTTCCCACATTACTTTAATTTGTTTCATTTTTTCTTATATGTATGTATTATTAGGTGTTTCATATAATATCATCATACCATGTGTTGTCAAGTACTTCACCTTGTAGAATTCCTTGACCTAAATGGATAGATAATATATATAAAGATAAAATAGAAGAATATACATCTTTTACATATAACTCATAGTTGATAATTTCATTTTAAATTATTTTCCAAAGGGGTATCAGTTCCATTCATCTAAATAGAATTCAATATCATTGATATTCTCTTTATATATAAACAATCTCAATAGAGTAGGTATATTTCTTTTCAAATTCAATAAAGTCAAACATGTTTAACCTTGTATTCTTGAAACAAAAAATGTCAACAAGGTATGAGAATGTTGACAGTTTAGATGTTTTATGCAAACATATTTAATTAACTATATCTTGTCAAATTAAAAAAATAAAAAGGCAACATAAAATGGGAAAAATTTTGGCATAAACTAGAACATGATAGGTCAAAAGTTCTTCAAGGAACTATTTCGAAAATACCAAACTTAACATAACAAAGAGGGAAATAGAAAGATCTCTAGAGAAGAGTGTTTAACTTGGTTGAGAATAGTGTAGACTCCTTGGGATTTTGACTTAATTGATACCAAATTGTATCTACTATAGAGAATAAATATATCATAATCTAAAAATAAAAAATCATTGATGGAGGTGGAGGGGAGGAGAATGAGAAGTCAGACTCTAAAATTGATTACTAGAATTGGTGTTGGGATTGCAGAAGGTTGATGTAACTTTTTCCTATATCATAATTTGACCTTTATTTTTAATTTTTTGTAAATATATGATTAATATCACATTTCTAAATATGCTGATTTTACTTATGGATGTGCGCAATACTTTGTAGTCCTTCTCTTCTGAATATGACACCTTTCTTACAAAGTGGAGGAGAATGGAAAGTGATACTTTCAAAATTTAATCATCATTAGTGGTAGGATATGGGATGGTTGATGTACTTTGATACATGTCATAGTTTTGTACTATATATTGTTTTTGGGTTTCTCCTTGGGATCACCGCTTTCAAACAGGCACATCTTCCAAAACTATTTAGATCTTGTGGTATAACCAACACCATACAAGATAGTAGCCAACATTCCTAATAGTTATGAAACTAGAACATGTATAGATACCTTCAAACATGTTATCTCATTTACAACACACATTTTCATATGACTTCCTAATCTGTCTCGACTTCACTAAAAATTAAGTCCATTTCTAAAGCTAATATGTGTGTCTTGTATCAAGGCCTTTGGTCTTTGTCTTAGATGTAATCTATAGGATTGAAGACAACCACTCAAGTCATCTTCACCCTAGCATAGTGTAGTCCTTCACATAAGGGATGGTTGGGGATTAGGTTGCATTTCCATGATAGATCACCCTGGTAGTGCGTCTACTAGCTGAATCCCCATCACTTGGGGGTATCTAGCTCCAATGTTTGCACATCTTATGACTATGTCAAGGAGGCTCACATAGTGCTTCGCGAGACTCAATCTAGAAATTTCTCTAGAAATTTAAGCCAACCTTTTGATGATGTTTAGGACTCAATCCACCAACTCATTTTTCTTACTCCATCAAGCAGTGACAGTGATATAGATCTTCAATTTTCAAACATTATTCCTTTTGATTGGCATGACTATGAAATATCACCCCTCCCAGGATGAGGTTGGTTCTTTGGTCTTGACCCCTAATTTGTTGGATCGTCAATTGCCTTGTGGCCTCTCAAGTGATGACATCCAATGATATATAGATTCACAATCTTGATTTTAGAACAACACATTTGAAGGGGAATTTATGAGGGTCCCCACTTGGTAGGAATTCTTGTAGGACCAGGTCAAAAACCCCTTACCGCCACTACCCAAATGCTCCCTTGAGACTCCCATCAGATTTAAGGCATTTTGAGAATTTCTTCTTGTTCCTAAGGATTTTTGTTACCATTGTTTCAGATGTAGACACTGGCATAGAAAACTCTAGAGTCTGAGATGATTTTATCATTGCCAATGCCCTTGACACTTTGTGGGATCTTGTTCATTGTTTTACCATAAAGATATCTCATATTGTTGGGGATACCCCACTGTGATGAGATCCCCTGCTATGGTAGATGGAAAGATGTGACCAGGTTGAAATTTGTTTTGCATTTATAGTTGGAGATGACTTTATGGAGGTCAACTGATGCCCCCTGGTGTTGGTATGTATGCCCAGAGAGCCAATCATACGATGAGGGCATATCTTGTAAATGATTTGATTAATAATAAAAGGCAATCCCATTTATTTTGTTTATTCAGTTATGAGATAATGATGTAGCATAATAAATTTCTAAAGAATGATGTTACTCAATGGAACATGTCTTTAGGTTAAGGACCTAAACAATGAGGTCATACATATGTTAAGAGTATATACATTCTTGTTATGTCCTTAGTCGATTGTTATTGCAGAAGTTGATAGACATCAATAACACATAATACTAGAGTGTGTGTTGGTTGATGACAAAATCTCATTATTCATGATATGTGATACTAAACCAAACACATAGGTATTTTTTAGAGGATAATGTATCAAATAGACCCGCCTACAGAGTGATGCATGGAAATCATGGAATGGTAGTCAGAATCAGCTCCCATAGCAACGATGGTGATGTTGGTTCTTAGATATGAAAACACTACAGCGATCACATGTTGTTTGATGTATTTTGACATTATATAATGTGACCATAAGTAAGGATTACCAAAAAGGTGATGCTCAGATATATTGTGAGACATGGGGAATGACTGAGTGATGTAGATGTGATTTGTCCCTCCTATAGGAGTTTGATGTAATGTTTGGGCCCACTACCCTAGGCTCTATTAGAGTTTTAGGAATTATGACTGGCCCCACAAACCACCACTAGCCTTAATTGTGTGCTTTATCCATGCTCACACGCAAGTCGGTGTCAACTTCACGACTGGTCACCCATCCTAGTACTACTCCAAGTTGAGCACGCTTAACTATGGAGTTCTTTAGTGATGGGCTCTTGGAAAAGGAGGTGCACCTTGGTGATATGGGTAGTCCAATCATTCCTTTTAAGATCATTTTATCTGAGGCCTTAAATCATGGGATGTTACAATCTCCCCCACTTAGACTCTTGACGTCCTCGTCAAGGCTCAACTATATGGCCTCATAACATTTCCCCATTTCAATGCAGACCTAGAATGACCCATGGACACCCAGCTCTCGATCACAGAATACCAACGCAAGGGTGGCTACGTCAACCATGTACATCCCTTACCAACTTGCTTGGACCGTACGACTTAAGACTGGCATGCCACATGCCCATGTGGGCCCCACCTACTGGAGGGCTTATGGCTCTGATACCATTTGTAACGTATAGGCCCACTACCCTAGGATTTATTGGAGTTTTAGGAATGACGATTGGCCCCACAGACCACCACTAGCCTTAATTGTGCGCTTCATCCACGCTCACGCGCAAGTTGGGGTCAACTTCTCGACTGGTCACCCATCCTAGTACTACTCCAAGCTAACCATGCTTAACTCTGGAGTTCTTTTGTTACACCCTGATCTCACAATTACCATTAATCATGAAATTAGGGCATAAATTGAGGATTTAACGTAATACAAAGATCACCCTTAACTTTTTCTTCTTTTTCAAGCTCTTTGTTTTCTCGCATTGAACCACATAAACTAACTTTACAAGGGAATCTAAACATTGATTTCTTTAATATGATCTAAACATAAATGATACACATCCACACATTCATTCTCAGGTACATATGACATGATAATCAGATACATTCTCTCTTATTAAGGAAACAAAGATACAAAACATTACTTACAACACTCTCACATCTATACTAGGACCTAGAGTGATAGGGACCGACTGAACTTAATTATACTCAGACTTAACTCTTATGGCAGATCTACTCTGATGCATTGACCTTCTTCAAGTCCACGTGGTTTGCCTAAAATTGTGAGTAGAGGGGTGAGCCTACTCGCTCAGTGAATAAGTACTTCAAAGAAACATTCTAAAGCACTGATATAATTACAGATATACTTTTGAGCAATTGATATCAATTATAATAGTAGTAATCTTAAGAGAGATTGATCATTGACAATCATAAATATGGCAGGATACTCTAGATATCAACAAGAGCAAATCAATATATGAGCATGCTTGATTAATTTCAAAGAGAACTAATAATTCAGAAACATACAAAGAATAATTGATGGGAAACTGTACTCGCATCTTTCTTAAACTTTCTTATTGATGAGAATTCTTTAAACCTATATGTACATATTTTATCTTATGACCTAATCATATGCAGTGTACTCTACATATGAAGACTCGTAGTGAACTACGATCCCACCATACAAGACTTAGTTGACACCCTGGGATAGCTATGTCTGACAACTCTCCTGGTCTGCAACAGGGAAACTGGCTCTCTGGCATTGGCACTCCTATTGTGCTGTAAACTGGACTCCTCCTCTAACCTAAGCACACAGGCGGAGAGTCAAGCCACCTATTGGCTTTTTCTGTACTCTAGTGCCACCAGGACTTCTGGTTGATGTTGGACATGCTTTTCTATACTCTATTTCCACCAGGACTTCTGGTTGATGTTAGACACTGCAAACTATAATTTAAGGAGACTTCCACTAGGGCTTCGTCCCCCCCGTGTCACCTGATAGAACGTTCCAACCCCCGTATACTGGACGCTTCCAGGGTTAGGTTATTTCACCCCTAAGGCGCAGACCTCACATAGGGGTTCTACGGTGTCAATGCCCTTAAGTCTATTATTTTATTTTTCTTGGAAAGCTCTTAGTATATTGTATCTTTTCCCTTACTTATACTTGACTCTGGTATCTCTATGGTACCATGTCTATTTATTTGAAGTTTATAACATAACATGTATATCATCCTTAACTTGGCAGAGCAATATACTCAAAACACTGTAATATATTGAGAAATCAACATTTTATACCTACAGCGAGACTAAAATTCTTAAATAATAGAATACATGTCCACTTGATACTTTATACACTAGAATTCAGCAATTGAACTTCTTAATACACTGATAAGAATTAATTACTTGACATACGAGAAATCATCATTTGCACCTATAAATTATTTGTACTTTCTTGGAAAACGTGCACCTCAACCCAAATCTTGAGTTGTGCATCACCACATCTCATACTGAGAACATTGATATCAAAATACTTGATTTATTGAACACCCTACCCTTAGGGTTTCATTTACCTCATTCACTTATCACATGGCTCTCATAGGGATTTCATGCGACATAAACATTCACTGAATAAAGACTACTATCAACAAATCACATAAAATCAATATATGTATGAAACCTTGGAACTGAGCTGAATTTTGGTTTCCATGCCATTCACTGAGATAACATGCATCAATAATAAAATTGAATAAATAAAGTCTATCATGTCAAGAAAATATGTTCAAATGAATTTCACAATATCTATTCGCAAATATCCAACTTTCCTCGCATCTAGGGTTTCACCCTCTTTACTAAGATATCAAACAAACACTATTCCCCTTAAATGAAATCCAAGATAGTATATGACATATATGTACTATGAATTTAGATAAACAATCATTCATAACCGATGTTATCCAAATAAACAAATTTCTCTATTTAATTATACAGCAATTTCAGTCATAGACAAATTCCCTATATTTCAATTTACTCTTATAACCTCTGTGAATACTTAGGGAATTCTCATTAGGATGTAATTCATACATTTCTAATATGATTTTATCATCTAAAATTCATCAAAATAGAGGAATAATCCATTTCATATCATTTTGCAACAACTTAGATCAAACACACAATTTAGGGTATGTAGTCGCATAATAAGCAATTAAAGATTATAGATGATTTCACAAATTTTAGTGCAATATACTATTTAAAGGAAGTTCTCACTCACCCTAAGGTGTGAAAACACCTTAAAAATGTAGTTCATCCCTGGAAATCTCGATCTCATATCAAATCCCTAGCAATTCACCCGATTCTTCTTCCTTTCAACTCGGAAACCATAAAAATGAGGGATTATGAAGAAAGAGTGAGAAAAGGGGAAGTTTTGATACCATTTTGGATCAAATAGAGTAGGGACGGAATTTTGACATGTGAGAGAAGATTCACCATGAAACTATATCCAAAGAAGCTAAACTTACATGATTTTATCATTCCTCAGACCACAAAACCCTAGTTCAGCATCTCCATCAATTTCTCCTCTCAAACCCTAACTCTCTCTCTCTCTAGGATTTTGTTTCTCAAGATTGAATCATGAATTATGAGAGCTCCTTGTGTGTTAGGTTGACCATATAGAGCAACTGAGCTTCTTGGGTTAATTGCACATTGGCCCCTCACTAAACTTTTTCTTATTTCAGTAGATTTTTCTGTCATAAAAAGGATTCTGTGAATTCATGTATTTTAGAGATCAAACCTTCTCCAAAAATTATGAGAATTTATCGTGTTGTGTATAATTGAGTACAAAACTTCAGTTAAAATTTGAGATCATTCCAAGCTTCCATTAAATAAATAAAAATTGAATAGTGCACTGCTATCTAGAATTTTGTAGAAATGTCTGTTACTGTAATTCATCTACTGATAAGGTCTAAACGCATCCAAAAATTACGAAAATTTTACATGTTGTTTATTATTGATATTCATATCTCAATTTAAAATTTCAGATCATTTGGAGTTACCAATAAATAAATAAAAATAAAACACTACACTGCTAAAAAGCACTCTGTCATCATTTTGGTCAAAGTATAGTTCGACCGAGAACCACATTCAAAGAACACTCAAATATTCTGAAATTTTTCTCCAATATGCATGATTTCGTTATACATATCATATACAAAATTAAATTAATTACAAAATTTGTAGAAAATATGAAAAATCATTTACCACACTGCTATCCTGATTATATTCCATATTCATGTACTATCAAAACCCTAATTTTTTCCGATTAGGGTTTACATTTCTCAAACCCAAATTCTTCAAACTAAAATCATAGTTAGAGTTTCTTCTTAGGTTTTAAACAACAAAATTTATCTACTATCATTAATCAAGTCTAAACGATGTTCAATCTAATCAAGCATGTAATCATTTAGGTAAACCCTAGTTTACCAATTAAGCACAAATGTGGTCATTACATCTTTAGTGATGGGCTCTTGGAAAAGAAGGTGCACCTTGGTGATATGGGTAGTCCAATCATTCCTTTTAAGATCATTTTATCCGAGGCCTCAAATCCTGGGATGTTAAATTTGATATCCCAACCACTTGATAATTGAGGATGAGAATGCATGACCATGCTCATGTGAATCAATATGTGATATTGAGTTCACATATATCTCAGATGATCTACTCTAGTTCAAGGAACATGGATTGAACATTGAAGAGGATGATGATTCCATGCCTCAAGTTCAATCTATATATTAGAGACAAAGGAATTATATGATCACTATAACACTAATCACAGATTGTAGGTTGAAGTTGTTCTCCAACAGTCCAATTACTTGGGTAGCAATGATGTGTTGCTAGATATCGCTCATTACTTGTGATGTCATAAATAGTTATGGACATTTGTTGCCAATGTAAACCGGGACCTATATGGTTACATGCATAGGATACAACTAGAATAGGAGTTTACTCATGAATGTGGTTAAAACTTGATTACTAAAGTGTTAGGTATTCAATTTAAACAAGATTGGCAACCAAAATTCTGAAATGACTTGTTTAGCAAGTGAATTGGTTTAGTTTAGATGTAAACTGAGCGGTTAAGGTTGTGAACCAACCTTTTGGTTTATCAATGAGATTGAATCAATGATTGATGATGACGTCTTGTTGTGCATTAATCAAATAGAAAGCCTATTTGAATGTGAATAGGAAATATGGTGAACCGATTATTTCAAGCGTTGAACCGATTGAGTCCCATGTGAAAACAAACCAGTTCAGTGTGAACTAACTGGTTCATGATTTGCAGGTTTTGGAAAATTCATAAAATAACGTATGTTCGAATCTCGATTGATTTGAAAATGTTGACCCTAACCCTCCTATAAATATAGGGGTAGTCCAGGATTTTGAAAGAAAAATATAAGCTCTAAAAATTGTTTTCTTCTCACAGTTGTGATAATGTGAGAACCCGAGGAAGTCTTACCCATAAAAGGGAGAGACAATAAGGGAGAGACAACAAGGAAGATCAACTCGATGCTAAAATGTTGGCTAGAAGGGAAAACTCCTTCTTATTTATTCTAAAAGAACAACATGAGTTTTCGGTGGTCCATGTAGACTACATAGAGGCAAGGAGGTCTTTGCCACCCATTAGGAGGATGTTGTCAACCTCCTACCTTGATGATCAACTAGGAGGATGTCGTCGATAGATGTTCAAGTGAAACTAGGGAAAGAAGCATGTTGCAGCAAGGATAGTCACTAGACTTTATCTAGGACTAGGTATATGTCTTGCAACCTTTCCTTCCTAGTTCATAGTTGTTGAAGTGATCTGCTATCTAAGAGGAATATGGTAGTAAATTTTTTGTTTCCATTATCTTATTTGTTGTCATATTTCCCTATAATGGTATAAGAGCTACTTCAATTCACTATGTTTTGAGATTTAACTGATAGATCATATTTTGGTTTTATCATTTATTTATTACATGAGATGTGAATATTTAAATTATTCATGTACATATGCATTTAAATACTACATACAAACCCTATATATGCAAATTATATACGTTGTCCTAAAAGTTAGTTTTAATGGTGGATGTAAGAATCGTCATGGTCAATAAATCCCTAGATCTTTGTGCTTGGTTGGATGGTTGTTATTCCTATTTTATATCTTGGTTTGCACATTGAGCATCTCTCTCCTTTTCCATATGTAAAAGTATTAGTTCTTTCCTTCCTATGATCCCTTTGAATGTAACTCGGGGTTTCCCTGTTACAATGTAATAAGCTAAGCAGGAATAGGATAGTTTTTATTCCCTATTATGGAAAAGAAGGCATTCTACACCAGATAAACTGACTGACTCAAAAGTCAAACCTATCGACTAGAGGGCCTAGGGACCAGACAACAAAAGGAGCCAACCACATCAGTTGGTGTACCAACCAACTGACTAGAGGAGTCCAAACGTCACTTGACTGGAGACTAGTCGACCGATCCAAGAGACCAACCGACTGAGCATGAGGCCAACCAATCAGTTCATTAACAATAGGTTGCTACATATGATGTGGGCCTTAGGTATTAGTAACTCCTTGTGGCTCTAAGGAATTACATTGGTAAGGAAATAACCATCACTCATGTTTTATAATTGCATGTTTTATTTGTGGATGTAGTATGTATATGATACATATAAGTATGTGGTGATTGGATATGTATATGTATTTATAAATAAAATTCATCAATCAAATATTAAGTGCTACATGATTTCCATAAGCAAAATACATGAAAAGCTTGATCCACCAAGTGTAGGTTACGCCCAAGTGTGGTGGACCATTTATCTTGTGAAAGTGTGATGATAGATATGTGGATTTTCCAAAGTAGGGTGCATATTCTATCGTGTTGGCTTTTGGGCCAGGCTTAACTAGGTGGCCTTAATGAGATTAAGTGCCTAAAAGCATAGAAATGGATGGTGACATGATTTTGTACACACCATCTATCCAAGAATTGGATGAGATGCAATTGGTAAAAGTTGCCTACCTAAATAGTCAAGTTGTGAGCAATCATCCAATGTTGACTCATGATTTGATAAAATATGGATCTTGACTCACTAAAAGATTGTATGTTGCAATCTTTCAAATTGGTAGTGAGGGAAATCAATTTGAAAAAATGGTGGGAGTGATAATTAATTAAAGGGATAATTAATATCATCAATATTATCAAATCAAATCAAAAGTGTTTTGATAAAATGCAAATCTTACTCTTGTAGATATGAATAGAAAACATAAAATCGTTGTGATGAGTCCTTGAGAACGATAATCTAAATGGCATAAATTTCTATAAATGGTTCATGAATTTAAGAAGCGTTCTCTATGTCCCTAAAACACTAGTGCCAGTAGAACCCAATCTGTATGCACCTAAGATGCTTACTTGAAGCATGCCGTTGATGTCATAGACATAAAAAACCTTATATTGGGCTATATGAACTATGAGTTGCATAAACAAAAAGAAAAGTAAGAAAGGTATAATGTCTCCACGGCATTGTTTAAGTGCAAATTGACAAAGGGAGATCCACTAGAGCCCTATGTACTCAATATGACTAGGCATGTGGAGCATCTAGACATTGGGATTTCTTTTAGGTCAAGAGTTGGTCAGAAATATGATTCTACAATCGTTTCCTAAATCATATAGCAAGTTTATCAAGTGTTATAACTTTAGTAACTTGGCAAAACCACTGTCTGAGTTCCTTGGAATCTTGATAAATGTCAAAGAAAAAATGAAGTAGGGAAAACTCATGATGGTGATCAACGGAATAGAGTCCAAGGAAAAATGCAAGTCCAAGAAGTGTTCTGAGGTTAAGCTCAAGTCCAATTCTTCTACACTTAAAATAAGAAGGGTAAGGAAACCTAGGAATATGAAGCAAGGGATAGAGATCTCTACTTTTGGTATATACATAACAAAGATTAACTTCACTACTTCTTCATCATGGGTAATGGACCCTGGATGTGGGTCACACATTTTCTCAAATGTGAAATATATGAAAAGAAGTAGACCTTTGAAGAAAGGTGAGGTTGTATTGTGTGTTGTGAATTGAGCAAGACATGTGGCCAGTGAAGTTGAAACCTATGAGTTATTTCCTAAAATGGACTTTTAATGGATTTAGAGTACTGCTATTATGTATGTACCATTAATAGGAACATCATGTTTGTATCTTATTTGGACACGAATGGATTTGAATTTCTTATCAAAAATGGGTAATATTCTATTAATAAAGATGGGATCTTTTATGTCCCCCAACGTCATATGGTCTATAATTGATAGATCTAGACACAGTGTATATAACATAAATATCAAAAGGCAAAAACTCAATAATTCAAACCAAACATATCTCATCATTGTCGTCTAGGGAACATAAATGAGAAATGTATCTTCAGACTCCACAAAGATGGTTATTTGAACACTTTTGATTCATATCAATAGAGACATGTGAGTCTTATTTGTTGTGCAAGATGACAAAGACTTCCTTCACTAGTAATAGTGAGATGACAAGTGATCTATTAGGACCCATACATACTGATGTGTGTGGCCCTTTTAGAACAAATGCTAGGGGTGGTTATCAATACTTCATTACCTTTACTAATAACTTTAGTAGGTGTGGTTATGTTTTCTTGATGAAACATAAGTTAAAAACCCTAGAAAAGTTCAAGGATTTCATGAATGAAGTATAGAATCAACTCGATAAAAGTATTATGGCATGTCATTCTGATTGAGATGGAGAATACTTAAGCCAAGAGTTTGAGGACCTTCTAAGAGACCGTCGTATCATATCACTATGGACTCCACTTGGAACACCACAACACAATGGTGTATCAAAAAGAAGGAATCATACATTACTAGATAAGGTGTGATCAATGATGAGTTTTACTAATCTTTTGACTTCCTTCTGGGGTTATGCTCTTGAAACTACAATGTTTACACTTAACTATATACCATCTAAATCGATTCAAAAGACATCATTTGATATATGGACTAGGAAGCATTCCAAGATGTCTTTTATGAGGATTTGTGGGTGTGAATCTTATGTGAGGAAAATTTTTCCTAAAAATATTGGCCCTAGATCATATAATTTTATTTTGTTTGATATTCCAAAGAAACCAAGGAATACTATTGGTATAATCCATTTGACAATAAAGTGTTTGTTTCCAGGGATGTTACATTCCTAGAAAATGAATGTCTTTCCAAAGGAATCTGTGTGAGGAAAGTAAAACATGAAGAGGTTCCAAATTAATAAGAAAACATTGAACCTAAAGAGATATAGGAGGAATACAGAGACTCACAAACTATTATGGAATCTCAAGTTCCACATGTAACACAAAAACCTAGATGATCTAGTAGAACACACCTTGAGCCTAAAAGATTTGGTTATCTTGTAACTCAAGAAGGAAGTGAGTTGGTCATAGATGATGAACCAATGATATACCTAGAGGATACAAAGGGACTATAGTCCAACAAATGTGTTCAGGCCATGAGATCTTAGATGAAATCCACTTAAATCAAACAGACATGGACCTTGGTTGATCCACCTGAAGGGGTAAAACTGATAGGGTGCAAGTGGGTCTTCAAGAAGAAGACTAACATGGATAGTAATGTACAAATCTATAAGGATAGATTGGTTGCAAATAGTTTCGAACAAGCACAAGATATGGACTATCATGAAACTTTTTCACCAGTTTCCATGGCTAAGTCCTTCGGGATCATGCTTGCTATTGTAGCTTATTATGACTGTGAGGTTTGGTAGATGGATGCTAAAATTGATTTTCTTAATGGGAATAAGAATCTTCTTGAGGATGTAACATGATACAACTTTAGGGTTCTATAAATCCAAAAGAAGCCAATAAAGTTTGTAAGCTACAAAGCTCAATCTATGGATTGAAGCAAGCATCCCAGAACTGGAATCTTCATTTTGACAAAATAGTCAAAGAGTTCTATTTTAGTCAAAATGAAGAATACAAGAAGGTTTGTGTGAGAATAATTATATTCCTCGTGTTGTATGTTGATACATACTATTCATGGGAAATGATGTACATACTTTACAGATGGTAAAGAAATGTCTAGGAAGTACCTTTTCTATGAAGGATTTAGGAGAATTGTCCCATATCTTAGCAATCAATATCTATATAGATAGATCTAGAAGGATTCTTGGCCTAAGACAGAGTACATATATTGACAAAGTGTTGAAGAGGTTGAGCATGCAGGACTCAAAGAGAGGGAATTCACATGTCTCATGGAATTATCCTCTCTAAAGCCTGATGTCCTGGTTCTTGTGAAGAACGAGCACACATGGGTAAGATTACATGTGCATCTACAATTGGACCTATCATGTATGCAATGTTATGCACTCATCTTGATGTTTCATTTGCTTTGAGCGTGAGGAGAAGATATTAGTCAGATCCTAGTGAGATTCATTGGATTTCTATAAAGAACATCCTTAAGTACTTGAGAATAACTAAGGATTAGTTTCTTATTTAGGTGGTAAAGAAGAGTTGGGTGTAAGGGGTTACACCGATGCAAACTTCCAAACTAAAAAAGCTAATTTTTTATTACAATAAAGAATTTTGTTTTGCCTCAATAGTAGAGCTATGAGATGGATGTGTTCCAAGAAAAGACAATTGTCAATTCTACAATATAGGTCAAGTATATTGTTGCATCCAATGCAGCAAAGAGGTTGTTTGGATCAAGAAGTTCATTTTTGAACTAGGGTGGTTCCAAGCAATAGTGATGCAGTAGAGCTATATTGTGACAACAATGGATCTATTGCACAAGCTAAGGAAATCATATCACATCAACATTGCAAGCACATACAACAACAGTTACATCTCATACCAGTGATTTTACAATGAGGAGATGTGAAGATTTGTAGGGTACCAACTGAAAGCAATGTGGCTGACCCCTTGACAAAAGTACTTTTACAGTAGAAGCATGAAGGTCATGTTAGATCACTTGGGATTAATTTCATGGGTGAATGGCTCTAAGTGCAAGTGGGAGTCTTGTTACAACCCCAATTTTTGGGTTCAATTGGTGAGAAACGTAAATTTCTCATATTAAAGATAATTGAACAAATGATGATATAATTTGTTTGGGATAAATGGATTTAGTTTACAATAGCCTTGATGATTGTTTTGTGGGCTTTATTGGCTATTGGGCCCAATTAACAAGAAAATTCAATTAGTAAATGAATAATTGAATATTTGAGAAAAGAATGAAATAGAAACCACTAGAAGGCAAAATGATGTAATCTAAGGATGGATTTCGTGCCTCTTGGGTTCCAAGGAGTCCAAAATTGCATAGAGAAGGCAATAAGAAAAGAAAAGTTTAATTAAGTATTTATTTATTAAGAAAGGAATTGAAAATAATGGTAAAATGTGGAAACCAAGTGGAAAAAGGTGGAATTGAGTTATCCTTGGTGGGATTTCGTATCCCAAGGATTCCTAATGTAAAAAGGGAAAACCAATGAGGAAAATTAAAGAGAAATAAAGAGAAATCCTCAAAAGGAAATATTTCAATAAGAAATCGACAAGATAATGTGAAATAATGCATTTTGATGCATTTAGAAGGATAATGAGTATCCAATAAAAAGGAATTCGAAATAATAGAGTTTCTTGGGATCCAAGGAGTCCCAATAAAGAGGAAAGAAAGAGAAAATACCAAAATTGCAAAATAAGAGGATAATGTGATCCATTATTAATGAATTTAGTACTCTCTATTAAAAGGGAATATTAATTTCGTGGCTAGTAGATTTAAAAGCCAAACTCAAGGGACATAAAGGAGGTAAAATTCAGATTCCTTAATAACCAAGGATCACAAATAGAAAAGGACATCGTTTAATTTAGAGAGAGAATTTATTCTCCATTTAGGAAAGTGCGATGGAATGCTATTCTATCCTTCCTTGTTTGACGTGGGAACTGCCCAATTATGTATAAACGTCCAGCGAAAACTGAAACCCCACGGACTAGCAAATCCTAGTTTATACTAATCATATATATATATATATAAGATCTACCCTGGTGGTCTTTGTAGTCTATTCCCACGGATGAACCCTAGTAGCAGATTTGTTGCCGTCACCCATCTCCTGGCCTTGTGCTACATCCTCTCTTGGATTCATGGGGTGGAAGGAACCCTCTCTCTTCTCTCTCTCAAGACCTAGCCATGGAGGGAGACAGTCGTGCAGCTAGATGAGCAATGAGGACGGTGTCGTAAGGCGCAACATCACATGCGTCTAGGACGCATGGGTAGCAGGGATAGAGCCCTGACCCTACTTGCCTCCATACAATACTACTCGTAGAGGGAAGATCATGGCCAACTGGAATGACACTGCGGATGCCTGTACAGGTGAACTAGAGGCTTGGCGTCGAGGACAAGCTGCAGTGACGAGGGTGCATCGAGGAACCACCCTGGTCGTACGGAGGGGAGTCGAGTCTGCAGGGTGAGAGGAGGAGCACGGCCAGCTGTCTGCTAGAGGTGTAGTCATGAGGGGATCCGACTAGATATGGAATTCGAGCGGTGTCGTCCTTCCCAAAGCGAAGCCACGGCAGTGGGCGGCAGCGCTGACCCAAGGTGCAGCGTTGTCACAGCGTCGCGTGGGAGCATGGCTCTGCGGGGGGGAGGATGACTATAGTCTTGACGGTTCAGTAGTGGCGACAAGCGAGAGAGGGAGAGTGCCACCCAGCCGCCTCCAACGGTGCTGACACAGAGTCGCGCTCTGCGAACGGGCGTCGGGCGTGAGTGTCAGGCCAAGCGGGCCGCCCTGCGCAGCGAAGAAGAGAAACAGAGCCAAATGACCAAACAACCCATCCATTTGTACGTGGAGTATGAGGGCACGAAGGTAATTCACCTCTTTCTTAGGCTCGGCACCTGTTGCAAATAAAAATAGGATATTTTGCATACGTGTCAGTTCTCTATTGGCCCAATTCTGGTAATAGTGAATAAATGCTAACTAATTAATGGTAACTCTGATGATAGAAAAAGTATATATCAAATTGCTCAGAAAAATGAGAGGAATCCAAAGAAAATATAATCAGAGTCTTATTAAGCTTCCTATTCTAAAAGTATATGCAATATATGTGTGAATGTGATTAATGAAAAGGAAAACCTAGTTTTGCTTTAATATGATGCTTAGTTGGTCACATTAAGGTAATACCTGATCTGGACATGTATAATGAGAAAATGCTTGATAATGATAAATAAATGATGATTCTAGATTAATGATCTTATTCATGCTGATTTAGAGTTTTAAAACCAATGTCGACATCTTGATATGATCTTAATGTTAGTGATGTGATTTAGGTGTCACGGGTAATATAATGTGCTTAAGTTGATAATTAGGGTTTCACCTAATATGCATAACTGAGTTTGTAATCTTAGAAACCATGATATGATGGAATTAGGGTTTGTAACCCTTATCCATAGTCTAAACTTGAGATAACCCTAAACCCTAGCTTAGGAGCGAATCTAGAATTGAATAATGTAAAGAGAATATGTGGTGACACATATGTAGTATGATTTGTTTCAAATACCTTGTTGATTACATGCTTTACTGCTGAATGTTTCGATGCACTCTTAAAGTATCTATGATGTTCTGCATGGTTTCTGTGATGGTATAAGGTATGTGGTTACGCTTATGAATATCTCGAGTTAGTTTTCCGAGGTTTACCGAAGTTTTCATCGATGTCATGAATTAATTGTTGGATGATTTTAATTCATGCAAACTATAATGTGGATATGACTATCACATAAGATATGTTCCTACTAGCTCAGATCATGGTCCCCTCTGTGGCTTAATAATTGACCTAGTACATGTCTACCTATGGGGTAGGACCATCAGGTCATTAGGTGACTTAGTAAATGGCTACCAATGGGGTAGGACAATCAAGTCATCATGAGTTAGATATTGGGCTACCTTTGGGTAGTGCCATGCGACTCTATTACCCTAGGTATTGGCTACTTGTAAGGTAGGTCCATGGGGGTAAGAAGCAACCTAAAGAGAGGTAGCATACAAGGGATAGCAAAGAGTTAGGGGATAGGTAAGGATTAAGTAGTATGGCTTAAAATGTAATCTTGGTTGTTAAATGATTAATTGAATGATTACGTTGTTAACATATTTGCATGATTATTGTTTCCCCCACATACCAGCTTCTTGCTGATCGACGTTTTGTTTGTCGGCGTTTTAGGTACAATGAAAAGAACAAACAGTAAAGTGGCATATGTGGTATTAAACGAGAACTAAAGTGCAAAGGAGGATTAGATAGATTAGTATCTGTGTTGATAGAAGTTTTGAAATCCCAGTTTTAAGAGGTATGCAAAATTTTTATTTTTACCATATTTCAGTATAGTTGGTAGAATTTAATAATTGTTAATGATTATTTGTTGAACCTTTGATCTGGGTTATTGGTTAACGGCTCTGACCTTTCGGTCTCCCTTAATTGGGGGTTATCGGGAGGCGGGGTCATAACATTTGGTATCAGAGCCTAGGTTCCTCAATTAATCTTTAATAATTATTAAATTTTACAAATTCTGTAGAACCCAAGGGAATTATTAGAGGATTATCCAAAAGACAGAGGTGCCTAGAAAAGGATCACGACTGGGGGCTGGCAATATTTTCCTCCACACCGCTAGTCAGAATATGAGGACTCCTGGATCCGTGTGACTTCCTGGACAAAGTCTTAGGGTATGAATCGAAATAAGATACCTTTAGGACTCTCTCATCTTGTTCATCCCTTCTCAACTCCAATTCTATTAAGGACCTTAAGGATTAGGGTTTCCTCTCTCTTCTCCTCACCCTCTTGAGGTATGGGTAAGGTTGATAAGGATTAAGGAATCCTCCACCAAATTAATAAAAAGCATGTAAATAAGATGTCATGGACATAAGCTTAATAGAGTAAACATAAAGGAATATATACATTCTTAGGTCGTATGACACGAGTTGTCATTTCCCTCAGGAGAGACCTGAGGATAGACCTCCTTGGTAGGAGGATGAGTACATAGAGTTAGTCTTGGAGGTACAGACCTCCATTAAAAGAAGAGACCTGGCACATCCTCAGAGGATGATGTTAACCCTAACCCTAAGTGAAGGTTAGAGAGAGATGGCATGATGAGTTAGAACAGGTGTTTGGATGGATATGCCTTGCATGCCATATGAGCCATTGGATGACCTAGTACCTCTGGCAACCCAACCCTGGGAAGGGTCGTGCATGTTAGGGTAAAGGATAGCTCCTTGGATGATGATGTTAGTGAAGGACCTTAGAAACCCTATGGGCTTATGCGAGTAGGGCATAGCATGCACCCCGGGTACGTTAGTAGTATGAGTGAAGGGTTGAAACCCTAACCAGGAGAGTATGAAGGATGGCTTATGAAATAAGCATAAAGAACTATGGATAACCTTGAGCAAAACATAAGTTGAACATAGGCTTCATCCAGGTAGGGGAATGCTTTTGAGGTTGACCCTTCACATAGATAGGACCTCTAATGGTGAGGTTGGTTGTAGGGTTAGCTCTAGAAAGAGAGAGCAGGAACCAAGCAAGAAGGTTGGAATCCATACTCCGGGATACGAGGAGAAGTCGGGAATTGAGGATGATGCGACCTAAGTGGATGATAGTGTTCATCACATGCATGATCCCTAGAGGTTGATGATGTCTTGGTTGCCATGGGAGGAACCAAACCCTAGAGAGAGGATGAGACTTGTAGCACTTATGAGCCTATGGTATAAGAGTTTACCTTTTAAGAAAGGAAGAAGAAGTTCTGTATACCCTGGAGAGGATTAGTAACAGGTTATGAGGCCTTGTACCTTGTTGGTTGTCCTTGAGGAGGACCCCAACTCTAAGTGTTGCTTGAGTTGAAGGATGATAGTAAGTGCATGTCATGCCTTTTGCATGCTTGATTCGTGGTTAAGAGTTTGAGCATGCAGTTGGACACCCAAAGGTTAACCTAGGGTTCCTAGGACTAAGAGGGGAAGCAGTGTACCTAATGCTCATGACGAGAATTAAATTGTTATAGTTTCGAGCATGGTACTCCTCATGTTTAGAGGAAAAAGGAAACCCCTTAAATTTAAGGTGTGTTTGATGAACCCCCCCCCCACAGCTAAGTTGATGACAAGGGAAGGTATGATCTTGATCCAATGATGAGGAATGAGAACAAGTATGACCTAGCATGGTTTAGTAGGTGATCTGCTTGTGCCTTAGTAGCTCCTGGGTTAAGTATGCTCATGTGGACGTAAACCCTAGACCTAAGTGCTTTTGTGACCTTGTTGTCAAGAGATAGTTTTCCTCCCATCCTGGGAGAGGGACCCCTTTGGTAGGGTGTATATCAGTTTTGTTGGTTTAAGGTAACCTAAAGAGGCCTCATAGGATCTTGAGAAGCTAAGTGAAGAGTACATGGCATGAGAATGAACCTATAGACCCATAGATAACCATCTCTATGTGCATGTGGATGTGTTACCATGGAGGTAACCGGTATGGGGCTTGACCAGGGTAGGCAGGTTGCCATGATCCCTATGAAAGGATGAAAGTCAGCCCATGAATGCAGGAAGAGAGATGATGAATGCTTGGGTAAGGTTCTAAGTTGGACATGTACTATGATATAATCCTAAGTCTATCCTAGGGTCAGGTAGGGGTAAGACCGATGGAAGTAAGAGTTTCCTAATTCCCTAGTTGCACAAGACCATAGGGTCGGGAGGTAACAACTATCATTGTCTGAGGGTCATGGGTTAGGAGATTGATCACCTTCATGAACTCATGGGACCCAAAGAGCAGATGAGTAGGGCACTCTCTGGATGCATAAGGGAAGAGGGATGACCCCAAAAGTGTCGGCACCCGATAGACCTAGAGGTGATGACCAAGGATTGTGTAGTGACCCAAGTAGGTTTGAGACCAGTTTTCCATGGAAGTAACCCTGATGATGTAGATACATGAATGGCACATTTCAACTTAGATTTAAAGGTGTATTGGCAAGGTAGGATGTACCATCTCTACCCTTGGAACAGGAAGAACTCTATATTTGGACTGCAGCCAAATGCTTATTTCCTCTTATTATGGGGGTGAGAGATAGGACAGTACGCATGCCATACACCAAGGATAAAAGATGATGCGAGTTGGAACGTTGCTACGAGGTATAAGGATAGAGATGATAACATACCCTGGTGAAGTGAACGATACATGGATGGATTGCAAATGCTAAAGAGAAGTAAGGTAGTTATATTATAAGGATGTTTTTATCATGAGCTATGTGGAACTTGCAAGTTATACAAGGTTGAGTTCGATCATCATGAGGATGAGCCCAGAGTTTCCTCGATGAAGAGTCAAGATGAGATGATAAGTGAAATACATGAAGGTGTATGTCTCCCACATTACCTCATACCTAAGGATGAGAAGTGGTAATGGATGCTCTAGTTGAGTTATATCTGTCCAGTTTGGCTAGAAGCTAGAAGAGGTTGTTTGGCTAACCCTAAGTTTGGAAAGGAGATGTGATTGGCTAATACTTAGATGTAACAAGATATGGATGTTTGGTTAGCCAGCCTAGGGCTTGATGAAATGAAAGGATGGTTGTAGAACCTCAAATGCACTTCTTTGGAAAGGAAAGTGATGAAACCCTGACTAGAGCGGTTTAGGATTTTCGAGGAATCGATCTTTAGGAATCATGACCTATAGGAAAATCATGATTGGAGATCACCATACACCGTGGTACTACCAAGATAATAAGTGACAGTAGTACTTTAGATGCCTAAGATAAAGTTGCATGTGGTATATGGCCATGCAAGCTAGGAGGTAAAGGATGAACCCCAGTAACCCATTGTGTCGATATAGAGGATAAAAGTGTCCCTGAGAGGGAAAGGGAGTTCATCACTATGGATGATGAAGTCTCCCCTAGACCAAGGAAGGTCAAGATGCAATATGGGTTATGGTGGATTACCTTAATTAGATGACATGAGAAAGAAAGAGTTTTGTCGAGGGACAGATTTGGTTGAACTACACATGAGAGAGATGGTTCAATGACACCATGATGTGAGTTCGAAGGTTCTTGAGTTTGACCTAAAGATTCACTTCCATAAGGTGGAAGTAGGTACATGAAGAACTCAATGTTAGTACAGTTTATCACCCCTAACTAATGGTTAGTATGATCCAGACTAAAGGGTCTGGTGAGAGCATATGTGCTCGTTCAGGGTGATGGCTAGAGATAGTTCTTTTCCTATGAAAGATGTAATGATGACCACCATAGCCAGTATCGGGTTTTATAAGAAGTTGTGTAAGGGAGGTTGTGTCGGTCACCACTTCAGTAAGGTGTTGTTGGTGAAAGGACCACATGATGGTTAGAAAAGGACCACAGTGTGTGTAGATGAAGTCGCTTTGATCGTGCAATGGCTGAAAGGAGCCTAGAGACAACAAGAGTTGTGAGTAGATGCAAAGTAGACTAAAATGCAGTTCATTGTGGGAGAATATGTGACATGAAATCCGACCCCTTTGAGATACAGCTAAGGAAGATGGGTCCCCGATACATGGGTCCATTTGAGATGGATTGGTGGAGAAGCTTATGGTTGACTTTACCCCTCAGGATAAAGTAATGTGTGATAAGTTCCAGGTGTCCAAATTTAGAGCACTATGTGAGGTACCCAGACCATGTGCTGAACAATGAACCTAGTGAGCCCCAAGGGAGGCTAAAATGGCCTAAGTCACCTGTGCAGTTTATAGACGCCAGAGTGAAAGAACTCAGAGAAAAGAATATGTGATGATAAAGGTTCTTTGAGAGCGCCGTGGGTAAGGTAAAGCCACATAGGGGCCAATGGTGGACATGGAAAAGTCTTATCCTGAATTGTTTGTTTGCTTGATAGAATTTTGAGGACAAAATTCCTATAAGAGGGGAAGGATGTTACAACCCCAATTTTTGGGTTCAATTGGTGAGAAACGTAAATTTCTCATATTAAAGATAATTGAACAAATGATGATATAATTTGTTTGGGATAAATGGATTTAGTTTACAATAGCCTTGATGATTGTTTTGTGGGCTTTATTGGCTATTGGGCCCAATTAACAAGAAAATTCAATTAGTAAATGAATAATTGAATATTTGAGAAAAGAATGAAATAGAAACCACTAGAAGGAAAAATGATGTAATCCAAGGACGGATTTCATGCCTCTTGGGTTCCCCGGGTTCCAAGGAGTCCAACGTTGCATAGAGAAGGCAATAAGAAAAGAAAAGTTTAATTAAGTATTTCTTTATTAAGAAAGGAATTGAAAATAATGGTAAAATGTGGAAAACAAGTGGAAAAAGGTGGAATGAGTTATCCTTGGTGGGATTTCGTATCCCAAGGATTCCTAATGTAAAAAGGGAAAACCAACGAATAAAATTAAAGAGAAATAAAGAGAAATCCTCAAAAGGAAATATTTCAATAAGAAATCGACAAGATAATGTGAAATAATGCATTTTGATGCATTTAGAATGATAATGAGTATCCAATAAAAAGGATTTCGAAATAATAGAGTTTCTTGGGATCCAAGGAGTCCCAATAAAGAGGAAAGAAAGAGAAAATACCAAAATTGCAAAATAAGAGGATAATGTGATCCATTATTAATGAATTTAGTACTCTCTATTAAAAGGGAATATTAATTTTGTGGCTAGTAGATTTAAAAGACAAACTCAAGGAACATAAAGGAGGTAAAATTCGGATTCCTTAATAACCAAGGATCACAAATAGAAAAGGACATCGTTTAATTTAGAGAGAGAATTTATTCTCCATTTAGGAAAGTGCGATGGAATGCTATTCTATCCTTCCTTGTTTGACTTGGGAACTGCCCAATTATGTATAAACGTCCAACAAAAACTGAAACCCCACAGACTAGCAAATCCTAGTTTATACTAATCATATATATATATAAGATCTACCATGGTGGTCTCTGTAGTCACTTCCCATGGATGAACCCTAGTAGCAGATTGTTTGCTGTCACCCGTCTCCTGGCCTTGTGCTACATCCTCTCTTGGCATCATGGGGTGGAAGGAACCCTCTCTCTTCTCTCTCTCAAGACCTAGCCATGGAGGGAGACAGCCATGTGGCTAGATGAACGATGAGGATGGTGTCGTGAGGCGTAACATCACCTGCGTCTAGGATGCATGGGTAGCAGGGATAGAGCCATGACCCTACTTGCCTCCAAACACTACTACTCGTAGAGGGGAGATCATGGCCAACTGGAACGACACTGTGGATGCTTATACAGGTGAACTAGAGGCTTGGCGTCGAGGACAAGCTGCAGCGACGAGGGTGCATCGAGGAACCACCCTGGTCGTACGGAGGGGAGCCGAGTCTGCAGGGCGAGAGGAGGAGCACGGCCAGCTGTCTGCTAGAGGTGTAGTCGTGAGGGGATCTGACTAGATATGGAGTTCGAGCGGTGCCGTCCTTCCCAAAGCTAAGCCACGGCAGTGGGCGGCAGCGCTGACCCAAGGTGCAGCACTGTCACCGCGTCGCGTGGGAGCATGGCTCTTCAGGGGAAGGATGAGTACAGTCTTGACAGTTCAGTAGTGGCAATGTGTAAGAGAGGGAGAGTGCCACCCGGCCACCTCCGACAGCGTTGGCACAGAGCCGCGCTCCGCGAACGGGCATCGGGCGTGAGTGCTAGGCTAAGTGGGCCGCCCTGCGCAGCGAAGAAGAGAAATAGAGCCAAATGACAAAACAACCCATCTGTTTGTACATGGAGTATGAGGGCACGAAGGTAATTCACCTCTTTCCTAGGCTCGGCACCTGTTGAAAATAAAAATAGGATATTTTGCATATGTGTCAGTTCTCTATTGGCCCAATTCTGGTAATTGTGAATAAATGCTAACTAATTAATGGTAACTCCGATGATAGCAAAAGTATATATAAATTGCTCAGAAAAATGAGAGGAATCCAAAGAAAATATAATCAGAGTCTTATTAAGCTTCCTATTCTAAAAATATATGAAATATATGTTCTAATGTGATTAACGAAAGGGAAAACCTAGTTTTGCTTTAATATGATGCTTAGTTGGTCACATTAAGGTAATACCTGATCTGGACATGTATAATGAGAAAATACTTGATAATGATAAATAAATGATGATTCTAGATTAATGATCTTATTCATGCCGATTTAGAGTTTTAAAACAAATGTCGACATCTTGATACGATCTTAATGTTAGGGATGTGATTTAGGTGTCACGGGTAATATAATGTGCTTAAGTTGATAATTAGGGTTTCACCTAATATGCATAACTGAGTTTGTAATCTTAGAAACCATGATATGATGGAATTAGGGTTTGTAACCCTTATCCATAGTCTAAACTTGAGATAACCCTAAACCCTAGCTTAGGAGCGAATCTAGAATTGCATAATGTAAAGAGAATATGTGGTGACACATATGTAGTATGATTTGTTTCAGATACCTTGTTGATTACATGCTTTATTGCTGGATGTTTGGATGCACTCTTAAAGTACATATGATGTTCTACATGGTTTCTGTGATGGCATAAGGTATGTGGTTACGCTTATGAATATTTCAAGTTAGTTTTCCGAGGTTTACCGAAGTTTTCATCGATGTTATGAATTAATTGTTGGATGATTTTAATTCATGCAAACTATAATGTGTATATGACTATCACATAAGATATGTGCCTACTAGCTCAGATCATGGTCCCCTCTGTGGCTTAATAATTGACCTAGTACATGGCTACCTATGGGGTAGGACCATCAGGTCATTAGATGACTTAGTAAATGGCTACCAATGGGGTAGGACCATCAAGTCATCATGAGTTAGATATTGGGCTACCTTCAGGAAGTGTCGTGCGACTCTATTACCCTAGGTATTGGCTACCTATAAGGTAGGTCCATGGGGGTAAGAAGCTACCTAAAGAGAGGTAGCATACAAGGGATAGCAAAGAGTTAGGGGATAGGTAAGGATTGAGTAGTATGGCTTAAAATGTAATCTTGGTTGTTAAATGATTAATTGAATGATTACATTGTTAACATATTTGCATGATTATTGTTTCCCCCACAGACCAGCTTCTTGCTGACCAACGTTTTGTTTGTTGGCATTTTAGGTACAATGAAAAGAACAAACAGTAAAGTGGCATATGTGGTATTAAATGAGAACTAAAGTGCAAAGGAGGATTAGATAGATTAGTATCTGTGTTGATAGAAGTTTTGAAATCCCAGTTTTAAGAGGTATGCAAAGTTTTATTTTTACCATATTTCAGTATAGTTGGTATAATTTAATAATTGTTAATGATTATTTGTTGAACCTTTGATCCAGGTTATTGGTTAACGGATCTGGCCTTTCGGTCTCCCTTAATTGGGGGTTATCGGGAGGTGGGGTCGTAACAAGTCTGGTGGTATGTATGCCAGAGAGCCAATCAAATGATGATTGAATGGCATATCTTGTAAACGATTTGATCAATAATAAAAGGCAATTCCATTTATTCTATTTTATTCAATTATGAGATAATGATGTAACATAATAAATGTCTAAAGAATGATGTTACTCGATAATCCATGTCTCCATGTTGAGGACCTGAACAATGAGGTCATACATATTTTAAGAGTATATACATTTTTGTTACATTCCTAGTCAATTATTATTGTGAAAGCTAAAAGAAAACAATAACACACAAGACTAGAGTGTGTGTGTTGGTTGATGATATAATCTCATTATTCATGATATGTGATATCAAACCAAACACGTATGTACTTGTTAGAGAATAGTTTATCAGACTGGCCTACCTTGAGAGTGATGTATGGAAACCATGGAATGATAGTCAGAATCAGCTCTTACAGTGATGGTGGTGATTTTTGTTCTTAGACCTAAAATAATTACACTCATTATATCTCATTCAATGTACTTTGACATCATCTAAAGTGACCTTGAATATGAGTTACCATAAAGGTGATGCTCGGATACATTATGACACATGAGGATTAACTGTGAGTGATGTAGAAGGAATTTTTCCCTCTTATGAGAGTTTGATATCCCGTCCACTTGATAAGAGAGACTGAGAAATGCATTGTCATGTTGATGTGAATCAATATGTGATATTGAGTTCACATATATATCAGCCGGTCTGATCTAGTTCAAGGAACATAGATGGAATATCAAAGAGGATGATGACTCCATGCCATGAGTTCAATCTGGATATCAGAGACAAAACAACTATATGATCATAGTAACACTAATCACATATTGTAAGTTGAAATTGTTCTCCAACTTTCTATTAACTTGGGTAGCAATGATGTGCTGCTACATACCTCTCATTGCTTGTGATGTCATAAATTGGTTATGGACATTCACTACCAACGTAACTTGAGACATATTGGGTCACACACATAGAATACACCTGGAATAGGAGTTTACTCATGAATGTATTTTAAATGTGATTATTAAAGTCTGAGGTATTCAATTTAAAAAGGATTGGAAATTAGAAGTATGAAACTATCAGTTCAGTAAGTGAACCGATCAATTCAGATGTATGAACCAAGCAGTTCAGGTAGTGAATTGATCATTTAGTTGATCAACGAGATTGGATCAAGGATTGATACTGACGTCATGTTGTGTATTAATCAAATATTGAAAGTCAATTTGAATGTGAATAGGAAACATGGAGAACTAATCGTTATAAGGATTGAACCGATCAACTCACATGTCAACTGATCAGTTTATGGTTTGTAGGTTTTAGAAAATTTATGAAATTTTGTCTCTTCGATTCCCGGTTGATCTGAAAATCTTGACCCTAACCCTCCTATAAATAGACGCATAGTCGAGGGTTTTAGAAGACACAATAATAAGATCTTACAATTGTTATCTTTTCATGATTGTGGTAGCGTGAAAACCCAAACAAGTCTTACACATAAAAGAGAGAGACAATAAGGGAGATACATTACTTTTTTGATCATTTGTTTAGAGTATCGTGCATTCAAAGTTTAGAATGACTATTGAACAAATTTTATGGAGTGAAAATGGGACATTTACTGCTCCTATTTAATAAGTTTCCTCAAATTGAGGGGCGCACTTGTCCCACTTTGTCCCTCTCCACTACCAAAAAAACATAGTATAAGTGACAGTCATGTAAAAGGTTACATACTTTGGGTGACATGTTTGTACATGACTTATAATCTGTGTAGACCTACGTAAAATAGATGACATACATTTTAGTATGTTTAAAAGGGTTACATACTTTAGGTGACATGTATGTATGTAACATGTAGTCTGTGTGACATAGGTGATATACATTTTATCATACTTGAAAGGGTGACACACTATAGGTGACATACATTTGAATCACCTATGTTCTAATGGGGGTTTACCATTTAGGCAACATGTATATGAGTCAAGTGTAATAAACAAGGAGACATATCTTTTAGGTGACATGTATACATGTCACCAAAGTTTTAGATGACATACATTCTTTTCACCATTGTCACTAAAGTTTTAGATGACATACATTCTTGTCACCTAACCTTAGGTAACAGACATGTAAGTCATACAACATCTTCCAACTAATAATAAGAATCAACAATTTGCTCAATGCAGTTTCATGGTAATATATCAACACATTTATTTGACAACGCATAAAGGAGAAGTCTGAGAAAAATTATTGTTGACAGTCATTCTAATTTATTTGACTGTCATTCATGAAGAGATATTGGCATGATGATCATCCCCAAACTCATATACATCTCTTTTGTAAAATTCTAAGGCTAATGGGCTTTTCTCTGTTGAGGCAAATTGCTCGTTGGCAACAACTTGTGTAGACTGCCCACCCCTAACATCAATTGTTGCAAAGGATAGGTGGCTACTGCAAACACCCGATCAACCATTCTCCAACCGTCCCCAAGCTCGTAAAGGATTCATTTATGAACAATTAAGAAGAAAATACATATACACACATCTCAGATCAAAGTATTTCTACAGATTTATTGTGAGAGGATACTACCATGATATGGTCCCTAGATCTTCCCAACATAATTTTAATAGACTTATAATGAGAGGGCACTGTCTTGATATGGGCCTTGGATCCTCGCAAATTCATTATAGTGGACTTGATGTAAGAGTAAATTCTCGCGATATGGGCCCCAACCCTCACATGTGTATTTTCAGATAATTGTTGTGAGTGGATATTGTCATTATATGGGCCCAAGTTCCTAAGACATGCATCAAAAGGGACATGTTGTGAGAAGAAATGGGTCATGGATCCTCCCAAGTGCATTTTTGTAGGGATATATCAGCACATTTATTTGACAATTTAAAAAGGACGTGTGTCGTTGGAATTGTTGATGAGAGTCATTATAATTCATTCGAAGTCATTCATGAAGGGATATTGACATGACAGTTGTCACCAGACTCATACAAGTCTCTTTTGTGATCATTATAAGGCCAACAAGTATTTGTCTTTTTTGGCAAATTGCTCCTTGGCAACATATTGTATAGACCACCACCCCTAACATCAATTGCTACACATGGGTGGTGGCTCCCGCAAGCACCCAACTGACCGTTCTTCAATCGTCCCCAAACTCATACACATCTCATTTATGAACAAATATGAGGACAATACATACATACACGTCTCCGATCAAAGCATTTCCAGTGACTTGTAATGAGGGGATATTGTCATGATATGAGACTTGACACCTACCAAATGCATTTTTGGGGACTTGTTGTTACAGCCCCAATTTTCGGGTTCTTTTGGTTGGAAATGCAATTTCCCCAATAAATGTGTGATTTTATAATTTATGTGATTTAAGTAATTTGAGTGGTTTCCTTTGATAAATAGCCTTGTTTGATTCATGGGCCTTGTTGACTATTGTGCCCAATAATAAGAAAGAGAGAATAAAAAGAAAAAGGAAATCGATTAATAAGAGGAATAAATAAGATAAAGAGAAATGAGAGATGTAGAAGAATCTAGAAGGCTAATAATTATCCTTCATGAGTGGTTTTCAAATCCTTAGGATTTCTTGTGTTCCAAGGAGTCCAAGTTGCAAAGATAATAGAAGAAGAAAGAGAAAATACAAATAATAAAAGCCTTGATATGGGAATAACGTGCCATGTACTAATGGAATTATGTAATGACTTTTTGGTGTTTCCAAATAGAAATACTACATTGTATAAGATAATGTATCCTCGCGATCAAGGGATTTAAAGCCAAGAGCAACGGGAATATAATCGAGAACCCTTTGTTTAGCCATTATATAAATACGGTAATATATGATTCCTTGATAAACAAGGAACGTGGTTTAATAAGGAAGTAATCAAAGGATTAATTGTACGATGAAAAGGAAAGTGGTCTCCTATGAATTGAGGGACTGGTTTCCTCATGGGTAAGGGTGCTGGGACATGGCTATCCTCCCCTATATAAGGGTTAAACCCATAGCCTCAAGTCCAAGAGGATCTCAAGCATCTCACGCTTCTGTCCGTCTGAACCCTAACCGGGGGGTGGTGTGATCCCTGGAGTGATGCGGAGCTGTGGATGGAAGTACGAAGAGAGCACGATGCTCCCACGTTGCTGGAGAGAAGCTCGACCATCATCCCCTTGCCCTAGCACCTGCGCGATGCCAACAGGATGACCTGGCGGGCTTGAACTGGCTGCCATGGTCATGACGCAGGGGTGTCTCCATGTGCGCATGAGCGCGGAGGAGGTGAAGGAACCCCCTGGTGGTCGTTGGGTCCAAGGGAGGGAGGGAAACGCCACTCCCGACCCCTACCGCAATGGCAACAGTGGGTTTCTACAAGGAAGGAGATGAGCAGGTCACTGGACTAAAATACCCTGCCAAGGTTGAAGAGCTAGATCATCACATGGGGGCAAAATCACCAATGCGTTATGTTTTAAGTTGGCCAGGTTACGTAGAAGAGCAATGCATGTGACGGCTGACGTGTCAACATCTCGTTGGTCCAAGTAAGTAAATCTTGCAAAATTCATAGTTAGTTAATGGTAGTTCGGATTAATACATGTAATATATGAATCTTGCTCAAAAAAACATGAGGAATCCATTAAAATATAATTAGACTCTATTTCTACTTCTAATTTGAAAAGTACATAAAGTTGATAACTTTAATGCTTTAAATAGATCAAAGCCCTAGATCTTGATTATGGATGTATTTAATAGATTTAGTTGATACTAGTGATCAAAGTCTGACTTAATTTCATAAATATAATGAAAGAGATCTAATTAGAGATAATTGTTCATAACTGGTGTAATTAGGGTTTACTAACCTAGAAGATGTGAAAAATGATAATTTGGGTTCATTTGTGAATTTGACTATAATCATTGATGAAATCAGAGTTGTCAATTCAGAAGAGCTTGAACATGCTAATTGGCCTAAAAGGATAAGGTTGGTAGTATAGTGTAAAAGAGTTATATTTGACTTAATTGGAATTCAATCATGCATGTGATGTTGAAATTAGGGTTTGTGAGCCAAAACTACATTAAAAGTAATAATTGGATGATGGAAGCTAAAACCCTAATAAAACCCTAAAAGGTGGCTTAGAAACCCTAATGTGGGACACGAGTCAATCTTGAGGATGTTTAATGACACATGGGTGTTATGCATTAATTTTAGGATCATTGATCGATTGCTGGATTGATTATTCTTGATTATTCTTGCTTGGACATCAAGTTACTTTGGATCAGGAATGTGGTTACTTTATGAATAATCACCTTTAGTTTAACGGTGTTTCCTAAGTGTTTCTCAATTGATTGCAACCAAAATTGTTGGATGTTCAATTCTGCAATCCTATAAAGTCCCTATGAGTATCACAATTAATTATGTATGTGTATTCTCAAACCTACATGCCACCCTGATGTATGATTGCAAGACCAAGCCCCAGAGGGAAGGTCTGATTTGGTCAAGCCCCGGAGGGAAGATCATTGGGCACCTCGAGAGGTGACCCCAGGAACCAAGTTTAGGATAGAGAAGGTGGCCTTATGTCCCTTGCAAGGACAAAACCCTAAGAGAGGGTAATCTAGGGTTTAGGGAAAAAGCGGTTGAGAAATCACATTGAAAGCGTAATTTGGATTGTTAATCAATTATTTGCTATAATTAGGTTGTTAGAAACTATTTGTGATATTGTGATTATCCCACACATACCAGTATATCAATATACTGACCGACGTTTTGTTTGTCGACATTTTAGGTAATATCTGAAAAGGACAAATAGTAAAATGGAATCTGTGAAGATAAAGTTAAGTAATCCAAAGGAGGATTAGACAGTTAGATTTCTACTTCGGTTAGAAGTCTTAGATCTTATTTTGAAAAGGTATGCAAAAGTTTTATTTTATACCAGCTTTCTAGTTTAGTATTATTAGATTTTGATAGTTATTTTTTATTAAATTGTTAAACCATTGATCCTATTTTTGGGATAACGCCTCTGACCTCTTGGTCTCCCTTGATTGGGGGTTACCAGGAAGCGGGGTCGTTACACTTGTTGTGAGTGGACACTGTCACGTTATGGGCCTTGATTCTTAAAAGCATTTTTAGATACTTTCTATGCGAGGACATTGTCATGATATAGGCCCCAACTCCATCCAAAAGCATTTTTAGGGACTTTCTATGAGAGAACATTATCAAGATATGGGCCTTGGATCCTCCCTAATACATTTTCGGGGACTTGTTTTGAGAGGACACTATCATGATATGGGTCATGAATCCTTTCAAATATACTTTTATAGACTTTCTATGGATGACATTTGTCATTATATGGGCCTTGGAACCTCCCAATATATTTTGAGGGACTTGCTGTGAGAGGATATTGTCATGATTTGGGCCATGTCTCCTCCCAAAAGTATATTCAGGGACTTTCTATGAGAGTAAACCATCATGATATGGGCCTTGGTTCCTCACAAATTTATTTCTAGGGACTTGTTGTGAGAAGACACTACCTTGAAATTAGTTGTGGCTCCTTCCAAATGTATTTCCAAGGACTTGTTGTGAGAGGACATTGTCATGATATGTGATATGGCTCCCCCTAAATGCATTTTCAAGGACTTGTTGTGAAAGGACATCATCATGATGTGGGCCATGGATCCTCACAAATTTGTTTTGAGGGACATGTTGTGAGAGGACATTGTCATGATATGAGTCATGGCTCCTCTAAAATATATTTCTATGGACTTGTTATGAGAGGACATTGTCATGATATGAAATGTGACTCCTCTTAAATACATTTTCAGTGACTTGTTGGGAGAGGATATTGTCATGATATGGGATGTGGCTCCTCACAAATTCATTTTCAAAGACTTGATGTGAGAGGATGCCATCATGATATGGGCCTTGGTTCCTCCCAAAAGCATATTCAGCGACATGCTGTGAGATGACACCATCATAATATGGGCACTGGCTCCTCACAAATTTATTTTCAGGGACTTACTGTGAGAGGACACTATCATGATATTGGTCACATATCCTCCCAATGCAATTCCAGTGACATGTTGTGAGCGGACATTCTTGTGATATGGGATGTAGGTCCTCTCAAATGCATTTTTAGGTACTTGCTGTGAGAGGACACCATCATGATATGGACATGTCTCCTCACAAAATCATTTCCAGGGACATGCCATGAGAGGACACTGTCATGATATTAGTCGCGGCTCCTCCAAAATGTATTTTCAGGGACTTTTTGTGAGAGGACATTACCATGATATGTGATGTGGTTCCTCTTAAATGCATTTTTACGGTCTTCCAGTGAGAGGACACCGTCATGATATGGGCCCTAACTCCTCACAAATTCATTTTCAAGGACATATTGTGAGAGGAAATTGTCATGATATGGGCCATGACAACTCCCAATACATTTTGAGGGACTTGATGTGAGAGAAAATTGTCATGATATGAGCCTTGCCTCCTCCCAAAAGTATATTCAAGGACTTGTTGTGAGAGCACACTATTATTATATGGGCCCTGGCTCCTCACAAATCTATTTCTTGGGACTTGTTTTGAGAGGACATCGTTATGATATTAGTCGTGGCTCCTTCTAAATGCATTTTCAGGGACTTGTTGTGGGAGGACACTGTCATGATATTAGTTGTGTCTCCTTTCAAATGCATTTTCAGAGACTTGGTGTGAGAGGATACCATCATGATACGAGCACTTATTCCACCCAAAAGCATATTTAGCGACTTGTTGTGAGAGGAAACCATCATGATATGGGCCCTGGCTCCTCACAAATTTATTCAGGGACTTGCTGTGAGAGCACACTGTCATGATATTGGTCACAGATCCTCCCAAATGCACTTATAGGGATATGTTGTGAGAGGACATTCTCGTTATATGGGATTTAGCTCTTCTCAAATGCATTTTTAGGTATTTTTTGTGAGAGGACACCATAATGATACAAACATGTCTCCTCACAATATCATTTCCAAGGACATGCTATGAGAGGACACTGCCATGATATTGGTCGTGGCTCCTCCCAAATGAATTTTTAGAGACTTGTTGTAAGAGGATATTGTCATGATATGGGATGTGGCTCCTCCAAAATGCACTTTTATGGTCTTGCTGTGAGAGGAAGTTGTCATGGTATGGGGCCTAGCTCCTTACAAATTCATTTTCAAGGACATGTTGTGAGAGGACATAGTCATGACACGGGCCCTGACACCTCCCAATATATTTTGTGGGACTTGCTGCAAGAGGACATTGTCATGATATGGTCTACGTCTCATCCCAAAAATATATTCAGGGACTTGATGTGTGAGCATACCGTCATGATATGGGCCATGGCTCCTCAAAATTTTATTTCTAGGGACTTGCTGTGAGAGGACATTATCATGATATTAGTCATGTCTCCTCCCAAATGTATTTACAAGGACTTGTTGTGAGAGGACATATTCATGATATGAGATATGGCTCCTCCTAAATGCATTTTCAAGGACTTTCCATGAGAGGATATCGTAATGACATGGGCCATGGATCCTCACAAATTCATTTTGAGGGACATGTCGTGAGAGGACGTTGTTATGATACGGGTCGTGGGTCCTCTCAAATGTATTTCTATGGACTTGTTATGAGAGGACATTGTCATGATATGGGATGTGGCTTCTCCCAAATGCATTCCCAGTGACTTCTTGGGAGAGGACGTTGTCATGATATGGGATGTGGTTCCTCCCAAATGCATTTTTAGAGACTTGATGTGAGAGGACACCATCATGATATGACCCCTAGTTCCTCTCGAAAGCATATTCAGGGACTTGTTGTGAGAGGACACCATCATGATATGGGTCCTGGCTCCTTAAAATTTTATTTTCAGGGACTTGTTGTGAGAGCACAATGTCATGATATTGGTCATAGATCATCCCAAATACACTTCCAGCCACATGCTATGAGAGGACATTCTCATGATATGGCATGTAGATCCTCTCAAATGCATTTTCAGATACTTTTTATGGGAGGACACAATCATGATATGGACATGTCTCCTCACAAAATCATTTTCAGGGACATTCTATGAGAGGACACTGTCATGATATTGGTTGTGGCTTATCCCAAGTGTATTTTTAGGGACTTTCTGTGAGAGGACATCATCATGATATGGGCCCTAGCTCCTCACATATTCAATTTTAAAGACATGTTGTGAGAGGACATTGTCATGATATGGGTCATGGTTCCTCCCAAATGTATTTTTAGGGACTTTTTGTGTGAGGACACTATCATGATATTGGATGTGGCTTCTCCCAAATGCATGTGAGGGCCATCCCATATCATAAAAGGTTGAACCCAATAATTGTGGTTAATGATTAACCGTTCAAAGTCACATCATCTTATATAGATCATTACACTATGTATTGATCATCTATACATGTATGAATGTAAGTGTATCGACCTATCAGCATAAAGTGTAGTGACCTAAACACACACCATCTGTCATGATCTCAACACTTGGTGTTTCGACCCTAGATCATGATGATGCATCGACCTCAACCATTCTAGGTGTATTGACCTCATAAGACATGAGTGTCTCGACCTCCCACCAAAGTGTTTTGACCTCCACACTTCAAGGTGATTCAACCTTAACATTCATGGTTTCAACACTAATATGAGTAGTGTGTCGACCTCAACCACATGAGGTGTATCGGCCATAAGACTCTACATGATCTTAACCACTCATATCACAAGTTCTTTGACCTCTTTATACAAAGGTATCAGTAGTAACACTTCATATATTTGCTACCTTCAAAATCCCAAGTGCTTTGACCATTTAACATCTATGGTCACCACCACACACCATATTAGGTGTTGAAAACTCATGCAACATAATGTTATGACCTGCATGGCATCTAGCCCACTAGTAATAGGTCGTAACACCTAGGTACAAAATAGGGAACACCAAATGTTTATCCCAAAAACAAGGACCCTTCACAAAGGTGTTCTTCAAACCCTAGAGCATGATCATAGAAGATCATCTTAAGGATCATGCTTAAGGGTGAGGAAATCAAGCTTATAACACATGCAACTATCATTAAGACCATCATTTATACTAAATGAACACATCATAAACTGAACAAAACAGTTCCATAAATAAAGAACAAGAGATCATCACTCATTCTTTCAAAATCCCAAATCGGGTAAAAGGATTTTAGGGTTTACAAGAAGTATAGTCACAAATGTTGGGTTTTAGGGGAGACAGAGAAGGCAGCGGAAACAAAAAATTTTCTCCCCCAACCCATACCGAGGAAACGCGTCAATGTCTATATAATAGGAAAAGATGGTTTGTGGAATCATACCTTGTCCCGAGGCTTGCTCGGCGACAATACCTCGCGCAATGCGCGGTCTTCAACTCCGGTCTTGGACGGTGTCTGTGCAGCTCCTGGTCACACCAGGACTGACGACTCCTCCTCCTACCGGACTGTAGGATGACAGTTGTCCTCCTGAGCGGCAGTGTCCTCCCGCCTCTGTAGTAGTCCACACGGACTACCTAGAACTCCACTCTCCTTGTCCCACAAGGAAGTGGAAGGAGTCACACCCTCCTATTGACGTACTAGTCGCCAACACACTCTCCTACTGCCAGTTGCAACTGCAGTTGTCCTTCCCTTGCTGCACCTCCCTTTTGCGGGAAGCACTTGCTCGGGATCTCTCACGGTTACCAAAACCAGAGAGAACGACAACTTCGCAAAGCAACCGGCTTGCATTGAGTTGTACTTTGAGAAGCCCCCAATACCCCTATATATATAGGCGGGTCATGGGACAGGGTTCTCTGTGCCCGGAAATACGGGACTAAAGCAGGAGTAGAAGGGTTCGAGAATTTTCCACAAAAAGCAACCGGTTCGCAACTTGAAATGATCGGTTCACAACTGAACCGATCGGTTCGGCCATTGAGCCGATCGGTTGGACCTGAGCCGATCGTTTGGGGCACTCCAACCGATCGGTTGGTGCCCTGTACCGATCGGTTCATGGTCCTAATCCGGCTCAAAAAGACTTTCCTTGTTTCGTTCTCAATTGGTATCGAATACCAATGTTATTCCCAATCGAATTGGGAAATTTGAAACCAAAAGAAAATTCTTGCCGACATGACTTTCCCAACTGGTCGGTTGCACCAGTTGAGCCGATCGGTTCAACCCTTGAACCGGTCGTTTCAACCTGGGCATGAGCCGATCAGCCTGGACACTCCAGCCGACCGGTTCAGCACCTCAGCCGACCGGTTCATCACATGAGCCGACCGGTTGGGAGCACAGGTTGGGAAAAATCAGTCAATTGCGATTTCAATCAATCTGATACTCCAATCAATGCGTCCAACACCTTGAACCATATGATATTGAGCTATCGACTGATTGAGTGTTTAATTGAACTACTAAACTCCTTTAGTAATCAATCTAAACATTGCTTTGTGGACAAAACTCCTCTTCCAGGTTAAATCCTATGTGTGTGACCCTGCAGGTCCATTTTACGTTGGCAGTGAAAGTCCATAACACTTATGACTTCATAAGCAAAGAGCGGTGCCTAGTCACACATCATTGCTACCCAAGTGAAAGTAGAAAGTTGGAGAACAACTTTCATCCTACAATCCATGAATGGTGTTACAGTGAATGTATAATTCCTTTGTCACTGATATCCCGAATGAACTCAAGGCATGGAACAGTCATCCTGTCAACGTTCATTCACTTTCTTAATCTCAGAGTAGATTGAAGGAGATATGTATGACATCAATATCACATATTGATTCACACATGCGTGCTCACGCCTATCTCAATCCTACTCATCAAGTGGCCTTGGATATCAAACTCCCTCAGGAGGGACAAATCCCATATCTATCACTCACCCCTCAAAAGCCCCATGTGTCAAAGCCACCCAATCATCACCTTTATAACAACCCATATTTCAGGACTGCGTTTGATGATGTCAAAGTGTGCCCAACGACATGTGTTGAGTGTAGTGATTTCAGGTCAAAGAATCACACTCACCACCATCACTGTGAGTACTGACTGTGACTACCATCTCATGGTTCCATGTGTCAAACTCACGGTGGGTCTGTCCGGTACCTTGTTCTCTAACAAGTACCTATGTGTTTGGTTTGATATCTCTATATCATGACTAATGAGATTCTATCATCAACCAACACCAATCTAGTCTTGTGTGTCATTGTTGTCTATCTACCTTCCACAATGACATCCGACCAGGGACGTAACAAGAATGTACAAACTCTTAGCATCCGTATGATCTCATCGTTCAGGTCCTCAACCTGAAAGCATACGTCATTGAGTACTTTCATTCTTTAGACATTCAATCTGTTCTATCACTATCTCATATGACTGAACCAGAAAGAATTGGAAGCTTACCTTTGATGTTTATCAAATCAATCTTATGTATCCCACCAATCATCCCATGATTAGCTCTCAGGGCATACATACCAACAGACTCCCACTTGCACTGCGAGCCAATCACCCTTGAATCATATTCATAGTGATCTTCAAACATGTCCCACATGTTAGTGTGCTCTAGTGCAAACATAGTGAGTAATGGCAAAACCTTGCCAAAGTCTGTATAAATTACATGTCTCTCATCTCTTCGTTGTACGTCACACGTATGAGATGGAGTTGCCGTACTATGCGATCTAGTATTCCTTTGCTAACCTTTAGCCACATTGCATGATCAAGGATTCCAGACTTGTCATCAATGACCGGAATATCTATAAGTTCATCTCATGAACTTCTAGATCCATATAGTATCCACTGATGTTCTCTAACACACAGATACTTGGCATTTCCCTTTTAAATGGTTTTATTGGAACATTTCCAATAATCAACGAACTTTCACTTTTATACATCCTATGTATATTTTGCAATCAATTTTCTGTCCTTTCGGAAGTTCGCATCAATGTAACTCTTTACATCGAACTCTTCCTTATCTACATAGAACTAGTACTTCCCAAGTACTTATCAAGTTCTTATGGTATTCCAGTAACCCTTACTTGAAGTAGACAAACATCCACTCGTCATGTCCTACATACGAGTTATCAGGATGATCACATCATATTGCCATGTCCTACATACAAGATGATGAATGCATTTTATTCTTGCCATGTCATACATGCAAGACAATGGGATGATTACATACATGATAGATCCATATCTATTCTTAGTGTTCCCATTCTTCATAAGAATTGGACACTTGGCCTTGGGATACTAATATCCATATAACATGAACAAGTTTTCTCCCACTGAATCTGTGCATACTGAACCCTTCAGTACAGATTGCCAATGTATGCTCTTTCTTTTCCAGGTCAAGAGATTTGTCGAGAACTATCTCTATAGATCTCTATTCCTGTCATATAGGAAACACCTCTATCTTCCTTAAAGATAATTTCCACTTTTGGATTTCCATTCTAGAACAATCCCATTTCACATCAATATGTGGAATGTGAATACGCTCCCACTAAATCACAGATCCCGTCTTTATCTTTGACATATCAGTCAAACCCTTTGACTATATCATCAAAGTAAAGATCCAATTTTGAGTTGCTTATACTCAATCAATCACATTGATTAGTCCATTGTAACTTATAGACTTCATTTGCATTAGTGGATTCATAAACCTTATAGGTTGTGTCACGTACACATCCTTGTTTTATTCCTCATAGGAATGCGGTTTTAGTATCCATATGCCAAATGTCTCAGTCATTAAGTTGCAATCAACAAGCATCATCCTTCTCAAAATGTTATCCATGTGTCTTAACACTTAAGACTTATTTGCACTTATGGACATGATCCAATGAATGCTACCATCAAGGTCATACCTTATGGCTCACATGGAAGTCATTTAGGATGTAATGGTTTTATACCATAACTCAAAATATGATTCCTCATATTCATCTGGATAGTTGACTCATCATATGAACAACTCATCACATAGATAATTGAGGTGTATCTGTTAAAGATATAAGAACTCACAACCCTTGTGATTCTTAATTTCTTTTATTAGTGTGGGGTATTCATTTATTAAGAAGAATTCAGTTATTTGATAATCATTCTCTAACTCCTTAGAGTATGATTCCTTCTTGATTCAGACATCACCATGCCTTAATCATGAATTCACTATGATATACTATCATAATTACTCATAAGGATCTCAAACATTTGGTTCAAGTATTTCATTCATTGATCTCATCAAGAATTAACACTTTACCAAATTTGTACTTCATCTATGATAATCTTGAACACTTCAAGATATTCATATTGGTATTTCTCCAAACACCATTTGAAGTATTAGCATTTATTCCAATAGGTATGTAAATACATCACATGTATTATACCTAATAGGATAATCATTCTCCCACTACCATTAGTGAAGATTGATTAATCATGTCCAAGATATTCATGTCTCTTACTGGTTCTCTAACCAAAAGAGTCTAGATTTATCCGTCATATGGAAACTAGAAATGAATTTCTTATGACATATGCTAATTTAATTGTTTGAGTTATCAATAACTTTAGGTATCATTTTATCTTATACATACCATGTATTACAAGATAAACAAGGCATTGCCACAAAGATCATATCTTTAAGATTGAAACATCAACTTTATTAATTGCCATCATTGTCATACAATATGCAATAATAAAGTGTTTCTATCTATTGGCAATATATGAAATAGCAGTTCTCAACTCCATTTCATGCCCTTTAGGCTGAAATAAACTGAAAGATACTCCTATCTATGGCAGCAACACTTGCTCCAATGATGGGTACTTCTTTCTTGGTCCTTTCACAAAGGCCATCACTTCTTTGCGGATATTACATATCATATATGACATATCCATATCTTGGTATCATATACCTCATATAAAGAAGCGGTTCATTTCATGATACCTTAGGTGGAGATCTCCATCCCCTCCTTGATCTTCTTTTATTCTTCCAGATATAGAGGGCAATCCCTCATACACCCTTTCCCCATGTGCCTTGAAGCTGAAGACGGCTTGGATTGCTGGCTAGCATCAGAACACTTCTTTGCTTTGCCCTTGTCCTTGCCCTTAAAACTTACCTTTTCTTTGATCACATCAAAGATTATGGTTTGTCTTTCTTCATCTTTGCCTCTACTATCCTCAACATGTCTAACAACTTTGTCAAGGCTTGTCAAAGTTGTTCATGTTGTAGCTTATCATGAATTGTATGATTCTCGCAACATTTGCAGTATCATACCAATAGCCAACCCTTGGCTCAGAGGGAATCCTTCTCAGTCAGGTTTTCCACATACCCAATCACATTGAGTGTGTGAATCCCTTACTGGATCTCCTTCTGTCATGACATACTAGGACAGTGTATTAGAGACATCATATGTCTCATGTTGTCTCTGCAACTCACAGTTCAGAGAACACAACATCAAGCACTCCTCATCAATGTCATCCTCAGTATGCTTCCATAAGCATACTTTCAGCCATTGATGTGGTGGGATAGAGTTCATCTGGTTCTGGTATAACTAGGACTTAGAGCTTTCGCTCTTTGATTGAGAACACTTCTCATCATCATCCTAACCAGTCGTGGAATTATTCCCATTTAATTTGTTGGTCTCAAAGACCGATCGCAAATAAAGTGATTTGTTGATTAACCATTTATATTAACAAAAGGGAAATATATGCAATTTTAGTCCAAAACTCTTTTTGACTTGTTTGATTGATTTGAAAAGTTGACGATAAAATTAGGCCTTTAATTAATTATCGCTCCCACTATTTTACTTCAAATTGATAGCCCTCACCATCAATTCGGAAGATTGCAGCGTACAACGTTCTAGTGGGCAAGATCCTGAAATCCTCTAAGTCATGGACCAGCTTGGGCTGTCACCCATAACATAGATCTCTCAGGTAGGCAACTTTTTCCAATTGCATCATATGCAACTCTTGATAAGATGTCATCTACAACTCCTTGCAATGATCATCTCCATGCCTCAAGGTACTAGATCCCATCTAGATCACCTTGTTAAGTCCGACCCAAAGCAAACACGATGAATATGCACCCTGCTAGGGCAGACCCACACATTCATCCTTCACGATTCCACGAGGTAGACGGTGAACCACGCTAGGGCGTGCCCACACTTGGTCGAACAAGCTTTTCACGTGTGTCGCATTTGGAAGGCATCTAAAACTTAATATTTTAATGAGGGATTTGGTTTTATATACATATACATATCCAATCACCACAATACATAGTATGTATCATATACATGCTATATCCCACAGAAAACATGCACAAAACGATAAAAGCGATGATTATGGCCATCCTAATGTGATTCCTCGAGCCAAGAGGAATCACGGTCATCTAGGTCTACATCACATGCAACCTGTACAAGATGAACTCTGTGCCTTGCCATCCGAGTTGATCAACTCATCACATGAATGATCAGTACGCTCCAGCCAGTCGTCTGGGTGCCACCAGCCGATCGGTTGGCTCCTCCAACTGATCGGTTCGCCTGGTCGTCATGCATCTCGTCATGTCCGCCACCCGCTCATCTCGCTCCTCGAACCGGTCATCAACCGATCGGTTCACTCCTTGAACCGACCGTCTGGAACGTCAACCGATCGGTTCACACCTTGAACTGATCGTTTCAGCTGTCATCTTGATGTCCGCCGGTCTTCGACATAACAGGAAATAAAATCTATCCTAATAATTACATTGCTTTAAAGGGAAACCCCGAGTTACATTCGGGGGGAGCAAAGGTAGGAAAGAATCTCGAATTATTTCGAGTTACATCAAGAATAAGAGAGGGAAGATCGGTGCGCAGACCGAGATGCAAGCAACCACAAACAACCACACACAGATAGGGGTTTATAGGCCATAATGATGCTACACACATCCACCACGAAACTCGTTTAAGGGCGACGCGTATCAAGTGCATTAATAATACATATCATATATGTAATTAGGGATTTGTGGATTTAGGATTGGACATGCATAAAGCCGATATTATTCGCATCACATGCAATAAATAAAGGCGACAAACCAAAATCGATCATATCGATATTCCTAAAATATAGAGCAGTTGACGTGGCTCTCATACCACTGTTGGGTTTTAGGGGAGACAGAGAAGGCAGCGGAAACAAAAAATTTTCTCCCCCAACATCTATATAATAGGAAAACATGGTTTGTGGAATCATACCTTGTCCCGAGGCTTGCTTGGCGACAATACCTCGCGCAATGCGCGGTCTTCAACTCCGGTCTTGGACGGTGTCTGTGCAGCTCCTGGTCACGCCGGGACTGACGACTCCTCCTCCTACCAGACTGTCGGATGACAGTTGTCCTCCTGAGCGGCAGTGTCCTCCCGCCTCTGTAGTAGTCCACACGGACTACCTGGAACTCCACTCTCCTTGTCCCACAAGGAAGTGGAAGGAGTCACACCCTCCTGTTGACGTACTAGTCGCCAACACACTCTCCTGCTGTCAGTTGCAACTGCAGTTGTCCTTCCCTTGCTGCACCTCCCTTTTGCGGGAAGCACTTGCTCGGGATCTCTCACGGTTACCAAAACCAGAGAGAACGACAACTTCGCAAAGCAACCGGCTTGCATTGAGTTGTACTTTGAGAAGCCCCCAATACCCCTATATATATAGGCGGGTCATGGGACAGGGTTCTCTGTGCCCGGAAATACGGGACTAAAGCAGGAGTAGAAGGGTTCGAGAATTTTCCACAAAAAGCAACCGGTTCGCAACTTGAAATGATCGGTTCACAACTGAACCGATCGGTTCGGCCATTGAGCCGATCGGTTGGACCTAAGCCGATCGTTTGGGGCACTCCAACCGATCGGTTGGTGCCCTGAACCGATCGGTTCATGGTCCTAATCCGGCTCAAAAAGACTTTCCTTGTTTCATTCTCAATTGGTATCGAATACCAATGTTATTCCCAATCGAATTGGGCAATTTGAAACCAAAGGAAAATTCTTACCGACATGACTTTCCCAACTGGTCGGTTGCACCAGTTGAGCTGATCGGTTCAACCCTTGAACCGGTCATTTCAACCTGGGCATGAGCCGATCGGCCTGGACACTCCAGCCGACCGGTTCAGCACCTCAGCCGACCGGTTCATCACATGAGCCGACCGGTTGGGAGCACAGGTTGGGCAAAATCAGTCAATTGCGATTTCAATCAATCTGATACTCCAATCAATGTGTCCAACACCTTGAACCATATGATATTGAGCTATCGACTGATTGAGTGTTTAATTGAACTACTAAACTCCTTTATTAATCAATCTAAACATTGCTTTGTGGACAAAACTCCTCTTCCAGGTTAAATCCTATGTGTGTGACCCTGCAGGTCCATTTCACGTTGGCAGTGAAAGTCCATAACACTTATGACTTCATAAGCAAAGAGTGGTGCCTAGTCACACATCATTGCTACCCAAGTGAAAGTAGAAAGTTGGAGAACAACTTTCATCCTACAATCCGTGAATGGTGTTACAGTGAATGTATAATTCCTTTGTCACTGATATCCCGAATGAACTCAAGGCATGGAACAGTTATCCTGTCAACGTTCATTCACTTTCTTGATCTCAGAGTAGATTGAAGGAGATATGTATGACATCAATATCACATATTGATTCACACATGCGTGCGCATGCCTATCTCAATCCTACTCATCAAGTGGCCTTGGATATCAAACTCCCTCAGGAGGGACAAATCCCATATCTATCACTCACCCCTCAAAAGCCCCATGTGTCAAAGCCACCCAATCATCACCTTTATAACAACCCATGTTTCAGGACTGCATTTAATGATGTCAAAGTGTGCCCAACGACATGTGTTGAGTGTAGTGATTTCAGGTCAAAGAATCACACTCACCACCATCACTGTGAGTACTGACTGTGACTACCATATCATGGTTCCATGTGTCAAACTCACGGTGGGTCTGTCCCGTACCTTGTTCTCTAACAAGTACCTATGTGTTTGGTTTGATATCTCTATATCATGACTAATGAGATTCTGTCATCAACCAACACCACAATCTAGTCTTGTGTGTCATTGTTGTCTATCTACCTTCCACAATGACATCCGACCAGGGACATAACAAGAATGTACAAACTCTTAGCATCCGTATGATCTCATCGTTCAGGTCCTCAACCTGAAAGCATACGTCATTGAGTACTGTCATTCTTTAGACATTCAATCTGTTCTATCACTATCTCATATGACTGAACCAGAAAGAATTGGAAGCTTGCCTTTGATGTTTATCAAATCAATCTTATGTATCCCACCAATCATCCCATGATTGTCTCTCAGGGCATACATACCAACAACAAACTCCTCATAAATGCATTTTGAGGGACTTGTTGTGAGAGGGCACTGTCGTGATATGGCCCCAACTCCTCACAAATGCATTTTGAAGGACTGCCTATGAGAGGACAATGTCACAATATGGACCATGGACCTCCCAAAATGCATTGTTGGTGACTTTATATGAGAGGGCAATCTCATGATATGGGACATGTCTCCTTCCACATGCATTTTCAAATACTTTCTATGAGAGTACACTATCATGATATTCTTCCTAAATTATTTTTAGAAACTTACTGTGAGAGAACGTTGTCATGATAAAGGATATAGGACCTCACAAATGTATTTTTGGGAACTTGATGTGAGAGGAAAATGTCATGACTTGGCCCATACCTCTTCAAAAAGAAATTTCTAGGAATTTTGTATGAGAGGGCATTCTCAAGATACCGACAATGACTCACTCACAAGTGCATTTCTAGGGACTTTTGGTGAGATGACACTATCATGATATGGGCCCTAATTTCTAACAAATACATTTCAAGAGACTTGTTGTGAGAGGACACTATCATGATATGAGCCATGACTCCTCCCAAAAGTATTTTTGAGGACTTGCTGTGAGAGTACACTCTCGTGATATGACCTTGGATCCTTCCATATGCATTTCTAGGGACTTTTTGTGAGAGAACACTGTCACGATATTGCTCACAATGCATTTTGAGGGACTTAGTGTGAGAGAACTTTGTCATGACATGAGCCATGACACCTCAAAAATACATTTCTAAGGACTTATTGTGAGATGATAGTGTTATAATATGGCTTATGGATACACACAAATGTATTTCCAGATATTTGTTGTGAGATGATACTCTCGTGATATGGTCCATGGCCCCCTCACAAATGTATTTTCAGAAAGTTGTTGTGAGAGGACATTGTCATGATATGGTTGTGACAAGTGTTATAAGATGAGCAAGCGAGGGATGCAAAACCTACGAGTGAGTTCTACAAGCCCAGGTAGCAAGAGTTGCAAGCCCCACAAACAAGTGTTGTTAGACCTCCCACCGTTTGTTGCAAGCCCCGCAAGCGAGTGCCACAAGAACCTGATAAGAGAGCTAGAAGCCCAATAAGAAAGAGATGCAACCACATCTAGTTGCAAGTCCTCAACCGAGTTTTGCAAGCATTACTAGGGAATCTTGATCAGAGGATGGACAAGGATGCAATGAAAATTGATAGTCCTGGTAGAGATCTCACCATCATGAAAAAAAGTCTTAAGAATAAAAAGAATAGGAAGAAATCAAATAATTCCAAACAAACCACAACTAAAAAGGAAGGCATTGTTATATATAAATATTACAAGTAGTCAATAATTACATTTGGTTAGAAGAAGGTATTCATTGAAATTATTTTCTTTTTCAACATGAAAGTAGTGCATGCTCTTCTCCAAAAAATGTAAGCAAGTGATAGTAGTGACAAGATTATGTGGCAAAAAATGGACATAGTGTTCGTGGTTCATAGGGGAGGATTGAGTGACTTAGTGGGTCAACTATAAGCCTGGAGAGATAATCGAGCCTAGCTTGGTACTTGTTGGATGATATCCCCTATGTCTATTGGAAAGAAGGCTCTAACACTCAACTCATGGATCATTTGGGGATGTTTGCTCCATCTCGGATTGGAAAGGAACCTTTGAGGATTCTATGGGTGCCTTGCGCTAATGTAGGCTCATACGGAGGATATACTTATACAGGTTGGAGTCCACTACTTTGATTTATGTTTCACAACAACGCTATCCAAGGTGGAAAAATAATAAAATGGTTTCCTGATCGTTTCCTTTTAGGCATTAAACTCTCTCTGAGATACACTACACATCCCCGCCCACCCATTCGGTCATCTATCTAGTGGTTGGGATGTGTGGTCAATGCTGATGTGGTAGAAATATAAATCAACCATGAAAGAGAAAAAAATGGAAGAGAAAAATGTTTTGCACATAACTCTTAAATTGTGAGGAATTTTAGGTCGAAATAAACAACAATAGGTTCGTCATAAAAATAGTTTCTATCAAGACCAATGTTGACATACTTTGGAACAAACACTATTAAAATTATATTAAGAGAGGAGAGAAGTATACAAAAGTACACTATGTTTTGGGGTACTATACTCATATTGACCATTCAGGTAGAATACTTATTGCCTCTTTATTTCTTCATATTCCATATTATGTCATAAATCCATAAGTATTGTACATTATATCATTTATATTAATTTTTGCATACATTTAGAATGTAGCATTTGAAAAATCATATACAAGGATATCTGCACATTCTACAAGAAGTACAATCCTAATAGCCAATTTTTGTAATAACCACATACCATACCTATATAAACTAATTCACATTTCACTAAAAACATACACATTTTACTAAAGTACAGTACTTTCAACTATTGTTTAAGAACAACTAATCTTGGATCCTCTTCATTCAAAAGTACAGTACTAAACTCATTGCTACTATTAGCTCAATTGAATTAATAGATGAACAAGTATCTATTATACATGATTTGGGGGAAACATGATGGTGATGTACTATACTCTCGAGTATTGTACGTCTGTACCCTGAACATGTGCATAATATCCTAAAATATAGATACTATATTTCTCGCATATTACCATTATTTCAAAGTATGTCAACACTGGTCTTGTTGGAAAGTATTTTTACAAGGATTATAATGCAATTTATTTCATTAAAAAATACGGTCGGATTAAAAGTTATGGACAAAAACATTTTCTCTCTCTTCTACTTCCCCCATCCTTTGTTGTTTTAAGAGTTAAACTTTTGTCATGCTCCCACGTGTAACGCGCCCATCACGTGTAGCTAAAATCAGTCCCCAAACTGCCTCCACATGGAAGATGGTGATTGGGTGTTTTTTTGAAATTATACAATAGACAAATAAATTTGTTTTACTTATAACTTTTGAACCGTAATGAATTTTTTAATGAAACATAAACTATTGAATTCATTACAAAAAATGCAATATAATAAGACTAATGTTGACATATTTTTGAGAAAAAAATACAAAAATGATATATATAGGTTAATTGACACCCAAAGATGGTTCATTGATGCCTAGAAATGGTTCATTGACACCCAATGTATAAAAATGATGCCCAAGTAAATATTGTACGTGCTAAATCACATCTAAGGTAATTGACAACCAAACACTTAAGGTAATTCACATTCAAAAACAATATAAGGGCGCCCATATGGTTACTTGACACCCAAAATGGTTCATTGACACCTAGAAGTATAAAGATGGCACCCAAATAAGGTATTGACAACCAAAAATAATGTATGATGCCCAAATAGGTTTGTATGACACTCAAGAATTGTAACAATTTTTGGGTGCTATTTAGCCATTTTTGGATGCTATGACGCCAATAATTGGTTATTGACACCTAAAAAGGTTAATTGATGCCCAAAATGGTCCATTGACACTCAGAAGTATAAAGATGATGCCCAAATAAGGTATTGACAACTAAAACAACATAACGACGCTCAAGTAGGTCTGTTTGACACCTAATAACCACTTAATGGTGCCCAAAATGGTTCATCGATACCCAGAAGTATAAAGATGCCCATAAATAGCTATTGACACCCAAAAATGGTTAATTGACACTCAAAATAGTTCATTGACACTGAAAAGTATAAAAATGATACCCAAATAAGATATTGACAACTAAAAACAATGTAAGGGCACTCAAATAGGTTTGTTTGACACCCAAGAACAACTTAATGGTGCCCAAATATGGTTGTATGCATTAAATAGGGTATAAAAGTACTTTACGCCTAATAATAACTTAATGGCGCCCATAAATGACTAATTGACACCCAAAGATGGCTAATTGACGCACAAAATGGTTCATTGGCACCCAGAATCACCTATTCATATCATATTTGTATTTTTTTGTTAAAAATATATCAATATTAGTCTTGTTGGAATGCATTTATCATAAAGAATCCATTGGTTTTTGTTTTGTCAAAAAATTCATCACGGTTCAAAAGTTATAAGCAAAATAAATTTATTTATCAATTACACAACCTCCACCTACCCATCCAATTAAAACCCGCCACATCATACACCCCAAAACCACCCAGCCACCCAGCTGGCCACACATAGCAACCGAGTGTGAGGGTGTTGTGTGTGACATATCATTTTCATTGTTTTAATTATTGTTAACAGCATGACAGCTGTTGTCGGCTCTCATTCCCCAAAATCGGGTTGGCGAGTGAGTGATAAAGTGACTACGTCTGAATTTTTCTTATCTTTATAGGTATAGACTGCCTCTTCACACTATTGGAAAAAAGGGCACTTTGGATGGGTGAATGGAGTTATATCGGATGGCTAAACAAGCTTAATGGGCAGATCAGCATATTATGCACCTCCCTAAGTCTGCCTATTTCTATCTCCACTCTCCCCCTAATCTGCCTCTACCCAAAAATACATGCATGTTGTGTCCCCACTCTGTGCTCCCCTTTCTCGTTACCATTTAACTTGAAATCCCTATTCCCAACCGTGACCCCCACCTCCCCTCTCCGGTCTCACAAATTTTTTGGCCTTTCGTCTCTCTGGCGTGAAAAATTGGCACTCTTTGCCTCCCCCTTCATCGGTTCTGATCATGGCTAGTTCCCTCTTGCTGACTCTCCCCTCACTCATAGCCGAGTAGGTGTTGCGCTGATGCTAAGTGCTTGTGGCCGCCACAGTTGGCCTTTACCCCTCTCATACACAGGTCCCTGGATTCATTATTACAACACCAACTCTAGCGGAGGACATCTCCAGCGGAGGCTTAATCAACCCCTTCATATGGACGGATCACCTCCACTTCATTTATTTGTGCTTGGTTGATGGACATCTCCGGTAGAGGTTTGATCAACCCCTTCATATGCCCGGCTCACCTCCACCTCATTTGTGATGGGAAGGCGCCTAAGTGTAGTACTCCCAGGCAATGCCTTTGTGATTTCTGCTCAATATGTTATTTTTTTTTCTAGACTGAGGAACAAGGTACGTGTTCATCTCTTATTTGCTGCATATATAATATGTTTGATCTATCTTAATGTTATGCCTTCAAACTATCATGCTTTTTTCTTGTTCTTCCAAAGACTAGCACATATAATATGTTTGATCTATCTTAATGTTATGCCTTCAAACTATCCTGCTTTTTTCTTGTTCTTCCAGAGACTAGCAAGTCAGTTCCATGTTCCTTGGGTTTATCTAATTGTCTCTTCTTAGCCCTTAGTTTCTTGCATTCTTTGTCATAGCAGATCATGGATTATTTCTTCTCACATGTTCCTTAGATATTCAAACGTTTGGTTTTCCTTTGCTTTCTTGGTAAAATCCATTGCTGGCTTGAAGAAGATTTAGAAAGGCATATCTTCAAACCTACGTATCTTTAGGCAGTACTCGTACTACTATTGATTGGTATCCAGATCGCACTAATGTGCTTGTTGAAGAACCATCTACAATTATAGTTGGTTTCATTAATATGATTCTAGTAGAGAAACAGATTATTATTTCAATTTAGTTCACAATATGTATTATGATTTCTTGTGGATCTAAAGAGGAAGTTACCCCATGTGTTTTAATTTTACATGAATCTGTATTGTGTATATCTCCTAATCAAAGTATTGGATTACATTTTAACTGATGTTAGCGTGTGAATTTGCCTATTCCTCACCAAGAATAGGAAAGCCTTAAGTGAACTTGCCCATGCCACCATTTTCTCCCTCACGAAACTTACTAATGTTGTCGTTTTCTCATAGAAGACCTATTTCCTATCTCTAATATGTAAAGTAGGATAACTGGAATAAGCAGTCCATTCCTTGAATGTACCTATACTCTACAAAAAATCTTAGGGCTGAACTAGCTTGAATAAGATATCTATGATGATATTTGACCGTGATATCTTTTTTGCTAGACTAAGTTTGTAAACTTCAGCTGAATAGGTAATATACCTTTGTCATTACATTTTCATCATGTCTAGTTGTTCAAACTAAAGCCATCATGAATTTGACACTATTTTAAGTCAAAATTTGTTTGTAAATTTATCTTACTCTAACACATGTGATTTTGATGCTATTCCTTCCCACCTCGATGATTCTATTATTGTGTTACATAAAGCCTAAAATCATAGCCAAAGAAATAGGCAACATTATGCTAATTTGATTTGGGAAGAATAGTGATATACTTTGATGTGTGTTGTGGGAAGTTCCAACATTTGTAGTTTTAGATATAGCTCCATTTTCCATCATCTTCCTCTCTTCCATATCATTTTTCTCTCCTTTCCCCTACTCTCCCATTATAGAATTCAACATGTAGGTAGTTACATGTAGTGCAACTTTTTATGTGTTTTCTTATTAGTGAAATTGATTACAAAAAACCATTAAGACCTTCTAGTGTAAATGATCAGAGCAAAGCATTATTGGCATAGTTGATTTCTAACAAAGAATAGAATAGAGAAGTCAATGTCCCATTTCAAAGTAAAAGGATCGGGCCCTTGATAGTATAAAGGAGGAAAAGGGACAAGCATATGAATCTCACATATCTAGTAGGAAGACACTTAAGAATATTTCCACCTAAGATTGCTTCCTATTTTCCCTCTTATGTTAAACTAGTGCAGTTGGGTTTTAATTGATGTAAAATGAACAATCCAAACACTTACATCCATACTTGTCAAGGTGGCTGGTCGTTCACCCAGATTCCTTGGGAGACCACACTGACTAGGCTGACTACTTGACCGCCCAGGCATAGATTTTTTTCTTCATATAATTAGTTATATATAATAATAGATATATAGTTATATACTTATATACAACACATTATATTAAAAAAAAACTAATGTTTAAGGAAATAATAATCCATATTTGTTAAATATTGTCATAAACACAACAAACAATAATCAACAAGAACTTAATGCCTAATCCCATGTTTTGGTAAATAATAACCTAGATTTGGTAAATAATTTCATTAAACACCTCAAAATTTTTGAATAAGGACTATTAAATGTATTCATCTTTTCAAGTCCTTTTAGAACATTGATTTTTCTCATCAAACATCACTTCTTTTAGGATTCTCCATGATTTTTTTCCAAATGTATTTGCTGGCACAGACAAAATTAGCGACAAGATTGATCTAAATCTACATCGTGGTTAAAATAAAAGATAATGATATTTTTGTACAGCATATATGATCACAAGATAATATTCAATATACACTATTGATGTTTATAAGATGGTGCAATTTGGCTAAATTAGTTAAAAGTAGGATAGTCTAGGACAATTCAAATCTACTTTAGAACCAAGTCAAGTCCAATTCAGATGTAGATACTGTTGGAGCAGTGGTGATGGGCTCGGTATTTTGATTATGTATATCTTTTTTAGTGTGGCAAGATTCTTCTCCATCGTGGGTGTAACACCACACAACATGGCATGAAGCTCTGATAATACTACAAAGAACCTCATGAAATTCATATTTTGTCTCCTCAAGCCTAGTTTAGGGTTTAATTGTTGTCTTTGAGCAATGGCCTCTCATCGACGTGGTATGGATGAATTCTAGGAATTAACTTGACCAGGGTTGTTGTGTATATGTCTATCCACTAAGGGTTAGTTATTGCCTTGTTTAACCGTTCTTGTAAAATCTTTATCTTAAAGCATGACCTTTTGCTAATCGATTTTGGAGGCTACTTCTTTTCTCGTTCAAGTGATTGGATCAAATGTCTCAAGAAATTAAGTTATATCATAAAGATGTAGGGGTAAAGGGGGTATATATGTCTTACACCTCCAGTGGCTTGTAAGCATTCTAGCTTCTTGATGTTCCACATAATCTATACTGTTGAAGTTGTGATGATGGGCTTGGTACCTTGGTTGTGTAAATACTTTTCATTGTGGCCAGAATATCAATGATAATGAACATGGATGATAAAAGGGAATTTTCCTATTTCATTCCCCTCGACATAGGAAAGAATCCTTCATTATACTCATTCAAAACCACCAATGTGGAGCATCCAGAAAAGAAAATCATCACCAGGTCAATCATATTCTACATGAAGACAAAATGTATCAAGATTGCTTTCAAGAAGTCCCACTCAAACTTGTTTTTTTCATTGGGTTTTAGGTGTTGTTTGTAGGTGGTGGTAGTGGAATAGTCTAGCCTTGTAAGGTTTTTGTGAACATGAATCCCCAGGGTAAATTGGTAGGGTATATTCGTCCTTTAGATTCTAGGTTCTAGTTTGCGATCCACCTAGGTATAGAAGATATGAGAGGGGCAGGTTGAAATAGGGGAATTTCCACTGACTGAAATTTTACTTTGTTTGTTCATTTCCAGCAGCTTCCAGCAGCTTCACAAGGTCCCTTTACCTGCTTAGAAATGTGATAATAAGTACAAAATGGGTACTATTGATTACCTAGATCAATGTAGTGCTTGAGAGTTTTATACTAATTAGGAAAATAAGTCAAATGTCCTTGTTGGAAGGTGTCTTTGGCTATCCTCTTAGTCAATATTTTTCAATTTCAAGTTTATGAAAGATCCTAGTATGTGTACATTGGTAACAAATATTTATTAATGTCTAAGTAATTCTTATTGTATATTCAGCACCACAATCCACTGATGGATTTTTACTATGATTGTTCATTTTTAGTTTCTTCTTGCAACTTAATAGGGTCCCTTTACATGCTTAGAATTATGATAAACAACAGAAAGTGGGTACTCATCATGCATGGGAAGGAAAGTATGTGGTTGCAGTAACCCTTTACATGTTCAAAAACATGTTAAACAGTAGGAAGTGGGTATTCATCATGCATGGTAAGAAAGGTATGTGGTTGCAGTAATCCTTATTGTATTAAATCATATGTCTTGCTTAATATAGATTATGAATAGTGTTGGAGTGGTTGATACAGATCTAGTAGTTTCTTGCCAGAAGGTGTACTTAGTTATCCAGAAATCTATCATTCTCATGTTCAAGTTCTCTTAAGATTATATGCATGTATGCATTAATAGTAAAAGCTTTGTTAAGCACTTAAGTAATCCATGTTGTATATTCAGCAACAACTTATTGACAGTGATTTGTCTACTTTGATTGTTCATTTCCAAGTGCTTTAGCATCTTAACATATTTTCTTTGCATACTTGAAAGCAGGGATTATCGTAGAGAATACTACTTAGTAGTAGGTTAAGAAAGGTAAGTCATTTTCCATAGTTTAAAATATTTTATTTGAAGTTTAGATATACATTTTGAGATGGTATGACTTTAGGTGTTCCATAGTTTAAAATCTTTTATTTGAACTCTAGATATACATTGTGAGATGGTTTGAGTTTAGGTGAAGTCATTAGATATAAGAGTTTTTGTGTGGGCTGTCGCAATTCAATGACCCTGTATCTATATATTAGTTGGTGTTATTATTAGTAAATTCTAATATATGACAAATATATGATTTTTTTAGGGAACTAAAATGAGTGGATGACTTTTGCTGAAGAGCCTCTTGCTTTGGTCGAGCTACGATGTGCATGCACAACTACAATATACATTTGATACAAATGTTCATGTAGTGAGCAACTTTACCATACTTGTTAGGATGTTTACTAGTTGTGTTAGATGTGTCTGTTAGATTCTCAATGTGATTTAATAATGTTGACATTTAAGTACAATTGATATACATGATTGCTTTTATAAATTAGTGGTATGTATTCTAGTTTATGTGAATGTATGATGAACTAGAATATGTTCATATGATATGTAGTAGATGATGTTTTATTTTTTTTAATAAACTTGACACCAGAATGGACGTTGTTGTCTCTGAACCTATACTTGAATATTATATTTTAATTGGCAGAAGTGTGCCAGAATGAACGGTGGTTGCTATTTTCCTGATGGGACCGTTTATTATGATTCCAACCTTAACAGAGACAGGGAGGACAACTCTGAATCATCGGTTCAATCAGATTCAATGAATATATCTATTCATTGTGCTCCAAAATCAACAAAAACAACTATTGAAGCTGGCATGCTTTCCACTAGTGTCATCAACTATAGACATCAGACATTTAACCCCTGTAGTAGAAGCCACACTCTTCTTGGGCACATTTGAGACTCACTAGGGAGACCATCTACTGCCACTCACTTATGTAGTTGGAGGGTGCTAGGTCCAGGTAAGGCGGAAGTGCTACCTCTCTCATAGATGACTCTTACTACGTACTACAGAGGAGATACTTGTGTACATTCTAGAACTTATATTTCCTCAAAATTGGATTGTTGTTTAGTAGTGCAGTTTCTTTTCCTTATATACGTTTCTCTATTGGTCGTATAGATCTGACTTTCTGAATAAAGACAATGTACTCAACATAAAGTTTTATATTGTTAAACTTCAGTTGTAGTGGTTAAAGTTAAACATGAATTAAAGCACGTCCAATTAGCTGCTCGACGTCTAGTTTTGATTCTTCATGTCCCCATATTCAATTGTTTTGGTGTATGATATTCTCAGGATGGAGACACTGAGGCTTAGTACCCTTGCCTGGGCCTTGAAGCTCTTAGGAATCACACTGTGTCGTGGTGGCGTCAACACCAATGCCTTTTACGTGGGTCCATTCTTTCACCCACAACTCTTCTAGTTGCACCTTTCTAGCCATGCCCATGTAGGGAGAGGTGCTACCCATTCAAAATCTGAGGATGTCACCAATGGGTGAAGGGCACATTTTTGTTGATCACGACCAATGTAGTATGGTCATTGTGGATTGTTATTTAGGTGAGCTATGACACTCTAGGTAGAAAGATTATATAGGTTATACTTGGTGCGCTTCTACTCTTTGCATTCTTGTAATACCCCTAACCTGGGTTATGGCTTAACCCTAGGAGTTTTTCTTAATTAAGATACTTGCAAACTAATTCTAATCTTTTGAAAAGTAATTAAGACTTCTGGTGAAGTTTGTTTTCAAGTTCGAGCTTAATTTCACACTATTTGTGCATTATATGAAAGTCTAAGTGAAAAGTGTAATTTACCTAAGATGAGGGGTTACATTACAAAATGTCACATGTGGAATGTGTTCTAAGTGTTTTTTTATCCTAAGAAAGAGAGTGATGCTAAGTGGTGGCTTATGGAAAGTCTAAATCCCAAGATATAACTTGTTTGAACAATGCTAGCAGTTTGTACACCAATTTCGGTACAATTTGTAATTTACCCAATACATGGGGTTGAAATGTAAATTGCCACCTCTAGAGTGTCCCTACTCCCTCTATGTATCTTTTAAAGGAAAGAGAAAGAAGGAGACATTATGTTTGAATCACCTTTGAGTGATGATACTCTTGGTGATGGAAAGACCAATGTGTTGTATTGGGTTGTAGTCTTGAGCATAGGAGTCCTATTGGCCAGGGAGCCATGATAGAGGCCCCCTATTGGTTTGTTAAGCCTTGGCAAAGGCCATGATGGGCATATCTCCTCAAGGAGGTGGCTCATGATGGGTTGCAAAGCCCCTTGCATAAAGTGTATCGGGTTGCCTTAAAAATGAGATAAAGATGGGATAACTTATCCAAATAAGATAAAGGATGGCCGAGATATTGTCTCTAGATTATCCTCAAGACTCTTGCATGGAAAGATATAGATGTCTGCATGCATGGCCACGTGTCAACCATGCATGTCCATGTGTCATCTTGTAGCTTGAGGTGAAGACACGTCTTATACACTTTATCTCATGAACCCAAGTATATATAATCCACCTTTCACCAACTTATGAAAGTTTACAATCCTCGCAAACCATATCCCTTGGAGATATCATGCAAAGACCCTTAGGTATCGTTTAAAGAAGCTCAAGGAGCTAGGAAAGTTCGAGCCTCAATCTTTAGGTAAGGATTTGGTCATCTTCAACCTTAGATTGAAGATGGATATCGGGTTATGGATATTCTTTTCTTTCCTTCTTCACCAAGTGCTTAACTATGGTGATTTATTGTCTATGGAGGAGTTGTGAACGAGCCTTGGACCTTAGAGAAGTTCATCTTCAACCTTATGATGTGAAGCTTTGGAGCTTGGAGCTTTGAAGTGTTCATAAGGTGGGTTATATAACTTGAACTCAATCATGTTATTATTCATCACCTAAATTTCTATACTTAAATGAACTACTTTTAAATTCCAAAATCTTCTGAAATAGTTGATGAAATTATGAGTTCTAGTAGTTGTTTAGACCTGTTTCCATGAACTATAACAGTTATAACGAAGGTCTAAAGCTTGAAGAAGATGGTATTACTTTATAAATTGATATCCGGTTCAAGCATACACACTAGTACCTCTAACCCGATATGGGTATGTGAAAACATCACTTGCACGATATGCTTGTGAGATTATATCTCCTTACATGATATGGGATGAAGTTCATACCTTGGAACATGATATGGTGTTAACCTTATACCTTGTGTATGATAGGAAGTCAAGTATAGACTCCATGCACGATATAGGGTCTAATGCATACTTATAAGTTGATATGAACCCTAGTTTGGGTAATCTGATATGAATAAGCTAAGCAAGTGCCTCTTACACGATATGACCATGTAATATATCCCTAGTACACGATACCTTGAAGCACACATTTGGTGTACTATATGAATAGTTGAGTAAACACTTATGCATGATATAAGGTATGGATTCAAGAACAAAGTCTAACCCGATATGGTTGAAACACATCAACCTGATATGAAACCCAAGATGGGGTTAACCCAATATGGGGATAAAGTATAGCTCATACATGATATGAGACATGCCCTTTGCACAATATGGGAGATACCCACTTACCCCTTATGCACGATACAAGTCTAAGGCTACAACTCTTACACGATAGAGAGTTAGTGAACACTCTAAACAATATAGAGTTGGACAACCCAAGGTGATGGGTAAACTGATACAAGTGGTAAGAGATACCACATGGATGATATGGATGATATCCCTTGGATGCTAGGAATAGCACCTACTCCTATCTTGTGAATGATATGAGGTTCAATTCATACTTCATGCACAATATGGAATAATTTACCTGAATTGGTGGAAAACCCTAGATGAGGGATTGAAACCCGATATACCCTACTCTTTGTGTAATTAACTGAGGTATGAGGATTTAATAAGACACCTAGCTTGTCAAGTAACTATATGATAAGGTTAATCCTTAAAGAAATGAAGGGGTTATGTGTAACATCCCTGACATGGGCTATGCCTTAAACCTAGGTTTTTTGTTAAGAAAGATAATTATATGCTTGATATTATCTTTTGAAAAGTAATTAAGGCTTAAGAGGAACTTATGTTTCAATTTTAGTCCTTTTCGAATAATGTTGAAACATTATTTTGCTTGTTTTGGACTAAAGTGCAAATTACCCAAGTTGAGGGGTTAACTTGCAAATGTTGCATGATAAGATGTTCCTTGAGTGTTGAAGCATCATAAGGATGAACATGATGCAGTGGTATGGCTTGTGGTAGCCTAAATAATAAGAAAGAACTTGTTGAGCAATGTGTGTGCATTAAAACCTAGTTTTGGTGTAATGTGCAATTTTCCCAAAACCTAGGGTTCAATATGCAAATTACCACTTCAAAATAATCACTAATGTTTCTTGGAATCATGTAGAGCAAAGAAAATGAGAATAGCATCTCATTTGTATCACTTTGGAGGAGAGAGAATCTTGATATTAAAATAATCAAGATTTAAGCATAATTGGAACTTTATTTCAATTTAATGCAAAAATAAATATATTAATTGATGATCCCTTCAACCAAAAGGTGAGGGATGATTTTGCAAAAGAATGTACGACCATGTCCCTTGCAAAGGTACGAAAATATCTAAAGGAAGTGGATAACTCGCTCACATTATTAAAAGAAAAAGAAATATCCACTCACTTATGGATATTATTATTAAATGAATTGAGGTGCTTAATTTTTTTTCTCTAAATCATGGATTATTGAGAGGAATAAGAGGCAAGGAAGATAGACTCATATCTAAGGAAGATAAAGGGGCAAGTGGCAAGGAAATGGAGGAGTTATCCCCTACTTTCTCTCTCTTAAATGAATTTTAAATAAAATGCATATATGCTCCTTTATCCATGAGTTGAAAGGGTAATTTCGAAACCCCTTTCACTTATTGCTTGAAAAAACGACCAAGGGAGCTTGGAGAAACAGGAGGATGACCCCCAACCTGTTGGTAAGCTTCTTGACCTTCTTTCACCATGATTTCATGGTGGAAATCGAAAATAAATGATGGATTTCTTCTTTTCTCCATGCAATTTCTATCCTAGCCATTTCTTTTCACTCAAAAGCTTGAGGATGAGCTTGGGATAGTTTAGAAAGCTTCTTCCACCATTAAACATGTAGATCTTGGAGCTTTGAATCTCAATTGAAGGCGGGTTATATAACTTGAACCCTAGAACTTTGTTATTGATTCCATATCTTTATCAATTGTTGATTCCTTCTTTATTCCCGAAATTTTATTTGGTTGATTGATGCAATCACCATGAAAATCACAGAAAGTTTCATGGTTTATAGCTTGATGATGATGACATCATCATAAGCACACACCTCCACAAATATCTATTGCAAACGGTTTCATAATTTTGGTCCAAACGATTTCACCAAACCGTTTGGAGACCAAACGGTTTGCAAACCGTTTGGAGGTTTGGATCCCAAACTATTTATAAGGGTTGACCGTTTGGATGGGTTGACCATTTGAGGTCAGGACCCTAGTACATGTTGGATGATGATCTAATAAATCCAATTGATTAATTCAATATAATGGAAAATCCTCCAATTAGAAACCCTAATCGGGTTGAGTGCTGAAATTCTCAATTGATTGATTTATTTTTTTGGGTTGACTAACCCAAATGGTCTCATGACCGTTTGGAGGTCAACCAAGACCATTTGTAAGTCAATGATGAAGTATGATTGGATGGTTGAAGATCCAGTGATATCAAATTGAAATACAATCAATAGCTAAATTGATGATCGATTCAATGATGCAAACCCTAATTGATTTTTCACAAATTTCCATTAAGGTTTGAGTCAAATGGTCTCAAACCGTTTGGAGGTCATCCAAACAACCTCAAGACTGTTTGAGGTCAGGTCATTTCATGGTTTGATGATGATCCAATGATTTCAATTGGACTAGTTCCATAATGTCAACCATTGATGGTTCCTTGATTTCAAAACACTAATTGGTGGTTTCTTGATTATAAACCCTAGTTCAATTGGGTTCAAAACCCTAATTGAAGGTCCAATTGAAGGGTGATTCAATGGTCCAATTGAAGAATAAATCAGTGGTTCAATTGATAGATGGTTTAATGATTGAAATCCTGAATTGATAAAGTGATGGAAGACCTTTTTGGTCCATTCGGTTTTGAGAGAGTTTGGACCAAATGGTCTTAAGACCGTTTGAGTCCAAACGGTCTCAAGATTGTTTGGGATCAAATGGTCTCAAGACCGTTTGAGACCAAACGGTCTCAAACCGTTTGAAGACCCAAGTGGTTTCAAGCATAAATTGTCCATACAGTTTCATTATTGTTTTTCTTAAACGGTTTCAAATCGTTTGGAGCATCAATGGTCAAGAACGTTTGGATGTTTCAATGTGATTAAGTCAATTGAAACCTAAGGTGATCAAAGATAAAATGACCCTATGGTTGTTACGGATTTATCTCAAAGATAATCATTAGGGTTGTACCTTTAAGGTACTAAGTAATTGGTAACCCTAGATGAGTTAATCCCTAAAGCTTAAGTAAGCAATATTTTAATTCACTATGTCAACGCTAATTGAATGTATTTAATTAAAGGGTTGGTTGACCTAATTTATCCAAGTTTGACATAGTCAACATCCTAGAGAGAATGAGAGAGAGGAATCCATACATGTAGGATAATCATGTAATGGATAAGCCTCAAACACCTTCAATATGAAAAAATTAAGATTCTAATGTATGATCTTTGATGAAGTAATCATGTAACCCTAATTGAGGGTGATTTCATGAGAAACCCTAATTGAGGGTGATTCCATGAGAAACCCTAATTGAGGGTGATTCCATGTGAAATCCTAATTAAGGGTGATGCCATGTGAAACCCTAATTGAGGGTAATGTCATATGAAACCCTAATTGAGGGTGCTACCATGTGAAACCCTAATTGAGGGTGATGCCATGTGAAATCCTAATTGAGGGTGATGCCATGTGAAACCCTAATTGAGGGTGATACCATGTGAAACCCTAATTGAGGGTGATGCCATGTGAAACCCTATGCAATGGTATGATGAGGAGCCCTAATACAGGGTGAAGGTATGTGAAACTCTAATTTTGAATTATAATATATGAAGCCCTAATCTTGGGCAATATGATGACAAACCAGAACCCTAATAATAAAATAGTGGGTAAAACCTTATAAAGGAGAAATATCTCAAATGGTTGATTATAGGAAACCTTATAGTAAGAAATGCCTTTACCTGAGATGAGTCCATATCATTGAAGATAGTTGGACCATTCTTGTGTGTGACCTATGCACTTCATGGTAAGAGTGATAGGTTAGTGAATGAAAGTATTAAGATGGGAAACACCTTAATCCAAGATAAGTTGATAACTCAAGAAAGTTGGAAGTGATGAGGAAAGTGATACATCAAGATATGATAGATATCACTTTTAGCATTCCAAGGTTGATATACCTTAATGCACCTCAAATTCAATATACTTGGACACAAAACACATGAAGTGTGTTATGTAATTGTTACAATGAAATGTAATTAGTTTGATATACTTTGATAAGCATAGGCTAATATACCTTGAGAATGGGGTTAAGCCAAACTAATGAGTATGATGTAATCATACCATGAGAAGGATGGGAAATAAACTCATACCTTGTATTGATAATCATTTAATGATAAACGTTAAGAGTAATAAACATGATTGTATACTCGAGATGTTTAATGTCCTTGTGAGCCATATGGTTAGATGTTGCCTAGTGAGAGGTGACAAGATGTTTAATGGCCTTATGAGCCATATGAGTAAGATGTTTCCTAGTGAGGTGACAAGATGTTTAATGGCCTTGCGAGCCATATGGTTAGATGTTGCCTAGTGAGAGGTGACAAGATGTTTTATGAGTCCTATGATCCATGAGAATAATTGTGGCATAGTAAGAGGTACCAAGATGATTATAAAAGTTTACTATAAGAAATGATAATAATAAACCTAATAAAAGGAACAATTGTAATTAATAAATAATATGAACAACTATGAAGGCTAACCTTAGGGTTCAGAGCCTAGGGAAGGATGTGATGATAAATAATGAGTTAAAGGAATTTATATTCCATGATCTATGTAATCATGTTTGGTTAAAGTCCAATACCTGGAAGAGGTATAATGCATGTAATCAGGATTGGTAGTGTCTAGTACTTGGCGGTGTAATCAGGATTGGTTAAAGTCCAATGCCTGGCTATGAAATCAGGATTGGTAGTGTCCAATTCCTGGCGGTGTAATCAGGATTGGTTAAAGTCCAATGCTTGGCTGTGAAATCAAGATTGGTTAGAGTCCAATGCCTGGCAGTGTAATTAGGATTGGTTAAAGTCCAATGCCTGGAAGTGTAATCAGGTTTGGAAGAGTCCAATACCTGGTAGAGGCATGAAACCTGTAATCAGGATTGGTTAAAATCCAATGCCTGGCTGTGAAATCAGGGTTGGTTAAAGTCCAATGCCTGGCTGTGAAATCAAGATTGGTTAAAGTCTAATGCCTGGTTGTGTAATCAGGGTTGGTTAAAGTCCAATGCCTGGCTGTGAAATCAGGATTGGTAGTGTCCAATGCCTGGTAGTGTAATCAGGTTTGGAAGAGTCCAATACCTGGCAGAGACTTAATGCCTGCAATGATGACACAGGATTGGTAATAACCCAATGCCTGTAATGATGACACAGGATTGGTAATAACCCAATGCATGTAATGATGACACATGATTGGTAATAACCCAATGCCTGTATTAATGTTATATAAGTACATGGTAGATATAATCCCATATCTGTTTAGTAGATTGGCTAAGGCCAACAAATTGAAATAAGAATGTCTCATGGGTGACATATCAAGATAATGAGTTTCACAAGAGAAGTTTGACATGATGGTATAATATGATGGATAAATGATATACATGTTCTTCCTATTCCTTATCAAGAGAATAGATGATCTACTATTCTATCATAAATAGTTGCAATGCTTTAAAAGTTGAGAATGCTTTAAACTGCTTATCCTCTACCCAGTTTTATATCATTAAACTACAATAATAATGTTTTTGGCGGAGAGTTATATCTCTCGCTGGGGAAATTACAATTGTCTCATCCTCGTGGGATCCAACATTTTTAGGCGGACAAGTACGGAGGAGACTGATAATATCTTGCAGAGGAAGAACATCAACAGCAGCAGGAACAGCAGTGACAGCTCAGGTTGAGTGTATTGTTTGTCGTGTCTTGTAGATAGAAGTCCTATGTGTCGTGTCTATACTCTTAGGTCCTCAGAGTTAGTAACTAGTGTTTTTAATAAATCTTTGAGTTGCTTATGTATAATTCTGGAAAAGCAACTGTTGTTTGTAATTCTCAAGAAGAGATAGTACATGTGATATGCTTATGAACCATGATGTAAATGATATACATTGGTTCTTGATAAAAGAGTTTTCCTATGTATGGATCTCTTTGCAAAAGGTTTAAATTTTTAGTGATTTTCAGTAATCCGATGTTAGTAATCACTTCCGCTTAGTAAATGACGTATGTTTTGAACGATTCGCCACAATTTAGTGGTATCAGAGCTCTAGGTTCACTGAGTATACAGAGACATAGGACTAAGGCATCGAGTCTGTTCTAAGTGTACCTCAATCTATCTTATAGTGCCTTATGCTTATGCAGAAGAAGATATATAACTCCAAGATGTCTAGAGAACACGAGGAATACGTTGCTAAGAACAATGTCGTTGCACCAGTAGAAGGTGCCACGGATCAGACAAGAGAAGAAATAGTGCCTGAGAATCCCCATGTTGATGAAGTCATGATGGGAAACCCAATTTTTTCTACACTTTTTGGGAAATTCATGACTACAGTGATGCATATGACAGACTGGATGCCAGCACCAGCACCTAGGGCACCAGCTCCCAATGAGGGATATGGATCTGGAAAGACTTTTGAATGATTACGTCGTATAGGATCCATAGAATATGCGGGTACATCTGACCCAACAGATGCTGATCTCTGGCTCACTGAGTTAGAAAAGGCCTTTAAGATCCTTAGTATCCCAGATGCTGACAAAGTTAAACATGTTGTATACCTTTTGAAGGGTAGTGCTGGACATTGGTGGGCTATAAAGAAATAAAAAGGAATGATGAAGAGGTTAGTTGGGAGGAATTTCATCGAGAATTCATCAATAAGTATTTTTCCAAGGACATACTTAGATGAAAAGATCTCATAGTTTGAGAAGATTCGACAGGGAGCCATGTCGATAAGTGAATATGAGGTTAAGTTCATGGAACTTTTACGATTTTTTCCTCAAATGGCTGCTACTGAGGAGGAAAAGATTCGACGTTTTGATAAAGGATTGAATGCTGAGATGTCTATTCTGGCATCTACCCTAGAAAGTAGAGAGAATTTTGCCACATTTGTGGAGTCAATTCGAAGGATAGAAGGGTCTATGACAAAGAAATATGAGACATACCTTAAAAGGAAATCTAAACAGTCACAGGAACAAGAAATTGGTGGTACTAAATAATCAAATATTTCAATAGTACCGACTCAACCACAAGGTAGTGCACCCAAGCAGCAGTCACCTAACAGGCTCTGAGCCTGCTATATATGTGGACAGAGAGGATATCTGAGGTGGCAATGTCCAAATAGAAAGTGATGGGGTGACCCAACATACAAGACACTAGATAACTTGTAAAAGGTAAACTTGTCAAGATAGAACTTTCTATTTTGAATTATCTTCTGTTCCCTACTATAAGAAAGGTAGTTGTTTTATAGTTCATCTGTATAATCCTTTAAGGATGAAAGGAAGAGATAAGTAGAATGAAAACCTGTGCTCAGTTTAATATTCTTTTATATGTTTTTAAATTTCTCTTTCTTCATTAAGGAAGGGAAGAGATGAAAAAGGAACTCAGAGAAGAATTTGAGATATTAAGTATATCAAAATTTAAAGAGATGAAAACATAAAATAAAATAAATACATACTACCTAATTTCAGTTCTTGAATACCCTTGCCAGGTATTCATTTATTGAAGGCAAGGTAAGTATGACATACCTAGATTGTTATCTTTCTGATTACTCTGATCAAGTAATCATTCTGAAACAATCCAAAGAAGCCTAACCAAGAAGGAGATGTGGCATGGATATTTCTACCACATTCTGATTGATATACGGAGGAATTTGATTTAATTATAAATCAACTTATAAACAAAAAGGAAGATGAGGATGTGATGTGTTATCAACACGTGTGTTAGATACTGAGGTAAGGAATTCTGGTATCTAAGAAATATCAAGCTATTTTATGATGGTTATCTGGAATGGTTAACTGTGGAATCAGTCCAGTTACCTAATGTAGTATGGACATCATATGTTAGGGGTTTATGCTTTGCATAAACATAACATTGATGAGAATGAACTATTTGAAGGAATAACTGTAAAATTATTGCAAGAAAAATTTATCAAATTAAATTAACAAATAACCTCTATCTAAATAAGAAAAGTGTTAATTACCTGACACAGAATTAACTCCACAGTCAATAACAAAAGGACAGTGGAGTATGTGCCCTATGTGTTTGATTCTATGAGAATTTTGTGTGAAAGAACTTTGTACTGATCAAAGTTCTATGGTGTATCCATAACAATGAGATGTTATGTGGAGACTTGATGATATAATGAAAGAATAATATATATCTCCTTTTATCTGGGATATCGGGGACGAAATCCTTGTTAGGGGTTTATAATTGTAACATCCCTGACCTGGGTTATGCCTTAAACCTAGGTGTTTTGTTTAAGAAAGATAATTATATGCTTGATATTATCTTTTGAAAAGTAATTAAGGCTTAAGAGGAACTTATGTTTCAATTTTAGTCCTTTTCGAATAATGTTGAAACATCGTTTTGCTTGTTTTGGACTAAAGTACAAATTACCCAAGTTGAGGGGTTAACTTGCAAATGTTGCATGATAAGATGTTCCTCGAGTGTTGAAGCATCATAAGGATGGAAATGATGCAGTGGTATGGCTTTTGGTAGCCTGAATAATAAGAAAGAACTTGTTGAGTAATGTTTGTGCATTAAAACCTAGTTTTGGTGTAATGTGCAATTGACCCAAAACCTAGGGTTCAATATGCAAATTACCATTCAAAATAATCCCTAATGTTTCTTGTCATCATTTAGAGAAAAGAAAATGAGAAGGGCGTCTCATTTGTATCACTTTGGAGGAGAGAGAATCTTGATATTAAAATAATCAAGATTTAAGCATAATTGGAACTTTATTTCAATTTAATGCAAAAATCAATATATTAATTAAAGCGACCTTCAAACAAAAGGTGAGGGATGATTTTTCAAAAGAATGGAAGACCATGTGCCTTGCAAAGGCATGAAAATATATAAAGGAAGTGGATAACTCACTCACATTATTAAAAGAAAAAGAAATATCCACTCACTTATGGATATTATTATTAAATGAATTGAGGTGCTTAATTTGTTTTTCTCTAAATCATGGATAATTGAGAGTAATAATAGGCAAGTAAGATAGCCTCGTATCTAAGGAAGAGAAAGGGGAAAGTGGCAAGGAAATGGAGGAGTTATCCCCTACTTTCTCTCTCTTAAATGAATTTTTAATAAAATGCATATATGCTCCTTTATCCATGAGTTTAAAGGGTAATTTCGAAACCTCTTTCACTTATTTCTTGAAAAAATAACCAAGGGAGCTTGGAGCAACATGAGGACGACTGCCAACCTGTTGGTAAGCTTCTTGACCTTCTTTCACCATGATTTCATGGTGGAAATAAAAAATAAATGATGGATTTCTTATTTTCTCCATGCAATCTTCTATCCTAGCCATTTCTTTTCACTCAAAAGCTTGAGGACGAGCTTGGGATAGTTGAGAAAGCTTCTTCCACCACTAAATACGTGTATCTTGGAGCTTTGAAGCTCAATTGAAGGCGGGTTATATAACTTGAACCCTTGAACTTTGTTATTGATTCCATATCTTTATCAATTGTTGATTCCTTCTTTATTCCCAAAATTTTATTTGGTTGATTGATGCAATCACCATGAAAATCACAGCAAGTTTCGTGGTTTATAGCTTGATGATGATGAAATCATCATAAGCACACACCTCCACAAATATCTATTGCAAACAGTTTCATAATTTTGGTCCAAATGATTTCACCAAACTGTTTGGAGACCAAACGGTTTGCAAACCGTTTGGAGGTTTGGATCCCAAACCGTTTAGAAGGGTTGACCATTTGGATGGGTTGACCATTTGAGGTCAGGATCTTAGTACATGTTGGATTATGATCTATTGAATCAAATTGATTAATTCAATATAATGGACAATCCTCTAATTAGAAACTCTAATCGGGTTGAGTGATGAAATTCTCAACTGATTGATTTATTTTTTTGGGTTGACTAACCCAAACGGTCTCAAGACCATTTGGAGGTCACCCAAATGGTCTCAAGACCGTTTGGAGGTCAACCAAGACCATTTGGAAGTCTATGATGAAGTATGATTGGATGATTGAAGATCCAGTGATATCAAATTGAAATACAATCAATAGCTAAATTGATGACCGATTCAATGATGCAAACCCTAATTGATTTTTCACAAATTTCTATAAAGTTTTGAGTCAAATGGTCTCAAGACTATTTTTAGGTCATCCAAACAACCTCAAGACCGTTTTAGTTCAGGTCATGTCATGGTTTGATGATGATCCAATGATTTCAATTGGACTAGTTCCACAATGTCAACCATTGATGGTTCCTTGATTTCAAAACCCTAATTGATGGTTTCTTGATTATAAACCCTAGTTCAATTGCGATCAAAACCCTAATTGAAGGTCCAATTGAAGGGTGATTCAATGGTCCAATTGAAGAATAAATCAATGGTTCAATTGATAGATGGTTTAATGATTGAAATCCTGAATTGATAAATTGATGGAAGACCTTTTTGGTCCATTCAGTTTTGAGAGAGTTTGGACCAAATGGTCTTAAGACCATTTGAGTCCAAATAGTCTCAAGATTGTTTGGGACCATACGGTCTCAAACCGTTTGGAGAACCAAGAGGATTCAAGCATAAATTGTCCATACAGTTTCATTATTTTTTTGTTTAAATGGTTTCAAACCGTTTGGAGCATCAATGGTCAAGAACGTTTGGATGTTTCAATGTGATTAAGTCAATTGGAAACCTAAGGTGATGAAAGATAAAATGACCTTGTGGTTCTTACTGATTTATCTCAAAGATAATCATTAGGGTTGTACCTTTAAGGTACTAAGTAATTGGTAACCCTAGATGAGTTAATCCATGAAGCTTAAGTAAGCAATATTTTAATACACTATGTCAACCCTAATTGAATGTATTTAATTAAATGGTTGGTTGACCTAATTTATCCAAGTTTGACATAGTAAACATCCTAGAGAGGATCATAGAGCGAGAGGAATCCATACATGTTGGATAATCATGTAATGGATAAGCCTCAAACACCTTCAATATGAATAAATTAAGATTCTAAGGTATGATCTTTGATGAAGTGATCATGTAACCCTAATTGAGGGAGATTTCATGAGAAACCCTAATTGAGGGTGATTCCATGAGAAACCCTAATTGAGGGTGATTCCATGTGAAATCCTAATTAAGGGTGATGCCATGTGAAACCCTAATTGAGGGTAATGCCATGTGAAGCTCTAATTGAGGGTGATGCCATGTGAAACCCTAATTGAGGGTGATGCCATGTGAAACCCTAGTTGAGGGTGATGCCATGTGAAACCCTAATTGAGGGTGATTCCATGTGAAACCCTATGCAATGGTATGATGAGGAGCCCTAATACAAGGTGAAGGTATGTGAAACTCTAATTTTGAATTATAATACATGAAGCCCTAATCTTGGGCAATATGATGACAAACCAGAACCCTAATAATAAAATAGTGGGTAAAACCTTATAAAGGATAAATATATCAAATGGTTGATTATATGAAACCTTATAGTAAGTAATGCCTTAACCTGAGATGAGTCCATATCATTGAAGATAGTTGGACCATTCTTGTGTGTGACCTATGCACTTCATGGTAAGAGTGATAGGTTAGTGAATGAAAGTATTAAGATGGGAGACACCTTAATCCAAGATAAGTTGATAACTCAAGAAAGTTGGAAGTGATGAGGAAAGTGATAAATCAAGATATGATAGATATCACTTTTAGCATTCCATGGTTGATATACCTTGATGCACCTCAAATTCAATATACTTGGACAAGAAACACATGAAGTGTGTTATGTAATTGTTACAATGAAATGTATTGAATTTGATATACTTTAATAAGCATAGGCTAATATACCTTGAGAATGGGGTTAAGCCAAACTAATGAGTATGATGTAATCATACCATGAGAAGGATGGGAAATAAACTCATACCTTGTATTGATAATCATTTAATGATAAACGTTAAGAGTAATAAACATGATTGTATACTCGAGATGTTTAATGGCCTTGTGAGCCATATGGTTAGATGTTGCCTAGTGAGAGGTGACAAGATGTTTAATGGCCTTGTGAGCCATATGATTAAGATGTTGCCTAGTGAGAGGTGACAAGATGTTTAATGGCCTTGTGAGCCATATGGTTAGATGTTTCTTAGTGAGAGGTGACAAGATGTTTTATGAGCCCTACGAGCCATGAGAATAATTGTGGCATAGTAAGAGGTAGCAAGATGATTATAAAAGTTTACTATAAGAAATGATAATAATAAACCTAATAAAAGGAACAATTGTAATTAATAAAGAATATGAACAACTATGAAGGCTAACCTCAAGATTTAGAGCGTAGAGAAGGATGTGATGATCAATAATGAGTTAAAGGAATTTATATTCCATGATCTATGTAATCAGGTTTGGTTAAAGTCCAATACATGGCAGAGGTATAATGCATGTAATCAGGATTGGTAGTGTCCAATTCTTGGCGGTGTAATCAGGATTGGTTAAAGTCCAATGCCTGGCTGTAAAATCAGGATTGGTAGTGTCCAATGCCTGGCAGTGTAATCAGGATTGGTTAAAGTCCAATGCCTGGCTGTGAAATCATGATTGGTTAGAGTCCAATGCCTGGTGGTGTAATCAGGTTTGGTTAAAGTCTAATGCTTGGCAGTGTAATCAGGTTTGGAATAGTCCAATACCTGGCAGAGGCATGAAGCCTGTAATCAAGATTGGTTAAAATCCAATGTCTGGTTGTGAAATTAGGGTTGGTTAAAGTCCAATGCCTAGCTGTGAAATCAGGATTGGTTAAAGTCCAATGCCTGGTTGTGTAATCAGGGTTGGTTAAAGTCCAATGCCTGGATGTGAAATTAGGATTGGTAGTGTCCAATGCCTGGCGGTGTAATCAGGTTTGGAAGAGTCCAATACTTGGTAGAGGCTTAATGCATGCAATGATGACACATGATTGGTAATAACCCAATGCCTGTAATGATGGCACTGGATTGGTAATAACCCAATGCCTATAATGATGACACAAGATTGGTAATAACCCAATGCTTGTATTAATGTTATATAAGTACATGGTAGATATAATCTCATATCTGTTTAGTAGATTGGCTAAGGCCAACAGATTGAAATAAGAATGTCTCATGGGTGACATATCAAGATAATGAGTGTCACAATAGAAGTTTGACATGATGGTATAATATGATGGATAAATGATATACATATTCTTCCTATTCCTTATTAAGAGAATAGATGATCTACTATTTTATCATAAATAGTTGCAATGCTTTAAACTGCTTATCCTCTGCCCAATTTTATATCATTAAACTGCAATAATAATGTTTTTATCGGAGAGTTATATCTCTCGCTGGGGCAATTACAATTGTCTCACCCCTGTGGGATCCAACATTTTTAGGTGGTCAAGCATGGAGGAGACTGATTATATCTTGTAGAGGAAGAACATCAACAACAACAGGAACAGTAGTGACAACTCAGGTTGAGTGTACAGTCTGTCGTGTCTTGTAGATAGAAGTCCTATGAGTCATCTTTGTACTCTCAGGTCCTCGGAGTTAGTAACTAGTCTTTTTAATAAATCATTGAGTTTCTTATGTATAATTCTGGCAAAGCAATTATTGTTTGTAATTCTCGAGAAGAGATAGTACATGTGATATGCTTATGAACCAGGATGTAAATGATATACATTGGTTCTTGATAAAAGAGTTTTCCTGTGTATGGATCTCTTTGCAAAAGGTTTAAATTTTTAGTGATTTTCAGTAATCCGCTGTTAGTAATCGCTTCTGCTTAGTTAATATTGTATGTTTTGAACGCTTTGCCACACTATGATTCTAAGGGTCTACCTAACATGGTAACCCGATATGTTACCCGACATGCATACCTGATATGATAATCTTGAATGGGAAACCGATATGGTATCTTGTATATATATACCTCTTAAACGATACATGATGAGACACATGTTCTATGCCTGATATGGTGCATATGGTATCAAGCACATAGCTTATACCTAATATGGGGTCAAGCACCTAACTCATACCCGATATGAAGTTGTCTTGAAATGATAAGAACTAAGTGATATTCTATTTGATATGGGCATATGATATGATTATTAGGGAATACACCCTGAAACATGACATGGTGATGTGACTATCTCACATGCTCAATTTGGATACACAACATAAAGTAAAGAATTTAGCTTAAAGCATGCTATGATAATATACACACATCTTAATACCAATAGGGTAGAGACACTTCAATCATATGAGATTGATTGAGTGACCTGTATCGCAAAATAAAAGAAGATGTGAATTGTTAATGTTGAACTATATTCCTCAAAGAAGAGGATTGAACCAAGAGCATGATGTAGTCAATATCCTAGTGAGGATGAGAGAGAGACTAATACTTTGTGTTGATAATTATTTAATGATAAATAATGAGAACAAATAAGTATGAATGAATGCTTATGATATCAATATATGCTCTTAGATGTATGGAGCAGTGAATTAGGGTTTGGACTAGTTATATGAACTTGAAACCCTATTCGTATATAAAGGGAAACCCTAACCCTAATAATGGGAAGGTTGTATTTCTCTTATTGCATAAGCCTTGTGAGGCATGTTAAATACTTATATGATAAGTATAATGCTTAATGGCCTTGTGAGCCATGTGAATAGTTGTTTCCTAGTGAGAGGTGACAAGATGCTTAATGACCTTGTGAGCCATATGAATAGTTGTTTCCTAGTGAGAGGTGACAAGATGCTTAATGGCCTTGTGAGCCATGTGAATAGTTGTTGCCTAGTGAGAGGTGACAAGATGTTCAATAACCTATGTGAATATTGTTGCCTAGTGAGAGGTGACAAGATGTTCAATAAGCTGTGTGAATATTGTTGCCTAGTGAGAGGTGATAAGACAATTAATCAAACAGAATACCTTGGTCTGAGGACCTGGAGGTAATAGTTACCGATTACAGAGGTAACAATGCTATGTGGTGATCTAGGGGTTTGAATACCCAGATCCGGTAATCATGATGATAATGATGTGAAGGGACGAGGATTCCCAATAATGTGATAAGGGACTGAGATCCCAAGTACCAAGTATCTAAATGTGTTTTAAAGACTTGAAAAGTACATGATAAATGTATTACACTTTCTTTGTAGCATTTGTTGTGATTAATAATGATAACGTATTTGATGCTAAAAGAATCCTATAATGCACATAAGATATCATTAGAAACCATAAAATATTGCCATGACCATAGATCCATCAATGTCAGAATTTGCTGAATGGTGAAACGGGTTTCCCGCGGCATAACCCAGAATGCATATTTTTGAATATGAGGGGGGTGTAATCATGGACGGCCAGGCGTGAGCCGATCCCCTTACGAACTCAAAGTGAATGTCTCAATAGAGCACGGTGAATTGGCCCTTGGCTCAGAGTATGGTGGCTATGTGACCATGATTCAGTAATTTCATAACTGGGGACGGTTGTTAGTAGATGTTCCCCTAAGAGAGCACAGTTGACGTTGTATCTCTGAGCGAGGTTGCCTTTATACCCTGACACGCTCTAATTGCAGCGGACACTAGATGTCCTGCCAGTAGATGATACGAGATGTCCTGCTGAATCCTGTGTGGTCTCGTACTGACCGAGACAGATGAGGTCATGGCAACCGGCTCTCCCATTGACCTTGTATGGTACCGACTTGTGAGAAGTTTGTGGTTGGTTGGAGATATACGGGGTATACTTCATCTCCTCAAGGCATAAGTGTGATTGTAAAATATGTTCAGCCGCATAGCATATTTGCTTAAGGATCGAATACGGAAAATATTGTTTGATGCGCAATTCAGTTATACATCTTAGTTGATATATGTTATTTATGATTCTTTACATTCCCTGTAAAGTAGATAGACGGTTTATTACCCTACTATGGGTAAATGTATCTTTTTCCTAAGTTTAGAGAATACTCTGATCTGTTCATACAATGATTACATCCTACATGTTAATATGAAAGAACCTATGCCCAATTTTATAAATGCTTAATCTGTGATAATAATATGGTCGGTGGAGAGTTATATCTCTCGCTGGGACAATTGTCTCACCCCATGGGATCCACAATTTTTAGGTGGATGTGCACGAGGCGGTGGAGACCTTTCTACAGAGGAGGAACAACAACCGAGGCAGTAGTGACATCTCAGGTTGAGTGTACTGTCTATCGTGTCTTGTAGATAGAACTCCTATGTGTCATCTCTGTACTCTCAGGTCGTTGGAGTTGGTTCGTAATGGTTTCATAAACAATCTGAGATTTTGGGCTTGTAAGCCTCGAGGTTTTAGGTTGCTCCAGTATGTGTTTTGATAGAGCAACTGTTATATGTTGTCCTCGAGATGAGATGAAATAATGTTGTACAATATAAATCATGATATGAATGAGTTTTGAATCTTTCAATAAGAGTTTTTTGGAAAAGGATCTCCTTGAAAAATGGTTTTAAATTTTAGTGATTTTTGTTAATGTGTTGTTTATGGTAATTCCACTTAATTAGTAACGATTTGGTTGTCAGTTTGATGACGGTCATTTCAGTTCTAGAGCAGATGACAACCTGATCTGTGTAAGATATTCATGCTAACAATTAGCAATTTACATTTTTAATTGTTATAATAATTAGAATGTCATATTGTTGTTTCTTAATCTTGTCATCCACGTGTTATTTCTATCAAGTAGTCTTTTGCGACAAACTGGACTGTTTTTGAAGTTATTTCAGGGTGCTATGTGTAGTATGATTCTGAGTGTAATCGGAAATGAAAACACTCATAAAATAATACTAATCTTTCTATGATAATGGAACCAAATTAGAAGTGACTAATATCAATGGAACTGCGGACTCCTAGGAAAACCGTGTTCACGTCCAATGGACATGAATTACTGACAACGCGAAGATGACACTTCAAGCTGCTGCAGGATGCAGCTTGACCCTTTCATGCGAATTAAGCATCTCCCTAGTGTAACTAGCTAACGCCTCAAATGCTAAAGTCAGTGCTGCTATCAAGATGCTTGATTCTGTGGCATGAGCAAGTTTCACGGATTCCAGTTGGTGTTTGGAGACAGTGGCCGCAGTCTCTTCAGTGTTCTTCGGCTGTGGTCCTTCCTCTTTCGAAATAGAGAGCGATTTTCGCCTCTCTCGGTGCTCAGCTGTTAGAAACTCGCGATGCCGGTGGATTCTTGCAGCCAAGCTTTGGATTCTCACCTTCACTTGTGATTCCGAAACCCCATTCAGAACTTGGTGCCAATCGTTACAGAGAAACTGCAGATCTTCCATTGTGCCAGTGGAGATCAGGATCCCAACTTTATATGCCAAACTGAGAAAATCGGACAGCCATGAATGAAGAGCTCCGGCGAAGGATCTCTGAGAGCACACCCATTCCTCAAAACAGGTCAGCCAGTTCTTGACCTCCATTTCTAGCGCCCATGCCGCAGCAGCAACGGATTCTGTTTTGTGATCCCCAGCAGCTTTCTCAATGAGATCGGAGATCCTGAGCTGAGAAATGGCCACTAGTTGCCTCTCATGGCACTCCAGCATAGATCTCCACATGCTCGTCAGACCTTCGACCAGGTTCACCAGTTGCTTTAAGAGCTCTTCTTCTATCAATTTCTTCATCGTTGTCAGAATCCAGCGTATGGAATTCACGGAGATTTGGATTTTCGGTGCCAATGCCAATATTGCAGAAGATACCCTGTCAGAATCCATATGATCTCGATCGGACAGTTTCTTCATGATCTTGCACTTCCTTTCATAAGCTGCACGCAGTTTCCGCTCACTCTTTAATTCTCTGTATATTAGTTTCTCACACAAACACAGCATCTCCAGCGTCGATGATAGGTGCTGACGGTGACCAAGGCCGGATGAGTTGAAGGAGGTGAACTCTACATCCCGAGGGCTACACCTAACAATTCTCATATTGGTGCCGGTGGAACGAGAGAGTCTGGTTTTCCTCGACCATAGCCGTGAATGTCGAAACCTGGATAGACATGTAAGTACTCCGCTAGAAATAACTCGGAAGACTTTCTTTGGACGATTTGGTTGGCTTCCCAACTGTAGCAATGGTATTATGCACTCGCCAGACCTTGCCGCAGCCATGAACTGCTCTCTTATGTTTGCAATGACTTCAGCGACATCGGGATCGCCTGATGTAGAATGTGGAGGCTGGATACTGGACCCGCTGTTTTCATTGACGATGGTGATCTCATCATCATATGTTGCTCCCTTCATTTTGGATGATGACTCGTGTTCATCCAAGTTGCTGAGGCATCCGCTGCTACTCGGCGACTCGCTACGCGAATCTTCCTTAGCATCTTCTAGGTGCAGATGTTGAGAGAGCGGCGCCGAGCTTCTTGCCGCCGTATCTCTACATCTGGCCTCAGGAAGACTCCACCTGATGAATTTATTTGTGTTTCCTTCGCTGCTCCTACAAGAGATGTCCGATTGACTCTCCTGCTCTAGATCTGGGATTCCTTCCATAATGCGTATCTCGCCGTCGCTCGGATTGTTTATACCCATGGAGTACCACGTGAATAGTTGGTCATACATCCAGAACGGGTTGAGATAGTCCAACCAGCTAGGCCATCCCACTACCGGCGAAACCGGCGGCGGGGTACGTCGAAGACCTGAACGGGGGACAACACGGCCCTGAGAGTGCATATGGTTATCACCGTAGTTTGATCGCCGGTAAGGCATGAAGATTGGTTTAGGGGATGTTTTCATCAACGAGGGCTGAACCGACTCATCGGTATGGCTCCTCTGGTAAACTTGTGTGTGATCTTGACGGCCGCACGCCGAGGTGGAGGAAACAAAGGTGAGGTTTTGAGATTCGTCGAAGATGGGCAGGTGCTGGCTCCTGACGGCGGCATGACCATTGCTGGCTTCCGTTACCGTGTTCGCGGACGGCCCATTGCTGGCTTGTGACGGCCGCATGACCATTCCATTTTCCATTCCCTTGTTCTTCGTGCTGTTGCCGTTTGACGGAGGCGTCATCTTGGGCGAAATAGAGAGCTCTTCAGACAAGAAACGGGACAGTGCGTTCCCAACCGCACGAAGAGAGCGGCAGTATGCGGCATGGGAGCATGCAACGCCGTTGATAAGATTTGTGCGATTCCGACGGAGCGAAGCAAGCTTGGATGAAGTGCATCCCATGGTGGATGCTGCAACTCAACGTCACAACGGCTCGTTAAAATCGATGTTGTAAGCTGTTCGTAGGTTCTAACATATTCTAAACCTAATGTACAAAAAATAAAGCTTGGTTTCCTTTTTTTTATAATGACGAGATTGTCGTATAAAAATTCTCCGTTTACACAGAGTATTTAATAATGATTACTTCAAATACTCAAATTTTCTAACAAAGCCATATAGCCTTCCTTAACTATTTCGTATTCTATTGTTCAAATCTGCTGGCAGATATATCTATTCGTCTAAATTTGATTTAACCAGTAATTATTTTCCCTCATAAATCGAGGTCAGCCAATCTTTAAATCCATTTGAACTCAACTTCAAAAATAATCCGTTTGAATTTTCCCATCTTACCAAAGTCAATCTTTTGATCAAATAACAACTATAACAGCCTTGCAAAAAATTGTTTATTAAGTCAAGGGCAATAAACGTAAATTATAATATACTACTCCATAATGGAAATCGGTACTCCTACCTAATAGAGACGGGTGCCACCAACAACAAATACTCCTATTAATTAGAAATAAAATTCAACGTGAGCAGATCGATTTCAATGAGGTTTTCAACGCAACCCGTTTAGTTTCAGGAAACTTCAACCCACGGCCGGAACTGGAACTGTAAGCTGGTTCTTGAGCATGTACAAAACCTGTGAAAATATACTGCGCCCAAAAGAGGCGCGATTCATTTTCCTCTGCCTCCGTGGCTACCACGGTCTATTGTCCGTCGCGGCTAGTGACGTGTACATTTCTATTTTTATACAAACCACGTTAAACCAGACAGAAATATATCTAAGTCAACGAGTTAAATTTCTCCAGAACCAAATGCAGACGTTGCTGTTTATCCTCACCGGGTTGGATTTCTTGAATTCGAACTCATGTTGTGTGTTGCAACTGCCTGCAACCAAACTAGGCCTAACTACGTCGCTTTTGATTTAATTACACATATACGCCTCATCACAGACACACACTAATACACATCTTGCAAATTGAGATAATGGGGTTGGTGAATTCTAAAGGAAATCGGGTTCTAATCAAACGAATAAATATTTCTTAATTTATCATTTCCTTGAGCGTCGGACCTCTACCACATCTTGTTATGTTAATCCCATGTCGTGAGCGATAATGCAATTGAAGAATTATAAAATAATTACTTTGAGTAGACAGTGTATTTGAATATAAGAATATATTGTTAATTTGTATTCCAACTAGATTGGGATCAGGGTGATGAATTAACGACGGTAAGCTAGATGCTTATCAAGATTGGCTACATTTAAGTAATAATTTTTGAAACAGTTGTACCTATGATATTATTTTAGTGAAATAAATTTTTTTGGTTTAACTTACATGGTAATCATATTGGTAAGGAAAATATTAACACATATTGCCTAAATATTTTTTCCTATCATTAATATCTTCAAAATTTTATTTAATATATATATATATATATATATAATGAAGAGAAAATTGGCAATGATAATATATTTATCAAAAGACAAATATCCTACTTTTTTCTAAAATGAACAAATTACAAAATTATGTAATGCTAGTCACATTAGTCAAAGACGATTTATTACTGAATGTGGAACTATTGATAGTCAAATAGAATCGTATGTGAAGTAAATTACCATAGGGGGGATGTAAATTAGTAAAATTTAGAAGTTGCTAAATACGATTATTGACTAAAGTTTCTTAGGTCATATACAAAATATAGTGAATTTTATTTAGAAAACATATCATCTCTTTTAAATATATTTTAGATTAGATAGTAAAACATACGCAACGTCGATCAACCAGGGCCAATAGTCATTCGTGTGTATCTCACATGAGCCATTAAATTCTACACGAAATCACACTCACTTTGGAAAGATATAAATTAGCCAATATCATACTAAAGGAAATCATAACTATAACGTCAAACATCACAAATCATGTCAGTATTGAAACTCCATGCAATGAAACATGTTTGCAAAAAAAAATGTTTAAACTACATATCAAATGCTAATATAAGAGGAAGCAGGAAAGGGATCGGTAATGCCAAGGAGAGAACCCAAATTGGGAGGGAAGAAGAATGATTGCAAGAGACAACCAACGAGAAGAAAAAGGAAAGGGAAGGTGTGGTGGGAAGAACATTTGATATTGCACATAGTGACATTTCTATTTCTTTTTCTTTTCCCGTCTTTATTCTACTTGGGCGTGCAGTCTCCCGTGACGCGGGATTGGCGCCCAGTGACTGGTGGTATCTACTCAACTGGGGCGGCTTTCTTCGGACTGATTCTCAGTTTTTTTTTGTCATGTGCCTTGTGGTGCAGAAAAAAAGATTAAAAAAAAGCAAAATGTGAGAGAGAAATTTATTCGCTTATAATTTTTGATCTGTAATGAATTTTTTTGTGAAATAAAAATATTAGATTCATTACAAAAGATACACTTTAACAAGACTGATATTGATATACTTTGAGAAAAATATTGTGAAATACAAAAATAAATATATAAACTTAAGAAAAAAGAAAAGAGATATTTTTATTTTACTTATAACTTTTAATTTGTAACGTATTTTTGACAAAACTAAAACTTTTTTCTTCAAAATAAATAAAAGTAAAAAAAGTACACATGGAACTCGCATACTAGCGTGCAACTACCCCACGCTTGGAAAAATCAAGTTCATCAGAATTTAGGATATATAACATTTTATTTAAAGAATCGATTCATTACATTTCGTTTCATTTTCAAATTAGAGATTTATTCTTACAAATCAACTTTTTTGACCATTTTGATGCCACGAAATTGCCTAACAATTGAGAATAAAGAACGTGCTTTATGTAGCCCATGTAATTAAATGTAGCTAATGCTAAAAATTGTAACTAATAATAAAAGTTTAACAATTGATTTAACTACTAATGTTAATTAAAGTTATCAATATATTGTATTTATCCATAACCTCTTATTTCTTCTTACTGTATTTTACTAGCTACTTTATGTTTCACTAGACATCTTCCATATTAGAATTTGTTTTGAATTTGGTCAAAAAGTATAATGATATTTTTTACATTTTTAATAGCTATTTTGTAATCTTATATAAATATTATCTAAAATGTCACATTTTTGAACCTATGTGTCCTCCTGAAAGACGTTGCCATCTCTGATAGCAATGCTTTGCTGGTACTGACACATTCCTTAGAGAGGGCAATGTGTCTTCCGTGAGGAGATATTGCTTTCAAATTATTTTATGTATGATATTATGCAATCTTTATATATTTTAGTTATTTATATAATACATAAATATATATTACAAAATAATAAAATATAATATTTTCATTAATAAAAATTCATTTATAGATAGTATATATAGATTATAATATAATATTTAATATCTCAATTAATATTAGTTATCGGTGTAACTAATAGTATGTGGATGTATTAGATAAAATACTAAGAATATAAATGACAATATAAATTTCAAACCAATATATAAAAATGTATATAAGTTACAAAAAAACATAGATTTGAGATTGAAATAATATATTGTGTATGATAAACTTACAAATTTATTATATAAAAGAATAATAATAATAAATTAATAGAATGAACTATATGTTACCCAATAATTTTACTAGACACAAAAATTGTGCATTGTGTATAAACTATTATTTTCAATGTGCAGTACACTATCTATAAAAAAATATTATGTAAAATTAATATATACAATACTAAAAATATAAAATATAGTATATTGAATCAATATACACGGAGTATACGATACTTAAAATGAAAATGAAGTGATAGTAAAATATATAACATGTAGGAATAACATGATTATATAGTACAACACACATTAATTATGAACAAATCAAACTATACCATAATTTACATAATAATTTTGTTATTGTTACAAAATACACAGTTCATCTATTCTATATTTTTCAGTATATAGTACACCATTATTTTATGTGCATATTAAGATTTTATTTCAAGCCAAGTATGCAATTGCACAAAAAGCAATGAATACTTATTCATCATAATTTAGGAACTCTATTAAAGATAAACAACAATGCCTAAACAATCCCTTTATGTATACATAAACCACAATAAACACACTAAACCTAAATAAGCAAGGAATAAACATCAATGCAGGAAGGAGAGAATAACTTATGCAAGATAACTTTACAGATACAAAGTCATCGTTTGGAACTCCAATTCAATTGAATCTTCCATCTAGTTGAATAACAAAATCAATGAAACAACTAGTATCTGAGCTCCTAAAAAAATCACCTAAAGTCACCTTTGAGATGATAACTTCGGTAAACTTTTGTCATCAACTAGTATAGCGAAAAAAGTGGGCCTTTGACTACATACGCATAGGTAGGACTTAGGAGGAATGGGATGCCTTTTTATGGGAGGTCTCTTGTAGAAATATGATAAGAAGGCAACCAAAATTCATTTTAGTATTAAAAAAATTTCTCTCCCCATTATTATTTTAAGGAGTTGGATTTTGGGTGTCAATGCTTGACTCTTATTGATGATCCTATAAAATAAGTATAGATGTATCTTATACTACTATTCTTCAGGAGGAGCGCTACACACCACTACATACAATCAAATGTAGATTGTGCATGATAAAATTATTGTGCATCGTATAATTGATTTGATTTATTTATTGTTATTGTCGTTTTATATGTTATTTATATTTTTATTTGATTTTTTTAGTATTATCTCTAAAACTTTTACTTCAAATTTTTTAATGTTATGCATGTGCTTTGATATTTGTAACTGACTTTTTCGTTTTAATATTGTATCTATTAATTGTACATACTACCATTTACATTTATAAATAAAATGTATCAATGAACTATCGTATCTTATAATTTTTGTTCTATTTTTTGTATAATAATAAATATATAATTTTTAAAGACACTGAGGCGTATGAAGAAACGAGTTAAATATGATATAAAAATCTTGCATGGTATCATAATACAATATAATTCAGGAGCAATGTGTCCCTGTGGACAATGCATTGGTCCCATATGGGATTATTGCATCTTGGACGGAGATGCATTACTCTAAGAGGCACAATGTGTCTACTGTGGGGACGTTTTAGCCAAAAAATGTGACATTTGGGTAGTATTCTCACAAACATGACAACATTTTTATCAAAAAAAAACAATTTCAGAATTTTGGCTTTTAAATTCATAATAAATATTTTTGTCAATTGTATTTCAAATTTATTTGAGTTGTTTCTTTTATGAATGTCTTTATCAATAATAAAAGAGAATATTCTTAAATAGGTGGGACAATTAAATTCATATATAATAAATATAGATTGATATATCTTACAATTAGGAAAATTGAAATAGGTAATGCTACAAAAAAAATTCTAGTTAACTATCACAAATTTAATTACATTTCTTGTAGGCGGTATTTTATGTTAGTTATTATATCTGTAATAGTTAAATGGATTGTTGATGTGTGCAAAAATGGTCACTATTTGGATCTGTAATTTGATTGTTTTCTTTATCATTTGCGCTTAATCGAATATATTTTCAAACATATTTCACCAAATTAATATAAAATCAGTATGCATCAATTCTTATATTTTCACATGTATTTTACACATATTTTAATTATTATAATAATTATTTGGTTTAATTCATTATTTATTTATTATAGATAGTTATTATTTACTGGAGCAAAGTCGATACCACCGAATGCAACTTGGTGATACCGGCATGGAATCAAAATATAAAAAATATTATTGTTCTAGATCAAAAAGAAATAGGACTTTTATTGCAAAAAGTTAGTGGTAACGACTTCCAAGTCGGTAGCACCGACGTTGACTCTGACGGCCTAGATTGTATGTGTTAAATCCAACACATATTGTTATAGAAAATAACATTTAGGATTTCTCTCAATCTAAACATGTAGGACGTCTATAAAAGACACCATCAGAATGACATCATCTAGATCTATTGCATGGGGACGACATGAACGGCGAAAGGAGGGAGAAAAGTAAAGGAATCCTACCCAACAGACCTTAGAGACATTTTGGCGACGTAAACAATGATAAATCTTCTTCATATTCTTTGAACCCCTTCTGTAGTCTTTTCCCCAATTTATAGTATCTCGAAATCGTATTTTACATTGAAAACCAAGTAATCTATTTTCAGCTAAAAACTTTTTCCTAGGAACTGGGATTAACTCGACATATTATTGTGATTGAATTAATGAATTTATAATGTGATTTTATTATGATAAACTTGAAGTGATGATCTCGATATTGATTTGTTTATGTTCCTAAACTGCTACGGGAGTGAGGTTTGGCTTAATTTAGGTAGTTCATTATATGCTAGCTATAGATCTCTAGTTCAGAATTATAAAATAGTTTATTGTAAATAAAAAACTCGAATTGCAATGTCTGTAGTGATGAAATTGTATGTTCTGGGGAATCCTCAAACTGTTCTTCTTAGCTGATTGATCTTAATTAGTAGTAGTCTTTAATCTCACAACTCCCCATGTTCGATGACTCAGGAATAATAATCCCATATTACTTTGACACATACACTAGCGTATTACAAGCACGTTGTATGTGTGTCAATTGCTTCCACTTAACTCCATTAATATTGGTTTAGCTTATATTAATTGTATCTTTGGTATATCATATCTTGAGACAAGGCTATATATATATATATATATATATATATATATATATATATATATATATATATATATATATATATATATATGACTCCATGTAATCCTCATGATTCATAATAAGAATTCATTTTCAAATGGCATCAATAGAAATTCTTTAACCCTCGAGATTTCAAGAGGAATAGCCACATGCCCCCCTCTCTTTGCCACCCCTCTTCATCGTCTTCTTCTTATTTTTATCTCTCTCTTCCCACCCCCTCTACCCGCCATTCCCACGCACTGACGTTCACCACTACCTATGAGTTGAGAAGCTAGAAATAGTTTGGTAGCATGTCGCCAAGCCATTGTTGACTGTTAGGCGGTTGACAAGGTAGGAAATAGATGCCTTGCCTTTGGCTAGCATTGATTGTGAAAGTTCACCTCCTCTATTGCTCTCTTTCTCTCTCTCTCTCTTTGGGAGTTTTTGTAAAGATTCCCACTTTTTATTGTCACCCGATTAAGGGAAGACATAAAAATTCGAGGATCATTACCTAAATTTCTAGAATCAAATTTAACAAATAATAAATAATAGTAAATAATTTCCAATTATTTGAAGATATATTGTTTACATTATTGTATAATGAGCTCCTCTAAAGAGTTACATGGATATTTCAACATGATAACTAATATGTAAAATGAGAAGAAATAATATGTAGCTAATCCTCCTTGACATATCTCTAATATCTTCAAGATTTCTTGATTCTTCATGTCTTCAAACTAATAGATGCAAGTTAACCTAAAACACAGACAAACAAAATATATCAGTGTATTTCTATATTGTATTTGTGGGGTACATACAAAAGTGTGTGTATAAGATAAAAACACATATTCTCAACCATCAAATAGATGCACATATAAACTTGTATCTTCATTAAGATAATGTAACCCATATTTGTCAAACCACCTTGGGTGCAATCACCTTTCTTTATCCATCACTGGACTTAGGTGAACTACCCCTTGGTAGGCCTAACCCTAGGTTCAGATCATCAGAGTTTACTTTATGTAATACTCAAATGGGCTTTATAGTTTGTGTGAAATAAATAAACATCCAACATGTCATTTTCACAAAACTTCGAGAAACCTTAGGAAACTTAGGAACTTGATTATGTGAGTATTCATAAGTGTAACCACGTACCTTATTGAAGAACCATGTAGTATAATCTTCAAATCCTTTATGTAATCCAATCATCAAATGCATTAAAGCAAACAAAGGCACATCCAATCAATCAGCGTGATATGTAATTGTATAAAACCCTAAAGTGTCACCATTCATTCGTAAAATGCTAAACAGAACTAACGAAGGCCTTAGACTAGGGTTTAGGCTTATATTAGGTTTAGGTGAGGAATATGGGTTCTTAACATGACTAATAAAGGTTATAAACCCTAATTGAGCATTAAATGAACTTTAATCATTATTGTCACCTGATTATTACATTATGACTCCATTAATTTGAATCATGAGGTAAAGGATCTAATTATCAAGATGTATCATCATTAGACACTAGTCATCTTCCTTAATGACTTAGAAAGTATACAAGATCATCATTATTAACTAAATACAGTTGAGATTTTAAAACATCATTATAATTCACAAATATAATTTTAGATCAAGAAATAACCATATTCAATGTACCTAACATATTATGTATAAGATAAAGGGTTTATATATGTTAATCACTTTATAATCAAGTAATAGCTATGCTTTTCAAACTAGAGACATTATTTCAACTGTGAAAGTATATTATTTAGATTCTAATCATTTTTTTGATTAGTTTAATATATAATATGACCATTATCAGAGTTATGGTCTAATTTCTACATTTATAGCAAGATAAATATCTAATGCACCAACCAGTGAGTGTCACATCAGTAAGAAACCTTTTTCTCTTATTTATATCTAGGGTTGGATAACAACTAGGGGTAAGGACCCGAATTCCCCTGTGAGTAGAATTCTCACACAGTCGAGGGACAGTTCGGTCAATCTGATCCTGATCTTCTTCCACCTCGCGAGAGGGACAAATGTCACAACAGAAGGTTCATCGACATGGTTGACTCCTCTCTAACAAGCATTACAAGACCAAAAGTAGGTCCCGACACCTGTGCTAGCCTTGGCCAAACCTATCAGGGCACTGGACATGGTTGACGATGGCCGTGGTCAGTATAATAGTGTCTAAGGTCTAAAGGATTAAAACTAAGTATGGAAGACACGACTAAGAGAAGGGATCTCACCTCAGTACCTTAGATGAGTGTCGCAGACCTTGGATGAGCACTCGAGGTCCTTGAGACATCTTTCATTCCATGGCATGCCATCTTCTCCAAGGTGACTATCATCCTACTGGCAGAACGTTGAGGTCACGTAGCACTGCTATGGATTTGTGCAAAGGTAGACGGAACCAAGAAAAATTTTGTGTTCATGATTTAGGGTGTCTAAGACCTTATATAGGCTTTAGGGTAAACCAAAACATCTGGAGCCAATTATAGGCTTGAGAAGATAAAGAAATTAATCTACTATAATACTCACAATAATGATGCTCTCAACCTTTGAATCTGGTCAGTTGGAACCACCTCAATGACTCGTGCTAGATAGGGTGATATATAGGGTGAGAGCGAGTCAATAAGTGATGGATATGTGGGTGAGAATGTTTGAGAAAGAAGATTCCTACAATCATCAAGGTTTTGTGGGAGACTTTAGGTGGGCAAGGTAACTCTCCACATGCGGTCCTACCCGAGATCTGAGATCTAGATTCATGGAGATAAGAATTCCCTTCCAAATATAATTTTCTTATAATTCAAAACCCAATATATGTAATTTATTATCTTGGTCGCGTGCTTAATCTGTTGATTATTAAATTTTTGGATAATGCTCACATCTCCTTTATCTTTCATTTGGCTAAACACCAAATCCAAGCTATCCATTTAATGAGATGAAACTTGGCCTCTAAGAAAAATCAAGATAATTAACAAATGAATTACCTAGGTCACATATTATCTTATAATCTTCTAGATTTTCTTTTTTTATATAATATCCCAATTATTTATTAATATGATGTCAAAAAACCTAAATTCTTATTTTATATCTCAAGGACCAATATATATAACCCCAATTATCTTAATCAGTCTTGTATTGGTCCCAAGGCCCATGACTTACATCATGGGACATCAAAGGGGTCCATGAACTTAATTATAGCCTTTATCACGAAGCCTTCACTTTGATTATCATAACATATCACTTGGATCCTCATACTAATATATTTTCTCAACCTTACATTATTTACTTGAATTGAAGATCAATGTAGACCTAGGACCTACATTAATTAATCATTGTATTATATCCTCTTTATTACTCTACTTTGGTTGTCACCTCATGTCAATTGAATTAAATATGAAATTCCCAAATTTTAAGGAAATTACATTCACCCCTCCTTGAAAGAAATTTTGTTCCCAAAATATAAATATATTCAGGTTAAGGTGAATGATAACTCATATTAGATACCACATTAGGGCTAGAAACCTTTCTTGGGTATGTTTTAGGTAGATTATCCTTGATATCACAAATTTTCAATTACTGAGGTTGGAATCTGAATTCAATCTAAAGGCATTTCCACATCCTCATTCATTACATGATTTTATCAATTGGTGATTACACTTTCACCTTGGTCTCAACATGATAAGTATTATGGGTTGATATTCATGAGTTGATGAGGTAAGACCTCCAAATCCTAAATCATGTCATAAATTCAACTTAGGGTGTCCATTCTTACATGTCGATTTCTTGTATCACATGTGATTACCCAAACTATCACACTAAGAATAAGGTGAAATAAACATTTGGCTACAGTCCAAATACAAATTTTATCCTATTTCGTGTGTATAGATATTGTATCCACAAATTTATCTTAGAATTTTCAAATTTTCATGTTGAGTCATCCTAAAAAATGACTTTACACCATGAACATATTTTCATTCCACAAATATTCCTTAAATCTCATGAGCTCATGGACAGTGCTTTTATCAACTCTTGAGCTTATGCATAACTTCTATTTCAAACATTATTACATAATTTCTTATAGTTACTTACATCTACAAGTCATGTATCATGATCCTTAGTCATCCCCTTAAGGTTTCTAGGGGTATAGGTACCTTTAGAGTGATCTTCCTCCGAACATAAGGGCCTCATGTACATTCTTGACCTCTCGGGCCTTATACATTTATGGATTTCCATTTCCACTTGACCCCTTGGGCCTTAGGTGCACATGGAGTGGCTAGCTCCTTACTCTATGGACCTTGTGTGCATGTGGATGGCAATCTCTGGTCCCTTGGGCCTTATATACTTAGGAAATGATCAAATCCTAACCCCTTGGGTTTTACGTGCCTTTGAGCATCCCTACTTGACCCTATGGTTGATTTAGGCATCTACCCTACATAGGGTTTATTGAGATTTTATCACTATATTTCGTTTCTTCATTACTTACACCACTACAACAAACATAATCATTAGTGGCATTTGATGAATGTTGGTAGAAAAATATAAATGGAATTAAAAGTATTTAGTGGCATTTGTTGACACTTAAAAAAATGCCATTATAAAATGAATTGCATAGGAGCTAGGCAATAACTGCCTCCTAATCTAAGATCTCATCTATGGAATTGGTATTTACAAGTTTGGAAGGAAACATCATTATGTATGATAGGGGACATTGATAAGTAGAGGAAAAAGATGTGACTCATCTAAAGATCAACTACGAAATCATAAACAAACTGCTTCACTATAGATTGTTTGATTGGTCCTGAGTTCTAGTACAAAAAGTTTTATCTCCTATAATAATTTTAAAATTGCACATCATCTTCTATTGGGTTCCCTTATTTAGAATTATATTTACACTTAGATGTTCAATGCTATAATAAAATGGTCTTATTTTTCTCATTTCTGTGTGGTGATTATTTCTAGTTAAAAAGTATGCGTCAAATGTTTCTTTCCTAGGTTCTTTCTTTATTTTATAACATGAAGGCATTTGTTTCGGAACAACATATACATAACAGTTTGTATAACAAACATGTCCTTGTGATGTTGGTATGATATTAACACACTTATAAGCCAAAAATTACTAAAAATTGATTTGGTGTTTTCTATATGTGATGTAGGTTAGAAGAGTCAAAGAATATGGTTTGACAAAAGGTGAATTAACTCACTACATGGATGCTCTTATGTAAGACTATGAATAGTTAGCTTCTATGATTGATGGTGTTCCTTCTTTTGATAACTTGGACTTCATAATGGATAGTGATGCACTTGGTCAAATCATGGATCAGAGGCAATGAAATGACAATTTGCTTATTGTTTATGAAACAATTGATCTTGAGGAAGTAATTTTAGATGACTTCATTCCTAAGGATCTAAGGTTTGTTCTTTTATTCATTTATCTTATATTATGGGCAATGATATTAGTTTGCCAATTATCTATTTTCTTTATCAAGCATGCAAGTTGTTTTCTTATCTACCATCAAATGCTTATCATTGCACTATCATATCCTTATCATTGCACTGTCACATTTAGGAAAAAAATGTGTGTTCATACACATCAAGATTTATCCACAATCAGATCCTAATCATTTTCTTGAACAATATTTCGTTCATGCATATTGCTGGATTGTTTGGATTAATGTGTACTTGTCAAAGTTTGACGCCTTGAATTTATTGACCACCATCATATCATCAAAACATTTTGTAATTATACTCCCCTCCCATTAGATTTTCTTATTTTGGTTCTCAAGTTGAACTGTGTCATTGCAATTTGATCACCTGTTTGCTCTTGACCAAAACTGATATTGATTTTGCTTACCTGAATCTTGTAGGTGCAATTACATGAGTTATGGGGTAGATAAAATGATGTTTGGGTTGCATATCCTCATATTTGTATTGTGTCTATTTTACATGATCATGCTGGTATGTATTAGTCATTAAAGTGGCCATTGTTCTATATTATATCTTAATGATATCAATGTGCATTAGTCTTTTAGGAGTTTGAAGTGTATCTAAAATTTGAAGTTTATGGCAACCGATTTGCTATAATATGTTCAAATTGTATTCACTTTTTTATTTGTATGGTATATGCCTTTTGGGTATTTGGGATATCTAAGATCATGAGCATCAAAATAGGGATGAGCTCCTAGCTTCAGTTTGCTTCTTAAGGAGGTACATTTCCTCATTCTTATTTTTCTCTTCCCTCATTTCTTATGGTTTTCATTTTCTATTTGAAATCTAGTATCATATTTCAGCTAGAATTTCAACCAAATCTTGGTTGAATCACATATTGACCTGCTTATGCATGATACTCTTATTTCATTTGGTTCTTGTTCTATTTTATAAAATCGATTCTTAAACACATAGATACATTGCTCCAAAACTCCAAGGATGACCTAGTGAAGGAAGTTGTCCATTTAACCACGCATGTTATCATCATGAACCTTCTTGGTTAGATTGGAAACAAATTTGCACTAGTCTTGGACGAGTGTCAAGTTCACGAGATCCTCACCTAGATTGAAAGGTATTTTTGTAAGGAGCTTGAGAAGAAGTCAAACTTAGTGTAAAATGGTGATATAGGATTTGTGAGGATGATTCCCACCAAGACCGAGCTCTTGATATGCCTTTTCATTATATCAAGAAAGATGGTCAATGAATGTAGAAACTATTGTACTTAGCTAAATGTTGTATTAAAGAGTGTCTCATGTGTGTTGTATTTTATAAAAGGGGAAAGTTAAAATGTCCTCTCCATGTAATTTGCATTTGAATATATGTATAAAAAATGATAACAAAATCTATACTTTTGAAAGAATGAGTTCAAATCAGATGTGATATTCAGAGATATTGGTAATAAAACATAAATAAAATCATTCAAAGAGATGCAAATTCCATCATGTATAACAATTATGCCATTATATAGTGGTATTTTATAGGCCATTATACACAAAAAGAACAATTTCAAACAACATCCTAATATAATATAGTGGAATTTGCATAAAAGCCACTTGATGTTATAGTGGCATTTTGTATAAAAGCCAATTGATGTTATAGTGGCATTTATTGAAAGTCATTAAAAACAAACATGTATCTGCATTTACAACTTATTCCATTATCTCTCTTGTAGCATTGGTACTACAAATTATGAGTTTGTGGTTATGTCGTTTGGGATAACCAATGCACTGACAACATTCATGGACTTGATGAACAGGATGTTCTAGCCTTACCTTGATCAGTTTGTAGTGGTGTTCATAGATGACATCTTGATATACTCCAGAGACAGATAGCAGCATGAACAACACCTACAACAGGCATTGACCTCATTGAGATAGCATAAGTTGTACGCCAAGTTCAGCAAATGTGAGTTTTGTCTAGGGGAGGTGTCTTTTCTTGGGAACATGATATCTATGGAAGGAGTTTGTGTAGATCCCAAGAAGTTTCAATCTATGTTGGAGTGGGAGCAACCAAAGACGTTGACAGAGGTTCACAATTTCCTTGTCTTAGCAAGCTATTACAGGAGGTTCATCAAGAATTTTAGTGCAGTAGCATTACCCCTAATGAAGCTAACAAGGAAAGGTGTGTTGTTTGTCTAGGATAACAAGTGTTAGCATTCCTTCCAACTCTTGAAGGAGAAGATGACCAGTGCACCAGTGCTAGTGTTTCTAGAAAAAGGGAAAGGTTATATAATTTTCTATGATACTTCGAAGAACAAGTTGGGTTGTGTGTTGATGCAAGATAAGAACATGATTTCTTTTGCTTTGTGACAACTTACAAAACATGAGGAGAGATACCCTATGCATGATCTAGAGCTTATAGTTGTGGTCCATGTTTTGAAGATATGGAGTCACTGCCTTTATGGTGAGAAGTGTCAAATAGTCACTGACCATAAGAAGCTACAATACATATTCTCAAAGCAGGAGTTGAAGATGAGGTAGATACACTGGATGGAGCTGATCAAGGACTATGATTGCACCATAGACTACCATCCAAGGAAGGCAAACATGGTGGCTATTGATTTGATCAGAAAGTCTTCCTTGTCATAATGTGTGGATAAGGCACAATTGTGTTCTTTGGTGTGCCATAAAAGAGACATGTTGGTCTTCTTATGTTAGATGAATGTTAAGTTGGAGATATCCTTGTTAGCAGAACTGTTGGCATAGTTACAAGTGAAACCTACATTAAGGTAAAATATTAGAGATACTCAGTGTGATGATACTATGATACAACAAATCTGAGAATAATTTTGCATCAAGAAGCATGATGGCTTCCACAAGTCATAGGATAGGATGGTATGTTACAGTTGAGCAGTGATTCTTGATGTTGATGTTTTAAGAAAGTTGGTTCTGGAAGAGGCTCACTCTTTATTGTACGATATGCATCCAGGTACCACCAATATGTACTACAATATGAAAGATTTGTATTGGTGGCCTAGCTTGAAGTGAGACGTAGCTGAGTTTGTGGCTATGTGCATAGTGTGTCAGTAGGTTAAAGTAGAACATCAAAAACCTATAAGGACTTTACAACCATTGCCTATACCACAATGGAAATGGGATCATATCACATTGTACTTTTTGGTTGGACTTCCTAGGACAACCAAAGTCTGTGATTCCATATGGATAATTGTTGATAGGTTGACTATGTCAGTACATTTCCTTCCTGTAAAGACAACGTACACACCTAAGAAGTTGGTAGAGATCTATGATGATGAGATAGTCTATTTCCACAGTATCCCAGCTTCGATAGTGTCTGACAGGGGTCTTTAGTTTACCAGTTGGGAGCGTCTACACACAACAATGGGTATGCAATTGAGGTTCAACACAACGTTCCACCCATAGAAAGATGGCCAATCTGAGAGGATTATACATACCTTGGAGGATTTGTTGAGATATTGTCTCTTGCAATTTTGGGTAGTTGGGATGGACATCTCAGTTTGTTCGAAATGGAACCGTACGAGGCTTTGTATGGGAAACATTGTAGATCTCCATTGTGTTGGTATGAGACCAGTGAATATCATCTTTTGGGTCCTGAGCTTGTGCAATAGATGACATAGAAGATAATGATGATCCAATAATAGTTGAAAACAAACCATGATAGGCAGAAGTCTTATGTTGATAACTATCCTAGGCCCTTGGAGTTCCAAGTGGGAGTCAAGGAATATCTCAAAGTCTCTCCTTAGAAAGGCATGTTGAGGTTTGGGAGGAAGGGTAATTTGGCTCCCAGGTTTATGGGACCTTACCCTATGGTGGCACATGTTGGGAAGGTAGCTTATAGGTTGGAGTTTTCACCTGAGTTGCACAGGTTGCATCTGGTGTTCCATGTTTTGATGCTGAGGAAGTGTCACCCCAACACTGAGTTGGTTTTGCAACCTGTGGAGCTTGAGCTAGATGAGAACATGTCATATGTGGAAGGTCATGTGTTGATCCTTGATAGGATGGTGAAGAAGTTGAAGAAGAAGGATATCATGTTGGTTAATATTTTGTGGCATAAACATGGTATTGAGGAATCTATGTGGGAGATTGCGGAAAAGATGTGTATGAAGTATCCATTTCTTTTCACGTAGGATTTTGGGGGCAAAATCCTTGTTAGGGGTTTATGGCTGTAAGACCCCTGACCTAGCTTATTACTTGATCTTTCTTGTCTAGATTAACAAGATGCTCAAACCTTAATATAATCATGTGATGAGCTTTAATAACATGTAACATGTTTATGTTTTCAATTTGGTCATATTTGGATGATGTTTGAGCTGGTTTTGCTACATGTATGCTTATTTTGGACCAAATTGAAATTTATCCATGTTGAGGGTTTATCTTGTAATTTGTTACATGTTGGATGTGCCTCACATGTTTTAGCATCATGAGAGATAGTATGATCTTGGTGGGTGCCTTGTTGTGCCATGTTTTGATGAGGAGAGAAGTGGTGACATCTTCAGTGTTGTTTCTAGGGTTTGCTTAGATGACCTACTATGGTGTTGATCAAATGTTGACTATTTGAGTTCTTGATTTTCTTCGACCACCCTTGTTGTTTCCTTTTCCTAACCTCTATGGTTGAAGAGTCTTTAGTGGTGGTGATGTCCCTTCAATCGAAGATATTTTCATTCTCTTTGGTCAGAGAGGAATCCTAGGGTTTCATGTGTTTGGTCGTTGGTTTCTCTTCGACCATGAGCCTTTGTAGTCATGTTTCCCTTGACCAATGGTCATCTAGAACAACGTGAGATCATTGATCCTTCTATTTTTCATGAGCTTAGTGGCTTTGATGGTTGATCTTATATGGACAACTGGCACCTATGTTCATGACACCTGATCCCTTTCACCTCTCTCTACCCTTGAGTATATCTACCTCTTTTTACCCATGCATATGATCCTTTTGCTCTCTCTTTTCCTCTCTCATCTTTGGAGCTCATCCTTAGAGATTTGGTGGCCAGTCATCTTGCATGTGGTGATGTTGGGTTGGAGCATCTTCTCTTGTTGATTTATTGGTGATCTTTGATCCTTGGTAAGTGAACCATCCTCTTGATTTCATTTCCTTGTAAACGCCTACCTCTTTATCCTCTTCGCCTAACCCATGGTTATCCATGGTGGTCTTTTGAGAAACTTCTCTCCATAGAGGTCAAATCCATGATCTTCCATGGTATTACCTAAGTGGGATGAAGATCTTCTCCTTATTCCTTTCTTTCTCAACCTAGGGTTTTGGATCTCTCTTCCTTGACCTTTAACTTAGTATTTTCTTCTCTTTTGAGGTTGTGACTAGCTTGGTCATGGAGGTGATCAAATCTTGGTCTTCTCTCTTCTTTGGATCTCTTTTCTTGGAGTTTGTTTCATCATAAGTAGGCGGGTGTTATAACTCTCTCATGTACTATGATTGCACTTTAATTCGACATGCAAAACTTTTTCCTAAAACATGATCACATGTTGTAGATGATGATATATTGTTTAGAGTTTGAGTTCCTATAATTATCTTGCAAGAATTTTCTCCTTTACCTAACCCTAATTCTTATACCCAAATTGCTAGTTTCCTATGCATATGTTTTACGTTGGTTTCTCATCTTACTAAGGTTTTGTTTTCCTTTGTTATAGTGTAGATTTCGGGATGCATGTGATGGTTTGGATGGTGGATCTTCCCTCATGATAATGGTTTGGTTACCCCTATATTTTGGTGATTGGATTTCTAGGGTTTTACATGGTGATTGCCTTGATTCATCTCTCTCTTGAGATTTCAATTTCTTATTGGTTATCCACCTATTTTGATCATGCTTTAATAGTATTTTTCCCTTTAAGATGCTCTTCATGCTATTTTCTAAGTAGTTGAAGGATGGGTAGTGGTTGATGTTCATTGAGATGGGTTTCCTTGGTTTGGTTGCTTGGTTTACCCTTGATCTTCGAATGATGAGTGTGGGTGTCATGTTCTTTGATCGGTGATATGGTCTTCGACCTAGTTCCCTTCGACCCAAGGTTCTTCTTTGGTTGATGAAGTGTGTAGTGATTCTCTTTGGTTGCATGGGTTGATCATATGGTATTCGACCATGGAAGCAGTATTTCTTTAGTCGAAGACATGTGATGTATTCTTTGCAGTCGCAGAGCTTTGCATTTGTCTTTGACCTTGATGGTTTGTGTTCCCTTTGGTTGGATAAAGGGACTGGCTCTGAGTTCTCTTTGACTGACGAGATGCTATGACATGTGTTTTCTTGGTATGTTTGACCTAATAGTGGTGGTGGTTGACAACATAAGATGTTTCAAGAATATGGGGAAATATGGTGATTAGGATGTTTGCATAATTCCTGATCTAGAAACCCTAATTGGATACATATAAGTACATTCTAACCCTAATTATTAGCACATGATGTAATGCTTACCTATTTTGAAGTGGCTAGCATGAAATAAACTATCCTTTCTCTATCCGACTTGTGTAACCCTAACCTTATAGGTGGAATATACATCATAGTTTGTGAATTCTATGATATCTCATATATAATATAGGGTGATGATTATGAGCCTTTATTAGGCATGATCAGATAATGATGTTGTGCAAGAACTATATAATGTGGGTCTTATGACCCGGCAACGTCTTTGTGCCTAGTTTGAGGTGATATCCTCTAGTGATGTGGTGATGGATTACTATACCCTAGAGATGTGATAATGTTGATGGCCTTGTATGGAAGTGGTATCAACTGTCGATGTGAAAAGTTTATGCCTCGTGCATTCTATATCTTCTGGAGTTGTATCATGAAAGATCAAGAGGGGGTGAATAGAGATTTTTTATAACTTTAAAATTTAATTAAAACACTCAAAAAAGGAGGAGGAAATAAGGAAGATACTTCAGTTTAGAGTGGTTCCAACCTTTGAATCAAAGGTTGTCAGTCCAAAACCCAATTGTTTCCAATTGGGATTTTGAAAGTGATTTATTTTATTACTCGCAAGGATGTTACATAAAATACAATCACCTTCCACTCAAAGTAGCCTTCACCTTGAAGTAGCCTCAACCCCATTGAAGCTGCCTTCTTGAAGTGACCATGAGCAATCCTTGGAGAAACCTTCACCACCTAGAAGTAACTCCACCACCTTGAGATAGCCTACACATAGAAGTAGCTCCAACCTCCTTTGAAGCAAACTTCTTAAAGTAACCTCAAGTACTTCTTGGAGAAGCCTTCACTTTTTTGAACTAGCACCAAGAAACCTCCTTTCAACAACCTCCAACCCTAGGAGTAGTCAAGGAGAACAAAGTACAATATAGAAGAAATAGATTGGAAGAAAGAAAATACTTATCCAGTGAAGTACAACTCTTTGATCCAATATCAAGCATTTAGATCTCCTATCCACTTAAGATGGACGTGTCTATATGTAGTGGGTAGGAGATTGTAACTATAGGATACAACTCTAGAGCACAAGGAAGAAGATGGTATGGGAATTCTAGCTTTGTTGCTCTCAATAGTGAATGCTCAAGTGTAGCTTGTGTGCTTTAGGTGTCCTAAGGCCTCTCCTATTTATAGAAAAGGCTTGCATGTGTCTAGGGACGTTATAGGGAGTGCTTAGAGTGTTCTTAGTGCTTAACTAGCGGTTAGGTGTACATTAGTAGGCTAGCAATTTCTAATTTGTTTGTTCTTGAAAAGAATAATCCAGAACCCTGCTCGGTCGATAAGTTTTTCAACTGAATAATGTCTCAATCAAGAATTTCTTCTACTGAGCCTGGATTTAAGGAAAAAGTTATGCAACATCTATTTTCAACTCCCAACTAACAACAACTCAGTCTAATGGTCGCAAGCATTAGACTGAAGCTTACTCGGTCGAGATTATTTTTGACCGAAAATGGTTTTAGAGCATAATTATGTAAGTTGTTGAATAGTGCTCACAATTTCATCTTAGGTGGTTCTCGGTCAACAAAAACTTCGAACGAGTGTGTCTCAGTTGACTAGTTTTTTTACTGAGGGTGTCCCTATTTTAAACTTTTGAATCACCTACTAAGTGTGTGTTTCAATGAGTGATGGTGGCTCTAACTCTGGGGAAACCTATCTAAGGGTTATAAGTGGGTAGGAAAGATATAACACTTGATTTACATGATGTCTAAGTACTCATTCATTATATTTTTGTACAAGTGTCTACATTTGAGTACAATCATAAAAACATAAACAATTGAGTGCATTTGATCTTCAATTTGTGTTGATCTTTAATTATCCACTTAGTCTGATCTCCTTATTTCCTTAAACCCTAAAATATTCAAGTAGCACGTTAGATCCACAAGAATGAAATGTTTTTCATCATTAAAACAAATGTCCAATTTAACTAACAATCTTCTCCTTCTTGAAGATAACAAACATTCCTAAAATATAAGAAAAATATTTGAAATGAAATGAGATTCATACCTATGATGTACCTTAGGTGAATATAATCATTTGAACTCATAAAATGTGTGCTAATATACCTAAAGAGATATGGAACATGATATCCATCTCTTACGGTGATGTAGCACCAATTAATGTCAAGCCAAGGGATCATTAAAACTAATGATAAAAATTTAATTTATTTTGATTTATTTTATTCCCCCCTTTTGTCATTTCAAAAAGATAATCATACGTGTAACTCAATAAGACTACCCCTTAATTGATTACTCCCCATTAATTGTTTACTTCAAAAGGAATGTCAAATTTAGCGACAATTCAAAAACCTTGATTAATTTATCAACCATTTACACGGGATGTTAAGCCCTGAAATGGTATGAGATTCCTTTAGGCTCATGGTGGGATCAATGAATGTATTTATATATTAATTTCTCAACCATTTACAAGGGATGTTAAGCCCTGAAATGATATGAGATTCCTTTAGACTCATAGTAAAATCAATAAATTATCTCTAACCAATATATGATGGATGTTAAGCCCAAATTTGTGTAGAAAATCCAATTAAGAGCAAGATTAAAAAATATATACATTATATCCAAGATTTGTGTGAGCTTCCCCTTAATCTCATAACAAAAGTGAGCTTAAAAATACTAAGATATTTCAGATCATAACCATCTTTAAAATCATAAGACTATGAGTCAATTTTGTTAAGCAATCTTGTTTCTTGTACTATCTTAAAAATGTCTCTTATTCTAAGTATTTAACATGGTGAGAAAATTACAAATTAAATATACCAATCTTGGGTGGAAGTAAATGATTTGATTTACAAATAACCATTTTTGTCAGGCTTATTTTTGGTCATCCATGACTTTGACCAGGGTTCCCCTCGGTCGAACTCCTTTTCGGATGAGAGGTATTTATGTAGATTTCCATGTAATGCATATTTATCTAGAATGAACCAAGATATAATATATTATTGACATAAGTGATCAGTCAACTTCTTTTTGTATGCATACTCAATCTTGTTGCAAGTCATAGATTTCTTCTTTAATGATCCTTTTATTTTTACATACATTTGAAGAGTTTGATGTCCTTATGACCTCAAGTCTTACCCATTAATGCAGAAGTCATATCAAAGTATATTTCTTTTCACTACATCCTAGCTTTATTTATTTCATCATGCCCATTTAGTTCCAATTCAATGTTTGCTTTTAGGTCTAGGAATTGAAACTTATGCATTACTTAAGCTCATATAGAAATTGTCCAATAATCAACTCCTTTTAGGATATGATTAAGTCTTGTTGTGTATAATTATTATTTATTCTTCAAATCTCTTAGACGTAAATTTATAAATCTTAGATTCTTCATTTTCTTATTTCATAATAAAGTCTTTTTGTGACAAGATCAATTTTGTCTTTACCATCTTTTGTTAAGGATAGAATTCACATGGAGGCAAATAGATTAAATGAGTTCTTGTGAGAAAAAAATTTAGTTGAAAAGAAATCTAACTTTTGCTTGTCTAGAATACTCAAATTTCAGAATTATCACAATAAATTTAGGTAATGATTAAAAGAAATTTTCTTGTGTGAACAATCTTTTTATACCATGACTAATTTATTTTTGCAATTAATGTTCATAGTGTTAAGAATTTAAAATTTTCCTTTATCAACAACTTTGAGCTTTCTCTATGAATCATAACCATTGTTATAGCACTTATGATGTAGCTGTTTGACACATAGCACATTAAAATTTGTACCAACATCACTTATGCCAATAGTTTTACCTTTGAAATTTTCTTCACTTGTGAATAATAATTTTACCTTTTCGCCAAGTGCATGAAAATCTTCTTGTTTCATGTGCCTTTTAGAGTAGCTTTAAGCTTTAATAGAACATCCAAACTTGCAAAGTATGGAAGTTTTGGTCCCATATAGTGGTCCATTTGGTTAGGAACATTACTATAAATATTTTATAACTTCAACTATTTGGAACAATTCAATATGAAGAATTTAGTACAAATTTGGGTCACCAAATTTAATTGCAATCGAATATTTTTATTTTTAATAATAAGTTCTGACAGAACTATCTTTGGTCAGACATTTCTTTGACTGGAAGAATTTTTAGTCGAGCTATTTGTCGACCGAAAAGATTTTTTAGTAAAACAATGTTGACATAACTACCTTCGGTCGATCTTTTCTTTGAGCGGAAGAGTTTTCAGTCAAGCATTTTGTCGACTGAGATGAATATCTATGCACTTTCAGTAAATTCAACATTTCTCACATATCATCCCATTATTTTTGGATAACATAATTAAGCAATCAGAATATTGAAGATATACAAGTTCAAGCTTAATTTAGTTAACGTCAAAAAAAAATCTTAATTTAGTTGAGACAAGACATTATATATTCCAAGGTGAAGTTTAGGTCAAATATCAACTAATATGTCCAACATTTCTAAGTTGGGGGTTTTGGAACCCAAACCAAGTCAATATTTTTTTTCTTGTATGGGAAAGAGAATGAATAATGTCCAAGATATAAACAGTAATGACAACAAATAGAATCAATTTCATTTATCTTCTTAGCTAGATTGTCTTTAGGCACATACATGACCTTGGTTTTGGTTTTTTGTGTTTTTCTAGTTCTAGGCTTTTGGTAGGATTTCTCTTTAGGTACATATCCTAGTCCTCTCCTCTAATTGACCAGCTAAGTTTTCTAGGATTTTATCAAGAATGTCATTGTTTTTCAAGCTACTAATATTTTTTTTTGCAACTTAGCAATTTTATCCATTTTCCTTTAATATCTAACTTTGGTTGATCTAAATTAGATAACAAACTATCTCTTTCTTTGATAATAACATCATAATCCAAATGAGTACATAGAATAGAATGAGTTGGAAGAGCATACATTTTAGCAAGTAAATTAACCTTTTCTTGACAAAGAAAATTATTGTTGGTTTCTAGAGCAAGAAACTTTATATTGTAATCATTAATATATGCTTTTACATTAGCTATTTTTGACATACAACTTTCTTTTTCAAGGTACGATCAATCAATTTAGCCTACAAATCTTCATTAGCTTTGTAAGACATTTTAATTTCCTTTTACAATCAACATATGTATCATGTAATTCTTCAATACTAGTGACTAACTCTTCTTTAGATAAATCAAGAAGACTTACCTCATTTTCTTCTTCATTGGTTGTTGTAATGAAATGACCTACATTGTCTTCTTTTGTCACGAGACATTCTACTTCTTCTTCACTCTTGCGATAGTCGCTTTAGTCATCCCAAGCTACTTTGTAGGCCTTATATTTCTTCTTGAGAGAAGATTTCTTACCCTTCTTGACTTTGGGAGAATCATTTTTTAAATGTCCCTTCTTGCCACATTCAAAGCACATAAGGGGAATAAGAGAAAGAAACACAAGGATTTTTGTTAGATTAAAATCTTCTATATTGCTTACCATTTACAATGTGTGCCTCCTCTTCACTATCTTCTTCACTTGTTTCATTACATTCTTTGGTTGCTGCCTTAAAAGCAATGTCCTTCATTTTCTCCTTCTTGTGTTCAACTACCAATCTTTCTTCTTCTTCAAGAGTGACCTCATGAATTTCTAAATTTCCAATGAGCTGCTCCATCCTAAATGTGGAGAGATCATTGGCTTCTTCAATGGTGGTCACGTTTGGCTTGTATTTTAGAGGAAAAGATCTAAGGATTTAGACACCATATTTTTTTCACTTATATATTTTCCCAATGCACTTAAGTTGTTAACAATGGAAGAAAATCTTGCATACATCTCACTGATAGATTCATTAGATTGCATCCAAAATTGTTCAAATTTTTGTTTAAGCATATTAATTTTGGTATTTTTAACTTGGATAGTACCTTCATGTGTTATAGATAGTTTATCACATATATCAGAAGCTGTATCACATAAAGATATTCTATTAAATTCACTTACTAAAATAGAACAATATAAAATGCTTACCTCCTTTGTAGTTAGTCGAACTTGTTTTATCGTATTTGGATCCCATGTTGCATATTCCATCGTGAGAAGTACATAGGGTGTAGATACCATCCTCCAAAGGTCCAATATAATCCCTCAAAAGTAAAATTGCATCCTTCTCTTCCAATAAGTGTAGTTGCTTCCATCAAAACGTGGTGACTGGCTTACATAGGTTCCTTCAAGGTTGAGGTTGTGTAGTACACCGTCCCCCATTCTTCAAGACCTATTACGGCTCCGTGAAGACCTGCTCTGATAACAATTGAAACATCTAGAGGGGTGTGAATATAGATATTTGATAACTATAAAATTTAATTAAAACACTCAACCAAAGAAAAAGGAGGAAACAAGGAAGACACTTCGGTTTGGAGTGGTTCCAACCTTTGAATCAAACTTTGTCAGTCCACTACCCAATTATTACCAATTGGGATTTTAAAAGTGATTTATTTTAATACCTCACAAGGATGTTACATAAAATACAATCACCTTTCACTCTAAGTAGCCTTCACCTTGAAGTAGCCTCAACCCCCTTGAAGCAGCCTTCTTGAAGTAACCACGAGCAGAGAAGCCTTCACCACTGAGAAGTAGCTCCACCACCTTGAGATAACCTTCACCTAGAAGTAGCTCCAACCTCCTTTGAAGTATCCTTCTGGAAGTATCCTCAAGTAGTCCTTGGAGTATCCTTCACTTTGTTGAAGTAGCACCAAGCAACCTCCTTTTAACAACCTTCAACCCTAGGAGTAGTCAAGGAGAACAAAGTACAATATAGAAGAAACAAATTGGAAGAAAGAAAATACTTATCCAACAAAGTACAACGCTTTGATCCTATATCAAGCATTTATATCTCCTATCCACTTAAAATGGACGTGTCTATATGTGGTGGCTAGGGGATTGTAATGATAAGACACAACTCTAGAGCACAACAAAGAAGATGGCAAGTGAATTCCTGCTTTGTTGCTCTCAATAGTGAATGATCAAGTGTAGCTTTTGTCTTTAGGTGTCCTTAGGCCTCTCCTATCTATAGGAATAGTTTGAAAGTGTCAAGGGACATTCTAGGGAGTGTATAGAGTGTTCAAAGTGCTTAACTAGTCGTAGGTGTACATTAGTTGGCTAGCAATTGCTAACTTTTTTGTGCTTGAAAAGAACCATCCATAACCCTATATGGTCGAAAAATTTGTCAACTGAACTATGTCTCGATCGAGAATTTCTTCGACCGAGCCTGGGTTTAAGGAAAACGTGTTGCAACGTCCATTTTCAATTTCCAACTACCAAGCACTTAGTCTAACGGTCACAAGCTTTAGAACGAAGATTACTTGGTCGAGATTATTTTCGACCGAAAACTATTTTAGAGCTCAATAGTGTAAGTTGTTGAACAATGCTCACAATTTCGATCGAGGTGGCTGATGGTCGAAAAAAACTTCGACTAAGTGTGTCTCAGTTGACAAGTTTTTTGACCAAGGGTGTCCCTATTTTAGACTTTTGAATCACCTACTAAGTGTGTGTTTCAATGAGTGATGGTGACTCTAACTTTGGGGAAACCTATCTAAGGGTTATAAGTGGCTAGGAAAGATATAATGCTTGATTTACATGATGTCTAAGTACTCATACATTATATTTTTGTACAAGTGTTTACATTTGAGTATAATCATGAAAACAAAAACAATTGAGCATATTTGATCTTTAGTTTGTGTTGATCTTCAATTATCCACATTGTCTGAACTTCTTATTTCCTTGAACCATTAATTACTCAAGTAGCACGTTAGATCCACAAGAATGAAATGTTTTTCATCATCAAAACAAAGAGCATGCTAATGTCCAATTTAGCCAACAATCTCCCCCTTTTTGAAGATGACAAACATTCCTAAAATATAAGCAAAATATTTGTCATGAAATGAGTTTCATACCTATGATATACATATGAATAGAATCTTTTGATCTCATCAAATGTGTGCTAATATACCTAAAGAGATATGGAACATGATATCCATTTCTTAAGGCAATGTAGCACCAATAAATGTCAACACAAGAAATCATTAAAACTAATGATAATATTTTACTTTATTTTGATTTATTTTATTTCTCCTCCTTTGTCATTTCAAAAAGATAATCATTCGTGTAAGTCAATAAGACCCCCCCCCTATTGTTTACTTCAAAAGGAATGTCAAATTTAGTCACAATTCAAAAACCTTGATTAATTTCTCAACCATTTGTAAGGGATGTTAAGCCCTAAAATGGTATGAGATTCCTTTAGGCTCACGGCGCGATCGATGAATGTATTTATATATTAATTTATAAACCATTTCCAAGGGATGTTAAGCCCTAAAATGATATGATATTCCTTTAGGTTCATATAAAAATCAATAAATGCATCTCTAACCAATATATAATGGACGTTAAGCCCAAATTGGTGTAGAGAATCCAATTAAGAGCAAGATCAAAAAATATATACATTATATCCTAGAATTTTGTGAACTTCCCCTTAATCTCATAACAAAAGTGAGCTTAAAAATACTAAGATATTTCTGATCATAACCAACTTTAAAATCATAAGAATATGAATCAATTTTGTTAAGCAATCTTGTTTCTTCTTAAAAATGTCTCTTATTCTAAGCATTTAACATCATGAGAAAATTAAATATTAAATATAACAATGTTGGGTGCAAGTAAATGATTTGATTTACAAATAAGAATTTTTGTGAGGCTTATTTTTGATCGACCATGACTTCGACCAGGGTGCCCCTCGATCGAACTCCTTTTTGGTCGACATGCATTTTTATAGATTACCAAGTAATGCAGCTTAACCTGGAATGAACCAAGATATAATACTTTATTGACATAAGTGACCAGTCACCTTCTTTTTGTATGCATATTCAATCCTATTTCAATTAATAGATTTTCTTTAATGATCCTTTTATTTTTCCATCCATTTGAAGAGCTATATGTCCTTATGACCTCAAGTCTTACCCATTAATGCATAAGTCATATCAAAGTCTATTTATTTTCAATATATCCTAGCTTTATTTATTTCGTCATGCCCATTTAGTTCCAATTGAATGTTTGGTTTTAGGACTAGGAGTTGACACTTATGCATTACTTAAGCTCATATAGAATTTTTCCGATAATGAACTCCTTTTAGGATATGATGAAGTCTTGTTGTGTATAATTATTATTTATTCTTCAATTGTCTTATATGTAGACTTATAAATCTTAGATTCTTCATTTTATTATTTCAAAATAAAGACTTTGTGTGACAATAACAATTTTGTCTTTACCATCTTTTGTTAAGGATAGAATTCACATGGAGCCAAATAGATTAAATGAGTTCTAATGAGCAAAAATTTTCATTGAAAAGAAATCTAACTTTTTCTTGTCTAGAATACACAAATTTTAGATATATGACAAAAGATTTCGGTAATATTTCAAAGAAATTTTCTTGTGTGAACAATCTTTTTATTCCATGAACAATTTATTTTTTCAATTAATGTCCATAGTGTTAAAAAGTTTATAATTTCCTTTATCAAAAAATTTTATGTTTTTCTATGAATCATAACCATTATTATAGCACTTATGATATAGTTCTTTGACACGTAGCACATTAAATTTTGTACCATGATCACTTATGACAAATGTTTTACCTTTGAAATTTTCTTCACATGTGAACAATAATTTTACCTTCTCCAAGTGTGTGAAAATCGTCTTATTTCATGTTCCTTTTAGAGTAGCTTTAAGCTTTAATAGAACATCCAAACCTACAAAGTATGAAAGTTTTGGTCCCATATAGTGGTCCATTTGGTTAGGAGCATTACTGACACAATTTTACTGTGTGTATAACGCAAGTGCACGCGTCAGAGTAATATAGGCCTTTGTGAGGCCCGAGTCGAGCACAGGGACACTGAATTGTCAGTAGACTACTTACTAACTACGTGCGATCAACTAGACCAATTAAAGGATTTTGAGAGTTGGTTGAAAAAGAAAATAAAAATAAAAGAAAAAAAACACAATTGATTAAATGTTTAGTTTAATCAATTAAAATGGGAATCTTTAGGATTACGGTTTCACCACAGGTTCTCGTTGTATTAATTTCTACATAGTTAACCTAATCTGTCTCTCATTCCGAGTAGTGGCCTGTATTTAGAATTGCTCACTTTTGTGATACAATTCACTACGTAAATGTAGGTCGGTTCCACGATAGTAGTAACATATACCCTAAACTAGGTGCATGAGGACCATACTCTGGGTTTCCACCATTAACCGTACATCACCTTGTTCAAAGGATTTATTAGTTAATGTGAATTTCGTCTATTTTCAACCATTAATTCTTCTTTCAAAGTATTTAAAGGCATGAAATTATCATTAGGGTGATCAATAATAATGATATAATGGAGAAAACGAAATCATACCACAGATTTAAGAGAAAAATTATGAAATACTATGGTAAAAATGGCATACAACCATCACCCGAGCTACTCCCGGTCCTAAAGACAAAGGGGATTAGCCCCGCATGTTCATCTCAATGAAAGACATGATAAGAGAAAGGGAAAACATGGAGAAAATGTGAATGAAAGTGATGTAATTAACCCCTAAACGGAGGAGATCCAGGCATTCCTTGACGTAGAATGTGCGATCGACAACCTTCCGACAGTGGAAAACGTGTTCTGCGGCTCTCGGAATGATCAGGGCGTAGTTCTGGGCTCCATTCTTCTCTTCTCCTCTCCTTGAGACTTGTTCAGTGACTAATGACATGATACCCTGCTTAGGGCCATCGTAATAAGGTTTATGAACCACTTTAGATCGCCAAAAGATCACCACCGTCTGATTAAAATTGATCTGTAACAGAACCTGATCTGACGACGTCGATACCATCGACCCACCATAATATCGACAAGGCTTCTTTTTCTGACGTTCCGCCTGATGCAGACTCAATACCATCGACTTTAGTGTCGATGGTACCGACACCTTTAGGCATCACTTTTATCACCAATCTGACGTTGAAGCTGGGCAACGTCGATAGTATCGACTTTGTGTCGATAGTATCGACCGGTTGATTGTTGGCTCGTTGTAGGTATCTCGCTACCATCGACTCATCTTGGCTCCTTGCATCTATCTCACTGTGACCGTGTCGATACTATCGATAGATGTCGATGGTATCGAAAGCTGTGTATATCCGTTCTTCCTGAAATTTCAAGATAAACCTGAATCAGCTATGCTAAAACACATCAATATGATCATTTGTAATCAAAAAGATAAAATATGAGAGATTTGATACAAAATGAGATTATAGACTAAAGCGAATGAATCATGTGATACTAACCACAAAAGTGACTAATAAACACATAAAATGCATGTAAAACTAGTCTATAAAAATGACTCAAAATAATTGCATCAAACTCCCCTAAGCTTAAACATTGTTCGTCCTCGAGCAGCAAAACTATAGAATAAAAAATTGCGAGGGTCAACTAAAGAACATATTATCACAATAGACCTTGCCATATGATCCCCACCAGACATTCACATACCGGCCCTCACTAATCACAGAATGGTAATTAATGTCTAGGCGAAAATGATCATCCATAAGAGATACCCCCCCAAGATTGACGAACACTATCAAATAAGGTAGTTAATATAATAAAATCCTTCGGTTCAGGCTTGGTGCATCATTGTGATCTCCCATCTACGTTGCTCGTTTCCTAACTACCATATAAATGGAAGCAGATCTCCTAATATTAATGAATGAGGAGATAATCACGGGTGGCCTACCAATTAGAGCAACGGGTGGATGGAATAGGTGGTTGTGGAAGAAATGGAAGCACATAACAGTCAATCATGCAACACATAAATTAATGACCTATCATGATGCAAAATGCATGTGAAAATGTCCTAATGCTACATTTTAGGTGGAATGATGCATGCACTATCATTCTATCTCAACGAGAGACAGAATATCTACAAAACTACACATGTGCTTGTTCTTCTTATTATGCATGTGAACAAGTTCCTTCCTCTTCCTAATTTTCACTTACTTATTATTTTTTTCAGCCCTCACTTTTCTTCATGAACTAAGATGAAATTCACACATCTTTGTCTTGGGCTTATTTTCATAACTACTATATTTTTTATATATATCTTCAAAAAGTATGAAACAAGTTCCTTATTTTCCGAAGAAGCAAAGCACATCATGTAAAAAATGATTGAAATTATGCAAAATGCAACTAAAATGACATTGACATGTATTCTAAAATTTGTGAATGCATGATTATAATGCAACATTTTTTCTTTTTTTTTCTCTTTTTTTCTTTCAATGCAACAAATGTAAACACTAACTACAATGCAATCCTATCTACATGATATGCAATCAAGGGATGACAAACTGTAAAGTGCTCCCAATTCTTATGGTGGAGTGTAGATAAGATGAAGTGGATAGATCACAAGATTAATTGACAGAACCATTGGAAGATATTATATATCCCTCCTTACTGACATGTGTAAAATCAAGAGGTTTCTCTCTCTTATTTCAGATTAAAGTCTCATTACCATTTGGTCAGTTTAGGCTCAACATATAATTCCATCCACTTTTCCTGAATCATAGGCATGTACAGTTGTGGTCTTATGTTTTAAAGTTGACAAACCCAATTATTTTCATAAGTCATATGCTCAAGTTTAAACAAATCAAGCTTGCAAGTTCATTAAAAAATTTCAAATTGACCCATGACTCCCATGTGACAAACAAAGAGATGACACATTAAATTAGACATCCACAGATACACTAGATAGCACGTGGATCCTAAAAACTAAGAAAATTTCTAGAATAAAAGAAAAGGTAATAAATGATAAAAACTAAAAATAAAAGATAGAAACGGTTCTATCTCCCCCCCTAAGATCGAATCCGACTATGGCATCATAGTCAAAAAAATCTTAACAGGTGGAACAGTGATACCATTTATTGTTCAGGTGGTGGGTACTGCGGGGCGGTGGGATCCCATGATGGATATTTCCCTTGGAAATTTTGATCATATGGGGGCATCGGTGGAGGTTCTGGATATCCCCCACATTAATTTTGGCTCCAGTAATGATCATAGAACGGTCTTTGCTGCATCTCCATCCTATACAACCTGTCATGAATATTTTCTTGGTTGGCGAAGAGGAGGTGCTCGTTCTCATAAATGGCCTGCTGATTTAAGAATAGCCAGTTCCTAGTATCCTGAATACCGGCGAAGGAGGCAGTGTGCTACTCCTGTGTCTGCTAGATATCCTGCAACATGGTGTACATATCCTGCATAGAATAGACACCCTCTCCTTGTTGAGAGGGTTTTAGTGGCGGAGGATGCGAAGAGGATGATGCACCCAGGTAGAAGCGTGGATGCTTCCGCGGTGCCACTCGTGCACGAAGAGGAGTGAAAGCCTCCTCTTCCTCCTCATGCTCTTCACCATCGTCATTGTCGTTGTCATCACCGTTCTTCTTTGGAGTCGTCGATGGCAATTATGGGCCACCGAAAGTGCTGAGCTTCCTAGATGTGGAAGATGGGATCTGGAAGCACGCACTCCTGGTACTCTTTATTGACATGGCAATGTGCATATACCATGCCATCACGGAGCGTAAGAAGATTGGAGTGATGTAGATGATGCAGATTGACTTTATTCTTGTTGACCAGTGGAGTGAGTTGGGAAAAATCCATCCCAAGATAGAGAGAGAGCGATGTGATAAGCCCCCCAAAGTGGATAGGGGCTCGTCTAGTACTCCTCTGCACGTCCATCACATGCATTAAGAAAAATGCGCCCCTGTTGAGCTCTTCTCTTTTCAATAGTTTATAAAGAAAGAACAAGTTCGTCTCCTGAAACTTACTTAGCGAAAGGTCACCTCAAGCAAATAAAGTAGTGCACAACATGCGATGCAGAATCCGCACAAATGGATTCTCAAAATCAGCAACGCCTGCGTTATGATAGCTGACACACTTGCCTGGAGGCGCAGTCAGTAGCTGGGCAAAGATTTCATCATAATCGATCTAGTTGTCCGGCCTCCTGTGTTGATTTAGAGAATGATAGCAGTTGTAGATTGAATTAAACTAGGTGAGGGTGATGGTATAGTCATTGTTGAAAAGCTGGAAAGAAATGCGGCCCTTGATCCATTCCCGATCGGTGGCGACAATGTCGTTGGGCACGGCGCATATGTCAAGCGATGCCATAAACTCTGCCACCAGTTCTTTGTACGTCGGCCACTCACCAAAAAAAGAATGTCCTTCAGTGTGGTATTGGACACCTTGAAATATCCCAGTTGTATGCTTTGCTTGCCCCTGAAGAACATAAGTGAGGTTAGCCTCAAACCCGAGGTCACAGATCATGGTCCGATCAACATATTGGGTCGGTTCAATTTTTCTCTTGAGTAACTCCTCATAGATCTTCTTTACATTCGCCGAAGGATGAATGATCCTCGGATGAGGAATGGAGCTGGGTGGTGGAGGAACAAACGTCTCAATCCCCATCGCGACCGCCTATGAAAACGATGAAGCTCCTGTCGTCCTCACCATCATGAACAGAAAGGAATGGAGAAGAAGAAATAGATCTCGATGAAGGTCAGAGAAGAAGATCTCTGCTTGGTGAAGAGCTCGAAGAAGATATCTCGATCCCTTGATGCTCGATGAAGGCCTCCAGTCTCTCAGCAATTCTCAATGCACAAGTTGAGGTGATTGACTCTGAAGGTGTGAATAGAATTGAGAAACAGTCCCTCCTTTTATAACGGAACCCATCGCTCCTATTTCTCCGTCGATACCATCGACGGGGTGTCGATGGTATCGACACCTGGAGCACAATCCGCTCTTCGCAACTATCGATGGTTGTCGATTGCTTGATGTGGGGGCCCAAATCGATGACACGTTGATACTAGACAAGAGTCGATGGTATCGACCCATCCCACGGATCGACTTCTGAAATTAGCAGGCCCCGTTGATTTCTTCTCACGGATCGGTGACGTGTCGCATCGATACTATCGACTGGGTGTCGATGGTATCGACTCTTCATGGTTTGAGTACCCTCGTGAGGCTCGGATGCCGCTTCCTTACTATTGTCATGTCAATACCATCGATAAGGCCGTCGATGGTATCGACTTCACTTAGACAAATTCTTCTGTAAATCTTCAGGGATCTCGCGAGTATCGACTTCCTGGTCGATACTATCGACCTGGAGCTATTGTTTTCTTCGACGTCGCTGATGGTAGGTTGATACCATCAATGAGGCCGTCGATGGTATCGACTTAGAAAATTTTCTACAGCCGCTTCCCTATACCCACATCGCTACCATCGACTCTGTGGCCGATGGTATCAACTCTAACTCAGTACTGCACACTGAATAAAATGATTAAGGTATCATTTTTACACACAAAAATGAAATTAAACAAAACAAACTTGTAAATGTGAAAGAAAATGAAAGAACTACAAATTAAAACTACCGATGATTGGGTTTCCTCCCAACAAGCACCCTACTTTAATGTCTTGGGACAGACAAAATCAAGCTCATTAGCTTGGGGCATCGGGGAGTGTTCCTAGGGGATCACTCGACAATTTGAACTTAACTCTTTCCTTGCCAATTCCTAATGTCAAGATACCTCTCCCGATAGCAGTGATCACATCAGCCATCACTTGAAACGACCTACCCATTAGCATATCACAACCCTTTAGCTACGGCATGTCCATAATAATGAAATCCATGGGAAAGATGAATATGTCAACTTTGACAAGTACATCCTCACACACCCCATATGGCTTAACAATAGACCCATCCGCCAACTCAATAGTCATGGCAGATTTCTTTAGTATCTTCAATCCAAGCTTTTGGAATGTGGATAACGACATAAGATTTATGCTAGTGCTTGAATCACACTGTGCATATGGAAAGTGATGGCTGCCAATTGGGCACAGTATGTAGAAACTCCCGGGATCTTTCTTCTTCTTTGGTACACTTCCAGTGATTATCGAGCTCACTGTCTCATTCACAAAGCAAACATCAATGTCTTTTATCTGCCTTTTCTTGGTGATGATGTCCGTGATAAATTTTCCATATGGAGGAATATTTTCTATCATTTCCACTAACGGAATATTAATATGGAGCTTCCTAAACATCTCCAAAAACTTCTTCTAGTATCTATGCTCCATCTTCGACTTCTGAATATCCTGAAATGGCAGGCTAGGTTCTTTTATGTGCTTGTGCGGTGGCACATATGGGCTATTTGGGGTCTCCTCCCCTAAGCTTTCTTCGCTGTCACCCTCTGACATAGGCTTCATCACATCATTCACGGTTGGTGTGACTCGTGGCTGCTCATCCTTCTCGGTGGTATTAGCTTCACTGCGTAATATCACTTTCACCCGCTCCTCTTGCCTAGATGTGGGCACGGCTGTGATGGGTTCTTGGTATAATTTCCTGAATGGGAAATAACCTCCTGGTAATCCATACAAGCTGTGTGGGTATGTCACACTGGGTTTAGCCTCCGTGTCAAAATGCATTATTTTCTTGTCATGGACCTCCACCACTAGGGGCTCTGGTTCCTTAATCACATATATATACTTCACTTGATGATGTACTTGAGTAGCCTCTACATTCCCATCCGGTCCTTGTTGATTTTGATGTTTCATGGTTGCCACTTCATTAGCAATTTGGGCCACAGTCATCTCCAGTGCCCTCATCTGCACTCCATGACTTTGCAACGTCTGCCCAAATTTATTCAACATCTCGCCCTGAGAATGTAACTGCTTACCGAACATATTCATCAACTCTTGATTCTATTTCACTACTTGGCTGAGAAATTTAGTGCTTTTGTCCTCGGCAGTGGGCTGTGGTTTTGCATCTGGGTCTTGTAGGAAGTTGTTTGGATCCTTCCATGCAATTTGTCTATCCTTTCTCCAAGAGTAATGATTGCTCTTGTAACCCTGTTGTTGAATGAATTTAACTTGGGCCTCCTCATCAGAATCTTCCTCTTTCTCTACAAGTTTCTTGGCTATGCAATCCATTTTGTCTTTCAATTCCTTGATGGCCTTTGACTCACCTGCAACTCAAACCTGTTCTGGTGTGTCTCTGTCACCCCATGATTGCTTCCTGGCCATATTTTTTAGGATTTCCCAACACCTAGTGCCGGTGTTGTTCAAGAAGAAACTGGAACCTATTGAGTCTAGATTGCTCCTGTCATGCTCATTTAGAGCAAAGTACAAGATATTCACTTGTTTTTCTTTATCTAGTCCATGATGTGGACACTTCCGCAACATTATCTGAAAGTGCTCCCACGTCTCAGAGTATGTCTCCCCAGCCCTTTGACAGAAATTATGGATCTTCCGTACTAAGTCATTAGTTTTCTCCAGTGGAAAGAATCTCTCGAAGAAAACCTCGATCATTTAGTCCCAAGTCTCGATGGTCTCATCATCATGTTTATGCAACCATTCTCGTGCATTACCTGAAAGAGAGCTGGGGAACAACTTCAAATACAGTGTCTCCTATGGAAACCAATCTATCTGGATCATATCGCAATTTTCCACGAAGGTGTTGATGTGGGCAACATGGTCTTCATTCTTCAACCCATGAAATGCTTGAGACTTGACCAAGTTTATCAGTGTCAGATCAATCTTATATGTTGGAATGTTAACTGCTTACCTTTTGATCGGCCCCTTTGATGCTGATGAGGAAGAAGCCTTTATCTTCTCCCATATTGTCTGTTCCTCAGCCATGGCTTCTGGTTCAGAGTCTGAATCTATATCCTCAGGTTGATCTTGAATGTTGTTCTCCTTGTCGTCTGATCCCAACGGTGGAACCTCTGGTGATGACAGTACATAGTTTGTGCTACGTGTCTTCACCATGCACTGGTACCTGCAAGGTAATAAATTTGATTAAGTACAATTCTAGGCGATTACTAAATATGAAAAATAACGATGAATTGTAGGAATAATAATAAAATGAAATGTGTCCTAGAGTGGCCGCTTGCAACACTCGTAGTACCGACAGTTGCCCTGTCCCCGACATCGGCGCCAAAAACTTGACACGATTTTACCGTGCATATAACGCAAGTGCACATGTCAGAGTAATATAGGCCTTTGTGAGGCCCGAGTCTAACACAGGGACACTGAACTGTTAGTAGACTACTTACTAACTATGTGTGATCAGCTAGACCAATTAAAATATTTTGAGAGTTGGTTGAAAAAGAAAATAAAAATAAAATAAAACAACACAATCGATTAAATGTTTAGTTTAATCAATTCAAATGGGAATCTTTAGGATTACGGTTTCACCCTAGGTTCTCGTTGTATTAATTTTTACATAGTTAACCTAATTTGTCTCTCATTCCGGGTAGTGGCCTGTATTTAGAAATTCTCACTTTTGTGATACAATTCACTACCTAAATCTAGGTCGGTTCTACGGTAGTAGTAACCTATATCCTAAACTAGGTGCATGAGGACCATACTCTGGGTTTCCACCATTAACCGCACATCGCCTTGTTCAAAGGATTTATTAGTTAATGTGAATTTCATCACTTTTCAACCATTAATTCTTCTTTCAAAGTAATTAAAGGCATTAAATTATCATTAGGGTGATCAATCATAATGATATAATGGAGAAAATGAAATCATACCACAGATTTAAGAGACAAATTATGAAATACTATGGTAAAACTGTCATACAACTATCACCCGGGCTACTCCCAGTCCTAAAGACAAAGGGGATTAGCCCCGCAAGTTCATCTCAATGAAAAATATGATAAGAGAAATGGAAAACATGGAGAAAACGTGAATGAAAGTGATGTAAACCCCTGAACAGAGGAGATCTGGGCGTTCCTTGATGTAAAATGTGTGATCGACAGCCTTCTGGCGGTGGAAAACGTGTTCTGTGGCTCTCAGAACGATCGGGGTGTAGTTCTGGGCTTCGTTCTTCTCTTCTTCTCTCCTTGAGACTTGTGCAATGACTAATGACGTGATACCCTACTTAGTGTTGTCATAATTAGGTTTATGCACCACTTTAGATCGCCAAAAGATCACCATCGTCCGATTAAAATTGATCTGTAACAGAACCTGATCTGACGGCGTCGATACCATCGACACGGGTCGATGGTATCAACCCGCCAGAATATCGACAAGGCTTCTTTTTCTAACGTTTCGCCTGATGCAGACTCGATACCATCGACTTTAGTGTCGATGGTATCGACACCTTCAGACGTCGCTTTTATCACCAATCTGACACTGAAGCTGGGCAACATCGTTAGTATCGACCGGTTGATTGGTGGCTCGCTGTAGGTATCTCGCTACCATCGACTCATCTTGGCTCCTTGCGGCTGTCTCATTGTGACCATGTCGATACTATCGACATATGTCGATGGTATCAACAACTGTGTATATCCGTTCTTCCTGAAATTTCAATATAAAGCCGAATCAGCTATGCTAAAACACATCAATATGATCATTTGTAATCAAAAAGATAAAACATGAGAGATTTGATACAAAATGAGATTATAGACTAAAGCAAATGAATCATGTGATACTAACCACAAAAGTGCCTAATAAACACATAAAACACATGTAAAACTAGTCTATAAAAATGACTCAAAATCATCACATCAATTACTATAAATATTTTATCATTTCAACTATTTGGAACAATTTAATATGAAGAGTTTAGTACATATTTGGGTCACGAAATTTAATTTCAATTGAATAATTTTGTTTTCAATAAGTAGTTCGGACAGAACTATCTTCGGTCGAACATTTCTTCAACCAGAAGAATTTTTGTTTGAGCTATTTGTCGACCGGAAAGATTTTCCAGTAAAACAATGTTGATAGAACTACCTTTGGTCGATTTTTTATTCGACCAGAAGAGTTCTTAGTCGAGCATTTTGTCGACCGAGATGAAGTTTTGTGCACTTTCGGTAAATTCAACATTTCTAACATATCATCCCATTATTTTTGGATAACATAATTTAGTAAATAGAATATACAAATATATACAAGTTCAAACTTAATTTAGTTGAGATAAGATATTATAAATATCAAGGTGAAGTTTAGGTAAAATCTCAACTAATTTGTCCAACATTTCTAAGTTGGGGTTTTTGGAACTCAAACCAAGTCAACATCCTTTTTCTTGTATAGGAAAGTGAATGAAAAATGTCCAAGACGTAAACAGTAATGACAACAAATAGAATTAATTTCATTTCTCTTCTTAGCTAGATTGTCTTTGGACACATACATGACCTTGGTTTTGGGTTTTTGGGTTTTTCTAGTTCTAGGATTTTGGTAGGATTTCTCTTTAGGTACATAGCCTAGTCCTCTCCTCCCAATATGATCAGCTTAGCTTTCTTTGATTTTATCAAGAATAGCATTGTTTTTCAAGCTACTGATATCTTTTTGCAACTTAGCAATTTTATCCATTTTCATTTAAATGTATAACTTTTCTTGATCTAAATTGGATAACAAACTATCTCTTTATTTTATAATAACATCATAATCCAAATGAGTACATAGAATAACTTGAGTTTGAAGATCATTCATTTTAGCAAGTAATTCGACCTTTTCTTGACAAAGAAAATTATTTTTGGTTTCTAGAGAAAGCAACTTTATATTGTAATCATTAAAAGATGTTTTTAAAGTAGCTCTTTCAAACATAAGACTTTCTTTTTCAAAATTAAGATCATTCAATTTAGCATACAAATCTTCATTAGTTTTTGTATGCCGTTTTAATTTCCTTTCACAATCAACATATTTATCATGTAATTCTTCAATACTAGTGACTAACTCTTCTTTAGATAAATCAAGAAGACTTATCTCATTTTCTTCTTCATTTGTTGTTTCAATGAAACAACTTACCTTTTCTTCTTTAGTCATGAGACATTCTACTTCTTATTCATTCTTGTTGTCATCGCTTGAGTCATCCCAAGCTGCTTTGTAGGCCTTTTCTTTCTTCTTGAGAGAAGATTTCTTTCCTTTCTTGACTTTGGGACACTAATTTTTAAATGTCCCTTCTTGCCAGATTCAAAGCACCTAAGGGAAGAAGAGGAAGAAACACAAGGATTTTTGTTAGTTTCAAATCTTCTATATTGCTTACCATTTATAATGAGTGCATGTTCTTCACTATCTTCTTCACTTGTTCATTACTTTCTTTGGTTTCTGCCTTAAAAGCAATGTCCTTCCTTTTCTCCTTCTTGTGTTCGGCTGCCAATCTTTCTTCTTCTTCAAGAGTGACCTCATGAGTTTCTGAATTACCAATGAGTTGCTCCATCCTCGGTGTGGTGAGATCATTAGCTTCTTCAATGGCTATCACCTTTGGTTTGTATTTTAGAGGCAAAGATCTAAGGATTTTAGACACCCGATCTTCTTGACTTATATATTTTTCCCAATGCACTTAAGCTGTTAACAATGGAAGAAAATCTTACATACATCTCACTAATAGATTCATTAGATTGCATCCCAAATTGTTCAAATTTTTGTTTAAGCATATTAATTTTGGTATTTTTAACCTGGGTAGTACCTTCATGTATTTTAGATAGTTTATTCCATATATCATAAGATGTATCACATGAAGATATTCTACTAAACTCACTTACTGAAATAGAACAATATAAAATGTTTATCGCCTTTGCATTTAGTTGAACTTGTTTTATCGTATTTGGATCCCATATTGCATATTCCGTCGTGGGAAGTACATAGGGTATAGATACCATCCTCTAAAGGTCCAAGCTAATCCCTTAGAAGTAAAATTGCATCCTTATCTTCCAATAAGTGTAGTTGCTTCCATGAAAAGGTGGTGGCCGACTTAAGTAGGTTCATGCAAGGTTGAGGTTGTGAAGTACACCGTCCCCCATTCTATAAGACATGTTAAGGCTCCTTGAAGACCTACTCTGATACCAATTGAAAGATCTAGTGGGGTGTGAATAGAGCTTTTTGATAACTTTAAAATTCAATTAAAACACTCAACCAAAGAAGGAGGATGAAACAAGGAAGACACTTCAGTTTAGAGTGGTTCCAACCTTCAAGCTAATGGTTGTTAGTTCACTACCCAATTGTTTCCAATTGGGATTTTAAAAGTGATTTATTTTTTTACCTTGTAAGGATCTTACATAAAATACAATCAACTTCCACTCGAAGTAGCCTTCACCTTGAAGTGGCCTCAACCCCCTTGAAGCAGCCTACTTGAAGTAACCACAAGCAATCCTTGGAGCAACCTTCACCACCTAGAAGTAGCTCCACCACCTAGAAGTAGCTCCAACTTCCTTTGAAGCAACCTTGTTGAAGTAACCTCAAGTACTCCTTGGAGCAGCCTTCACTTTATTGTAGTATCACCAAGCAACCTCCTTTCAAAAACCTCCAACCCTAGGAGTAGTCAAGGAGAACAAAATATAATATAGAAGAAATAGATTGGAAGAAAGAAAATACTTATCCAATGAAGTACATCACTTTGATCCTATATCAAGCATTTAGATCTCCAATCTACTTAAGATGGACATGGCTATATGTGGTGACTAGGAGATTGTAACTATAGGCCACAACTCTTGAGAACAAGGAAGAAGATGGCAAGTGAATTCTATCTTTGTTGCTCTCAATAGTGAATGCTCAAGTGTATCTTGTGTGCTTTAGGTGTCATAAGGCTTCTTCTATTTATAGGAATGGTTTTCAAGTGTCTAGGGACGTTCTATGGAGTGTCTGGAGTATTCTTAGTGCTTAACTATCCATTAGGTGTACATTAGTTGGCTAGTAATTGCTAATTTGTTCGTGCTTGAAAAGAACAATCTAGAACCCTACTCGGTCAACAAGTTTGTCTACCGAACTATGTTTCGGTCGAGAATTTCTTCGACCGAGCATGGGTTTAAGGCAAAAGTGTTGCAACGTCTATTTTCAACTCCCAACTACCAACCAGTAAGTCTAACGGTCGCAAGCTTTATATTGAAGCTTACTTGGTTGAGATTATTTTCAATTAAAAATTGTTTTAGGGAACAATATAATTGTGTAAGTTGTTTAATAGTGCTCATATTTTCGATTGAGGTGGTTCGTGGTTGACAAAAAATTCAACTGAGTGTGTCTCAGTTGACAAGTTTTTTGACCTAGGGTGTCCTTGTTTTAGACTTTTGAATCACCTACTAAGTGTGTGTTTCAATGAGTGATGGTGACTCTAACTTTTGGGAAACCTATCTAAGGCTTATAAGTGGGTAGATAAGATATAATGCTTGATTTACATGATGTCTAAGTACTCATACATTATATTTTTGTACAAGTGTTTAATTTAGTACAATCATGAAAACATAAACAATTGAGCATATTTGATCTTTGATTTGTGTCGATCTTCAATTATCCACTTAGTCTAATCTCCTTATTTATTTGAACCCTTAAATACTCAAGTAGCATGCTAGATCAAAAATAATGAAATGTTTGTCATCATCAAAACAAAGGGCATTCTAATTTTTAATTTAGCCAACAATCTCCCCCTTTTTAAAGATGACAAACATTCATAAAATATTAGCAAAATATTTGAAATGAAATGAGTTTCATACCTATGATTAACCTTAGATGAATAGAATCTTTTAATTTCATAAAATGTGTGCTAATATACCTAAAGAGATATGGAACATGATATCCATCTCTTAAGGTGATGTAGCACCAATTAATGTCAAGCCAAGAGATTATTAAAATTAATGATAAGCTTTTATTTTATATTGCTATATTTTATTCCCCCCCTTGTTCATTTAAAAAAGATAATCATACATGTAAATCAATAACCCCCCCCCCTTAATTGATTACACCCCCTCAATTGTTTACTTCAAAAGGAATGTCAAATTTAGCACAATTCAAAAACCTTGATTAATTTCTCTACCATTTGCAAGGGATGTTAAGCCATGAAATGGTATGATATTCCTTTAGGCTCATGGTGGGATCAATGAATGTATTTATATATTAATTTGTCAACCATTTACAAGGGATGTGAAGCCCTAAAATGATAAGAGATTCCTTTAGGCTCATAGTAAAATCAATAAAAGTATCTCTAGCCAATATATATAATGGATGTTTAGCCCAAATTGGTGTAGAGAATCCAATTAAGTGCAGGATAAAAAATATATATACATTATATCCAAGAATTTTTGTGAGCTTCCCCTTAATCTCATAACAAAAGTGACCTTAAAAATACTAAGATATTTCAGATCATAACCAACTTTAAAATCATAAGACTATGAGTCCATTTTGTTAAGCAATCTTATTTCTTGCACTATATTAAAAATGTCTCTTATTCTAAGTATTTAACATGATGAAAAAATTACATATTAAATATACCAATGTTGGGTGCAAGTAAATTATTTGATTTACAAATAAGAATTTTTGTTAGGCTTATTTTTGGTCGAACATGACTTCGACCGGGGCGCCCCTTAGTAGAACTTCTTTTTGGCCAAGAGGCATTTCTGCAGATTTCCAAGTAATGCAGCTTCACCTGGAATGAACCAAGATATAATATTTTATTGACATAAGTGACCAGTCAGCTTCTTTTTGTATGCATATTCAATCTTGTTTCAAGTCATAGATTTCATATTTAATGATCCTTTTGCTTTTACATCCAATTGAAGAGTTTGATGTCCTGATGACCTCAAGTCTTACCCATTAATGCATAAGTCATATTAAGGTCTATTTCTTTTCAATATATCATAGCTTTATTTATTTCATCATGCCCATTTAGTTCCAATTGAATGTTTGGTTTTAGGTCTAGGAGTTGAAACTTATGCATTACTTAATGTCATATACAAATTATCCAATAATAAACTCCTTTTAGGATATGATGAAGTCTTGTTGTGTATAATTATTATGTATTCTTCAATTCAATTAGACATAGACTTATAAATCTTAGATTCTTCGTTTGATTATTTCAAAATAAAGTCTTTTTGTGACAAGATCAATTTTGTCTTTACCATCTTTTTTAAGGATAGAATTCACATGGATCCAAATAGATTAAATGATTTCTAGTGAGTACAACTTTTAGTTGAAAAGAAATCTAACTTTTGCTTGTATAGAATACACAAATTTCAGATTTATCACAAAAAATTTAGGTTATGATTCAAAGAAATTTTCTTGAGTGAACAATCTTTTTATGCCATGACCAATTTATTTTTGCAATTAATGTCCATATTGTTAAGAATTGCACAATTTCCTTTATCAACAACTTTGATGTTTTCTATGATTCATAACCATTGTTGTCTCACTTATGATGTAGTTCTTTGACAAATAGCACATCAAAATTTGTACCAACATCACTTATGTCAATAGTTTTACCTTTGAAATTTTCTTCACATGTGTACAATAATTTTACCTTTTCTCCAAGTGTGTGAAAATCTTCTTGTTTCTTATGCCTTTTAAAGTATCTTTAGTAGAACATACAAAACTACAAAGTATGGAAGTTTTGGTCCCATATAGTTGTCCATTAGGTTAGGAGCATTGCTATAAATATTTTATCATTTCAACTATTTGGAACAATTTAATATGAAGAGTTTAGTACAGATTTGGGTCACCAAATTTAATTGCAATTGAATAATTTTGTTTTCAATAAGCAATTCTGACAGAACTATCTTCGTTCGAACATTTCTTTGACCGGAAGAATTTTTGGTCGAGCTATTTGTTGATCGGAAATTTTTTCCAGTGAAACAATGTTGACAGAACTACCTTCGGTCAATCTTTTCTTTGATGAGAAGAGTTCTCGATCAAGAATTTTGTCAACCAATATGAAGTAGAACCAAGAAACCTCCTCTCAACAGCCTCCAACCCTAGGAGTAGTCAAGGATAACAAAGTACAATATAGAAGAAATAGATTGGAAGAAAGAAAATACTTATCCAATGAAGTACAATACTTTTACCCTATATCCAACATTTAGATCTACTATCCACTTAATATGTATGTGGCTATATGTGGTGAGTAGGATATTGTAACTATAGGACACAACTCTAGAGAACAAGGAAAAAAATGGCAAGTGAATTCTAGCTTTGTTGCTCCTAATAGTGAATGGTCAAGTGTAGCTTGTGTGCTTTAGGTGTCCTACGTCCTCTCCTATTTATAGGAATGCTTTGCAACTATCTAGGGACATTATAGGGAGTGTATAGATTGTTCTTAGACCTTAAATAGCCATTAGGTGTACATTTGTTGGCTAACAATTGCTAATTTGTTCATTCTTGAAAAAAACAATCCAGAACCCTGCTCGGTCGACAAGTTTGTCGACCAAATTGTGTCTCGGTCGAGAATTTCTTCGATTGATCCTGGATTTAATGAAAAAGAGTTACAATGTCTATTTTCAATTCCCAACTACCAAACACTCAATCTAACAGTCGCAAGCTTTAAACTGAAGCTTACTCGGTCGAGATTATCTTCGACTGAATTTTTTTTTAAAGCACAATTGTGTAAGTTGTTGAACAATGCTCACAATTTTGACCGAGGTGGTTCTCGGTCGAAAAAAAAATGACTGAGTGTGTCTCAGTTGACAAGTTTTTTGACCAAGGGTGTCCCTATTTTAGACTTTTGAATCACCTACAAAGTATGTGTTTCAATGAGTGATGGTGACTCTAACTTTGGGAAAATCAATCTAAGGGTTATAAATCGATAGGATAGATCTAACGCTTGATTTACATGATGTCTAAGTACTCGTACATTATATTTTTGTACAAGTGTTTACATTTGAGTACAATCATGAAAACATAAACAATTGAGCGTATTTGATCTTCAATTTGTGTTGATATTCAATTATCCACTTAGTATGATCTCCTTATTTCCTTGAACCTTGAAATACTGAAGTAGCACATTAGATCCACAAGAATGAAATGTTTCTCATCATCAAAACAAAGGGCATTCTAATGTCAAATTTAGCCAACATATCATACCCTTATTTTTGTAAAATCTATTTAGGGTTTGAATGTTGTAACTTGATTGATGCTAAAAGATACCCAAATCAAGTGAAACCCTATTTATGTAGTTGCCCTGTGCCATAGATCTATCTTCAGTGTCATTATTTGTTGGTTGGTAAAATGGGTTTTCCCTTAGTGGATATATAATGTGTGTGTGTGATATTTTGAGGAAGGAGGTGGTCATACCTCAATAAGAGTGTGGATGTGGTCATAACTTAGTTTTTAGTAGTGTTGTGCCTATATACCTTGGCAGACTAGGCTGTTTTGTAGTTAGACTTTATATTTCACTACGATGAACTCAGACTGACTGAGGGTGTGGTAGATCATACAAGTCTGGCTCCTAGATCTTGTATGGCATTGATTTTCACTTAGCAATGGTCATTTGTAGCATGAGTGGTACGCCTCATCTCCCCATGGCATAATAAAAGACATAAAATAGTAATGTGGAATATTTGCTTAGGGTTAAACACGACTCACATTGGATGACACTTTGCCTTATCACTTGTACAGATTAGTTTATTTATGATGCGGTAAGAGAAATCAACTATTATACATGCTCTTCATATTCCTTTTAAAAGTATAAGATGTTCTACCTTTCAATTTTAGATGCCTAAATTGCTTAAATAGTGTTAATTTCTTTACTCATATCAGTTGAATCTGCTCAACCTAATAATGATGTTACTTCCTTGCTTTAGCTTATCTGTGTTAAGAATAGTTGTTGGCAGAGAGTTATATGTCTCCCAGGGACGTTGGTCTCACCCTATGGGTTTCCATATCTTTTAGGTGGTCGTGCACGACGAGGTAGAGATCATGTGGTTGAGAAGCAAGAGGAGCAGTAGATGTTAAAGGTTGGATATGTTTCTTGTGTTTTGTAGTAGAGTCCTATGTGTCATTCCTATACTCTTAGGTCCTTGAGTGTGTTTTGTAGATGTTGTATATCGACATGAGTTTTTGGCAGTAGGCCATGGTTGTACAAATACAACTTGTATATGTGAATAGGTTATCATATGTAATAGGTTGTGGCAAGTTGGCCAAGTAAATCGTGATATGTATCATATTGTGGTATGATGTGTAATGTAGATGGCTTCATGTAAACCTAGATGTAATATGCTTCTGCTTTTGTGGTAATATGAAATAAGTTTTAATTTACCCTAGTTTATGGTAATGATGGATGTTTTGTATTAGTTACGCATTTTGTTTGAGTTATCTCTCTTTGGTTGATCAATGGGCATCACAGAACAATATCAAAATTTTGTCAAATTTATTACTTATGAAAATTTCCCTTTTTATTTAAGTTCCCACAAATTATATCGAGATATGTGTATCCCTATGTAGTGTAAATTCTATCTAAACATGATAATCAATCTCTTAAGGGTGGATTGAAGAGATAATTCTAATAGATAATCCCTAAGAGAATGGCCACAAATATAAGGTGAATAGAGCCCATTGTTAGGACAATCACCAGGGAGTCCAATGCTGGAACAAACCCCATGAAGTCCGTCATTGGACAAGGGATTGCACACTCAATGAGACAAAATGATTACGTGTTGGAATATAAAATGTAAATGAAATCCTTTACTTGTGAATGATTGCCTTTTTATTACCATGTATGTTGATAATATTACATATACACTATGTTTAATTGATCCCATATACACAACATATTAACATGCTGACTGTGCTTTCTATGTTGACAATTTTGGTTAAGGATAAATGAACTACAAGAAGACTAAATAGCATAGGCTTAAGGATAATGATACTAAGATTCTTGGAAGATTTATTTTCCTAAAATTTCCCTTTGGAGCATTAGTACATTTCCCAAATTATAGAAATCTTACAAATCCTTTGGGGAGGTATTATCTTCCCTTATTCTATCAAGATTTCTTTTAAATTGTTTCTTGGAAATGTTCATCGATGGCCCTCACCTCTTTAGTCCACGTTTAATGAGGATAATGGGAGGAGTGGGCCATTACAATATATTTGAACAAAAATTATAGACATGGACATACATCAAATGATAGATGATTTAACAATACAACTATTGTAAAAACCTAACCTACAAACCATATTGATCAAATTTTTGTCACTAGTTGTTTTTTAAATATGTTGTTTCTGAAGCGTCTGTCACCTCCACGATTCCTAAATGAGATAATATTGTTTTAGTGGAGTGCTAGAACGAATGAAACAAGATGACATTCACCATCTTATTTGTATTTACAAATGACAAGACAATTCCATTCATATAGGGAAATTATTTATTGGCTCTAGAAGTAAATTTATCCCCATCATTATTCTTGCTTTGGAAACAACAAGGATTAAATGGTCACAAACTAGAAGATTCTCCTCTTGAGAATACAAAAACTTTAAATCTCCAATACACACACACACACTATATATATATTCTCTTTCTTGAGAATATACAAGATTTAAGGGGACAAATATGTATCTCTGCCTCCTTAGGAAAATTCTGAATTGGTTACAACAATATAGATGTTCCATTGATAATTTGGGAAACCAATGCTTGGAAATTTGAAATAATAAAGGTTGAATGCAATAAAACATTTCAATTTATTAGGTTGATTATTGTACTTATTGGGAATTCCAATAGACATTAAAAACTCAAAAGAAAAATTAGACAAAAAAGACATTGTTTCAAAAAAAAAAGTTCATAAACCATGTGAAATGTTTTGAAGAAATAATTATAATAAATATATATTTCTAACATTCTCCCACATGATATGTAAATCCTGAAAAAAAAATCAAGAAAAGTAAAATGGCATCAAAAATGTCTTTGAGCATGGGTATGTTGTGTGTTTGAGCCTTTCTAAGTTGCGCTATCTACTTTAGGAGATATATAGTGAACTACATATTGAACCATACTCCCTTGTTTGAACTTAAGAAATGACACTAACACATTAAGTGCCCAAGACCAGTATTCTTGTTGAGTGTGCATGTTAAATCCCTTGTAAAAATCTTGTTTCATGAGTAATCTACAAAGAATACCCATCACATAATGCCCAACGGGCTACACCCAATAGTAGATATCTCTCAAGGATTTATGACCTGGTACTACATCTTGCCTAATATATGTCCTCGTCCCCATTCAGAAGAAAAAAAACTGTTTTTCTACCAAGGCATTATCAAAGCACAAGCACCATAGGGAAGGGTATGAAGGAAAACTCCAAGGTTGTACTTATATTTAACACATACAAATCTTATTTGTCCATTTGAACCATTCAACATGGGATATCCAAGTGTGAATTGGTAGGATTAATATTGTGGTTTTCTATATATGGGTAGAACACCCAATCCCTTAGACAAATTGAGTACATGACACATGATACTAGTCTCACTACTAAACTCTTAGGAACTAGCCGTCCCACGAGACAAACGATAGTAGACTTTGTTTCTTGCGCATGTCTTTCTAACACATAGAAATTTACGAAAATATATGTGAAGTTTGTCACATGTTTGAATCCTGATGAAACTTACCAATTTATGAATTGGATCAGTGCTAGTTGATCTAATATCACAAAAAGAAACTTATAGATGTAGTTTAGATATTTTAGTAGTAAATCAATACATTAAATCAAAAAATAAAATTAATCATTTTCTCACATATTTTGGAGATTCAATAACAAGGTAAAATATCATAGGCCTTGCCATAATTATCTAGTAGTGCCCAAGCTTCATAAGCACATATGTTCTTATATGGATCCATAACCATCTATTTATATAAACATCATACCTTTAATATAACAAATACACAACATGACAAATGCATAGCTTACTAGGATTTGAAGTTCACCTTATAGGGCCACTACTAGATATATAAAAGAGAACTCTCAGTAGAAAAGTATCCAAAATATGATATTTGTGTCTGTTTCATGCAAAAGTAACATAACAAGTAAATAAACCCCCTTTTAGTTGTTGTTTAGTACAACTTTATAGGTACTAAAACCATTTTCATACAGAGTTCGAAATGGGTAGAAAACCAAAGTAACCCACTTAAAAAGACCAAATTCTACAACCACAGAGAGAGAAAATTGAGATACTAAAAATAAGATAACCATAAATATTGTTTTATGAAAATTCCATTGCTCAAAGTGAAGTTTATATAGTGATACTAGACTTTACAACAAACATAAACATCAAAGACAAGCATAACTTTGTTGGGTTTAAGTTCTCAATATCATTGAATAAAAACCTAAGAGAAAAACTCTGAGAATATATCATATAGTCAAGTTTAATTTATTCCATTAGTGAAATCTAAACTAGGTCTCAGTAGCCCCCACATATTCAATTGCAATGATTCTTCTAACTTATTTTAACTTTGGAGTTTATATGGGCCCCACCCACTGTTTAAGATGAAGTCCAAACTCCTCACCATAAAGAACCTTTTTTTATAATAACTTGATATATAGTTCCTCTAGAACATTAAAAATAATAATATCATGAAGTAAACTACATATAACTAGGAAGTATCATTATTTAAGAATAATCAACTTTAGACGAAGAAACACCTTTTGGATAAGAATTACCTATAAATAGAGACTATGCATGAGAGAAACAAAAGTAAATCTTATAGCCTACAACACAACACTTTAGAATTTCAATTCATCAACAAAAATAATTGTTAACTAATAATACTTTATAAATAATATATTACCTTATTTGTAACATATACAACCCCATTATACTTTGAAGAATGATTTAAATACTTTGAGACATCTCTAAAAGTGAATATAATATTCACATCTCCAATGTGTACATTATACACTTTTAGACACCATATTTTGATCCTTTCACTTCAACTATAGAAGGATCAACCCCACATGAGAGAACTGACCTTTATACAGTGGATGCCAAACTATGTTGCCCCCTGAGACCAATATGGTATTTTACACACACATGCAAATCATCAATGCTTCCTATAAAGGTATTTCATAAATGACAACATTCTAATCAATTTTGTTATGGTCCTATTTTGGTATGAAGGTATACCTCCTATATACTCATCCCATATCACCAAAAGTACCACATTTCAAATGAAAGACAAGCTATGGTACTTTTCATATGCAAGGAATTGACATGATAAACCGTTTGGTCATATCATATGAAATATATCACACTATAAATATAGAAGTATAACTAAAGTAAGCACATACCTTTTCTTGTCCACATATTAAGAATAGACAAGATGAAATAAAATTCATGCATCTTTCCATTCTCTACATCATACTACGTATGTAGCTTTAGTCATAAGAAAATTCAAGTATCGCCATGTGCAAATATCAATCAGAACACACATTGTGACTCGGTTCCATGTGTCTTCACATTCTCAAAATCATACAACACATGTCACAATAGAAATAAAGGGGAAACTTTACCATGGCTTGTGCATATTAATATAAATACTATTAAAAATTGAAGTGCATCTGTCTTGTCACTCGTTACTACTTCATGCAACCTATGGAAGAGTATATCTCACAATGAAAAGATATTTTATATACATACATTAAAATTATAGCGATATTGTCATACCATATAAATTTATCATACAATATGTATAGTATAAAAACAAAAGGTGAACCATAACTTGTCTTGAGAATGTAACAAGGATAACCAAAATTGTAACTCATGTCCTTGTATATTCACATTCTCTACATTGAACCATGCATATCACATTGAAATAATAGGATAAACATACATTATCTTGTGTGCATGTCGAGGATAGTTAAAATTATGACTAGAGAAGATGTGCCTTTACATTATTAGTAGTTCATGCAGATTATGACCAAGTACCTCACACAAAAATTGGTCATATTATATTCAAGTATATTGAATGAAAATCAATAAGATTATAGATACATTTAACCACATACTTCATTGATAAGGAAGAAACACATGAAACTTGTACCTCTATTACATTTCAAAATAAATTGTAGAAAATAAGCCAGAATCTCAATCCATTAAATAAGCATACAAGGTATATTGTTCCTTCTCTTTTACCTTTTTTATTATCAATTAATGTAATTTTCTTATTAGGATGGAACTTCAATATATGAATTGTGATATACTACTAGAAAAAATGGAGGCACACAACTTGTATGTCTCTATTGTTAATGAATTTCTTATAATTTGAAGAATTTTTTTATGATGATGTGTTACATGGTGAAAAAATTTGATGATGAAAAAATAAATCTAGAATGAATTATTTCATACCAATCCTCTTCAAGAGTTTTGAAATTGAGGGGAGTAGTTGGAGAGAAATTCACAATGTGAGCATATATAGAAATAACTTCAACACAAAAAATCTCTAAAAAGTATAGCATGAATCAAAAAACTTCTCTTGTATTCTCCAAGAACCTTCTATCATACGCTGTGGAACTCCATTATGTTGTACTGTGTATTTAACTATGCAATATCTGGTAATGCCTTTAGATTGGAAAAAAGTTCTGAACTCAAATGAGCACATCTCTAAACGATTGTCAATCCTCAATGCCTTAACACACTTTTTGGTTTTATTTTCGATCAAAGTATTTCTTATTAAGTATCTCAAAAACATTAAACTCACGCTTCACAAATTAGACCCAAAAATTTCTTGAAAATTTGTTAGTAATAGTGATCATGTATCTAGTACCACCATTACATGCAACTTGAGAGGGAGCCCAAATATCTAAATGCATGTTGTCTATTTTACCATTTACGGTATGAACTATCATAGAGAATCCAACTCTCTTTTTGTTTTCCCATTATCTAGTTTTTATAGAAGTCTAACTTCCTATCAATGTTGTCATTTAAGAGTCCTTTCTTAATCTCAATCCTAGGTACATATTAGTTTTACCTCTTCACTTTTTAGTGTTGTTCCTTTTCTTAACTTCTATTGTATTAGAATGTTATGAATTTGCATTTGTAAAGTTTTAACCAACAAATCAATTACTTGAGACTTCAATACAAGGAATTGGGATCATACCCTAAGTTTGGTTATATTATGCAAGTTTCCCACATTAATATGTTTAAGTTCAATATTATTTTTGAGATTTTTCCCATGGATGGGTATAGAGAAGGAAGAATTATAATCAAAATGTGAGCACTTTAAGAAGATGATAGTGAAGAAGAATTATGTGTTCTACTTCAAGAAGATGACGATTCTTCCTTTCTACCACACCATTTTGTTATGGTGCGTAGGAGTAGGAAGTCTAATGAATGATACCCTTAGAATGACAAAGTGTAGGAAAATATGTCTACAGAGCAGGCAGTAGAAATAAATTTTTTATCTACCATATTTCCCATAACCAGCAAATCACGCTAATAACTATAAGATGTAAAGGATGGTTTTGAGGATATACTTGGTCCTGGAACAAGTCCAGTGACAATCCTCGTCATTTTAGATGTGCAACTCTAAATCTTGGTTGCACTGAGACTGCTCAGACTACTGTGCCTCCTAGACTACACCATGGACTACAGCCAAAAACCTCGTCTTCTTCAACAACTCATGTTGTTATGGATTGTTGGTTGACGTTGTCCTCCTAGCAGAAGACAACAACCTCTTGTCTCTAGATAAGTCCACACAGACTACCTACAACTCCTATCGTCCTGCTAGAATGGATAGGAAAGAGTTGTCCCTCCCGTTGTTGTACTAGTCACCAACTTACTCTCCCACAACAATGATCTCAATTTCTCTCTCCTTTGTTGTTCCTCCCTAATAGGGTAGAACTTGCTTGGGCTCTCATGGTTACCACAACCAAAGAGGACAATGTTTGTCAGAGAAATTGATAACACTCTATTTCACATACTTTCTGTGTATATTTATACAACACTTTTAGTATATCTTTTGTTAGCTTTTCACATAATTTTTCTACCTTTTTGACTAAAACCTCACTTAAATTTTTCAGGTATATTCACAACCCAGGTCGCGGTCCTCGACCGCAACCGTGGTCCTCGACCGCAACCGCGGCCCTCATTTCCCTCAACCGCGACCGCGGTCCACTTATATCTCAACTGCGACCGCGGTCTCAGAATTCTCTAGAGATCGAGATCATCAGGCATCAAGGATGGATCACAGATAGTTTACAAACCGCGGTGATCACTCAACCGCAATCTCAAGGATGGTCACGATTGGAACATGCACCCCAAAGATAGACCAGGGGTCGTGGTATGGACACAGACCGTGATCGAGAAGGACCATGGTCATCTTGGAAACCATAGTCACTGATGAGTTCTTGCAAACCGCAATCAAGTGGGAAGACCTCGACTTCAACCGCCCGGACACAATGTACAAGCAGACCTCAATCGCGGTTGTCACCAAGCCACGACTAAGCTCAACCGCAGTGAAAGATGAATAAAGAGCAGACAGTGACCGTGGTCTCACCCCTCACTTAACTAAGACCGCGAGCTTGGTCCAGACCTAAGTCGGTGTAGTGTGCTTATAAATAGCACACCCACATGTCTTGTCAAAGCATTAGATCATAGATCAGATCCCGAGGACCACGAAGTGCTGTTGCATTCTAGATTTGTCCCAAACAATCCCATCCACCAGTCTTAGATCTCTAAAGGTGGAAGCTGAGGAGAGAGAAGATTGAAGACTCCTTCTTTGAGAGAAGAAGACCGCCCACACCATCCATGTATTAGATCCAGATCTAAATAAGTATTGTGTTGTATCACATCTCTTCTCTCTAGATCAATCATTTCCATCTCGTTGTACTCCCCTCCTCTCTTTGTTGGACTCCATGGATCTATCTTTCTGTAACGTCGTTATGATGTCCACAAGCATGAGCAGCTAAACACCTTAACTTGGGTTGGGAGTAGCCACTAAGGCTCTCCCAACATGTATATTGTGTCTTTCTATTGAATATACATATTCTTATCAAGATTATCTCCATGCACCTATTTTAATGCTTCGCTTGTATGCTTAGCTACCATTTTGTGATGTTTGATTGTTGATATCTCGAGAGAGTAATATCCTTTTTATCATGTGTCATGGAGTAGTATACATGCATGAGAGTGTTGGAATGCTAATGCTGTAAAACCATATGTTCTATTGCAAGGTTTACATGTGGTCATCTCGAGAGAGAGATTACCCTTTGAATTACATCTATCCTCATCTTGAGAAAGAGTGGAATAGATGCTTTTGGTGGTTTCTTGTAATCTTGGTAAGAGTGTGTGAGAGAGAGATGATGTTGCATGTTGGTGAGATGCTTTAGTAGGTGAACCCCAACCTAGGTTTCCTCCCATATACTTGTTTCATCTTATTTCTTTTATCTCTTTTGTTCTTGTTGTTCTTGTTTCTTTTGAACTACTTTCATTTGTGTGCTATCATTCCTTAGGGAACACCTTTTATACACCCTCTTTGGCTGGAGTATACGAGTGTTAGATTTTGTGCACTTAACACTGCCAACCTTGTCCCTGTGTTCGACCCCGATCGCTACATCGGACCCTTTTTATCATTGTGGGGGCTTGAGAGTCGGGTTATCTCTTTAAAAGTCTGACTACTCTGAATCCACTCCTTTTGGACGTGTGATTTAGGCCGGTCAACTTTTTGGCGCCATTGCCGGGAACAAGGCAAAATGGTACTGTTAAGAACTCGAGTTTGCTTACTATACTCCTGTGCCTCAAGCTTAGCAATAAGCTTGAAAGCATTGTTACTTTAAGCTTGCTACCCTGAGTTTGTATAAAATAGTTCGTTTTGACACGTCCAGTTTGCTAACTCGACTGTGCGATCTATTCAGGCACCCAGGAAGAAGCAACTTGTTCGAATTTACTCCTTTTTGCCATGCTGCCTCACGTGGACGTTACCCTTTCAGGAGACGAGCGGAACGTGAGGAATGAGCACCACCCACCTCCACCAGGCATGGATGAAGATAGAGATGGTCGTTACAATGACGATCATCAATATGAAGAATGGGAGGAAGAACAAGAAGAGCAACATGCGGATGATCGTCGTGAAGATGATCGTCACTACGAGGAACGTCGTCATCGCCGCAGGCATAGAAGAAACAATAACAACCATAACCATGAAGCTAAGAGGAATCACAACCGTAGGGATAGTGATAGTGAGGATGATGAGGAAGGGAAGACCCTTCGTTAGTTGGTAGCAATGAGGGCCAACGAGTCAAGATGTCTGATCATTGTACCGCATTTTATCACAGCAAACTTTGAGCAAAAATCATCTGTTATATCTATGATCTAGAACAAACTTTTCCGAGGGAACTCAAGGGAGAATCCGTACCACCATCTTGATGCTTTCAAGAACATTTGTGACACCATTAAGATGAGGGGTGTCCCACAAGAAGTGATTTACTGCAAGTGTTTCAACTTCTCCTTGGAGGATAAGGCTTTCTCTTGGTATCTATATCTTCCCCACCAGTCTATAGATGGATGGAGACCCCTGGAAGATGCCTTCATCACTAAGTTTTATCCTACTAAGAGGACCATCCGTAACATGCAGAAGATTACATCTTTTGCACAAAATCCAAGAGAAAACCAGCACGAGGCATGGGAGCATTACCAAGAATACTTGAGGGGTTGCCTACATCATAACTACCATAATGGGTTGACTCATATGGAGAGGATTTCTTTGAATGCTGTCGTAGGCAGTGACTTCTTGGGGAAAAAGCCAAGTAGGACTATGAAGATTATAGAAAACATGGTTGCGCTTCAAGCAGGAGTAGACTATGATAGGAATGATAGAGGCACATCAAAGAAGATAGGATCTGAAGGACCATCCATGGAAGCCATGGCTTTAGAAAAATATAACCGCCCAAATCAAGAAAATAGCAACTGACGTCAAAAAACTGAAAGATATTGGGTGGAAGGGAAAAAAGCACATCGAAAAGGTGATGAAGTGTGTCACCTGTGGTGAAGGAGGACACAGAGTTGGTAACTGTATTTACATCAGACGTGAAGAGAGTGAAGACAGTGAAAGCGAAGAAGAGTCTACGTAGAATGTTTCCTATGCCAATTTCAAGAGGATAGATCACCCTAGTTTTAGCTATGGTAACAAGGATGCAGTCGAGAATTCACATCAACTGGGGAATTCACAAAAGCCACCACCAATATTCAAAAAAAGGAGCGGACAAGTGTCGTATACTCAAACAACCAATTACTAGACAAACAAGAATAACTACTCAACGCGAGGTAGGAACCAAACTCGCCAAGGGGCAGGACCAAGCCAAGGAACAAGTCAAGGTCAAGGTCAAGGATAGGGGAAAGGAAAAGATAACAGCCATCCAAACTTGGTAACTCAATTGTTCAATTTTTCTAAGAGGCAAGCTACTATGAACAACCAACTAGCGCAACGTGCCCTTGCCAATTCTGGCATCCTAACAACTATGCAAGTCAAGATGGAAGATATGCAAATGCATCAATGCCAGATCGACCAACAGCTCACACAATTAGCTGAGTTAGTAAAGAATCCCTCAGGAAAGATCTCATCAAACACAGACACTACAAAAATGGCTACCCTCCAATCATGGAGGACGTTGATCAATTTTGGAATGGGAAATGACAAAGAGGAAGAAAAAGTTGAGCAACCCCAATAGGACAAGGAAGTTTCTTCTGAAAAGTCTGCTGACAGGGAGAGGCCTATTGAAGAAGGTTGTGAGAAAGGTGGACGAGCTAGGGATTCTGATCCCGTTGAAGAAATATTTATGAAGAAAATCCCATATGCACCAAGAATCCCATTTCCATACAAGCTTATCAAGGCCCACCTAAAGAAAAGATATGAAAAGTTCATGGAGGCAGTAAGCAAACTACATATAGATGTCCCTTTTCTGGATGCTTTGGAGGAGATGCTGACATACGCTAAGTTTTTGAAGGACCTTATCACAAAGAGAAGGAGAGGAAACCACGTCGAAATGATACACCTGGAAAACATGTTCAGTGCATTTGTTCAGGCAGAACTACCTACCAAGAAGAAAGACCTAGGGGCTTTAACATCCCTTTATGCATTGGAGACAATGTCAAAAGGAAGGGACTGGCATATTTGGGGGCCAGCATAAGCCTGATGCCCCTGAGTTTAGCACAAAGATTGGGATTGACTGATATGGTAAAGACAAGTATGCAGATAGAACTAGCTGATCACACTTTTAAGAGACCAGTGGGTATAGTGGAAGATGTCCCGATCAGAGTGGGACGGTTCTTCATACCTTGTGATATTGTTGTGATAGATACTGTGGAGGACCCGAAGTGTCTAATAATCTTTGGATGACCTTTTGTAGCTACTGGAAGAGTCCTGATAGATGTCGCAGAAGGCGTCATAACCCTCTGAGTCAGAAGTGACCACATTGACTTCAAAGTGAAGGATGCTATGAAGGGGCCATCTCTTTCCGAGTCAGTCTACTTCATGGCCATCTATAACCAGTATTGTGAAGATATTCAAGAAGAGAAAGCCATTGTGGACCCACTTATGAGGGCCTTAAACAACCCAAATTCTTTTATAGAAAACCCAGAAGTGGTTGAGATACTAGATTATCTTAACCAAGGTGAAGAAAGTCTCAGCGATGACAAAAGTGATAGAGATAGTGAAATACGCTTCTTTGGAACAGTCAAACGAAGAGTTAGAAGCTCCAAAGCCAAGGTTGGAACTAAAGACACTACCAGAAGGGCTAAAGTTCGAGTTCTTGGACAAGGAAAGAAGGAATAACATCATCATCAATGCTAACTTCACAGAAGAACAACGAGAAAGACTCCTAGAAGAGTTGAGAGAGCATAAAAGAGCTATTGGATATTCCGTTGAGGATATCAAGGGACTGAATCCAACTATGTGCATGCACATGATAAACTTAGAAGAATTGGTAAGACCGTTGGTGCAACCTCAAAGGAAATTGAACCAAATGTTGAAGGAAGTAGTCAAGAAGGAGATATTGAAGCTACGTGATGCGGGAATCATATACCCGATAAGAGACAACAATTGGGTGAGCCCCATCCATGTAGTACCTAAGAAGGGTGGAATAACGGTGGTGAAGGGAGATAATGCTAACGAAGTCACCACCAGAACTATCACAAGCTGGAGAATGTGTATTGATTATAGAAATCTAAATTCGGCCATGAAGAAAAACCATTTTCCCTTACCATTTATTGATCAAGTTCTTGAAAGACTTGCCCACCATGATTACTTCTGCTTCTTAGATGCATATTTTGGATTCTATCAAATCTCGATACACCAGCACAATCAGGAGAAAATGATGTTTACATGCATCTATAGCACGTACGCCATCAGAAGAATGCCCTTCGGCATATGCAATTCTCCTGCAACCTTCCAGCGTTGCATGATTTCCATGTTTTCTGACTTCTTAGAAGATATAGTAGAAGTGTTTATGGATGACTTCTTTGTTTATGGAAAATATTTTGATGCTTGCATAAGAAATTTGTCCCTGGTTCTACAAAGATGTGAAGAGAAACATTTGTTCCTAAACTGGGAGAAGTGACACTTTATGGTTCAAAGTGGCATTGTCCTAGGATACAAGGTCTCCAAGAAGGGCATCAAAGAGGACCTTAGCAAGATCAAAGCCATCTCCAAACTCCTGCCACCAAAATTAGTGATAGGAGTAAGAAGTTTCCTAGGTCATGTTGGATATTACAGGAGGTTCATTTAGGACTTCTCAAAGATATTGAAGCCCCTTTCAAATTTGTTGATTAAGGACGCAGTGTTCGAGTTTGATGATGAGTGTACCCTAAAAGAGGCTTTAACCTCTGCACCGATCTTGCAAGATCCAGACTGGGAGCTACCTTATGAAATAATGTGTGACATAAGTGACTATGCCATAGGTGCAGTCCTAGGGCAGAAGAAAGACTGGAAGCACCATGTCATATGTTATGCCAGTCATACGCTGGACGAAGCCTAAGTGAACTACACTACTACCGAGAAGGCGATGTTAGCAATTATTTTTGCATTTGATAAATTTCAATCATACCTCATAGAAGCCAAGGTTAAGGTTTATACTGACCACGGGGCTATACGCTATCTCATGCAAAAGAAGGAAACAAAGATAAGACTATTATGGTGGGCCCTGTTGATATAAGAATTTGGTCATGAAATCATTTATAAGAAAGGAAAAGAAAATGTAGTCGCAGACCACTTGTCTAGAATAGTTTTCGATGAGGCGAATCAGTTAGCGGTGAACGAAAATTATGTTGATGAAGCCCTACTGATGGCTCAGTCCAACGAGCCAAGTCTAACATGGTTTGCAAATATTTGTAACTATTTGTCTTGTAGCTAGCTTCCGCCGAGCATAACATACAACTAGAAAAAGAAGCTCTTCTCCGATGTTAAGAACTATTACTAGGACGACCCACTGCTATTTAAGAGATGTTTTGATAGTTTGTATCGAAGGTGTATACCAGAGGAGGATGTCCCATTGATCCTAAAAGAATGTCATTCTTCACCGTATGGAGGACATCACAGTGGAGAAAGGACAGCTGCAAAAGTGCTTCAATCTGGGCTTTACTGGCCCACCATGTTCAAAGACGCAACATATTTTGTCAAGGCTTGCAACGAATGTCAACTTACTGGAAATATTAGAAAGAGGAGAGACATGCCTATGGAAGACTGGGTGGAAGTAGAAATTTTTTATGTTTGGGGAATAGACTACATGGGTTCTTTCCCCTTATCAAAATGTTATCAGTACATTTTAGTGGTTGTTGACTATGTGTCGAAATGAGTAGAGGTTGTAGCAACCCAAACTTGTGATTCCAAATCTGTGATCAAGCTATTTTAGAAAAACATTTTTCCATGCTTTGGAGTATGTTGCACTGTCATAAGCAATGGGGGATCACATTTTGGAGAATAGCACTTTGAGGCGCTATTAAAGAAGTATGGGGTAAAGCACAAAGTTGCTACACCCTAACACCCTCAAATCTCGGGACAAGTAGAGGTATCTAACCAGTAGATTAAGCAGATTTTGGAGAAAACGGTCAGCCGCACTCAGAAGGACTGGTCCATGAAGCTTGACGATGCTCTCTGGGCCTATTGGACAGCTTATAAGGCACCAATAGGCATGACGCCGTACAGATTAATCTATGGCATGTCCTACCATTTACCTTTAGATCTTGAACATAAGGCTCTTTGGGAGATCAAGCTTATGAATATGGACCTAGTCTTAGGTTTTAAGGGAGGCAGAGATGGCAATGGAAACAAAAAATTTCTCCCCAAACCCAGTATAAAGGAATCGCGTCAACGTCTATACAATAGGAAGGATGGTTTGTAGAGACATACCTTGTCCCGAGGCTTGCTCAGTAACGTTACCTCGCGGCTTGCGTGGTCTTCACCTCCAGTCTTGGACGGTGTCTGTGCAGCCCCTAGTCTCACCGGGACTGTCGGGATTTACAGCTATCCTCTGAGTGGCAGAAGTCTCCCACCTATGCTGTCGTCCACACAGACTGCATGGAACTTCGATCGCCTTATCCCACAAGGCACCAAAAGGATTTGTATCCTCTTGTCGGCGTACTAGTCACTGACACACTCTCCTGCCACCAGTTGCTTTTCTGTAGTTGTCTTTCCCTTGTTGTGCCTCCCTTGTCAGGTAGCACTTGCTCGGGCTCTCCTGGTTACCACAACTAGATAGAACAACAACTTTGTAGAGCAACTGGTGTTTTGAGTTGTACTTGAGAAGCCCCTCAATACCCCTATATATATAGGAGGGTCATGGGACATGGTTCTCTACCCCGGGCAATGCGGGATTAAACTAGGAGTAGAAGGGTTTGAGATTTTCCACAAAATCTGACAAACTGCACCAGTTGAACAGATCGGTTCAGCTCTGAACCGATTGTCTGGGCCCTTGATCCGATTGGTTTAAGCATGAGATGATCGGTTCGTGGTCCTGGTCCAACTCGAATTGACTTTCATGTTTGTTTCCAACTAATCAACTATTAGTCCTTATCCAAATCAAATTTGAACAAGTGAAACAACATTAGTTGGTCACCCAACCAGTTCAACAATGTGAACCGATTGGTTCATTGACCTAAGCCGGTGGGCTCACCAGCCTGAGCCGATCGGTTCATCTCTATGAGTTGATCAGTTGGGGCAGCATATCAATCAATTGTAGTTTCAATCAATCTGATACTCTAATCATATGATCCAACACCTTGAACACTATGATTTTGAGCTATCAATCGATTGGGTGTTTAATTGAACTACTAAAATACTTTAGTAATCAATCCAAACAACATTTATGGAGAAACTCCTCTTCCAAGAACATGTCCTAGTGTGTGTGACCCTGCAGGTCCATTTCACATTGGCAGTGAAAGTCCATAACACTTATGACTTCACAAGCAAAGAGCGGTGCCTAGTCACACATCAGTGCTACGCAAGTGAAATAGAAAGTTGGAGAACAACTTTCAATCCTACAATTAGTTATTGGTGTTATAGTGAATGTATAATTCCTTTGTCACTAATGTCCTGAATGAACTAAAGGCATGGTACAGTCATCCTTTCAACGTTCATCCGTTTCCTTGATCTCAGAGCAGACTAGGTGAGATGTGTGTGACATCAATATCACATATTGATGTACACATGCATGCACATGCCTTTCTCAATCCTACTCATCATGTGGACATGGACATCAAAATCCCTTAGGAGGGACAAATCCCATATCTATCACTCACCCCTCAAAAGCCCCATGTATCAAAGTCACCCAATCATCACTTTTATAACAACCCATGTTTCAGGACTACGTTTGATGATGTCAAAGTGTACCCAATTACATGTGTTGAGTGTAGTGATTTCAGGTCAAAGATTCACACTCACCACCATCACTATGAGAGCTGACTGTGACTACCTAATCATGGTTCCATGTGTCACTCTCACGGTGGGTCTATCCGGTATACTTGTTCTCCAACAAGTACATATGTTCTTGGTTTGATATCATTATATCATGACTAATGAGATTCTGTCATCAACCAATACACAATCCAGTCTTTAGTGTTATTGATGTCTATGGTTATTTCCACAATAACAACTGACTAGGGACAAAACAAGAATGTATACTCTTAACATCTGTATGATCTCATCGTTTAGGTCATGAACCTAAAAGCATACATCATCGAGTAAAACAATTATTTAAACATCTATCATGCTACACTATCATCTCAGAAACAGTTAAAACATATAGATCAAAAATTGCCTTTATTAGTATTCAAATCATTTACAAAGTATCCCATTACAATCATCACATGACTTGCTCTATGGGCATACATACCAACAGACTCCCACTTGCACTTAGAGCCAGTCACCTAGGAACCTCAATCCTTGTGACCTAGCATGACCATCATGATTCTGTTGAGAAAGGGCCTTAGTCAGTGGATTAGCTATGTTGTCTTTAGTTGGTACTTTGCAAATCTTCACATCTCCTCACTGTATGATCTCTTGTATGAGATGGAAGCGATGCAGTTTGTGCTTGGACCACTGATGTGATTTGGGCTCCTTAGCTTGAGCAATAGCTCCATTGTTGTCACATTAAATCTCAATTGCAACACAGCTACTGGCAATTACACCAAGTTCAATGATGAACTTCGTGATCCACACAGCCTTCTTTGTTGCATGTGAAGCAGCGATATACTCGGCCTCTGTAGTAGAATCAGCAACTATTTCTTGCTTGGAACTCTTCCAGCTCATAGCTCCATTGTTTAGGCAAAATACAAATCCCGATTGTGATATGTAATCATCTTTGTCGGTTTGGAAGCTTGCATCAGTGTCACCCCTTACTACCAGTTCTTCCTCACCACCGTATACAAGGAATTGATCCTTAGTCCTTCGCAAGTACTTGAGGATGTTCTTTATGGCTATCCAGTGAGCATCCCTGGGATCTTACTGGTACCTGCTCGTCATGCTGAGAGCGTACGAGACATCTGGGTGTGTGCACACCATAGCGTACATGATGGATTTGATGGCTGATGCATATGGGATCCCATTCATACGCTCTGTCTGTTCACAAGATTGGGGACATTGACCTCTAGAGATGATGACTCTATGTAGCATGGGGATGTTGCCTTTCTTTGAGTTCTCCATGCTGAATCGCTTCAGTACTTTGTCAATGTACGTGCTTTGACTTAGTCCGACAAATCTTTTAGATCTATCTCTATAGATCTTAATACCTAGAATGTAGGATACTTCTACTAAGTCCTTCATTGAGAAAGTATTACCAATCCAGTTCTTTACCTTCTCTAAGGCTGTGACATCATTCCCCATCAATAGTATGTCATCCACATATAATATGAGGAATGTGGTCGTGCTCCCACTAACCTTCTTGTACACACATGGTTCATCTTCATTTTGAATAAATCCAAACACTTTGACTTCCTCATCAAATCAAAGATTCCAACTCCAAGATGCTTGCTTCAATCCATAGATTGACCTTTGTAGCTTACAGACTTTATTGGCATTCTTTGGATCTACAAAACCTTCAGGTTGTATCATGTACACATCCTCATTTATATTCCCATTAAGGAATGCGGTTTTAACATCCAATTTCCAAATCTCATAGTCATAGTAAGCCTCAATAGCAAGCATGATCCTAATGGACTTAATCATGGCAACTGGAGAAAAAATTTCATCATAGTCAACACCTTGAACTTGTCAGAAACCCTTCGCAACCAATCTGCCTTTATAAGTTTTCACATTGCCATCCATGTCGGTCTTCTTCTTGAAGACCCACTTGAACCCTATGGGTTTTACCCCTTCGGGTGATTCCACCAAAGTCCATACTTTGTTGGAGTACATGAATTCCATCTCGAATCTCATGGCTTCAAGCCATTTCTCATAATATGGTCCCTCCATAGCCTCTAGATAGGTAGTTGGATCATCGTCTATGATCAACTCACTGCCTTCTTGAGTCACAAGGTATCCAAACCTCTCAGGTTCAAGGCGTGTCCTACTAGATCTATGAGGTCCTTGTATTATTTGAGGAGACTGAGATTCCACAACACCTTGTGAATCTCTATGTTCCTCTTGTACATCTATTGGTTCAATGTTTTCTTTTTGGGCTTGAACCTCTTCAAGCTCTATTTTCCTCCCACTGTTTCCTTTGGAAATAAATTCCTTTTCTAGGAACACAACTATCCTAGCAACAAACACTTTGTTGTCAATAGGGTGGTATAAATAATATCCCCTCATTTCCTTGGGGTATCCAACAAAATAACATTTATCAGACTTGGGTCCAAGCTTATCAAGAATCATTTTCTTGACGTAAGCCTCACAACCCCAAATCTTAATAAAAGACAAATCAGGACGCTTCCCATGCCATATCTCAAATGGTGTCTTTTGAATCGATTTAGATGGTACTCGATTAAGTGTAAACGCTGCAGTTTCAAGAGCATGACCCCAGAAGGAAATCGGAAGATCAGCAAAACTCATCATTGATCGCACCATGTCCAGTAACATGTGATTCCTTCTTTCAGACACACCATTATGTTGTGGTGTTCCAAGCGGAGTCCATTGTGATGCGATACCACGGGCTCGTAGAAGGTCCTCAAACTCTTGGCTTAAGTATTCTCCACCTCGATCGGATCAAAGTGCTTTAATACTTTTACCAAGTTGGTTTTGTACTTCATTCATGAAATCCTTGAACCTTTCAAGGGTTTTTGACTTATGTTTCATTAGGTATATATAGGCATACCTACTAAAGTCATCAGTGAAGGTAATGAAGTACTGACACCCATTTTTGGCATTAGTTCTAAAAGGCCCACATACATCAATATGTATGAGTCTTAATAGATCACTAGCTCTCTCACCTTTACCTAAAAAGGGAGTCTTGGTCATTTTTCCCAACGAACAAGATTCACATGTCTCTATTGATTCATAATAAAAAGAGTCTAGATAACCATCTTTATGGAGTCTAGAAATTCGCTTCTCATTTATGTGCCCCAGACGACAATGCCAAAGATACATTTCATTTGAGTTGTTGAGTTTTTTTCCTTTTGGTGTTTACATTGTATACGCTTGTCTCTAGATCTATCAAGTATAGACCATAAGACATTGGGGAACATTTTCCATTCTTAATAAGAAATTCAAAACCATCCTTGTCTAAACAAGAAACAGAAATGATATTCCTATTTATGGCAGGTACATAATAACAGTTCTTTAACTCTATTATTAACCCACTAGGCAGAGTTAACTCATAGGTTCCTACAGCACTGGCGACAACCCTTGCCCCATTGGCAACACATAGTTCAAACTCACTTTTCCCTAAAGGCCTACTTCTCTTAAGATCCTTCACATTTGAACAAATGTGAGATCCACATCCGGTATTAAGTACCCATGACAAAGAAGTAGTAAAGTTAATCTCTATCACATATACACCACAAGTAGATATCTATATCTCTCACTTCTTCTTCCATCGTTCCTTCCATCCTCTCCATGTTTTGAGTGCAGAAGAATTTGGTTTGGTGAGAGAACCCTTCTCTCCCTCACCTTTGTCCTTAGACTGCATTCCATTGATCTCTATCAATGAATTACCCTTCTTCTCATTTGTCTCAAACAACTCCTTAAGAGTACATAGAGTGGACTCAAAGCCTATCAGTATATTTGGATTGTGCAGAACATTTCTCATCATCCCCAACCAGTTATGGAATTTATTCTCAATTAATTTTCCTATTAAAAGATGATTCTTTTGCCATTCTACAAGAGAAAATTGCATTTTTCAAAACTCCTTTTGATTTGATTTGATTTGAATAAAATTTGATGATAGTTAATTAGGCCTTTAATTAATTACCGCTCCCACTATTTTGATTCAAATTGATAGCCCTCACCATCAATTCAGAAGATTGCAGCACACAATCTTCTAGTGGGTCAAGATCCTAAAATCCTCTCAGTCATGGACCAGCTAGGGCTGCCACCCACAACTTAGATCTTCCAGGTAGGCAACTCTTGCCAATTGCATCATATGCAACTCTTGAAAGATGTCATATGCAACTCCTTGCCATGATCACCTCCATGCCTCAAGGTGCTAGATCCTATCTAGGTCACCTTGTTAAGTTTGACCCAAAGCAAACACGATGAATATGCACCCTACTAGGGCAGACCCACATATCAATCCTTCACGCTTCCACAAGATAGACGGTGCACCACACTAGGGTGTGCCCACACTTGGCCGATCAAGCTTTTCACGTGTGTCTCATTTGGAAGGCATCTAAAACTTTAATATTTAATGAGGGATTTGGTTTTATAGGTACATATACATATCCAATCACCACAATACATAGTATGTATCATATACATGCCATATCCCACAGAAAACATGCAAAATGATAAAAGCAATGATTATGGCCATCCTAATGTGATTCCTCAAGCCAAGAGGAATCACAGTCATCTAGGTCCTCATCACATGCAACTTTTACAAGATGAACTCTATGCTTCGCCGTTATGGGTTTGATCAACTCATCTCCATGATTAATCGGCTCGCCATCAGGACGGTCGGTTGGGTGCCACTAGCTGATCGATTGGCTCCTCCAACTGATCGGTTCACCTGATCATTGTGTATCTCCTCATGGCCGCCACATGCTCATCTCGCTCCTCAAACCATTCGTCTAGAATTCCAACTGATCGGTTCACGCCTTGAACTGATCATCTCAGTCATCATCAGGTTCTCAGCCGTTCTTCAACATAAAAAGAAATAAAAGTTCTATTTACATTTGAATTGAGAAACCCCAAGTTACATTCGGGGGGAGCAAAGGTAGGATAGAAATCTCGAGTTATCTCGAGTTATATCAAGAAAAGGGGTAGGGAATCGGTGCGTAGACTGAGATGCAAGCAACCACATTCAACCAAGCACACATACATAGGGTTTATTGGCCATAACCACACTATACATCCACCACAAAACTCGTTTAAGGACGACGCGTATCGAGTGCATTCATATTATATATCTTATATATATTTTGGGATTTGTAGATTTAGGATTGTACATGCATAAAGACAATTTTATTCACATCATATGCAATAAATAAAGGTGACAAACCAAAATTGATCACATCGATAATCCTAAAGTATAGAGCAGTTGACGTGGCTCTGATACCACTTTTGGGTTTTAAGGGAGGCAGAGATGGCAGTGGAAACAAAAATTTTCTCCCCAAACCCAGTATAAAGGAATCGTGTCAACGTCTATACAATAGGAAGGATGGTTTGTAGAGACATACATTTTCCCAAGGCTTGCTCGGAGATGTTACCTCACGGCTTGCTAGTCTTCACCTCCATTCTTGGACGGTGTCTGTGTAGCTCCTGGTCTCACCGGGACTGTCGGGATTGACAGCTATCATCCGAGTGGCAGAAGTCTCCCGCCTCTACAGTCATCCACACAGACTGCATGGAACTCTAATCACCTTATCCCACAAGGCACCAGAAGGATTTGTACCCTCCTGTCGGTGTACTAGTCACCGACACACACTCCTGCCACTAGTCGCTTTTCTATAGTTGTCTTTCCCTTCATGTGCCTCCCTTGTCGGGTAGCACTTGCTCGGGCTCTCCTGGTTACCACAATCAGAGAGAACGACAACTTTGCAGAGCAACTAGTGTTTTGAGTTGTACTTGAGAATCCCCTCAATACCCCTATATATATAGGAGGGTCATGGGATAGGGTTCTCTACCTCGGGCAATGCGGGATTAATGCACGCGTAGAAGGGTTCGAGATTTTCCATGAAATCTGACAAACTGTGCCAGTTGAACCTATCAGTTCAGGTCTGAACCGATCGTCTGGGCCCTTGATCCAATCGGTTCAAGCATGAGCCGATTGGTTCGTGGTCCTGGTCCAACTCAAATTGACTTTCATGTTTTTTTCCAACTAATCAACTATTAGTCCATATCCATATCAAATTTGAACAAGTGAAACAACCTCAGTTGGTCACCCGAGCAGTTAAACTATGTGAACGGATAAGTTTATTGACATGTGCCGGTCGGCTCACCAGCCTGAGCCAATCGGTTCATCTCTATGATCCGATCGGTTGGGGAAGCATATCATTCAATTGCACTTTCAATCAATCTGATACTCTAATCATCTGATCCAACACCTTGAACACTATTATTTTGAGCTATCAATCCATTGGGTGTTTAATTGAACTACTAAACTCCTTTAGTAATTAATCCAAACAAGATTTATGGAGAAACTCCTCTTCCAGTAACATGTCCTAGTGTGTTTGACCCTGCAGTTCCATTTCACATTGGTAGTGAAAGTCCATAACACTTATGACTTCACAAGCAAAGAGTGGTGCCTAGTCACACATCAGTGCTACCCAAGTGAAATAGAAAGTTGGAGAACAACTTTCAATCCTACAATCCATGATTGGTGTTACAGTGAATGTATAATTCCTTTTTCACTAATGTCCTAAATGAACGCAAGGCATGGTAAAGTCATCCTTTCAACGTTCATCCATTTCCTTGATCTCAGAGAAGACTGGGTGAGATGTGTGTGGCATCAATATCACATATTGATGTACACATGCATGCGCATGCCTTTCTCAATCCTACTCATAAAGTGGCCATGGACATTAAACTCCCTTAGGAGGGACAAATCCCATATCTATCACTCACCCCTCAAAAGCCCAATGTGTCAAAGTCACCCAATCATCACCTTTATAACAACCCATGTTTCAGGACTACGTTTGATGATGTCAAAGTATACCAACGACATGTGTTGAGTGCAGTGATTTCAGGTCGAAGAATCACACTCACCACCATCACTGTGAGAGTTGACTGTGAATACCTAATCATGGTTCCATGCGTCACTCTCATGGTGGGTGTGTCTGGTATACTTGTTCTCCAACAAGTACATATGTGCTTGGTTTGATATCATAATATCATGACTAATGAGATTCTGTCATCAACCAATACACAATCTAGTATTTAGTGTTATTTATATCTATGGTCATTTCCACAATAATAACCGACTAGGGACAAAACAAAAATGTATACTCTTAACATCCGTATGATCGCATAGTTTAGGTCCGGAACCTAAAAGCATACGTCATCGAGTAAAACAATTCTTTAGACATCTGTCATGTTACACTATCATCTCAGAAATAGTTAAAACATATAGATCGAAAATTGCCTTTATTATTATTCAAGTTATTTACAAAGTATCCCATTACAATCATCACATGACTTGCTCTTTGGGCATACATACCAACACCTAGAGAAGGCAGGATAGAAAAGATTCCTACAGCTACAGGAGCTCGAGGAGTTGAGATTGCATGCCTATGAAAATGCAAGAATTTACAAACAAAGGACCAAGTTGTGGCATGAAGCCCACCTAAAGAACAAGGATGTTTGTGAAGGTGATAAAGTGCTCCTTTTCAATTCAAGCATTAGGCTCTTCCCTGGAAAGCTTAGAACTAGATCGTCAAGCCCCTTCTCTATGGTCAAGATTTATCCATCAAGAATGATGGAGATTCAAGGAGAGAAAACTAGAATTCTCAAGGTCAACGGACATAGGGTAAAAAGATTTTACGAAGATGAGGCCTTTATGCAAAGATCTGAGATCAATTTGGAGGAACCAGATTAGACAAAAGAAAAAAAGAATGAAGAGCTGCCACATCCAACTGCAGGACCCAAGGAGTGAAGATTTATGAATTCTAGCTAAGAGACTTTAAAGCAAGCACTTCTTGGGAGGCAACCCAAGTTTTTACCTTTTTCTTAAGCTTTATTTTCTCTTCCCCTTTTGTTTTGTTTAGTTTTCTACTCTTTTAAGTGATGTACATATCCATCTTCTTTCAAGTAAGTGATTTAGAAAAGGAAACAAACTTTGTTTTGATTTGATCGCGGTCTGGACCACGGTCGTGGTATAACCTTGCATAGCACAAGACCGCAACCTGCGGTACCCATGACCAGGCACCTCAACCGTGACCTGAGGTCAGCTTTGGAACAAACAAAACCACAAACGCAGTTGAGCTTCTTTTGCACCACGACCGCGGTCTTTCCCTTTGTTTGTTTGGTCACAGTTACCATAGTATATATGTTCCCGAAACCCCACCTATCACATTTGTTATAACCCAAATTTTGGATTCATTTGGGTGAGAAATGTAATTTCTCACATAAAAGATATTTGAAAAAATATATATATAATTTTTTTTGAATAAATGGATTCCATTTACAATAGCCTTGATGATCGTGTTGTGGGCTTTATTGGCTATTGGGCCCAATAACAAGGAAATTCAATTAGTAATTGAATAATTGAATATTTGAGAAAAGAAGGATGTAGAAACCTCTAGAAGGTGAAAGAACTAAATCCAAGGATGGATTTTGTGCCTTTTGGGTTCCTTGGGTCCAAGGAGTCCAAATTTGCAAAGAAAAGGCAATAAGAAAAGAAAAGATTAATTAAGTATTTCTTTATTAAGAAATAAATTGAAAACAATGATAAAATGTGGAAAATAAGTGGAAAGAGGTGCAATTGAGTTAACTTTGGTGGATTTTAGTATCCCAAGGATTCCTAACATTAAAAGGTATAGCAATGAGGAAAATAGAAGAGAGATAAAGAGAAATCCTCAAAAGAAGTATTTCAATAAGAAATAAATGAAATAATGAGAAAATAATCAGCGGAAGGCTAAGGCATATCCCCAAGATGGGATTTCGAGCCATTAGGGTTCCTTGAGGTTCAAGGAACTCAGAATAATAGTTTAATGGTAAAGGAAAGAGAAAATAGGTGAGAAATACATATATATAAGTGGTATCTTGCACCTAAATAAAAGACACATTTTCTTTTAGATAATAAGCCCAATTTTGGTATAGAGGTAGATTAAGTCATTATGGACTTTACCTCAAATTTTGGTATTAATTGGATAAGAGATCTGAGAGTTATGATTTATACAAAATCTCCTAAAGTAAAAAAGAGTAAAGGAAATATATACTTAATGTCACTTTTTGTTTTGGGCGCATGACATGGTAGCCGTTGGATCTAATATCCAACGGTGGCTAGTTTCTCACCTACATCAGGTAGGAAAAGGAAAGGAGAATAGTAATGCACGACTGGTAGATTCAATTTCCTCTCCATACAGTTAATGTGCGAAACTAGAAATCGCTCTATTAGATTCAGGAGAGAAAACCGCACCCATACATACCAAGTTTTCCATACGTTGGAGGGATAAAGAAGAGACCCCCAAATCTCGAGAAGCTTCTCTACCATGGTCTAGGACTATAAAAGAAGATGAATTCCTCCTCTGTGAGTTTAATAAACCCTTTGAAATACTCCACGTCACCCAATATAACTGTCCCTGCGGGCAAGTGATCGACTAATAGGTCTTTCTCCTAGATTTCTGCTTCTATGCCACCAGCGCACAGCCTCATCCTTTCCCCAATTCGTACCTCCTCTATCCTAGTTACTTGTGCCATTGGTTTTGGCGGCGGGAGTCGGAGGTTTGGGGCCCTTTTCCGGCTTCCCAAACGCCCAGACGGCCGGAGTCAACGATGGAGTTGACTGTCGGAGGTCCTTGTCTCGCGAGCCGGAGCAGTTTAGCGTAGGAGGAAGACGATCAGGTTAAAAGGTGAACTAGCCCTCATGTGTCTGTATAACCGAGGACAAAAAGGAAGGGTAGATCCATCTTTCTGCCCTAAAAATCGGCGACCGCAAAACTGGTTTGAAAGGGGTAAGTTGCTGACGTGTCCTTTTGTAATTGGGTAATATATAATTATCTTGTAAAAATCATAACACAAAATTGGTACGTCAGATTAAGAAGTTTTATATATGAAAATTGATCATAAAAATGCGAGGAATAAGTTTAAAATGGTTTGGAAGCCTAAATCAGTATACTTTTGTAAAAGTGTATATTTTGGGTGAAAAAGGTATTAATTTGTAGATAGAAACCTTAATAATTAATCAAGGATAGATTTAGTATTGCAAATAGATTAATCTGAGCATGGTTAACTTGATTAATGATTAAGATGGTTTTTAACCTGTTTTGATGATAGAATTGCAAGGTTTAGGGTTTTTAACCTAATATGTTGATTAAAACCCTTAGAAACCCTAAGTGGGGGAAAAAGGGAAGAAAGAATATAATAATCTGAAAATTAGGGTTTTATGGAACAAACCTGATCTTAAGGATCTTAATGGAAAATAAGACAAGATAATTAGGGTTTGATGGATATTTTGATAAAAGTGAAATAAAAGTGGTAAAAAGGGAATGAAACCCTAATCTTCAAGAAACCCTAAAATTGGAATAGAAATCCTAAGGAATAAGATGATATTGGATAAATATTGATAAAAGGAAGTTGGAATGTTTATTTCAGGATTTCTGTACACTTTGCTTGCCTGACTGGATTTTCTCTCTCTACATAATTCTGTCTCCAAATCTACAGTACAGGTATGTGGTTACGCTTATGAATATCTCGAGTTAGTTTTCCGAGATTTACCGAAGTTTTCATCGATGTCATGAATTAACTGTTGGATGTTTTTAATTCATACAAACTATAATGTGGCTATGACTATCACATAAGATATGTGCCTACTAGCTTAGATCATGGTCCCCTCTGTGGCTTAATAGTTGACCTAGTAAATGGCTACCAATGGGGTAGGTCCATCAGGTCATTAGATGACTTAGTAAATGGCTACCAATGGGGTAGGACCATCAAGTCATCATGAGTTAGTTATTGGACTACCTTCGGGTAGTGCCATGCAACTCTATTACCCTATGTATAAGCTACCTGTAAGGTAGGTCCATGGGGGTAAGAAGCTACCTAAAGAAGAGGTAGCATATATGGGATAGCACAGAGTCAGGGGATAGGTAAGGATTGAGTAGTATGGCTTAAAACGTAATCTTGGTTGTTAAATGATTGATTAAATGATTACGTTGTTACCATATTTGCATGATTATTGTTTCCCTCACATACTAGCTTCGGCTGACCGACATTTTGTTTGTCGGCGTTTTAGGTACAATGAAAAGAACAAACAGTAAAGTGGCATATGTGGAATTAAATGAGAAGTAACATGCACAGGAGGATTAGTTATATTAGTATCTTCATGGATAGAAGTTTAGAAATCCCATATTTTAAAAGGTAAACAAAGTTTTATTTTATACCAATTTTCAGTTTAGTTGGTAAATTTTATTAATTGTTATTGATTATTTGTTGAACCTTTGATCCTGTTAGTTGAATAATGGCTCTGACCTTCGGGTCTCCCTTAATTGGGGGTTACCGGGAGACGGGGTTGTTACAACATTCTTCTCACTTCTAACTTCCCCGAGTCTAAGATGAACCCTGAATCTCCACTCGGTCGCGACTCACGACTAGCCGCCACATCAAAGCTAATTTCTGCACCCACCTTGCTTGATTCCTCCGTTGCAACCACTTATAAGGTAACAAGAAACCCCCCTTCTACTCTTCTAATCATCGAAACACCGTGTCACCACCAATTTAGACCACCACCTGAACCGATTTTTCCCGATTTGTCTCTCTCAATGGGTATTGGTCGTGCCTCCAACAGTTGTTTATGTTTTGTCTATTTTCCCTAAACCACCTTAGAGGCGGCGTTTGCAAAAACAATTAAAGAAACCCTAAAAAATCAATAATGGACAACTGCCTGTCGGTGTAGCAAAGAGCAGATGAACGGATAGAGATAGGAATCAGAATAGTTGGAAGAAGAAAGACCGCGGCTCGTGGCCATCACCTCTACAACTGTGACCACGGTGTGCTCGTAAATCCTAACCAAGCCGCGGTGTTCACTCCAACTACCAGTTCCACTGTGGGTAGCGGTGTAGAAGACAGTTACTCAAGGTCGCGGTCCCCTTAACCACGACCTGTGCAAAGCAAGGAAGAAGATCGTGACTGTGGTCCCTACTCAATAAATTGCGATCGTGACCTCCTCCAGAGACTGTGACCGTGGTGTCCTCTAAGTTACGAAAGAGACCGGGGGTTGCAATCCCGATGCACACTCTTGAATTTGACACTAAATAATTTACTGAATACATATCAAGTGCATGAAATACCTTCCCCAGATAATAGCAATAACGGTAGTCTTTGTTAAAATGATCTAGAAACTAATTTATTGAAAATCTACATAATGTCTTCTCCAACAACCAATGATTTCCTCTACCAAAAGGCTACTTCTCTAAAGTAGGTGGATAAGATAGTGGAGGGTTTAATAGCAACACTCAAGAGGAATACTTCTCTCATAGAGGCTAAATGAGTTGAGGTGCAGCTAAGGCTAGAACAGTACCAAAGAATACTGGGGAACATGATGATGGAGGACTCTACTCATGATACAGAACAAACTGAGCAGACAGAGACCTCCGAGTATCAACCTGGGGAGTTAGAGAGTCGAATCCAGGAGAAGAAGAGAAAGATTGCACCAAAGGGGTCCCAGAGAAGCAAAAAGATAAACCACTAGGTGTTGAGAAGCCAAGGGAACAAAAAACAAGCAAAGCCAAGGAAGTCATAGGGGAGACATCTGCACAATACGGAGAACCCCCATTCATGACCAAGAACATCGTGCACCAGTCTACCTATGACTGCATGTACCAAAACAAGGAGTTCTGCCCTACCTGTTACCTGGACGTAGAAGATTTCAAAAAGATGGGAATCTATGACAAGATAGTGAAATTCCTAGAAGGTGCAAACTTATGCACACCAGAGGTGAAATCCTACAAGAAGCTGACCACATAATTCCTATCTTCACTAAAGAAGGTCGCTACCAGTAGTGAAACAAGAAGGGCAGGAGGAGGAGACTATAAACTACATGTGAGGCTAGGAGGCGAGTCTCACATAATCACAGAAGCAATGCTGAACAAAATATTTATAGAGACAGAGGAACAAGCTAACGCCTACTCCTCCGCCCCGAGCGAAAAAGAAGCAATAATCTATGAGAGAAACCAGATGTGGGAAGAGTTGACTGGGGAGGAGTAGCACAACTCAAAGAACTCTAAGGCCTCACTGATCACATCGTGCTTTATTCGTACAATGCAGAAAATCACTCCCTACACGATCTACTCGAGGTTGGAAATAGGAACAGTTAGCAAAGGAGATCTGTACCTCATCTGGTCAATCATCAATAGAAAGAGGGTTAATATCGGGAAGATACTAATCGAGCGTATATCAGTAGCAGTAGGTGGGGACGCAAAGAGGAACTCTATGTACTACATGGGAGGGATAACACAAATTTTTGAATACCTAATGGATGAAGGAGAGGTCCAGAACTATAAAGAAGTGGACGGACAACAAAGAATATACATCAAGTCCCTAATCAACATGGGTATTCTGGAGAAGAAGGGGGAGAAGTTGTACTTCAAGCAAAGCGGTTCAAAAAGACTCCTTCCCCTTCCTGAAATGGCTTTCTATGACGCCCACAAGCTGCGGCCAACCCATGACGACATTGAAAAGATGTGCTCTGGGGCACTGTAGGCCAGCACGAGTACATATCCAATAATTACAACTAGAGAAATCAGTGTCCAAGCTGCATCGAAAAAGGAAAGAGCATAGAGCCACAGAAGAAGTTGGTGGTGCAGAAAACGAAAATGACAGATAAAACTGCACTACCCACCAAAAGACCGCCAGCTACAGAAGAACCAACCCCCACGGCTCCACCTCCAGAAGAACCAGTGGAAATTCCAGAACCCACACCTCTCGAGCCACACAAAGAAGCAGCTACAGTGGAAACAAAGGTAGAGAAAGAGGGAGGTGCAACAGCCGACTCGCAACCCAAAAAAGAACCGAAGGAAGAGCCAGAAGGACAAGGCTCCCAGGCCATACCAGATACAGAGTTTAGTGGAGCGGAGATGGACCCACGAGACAAGCCAAAGGAGAAAGAACAAGGTCCACCACCACCGCCCCCACAACCTACGGTGCCAAGCTCGTCAATGATGCACATGGAGCATCAGCTGCACCAGCAGCACCAGCACGCACCTTCCTTCGGAGGTGCCTTAGGTACAAGGTTTGATGCAATGTGGGAACACATGCATCAAACCAACAAAATAAATACCACCAATTCTTCTTCTTTTTCTACGCTAACGACACAGGTACAAGTCCTTGATGAAAGGAGAAAACCCCTCCTTGACTTCGTCCAAGAAGTCATAAACAATCAATGGATGATGATGGGAATGCTAAAGAATATAAAGGATGAGATGGAAGATCCGCAAAAAGAGAAGCATTCCATCCGGGCCAACAACGAGCACATGTGTCGGGGCTATGACGCAACAATGGATAACCTCCAAGAAGAGTGCCAATGCTTAGAAGAAGACAGCTGGAAGCTCGAGAAGGAATGTGAAGAACTCGAGAACCAGCAAAAGAAGAAGAAGACCAAGTGCTCAGCAAAATCGACACACTCCTCATCCAGCCCCTCCAACCACGATGACAACGATGACGACAACGTGGGAGGAATGGGCACACGGGATCGGGCACTCTAAAATAAGGAAGTGCCAACACAAAGACGACACCAGTAGCTGAGCCAAGGAGAAATGAGCCACCACAACACTCGAGCTCCCTCAACGACAAACAAACAAAGAAAAATGTGACATTGTTAAGGGAGCTCGACCTTAATTGCATTCCAGAAGAAGCTACTGAAGATGGTGGGAAACTAGCAGAGAATCGATTCTCCCCGCCTACACATGCAATGACGCTAGAAGAGTAGATTGTTGCTGCTCATCGTGAAGAAGTGGTCACCGAACTCATCGCAATAGGAGCGGCAGAGATTGATAGAATGTTAGCTGAGCTGGGGGCCAGACTTGAGGAGAGCAGTGAGTTCCTCCTATTCCAACCACATCACAAGCATAGTGACTATCTCTATGATGGGAAGATGGAGGCAACCATGGCAATGATGGAGGACACCATGCTAGGGAAAACTTCTGATGAGAGCCATGTAAAGACAACATAGCTGCTGAAGCTTCCTCAGAAGTAGCCAAACCTGGGGCCACTACACAACTATTGCATAAGGTGGTTGAACAAGTGGCCAAGGCAATGCTGATAATAGAGGAAACATTGACACCCTTCGCACAGGAAGGAACATTCGATGATGAGGATGGCAGGCTGGCATCCTTTTTTAAAAATGAGCCTGCTAGGGAGCAAAGTGCACCAGCTAAAGCAGAAACGCTTAGAGCAGCTCCCCCTTTACCTTACAATATGAAAGAAATGGACATGACTATGGTATCACGGATCACATCTAGAGATGTCCACATCTTGGCAGATGTCCTCAACGACGATCTACCCAAGTCAGACATACTATATAACAACAAGGGTAAACGTCTATCCAGAGACCACTTCCAGGGGATATTCATGAAGAAGGTACGAGTACATAAAAGACTATTCAAGGTACTCTGTGAAACCCTCTGGGAAGAGTTCCTGCATTCGGACAAGTTGCAGCCGGTCTTCAACGGGATAACACATCTAGCCAGCCTCCTGTACAATTAAGACTACAAGGCAGTAGATGTAGTTGAACTAAATGCAGTTGTCCAGTGGAAAGAAACAAAATACATGGTGCTTCCCATAAGGAATGTAAAGCATTGGGCACTGATATTCGTCGATCTATATAAATGGAAAACAACGGTGCTCAATTGTTGTACAACTGAACTGGACAGCACCTCACTGGTCTACAAGAGGAAGGATGCTAGAGACGCCTTAAAAATACTACTATGCCTACAACGAGCAATAAAGGATGCAGACAACAATTTTTAAGGGTCTTGGAAGCTCTTCTCGATCAATAAGAAAGTCCCCTAAGAAGAGGCCAGTCTGGGGGATTGCACCTTCATAGTACTATGAATGATGGAGGCCATCAACAAGGGCATCCCCTTGGAGGATTCAGACAATGAAGAACTGCATGGACTGTAGGGTATCTATGCTATGGAGGTCATCTATGATCGTTAGTTCTTCAGCGACCCGGTGATCCCTACAGAAGTTGTACCCCGAAGGCTTCACATGGATATCCCTCTACCTGAAAAGGTCACCTGGAGGGAGCAACTAAAAACCATGTGGGTTGATCCAACTAAGCCAGCCAGAGTTGCGGCATGGAAAGAAGGCTGGCATGAAAGCTCTAGAGAAGCTACACAACATATGTCAGACTACAAAACAAAGCTACCTCTAGTAGCAAAAGTCCCTAAAAATCAACCTCTAAGAGAACAGCCCGAGGAAGGAGAGGTTGAAGAAGAAGATCTAGATGATGATAGACCAGATGGACTAATAGGAGAAATTACACCTTCTTTCAAGAATTTTGATAGATGGAGTTGCTTTAGTCTGTCTCTGGAAGAACTGACTATAATTATGAGTTCTTTGAAAGAAGGCGATTTTCCGGGAGATATCATCTTCGAGAAAGATGGCATTTGCATGCTAAAAGACAACCTTTGAGAAATGCTGAAAATAGGCGGATACCTTTTTGTGAGTACGATGTCAGCTTACCAGGCGATACTAGGCGATACCATGCCAAATGCCCACATGGCATACTTCTTACTAGTAGATGACATCCTAAAAGACAAAAGATTAGGAGATAAGGAGCGGCTACAACAACACCTGGAGACATCCCCACCAGACCACATTTTCCTACCTATTCTTCACGAAAATCATTGGACTTTGTTGCATGCCAACCTCCTCATAAGGACTGCAGTCCTCTACAACAGCTCTGACACAGCCTTCACACTTAAAAAGAATACTAATATGACAACAAAAAAGATGCCCACTGAAGAAAAGGAAAACACATGTGTTGAAGCTATCGTTGACATGATAAGAAGTCATTGCAGAGGGTATGACCACACAATAGGCAAGGACTTCAAGAAGATGCAATTTTGCCACAGGAGCCCCCAGCAGGTGCCTCTATCAAATGATTGTGGCTTCTTTTGTCTATCCTAGATGGTGGCCATAGCCACTATTGGCTTCAAGGTGGAAAACATGCAATATGAACAATACCACATGCTAAGAGGTATATACGCAAGCATGCCCCTCGAGTCCAAGTGGGCCTCCACCAAGAACAACAAAACAAATAAAGAAAGCTCGTTTATAGATCTCGCTCAAATTTTGACACCCTGAGACATGGTGTAGGATAAGTTTGGGAGAGGAGTCATAAATGGGCTAGAGAGGTACATTTACCATCTTTTTACCTCTAAAAATTTTGATGCAATTTTTGAAATTTAGATTTTTTGCTAAAACTACCTTTTAATTTTAAGAAACTCGCCTCCTCTTTTGCTAAATTTTCTGATTGTAGTGTTTCTGCCCTCTTAGAGAGAAATACATGAGCAACATATACATGTATATACGAGTAAAACAAGTCATAGAAATATTGCTCTACCTCATTCTTGCAATAAGACGTTGTAAATGTGACAACTTTAACTCATGAAACCCTCAGAGACTAGATAACTTCACCTAGTCATACTCCTGACCAACCACCCTCACCTGATGCTTTTGACCATAAAATCATTATCACCGTAGAAAGGGAAATAGCTGCCCTCTTCAAAGAATATCTAAAAGAGGCTTGGCCACCCAAAAGACCAAGTAAAAATCCCTCGTACGCAAGCCTGAAAGGAGATGTAAAAAGCCAAAAAGAAAAAAAATAATGAGAGTTGTGTCCATAAGATGCCAAAAGTTTCCACACGGCTGGTATATTAACGCACTCATGAATGCAGATATGTCATGCCCATAAGTGGAATCTTGAAGACAGGCTTACACACTTCCAATCCTAATTGAAAACTCACAAAACCACCTAACTTAAAGTCAGAAGCCCAAAAAGGGCAACATTGTTCTTACGACAGTTGTGGGTGAGAAGTTCAGAAGGAAGAGGAAAACACCTAAAGCCTTAAGCCTACCCGAACACATTAGCATAGGGCCAATTGAAAAATAAAGAATTGGTGCGAAAGCTACCCCTCACAAAAGATCTCGTATTAGTATGGTCATTGACTAAGGGAAGGGGTGACAAGTTGAAAGGGAGAAGCCTTTTACAATTGAAGGCAATGGCAATAAAATGAAGTTATGCAAGTCTAGTTGAAAAGGGGGAGGGAATGAGACATAAGGTTTAGAAAACATGCTACAACAGTCTTGATGCAAGAATGAGATATTTCAGTCATATTATAATTTTGTCAATTAAGATTGCTTTTTCTCTCTCTGAGTTCTTGAACCTACACTTATCATGAGGATAGGCTTGATTCTGAATTTAGGGGAGTTGATAACACTCTATTTTACGTACTTTTTGTGTATATTTTACAACACTTTTAGTATATCTTTTGTTAGCTTTTCACACAATTTTTCTACCTTTTTGACTAAAGCCTCACTTACATGTTTAAAGGTATATTCACAACCCAGGTTGCGGTCCTTGACCACGACCGCGACCCTCATTTCCCTCAACCATGACCGCGATCCACTTATATCTCAACTGTGATCGCAGTCTCAAAATTCTCTAGAGATCGAGATCATCAGGTGTCAAGGATTGATCGCGGCTAGTTTACAGACTGTGGTCATCACTCAATAGTGACCTCGAGGATGGTCGCGATCGGAACATGTGCCCCAAAGATAGACTAGGGGTTGCGGTATGGACACAGACTGTGATCGAGAAGGACCACGGTCATCTTGGAAACTGTGGTCACTGATGAGTTATTGCAAACTGTGACTGAGTGGGAAGATGTAGGCCTCGACCGCCCAGATGCAATGTACAAGCAAACCTCGATAGCGGTCATCACCAGGCCACGACTAAGCTCAACCGATGTGAAAGATGAATAAAGAGCAGACCATGACCGCAGTCTCACCCCTCACTTAACCAAGACTGCGACCGCGGTCCATGCCTAAGTCGGTGGAATGTGCCTATAAATAGCACACCCACCTGTCTTGCCAAATCATTAGATCATAGATCAGATCCTGAGGACCATGAAGTGCTGCTGCATTCCAGATTCATTCCAGACCATCCCATCCACCAGTCTTGGATCTCCAAAGGTGGAAGCTGAGGAGAGAGAAGACTGAAGACTCATTCTTTGATAGAAGAAGACCATCTGCGCCATCCACATGTTAGATCCAGATCTAAAGAAATATTGTGTTATATCACGTCTCTTCTATCTAGATCTATCATTTCCATCTCGTTGTACTCCCCTCCTCCCTTTGTGGGACTCCATGAATCTATCTTTCTATAACTTCGTTATGTTGTCGACAAGCATGAGCAGCTAAACACCTTAACTTGGGTTGGTCATAGCCACTAAGGCTCTCCCAACATGTATATTGTCTCTTTCTGTTGAATATACATATTCTTATCAAGATTATCTCCATGCACCTATTTTAATGCTTCACTTGTATTCTTAACTACCATCTTGTGATGTTTGATTGTTGATATCTTGAGAAAGTAATATCGCTTTTATCACGTGTCATGGAGTAGTATGAATGCATGAGAGTGTTGGAATGCTAAGGCTTTAAAGCCATGTGTTTTGTTGCGAGGTTTACGTGTGGTCATCTCGAGAGAGAGACTACCCTTTGAATTAGATCTATCCTCATCTTGATAAAGAGTGGAATAGATGCTTTTGGAGGTTGCTTGTAATCTTGGTAAGAGTGTGCGAGAGAGAGAGAGATGATGTTGCATGTTGGTGTGATGCTTTAGTAGGTGAACCCCAACCCAGGTTTCCTCCCATATACTTATTTCATCTTATTTATTTTATCTCTTTTGTTCTTGTTGTTCTTGTTTCTTTTGAACTACTTTAGTTTGCATGATACTGTTCCTTAGGGAACACCTTTTATACACCCTCTTCGGCTAGAGTATATGAGTCTTAGATACTGTGTGCTTAACACTGCCAACCTTATCCCAGTGTTCGACCCTGATTGCTACATCGGACCCCATTTATCATTATGGGGGCCTAAGAGTCGGGTTATCTCTTTAAAAGTCTGACTACTCAGAATCCACTCCTTTTTAATGTGCAATTTAGGCCGGTCAGAAACTGATTCTCAATTGTCTATGTTGTGTTCGGGGAAGCTCCCATTACCCCTCTTTTTATAGGTGGGGTTTTGTTCTAGGTTTCCAATCTATGTGGGAGTGGAAGGGAAAAGAAGATCCCAAATTTTTACAACCTACGACCACTGAAATGGCTATTTGGCACACCAGATGGTTGTATGGCATGTGATATGGTCGTATCGTACTGTGAGATGACCGTTTTGCAATTTTGTAATCACATATGAAATTGACAATTTCTATTCCAATTAATATCACATATTAATTTGTTGCACAACAAGTAAGGTGCATTCAAAACGAAGTTGGAAATATGTAGAACCTTCCCTCGTCCAAACTAAGCCATCTTGCCCATGTAAGATGACCATCTCATTCACCCAGATGGTCTTCTCATGACCCGATCTGAGATGGTCAGTTTGGTCAGTTCGTTCTTTAGCCAATTTCAACTCAAATCAAGTCTGACTCCCCAGACGCCTATCTCAACACTTGAGATGCATTGGCACTCCAGATGGCCATCTCAACACTTGAGATGGGCGTTTGGCATTGTAGTCAGTCTATATGTTGTGTGAATCAAATACCTAAACACTTTAGTACTTAAATCAATTTTTGCTCAAGATTAAACTCCTCTTCTAGGTTGAGACCTATGTGTGCGACCCTATAGGTCCCATATTATGTTGGCAGTGAATGTCCATAACAACTTATGACATCACAAGCAATGAGTGGCACCTAGTAACACATCAATGCTATCCAAGTAAATAGAAATTTGGGGAAAACTTCAACCTACAATCTGTGTATGGTGTAGAAGTGTTTGTATAATTCCTTTGCCACTGATGCAGATTGAACTTGAGGCATGGAGTAGTCACCTTTTTAATCATTCAATCTTATTTCTTGAACAAGAACATATTTTTGAGATATATGTAAGCTCAATATCACATATTGACTCACATGCTCATGGAAATGCATTTCTCAGTTTTGCTAATCAAGAGGCCTAGAACAACATATTCCTGTAGGAGGGACAAATCCCATCTCTATCACCCACAGTCAATCCCCATGTATCAAAGTCACCCAATCACTACCGTTATAACAACCCATGTTTTAGGGCTGTGTTTGATGATGTCATAGTGAACCCAATGACATGTGATGAGTGCAATGATTTCATGAAGATGGCTTCCATGTGTCAGTCTCGTGGTGGGTCTGTCTGATACGCTGTTCTCTAACATGTATCTATGTGATTGGTTTAATATTGACATATCATGATTATTAAGATTCTGTCATCAACTAACTCACATTCTGATCTTATGTGTTATTGTTGTTTATCGACCTTCCACAATAACAACTAATTAGGGACATAATGAGAATATGCATATGCACTCTTAATATCTATATGATCTCATTTTTCCAAGTCATGTACTTGAAGACATACATCATTTAGTAACATTATTCTCTAGACATTTATAATGTTACATCATTATCTCATTACCAAATTAAACAGAAAAAATTGGAAGGTTTCCTTTTATTAATAATCAAACTATTTACATTTATGACATTACAATCATCACATGATTGGTTATGGGCATACATACCAACATACTCCCACTTGCAGTTAGATCCAATCACATATGGTGTATTCCAAGTGATTTTACATGACCGCCATGCTTCTACTATGAAAGTGCTTTATTCAAGGGTCAGCAACATTATTCTCAGTTGGTACTTTACAAATTTTAACATCTCCTCGATGTACGATCTCTTATATGAGATGGAATCACCTTTGTATGTTCTTTGGCACTAATGCGATGTGGATTCCTTAGCTTGTGCAATAGCTCCATTATTGTCATAATATAGCTCGATTGTATCGTTGATGCTTGGGATGACCCCAAGTTCTATGATGAACTTCTTGATCCATATAGCCTTCTTTGTTGCATTCAATTTAGCAATAGACTTGGCTTCTGTTGTATAATCAACAAGTGTCTCTTGCTTAGAACTCTTCCAGCTTACAACAGTGTTGTTGAGGCAGAACACAAATCTTGATTTCCACTTATAATCATCTTGATGAGTATGGAAGCTTGCATTGTTGTAACCCTTTACCACCAACTCTTCCTCTATGTCGTAGACCAAGAATTTATCCTTAGTCCTTCTCAAGTACTTGACGATGTTCTTATGGCTATCCAGTGAGCATCACCTCGATCTGACTAATATCTGCTTGTCATGCTCAAGGCATACGAGACATATGGACTGGTATACAACATTGCATACATGATTGATCTAATTGTTGAGGTATATGGAATCAAACTCATGTGTTACCTTTCTTCACAAGAATTGGGACATTGAGCTCTAGAGATGGAGACACCATGATGCACAGGAAGGTTTCCTCTCTTTGAGTTCTCCATGTTTAACTGCTTCAACACTTTCACAATGCATGTGCTCTAACTTAGTACAAAAGCCTTCTGGATCTATCTCTATAGATCTTTATCCCCAATACATGTGATGTTTCTCCTAAATCTTTCATAGAGAATGTTTTTTCTAAGCCATGTCTTTACCTTTTGTAAATTAGGGATGTCATTCCCCATCAATAGTATGCCATCTACATACAATATGAGGAATGTCACCATGCTCTGACTAACCTTCTTGTACACACAAGGTTCATCTTCATTTTGAATAAAGTCAAACTCTTTGACTTCCTCATCAAAATGAAGATTCCAGCCCAAGATGCTTGCTTCAATCAATAGATTAACCTTTGTAGCTTACAAACTTTATTTGCATCCTTTGGATTATAAACCCATAGGTTGTGCCATGCACACATCCTTGAGAAGATTCCTATTAAGGAATGTGGTTTTAACATCCATATACCAACTCTCATAGTGATGATAAGTTATAATAGCAAGCATGATCATGATGGACTTAACCATGACCACTGGAGAAATGGTTTTGTCATTGTCAACACCTTAAACTTGTCTGAAACCCTTTGCGACCAATCTTCCCTTATAGGTTTGAAATTTTAGATCCATGTTGGCCTTCTTCTTGAAGACCCACTTGCACCCTATGGGTTTTACCCATTCAGGTGGAACCATCAAGGTCCATACCATGTTGGTATACATGGATTCCATCTCTGATCTCATGTCCTCAAGCCATTTCTCAAATTATGGTCCCTCAATAGAATCTTTATAGGATATTGGCTCATCGTCTATGACCAATTCACTTCCTTCCTGAGTTACAAGATATCCAAATCTCTCAGTCTCAAGGTGGGTCTCGTTAGATCTATGAGTTTCCTGTGTTACTTGAGGAATTAGATATTCCACAACACTTTGTGATTCTCTTAGTTCCTTTGTACGTCTAATGGTTCAATGTTTTCTTGTTAGTCTCAAACCTCTTCATGTTCTTCTTGCCTCCCACTGATTCCTTTGGAAATAAATTCCTTTTCTAGGAATGCAATATCTCTGGCAACAAACACTTTGTTGTCAAATGGATTATACAAGTAGTATCCCAAAGTTTCTTTGGGATATCCAACAAAGTAACATTTATCAGATCTTGGGCCAAGTGTCAGAGGAGCCAACATATGGTGGATAGAAGGACCAGACGACCATTGAGATGACCTAACAACTGGCCAGAAGGTGAGTTGATCAGTTCAAGGGTTGAACCAATCAACAAAGATTGGCAAGCATGGATCTTCATTGACAATAGGTTTTTGCAAGTTATGTAGACCTAGATGACATAATTCCTTGTGGCTCCAAGGGAAACATTAGGCAGGCCATAACCATCACTTTCATTTATTACATGTTTTTGTTGTGGGATATAGCATATATATAATACATACTATATATGTGGTGATTGGATAAAGTATATATATATTTATACAAACTCCCTCGATTAAAATATTAAGTCTTAGATGCCTTACATTAGCAACACACATGAAAAGCTTGATCGACCAAGTGTGGATTTGCACAAATCATGGTGCGCCGTCTAACTCATGGAAGTGTGATGGTAGATATGTATATTTGCACAAAGCATGGTGCATATCTATCGTTGTTGGCTATTGGGTCAGGCTTAACTGGTGACTTGGAGAACCCAAGCCCAGAGGCATGCAAATGATCATGGCAAAGAGTTGTGCATATCATCTATCCAAGAGTTGCATATGATGTAATTGGCATGATGACCTACCTAAATACTCAGGTTGTGGGTGATATGCTAAAGCCGACTCATGACTTGATGAAATATGGATCTTGTCCCACTAGAATATCGTACGGTGCAATATTCCAAATTGATATTTAGGGCTGTCAATTTGAATAAAATATTGGAAGTGATAATAATTAAAGACCTAATTATTATCGTCAAAATTTTCAAATCAAATAAAATCAAAAGGGTTTTTGACAAATGCAAAATTTCTCTTGTAGAATCAAATGACAAACAAATCCGATCTGTGATTGGTCATGAAGAAGGAAAAACTTGACAGGTGAAATTTCCAAGATTGGTTTTAGACTTTGAGAAGGGTTCTCAATGAAGAGTGCAAGCTCTACGCCCTTGACAAACCAGTGTCAGAAATACACACTCCTCATGCACCTAGGGCACAAGTGGATGGTTACTGGAAGCATGCCAATAATGACTTATAGATGAAATACCTTATGCTTAGCTACATGAACTATGAGTTTCATGAGAAATGTGAAAGCATGAGAATTTTTGAGATGGTAACACATCTTAAGAAAGTGACACTTGGCCTAACAAAGAAAGAAAGGGATGATATCCTGAAGGTGTTGCTTGAGTCTAAGCTGATAGAGGTAACCTCAGTAGAAGAACATGTGCTCAACATGATTGGACATGTATATCATCTTGAAGAACTGGGATTCACCTTGAGCTAAGAGTTGGCCATTGATATGATTCTAAAGACTATGTCAGAATCATATAGCTTATTTGTTGCATGTTATCATGTGAATAATATGGTTGGACAGATGTCAGACTTGCTTTCCATGTTTATTCATGTTGAAGAAAAACTGAAGAAGGACAAGTCCATGATGGTGATAAGTGGGGATAAGTCCAAGGTTCAAAGAAAGATCAAGAAGAGTTTTGTGGTCGAGCCCAAATCCAAATCTTTAACACTCAAGATAAGGAGAAAGAAAAGTGCAAGAGGATCTCATCCTTTGCACTTGAAGGCATTCAGGAAGAAGAAGATAGGGATGGTGATCTCCACTTAAGGAATATATGTTGTTGGGATAAATATATCTACTTCATTATCATGGATACTAGAAACCATATGTGGATCTCACATATGTTATCAGATGCAGGATCTAAAAGGAAGTAGGCTTTTGGCAAAAGGCAAGGTGGAACTGTGAGTTGCTAATGGCACAAGAGTTGCCGCTAGTGCAGTTGGAACCTATAGTTTATCTCTTCCCACAAGACTTGTAATAGAGTTAAAGAACTACTATTATGTACCTACTATAAATAGAAACATCATTTCTGTATGGACAAGGATGCATTTGAATTCCATATTAAAAATGGTCGATGATCTATTTCAAAAGATGGGATCTTTTATGGCAGTGCCCCCAATGTCTTATGGTCTTTATTTGTTAGATCTAAAGATAGATATATATAAAGTTAATACTGAAAGACCAAAATTCAATAGCTCAAACAAAATATATCTTTGGCATTGTCGTCTAGGGAACATAAATGAGAATCACATATTTAGACTCCATAAAGATGGTTATCTGGATTCTTTTGATTTCGAATCAATAGAGACATGTGACATCATCTTCTTTGTCATAACATGAAAGTAAACTTTCATACTATTACATAATTATTGAGAAACCTTGAGTTACATTCAAAGGGAGAAAGGGTAGGAAAGAATTAAATTTACATTATAAAGATAAGATAATAGCTCGGTGCACATACCAAGATAAAAGGATCAACCAACTGCACAACCATGCATAGATAAAAGGGGTTATTGGCCATAACCATGCTACACATCCACCATCAAAACCTCTTTTAGGGCGACACATGTAAATTGCATATATATATATATATATATATATATATAATTTTGGGATTATAGTGGTATTGGATTTGACAAGATATTATTTGCATTGCATGCAATAATAAAATGACAAAACTGAAATCCAATCATATTGATTATCCCATAATATAGTAAATTGACATTGGCTCGGATACCACTGTAGGAAAATATGGCTACAGAGAAGGTAGCGAAATAAAAATTTTATCTACCATATTCCCCATAACCACATGATCGCGTCAATAACTATAAGATGGAAATGATGGTTTCAAGGATATACCTAGTCGTGGAGCAAGTCCAATGACAATCCTCATTGTTGTAGATGTGCAACTCTAAAGCTTGGTTGCATTGGGACTCATGGGGATATTGTGCCTCCTAGTCTTCTCAATAGACTATAGCCACGAACCTCGTCTTCTTCAACAGCTCCTCTTGTCATAAACTGTTGGTTGATGTTTTCCACCTAGCGGAAGATAACACCCTTTCACCTCTAGAGAAGTCAACACAGACTGCCTATAACTCTTTTCATCTTGCTAAAACAGACAAGAAGGAGTTTTCCTCCAATTGGTATACTAGTCACCAACTTGGTCTCCCACAACAATGATCTCAATCGCTCTCTCCCTTGTTGTTCCTCCATAGTCGGGTAGAACTTTTTTGGGCTCTCATGGTTAACACAACCAGAGAGGACAATATTTGTCAAAGCAAGTGATTCTCAATTGTCTATGTTGTGTTCTGGGAAGCCCCTAATACCCCTCTATTTATATGCGGGGTTTGGGTCCAGTTTCTCAGTCGATGCAATAGTGCAGGGAACCAAAATATCTTAAATTTTCACAGCCTACAACCATCGAAATAGCCATTTGGCACACCATAGGGTCGTATGGCATGTGAGACAGTCGTCTCATACTACGACACAGACATTTCATAGTTTCCCAATCACATATGAAATTGACAATTTCAATTCCAATTAATATCACATATTAATTCCTTGCACAACAAGTAATGTACAATCAAAATGAACTTGGAGATATCTAGAACCTCCCCTCGGCCAAACCGGGGCATATAGCCTATGGAAGACAGTCATCTCGATCACCCAGATGGTCATCTAGTGACCCGAGCTGATCCGATCAGTTTGGTCAATTCATTTTTAGCCAAACTTAACTCAAATGAGGCCAGACTCCCCATATCCTCGTCTCAACACTTGAGACGACCGTTTGGCACTCCAGACGGCCATCTCAACACTTGAGATGGGAGTTTGGTAGTGCAATCATCCTATATGTTGCGTGAATCAAATACCTAAACACTTTAGTATTTAATTCAATAGTCATTCAAGATTAAACTCCTCTTCTAGGTTGAGACCTATGTGGGTGACCCTATAGGTCCCATGTTACGTTGGCAGTGAATGTCTATAATAACTTATTACATCACAAGTAATGAGTGGTGCCCACTCGCACATCAATGCTACCCAAGTAAATGGAAAGTTGGGGAACAACTTCAACCTACAATCTGTTTATGGTGTTGTAGTGTTTGTATAGTTCCTTTGTCATTGATGTCCAGATTGAACTCGAGGCATATTATTCAATCTTGTTTCTTGAACCAGAGCAGACTGTGTGAGATATATGTAAGCTCAATATCTCATATTGAATTACATGCACATGGCCATGCATTTCTCAGTCTCTCTAATCAATAGTATCAAGACATCATAATCCTATTGGACGGACAAATCCAATCTCTATCACTCACAATTAATCCTCATGTGGTAAAGTCACCCAATCATCACTGTTATAACAACCCATGTTTCAAGACTGTGTTTGATGATGTCTAAGTGTATCCAATGACATGTGATGAGCGTACTAATTTTAGGTCAGGAACCACAACCACCACCATCACTGTGAGAGCTGACTATGACTTCCATGAAGATGTCTTTCATGTGTCAGTCTCACCGTGGGTCTGTCTGATACATTGTTCTTTATCATGTACCTGTGTGATTGGTTTGATATTGCCATATCATAACTAATGAGATTATTTCATCAACCAACTCACACTCTAATCTTATGTGTTATTGTTGTCTATCAACCTTCCACAATAACAACCGATCAGGGACACAATGAGAATATACATATGCACTATTAACACCCGTATATCTCATTCTTCCAAGTCACGTACTTGAAGACATTCGTCATTGAGTAATATTATTCTCTAGACATTCATAATGCTACATCATTATCTTATAACTGAATTTAATAGAATAAATTAGAAGCTTGCCTTTTTTTAATAATCAAATCATTTACATGTATGCCATCATAATTATCACATGATTGGCTCTCTAGGCATACATACCAACACAAAGTTTTTGGAAATACGTACACAGAGTATAGCAATGGAAACAAAAATGTATCTATCTGTATTCCCCATTACAGCAACATTGCGTCAACTACTATGAATTAGGGAGGATGGTTTTAGTGAGTTATACCTAATCCTGGAGCAAGTCCAGTAACAAAACTCGCTTCTTTGCAACTAATGATAAGTTGCTCTTGCACAGTGGTTGTCCAACTTCTGGTCTTCACCACAAACAATCCACAACACAGCTTCTGCAATGCTCTTGTGGTCGGGGCATAGACTGCGGGTTGAGTTTGGTCTTTGAGCAGTAGAAAAAGGACTCCTGCCTCTAGAGTAGTCTACATGGACCAACTAGAACTCCTGTCATTCTCCAAGAACGGACAGGAAGGATTTTCCCTCCTGTTGGTGTACTAGTCATTAACCTGCTCTCCCACAATGACAACTTCTCAATTGTTCTCTCCCGTTGGCTATCCCTCCTTTTCAGGTTGGACTTGCCTGAGTTCTCTTGGTTACCACAACTAGAGAGGACAATAGTTTTCATAGGAACTGATTCTCTATTTTCTATGTTGTGTTGTGCTCTGGGAAGCACCCAGTACCCCTCTATTTATAGTAGAGGCCAGGGTCAAGGTTCTCAGTTGCTATCTAATACTGGATTAATGTGCGAGAGTGGAAAGGACCGGAAGATCTTGAATTTTCACAACCCACAACAGCCAAAATGGCTGTTTCACACACCCAGACAATCGTCTGGTGTATGAGACATTCATCTCGCACTGCTAAATGCCCATTTTGCAGTTTCCCAATTTGAAATGATTTTGGCTATTTCGAATCCAATTAATATCTCATATTAATTTCCTTGTTCCTCAAGTAAAGAATAATCGAAACTATTTGTGAAACATCTTGAACCTTCATATCACCAAATTGGGTTGTCTCACCCAATCGAGATGACTGTCTCACTCACCTAGATGGTCGTCTGGTAAGTTGAGATGAGCTCGTCAGTTCAATTATATTGAATTGGTCAGTTCAAGGTCATAATTAAGCCAATTTGTACTTTGATCAGCCTGACCCACAAACAGACGTCTCCACTTCTTATGACACCCGTCTGGCTGCCCAAATAGCTGCATCATCTAGTGAGATGTCATTTGGCAGACCTGGTCAGCCAATCAAGAAATCAGTTGCATGAATTGAATACCTAAACACTTAAGTAATCAATCCAATTGTCATTCAAGATCAAACTACTCTTCTACATGAGTTCCTATGTGTGTGACCCTATACATCCCATGTCACGTTGGCAATAAATGTCCATAACCAACTTATGACATCACAAGTAGAGAGTGGTGCCTAGTCGCACATTAGTGCTACCCAAGTGAAATGGAAAGTTGGAGAACAACTTCAACCTACAATCTGTGTAAGGCATTGTACTGATTGTATAATACCTTTGTCTATGATATCCAGGATGAAATCGAGGCATGGTTGGTCATCCTCTCAATGTTCAATCTATGTTTCTTGAACCAAGAGAAGACTGTCTGAGATAATGTGACCTCAATATCATATATTGATTCACATGTGCATGCATGCATGCATTTCTCACTCTCTCTTATCTAGTGTCTAGGATATCAAACTCCAATAGGAGGTATAAATCCCATATCTATCCCTCATAGTTTATCCCCATGTGTCAAAGTTACCCGATCATCACCGTTATAACAACCCATGTTTTAGGACTATGTTTAATGATGCCAAAGCGTACCCAACGACATGTGACAAGTGGAGTGATTTCAGGTCTAAGAATCACAACCACCACCTTCACTATGGGAGATGACTGTGACCACCACAACCATGTGTCACTCTCAAGGTGGGTCTATTTGATACATTATTCTCTAACATGTATCTGTGCACTTGGTTTGATATCGTCAAATGATGACTAAATGAGATTATGTCATCAACCAACTCTTTCTTATCTTATGTATTATTGTTGTCTATCAACCTTCCACAATAACAACTGATCAAGGACATAATGAGAATGTAAATGTGTACTATTAACATTTGTATGATCTCATCTCTTCTAGGTCACATACTTGAAAACATATGTCATTGAGTAACATCATTCTCTAGACTTTCACTATGTATCCTCATTATCTCATAACTAAGTGAAACAGATGAATTGGAGCTTGCCTTTTATATATATGTTATTATCAATCAAATCCTTTTAGGTAATTATGCCATGTCAATCATCATATGATTGACTCTATGGTCATACCTTACCAAAAGACTCCAACTTGCACTTAGAGCCAATTACCAATGAATCTCATCCTTAGTGATCAAAACATGCCCAACATACTTCTGTTGCGCTAGTGCCTATTCAGTAGGTTAGCAACACTTTGCTTATAGTCAATATATTGCATGTTTCTTATCTCTTCTCTTTGAGATGAAACCATCATAATATGGTATCTGATATTCCTTACATAACAATTAGCTTCATTGTTGTCACAATATTTCTACTGAGTCATCAATGGTTGGAACATCTTTAAGTTCATCCTATGAACCTATAGGTCCATAAAATATCACTCTGTGTTCATAACACAAGTATACTTAGTTTCTAACATAGAATAGTATAAATGGATATTAGTTCAGAACCCTTTCCAACTAATCAACACTTATCTTTTAAATCAAACATATTTTAACTTGTGATCATATTTGTCATTATAGAAGCTTGCATCGATGTAACTCTTTACATCCAACTCTTACTCTTATTGCTATTATCATTTACTAACAATCTTATCCTTAAGTACTTCACAAGTACTAATGCATGTCTTTTATGACATTCCAACAACCTTTATTGGAATGTACTCATTATCTTATCATGTCCAGTGCATACAAGATTATATGGGATAAATAGATTTATAGCTTATATGATAGATTCACTGTTGGGCTAGCCCATGGAATCTTATTCATGATATTTCCATTCTTCACAAGAATCAGAACATAAAGTTCATGAGAGACCAATCTGATTTCTCTCTGATTGAATCCTTCCATGTTGAAATCTTTCAACACATGGCTATTGTATGTGCTCAAACTTCCATTGTGAAACATTCAAGATATATCTCATAGATCTTGATCCTTATCTCAAAAGATGTTTCGTCTTTTCCTTCATTGCTGAAGGAATTTTCATGCCAGTTCTCAATATTCACAATATTCAGATGTTATTCCTCATCACATGTGGAATACTCATATATGCTCCCACTAAATCTTTTGTAAACACATATTTCTTCTTTTGTCTTGATTCAAGTCAAACTCTTTGACTATTTTGTCAAGTCAAAAGATCCCACTTCTGAGTTGCTTGTTTCAATCCCAGATTGAACTTTGTAGTTTATAGACTTCATTTGCATTCTTGAAGTTAGGAAACCTTTTAGGTTGTGTCACGTACACATTGTATGATATATTCCCTTAAGGAATCTAGTTTTCATCTTCATATGCAAAATATCATAGTCCATTCTAACTAAAACAACAAGCATGATAACTGGTGAAGAAATTTCTATCATGTCCAACAACTTGAACTTGATTTATCTGACCAATCTGTCCTTTTATGTTATCCATGTAGGTCTTAGCCACACGACACAACTGCACCTTCTAGGTATTATCCCTTTAAATGGAACTACCAAGGTCCTACCTTATTAGCTTACATGGATTCCATATAGCTCAGAAAAAGCTTCTAGTTGACTAGTTGGCTTATCTTTTACGACCAACCCATATGAATTGTCAGATTCACAATCCTCCAATCTCATATGTGTTCTACTAGAAATATTTCACTCTGTGTTATATGATGAACCTAAGTTTCCACAACATCTTTTGATTTTCATTGTTCTCATTGCACCTCTTTTTTTACCTCAAACATTTCGAGTTCTACTCTTGCTCCCACTGATTCTTTAGGAATTCAGTTATCCTTTTAAAAAAATAATTTTGTTATTGGATTGAGATTAATAGTAATGTTCAACAATCATGGTTTATGGATAAACCTTCTTTAAGAAAAAACTTTCTCAATGTAGGGTTGAATCCCTAGACAAATTGGGACATTCCCAAATCATATCATATATGATGTCTTTAAAAACCATTTTGATGGTACATTATTTAGTGATAGGTATATATTTATGAGGATATAAGAAGATTAAATTGATTAATTATATCATGACTCATCACAGTACAATTCCTTCAATCTGACATGTCATCTTGTTTAAATGGATTTGACATGTGATACACTATCATAGTTCTTTCTTATAAGGTTCTCAAGATATTGATGCAAAGTATTTCAACATTTGATCTCACCACAATTTCTTAATACTTTCATCTAAGTCATACTTCATTTATAATCTCCTTGAACACTTCAAGATATTTATGTATCATCTTTACTAAGTACATATCATCATATTACCAGTAAATGAAATGAGGTATACTTAATTATCTATAGCATTCATTCATAAGATCTTTATGCATCATATACATAAGGTCTAATGAAAAGTTTATCCTCCCACTACAATAGTGAAGGACGTCAAGTCATATTGTGTGTGAATAATATTTGCATGTTCCTTAGGTTCAATAACTAAGGGAATCTAGATCAAAATCGATATGTATTCTAGAAATTCATTTCTCATCTTCATACAAGATGACTAATGCTAATGATAATCTCGAGTTATAAATTATAATCCTTTGGTATGAACATTCATCTTTAGACTCATTTAGCATAAACATCACAAGATGTTTTAGGTCCAATGCCATGCAAGATCATATCTTTAAAATAGAAGCACTAATAAATTATTTATTGATAATCATCCTTGTCCATGCAAGATGCATAAAGAAAATATTTCTATTCTAATGACATAATGAAATAGCTATTCTAATAACTCTATTAATTCCTATTAGGCTAAGATAAATTTAAATGTAGACTTTGGCTTCTGCAAGACTTGCTCTGCCTTATCCATCTTTGTCCTTCTATGAGGGCTTTTACTTCTTATCAGATCTTGTACATCAGTATGTCAGATCTATATCTAGTATCATATACGAAAATTTAAGAAGTAATAAAATTTATCTTATGTTGTTTATACCTGAAGTGGAGGCCTCAGTTCCATACTTCTTCTTCTTTAGTTCCTCTAACCAGAGTGGGAAATTTCTTCTCTAATGTTTTGGCTGGTGACAATGGTGACAACCGCCTCTTGGTTTCTTTACTTCACCTTTTGCCTTGAGATTTGAAGACTTGTGCTTCTGACTAGAATTAGAACTCTTCTTAGCTTTGCCTTTGCCTTTAGACTTCCCCTTTGTCTTGTTGATCATCATCACAGACTTGGGCTTGTCTTTCTTCATTCGTGTCTTAGTTTTCCTCAACATGCCCAACAACTATGTCAATGACTTGTCAAGTCGCTCAGGTTGTAGTTCATGACAAACTAACTATATGACTTTAGTAGGGACTGCAGAATCACAGCAGTGGCCAACTCTTGACCTAAGGGTAATCCCAGTCTATCTAGGTTCTCTACATACCTAATGAGCTTGAGTACATGAGGACCTATTAGATCTCCTTCTGCCATGCTACACTTGAACATAGCCTTGGAGTCATCATATCTCTCATGTCTTGCCTGATATTGATACATGTTCTTGAGATGTGTGACCATCTCAATCATTCCCATGTTCTCATGCCACCTTTGCAAGTCATGGTTCATGGAACAAAGAATCAGACACTTGACATCCACCGCATCTTCAGCATGCTTCTTGTAAGCATCCTTGTCATCCTTTGGAGCATTTTGTGCTGGTTCCTCTGGTTCTGCCATGTCCAGAACATAGAGCTTGTGCTCCTATGTGAGAACAATTCTCAGTGTTCTAAACCAATCATGGAAGTTGTTCCCAATAAGTTTGTCCTTCTCAAGGACCGATCACAGAGAAAAGCGATTATTTGTTGTTGTCATTTGGTTCTATATAAGAATTTGCAATTTGTCAAAAACTCAACCTTTTTATTTTATCCAATTAAATTTAGGCAATAATAATTAGGTCTTTGATTAATTATCATTATTATTATTTTGTTCAAATTGACAATCCTAAAGTATTAATTTGGAAAATTGCAGCAAATAATTTTCTAATGAGCCAAGATCCATATTTTGTCAAATCATTAGTCGACTTTTGCCGATCTCCAACAACTTGATTGTTTAGGTAGGCAATCATGCCAATTGCACCACATGCAACTCTTAGATAGATGATATGTACAACTCCTTGCCATGATCATCTACATGCTTTTGGGCCTGGGCTCTCCAGGTCACTAGTTAAGCCTGACCCAATAGCCAATATGATAGATACACACCATGCTTTATGCAAATCTACATATCTACCATCACACATTCATGAGATAGATGGCGCACCATGCTTTGTGCAAATCTACGCTTGGTTGATCAAGATTTTCAAGTGTATTGCTATTGGAAAGCATCTTAGAATTAATATGTTTGTTTGAAGGGTTTTATATATATCACATGTCTATGTACATATATAGTATCCAATCACCACATATGTTGTACGTATCATATACATGCTATATCCCACAATGTAAACATGCAATATAAACAAAAAGTGATGTTTATGGCCATGTCGACTTGTAATTCCTTAGAACCACAAGGAAGTACTACCACCTAGGTCTATTATCACATCACATGTATGAACCTGAGGTTGATGTAGATCTGTGCTTTCCAATTGGGTAGATCGGTTCAACCCTCAAACCGGTCGTCTCACCTCTTATCCGATCGGATGGTCCTCCTGTCCAAACGATGTTTTGACTCCTTCTAAACGGTCAGTTGGGCCTCCATGGATGGTCGTCCTGCCTCCTATCCAACCGATGGCTAGATTCCTTCCAGACTTTCAGTTGGGCCCACCAGGCGGTTCAAATTGTCGGGTTCTTTGTCCTCCATGATCCTCCAGACGGTCATCTCATCTCACAAACTGGTCGTCTCAACCGTCGATGAACATCTTCAACGTCATTAAATGAAAATAAACTATGCTATTGCTACTTTATTATGTTGAATAATAGAAATCTTGAGTTACATTTGAGCGAGCAAAGGCAGGAAAGCATTAACTTTACATTGGGAAGAGGGAGGTAAAGGCTCGGTATGTAAACTGAGATAAACAAGAACCAAACCATCTAACCACACACATATTTAGGGTTTAGGCTATAACCACACTACACATCCACCATCAAAACCGATTTTAGGGTGACAAGTGTGAATTGCATATATATATATATATATATATATATATATATATATATATATATATATATATATATATATATATATATATATATATATATATATATATATATATATATATATATATATATTAGTTTGAGATTATGTGGTCTTTGATCGAATAGGCATATGAGAGCAGTTTAAATATTTGCATCGTATGCAATAAATAAATGATAAAACCAAAAATTTGATCATCTCGATTATCCTATAACATAGTAAATTGGCATGGCTCTTATACCACTATTGGGAAATACAGGCACAAAGTATAGTAGCGGAAACAAAAAGTTATCTATATGTATTCCCCAGTACAATAAGATCACGTCAACTACTATGAAATAGGAAGGATGGTTTTAGCTAGTTATACCTGGTCCCGGAGCAAGTCTAGTGACAAAACTCACTTCTTTGCAACTTCTTATAAGTTGTTCTTAGATGGTGGATGTGTAGCTCCTGGTCTTCACCACAAACAACGAACAAGACAGCTTCTATAATGCTCTTGTGGTCAGGCCACAGACTGCAGGTTGACTTTTCTCTCTAAGAAGAAGCCAAAGGACTCCTACCTCTAGAGTAGTTCACATAGAGCAACTAGAACTTATGTCGTTCACTAAGAACAGACATGAAGTAGTTGTCCCTCCCATTGGTGTACTAGTCACCAACCTGCTCTCCCACATGACAACTTTTCAGTTGTTCTCTTCCATTGGCTATCCCTCCTTTCAGGTAGGACTTGCCTGGGCTCTCTTGGTTACCACATCCAGAGAGGATAACATTTGTTAGAGGAATAGATTCTCAGTTGTCTATATTGTTTTGTATTCTAGGAAGCCTCCAGTATCCATCTATTTATAGTAGAAGCCATGGTTAAGGTTCCCAGTTTCTATCCGATACAGGATTAATGTGCATGAGTGGAATGGACCAGAAGATCTTGAATTTTCATAACCTGCAATAGCCAAAACAACCGTTTTGCACACCCAAATGGTCATTTGGTCTGGGAGACAGTCGTCTCGCACTGCCAAATGGTCATTTGGCAGTTTCCCAATATGAAAAGATTTTGGCTATTTCAAATATAATTAATATCTCATATTAATTTCCTTATTCCTCAAGTAAAGAACAATCAAGACTATTCGAGAAACATTTCGAACCTTTGTTCGACCCAATCAGACCATCTCACCCAAGAGAGATTCCCGTCTCATTCACTCAGTCGGCTGTCTGGTGAGTTGAGATGAGTCGGTCAGTTCAATCATATTAAACCAGTTGGTTCAAGGGCAGAATGAAGACAATTCATACTTCGATTAGCCTAACCCACAAACGGTCATCTCACCTTCTTGAGACGCCCATCGGACTTCCCAAATGGTCGTCTCACCCAGTGAGATGGTCTTTTGGCAGACATGGTCAATCAATCAAGCAATCAGTTGTGTGAATTGAATACCTAAACACTTTAGTGATCAATCTAGTTGTCATTCAAGATCAAACTCCTCTTCTACATGAGTTCCTATGTGTGTGCCTAAAGGTCCCATGTCACATTGGAAGTGAATGTCTATAACCAACTTATGACATCACAAGCAGAGAGTGGTGCCTAGTCACACATCCGTGTTATCCAAGTGAAATGGAAAGTTGGAGAACAACTTCAACCTACAATCTATATAAGGCGTTGCAGTGATTGTATAATTCCTTTGGCTCTGATATCCATGGTGAACTCAAGGCATGGTTTGTCATCTTCTCAACATTCAATCTATGTTTCTTGAACCAAGAGCAGACTATCTGAGATAATGTGACCTCAATAGCATATATTGTTTCACATGTGTATACGCATGTGTTTCTCAATCTTGCTTATCATGTGGACAGGATATCATACTCTAGTAGGAGGGAGAAATCCCATATCCATCACTCACAATCTATCACTATGTGTCAAAGTAACCCAATCATCACCGTTATAATAACCCAAGTTTTAGGACTGCATTTGATGATGTCAAAGCATACCCAATGACATGTGATGAGTGTAGTGATTTCAGGTCTAAGAATTGCAATCACCACCTTCACTATGAGAGATGACTGTGACCACCACAACCATGTGTAACTCTCAAGGTGGGTCTATCTAATACACTATTCTCTTTTTTTTTGGGTGAAGTCAGGAATCTATTTTATTCATCTGGCCCTCCTCGGGCAAGCTAAATCAAGTAAATCATTACAAGAGACATTACTATTGCATAAATGAAACTTGGTAGTACTGGTACCATTACAAGACTCACTCCCAATGATTCCTGCTACTTCTTTGGGTGGTTTTCTGTAGTAATAGAACCCATTCTGGGTTTTTTGGTGGCACTTTACCAGGGTATCATCAACTATATTATCCTCTTCACTGACATGTGATATGCTCCATTTGTCCCTCATTTTCTTCTTGGATTCCATGACCCACTTGGCTGCCTTCGGGTTATCCTATGGGTTGATTTTAACTACCTTGCACGCTAGGGATGAATCAGTTTCCACCACTACGTACTGTATTACCATGTCATTTTCCAAATCCAATGCAAGATTAACTACCCTGATTTCTGCTACAAAAATGTTTTCCACTCAACATGTTTTTACAGTGCCACCTTTCTCGTTTCCATTATGATCTCTACATATGACAACAATACATGCATGTTGATGCTTGAAAGCTGCATCAACATTTCGCTTGAGATATGGGTGCACATGTTTTTCCCAGGGTTTGGTGCTTTTCTTCTACTCGGTTTTTGTTGATTCAGGCCAGGCCATTTTGGATATTCATGTTTCTTCAGTAATCCTCAGGCACAATTATGTTGTTGACATCCTCTTATTATCAAAATCCTCTACATTTCTGTTGTTCCAAATGCACCACTAGCCTATCATGAACCTTTCCATCTTCCCCATCTCCTTGGACATATTGCTTGACAACCATTGCCATAGGTTGTCCTCAGCAAAGAATCTGCTCCAATAATGTTGTTCTAGGATAGCTTGCCAGACTTCTTGGACTTGGGTACAGTCTCTTAAGGTGTGCATTGTTGACTCTTCTTGGGTGCCACATCTTGGACATGTACTAACATTGGTCATATGATGGCTTAGTCTTCAACTATTGGTAAGGATCACATTATGCCCCACAAGCCACATGAACATTTTCACTTTGGGCATCATCTTTGTCTGCCAGATTAGGTCCCATTTTATGGGGCTATTGATCTCTTCCTATATATTCTCAATTGATCATATGCACTCTTGGTTGTGAACTTTCCTGAGTCGGTATGTAACCATTCCCTCACATTATTAGCATGTTGGATTGTCAGTATTTGAACTTTTTTTATTTCAGTGATGTACTCTTCAAAGACCCATTCCTTTAGAAAGTTTGTATCCCATTCTTGCTTCAGATTGAAAATATTAGAGACTTGTAAATCTTCCAGGAATGGAGGTAAATCCTTCTTTAGATGATTGAATAAGGTAAAATATGTGATCCACCATTTATCTTTCCAAATGTTGATTTCCTCCCCGCTTATAGGAATCCACATAGAATTTTCATCTATGAATTCCTTGCATTTTAACACTGCTCTACCCAGCCTAGAAATGTTGTTGGATTTACAGCTCAAATGTCTATTGTATTTATTAGCCATCACCTGGTACCACTGGGACTGTCTACCAGATGTGATCTCCCAGGTATGCTTGTTGATGAGGGCAAGATTCCATTCCCTCATGGATTTAATTCACAATCCTTCATTGTGTTTGGTGTTGGTGATCTTGCTAAACAAAAGATTTCTTAATAGAAAATTTCTTGCCCTGAGACTTCCCCAAGTTCTTTGAAGCATTCTAGAATAGTATCCATTTGTTTGATGTCATCCTTGGTAAACAAAATCATATCATCTGCAAAACAAAGATGTGAGATATATGGGCCTTTGGATGTCATCTTAGTAGGGGTCCATTCTATTACACGAACCTTTTCTTCTATATGATGTCTCAGTCGTTCTAAACATAAGATGAATAGATAGGGAGATATCAGATCGCCTTGACATAAACCTTTCCCAGCTTTGAATTTATCTTCTTATTTACCGTTCCAAATGATAGAAGCATGTCCAGTAGAGATCAAATTCATAATATATTTGATGATGGGTGTAGGAATTTTGACTTTCTCCAGTGTGTCCTCTACAAAAGGCCAAGTCATCTTGTCATAAGATTTTGATAGGTTGATTTTGATGGCCATTTATTTCTTACAACTATTCCTTCGCATGTTATGAATGATGTCCTGAACTACTACAATGTTATTAGATATTCTTTGACCAGAACAAATGTGCTTTCTGATGGGGAAATCTAGTTCTGTAGATATAGTTTAATTCTTTCAACTACTACCTTTGAAGCTAGTTTGAAGGTGATAATATTGAGATAAATTGGCATGAACTATTCACATAATTTAGGCTTAGGCACCTTGGGTATGAGAATAATATTAACATCACACTGTGAATCATTAATTTGCTTTCCTGAAAGGGCATTAGAGATAGTTAAAAGAATAGAATGCTTAACTATGTGTCAATTGGCTAATAAGAATGAGCCATTAATTCCATCTGGACCACATGCCTTGTAGGGGTTTAGAGAAGTCAGTATTTTATGAATTTCATCGAGCTTCGGTAGGGCAGCCACATACCTGCTTTGGGCTCCCATAGTAATTCTCAAGTCTTTGTATATCCACCATGTATGTGTCAGAAAGTAAGCCTTTGAAACGATCAACTAGGAATTTGTGTATCACATCCACCTCAGGAATCCACTCACCATAGGTGTTCTTCAACATAGTAATGGTGTTGGATCTTCTTCTTTATTTGACATAAGTGTTGTAGAACTTAGTGTTTAGATTGCCATCAATAAGCCATTGTATATGGCTTTTTTGTTTCTAGTCCTCCTCGTCAGATTTCAATATTCAACATACTTTACTTGCATTTCTATGCTCATTCTTTCTGTGATTTCATCATAGTGGTTGGACAAGTTTGGTTGGAGGATGTTGAGGTTTTGTAGAATCCTGGACTTTTCTCTGGCTTGCTTGTTGTTATGTTTGGTTTCCCACATATTGATATTAGTTTTATCCTATTCGAGGGCCTCATTAAACTTAAGTTTAGGGTTCCAAGAATCCTAGAGCATACTTTAAAATCCTGTGTTTCTAGACCAAGAGTTTTTTTATAAGGAATCTTTTGCTGGAATTACATTTGGTAGTTGATTTGATGAGTATGGGGCAGTGATCTAACCATACCTTAGGTAGGTGTTCGACAATAAACTAAAGGAATTTCATTATGACGCTTCTATTAGCTAATGTGTGATCCAACCTTTCTTGGAGTTTCCCGTGCTTGTAAGTGAAATTCGTACCCCTGAATCCTAGGTCTGAAAGTCCATCTTCAGGAGCATATTGTTGAAAGGTTTGCTTCAATGAAGTTTTACCTTCCACCCTTGCTTTTCATTAGGGCTGATGGTAGTGTTGAATCTCCTACCATTGTCCACAGTTTATGAAATCTCCTACTCATGCTAACTAGATGTTTCCATAGTAGTTTTCTCACAGTGACATGCGGATTGGCATAGATATAGGTTACATATGTAGTATCATTGATAAGTTATGTGCTAAATTGTCTGTGGCTATTGATTAATTTGAGTTCACAATCTTCTGACTTCTAGCATATCCATATGCCACCTGCAAAACCTCGGCTTCAACATGGTGTGATTTAAAAAAGCTGAGTTTATGAATTGTTTGTGTGGATTCGGTTCCGCTAATTCTTGGTTCAAGTATTGCCACAACTTTTGGTTTATTTTGTGAGATCATTTCTCTGAGGACACGACATGTATCACGATTGTCGATTCCTCTGGTGTTCCAACATAATATGTCTAACATATAACAACTGTCTAAGAAGAAGAGATGTCTGAACTTGATCTACTACTAGTTCTCCATAGTAGGTTCATGATTCTCCTTTCCTTCTTTGGATTCTTCTAGCCTGACATCCATATCTACTAGGATTCTTTGGCTTTTCCTTATTTTCTCATATGGTAGCTTCGTCCTAGCATTCTTCATTTTAGTCGTGTTCCATTTGATTTTCCTTCCCAGTGGCAGTGGCGTAGTGGAAGGGTTGTTGGCAATTATAGAGTTAGATTTATCGCCTTCCATCATGTATGAAGTTTCATCTGGTGGATAAGTTTCTATGTTTCTATCCTCATTTTGGTCTGATGTGGCAACCACTTCTTCATTCACCAATGTCTCATTAATAGAAGTTGCTTCACTTCCAATTCTTTGGGAAATTATCCTTTCAGGGTCTTCCGTATCCTCCATAAGTATCACCTCTTCAATTACTTCATTGACATCTGGATTAACTACTGTATGTTCTTCTGTATTGTTCTTCTTATTTGAATCAGTTCCCATTTTATCCCTCAGAACCTCTCTTTTGTCATCTTTTGTGGCAATTTTTTTCTTTTTCAACACTTTTCAGTCTTTTCTATGATTTCATTCATTTTCCCCACTTGAGAGTTTATCTTATGTGTCACCATCTCCTCTGTATTTTCTTGTTTAGTAGCCTCTTCCTAATCATTCATGTTGGCTATATTAGCAAATTTGCTTGTAGTAGTTGTGTGTCCTCGCGGAGCCTCTGAATTTTTTGCAATATGTGCATTTCTATGTTTGTTATTGTGGTCTTCTTTTGCTGAGTTTGCCATTTGTTCCCTCCCTCAACCTCTTTATTCATTTGGGTAGTCCCCTCCTTGTTTGAATTAGTAGAGTCGGAGTTCCCTCGCGTGGGACAATTTTTTAGGTTGTGTCCCAATTTTTCGCATGACTTACATGTTTTTGGGAATGCTTCTTATTCAACCTAATAGATTTTATCATTGATGAATATGTTGTGCATGATTAGTTTCATAGTATTAATACCCACCGCTATCCTCACAAATTTACTTCTTGTTCTTACCACAATGTGTCCATCGACCTTCACCAAACTACTCAAGGCTAGACCTATGTATTCAAATATAGTGGGTACATAGAGGTGAAGTGGGAGATTCATTATTCTCACCCATGTAACAAGGTATTTGGGTAATTCCACATAGGGTCAGAATGACAGACACCATTTCCAAATAGCAAGGAAGCATCAAAAACGTTTCCAATGTTCCCCTACCAGAGTGGTCTCAAAATCTCTTTTGCATGAAAATTGTATTATATAGTGTCCCAGACCAACCTCATACATATTGAATCTACCCATTGGGTTCCATAGCATCACAGTCTGTCTCTCACTGTCATGTATCCTACATCCATTTCAATCAAACGTGCAACCACTGTATACCACTATGGACGTGCTAGGTCTTCCTCTACATCTGACTGTATTTCCAGTGCAGGGATGTCCTCAACTTGTGTAAGGTTGACATTAGATACAGCCAGATTACTCTCATAAATAGTCTCCAGGAAGAACATTTCTCTTCCATCTACGATGTTGCTCGAGGGGTTGTCTTTTCTGTCGGAGTCTATTTTTATCTCTTGGATTTGTTTTAGGATCAGGGTTTGCTGTCTCCCTAACCATCTTCGTTGATCGCTTTCCATTTAGCGGTGGGAACTGCTCCATTCTGATGTTTCTTAAGTCTCTTGCTTCCTCAATGATCATCAATCCCATCTCCTGTGGGCTTCCTCTCATCCTAATGAATTGGAAGTTTATCCCAACGCTTGGTATTGAAACCCTAACTCCACTTTCTGGCTCTCCTCCCATTTTCTCGTGTGGGCCCGTCATTCCATGGTTCCCCACTAGTAAAGGGGTAGTATTCCTTTTCTCCTAATCAATCTTTGTCTCTCCTGCCACCTCCTACACCCCTTCCTCCCCGATCGCGGCCACCGTCACCACCTCATCTGTAACAACCCCACCTCTCGGTAACCCCCAATCAAGGGAGACCAAGAGGTTAGAGTCATTATCCCAATTTCCCAGATCATAGGTTCAACAAATAATTAGTAATAATTATTAAATTCTACCAAGACTATACTGAAAAGTTGTATAAAAAAATTTTGTATACCTTTTTAAATAACTTGGATTGATAACTTCTATCCACATCTGGACTCTATTCTAACTAATCCTCCTTGCACTTTATTTCTTAATTTCACAATATGCCACTTTAGTGTTTGTCCTTTTCAATTTATACCTAAAACACTGAAAAACAAAACGTCGTTCAGCATAATATGCCAGTATGTGGGGGAAACAATAATCGTGCAACTATGGCAACAATGTAACTAACCAAATATCATTTAACAATCAAGGTTACATTTTAAGCAATACTGCTCAATCCATACATATCCCCTTATCTCTGTGTTGTCCTTGTAGTGGACTTGGATACTACCTCTCTCATATGGTAAATACTTACCCCCATGGTCCTACCTACCAGGTAGACATTATGTAGGGTGGTGGAGTCGCATGGCCCTACCCAAAGGTACACTACGAAAAATATGGTCTATAACTACAAAAACAATTGTAGTAAAAACCCCAAAATTTGTAGCTAAAAGCTTTGGCTACATTTATCCTTACATTTAGAATATGAAGCTAATACCCGTGTAGCTAATTGTTTAGGCTACATTTTTCAAATTTGTAGTTAGTTATTCCTCTGGCTACAAATTCATATGTAACCCTAATTGTAGGCAAAAAATGTCCTTACACATAAAAATGTAGTTTCCATTGTAGCTAAATATATGACTACAATTCAATTTGTAGCTATGATATGTAGGGAGAGATGACATTGGTTACAATTTGTATATGTAGTTCATCTATAGAAAAAATTAGCACTTACTACACATGTAATTATAGCTAGTGTGTAGTGAAAGACACCATGTACTACACATACATATGTAGTTAGAGACATTATGTATCCAGTGAGTCGCTTGCCTATATAGAGGGGTTTTTAAAAAGAAAAAAGTTAAATGTTAATCAAGACCGAGTTGTGCTTACAATGTCAACAATGATACTTTTATTTATATTTGCAAAATGAGTACACATGGGGAGGACATTAATCTGGCCCATGTTTTACAATATGTATGGAAAAAAGATATATGTATACAATATCTTCTTCTGATTGCCTCTATCCACTGCAGGCTCTATATTCCACATGATCATGAACATCTTCTTCTATCTTGATTTTTCTTTTGTATCAATTCCGCCACTTGTATCGTCAATGAATATGATAACATTGATAAACTCATAAGAAGAGAAAGACTACTAAGGTATTGCTCTTGTTGATTGAAAATAGAGAACTTATCCGTGCTCTGCTTCTGATTGGCCATGGGAAGCTCCTGTAGTTGATATTCATATTCATGGAGATTCTTGAAAGATAAATCATTCTCGTCAACAACTGGCAGTTCCAACCGGTCCCCAAGTTTGAGGTTTCCATATATCTCAGCATATACTTTGTGAATCTGAGACTATATATTGGATAAATCCTTTGTCCTCCCTTCCTTTTGTTGTGGCAGTTGTTCCTGTACAAGAGATATGGCAGCAAGCTATAACTTAACCTGAAGTAATATAATTTGTGTTATGGGGGTGAAAGTAAGAGAGTATGACACTAATTTTGAGAAAAACATGTGTACTGGAACAAACCAATGAAATTATTGCATAGTTTACCTTTCACATGTACATGAACACCAGTTTATGATACTCCAATCAAGTTTATGCAATGGGTTATTTTGACTAGGATGAAGATGATACAAAGGCATTCTCTACAATCATTCTTGGCATCAAATAACCTGACCTGCAAAAAAACGTCATAGTGAATGATTAAGTTGCTTTGCTAAAAGTTATACATATCAGAATTTATACAAAACATAGTTGTATATGAGTTATAATGGCATCATTGTTTACCAACAACTATTGTGGCAATATCATAGTTTAGTGGTGAGCTTGTTACAAGATGATCCAAGATGTGTTACTTTTACATTCTGGATCTCTAAAAGAAGGTGTGGTTTCTAAAATAGCATAGTTAAGTGGTGAGATTGTTATAGAGGGATAGCCACAACATAATGCCTCAACTGGTGGAAAGGTCAATTTCACCTATTGGCCTGCATCATCTAGCATTCTGGCAAATGCTAACATGTTCCAACAATAGTAAAAAAAGGACAAGAAAGTCAAGGGTATCCTTCAACTAGAATTTGTGCAAAGTATTTGATGTATCCTGAGAAGTCACAATCCTGCAAGCACAAACAAAATGAGACATTAGTGTGCTTCACTCGATGAAAGTTAAAAGCCAATGAGGAAAGCACAACTTTTTGACAAATATAAGCATCAAGTATTGACAAAGACAAACTCAAGTTTACAACTTCAATAATTCTCTTAACAGATCTTCATATCAAGCAATACAATAGGAGTTCTTCTTTAACACAACCCAAAATCAAACTTGAATTAGCCAGACCAACATGTAGATGCTCCAATAGTAATGAAAGCACAGATGGACCATTGCGTATGTGCTTCCAAAAAATAGCCCAGCTACTAAATGATGGAAAGTTCCTCAATTCAAGAAAAATACAACACATGTCATCAACTTCAAACTAAAAGGAGGAGAAAATGCTAAACTAGTTCTCTACATGAATGAACCATCAACTCGGTATAGAGAACCTAAAGCATTGTCATATGCAGAAGAAATGTCATACCATTAAAACTACACAGAGTCAGACATATATTATTAGAACACATGCCACTTTTGCCAACATATAAAGAAGACACAAGATAAGATGGTAGCCATCCAGTTTGTAGTGATAATGACAAAAGCCAGAAGCATATTCTCTTTCAATGCACCCATGCTAGAAGGAAATGGCAGTAGAATGACATCAAAGACATAATCATGCTAGAACAAAATGACAACAGAATGACACCAAAGACATACTCATTATAGGAGTGTGAACATCACGAACTAGAGTTTTAGAACCAACAAACATCTACCTCTTATCCTCAATCGTGGTTTTGAAGTATTTGGGCTTCATCACAAAAAAAAGTCACCACTTGGAAGGTCTTCTTTTGGATTGACACTGCAACCTGTTGTGATTATCCAACACTTGTTGTTGTCAAGAATGACTATGTCGTTCAAATAATTTCTTAGGAACTATATTGGTCTGCAAAATCTTCTCGTAGTGTATGGAGATTCTGCAAGACCAATATTCTAGCTCTTAATGATTGTAAATGTCAATTCTGACAAGAAATTGCAATAATTAATAGTTAATACCCCACTTCAGACAAAGAAATCCATTAAAAAAAATTGAAGGCTACTTTGATGGTTTTGAATGGGGCTATTAGGTGAGAAATGGCACTTGAAGATGCATGTACTAGACAATCAGCAGAAACTGCTCATATGCACCGTCTGTTCCAGTAGTATAAGCATGAACGTGAAAGCAGTGTGATAGTATAACATATATAGGAAGATAATTTCTTTTGCCTAGAGGGCCTAATGGATAGCATTATACCAGCTGACTATTACATGGAAAAGGTGCCCATGTCTCTCGTAAATGAACAGAGGATCTTAAGGTAGAAATATAAGAATCATGCAAACCCTATTGAGAATGAATATTGAACTGAGATTGCTCAGGATGAGATTGATAGATATTGGGAATATTTTTACTTAGGAGAAAGAGACAGTTCAGCATGAAGGTCTTTACCTTCCAGATAGTTGTTTGAATAGTTAGAATAGCAAAAGGGACAATGGTTTGACCACTAGTCCTACCACCTAGTGTAAGCACAATTCAGCAAATTGTAACTCACACTGGTTTTCTTGGTTCAAAAGACAAGCTAAATATGTAACTATTAAATAATGTTTACCAAAGGACCCAAGAAACGAACAGATTTGAACAACAAATCTGAGATTTATGCAAAGGAATACACAGATTCAGACCAAATTTCTACATCAATTTTAGAGTATGATAATTAGTACATGGGATGTACTCAACCTCTCAAGTGAATAAGTAGTTCATAGGTTATACTCAACCCATCAAATAATTCAACTTTACCATTTGAATTGGTGGTCATCATAAATCAGTTCTCAATACTCATTTTAATGTTGATAATTAGTGAACATATTTTGTTACCGCTTGACATGATAAGCTGTAGAAAATATGTGAATCTATGAATAAATTTTGTGAACATGATGAGATAGTACCTGCATTTGCAGATAAACCAAATGGTCCAAAATGGATGGGGCTCCAGCTATATTAAGCCACTAACACAAAAATAAGAAGACTGATTCTTCATTGGGCCAAATAAAGTCTAAATGAATTAACAACATCAATCATCCATAATTAGATAATACTTTAACTTTGCTTGAAGGACTGTCCATTTCACAATAAGTAATTGTTCCTATAGAACATGTTATCACTATTGACACACTAAGAACTACAGTGCAGCAGAATACCTGCTACAGAGGAATAACTTTGATCTAAATAAGCAGAGCCCAATAGAATACGAACATTACTGCCTTATGTTTACAAATAACATAGCACCAAGTAAGCTCTTATATACAAACATTACTGCCTGCATATATAGCTTCTCCCTATATATTCTTCTTATAGTGTTAGGCACATTTATATCTAACACCAATATGTTAGTATATTGCATGTACAGTTAGCCTTTCTTTCCACCCTTATCAAGTGCACTTAGCTTCAACTCCTAAGTGACAGATATATACTGTGATTCATAACAGAATTAGTTTGAACTTGTAGTACAAAGATTTAACAACAGACTCTCAGATTTTAAGGTTCATCAATGGAAAACTCCGTACTGCAAATGGAAAAATCCACCTTCATCATATTTTGTTGTACTATAGCAATTTTCTTTGCATATTAACCAACAATAAAAAAATATTTAACTTCCATACTACCCATCTCTACTGCAAAGTAACATTGTTTGTATGTCTCCATGAAACCCACTAACAACTCTTATCCTAAAGATATCATACACATAAATACATCACATATTCAACTAAAGGCCTTCAACTCTTCACAAGGCAGTAATATACAATAGAAAACCAATATGATTATCTATTGAATAAAAAACAGACGTTGCACAGCAGATCACAACACCTCATGAGCGTCAAAGAAATGTTCAAACCTGAAGGAATCCAGCTTGGGATAACTCTGAAACAGTATATTCAAAGATGTAAAAGATTTGGATGTACAGAAACAACCATTTGGAACCAATAATAGCCCCTGCAAAATTAGTTAGAGTTAATTCAGTTTTTATCTTACATTGTAGTAGAAGAATGGGTGTTTGGCACGATATTTTCTGCCTGAGAATAAGTTTAGTTCTAAGATAACAAGTATATATCATAGATTAATCTTACCTTACACCCCTAAGAGTATGTGATGGGTGCAATCACCATTATGTTGTCCAAATTTTAGCCCCTCTTAGTTAAGATTGATACAACTCATCCTCCCTAAGTTTTGTGAAAAGATCACAACACTATTGTCCAATACACATCATTTTCTGCATTTCTCATCGCAGCAGTCCGACAAAATGGGATAATGGGATATTTTAAAATGAGGCAAATGATGGCTCAGGTTCTTTTCCCTCTATTTAATTGAACAACCTATAAGTTCTCAAACCATTTCAAGTTCAGAAGTGGTACAAACTAGTGGCCTTGCTCAAGGTTTGTGAGATGCTAACATTATAATCTAGATATCACTATACACTGCCAAGTCTTTTCATTGAAATAGACAGAAATAAAAGTCTGCAACTTCCATTTCAAGACAAGACTTCACTGATATATTACTTCCTATATAAATCTGGAAAAACAATGTGACATAACAAAAATGACTATGGGCTTGTGAAGTTTCGTGAAAAAATCATAGAATGTTGGTATTATATAAAAGATTATGCTACCATTGAGAGGAAAAATATGTGCATGGTGTAAATAAATCATAAAATATACATTTCAGAGGCTTTAAGCATCGTAAGAATCTATGGAATATAGCAACAAACATAAAGTAGTCCAGTTCAGGTCATCCTATTGCTAAAGCATACTCCTATGGATCAAAACCTATGGAAATATAGAAGCAGATAAAAATTAGTCCATTTGACATCTTCCTATTGTTCTTATGGGTTTAGTGACTCATTTATTGTAACTAATATATATATATATATATATATATATATATATATAAGTTATGTGTTTACAAAGTAAATCCCCAATTTTAAGGGTTCCATAGATATCTGGCCATTTATGATTCAGTAGCAGAATCATGAGAAAACTTGAATAGAGATAGCTCTGCTTGAAAAAGGCACGCAGTAGCAGAATCATCATGTTGGTGTATAGGATGGCCAACATATCAATGGGATCTGATGAAGTTGGACATTGTGAGATTGAACATGTAAATGGCCAACATGTAAATGTCACCCACCAAATGATCTATGATGTTTACAAGTCTTGTAAACGAGCACCTGGTGTATAGGATGGCCAACATGTAAACCCACACCTTCCTTCTTCACTATTGGTAATCTAGCAAGAACTTACAGCTCTCCCAGATCTTGTTAGCCGTCCAAGATCCAGTAGATAAATCAACACTTTTGAGTAATTCATGCTATTTATCTACTGGTTGATGCACCTACAGAAAACAAGACCAGAAGGGAACATACTCCAAATTTTCCTCCAAAGTGGTGAGCGCCAGCTACTAAGTTTGTAATCAAAGGGGTGATCATCATCAGCAGAATACCTCCCATTCCTACACATTCTTTAGTAGCAAATGTAAAGGGATGAGCCTATATATGTCTCCCAACATGCTTTCAATAAGAAGGCCTTATTGGTGAGGATCATAATAGGAGCTGAAGATAATAGATGAGGACATGCAAAGGAAAAAAAAGCTTACATTGCACATTCACCCTCACAACATATATAAAGGAACTGAATTTATCAACTGGCAAAAGCATTATCATAAAAAGAACATCAGTAGGGGAGAAAGAATGGCATGACGAATGGGTTTATATAGAAGACATTTAAGGTACCTTTTTATCTAAGGAAGCCACAAACTTGTCGGTCCAAGATACAGAAGTATAAGTTCTGTTGGGGACTAAATTGTTTTATTGAAGTTCCAACACGATGGACTAATGACCAACAATAATATAGCTAAGAGACAATTCACATCAGTTAAACAATGCTCAAGGTGTGAAGCAACAGTAAAAACATGCTTACCTACCACAGGAGACTGCATAATGTGGGAGGAGATTCATATTACACATGGAGTGAACATATTTATGGAGAATGACATAAAGGAATGTGTTTCCAAGAATCTGAAGAAAAAATAAAAAAAGGTGCAATAATTGGTAAATGCATTTTGCCAATGATATTTGGCACGTTTGGGAAATGATAAACTAGCATTTATTTTAGAATCTACAGCAGACATACAAGCAAGCCTGTGTGAACATCCTACAACATGTGCAATATATATTATTAAGATCACATAGAATATCGGTCCATTATCTGGAGGGTTATCATAAAGTGACATATTATATTATACGTCACCACATTGGAATCTAAAAGATATTCCTTTTTCCTTATATTTCTACAAAGAAATTTGATGCCACCATGACACAGAAGGAAAAAAAGATAAAAAAAGATTAAGAAGATATGAAGGCATAAATTCTTGAGTAATACTGATCTAGAAGATACCAACAAAAATATAGTAACCTACAGGGTGATGCCTCACCTAGCTTCTCATGCATGTCTAACTCCTAAGCATTTTTGCTTCTAGACAGTAAAATGAAAATAGTCAAACGTATAGATTAGATGAAAGTAGAAATACAAACCAGTGTTGTATGAGGATAATAGTCAAAAGATCTGCTAAGATAGTCCACACATTTGTATTTCCATGCCTACAAGAAAAACTGAACAAAAATGAATGGTTACAGCCAAGTTATGAGATGTGTGATCTGCATTACTATAATATAAACATCACTAGATTATAGGTGTGTTCCTATAAAATATAACTTGTAAATAAATATAACATATTTTTTGCAAATATAAGTACTCAAAAGGTGAAATATACCATCCATAAATAAATTATACTATCTAAAGAGTTGATATAGTGTTTTGAAATCTCTGAGTGAATACATGTCCAAGGAATCAAATGACTTCAATAACACCAAATCGACAGTATAAACAGTTCAGGGTACCTTGAGCCTCCATGAATTTGGGTACCTTGAACCCAAATCTTAAAATGGATCCAGACATTACATTAACCAGTTAGCCATACATTACATCAACTAGTTGGCCAGATTTTCCAAGTTTAGCAAATGTAGTGTACAAGTCAAGTATGATAACCTGAAATCGATGCAAGCACAATATAGAATTAGTAACAAAATCAGATTTTACTTTACCATTTTGTCCATTTTCTCTTTTTCTTTTTCACTTCATACACTTCCAGTAGACTTATCCACTCTTGCAGATGGGGTATGGAAAACCGTAATGGGTATGGCAAATCGTAACATACAGAGAGAAACAGGGCATATGCATATGTTATTCGCCAAGGCAAATGCCACCCAAGAACTAGATCATGTACTTCAAATGTCTTAGAAAGGGACACTGGAAGCATGGATGTAGGGGAGAGTGGCTTGCCTGATGTACATCCAACAAGGTCATCGTGCATTTGGATGTCCGATTTGAGGTTCTTCCATGCCCTGTATGCAATTAACAAAAGTCGGAGTTGTCTCCGCAGGCCATGCGAGTGTGTGGACTAATCACAGACTCTATATTGATGACAACTAGTGATTCTCAAATCTACAAAGCAACTAGTGATTCTTTAATCTAATGTATTGTTTTGCACATGTGATGCCTAGCCATGGGAATTTCCCACCGCAAAGAATTGGCATAGTGGAAATTCTTGATGTGCAGTCATGTCTGGCCACTTGTAGTGGAATTTAAAGCAATAAGTCAAATTCGAAGATGATTGACGTTTCATATTACCTATTATGCAGATGACCATGACTCTATGTTGTTCACCCTTGGCTCCCAGACGCATTGCCATACGAACAGATGTATCATAAGGTAAATGGATGACAGTTGCAGAGATGACGACTTACCAACTTACCAGTGTATCCATATCTATATCCCATTATTTATGACCTTAAATAGGATATGTGGTGGTATAGCAGTCGTGAAAATCCTCAATCACCTCACTACAAAGTTGGAAACCACGTATAAGTTGGGATAATATTTTACAAATACTACTCACTGAATGTCATTGGTTAATAGACAAGTAATTTGTATCGAAAGTAGGGTGCACATAAGATTTGCTAGTTGATTTGAAATGTAAAAAAAATGCAAAATCTTAATACATTACAGAAAAAAATGACGATGGATAGATTCTAGCATAAAATACAAAGGATGTCAATATTGAAATAATTCTTAACTTGAGGTTCATCTGGATGAATGTCGATCCAATTAAAGAAGAATATGGTTTCGCAAAGTACACCATCGGAGAAATGAAATGTTGCTATAATTATTATAATACAACTTTTACCCAGTCACATAATAATATTTGAATAAGAAAAATGGTTCATATATGTTATAGTAAATCTCATAAATTAAAAAATAGAAATAGAACTAAACACACCTGTGAGAAATAGACATGGGAAAATTCAAGGCAAGATGGTGCACTCATATTTCTTTATGCAATTATGTAGTTTGTACTTAAATATTAACTCACACTGCAAGTGACATCGAAAATTGAACACTAAAGGTATTATATAGACTTTATATACCTTAAGAAATAAAATGCTCAGTTAACTTTTATACGATATCAAATTGTTCAAGAATATCAAGTGACAACGCCTATGCAACGACCGATTCAGATATTTTGTTGAAAACTCCATATTCGTTGTCTTAGGTGAAACTCATTGGAGTTCATAGTTTGGTATTGTTGTGGGTTTCTAAGATAGCTATTCAGTTGATCTATGATGAGGATGTATAATGGGTTACGTGGGATTTTTCAACAAAGCACAAAGATCTACTTCTTAAGGAATTATTTGTAAACACCAGAACCAGATCAAAACAGTTATAATTGTCGAAGTGCTAAGGAAAAATCTACAAGATAGAATAGAATTATCAATGGAAAATATATAATATGTAATCCACATGAGAACATAAGGGTTGAGTTGATCTATCAGTTCAAAAAATGATTTGTTGATGCTGCAATTTCTCTTCAAGTTGTTGCTTAAGATCCCACTCTTTTTCATGTATGGCATTTGATCTGCAAATTATATGAATCGGAAAAAAAATTCAAATCCATGCATACCTATTGGGTTTCTAATATTATAACTAAACCAGAAGTTGTGGGCTACAAGAAAAAAAAAATGAAACCAAACATGTATACAACCTAAAATAATTTCATATTGTATTTATATGATCATTTCACATCAGTAGGCAGTTGGACCCTCCACTTGTTTTGAATATCTGTGTATGATATGTTGTAGAATATCACATGTCTCAGCTTACATCACAATTTTAATATCTTATTGTCTATATATGTATAGGCGACCCCAACATAGTTGGGACTGAGGCTTAGATGATGATGATGATTGTATATATATGTATACCCTACCCCAATTTAGTTGGTTCTTTGTTTAAGATCACTCCCTGCTGATGCCCTTCTCTTTTTTCTGTTATCCCTAACTAAGTTGTCAAAAGGTCCACTTCTTATGGTGTTTGTAGTTTATTTCTTCTAACACAAGCGCCTAAGATGGCTTGGACGTTCTTTACGTTCTAAGAATTTACGTAGTCCCTTTATGAAATGAATCAAAAATATACATTACTTCTTATTTGTAGAAATCTTCAAGGATCCAAAATCTTTACAACTCATATTTCGAGCATTTCAAAATCATCCACTAGCGAGTCTGTGTTCAATCATGGTCCAAGCTTCCAGCCACTTCCTAGTGGAGTCTATAAACGTGTTCCCAATTTTGTTCCATCTCCTTTAGGGGAAAGTATTTGGAATTCATATTGCATTTACCATCAGCTTATATGACATGAGTGTCCCAACTACTTCAATGGGCATTTTTTAATCCCACCATATTGTTAAATCTAGTTCTCAGTGTTGTGTTCTGTAACAAATTGAGGCTGATCTATTCATGTTTAGGTGGTCAAGCCATTTCTCCTATTTTGAGCTTAGGTCAACACTATCATGATATGATTTTTAGGTGATCACTGTAAACTAATTCTCTTATTTAAGAATCACTACATTAAAGTGCTTGTATCAACACAAATTCAGATTTATTCTTGCAACTGAACACAAACATCATTACCAATCTTATTTAGAAGATGCTAGGATACCTACCTAGGATGGCAACATCATTTAAGTCAGTATAATGGATCTGCATATTCAAATTTTGATTTAGATTGAAATGGACGAATTTATCAGTGTAAACAAAAAAGAAGTCAACTTCAAATATACATGTTCTTCTATACTGGAGATATGGTATGATAGAAGTTTAAAAAAATAAACATCAGCCCAGACATATGGTCAACAGTTATCAATCTTTGAGAATTGACAAGGAATGATATACCTTAGCATTAAGGAAACTAGTTGCTTTCTAGATATGCAGAAACATCTATACAGAGGGCATAATGCTTTATATCTTTTCAAACCACACCAACTTCATTCCTGGATTTTTGGGCCTTTGAATGTATATTCAGAAGTAGTGGCGTAATCTCTTTTGTCATGGTGAATAATTCCTAAAGAAGGGCACAAAATTGTGAAAATGGCATAAAAGAGACCAATAGGACATACGATTGTGAGCAAGAAGACGAGCAGTCAGTTGTGATGTTTAAATATGTGACCATACCTGCAAGAGGGAGGCTTAAGGGCCTTGCACTGCTGCATGTTACGGAGAAAAGAATGTAGTCGGATGTAGGGAGAAGAGGGGGAGCTTTCATTTGGAAGTGTGGGGCTAGGGATGGGAAGAGACCATCAGTTGGGATTATTGTGAGCAGGGAGAAGAGCAATCAGCTGTGAGGTTGACGGTGGTGACCAGGCATGCAGATGACACCCACAAGGGCCTCGGGCTGATGTATGTTGCGGAGAAGAGCATGGGATCGAGGGTGGGTAAGAAGAGGGTGTGAATGAAAAATTAGGCAAGACAACAACGATTTAGGGTGAGGAGTGTGAGGGAGTTGAAAAAGGATTCATGTGGGAGATGAAAAGGGAGCCTTTTGTTTGGGTGAAATAGAGTGGGGTGTTAAAACTTGAAAAGGGAGTCACGCGGAAGGAAAAAACATGTTTTTGGTTTAGCTGAAATAGTAGGGGTGGAAAAGTTTTTATGTAGTCAAATTGTAGTTACTAAAAGAATATTGGATTGACTACATTTGTTTTACCTATATAATTATAATTTGTAAATAAAAGTAGTTTTAGCTACAAACAAAATATTTGTAATCATATCAATTGTAGCTAAATCATCATTTTCTGGTAGTGGTAGCCCAATCTCTGACTCATGGTGACTTGATGGACCTACCCCATAGGTAGCCATGTACTAGGTCAATCTATCAAGCTACAGAGGGGACTAGGATCTGAGCTAGTAGGCATATATCTTAGGTGATAGTCATATCCACATTATAGTATGCATGAATTAAATTCACCCAATAGTTTAATTTAAGCCACCGATGAAAACTTCAGGAATCCTCGGAAAACTAGTTTGAGATATTCATAAGTGTAACCACATACCTGATCCAAAGGTAACTTGATGTCCAAGCAATAATAATCAAGAACAATCAATCAAGCAATCAACAATATCGTAAAATTAATGCATAACATCCAAGTGTCATTGTTTTATCCAAAACATTCTCAAGATTGACTTGGATTCCACCTTAGGATTTCTAGGCCAACTTTAGGGTTTTATTTGGGTTTTAGCCTTCATTATGCATTTATCACTTTTAATGCTCTTTTAGTTCACAAACCCTAATTTCAACATCATAAGCCCAATTATCATATTCAGTTTCTTTCAAATTAACAACTCATATTTCCTTATAGTTCAATTCATATATGAACTATATTTATCATTAATTCCACATTAATCCACTAGAAAACCCTGATTACTAAATTAAGGGTATTCATCCACATTTAGGAACTTTTATACTCAAAATAGCTTAGAACCATCAAATCTCAGCTTTATACATGAATTTGACCAATTGAATCCATTAAGAAATATAATTACTAACATTAGGGTTTCATGGCCCATTAAATCTTATTTATATACATGGAACCCTAAATTAATCAAATTATGCATAAAGTTCATCCTTTTAGATCTAATGCGTCTTTTTATAAACAACAGGTTAATATCAACTTTAAACATCCATATAACCCTTCCTAATTCATTAATCATCAAATATTAGGATTTTTCATCAATTAAACTATTAAAGATAGCATCTTTACATACTTTTTGAATTTCAAGCAGAATTAAGCTTCAAATATAATTTATTTGTGTTCCTCTCATTATGAGGATCAATTTTCATATTTTGACTTTATTCATCGGAGTTTTCTATTAAAGCTTATGATTTTTGCAAGAAAAGAGATTAACTTGAATTATCTGTTATTTTTAGAAAATTGTTGGTCGTTGGATCGATGATCTGTTGGATCACACTGGGTCCAATGATTCCAATCGCGCACCTCTCCCAGGATAAAAAAGAAACCAAAGACATAAGTGCCCTTACCTTCCTTCACAAATGTCAGGGGCAAGGAGATCTTTTCCCCCTTTCTCTTCTTCTTCCTCGTGATGAGTCCCTATTCGCGAGCCAGCCTCTGAGAGCAGTCAACCCGTATGTTGACTTTGAGTATCTGGCCACCCCAACAACTGGAGAAGACCTTGCACCCTATGCCACTCCTCGCCAAACTTGAGGGCGATGATGATTTTCCCTGAGAGGGTGTAATCGGAGAGGACGGGAAGGTGACGTTCTGGAAGTTTTAGAGATTGGGTGAGATATAGGGAAACAAGTAGAGGGTAGCAATTGATGGCGGGGAAAGCATCCTAGATACAGGCAGATATACACAATCACCAGGGTGTTCTTATATTGGGTGCCCATGCGCTTATATACCTTCTAGGGTCGAGGTTTGGGTTTCATGGCACAGGCAGATTGGGCAAAGCTTCTAGAGAGCTCTAAACTAGGGAAAACCCAGGGTAGGCGGGTTCTCCCTGGTCTCCCAAATCTAAAGGAAAGGTCCCCGAGTTTGCCTATGCATTCAATCACGAGAAACTCCCTTTTGAAATCTTTTCTACTTTCCTTACCTAGCCCGAGGTAGGTGACAATGCAGATGTCATTGGATCTTAGATCAACGGCTGTCATGCCACACACATTAGCAAATAATAATCCCAGTAGAAATCAAAATTGTGACTTTTAATACTTTCCTCTACATTTTATGGATTTTTGTAAAATTCTTATCTCCCAAACCACTCATCCAATTAACCCATAATTTTGAGGGAAACTTAATAATGACTTAATTTACCGCTCTGCCAAAATTGGGCTCATTACCTAAAAGAAAACATGCCTTTTCTTTAGGTGCAAGATATTACTCAATTAGGCTTATTTCTCACATCGTTTCTCTTTATTCACTTATTATCTTGCAACTTGGACTCCTTGGAACCCAAGAAAATCTAAAATTTCGAAATTCCTTTTTAAGGATACTTATTATCCTTCTAGATGCATCTACATTCTTCATTTCTCAATATCTTACTTATTTCTTTATTAATATATTTTTTTCAAGGATTTCTCATTATCTTTCATTTTCTTTCCATTTTTCCTATTTCCTTCATGAGAAATCATATGTAAACGAAATTTACTTAATTGTGGCCATTAATGCCACTTTCTAGAGATTTCTATGTATTTCTCCTAAATACTTTTCTTAATATTCATTATCTTGTATCCTTTTCTATTATTTGGACTTTTCTTCCTTTCTTCTCTTTTATATCCATTAATGGATTAATCTAATAATAGGAATCACGAAATTCCTATCAAAAGGGATATTCACAAAGAAATCCATCTTTTGAAGCAAAGTATACAATCTTTTCAATTAAGTCCATATTCACAAAATCTTTACAATTCAATTATGAAAACATATGCAAAATTGAGGTTGTAACATCCTTCCCCTCTTATAGGAATTTTTCCCTCAAAATTCCCTCAAAGATACAAACAAATAGGATAAGACTTCATCATGTCCATCATGGCTCCCATGTGGTTTTACCCTCTCCATGGTGCCTCCCAAGAACCTTCATCATCTCATATTCTTGCATCTGAGTTCTTTCACCTTGGCATCTAAAGTCCTCACAGGTGACTCAGGACATTTCAGCCTCCCTTGGGGCTCACTAGGTTCATTGCTCAGCACATGGCTCGGGTACCTCACATAGTGCTCTAAATTGGACACATGGAACTCATCACACATCACATTATCCTGAGGGGTAAGGTCAAACATAAGTAACTCCACCAATCCATCTCAGATGGACCTATGTATTAGGGACTTTTTTTTTCAGTTATAGCTTAGAGGGGTCAGATTTTTATATCACATATTCTCCCATAATGAATTGCATGTCAGTCTACTTTGCATCAGCTCATGACTCATGTCACCCCTAGGCTCTCTTTCAGCCATCGCACGATCAAAGCGACTTCATCTTCACACACTGTGGTCCTTTTCTGACCTTTACGAGGTCCCATCACCAACATCATCTTAATGAAGTGGTGACTGACACAACCTCCCTTACAGAGCTTCTTTACATCCTGATACTGGCTATGGTGGTTATCTTCACATCTTACAGAGGACAAGAACTGTCTCTATGTATCACCCTGAACAAGCACACATGATCTCATCAGACCCTCTAGTCTGGATTATACTAACCATTAGTTAGGGGTGATAAACTGTACTAACATCGAGTTCTTCATGTACCTACTTCCACCGCATGGAAGTAAACCTTTAGGTTAAATTCAAGAACTTTTGAACCCACATCATGGTGTAGTTGAACCATCTCTCTCTCATATGTAGTTCAACCATATCATGTCCCTTGATAGTACTTTCTCTCTCTCTCTAAGACCATGTCATCTAGGTAAGGCGACCCACCATAACTCATATAGCATCTTGATCTTCTCCGGTCCATGGGAAATTTACCATAGTGATGAACTCCCATTCCCTCTCAGGGACTTTTTATGCTCTATATCAATCTTATGGGTTATTGGTGTTCGTCCTTCACCTCTTGGCTTGCATGGTGACAAGCCAAATGCATCTTCATCTTAGGTACCGAAAGTACTACTGCCACTTACTATCTTAGTAGTACCACGGTGTATGATGAACTTAAAATCATGATCTCATGTATGTCATGATTCCTTAAGGTTGATCCCTTAAAACCCTAAAATATTCTAGTTGGGGTTTCATCACCTTCTTTTCCATAGAAGGGCATTTGAGGTTCTACAACCATCCTTTTATCGCATCCTGGCCTAGGGTGGCTAACCAAACAACCACTAACTTGATCAACAGATCTTGTTACATCTGAGTGTTAGCCAAACATACCTCCTTTTTCCAACTTGGGGTTAACCTAACAACCTCTTCGAGCCTGTCCACTAGTTAAACTAGACAGTTGCATCTCAACCAAAGCATCCATTACTGCCTCACATCCTTATGTATTAGGTAATGTTGAAGACATACACCTCCATGTATTCCACTTATCATCTCATCTCAAACTCTAAGTCTATCTTCATCAAGAAGCACTGAGCTCATCCTCTTGGTTTTCGAACTCAACCTTGTATAACTCGCAAATTCCACATAGCTCATGATAAAAACATCCTCATAAGATGACTACCTTAGTTCTCTTGATGTTTTCAAACCATCCCTACATCTTTCACTCCACAAGGATATGTTATCATATCTGTCCTCATACCTCATAGCAACATTTCCACTCCATCATCTTTATCCCTGGTGTATGGTATGTGTATTAGCCTATCTCTCACTCCCATAACAAGAGGAAATAAGCATTTGGCGGCCATCCAAACACAAAGTTCTTCCTATTCCAAGACTAGAGATGGTACATCCCACATTGCCAGTACACCTTCAAATCTAAGTTGAAACGTGCAACATATGTCTCTACATCACAATCATCTTGATATCAAAGTTACTTCCATGGAAAACTGATCTCAAACCTACTTGGGTCCAAACACAATCCTTGGTCATCTCCTCTAGGTCTGTAGGGTGCCGACACTTTTGGGGTCATCCCTCTTCCCTTATGCATCTAGAGAGTGGCTTCCTCATCTACCCTTTGTGTCCCGTGAGTTCATGAAGGTGGTCAATCTCCTAACTCATGGCCCTCAGACAATGATAGTTGTTACCTCCCGACCCTATGGTCAAGTGCAACTAGGGAATTAGGCAACTCCTACTTCCATCGATCTTATCCCTACCTAACCCTAGGATAGACTTAGGATTCTAATATAGTACATGTCCAACTTAGAACCTTACCCAAGTCTCCATCATCTCTCTCTGCATTCATGGGTTGACTTTCATACTTTCATAGGGGTCATGGCAACTTGCCTACCTTTGTTAGGCCCCATACCGGTTACCTCCATTAAAACACATCCACATGCACTTAGAGATGGTTATCTATGGGTCTACAGGTTCATTCTCATACTATGTACTTTTCATTTATCTTCTCAAGATCCTATGAGACCCCTTTAGGTTACCTCAAAACCAACAAGAACTAGTATACACCCTACAAAAGAGCCCCTCTCCCAGGATGGGAGGAAACTACATCTTGATAACAAAGGTCACAAACGTCCTTATGTCTAGGGTTTACATCCACATGAGCATGCTTAGCCCTAGCATGCTACTAAAGCACGTAGCTAACAAGCAGACTACCTACTAAACCATGTTAGGTCTCCATGATAGGTCCTACTTGTTCTCAATCCTCAACATTGGACCAGAAACGTACCTTCCCATGTCACCAACTTAGCTGTGAGGGGTTCATCAAACATACCTTAGACTTAAGGGGATTCCCTTTCCTCTAAACATGAGGAGTTCCATGCTCGAATCTATAGAAACTCAAATCTCGTCATGAGCATTACGTACACCACTTCCCCTCTTAGGCCTAGAAACTGTAGGTTCACATTTCTGATGTCCAACCGCATGCTCAACCTTTTAACCATGAACCAAGCATGTACAAGGTATGGCATGCACTTCCTATTATCCTTCTACTTGAGCAACACCTCAGAGTTGAGTCCTCCTCAAGAACAAGCAACAAGGTATAAGGCTTCACAACCAGTTACTAAACCTCTTCATCGTCTAAGAAACTCTTCTTCCTATCTCAGAAGGTAAACACCTATACCATAGGCACATAGGTACCAGCAGTCTCATCCTTCCTCTAGGGTTGGGTTTCTCTAAAAGAAACCAAGATATCATCAGCCTCCAGGGATCATGCATGAGGCAACCGATATCATCCACTTAGGTCACATCATCCTCAACTCCCCATTGTTCCTCATATCTCAGAGTCTAAGCTTCCAACCTTCTTGCTTGGGTCCCACTCTCTCTCTCTCTAGAGATAACCCTCCAAACAACCTTACTACTAGAGGTCCTCTCTCCAGGTGGACCAAGCTCACATGCATACACTTTTATGGGTTAAACCTGTGTTTTCTCAAGATTATCCAGAGCTCCTCATGCTTATCTCATGAGCTATCCAACATGCCCTTTAGGCCTAGGTTTTAACCTACTGCCAACACTACTGACATACTCTGGGTGCATACTATGCCATGCTCATAAGAGCCCATAGGGTTTCTATAGGTTCTTCACTAACCTCATCATTGAAGGAGCTATCCTTCACTCTAACATGCACGACCCTTCCCAGGGTTGGGTCGCCAAAGGTACTAGGTCATCCAACCTCACATGGCTCATATTGTCATGGGCATCAAAAGCATGTCCACCTGCACACCTACCCTACCATGGCATCTGACTCATCATGCCATCTCTCTCTAACCACGACTTAGGGTTAGGGTTAGCATCATCCACATAGGATGTACCAGGTCTCTACCTTTAATGGAGATCTCTACATCTAAAATGAACTCTCTACTCGTCCTCCTGACCAGAGGGTCTAACCTCAGGTCTCTCCTGAAGGCATGACAACACATGTCATACGACCTAAGAATGCAACTATTCTTTAGTTTACGCTTAAACTATTAAGCTTATGTCCATGACATCTTATTTACATGCTTTTAATTAATTTGGTGGAGAATTACTTAACCTTATTATACACCCTAACCTCAAGAGGGTGAGGAAGAGAGAGAAAAACCTCAACCTTAGAATCTTAATAGAATTAGGGTTTAAAAGGGATGAAAATAGATGACAGAGTCCTAAAGGTATCTTATTTTGAGTCAGATCCTAAGACATTGGCCAGGCAGTCACACAGATCCGAGATTCCTCATATTCTGACTAGCAGTGTGGAGGAAAATATTTCTAGCCCTCCGATGTGATCATTTTCTAAACACCTCTATCTTTCATAAAATCCTCTAATAACTCCCTTGGTTCTATGGAATTTGTAAAATTTAATAATTATTAAATATTAAATGATGAACCAATACTCTGATACTAAATGTAGCAACCCCGCCTCCTGGTAACCCCTAATTAAGGGAGACCAAGAGGTCAGAGCCGTTATCCCAATTTCCCAGATCAAAGGTTCGACAAATAATCAGTAATAATTATTAAATTCTACCAAGACTATATTAAAAAGATGTATAAAAGAACTTTATATACCTTTTTCAAAAACATGGATTAATAACTTCTGTCCACATCTGGACTCTATTCTAACTAATCCTCCTTGCACTTTATTTCTTAATTTCACAATATTACACTTTACTGTTTGTCCTTTTCAATTTGTACCTAAAATGCTGACAAATAAAATGTTGGTCAACATAAATGAATATGCCGGTATGTGGGGGAACAATAATCGTGCAACTATGGTAACAATGTAAGTAACCAAATATCATTTAACAATCAAGGTTACATTTTAAGCAATACTACTCAATCCATACATATCCCCTTATCTCTATGTTGTCCCTGCAGTGGACTTGGATACTACCTCTCTCATATGGTACATCCTTGCCCCCATGGTCCACCCTCACAGGTAGACATTACTTAGGGTGGTGGAGTCGCATGGCCCTACCCAAAGGTAGCCCAATCTCTGACTCATGGTGATTGATGGACCTACCCCACAGCTAGCCATGTACTAAGTCATCCAATGACATGATGGACTTACCCCATAGGTAGCCATGTACTAGGTCAATCTATCAAGCTACAGAGGGGACTAGGATCTGAGCTAGTAGGCATATATCTTAGGTGATAGTCATATCCACATTATAGTATGCATGAATTAAATTCACCCAACTGTTTAATTCAAGCCACCGATAAAAACTTCGGGAATCCTCAGAAAACTAGTTTGAGATATTCATAAGTGTAACCACATACCTAATCCAGAGGTAACTTGATGTCCAAGCAATAATAATCAAGAAAAATCAATCAATCAATCAACAATATCCTAAAATTAATGCATAACATCCAAGTGTCATTGTTTTATCCAAAACATTCTCAAGATTGACTTGGATTCCACCTTAGGATTTCTAGGCAAACTTTAGGGTTTTAGCCTTCATTATGCATTTATCACTTTAATGCACTTTTAGTTCACCAACTCTAATTTCAACATCATAAGCCCAATTATCATATTCGGTTTCTTTCAAATTAACAACTCATATTTCCTTATAGTTCAATTCATATATGAATTATATTTATCATTAATTCCACATTAATCCACTAGAAAACCATAATTACTAAATTAAGGGTATTCATCCACATTTAGGAACTTTTATACTCAAAATAGCTTAGAACCATCAAATCTCAGCTTTATACATGAATTTGACCAATTAAATTCATTAAGAAATATAATTACTAACATTTGGGTTTCAAGGCCCATTAAAGCTTATTTATGTACATGGAACCCTAAATTAATCAAATTATGCATAAAGTTCATCCTTTTAGATCTAATGCGTCTTTTTATAAACAACATGTTAATATCAACTTTAAACATCCATATAACCCTTCCTAATTCATTAATCATCAAAGATTAGGGTTTTTCATTAATTAAACCATTAAAGATAACATCTTTACATACTTTTTGAATTGCAATAACAATTAAGCTTCCAATATAATTTATTTGTGTTCCTCTCATTCTGAGGATCAATTTTCATATTTTGACTTTATTCATTGGAGCTTCCTATCAAAAGTTATGATTTTTGCAAGAAAAGACATTAACTTGAATTATCTATTATTTTTAGAAAAATGTTGGTCGTTAGATCGATGATTTGCTAGATCACACTGGATCCAACGATTCACGATCGCGCACCTCTCCCGGGATAGAAAAGAAACCAAAGACATAAATGCCCTTACCTTCCTTCACAAATGTCGAGGGCAAGGAGGCCTTTTCCCCCTTTCTCTTCTTCTTCCTTGCGATGAGTCCCCATTCACGAGCCAACCTTTGAGAGAAGTCAACCCGGATGTTGACTTTGAGTATCTGGCCACCCCAGAAACTAGAGAAGACCTCGCACCCTCTTCCATTCCTCACCGAACTCGAGGGCGGCAATGATTTTCCCTGATAGGGTGTAATCGGAGAGGACGGGAAGGTGAAGTTTTGGTAGTTTCAGAGATTGGGTGAGATAGAGGGAAACAAGGAGAGGGTAGCAATTGATGGTGGGGAAAGTAGCCTATATACATGCAGATATACACGATCACCAGGGTGTTCTTATATTGGGTTCCCATGTGCTTATATACCTTCTAGGGTCGAGGGTTGGATTTCACGGCATAGCCAGATTGGGAAAAGCTTCTAAAGAGCTCTAAACCAGGCAAAACCCAGGGTAGGCGGGTTCGCCCTGGTGTCCCAAATCTAAAGGAAAGGTCCCCGAGTTTGCCTATGCATTCAATCGCGAGAAAATCCCTTTAGAAATCTCTACTAATTTCCTTACCTATCCTGAGGTAGGTGACAATGCATACGTCATTGGATCTTAGATCAACAACTGTCATGCCACACGCATTAGCAAATAATAATCCCAGTAGAAATCAAAATCTCGACTTTTAATACTTTCCTCTACATTTTATGGATTTTTGTAAAATTCATATCTCCCAAACCACTAATCCAATTAACCCCAAATTTTGAGGGAAATGTAATAATGACTTAATCTACCTATCTACCAAAATTGGGCTCATTATATAAAAGAAAACGTGTCTTTTCTTTAGGTGCAAGATATTACTCAATTAGGCTTATTTCTCACATCTTTTCTCTTTCTTCACTTATTATCTTGCAACTTGGACTCCATAGAACCCAAGAAATCCTAAGATTTCGAAATTCCTTTTTAAGGATACTTATTGTCCTTCTAGATGCATCTACATTCTTCATTTCTCAATATCTTACTTATTTCTTTATTAAGAGATTTTTTTCAAGGATTTCACATTAATTTTCATTTTCTTTCCTCTTTTCCTATTTCCTTCATGAAAAATCATATGTAAATGAAATTTACTTAATTGTGACCATTAATGCCACTTTCTAGAGATTTCTATGTATTTCTCCTAAATACTTTGCTTAATATTCATTATCTTGTATCCTTTTCTATTATTTGGACTTTTCTTCCTTTCTTCTCTTTTATATCCATTAATGGATTAATCTAATAATAGGAATCACGAAATTCCTATCAAAAGGGATATTCACAAAGAAATCCATCTTTTGAAGCAAAGTATACAATCTTTTTAATTAAGTCCATATTCACAAAATCTTTACAATTCAATTATGAAAACATATGCAAAATTGAGGTTGTAACATCATCCCCCATGTACCTCTCCCTCCCCTTCCATTGAACTAAGATGACTGTCTAAGAATCACAACCACCACCTTCACTATGAGATATGACTGTGACCACCACAACCATATGTCACTCTCAAGGTGAGTCTGTTCGATACATTATTCTCTAACATGTATCTGTACACTTGGTTTGATATCGCCATATCATAACTAAATGAGATCCTATCATCAACCAACTCACAGTCTAATCTTATGTATTATTGTCGTCTATCAACCTCCCACAATAATAGCCAATTAAGGACATAATGAGAATGTAAATGTGTACTCTTAACATCTGTATGATCTCATCTCTTCCAAGTCACTTACTTGAAGACATACGTCATTAAGTAATATCATTCTCTAGATATTCACTCTGTATCCTCGTTATCTCATAACTGAGTGAAACAAATGAACTAGAAGCTTGCCTTTTACATATATGTTATTATTAATCAAATTATTTTAGGTAATTATGCCATGTCAATCATCATATGATTGGCTCCATCGTCATACCTTACCAACACAAAGAACATCCACAGTGTTTTGCATAAACTCAAGGGAATTATCAGTTAGCAAGATTTTAATAGTGGTTTGGAATTGGGTCTGGATATATATATATATATATATATATATATATATATATATATATATATATATATATATATATATATATATATATATATATATATATATATATATATAAGGTGGTGATAGTTTGCAAAATAATACTACAATCCTTTAGAAGTTGATGGGAGAGGGTTGAGGTTGACCTCTTCCAGGAGCACGTCCACCATGACCTTGACCACAACCACGTCCATGCCCTTGATCAGAATCAAAGGAGTGAACTGTAAGGATCAATTTATCAGAAGATGTAGCAGGTAGAGAGGCCATAGAAGGAAGGCATTGAAAACACTTGAGTCTGTGGTTGTACATGTGGTCGGGTGTTGTCCTTGACCGCCCAGACAACCTAGGCCTTCCTAGGTGTTTTTTATTTTGTGATTTTTTTTTATTTTGTGATTTTATGTATATGTATATATCATATACATACTTATGCAGTATCATGTATACATAATTAGATTTTAACCTATATGAATCACTGTTAAAATATATATATCATACAAGAATGTATATATTAGGAATGCAACATATATAAAATCAATATAGTTATTACGCGGAGAGAGAAAAATAGAATTAACTGATTGTGGATTTGTCGAGTAGCAATCAATGTAAAAAGAAAAACAAATAGTAAGTCATGAAGTAAATTTGTTGCTTAGTTATGTGTAATAGCGTAAGGATCGAAATAGCCATGATGGAGGCTGGTGAGGCAATAGTAAGATATGCAACAAATTTGATGTCCAATTAACCAACAAGAAGGAAAAAACAAAATCATTTAATTGTAAATTTTTTAGAAGCAGTCAGTACATAGTAGCAATATTTCTACTTGATAGAACAAAATGAAAAATAAAGAATATTTCATGGAATTGAATTTACTGCTTAAGCTCTGATTGATTTATTGTAGCTGGTCAAGAAAACTTATGAAATGGAGTTCCTTAAGTAATTTTTCATGATTGGTTTAAAGTAAGTGTTGGAACTTGAGTTTTATGTCTTCCGGTGCGTTGACAAACTTACACACAAAATATAGTTCCTGAGTTCCCTCTTTAAAAGAACAAAAATGAGTTCTAGGACAACTAACAATATTTCTTTATATAATTATATTCTTCATTCGTCATATGTGACATATGTAAAATATTTATGACTAGAAATATTAGCGGTGTGGATATAATTCATTGCTAAAACCATAACATAATTTGACAAAATATCATATGCTATAATCGTACTATGTAAAATATTTTACACTATAACCACCATTACCATTATGATTTATTAAATAAAAACTATAAACATCATGAAAAATAAACAGACAGCACCATGTGAAAACAATATGATTTACCTAACATGTTATTATTCTTCATTTTAAAAATATGATCTAAAAAATTATAATTAACTATAACCATGCGTAGATAATAAAGTAAAAATTCTCTACAAAAATAATGTAAAATTTAATATCCTACATTTTGTTAAACATTGATGAACCAAAACTTATATTTATAAGAACATGAAATACTCACATTATTACAATACTTTGTATGCACAAAGGGAAATGAAAATATTGTGATGTCATTTTAATCATGATATTTTTATTAAGATTACAATTGTACCATAATAAAATATTTTTTGAAGGAACAACATCTACGCCATAACTATTTGTTGAGGTTATTATGATGGATATGATTCACTTTTTATGTCCTTGCCATCCTTACTTATTTATATGACACAATAAAAAATTAATAATTTCTATAATGGTTCCTATATTTACACTTACAACAAGACAATCACATGGAAGCGAATGGAACTTAAGTTCCAAAAAGTGAACTAGAGTTCCCATAAAATGAATTCCATGGACGTCATGACTTACACCAAACCAATAGGGGCCATAGTAAATTACTAATAGTAATTCATAAGGAAGAAAACATAGAAATAACCATGGTGATATGAAGATGGTAAAGCAATAACAAGATTTGATAGCAACTTCCTCTAGAAAAATGAAAAAAAAAATGGAGCAACAACCAAAAACTTGTTGCTTATAGGAACCATTAAGGAAAGATGAACAAAAACTAAATTACATGATGGCCCATGGATCAGGCCCAAAAAGAGGCCCAATAACCGTTTAGACGGTCCATCCAGTCCGCCCAGATGCCTATTGAGGTTGGGCACCCAAGTTTTGGAGGGTGGGGGAATGCCCAGGCCGCCCAGGTGCGCCTAGGCAGTGCCCGAACAACACAGGCTTGAGAACATATCTTTGTGTAGGTGAGGGATCACTGAATAAGATTTGTCTACCACACTTGTAAGGGAATAAGGAAAATCAGCCAGTACTTAAACAAGATGAAATTTGTCGTGTTTCCATTGAACTTCTTTAATACCAGCAGTGAATGGATGATATACTTCAAATTCAATCCAAAGTGTCGAATACTAGTTGTAATGGTCTTCTATATTGTCATCAATTGATACTCCATTTTAGCCATGTTCTTGATGATCTCAAAGACCTTCTTTGGGTTTTGCTAATGTGAGTACCCATGGGACAATTGATCCCACATGGCTTTGACATTTTGTAGGTGGAGAATAGATTGGCAGATCTTTGGTTCAACATTGTTCACCATCAACATCTTGACATCAGAATCATCTTTGCCCCATTGGTCCTTAGTATATTTGGATTTGCCAACGACCGAGACGTCAGGAGGATCCTTAGCAGTAGAAGAGATACAAGAGTAATGTCCTTGGGCTTTGACATAGAGTTCCAATGATGTCGCCAAAAGATGGTAATTTGATCCATCAATTTTCACAGTCATAACACACAAGTTCTATGAAGGTCTGTAGTCAGCATGGAAGTCAGAGAGATGACACACACAAAGATGCAATATAAGTGGTTCAAAAAAGGTAGTTCTAGATGATGAGATCTGAGAAACTCACAATGGAACAGAAATAATAGAATAATAACATGAGAAAATAGCAAAAAAAGAGTAGATCTAAACAACCCACATAGGGACAGATGAAGCAACAACCAGATCTAGATAGATCCAAGGAATCTACATAGGGGAAGAAGATAGCAACAACAGATCTAGATCAACAGATTTGAGAACCCACATACGGGAAGTAGATAGCAGCAGTAGATCTGGATCAACGGATTTGAGAAACTCACATGGGGACAACATAGAGAGAAGAAACAACCTATGCCTCCATGTTATGAGATTCACTCCACCATGTGGTGTAGGCCGGAAGAGAGGTGATACTTTTAGGTTTCCAACTTGCTATTTTGAGACTAACTGGAAGACTAAATAATGGAATGCAGATTGATGGGTTACATGTCGATGATGTGGAGGTTGATGGGGTAGAATGAGGTGGAAGTTTGATGCAGGTAGAGGTTGATGGGTTATAGGTCGATGGTGGTGATGGAAGGTGAAGGGTTGATGGTATGTCGATGAATTGATGGGTCGATAGGTGGAATGAGAAGGGTTGGTCGATGAAGGGTTGGTGGAGGTTGATGGGTGGAAGATAAATAGATTGTCAATGGGTGGAAGACAAAGGGTTGGTCAATGGGAGGAGGTCTATGGGTGGAAATGGAAGGGTTGGTCGATGGGTGGATATTGTAGGGAAGGTGGTGGGGATGAAGTTTATGGGTGGAGGGGATGACTACGTAGTGGTGATGGTGGAGATGGTGGAAATGGTGAAGGTAGTTGGGGTCGATGGTAGGGGAGGTGGGTGGTCAATGGTATGGCTTAGAGAGAATCAAACACGTCTAATACCATATAGAATGGAAAACCATGTATTTGATTTATTAGAAAAAGTTATGATGTACTCTCTTTTATAGGATAAGAGAGTAATGGAAAACCAGAACTAGCAATATGGGATAAAAGAAAGAATAAAGACAAGACAGGTCTTAAGCACATAACAAAACACAGAATACAAGATAACAAAAAAAATAAGACATGATAACACATAAAGCATATATACTAATAGAGATGACTCCAGATCCTTTATCATTCAACATTTTCTTTTTCTTCTCCATTTTCTCATGCAACCATAGGATCACCCTCACCAAAGGGTTTTTTCTGGTTGGGTACAACATCAACATTGCTGAAAGAATCGTACAAAGAGATGACTGGTGGATCACTCTACGAATTGGATGTTGTGGGAGTTTGTTATATTTTAATAGTCTTGAGATACATTAAATATTTGAATGAGTTAAGACCAAAGCAGATGCTAGCTAGTAAATGCCAGTTAGAGATAAAGTGGTTTTTATGTTTTAAACAAATGGAAAGGAAGTTTACTCCCACATATATGCAATGTTTTGACTCAATTGTTTCCCATATGTTCCAAGATTAAAAAAATCCACTTTATCTCCTACTCTGATGATGTGCACGTGCTATGGGCTTGACCTATACAAGCCTGAATTAATATTAGCTAACTGTCGATCAACAAAATCATGAGTTGTAGGATCTCCACAAAAAGAGCCGTTCCACATGTTTGTAAGAAGAAAAAAAATATCTGCGGTTCATGATTAGATATATTTTAGTGGTCAAGTATAGAAAGGCGTGCATTGAAAATCAGTATGTGTTTATATCTTTTGGGTTTGATACCTTTAGATTCTTAGTATTAGAGGTTGTAGAATTTCATAAAAGAGTAAAAATGTTATGCATAGTAATGTTATGACCTCTAGATATACTATTTTAATAGATTGATTTTGTCATCCAAAAGATACTGGCGACACAACTCGTTATTTTCCTACCTTTTCAATACTCTGATACAGTATATTGAAGTTGAATAAAATTAACGAAGAAGAGCATAAGATATGCACGTGAAGTTTTCTTCTTTCTTCTTATTAAATATCATGACAGCATGAACATTCATCAATTTATTTAGGGTTTGCTCCATCTTGGATAAAAAGAAGACGAATTATTCTTTAATGGGAAATGGGAATGGAGGGAGGAGCGGGTGTTATTTGGTCCGATGAAGTGGAACTATCATGGCCAGTAACAGACGTGTTTTTCACCCAAAACCAAACGGTTGATTATTTCCTTTGCTACTGGTTACATGCTGTGTAATTCATCTCCTATCTTTACAAACTATACATTGACGTATCATGGAAGTGAATGAAAGAATGCTAAGTAGGCAAAAATAATATAAAAAAAAAAAGATGAAAAAAAAGTCACGTGGTTCCTACCCAATCACGTGCCTCCTACCGAATCCCCAACCTCCCACTTCTCCTCTGTCGAACCTGCGACATAACCTCCGCAAGCACCTTATCAAACCTCTTGAGATCAACGGTCACATTCTGGTGCTGAAGGTACACTCGTTTTGTCTCCTGCCACCCTCGACTCGTAATATCCTCCGGATGCTTAATCACCGGATCGTCCTTCCCGTACTCCCTAAACAGCGAGCTCTCCTGCGGCGTCACCTTATACACGACGTACTTGAGCCCCATTTTTTTGGCCGGCGCGCCGTAGTATTCCTCGGCCGCCCAGTCAAGCCCCAGCGGCACGACCTGGAGGAGCGTGGTGGCCGGGCGCATGAACAGGAAGTGAGTCACGGCGGCGCCGTGCACTGCCAGCATGGCGTCGGAATTGGACACGGCCGCGTGGATCTTGGACATTGGGGTGTTGCGCTTCGGGTCGATGAGGACGGTAGAGAAGCCGGATTTCTGGCAGCGGCGGGCGATGGCGCGGAGGTTAGTCAGGACGCGGGAACGGTGGCGGACGAAGATGGCGATCGTGGGCCGGTCACGCTGGTGGCGGTGCTGCTGGACCAGGATGGGTAGTTGGGTTGGGAGCTGGATTTGGTCGGGTTCGGCTTGCGTCTGGTCAGGGTAGTTCGGGCGGAAGGCTTCGTCTATGAGCGCCTGAAAGTCGGCCATACCCTTCCCTGCATCATGCCAATTGAGTTGATTAAAGGAATATTACAAATTCTATAAATTTTTTCTACGACATTGGGACGTGGAAGGAGAAGCAATAATTGATCGAATATAAAACGTGATTTCACCGAACATTATAACATCATCGTATGCTAGTTCGCATTGGTTGTCACTAAGGAGAAAGGGACGGAACAACCCAAAGGAATAAAACAACTAACGGAGGCAGAAAAGTTTGGTACTCAAGCTCGCCAGCTATTCTGTGCTGCCTCAATGGTCATGCATCTTGTAAAGTCTTCTGACGGTATCACATATCATGGGTAGGTGTTCTAACAGGTAGTATGTCGATGTCATCACGCGTTTTATCTTTGGGCCGTAGCAATTGCGTGGCTTGGTGTTAGGAGCAAACATATCAGCGTCTAAACTAAATTAAAAACACGTAGGTTTGGTACAGAATTGGAACAAACAAATTTCCAGCAATCTTGTTTCCTTGTCTAAATACTTTTGCTCTTAGAAGGATATAAGGAACACACCTACCAAAGAGGTCCAATTTTCAACCTAAACCTTTATCTCACATAAAACGTGTATGTTTAAATAACTCATATGGCGTCCCACACCATCTCTAATTGGTGGTTCTACCTCAAATTCTTGTCAATGTAGAGTAAGGAATAAGAATCATGGTCATATCAAATGTTAGGTAAAATAGGTTCATCATGACTTACTCGAATTGCTCATGGTGGACATTTTGATCGCAATATTGTGCATCAACTAACAAAGATGGTGCTAAAAAACAAGTAGCCACAAAATACATAGTACCGCACATGTTTATGTCATCTAAACTTGTACCACTGAAAGAAGGACCATATTCACATTAATCATTGCCATTGAGTCATGCATGTATCCACCTAATTTGATATCATCATAGAAACTATTTCCACTTTGAAATCAACTATCAATATATATACCAAACTAGAAATAATAGCCGACAGTAAGTATGTTCGATTATGCATTAACACTTTGAAATCAACTATCAATATATATACAATGCGACTCTACCGAACATTGCAACATCATCGTATACTAGTGGCTATGTTTCTCAGCCAAACAGAAAGCGACAGGGCAACTGAAAAGGTCTGGAGTCAAGTCCGTCAGATATAGTGTGCTGCCTTGCTGGACGAGTTTCGATTGTCATGCTCCTCTTATTATTAAGTTTCTGATGGATATCATATATTATGGGTAGGTGTTCTGACCGGTAGTATGTCTATATCGTTACACATTTTATTTTTGGGCCGTAGCAATTGCGTGGCTGGTGTTAGGAGCAAGCATCTCAATATCTCGTCGGTCTCGAACCAGAAAAAGGAAAATTCCCACCAAACTCTCTCCCTTGTAAACGTTCATCATATATTCTCTCAAAATGATATTAGACAGAAACTTAGCAAGGAAGTCCAGATTTGAAATACATATAGAGCCACAAATATTTATCTGTTTAACACCTGGCATTTGGCCATAGCATTAGGGCAAGGAATATGTATCATGGTCCTATTGTAGATAAGTCGAAATAGATACATCATCAAGTACATCATCTGACATTCATGTTAGATATCATGCCCGGCAAAATGTGCCAAGGCTGGCGAAGTTCATGCTGAAAAGCAAGTAGCTAGCTAGAGATATATTGTACCAACCATCATGCATGCATGCTAGTGTGCATCCAAGTTCTATATCATTGCAACAACTACTACGCTTGTATCAACCTAAGGTCTGTTTGCAGGGGCGTTGTTGCGTGTAATTTGATGAGAAAGAAAATCAAACAAATGTAATCGTATTTTTATGCAGTTCAAGATTTATTTGCTATGGCATATCGTGAGTCATGTTTTTATTTGTAATAGTTTGACAGATTAAAAATAGGAAAAAAATAAATTTAGCACAATTTTATAAAAATATTTAACAACATAGCACACTTTGTAAAATATTTTCCAAAATAACATACTTTAATCTAAAACTACCATATTATATGGAGCTTTATGTATTTAAGACTGAAAAATGCCACAAGTATTTATTTGCATGCTTATTTTAAAAAATGAAAATATAAAAAAAAACTCCACGTTGAGTGGTGATTTTACCTTTGCACCCAGTTGTGGTGTCAAGTTGAAAGTGTCACTCAAAGTGGCACTAATTTTTATATTTCTTTTTAAACTTTCTATTTAAAATTAAACACACAAAATTTGTGACGTTTTTCAATTTCGGATATAAAAAATGTCACTTTGAGTTGCGTCTGGTTCTAAATAAAGTGTGTTGTTCTGAAAAATATTTTATAAAATGTGCTATGTTATTAAATACTTATATAAAAATGTGATAAATTGTTTTTTTTTCTTCTTAGGAATAAATCGTGGTAGCACGTGATCATATAGCAGCCGCTATGTACCTTCGTTTGTGACAGGTTAACAAGTCAGTTTTACACACGACTGCACCCAAGCCAATATTGGGTGCGGTATCTTTTGAAAAATAACAAGCATCCTACCAAACATGGTAAATGTGTATCCTTTCATCCCACCTAAATTCATACCATTCTGACGATAATTGTGCAGTTTGAAATCCTCATGATATTGTTGGTACATATGTGACTACACATATGAATGTTTCCATATTTTAACAACAACTAAAGACTCGGCTTCATATGTTGTGATAGGATCGGATCTTTTGCCTTTTATAATTAGTTAATCATTCATTCAAAATGTTATTTAATTGTTGTGTTAATTTCCATCGACAATGACACTACAAGAGATTATATGCTAATAACCACATCAGCCTGAACGCGAGAGATGTAATTATATAGGTGAAGCGGTCAGCAGCATTTTAAATGCTTGTCGTTCAGCTACATTTTCCTAGCTAATTTACGTGTCTTAGTCTTACTACGATGACGTCGCAACTGCCGCCATCCTTTTCGTGACATTATACCTAACCCCGACATCGCATTACGTCTTCTATCTTGCATTCTCAAGATTCCCATCCACATTCGATCTCCCTCAGTGGGAAGAATGCAAACGCGAATGACTTTGGCACCAGAATACGACTACGACCTCCGGATATATAACGACGGATGCGACGCGAACAGCCAACTAAGTTATGCCTTGTTTCGTTGTGTAGTAGGGTGCAGTTGTGTGAGTTTGCAATGTAAAAATGTACACTAAACACGCACTTTGTCATCCGGCTACACCCTACCAAACAGGCCCTAACTAGCTGGCTTGCCTTGGATATGCACGGCACCTTGGAATGTCAACAACTCGACACCAAGACAAGTAGACGACGAAGAATGTATAATAATAATAAACAATGAATAACAAACACACAAAATAAAATAAACAACATTGCTCGATTACGTAGACAAACACACTGACCTGACGGCATCTGGGTTGGGTCGACGGTGAGTTCCCCGTGGATCTTCATCCCGACGATCATCTCCGGGAAGCAGTGAACCCTCCTGTCCCTCTTTAGATCGACGGGAGGGTACCTGCTGATCTTTTTCACGATCGAGCCGTACTTGGCAACCCACCAAGGGTGGTACTCGAGAAGTAGCAGGACTACTTCGCCATGGAACCTTTCTGCCGTTATGAACAGCGGAAGCAACCCGTCGTTGAACTCGTGGTAGACGTTGCCCGTGTATCCACCGGTTGACATGACGATGGCGGGGACACGGTGTGTCACGTCGCATGCCCGGGGGGTTGAGAGTGGTTGTGGGATTAGGGTGAGCTCGTCGACCGTTGCCATGATCGACGTCTCCCATTTCCGGGTGTATGGGCGGATGGTTTGAGGGGTTGAGATGGAGGCGCCGTGGAGGTAGATGGTGTTGAGCTTTCGCTCGGTGCGGATGTCGCCTTTCATGTAGCACACGTCTGTGCGGTGGTGGCTCCTGTCGCAGCACATGATTCCCTGGCCGCTGTCTTTTATCGTCGCGTTTACGGTTGTGGATGTGCCGTCGATCATCGTCCGGCACGACGCGGCGTCGATTGGAGACGGTGATGTGGAGGCGTGAGGCGGCTTCTCGGATGGCAGCTGCGCCTGGAGCCGGCCAGATTCGGACGACAGGTGCGTCTTCAAGGAAGACGAATCCGGCACGGACGTCTCGGGAATCGTTCTCCTATCGTGGCTCGTCGTCGGAGTAGGGTTCGGATGATCATCTGCCACCGCCGGATCGGTTGTTGCAAATCTGAGGTACACGGTGACGGCGTAGACGGTTAGGAGGAGGAGAAGGAAGGCGCGGACCAGTCTCCGCAGCCGATGGTGCTGCTGTATCTGAACTTTGCTACTCTTGCTGCTACCATGAGGCGGCTCCGACGTCTTCATCGGGGACTGCAACAGGTGGCCTTTGTCGCTGATGTAATAAGGGAGATGGTGAAGGCGCGGAAGCGTCGTCGACCTTTGACCCATGCCGGCTGAGCGCGAGGGGGTCGAGGCTCAGGCAGTCGCAGAGTTAGAAAACGGAAATCAGCTTTTGCTAGGACCTATTATACTGCATCAAGTGAGCGCGCAGGTAGCTTGACCGTCATCTTCCTCCTTGTTTCTGTCCGTCCCCATTTGTCTCTGTCAGTTCCCGCTCAACGCCGACTCATTCATTGACCAAAAAAATACCACGTATACCTTCCCACCCACCCCTGTTCATCATCACCCATTTTCAGTCATTTGACTCTGCTAGTATCATCTTTCATGGCCAGCTGGCGTCTGATTAGTACCTCACCACCACTTTATATGCATCAAATAACGCCTCCTTCGTCAACCAATCACAAGTTTTCCTTTGCGTGCAAACTCAATCCATCGTGCCCTTAATTAATATCTCCATCGACCTCTTTCCCTATAAAGGCCTAATATATATGGTTAAGAAAAAAAAAACAAAATGAGACACTGTGATAAAGAAAATTCCAATTATAACACCTCTGGAAAAATATTTCCCAATATACATTTTTTCATAAGACGTCAATTCAATTGGCTTTTTTATGATCAAAGTCATGAAAACACCATTATATTTGAAGCTTTTAATAAATTACTTTAATTACAAACTTGCATGGCTATTTCTTTTTGCTTTTTATATTAAAAGTTCCGAATACATGCTTTTTCAAAAGATTGATCAACAAACCAATTTAAGTAGCATTTCTTAAGAAAGTAAACTACTTTAAAAATTATATTTAGGGATGTGCTATTCTTAGTTCTTTTTTCTTTCTTTATCAAAGTGTCCCATTTTGGGGGGTTTTTTTTTCCCATGCTTAATTTTTCAGCCTTCTAATTCAACACGATTTCAAATGAATCAGCTAGCAAGTCCTTGCTGTTGGCTGTTGGCTTGTGGCTTTGCAAGGGATGTTTGTCTGTATATGTTAGCTGTAGAGCTTCATGATTGATGCGTGGGGGCGTAAGTCCATACATATATCTTCGACTTGGGCTTCCATCATATTGCACATTATATAATTACATGTCTCACGTTAAAAATAGATGTATGTGTCTATATAATATATAATATATAGCGGTAGTTGTAGCACCAGATGTGCATGGGAATGTCAAATTCCTAACACATGATCGTATTAGGTTTCGCTCGGATGCCACACGGCTTGTTTGGTGTTTGAGCGGATGGTACAAGCAAAAACAGCGATGCAAGCAGCCAATATGCTGGCGCCGCCCGGGGCGCGTAGTATTTGTTGGTGGTGTCAACGTTTTGGGGGTGTTTGGGCACACTATATATCGCTTTGCATCGATTTCTTGGTTATACAGAAAAGTTGCAACAGTTTGGACTCAAGTTTACGTGTTGATCGGAAAGGGTCCGGGCTGGGGGTCTCGAGACTCTGACTTGGTCTGCCTGCCTCTACGCGCGAATACGCCATTAAAAGTCGTGTTAACTACATAAATTACGAGTGTGTCACTGCAAGTACACTTCTGGTTTAGCGACTTCGTACGAGCCTAGTAGTTTGAAGAAAAAATAATAAAAAATAAAAAGCTATGTCGAGTATGAGTTGAATGTTTGTCACATGGCTTTTGGTGCTAGTTGATAGACCTGTTGTTACTGAATATGTTTTTTTTGTAAAAATTAATCATTATTATAATGATAATTTGATTCCTTATTCTTAGTTATCTGCATCGGAATCTGTTCTCAAATGTTGAAAAGTTGTTGATACTAGGATTTAATATCCACTCTGATTCTGATCTTAATATACTTATCATTTGGGTAGTTATGATTGACAGACATGTCTTATGTGTACTTCAAATTTAGGAATATATGATATTCTTCTGGTTTGGATGGTGGGGTGTCACGAAGATGATGTTATTATTATGTTCGCATTCTAATTGTTTATATTTTGGCTTGTTACTCCTATAATCATATTTTCATTCTGAAGTAAGTAGCATCTACTGATCAATTTATTGGCATGATCTTAAAGATATTTTAAACTTGAAATTGGCCTAGGTGGATGCTTTATCTTATTGATTAGATTATTTTCATAAAATGGATGTGCCGAATGCGCTAGCACTATATGTTACCTTACTAATGTATGTAAATTTTTTATACATTAATATACTCAACTTGATGTTGTTGCATATAATCAGTCTGAGTGAGAGGTATCCACTCACTAGGGCTCTGTATTAGTCTCATGAGGTTATTTCAAATATTTTGAGGTAACTGCTATCTAGTAGAGAGGTTGTGACAAAGAAATTTTTTTAATATAATAATGTAGATTAGAATGTCCACATACTCTCTCTATTCTAGGATGGGTAGATTACAGGGTTTGTTCTTTCATATATATGTAACTGATGCCAACTGAAATACAAATAAATAATAAGATTATGATTCTGGTTTAATGGAGTTGAGTACAATTTGTGATAAACATGTTGCCTTTGCTACGATATTGGTTTATGAGGTTTATCAATTTATGGAAATAGAGAAAAGTTTATTAGTATTTTTTGTGTAAAGTGTTAATCACATTAGTCAATAATTAATTGTCTTATTTCATAATATGAGTTTGAGTTTAGGATCTAATGGTTGGAATTTATACTGATCAAATGAAAGGTCCCAACACACATGGTGGCATCATAGATGGTTAGGAGCTAAAAGTGAGAAGGCGCGTGTCAGCCTCCACAACTAATGATGTTATTACATCTGGAATTTTTAGCTCTTGCTATATGTTTTCAGAGGAAGCTCTAACGTATTCATCGGGGGCTCGAACATGTGTCATTTGTTGCTAATGTAATAATAGAGACAGTGAATGTGGCGCCCCCATCCCCGTGCCACCTCTAATGACCCCGGAGGCCGGGGAGTCACCCTCGGTAAACCACCCTTAACTTTTTCTTTTCTTAATCACTTAAAATTTACCTAAAGGAAAATCTTATAATTTGGACAATACTGAAATCTTACTTAAACTTAAGGAAGCAAACTTATTGTTTCTAAATCTTGAAAGATACCTCAGAGTTTAAACAACATATTATATCTTGCTTGTGGAATATAAAGTACAACAGTTAATTGAAAACTAAACTACATATTACAGTTCATTCTCTCACTACCACACCACATGCCCAAGGACAGAGGGGAAATGACTAAGAGACCTCTAACTAACTACGAACTACCTTCTAAGAACTTGGGTGACATGATCCTTCAACTTCCTCGTGTTGACGCTGACCTGAAAAAATGTTTCAATAGGTCGGCAAGCTACTAGCTCAGTGAATAGAATTTCACCCAACCACCGTAGATAAATCATTTATATTTATTAATTAGAATATAACATAAGATAATACTATACTGAGCAGATCTAAGCAATATAATTTAAACAACATGGGATATCAACATTTCATTAAGATAACAACTGTTGCAAGGTTGTAGATACGATTAAATAACATTGAATACTAAAATTTCATTTAAAGGACAACTGCTGTGAAACTAACTCGAATCTTTCTTAACTCCTTAACATATGAGAAACTCTGTGAACCTAAATGAACATATTTTATCTTATGCCCTGATCATATGCAGTATACTATACATATGAAGACTCGTAGCGAAATACGATCCCACTGTACAAGACTTAGCTGACACCCCGAGATAGCTAAGTCTGACTATTCTCCTAGTCTGCAATAGGAAAACTGGCTCTCTAGCCTCGGCACTCCTATGGTGTCGTAAACTGGACTCCTCCTCTAGGCTGAGTACACAGGTGGAGGGTCTGAGACGCTCTATGGGCCTCAACTTGGTACACTCTGTGGGTACCTCTGGGTAACCACCGGGGCTTCCGGTTCATGTTGGGTAACCTATCTTTCTTAGGAGACTTCCTCAAGGGCTTCATCTCCCTACACGCTTTATGGGTGTGTTCTGAGCCCCGTACACTGGACGCACCGCCAGGGTAGGTCATTTCATCCCTAAGGCATAGACCTCTCATAGGGATTCTACGATGTCAGGGCCCTTAAATCTATTATTTTATTATTCTAGAAAAGCTCTTACTACATTGCATCTCTCTTACTTATTCTTGACTTTGGTATCTCTATGGTACCGAGTCTATTTACTTGAACTTTACAACATGACATGAATATCATTCTAAATTTGACAGAGCAGTTTATTCAAGCATTTCAAATGCTGAGAGATTCGACATATTAAGCATGCAAGAAAATTTCAAGTTCTTAAATAAACTAAATACATGTCCACTTGTAATTTACTGAGAAATCAACATTATTATGCATGCAGGTAGATGATGCAGCCCTATTTTAGGGCTCCATCATGTGCCTTTTTGTACATTTATCACATCTAAACAAAGTAGATTGCAAGTTAATACCCCCAATGTGTGTTTTACTGTCAAATGTACTTATGGATGTTATTTGCATTATTTTCAGGTACTTGGACCATACTTTGGATGGAAGAGAGAGAAGGAAGGAGTTTGAGGGTCCCTCTACTCATGGAGGTCCAAAGAATATCCCAAAAGCCCCCTCAACCTACCCCAATGGCCAAGTTTTGACTCCAAGCAAAGAAGTCCATTAATAATGAAGTTTGAAGCCGTTTGATTACTTGAAGACCCCAGCACGACCGTGGTACCATGGAACGGCCGTGCTGTCAATTAAGCAAAGATTACAGGTTGAATGCTAAAACTTTGAAGTTCAGCAAATCAGCCACCACAGTTGTGCTACCCAGCACGACCGTGTTATGAAGACCCCACCACGCTCGTGCTGCCCAGCACGACCATGCTAGATGAAGATGGAACGGGTGTGCTTCTTAGAACGGCCTCATCACAACCCCTCCACCACGGTCGTGCTACCCAGCACGGCCATTCTACCTAGTCCCCAACACAGCCGTGCTACCAGCCTTCATTTTTTCCCATCAACCTTTTGATTTAACACTTAACCAACACGGTCGTTCTCCTCCACCACGTTCGTGCTCACTTCCACCCACCACGGTCGTGCTACCACCTCAAAACCTAACTTTTTCACATTGATTTTCCAATCTTACCCCTACTTACCCTAGTGCCTCCACCACCACCTATACATACATGGGTGGCGGCTACAACACTAGGAGAACCTCTACCTAGCTGTTCTTAGCCTCCACCCTCCACCCTTGAGCTCTTTGTGCAATCCCCTTGCATTTTGGGCTCATCATCCACCATTCCCACCCTCATTCCAGCATGGAAACCTAGCTCCCTAGGTTTTCATCCATAATACCCTACCATTTCATGCACCCCTTCACCCTTGGAGGAGGGAGGACATCTACAACAAGCTTGGAGGTGAAGAAGGAGGCTTTCACATCAAGCTTCATGGAGTCCCTACTTCTTCTACCCCTTTCTTTTCTTGTTTTCTTGATCATGTCTAGCTAAGCCCCTTGTGGTGGGCTGTTTGGGATTTAAATGTAACTTTGATACCATGTTGGGGGTTAATTTCTTATAATGAACTTAATACATATATATGATGATTACTTCTTACTTCTCTCTTTTTCCTATCTTATTGCATGTGGTTTGTGCTTCTTGTATGAATTGCTTGTTTTGAGGTTTTTGATGGCACTTGGTTTCTATGAGGAATTGGGGTCTATGTGGCAATCTTAGGAATGGATCCTAGGTCCAATTAGTGGATCCCTAGCTAGCACCCTTTGTTCCTACATACACATCCCTCCTCCTACAAATGAGTGTGAGATCTAAGTAGCTAGTGTAAGTGAGATTGATGTAATTGTCTAGGGCCTTCTAAAGGCTAGAGTGGCTAGTGGCATGAGGTTAAATACCCTCATCTCTACTCCTATCTCTACCCTCAACCCTCAATTACTCACTATCGCTTACCCTAAAAACCTAGATTTGGTTAATCTCATTAGAATTACACCTAACCCTAGTCTTCTACTAGTAGCATAGGGTATGTTCTAATGGCATTGACCTTATTTTTTGGTTTGGTAATCTAGATATGAAATGAGAACCATACATGTTTAATGATCCCCTCAACTAGTATCAAAGTTACATTCCCCAAACAGCCCACCCACCTTAATCACCTTGCTTAAAACCCTAATTTCTTAGTTTGCTTGTTAATGCTAGTTTAGTCCAATTGCTTTAGTCTAACTTAGTCAATTGCGCAATTTTTCTTTCTAGTGCTAATTTAGGTCTTTGCTCTTGATCAGTGGTTAACTTAGGCTCTTAATTGCTCATTACTTATTTAGTCTAGAATAGCTTGCTCTTGCCTTATCCTAGCTAGTTTGTTAGCCTAGATTGCTAGCTTAGCTCGTTGATAGTTTAGTTTCTATATCATTTTTCACACTTGCTCATTAGTGTAACCAAACAACCAAACCTTTCAAAAATCCTAAAATCCTAAGCTCCGCAAAAGGAACAAAGCCCACTCTGTCTAACTCTAGTGCCCCCTCTATCTCTGTGGATCAACCCTATACTCGCCACCTTCCTATACTACGAAATGACCCCGTTTGCTTACGGGTGTAGTGTTTGAGTAGACGTAGGTAGCTAGTTAGGTCTTACAAATTTTGAAAGCATAAGATCCCATATCTCGTGTGCTCCGGTCTCGTGGGGTGTAAAAGCACCACTAGCGGGGACGCACCAAAATTTCTGGCGTCATTTCCAGGGATAGAGGTGCTCGACCTAGTTAGATAGTGTAGCTTAGCCCTTCCGTTTGCCCTCACCATTACTATTATTTATTCTTTGTGCTAATTTTGCATCTTTGTTTTCTAACTTGGTTTCTTGTTGTTTGTTTGTGCCTTGCGCAGGTGACAGTTTTGCATGCATAGCATGCGTTCTACTTGCACCGACTTGGTGGTATACAACCCCAAGATTAGTAGAAGGAGGCGTCAAGCTCGCCGCAACCTACATTGAGAAGCCGAGATGGCTGAAAACAACCCGCAACTGGATGCTGAACCTCCATTTCCACATCGCCCACTCCACGAGTACTTCACGTCGGGGAACTACAACTCCCCCATCACCACCTTGGTTGACCAGATGACTGGTCAACAATTTTGCATTCCGCCTGCACTTCTGGGACTCATCCTTACCTACTTCGAGATGGAGAATGAAAACCCCTACCACCACATTGACGCGTTCCTTGAGACATGTTCAACCTTCCACACTCCTACCGCCACTGACAATTCCATTAGAATGACACTCTTTCCTTTCTCCCTCAAAGAGAAGGCTAAAGAGTGATATGTGTCCAAGTTGGAGTTGGTCTTGTGGAACAACGTCAAAAATGAGTTCCTTAAGAAGTTCTTCCCCATCGATAAGCTATCTTACATGAGGAGGTGCATCACGTCGTTTGCTCAGAACGAAAATGAGCCCTTCCACGAGGCATGGGAGAGATTCCAGAAGTTCCTCCGTGACTACCCTCACCATGAGGTACCTTTGTGGCAGCTCGTTCAAGCGTTCTACACCGGGCTTGAAGAGCAAAGCCAGAACAACGCGGACTCTTCATGTGGGGGCACTTTCATGGCAAAGCCGCCCGAAGAATCATGGATATTGTTTGAACACCTTGCTGAAAATTCTCACCACCGAGCTTCTACTAAAGGGGGGCATGTCAGCCGGAGCTACACTCTTCCACCTTCCTGCGCAGCTTTGACTCGCAATGCTACTGACCTGGACATGATGAAGATGATGGCCGACATGATGAAGATGATGCAAAATCAAGATGGTGGCTCTTCTAGCCAACCCACAATGGCAGTTGACACTGTAGATGAGGAAGTCAATGCTCTACACTCTTTTGGTGGCCGCAACAACCAAGGCCCTATGTCCAACTCCTACACTCCTGAGTGGAGAAACCATCCAAACTTCTCTTGGAAACAACAGAATGAGGATGGACCAGGACAAGGGAAACAAAAGCCACGTTACAGTTCAAAGTTTGAAGACGAAGTGCTGGGAAGGGTAAGAAGCCTAGATGAAGTGAAAAAGGATGTGAACTCGCATGGGCAGTCCATTCACCGCCTTGACCAAAGGTTGGATCAGATTTCCCTCTCGCTTAAAAGGAGGGAGGAAGGAAGACTACCTTCTCAACTGATGCCCAATTTGAACAATGACGGTGCCTTCCAAGGGAGCACTTCAATTGCATATGCTCTGCCACAACACCAAGCACCACCGAACCTCTATGCTCCACCACCTCCTCAAGCACCTCTCAACTATCAATATGCTCCACCTCCACCTCATACATACCAACAACCACCTCCACAATATCACCCCCATCCACAACAACAACAGCCACCACCACAACCTTAACCCCAATTCATTCTTCAAAATCCCAATTCACCTCACCAAAGGCCTCCACCACCTCAACAACCACAACCACCTCCACAAGCCTCTTCTTCTACTACCCATGTGCATGTGAGGGCAGTGACTACATTGAGGAGTGGTTGGACTTTGGAGCACCCCTGTGATACAGTTGTTGATAGAGATGATACCGGGGCTAAGCAGGTTGATACTGAGATATAGATTGAGGATACCGTGATACCGAGAGCTGATACCGAGTGTTGATACCATGATTCATGTGATTCCAGTTGATGATACTATTGATATGAACCGTATGGGGTCCCAACTCCCTCCATTTCCCGAGGCTCTTAAGGAGCCTTCTACTGAGAAAAGAAGAAAGAAGCACATTGAGGACATTCTTGAAACCTTTAAGAAAGTGAAGATCAACATCCCTTTTCTTGATGCGGTCAAGAAAATTCCCTCATATGCTAAGTTTTTGAAGGATCTTTGCACATTCAATAGAAGAAATACAGGAAGAACCCCAAAGAAAGTGAAACTGACCGAGCAAGTGAACTCGATTCTGCAGCACACCATTCCAAGAAAGAGGAAGGATCCCGGTGCCCCCATCATCTCATGCTACATTGGGGCACACTGCATAGACCAAGCCCTCCTAGACTTGGTTTCTAGCATGAACCTCATGCCGTATGACATTTTTGCATAATTATAGATGGGACAGTTGGGTCCGGCCCATTGCACTTTGCAATTAGCTGACAGGTCGGTAAAGACGCCTAGAGGGTGTGTTGATGACGTGCTCGTGAAACTAGATGACGAGACATCTGCTTTCTTTCCTGCTGATTTCATTGTCTTAGATATGGAGAAAGACACGAGGAAGGTTCCTATCATATTAGGGAGACCTTTCCTAGCCACAGCTGATGCAGTTATCCATGTTAGAACTGGTACAATGTATGTGACTTTCATGCACATAAATATCCGGTTAAACATCTTCAAATCGTCAGCCACAACCGAAGTGATAGGGGCGACAGAAGAAGATTTCTATCTCGTCGACTGTCTAGATGAGATTGTGGATGAATGTCTACCCTCATTGATCCAAAATACCACTCAAGGTAGAGGACTGGAACCGATAGTTGAGTTTCCTGATGATGATGAGGAAGATGATGAAGAGAATGAGCTAGCCTTAGTGGCTGCGAGCGAGGATCTCCCTTCCATCTCTGAGCCATTGAAGAACTCTCTTGAAGAACCCCCGACTCTTGAGCTGAAATCACTTCCTGAAGGTTTGAAATATGCTTTTCTAGGGGAGAATGACATCCTCCCAGTGATCATTTCATCTATACTCTCGCCGGACAAGAGGAGGCTTTAATGAAAGTTTTTAAGAAGAACATCCAAGCTATTGGATGGTCCATTGCCAACTTGAGGGGTATTGACCCCTCCATCTGCGTGCATAGAATCTATCTTGAGGAGGATGCAAGGCCAACCCACCAAATGAAAAGGTGGTTGAATCTGAAGTTGAAAGAAGTAGTGACTCAAGAAGTAATAAAACTGCTTGATGTTGGGATCATCTATCCCATTTCTAATAGTACTTGGGTGAGCCCCATCCAAGTCGTACCCAAGAAGGGTGGAATCACAGTTGCTGAAAATGCCGATGGGGAACTAATGCCAATTAGAGAGCAATCCAAATGGAGGATGCGTGTGGACTATCGAAAACTCAATGAAAAGACAAAGAAGGACCACTACCCCCTTCCATTCCTTGATCAAATTCTAGAGAGACTAGCTGGGAAGAGTTTCTACTATTTCCTTGATGGATATTCTGGGTATTTCTAAATTGTTGTGCTCCCTTTCGATCAAAAGAATACGACATTCACTTGCCCGAGTGGCACCTTTGCTTACCGGAGAATGCCATTTGGGTTGTGTAATGCTCCGTCTACTTTTCAGAGTTGTGTGACCTCCATCTTTGTAGATATCCTTGATTCATCCTTGGAAGTGTTCATAGATGATTTCTCAGTTTTTGGCAAGACTTTTGATGAATACTTGTTACATTTGGCCACTGTTCTGGAAAGATGTGTGAAAGTCCGACTAGTTCTATCTTGGGAGAAAAGTCACTTCATGGTGCCTGAAGGCATTATTCTAGGCCACCGAGTTTCTAAAGATGGAATTGAAGTTGACAAGGCCAAAGTGGGCCTCATTTCTACCCTCTTCATTCCTTCCACCGTAAGACATGTCCGGTCTTTCTTGGGACATGCTGGTTTCTATCGCCGCTTCATAAAAGATTTCAGCAAGATCTCAAGACCTTAGTGCCACTTACTCAAAAAGTATGTTGAGCTTAGTTTTGATGACAAGTGCATTGAAGCCTTCAATCATTTGAAAGAAAGACTCATTTCTATTCCGATCATGCAGCCCCCCGAATTCTCTTTGTCATTCATGATCATGACTGATGCATCTGATATGGCAGTGGGCCCTGTACTGGGCCAAAGGATTGGCCGAGTTCCTCATGCCATCTACTATGCGAGCAAGACTCTTGATGAAGCACAAAGAAATTACACAACTACTGAAAAAGAGTTGCTCGCCGTCATCTTTGCTCTGGACAAATTCCGCTCCTATCTTCTACAAAACAAAGTTGTGATTTATACGAATCATGCTGCGCTCAAATATCTCATGTCTAAGAAGGATTCAAAGTCGAGGTTGATAAGATGGATTCTGTTTCTGTAAGAGTTCGACATCGAGATAGTGGACAACAAGGGAGTGGAAAATGGCACAGCCGATCATCTATCCCAGATTGATCACCCCTTTGATGAGACAAGGCTAATCAAGGAAACCATGCCGCATGAACAACTCTTCCTCCTTTCATCTTCTCAAGGGCCATGGTACCAACACATAGCCAATTTCTTGGCTAGTGGGAGGATACCTAGCACGTGGACAAGGGAGGAGAGAAAGAGACTGTTTGCCATGGCGAAGAGTTATGCATGGGATGACCCTCACCTTTTCAAGTATTGCCCCGATCAGCTTGTAAGAAGATGCGTGTCGGAAGTGGAACAACAAGACATCCTCTACATGTGCCATTCTAGGATATGTGGAGGACACTTTGGAGGAAAATGCACTACTGCAAAAGTTCTTCAATGTGGTTTTTATTGGCCCTCACGGTTTAAAGATTCACACAAATTTTGCAAAAGCTGCTTCAAATGCCAAAAGGTGGGAAATATCTCCAAAAGAGACATGATGCCTCTATCACCCATTCTTGTGGTGGAGGTATTTGATGTATGGGGAATTGATTTCATGGGTCCTTTCCCTCCTTCATTTGGGTATACCTAAATCTTAGTTGTTGTTGACTATGTGTTGAAATGGATAGAAGCCATTGCCACCCGAACAAATGACCACAAGGTGGTTTTTGACTTTGTAAAATCAAACATCTTCAGTCAGTTTGGCATTCCAAGAGAAATGATAAGTGATGGGGGAAGTCACTTCATCCACCGCACCTTTGAGGGATTGCTTAAAAAGCATGGAGTGAACCATAGAGTAGCCACTCCATATCATCCGCAAACCAGTGGCCAAGTTGAGCTGGCCAATCGAGAGATCAAGCTCATTTTGGAGAAAACGGTGAGACTGGACCGTAAGGATTGGTCACTCTGCCTCAATGAAGCTTTATGGGCGTACCAGACTGCTTACAAAGCCCCTATTGGCACCACACCCTTCAAGATCATATATGGCAAAAGTTGCCACTTACCGGTAGAGATGCAACATAAGGCGATGTGGGCTTTGAAGAATATGGACTTTGATAAAGAGAATGCAGCAATGAAGAGAAAATTCCAACTCAAAGAGCTAGAAGAAATGTACCACGAGGCATATGAGATGTCGAAAAGCTACAAGGAGAGAACCAAGTTCCTTCACGACAAGCTAATTAGGAAGAAGGAATTTGAGCCTGGGAAGTGGGTGTGGCTCTATAATTCAAGAATGAAGTTCTTTCCCGAAAAACTCCGGTCTAGATGGGAAGGACCATATCTTGTCAGAAAAGTATACCCATCCGGCGTTGTGGTCATATGTGCAAAAGAAGGTGCCAAAGAATTTGCCGTCAATGGGCAAAGGTTGAAATTCATTGTTGAAGTCAGCCCGGACAAGGGAAATCAAAGTTTTGATATCGTCATGCTTGTGGAGGAACAATCAGATGAAGAAGAGTGCTTGGATGAAGATGAGAAAGGAATCTACTATAAGGATCTATTGAAGGTTCCAAAGAAGTGATATGAGTTCTACAATCAATAAGACCGGCTGAAGGTGTAAAATTTGGCACTAGTGGGAGGCAACCCACGTGGTTTGAGATTCTTGAACCTTCTCCTTTTTGATACTTTCTTTTGTTTTACACAAAAACACACACGCACATTTGTGCTCGAGAGTTTTGTTTTTAGTTTTGATGGAATGACAGGTCGAACAGGTTCAAGATGAAGATTGAGGCACAGTCAATCAAGGTGGTGGATATTCCGCCAAGAAAAATCGTTCATGATGATTAAATGACGAGTTTCAAAAAGTTTTGATAAAATCTAGAGTTTTTAAATTGACAGAGGGCAGCACGGATGTGCTGCTCAGAACGGTCGTGCTGACACTAAGCCAGAATGGCTATGATGGTAAAGTCAAAAACAACAAGTTGTTTGAAGAATTTTAGCCGCTGGCAGCACGACCGTGCTGACCAGAACGGCCATGCCAGCTCACCGCCAGCACGGCCGTGCTGGCCAGAATGGCCGTGTTTGCCCAAAAAAACCCAAATATCTAGCCTGATTCAACCCGACTCAGCACGACCCCTAGTTCATTTTTGCAACCCAGAATGGTCGTGCCATGATTCCAAGCGGCTAGGGCAAGTTCCCTACACCCCCAAATCACTCCCTCTTACTCCCAAACTCCAGATTTGGTCTGGTCAAAGAATGTTTTGAAGTAATACCCTTCATGGATGATCAATTTCAAAGCTCAAATGCTTGGGAGAGACACCACCATGGTCGTGGTGGACATTCCCTAAGCACAAAAAATCACTAAAACTCCTAGAAATTGATGCAAATGGCCTAAACGACCATGGTGATCAACATGCCCATGGCCATAGGTCCCCACCACGACTGTGGTGAGCCCCCACGGCCGTGGCCATCCATGTACATATCCCTGTGATCTCCACATTTTAATTCCCATGACTGTGTCCATCCACCACGGCCGTGGTCTACCCTACCCACCACGACTGTGGTAACCCACCATGGTCGTGCTACTCACAAAATCCATCCATTTCTCCACTGTTTTCCCCATTTTACCCCTAACTTAACCCTAGACCACCTAGATCCCTATATAAGCCCTAGTGGCGGTTGGGGGTCGTGGGTTGGCTGCTTAGAATCCCATTTTTCACTCCCTTATCACCTCCACTCCATTCCACTTCACCTCCACCTCAAATCCACTCCATTTCACAATTTCCACCACATAACCCCCATATCTAAGCCTTCCATCCACTTCCCACCATCATCCCACTCCACTCCATCCAAGGAGAAGAAATAGGACATCCTTGCAGTAGCTGGAGGGAGGAGATTCCTCATCTACACCGAGCTCCATGGCTACTTCTTCCTCTATCTCTCTTTTTTTGTATTTTGCTTTGTTATTAATAGCTAGGCCCCTTGGGTGGGCTGTTTGGGGGAAATTATGTTACTTTGATACCATGTTGGGGGAAAATGACATGTAAACATTTTAATTCCATTTGTTAATGATTATATTCTATTTCTATCTCATTCTCCATGGATTTCTTGTTGGTTTGTGTGTGAAATCACCTAGGAATTTAGGCAAATTGCTTATATGTGTGAATTTTGGGATTTGCCCCTAGGTCCAATTCTTGGATCCCTAGGTTTCCCCCCATCTTCCTACATCCTAATCAATCTCCCTAAACCTACGTGAGAGATCTAAGTAGCTAGATTAGGTAATTCTAGTGCAATTAGCATGGAGCCTTCTCAAGGCTAGAATGTGGGGGAATTGGGGTCCAAACCCTAATCTCACCTCCCCATTACTACCCTCAGCCCCTAATTGCCCTAGGAATGCCTAATCTAGTAACCTAGACTTGATTAGACTCTAATTTAATTGTACCTAATCCCTAACCCAATTGAGCCTTGTAAGGGTAGTAGGGGGTGTTAGGGACTAGTTCCCCTATGCACAACCTAGCATATCCATGGCCAGTTAGTAGCTTAGGTTCATTCATTAGACTCTAACTTGTTGTTTGGTCTGAATAATCTAAATGGAATCATAATGTTCATATGTCACCGCCCCCCAACTTAAGTGATAAGTTCATACCCCTAAACAGCCCACACATCTCTTTGCTACTTGAAACCCTAGTTTTATGCTTGCTTAGCTTAATTAGTTCTTTCCTTGCTTAGTTAGCTTCTTACTTTGCTCTTGTCTTGTTCATGCTAGTATAGCTCTTTAATTTCTCTTTTGCTCCTCTCTTGCTTGTCCTAGTATAACTTGCCTTTTCATACCTAGCTTAGTCCTTTCTTTCCTGCTTAGTCTTGATCTAGTCTAGAATTAACATATATTTCATTCTTGTCTTTAATTCCTCATTTGTCCATAGTATTTTAATAATAAAATCACCTTTAAACCCTTAACATTAGTCTCTGCAGTAGGAACCCAGTGAAACTAAATCTAGCTCTAGCGCCCCCTCTTTTCCCTGTGGATCGACCCTGTACTTGCCACCTTCCTATACTATGACACGACCCCATGCGCTTGCAGGTGTAGTGTTTTAGTGTGAGTAGGTGTTAAGTTAGGTTTATAAATTTCAAAAGCAAATTCCTATCACGTGTGTTCCGACCTCATGGGGCGCATCTATTCAGGTCAAATCGTCTAGTGTGTTGCACCTCTAGCAAAATCACACCAAGCTTTCTGGCACCGTTGCCGGGGATTAGAGGCGTTCAGCCTAGCTAGTTAGTTTTGCTTTGACTTTTCCTACTGCCCTCAACATTGCTATTCTTTATTCAATTTTCTTTGCATTCTTTGTGTATATTGATTCACTAACTTGCTTTCCTTTGTTTGGTCGTGCTGTGTGCATGTGACAAGCCATTCAGGAGGAAACAAGATGGAAGACCAAAATGCACCTCGCAAGTTTTTGCAAGATTACTTCATGTCTAGCAACTACCAGTCACCTATTACATCTAGAGTCACCCAAATGAAAGGGGAGAAATTTTCTATTCCTCCAGGTCTTCTTGGGCTCCTGCCCACCTTCTACGGCTCAGAGAGTGAAAACCCCTACAAGCATGTGGATGCCTTCCTAGAGATGTGTGCCACCTTTAGAACGTCAACGGTGAGTGATGACTCAATTCGGCTCACATTGTTCCCCTTTTCACTCAAGGATTGGGCCAAGGAATGGTATGATTCAAGGAGAGACATCATGACTTGGGGTAATATGAAGATGGCATTCTTGAGGAAGTTCTACTCTATTGCAAGGATGACACAAATGTGGCGGTCAATAGTGAGTTTCAGCCAAATGGATAATGAAAAGTTCCATGATGCTTGTGATAGGTTGCAAAAGCTGTTGAGAGAGTGCCCGCATCATAAGATACCTTTGTGGTAGCTTGTACAAGAATTCTACTCCAGTTTGTCATCAAGGGATCAAGCTACAGTGGATTCTTCTTGTGGAGGTGTTTTCATGACAAAGCCACAGGAGGAGTCATGGTCGTTGTTTGAGCAATTGGCGGAAAATTCAAGGAACCGAACTTCTAGCATGATTTGTGATGGGAGTTGGGTCTTTAGTGAGACTTATGTTTCTAATGATCCCAATGCACAAGTGATGAAGGCTATAGGAGAAATGATGAAACTCATGAAAAGTCAAGGAGGAAATGGTCCTTGCCATCTGATCAACTACATTGGTTCTTTTGAGGGAGAAGTGAAGACACCTTACTCCTATAGCCACTCGGAACCAGAAAGTCCAAGCTACAGCTCAAGGTTTGAGGAAGAGGTTCTCTCTAGATTGAATATCTTTGATGATGTCCAAAAAGATGTTGCAAGGCTTAAAGAAAAGATAGAGCAGCTCTCTTCTACACTTGCTCTTCAAGAAGAAAAGTTAGCTTCAAGATCCATCTTGAGTTACCATGAAACAAGTGGACCTATGCCCTCTTCTAAAATTTTCTACAATCCACCTCCTATGCAAGTACATCCCATTCACTCCTTCCAAGGCTATCCTAAGCCTTACACACCTCCACCACCTTCACCACCTCAATTTTCCCAAAACATCACTTTCCAACCTCAATTTCCCTCTCCACCTCAATTTCAATACCAACCATCACCCCCACCTCCTCCACAGTCACAACATGCTCCCTCTCCCCATCATGAGCAAGGTAGTACTATGAAAGTTCTAAGGAGTGGGAAAACACTTGAGCAGCCCGCAAGTCAAAGAAAGAGTGACAAAGCAAAGCAGAATCAATCAAGTGGTGATGTTGTGATTGAGATTGCCGAAGATGATCATTTACCACCCCATGTTGATATTGGGAGTCCTAGTGCTCCACCTCATGCTACACCACAGGAAGATCATGCTGAGTCAAGTGGGCCAATGGCCAGTGAGCCACCATTTCCTGAAGCACTAGATGAGCCCCTAGCTGTGAAAAGAAGACAAAAGCACAATATGGACATTCTTGAGGTCTTCCGATAAGTGAAGGTCAACATTCCTCTCTTGGATGCAATCAAACAAATTCTATGCATGTTCAACAGTTTGCCCCTTTGGGCTAGGGATCAAGCTGGCAGTTGGGCTCTGTCCATGAGGTCAACCACAGCTAGTCCTGGCCTATGGCCACAAGCTCCTCGTGAGGTACTGCTGAGATTGGTTGAGCTTTTGTTCTCCTCCTGTCAGTTCCACTGTTTATGGGAGTTAGGAGTCTCTGTGCTAGCAGGTGACTAGGCGCACGCTTCTTGGAAGCATATGGTTGTTCCAAAAGATCCTTGGGTGGGTTGATTCGGTTCATGAAAATGGAAATGAAGGTTCCTTAGAATCGATTATTTCAGGTGTTGAGCAAAATGCATATGGAGGACGGGGGGCTCTCTTTTTCATGGACATGAACCGTTGCTATTACCTTTGTTGGTTCCTTTTGGACCAGATTATGCATCTTGGGAGTTTGTTTGGTTTAGTAGAGAAGAATCCTCTTGGTTGTTCTTCCTTGATGGTACTATCGACCCTGGTAGTCAAGGCTGCTTCAGATGGTAGATGTCACATTTTGAAGGTGTTCATATTGTTAGCTGACTACCAGTCGTTTGTAAGCAGTTTAGCAGCTGCAAGGTAGTTGTTAGTGTAGGATAGTTCGAACTGTCACCTTTTCTTTTCTCTTCTTCTCGGGGGTCCTTTTGTAGGACCTCTTTTGATTCCAGTCTGTTGGGATCATGGTTTTAGTTCTGCCGTTTGGGGTTTTCGTGCCCTATGTGCTAGTTTCTAGCTTTGTTGTATGGGGTACTTTTGTGCCCAAAGTTTTGGTTTTATAGCAACACATTTTTTTGACCGACCAAAAAAAAAGTGTCTCAAAGACCTATGCACTGTGAAAAGAAGGTCAACAGGGAGGATTCCAAAGAGGGTGAGATTGACTGAACAAGTGAGCTCCATCATACAACATGCCCTTCCCATAAAGAGAAAAGACCCAGGAGCCCCACTCATACCTATTTACATAGGGGGACATCACATAGACATGTCCTTACTTGGTTTGGGATCTAGTGTGAATTTGATGCCATACCATGTCTATGTTGAGCTGGGCTTAGGCAAGTTGAAACCGGCACATTGCACTCTCTAGTTGGTGGATAGATCCATAAAAGTGCCTAGAGGTAGAGTGGATGATGTCTTGGTGATGATAAAAAAAGAAAAAGGCGTGATGTTCCCAGCGGATTTCATTGTACTTGATATGGAGCTGGAGGATAGGAAGATTCCCATCATCTTGGGGAGGCCGTTCTTATCTACAGCTGATGCTGACATTCATGTATGCAGTGGCACTATGACAGTTTCATTTATGGACATGAAGATCAACATCAATATGTACAAGACCCCAACCCGGTGACTCCGAGATAGGGATATTGGACATGATCGCTTCACAAGTCTAAATGGGCATTTGAGAGAAGGACACCAAGATGAAGAAATTGGTGATGATTACTTTGATGAAAGAGATGAGGAACCAAGGTTGAGTGCAAATGAAGGATGCATGTTTTGCAAGAATGGACACTTGAGAATTCCAAATGGGTGAATTTTGAAGAATCATCAAGAAGCCCAACTGAAGGCAAGAAACTCAGTGCTTGTGGGAGGCAACCCACCTAGGTTTGGGAATTTTTGACCCAGCCTCACATTTTTGATATTTTTGCTTTATTTTACACAAACACACACGCACGCTTGTGCTTGATAGTTTTCTTTTGAGTTTTGATGATGAGGCATGTGCTAGACAATAGAGAGAGAGGGTATAGAAGTAGGTCATGGTCTTTAAATCAAATATGTGGCCGAATAACAAATAAAAGTGAAGTTCAAGTTCTTGAAGTGAGAAAACTGAAGGAGCACCCTCACCACGGCTGTGGAGCTCGAATAAGACCGTGGCACATGTGGCCAAGCACGACTGTGGCACCCAGCCATGGCCGTGGGAATTATTGCATCAAGTTGGCCGAAGTTACAGTGTTTTTGGAAGATTGGCCATGCCTGTGGCAACTTGCCATGGCCGTGTTGAAGAAGCTTGGCCACGACTGTGGTCCCTAGCCATGATCGTGGGAATTATTGCATCAAGTCCATCGAAGTTACATGTTTTTTTGGATAAATGGCCACCCGCCACGGCCGTGTTGAAGAGGAGTGGCCACGAGCGTGGCGTGGGTCGACCACCATCCACAACAGGGTGACCTACATTGTGACGCTCCGCACCAGCCATGATCTTCACCCTTCTATCCCTAAGCTCTAGTTTCATGTTGAGGACAACATGATTTAAAAGTTTGGGGTGGTAGGGTGGTATGCACCACCTATCTCATTCTCTCATTTTGATTACTGATCTGACATGATCTCAGTTTTCTTTTGATCTATCTAGTGTGGATTTTCTTTACTGCTTTGCATCCTTGCATGCCATGTAGTTTACATTCCTGCCATTTTTACATAATTTTCAAAAAACAATTTGCTCTTCTTGCCATGCATTGCATATCATGTAGATTTTTGGTAATTCTTGCATGTTATAGCTAGTATTTGCTTGTTTAATGCTTTAAGTTCAATAATATAGGTTTAGATGTGATTGGAGGCAACTTGGCACCATTTTGACCAATTTTGCCCAAATTTTAGATTTTTTGTCTAAAAGTGTGTTTCAACCCAATCTCTACTTTTTGGATTAAAAATGATGACCTTTGACAAATGCAAGTGACTTATCATTGTTTATTGCTAAGTGGTATCAATGTTTGACTTTTTACATGTGCATCACCTCTCTCATGATTGTGATAGATTTGGCTAAATTCTGAACTGGAGCAAGCTTTGAATGCTTAGTGTTTGTAGAATCACTTGTTTGATATATCAATTTCATCTTGTTCATTCATGTGGTGTGATATCTAGGATGAAGTATTGGATTAATTTTCATGCATGATGTCTTATGTGGAGAATCATACCTACGGCCCCTCTTTGACCTGACTTTTCACTCACCATCTTCTTACCCCTCTGCCTCATGAAAGGATGCCAAAGTGCACATATCATCCGTGGCCACCTCTAAAAGTTTGGGGTGGCCACATCTTTATCTCTCTGCATCACTCTATCCACCATATGCCCTATCTACACCAAGGCCAAGAAAAAAAAAGAAAAAAGAAAAAGAAAAGTAAAAACAAAATAAAAGGATGCTCTTGTTTAAGAGCATTAAAGTAAAGAAAAGATGAGTGTGTAAAAACACTCCAGAAATCTTACCGCAACCCTTTCTTCCATTTTCATACCTATTGAGCTAAGAAGCATTAAACTTAGCTCATTTTGTCCTTTTCCGCAGCCACGTGGGTCATTTGGTGTGATTTGAAATATAAGATTGAATGCATGAATGTGAAACAACACTCCTAGTCATTCTTGATTAACGTCACCATGAAACGGTTTACCCGGAACTTTATGGAAGAAATATGGATAACTTGTGTATTCTATGATCTATATTTGAAGTTCATATGCTTTGTGCTCTTTTCATTATTGGTTTGTGAAAGCACGAGAGGAGAGAGGTGAAATGCATGCACTTAGTCATCTTTGATCCCATTCAGTGATAATCATCTTTTACATTGCATTTGTCATGTCTTGACTGTGAAACATTTGTAGAGAGATTGAGTTGGAGCATACTTGAGGACAAGTATGTTTCAAGTTTGGGGTGGTGATTCAGCCCTATTTTAGGGCTTTATCTTGTGTCATTTTGCATTTCAGCCACATCTATACTTGTTAGATTACATGTTATTTCTCCCAATATGCTTATTTCTATGAAATGCACTTATGGAGGCTTTTTGCATGTTTTATATGTACTTTGTCCACTACTTGATGGCATGGAAAGAGGATGGTCCAATCTAGGCTTTCCTCAGGCTTGGAGGAGCCCAAAATGAGGCCAAAACCACTTCCAACCTACCCCAAGTGGTCAAAGAATGTTTTGAAGCAATACCATCCATAGATGATCAATTTCAAAGCTCAAATGCATGGGAGAGACACCACTACGACCGTGGTACCCCACCACGGTCGTGGTGGACATGCCCTAAGCACTAAAAATCACTAAAACTCCCAGAAATTGATGAAAATGGCCAAAACGACCGTGGTGATCAACATGCCCGTGGCCATAGGTCCCCACCATGACCGTGGTGAGCCCCCACGGCCATGGCCATCCATGTACATATCCATGTGATATCCACATTTTAATTCCCACGACCGTGCCCATTCACCACAGCCGTGGTCTACCCTACCCAGCACAATCGTGGTAACCCACCACGGCCGTGCTACTCACAAAATCCACCCATTTCTCCACTGCTTTCCCCATTTTACCCCTAACTTAACCCTAGACCACCTAGATCCCTATATAAGCCCTAGTGGCTGTTGGGGGTCGGGGGTTGGCTGCTTAGAATCCCATTTTTCGCTCCCTTGTCACCTCCACTCCATTCCACTTCACCTCCACCTCAAATCCACTCCATTTCACCATTTCCACCACATAACCCCCCATATCTAAGCCTTCCATCCACTTCCCACCATCATTCCACTCCACTCCATCCAAGGAGAAGAAGTAGGACATCCTTGCAGTAGCTGGAGGGAGGAGATTCCTCATCTACACCGAGCTCTATGGCTACTTCTTCCTCTATCTCTTTTTTTGTATTTTGCTTTGTTATGAGTAGCTAGGCCCCTTGGGTGGGTTGTTTGGGGGAAATTATGTTACTGTGATACCATGTTGGGGGGAAATGACATGTAAATGTTTTAATCCCATTTGTTAATGATTATATTCTATTTCTATCTCATTCTCCATGGATTGCTTGTTGGTTTGTGTGTGAAATCACCTAGGAATTTAGGTAAATTGCTTATATGTGTGAATTTTGGGATTTGCCCCTAGGTCCAATTCTTGGATCCCTAGGTTTCCTCCTATCTTCCTACATCCTAATCAATCTCCCTAAACCTAAGTGAGAGATCTAAGTAGCTAGATTAGGTAATTCTAGTGCAATTAGCATGGAGCCTTCTCAAGGCTAGTATGTGGGGGAATTGGGGTCCAAACCCTAATCTCACCTCCCCATTACTACCCTCGGCCCCTAATTGCCCTAGGAATGCCTAATCTAGAAACCTAGACTTGATTAGACTCGAATTGAATTGTACCTAATCCCTAACCCAATTGAGCCTCGTAAGGGTAGTAGGGGGTGTTAGGGACTAGTTCCCCTATGCACAACCTAGCATATCAATGTCCAATTAGTAGCTTAGGTTCATTCATTAGAATCTAACTTGTTGTTTGGTTTGGATAATCTAAATGGAATCATAATGTTCATATGTCACCCCCAACTTAAGTGATAAGTTCATACCCATAAACAACCCACACATCTCTTTACTGCTTGAATCCCTAGTTTTGTGCTTGCTTAGCTTAATTAGTTCTTTCATTACTTAGTTAGCTTCTTGATTTGATCTTGTCTTGTTCATGATAGCTTAGATCTTTAATTGCTCTTTTGCTTCTCTCTTGCCTGCCTTTGTGTAACTTGCCTTTTCATACCTAGCTCAGTCTTTCCTTGCTTGCTTAGTCTTAATCTAACCTAGGGTTAACATAGATTTCATTATCGCCTTTGATTGCTTGCTTGTTCATAATAGTTTAACAATCAAAATCACCTTTAAACCCTTAACCCTAGTCTCTGCAATAGGAACCTAGCCAAACTAACCTAGCTCTAGCATCCCCTCTTTTCCCTGTGGATTGACCCTATACTTGCCACCTTCCTATACTACGACACGACCCCGTGCGCTTGCGAGTGTAGTGTTTTAGTGTGAGTAGGTGTTAAGTTAGGTTTATAAATTTTGAAAGTGAATCCCCATCATGTGTGTTCTGACCTCGTAGGGTGCATCTGGTCGGGTCAAATCGGCTAGTGTGTTGCACCTCTAGCGGAATCGCACCAGTAGACAATGACCCTTTTATACAACCATGCATCCATAAAGTAGTGGAACACTTACCACACATGTACCCTGATTAGATCCTCTATTGTTGAAGATCAATAAAAGAAAGAAGTCTACTACAGATTTTTAACTAAGGCTTTGTAGCAAGAAGAAATGGAGTTTGCAAGTATTGTGGATTCTATTAGGATGGAAATTCAGAGTTTAATTATGCTCTACAGTTAGCAAAGAAACACATATCAGATTGGAGTACATAACAAATGAAAAAAAAGATGTAGCAAAGATACGATCATAATAAATGTCAATCAGGTTCCATCCAATATGTTCGAACATTATGAGAAAGTTAAAAGAACACATGTGTATGGAAATGCAGGCAGAATTCAAACAAATTCTTAGGAAGGATTTGGAAGATTGGGAAAAAATATATTACATTAATTCATTGAAGAATGGAGATAACAACCTAAGATTTGTCATGTGTAGGTTAACCAGAAATCTTCACTCCAATATCATATACAAAATCCTATGGAACATAGTTGAGCATTTTGTTTATGGCAGCTAGGTAGTAATGATATGTTGTCACAAAAGAATCACAACTCCCTCCCCAATTACCCGTTCCAAGAAAGAAAAATAAAAAAATGTATGCCCTACTCCATTGCCCATTAATCCACCTTTCCATATGTAATGGATCACCATGGCTTCCCCAGAAGCATAAAAGCACTCGTTACATGCATCGATGTGCCTAAATGAAGAAATCTAGATAATACCAGAGCCAAATATAATAATCAAGGGAAAGTTTATAGGGACAAAGGTGAACTGTATTGAGCATCCCTTCCAAGCTTAGGATGTCAGATGTACAAGAAACCAATAATTAATCAACATGGTAACAAATTCTCTTTCCTTTAATGAGTCCTCCCCTTTCCATGATCTAGTCGTAATCTAGTCTTTCTTAGAGGGTTTTTTACATCTTATGGACGAGAGGTGTTATTGTTGGTGTGTTAAATGCCAATTCTAAGAGGGACAAGCTAGAGAAGTGCAAAAATTCAGGTATGTTTATTGGTCATCTGCAATCCAGATGCTCAACTGTCAGCTCGTGGTAGGAGCACTTGACTACAACCTGCATTGTGAAAACATTTAATGCCACCATGGCATTGTAGAAACCCTTTCTAGATAGTTTGTGCAGCCATCTTGACCGTCATCATAAGGGAGAAAACTTTCAGTGGCATGCATTGCAAGATGACTCCATTCATTATGGCACTGGCAGTACCAATGGTGACCAATAAGGCCTATAACTTGAGAAGTAGGAACTGCCATGGCCCAGTAGTTACAAGCGTTAAAATTAATTGAGCTGGGAAATAGGGGTTGGTGTTAAGGTAGGGTACTTCACAATTACTAGAAAATGCAAGTTTTTGATGGTTGCATGCTTGTCAAGGTATTAAGGTGTGCTTTGATGCCTAGGCATCGCCTGTAGTTTTATCATTCACATTAGTTCAATTGGTGAACTCAGTTCTAGCTTCATTTTTACATATACTTGTGATTTGTGTATAAGCAGCTTATTAAACATTTAACAAGATTATTGATAAAAAAATGTGCATATATACTCTATATAAAAACAGCCACATATGTGTTGCATATGACCTACATATGCGGTCAAGGTCACACATTTGGTTGCTAGCCATATGCAGGTCAGAGAGGTGGCTGAACCGCAAATGCAGCTATGTGGATTGCATATGAGAACACTACTGTCATGCTCCCACCCTTGGTCAGTTACCACTTATGTCTGTAGAATTTCACACATACCAGCTATACACTTTATGAAAACTTGTATAAGTTGGCTAAGTTAGTGCCATAAGGTCAAACAAAACTTTAAGATTTGGACACAAGGATATATTAAAAGGTGGTCACTACAGCAGGCTGGCATCTTGCTGGACATGTAGAGATCCATTGTGCCCCTGAAGTGAACTCCTACTTGATTCAAGCTTTATGGCATAGACAAAACATTAACAATCTGTGTTTTAGATTTACTTATAACTGGACTAATTGCTCTCAGATTATTTATTCCTTGATTCAATTTCTTTTCTTTAGAAATTAGAATAATACTGTATCAATATGTGGACATGGTATAGTGTCCCAACAACAAATTCTTCCGCCTTTATTTTCAATGAGAATGAATCATGAAAAACAAATTGCTATACAATTACTTTTTGCCCAAGTGGCCTGAAATTTTTTTGCTTTTTGAGTCGATTTCGTGAGTGAGTGAGTCTTGTTTCCTTATCCTTGAAAAACAATGAACATTTTTTTAATGTAAACAAAGATGTTACATACAATTTAACATATATATCAGTGTCAATCTAGGAGTAATACTTTGATGTGTGTTATTATTAACTTCAGATATATGTTCTACTCATTTCAAGGGATGTTGTTATTTATGGATGAACCCTGAGCCAAGGTTTTACCTGTTTATAGTTGCTGCTGTCATCATGGCATGTAGAAAAAAATAGGAATGGAAGGGTTCTGACCATGGCACAGATCATTAATCTCATTTATTCATCCTTTATGATCCTTTTGTTTCCGTAGGAGAGGTTTCATCATCACCACTGGGTTTATGGCATACAAGGATTCTCTGACCCACTTGCCTATAAGAGGATCATAGGCATTCCCATAGCTCTTTGATGTACATTGATTTTAAAAAAATATCAGGTCAACCAGGCTATCTCAATTGTGGGCCAGTATAGTATCTTCTCTAATTGTGTTCCCCACCCCGCAGCAAAAGAAAAAGTAATGGAGTGAAGAAAGCTCTAACATTGGGTTTATCAATCGAGTTCTAGGTCAAGGGATGAAATCCATATTAGACCCTTGTTCTTCTAGAGATCTTGCATTGGAAGTGGAAGTGGCAAGAACATTGCCCCAAAATTGTACCAGGTCAAAGTATGGAAGGTTCATCTTTGCAGGCGTCATCATTGTTGTTTGCCCCCAAAGTAGCATGCCATCACTATATGAACTGACAAAAGAAAATCATATATGATGATGTCATTCAGATCATGTTTCATATACTTCCATTACACAACAGAAAATGTGATCATACTTAATAAACATTGTATCGGCAAGGGAGCCCTACATATACTCATAAGGTGTAAGGAGTTATAAATATTTTCCAATAGAAGCATATTACTAAGATCTAGACATTATAGTAATAACATATGTTATGGAACAGATAAGAGAGAACCCTCTTGTTTGTTTCTGGTCCTATATTTATTTTTATATTTGCATAACCACAAAGAAATTACCATTCTATAGCAGCCCAAGAAGTAACTACTCAAAAAGTCCACACCATTTAGTTGGAGCACTACCATCTGTCCGTCCTGGAATGTGTATATTTAGCTACAAAGTAAGACAAGAGTTAGTGTGCATCATACTTGTTGACTCAAGTGTGTCAGCTGGAAGTGGGAAAGTGCCTTTGTGGTATTCAAGCAATCATTTATCTCTTCCTTTATATGATCTAATTCCAGAAATCTAACTCTTGTATCAAGTGCAGTTATGAAACAAGATTTGCATGGGATCTAAATTCTAGATTCTAATATTGTATATCTATGTAAGATCTTCTTTGACAAACGGTTCAACACTTTTAACAGCTAGAGAAACCTAAAAAACCAGATGCCCTTCCAACATGTCCTATGTCCTGTATTGAAGTTGTGCCTACATCAAAAGCATTGAAATCCATCTGATGTGTAACCTTCAAATTATAGTAAACAATGAAATATCAAAAAGAAGTTGCAAGAACCTTAAGAAGAGATCAACAACAAGGAATGTCCATAAGTAAAGTTTAGATTATAGTAAATCATTACATGTTAGAAAGAAGGGAAAAAATGATGATATCATGTCTCAAAAACTCAAGATGGTTGGGGCATAACTTATAGTAATTCTACTAGTGGTGTTGTCATCTTTGGGGTAAGGATGTCTAACAACTTATTTCTCTATTCCTAAATACTAAGAATGCAACATGTTGAAATATTTGTGTGATGAAGCAATCTTGAACAAGAGGACACTAATTGCAATGTCTGTGTGGTAGCTACAACTAAGCATATCAATGGTAATAACAAGCATAACAATGATATTCAGGAAGGGCAGTGTCTCTTGCTTCTTTGTTGTTTGGTTAAGTTGATTGTAGTGGTAGTATCAGAACCAACTGAGTAGTCATTGCTAAATTTCATTTTCCTTGAGATGCTAATATAGGAAACCTCGCTATTGGTATCACTACTAGGACAAGTGTACATCAGAGAAGAAGTCTCTTGTCCCCACAAAACAAAATGAAACTCCCCAATATAGGAACACATCAGTAATTATTTTAAACAACATAGACTTTAGTACAAGAGATAAGCTTCCCCATTAATAGTAGCATTAAGGAGCTCACTCCTAGCTACAGCCTCGAGACAAACATAGACCATGTTTTGAAGTTAGTGAAAAAAAGGAAGATAAGTTATCCACGTTAGTAGAAGATAAAAGCATCCCCTTTAATACTTACTGGCTTCGTTATGAATATTATCTATATGAGTGTTTACCTAGAGTTTGAATCCAGGAGGAGGGATCCAATCCCTATATCATTTCCAACTTTATCTCCAAGGTAAGATCATGACATCATAAGATGTAAAGCTTCTCAATTATCTCAAGATCCTTTCTAGTCAAATTGATGCTTAGTTTGTCATCATCTATTGGTGATGCTAAGGTTAGGAGGTAGCACATTTGTGGTTCATCAACCACATGGGGTAATGAACAATTAGAAAGAGGAACCAAGTATCTAACCAAAATTACAACAATTTAGGACTTCATGAAATAAACAAAAGTTGTTCATATAGAAACTACAACCAATCAGTTTGAAGATGAATAGTTATAAACAATCCAGTTTTTGCCTTATAATATGAATGTGTTACAACTGAAACTAATTTAATTACTATAAGAAATATTATTCCAATAATTCAAAAAACATGACACATCAATGTCTTGAATAATTTTCAATATAGTAAAATATACGAGAGGTTCTCTATCTAGGAATCATGTTGGCAGCATATATAGAACGTTGACCTTTTTTTTGAGATGTTCTTTGAGAATTCTCTACTTTGCATCGAATCACTTTCAAAGATCGTGAGATAGTATCTTTATTGTCATTTATCGGTATCTCAAACAAAAATAAGGTAATATGGTTGATTGGTTATTAACATAAACAAATTTATTTCTAACAATAAGAATGAAGATGAGATGATCAACTATAATAATCATGTTGTTTCTTTTTCAAATTCAAAGTTAAGAATGTAGGGGTATCTTAAATAGAAAGCAAGTAATATGGTTAATTTGATCATCGATATTGCAATTTCCTCAAGTGATATTATATTACAACACTGTATCTTCTCAATGTTTAGCCAAGTGATTCATTCTATTAGTTTGTGGATCTAGGTAATATCAAATTAGTTGAGTGACTTTCCTAATTTATATACATAGTAAATATGGGTAGAGTTAGAGTTACACTAGTGATGCTTAGCAATTCAGTCCTAGTCTTCATTTCTCACATGGTACAAGTGCAGAAGATCCAACAGTATCCCAGAACAAGTGAATTCTTCCTGTATTAACCATATGAGAGCAGCACCAGATATCCTTTGATTGAACAAATTTCGTCCTCTTCCCACTCATAACAACTTGCTCAAACATTAAAAGGGTCTAGTCCTTTCCCTCATCCTTTTCCACAAGACCATTCCAACTTGACTATAACGCCTCTTGGGTTCTTTTTGCATTACCAGTAGTAGTCACCAACCAGAAGGTAGAAAATCATTGCCACTATTGTTGATTTTTCCCCCAACATCGAGAGGAGAGGAGAGGAAGACCATGGGATACTCCTCTACAAGTTTGTATCAATACCATGGGATACTCCTCTGCAAACACCTTAACTATCACTTCAACTCCTCTCTTTACTTATCTTCCTACTTACTGCTACCTCCAATTTAGACACCTACTGGATATAGTAGCAGTAGTAATAAGTGACCAATGGATCAAGAGGCAGGACAGGATAAAGAGAGGTAAAGTGAGGATTGAAGGGATGGTCGAAGAGTGGATTGAAAGAGTTTGTGAAGGTGCCCTTGGAAGCCTACTACTGCCCAGAGGGAGCAGTGTTGGGGTCTGCTACTGCAGCACCAAGCTATGGGGAGGGAGTAGGACAGAGAGACTATAATATCCACATCACACAACCAAACCACACGAAGATAGGAAGACCTACAGTCATGGAAAGCCTCTCAAAATATATATCAAAAATAAAAAAAACTCCAACTTTCTCTAAGGTAAACCCTACATCAGCATGAAATTGGATCCCCAATAGAAACTAGCAAGGAACATTCATAGTACATATATAAAATGGGAATTTCCTAACAACAATGATTGCTTTAAAATAGGTCAGAAAATTAATGGTTGAGAAGCATGATGTCTATGTAGATAAGATCCCTACCAAGACTTCAGGAAGAAGCATATTGCTATGTATCATGCAGCCTAAGAAAGCTTAACAAGGTTACAACGGCCAGCGTGGCCATTACTTTGGAAAGGATGACTGAGTAGTTAGGATAGGTTCCTGTTAGTTTTTCCTTGGAGGTTGAATTTAGTTATTGATAGCATGTTACATTGGTATCCTAATGCAATTGAAAAAGGGAAACACATGCACTCTATGCATCCCTATTGTTTGGAGCCTTTACTACCATGATTGAAGAGTAGTCTACAACCATCACCATAGAGCATTCTATAGCCACTATTTCCCTTCAATAAGTAGACAAGAAACCAAGGACTGATGCCCTTGGTTGTGAGGATTGATAGGACCAGTTTTCTTCTTCAGGTCCACCAGAGGATGATTACAATCGTTGCCTTGTATCCTTGCAACATTCTTCTTCCTTCACTCCTTGCCCTTTCTCTACCAATCACAACCAACATCTTATCAGTTCCACCTCTCTTGTTCTTACTGCTTCAATGTTGCTGCAACAATATGTATGTGTGGGAGAGGGTAGAAGGAGGGCATGGAAGGGGAAAGAAGGGGGTGGGTGGGAACAACTCCAATCAACATACTTGCATCTACCCACTGAGGTTCTTAAGGACTATGACCAAAAACAATAACTAATTACACTAAATATTTATAAAAGTATGTTAGCTATTGGCAGGAAAGAGCATAGATAGACAAAGTAAAGGTATATGTCCCGCAATGGTAAATGTCAACATTCATCTTTTACCTCCCAAGAGCTACATTTTTTGCCTATCTCTCGTTGACTTCTTTCTTTTTGGTGGATCTCACATGCCTCAACCTTCCTCAATCGTTAGAACCCTATACTGTTTTATTCCCCTTGAATCCTTTATAAGGCCCCTAGTGAAAATATCAAGCATATCTTCTATGGATGTTTTATATTTTCCTAGCATTCTATAACTGGGAGCCCACACAAGAACATTTCCTTAGTCTGTGTGCAGTCTAGCCTACTTAGCTTTGTTTCTAAAATATATAATGGTCTTAGTACTAAAGCAAAATATACTGTCCCAAAGTGCCAAATTCATTAAGGAATGGAGTTGTAACATAGACTCTCAGAAGAATAAAATTACTTAGAAAGTCATGTACTTCATTACTAGTCACTGAAATTTGCATGCAAATTCCAAGAAGAAGAAAAGTCTGGAAATAATAGATGATATGAATACATTAACTACTATCCAAAGCTTCAAAAGAAGGTACATGTAATATTATACTATCCTTTAATGAATAAATGTACTCTACCAAGCACGTAGGAATTTGACACCACAAAAGTACAGTAAGGAAAAACATTTGATTGTTACAATCTTGATCTAAAAACTAAATGGTGAGCTAATACAATTCCTTAGTACAAGTACATTAAATGAATGTATAGGAGGCACACTTCCATTTATCAATTTTCATAAGAAAGATACCTTCTAGTGCACATGAGTGTTTCAATAAAAGGATACGTCCAAGACAAGAAAATTAGGCACAATAAAATTAGATTTAACAAGTAATGTTCCATAGGAATGTAGACATCATTCTTGACTTTCGCAGCATATAGCCCTAGTAAAAACTCAAAAGTATAGAATAGGTGATATTAATACCTCTTACATCTTGTGGGGGCATGAAATAAATATTATAAATGAACCTTTATGGAACATGGCTTGAGTGTCCAATAAGATCATTGATGAAACAACCAAGTGCATGATTTTTTTATTTTCTTCTCTAAGGTAAATGGGTTGATGTCCATTGAAAATGTTTGATATCGTATTGAATTTTCACTTATTATATGTATCCAGGTGAGGCAGTAGTTGCTTATTTCCAAAAAGACAACTCTGTATCACCAACCCATAGTTTTCCTTCAAGGACCCATCACATCTCTCATCCAATAGTCCCTCTTATTCAAGGTAATTTGACTACCTAACGTGAGGTTTTGGTGGTGGATATTGTGAGCTTTTTCACAAGATCTATAGTATTATCACTTAAGAAACTAATAATAGAACTTCTTCAAGATACTATAGTGAACCGGGTCGTCTTAGGGATCTAAAAATAGAAAAAAAACTCAAACAAAATTCTTTTTAGATATTCAAATGGTTTTGAGAAAAAAATATCTATATGAATCTGATAACAATGAAATAATTTATCCCTTATGTACTAAGCATGCAACTCATACCCATAGTGCTAGTAAAATCTTAGATTTAACAAGCGGTAATCCTTTGGTTTAGTTTTCTTTTACTAAGTATCTAGCGGTAAATGGGGTTGGAAACATAGAGTATGAATCCAGAGTTTTGAATTCTGTGACAATGTCTCTAGCATACAACCCAACACATTAGACTGATCTTTTTTGTTAATGTATCCATAGCATACGTATGGGTGGTCAGATGGAAGTGCCAATCTTAGTGCTATGTTTTATAGTGTATATATATTTTCCTAGAGGAGTATAGAGGAAAAGTAACTCTAACTAGCAATAGTGTAGAGATAACCATTATTTCTCAACCCATTAAACCATCAATTTCAGCAATTAGGTACAAAAGAGTCCACTAGAAGAGCAGTACGCATATACGAACAAGACTACATACATCAAGGGGAAGAGTAGTACACATTTACGAACAAGATTTTAGTGGTAGATTGTACACAGTCATTATAGAATATAGCTCAAAATGTGTGCATACTACCTTCTGTAGAAGTAAGCCTAATCCATCAGAGAGGACAAAGGCCTACATTAAGTATTAAATTATGACAAATAACTATTTATATGGGTCCACGATTGTTTGAGTCTGATTTTTTCTTGTAAATGCAATTAGAAGCAATGTTTCAAGAGACATACATAATGAATCCAGAAAAACAACAATTTATGGAGGACCATGAGATTACAATGAGAGACAGTACCTCCAAGGGACACGAATTGTTTTCAACAAAGGTGAGTCACAAATAAGGACATAGGCTCGACACATCAAGCTCGGATCGTCGACGTCAAATAAAACTCTAAAGCTTAAAAGATATACGGAAGACCATTTAAAATCATGTAAAGCATAGTACCACTTCCCCACATTCTTGTCATCATCGTTGAAACACATCCAAACATGATTTATTTGATGAGATCAATCTCTCCATAATTAGAATGATAATGTCACTGACAACCTTTTTCCCTAAAAGTAAACAAGACTGTTATGTAAATCATGAGAATAAATTGCTTAGTATGGAAATAGAATAATATACAAGGAAAAAGGAATCAGTTGAGTCATATTATAACCATTGTAAGCAGATAAAGAGCTATATTAGTTAGTATATGTTCTTTGCATCTCTTCTTTAGTAAAAACATACTCCATGTACATGCCAGGACAAAAACAATGTCACTAGTCTCTTAAAAGGAGAAGATGGTTTGTCCAAGATAACCATAGTCTTCAAAGTGCATCTATAAAAGGAGTGAAAAGAAAATTTACAAAACAAACACAAAATATACAATATGTAACTATGTTGGGTTGCATGTTGAAATTATGCCACCATTACTGAATTAGAATCTCTACATATCTATGCTCATATATTTGCAATGCAAATTTTAAATGATTACAAAATATAAGATTCTAAGAAATCTGTAGAAGGCTCTAAGTTCTTGATCCAAAAGGGCACAATTACTATTCCAATTGGACTGACTTTGAACGAGACGACAAATGAGTTTGAATGAACAACAAATCTATCTGAGTATTGTACTGACTTTGGGTTGGGGTGGGATTATAGGGGTCTAAATTGCTTGAGACCAATAAGCAAATTTAAAGTTTGCTAAGTATTGGGAATACGCATAAATTGGAGCTGACAAGCGGTTTAAGCTTCAGGTTGGAGCCTCAAGGACTTATTTATTCCAATTGAGAGAAAAGTATAAGTGGTACGAGGTCTTTTGAGGCATGTCAGGTTATATTTTATACTTAATATTAGATTCAAAACCATTCAGTTATATACACCATAAAGGAACAAGAAATATTTGAGTTGTAAGCCATACCTATCTTGTGATTTCTTAGGATGAAGATTTTTAGTATTTTGTAGTTCAAACTTGTCATTGTCAAGAAGCCTTTGATCTGGACTAAGGGTAGGGGAAAGTCTGTTCAATATAATGGAAAAGGATGTGAGGTTCTTATGACATTTAAATCATACCCTTTTGGTCTTATATTGGGGTCACCTTGCACATAATACATAGCTTCATTCCACATGGCAATCAACATGGAAACTCTTTCTCCCATTCTATTATCAATGATAAACCCATGCACCTATCAATTTTGAATGAATATGCTAAATCAGACTATCAACTAGACATTCCCGAAAGCACTTGTAAAGAAGTGAAACCACTTCTCTACTAAAAATTTGAACAATAAAACCTCCAGTCCAAACACACTCAGAAGGTATGATGGAGTGGGTGTAAAATTTTCAAATCTTTATATAATGGTAAAAAAAAGACCAAAGTATAGCAACGGAATAAAAACATGACTATATTCAATTATAAAACAAAGGGTTACAAACTTACATCACAAGGATCCATGCAGAGGAAATCTAAACCACCTTAAGATTGTCTCCAAGCTTTAACTTCGAAATCTAAGTCCATGTCATCACGTCTTGTCATCCAAGTCCTCCACCTAGGGTTGGAAGCATACCCCAGCAAAAGAGAGACAATAGGAGACATCAACAAAGGCTGGTATGTGCATACTAAAAAGCAAATTGAGCAATTTATAAAGAATAAGGGACATCAAAAATAAATGGCTTCCCATGCAAGAGATAAGGACTACCCATAAGGGCATAAAAGATAAGAATCATCATCATCATAAAAGCATATACTTTCCATAATTAAAACAATGAAGAAGTGCCACATAAGCACATATCAAGATTTGGGCACATAACCCATCAAGATTTTTGAGCACATAACCCATCATCAATTTGGGCACATAACCCATCATAAACATTATCAACCTGCATGCATGTGAGATAATCATAGCCCTAGAATAATATAAATAGCAATGGCGGTCAACCCCCATAAAGCTGAAGCCTGATAGAGAATGGCACATAACCAAACTCCCAAAATTTATGAAATTGGGCCAACCCATAAAGCTGAAACCCGAGTATGGGGCACATAACCTCCATCCCAAACAATATTAATGTGGGCACATTACCCAAAAACCAATGCAATTACACTACTCTAGTGCTATTGAATCACATAGCATGTTTAATGTAGAGGCAAGTAGAAATGTATAGTCAGATTTATACAATGTTGCCATCACACAATGGTCAACACAACATATAACATCCACTTCAAAGTGGGCATATATCACCAAGTAAACTTCCACATCACAGTGGGAATATAATATCAAAAGTCTAACTTGCACCAAGGCAACAAGATAAGATTCTAAGAGAATATCCACGATCACAAGATCAATAAAAAAATAAGATACTTCACATGAAGCATGATTTCAAAAGAACAAGACAATGTGTAGGCTAATGTCCAAAGGACCAAAAGTAAGACAAAAATAGGCTAATTGCTCAACAAGAATAATCGGGGATGCAAACATACCTCAACTACAGAGTCAAAGATCCAAAGTCACATCTAGGTCCAAGCCTAGGCATCCAAAGAACCAATTAAGCATATATGTGGAATTAGAGTTAGGTTTCCATTACTTATACAAAACCCTAAAAACCACCTTTTTATTAATGTGTGAATTAAGTTATGAAAACATGCAACTTTATAGATTAAGTTATTAGGATTCGAAAACATATTTTATTATATTTGTCTGACTTATAGATTATTAGTTATGATTTTTACAAGTTAAGTCTTCATTAATTAGATCCATTAAAACACACGTTATTAATCTTTAGATTTAGTTATAAAAACATGTACCATTAGTTAGATCTTGTTTTTCTGATTACAACACATATTTTCCCATAATTTTTTGACCAACCATTAATTAGTTATTAATTTTTATATCTCGACCAATCAAGAAATTACATGTCAGTAATTTAAAGGCGAGAAAGTAGGAGAGAGGGCAAGCCGCAAAAGAAGTAAACTCCAAGAGAAATTACCAAAATGCCCCTAACCAGGATGAGAAAAGAAAACAGACGTGAAGGGTAAAATGAGGGAATTGCAGGGGGTCATCCCCTTCCTCGCTCCCGATCCCAGACCGCCTGGTGCAAGAAGCAGCTCGGCTGCAGGAATTGGGGAGATCCAACTGACCAATGTATCTACGAAAACAACCAAAGAAAAACCATCAGAGCAGAGTAAGGAACTTACTTCGAAGTCAGATTGAATCGAGAAGATGAGAAGGTGATGCACTTCTCTCCGCAAACACCTGCCAAAAACCCAATCACCGGCGGCAACACCTGCTACGATTGGAGGAATTGAGATGAGAGGAGGGTAGCAGGAAGCAAAACACAGTTGTAGGCTAATGTATAAATAGGCAGGGATGCAAGAACCCAAAAAGGAAAGGGTGGTCGCGAAGCTACATGCTTGAGATTAGGGCGATTCAAAAATAGGGGAAACTAGGTCTCGAATAATATATCATTGGATTCGAAATTCTCTCCCAATCATAATGCAAGTTGTTTCAGTCGATTCTATGCACTGAAGCCCGAGAAAACCTCTCTACAAGAAACCATACGTGGTTGTACTATTCATCAAACGTTGTCTCCTACTCAAGGTAGGAGACGCAATCTGGACCGTGAAACCCCGATCGAACAATCCAAAAAAATAGAACACGGTGTGACAGCGGCTGGGAAAGCAAACCAGCAGACCGTTTGATCAAAATAAAAAGAAATCCAACGGTTGACAGTGAACCCGAGATTAGGAAAGAAAGTGTGATAGAAAAAATTGGGAAAACTATAATCAAATCGATTTTGGATTAAAGTGCATTAAAGTTTATTTCCTTGTTTCTCTCTCTTCAATTAAGGGTTCAGACATTATCCAAATTAAGCCAAACTTGGCACACAAGTTAAGTTAAACATATAGATTCTGAATCTCCAATTAGATTTCACTTTTGGAAACTTTAGATGTATTATTTAATATATTCTTTGTTTCTCTTTCCTGATGCATTAATGACACATGGATTATCCAAATTTTTATGAAAATTGATCCACAAATCATATTTAATGTGTTGAATATGAATTTGCCATCAATTTTACATATTGGAGTTGTTTGAATATTTATTTAATATTTTGAAGGTTCTACATACTTTCTCTCTCCTGATTTTACCTTTTAAGCAAACTTTCTTCAAATTGGATAAAATGTACCCAAAGGCTATATTTATTATATAGATCACGAATATAAGATTATTTTCTTCTTTTGGAGCCATTTATTAGTTTATTTGAAATTTTAGGGAAAACACACATCTTCTTTTCTAATTTGAATTAAATGAATTATTATTATGTGAATAATGTGAAACTTGTCTCCCAAGGTAATTGGGACCCAAAGAACACGAAATTAAACTTAGATTTTATTTTTGGAACTTATTTTTATGAGATATGTCATATGGCCCATTGATTCATTATTTTTATAATTAAGTTATGTATTTTTATATTACCTCTAAATGAATCATGTGACATATTAAATTACATTATTCATGCATTTGATTATTAGGATCACTCTAACCTCAATCGAGTTTGGTCAAACCCAAAAGGTCAAACTTCTAGGGTAGGGTCCAAGGTACGGTATGTTACCGCACTCCACAGTACATTCTAGGAGCATAGCATGATAATAGTAAGATTTAGGAAAATGAGAAAATAGATACAAGAGCATTAACATTTGACAGAAAGAACCAAAAATAAAAATACTAATGGTTGTTACCAATTAAATGGCATGCAACAATTATCACAATATACTTGGAAGGAGCATTTTGTAAGATTAAAGCGGCAACTGCTGGTATTACGAGGAAGAAAATGGTCATTGGTCAGTCCCTGTGTTATTGGAAGTAGGTAGTGAAGCTGTGTCCGCGTGCTCCTCCCGTGACAGTTTCCAATCACCACTTCCCGCTGCTAGAATAATTTTATTTAATAATCTGGCCTTCGACGAAACCCTTTTGGTTGTTTGGGGGTGGTGGGTGAAGGGAAGAGCGGAAAATGCTAGCAGGAATATGACAAAATATTTTGCTGAGGTAAAAGTTAGGCGAGAGTGTTATCGTGTCCAGGTCTGTGAAGGAAGAAGAAGAAGGTGAGGAGGAGAGAACGTGATCGTGGTGTGCGTGTGAGGAAGGGGTTGTCGAGGTCGACGGGGGCAGAGGAGATTGGGGCGAAGGCGGGGCGGAGGAGGTGAGGTACTCGATGCCAAGAATGATTTTGGTTGGGAGGCGGTACCACACGAGGCGCGTGTGATTGGAGAAAATATAGAGTATCGGGGCCAATAAGGGAGACTAGGGAGATGGCGTGAAAAAATTGAAAATTTTTGAAGGCGTCAGTTATTTTTTAGGAGGAGAAAACATGTGAGGGTTTTGTGATGTATTCAGATTTATAGGAAATTTATAGCTATTATATCAACTACATTTATTTTATTTACATAATAAAATATTATAAAGATTAGAAGTTTTTAACTACAAATACAATATGTGTAGTTATAATAAATGTAGTTAAATCATACATTTTTCGTAGTGATGCTGGCTGCGCCCAAGGCAGCCCCTGGCCGCTGCTGCGGCTGCTTGGCCGGCCACAGTGTTTAGGTGCCGCCCGCGCTAATTTGCTGATGGGGCTGCAGGTGGGCGAGGTAGAGGAAGGATGGATGAAGAAGAAGGGTAAGGGAAGCAAGGGGTGACTCAATCAAAGCTTAAGGGGTCAAAATCGCCCCTCCTTTCTTCACCTATCTACTGGTCGATCGGCTACTTTTGGGCTCCGCTGTTCAAGAGGTCGTTCAGTTGGGGAAGAAGATAAGGGAGAAAAAAATAAAGGGAAAGGGTATTAACCCAATTAAATGGGTAAATTACAGATTTGACCCAAAAATTATAAATAATCATATCTTTTGCCTCGTAGGTCCAATTGAAGTGATTTCTTTTGCAACTTTTCAAGCACGAGATCCTCTACAACCTGAAGGCATGAAATTATGCTTATTAGACTGTAACACTTGATCAAAGTACTAATCACCACATGAGCACTTAACTTATCTCAATTAACTTAATGATGTTGTTATCATGATACTTACTAGTTAACTTTGGTGTGGGTCATAACAGTGAAGGCATGAAAATGTCGATCTTTGACCCATGTTGATGACATGCGCGGGTTGAGGCTTTGGTAGTCGCAAAGTTAGAAATGGAAATCATCTTTTGCTAGGAGCTATTATGTTGATGTTTGGTGGTAATCAAGTGAGCGCGCGAGCGACCGTCATCTTCCTCGTCATTTCTGTCCCCACCCTTAAATCTAGACATGTCAAACTGGTGGGTTGGATTTGGGTTGGATCAGGTGTTGGTACATGTCTCGTGGGTACAAGTAAAAAAGATGTAATTCTAAAATGGTGAAATAAAAGTACACCCAAATCCGATCCAATAAAATCAGGCCGACCAGAGGATGCCCCTAAATAATATGTTAAATTGATAATAAGTTACTAATTTTTTTCTTAATGTCAAAAGATTAACACTAATCGATTTGTAACTATGTTTTGATGACATGGATAGTGCAATGGAAAAATAGCTTAAAATGTTTGAGGTCAAACACAATAAATTCTTATTGACTTATATCTATACAAAATTAAAAGAAAAAATGCAGCAGTTAGCTGCTATTTTGATTTACGATGACACAAAATATAATTTTAATACAAAAAAATCACTACAAATCAACACTTAGTTTTGTTATTTAACATTAGGTATTCGTTATTTACAAATACTTGTGGTTGTGTACAACAAACATAAAATAAAACATATATATAGTTGTTGCAATTAATACTAACTATTAACATGTCTCAAATTGAAAATATTTCTTGATAGGTGTATATATATGTAGTTTAATATATTAATTTATAGTTAATCGGGTCACCTACGAAAATCCTCTGGTTCCTGCAGAACCCGCTGAATAATCGGATATGTATGATAGAGTCTTTTCCACGGGTGGTAAATTTCGTCCCCCAAATCTAATTTAAACATATCTACTCATAAATGTCTAAAGATTTTGACTATATTTGCTAGATCTGCTCTAATCTTGTCTGTGTCAGCACCCCTTTTATCCTAAAAATCTACCCCGAAAAAATTGATAGGATCTTTTAACGACAGGGATCAATTGTTACTTGTCCGAAATAGGGAATTCGGAACAGTGAATTCCGTGCCTCCACCCACCGGGTTCACGAATCCAGCTTTGGCAGGTGCCGGGTCAGGAAAGGCCACTGTTGCCCGTCGTCCATTTTCAGTCATTGATATTGCTACTATCTTGCATGGCCAGCTGGCGTGTGATTAGTAAGCCCCACCACTTTATTCATCAAATTCACCTCCTTTGTGAACCAATCAACCAATTCCAAGTTTTCCTTTGCGTACAAACTCAATCCCTCGTGCCCTTAATATCCCCCCTCGACCTTTTTCCCTATGAAGTACTAATATTGGTTGATTTCCACAGCTTCTAATTAACACGACTTCTAACGAATCAGCTAGCGGTCGTTGCCCGTTGGCTGTCGGGTTGTGGCTTTGCAAGGGAAGTTTGTCACCATCCATTAGCTGTAGAGCTTCAATGCTTCATAATTGATGCATGTGTAGGGGCGTAAGTCCAAATCTCTTCGACTCCGGCTTCCACCATATGTACATTTGAGTATGTATATATCTCGTGTTATAAATATAAATCTGTTTATATAACAACATACAGCGGTAGTTGCAGCACCAGATATGCATGGGAATGTCAAATTCGTAACACATGATCGGTCGTGTTAGGTGTCGTACCCCTTTTCCGGTGCCGCAGGGTTTGTTTGGTGTTTGAGCGGAACGAACAAGCAACAACAGCGAAGCAGCTAAGGCGGTGCAAGAGCCATATCCGCTTCCCGGGGCGCGTGGTATTTCTTGGTGGTGTCAAAGTTTTTGGGCGCTATACCTTTTGCTTAGTTTCCTTGGTTGTACAGAAAAGTTGCAACAGTTAATTTAGAATTCAAGTTTACGTATCGATTGGGCCGCGCGGGGGGGGGGGGGGGGGTGGGGGGGGGGGGTATGGTATTGATTATATCCATCTAGAACCTCTCCGACTTGGTATGCCTGGCCTCGCTGATACGCCAATATGCCATTAAAAGGGGTGTTGACTACAAAATGAATTGTTTTATAGTACGTACCTTCACTGAGTGCATCTACCCTGGATCATAAGTAAGTATTTTTCGTACGAAATGAAGGGAGACTTCTCCGATTCCCCCATCTCCCTTCAATCAAATAGTAACAACTCTACTCTACTAGATATAACCTACCTTAGGGAGAAAACCAAGGATTTCAAGCGTGTATTGCATTAGGCACTGTCCTAATAAACGACTCCTTCTATGGCTTTTTTTTCGTCTTTCTCAGGACCTATTCATCATTCTAACTCAATGTCCAATGGGTTTCTCAAACTTACCCACACAAGCAACTTCGTAGATCAACTTCCCTAACATACACATCAGAATTTCTCAAATACTCTAGTTTGTAGACCATACATTGATCGTCTTCAAACCCGACATCACAAACATTATATATTGACATCTCGTTTTTGACAATGGTCATTCTCTGACTAAATGATGGAGTTCATGACATTTTCTGACATCTATGGATTTATCCTTGTTCTTCTACTCTTTTTTTTTATAATCCATCCTTTTTTACTCAGTTTGGTTTTGATGAGCAAAAATGGATAACCCTTTCAAATCAAGTGTTGACTGCAAAATTAAGTATTTTATAGAGAGAGTATGTACGCCTTACTAAGTTCCCCTACCCTGGATCATAAGTAAACATTTTTTGATCATACGAGATCTATAGGGAGATTAATCTGATTCCCTCATCTTTCTTCAATCAAACAGTAACAACTTTACTAGATATAGCCCACCTCAGGGAGAAAACCAAGGATTTCAACCGTGCATCGCATTAGGCTCTGTCCTCATTAACAACTCATATGATTTTTTCATCTCTCTTTCTCATGACCTATTCATCATTCTAACTCAATGTCCTAACAGATTTCTCAAACTTTCCCTCACAAGCAACTTCATAGATCAACTTCCCTAACATACACATCAACATTTATCAGATACTCAAGTTTGCTGACAATACACTTAAATTCTTCAAACCTAGAATCACAAACACTATTTTTTGATATTCCATTATTGCTTGCTCAGTGGGAATTTTTGTTAATACTAACTCTCTAGCTAATAATGAAGCTCATTCTATTTTTCCACATTTTCACAAATTTATTGATCTAACCATTCTCTTCTACTTTTTTTATAAACCTGCAAATACTATATGTTGCCAATTTTGCACACTCAAAAAATTCTTGGCAATTTTAGTAGTCTGGCTAATGATGGAGTGCATTCTTTTTCCCCCACATTTTCCCATATTTATAGATTTATTCTTTTTCTTCTATTTTTTAACCCATCCATATTTACTTAGTCTGGGTTCCTAAGAAAAATTTACCTTTCTTTAAATTCGTGCTCACTTTGCTCTTCAACTCAGCTTTTTATAAGTTTTTTTTATAAAATTGCTTGCTTGAATTTCCTTGAATATAATATCCATGTTTATAAATCCATCCAAATATTCATTTTTTTTGTTCCTCTAGCAAAAGAAGGATGATCTCTTTAGTTCATATCTTTTTTAGCAAGATAAAAATAAAAATAGAAGACTCAACCATCAAGTCTCCATATCTTCTTATGACTTAATCTTACAAAATTCTATCTGAAAATTTAACCAAGACTATTCCAGACAATCCAAATTTCATATATGAATCACCTCTTTTTTCTGTCCGTGGACACCCTGCGGAACCACACAATCTGCCAAATGTTCTGCATGGTGGAATGTGACATTTTGCTAACCATGTTCCCTACATAACAATATGTTTCACAATCACTCCATAATCTTTTGTTAAGAATCCTAAATCCTGATTCCCCCTATAACTAGAATCCTATATCCATCATATTTCAGGTCTCTTTTTTATTCTCCTAAAGCCATAGGATCAATTACCCCTCTCTTTATTAGTTTTATCTCACTTGTTTTTAGAGCATCGTTCCTCAAACACAATAATTGTTTTAAGTGTCATTAGATTGAATAACGACAATCTTGCACATCAAATTCGTTTATCTCAAAACTGCTCATGACTACTATTATATGCTCGTAGTTACTTCAGTCTGCTCATAACTATTGATTTGTCTATCTATCTGAACTACCATGCTATTATTTATTCTATCTATATTGACTGATTTGTCTATTCTAATGTAAACAAATCTTTCCCTTATTCAAATCTTTTTCATATCATATCTACTCTCCTTTCCTACGCAATAGTCCTACTGTCACAGAGAGATCTTTGTCGTGGGAGATTCTGAGGTGATTAAGACCCCACCTTAGAAAATTAGGATATTTAGGACAATGTTGGGAAAACCATGGACATCCCAAGACCCAAAGATCTATAAACATAAGAAATGCTTCTATCACCTTTCGATGATTTTGTTTCCTTACACCCAACCTAAAACCAACCTAAATTTAGAACATTAGGAAGTAGGTTTTATGTTGTTTTACTCAATGAGATGGGGGTGCTAGGCCTTTCTCACTTATAATAAGATCATAAAATTTAACTTTTTGTTACACATTCCTTTTTTTATTTATCCTACCTTTGTGTGGAGTCAAACAAATCTATTTTCCATATTTTTCCAGTGATTTAGACATTCATCTCAATTTTCCTCATTCTATGAATAAAATGTGTGGGGGGGGGCGACTCTGAACTTATCATGCTTTATCTTTTTCTTTGCGACTGTCATATTATTTTTCTCATGAGAGGTTCATATTTTTTGGGTCAATATGACTCTATTGGGGTTAGTCATATGATGTAGGTTGATCTCCATATGTATTTTTATTTTCTTTTAATTTGAATTGTGTTCACATTCATTTTCCTTTTGTTTCATTCTTTTTTATTTTTAGTTGACTTTTTTTGCTCTATCCTTCGATGTCAGTTTTTTGGGTTGGCCAAGGACCAGAAGTCAGGTGATTTCTGGTTACACCTCTATTGTGGATTAGGGTAATCTTCCTTCTCCCAACTATGTGGTCCTTTAATGTCTCTATTTCACTTATAGTATTTGGTATCTAATCTTTTTTTTTCTATTTCATTCATTTTTTTTGCTTTTGTGTTTTTTCCCCTTGTTAGATTTTAGGTCTACTTCTATTTTTAGGATTTTTGTCTTCCCTTTTTGGGTTCTCAAATTTTCTTCCTTCCATATTTCCTTTTTCTTTTATCTATCTTTTCAAAATATAAAAATCTTAAAAAGAGAGAAAATGATAAGAATATATCAATGTTAGGTGTGACATTCATTATTATTCATCTACATGGTTGATATGTTTTAAGGAAATGAATTATTTGTCCACATGGGTTTTCTTGCCGGGTCATCTTTAGTTTTCTTATCTGATATGAGATTGCTTCAGAAAAAGTAGAATTCTTACACTCTCACAATGCAAACTTACAAATCCATGCGTCATGAAATGGGTGTCAACACTAAGTTGGATTCCTGAATGTAGTCCAGAGGTGTTAGTGAAGGTAGACGTGTAGCATTCAGTTGGGTTTCCAAAGGCTTTGAGGACACCACCATCTCCTAGCACTCACGACTAGATGTGGTCTCCATGATCACAAGGTTTATTAGAAGCAATACCCATATCGGTGAATCCAGACTACCATTAAAATGGGCCCCATCATGTCATATAGAAGTTAATTAGGTCTAAACTAATGGGTTGAAAACTAGAAGGGTTTATTCTTCTATGTATGCATGTTACAATTGTTGCTTCAGATTTAGATCTTCCAATAGATGCTTGCTGTAACATCCCTGACCTGGGTTATGAATTAACCCTAGGTGTTTTGCTTAATAAAAGTGATTATATGCATGCTCTTATCTTTTGAAAAGTAATTAAGGCTCAAGAGGAACTTATATTACAATTTTGGTCCTTTTTTAATATTATTGAAATCAATATTTTGCCTATTTTGGACTAAAGTGCAAATTACCCAAGTTGAGGGGTCTATTTGAAAATTGTGAATGATAATATGTTCCTCATGTGTTAAAGCATCATGAGAGTGAATATGATGCAGAGGTATGGCTTGCGATAGCCTGAATTCCAAGAAAGAGCTGATAAAGCAATGGTTGTGCATGAAAACCTAGTTTTGGTGAAATGTGCAATTTACGCAAAACCTCGGGTGAAATATGTAAATTACCACTTCAATAAGGTCGCTAATGTTTCTTGGCATCATGTGGATAAATTAAAATGAGAGGGGCGCCTCATTTGAATTAAGTTGGAGGTGAGAGAATCTTGATATGAAAATAATCAAGATTTAAGCATAATGGAAACATTAATGCAAAACTAAATAATATAATTGAAGGACCTTCAAAAAAATTAAAATGGTGGAATTAAGATGTGTGTGGAAGTCCTTGAGCTTTGCAAGGACCACAAAATATCTTAAGGAGGTGAAAACTCCACTCACCTTATTGTAAGGAAAAGAATTCCCACTCAAAAATATATATTAATATTATAAGGGATTAAGGTGCTTAATTTATTTTCCCTTAATCCATGGATAATGGAAGGGATCTTGGTGGGATAGAGTTGCCTTTGCATGAAAGTAAACCAAGGAGGAATAGGTGGCAATAATTTGGGAATTAAAGGATTTATATAAAACATTTTCTCTCTCATTGATTTTTCTTATAAAAGAGCCTTTTCCAACCCACCTAAGGATCTTTTCGGATTCCTTTCTTCTCCTTGCTTACAAAATCGACCAAGAGAGATAAGAACAGCAGGTAGGACGCCCCCAACCTGTTGGTAAGTCTTTGACCTTCGTTCTTCTTGATTTCATGGTGAAAATCGTAAAACAATGTATGATTCCTTCATTTCTTCACTCCATCTTCAACCCTAGCCGATCCTTTCACTCCAAAAGCTTGAGAAATGACCTTGGGAGGTTGCTAGAGCTTCAACCACCATTGGAGCCGTGAATCTTGGAGCTTGGGATCAGTTTTGAAGGTGGGTTATATAAATTAAACCCTTATTCTTTGTCATTGAATTCGATTTCTCCATACAATTGATTTAATTGTTATTATTGCAATAGCCTTGCTTGATTAATGGAGTTGCCATGGAAATGGTAGTAGCTTTCGAAAGTCTAAAGGTTGAAGATAATAACCTGTTCATAAGAACACACCTCAACCAAGAACATGAGCAAATGGTCTTGGACCTTTGGTCCAAACGATTTCCCCAAACCGTTTGAGACCAAACAGTTTGCAAACCGTTTGGTGAATTAGACTCCAAACCGAATGTAGGGGTTGACCATTTGGTTTAGTTGACCATTTGAGGTCTAAACTTATTTACATGTTGGATGATGATCCAATGGACTCAATTGGTTTATTCAATGTTTGTACCATCCTTCAATTGGAAACCCCAATCAAGTTGATTGAAGAATCCTTGATTGGTCCTAACGATTTCAAGACAACTTGGGTCAAACGGTCTTGAGACCGTTTGAGCCCAAACGGTCTTGAAATCATTTGGGACCAAACAGTTTCAAAACTGTTTGGTGGGTTAGTGGTTGATCCTTGACCCATGGATGATGATCTAATGGTTTTGATTGATGAATCCTTCAATTGAATAACAAATAGTCAATTCAATGGTACAATTGGAAATCGATTGGATTGATGAATGACCTAGTGAGCCCTTGCGGTTTTGGGAGTGATTTGGCCCAAACGGTCTTGAGACCGAATGGTCTTGAAACCGTTTGGGGTCCAACGATTTCAAAACCGTTTGGGGTCAAACAGTTTCAAAACCGTTTGATGGAAAATGGTTTCAAAACCGTTTGGTGGTGAAACCTTCAAAACTGAATGGAGTTCAATGTGGTTCAATCACTTAGATATTGAAGGTAATGATAGTTCCAATAATCCAATGATGGATAGTAATGATAATAAATGAAGGTACAAAGGTTAAAAACCCTAATAGTACCTAAGTGATTAGTGTCAATTAAGGGATAAACCCTAATTGCTTGTAAGAATAATGACTTGGTACACTATGTCAATCATAGTTGTATGAACTTGACTAAAGGGTTGATGTAACCTAATCAAGTTGAGAGGGTGATAATATGGAATTGATACATGAGTATGATTCATGTGGTGATTAAGGGTATGATCCTTAAGTAAAGAGATCATGAAACCCTAATCATGAACATAAACCATAATTGATAAGGTTATTGAACCTTAACCCTAATTTAGAGCAATTATAATTGAAAACCAAATCCAGGGTATGGTTGTAACCGTAATCCAGGGTGATGATATATGTGAGTCTAATTTAGGGTAATGTAATGCAAAACCCTAATTGGGATGAATAGTAAACCCTAGTTGTGGATTATTGAATATAGTTCCTATCATAGGGTGAATTTGATGTGAAACCCTAACTAAGGATGGTTTCATGAGAAACCCTGATGTTTAATGTACTATGAAGATCAAACCCAGGGTAATTCCATGTAATGCTTAACAAACCCTAATCTTGAGCAATATGGTGATAAACCATATCTTTGATGTGATAATGGGATGATTATCCTCATATGACATGAAATGGGAAACCCTAACCCTGGTAAGGGAATAGTGGTGTTACCCATGAATAGTGAATTCATATTTGTTGTACATGGTTCTGATATGCAATTAATATCACTGTTATCATCTGTTCTAACCATGCATGTATGTTGAAATGATGATCATGGCCAGGTATGAGCTATGATGTTTAATTCACTATTGTGATTGTGCCTTGAGTGTCATAATATACCTTGTTTCCTGGTAAGAGGTAACAAGAGAGTTAATGGGCCTCAAGTACCATATGTGATGCTTGTAATAGCAAGTATCATGTTTGTCTTGGTCAATTGACCTGAAGGTGATGGTTACCTGGAAAAGTGGTAGCAATGCTTAATGATGAATCAAGGGTTTAATTACCCAGGGCCATATGATTATGGTGATGAAATTGTGAAGGGATGAGAATTCCCAGTTTTGAAATAAGGGACTGAGTTTCCAATATCTTTTAAAGACAGTTGAGTATTTGATGAAAATAGTACATGTTTCTTTATAGCATTGTCATAATAAGTTTTGTTGGAGAACTTTCCTGATGCTAAAAGAATATGAAAATGTACTTAATTAATCAAGTGAAATCTATTCATGTAGTGCTCTGACCATAGATCCATCATCGTCAGAAGTTGGTGATTGTGAAACAAGTTTTCCTATAGAATTCATGGAGTTCACATATTCTGAATATTTGGGGGTAAATGGGCAAAAATATCCTTACGTCCTTATGAAGAGATTGAGGGAAGGTAAACATCAAACCTCTCAATCCTTCATATGTCAGGATAGATGTATCAAAAATCTCCCAATGGTTGGGATTGATGTATCATTAATCTCCCAATGATATTTTATGTCGGGTCGATGGAGATAAGCATTAATGCTCTCGATTACCTATGAGAGTGCAGTTGATGTTGTAACTCTATAGTGAAGTTCCAGTATACCCTGGAAAGCTATTTGAGCACTCGACATAGTCCTACTTGTGGTCTCGTACGGACCGGGATGTGGGAGGTCATGGGAATCCAACTCTTCCGTTGACCTAATTATGGTACCAATTTTGATTCTAGAAATGGTCAGTTGGAGTATGAGTGGTATACCTCATCTCCTCAGAGCTTAAATATGTTTGCAAAATATAATCAACCGTGTAGCGTATTTGCATAGGATTGAAATACGAGAACCACTGGTTGATGTTATACTGCTTAGCATGTCCTTGATACATAAATGTTAATTATGTTCTTTAAATTCATATTGAATATGAGACATGCTGCCTAATTAGGTTATAGCTGTAATACTTGCATAAGAATGTTGCCCTAATATGCATAGATGTTGATTCATCTACTACTGATTTATATTATCTCACTGCTCAGTTTATTTCTATTAAACTACAATGATAATGTTTTGGCGGAGAGTTATATCTCCCGCTGGGGCAATTTTTATAATTGTCTGACCCCCCGTGGGATTCAACGTTTGTAGGTAGACGCAGACGACAAGGAAGAAACTCTTATGTGGGGGAAGAGCAGCAGCAGCAGCCTCAGGGACAGTAGTGATCCATCAGGTGGAGACATTGGTTGTCTGGTTTTGTATAGTTAGTCCTATGAGTCGTCTCTGTACTCTCAGGTCCTAGGAGTTAGTGCTTTCACAATTCGATCTGAGATTTTGGCTTGATGCCTCGAGATTTTTATACTGCTGATGTACAGTTTAATAGGGTAGTTAATGTTATAACTCTCGAGAGAAAATGGTATGAGAGATGTACTAGTGAACCAGTATGTACTTGAAATACTTTGGTTTGGAATGAAAGAGTTTTCCTGTGAATGGATCTCTTGATAAATGGTTTTTAATTTGTAGTGATTTTCAGTAATTCCGCTGCTAATAAAATGCTTCTGCATTAGTTAATCTAGTTTTTATGAGTTGTATGCCACACTTGCTTTGTATTAGTAACAAGTTAAGATCGATACAATCAAAATCAAGACATAACAATAATATCATATTTGTAAAATCCCACTAGTCGGACCAGAAAACAACCTGCATTCCTGAACCTGAAGTCCACATAAGACATGTCTACCAAATAGATTATTCAAATGATAAGTAAATCCAGATCATAACCATAGTAGGTATTTAATTCTAGCATCAACTAGTCATCAACATTTAAGATTAGATTTCAAACCAGACATATAAGCATATGAAAATAGATAACCTTTATAAAAATGATTGATTTCCACAATGGGAAACATGGCCAACAACAATAGATTTATCATCTATCATAACAATGAATGTATCCAACAATTAACTCATATTCTACATGGCTTGTCATCTTTTATTAATTTGCCCTGATATTACTTGGCCTTTACCTTACCAAGTAGAAGTCACCACACCTGATTCTCATGTTAATGACTCATTGTCTCTATCTTAGGGTTTAGTCAGCCACTCTAAGATATCAACAACAGACTTTGGTCCACCATGGGATTTCCTATAGAGGTACACGTCCTCATCTTGGGTACACAAGATAGGAACCAACATAATAGAATATCACATGTCATCATTGAATATCACAAATCATTATATACCACATGTTTAATAGTTTTCATATCACTAGTCTATTCCTCATGGACATAATCTTTCACAATAGAGGATTTAGATCCAACATCACATCATATGACTCGCTCCTAAATCATGGTGGTCTAACCTTCAAGGGCTCAACCCACACTATGGAAATGATTCTCATAGTTCTTTGATTACTACAAGGAGATCTATTTTGTCTCCTCAGTATGGATCTTGGGGGAAACTCATGGTATTCATGGCACCTAACTAGATGTTTCATCATAATACTTGTCAATAATATTCTTTACTCATATTAATGAAGATTCAAATCATTATTTATCATACATGCATATTCTCATGCAGTGAGAATGACATGAATTATATAAGCGTTAATACGAAAGACAATGACTAAAATAAGAAGCATAACGATATATAATTTGCAACATATATATTTCTTTTATATTTCCACATCATTTCATCTAATTCATGATCAATGGCTATCAACCCGAGACATCATCTCATCATTCAACATTTACCCTAAACATGGTTTCTCAAGTATGATCATTGTATGCTAATTCAAACTCAATGTATTTCTTATCAGTTCACTCCATATCATAGTTTTCATCAAATATTTATTAGTACATTAGAACTAATAATAATATAACCTTACAAACATCTTGTACCATTTGTTATGTGTATATAAGGTTTATCATACAACATATACTTATTATATCTGATTTATATAGTTATGAATAAATCTCAATGCATTAACATGCATATCACATTTATCAATCCTCTTCTACTATCTACCTTTCTTCTGTTAGGGTTACTATTTGACACATATTTTATCTCATTTAAAATCCATTAGAGTAGACTCTTTAGAGAATACAAGTATTCAAATGGACAATTCAGATCTGAGAACACATTCTTATGAATCAATTCACATCATTAATCATCATGTTGTGAGTAGATTAAGCTATGATTATATACATTCATTAACCCATCATTGCAAAGTGTTATTCATTATTATCGAACATCTCATCATCCAACTATTACTTTTCTTCATTCATGCTTCAATTATTAATCATCAGTCATAACTTCTTTAACATCATGTTCATTTTTATTCTTGTAATCAATCATTTGAAATTTACTTAATGCATAAAGTTTCTCTCTATTGAAATCCTTTTTTGTCTAATTTTATTTGATTTTACTCAATTTACATCAGCCCAAATAAATTTTAAGTAAATAAATGAAAGATATACTCACAGTCATAGCCTTAATATTTCACCCATTACTTATTATCACAATTTAGATCACCCTTGCCCATTTCTTTTCAGGCATTTAGATATGTGTACCATGTCATTTGACTTTTGATGATATTTTCATAATTAAAAGCAATCCTTCTATTTCTTGTAAAATTCTCAAATTAGGAAGTACCACATATTAGTCTTACTCATTCTTTCCTCTTAAGCTCTAGTCACCTTCTCAACTCATCATTATTTGACTTGTATAAATGACTTGCATTCATGTAGGGTTTACTATATATATCATAAATTATACTAAAATATATGCATTAGGATTAAATCATTGTAATAATACTTTGAAATATTGATTGAAGTAATATCACTCAAAATTGAGCATTTCTTCAAATTTATATTAATATATACAAGTTCAGGTCTTATCCCTCATAGTCAACTAAATATTGAACTTCTAGGTCATCAAAAAGTCTACATAAAACCAAATTTCTTAATTTATTATCATAATCACCTTATAATTCAATAACTTCATTAGGGTTTACATGGGTTCATAAAGGTTATTCATGACATATGGAAACCCTAGTTATATTTCCACATAATTCATCCATCAAGCATAAGTATGCATCCATTAATAGGCTAATTTTAGTTGATTCCTCAACACAAACCATAGACAAGATATTATGAAATATCTCCATTAAAAATACTCATAATGATCCTTATATACATGTCATATTAAATTTCAGCAAGATACTAAAATGCACTGTTGTACTTAATTCTAATACAATTCAAATATGATTGTATACATATCAACTCAATTTCCAAGCCTATCATTTAATAGGTTGGTTTTATGCTATATTCATATAAAATAATATTTTCATATGTCCATGATATTTTTCACAGAACTTGAATAAATATATCGGGAAGTAGACAAGAACAATTCAATGGGAAACAATCTAAATTAGTAGTAGCTATTCTTCCAAAATTATCCTAATTGATTACTCAATTGCAAACAATTACATCTTGTCTATTTTAGTCAGATGGAATTTGGCTTTCAATGTGATTACAAAGATTAATAGGGATATAAACACTCACCTAAGGTGTAAATCACCTTGAAAACTTCCCATTTAATATGAATTCTATAAATCCAACCAACTTGCATGGATCAAATCCATTTCTTACTCTCTTAAACTCAGAAACCCTAGAAAAGGAGAATATGAGAGAAAGAAAGAGAAATGAGGGTGAATTTATATCGTTTTGATTCAAATTAGAGCATGGACGAATTTCAGATATAGGAGAGAAGATTAACAGTTTATACCTACCTATAATTGATGAACATACATGAATTCACAAGATCTAGGAAGCAAAAACCCTAAAACAACATTTGTTTAAAAACTTGAGAGTTTTATGCTATCTGGGGGGTCACAAAAGTGGTGCTTCTACGGGGGCGGTTCTCTCAATAATAAAAAAAACATTTGTAATTATTTTCTCATTCAAAACCCTTATAATCCTCTCTCCCTAGAATTTCATATCTTGGATAGGAACCACAGATTGTGGGAGTTGCAATGGTTTAGGTTGATGGTATAAATCAATTAAGGTTCTTGGAACATTTACATACAAGTCCAAAACCTATTCTCAGCCTTCTTTTTTATTTATTTAGACTGGTTGGTCGGTCGAGTTGTTACTAATAAGAAAGTTGATCGATACTACACAACAAATCACTCCAACATCATCCCAAAATAATGAAAATCTAACCTGACATCTAATATTGAGTTGATAGGCCATAGTTAAAATTTTAACTCATTTGAATGCACCAAAATAAAGAAAGAAAACATATACCAGACTAGTATATTTCATCCTAAATGCATGCTCGACCCTAGGGAAACTTGGCTGACCAACATGTCAAAAAACATTCCGAAAATTGGTATTTTTTGCAAGAACACTTACATTTGAGTTATCTAAACTACATGCACCTTTTAAAAAGTAAAATTATTATAAAATACCAAAAATCACTTAGTAAAATGCTAAATTGTCAAATCTTGTATTCATATGCTATCAAAACCCTAATTTTGGTCGATTAGGGTTTACAATTAGTAAACCATATTTATTCAAAATAAAATCATTATTAGAGTTTATCATAGCTTTAGGACATATTAATTATACTACCATCTTTTATCAAAGTTAAACAATGATCAATCTAGTAAATCATTTAATCATCCAAGTAGACCCGAATTAGATGGCTAAGTTGAAAATTGGTCATTACAAATTCTCTCCTCTTTTAAGACTGTGTCTCTAAATCAAAGAAAAAATGTGGAAGAGTATTATATCATCGTATAGTCATCTCTCTTGGTGTCATGTTAGAATGATTTTCAGAATATTTATCTTTCATACTACAACATTACTTTTTGGAATCTTTACATTGGAATTCTGAATTTATAAGAATTCGATGGATATTTCATCCCATATCATCATCATATTATTTTCTATTTTAAAAACACTTATTTCACAAATATTTTATCATCAAGTTGTGATTCACATTTCTTTTCATATTCTTTCAAAATTTGATTATGTATCTCATGGAACACGATTATCATTTTTGTATTATTATCCACATCCATTAGTTCTCTTTATAAAGAAGATTATTTTGGTTGGCATCATTCTCAGTTCTCAACTTTTCCATAAAATTTTAGGTCATACTCAGATTCAAATTTGTTAAATTATCTTCACATTTTTATTACCATCATGCATCTCATTGTACTCACAAACTATCTTCATCTGAATGCTTGGTCATGGAAACCAGAAGAAGTATAGTCAGTTGTTCCATACTATCTTATCTTATTACCCTACTTGAACATAGTATCTGAGTACTGATGTCAGTTAGTTAACATATCATTCAAGTTATCCTCAATATCCATTATATAGCTTATCCATAGATCATATTGTCTTTGTAGACTCATCTAACATACACTCTTATACCACATTGTCGATACCTCTCGTTTGATCAACATAAATGCCAACCGTTAGAGAGAAACCCTAAACCTAATCCATGGTTATGAAATAAAACAAGTAATTCTCAAAAAACACAATTATCACAATATATAAAAAAACATAGGTAATTTTTCCTTTACCTTTTCCATAAAACCTCATTAACCAATATCTCATCAAGGATTACAAATTTAGTTATAAAAAAACTTATTCAAATCTATTAACTCTAGAATCAAATCTTAATGCTCTTATGCAATTCAATTTACATAACTTATGTATACATAAAACAATAAAATTGGTATACTAGTCATATTGGGGAAGAAAAATTATATGGACATTCTAATCTAGAGTACTATATTTTACATCTTCTTTGTTGTGTCCTCTCACCTAGATGACATTATACCTAAAACATTTAAAATAATCTCATGAGAAACATATAGAACCCCAGTGAATGGATACCTCCCACAAAAGTTGAGTACATCCATCATCATCAAATTAAATATACAGAACTCATAAGAAACCTACGTCCATTCTATGACAATAAATTAATTAATCAGATAAGATATTCACTAGTCCAATCCAAACCTTAAAACATGTTTAGGAGTTTATATATAGCAGATTAGAAGATGTTAGTTACCTCAGGTTTACAATCCAATTAGAGTAGTAACAAGTCAAGATCTAGATAACTAAAATCAATACATAAATATCATCTTTGTGATGCCCACAAGCTAGACAAAGAACACATCCTACAGTCCGAAAGTTGAAGTCCACATAAGACATGTCTACCACATGGTCCTAAAGCTGAAGTCTACATAACACATGTATACCAACAATGAAGACACTCAAACTAGCAACTATATAAGCATATAAACAATTTGTATCATTAAAAATGCTCAGAGAAGGTTTATCGTACAACATATACTTTAATATCTGATTTCAATAGTCATGAATAAATCTCAATGCATTAACGTGTATAGAACATTTATCAGTCCTCTTGTATTATAAACCATTCTTCTATTCAATATCTCATTTAAAATTCATCAGAGTAGACTATTTTCATATTACAAGTATTCCAATAGACATTTACAATTTGAGAACACATTCTTATGAATCAGTTCAAATCCTTAAACATCATCTTGTAACTGAACTAAACTATACTTATATACATTCCTTAATCTCTCATTCCAAAATGTTACTCAAAATTATCACATATCTTATCATATTAGGGTTAGAGTTAGGTTCTAGATCCAACTATTATATCTCTTCATTTATCCTTCATTTAACAATCATTAATCATAACTTCTTCAATATCATGTTCACTACTATTCTTGGAATCAAGCATTTAAAATTTACTTAATGCATACAGTTTCTCTCTTGTGGAAATCCTTTTTAGTCTGATTACAATCGATTTCATTCAATATAGGTCAACCCAAATGTATTTTAATTAAATGTTTGAAATACTTACTCAAGTTCTTTGGTTAATATTTCACTCATTACTTATAATCACAATTTAGTGCACCCTTGTCTATTTCTTTTATAGCATTTAGATACATGTATCAAGTCATTTGACTTCTGATGTCATTTTCATAATTAAAATAAATCCTTCCATGTTCATAAAATTCTTAAATTATGAACTCCCACAAATTAATAGTACTTCTTCTTACATCTTAAAATCTAGTCATCTTCTCAACTAGCATTGTTTGACTTGTATTAATGACTTGAATTCATGTAGGGATTACTCCATATTCCATAAATTATACTAAAACAAATGCATTAGGATTGAATGATCATAATAATAGTTATCACTATCAATTTAGGTGATAACACTTAAAAGTGAGCATTTGTTTTCACATTTTTAAGATTATATACATGTTCAGGGTGTATCTCTCACAATAACTTAATACTGAATTTCTAGGGTTTTTAGATGGTCTTTATAAATCCAAACTTATTAATTCATTATCATACGAACCTTATCATTCAATAACTTCATTAGGGTGTGCATGGGTTCATTAAAGCTATTCATGACACATATAATCCCTAGTTTTTATTTCCACACAATTAATTTGTCAAGCATAAGTACGCATCAATTAATAGGAACATTTGAGTTGATTCCTCAACACAAAACGTATACATGCGATATCTCCACTAAAAATCTAGATAATGATCCTTATAAACATTCCATATAAAGTTTCAGAAATATTCAACAATACACTTGCATATAATAGAATTCAAATATGATTCTATACATGTCAACTCAATTTCCAAGCCTATCATTCAATAGAATGATTTTAGACTATATACATATAGTTCTATACCCATGGTATCTTTCATAGAACTTGATAAGTAGATCATGAATTAGACAAGAACAATTCAATGAGAAACAATCTAACTTAGTAGTATTTTCCCCCAAAGTCTTCCTAATTGATTACTCAATTGCATACAATTACAAGCAAGGATTTTATCAATTTTAGTAGGATGAATTAGCTTTCAACATGATTACAAAATTAATAGGGAGACAAGAACTCACTTAGGGTGTAAATCACCTTATAAAATTCCCAAATAATTTGAACTTCTAGAAATCCAACCAACTTGCAAGGATCAAATCCATTTCTTTCTACATATCTTGCCCTATGCATGCATTGAAGATTTTAGGAGATCCTATTTCCAAAAACCGAAGTTTTTCCATGGATGTTCTTAGGGAACTATGGCCAACATGATTTCAATGGAGATTGGTGCGTTTCTTCCAGGTACACACACCTAAAACAATTGTATCTTAACTAGATGAGCACACCTCAAGGGCTAGGACAAATTAGGTATCTTTCAAATTTATAAAGCCATCAGATTTGGACACACTCACATAGACTAACACACTACCCGTAAGCACACATGGTCGTGTTATAGTATAGTAGGGAAGCAAGGGTCAAACCCAAGAAAGAAAGGGGGCACTAGATCTAGGTTAGTTTTGGATAGGTTCCTACCATGAAGTCTAGGGTTAAAGGGTTTGATAGTTGATTTTGTTTGATTACACTAAGGGTTGAACAAGCAAGCAATTAAAGGAAAGAAATTTAGATCAAAACCTAATCTAACCCTAGATAGTTAATTCTAATGAGCAAGAGATGATAAGACAACAATTAAAGGAGCAAATTACACTAAGGAAAGTAAGAAGATGTCTACACTACACAAATATAGCAAACTAAGAAAAATAGCAATTAAAGACCTTAACTAGCAATAACTAGGCAAGAACAAGGCATCAAACTAACTAAGCAAGTAAATAGATAACTCAGTTAATACTAGGTAAGCAAGAAGGAAATTAGAGTTTTAATGTGATTAAGTGAAGTGGTGGATTGTTAGGGGGAATGCACTTGTTAGTTGAGTTGAGGGTGACAACATGTAAACATTACTCTTTCATTTGGCCAAACAACAAGTTTGATGCTAATGAATTGCCCTAAACTATGAATTGGTAATGGATAAGATAGATGTGTATATGGGAACTAGACCCTAGCACCTCCTACCCACCCTTACGAGGCTCACTTAGATTAGGCCTAGTTTGGCTGCTGTAGTTTAGAGTTCTGGTATTTGATGTACAACCTGTACAGAAAATAAATAGTAACGGGTGCCTTTTGGTATTTATTCTATACCGTTGTGTGAATGATTCAGTACCAAAATGGTAATCGTCACTCCCACCAGAATCGGCGGGTTTTGAAACATCCGCACTTCCGTGCTAGTCTACCCCCGTATCTCATTTTTTGTGTGCGTTGACACATGCCGGAGCTGGTTGTTCTCTGACCCCCTCTACTGCCGAATACCAGGAAGCGGATAGTTACGTACAAGATTACCAGGATTTTGAAAGTGTTTACCCAAACTCAACCATAGAGTTTACATGTAATTCAATTAGGATCTAATCAAGCCTAGGTTTCTAAGATAGGAACTCTTAGGGTAATTAAGGGTAGTAATGGCAGGTAGAAGTGAGGTTTAAGACCCCACATCATCTACATTCTAGCCTTGAGAAGGATCCTAACTAACAAAACTAAATGCTCCTATACCAGCTACTTGGATCTCTCACCTAGGTCTTGGAGAATTGATTAACATGTAGGAAGGTGAATATCTAACTAGGGATCTATTAATTGGACTTAGGAGCAATTTACAAATTAGCCACATATAAGCAATTTTCCTATAATCTTAGGTTATTTTATGCACAAACCACAAAGCAATTCATGAGGAATGAGTTAGAAGTAGAACATAATCATTAGAAAACGAAATAACAATCTTCACATATTATTTTCCCCCAAGATGGTATCAAAGTAACATTTTTGGCCCCAAACAGCCCACCTAGGGGCCTAGCTACTCATAGAACAAGAAAATACAAAAATAAAGGAAGAACAATGAGTAGAGGAGTAGAAATCCATGATGAGCTCAGTGAAGAATCCTCCTTTTCCACCTCCTAGAAGTAGTAGCTCGAGCACCTCCCTCCAAAGTAGGTAGATGTCATGGATGTATGGTAGAAAGTGGCCAAAAACCCTAGAATAGGTGTTTTTGGGGTGAAATATGATGGAATGGAGGTCGAATGGAGTGGAAATGGATAGGGGGTGAAATGGGGGAGCTGAGAGTGGACTACTAGCAGCTAACCTCATTCTACAACTGCCACCTAGGTATACATAGGTGATGGGGAAGTAGTAGGTTAAGTGGGGGCAATATAGGAAATGCAGTGGAGAAGTGTTGCTAGGTTTGTATGTAGCACGACCATGTTGGGGACCACAATCGTGGTGGGTGTGGGTCAACATGCATGTGGTGGATGAGAACAGGTGAGGAGAAAAATGGATTTCAGTCATAGGAAAATTTTGGGGTTTTGAGTGGCTGGTAGAACGGTCGTGGTGGTCACCATGGCTTTGGTGGCTTGAGGTAGTGATAGTTGTTCTGAGTACCATGTGCATTATATCTTCTTGGCAACATGGTCATACTATTCACAGCCATGCTATGATGCACGGTCATGTTGTTGGACTTGAATCTCCAACCTTGTCTCTGTGATTTTGTGTGAACCAGCACGACTATTCTATTGTACCACGACCGTGGTGGTCTCTTCAACAACACTTTGCGTTTGTTTTTTGTCCATCCTTGGATATCTTTTCTTCAATTGACCCTTGACCACTAGGGGTAGGCTGAGGAAACTCTTGACTTCACTTTGGGTCCCTAGGATAACTCTCTCTCTCTCTCTTGTCCATCCAAGCACAGTCCAAGTACCTAAAAAACATGCAAATAATGTCCATAAGTGCATTTGATGATAAAACACATATGGAAGGAAATAACATGAAACCTAACAGATGTAGATGTGATTTAAGTGCAATATGACACAAGATGAAGCCCTGAAATAGGACTGCATCACCACCCCAAACATAAAATATGCTTATCCTCAAATATGCTCCAACTCAATCTCTCTACAGTTTTTCCACAATCAAGGAATGAAAAATACAATGCTATAGATGAATATTGACTAAATGGGCCCAATGATTACTAGGTACATGCATTCCTCCTCTCTCCCCTCCTCTTTCACAAACAATCATGATTAAAGAACTAAGCATGCAAACTTCAAATACAGACATCGATAACACAATCAATCGATATGGTTGTCATATAACTCTAGGTAAATTGCTTCATGGTGGCAAAGATAAAAAATGATATTTTTCTATTTTTCATTCATGTAATCAATCTCATATGTAAATCCACAGTAACCCACGTGGCTGTGAAAAAGGGAAAAATGAGCTAGGTTTAATGTTTCCTGGCTCAATGGTCATGCAAATGGAAGAAAGGGTTGCAATAAGAGTTTGGAGTGCTATTATATAGGAGCACTCATCTTTTCTTTATTAGATGCTATTATATAGGACAATCTTTTATTTTATTTCTACATTTTTTTCTATTTCTTTTTCTTTGCCCTTGGTTAGCTAGGGCATATGGTGGTGAGAATGAAGTGGGGGGAATATAGATATGGCCACCTCAAATTTTTGGAGGTGTCCAAGGCTGAATGTGTTCTCTTTGGCATCCTTTCATGAGGTTGAGAGGTAAGAAGATGATAGAAGAAAAGTGAGTCAAAGAGGGGTTACTAGTATGGATTTAAACATGAGATCTCCTTCATAAAAGTTACTCAAACAACAAGTAATGACATACTATGAATGAGAAATACTAAAACCACACTTTTATCATGAGATTATACAAACCCTAAGTGTTTGCGGTTGATGAATGCATATTCATCTTAGTTTCAATCACCATTTTTGGCCCAGTTTTGCACTAAAAGCTCTCATATACCCTGTGACAAAGTGGATTTTAGAAAAATAATGAGATAATTACTCCTTTGCCCTCATTATATCTACTAATGGTCCCAAATTATTTTTCTTGTCTTCGTAATCATATTTGAGACTCAAATTCAAGATATGGTGACCAATGTAGTTTTTATACACATTATAACACTTCAAATTGGATTCATTCATCACTTTGTCCAAAGAATCAAATTGGTCAATCAAACTTTGTCTTTTGATCCTCAAATATTTTCTAGATATTCTTCACATTATTTTGAAGCTTTGGTCCAAATTTGAGGTCATTTGGACATTCCTACGATTTTCTATGAATTTTTTTGAAGTTCTGTGCTAAAAATCCCCTTTTATTTGCCTTTTCTTACCTTTTCCATGCCAGCAATCCACGGCCTAAGGCAAGGGAGGGACCTCGGACCTTGGATCAGCCAACCACGGATCACGGCCCTGATCCTGTGGCCAAGAGGTCATCCCCTACCTCCCGCAATCAGCGGAGAAGGGGGCGACTGAAAGGTCAAGTGCTTTTGGCTCGTCTGGACCCCATTTTGAAAATCAAATAGAACGAGGATGCTCGTCCCGCCAATCCGGATTCAGATATCCCTTTTTCCCCCTTGAATCATTCAGTTTCAAGAGCAAACGAGAGACTTCTCTCACGGCTGCCGCCATGGACGTTGTGGCCATACGACACCCTAAACCTAGCCCCTACCACTATAAAAGGACCCCCCCAAGATCCGTAGTAAGTGAACCCTGCTCATAGCTCATCCTCGCACGCCATCTTGGCCTCAAACACTCTGCTTTTTCTCGCCAAACACCTACTGCTCCAAGCAGCGCCGCCGCCATTGCATTTTGGGCGTCCCTTCTCCTCGTCCCCCTTCATCAATCCGCCACCACCAATACCTCTGTGAGGTCACGACAGACCTGGACGGAAACTTGACTTCCTCCATCGGTCACTCCTACCCCTAGCTCCCCTACACGCCGGCGTTAGCTCCGCCCTACTTCTGGGCTTGAGGCTGTGTTGTTTGTGTGACTGGAAGGGGAGAGCAGGAGCTCCAGGCCGCCGACTCAATTGCAAATCGAACCGGTCCAGTGCTCATCCAGACCGCCAATAAACTGGCCAAATAGAGATTGAACCAGATCCTGGACCAGCGAGCCTTGTGGCACGATCTGAGCCACCCTATCTTGATCCAACAGCCCTCGATTTTCACAAATAGGGTAAATATCTCCCCTCTATTCAAAAATTCATATAAATGACAGATCTTGCAAAAATCGTATCTAATACATCCTAGCTCCAAAAATTACAAATAAGTAGTCCATCTTGATCAGAAAAATCCAATGGATCGTTTAAAAATACTTTTGAGACCAGATTCCAAATGTTGTTCGTTAATATCCCTATATTTTATATCTTGTTTTTTTGTTTATCAAATGGAACAATAATGATGTCTAATCTTTTGAAACCCTATATCTGACTCTAATTATTATCCTGAAATACAAATCTAGATCTAATTTAGTTGACTATTGAAAAAGAATCATTATTGATCTTGATCTATCTGGATTCAATCTTGATTATTATGAATATGAGTAATCTTGATATTGATGTTAATCTTGCTAAACACTGATATTCTTGAACCATCAATATGATCCTGAATTCCAACTATACTAAGTATCATGATGATGATTTAGAAATTCGATGATGACTTGGATAATGATCATAAATTAGGGTTAACACATATAATCCTAGAAACCTAGGAAAGTCATTCACACTCGAAGATACTTGATATTTGAAATAATGATGAACAAATTGAAATATTGGTTGATCATAAGTGGATGACCTAACCCTAAGGTTGACCTAGGAAAGTGTAATCCTAATCTCGAATATTACAACATGATATCCAAATATCTTGATCTTGACCCTTGATCCAAATATTGTGTTTTAGGATCTAACTCGAAGGATCGACCTATTACTCATGATCTATACTCGAAATCTCGGTGAAAGGTACGCTATTATATAACTCCTCCTTGATTGTATGAAGATACTTTTATGTATCTCTTGACTGTATACTTAGCTATTTACTTGGATGAGCTATTGTTCCCTATGATTAGTCTTCTGTTTTTCTATACTATACTTTGAGAAACATGAAAACATAAATTGCATGCCCATTATGACTGCCCGTATATTGATAATGTTGATAATGTGGATATTGAGTACATCAACCCCCTCATTTGTAGGTGGGACTTGTACATTGGCTTCCTATGTTCCTATGGTGAGAAGGAGCCTAGTGACCTTCCCCATCGCGTTGGGGTAATAGAGTCACAAAATATATAAGCATGCTTCTCGAATTATAGCATAATGGGAACTCAAAATAAAAGTTGAATTGCTTGAAAAACTTGTCAAATAAATGTTGGTTTTGCAAATTGCTTGTTACTCTTTTAAATATAAGTCCTGCCAAGTATACTTAATTTCTTATAAACTATTTTACCTGATTTTGATAGCGTACCATGCAATTTCATGATTGTGTCTTGATTTTCTTGATTTTAGGCATTACAAATGGAATATTGAATAAGATCACTTCCGCACTCATACACTCTGATGACAAAGATAAATTGGGTATATCTCCATATTGGGTTAGTTTGTTTTTCAATTATCCAGTTTTTGAGTTATTTATTTCTTATTGTATATGCTAGTGTGATTGATCTTATTGGGCCACTCAGGGACGGGTGCTTCAATCCTTTTTCTACTGTCTAGGAAGTGGGATTGGGATTGGGGTAAGAACGGTTCCGTGAAAGTTGGTATCGGAGCTTTCACACTCCCATATATTTTAAGTAAATAATTTCTCAAGTCTCTTACACCCAAGAAACCCTAAAGTCCATAATGGTGAAAATTGAGGTGTCTAGGCTCGGGGTCCTGACATAATTTCTCCTATCCGTCTTCACGGTGGCTGAGATCGCCCGCTCTACCTGGCCTCAATTGATCCAGAATTGGACCTAAAGGTTCTCTTGAGAAACCTTAGAGAGTTCTAGCATCTCATCTCTTCTTTAAGGACAATCCTAAGCCACCCATGTAAATGAAGATTAGGTAGTCTTCTCATCTCATCATGTGGACCTTCTCATGACCTTTCAGCACATGATGTCTCGATTATGGGTAGCTTATGAACGGGAAAAGTAAATATTGCTAAATCTTGAAAGGTGATATGATGATCTGACTTTAATGTGAAAACTTGATTTTGATCAATTAAGCTTGAAAATCAAATACTCACGTATGACTCCTGATATCATGAACACTCAATTTAGCCAAAACATGACTACATGTTTGCTATGTTTGAGGTCAATATTAATAATTTTGATTTGGTAATATAAGGATGACTTGTACCTTATACCTCATTGTTGATGAGGTCTCTATTTGATTAATGTCCATGTTGCCCTATTATTGATTAAACCTCAAATATAGTTAAGCAAACTCGTATCCTATTTTATACACATCTTGACCATGCAATCAAATGACTAAGTCTAAGACTCACAAAATTATGATGTAAGACTATGATGCAAAAAGTAATTTTCCTATTGACCATTGATGACTTTTTCAATCTCAATTTTGGATATGATGATTATGGAACAAGATTTTGCACTATTATGCTCTAATTCCTCAAATGTCAAATTCAAATCTTCGATTTCCAAATTATATCACTACCTTGATCGTGAAAGTAGAGAATTACAAATCTTGACATTATTGCCCTATTATCTTGAGTTTTAATCTTATGACTTTGATTTAATCATTGATACTCTCCCTATTTGAATAAGTTCAATGGATAATGACTATTGTTGGTAATGTGCTAGATTAGGGTAGTAGTTGACTCATGACTCCCCTAACCTGGGTCAAATCCCTATTATGACTACCTCTAAATCTTCACCTTGTTGATCATTTAGAGTTTGGAAAGGTTTTCCCTTTCACCCTTTTGACTGGTTGACCTAAGCCTAATAGGTTAAACCCATGGTTAATACTCGATCTTGAATATTGATTTGATAATGATCTTGATATATGACAATATTGACTGTAACTTGTGGTTGACTTCCTAGATAGACCTAGGTGTAGATCATTCATCAACCTTGAATACAATGATAATGAAATCTTGATATGTTGCTCGAATATTGCTTGAATATTGTTGCTAGAAATTGAATATAGATGAGTGATCTCCCTAAGGTCTAAACAGGAATATAAACCCTAGCTTTAAAATATATACGCATACGATCAAAATTTTGGATCTATGACTTTTGGTGTCTAAAATCTCGACTCTTGATATTGATTAATGGACTTGTGAATCATGATAATCAAATCTCAATAATGATACAAATCCTATGATCACACTTTTTGGACATTAATATATATATGACTAATGACTTCAAAATCCCAAATCCTGAAAATTTTGAAATGATGACTATGTTGAATCTCTCGATTTATGAGTTAGGGTTTAGCTCCCATTAGGACTAGGGTGGGACCTCCCCATGATTTTGAGTCTGAAAATGATGATATTGAAAGTATGATATTGTCTTGAAATGTTGAAATGTGAAATCTCAAATCATGGACGCCTAACCCCACTTAGACCAATGGAGAAGCTAGGACCCTGAGATATTGGGATTGAGAGTCACCTTGTATATTTGATTCAAGTACTCTATTTGTTTGACCTAAAATATGATATGTCCAAACTTGTGAACAATAGGATGATTTCATTATTTGTGACTCATATGCTGACTTTGGACAAATATATGTGTTGATCTTGATACTCAATTGATTGATGATGAAATGGTATTAATACCAAGTTGATTATGATATGGAACATGGAATCCCAATTATGATGATTGAATTACTTGAAAATTGAGGACATGATATTGATTTTATACTTGAGGATACCCCAATATTCGAGGAAATCACTTAGGTCGAATAATCTTGTTTTTTTTAGGATGTTTTTGAATTTTGGGGACAAAATTCTTTTTTAAGGAGGGAAGGATGTGACAAAGTGGATTTTAGCAAAATAATGAGATAATTACTCCTCTGCCCTCATTATATCTACTAATGGTCCCAAATTATTTTTCTTCTCTTCGTAATCATATTTGAGACTCAAATCCAAGATATGGTGACCGATGTAGTTTTTGTACACATTATAACACTTCAAATTGGATTCATTCATCACTTTGTCCAAAGAATCAAATTGGTCAATCAAACTTTTTCTTTTGATCCTCAAATATTTTCTAGATATTCTTCACATTATTTTAAAGCTTTGGTCCAAATTTGAGGTCATTTGGACATTCCTACGATTTTCTATGAATTTTTTTGAAGTTCTGTGCTAAAAATCCCCTTTTATTTGCCTTTTCTTACCTTTTCCATGCCAACAATCCACGGCCTAAGGCAAGGGAGGGACCTCAGCCCTTGGATCAGCCAGCCACGGATCACGGCCCTGATCTGTGGTCAGGAGGTCATCCCCTACCTCCCGCAATCAGTGGAGAAGGGGGCGACTGAAAGGTCAAGTGCTTTTAGCTCGTCTGGACCCCGTTTTGAAAATCAAATAGAACGAGGATGCTCGTCCCGCCAATCTGGATTCAGCTATCCCTTTTCCCCCTTGAATCATTCGGTTTCAAGAGCAAATGAGAGAATTCTCTCGCGGCCGCCGCCATGGACGTTGTGGCCATACGACACCCTAAACCTAGCCCCTACCACTATAAAAGGACCCCCCCAAGATCTGCAGTAAGTGAACCCTACTCATAGCTCATCCTCGCATGCCATCTTGGCCTCAAACACTCTGCTTTTGCTCGCCAAACACCTACTGCTCCAAGCAGCGCCGCCACCATTGCATTTTGGGCATCCCTTCTCCTCGTCCCCCTTCATCAATCCGCCACCACCAATACCTCTGTGAGGTCACGACGGACCTGGATGGAAACTTGACTTCCTCCATCGGTCACTCCTACCCCTAGCTCCCCTACACGTCGGCGATAGCTCCGCCCTGCTTCTGGGCTTGAGGTTGTGTTGTTTGTGCGACTGGAATGGGAGAGCAGGAGCTCCAGGCCGTCGACTCAATTGCAAATCGAACCGGTCCAGTGCTCAGCCAGACCGCCAATAAACCGGCCAAATAGAGATTGAACCAGATCCTAGACCAGCGAGCCTTGTGGCGTGATCTGAGCCACCCTATCTTGATCCAACAGCCCTCGATTTTCACAAATAGGGTAAATATCTCCCCTCTATTCAAAAATTCATATAAATGACAGATCTTGCAAAAATCGTATCTAATACATCCTAGCTCCAAAAATTACAAATAAGTAGTCCATCTTGATCAGAAAAATCCAATGGATCGTTTAAAAATACTTTTGAGACCAGATTCCAAATTTTGTTCGTTGATATCCCTATATTTGATATCTTGCTTTTTAGTTTATCAAATGGAACAATAATGATATCTAATCTTTTAAAACCCTATATCTGACTCTAATGATTATCTTGAAATAAAAATCTAGATCTAATCTAGTTGACTATTGAAAAAGAATCATTACTGATCTTGATCTATCTGGATTCAATCTTGATTATTATGAATATGAGTAATCTTGATATTGATCTTAATCTTGCTAAACATTGATATTCTTGAACCATCAATATGATCCTAAATTCCAACTATACTAAGTATCATGATGATGATTTAGAAATTCGATGATGACTTGGATAATGATCATAAATTAGGGTTAACACATATAATCCTAGAAACCTAGGAAAGTCATTCACACTCGAAGATACTTGATATTTGAAATAATGATGGACAAATTGAAATATTGGTTGATCATAAGTGGATGACCTAACCCTAAGGTTGACCTAGGAAAGTGTAACCCTAATTTCAAATATTACAACATGATATCCAAATATCTTGATCTTGACCCTTGATCCAAATATTGTGTTTTAGGATCTAACTCGAAGGATCGACCTATTACTCATGATCTATACTCGAAATCTCGGTGAAAGGTATGCTATTATATAACTCCTCCTTGATTGTATGAAGATACTTTTATGTATCTCTTGACTATATACTTGGCTATTTACTTGGATGAGCTATTGTTCCCTATGACTAGTCTTCTATTTTTCTATACTATACTTTGAGAAACATGAAAACATAAATTGCATGCCCATTATGACTGCCCGTATATTGATAATGATGATGATATTGATAATGTTGATAATGTGGATATTGAGTACAACAACCCCCTCATTTGGAGGTGGGACTTGTACATTGGCTTCCTATGTTCCTATGGTGAGAAGGAGCCTAGTGACCTTCCCCATCGTGTTGGGGTAATAGAGTCACAAAATATATAAGCATGCTTCTCAAATTACAGCATAATGGGAACTTGAAATAAAAGTTGAATTGCTTGAAAAACTTGTCAAATAAATGTTGATTTTGCAAATTGCTTGTTACTCTTTTGAATATAAGTCCAGCCAAGTATACTTAATTTCTTATAAACTGTTTTACCTGATTTTGATAGCGTACCGTGCAATTGCATGATTGTGTCTCGATTTTCTTGATTTTAGGCATTACAAATGGAATATTGAATAAGATCACTTCCGCACTCATACACTCTGATGACAAAGATAAATCGGGTATATCTCCATATTGGGTTAGTTTGCTTTTCAATTATCCAGTTTTTGAGTTATTTATTTCTTATTGTATAGCCAGTGTGATTGATCTTATTGGGCCACTCAGGGACGGGCGCTTCAATCCTTTTTCTACTATCTAGGCAGTGGGATTGGGATTGGGGTAAGAACGGTTCCGTGACATACCCCCTAAAGCTTCTCATATACAATTTTCCTCAGTTTCATATGATTATTTAGAGTATTGATCAAATCCATTCATCTCCATTGTAGGATTAAGAATTGTACTAGGTGCACTAGTGTAGGAGACAATGGTCCCGCAGGGGTGGGTTTGTTTCATGATGTCGTGACCGCAGCTAAGAATATAATGTCGCGACTGTGGCCAAGGAGACAATGCTGGGACCGCAGCCAAGACGACGTGTCGACCGACACTCAACACGACCGGGCCCACCTTGACACAGTTGGGTCAAGGCCAAGGTATTGTGACCCACAAACACCTTAACCGTGGCACAAACACCTCAACCGTGGTGTAGACACCTCGAGCGTGACACACGAATGCGACCATGACACATGCATCTCTACTGATACAACATGACGGTGACCGCAGCCACTTCGGCATGTTCAGGCACACACTTGGCACGGTCATGCTAAGGAGTACCGCGACCGTTACTGAAGGCCACGATTATGGCATATAAGTCGGTCCTCTCCAAATCTGCACCTCTAAATAGACGACCCCCTCCTTCATTTGATACTTTGGTTCCACTCCATCCACGCCGATAGGTTGCCGCTCTGTGCTCAGCCAAGGAAGATGATCAACCTCTGCCAAAGACTACCTTCATGGTGTCCGTGCTACTGTAATATATCCACTCCATCAAGATCTATCTCCTAGCCACAAAAGTGATGGGTTTTCAGATATATAGCACCTTCATCCATCAACCATCTACCGCTCCATCTCTTGCGAGCAAGAGAACAGGATGAGAAGGAAGGAGGAGAGAGAAGATTATCCTCATACATCTTGGTGTTCTTCCCCTCCTCGTCTAGATCTTCCCTACCATCATGTAGAAGACCATTTCTCCACCGAGCCATGACCATATTCTTTACCATGACCAAGGCAGAATCTTCCCTCTCTCTTATTCTTTTTGTTTCTATCATGAGGAGCGAGTAGTCCACTTCGCTAGGGTGCGAGGACTATCCCTGCTTCCCATGCTTACATGTTCATCTTATAACATTCTATGGCTTGTATACAAATTTCATTTCGTTGTTAATCGTTTAATGCATACTTTGTGGTTTGATCACCAGCCTTGCATGACCTATTATATTCCTTTGTTGTGAGAACTTCAATACTTAGGATTTGAATATTGATTAACATGGTTGATGCCCAGACAAGAAATTTTGAAGGGATATCTCCTGAGTAGTAAGTGTGTGACCCATGGGTAACGATACATCGAGCCCATGTAGATGGTTATGCAAACTCTATTTCCTCACAGATGGTTTGCTAGTCCATTTGGATAGTTGTATCGTGCCTGGATGTGTTTTGGATGTGTTTGCATGTGTAGTGGTGGTGAAACCTGATTCCACCCTAGTGATTCCCATCATTAATCTAAACTCAATTTTTATCCCACTCTTTTACTTTCGTTGCAATTAGTTTAACTAAACTCAAATCAACTCTTGTTCTAAATATTAGTCTTAGTTGAACAAGATTCGACTAGCAAGAATCTTAAAAAAGTTGTCCCTTGGGATTCGATCCTTAACTATACTGCAATAAGATCCGTCTTCTTGTGGGTGGTACTATTGCATAATGTTTTGGTAAAAATGTAGGGATTTCAGCCCTAGGTGGATTTGTTATTGCAGTAAAAGCCACGTCAGTGGCTTGCTTCAATCACAATTCAACCAAAACATGACACTAGCATAAGAGAGGTGGTGCACATGTAAAAAGTAAAGATCTGATACCATTTAGCAACAAACCATGATAATTCACTTGCATTTGTTAAAGGTCATCATTTTCAATCCAACAAGTAGAGATTGGGTCTAAACACGCTTTCAGCCAAAAAGTTCTAAATTTGGGAAAAAATGTCTAAAATGGTGTCAAATCGCCTTCAATCACATCTAGTCCTTCCTTATGGAACATAAAGCAAGAAACAAGCAAATACTAGATAAAAAGATGAAAAAATTAAGAAAATTGCATGATATACAATGCATGGAAAAAAGAGCAATTTTTTTGAAAATTATGCAAAAAAATGCATTAAAGTAAACTACGTGGCATATAGGTATGAAAAGAAAGAAAAATGTCTCAACTAGATAGCAAGAACAAGAAAACAAAAGTAAATGGTAGGATGAAATGCAAAAAGAGTGAAATGAGGGCAAGATGAAATGTAGAAATAGTGAAATGAGGGAAAACTATCCTACCACCCCAAACTTTTCAATCATGTTGTCCTCAACATGACACTAAAGTACAGGAGTGATAGGGTGAACGATCATGACTCATGTAGTGTCTCCGGTGGTGCTCTTACTTATGGTGGGGGATATTGGTAGTAACTACCCTAGTAATCCACCAGTGGAGGTGGGTAGGCATCCTTGTACCCAGACAATGCACCCCACTAATATTCCCCCCACCGGGGGTTCCTCTGGACCTGGGCATACTGAAAACAATACATATAGTTGATCTGATGGTCCATTTATTGGTGATTCAACCATAGTGAATCCTATATGAGATGGAAACCCTCTTGTTCCCTGAAGATTCTATTCTAAATCCTCTAAATTAGATCTAGTTGTGTATGGTATAGTAGGCATATCATATGTGTTTGCTATGGGCTATTGTGGCTCTATCATCTCTACCTCTCATCTCCTCACCCTACCAGTCTCTCAACTCTGTTGCTCTCCTCTTTTCTACTACCCGTAACTCTCATAGACCCACAAGTATATTTGTGGGTTGTTGCTGTCATGTCTCCCTGGGATGCTCCTCTCCCACCTCCTAAAAGTATCTAAGAATCTCAGAGATGGGCCATACTCCTCTAAGAGAGGGGTAGCATGGTTGGGTAGCTCAAGTGACACTCCTATGTATAAGGGGTTGACCAGGTAAATGATCTTCCTACCAACAAGTGAGATCATGGATGAACAAATCAAGTAATGTAGGTTCACTAGCTTTCCTCCCTCAACCTTGGTGTAGCCGGTGACTTCATGACCTAGGGCTTGGGCAATAGAGGTCATAATCCCTCCCATCACAAAAGGATTTTCTCTTGGATGGAGTGGTCTTCATGTAATCAATAAGATGCGCCCCTAGGTTTTCATGTTTCCCTTTTGACATCCATCCTAGAAAAAATAAATCTTTCTTAGTACAACTTTCATGGTTCTCATACTGGGCAAAAAGAGTGTTTGCAAAAACCTTCTACACATATGTCAAGTAGGGGTTATCGATCAAGCTGGTTTTTTTATTTCCCTGCTACAAAGTTCTTGTGCCTGGTGAACCTTTCCCACATAGTTGAGTAACTTACATTCTCCCAATAACCTTCCCTTAATTGAGTTGAGTTGCTGCTTTAGGTGTGGGAGTGAAAATTTGGTTGAGGAAAGAGGCAGTGATGAAGTAGGTCTAATTCCCCAATCTAAAACTGAGTGAATCTCTTGTGACTTTCTCCAATGTGGCAAAAAATTGTTGTGCAAGCTCTACATAAGTTTCCTCAATGATCTTCAGTATCATAAACAAACTCTACTCAGTCATGAATTCTTAAAAGCATTTCTAGATACCATAAGCCTCCATTGTCTCATGGCAGGTGTAATGGGTGGAAATCATCCTACGTATTAGGCACTTTGGATTCTTTGGCTTCTTGACCAAATTGTTTCTCTCACTTAGAGATGTCGCATACTGCTCATTTTACACCTCTTCTTCCTGTGTTGGCTGCATAACCTTGTCTTCATCATCCAGAAGTAGCCACCTTTGTGTTTGCACTTGGGGCTGGGGTTGTAGTGGTATGGAGGTCGAAGATCGGGCCGTGGTTGATGACTGGGCCTCTGAAGTAGAAGTTCGAGCCAACGAATGTGGTGGTACTTGCCTAGAAGAAACAGACTATCAAGATGCTACCCCACCTCCACTAGGTGGCCAAGTGGATTCCTCCACCATGGGGTACATCGACACTTCCACATGAGGTGATTCTCCAAGTGAATCAAAGGCGGGTGGTGGTGGTGGATGAGTGAGAGACGTTGTCGTGGCCTAAGAAGAGCTATTTTTGGACCGAAGTCTATAGGAGATCACATCCTTAGTCTTTGACACAAATTTCTTGGTGATTTTCTTCATTTTGAGTGGATTTGGGTGAAAATTTTGGGGAGAAGCTAGGTTTTTGCATTTCTACGTATGTGGGGTGGAATGGAGAGAATTGATAAGATTTGGTGGAGGAAAATGGGTGGAAATAGTAGATGGAGGTAGGGAAAACATTAGGGAAATGATTGGGGGTGTATTAAAGGTGAAAGGAGGAAGAAATAAGCTTTGAGAGGTGCTAGATGGAGTTGCATGGTTGCATGTTTATGCTGAACGTGACCGCTCTGTCATTGGGGTGAATGAAAGTCGTGAAATAAAAAATTATGGACCGGCTGTGTAAGATCCCTGACCTTGCTTATATAATGGAACATTCTTGATTATCATAATATGATGTTTAAAACCTTAACTAAACCCTACTATGTGTTTTGATATCATATGACAAGCTTACATTTCAAGTTTTATCCAGTTTGGACATTGTTTGTGCAAGCTATGCAATTTTGTGCTCATTTTGGACTTTTCTACAATTTACCAATATATGAGGTTTTTATTGGAATTTGTCACATGGTTTTTGTTCCTCACATGTTTTCTTATCATGTTTGAGTTGTTTATACCTTGGGGTTCCTTGTTGCACCTTGGTTTGGTGGAGATACATCTAGGGGTGTGTTAGGGTTTAGCCCTCATAGATGAGCTACCTTGAGAGGACATCAACCGATGGTTCCCCTAGATGAATGACAAACGATGACCATCCTTTTGTGGGGACAAACAATGGTCATATGTAGATGCTCTAGGAGGAGGGTCCTCTCTCTTAGGGTCCCTTGGACTAATGGTTTGGTTGGAAGGGGTGACCAATTGATGGTTTTCCACCAAGTGACCCAGGGTTTCATCAAATGATGGTCTCCAAGTGACAAAAATTGATGGACACCCTAAGAGTCTCAACATACCATTTCCTAGAATATTCCACAACTAATGGATCTACTTCTTGCATGGATGTGATGTCCCTTTTCCATGGACACTTGGCAAATATGTTAGGACACCTTAACCTTTTGTTCTCTCTCTCCCATAGCTATATAAACCTCCTACCTTCCATGTAAATGAACATTTTGGGCATATTTTTCTTCCTTTCTATATAGATCTTCGTCCTCTTTCCTTTATCTGAGAAGAAGGTGCCCAAAGTAGATGAGTGTGGTCGATCTCCTTGCATGTGCATGTAGGGTTCAAATGTACCCTCTTTTAGAGCTTGTAGAGCTTCTTTTACTTTCTCTTGGCCTAAGTAGGTAAGCTATTGATGCATGGGTTTTTACTCATTCTCACATGCATATTTTCTTTGGTTTTATGTATTGGTTTGTCATTTATATGATTAATTATGCATGAAATACTATCAATAGCATGTCTCATCTAAATGCATCAAAAGTGTGTGACTCTACTATTTGAAATAGTTTAAAAATCATCTCGAGTACTTATGTACATTTTTGTGCTGTTTTAGGTACCACAAAAGTTCCACAGACTTAGTACTACCAACCTCACAAGTCGGTGGTATTGAATTCATGTTAGTACTAAAATCATGTCAGAGAGGCGCAAGAAGTGATTCGCAGAACTCGGTACTACCAAGTACACCAGACTCGATACTACTGAGATGGCATTAGAGAGATATTGTTGGATCAGAATAAAGACTCGGTACTATCGATGCAGTTCAGTAGTATCGATATTATGGGAGTATGTGTCCAACCTAGAAGTTCGGTACCACTAACTTCATAGTCGATACTACTGAGTATGCCCGATCAGACAATCCAAAGGTAGTGCTCTAATCCAATGGTTGGCATTATTTTGCACCCTAAGTGGCTCTTATGACTAAAGGGGAGTGCGGCTAGACCTAAGCAGTGATCTGTTTTCTGTTGCATGACACTAGAGAGGGGATAGGAGGACACAACACTGAAGGCTACATCCGTGATGATCTAAGCACCTCTGGTGGGTGATTCTACAGCCGAAAGATAGCAAATTGCAAGTACTTTGAAGGTGATCATCCAGATAGGCTATTCTCTAGGGGTTACTTTAGATTTCTAATGTTTCTCACATTTTTTTCCTTCCTTGCTATGTATTCGTCTATGGAAATCATGCGGGGCTAATCCTATTAATTCCTTAGGATCCCAGAGTAGCCCGAATATGCATTGTACATGACTTTTATGTATTAATATCACTTTTCCTCCTGATTTCTGGATATAAACCTATGAGATTGTTATGTTCTATTCATGCTTGATCACCATAAATAAATTATTAGATCATTAATCGTTTCAAGAGAAGAGTTAAGGGTAAGAAGAGCATAGGTTTACCTGTTTACTGAACCCTTTGGGAAAGATGGAGCGTAATCAAGAGGAGAAACCCAGAGTTTATCATAAAGCACCTAACTAATTAACCAATTGTTATGGAAATGGAATTGGCATTAGAATAGGTAATGAATTACACTGTGGAAGTGGGTAGTTCTTGCTACATGCTCTTTATCCAAAAATAGGGTTGATAGATGTTAATGTGTAGAGGTTAGTTTTGTGTTATTCATGGTAAAACCACCATTCTAAGGAATTCATCTACTCTGAGTTATTTATTCTTTAATTTTGTGTGGTTTTTGTGTTTGCTTTTATTCAATTAAACCATTTTTACCAGCCTAGCTGCTTAAATCATAGTTAGTAGTAGTCTTTGGATTCCATTTCCCGGTGTTTGACTCAGGCATCACAAGTCCTATATTACTTGATATGTTCACTTGCATTCAAAGCACGATAAACACGACTTTAGAACACATGTGAAGTCTTCAAAAGTGAGTGATCCAGCCAATGCAACAATTTTGAGGAGTGACAAAGAAATTTCAGCCACAAAAGATTTGCATGTGGAGGCACATAAAGGTTCTACTACCACCATATCTACTCCCCCAGTTCTAGAGGAGGTGCCCATACAACAAGAGCAGGTGAAGGTTGTACCCTATAATGGAACAATTATAGGCAAGAAGGAGGCGCCGACTGGGGAGATGGTCCATCCACATATCAATCCAACCTTTCAGATATGTTGAAGTCTATTCCAGAGGGTGATATAAATTCAAGCTTAGGGGAGGAGATCCCCAAGGTGTTATACATTCCTCCACATAGGCGAACAAAGCAGCCAAAGGTTTCAGGCTTGAATAGTCTAAAGTTAGGAATGAAGGAAACATTTCAGAAGTTATGTGGCTACCTATCTTTAGGAGTTTATGATTACAAGGTGGAGTTCAGATTGTCAAGATATTCACCACCTTTCCATGATAAGAAAGGCTATAGTAAGAATCATGTTGAATCTAAGACATAAAACAAGGACACTTTGTGGGAGGCAACCCACCAATTAGGATTCTTAGACCATATTTACTTTTGATAATGTTATATTATTTTGTTAGGATTAGATCATCTTATTTTGTAGTTTTGTGATAAGTAGTTCGGATGCTAGTAAAAAAGGTACCTAATAAGTGTATTCAATGTGTAGGATCTCACTTAGTTGGTGTCACTGAGCTCGAGTGGTTATTGGAGGGCATGTCTTCACGTGGATCCCACCCACCCATCTTTTGCTCCGAATCGCCCCTCACATATTGGTACAGTCATTCCATTTGTCTTCCTTTGCTTTTGACATTGGCACAATGTCATATTCAAGCTTCGGGGGAGCAATGGAACGATGCTTCTATCTTTACCTCTTGCATATTTTCTTTTTATCATACATCTACATGTTTTTGTTTTAGAAGAATTAGATTTTTCATTTTGTTTTTAGGGTCCATTCTTATCTAGTGTAATTATTGACGTGATTTAATATTTTTATTTAGGGTTAGTTGATTGTTGATAATGTGGTATCAATTCTGAAAATTTATGAAATGTGAATGTGTTCTCATGCTTTGTTCTTTAAGCTAAATTTGTTGTGTTTAAGATTACATAATTGGAGGAATTGTATGGGTTAGTCAGCTTTTGGACATATGATATGAATGGAAATATTAATTATCCATGTAATGTGGATGGTAATGAGGTTTGAGCCTAAATTGATCAAATAATTAATGGGATCTTAAATTGAAATTTAAGAAAGAAATCCTAAGGTTACCCTATACATAGGTATTTAGAGAGGGACATATCATAGTTCAAGAAAGGCATTATCTCTTAATGATGTGATTCCATCCATTTTCCACTCATTTTAACCCACCACCTTAAGATGATCATGTAACCCAAATTATTTCTTTTTGATTGCATTGCATGTCATAATAACTGACATGATAGTTAGTTTCTATTTAGATGCATTAGTTACAAAATGAAGAAAAAAAATATTATGCACAAACAATATTTGTGCATATCATTCTACTTGCATAACAATTACATGTAGATTTAATGCATTTGTCATTATTCATTTTTACATCATGTGGTTATATTGTTTTCTTCTGAAATAAGAGTACAGGGATACACATCCATACTCATAGAAAAAAGATGAAAAAAAAAATATGAAATATGTTAAGTAAAGCTCAAACATAACTTTATATCATGCTAAAATAGCGGGCCGATAAAAAAGGAAAAAAATCAATGTTATGAAATAAAGAGGGAGAAAGGATGTCCAAAACTCTTCACAAAGAAATGGGAACATTCACATGATGTATTCTTTTCTTTACTTCATTCTCATCCATTTGATGAAGTTTTCAATACATGCATCATTTCACCCATATTATTAGGCATTAGGATTCATGCATTTCTCATTATCTTCACTATATAGGTTCATCATGTTTTATTTTTGCATAAATAATTTGAATGATATGTGTGATTCTTCACAAGTCACCTATTTCATTCCATCCATTTCTCTTATTGGTAGGTCACACATATGATTGATCTCCTCATCCATTCTTATAGGGAAAACTACTTCCAATTAGTTGGTAATAGGGAATCACATGATGCACTAAGCAAATGCCTGATTGACTATGATATCAACTTCTCTACTGATAGTGTTTCACTGATCTAAGGGTGGACATCTTTTATGTATATTTTTGGTCACTTGAGAGTAGTTGATTGTTCAGTGGTCAGTAAAGGCCAGTTTGGGACCGTCAGGTGGGGGTAGTTGAGAATGGAAATTCATATTTTGTGTCCTTTTTATGACTTGTCTCAAACAAATCCAAGAGTGGTGTTGCTTGAGGATGAGCAATATTTAAGATTAGGGATGTGTTGTGTTCACAAATTGTCACTATTTGGATATCTAATTTGGTTGTTTTCTTTGTCATTTGTGCTTAATCAAATATATTTTTACACATATTTCACCAATTTAGTATAAAGTCAGTGTGCATCAATTCTTATATTTTTTCATGTATTCTATATATTTTAATTATTAAAATAATTATTTGATTTAATTCATTACTTATTTAATTATAGATCATTATTATCTACTGGAGCAAAGTCAATACTACCGACATGCAACTCGGTAGTATCGACATGGAATCGAAGTACAAATAATATTATTATTCCAGATTGAAAAGGAAAAGGATTTCTACTGCAACTAACTCAGGAGTACCACATTTCAAGTCACTAGTACCGACACAGGCGTTGACGACCTTAATCACATGTGTTAAATCCAACACATATTATTATGAAAAATAATATTTACATTTTATCTCAACCTAAACATATACAACGGCTACAAAAGACACCATTAGAAGAAAATTTTCATTCTCTATCATAGGGAGATGACATGAGAGGAGAAAGGGGAGAGAAAAGTGGAGGAACCCTACTCGACAAACTTCAAAGGTGTGACGACCCCAATTTCCATATACTTTCCTTAGTGACATTCCCAGATATTCATGCACATATATCTAAAGATGTTAGAAGGGAAAATATAAGAGATTATGGCAGTCAACTAAATCATAAAAAGGAGTCAGATCATGTTCACAAACATCATTGACCAGCCACACAAACAACATTCATTGAAGATAATAAAAGTCATACATATTATTCATGGAAATGAAAGGAGTAGTTCTATAGAATAACATTACATAGGATATATATAATCCTATACATCACCTAGAAGAATAAGAAAACTATCTACTAAAAAGGAGATAATGAAAAGTAATCTATCTAACTATCCTCCATGCCCAGTTATTCAGTAGCTTCTGGTACTTTGAGATGAATTATTTATTCCTGGTACCTAGAAAATACGAGAAACAAAAACATCAACATAAAGTTGGTACATGGTTGCAAAATATACTATACTATACTGGCATATTAAAATAGTTGATAAAGAAGAAAGAAAAATAAAACATTATTTTAGGTAGAAAATCAGGTAAACCCAAGTTATTAATCATATTACAATGGACATGTATTACTATGGTGGCCTTAGAACAAACATATATTATTGGGCTCTATCCCTATGTACCTTGTACCATTAGGGATCTCCCCATATACCTTGTACCATTAGGGAGATGCTAGTCATCATTAATACTTTTCCTCTCTAATAGGGAGATTAATGAACCACTAGTAACTACATTCCATTTTATTTCCTTTGTTTTTTTAATGTTCAAGGCAAAAAAGGGAGAATATTTTGTAGATATACATCCAATCAAATAATACAACTACATGCAAGAAGTAACTCATAAATAAATCATCTAGTAAAACTAGTCTTATACTTAAATCCACGTACCTCAGATCTCAGATCTGAATTTGCACAAGTCTAGATTAAGAAAGTATATCACCCTAAAAGAGAAACAAGGACCTAATGTCATTATGGGTTCTCATCATCCCCTACTAGGGTTTGATCTTTATTTGGGGTGACTTTCACCTTTCTATGATCATATCAGGGATTATCCATTAATCTTTATCTCATTTTTGGAGTCACAGGATCAGATCTCAAAATTAGGGTTTCATCTATTTTGTATTACCCATTAATATTTAAGAAGGAGAGATTCAATATAAGACTTTCTATGGGGGTTAGGTTGAAAATGGTTTCCCTTTAAGATTCATATGATCCAAAGGGAACCAAATTGGATCTAGGGTTTTTGGGATCTTTAATGAACACAAGGTTTCATTACATAGTTAGGACTCAACATGTGAATACATGAAGTATCCTCATGTAGAGAGAGAAACTAGATTTTAGGGTTTTCTATAGCTATTAAATTAAATAATCCTACTTTATTAGAGTTTTGAGCCTTGTGAGGATTAGGGATCAATTATGGTTTTAGATGTCCACATGTCAGATCTCAACCATGGATCACTATTATTACACAATATGATAATAAAAAATGATCATTAGGGCTTTCGGCTAATACTTTTGAAAAAGGACTCGGATCTAGGTCATGATAGTATTTTATTTGGATATCTTGAATTTTTCTAATGAAAATGGCATATAGGTTCATTACTATCTGATCATCCTACCATTTTCTATGATTTTTCTAAGATAATCCTTTTTCGATTGATTAAATAAAAAAGGGATATTACCTTGATCAACGGTTGGATCCAGCTGGATCAACATCCATGATTGATCATAGCTTTGTAAGGGTTGAGTGCAGCCCAGCTGACCTTTGTTGACTCGTGCCTGAGTTTGCTGAGATGGCGATTATGGATAGGTCCACTTGGTGCCACGGGTCCTAGCCTAGTCAACTCCTCCTTGCTCGAGCAGACTCCAGGTCGTGGTGGAAGGGCTCACATGCATTGGGGAGGAAGGGAGCAGTAGGCTCCAAATGCGGGTGGAGATGTGCCGCCTGAGGTCTTTGCAACCTCGTGATTTCGATGGGGGTGGAGATTTGGAGGAAGGAGGTGAGAGGGAGAAATGCCCAAAAGGGGTAGTGCGGCAGCGCCGCGGTGACCCAGAGATATGATTGGAGGTTTAGAATGATGATTAGGATCGAGAGGCAGAGGGTTAAGGCAAAGGAGGATGGCGACGACTTCTAGAGGGGACCCTTGGGGTAGGTTTAGGGTTTGATGGGTTTTTGGGCTTCTCGGTCGGCTCCAAAGTGAAAAGGTCAGGTGCTCGAGGGGTTGAGATGGCACAATGAAACATGAAACTCAGTCATTGATGTGGTGGTTATCCACAAAATCACAGGATGAAGTCTGCTTGTTGGGAAAAAAATTGAGATAAGGGGTGAGGTAGAGAATCAGGGGTTGTTGGGTCCTCTCTCTCCTCCCTGCCCTTTGCGAGAGGTTGAAGACGAGTCTTGACCCTTGGATCTCTACGTGATCCAAAGGGGTTAGGATCTTAGGGTTAGGATTATGCGGACCCAACTAGAAGTCACATGACACATAAATGTGTCATGGCCTGGACTTTTCGTCTGAAACTTAGGTCATAGGGTCAAAAATAAATGAAATATGTACATAAATTTCAATTTCTGATATCTCCTAATTGGTTAATCTAATTGCAATGAAATTTTAATTGTAGCTTTATAATGTCATGATGTTGCTTTGGTATAAAATTGGGAATAAAATTCATATAATGATCATGGTTATTGACTAAAAACATTAATACATATAACTCGCCTTCATATGACACTAGCGTTTGCATTATTTTGAAATTTGTGACTCTTTCTATTCAATTTAATGAGGGAGGTATTTGAGGTCATTTTTGTCAATAATTTGAGAAATAAAGCTATAAGATGGAGGAAATAATATGAAAAAATCACTCTGTCACATAAGGCATTTTAGCTGCAGAAACGATAGTGGAATGACTTCATCTTCTCCAGATCTCCTCCTTAACTCTTTCTCCTATTTCCGGTATCTCGAAATATATGTTTTGCATATTTTGGATCTATTGTGATACCATGTATTGTATTATCGGCTAGTTTTTCATCTTTAGGACATGTGAGTTGTCCAATGTAATTTATTGTATTGCATTGCATCTTTTTATGGACGAAAATTATTATTGAAAGTTTTTATATAAACTTGGTTTATTTGGTGTGTGCATGATTGATCACCGTGTTAATAATATTAGGTAGTCAATTGCTGCAAAAGTGGAATTAATCTATTGGATCAATTTATATAATCATTATTGATATCATGCTTCGAGAGAGGACTTAAGACAGTGAGGGAGATAATCAAGAGATCATTCTTTATCATCATCTCTACTATTTAAATGTTGCGAGAGAAAGTTTTTGACTAGAAAGGATAGTGTGTTAGGATGCGTGAGCAGGTGACACAATATATCGATTCCCAAACTTAATTGATATAATTAATTCATAAATTGGATGCATATCAGATATAATAGTTACATTATGATGAAACCAAGGATCCTAAAGATTCTCATCCATTTGATTCACAACAATCATTTAATTGCTTTCTTAGTTCAAATTTAGTTAATCTTAATTTTAAAAACAAATTCACTCTTGTCTTCGACTTAATTGATCAATCTTAATTAGTAGTAGTCTTTAACCTCACAACTCCTTGTGTTCAATAACTATGGACTCATAATCCATATTACTTTGACACATACACTTGTGTATTACATGCACGTCATACATGTGTCATCTATCTCCTCTTTCCTTCATTTTCTTTGCTACCATACCTCCTTCCTCCTTCTTCTTGGTCATTGCCATGGTGTTCCATGGTAGAGCTTGTCCTAGAGCTTAAAGAACCCTTCTTTCTTGCTTCCTTGACCTAGGGTTTTCTCTATTTCTTGGAGAAGGATCTTGCTTGGCCGTGTGGAGTGATAAGCTAGGGTTTCCTTCCTCTTCTCTTGAGATATCTTGCTATTTGGAGCTTTTTCTTCTTCCTAGAGGCGAGCTATATAACTTTCTCCACGTTTATTTCTTACTTGTAGCTTGCATGTGGTAGATCTTGCTCTAAAACTAAGTTATAAGTAGAAAGATCACATCCTTGCCTAGGGTTTGAGCTTAGGTGCTAGTTTCTTGGTGGTTTATTTTTTTTTATTTCTTTTAAACCTTATGCACAACCTCCCTATGGTAGATGACACTTTGGTTCTGCTTTCTTGGCAAACGATGGTTCTTTGTTTCTCTCAACGATGGGTCTACTTAAGGTTTTTAAGGTTGTTTTCTACCTTGTGGTAAACTGTTTCCTTGCTAGAATCATTGGACCTTTTTTGGGTGTTGTCTTGCTTGTGTTTCTCATGAAAACTAATGGCCCTAACTTAGGTTCTATTTTGTCTTCTTTGGTGCTCAAGAATCGTTGGTCTTGGTGCCCTAGTGTGGCTGCAATCGATGGTTTTATTCCCCTTCACCAAATGATGGATTTCCCTTGTGTATTGCTTTGTTTTCGGCACCTATTCATGACAACTGATGGGAGTACTGAGTCTGACAACTGATAGCACTCCTGGTCCATCAACCAATGATTGTTCTTACTCCCAAACTCAGTGGTCCAATGACTATTGTCATGAACCAATGGCTCTACTGATTCAACACTTGATGGTGTCAATCTATGGAGGTTCTGACTCCATGATCCGATGGTGGTACTGGACACCACAATCGATGGTGATCCATGGTGCCACAACTGATAGTGGGTTGTAATACTACAACCGGTGGTCTTTCTTGAGTCAACAACTGATGGTATTCCATGTTGTCAAACGATGGCTTGATTAGGTTTATTTGCTTCTCATATAGGTCATGAATTGATGGTTTTCTATGTAGTTTGTTCAAGGTGTTTGCTTGTGTTACAACCATTGGTTTACCTTCTAACATCTAATGGTTCTGGAGTGATGCTTGTGGTATATTTATTTTGGTTTGAATGATGAATAATCATATGGTGATTTGCCCTTAATCATGTAGTCTTACCTTTTGCCTCATATGATTGTAAACCTTATGATCACCATAATGAGTTGATGTGTAATGATATTTTATTTTACCTTGATACACCAAACCCTATTACAACTAAATTGGTGATTATTAATCATACTTGATCGACCTTATTAACCTAACCCTAATATAATCAAATAATAGTGATTGCTTATGCGTATCTCTCTTGTAGCACTTATGTGGTGCTGAAATATATTCTCAATGATGTTGTAACTAGTGTATTGTGAGGTGAACTTTTCATTATGATATTACGCTAAACATATGTATCCCGTGTATGGTGATGGTGATTTGAGCCTTTGGTAAGCCATGGAAAGATAGCAAAATTCTCTACATAAACAATGTGAATGATCTTTTGACCGAAGGTCTAGATGGTACTGTAATTAAGGATATATTATGTGTGATATGACAAGGATTGGTATACCATGGTGATGTGATGATAGTAATGGTTCCATATGTGGTAGAGAAATAGTACCATGTGATGATGTGACAAGATTTATACCTTATATATTTTATATCTTTTTAAGTTGCAACCTATCCTTATCTTTGTAGAATCTTTTTAGGGTTTATACGTAGCTTGATTGATGCAATTTTAAATCACCTAAATGTACTTAACTGATCAAGTGGAACGCTAATCATGTAGTTTCCTTATGTCATATATCCATTCCAATGTGAGGACTTGTTGGATGGTAAAATGAGTATTCCTAAGGGAATCTCAGAGAGCATACTATTGAGTATGTGAGGTGCAAGTGATTCGAGGTGTTTGAAGGTTGACTACAACCATGACCTGGTGTGAGAATGGATACATTCATTTCTTAGTGTTTACATATGATATTTTGTGGACATCGATGCATGTACCTGGATGAAAGGGCTTTGTACCCTAGTGTCTAGCATTGTGACCTATATACCAAGGTGGGCTAGGTGTTTTACAGTTTGATTTTATGTGTCACTATGGTGGACTCATACTAACTAAGCATGTGGGAGATCTTAGGGTCCGACTTCTCCACAGATCTTGTATGGCCCTATTTTCGACTTAGTAGTGGACATTTGGAATTGAGTGGTATACCTCAATCCCTCAGGGCATAATAAAATATGTAATACAACCATGTAGTATATTTACTAGGGTTAAACATGGTTCCCCACATTGTATGTTCACCCTTGCCTTGTTCCTTATGTTGCTAGTTGCTTATAATGAAGTAGTGTTTCTTAAACAACTCATTTATTATGTAATGTGGTAATAGAAATTAACTATTATACTTGTGGTTCATATTCTTTCTAATTAAATGTGATACTCTACTTAACATGTGTAATCAGTTTAAATAATTCATTTAGTTGAATCTTCTCATCCTATTTAATAGTAATATATCTCTAGTAAGGATAACTATTTTTTAGAGTTATATATCTCATTGGGACACGAGTCTCACCTCGTGGGTCACCACATCTTTTTAGGTGGTCGTCAGCGACGTGGGTAGGTGTGAGGTGCTAAAGAGGAGCAGCTTGGAGTACAATAGTTGTTGAAGGTTGGCTAATAGTTCTAGTAGTTGTAGAGTCCTAGAGTCGTCCTTGTACTCTCATGTCCAGGAAGGAGATGTATTTTGTAGATGATATACGTAATGACTTGAGTTTTTTTGGCATATTTAGATGTTTTATATGGCATGAAAATATGGATTAGATATTTAGTATACATGTTGTGGTTAAGGGAAGGGTACAGATGTGTAAATACCTGATATGGTATATGTTGCAATGCTAAGTTTATGGATCTTTATGTAAATGTTTTCGCTCCTGCGAGTAATGCTTAAATTGGTTTTAATTTATCCTTTTTTCTCATAATCTGGTCTTTAATTATTGGTCACTTGTTTTCTTTGAGATATCTTGTTGTGTGGCTTCGGGGCATCATAGGTTGTTTAAGTGTTGGATTTGCAGGCAACGCAACCGTGCTGCATCACACAAATATGATGGATGCCCTACAACACATCTGTTTTGAGTAAAATGGCTCATTTTTCTTTGGTTGCCCGACGGTTGTGCTGCTTAGCACAACTGTTCTGAGTCTAATTTTGTTTTCTTGAATTTTATCGATTCTCATGTTCATTTGAGTGTACCACCACAACCATTCCCTGGTACCACAACCATGGTGTGTTGATGTGCATTGTTGTGCATGCAGCAATCACTAGGACAATTTCTAGAGTTTAACCTTCTAAATAGGTTGTCAACTTGATGCAAGCACCAAGTCAACAAAGTATAGAGTGGTATTGATCCCTAGAGAATGAAAAAGTGAATGGTTGAGTTTCAAATCTGATTGCAAGAACATGAAAGAAATGTCCAGATTGAGTAGATTTTACTAAAACTAAGAACAGAAATAAAAATGCTGAAATAAAGATTAACTACTGGAGAAATAAAGATCTATGGGTCCAGAGGATCACCCCCAATAATCACATTCCTATTCAACTAATAAAATTATAAATTCCAAGGATCAAATTTGGACCTTGTGGTTGCATGTCCTTACAAACAAACTCACAAGGGTCAGACTTCTCATAAACTTATTGATCTTGGTGTTTACAAAACATTTCCTAACCGTCCAACATGCCACTATCCACGGTCATGTCAAGAAACATGTGAATTGAAACTGACATTCAAACCCAAGGCTCAGGTGGTCGTGTCACCAAGGATTATAACATGAATAAGATTGGAGCGATGAAAAGATGATAATTGAAATTAAGAGACTATTGTTTCATTCTTACAGGGATACATGGTCATATCACTCCATAATAATATATCAGATCATCCAATAACCACACATAAATAGAGAGAGAACATTTTTTCCAATGGAGCAAGACAATTGATTATATTGAATAGAATCGAGCTAAGAGGCTACTCCCCATGCCCTAGAAGAATCTACTCAATCATAATAAAACTACTAGGAATGCAAACTAAAATGAAATCTATAATGATACAAGATGTGCTACAAACTAAAAATTGGATTTACAAACTAAGAGTTGATGCCCCTTTCATGTGGAGCCCCCCTCCCCTATATGGAAGGAGGGGAAGAAAACCTAGAAGGGGGAGATAAAAAGAGGGATGACAGTTGCTGAAATGTCCTAACTTCATACCTCCATACGACCAGTTGATAGTCCTAGTTGATCGGTTGGGATCTAAAGTGGCGTAGGAGTTTGGGTAGTAAGTCAAAACCCTAAACTGTGGTGGTGGCACCTTTTGAATCAAATCTTGGCCTCGAAGCGATCTTTGAACCAGTTGTATAGAGTACATGAAAGTTAGTTGGTATTTGAGTTTGCACATGGTGCCTTTGACCAAGTCTGGAGCAAATTGAAATAGCCATTTGAAAGTGCAAAACTCCCAGTTGGGATGTGAGGTGAGCAGCTCATGGTTTGAGTCTGACTTGGTCTTGAAGCAATATAGGTCAGTCGTTTGGTTATCATGAGATTCTCAGGTGGTGATCCAAGTTGAGGGGTTGGATAGTAAGCAACACTCATCTTTGCTGCTGCATAGTCAAGGTGAAAGGTGGAGCCAAGGGCCAAAACAGTCGTTTAGCTCTAAGATGTGGATTTCTTTGAAGATTAACTGACAAGTTGAGTCCATGAACTGATCAGTTCAAGTGTTTAGGTTCTCAGGATATTTTCATGAGGGTGAAATATGAAAAATATGAAAGGAATAAGAATTTGCATTATTGAATCAAAAAGGCATAATTTGCAATTATTTATAGAAACTATAAAAAAGGGGGATGCATTCTAATAAAAAGACTACGAAAGATATATCTAAAATGAGATGAATATATGTTCATTAAAATACCCCAGACTTGAATCTTTGCTTCTCCTCAAGCAAATAAAATCACAAATAATTCCAATTTGTACTAGCAACATGTCTATCCTCACATTATAGCATCACTTTGTTCCTTACCTCCTTATTTAGCCAAGAAACCCAATCTCCTAGAACCGCGTAACACAAAATTTTATATTCCCTATTAAAACATATTGCATATCTTACTTCTAAATCAAGATTTTGTAGGAAACATACTTCTTTGCACTTGTTTTTTGACACTCCCATTTTTCTTTCTTTTTGCAAGTTTTTGCACATGAATAGGACAAAGGAGGTGCTGAAGAAGATGAACCCTCATCTATTCAACTGGGGATTTATTTCTTTATGAACTACAGTTACATTGACCACATTTTTTTGGGTGTGCTCGTTGGCATCTTTTGATGGTACACCCATATTAGATATGAGGGGTATGGAAGAATTGAGATGGGGAGCATGCTATCCCATACATGGAGTTTGTCCTGAGGTGGATTTGTTTACTTTTTATTTAAGAGAGAAGGAGGGTAGAGGTTGTTCCTGTGCTTATAAACTTTCACTTTTTTTCCAAGGACAGTCATTGCATCGAATTGATTCTTCCTGTCATCACATTATACAAGATTTATGACAAGTTAATCTACATTCTAAAATAGAGAAAACTCATGTTTGGTTCTTATCGATTCCATATGACATACCAACATTTCCAAGGAGTGGTGCTAGTTTTGGGGTCCCAAGTGACATGGTGTTTTTGAATCATGACAATTTGTAAAAAATTTGCAAGGAAAATGTACTAAATTCAAGTAATGGATATAATGGTATCAAATGTTTTATTCATATGGCCAACTAGATAAAGTTCAAAAAGATTTTTTTTGAAAAATTATTTGAAATTTTTAAAAACTAAGCTATATAACAAAATGGAAATTGTAAAAGGTGTAAGATAGAGTGGGTGGAAGAAGTACATACCACCCACCTCCACTCCGGAGTTAAAAAATTTCTCATCCTGAGCAAAACATAAATCTAGGATGGAGGGAAGAAAAGGGAGAGGATCACCGAGGGACTGGTAGCCCAAAGAGTGTCCAACTGAATGGATTATGTATGAGGGTTGGGACCTTGATTGTTGGAGCTTCATAGTGTACCCAACGATGGGGTAGTTGTGGAAGCTCAATGGGCATTCATATTTCCTTACGCCTCACAGTCCCTCCAATAGGATCTATAGATCTTCCTTCAGCAGTGAAGGAAGGGTTAGAGATGGATGTGGATTGGGGGAGATTTGCGGGTACCCAACATGTAACATCTATAGTTCCAGTTGTACAAAATTGAGGGGAGGATCTGGATCTAGTTTCCCTCCATCTTATTGACCTACATATCAGATAATCGACGCTGATATTAAAGGAACTAAATGATTTAAATCAACATTAGAAGTATTTTTGCTCTCCTCAAAAACCATGCAATCAACATTGGGATAAGTAGGTTTCATTGTTGATATATCATGTATCTCAAATTCTATTATGCAAGGGGTCCCCAAGGATTCAAGAAGGATAAAGACGGGGATATCTTTCTTGCAAACTGGAAAGGGAGCATGTGGACTTCTTTTAAGGGTGGATTCTCCCCTATTAAATCAACCACATGTAAAATAGGGATTGTCAGTATTGGAAGATCTTGTTTGTCATCCAGGTAAACATTCACATGGGGTTATATGTCTTCCTAGAGGATCATGCAACAAGATGCATCCAAATCCTTTGTCTCATATATGGAGGCCAGTGGATTTGGTGTATATGACTCATGTATGGTGTAGTTGTCATCATAATCATATAAATGATTAATCCAGGCTGCTCCATCTCTATTGGGCGGTTCTCCATCTCCTCTTCATAAAAGATTCCATCAATATGGATGTCTATGGAGTCATCGGGGTCCTCAATCACTTTAACATGTAAACTGGGATTCTTCATAAAACAAAAGCCTAACTTCATGGATTCATTAGGGATTTTCTCATAGTTTGATAGAGGAAGCATGTGGACTTCTTCTAGAGGTAAAATTTCCTCATCAGATTCAACTTGTTGTATAATAGGAGGTGGTTGAGGAGGACTTTTGGGTTCATGTTATGGGTGATCTTCTTCAAAAGGGGTGATTGGGTAGGCTTCAGGTAATGCAGACATAGAGGTATGCCTTTCTTGTAGTGATTTTTCATACTGAAGTATTAAAGCCTCTAACAGAGAGGTCAGGTATTTTCATATGAAAGTTGCATATCATTTATTTGAGCTAACTTTGTGAAATCCAACATTAATGATGTAAACATGGGATAATCATTGCCATCATCATGAAAAACTATCTTGGTTTTCTCTATATCCTCTAGGGATCTTTGTGATTGGGCATCTAGTAAGTAGCTAACATGGCTTGTCGATTTTCTAAAGATTTTTGACGCTATTCTAAAATCTCTCTTTGCTCTATTTCTAGTCTCTCATGGACTATGATCCGACTGTTGAGGTGTATATTGGTTTTTGCAATAAGATTCATAGCTGCCAAAAAATTTATGGGTACTCTCAACATACAATAAGGATCTTTGTCTTGGTACCCCTCATATTGATTGAAGCAATGCTCTTCATAATAGTCTTCAAGAGATGGTACATTGAAATTTCCATTACATCCACCTTGGTGGGAGGACTCAACATCACAAGGTGTCACCATAACATGAGGGGACACATTTTGACAATCTAGATACTTTGATTGGGCTTCTAGAAAAGAAGCTACGAAGGCCTGGTTGGTATCTATTTTTTCCTATCCTTCTGCTACTATATTCTCTAGGGCCTAAGTCTCTCTTCTTGTTGAGGATTATATTTTGTTTCACAAATAGGTTCATATATCACAAAGTTTCGGTTGTCATACACCCATTAGAATATGGATAAAGGTAGTGTGGTTCTTGATAATGGCCCTCTAAAATTTGCGGGTTAGAATTAACATCATATCCATCATGATAGGAAGGCTTGGGATCATAAAACGTACTACCATAATTTGGGGACACATTAGGCCAATGTTGTGATGCATGGTTGTAATAACCATCCAAATGATATGGTGAATAATAATGTATCGACCATTCTATTTTTGAATGTTTTTTGAGTGAAAAAATACTAGATGAAACTAAAAATTATGGAAATAACTAAAATAAGATAAGGGGTTAGTCAAAAATTACAAAGATAAGATTAAGAAATTTTGAACAAGACAAAAATTACAAAAATAAATAGAAAAAATTACTATCAGAGTGGAAACTCGACATAAGTAGGAGGTACACTATCGAAATGGGACTCGATAGGAAAAATAAATTATAAAAATCTATGCAAGATTTTATGGGATAAATTTATAGAACAATTCTAAAAGTTATACAGGTTAGGAAATATGAACAAGATTATACAAGATATACAAGCAATCTTCAAAAAACAACGTGTGCCATCTCCAACAATTGTGCCTAATGGATGTGTGCCATTGTACACACAACAATCACTAGGACAAGTCCTAGAGTTTAACCTTCTAAATAGGTTGTCAACTAGATGGAAGCACCAAATCAACTAAGTAAAGAGATGTATTAGTCCCAAGAGGATGGTTGAGTTTCAAATCCTGTTGTAAAAATGGGAAATTAAAGTCTAGATTGAGAAGGTTTGATTAAAACTAAGAATAGAGATAAAGGTGTTGAAATAAAGATTAACTATTCAATAAATGAATATCGAGGGTCTGGAGGATCACTACCAAAAACCATGTTCCTATTCAACTAATCAACTTCTAAACTCCAAGGATAAAATAAGACATTGTGGTTGCATGTCCTTATGGACAAACTCACAAGGGTCAACTTCCCATAAACCCATTAATCTTGATGCTTATGGATCATTACCGAACTGTCCAACATATCACTATTCACAATCATATCAAGAAACATGTGAATTCAAACTGATGTTCAAACCCAAGGCTCAGGTAGTTGCTTCACCAAAGATTATAATAGGAATAATATTAGAGAGATGAAAAGATGATAATCACAATTAAGGGACTATTGTTTCATTCTTACAGAGATTCACCGTCATATCCCTCCATAATAATATATCATGTCATCCAATGACCATGCATAAATAGAGAGAAAACATTTTTTCCAGTGGATCAAGATAACTGATTATATTGAATAGAACTAGGCTAAAGAGCTACTCCCCATACTCCAGAAGAATCTACTCAGACATAATGAAACTACCAGGAATGCAAATTAAAATGAGATCTGTAATGATACAAGATGTGAACTACATACTAAAAACTAGATTACAAACTAAAACTTGATGCCCCTTTTCATGTGGAGTCCTACTTCCTTTTATAGGGAATGAGGGGGAGAAAATTGTATAAGGGATAGAAAAAAAGAGGGATGATGACTGCTGAAATGTTCTAACTTCATGCCTCCAGACGATCAGTTCATAGCCCCAACTGATCAGTTGGGATCTAGAGTGGTGTTGGGAGTTTGGGTAGCACATCAAAACCCTGAATTAGGGTGGAAGTGCCTTTTGAATTGAATCTTGGACTTGAAGCAATCTTTGAACCAGCCATCTATAGTACAGGACAGTCGGTTGGGATTCGAGTGCGTGCAAACTAAGATGAAACCCAAATATGAAGTGGTGGTACGTTTAACCATGTCTTTGAGAAAACTGAAATGACCATTTATAAGCATGAAACTCCCAATTGGATGTGAGACAAGAGGCTCATGGTTTGATCTTGACTTGGTCCTGAAGCAATTTAGGACAATCATTTGGTGATCGTGAGATGCTCAGGTGGCGAGCCAAGATGAACGGTGGGATGGTAAGGAACGCTCATCGTTGTTGTGAATAATCAAGGTGAAAGATGGAGTCGAGGGACAAAATAGTCATCTGGCTCTTTGAAGGTTGCATCCACGAACTGATCAATTCGAATGATCAGGTGGTCATGATCTTTTCATGAAGGTGAAATATGCAAAATATGAAGGAAATGAATAAGAATTTGCATTATCGAATCGAAACGACATAATTTGCAATTATTTCTATGAAACTAACAAAAAGGGGGATAAATTCTAATAAAAGGACTATGAGATATATATCTAAAATAAAATGAATATACATTCATGATGTGTACTGTGGCAGGTCATTTCAACTTGAACTTCATCAAAACACCAAATCTTTGATCCAAAGCGGTTTTCATGAATCATCTTCCACATTTCATCTAATTTCCTTTATTTCACCACTATTTTTACCTGCACATCTTACAACTAAACCAAAACTATTAAAAACAAGTGTGTTTGTTTTATGGGAAAGGTGTAAGAATAACCAAAAAGTATCAAAAATGGAAGGTTGGGTGAAAATTTCCCCAAACCTAGGTGGGTTGCCTCCCACTAGTGCTATGTTTCATGCCTTTAGCCGGGCTTCTTATAGATTCCTCAATCACTCAACCGATTGGCATCATCATGTGTCCACTCTTGCAATACATACAACCCCCATTTGCATTCAACATATGTTCCTTAAGTATCATGAGGTCTTCCATCAGGATCTCCTTCTTTCAAATGACCAATCAGACTCTTCAAGTGACCATGTCTAATATCCTCATCTTGGTCTCGCCAGTTTGGGGTCTTGTACATGTTGATCTTTATCTTCATGTCCATGAAATAGACTATCATTGTGCCACTATGTACATGTATCTCGACATCATTTGTAGATAAAAATGGTGTTCCCAAGATTATGGGAATCTTCCTTATCTCTTTGTCCATGTTGAGAATAATGAAATCTACAAGGAGAATTGCTGCCCTTTCCTTGTCTATCATCACCAAAACATCATCCAATCTTCCTCTAGACACTTTGATGGAATTATTCACCAATTAGAGAGTGTAATGAGACTGTTTCGACTTGCCTAACCCCATCTCTAGATAGACACTATATGGAATCAGATTCACACTATATCCCAAATCAAGTAGGTATTTATCTATGTGATGTCCCCCTATGTAGATAGGCATGAGGGGGGTCCTAGGTCTTTCCTCTTCACAAGAAGTAAAGGCTAGATGATATAGCTCACTTATTTAGTCAACATGATTTTCTTAGGCATTCTTCCTGTTGACTTCCTCTTCATAGTACACATGTTCTTAAGAAACTTGGCATAAGATGTTATCTACTTGATAGCATCCAATAATGGGATGTTCACCTTCACTTCGCAAAACACCACTAAAATGTCAACATTGTGCTTCTGCCTCCATTTTATTTTCGGGGCCTCATCCAATGCTTCAGGGAATGGTGGCTCACTAGCTTTTACCCTACTAGAATCAACATGATTTTCTTGTGGAATCACATGAGGCACTATAGGAACCAAGAGTGGGGCTGTAGAACCTGCAAATGGACTAGGAGGCGGAACACATGATATCATTTGCTCAAAATGAGGTGTCATGGAATCATCTTCAGCAGTCTCAAAAATCGTATCACCCTTGTGATACCTTTGCCTTATTTTGTCAACATTTCTTTGACTTGTGGGTTGTTAAAGAGATTTTGCACTCCTTAGAACTATCACAACAATTCCTTTCTCATGGTGGAGAGGGGAGCTTATTGGGGCTCTGTAGGAGGTGGAGTTGACACTTTGTTTTGAAATTGAGGTTGAGGAGAGAATTGAGGTTGGTAAGTGAAGTGGTGGGATGGTGGTGGTGATGGAGGGGGAGGAGGTGTATAAGGCTTGGGATGGCCTTATAAATGATAAATGGGTTGCACTTGCATTGGAGGTGGACTATAGAAGACTTGATAGGAATGCATTGGCCCACTTGCTTCATTAAAACTCATTATGGACTTTAAAGACAATTTTTCTTCTTAGAAAGCAAGTATGGAAGATATGTGCTACACTTTTTGCCCAAGCTTTGTCACATTCATTTGCATATATTCAAATCTTTTTAGGCTAGAGAGAAAGTATGAAGGCACCTCACTCATATAACTACTTAGAACAACATAGTCCAAGATATGGCTCAAGGTTCGAGGAGCCTTCACTTCTTCATCAAAGGATTCAACAAAATTGATTGAGTGATAAGGAACACTTTTTACTTAGTTTTGCATAAATATCACCATCTCTCCAAGAATCTTCACAATTTGTGGGTTTGAATCACTATGAGTTGTATATGTTACAACAAAGGGGCGGTCACCATCATTCATCATGCTAGAAGCTTGGATCCTTGAACTTTTCGCTAACTTCTCAAATAAGGGCCATGTATCCTCAGGTAGCTTAGACATAGAAGATCCTCCATAAGAAGAATCCACTATATCTTGACCCATCAGAGATAGACCAGAGTAAAAGGATTGGACTAGCTACCACAAAGGGCCATGTCTCCTCAGGTAGCTTAGCCATAGAAGATCCTCCATAAGACGAATCCACAATATCTTGACCCATCAGAGATAGACCAGAGTAAAAGGATTGGACTAGATACCACAAAGGGATATCATGGTGGGGGAACTCTCTCAACATCTTCTGAAATCTCTCCCAAGAAGCATGAAACCACTCATTACCCATTTGACTGAAACTCACTGTGACACACCGCATTTCTGTGAACCTTGAAATGGAGTAGAATTTTCTTAAGAAGGCATTCTTCATCTCTTCCCAACTCATGATGTCCCTTTTTGAATCATCCCAATCTTTGGCTTTGTCTTTGAGGGAGAAGAAGAACAAGGTCAACCTGATGGAGTCATCATTGGTTGTCGGCATCCTGAAGGTAGAGCATACTTTAAGAAAGGAGTCCAAGTGCTTGTAGGGGTTCTCAACCTTTTATCCATAGAAGGTGGGTAGGAGTCCAAGAAGACCTGAATGGATGGATAATTTCTCCCATGGCATTTGATCAACTCTGTTAGCAATTGGCGATATGTAGTTTCTAGGCATGAAGTACACTTGAAGTGGCTTGTGAGGTGCATTTTGGCCTTCCATCTTGTCTTCCCCGGGTTGTTGTCACATGCACAAGGCACAAACAAACAAAAGAGGACAAGTTAGCAAATCAATAAGCACAAATAATACAAAGAACAAAGAATAAAGAATACACAAATTATGAGGGTAGTAGGAAAAGATCAAAGAAAAATTGACTAGCTAGTCCTAGCACCTTTCTTCCCAGTAACAACACCAAAAAGCTTGGTGTGTTTCTTCCAACCCCGAGGTACACACACCTAAACCAATTCAATCTTGACTAGATGCACACACCACAAGGGCTATGACACACTGAGTATCTTTCAAATTTATAAATCCCTTAGATTTCGACACACTCACATAGACTAACATAGTTATCTACAAGTTTGACCCTGGTCATGTTATCGTATAGGAAGGCGACAAGTTAGGGGTCACATTCAAGAAAGAAAGGGGTTACTAGAGCTAGGTTGTTTTTGGCTAGGTTGCTACCGTGAAGTCTAGGGTTAAAGGGTTTGATGGTTGATTTTGTTTGATTACACTAAGGGTTTGAATAGGAAAGAAATTAAAGGAAAGAAAACAAGATCAAAACCTAATCTAGCCCTAGACAGTTAATTCTAATGAGCAAGAAATGACAAGACAAGCAATGAAAGGAGCAAGCTACACTAAGGCAAGCAACAAGACATATGCACTGCACTAAGCTAGAAAACTAGGAAAAAGAGAAATTAAAGACCTAAACTAGCAAGAACTAGAAAAAACAAGGCAATTAACTAAGAAAGTAAAGAGATAACTAAGCTAACACTAGCTAAGCAAGATGGCAGTTAGGGTTTTAATTCAATTAGGATATGCATGGGCTATTTGGGGGAATGCACTTGTCAATAGAGTTAGAGGTGACAACATGTAAGCATTGCTCTTTCATTTACATTACCACACCAAACAACAAGTTAGATGCTAATGAATTTCCCTAAACTACTAGTTGTCCATGGATAGGATAGACGTGTATAGAGGAACTAGTCCCTAACACCTCCTTCCCACCCTTACAAGGCTCACTTGGATTAGGATTTAGTTTTAATTTAATTAGGATCTAATCAAGCCTAGATTTTTAAGATAGGAACTCTTAGGGTAATTAGGGGCCTTAGGGTAGTAATGTATGGTAGAAGTGTGACGTCCTGACATGTCACAAAGCGAGATTACTGAAAACAAAAATATGGAATTAGCAGTAATTCACCAGGTTACCAGAAAACACAAGAAAATAAAATCATTTCACATATCCAGTTCAAGTGGAAGGATATAACATCAGAGTCCACAGAAGCCACCTATACATATATATATATAACACTTGCTAAAGGATTATTACATAGCACTATTTTACTAGCTCACTAGACACAACCTGTACACGTGATAACATGTCACATATACATACATGTCATATCTATACAACAAAGGCATACAACCAAAACATTGTCTAGATATACAACATCTACAAAACTCCTCTAAGGACTGTGAGTATAGGGAAGACACATAGGACTCTACTACAAAACAGAAGTAGCTTATCCAACCTTCACTCAGTTACTGCTCCTCTTCCAGCTCAGCCTCAACATCACAATCTCTACCTCATCGTGTACAACCACCTAAAAGATGTGGAAACGCACAGGGTGAGACCAAACATCCCACCAAGATTTATAAATCTCTACCAACATCTATTAAAATCATAGATACATATCATACTTAATCGGTTGAGTAGATTCAAATAAATGATATGTATTAAAATGATAAAGTAGGTTAAGAAACATAGTCAGTTATCACTGAGAAGTGGAACAATTAATACTTTTAAAATGAATATGAAGAACATGTATAACAATTGATTTCTCTTAATGCATTATAATTCAAGAAATCAGTATAAAGATAATGCAAAGGGGTCATCTACTGTTATTGTATTTGATCCTAAGCAAATATAGTACATGACTGTGTTACATCTTTTATTATGCCCTGAGGATTTGAGTCATACCACTCATGTTCAACCGACCACTGTGAAGTCAAAATTGGTGCCATATAAGATCAATGGAAGAGTCAAAATCATGACCTCCGCAACACCTCTTGGTCAGTACAAGAGAAACACCACAAAGACACATCAGTCAACTGCAAATAGAGGCATATAGTCAAGTTGAAGGATTAGCTCACGCATGGACATCCATATAAAAACACCTATCCTACCTTGGTACAGGTTAGAGTGCTAGAAGAACAATCTCACACATGGTCATTCTAAAAAGAGGCATTGCATGCAGTTACACTATTGCTTATCGCATATAATAAGGAGAACAACACACACATGCCCGTCTCACAAACTATAATTGTGGACATAAGGAGATGCTTGACTTGCACACCCATGTATTAAAAAATATACGCTCTAAGTTTCTCATAGGAATGAATTGTTTCACCATCCAACAATAAAATTGATACTAGAATGGATCTATGGTACATGACACCTACATGAGTAGGGTTTCACTTGATTAGTTAAGCCAATTGTGTGTCTTTTAGCATCAATCAAGTTACAATGTATGGTACAACTCTATAAGTTATCAAGCGTATAAGGTGTGAACTAGTTACGTCGTCACCATATGATACTTGTAGCACTATGATTCACAAGGCCATCACCGATGCCACAACCATACAAGGCTTTCACCAATGTCACATCACCATGGGATATCGATCCCTCAGTCACATCACTAGAGGATATCACCTCAGAATAGGCAGTAAGCCTTCACCAAGTCATAGGACCCATCACATCAATACGATATCATCATGTCTCATCAAGGCTCATAGCCATCACCATGTATCATGTGATCACAACCATAGCATACACAAACTATGGCATTCACACAACTTGCAAAGTTAGATTCATGCAAGTAGGAGAGAGAAAACATAATCACATGCTATGCATCCATATAAGCTCAACAAGTGTATCATACCCTTGAATTAGGGTTAGGGTTACAAACACATAGTCGATTAGGGTTTCATAGCTTAAATCCATCACGAAACCCTACTCTCAACACCTCCCACTTTCTTGGATCATATTAGGATTAGAACCTCATCATTATCATGATTACTCAACTATCTAAACAACATTAGGTATCAACCAACATTTATATGTACTTGTGTATCAACCTTACAAAGTCCCACATTGTAGCGACCATGTACCCATTGTGAGTGTATCGACCACCCATCAAACACATGTCACGACCACCCTCAAAATAGGTGCATCGACCACGTCAAAAGCATGCTTTTCGATCATGAACAAACTTGTGTCTCGAACACTACAAAAGCATGTCTTCCAACTACTAGCAAGCAAGAGTCACGACCAACACAAGAAAATGTGTATCAACTACAAGAGAGACATGTGTCTCGACCACCGCCAGGTCAGGGTTTCGACCATGACACAAACATATGTATCGACCCTCAAGTGTTACGACCCTCAACCCATTAGGGTTAGTGTTTTAACCATGACACAAGGTCATCTGTTTCGACCGAAACAAAGCAATACATCTCGATCATCACCCCATTGTCAAAGTGTGTCAACCAAGAAAAAAACAAAGGGGTAGTGACCACCATGGTCAATCTATCACGGAGGAAAATAACCATCCTCAAAATAGGGTTAAACTATATTCAAAATAGAAGTATACCACAGACAAAAGAGAAGATTAACATCAAGGAAAACCATCATCAACATGCTGGTAAACTTTATGCAAAGAGTACATCAAAATGTTGAAATCCAAACTTCAACTTGATCCTTCAAGAAACCAACTAGGTGGAAGAAGACCAAGCTTCAACATTGGGAAAACTAACTCAAAACCTCAAACAAACACCAAGGCTGAACCAAAAAATGGTGATAAAACCAAGAGTCATGTTGCATGTAACAACTTCACTTCATCCATCACTTAGAAACTGAATTCATGGAATTAGGGTTTAAGAAAGAGAGTAATCTACATGAGAATACCACAAAGTCTTAAACCTTAGATCATGATAACTATATATAGCACATTATCATCAAGGTTAGAGATCAAAATAGTAGCATTCAAGTAATATTATGGTGCAAGTAATAGAAGAGAGTAGAGACTTATATAACCCACCTTATGTAGAGATCCAAGATCTAAGATCAAAGGTTCCAAGAGAGAAGAAGATACTCCAACTTAGATCAATACTTCATCCACAAGGTCACCTCATAATAGAAGAACACCATGGTCAAAAGAATGCTCAAGAAATAGGGTGAAAAACCCTATGACAAAACAAGAAGAAAGAAGGAAGAAGAGAGCTCCTTCTCACTCGGGTACCACCATGTCAAAACATAGTCTATGACCTTTGTGAGGAGAAGATATTAAAGGTAGACACCATGTCAAAACATGGTCTAATGGCTGATAAGGGGAAGAAGGAAGGTAGAGTTCCAAAGGAAAAATGTGATCAAGAAGGTAGAAGCACTTACCAAGAAGAGAAACCACCAAGAATCACCACAAAGAAGGAGATCAAGCTCCAAAGCACCACATGCTAGGTTGATAGACCTCCAAAGCACCCAAGATCAGTCCTTCTTGATCCTCAAAGATCCAAGGACGAACACAAGAGAGGGGAGAAGGAGGCCCAAAAGATCACTTGTATGAAGGAGAAAGGGGTAATATACTCAAAAGAGGAGGGAAGTAAGGTAGGTGTGAGGTTTCAACACAAGAGAGCACCAAAGGGACAATTGTCCACCAAGAAAACAACCATGCAATCACGAAAGATATACATGAAAACTATGGTGATAAAACCTAGGTGGGATTTCAACCACATGGGTCACCATCACCCTAGAGGTGAAAAAAAACATCAAGGTACCTTGTCTCGACCACAACAAAAGGTCAACAAACCAACAGGGTCGAGACACAACACAAGAAAGCCAAACATCACGACCAAACCACACCAAGACCTCCATGGTAAAAAAAAGCATCAACTAGGGCAAGTGTTGCAGTCGTACCACACCTCCTAGTGAGGTGTTGTGGTCGCAACACACTCCACATGAGCTAAAGGTCGATACACATCACCAAGGTCAAAACCCTAGAAAACTCTAGCATCCCCACATGGTGCCACCTCATCAACCAATGCCCAACAAGGCACCCCATAGAATCATTATCTCTCTCATGATGCTAAAGAACTAAGGGCATACTCAACATGTGACAAATTGTAAGATAACCTCTCAACATGGGTAGATTGCAACTTGGTCCAAACAAGCATACAAAGCTTAAACATCATCAAAACATGACCAAATTGGAAACATAAGATTGTCACATGTTAGATAAGCATATAAAAGGATTAGATTAGGGTTTTAATCATCTTATTAAGAAAAGTAAGCATACTCAAGCATTAATATAGGTCAGGGGCCTTACAGGAAGTGAGGTTTAAGACCCTACATCACCTACATTCTAGCTTTGAGAAGGCTCCATACTAATTACAATAAATTATCCTATACTAGCTACTTAGATCTCTCATCTAGGTGTAGGAGAATTTATTAACATGTAGGTTGGTAAATAGCTAACTAGGGATCCATTGTTTGGACATAGGAGCAACTCCCAATATAGCCACATATATGTAATTTTCCTATAATCCTTGGTGATTTGAAGCACAAACCACAAATAAATTCATGAGGAATGAGATAGAAACATAACATAATCATTAGTAAATGAAACTACAATGTTTACATATCATTCCCCCCAACATGGTATGAAAGTAACATTTTTGGCCCCAAACAGCCTACTTAGAGGCCTAGCTACTCATAGAATAAGAAAATACAAAAAGGAAGAAGACTGAGTAAAGGAGCATAAAGACATGATGAGATTGGTGAAGGATCATCCTTATCCACTTCCTAGAAGAAGTATCTTCAGAACCTACCTCTAAGGTAGGTATATGGCATGGATGTATGATGGAAAGTGGTAAAAAACTCTAGAATAAGTTTTTTTTGGGTGGATGATGATGGAATCGAGGTTGAATGGAGTTGGAATGGATATGGGGAGAAATGGGGGAGCTGAGAGTGGACTAATAGTGGCTAACATTGTGCTACAACTTCCACCTAGGTATATAGAGGTGGTGGGGAAGCATTAGGTTAAGTGGGGGTAGTATGGGAAATGTAGTGGAGAAGTACTTCTAGGTTTGTACATAACACAGACATGTTGGACAACATGATCGTGGTGGGTGTAGGTCAACACACCTATGATGAATGAGAACAGGTGAGGTGAAAAATGGATTTTGATCATAGGAAAATTTGAGGGTTTTGTGTGGCTAGTAGCATGACTGTAATAGTCACTGTGGTCGTGGTGTCATAAGGGAGTGATGGGCATTCTATCTTCTTGACAACATAGTCATGTTGTGCTACACGGTCATTCTGGGGCATACTAACATGGCCATGCCATGTTGCATGGTCATGCTATTGAACTTGCATCTCCAACCTTGTCTTTATGATTTTGAGTGTTACAGAATGACCGTTCAATGATACCACAGTCGTGATGGCCTATTCAACATCACTTTGAGTATGTTCTTTGTTCATCCCTAGACATCTTTGCTTCAATTGACTCTTGGCCACTAGGGGTAGGTTGAGGGAGCTCTTGACTTCAAATTGGGCCTCTCTTAGGGTAGAGAAACCCTAGGGTCACTCTCTCTCTCTCTCGTGTTCATCCAAGCATGGTCTAAGTACCTAAAAAAACATGAAAATAAAATCTATTAGTGCATTTGATGATAAAAAACACATATTGAGGGAAATAATATGAAATCTAAGAGATGTAGGTGTGATTAAAGTGCAATATGACACAAGATGAAGCCCTAAAATAGGGTTGTATATGGGATCACTTGGTATTGGTTCAAAAACCACAATGTAAGCTTCTTCATCTCCAATCATGTGTTGGGAAGCCTAATTTGTTGTCTTCTCTTTGAATGACACCCTAAAACTATATCGTCTTTGCATTGCATGTCTTTGATTGTAGGTTTTCTTTATGCTAATGCATTGTGTTTGGTGATGGCCCAAGCTTTGCTGATCTAAAGTGGTCTTGACCATAGTTTCTATGCACCTTGGAGGTATGAGCATCAAATCTTTCCATGATGTCAGAAAATTTTCCTACGTTTCCTCTCAGATCCACTCTAGAAACTCTAAGAATATGAGTCTACAAAAGAATTCTTCATTATTTCACATGTCTCTATCTATAATGTCATTATATACTTTTGGTAATCCAACTTATCATGTACGTCTTCTACATTCTAATGGCCCAATCTATTTTGGAAGATGCTTTCTACAACAAATTATCCAAAAAATTCCCTAAAAGTGGCCTCTCCTAATGGCAACTAGCTATTCTTGCTTATCTCCAAGATGAACATGCACATGACTTTCTACTTGTTGTTCCCATTGAGAATATTGGCTTGTTCATGTCACATGTTGAGTATCTAGCCATCCTTCAGTATTAGGTCATGATCCCCTTGTACCCAAGTGATGAATGTTGCCTTCTTTGCAACACCATAGACCTTGAAACCTTTTGTGATCATGTTCTGCATTTCCACAAAAGACATGTCTATAAGTTTGTAGATGACATAGTTCTTGATCTTTTTTTGACCTTATCTTATTAGCTAAGTTAAACGTCCTAAAGGAAGCTCATATGGCCTTTCTTGGCACATGACCTGTTGGTCTTGACTCTCAACATCCTGCAGACATCTTGCTATGTGATTTGCTAGATGGAAGGCACACTTGTGTTTCCCTCACTAAAGTCTCCCCATCCATTCTTTCTATTTTTGAAGTAGAGAAGGTAACTTGTGACACCACTGCACAAAAGGTAAAAAAGTATTGAGAATCTTGTATGGAAAATCACCATCCTCTTTTGCATTTTGTGTTTTTTCCCTTTCCACATCTTGCCAATGGCTCAACCTCTCTTCTATGACATCATCAACCAATAGGAACCTTTTGTGGTCACCGTATACATCTAATAGTTTTTCTTTTAGATATGTAGGATTTGCCATTAAGAAAGGATTGACAACCCAATTTGTCATTCACGCTTCTGAGAAGAATTTTTTGAAAATAGAAGGAATGAAAATATTATGCATATAAGCGTGTCAGTTTCCATTTAGAAGATGGTTTACCCAAAAGCATTGATAATTAAATAAATTTTAAAAGAAATTCAAAAAGAAATTAAGAAACCCACAATGTAAATTAGCTCCTCATCAATAAATTCCTATTCAGTAAACCCTACAAGAATGTGGAAATGCTTACAAGGATCGTGCTAAGTGCACATGCAATTGATTGAACCCACTTATTTACCCTATTGTGTTGACCTTATTGTATGATCTTGATAAATACCGCTTTTTGTGACAAGAATCATTGGGTACATTCTTCATCTCATTCCAGATTCAATTAGATGTAAGACATAGATTTGGTATGGCTCTTGGTTGATCTACAATCTCATTGGAATCAATAATATCTATACATATGAATATCGTCTTTAAATACACTCACTATATGTTGCTATATACATGCACACTTAAAAATATAAATAGTGGAAATATTATATATCATGACAAGCATTCACTATTCTTTCAAGAGATTGTTTCAAGAAATTTTCTCATGATATTCATAACTCATATTACTTCTAGCCAAAGCTAACATGTTGATACCTTTTTAGTGAGTAGAAAAGAGTTGCAATAGGCTGTAGCAGACCTAAAATCTATTATGAGACAAATCAATGAGAAAAACTATAATGCGCATTTGTCAAACTTGGGTAGTAAACTAGAGAAGTTAACAAATGACATAAGTAGGGCCACACTAATTTTTAGAAAAATGCTAATTCGAATTCAATATCATCAACATGTGTCAAGAACATGTTGACAATCAAAGAAATAAGAAAAAAAACACAAGTAGTATATATATAATTGTTTAGATACCAGAATTTTCAATCGTACATATCTTTTAAAGGGTCTAAGGGTTCTTTTTTAATAGCATTGGTTTTGAGTATTTCTACATGACCTTAAGAAAACCTACATTAGTTCCATTTACTTTATATATATTGAAAATTAGAAATTATAGTTGATAAGTCTTTCTAGGTTGAATGCCAAATAAATAATAGAAAAGAAAATGATTCTAGTTATAAAAGGTATATTCCTGAGTCTTCAACACTGAAAATCATGATACCACCTTCTTCAAACTATTTGAGTCTTCAAAATATATGTAGAACACCTTATTGAAAATCATGATACCACCTTCTTCAAACTATTTGAGTCTTCAACACTGACCTACTAAAACAATTACTATAACTATAGGGATACATTTTAACTAGATTGGAGGTAGGCGACAAATCATCCACTTCTATTATTTATTTGTTGTGAATATATTAACATTTGTGGAAATAGTTATTTTTAGCATTTAAATAAGTCCATATTTCATTATACTTAGATACACATGGTAATATGAGTGAATTTAATATAACACATTTCATCTCAATTTTCTTATATTTGTACATTTCATCTAAATTTTGATATATATATATTGATGAGAGATTGATGTGTCTCATAATATATATTGATGAGAGTTTGATGTTTCTCATATATATAATGAAATAAACAATCTCCAACTTTAACAATGCATAAATAATCACACATGTTAGTTTGTTTAACTAGTAAGTCTATCAGTTCAAAAGCATGAATTGTGGGTTCAATTCCCTGTTGTGGCACTAGGGAGGAGTATATAATACAATGACCTTCTTCATGTCTTTATGGTAAGGTCGAAACCCTTCACTTATTCCATAAAGAAAATAAGAAAAAGACAATGAACCAAGTTTAAATTTATGTAATGATGTTTATATTAGTTCAAAATACATTTTTCACTAAATTGAGAATAATTAATAGTCAACTTTATCATAGACGAAATGCATTAGTATAAACTATTTAAAAGCATATCACTTTATATAGGTGAAGGGGGGAAACATGGCTTGAATAGATTGAATAGTTTGAATTGGAAATGAATGAAGATGTATCATGAGAAGATAATGCTAAAACTAATTACTTTCAAAAATATTCTAAAAGATATTGATTATGATTGTAATTGTGTTAATAACTGGATCCTAATATAGGAAACCATCTATTTATAATATAAAAAGTGAAATGTAAGTCCAGAATCAAATAATACATACTCAAATTAGTCACTTTTCAAGTTTCATGTTAAATAGATGATGTTAACAACCTAATTTGATTAGAGATAAAAATCCTTGTAAAGGTATAATGTTTGGATTTTATTTTTTCTTCTCATTTTCCTAAAGTTTTTACTATTTTGACATCATGCACTCGGTTTATTTTTTTATGTTGAGCCATCGATGTGACCACTATTGTTTGTCTTCTAGTTTATCAATTGAGTGTGGATCCTTCTCCTATCTCCAGTTGGGAAATATTCACACGAGCGTTGTAACATGACTTTTCCAACTTTTGACCTCTCCCTCCTCTTATTTATCCCTATGAGAAAATATTTTTCCAGCATGTAGGGGATGCTTTTTTAAACCTATCCATATTCTTCTTGGACAAACATTTACATAATCAAGAAAACCTTAAAAAAACCCTCTTGCATTTTTGCCCCATTTTGCAGAAGTTGTTCCTGTGGAACATATATAATTATAATGCCCTATTTTGCATTGGAGAACACTAGTATCCCAAAAGTTTCACCCACATTGCACCCTGTACTTTTTCCTTGACTATTGGAATGAGTGCTTCTTTCGAGGGTCATATCACATGAGCTACCCTAAATGGAACACTAGTGGTGGGTCAATAGATGGTTGGTCACATGACCTCACCATGACACCCAATTCTCTGATGGGTTTGACCTACTAAAGCCCGCTGGAATTACTACAAACAATAGATAGAACCACCCTCAAATACTAGTACAGATGATGTTGAGTCTGGTATATGCTCTTAAGCTTCTTATGTCATCCAATTATTTCATTTTTATAGTTATTGTTTAACATCCTAATTTTGCTTCTATGTTAAATTGGTTTGTCATTGTGCAATTTCTCACCATGGTATGCGTTGGTGATGATTCCTATGAGATTGATAGATCCTATCAAAGGCACCTTCATAATCTCTGCCTTATTATTGCTTTCATTTTTGTTTTCCTCATATCGTGGGAGTTTGGCATCAAAGATGTTCCTAGACATGGTTCTCTAATCACAATTTGTTATGTGACAATTACTATAGATGCAAAGTTATAGGTCTATACTCGTGACATTCCCATGTTGTCACGTCATATGGGCAAAAAAGTCTCCTTCCCCTATTTCACTTCATTTTTATGCGCACATTTATAAGTCATTTTTGACCTAGTTGTCCTTGTAACACTCTATGGTCATAAAAACATGTGCTAGGGTGAATCAATCATCTAGTTTTGTCATTATGTTTAATTTTAGTTATCAGAATAAACATACAAAATTCATAGAAAATAATCTACAAGCCTGAAGAATAAAATAAAATATGATTTAGAATCAAATGATTATTCTTATTTAATTGGTGTGGTTTTATATCCAAATTTCAATATATTACAGATGTGTTCTTTTTACTTTTTCTAAGTGGCTAGAACTTGCAAAACTCATAACAAGTAGATCATAAATTGAAAAAATAAACAAACATGTTTTGTATCATAAAAATATAGTTTTTGGCAACCTATTTTATTAAACAAAAATGTGATGATTAGGAATGACAAGTTTCATGAGAACTTCAAGCTAAATCTATATGAATGTTTAATAGGTGAATTAATACCTATTGTGAAACTAGGGTTTGATAATGAATATTTTAAGGATGGTCAATCATATATGCTTCATTTCTTTGATTTATATTTGTGGATCACCTATTTTCCTCTCTCGGTCTATTTGAACCCTAATTTTATTTTATGCGGCACATAATCCCAATTGTGTATATGTGAGACATGATACCTAAAATTGATTCCCTTGTATAAGTCATTTGGAAAATCTGATTGGAAGATCCCTTTTCTTATTTGTTTCTGTTTTATCAAGCACTTAAATTGTTGGATCTTTACTTGTGGTTCCTTTCACCCGACTGGATATGCCATGTATGTTGTCATCACTTTTTGGCTTATGATAATTACTAGGATGAAACTAATGATCTTTTCTACACCATCATGCATGTGGGATTTCTAATAATCATATTTGTAAATAGATAAACCATATTTTTAGGCATTGGGTTTTACTCCCGTGCCATACATTGGGGTTTTATTTCTTTGCCACATGTTATGTTTTTGGACATTGAGGTCTTAGTCATCCTTATAGATAGTAATGTGTTAGTTCTCCTATCATGAATCGAGTTTTTAGTCCTCCAACAATGTTGCATTTATTTTGCATTAAGATTTTAGTCCCCCTATCCTTTATTTGAAATTTATGGGTTCCAGTCATGCTTTTTAGATTATCCAATGTTTATTATCAACATGCATTTTTTCCATTTGATTAAGACTTGCGTAATTGTTAACAAGGCAAGGACTTCATACGTATTATCATCTTAATTGAATAAATTATGTTGTGGCATCATTATTCTTTTGACATCCATTTGGATGATTTTTTATTTTTTTATCCTTGATAAGTTAATTGTTTTCCCTTTTCCTTATTATCTTCTAATTCCCTATTATATGTACATATCAATGTGTGCTGATAAATATCTACCATTGTAAGAAAATAGATGCACAAATTAAAAAAATACTCCTAGGGAGCAAGTATTTGATGCAATAGAATATGTCAGGAAGTAACTTACATATCAATCATCTCAAGAGAAAATATATATTGCTTTTTGTCCATATGGATTAGATAATCAGCAAGGAGGATGATCCCATGTGTCGTGGTTCAGTTTTCTATCTAATCATGGAGTCTCTTGAGTCAAACTTAATCAAAAGCATACAACCAAAAGCATATATCAAACTCACATTAAGCTTTGTTAGGGATATTAAAAGATTTTTTATGCACGATTACGGTCATCCTAATCCAATCCATCAATTCGAAGTTTACTAGTCACAAACATCATTTGGGTCATGAACAACGAGTTATGCACATGTAGTAACATCAACTAGGGTGTTACACCATACATACAATTTACTCGATAAACATCATGTTATATTTATTAAGGGCACTTAGATAAGGGGCATCATTGCATTTAATATACATCAAGGTCTAAAAACATTCACATGTGACATTTAACAATAAACTACATGATCTAATATCACTAATCATGGCTAAAACAACATATGAGTCGTATCATATCATCATTATTCTATAAACAATCTGAAAACCTAAATCTAGGTCCATGGGGGTGTAAATCTATTTTCTTGATCAAGATAGTATATACATTTGCGTTAGTGGAAGTATTCTAGCATCTTATACCATTAACAAAAAGTATACTTTATGATTAAAATTGGTTGTTGGATCGAAGACCTAGGATGCTGTCACGTGGTTATGGGTTCAGTAAGCACTCACAAGAAGTGAGCCTGATCTCGGGCCTCGGCTTAACTAGGGATGCACATCGGTCCAAACCCGGATCAGACTGGTTTGGACCGGACCGGACTGAGATCCAGTTAACAAAAAATTCATAGACCGAGGACCAGACCAAGTAAGAATCGGTCCGGACCGAAAAAATAAAGGATCGGACTGAGACCGGACCGGATAACCAATATTCATATACTCTTGATTATAAAATATAAATAATTATGTTACAATTATTAAATAACTAATAATCCACGTGAGTTTGTTAACACAAACTAAATTGTACAATTACATTCTTCCAACTTGAGAGAGTAAACTATCATTATGGAACATTACTAATACAATTAGAGTCATTAATAATGTACAATACATCCCCACAATCCTTCATAAATATTGGATTTCATTAATATTTATACAACAATTTTGATGTTATCTGGTTCAACCGGTCCTGACCGGTTTCTACCGGTTTTGGGCCGGACTGGACCGAGGACCAGATTTAGGATAAATAGCAGACCGAAGATCGGACCGAAAGTCAAATCGGTCCGGACCGAAGACCAGATTTAGGATAAATAGTCGGTCCGGTCTGGACCGAGGAATGTACAGCCCCAGGCTTAACTCCTTCAGCTGCTAAGTATTGGGCCCGGATAGGCCTAAGTGACCCGGCCCAAAAAGCTCAGCTCAGTCGGGGATGAGCCCGCAGAATGGGCCTGGCTTACGACTGGTCTCTCTCGCTCAAGCTCAAACTCACATATCCCCAGACTCGCGGCTCCCGCTGCTCTGTTCCCCGGTTGGAACAGAGCTCCATCGACGGCAAGTGGCAAATTGTGGTTGGTAAGTGAAGTTGGTAGACAATTATGGTGATGGAGGTGGTGGAGGCGTATAAGGCTTAAGATGGCCTTGAAATTGATATATGGATTGGATTTTCATAGGGGGTGAACTATAAAAAACTTGAGAAGAATCCTTCGCAGAGTCGCAGGTCGTAGGTACTTGGGCAGCTCTAATTCTTTGCAAGGCCTTGCCCCTCTGCTTCCGTCGATGCAAGTAATGGCAGCTCGACCATCTTCTTCCGCTGCTGCTACTGAATTGGGCGTACGCGCCCTGGGTCTAAGTCTAAGCCTTCTCCCAACGCCTCTTTTCACTAGCACAGGTGTTGGAGAGAAATCGAGGGGAGGACGAATAAGGCCCAATAACTAAATAGATTCATATGCAAAGTCCAGCTGTGTATTTTACAAAGGTACTTGTTAGGGAGAAACCGATGGGGGACGAATACATCCCAATATACAATCTAGTTGGAGTTCCATCTTAAAAATCAATTGGCGGTGGTAAAAGTAGCTCAATAACTTATATATGGTACACATCTCTAGACGCAGACCATGTGAGATTAAACTCATTCACCACACATGACATAACAACAAGATTGGTGGAGAGATGGTCCTATGGCTAGGGAAGAATCAGATCGTTCGAAGAGTCACAAGATGATTTTCGGTTCGAGGCAATCATAAGGTAAAGTGCAGTTGACGTATACGTGAAGATTGGGGAGAGAAGTCTGATACCAACAGGATTGCATCTATTGTCATTCTCGTATTCAACTCAACAGTTCACCATTTCTATTTGCATAGAAAAATGAATCTCGATTAATCAGTCTTTCGTCAATGGGAAGGTAAAGGTAAGCCAAAGGTAGTTAACATAATTTCTATAATTTCATTACATAGTAAAGTTATCACATTCGGAGAAGATGACCTTCTTTGTGTCCTTGGTATAGATTCCAACTCACACTTTCATCATCTTGACATATCTATAGGTAATCCTTCTCCATCTAGAAAAACACCTTCATCTCTAGTACTACCATTATAAACTACATCATGGAAGAAGGGCTAACAATGCATAAAACCAAGGAACACTTATGAGCGCATCCCTTATCACCCAGATTGCCTTCGCTAACTCAATGTTTCCCACAATGTTCTTCCTATATAAAATCCAAAATAAGGTTTCTAAATTTTATCAACAAATCATATATGCCATCGATAAGAAAATTCCATCAACTTTGTTAGGTTCATTCTCAGAGAACTGATGAAATTTATGTGTAAACATTCTTGTGACGATTTCATCTTCTCGACCATCACTTATTGAACAAATAGTCGCTCTTGGAACTCGACTACAAACGTGATTGCAATGCACAAAAGATGAACCCATCTAATATGGAAAAGGTGGGCATAAATTAAATTTTGGGCATAAAGGAAATCAAAGGGATAATTTTGATTCCCATGACTAAGCTCCTCATAAGTTCCAATCCTTGTAACCATGCAAATGATTTATATACACGCATTATTTATGGCTATCAAATTGGTCCTCACTTTGAGTATAACCCTCGAGACTTAGAATATCTCAATTCTTTTTTTTTGGTTTAGCTCATTCCCTCTCTACCCAATGAATGTATTGGACATGCCTATCCTAGTATAACTGAGCCTTATAGTCCTTCCTACAACTATTCTTAACCTCCACAACACCTAAATTTCAACCACCTTAAATTCTATTTCCTCCACTTCCAATTGAGCACCCACTGTCATAGAAGCTATGTACTTAATTCTATGCATCTATTCAAAAAGAACATCACCATTTCTTATTATGGTAAAGAACAATATATGGGTGTGGATATGTATGTGGATGTCTTGTTACAAACTTTTTGAGGATATTTAGAGATTACATGTATGATGTTGTATTTTATTTTATTTGAGCATATTGTTTCATGACCTAGTTTGATTTTTAGAGAACAATTCTTGTAACTAGTTATATATTTATGTTTTGGCCTTGATTTATATAAAGATGTATCTTTTAGCCAAGTTGAATTTCTAACCTATTTGATTCTCATTATCTCTTCTAGTTTCTTAACTCTTTGTAACATCATCTATATGCATTTGGCATGTATTTCCTAGAATTAGTCTTATCACCATGAATTAGATTTGCTCCACTTGTTATAAATCCTTATGATTCTGGTTGATCTTACTAACAAGTAGCCTATTTGGTTTATTTTATCTTTGCAACTTTCATTCTTGAATTTGATAAAGGGGCAGAATTAAACTAGATAAAAGAAAATACTTTTTAGTAATTTTTCCTTTAAGTTTATATCATTTTGATTTTCAAAATTAAAATATGTATTATTTCACATACTTGATCAAGACAGAAAAGATTGATAAAAGTAAAAAGTAAAAATACAAGTGCATCATCCATAGAGACACAACTTTATATCCTAACTCAATGGCTGACATAACTTACATTTTATGCATTTGATCAACCATATATTATGCACATCATATTTCTGAAGGACTTGGTATGGTATCATTACTGAAACAACAAACTCATTTTTAAAATCCCATGAGGTATTATTATTCATCTTGCCTCTTTGTGCATGACAAAATAAAATTTAAAGTAGAGTGTTTGTGTTGCCACCCTAATTCCTCTCTAAATATGTTAGAAGCAAAAGCTGGATAGTGACTCCATCTTGATTCAACAAGGTCCTATTTCGGTGCAGATTTATCCACTTAGTTTTATAAACTATTAGTAATTTTCAATATATGACCCAAGTATTAGGTCTTATGCTTCTCATATTCCTGAACCACAAGACAATCAATATACACGTTGGGGGAGTATCTAGATCATCCTATAAGATCTTGCATGCACTATTGCTTCGTGACTCCATGATGATGTTGTCATTGGATATCAACAGTAACTGTAGCCCCCTTGTGATGGCCATTAGTTCAGTCTTGAGGATGTAAGTAGTACAAATGGCCTTAAAGCCTCAATTAAGTAATACCAGAAAACTTGTGGCTGCTTTGTGGTTTTGTTTGAATACAACATGAATAGTAAACATCATAGAACTATTTATTACCCAAATCCTCACTCTAATTTCTAGTCATCCAAAGGTGAGAGGATCTGTGTGTCCGTCCCTAGAATGATATAAAATCTCACATTAGTAATATATATGAAAAAGGTAAAATCACTCCATTCATCATAATGAATCATAAGGTTTTAAGTACACCAAAAGCCCCTAAGGAAACCCAAAGAGATAAGACATAACTAAAAGAGACAACATAAGATACATCATGAAGAAGATATTCATATACCTATTTCTATTATAAAGATTAACCATGAAGATTACATTTCATATCCTAGTTGTCTTGATGAGGTGTGCAACAAATCTTCATTGAGCAACATCTAAAAATATGATAAGAAAAATATATAAATTCTAGAGCATTTAGTAGCATGTTTTAGATTTCATTTTCTATTATATTAGCATTAGGCATTTGACCAATTTCAAAAGGAAGCTAAAAGCCTAAATTTTACATATTTCTGTGTGACAAACCTCAAGACCAAATTCAGTGAGCTCATCTTGTTTCAACATGTCTTGTTCCCTTATCCCAAGAATTTTGGTAGGTGAACAAGAGTTGTATAGTGAACTTCTAGATTATGTTCAAGGTTTGTCTACATAGCATGATCAATGATGAAAGTAGTAATTATAGGTACAATATCTCAAGAAGGTAATTAAGTAGCCAAACAATAATGGGTTCATACATACAAACAAGCCAATACAATAGTAGGGTCAAGGGATTAAGCATATCTTGTGAGTAGTGAGTAGACTATGATCTGTGGGAAATATTCCTAGAGAAGACCCAGATAAAAGTAGACCTAGGATAAAAACATACATTATATGGGGTCTCAAGTAAGTAGGATTTTAAAACCATAGTCATGTTTCATGTCACATGGATGTCCCCCTAGACCCAAGTTTATAATAGTTCATTCATAGTTCGAATGTTAAACATGCATGCATTTAATCCACATAGTACACGTTTCACAAGTATGCCTTAGGTGTAGGTAAACATCCACATTATGAGAACTACTAAATAGAGATAATCTCTTATTTGGAAAAAGAAAAATCATGTGATTTGGATTATTATCGAGGTTTAATCGTGCAAGATCATACTAGGTCATATTAAATCAATTCGATGCAACATTATCACATTTCCCTAGTCATAATATCATAAAGAGTATATAATAGATCAAGATGAGATTTATTGTTACAAGAATGATAAGGTTACTAATATGCAATCTTAGAATATCATGTGTATCTTTAGAGCATAGTCATACAAGATTAGAGTCTCATAGTCAAGTGATTTTAGATCATTTTAAGGCAAACAAGTGAGTCTTAAGTCATATGAGTTACATTATGGAAAGAGGCATACAATGTTAGTCAATCATGTTACATAATCAAAATAAAGTTTACTGATTTCCATTTAGAGTAGTCATATGATAACTAATTTGGTCAAATGTCAAGTCTTGATCAAGTAAATCATGCATAATCATAAAGGGTCACTTTTAGGTCAAGTAGCTCATTAAATGTACATAAAGATAGTTCATATCATTGTACAAGTTAAAAAGTGAATCTAAGTTACTTATCTAGAAGCTAAAATAGTCTTTGATTAATGATAACTCAAGGGAAGCATAATAGTGCATAAAGATACATTAAATAAGAATAAAAGAAAAATTAGGAGAAACACAAGTAAATTTAGATTGTAAACCATCTCTAAAGGTAAAGATTATTTTTCAATCAAAAAGTATATTGTTAAGTCTATATTTGGATAACATATCCATTGACTAGGGATTTTGCATGATTTGGGATATTTTTGGATTTTTGATCTAAGATACCAAAAATATTTATAATTTGAAAATGTGAGGGTGTTGATCTCGGGTCAATGATGTATCCAACCACGATCAAAGGGTTGGTAGTTTCCCACTAGAACTATCACTGTGTGAGAAGAGAAAGGGGTGGCATGATCTAAGACTTTACTGGGTGATCCGACAGTCAGAGCCTCATCTCTTCTAGCATGTCTGTGATGTGAGTGGGATTTGCCCCTCATAGTGGCATTGCAAAGACCCATTACGACACTACAAAGGGGAAGATGGCCTTATCTGTGGTTGGGGGTGTGAGGGTGATCGCCTGAAAATCATAAGTGATAACGACACTTATGGGTGGAGGAAGGAATAAGAAGATAAAGGGGTTGCAATATTGTACAAAAATGCAAAATAAGTGGGTGAAAATAACAGGGGAAGAAAAATGGAGTGAAAGGGGTTTAATTGGAATCAAATGTTTGAGAAAGGGGTTGGTTGGTGAGGTGTAGTGGCACAACCATCAACCATTGTGCAATGATGGCAGACATGTTTGTGGATGTTGGAATTTAGTCCATCATGGATTGAATTTTGATCCAATGGTAGGGATGGGATATCTCCAACCAAGATCCATGGCCTCTCCTCGATCGAGAGTGAGAACCAAAGATTGTTGATGCGGCACAATCTGTATTGAATTGTATTTCTTTGTAAATCTTGAAAAATTCATACATTTCAAAGTGTAACTCTATTTCTTTTAGTTCTTATATTAAAATTTTGGATCCAATATGATGATGTTGAGGGCACTCAATATTGAATATGTTCAAAAGTTTAATTATGCACTGAACTTTAGTAAAAAAGGTTCAATGTGACATTTAATAAAATATAAATCATTTATTGAGCATAATGTGACTCAGTGGTTTTTGAATGAAACTGAGTATCATCTGAACCAAGGTGTACAAGTTGGAAAAATGATAAAGTCAAGGTTGTTACAATGATTTTCATTGTCCTATGTGGAGAAGGCACCCACTTTGGAACAACCTTAACACCTTGCTTGTATTCCATAGAGTTCATGAAAGCTATTATGCACATCCAAACCTTATTCTTGAGAGGCACAAACTTGTTTATTGTTGAAGATATGATATTTCCTTAATTTCCATACATCGTATCTACTGAATGCAAACCATATGTGATGCTTTTAATTATCCTTGATTTTAAAACTGTAGGAAAATTGTTATTCCATATTTTCCTCACTAATAAGCTCTATTTTGAATCGGACATTAAGTCTTTCACAAACTACATCAACAAAACATCCTTCTTGAGTGCATGTAAGATTGATTGTAGGAGGCACCCACATGATTGGCATGTTGAGTCAGTTGTAAAATTGTCACTAGCTCGATTGTAGTTGGTCATCAACTTTCCATAGAGGGTCTTCCACAAAAAGAATTTGATTCTTTGTAGTACATTAATTTTGCATATCTGTAACCAACACCCATGTGTGAGCTTATGGATGTACTTTAAGATCTCTCTATAAACTACCATTTTGCTAAACCGTCCTTTCAAATACCTAGACGCAACCATTAGTACAACCCATTGTGATGTTTAGGAGGGTACATGTTTTGTATCATAATACTCAAATGAATGTTCGATTTTTTTTGTTTGCATGTCACTCAAGGTTTTCCATAGAGCCTACTTTTAGGTGTCTTATTTCATTTGGATGATTCAGTTCTCCACTAGTTTTGAAGTTGCATTGACTCTAACCCATATGTCCTTCTAGAGTGATTTTGATTCACCATAACATATAACTCTACCACTTATTCTCTTTACCACTGACTAGTTTTAAACGATGGACCTCCAAAGTCATGATCATATAATAAGTCCATCAGTCTTCTTTTGTTTATATTTTTCTATATTGACCTCGCACTGATAGACATGTTTCCCCTTGTTATTTTCCAAATATGTTTTCCATAGAAGGGCCTCATATTGCATCCCCTTAGACCTAGGTTGAACTTACCCTTTAGGTTTTTCAAAAAAACTTCAAACCATGCAACCATGCTAAATTTTCAATTGGTTTTTGTTTCATGGAAAAATAAGGTTATCGATAATTTGATCAATATGAACATAGACTAAGCTTGGAAAGTCTATCATTTGTATTAAGTAAGTAGAATAAGAATTAACTATGCCAAAGTAATCCTATCCCGAAAAGGATAGAGAGGGATTTACTCATTATGAAATGGCTTCAACCACATTTACCATTTTTAGATGAATAGCTTTATTGTGTCTTGTGTGAAAAATTGGTATTCCAAGGTGATTACCTATATTGTATGTGTGTAGAATTCTCATTCTCCTATTGATCCTTCTTATAATCATCATCTCTATATTATTAGAGATATAAAATAGCAAACTTATCCTTTGGCTAAGACCTGACCTATTATTCACTCAGACTCATTGAGACATTTCATCACTAAACTTGTCCAGTTCAAGGTAGCCTCTATGAATTGGATTCCTTTATCCATAAAATAGATGTGAAAGGAGGAGGGTCTGCATCATTGATGTGTAGTAATTTACACACAAAAATCACTAGAGATAATTATCCCTATATTTAACCTTTCAATGATAAACAACCCAATTGTGAACAAGCAAGTAAATTCTTAGTCTAGAAAGGTATCCGTCCCAAAGAACAACATTTTTAAGAAATTAAATTTTAACAAATTGTAGTGAATAATATTGAGAATTTAGTTTGTAAGGTATGTGATTAAAACTAAAACAAAAATTGAAGTGCATCTATAAAACTAATTAAGTTGGGTTTTCATTTGATATTGAAAAATACTAGGCCTGCATGGTTACCACTATATACAACATTCGTCCATTAACCAATTAAACTACTTAATTTTAATGATTAGATCAATGTGGATTTGTGTCCTTACAGAGCAAAAATCTCACAAGGGCCAGACTTCTCACAAACCTAGGTCTTAGCATTTTAGGATCCTCATCCAACCATATAATGAAAAACTATCAAGTGGTCTCATCAAGATATTGTGAATTCCAATTTGATGTTCAAACTCATGGATCAGTTGGTCTTGTCACTGCAAGTTACAACAATCAAGATAAATTGGGTAAAAAGATCATAAACTCCATCAACGTGTCTTGTTAGGAGATTATGGTTTCATTCCTATTGAGATAAGATGGTCTCGTAACCCAATAAATAATATAATTTATCTAACTAGTGAATGAGTACAAAAATTGGTGGAAAATAGTTAATCACTAGAACATTGGAGTTTAATAGAATTAAGGTAAAGGACAACTATGGGGCTAATCCCAATGCCCCAGTATAGAAACTACTCAGACAAAATAGAAATAGATATAGAATTAAGGATAGAATATGAGTTGCCAAAGATGTAGTCAAAATATTGCCCTTTGTGCTTCAAGTGAATATTAGATGAAAAAGATGAAGTAAAAAGATGGCCCTTTGTGCTTGGACACCCTCTCCATTTATAGGAGGTAAATGGGGGCTGAAACCCTAAAAGTGGTTGCTGGCGGAGGCTAGAAATTACTAGATCTGTGACTCCATTTGATTAACTGGATGAATTATTTGCATGGATTTTAAGTGCAATTGTTGGCTAGTTATGAGTTAATACTTCAGCTCCAAGGAAGGTCAGTCGACAAGTTCAAAGCAGGTCGACTGATTGTCACTTATGGATTTGACTGAGTCTTCATTGGAGAGTCAATCTACTAGGATCTCAGTCAGTCATTTATAGTTCTAGGAAGTCAAAATCTCGTGCAAGTGAGTTGACCAACTGGTTGAGTCATTTGGTCAACCAGATGGTCTGGGAGGTTGAAATGGGTAATTGAAGCCTCTTATTCTTGGATTTTTTGGGATTTTAATTGATTTTATAATTTTTGTATAATATTCATCCAAATCTACTAAAAAATCTAATTAACTAGATGATATATAAACCAATACAATTACATTTAAAACTAGATAATAATAAACAAAATTCTTCTAAAGAGATATCAAGAAAATACAAATAAGATGGATAAATATGCATTCATAAAAAATCCAGAACTTGAATGTTGCTTGTCATCGAGCAACACAACATTATAGACACTCGCCAATTAAATATTGTCATCTTATGTTCCTCACTTGCATAACACTATTTGTTTCCTGATCACCTTTTATGGGCAAGCAAGCTTAATTTCATGGAACCATGAAACACAATTTTTTCACATTCTCCACTCGAATTTGCTTTATAACTTGTTTCCATTTCAAGACTTGTAAAGAAATAGATGTTATATCCCTTCTGTTATTAGTACTCCCACATATCTTGCTATTTTAGGGGTAGCTGTTGATTCTCCCTTAGTCATCTTTCCACATTTTTCCCCCTCAATGGCTATATGTTTCCACTTTTTAAAATCAAGTATGAACTCAAATGACAACACATGATAGTTGACCTATGACCAGACATTATCTTTGCAATAATAAAATTAAGGGTTCAAGTTATAAAACCCGCCTCCAATTGAGCTCCAAAGCTCCAAGCTCACGAGGGTTTGTACATGACCAAGGTTTGATTATTGGTGAATTTGGGGTATGGAAGATTCCCCTAAGTATAAAAATGGAGTGAAGGGGGGTATGGAAGAAGGAAATATCTCCTCTTTCGTTTTAAGATCATTTATTTTCGTTATCACAATTACATTGATCGTGCACTTTGGAATCATTTCTTGGTGACACACCACTATTTAATTTATGAGTATGGAAGAAGAAATATAAGGGGAGGGATGTGCCACCCCGAATTTGGAGTTTGACATATTTTTTGGTTTTTGATCTTTTTTTGGAAAAATAGAGAGATAACATGGTGGTAGAAGTGTAGAAGAAACTGAACTTGTGCATTCTCATAATTTGAATTCAGTGCTTTAGGAGTATTACAACATTAGTTCAAATCATTCTAAAAGAAGCAAAATCTAGAAACTTTATATGCTATTCCGAAAATTGGATGAAGACACATTGTGTTTGATTCCTATCTTACCATTAAGGCTTTCTAACTTTTCCAAAGAATTGAGCTAATTAATGTCTTAGGTGACAGAAGATTTAAAACAGAGGCACTATTATGAAAATATTGCAATAAACTTACTTCAATCAAGGGAGTGTATTGATTACATGCATATGAAAGAAACATGAGGACTAGATATAGGCCTTAACTAAAATAAAAAAATGGAAATTTTGAAAATTTTAGAGGTAAACTACATGACGTAATGGAAATTTCTAAATGGAAGGATAGATTGGGTGGAATGGGTACGTACTACACACCTCCACCCTAAACATAAAATTTTGCTCATCCCGAGCAAAACACAAGTCTTGAATGGAGGGAAGAATTTGATAGAAATCACCATGAGGTCCTGGTAGCTTGAATGAATGTCCAGCTGAATGGAATGTTGACGAGGGTTGAATCCTTAAACAGTGGATCTTCATGGTGTACCCAATGATTGGGTGGTCATGGAAGCTCAAATGGGCTTTCTGGTTGATTTTATTGATGGTGTTTTTCACCTCACAGTCCCTCCAGTAGAATCCACAACTCGTCCTTCATCAATAGTGGAAGTGTTTTCAATTTATGTGGATTAGGGACGTGATAGTACTCGTCCAGTGTCTTTGTGGTTAAATCTTACCCAAAGACATGTGTTGGATCACCTTTTCCAAGGGAGAAGGTGGTGTAAGATGAATCCACTTGGTGTAGTGCAAGTTGTGGTGGATAATGTGGAGGATCAGGCTTGAGTTTCACCTCGTCACCTGGATCTGCATGTAGCATACATGATGCTAGTATGGGAGTAACTGACTTATCCACCTGTTATGAGTTTGTAAACAACTATGTGTCCACTTCTTCTATCATCCATCAACAATAGGCTCATGGAGGCATCATGGTCCTTTACAATGTCGAGATGTGGATCTGACTCCTTCACAAAGCATGTGCCAAACTGAACATGCTCATAAGGAACCACATCAAAATCTAAAAGCAGAGGCATATAGACTTCTTATAGAGGTGAAATAATCTCATCCGGTTCAGTATTATCTATAGCCTCAACCAAAGTTGGTTGGTCATTGAAAAAGCATGTGGATCAATGTCTACATCCAGGGTGGTTGGTGGAGCTTCAGGTTCTGAAGTTTTTGTTGGATCCAACATAAATGACTTGAGGATGGTATCATCATCATCATCATCATCATCATCATAAATTAAAATCATCCTTAGTTGTTCTAGCTAGTTTTTTTGGGTGATTTTCTATTGGCCTTTTGAGGGATGTGACTGGCTATGAGAGTAGTTGTTTTAACTGAGCCAATTGTATCTCAATGCTTTTATTCTAGGTGTCTCCATCGACTAGCATATTTTGTTGATCAACTAGCATTATTGCTAGGAATCTAACATCTTTTGGAGGGCCTCTGTCCTCTCACTTCCATCAGATAGATATTGATCAACATAATTAAGTTGGTAACCATAACTCCCATAATATTGTTCATGAAAGTCCCCCTCATTATGATATTGTTTTGCATAGGATGGTTCCTGATAATAGGCTTCATCAAATGTGAATTATAACTTGCATCATATCTATCCTTAGGGAGTTTAATATCATTCTTGAGTTAGAGTTTTTGCACGGCTATTTGGCATGGAGTTACCTCAGGGCACCCCCGTATATCATGGTAGAAGGAGCCACATCTCAGATAATTTATGCTTTGATGTGGTACCACTCCATGTTATAATGAATTCCTGAAATATTAGAAATTGAATATCAGGTTCACGAGAGAAATTTTGACTTTAATATTTTTGAAAGGAAAAACAAAGGTTTACAAAAATATAGGATAAAGGGGAAAAACCTAATCTAAAAATAAAATAATGAAACAAAGCCAAATTTTATAAAATTAAACTAGAAAATTATAAAAATACTAAAAAGTACAAATAAACTAAAATTAAAAAAATAAACTAGAAGTAGAAAATCCTAATTACTCAAAGAAATGGGGTATGCAAGAAACCTCATTGTCCCAAATTCGACGGAAAAATTTGATATGATGTCACTTGCACAACAAATTCACTAGAGAGATTTATGCCTAGAGTTTAACCTTTTAATGGAAAACAATCCACTTATAAACAAGCATGTAAATTCTAAGTATAAAAAGGTATAAGTCCCAAAGAATAACGTTTTCATGAGATTAAATTGAACCAGTTGTAATGAACAATATATATATTTTTTTTTGTAAGGAGAGTGATTTTTACTAAACTAGAAATTGAAGTGTAGTAGTATACCTGGTTAAGTTAGGTTTTAATGTGATAATAAAAGATACTAGGGTTTTGTGGATTATCACCATATGCCACATTCTTACATTAACCGATTCAACTCCTTAATTTTAATGATTAGATTAGGACCATGTGGATTTGTGTCCTTACTGAGAAAAAATCTCACAAGGGCTGGGCTTATCTCAAACCTAGGGTCTCTACATTTGAGGATCCTCATCCAACCATCCAACAAAAATCTTTTAGCTAGTCTTGTCAATAAATTGTGAATTCCACTTCAGTTTTCAACTCATGGATTAGGTGGTCTCATCACCATAAGTTATAAAAACATGACAAACTGGGTAAAAGGACCATAAACACCATCAGCGGGTCTAGTCAGGGGATTATGATTTCATTCTTGTTGCGACAAGGTGCTCTCATCACCCCAAAAAGAATATAATATATCTGAACAGAGAATGAGTGCAAAAATGGTTGGAAAACATTTAATCACTAGAACATTGGAGTTAAATACAATTAAGGTAAAGAGCATGCTATGGGTCTACTCCCCATGCCCCAATATTGAAACTACTCAGACATAATAACAACAAATATAGAAATAAGGATACAATACGAGATGAAAAAGATAGTCCAAAGATGGCCCTTTGTCTTAGACTCCCTCCTCATTTTATAGGAGGAAATTGGGTGATGAAACCCTAAGATGGTTGCTGGAAGCATGTGGAAATTACTGGATCTGCAACGCTAGTCGATTGACTAGATATCAATCAATTTGACTAGATTAATTATTTTCTTGGCTTTTAAGTGTAACTTTTAACCGGTTCTAAGTTTATACTTTGGTTCCAAGGAAGGCCAGGTGACCAATTTACTAGTTGCAAGATTTTCCTTTGACTATTCATTGGCGAGTCGATGGACTAGGATCTCAGTCGATTGGTTGGAGCTCTGGGAAGCCGAGATCTCGTGCAAGTGAGTCTATCGACTAGTTGAGTTAGTCGATTGACTAGAGGGTCTGGGAGGTAGAAAATAGGCAATTGAAGCCGCTAGATCTTAGATCTTTTTATCCTTTGGATTGATGTGATCATTTCCCTGCAAAAATTGGCTAAACATAGTAAAAATGCAATTAACTAGAGAGAATCTAAACTAAGAAAATTATATCCAAAACTAAATAAGAATAAACAAAATCCTTCTTAAGTGAATCTCGAAAATGCAAAGATGGATAAATATTCATTTATCAGTCGAAAAATATGAAGTTGTTTTGATCTCCCTTTGTTTCATATTTACCAATATCCAATATATCAAAATGAGGGCCACCCTGTCAAACACCTTAGGGTGCCCTAAATAAGAAAATGGCACCCCCATTCAGGGAAATATAAAGCTTAATTGATGTTATCATGTTCATTTTCAAATGAATTTGGTTGTTGGGTAGGGTTTTCTTTGAGTGTCAACCATAAACTAGTAGTACATTCCACGGTAGGCTTTGGATAAGTCAAGTTTAATCAGCTTGTTATAATAATTTCCAATCCCTTTTCTCATAGATTGCACCATTTATTGAACTAAGATGGTATTATTAGTATTTTATGGCCTAGTATGAAGCTTCGTTTAATGGTGAAATCTATTCAGATGGGTATGGCTTTATATGTTTTATTGAAACTTTGGCGAGAGCATAAAACTAATATTATTGAGAGAAATTGATCACAACTCTCAAGGGTTAAGGTTTTAGGTATTGTCACCACCAAAAGTGCCATCATCCACTCCATCAAGACCTGATGTATTAATAGATTCATATTTAGTAATGTGGAGTGAATTTCCTCTTCATCTAGAATAATGACGCACTGGAGACTTTGGGCTTCTAATACAATAGAGAAATTTTCAATGTAACCTTCAACATAGTTAGCACGACTCTTTCCATTTCATTCTTGCAATAGTGGTTGAGAAGTCACTAAGGATAAGCCATTTTAGTTCATTCTCCTCTTCAACCCATTCACGATCCTCTTCCTTTGTGTTGGTTATGTAATTTCTTCTTCTTTTTCTTTAATGATGGAACTTAGTATTGAAATTCGTGAGTTTCACCCAATCACAACAAGACCTTTTTTGCCACTCCACTTATTTTTTGTTCAAAATATCAGTGTACTCCACTTGAAGTGAGATGATTTGGTCATCCAACTCTTTTTACTACTCCTACTTCTTCCCTATCGACAACCTAGAGCTTATGTTTCTATTTGCATGCTTTTCTCTATATACTCCTTTATCACAATTTCTAATTTTCTGCATAATACTATCCATGCTAAACTGATATCAACTATACATTCATTCTGAGCAATGCATTTATTATGTATATTGATAGGAAGGAGATATCTAGAAAGAACATAGTTGAATTACTATCACATGAATAAGTTACTAGCATAGGAAAAATAAAATTGATCCCTAACCATCAACAATGTTTACCCATTTACATAGGAATAATACATGGGGAAGAAAGTAAGAAAAAATAGGCGTGGAGGTTGTTAAAAACATGTTTAGAAAAGGATCTCAACTGTGAAGTCCTCAACACACCACCATAAGAATCAATATATCACATAGGAGGGGAGGATTACTAGTTGGATTCTCATGGAGGTTGCTACACTAAAAGCACCCAGTCAATAGGTATAAGGGTACACTCCTAAGGGCACAATGATCTATGATTGCCCTTTAAAAGATGAGGGGAACTAGAGTAGAGAACTATAATATCCTCAAAATTTGGGAATTTTATTTAATTCAAATGACATGAGGTGACAATCAAAGTAGATTAATAAAGATGATGTGAGAGAGTGATTAATGAATGTAGGTCCTAGACCTACATAGATCATCAATTCAAGTAAATAATGTAAGGTCGAGAATGTATATTAATATGAGGATCCAAGTGATATGTCAAGATAATCAAAGCCTTCATTTCATAAATAAGATTGAAATTAATTTCATGGACCCTTTGGATGGCCCAGGATGAAAGTCATGGGCCTTGAGACCAATACAGGCCCAATTTGGATAATTAGGGTTATATATATGGGTAACTAAGATGTAAAATAAGAATTTAAGTGTTTGGCATATAAAATACCAAGAATATTTATAGTTGATAAATAATTATAATATTAGATAACATAAGAAAATATAGAAATTTTTGAGATAATTTGTGATCTAGATAATTAATTTATTAATATCTATTTTTTTCTTAGAAGACAAGTTTCGGCTCACAAAATGGATAATTAGGGTTTGGTGTTTAGCACAATGAAGGATAAAGAATATGTGAGCATTATCCAAAAATTTGGTAATTAATGGATTAAGCATGTGGCCTAGGTAATAAATTACAAGTTCTGGGTTTTTATTTAAAGAAGAATTATATTTAAAAGGGAATTCCTTGTCTTCTTGAATTTGGATCCTGAATCTCGAGAAGGATCATGTGTAGAGAGTTATCTCTCTCACCTGAAGTCTCCCACAGAACCCTGATGGTTGTGGGACTCTCGTCACTCAGACTCCCTCACCCGCATATCCCTCACTTCTCAACTCCCTCTCACCCAATATCTACTTTATCTGACACAAGTCGTTGAAGTGGTCCAAACCAGCCAGATTCAAAGAGTGGGAGCCTCATTATCATGAGTATTACAATACATAGTTGTGTAATCTTCTCAAGCTTGGAATCAACTACAGATGTTATTGTGGATCTCCCTAATATGTTACCTAGTCATGAACTCAAAACTTCTCCTGGCCCCATCATGGATCCATAGCAACGCCACACAGCCTCGAGGTGCTTCTAGTAGGATGACAATCACCTTGGAGAAGATGACACACCTTGTGTATGATGTGAAACTAGACAGATGTATCGAGGACCTATAGTTCTCATCCAAGGTCCACAATGCTCATTCAAGGTACCGAGGTGAGATCCCTTCTCCTAGTCGTGTCTTCCATACTTAGTTTTGAACTAAAATACCTTGACCACTATTCTACTGATCCCCTCCATCACTGACCATATCTAGGAACCTGCTAGGTTTGGCCAAGGCTGGCGTAGGTACCCAAAAATTCTTTTGGTCTTGAAATGCTCACGAGAGGGGATTCAACCATGTCACTGACCCTTCGTGGCAAGTTCTGTCCCTCTCACAAGTTTGAAGAAGATAAGGATCAGATTGATCGAGTTGTTCCTCAAGTGCATGAGAATTCAACTCATAATAGGAGGGTAGTCGGGTCCTTACCCCTGCATGTAACCCAACCCTGGAGATATATAAGAAAAAAGGGTTTATTACTGACGTGGAACTTGCTAATTGGCCCATTAGATGTTTATCTTGCTATTAATGTTGAAATTAGACCGTAACTCAAATAGTGGTCAATTTATATATCAAACTGCTTAGACAAAATGAGTAGAATCTGAATAATATACTTTCAGAGTCTTAATATGTGTATAGTTTCAAATGTATAGACATAAAGTGATTAACATATGTAAAACCTAGATCTAATGGATAATATGTTAAGTACATTGAATATGGTTATTTCCTAATCTAATATGATATCTATGAAATATAATGATGTTCTAACATCTCAATTGTATTTAGTTAATAATGAGGATATTATAGAATTTCTAACCCATTTATCAGATGATTAGGGTCTAATGATTATTCATCTTGATAGTTAGATCTTAAACCTCATGATTCGAGTTAATGGAGCCATAGTGTAATAATCATGTTATAATAATGATTCGAGTCCATCTAATGATCAATTAGGGTTTATAACCATTATGGGTCATGTTTGGATGGAATTAGGGTTTATACCCATATTCCAAGACTAACTCTGATATAACCCTAAACCCTAGTCTAAGACATAGGTTATGTATAGTTAGCATGTTATGAATGAATGTTGACACGTTAGGGTTGTATGCAATTACAGATCATGTTGATTGATTGGATGTGCCTTTGCATGCTTGAATGCATTTCTTGATTGGTTTACATAAATTATTTGAAGATTATACTGCATGGTTCTTCAATAAGGTACACGGTTACACTTATGAATACACACATTATCGAATTCTAAAGTCTGTTGAGGCTTCTTGCAGTTTGATGAAAATGACTTGTTGGATGTTTATTATTTCATGCAAACTATAAATCCCATATGAGTATCACATAAAGTAAACTCTGATACACCAAAGTCCAATGATGGAAAGATAAAGGTGATTACACCCACAGGGGTTTGACAAATATGGGTTATATTATCTTAATTAAAATATTAATTTATATGTTCATCTATTTGATGGTTGAGAATATATGTTGTTATATTATATGTGTACTTTTGTATGCACCTAATGTACACAATATAGCAGTATACTTATATATTTTGATTGTCAACATTTTTGGTTAACCCACATCTATTAGTTGAAGACATGAAGAATCAAGAAAACTTGAGAAAGATAAGTCGACGAGGATTATCTAGATAGCATTTGTTCTCATTGTATATGTTAGTTCTCATGTTTAAATATCCATATAACTCTTTATAGGAGCTCATTATACAATCATGTAAGCATTATATGTTCAAATAAATGAAAATTATTTACTATTATGTATCATTTGTCAAATCTTATCCTTGAAATTTAGGTAATGATCCTTGGCTTTTAAGGAATTGAGGGACACTTAAAAGTGGGGGTTGTTAAATTTGGTATCAAAGCCCATATTTTTCAAATAATATCTAATAGTTGATAATATCAAATAATCTATAGATATATAAGGAAAATTATTATGATATAATATAATGGTAATGGTGTCTAGAAATGATCACAACATTGGGGGCTGACAATATTTTCCTCTGCACCATTAGGTTGGTATACAGGGACTCCCTTAGCCAATGTGATACCTGCCTGGATAGAGCCTAGGGTTTTCCTAAAATAATGTTTCTTCTAAGTGTTGTCATCTCTAATTTCGTCCACTTATCATCTATTTTCTTAAAAAACCCTAAAATGCATTTCACTCCTCATCTCAAGTTAGGATTTGAGAAGAAGTAGGATTCAAGCATCCTCCTCCAATTAAAAAGTAATGTTAATTGGAGGAATAAATGTGAAAGATGTGACTCGAAGTGTAGGTCCCTCTAGTGAGGGTAAACCCTAGAAAGATATAAGTATGGGTAATCCATTCATCCATGAAAGACTTGATTCAGATAACCCAATATGGTATGAAAATTGTTATAGGTCAAGGGAATCATAATATATACCCTAAAATACAGGGTGTAATCCCTAACCCAAAACCCTAATTCTAGGTAATGTGAATAGTATAGATAGGATAATAACCCTACCCAACCAGATCATAATTAGGGGTGAAGGAAAGAAAAAAACCCAAGTGGGTTTGGGTAATTCAATTTTGGTACCCTAGTTTTAGATAGCACAGTTTCCCATGCATGCAAGTACGTGGAGTACATAAGACATGCATACATGATGAGCATGATGGGTTTAGCATATGTAAATCAAATATATGAAATCAATATTTACATAATGGAAAATATTATATCCTCAATTGACCTTTAGGGGTGGTGTCCCGACCTGGGCTAGGTCAACCCAAGAATGGGACAACACCTATGGGGAGGCATAACCTTAAACTCGTGGGGTCAGGTTGTAGCTAGAAAGCCTAACCTCATCCTGGAGGTCAAGAAGACACCTTAGGTAAGGACCTTCCCTAAAAGGAGAGTTGACCAATCTCATGTTAAGAATTAAGGAAAATTTAGACGTCCTCTAAGGACCTAGCTCTAGAGGTACGAGATATGATTGGATGGTATGGGTATAGGGGCATGGAAGTCCTTACCCCGACCTAATAAAATGTTGTACTTAATCAATGGGATGTGTTATTCCAACATATATTAAATGTGAAAACCATGGTTAGAGAAATATGAGGGTATATATGAAATGGAAATTAAAGTACATTGAAGAAATATCATAATCATGCATCTAAGATATATATTCCCTACTGCCACCAAGTCTAGAAAAAAAAGGTGTGCATTTGGCTTGTTTCCCTAGATGCATAAATATATGGAAACTTTGGTTTGAGAAACATTAAGTGTGTGTAATATGAAAAGTCAACACATGGGTATAAAATCCTATAAAGGACATCTATGCCATAAACTCTCCTGAGGAAAGATGATTCATGGGATAGAGTAACATAATAATATTGAAGAACCTTATCCTAAACCAAAGTGCACTACAACAAAAATGCCCATTAGTTGCATTTAGTATATTGGATTTTATTAAAAATTCCATTAAACATTCTCTTATACATGCATTCTTTATTATAATGCCACTAAATGAAGATTATAGGTGTGCTAGAATAAAATAATGTTATGAGAATCTATAAAAATATTAGTAGCATTTTATAAATACTCATATTAATGTTGCTGATATTCCCCATTCTCTACTTTGCATTTGGCATCTCTCTCAGCACAGTGCCACACAAAAAATTTATGACAAGACTTTTATATTGTACCACTACTTAGTTATATAGTTTCACATAGCTTAGTACACTGACCCTAATCTAGAGTACGTCACTGACTTATCTTAAATCCCCAATATCCAAATCACTATCTTCCATAGTATATCTCCTACTGTTAATATTGGTCCATTTCATGCCCCCTTTGGATTTCTACTCCTCAACCTCACTGTGGAGGATCAATCACCATTCAATTATCATGGAGCAACAATCAATACCACTATCGAACTCAATGTTTCCACAATGTATTTTGCATAATGAATGCTCCCACAACTACTCGTAGATGCATATGATTAGTGATTCATAGGCATATTTATTTTGTTCTGGCTACTTATCGGCAGTGACTTACTTTATCTTACATTTTTCTTTTATTTTTAATGCCTTCATATCTATAATTCATGTTGATAAACACCTCATGATTCACAGAAACATTCTTATTGTGAAGATAGTAGTTGGTGTATGTGTCTGTCCTATGCTGACAATCGTCAGCAAGTGGGTGGTAGTCTGGCATAAAAACAAGGTTGTCTTCTTCATAGTCACCATGCCCATTGAGATACAGAGTTCCATTTTATATAATTATTTTAAAATCTGAATCATGCATTTACAAAATTCCAGTTAACTATTGTCTTCTATTGTTGTACAATGGTGTGGTAAATACCAATGGACACACGATTCATGTTTTTTGGTTTCTCTAGAGTTATGGGACAAAATTAAATAAATACACAAATTATTTTGTATACCTGATCATATTATAAAATCTAAACTATGTATATGTTATGATTATTTTTGTAAAATTATTAACAAGTACTAGTCCTCATCCGAAATATCCATTGCTAAAAATGTGGACATGCAACTTCAATCCACTAAATAGTTTAGGTCTTAATTATTTTTGTGATTAATGATTGTTGGAGTCTGCTTATATAGGTGTTATCTTTAACATCATTTCCCTTATGCATTTGTTAGGTTTCAGGTGTTGACAATCAAAACTCAAAATCTTAGTGATGCTTATTTAGGAAAGTTTGAACACCAAGGAGTTTACTTCATAGTGAGTCCAAGGCCTCCACAATCATAATTATCTAGGTATGGTAACATTTATGTGGACATTTTTTGTCTACCACTTGGTCCTTTTCATCTACTGCAAATGACATATGCACACAATATCTACTGCTATTTAGTTTTTTCCTTTTCATCTACAGTAGTGTAGGAATCCTGTCCCTATATGAATACAATGAAACTTTAGGGATCTTGTTTATTCCTATTGTTCTAGTTTGAAACATGGTTATTAAACCTCATAAAAGTTGTCAAAAGAAAAAGATAATGATAATGTTGCATTGATACCATGTTGGAGTGTATTGAATAACAACAATTGAGAACAACATGATTAACTAGTCTAGTTTAGGATAAAGAACTGAAATTTAGTCTGATGAGTGTCATGCATGTTTTTATATGGGTATGTTTTACATATGTATTAGAATTAAACAATTTTATGTTCTAATTGACTAAGAAGTTTCACATCAATTAGAGAAACACTCCCACGGAGAACCACCTAGTGACCTACCCAACAACATAAATCATTGGTCACTGAGTTTTGCATCCACTTGAGAACCATGTAATTCATATAGATGTTAGGTGGATTCCTACTAATTAATCTATAGGAAACATTGTGGAACCATTAGAAGGTGAGGCTTCTATAGAATCTTCAGAAGGAGAAGTCAGCACACGATGTGTCTTCGGTTGATGAAGTCAACAAGACCATCTATTATGGATCTTGCGGTAGAGTCCCCTACTTATCCTTCTATTGGTTCCTACACTCGAATCTTCAATGTTATATTGGGGGACCATCGGTAGGTGACAACCTATGGGCCACCTACATATTGTGAGCTCCTTAAATTCTAGGATTTGAGTGTGATCAACCGATGCTAAGTTTTTCTAACTGATGGTTGATGGCTTCCCTATAAAAAAATGAATACTTATTACTTATTTAAGGTAAATAAGGAAAATATGTAGATAAATACACAAGTATTTACATAAGACTATGCTAATGAGTAAAATTAAGGATAAAATCTACAAAATTGGATGTTAATAGCCGACTAATAGAACCTAGTGTTTTCAAAGATAAATTTTCTTAAACCCGCACCTCATCAATTATCAAGAAAATATTATGTCAGTTCAAACCATATTTGAGTGTGTTACCAAAAGAAGTCTTTGAGGTAGGATCTAAAAATCCCTTGCCTAATTTGCTCATTGATGAAGATATCAATTACTGTGCTAGTAATTTTGATAAGACCAATCCATTAAAGGTTAAATTACTATTAAAATTTTGACATCAGATTGCTTCTCTTCTTTCCAATTCATAATAGTGTTTCTAATTGTTTAATATGTTTCTATGATCCATTTCATTATATATCTTATTGAACATCATCCATGGATGATTTTAAAAGTTTATTTAGCCTAGTTTTTAGAGATAATCTATTTTCATCTAGGGAATAGATATTTGCACTTTCTATTAGCTATGGTGTGGGTTGTATGGTTACATAATTGATTCCCTTGCATAACTTAAACACGCGTACCATATAGTCAATTATATTGTCCAAGACTCTTAATGCATGCTTTTAATTAAATAATTTGTAGTACCAATGCTACAAGAGAGATAATGGAATAAGTTGTAAATGCAGATACATGTTTGGTTTTAATGACTTTCAATAAATGCCACTATAACATCAATTGGCTTTTATACAAAATGCCACTATAACATCAAGTGGCTTTTATGCAAATGCCACTATATTATATTAGGATGTTGTTTGAAATTGTTCTTTTTGTGTATAATGGCCTATAAAATACCACTATATAATGGCATAATTGTTATACATGATGGAATTTGCATCTCTTTGAATGATTTTATTTATGTTTTATTACCAATATCTCTGAATATCACATCCGATTTGAACTCATTCTTTCAAAAGTATAGATTTTGTTATCATTTTTTATACATATATTCAAATGCAAATTACATGGAGAGGACATTTTAACTTTCCCCTTTTATAAAATACAACACACATGAGACACTCTTTAATACAACATTTATCTAAGTACAATAGTTTCTACATTCATTGACCATCTTTCTTGATATAATGAAAAGGCATATCAAGAGCTCGGTCTTGGTGGGAATCATCCTCACAAATCCTATATCACCATTTTACACTAAGTTTGACTTCTTCTCAAGCTCCTTAAAAAAATACCTTTCAATCTAGGTGAGGATCTCGTGAACTTGACACTCGTCCAAGACTAGTGCAAATTTGTTTCCAATCTAACCAAGAAGGTTCATGATGATAACATGCATGGTTAAATGGACAACTTCCTTCACTAGGTCATCCTTGGAGTTTTGGAGCAATGTATCTATGTGTTTAAGAATCAATTTTATAAAATAGAACAAGAACCAAATGAAATAAGAGTATCATGCATAAGCAGGTCAATATGTGATTCAACCAAGATTTGGTTGAAATTCTAGCTGAAATATGATACTAGATTTCAAATAGAAAATGAAACCCATAAGAAATGAGGGAAGAGAAAAATAAGAATGAGGAAATGTACCTCCTTAAGAAGCAAACTGAAGCTAGGAGCTCATCCCTATTTTGATGCTCATGATCTTAGATATCCCAAATACCCAAAAGGCATATACCATACAAATAAAAAGTGAATACAATTTGAGCATATTATAGCAAATCGGTTGCCATAAACTTCAAATTTTAGATACACTTCAAACTCCTAAAAGACTAATGCACATTGATATCATTAAGATATAATATAGAACAATGGCCACTTTAATGACTAATACATACCAGCATGATCATGTAAAATAGACACAATACAAATATGAGGATATGCAACCCAAACATCATTTTATCTACCCCATAACTCATGTAATTGCACCTACAAGATTCAGGTAAGCAAAATCAATATCAGTTTTGGTCAAGAGCAAACAGGTGATCAAATTGCAATGACACAGTTCAACTTGAGAACCAAAATAAGAAAATATAATGGGAGGGGAGTATAATTACAAAATGTTTTGATGATATGATGGTGGTCAATAAATTCAAGGCGTCAAACTTTGACAAGTACACATTAATCCAAACAATCCAGCAATATGCATGAACGAAATATTGTTCAAGCAAATGATTAGGATCTGATTGTGGATAAATCTTGATGTGTATGAACACACATTTTTTTCCAAAATGTGACAGTGCAATGATAAGGATATGATAGTGCAATGATAAGCATTTGATGGTAGATAAGAAAACAACTTGCATGCTTGATAAAGAAAATAGATAATTGGCAAACTAATATCATTGCCCATAATATAAGATAAATGAATAAAAGAACAAACCTTAGATCCTTAGGAATGAAGTCATCTAAAATTACTTCCTCAAGATCAATTGTTTCATAAACAATAAGCAAATTGTCATTTCATTGCCTCTGATCCATGATTTGACCAAGTGCATCACTATCCATTATGAAGTCCAAGTTATCAAAAGAAGGAACACCATCAATCATAGAAGCTAACTATTCATAGTCTTACATAAGAGCATCCATGTAGTGAGTTAATTCACCTTTTGTCAAACCATATTCTTTGACTCTTCTAACCTACATCACATATAGAAAACACCAAATCAATTTTTAGTAATTTTTGGCTTATAAGTGTGTTAGTATCATACCAACATCATAAGGACATGTTTGTTATACAAACTGCTATGTATATGTTGTTCCGAAACAAATGCCTTCATGTTATAAAATAAAGAAAGAACCTAGGAAAGAAACATTTGAAGCATACTTTTTAACTAGAAATAATCACCACACAGAAATGAGAAAAATAAGACCATTTTATTATAGAATTGAACATCTAAGTGTAAATATAATTCTAAATAAGGGAACCCAATAGAAGATGATGTGCAATTTTAAAATTATTATAGGAGATAAAACTTTTTGTACTAGAACTCAGGACCAATCAAACAATCTATAGCGAAGCAGTTTGTTTATGATTTCGTAGTTGATCTTTAGATGAGTCACATCTTTTTCCTCTACTTATCAATGTCCCCTATCATACATAATGATGTTTCCTTCCAAACTTGTAAATACCAATTCCATAGATGAGATCTTAGATTAGGAGGCAGTTATTGCCTAGCTCCTATGCAATTCATTTTATAATGGCATTTTTTTAAGTGTCAACAAATGCCACTAAATACTTTTAATTCCATTTATATTTTTCTACCGACATTTATCAAATGCCACTAATGATTATGTTTGTTGTAGTGGTGTAAGTAATGAAGAAACGAAATATAGTGATAACATCTCAATAAACCCTATGTAGGGTAGATGCCTAAATCAACCATAGGGTCAAGTAGGGATGCTCAAAGGCACGTAAAACCCAAGGGGTTAGGATTTGATCATTTCCTAAGTATATAAGGCCCAAGGGACCAGAGATTGCCATCCACATGCACACAAGGTCCATAGAGTAAGGAGCTAGCCACTCCATGTGCACCTAAGGCCCAAGGGGTCAAGTGGAAATGGAAATCCATAAATGTATAAGGCCCGAGAGGTCAAGAATGTACATGAGGCCCTTAGGTTCGGAGGAAGATCACTCTAAAGGTACCTATACCCCTAGAAACCTTAAGGGGATGACTAAGGATCATGATACATGACTTGTAGATGTAAGTAACTATAAGAAATTATGTAATAATGTTTGAAATAGAAGTTATGCATAAGCTCAAGAGTTGATAAAAGCACTGTCCATGAGCTCATGAGATTTAAGGAATATTTGTGGAATGAAAATATGTTCATGGTGTAAAGTCATTTTTTAGGATGACTCAACATGAAAATTTGAAAATTCTAAGATAAATTTGTGGATACAATATCTATACACACGAAATAGGATAAAATTTGTATTTGGACTGTAGCCAAATGTTTATTTCACCTTATTCTTAGTGTGATAGTTTGGGTAATCACATGTGATACAAGAAATCGACATGTAAGAATGGACACCCAAAGTTGAATTTATGACATGATTTAGGATTTTGAGGTCTTACCTCATCAACTCATGAATATCAACCCATAATACTTATCATGTTGAGACCAAGGTGAAAGTGTAATCACCAATTGATAAAATCATGTAATGAATGAGGATGTGGAAATGCCTTTAGATTGAATTCAGATTCCAACCTCAGTAATTGAAAATTTGTGATATCAAGGATAATCTACCTAAAACATACCCAAGAAAGGTTTCTATCCCTAATGTGGTATCTAAAATGAGTTATCATTCACCTTAACCTGAATATATTTATATTTTGGGAACAAAATTTCTTTCAAGGAGGGGTGAATGTAATTTCCTTAAAATTTGGGAATTTCATATTTAATTCAATTGACATGAGGTGACAACCAAAGTAGAGTAATAAAGAGGATATAATACAATGATTAATTAATGTAGGTCCTAGATCTACATTGATCTTCAATTCAAGTAAATAATGTAAGGTTGAGAAAATATATTAGTATGAGGATCCATGCGATATGTTATGATAATCAAAGCGAAGGCTTCGTGATAAAGGCTATAATTAAGTTCATGGACCCCTTTGATGTCCCATGATGTAAGTCATGGGCCTTGGGACCAATACAAGACTGATTAAGATAATTGGGGTTATATATATTGGTCCTTGAGATATAAAATAAGAATTTAGGTTTTTTGACATCATATTAATAAATAATTGGGATATTATATAAAAAAAGAAAATCTAGAAGATTATAAGATAATATGTGACCTAGGTAATTCATTTGTTAATTATCTTGGTTTTTCTTAGAGGCCAAGTTTCATCTCATTAAATGGATAGCTTGGATTTGGTGTTTAGCCAAATGAAAGATAAAGGAGATGTGAGCATTATCCAAAAATTTAATAATCAACAGATTAAGCACGCGACCAAGATAATAAATTACATATATTGGGTTTTGAGTTATAAGAAAATTATATTTGGAAGGGAATTCTTATCTCCATGAATCTAGATCTCGGATCTCGGGTAGGACCGCATGTGGAGAGTTACCTCGCCCACCTAAAGTCTCCCACAAAACCTTGATGATTGTAGGAATCTTCTTTCTCAAACATTCTCACCCACATATCCATCACTTATTGACTCCCTCTCACCCTATATATCACCCTATCTAGCACGAGTCATTGAGGTGGTTCCAACTGACCTGATTCAAAGGTTGAGAGCATCATTATTGTGAGTATTATAGTAGATTAATTTCTTTATCTTCTCAAGCCTATAATTGGCTCCAGATGTTTTGGTTTACCCTAAAGCCTATATAAGGGCTTAGACGCCCTAAATCATGAACACAAAATTTTTCTTGGTTCCGTCTACCTTTGCACAAATCCATAGCAGTCCTACGTGACCTCAACGTTCTGCCAGTAGGATGATAGTCACCTTGGAGAAGATGGCATGCCATGGAATGAAAGATGTCTCAAGGACCTCGAGTGCTCGTCCAAGGTCTGCGACACTCATCTGAGGTACTGAGGTGAGATCCCTTCTCTTAGTCGTGTCTTCCATACTTAGTTTTAATCCTTTAGACCTTAGACACTATTGTACTGACCACGACCATCGCCGACCATGTCCAGTGCCCTGATAGGTTTGGCCAAGGCTAGCACAGGTGTCGGGACCTACTTTTGGTCTTGTAATGCTTGTTAGAGAGGAGTCAACCATGTCGATGAACCTTCTGTGGTGACATTTGTCCCTCTCGCGAGGTGGAAGAAGATCGGGATCAGATTGACCGAACTGTCCCTCGACTGTGTGAGAATTCTACTCACAGGGGAAGTCGGGTCCTTACCCCTAGTTGTTATCCAACCCTAGATATAAATAAGAGAAAAAGGTTTCTTACTGATGTGACACTCACTGGTTGGTGCATTAGATATTTATCTTGCTATAAACGTAGAAATTAGACCATAACTCTGATAGTGGTCATATTATATATTAAACTAATCAAAAAAATGATTAGAATCTAAATAATATACTTTCACAGTTGAAATAATGTCTCTAGTTTGAAAAGCATAGCTATTACTTGATTATAAAGTGATTAACATATATAAACCCTTTATCTTATACATAATATGTTAGGTACATTGAATATGGTTATTTCTTGATCTAAAATTATATTTGTGAATTATAATGATGTTTTAAAATCTCAACTGTATTTAGTTAATAATGATGATCTTGTATACTTTCTAAGTCATTAAGGAAGATGACTAGTGTCTAATGATGATACATCTTGATAATTAGATCCTTTACCTCATGATTCAAATTAATGGAGTCATAATGTAATAATCAGGTGACAATAATGATTAAAGTTCATTTAATGCTCAATTAGGGTTTATAACCTTTATTAGTCACGTTAAGAACCCATATTCCTCACCTAAACCTAATATAAGCCTAAACCCTAGTCTAAGGCCTTCGTTAGTTCTGTTTAGCATTTTACGAATGAATGGTGACACTTTAGGGTTTTATACAATTACATATCATGCTGATTGATTGGATGTGCCTTTGTTTGCTTTAATGCATTTGATGATTGGATTACATAAAGTATTTGAAGATTATACTACATGGTTCTTCAATAAGGTACGTGGTTACACTTATGAATACTCACATAATCAAGTTCCTAAGTTTCCTAAGGTTTCTCGAAGTTTTGTGAAAATGACATGTTGGATGTTTATTTATTTCACACAAACTATAAAGCCCATTTGAGTATTACATAAAGTAAACTCTGATGATCTGAACCTAGGGTTAGGCCTACCAAGGGGTAGTTCACCTAAGTCCAGTGATGGATAAAGAAAGGTGATTGCACCCAAGGTGGTTTGACAAATATGGGTTATATTATCTTAATGAAGATACAAGTTTATATGTGCATCTATTTGATGGTTGAGAATATGTGTTTTTATCTTATACACACACTTTTGTATGTACCCCACAAATACAATATAGAAATACACTGATATATTTTGTTTGTCTGTGTTTTAGGTTAACTTGCATCTATTAGTTTGAAGACATGAAGAATCAAGAAATCTTGAAGATATTAGAGATATGTCAAGGAGGATTAGCTACATATTATTTCTTCTCATTTTACATGTTAGTTATCATGTTGAAATATCCATGTAACTCTTTAGAGGAGCTCATTATACAATAATGTAAACAATATATCTTCAAATAATTGGAAATTATTTACTATTATTTATTATTTGTTAAATTTGATCCTAGAAATTTAGGTAATGATCCTCGAATTTTTATGTCTTCCCTTAATCGGGTGACAATAAAAAGTGGGAATCTTTACAAAAACTCCCAAAGAGAGAGAGAGAAAGAGAGAAATAGAGGAGGTGAACTTTCACAATCAATGCCAACCAAAGGCAAGGCATCTATTTCCTACCTTGTCAACTGCCTAACAGTCAACAATGGCTTGGCGACATACTACCAAACTATTTCTAGCTTCTCAACTCATAGGTAGTGGTGAACGTCAGTGCGTGGGAATGGCGGGTAGAGGGGGTGGGAAGAGAGAGATAAAAATAAGAAGAAGACGATGAAGAGGGGCGGAAAAGAGAGGGGGGCATGTGGCTGTTCCTCTTGAAATCTCGAGGGTTAAAGAATTTCTATTGATGCCATTTGAAAATGAATTCTTATTATGAATCATGAGGATTACATGGAGTCATATATATATATATAGCCTTGTCTCAAGATATGATATACCAAAGATACAATTAATATAAGCTAAACCAATATTAATGGAGTTAAGTGGAAGCAATTGACACACATACAATGTGCTTGTAATACGCAAGTGTATGTGTCAAAGTAATATGAGATTATTATTCCTGAGTCATCGAACATGGGGAGTTGTGAGATTAAAGACTACTACTAATTAAGATCAATCAGCTAAGCAGAACAGTTTGAGGATTCCCCAGAACATACAATTTCATCACTATAGACATTGCAATTCGAGTTTTTTATTTACAATAAACTATTATTAAATCTGAACTAGAGATCTATAGCTAGCATATAATGAACTACCTAAATTAAGCCAAACCTCACTCCCGTAGCAGTTTAGGAACATAAACAAATCAATATCGAGATCATCACTTCAAGTTTATCATAATAAAATCACATTATAAATTCATTAATTCAATCACAATAATATGTCGAGTTAATCCCAGTTCCTAGGAAAAAGTTTTTAGCTGAAAATAGATTACTTGGTTTTCAATGTAAAATACGATTTCGAGATACTGTAAATTGGGGAAAAGACTACAGAAGGGGTTCAAAGAATATGAAGAAGATTTATCATTGTTTATGTCGCCAAAATGTCTCTAAGGTCTGTTGGGTAGGATTCCTTTACTTTTCTCCCTCCTTTCGCCGTTCATGTCGTCCCCATGCAATAGATCTAGATGATGTCATTCTGATGGTGTCTTTTATAGACGTCCTACATGTTTAGATTGAGAGAAATCCTAAATGTTATTTTCTATAACAATATGTGTTGGATTTAACACATACAATCTAGGCCGTCAGAGTCAACGTCGGTGCTACCGACTTGGAAGTCGTTACCACTAACTTTTTGCAATAAAAGTCCTATTTCTTTTCGATCTAGAACAATAATATTTTTTATATTTTGATTCCATGCCGGTATCACCAAGTTGCATTCGGTGGTATCGACTTTGCTCCAGTAAATAATAATTATCTACAATAAATAAATAATAAATTAAACCAAATAATTATTATAATAATTAAAATATGTGTAAATACATGTGAAAATATAAGAATTGATGCATACTGATTTTATATTAATTTGGTGAAATATGTTTGAAAATATATTCGATTAAGCACAAATGATAAAGAAAACAATCAAATTACAGATCCAAATAGTGACCATTTTTGCACACATCAACAATCCATTTAACTATTACAGATATAATAACTAACATAAAATACCGCCTACAAGAAATGTAATTAAATTTGTGATAGTTAACTAGAATTTTTTTTGTAGCATTACCTATTTCAATTTTCCTAATTGTAAGATATATCAATCTATATTTATTATATATGAATTCAATTGTCCCACCTATTTAAGAATATTCTCTTTTATTATTGATAAAGACATTCATAAAAGAAACAACTCAAATAAATTTGAAATACAATTGACAAAAATATTTATTATGAATTTAAAAGCCAAAATTCTGAAATTATTTTTTTTTTGATAAAAATGTTGTCATGTTTGTGAGAATACTACCCAAATGTCACATTTTTTGGCTAAAACGTCCCCACAGTAGACACATTGTGCCTCTAAGAGTAATGCATCTCCGTCCAAAATGCAATAATCCCATATGGGACCAATGCATTGTCCACAGGGACACATTGCTCCTGAATTATATTGTATTATGATACCATGCAAGATTTTTATATCATATTTAACTCGTTTCTTCATACGCCTCAGTGTCTTTAAAAATTATATATTTATTATTATACAAAAAATAGAACAAAAATTATAAGATACGATAGTTCATTGATACATTTTATTTATAAATGTAAATGGTAGTATGTACAATTAATAGATACAATATTAAAACGAAAAAGTCAGTTACAAATATCAAAGCACATGCATAACATTAAAAAATTTGAAGTAAAAGTTTTAGAGATAATACTAAAAAAATCAAATAAAAATATAAATAACATATAAAACGACAATAACAATAAATAAATCAAATAAATTATACGATGCACAATAATTTTATCATGCACAATCTACATTTGATTGTATGTAGTGGTGTGTAGCGCTCCTCCTGAAGAATGGTAGTATAAGATACATCTATACTTATTTTATAGGATCATCAATAAGAGTCAAGCATTGACACCCAAAATCCAACTCCTTAAAATAATAATGGGGAGAGAAATTTTTTTAATACTAAAATGAATTTTGGTTGCCTTCTTATCATATTTCTACAAGAGACCTCCCATAAAAAGGCATCCCATTCCTCCTAAGTCCTACCTATGCGTATGTAGTCAAAGGCCCACTTTTTTCGCTATACTAGTTGATGACAAAAGTTTACCGAAGTTATCATCTCAAAGGTGACTTTAGGTGATTTTTTTAGGAGCTCAGATACTAGTTGTTTCATTGATTTTGTTATTCAACTAGATGGAAGATTCAATTGAATTGGAGTTCCAAACGATGACTTTGTATCTGTAAAGTTATCTTGCATAAGTTATTCTCTCCTTCCTGCATTGATGTTTATTCCTTGCTTATTTAGGTTTAGTGTGTTTATTGTGGTTTATGTAGACACAAAGGGATTGTTTAGGCATTGTTGTTTATCTTTAATAGAGTTCCTAAATTATGATGAATAAGTATTCATTGCTTTTTGTGCAATTGCATACTTGGCTTGAAATAAAATCTTAATATGCACATAAAAGAATGGTGTACTATATACTGAAAAATATAGAATAGATGAACTGTGTAATTTGTAACAATAACAAAATTATTATGTAAATTATGGTATAGTTTGATTTGTTCATAATTAATGTGTGTTGTACTATATAATCATGTTATTCCTACATGTTATATATTTTACTATCACTTCATTTTCATTTTAAGTATCGTATACTCTGTGTATATTGATTCAATATACTATATTTTATATTTTTAGTATTGTATATATTAATTTTACATAATATTTTTTTATAGATAGTGTACTGCACATTGAAAATAATAGTTTATACACAATGCACAATTTTTGTGTCTAGTAAAATTATTGGGTAACATATAGTTCATTCTATTAATTTATTATTATTATTCTTTTATATAATAAATTTGTAAGTTTATCATACACAATATATTATTTCAATCTCAAATCTATGTTTTTTTGTAACTTATATACATTTTTATATATTGGTTTGAAATTTATATTGTCATTTATATTCTTAGTATTTTATCTAATACATCCACATACTATTAGTTACACCGATAACTAATATTAATTGAGATATTAAATATTATATTATAATCTATATATACTATCTATAAATGAATTTTTATTAATGAAAATATTATATTTTATTATTTTGTAATATATATTTATGTATTATATAAATAACTAAAATATATATAGATTGCATAATATCATACATAAAATAATTTGAAAGCAATATCTCCTCACGGAAGACACATTGCCCTCTCTAAGGAATGTGTCCGTACCAGCAAAGCATTGCTATCAGAGATGGCAACGTCTTTCAGGAGGACACATAGGTTCAAAAATGTGACATTTTAGATAATATTTATATAAGATTACAAAATAGCTATTAAAAATGTAAAAAATATCATTATACTTTTTGACCAAATTCAAAACAAATTCTAATATGGAAGATGTCTAGTGAAACATAAAGTAGCTAGTAAAATACAGTAAGAAGAAATAAGAGGTTATGGATAAATACAATATATTGATAACTTTAATTAACATTAGTAATTAAATCAATTGTTAAACTTTTATTATTAGTTACAATTTTTAGCATTAGCTACATTTAATTACATGGGCTACATAAAGCACGTTCTTTATTCTCAATTGTTAGGCAATTTCGTGGCATCAAAATGGTCAAAAAAGTTGATTTGTAAGAATAAATCTCTAATTTGAAAATGAAACGAAATGTAATGAATCGATTCTTTAAATAAAATGTTATATATCCTAAATTCTGATGAACTTGATTTTTCCAAGCGTGGGGTAGTTGCACGCTAGTATGCGAGTTCCATGTGTACTTTTTTTACTTTTATTTATTTTGAAGAAAAAAGTTTTAGTTTTGTCAAAAATACGTTACAAATTAAAAGTTATAAGTAAAATAAAAATATCTCTTTTCTTTTTTCTTAAGTTTATATATTTATTTTTGTATTTCACAATATTTTTCTCAAAGTATATCAATATCAGTCTTGTTAAAGTGTATCTTTTGTAATGAATCTAATATTTTTATTTCACAAAAAAATTCATTACAGATCAAAAGTTATAAGCGAATAAATTTCTCTCTCACATTTTGCTTTTTTTTAATCTTTTTTTCTGCACCACAAGGCACATGACAAAAAAAAACTGAGAATCAGTCCGAAGAAAGCCGCCCCAGTTGAGTAGATACCACCAGTCACTGGGCGCCAATCCCGCGTCACGGGAGACTGCACGCCCAAGTAGAATAAAGACGGGAAAAGAAAAAGAAATAGAAATGTCACTATGTGCAATATCAAATGTTCTTCCCACCACACCTTCCCTTTCCTTTTTCTTCTCGTTGGTTGTCTCTTGCAATCATTCTTCTTCCCTCCCAATTTGGGTTCTCTCCTTGGCATTACCGATCCCTTTCCTGCTTCCTCTTATATTAGCATTTGATATGTAGTTTAAACATTTTTTTTTGCAAACATGTTTCATTGCATGGAGTTTCAATACTGACATGATTTGTGATGTTTGACGTTATAGTTATGATTTCCTTTAGTATGATATTGGCTAATTTATATCTTTCCAAAGTGAGTGTGATTTCGTGTAGAATTTAATGGCTCATGTGAGATACACACGAATGACTATTGGCCCTGGTTGATCGACGTTGCGTATGTTTTACTATCTAATCTAAAATATATTTAAAAGAGATGATATGTTTTCTAAATAAAATTCACTATATTTTGTATATGACCTAAGAAACTTTAGTCAATAATCGTATTTAGCAACTTCTAAATTTTACTAATTTACATCCCCCCTATGGTAATTGACTTCACATACGATTCTATTTGACTATCAATAGTTCCACATTCAGTAATAAATCGTCTTTGACTAATGTGACTAGCATTACATAATTTTGTAATTTGTTCATTTTAGAAAAAAGTAGGATATTTGTCTTTTGATAAATATATTATCATTGCCAATTTTCTCTTCATTATATATATATATATATATATATTAAATAAAATTTTGAAGATATTAATGATAGGAAAAAATATTTAGGCAATATGTGTTAATATTTTCCTTACCAATATGATTACCATGTAAGTTAAACCAAAAAAATTTATTTCACTAAAATAATATCATAGGTACAACTGTTTCAAAAATTATTACTTAAATGTAGCCAATCTTGATAAGCATCTAGCTTACCGTCGTTAATTCATCACCCTGATCCCAATCTAGTTGGAATACAAATTAACAATATATTCTTATATTCAAATACACTGTCTACTCAAAGTAATTATTTTATAATTCTTCAATTGCATTATCGCTCACGACATGGGATTAACATAACAAGATGTGGTAGAGGTCCGACGCTCAAGGAAATGATAAATTAAGAAATATTTATTCGTTTGATTAGAACCCGATTTCCTTTAGAATTCACCAACCCCATTATCTCAATTTGCAAGATGTGTATTAGTGTGTGTCTGTGATGAGGCGTATATGTGTAATTAAATCAAAAGCGACGTAGTTAGGCCTAGTTTGGTTGCAGGCAGTTGCAACACACAACATGAGTTCGAATTCAAGAAATCCAACCCGGTGAGGATAAACAGCAACGTCTGCATTTGGTTCTGGAGAAATTTAACTCGTTGACTTAGATATATTTCTGTCTGGTTTAACGTGGTTTGTATAAAAATAGAAATGTACACGTCACTAGCCGCGACGGACAATAGACCGTGGTAGCCACGGAGGCAGAGGAAAATGAATCGCGCCTCTTTTGGGCGCAGTATATTTTCACAGGTTTTGTACATGCTCAAGAACCAGCTTACAGTTCCAGTTCCGGCCGTGGGTTGAAGTTTCCTGAAACTAAACGGGTTGCGTTGAAAACCTCATTGAAATCGATCTGCTCACGTTGAATTTTATTTCTAATTAATAGGAGTATTTGTTGTTGGTGGCACCCGTCTCTATTAGGTAGGAGTACCGATTTCCATTATGGAGTAGTATATTATAATTTACGTTTATTGCCCTTGACTTAATAAACAATTTTTTGCAAGGCTGTTATAGTTGTTATTTGATCAAAAGATTGACTTTGGTAAGATGGGAAAATTCAAACGGATTATTTTTGAAGTTGAGTTCAAATGGATTTAAAGATTGGCTGACCTCGATTTATGAGGGAAAATAATTACTGGTTAAATCAAATTTAGACGAATAGATATATCTGCCAGCAGATTTGAACAATAGAATACGAAATAGTTAAGGAAGGCTATATGGCTTTGTTAGAAAATTTGAGTATTTGAAGTAATCATTATTAAATACTCTGTGTAAACGGAGAATTTTTATACGACAATCTCGTCATTATAAAAAAAAGGAAACCAAGCTTTATTTTTTGTACATTAGGTTTAGAATATGTTAGAACCTACGAACAGCTTACAACATCGATTTTAACGAGCCGTTGTGACGTTGAGTTGCAGCATCCACCATGGGATGCACTTCATCCAAGCTTGCTTCGCTCCGTCGGAATCGCACAAATCTTATCAACGGCGTTGCATGCTCCCATGCCGCATACTGCCGCTCTCTTCGTGCGGTTGGGAACGCACTGTCCCGTTTCTTGTCTGAAGAGCTCTCTATTTCGCCCAAGATGACGCCTCCGTCAAACGGCAACAGCACGAAGAACAAGGGAATGGAAAATGGAATGGTCATGCGGCCGTCACAAGCCAGCAATGGGCCGTCCGCGAACACGGTAACGGAAGCCAGCAATGGTCATGCCGCCGTCAGGAGCCAGCACCTGCCCATCTTCGACGAATCTCAAAACCTCACCTTTGTTTCCTCCACCTCGGCGTGCGGCCGTCAAGATCACACACAAGTTTACCAGAGGAGCCATACCGATGAGTCGGTTCAGCCCTCGTTGATGAAAACATCCCCTAAACCAATCTTCATGCCTTACCGGCGATCAAACTACGGTGATAACCATATGCACTCTCAGGGCCGTGTTGTCCCCCGTTCAGGTCTTCGACGTACCCCGCCGCCGGTTTCGCCGGTAGTGGGATGGCCTAGCTGGTTGGACTATCTCAACCCGTTCTGGATGTATGACCAACTATTCACGTGGTACTCCATGGGTATAAACAATCCGAGCGACGGCGAGATACGCATTATGGAAGGAATCCCAGATCTAGAGCAGGAGAGTCAATCGGACATCTCTTGTAGGAGCAGCGAAGAAAACACAAATAAATTCATCAGGTGGAGTCTTCCTGAGGCCAGATGTAGAGATACGGCGGCAAGAAGCTCGGCGCCGCTCTCTCAACATCTGCACCTAGAAGATGCTAAGGAAGATTCGCGTAGCGAGTCGCCGAGTAGCAGCGGATGCCTCAGCAACTTGGATGAACACGAGTCATCATCCAAAATGAAGGGAGCAACATATGATGATGAGATCACCATCGTCCATGAAAACAGCGGGTCCAGTATCCAGCCTCCACATTCTACATCAGGCGATCCCGATGTCGCTGAAGTCATTGCAAACATAAGAGAGCAGTTCATGGCTGCGGCAAGGTCTGGCGAGTGCATAATACCATTGCTACAGTTGGGAAGCCAACCAAATCGTCCAAAGAAAGTCTTCCGAGTTATTTCTAGCGGAGTACTTACATGTCTATCCAGGTTTCGACATTCACGGCTATGGTCGAGGAAAACCAGACTCTCTCGTTCCACCGGCACCAATATGAGAATTGTTAGGTGTAGCCCTCGGGATGTAGAGTTCACCTCCTTCAACTCATCCGGCCTTGGTCGCCGTCAGCACCTATCATCGACGCTGGAGATGCTGTGTTTGTGTGAGAAACTAATATACAGAGAATTAAAGAGTGAGCGGAAACTGCGTGCAGCTTATGAAAGGAAGTGCAAGATCACGAAGAAACTGTCCGATCGAGATCATATGGATTCTGACAGGGTATCTTCTGCAATATTGGCATTGGCACCGAAAATCCAAATCTCCGTGAATTCCATACGCTGGATTCTGACAACGATGAAGAAATTGATAGAAGAAGAGCTCTTAAAGCAACTGGTGAACCTGGTCGAAGGTCTGACGAGCATGTGGAGATCTATGCTGGAGTGCCATGAGAGGCAACTAGTGGCCATTTCTCAGCTCAGGATCTCCGATCTCATTGAGAAAGCTGCTGGGGATCACAAAACAGAATCCGTTGCTGCTGCGGCATGGGCGCTAGAAATGGAGGTCAAGAACTGGCTGACCTGTTTTGAGGAATGGGTGTGCTCTCAGAGATCCTTCGCCGGAGCTCTTCATTCATGGCTGTCCGATTTTCTCAGTTTGGCATATAGAGTTGGGATCCTGATCTCCACTGGCACAATGGAAGATCTGCAGTTTCTCTGTAACGATTGGCACCAAGTTCTGAATGGGGTTTCGGAATCACAAGTGAAGGTGAGAATCCAAAGCTTGGCTGCAAGAATCCACCGGCATCGCGAGTTTCTAACAGCTGAGCACCGAGAGAGGCGAAAATCGCTCTCTATTTCGAAAGAGGAAGGACCACAGCCGAAGAACACTGAAGAGACTGCGGCCACTGTCTCCAAACACCAACTGGAATCCGTGAAACTTACTCATGCCACAGAATCAAGCATCTTGATAGCAGCACTGACTTTAGCATTTGAGGCGTTAGCTAGTTACACTAGGGAGATGCTTAATTCGCATGAAAGGGTCAAGCTGCATCCTGCAGCAGCTTGAAGTGTCATCTTCGCGTTGTCAGTAATTCATGTCCATTGGACGTGAACACGGTTTTCCTAGGAGTCCGCAGTTCCATTGATATTAGTCACTTCTAATTTGGTTCCATTATCATAGAAAGATTAGTATTATAATATGAGTGTTTTCATTTCCGATTACACTCAGAATCATACTACACATAGCACCCTGAAATAACTTCAAAAACAGTCCAGTTTGTCGCAAAAGACTACTTGATAGAAATAACACGTGGATGACAAGATTAAGAAACAACAATATGACATTCTAATTATTATAACAATTAAAAATGTAAATTGCTAATTGTTAGCATGAATATCTTACACAGATCAGGTTGTCATCTGCTCTAGAACTGAAATAACCGTCATCAAACTGACAACCAAATCGTTACTAATTAAGTGGAATTACCATAAACAACACATTAACAAAAATCACTAAAATTTAAAACCATTTTTCAAGGAGATCCTTTTCCAAAAAACTCTTATTGAAAGATTCAAAACTCATTCATATCATGATTTATATTGTACAACATTATTTCATCTCATCTCGAGGACAACATATAACAGTTGCTCTATCAAAACACATACTGGAGCAACCTAAAACCTCGAGGCTTACAAGCCCAAAATCTCAGATTGTTTATGAAACCATTACGAACCAACTCCAACGACCTGAGAGTACAGAGATGACACATAGGAGTTCTATCTACAAGACACGATAGACAGTACACTCAACCTGAGATGTCACTACTGCCTCGGTTGTTGTTCCTCCTCTGTAGAAAGGTCTCCACCGCCTCTTGCACATCCACCTAAAAATTGTGGATCCCATGGGGTGAGACAATTGTCCCAGCGAGAGATATAACTCTCCACCGACCATATTATTATCACAGATTAAGCATTTATAAAATTGGGCATAGGTTCTTTCATATTAACATGTAGGATGTAATCATTGTATGAACAGATCAGAGTATTCTCTAAACTTAGGAAAAAGATACATTTACCCATAGTAGGGTAATAAACCGTCTATCTACTTTACAGGGAATGTAAAGAATCATAAATAACATATATCAACTAAGATGTATAACTGAATTGCGCATCAAACAATATTTTCCGTATTCAATCCTTAAGCAAATATGCTATGCGGCTGAACATATTTTACAATCACACTTATGCCTTGAGGAGATGAAGTATACCCCGTATATCTCCAACCAACCACAAACTTCTCACAAGTCGGTACCATACAAGGTCAATGGGAGAGCCGGTTGCCATGACCTCATCTGTCTCGGTCAGTACGAGACCACACAGGATTCAGTAGGACATCTCGTGTCATCTACTGGCAGGACATCTAGTGTCCGCTGCAATTAGAGCGTGTCAGGGTATAAAGGCAACCTCGCTCAGAGATACAACGTCAACTGTGCTCTCTTAGGGGAACATCTACTAACAACCGTCCCCAGTTATGAAATTACTGAATCATGGTCACATAGCCACCATACTCTGAGCCAAGGGCCAATTCACCGTGCTCTATTGAGACATTCACTTTGAGTTTGTAAGGGGATCGGCTCACGCCTGGCCGTCCATACTTACACCCCCCACATATTCAAAAATATGCATTCTGGGTTATGCCGCGGGAAACCCGTTTCACCATTCAGCAAATTATGACACTGATGGATCTATGGTCATGGCAATGTTTTATGGTTTCTAATGATATCTTATGTGCATTATAGGATTCTTTTAGCATCAAATACGTTATCATTATTAATCACAACAAATGCTACAAAGAAAGTGTAATACATTTATCATGTACTTTTCAAGTCTTTAAAACACATTTAGATACTTGGTACTTGGGATCTCAGTCCCTTATCACATTATTGGGAATCCTCGTCACATCATTATCATCATGATTACCAGATCTGGGTATTCAAACCCCTAGATCACCACATAGCATTGTTACCTCTGTAATAGGTAACTATTACCTCCAGGTCCTCAGACCAAGGTATTCTGTTTGATTAATTGTCTTATCACCTCTCACTAGGCAACAATATTCACATAGCTTATTGAACATCTTGTCACCTCTCACTAGGCAACAATATTCACATAGGTTATTAAACATCTTGTCACCTCTCACTAGGCAACAACTATTCACATGGCTCACAAGGCCATTAAGCATCTTGTCACCTCTCACTAGGAAACAACTATTCATATGGCTCACAAGGTCATTAAGCATCTTGTCACCTCTCACTAGGCAACAACTATTCACATGGCTCACAAGGCCATTAAGCATTATACTTATCATATAAGTATTTAACATGCCTCACAAGGCTTATGCAATAAGAGAAATACAACCTTCCCATTATTAGGGTTAGGGTTTCCCTTTATATACGAATAGGGTTTCAAGTTCATATAACTAGTCCAAACCCTAATTCACTGCTCCATACATCTAAGAGAATATATTGATATCATAAGCATGCATTCATACTTATTTGTTCTCATTATTTATCATTAAATAATTATCAACACAAAGTATTAGTCTCTCTCTCATCCTCACTAGGATATTGACTACATCATGCTCTTGGTTCAATCCTCTTCTTTGAGGAATATAGTTCAACATTAACAATTCACATCTTCTTTTATTTTGCAATACATGTCACTCAATCAATCTCATATGATTGAAGTGTCTCTACCCTATTGGTATTAAGATGTGTGTATATTATCATAGCATGCTTTAAGCTAAATTCTTTACTTTATGTTGTGTATCCAAATTGAGCATGTGAGATAGTCACATCACCATGTCATGTTTCAGGGTGTATTCCCTAATCATCATATCATATGCCCATATCAAATAGAATATCACTTAGTTCTTATCATTTCAAGACAACTTCATATCGGGTATGAGTTAGGTGCTTGACCCCATATTAGGTATAAGCTATGTGCTTGATACCATATGCACCATATCAGGCATAGAACATGTGTCTCATCATGTATCGTTTAAGAGGTATATATATACAAGATACCATATCAGTTTCCCATTCAAGATTATCATATCGGGTATGTATGTCGGGTAACATATCGGGTTACCATGTTAGGTAGACCCTTAGAATCATAGTGTGGCGAAGCGTTCAAAACATACAACATTAACTAAGCAGAAGCGATTACTAACAGCGGATTACTGAAAATCACTAAAAATTTAAACCTTTTGCAAAGAGATCCATACACAGGAAAACTCTTTTATCAAGAACCAATGTATATCATTTACATCCTGGTTCATAAGCATATCACATGTACTATCTCTTCTCGAGAATTACAAACAATAATTGCTTTGCCAGAATTATACATAAGAAACTCAATGATTTATTAAAAAGACTAGTTACTAACTCCGAGGACCTGAGAGTACAAAGATGACTCATAGGACTTCTATCTACAAGACACGACAGACTGTACACTCAACCTGAGTTGTCACTACTGTTCCTGTTGTTGTTGATGTTCTTCCTCTACAAGATATTATCAGTCTCCTCCATGCTTGACCACCTAAAAATGTTGGATCCCACAGGGGTGAGACAATTGTAATTGCCCCAGCGAGAGATATAACTCTCCGACAAAAACATTATTATTGCAGTTTAATGATATAAAATTGGGCAGAGGATAAGCAGTTTAAAGCATTGCAACTATTTATGATAGAACAATAGATCATCTATTCTCTTAATAAGGAATAGGAAGAATATGTATATCATTTATCCATCATATTATACCATCATGTCAAACTTCTATTGTGACACTCATTATCTTGATATGTCACCCATGAGACATTCTTATTTCAATCTGTTGGCCTTAGCCAATCTACTAAACAGATATGAGATTATATCTACCATGTACTTATATAACATTAATACAGGCATTGGGTTATTACCAATCTTGTGTCATCATTATAGGCATTGGGTTATTACCAATCACGTGCCATCATTACAGGCATTGGGTTATTACCAATCATGTGTCATCATTGTATGCATTAAGCCTCTACCAAGTATTGGACTCTTCCAAACCTAATTACACCGCCAGGCATTGGAACTACCAATCCTAATTTCACAGCCAGGCATTGGACTTTAACCAACCCTGATTACACAACCAGGCATTGGACTTTAACCAATCCTGATTTCACAGCTAGGCATTGGACTTTAACCAACCCTAATTTCACAGCCAGACATTGGATTTTAACCAATCCTGATTACAGGCTTCATGCCTCTGCCAGGTATTGGACTATTCCAAACCTGATTACACTGCCAAGCATTAGACTTTAACCAAACCTGATTACACCACCAGGCATTGGACTCTAACCAATCATGATTTCACAGCCAGGCATTGGACTTTAACCAATCATGATTACACTGCCAAGCATTGGACACTACCAATCCTGATTTCACAGCCAGGCATTGGACTTTAACCAATCCTGATTACACCGCCAAGAATTGGACACTACCAATCCTGATTACAGGCATTATACCTCTGCCATGTATTGGACTTTAACCAAACCTGATTACATAGATCATGGAATATAAATTCCTTTAACTCATTATTGATCATCACATCCTTCTCTACGCTCTAAACCTTGAGGTTAGCCTTCATAGTTGTTCATATTCTTTATTAATTACAATTGTTCCTTTTATTAGGTTTATTATTATCATTTCTTATAGTAAACTTTTTGAATCATCTTGGTACCTCTTACTATGCCACAATTATTCTCATGGCTCGTAGGGCTCATAAAACATCTTGTCACCTCTCACTAAGAAACATCTAACCATATGGCTCACAAGGCCATTAAACATATTGTCACCTCTCACTAGGCAACATCTTAATCATATGGCTCACAAGGCCATTAAACATCTTGTCACCTCTCACTAGGCAACATCTAACCATATGGCTCACAAGGCCATTAAACATCTCGAGTATACAATCATGTTTATTACTCTTAACGTTTATCATTAAATGATTATCAATACAAGGTATGAGTTTATTTCCCATCCTTCTCATGGTATGATTACATCATACTCATTAGTTTGGCTTAACCCCATTCTCAAGGTATATTAGCCTATGCTTATTAAAGTATATCAAATTCAATACATTTCATTGTAACAATTACATAACACACTTCATGTGTTTCTTGTCCAAGTATATTGAATTTGAGGTGCATCAAGGTATATCAACCATGGAATGCTAAAAGTGATATCTATCATATCTTGATGTATCACTTTCCTCATCACTTCCAACTTTCTTGAGTTATCAACTTATCTTGGATTAAGGTGTCTCCCATCTTAATACTTTCATTCACTAACCTATCACTCTTACCATGAAGTGCATAGGTCACACACAAGAATGGTCCAACTATCTTCAATGATATGGACTCATCTCAGGTTAAGGCATTACTTACTATAAGGTTTCATATAATCAACCATTTGATATATTTATCCTTTATAAGGTTTTACCCACTATCTTATTATTAGGGTTCTGGTTTGTCATCATATTGCCCAAGATTAGGGCTTCATGTATTATAATTCAAAATTAGAGTTTCACATACCTTCACCTTGTATTAGGGCTCCTCATCATACCATTTCATAGGGTTTCACATGGAATCACCCTCAATTAGGGTTTCACATGGCATCACCCTCAACTAGGGTTTCACATGGCATCACCCTCAATTAGGGTTTCACATGGCATCACCCTCAATTAGAGCTTCACATGGCATTACCCTCAATTAGGGTTTCACATGGCATCACCCTTAATTAGGATTTCACATGGAATCACCCTCAATTAGGGTTTCTCATGGAATCACCCTCAATTAGGGTTTCTCATGAAATCTCCATCAATTAGGGTTACATGATCACTTCATCAAAGATCATACCTTAGAATCTTAATTTATTCATATTGAAGGTGTTTGAGGCTTATCCATTACATGATTATCCAACATGTATGGATTCCTCTCACTCTCTGATCCTCTCTAGGATGTTGACTATGTCAAACTTGGATAAATTAGGTCAACCAACCATTTAATTAAATACATTCAATTAGGGTTGACATAGTGTATTAAAATATTGCTTACTTAAGCTTCAGGGATTAACTCATCTAGGGTTACCAATTACTTAGTACCTTAAAGGTACAACCCTAATGATTATCTTTGAGATAAATCAGTAAGAACCACAAGGTCATTTTATCTTTCATCACCTTAGGTTTCCAATTGACTTAATCACATTGAAACATCCAAACGTTCTTGACCATTGATGCTCCAAACGGTTTGAAACCATTTAAGCAAAAAAATAATGAAACTGTATGGACAATTTATGCTTGAATCCTCTTGGTTCTCCAAACGGTTTGAGACCGTATGGTCCCAAACAATCTTGAGACTATTTGGACTCAAATGGTCTTAAGACCATTTGGTCCAAACTCTCTCAAAACTGAATGGACCAAAAAGGTCTTCCATCAATTTATCAATTCAGGATTTCAATCATTAAACCATCTATCAATTGAACCATTGATTTATTCTTCAATTGGACCATTGAATCACCCTTCAATTAGAACTTCAATTAGGGTTTTGATCGCAATTGAACTAGGGTTTATAATCAAGAAACCATCAATTAGGGTTTTGAAATCAAGGAACCATCAATGGTTGACATTGTGGAACTAGTCCAATTGAAATCATTGGATCATCATCAAACCATGACATGACCTGACCTAAAACGGTATTGAGGTTGTTTGGATGACCTCGAAATAGTCTTGAGACCATTTGACTCAAAACTTTATGGAAATTTGTGAAAACTCAATTACGGTTTGCATCATTGAATCGGTCATCAATTTAGCTATTGATTGTATTTCAATTTGATATCACTGGATCTTCAATCATCCAATCATACTTCATCATAGACTTCCAAATGGTCTTGGTTGACCTCCAAACGGTCTTGAGACCATTTGGGTGACCTCCAAATGGTCTTGAGACCGTTTGGGTTAGTCAACCCAAAAAAATAAATCAATCAGTTGAGAATTCCATCACTCAACCCGATTAGAGTTTCTAATTGGAGGATTGTCCATTATATTGAATTAATCAATTTGATTCAATAGATCATAATCCAACATGTACTAAGATCCTGACCTCAAATGGTCAACCCATCCAAATGGTCAACCCTTCTAAACGGTTTGGGATCCAAACCTCCAAACGGTTTGCAAACCGTTTGGTCTCCAAACGGTTTGGTGAAATCATTTGGACCAAAATTATGAAACTGTTTGCAATAGATATTTGTGGAGGTGTGTTCTTATGATGATTTCATCATCATCAAGCTATAAACCACGAAACTTGCTGTGATTTTCATGGTGATTGCATCAATCAACCAAATAAAATTTTGGGAATAAAGAAGGAATCAACAATTGATAAAGATATGGAATCAATAACAAAGTTCAAGGGTTCAAGTTATATAACCCGCCTTCAATTGAGCTTCAAAGCTCCAAGATCCACGTATTTAATGGTGGAAGAATCTTTCTCAACTATCCCAATCTCATCCTCAAGCTTTTGAGTGAAAAGAAATGGCTAGGATAGAAGATTGCATGGAGAAAATAAGAAATCCATCATTTATTTTTTATTTCCACCATGAAATCATGGTGAAAGAAGGTCAAGAAGCTTACCAATAGGTTGGCAGTCATCCTCATGTTGCTCCAAGCTCCCTTGGTTATTTTTTCAAGAAATAAGTGAAAGAGGTTTCGAAATTACCCTTTAAACTCATGGATAAAGGAGCATATATGCATTTTATTAAAAATTCATTTAAGAGAGAGAAAGTAGGGGATAACTCCTCCATTTCCTTGCCACTTTCCCCTTTCTCTTCCTTAGATACGAGGCTATCTTACTTGCCTATTATTACTCTCAATTATCCATGATTTAGAGAAAAACAAATTAAGCACCTCAATTCATTTAATAATATCCATAAGTGAGTGGATATTTCTTTTTCTTTTAATAATGTGAGTGAGTTATGCACTTCCTTTATATATTTTCGTGCCTTTGCAAGGAACATGGTCTTCCATTCTTTTGAAAAATCATCCCTCACCTTTTGGTTGAAGGTCTCTTAAATTAATATATTGATTTTTGCATTAAATTGAAATAAAGTTCCAATTATGCTTAAATCTTGATTATTTTAATATCAAGATTCTCTCTCCTCCAAAGTGATACAAATGAGACGCCTTCTCATTTTCTTTTCTCTAAATGATGACAAGAAACATTAGGGATTATTTTGAATGGTAATTTGCATATTGAACCCTAGGTTTTGGGTAAATTGCACATTACACCAAAACTAGGTTTTAATGCACAAACATTGCTCAACAAGTTCTTTCTTATTATTCAGGCTACCACAAGCCATACCACTGCATCATTTCCATCCTTATGATGCTTCAACACTCGAGGAACATATTATCATGCAACATTTGCAAGTTAACCCCTCAACTTGGGTAATTTGCACTTTAGTCCAAAACAAGCAAAACAATGTTTCAACATTATTCGAAAAGGACTAAAATTGAAACATAAGTTCCTCTTAAGCCTTAATTACTTTTCAAAAGATAATATCAAGCATATAATTATCTTTCTTAAACAAAACACCCAGGTTTAAGGCATAACCTAGGTCAGGGATGTTACAATTATAAACCCCTAACAAGGATTTCGTCCCCGATATCCCAGATAAAAGGAGATATATATTATTCTTTCATTATATCATCAAGTCTCCACATAACATCTCATTGTTATGGATACACCATAGAACTTTGATCAGTACAAAGTTCTTTCACACAAAATTCTCATAGAATCAAACACATAGGGCACATACTCCACTGTCCTTTTGTTATTGACTGTGGAGTTAATTCTGTGTCAGGTAATTAACACTTTTCTTATTTAGATAGAGGTTATTTGTTAATTTAATTTGATAAATTTTTCTTGCAATAATTTTACAGTTATTCCTTCAAATAGTTCATTCTCATCAATGTTATGTTTATGCAAAGCATAAACCCCTAACATATGATGTCCATACTACATTAGGTAACTGGACTGATTCCACAGTTAACCATTCTAGATAACCATCATAAAATAGCTTGATATTTCTTAGATACCAGAATTCCTTACCTCAGTATCTAACACATGTGTTGATAACACATCACATCCTCATCTTCCTTTTTGTTTACAAGTTGATTTATAATTAAATCAAATTCCTCCGTATATCAATCAGAATGTGGTAGAAATATCCATGCCACATCTCCTTCTTGGTTAGGCTTCTTTGGATTGTTTCAGAATGATTACTTGATCAGAGTAATCAGAAAGATAACAATCTAGGTATGTCATACTTACCTTGCCTTCAATAAATGAATACCTGGCAAGGGTATTCAAGAACTGAAATTAGGTAGTATGTATTTATTTTATTTTATGTTTTCATCTCTTTAAATTTTGATATACTTAATATCTCAGATTCTTCTCTGAGTTCCTTTTTCATCTCTTCCCTTCCTTAATGAAGAAAGAGAAATTTCAAAACATATAAAAGAATATTAAACTGAGCACATGTTTTCATTCTACTTATCTCTTCCTTTCATCCTTAAAGGATTATACAGATGAACTAAAAAACAACTACCTTTCTTATAGTAGGGAACAGAAGATACTTCAAAATATAAAGTTATATCTTGACAAGTTTACCTTTTACAAGTTATCTAGTGTCTTGTATGTTGGGTCACCCCATCTGTTACGACCCCATCTGAGCTTAACTGGTAAACTAGGGTTTACCTAGACAATTGCAAAGATTAATTGGAATAATCATTCTTGAAATCTAATTAATGAAGATAACACAATTAGGATGTTTTAACTATGATAAGAAGTCTAAATGTTCTTTTGTCTTGAGAATTAGGGTTTGAGAAGCATAAACCCTAATCGGCCCAAAATAGGGTTTTGATGATACATGAATACAGAATTTGATAAGTAGAATGTCTCACTAAATGATTTTTAGTATTTTATGCGTAACTCTGATTTACTTCAAATTTGGATATGATTTAGATATATAAAATGTGAACGACATTGGAAAATATCAGAATTTTTGAAGAATGCTCTGACCTGTTTGTCGGCCGAGTTTAAAACTCGACCGATCACATTTCCAGAATTTTACAGCAGTGTGGTAATTGAATTTTATCTTTTTATTGGTATATCCAATTGATCTCAAATTTTAACAGTATTTGATAAATACAATTTTAGACACTCTGTTAAATTGGCATAATTTTAGGATGACTTTTGAATCCCTACAGTAAGGGTGTCGGTCGAGTTTGTGCAGGACAAACTCGGCCGAATATTCTGCAGACTGCAATATAGCAGTGCACTGTTCGATTTTTAATTAATTATTGGTAACTCCAAATGATCTCAAATTTTAACATAAGATCTATAGATCAATTATAAACAACGTGCTAAATTCCCATAATTGTTGGAGTATGTTTGATCTCTGAAATAAACGAATTACAGTAACTTTTATATAGTTGAATATTCAGCTAATATAATTAAAGTTAAGTGTTGGGTCAATATGCAATTGACCCAAGCAGCTCAATTGACTTATATGAACGATCACACACACAAGCAGCTCTCATTTCTCGTCATCCATTCCAGAGAAACGAGCTTCTAGAGAGAGAGGGAGAATTAGGGCTTGAGTGGAGAAAGTGGGGGAAATTGCTGAATTAGGGTTTTGCGATTCCAGGAAGGGTGAAATCAAGTAAGTTCGGATTCCTTGCATAGACTTTTATGGTGAATCTTCTCTCTTATGTCAAGATTCCGTCCATGCTCTGATTTGATCCAAGATGATGTCGAAATCCCCTCTTTTCTCACCCTTTCTTCATAATTCCTCTTTTTCAAGGTTTCCGAGTTGAATAGAAGAAGAATTGGGAGATTTGCTAGGGATTTGATGGGAATTCGAGATTCCCTGAGTTGAGCTGCAGTTGTGAGGTGTTTTCACACCTTAGGGTGAGTGGGTTCTTCCTTCAAACATTCGAATGCACGAATTTGATTATAACATCCAAATCCCTAAATGCTTAGCATGTGAATTCTAAATCCTGAAATGTCCATATGATTTAAGTTATTGTAAATTGATATGATATGGATTCCTTCTCTGTTTGAATGACTCCTAAATGGTAGATTCATATCAGATACGTATGCAACACTTCCTATTGAGGATGCTTTTAGATTTATATCAAATGATGTAATTAGGGTTTGACCTAATTGGGATACCGCTAGAGTTTCAACCTGTTTGAAAAGGACTAGTAATCCTATAAGTGGTTAGGATGTACCTCGTGGGTTATCTTAATTGAATCTTATTCTGGATACATGATATCGCAGTGATGATATGGAAAACCTAAATTTAGTTAAATTTCCATGGTTTCATGTCTAAATTGATTGCATACGATTTGTTGAATACAATCTTTATTTAGTGAATGCTTATATCTTATGAAATCATATTGAGAGCCATGTGACAAGTGAATGAGGTAAATGAAAAGGTGAATGAGGCAAATGCAACCCTAAGAGTAGGGTGTTGGCATGTGATGAATGAATATGGTAAATGAAACCCTAAGGGTAGGGTGTTCAATGAATCATGCTATGGTAATATGAAAGGTCTCGATAAGAGATGTGGTGATGCTTAACTGTTGAATTGTATGTTTCTAGTGCATTTAACTTTATATGCTTGTTCTCTCTGAGATGATATCTACATACTGCAGGACTTCTTATATTTCAATATATATCTCGTAAATTGCAGGTGATGAGATATGACATGCCCTAGAAAGGGATGTTACTGAGATATGATATATGTTGAATACATGAGTTTTGACGTTGCTATGTGATATTTCTGTTAAATTGTTTATTGTTAATCAAGTATAGACCTAAGTGCCCTAACACCGTAGAACCCCTAAGTGGTATCTGCAGCTTTGGGGTGAAACTCGTGTTGTAACATCATCCGTGCGTGTGTCGCGGACAAACGAGGAAAGAGAAAAAGGGCAGTGTCTAACAACAATTGTGCTTGTGTCACAATGGCACTGCGGTTTCACCAGAAAACTTGGTTATCTAACACCATTCGTGCGGAGTCGCGAAGGTAACCCTGTGACCCTCCGCCTGTGTGCTCAGGTTAGTAGGAGGAGTCGAGAGAGCACTCGGAGTAGTGCATTGAGGCCGGAGAGCCTGTAGGCCGGAGAGCCTGTGGTCCTGTGGCAGAACGGGGCTGGCGTCAGACTTAGCATTCCCGGGTGTGTCGCTAAGTCTTGTACGGTGGGGCCGTAGCATGAATTTGCTATGGATCTTTATATGCAGAGTACACTGCATATATTTAGGGCATAATCTAAAATACGATCATATAGGTTCACAGAGTTCCTTATAAATGAAAGAGTTAAGCAAGACTAGAGTATAGTTTTCTAGTAGTTATTCTTTGGATGCAATATTTATATTCTTTGCTATTTCAATTATATTGCTTTAGAACTGCTCAGTGTAGTATTTATTGTTGTTAAATTTCATATCGTTTAATCAAATTATATCTTTGATCACATTAGTGCATTAGTCTGTTTCCATGAAGTATTCATTCACTGAGCGAGTAGGCTCACCCCTCTACTCAAACATTTTAGGATTAATCGCGTGGACTTGAAGATGATCAGAGCGTCAGAGTAGATCTGCCACAGGAGTCAAGTATGAGATTAGTTGAGTCAGTCGGTCCTTGTCACTCTAGATCCTCAGTAAGAGTTTAGAGAGAGAGTTGTAATTACGATGTGTAATATTGTTCCTCTTTGATATGTATGCTAATTAACAAGGTTTATGTGCACAAGTTGTGAAAGACATCATGAATGTTTATATATGTATCTTTTCTGTTAAAGTCTGATTAGTAAAAGAAATATTCGGATTCCCTTGTTAAGATGTTTTATGTGGTTCAATGTGAAGAAAAAAGAGTTTTTAAGGAAAGAAAAAGTTAATGGTGTTCTTTGTGTTAATTATAAATCCTATCTTACGCCCTAATCTCATGATTTGAGGAAATTGTGAGATCGGGGTGTAACACCATCACTTTCTATTTGGACATTGCCACCTCAGATATCCTCTCTGTCCACATATATAGCAGGCTCAGAGCCTGTTAGGTGACTGCTGCTTGGGTGCACTACCTTGTGGTTGAGTCGGTACTATTGAAATATTTGATTATTTAGTACCACCAATTTCTTGTTCCTGTGACTGTTTAGATTTCCTTTTAAGGTATGTCTCATATTTCTTTGTCATAGACCCTTCTATCCTTCGAATTGACTCCACAAATGTGGCAAACTTCTCTCTACTTTCTAGGGTAGATGCCAGAATAGACATCTCAGCATTCAATCCTTTCTCAAAACATTGAATCTTTTCCTCCTCAGTAGCAGCCATTTGAGGAAAAAATCGTAAAAGTTCCATGAACTTAACCTCATATTCACTTATCGACATGGCTCCCTGTCGAATCTTCTCAAACTATGAGATCTTTTCATCTAAGTATGTCCTTGGAAAAATACTTATTGATGAATTCTCGATGAAATTCCTCCCAACTAACCTCTTCATCATTCCTTTTTATTTCTTTATAGCCCACCAATGTCCAGCACTACCCTTCAAAAGGTATACAACATGTTTAACTTTGTCAGCATCTGGGATACTAAGGATCTTAAAGGCCTTTTCTAACTCAGTGAGCCAGAGATCAGCATCTGTTGGGTCAGATGTACCCGCATATTCTATGGATCCTATACGACGTAATCATTCAAAAGTCTTTCCAGATCCATATCCCTCATTGGGAGCTGGTGCCCTAGGTGCCGGTGCTGGCATCCAGTCTGTCATATGCATCACTGTAGTCATGAATTGCCCAAAAAGTGTAGAAAAAACTGGGTTTCCCATCATGACTTCATCAACATGGGGATTCTCAGGCACTATTTCTTCTCTTGTCTGATCCGTGGCACCTTCTACTGGTGCAACAACATTGTTCTCAACAACGTATTCCTCGTGTTCTCCAGACATCTTGGAGTTATATATCTTCTTCTGCATAAGCAGAAGGCACTATAAGATAGACTGAGGTACACTTAGAACAGACTCGATGCCTTAGTCCTATGTCTCTGTATACTCAGTGAACCTAGAGCTCTGATACCACTAAATTGTGGCGAATCGTTCAAAACATACGTCATTTACTAAGCGGAAGTGATTACTAACATCAGATTACTGAAAATCACTAAAAATTTAAACCTTTTGCAAAGAGATCCATACATAGGAAAACTCTTTTATCAAGAACCAATGTATATCATTTACATCATGGTTCATAAGCATATCACATGTACTATCTCTTCTCGAGAATTACAAACAATAGTTGCTTTGCTAGAATTATACATAAGCAACTCAAAGATTTATTAAAAACACTAGTTACTAACTCTGAGGACCTAAGAGTATAGACACGACACATAGGACTTCTATCTACAAGACACGACAAACAATACACTCAACCTGAGCTGTCACTGCTGTTCCTACTGCTGTTGATGTTCTTCCTCTGCAAGATATTATCAGTCTCCTCCGTACTTGTCCGCCTAAAAATGTTGGATCCCACGAGGATGAGACAATTGTAATTTCCCCAGCGAGAGATATAACTCTCCGCCAAAAACATTATTATTGTAGTTTAATGATATAAAACTGGGTAGAGGATAAGCAGTTTAAAGCATCCTCAACTTTTAAAGCATTGCAACTATTTATGATAGAACAGTAGATCATCTATTCTCTTGATAAGGAATAGGAAGAACATGTATATCATTTATCCATCATATTATACCATCATGTCAAACTTCTCTTATGAAACTCATTATCTTGATATGTCACCCATGAGACATTCTTATTTCAATTTGTTGGCCTTAGCCAATCTACTAAACAGATATGGGATTATATCTACCATGTACTTATATAACATTAATACAGGCATTGGGTTATTACCAATCATGTGTCATCATTACATGCATTGGGTTATTACCAATCCTGTGTCATCATTACAGGCATTGGGTTATTACCAATCCTGTGTCATCATTGCAGGCATTAAGTCTCTGCCAGGTATTGGACTCTTCCAAACCTGATTACACTACCAGGCATTGGACACTACCAATCCTGATTTCACAGCCAGGCATTGGACTTTAACCAACCCTGATTACACAACCAGACATTAGACTTTAACCAATCTTGATTTCACAACCAGGCATTGGACTTTAACCAACCCTGATTTCACAGCCAGGCATTGGATTTTAACCAATCTTGATTACAAGTTGCATGCCTCTACCAGGTATTGGACTCTTCCAAACCTAATTACACTTCCAGGCATTAGACTTTAACCAATCCTAATTACACTGCCAGGCATTGGACTCTAACCAAACTTGATTTCACAGCCAAGCGTTGGACTTTAACCAATCTTGATTACACCGCCAGGCATTGGACACTACCAATCCTGATTTCATAGCCAGGCATTGGACTTTAACTAATCCTGATTACACCGCCAAGTACTAGACACTACCAATCCTAATTACATGCATTATACCTCTGCCAGGTATTGAACTTTAACCAAACATGATTACATAGATCATGGAATATAAATTCCTTTAACTCATTATTTATCATCACATCCTTCCCTAGGCTCTAAACCCTAAGGTTAGCCTTCATAGTTGTTCATATTATTTATTAATTACAATTGTTCCTTTTATTAGGTTTATTATTATCATTTCTTATAGTAAACTTTTATAATCATCTTGGTACCTCTTACTATGCCACAATTATTCTCATGGATCATAGGACTCATAAAACATCTTGTCACCTCTCACTAGGCAACATCTAACCATATGGCTCACAAGGCCATTAAACATCTTGTCACCTCACTAGGAAACATCTTAATCATATGGCTCATAAGGCCATTAAACATCTTGTCACCTCTCACTAGGCAACATCTAACCATATGGCTCACAAGGACATTAAACATCTCGAGTATACAATCATGTTTATTACTCTTAACGTTTATCATTAAATGATTATCAATACAAGGTATGAGTTTATTTCCCATCCTTCTCATGGTATGATTACATCATACTCATTAGTTGGGCTTAACCCCATTCTCAAGGTATATTAGCCTATGCTTATCAAAGTATATCAAACTCATTACATTTCATTGTAACAATTACATAACACACTTCATGTGTTTCGTGTCCAAGTATATTGAATTTGAGGTGCATTAAGGTATATCAACCTTGGAATGCTAAAAGTGATATCTATCATATCTTGATGTATCACTTTCCTCATCACTTCCAACTTTCTTGAGTTATCAACTTATCTTGGATTAAGGTGTTTCCCATCTTAATACTTTCATTCACTAACCTATCACTCTTACCATGAAGTGCATAGGTCACACACAAGAATGGTCCAACTATCTTCAATGATATGGACTCATCTCAGGTAAAGGCATTTCTTACTATAAGGTTGCCTATTATCAACCATTTGAGATATTTCTCCTTTATAAGGTTTTACCCACTATTTTATTATTAGGGTTCTGGTTTGTCATCATATTGCCCAAGATTAGGGCTTCATATATTATAATTCAAAATTAGAGTTTCACATACCTTCACCCTGTATTAGGGCTCCTCATCATACCATTGCATAGGGTTTCACATGGCATCACCCTCAATTAGGGTTTCACATGGTATCACCCTCAATTAGGGTTTCACATGGCATCACCCTCAATTAGGATTTCACATGGCATCACCCTCAATTAGGGTTTCACATGGCATCACCCTCAATTAGGGTTTCATATGGCATTACCCTCAATTAGGGTTTCACATGGCATCACCCTTAATTAGGATTTCACATGGAATCACCCTCAATTAGGGTTTCTCATGGAATCACCCTCAATTAGGGTTTATCATGAAATCACCCTCAATTAGGGTTACATGATTACTTCATCAAAGATCATACATTAGAATCTTAATTTATTCATATTGAAGGTGTTTGAGGCTTATCCATTACATGATTATCCTACATGTATGGATTCGTCTCTCTCATCCTCTCTAGGATGTTGACTATGTCAAACTTGGATAAATTAGGTCAACCAACCCTTTAATTAAATACATTCAATTAGCGTTGACATAGTGAATTAAAATATTGCTTACTTAAGCTTTAGGGATTAACTCATCTAGGGTTACCAATTACTTAGTACCTTAAAGGTACAACCCTGATGATTATATTTGAGATAAATCTGTAACAACCATAGGGTCATTTTATCTTTGATCACCTTAGGTTTCAATTGACTTAATCACATTGAAACATCCAAACGTTCTTGACCATTGATGCTCCAAACGATTTGAAACCGTTTAAGAAAAACAATAATGAAACTGTATGGACAATTTATGCTTGAAACCACTTGGGTCTTCAAACGGTTTGAGACCGTTTGGTCTCAAACGGTCTTGAGACCATTTGATCCCAAACAATCTTGAGACCGTTTGGACTCAAACGGTCTTAAGACCATTTGGTCCAAACTCTCTCAAAACCGAATGGACCAAAAAGGTCTTCCATCACTTTATCAATTCAGGATTTCAATCATTAAACCATCTATCAATTGAACCAATGATTTATTCTTCAATTGGACCATTGAATCACCCTTCAATTGGAACTTCAATTAGGGTTTTGAACCCAATTGAACTAGGGTTTATAATCAAGAAACCACCAATTAGGGTTTTGAAATCGAGGAACCATCAATGGTTGACATTATGGAACTAGTCCAATTGAAATCATTGGATCATCATCAAACCATGAAATGACCTGACCTCAAACAGTCTTGAGGTTGTTTGTATGACCTCCAAACGGTTTGAGACCATTTGACTCAAACCTTAATGGAAATTTGTGAAAAATCAATTAGGGTTTGCATCATTGAATCGATCATCAATTTAGCTATTGATTGTATTTCAATTTAATATCACTGGATCTTCAACCATCCAATCATACTTCATCATTGACTTACAAATGGTCTTGGTTGACCTCCAAACGGTCTTGAGACCATTTGGGTTAGTCAACCCAAAAAAATAAATCAATCAATTGAGAATTTCAGCACTCAACCCGATTAGGGTTTCTAATTGGAGGATTTTCCATTATATTGAATTAATCAATTGGATTTATTAGATCATCATCCAACATGTACTAGGGTACTGACCTCAAATGGTCAACCCATCCAAACGGTCAACCCTTATAAATAGTTTGGGATCCAAACCTCCAAACGGTTTGCAAACCGTTTGGTCTCCAAACGGTTTGGTGAAACCTTTTGGACCAAAATTATGAAACCGTTTGCAATAGATATTTGTGGAGGTGTGTGCTTATGATGATGTCATCATCATCAAGCTATAAACCATGAAACTTTCTGTGATTTTCATGGTGATTGCATCAATCAACCAAATAAAATTTCGAGAATAAAGAAGGAATCAACAATTGATAAAGATATGGAATCAATAACAAAGTTCTAGGGTTCAAGTTATATAACCCGCCTTCAATTGAGATTCAAAGCTCCAAGATCTACATGTTTAATGGTGGAAGAAGCTTTCTAAACTATCCCAAGCTCATCCTCAAGCTTTTGAGTGAAAATAAATGGCTAGGATAGAAATTGCATGGAGAAAAGAAGAAATCCATCATTTATTTTCGATTTCCACCATGAAATCATGGTGAAAGAAGGTCAAGAAGCTTACCAACAGGTTGGGGGTCGTCCTCCTGTTTCTCCAAGCTCCCTTGGTCGTTTGTTCAAGCAAGAAGTGAAAGGGGTTTCGAAATTACCCTTTCAACTCATGGATAAAGGAGCATATATGCATTTTATTAAAAATTCATTTAAGAGAGAGAAAGTAGGGGATAACTCCTCCATTTCCTTGCCACTTGCCCCTTTCTCTTCCTTAGATATGAGTATATCTTCCTTGCCTCTTATTCCTCTCAATAATCCATGATTTAGAGAAAAAAAATTAAGCACCTCAATTCATTTAATAATAATATCCATAAGTGAGTGGATATTTCTTTTTCTTTTAATAATGTGAGCGAGTTATCCACTTCCTTTAGATATTTTCGTACCTTTGCAAGGGACATGGTCGTACATTCTTTTGAAAAATCATCCCTCACCTTTTGGTTGAAGGGATCGTCAATTAATATATTTATTTTTGCATTAAATTGAAATAAAGTTCCAATTATGCTTAAATCTTGATTATTTTAATATCAAGATTCTCTCTCCTCCAAAGTGATACAAATGAGATGCCCTTCTCATTTTCTTTGCTCTACATGATGCCAAGAAACATTAGTGATTATTTTGAAGTGGTAATTTGTATATTGAACCCTAGGTTTTGGGTAAATTGCACATTACACCAAAACTAGGTTTTAATGCACACACATTGCTCAACAAGTTCTTTCTTATTATTCAGGCTACCACAAGCCATACCACTGCATCATGTTCATCCTTATGATGCTTCAACACTCAAGGAACATCTTATCATGCAACATTTGCAAGTTAACCCCTCAACTTGGGTAATTTGCACTTTAGTCCAAAACAAGCAAAATAATGTTTCAACATTATTCGAAAAGGACTAAAATTGAAACATAAGTTCCTCTTAAGCCTTAATTACTTTTCAAAAGATAATATCAAGCATATAATTATCTTTCTTAACAAAAAACCTAGGTTTAAGGCATAGCCCATGTCAGGGATGTTACACATAACCCCTTCATTTCTTTAAGGATTAACCTTATCATATAGTTACTTGACAAGCTAGGTGTCTTATTAAATCCTCATACCTCAGTTAATTACACAAAGAGTAGGGTATATCGGGTTTCAATCCCTCATCTAGGGTTTTCCACCAATTCAGGTAAATTATTCCATATTGTGCATGAAGTATGAATTGAACCTCATATCATTCACAAGATAGGAGTAGGTGCTATTCCTAGCATCATCCATATCATCCATGTGGTATCGCTTACCACTTGTATCAGTTTATCCATCACCTTGGGTTGTCCAACTCTATATTGTTTAGAGTGTTCACTAACTCTCTATCGTGCAAGAGTTGTAGCCTTAGACTTGTATCGTGCATAAGGGGTAAGTGGGTATCTCCCATATTGTGCAAAGGGCATGTCTCATATCATGTATGAGCTATACTTTATCCCCATATTGGGTTAACCCCATCTTGGGTTTCATATCAGGTTGATGTGTTTCAACCATATCGGGTTAGACTTTGTTCTTGAATCCATACCTTATATCATGCATAAGTGTTTACTCAACTATTCATATAGTACACCAAATGTGTGCTCCAAGGTATCGTGTACTAGGGATATATTACATGATCATATCGTGTAAGAGGCACTTGCTTAGCTTATTCATATCAGATTACCCAAACTAGGGTTCATATCAACTTATAAGTATGCATTAGACCCTATATCGTGCATGGAGTCTATACTTGACTTCCTATCATACACAAGGTATAAGGTTAACACCATATCATGTTCCAAGGTATGAACTTCATCCCATATCATGTAAGGAGATATAATCTCACAAGCATATCGTGCAAGTGATGTTTTCACATACCCATATCGGGTTAGAGGTACTAGTGTGTATGCTTGAACCGGATATCAATTTATAAAGTAATACCATCTTCTTCAAGCTTTAGACCTTCGTTCTAACTGTTATAGTTCATGGAAACAGGTCTAAACAACTACTAGAACTCATAATTTCATCAACTATTTCAGAAGATTTTGGAATTTAAAAGTAGTTCATTTAAGTATAGAAATTTAGGTGATGAATAATAACATGATTGAGTTCAAGTTATATAACCCACCTTATGAACACTTCAAAGCTCCAAGCTCCAAAGCTTCACATCATAAGGTTGAAGATGAACTTCTCTAAGGTCCAAGGCTCGTTCACAACTCCTCCATAGACAAGAAATCACCATAGTTAAGCACTTGGTGAAGAAGGAAAGAAAAGAATATCCATAACCCGATATCCATCTTCAATCTAAGGTTGAAGATGACCAAATCCTTACCTAAAGATTGAGGCTCGAACTTTCCTAGCTCCTTGAGCTTCTTTAAACGATACCTAAGGGTCTTTGCATGATATCTCCAAGGGATATGGTTTGCGAGGATCGTAAACTTTCATAAGTTGGTGAAAGGTGGATTATATATACTTGGGTTCATGAGATAAAGTGTATAAGACGTGTCTTCACCTCAAGCTACAAGATGACACATGGACATGCATGGTTGACACGTGGCCATGCATGCAGACATCTATATCTTTCCATGCAAGAGTCTTGAGGATAATCTAGAGACAATATCTCGGCCATCCTTTATCTTATTTGGATAAGTTATCCCATCTTTATCTCATTTTTAAGGCAACCCGATACACTTTATGCAAGGGGCTTTGCAACCCATCATGAACCACCTCCTTGAGGAGATATGCCCATCATGGCCTTTGCCAAGGCTTAACAAACCAATAGGGGGCCTCTATCATGGCTCCCTGGCCAATAGGACTCCTATGCTCAAGACTACAACCCAATACAACACATTGGTCTTTCCATCACCAAGAGTATCATCACTCAAAGGTGATTCAAACATAATGTCTCCTTCTTTCTCTTTCCTTTAAAAGATACATAGAGGGAGTAGGGACACTCTAGAGGTGGCAATTTACATTTCAACCCCATGTATTGGGTAAATTACAAATTGTACCGAAATTGGTGTACAAACTGCTAGCATTGTTCAAACAAGTTATATCTTGGGATTTAGACTTTCCATAAGCCACCACTTAGCATCACTCTATTTCTTAGGATAAAAAAACACTTAGAACACATTCCACATGTGACATTTTGTAATGTAACCCCTCATCTTAGGTAAATTACACTTTTCACTTAGACTTTCATATAATGCACAAATAGTGTGAAATTAAGCTCGAACTTGAAAACAAACTTCACCAGAAGTCTTAATTACTTTTCAAAAGATTAGAATTAGTTTGCAAGTATCTTAATTAAGAAAAACTCCTAGGGTTAAGCCATAACCCAGGTTAGGGGTATTACAAGAATGCAAAGAGCAGAAGCGCACCAAGTATAACCTATATAATCTTTCTACCTAGAGTGTCATAGCTCACCTAAATAACAATCCACAATGACCATACTAGATTGGTCGTGATCAACAAAAATGTGCCCTTCGCCCATTGGTGACATCCTCAGATTTTGAATGGGCAGCACCTCTCCCTACATGGGCATGGCTAGAAAGGTGCAACTAGAAGAGTTGTGGGTGAAAGAATGGACCCACGTAAAAGGCATTGGTGTTGACGCCACCACGACACAGTGTGATTCCTAAGAGCTTCAAGGCCCAGGAAAGGGTACTAAGCCTCAGTGTCTCCATGCTGAGAATATCATACACCAAAACAATTGAATATGGGGACATGAAGAATCAAAACTAGACGTCGAGCAGCTAATTGGATGTGCTTTAATTCATGTTTAACTTTAACCACTACAACTGAAGTTTAACAATATAAAACTTTGTGTTTAGTACATTGTCTTTATTCAGAAAGTCAGATCTATACGACCAATAGAGAAATGTATATAAGGAAAAGAAACTGCACTACTAAACAACAATCCAATTTTGAGGAAATATAAGTTCTAGAATGTACACAAGTATCTCCTCTGTAGTACGTAGTAAGAGTCATCCATGAGAGAGGTAGCACTTCCGCCTTACCTGGACCTAGCACCCTCCAACTACATAAGTGAGTGGCAGTAGATGGTCTCCCTAGTGAGTCTCAAATGTGCCCAAGAAGAGTGTGGCTTCTACTACAGGGGTTAAATGTCTGATGTCTATAGTTGATGACACTAGTGGAAAGCATGCCAGCTTCAATAGTTGTTTTTGTTGATTTTGGAGCACAATGAATAGATATATTCATTGAATCTGATTGAACTGATGATTCAGAGTTGTCCTCCCTATCTCTGTTAAGGTTGGAATCATAATAAATGGTCCCATCAAGAAAATAGCAACCACTGTTCATTCTGGCACACTTCTGCCAATTAAAATATAATATTCAAGTATAGGTTCAGAGACAACAACGTCCATTCTGGTGTCAAGTTTATTAAAAAAAATAAAACATCATCTACTACATATCATATGAACATATTCTAGTTCATCATACATTCACATAAACTAGAATACATACCACTAATTTATGAAAGCAATCATGTATATCAATTGTACTTAAATGTCAACATTATTAAATCACATTGAGAATCTAACAGACACATCTAACACAACTAGTAAACATCCTAACAAGTATGGTAAAGTTGCTCACTACATGAACATTTGTATCAAATGTATATTGTACTTGTGCATGCACATCGTAGCTCGACCAAAGCAAGAGGCTCTTGAGCAAAAGACATCCACTCATTTTAGTTCCCTAACAAAATCATATATTTGTCATATATTAGAATTTACTAATAATAACACCAACTAATATATAGATACAGGGTCATTGAATTACGACAGCCCACACAAAAACTCTTATATCTAATGACTTCACCTAAACTCAAACCATCTCACAATGTATATCTAGAGTTCAAATAAAAGATTTTAAACTATGGAACACCTAAAGTCATACCATCTCACAATGTATATCTAAACTTCAAATAAAACATTTTAAACTATGGAAAATGACTTACCTTTCTTAACCTACTACTAAGTAGTATTCTCTACGATAATCCCTTCTTTCAAGTATGCAAAGAAAATATGTTAAGATGCTAAAGCACTTGGAAATGAACAATCAAAGTAGACAAATCACTGTCAATAAGTTGTTGCTGAATATACAACATGGATTGCTTAAGTGCTTAACAAAGCTTTTACTATTAATGCATACATGCATATAATCTTAAGAGAACTTGAACATGAGAATGATAGATTTCTGGATAACTAAGTACACCTTCTGGCAAGAAACTACTGGATCTGTATCAACCACTCCAGCACTATTCATAATCTATATTAAGCAAGACATATGATTTAATACAATAAGGATTACTGCAACCACATACCTTTCTTACCATGCATGATGAATACCCACTTCCTACTGTTTAACATGTTTTTGAACATGTAAAGGGTTACTGCAACCACATACTTTCCTTCCCATGCATGATGAGTACCCACTTTCTGTTGTTTATCATAATTCTAAGCATGTAAAGGGACCCTATTAAGTTGCAAGAAGCAACTGAAAATGAACAATCAAAGTAAAAATCCATCAGTGGATTGTGGTGCTGAATATACAATAAGAATTACTTAGACATTAATAAATATTTTTTACCAATGTACACATACTAGGATCTTTCATAAACTTGAAATTGAAAAATATTGACTAAGAGGATAGCCAAAGACACCTTCCAACAAGGACATTTGACTTATTTTCCTAATTAGTATAAAACTCTCAAGCACTACATTGATCTAGGTAATCAATAGTACCCATTTTGTACTTATTATCACATTTCTAAGCAGGTAAAGGGACCTTGTTAAGCTACTGGAAGCTGCTGGAAATGAACAAACAAAGTAAAATTTCAGTCAGTGGAAATTCCCCTATTTCAACCTGCCCCTCTCATATCTTCTATACCTAGGTGGATCACAAACTAGAACCTAGAATCTAAAGGACGAATATACCCTACCAATTTACCCTGGGGATTCATGTTCACAAAAACCTTACAAGGCTAGACTATTCCACTACCACCACCTACAAACAACACCTAAAACCCAACGAAAAAAACAAGTTTGAGTGGGACTTCTTGAAAGCAATCCTGATACATTTTGTCTTCATGTAGAATATGATTGACCTGGTGATGATTTTCTTTTCTGGATGCTCCACATTGGTGGTTTTGAATGAGTATAATGAAGGATTCTTTCCTATGTCGAGGGGAATGAAATAGGAAAATTCCCTTTTATCATCCATGTTCATTATCATTGATATTCTGGCCACAATGAAAAGTATTTACACAACCAAGGTACCAAGCCCATCGTCACAACTTCAACAGTATAGATTATGTGGAACATCAAGAAGCTAGAATGCTTACAAGCTACTGGAGGTGTAAGACATATATACCCCCTTTACCCCTACATCTTTATGATATAACTTAATTTCTTGAGACATTTGATCCAATCACTTGAACGAGAAAAGAAGTAGCCTCCAAAATCGATTAGCAAAAGGTCATGCTTTAAGATAAAGATTTTACAAGAACGGTTAAACAAGGCAATAACTAACCCTTAGTGGATAGACTTATACACAACAACCCTGGTCAAGTTAATTCCTAGAATTCATCCATACCACATCGATGAGAGGCCATTGCTCAAAGACAACAATTAAACCCTAAACTAGGCTTGAGGAGACAAAATATGAATTTCATGAGGTTCTTTGTAGTATTATCAGAGCTTCATGCCATGTTGTGTGGTGTTACACCCACGATGGAGAAGAATCTTGCCACACTAAAAAAGATATACATAATCAAAATACCGAGCCCATCACCACTGCTCCAACAGTATCTACATCTGAATTGGACTTGACTTGGTTCTAAAGTAGATTTGAATTGTCCTAGACTATCCTACTTTTAACTAATTTAGCCAAATTGCACCATCTTATAAACATCAATAGTGTATATTGAATATTATCTTGTGATCATATATGTTGTACAAAAATATCATTATCTTTTATTTTAACCACGATGTAGATGTAGATCAATCTTGTCGCTAATTTTGTCTGTGCCAGCAAATACATTTGGAAAAAAATCATGGAGAATCCTAAAAGAAGTGATGTTTGATGAGAAAAATCAATGTTCTAAAAGGACTTGAAAAGATGAATACATTTAATAGTCCTTATTCAAAAATTTTGAGGTGTTTAATGAAATTATTTACCAAATCTAGGTTATTATTTACCAAAACATGGGATTAGGCATTAAGTTCTTGTTGATTATTGTTTGTTGTGTTTATGACAATATTTAACAAATATGGATTATTATTTCCTTAAACATTAGTTTTTTTTAATATAATGTGTTGTATATAAGTATATAACTATATATCTATTATTATATATAACTAATTATATGAAGAAAAAAATCTATGCCTGGGCGGTCAAGTAGTCAGCCTAGTCAGTGTGGTCTCCCAAGGAATCTGGGTGAACGACCAGCCACCTTGACAAGTATGGATGTAAGTGTTTGGATTGTTCATTTTACATCAATTAAAACCCAACTGCACTAGTTTAACATAAGAGGGAAAATAGGAAGCAATCTTAGGTGGAAATATTCTTAAGTGTCTTCCTACTAGATATGTGAGATTCATATGCTTGTCCCTTTTCCTCCTTTATACTATCAAGGGCCCGATCCTTTTACTTTGAAATGGGACATTGACTTCTCTATTCTATTCTTTGTTAGAAATCAACTATGCCAATAATGATTTGCTCTGATCATTTACACTAGAAGGTCTTAATGGTTTTTTGTAATCAATTTCACTAATAAGAAAACACATAAAAAGTTGCACTACATGTAACTACCTACATGTTGAATTCTATAATGGGAGAGTGGGGGAAAGGAGAGAAAAATGATATGGAAGAGAGGAAGATGATGGAAAATGGAGCTATATCTAAAACTACAAATGTTGGAACTTCCCACAACACACATCAAAGTATATCACTATTCTTCCCAAATCAAATTAGCATAATGTTGCCTATTTCTTTGGCTATGATTTTAGGCTTTATGTAACACAATAATAGAATCATCGAGGTGGGAAGGAATAGCATAAAAATCACATGTGTTAGAGTAAGATAAATTTACAAACAAATTTTGACTTAAAATAGTGTCAAATTCATGATGGCTTTAGTTTGAACAACTAGACATGATGAAAATGTAATGAAAAAGGTATATTACCTATTCAGCTGAAGTTTACAAACTTAGTCTAGCAAAAAAGATATCACGGTCAAATATCATCATAGATATCTTATTCAAGCTAGTTCAGTCCTAAGATTTTTTGTAGAGTATAGGTACATTCAAGGAATGGACTGCTTATTCCAGTTATCCTACTTTACATATTAGAGATAGGAAATAGGTCTTCTATGAGAAAACGACAACATTAGTAAGTTTCGTGAGGGAGAAAATGGTGGCATGGGCAAGTTCACTTAAGGTTTTCCTATTCTTGGTGAGGAATAGGAAAATTCACACGCTAACATCAGTTAAAATGTAATCCAATACTTTGATTAGGAGATATACACAATACAGATTCATGTAAAATTAAAACACATGGGGTAACTTCCTCTTTAGATCCACAAGAAATCATAATACATATTGTGAACTAAATTGAAATAATAATCTGTTTCTCTACTAGAATCATATTAATGAAACCAACTATAATTGTAGATGGTTCTTCAACAAGCACATTAGTGCGATCTGGATACCAATCAATAGTAGTACGAGTACTGCCTAAAGATACGTAGGTTTGAAGATATGCCTTTCTAAATCTTCTTCAAGCCAGCAATGGATTTTACCAAGAAAGCAAAGGAAAACCAAACGTTTGAATATCCAAGGAACATGTGAGAAGAAATAATCCATGATCTTCTATGACAAAGAATGCAAGAAACTAAGGGCTAACAAGCGACAATTAGATAAACCCAAGGAACATGGAACTGACTTGCTAGTCTCTGGAAGAACAAGAAAAAAGCAGGATAGTTTGAAGGCATAACATTAAGATAGATCAAACATATTATATGTGCTAGTCTTTGGAAGAACAAGAAAAAAGAATGATAGTTTGAAGGCATAACATTAAGATAGATCAAACATATTATATATGCAGCAAATAAGAGATGAACACGTACCTTGTTCCTCAGTCTAGAAAAAAAATAACATATTGAGCAGAAATCACAAAGGCATTGCCTGGGAGTACTACACTTAGGCGCCTTCCCATCACAAATGAGGTGGAGGTGAGCCGGGCATATGAAGGGGTTGATCAAACCTCTACCGGAGATGTCCATCAACCAAGCACAGATAAATGAAGTGGAGGTGATCCGTCCATATGAAGGGGTTGATTAAGCCTCCGCTGGAGATGTCCTCTGCTAGAGTTGGTGTTGTAATAATGAATCCAGGGACCTGTGTATGAGAGGGGTAAAGGCCAACTGTGGCGGCCACAAGCACTTAGCATCAGCGCAACACCTACTCGGCTATGAGTGAGGGGAGAGTCAGCAAGAGGGAACTAGCCAGGATCAGAACCGATGAAGGGGGAGGCAAAGAGTGCCAATTTTTCACGCCAGAGAGACGAAAGGCCAAAAAATTTGTGAGACCGGAGAGGGGAGGTGGGGGTCACGGTTGGGAATAGGGATTTCATGTTAAATGGTAACGAGAAAGGGGAGCACAGAGTGGGGACACAACATGCAGGTATTTTTGGGTAGAGGCAGATTAGGGGGAGAGTGGAGATAGAAATAGGCAGACTTAGGGAGGTGCATAATATGCGGATCTGCCCATTAAGCTTGTTTAGCCATCCGATATAACTCCATTCACCCATCCAAAGTGCCCTTTTTTCCAATAGTGTGAAGAGGCAGTCTATACCTATAAAGATAAGAAAAATTCAGACGTAGTCACTTTATCACTCACTCGCCAACCCGATTTTGGGGAATGAGAGCCGACAACAGCTGTCATGCTGTTAACAATAATTAAAACAATGAAAATGATATGTCACACACAACACCCTCACACTCGGTTGCTATGTGTGGCCAGCTGGGTGGCTGGGTGGTTTTGGGGTGTATGATGTGGCGGGTTTTAATTAGATGGGTAGGTGGAGGTTGTGTAATTGATAAATAAATTTATTTTGCTTATAACTTTTGAACCGTGATGAATTTTTTGACGAAACAAAAACCAATGGATTCTTTATGATAAATGCATTCCAACAAGACTAATATTGATATATTTTTAACAAAAAAATACAAATATGATATGAATAGGTGATTCTGGGTGCCAATGAACCATTTTGTGCGTCAATTAGCCATCTTTGGGTGTCAATTAGTCATTTATGGGCGCCATTAAGTTATTATTAGGCGTAAAGTACTTTTATACCCTATTTAATGCGTACAACCATATTTGGGCACCATTAAGTTGTTCTTGGGTGTCAAACAAACCTATTTGAGTGCCCTTACATTGTTTTTAGTTGTCAATATCTTATTTGGGTATCATTTTTATACTTTTCAGTGTCAATGAACTATTTTGAGTGTCAATTAACCATTTTTGGGTGTCAATAGCTATTTATGGGCATCTTTATACTTCTGGGTATCGATGAACCATTTTGGGCACCATTAAGTGGTTATTAGGTGTCAAACAGACCTACTTGAGCGTCGTTATGTTGTTTTAGTTGTCAATACCTTATTTGGGCATCATCTTTATACTTCTGAGTGTCAATGGACCATTTTGGGCATCAATTAACCTTTTTAGGTGTCAATAACCAATTATTGGCGTCATAGCATCCAAAAATGGCTAAATAGCACCCAAAAATTGTTACAATTCTTGAGTGTCATACAAACCTATTTGGGCATCATACATTATTTTTTGTTGTCAATACCTTATTTGGGTGCCATCTTTATACTTCTAGGTGTCAATGAACCATTTTGGGTGTCAAGTAACCATATGGGCGCCCTTATATTGTTTTTGAATGTGAATTACCTTAAGTGTTTGGTTGTCAATTACCTTAGATGTGATTTAGCACGTACAATATTTACTTGGGCATCATTTTTATACATTGGGTGTCAATGAACCATTTCTAGGCATCAATGAACCATCTTTGGGTGTCAATTAACCTATATATATCATTTTTGTATTTTTTTCTCAAAAATATGTCAACATTAGTCTTGTTATATTGCATTTTTTGTAATGAATTCAATAGTTTATGTTTCATTAAAAAATTCATTACGGTTCAAAAGTTATAAGTAAAACAAATTTATTTGTCTATTGTATAATTTCAAAAAAACACCCAATCACCATCTTCCATGTGGAGGCAGTTTGGGGACTGATTTTAGCTACACGTGATGGGCGCGTTACACGTGGGAGCATGACAAAAGTTTAACTCTTAAAACAATAAAGGATGGGGGAAGTAGAAGAGAGAGAAAATGTTTTTGTCCATAACTTTTAATCCGACCGTATTTTTTAATGAAATAAATTGCATTAGAATCCTTGTAAAAATACTTTCCAACAAGACCAGTGTTGACATACTTTGAAATAATGGTAATATGCGAGAAATATAGTATCTATATTTTAGGATATTATGCACATGTTCAGGGTACAGACGTACAATACTCGAGAGTATAGTACATCACCATCATGTTTCCCCCAAATCATGTATAATAGATACTTGTTCATCTATTAATTCAATTGAGCTAATAGTAGCAATGAGTTTAGTACTGTACTTTTGAATGAAGAGGATCCAAGATTAGTTGTTCTTAAACAATAGTTGAAAGTACTGTACTTTAGTAAAATGTGTATGTTTTTAGTGAAATGTGAATTAGTTTATATAGGTATGGTATGTGGTTATTACAAAAATTGGCTATTAGGATTGTACTTCTTGTAGAATGTGCAGATATCCTTGTATATGATTTTTCAAATGCTACATTATAAATGTATGCAAAAATTAATATAAATGATATAATGTACAATACTTATGGATTTATGACATAATATGGAATATGAAGAAATAAAGAGGCAATAAGTATTCTACCTGAATGGTCAATATGAGTATAGTACCCAAAAACATAGTGTACTTTTGTATACTTCTCTCCTCTCTTAATATAATTTTAATAGTGTTTGTTCCAATGTATGTCAACATTGGTCTTGATAGAAACTATTTTTATGACGAACCTATTGTTGTTTATTTCAACCTAAAATTCCTCACAATTTAAGAGTTATGTGCAAAACATTTTTCTCTTCCATTTTTTTCTCTTTCATGGTTGATTTATATTTCTACCACATCAGCATTGACCACACATCCCAACCACTGGGTAGATGACCGAATGAGTGGGCGGGGATGTGTAGTGTATCTCAGAGAGAGTTTAATGCCTAAAAGGAAACGATCAGGAAACCATTTTATTATTTTTCCACCTTGGATAGCGTTGTTGTGAAACATAAATCAAAGTAGTGGACTCCAACCTGTATAAGTATATCCTCCGTATGAGCCTACATTAGCACAAGGCACCCATAGAATCCTCAAAGGTTCCTTTCCAATCCGAGATGGAGCAAACATCCCCAAATGATCCATGAGTTGAGTGTTAGAGCCTTCTTTCCAATAGACATAGGGGATATCATCCAACAAGTACCAAGCTAGGCTCGATTGTCTCTCCAGGCTTATAGTTGACCCACTAAGTCACTCAATCCTCCCCCATGAACCACGAACACTATGTCCATTTTTTGCCACATAATCTTGTCACTACTATCACTTGCTTACATTTTTTGGAGAAGAGCATGCACTACTTTCATGTTGAAAAAGAAAATAATTTCAATGAATACCTTCTTCTAACCAAATGTAATTATTGACTACTTGTAATATTTATATATAACAATGCCTTCCTTTTTAGTTGTGGTTTTTTTGGAATTATTTGATTTCTTCCTATTCTTTTTATTCTTAAGACTTTTTTTCATGATGGTGAGATCTCTACCAGGACTATCAATTTTCATTGCATCCTTGTCCATCCTCTGATCAAGATTCCCTAGTAATGCTTGCAAAACTCGGTTGAGGACTTGCAACTAGATGTGGTTGCATCTCTTTCTTATTGGGCTTCTAGCTCTCTTATCAGGTTCTTGTGGCACTCGCTTGCGGGGCTTGCAACAAACGGTGGGAGGTCTAACAACACTTGTTTGTGGGGCTTGCAACTCTTGCTACCTGGGCTTGTAGAACTCACTCGTAGGTTTTGCATCCCTCGCTTGCTCATCTTGTAACACTTGTCACAACCATATCATGACAATGTCCTCTCACAACAACTTTCTGAAAATACATTTGTGAGGGGGCCATGGACCATATCACGAGAGTATCATCTCACAACAAATATTTGGAAATACATTTGTGTGTATCCATAAGCCATATTATAACACTATCCTCTCACAATAAGTCCTTAGAAATGTATTTTTGAGGTGTCATGGCTCATGTCATGACAAAGTTCTCTCACACTAAGTCCCTCAAAATGCATTGTGAGCAATATCTCTAAATCAAAGAAAAAATGTGGAAGAGTATCATATCATCGTATAGTCATCTCTCTTGGTGTCATGTTAGAATGATTTTCAGAATATTTATCTTTCATACTACAACATTGCTTTTTGGAATCTTTACATTGGAATTCTGAATTTATAAGAATTCGATGGATATTTCATCCCATATCATCATCATATTATTTTCTATTTTAAAAACACTTATTTCACAAATATTTTATCATCAAGTTGTGATTCACATTTCTTTTCATATTCTTTCAAATTTTGATTATGTATCTCATGGAACACGATTATCATTTTTGTATTATTATCCACATCCATTAGTTCTCTTTATAAAGAAGATTATTTTGATTGGCATCATTCTCGGTTCTCAACTTTTCCATAAAATTTTAGGTCATACTCAGATTCAAATTTGTTAAATTATCTTCATACTATATTAGATTCATTCATCCTTCTCATGTGAAAATTTCAACTTGTCTTCGGTTCCATACTTAATTATATAATCTTTCCCTTTATCCATTTTATCATTCATTTTTATTACCATCATGCATCTCATTGTACTCACAAACTATCTTCATCTGAATGCTTGGTCATGGAAACCAGAAGAAGTATAGTCAGTTGTTCCATACTATCTTATCTTATTACCCTACTTGAACATAGTATCTGAGTACTGATGTCAGTTAGTTAACATATCATTCAAGTTATCCTCAATATCCATTATATAGCTTATCCATAGATCATATTGTCTTTGTAGACTCATCTAACATACACTCTTATACCACATTGTCAGTACCTCTCGTTTGATCAGCATAAATGCCAACCGTTAGAGAGAAACCCTAAACCTAATCCATGGTTATGAAATAAAACAAGTAATTCTCAGAAAACACAATTATCACAATATATAAAAAAACATAGGTAATTTTTCCTTTACCTTTTCCATAAAACCTCATTAACCAATGTCTCATCAAGGATGACAAATTTAGTTATAAAAAAACTTATTCAAATCTATTAACTCTAGAATCAAATCTTAATGCTCTTATGCAATTCAATTTACATAACTTATGTATACATAAAACAATAAAATTGGTATACTAGTCATATTGGGGAAGAAAAATTATATGGACATTCTAATCTAGAGTACTATATTTTACATCTTCTTTGTTGTTTCCTCTCACCTAGATGACATTATACCTAAAACATTTAAAATAATCTCATGAGAAACATATAGAACCCCAGTGAATGGATACCTCCCACAAAAGTTGAGTACATCCATCATCATCAAATTAAATATACAGAACTCATAAGAAACCTACGTCCATTCTATGACAATAAATTAATTAATCAGATAAGATATTCACTAGTCCAATCCAAACCTTAAAACATGTTTAGGAGTTTATATATAGCATATTAGAAGATGTTAGTTACCTCAGGTTTACAATCCAATTAGAGTAGTAACAAGTCAAGATCTAGATAACTAAAATCAATACATAAATATCATCTTTGTGATGCCCACAAGCTAGACAAAGAACACATCCTACAGTCCGAAAGTTGAAGTCCACATAAGACATGTCTACCACATGGTCCTAAAGTTGAAGTCTACATAACACATGTATACCAACAATGAAGACACTCAAACTAGCAACTATATAAGCATATAAAAAATTTGTATCATTAAAAATGCTCAGAGAAGGTTTATCGTACAACATATACTTTAATATCTGATTTCAATAGTCATGAATAAATCTCAATGCATTAACGTGTATAGAACATTTATCAGTCCTCTTGTATTATAAACCATTCTTCTATTCAATATCTCATTTAAAATTCATCAGAGTAGACTATTTTCATATTACAAGTATTCCAATAGACATTTACAATTTGAGAACACATTCTTATGAATCAGTTCAAATCCTTAAACATCATCTTGTAACTGAACTAAACTATACTTATATACATTCCTTAATCTCTCATTCCAAAATGTTACTCAAAATTATCACATATCTTATCATATTAGGGTTAGAGTTAGGTTCTAGATCCAACTATTATATTTCTTCATTTATCCTTCATTTAATAATCATTAATCATAACTTCTTCAATATCATGTTCACTACTATTCTTGGAATCAAGCATTTAAAATTTACTTAATGCATACAGTTTCTCTCTTGTGGAAATCCTTTTTAGTCTGATTACAATCGATTTCATTCAATTTAGGTCAACCCAAATGTATTTTAATTAAATGTTTGAAATACTTACTCAAGTTCTTTGGTTAATATTTCACTCATTACTTATAATCACAATTTAGTGCACCCTTGTCTATTTCTTTTATAGCATTTAGATACATGTATCAAGTCATTTGACTTCTGATGTCATTTTCATAATTAAAATAAATCCTTCCATGTTCATAAAATTCTTAAATTATGAACTCCCACAAATTAATAGTACTTCTTCTTACATCTTAAAATCTAGTCATCTTCTCAACTAGCATTGTTTGACTTGTATTAATGACTTGAATTCATGTAGGGATTACTCCATATTCCATAAATTATACTAAAACAAATGCATTAGGATTGAATGATCATAATAATAGTTATCACTATCAATTTAGTTGATAACACTTAAAAGTGAGCATTTGTTTTCACATTTTTAAGATTATATACATGTTCAGGGTGTATCTCTCACAATAACTTAATACTGAATTTCTAGGGTTTTTAGATGGTCTTTATAAATCCAAACTTATTAATTCATTATCATACGAACCTTATCATTCAATAACTTCATTAGGGTGTGCATGGGTTCATTAAAGCTATTCATGACACATAGAATCCCTAGTTTTTATTTCCACACAATTAATTTGTCAAGCATAAGTACGCATCAATTAATAGGAACATTTGAGTTGATTCCTCAACACAAAACGTATACATGCGATATCTCCACTAAAAATCTAGATAATGATCCTTATAAACATTCCATATAAAGTTTCAGAAATATTCAACAATACACTTGCATATAATAGAATTCAAATATGATTCTATACATGTCAACTCAATTTCCAAGCCTATCATTCAATAGACTGATTTTAGACTATATACATATAGTTATATACCCATGGTATCTTTCATAGAACTTGATAAGTAGATCATGAATTAGACAAGAACAATTCAATGAGAAACAATCTAACTTAGTAGTATTTTCCCCCAAAGTCTTCCTAATTGATTACTCAATTGCATACAATTACAAGCAAGGATTTTATCAATTTTAGTAGGATGAATTAGCTTTCAACATGATTACAAAATTAATAGGGAGACAAGAACTCACTTAGGGTGTAAATCACCTTATAAACTTCCCAAATAATTTGAACTTCTAGAAATCCAACCAACTTGCAAGGATCAAATCCATTTCTTTCTACATATCTTGCCCTATGCATGCATTGAAGATTTTAGGAGATCCTATTTCCAAAAACCCAAGTTTTTCCATGGATGTTCTTAGGGAACTATGGCCAACATGCTTTCAATGGAGATTGGTGCGTTTCTTCCAGGTACACACACCTAAAACAATTGTATCTTAACTAGGTGAGCACACCTCAAGGGCTAGGACAAATTAGGTATCTTTCAAATTTATAAAGCCATCAGATTTGGACACACTCACATAGACTAACACACTACCCGTAAGCACACATGGTCGTGTTATAGTATAGGAGGGAAGCAAGGGTCAAACCCAAGAAAGAAAGGGGGCACTAGATCTAGGTTAGTTTTGGATAGGTTCCTACCATGAAGTCTAGGGTTAAAGGGTTTGATATTTGATTTTGTTTGATTACACTAAGGGTTGAACAAGCAAGCAATTAAAGGAAAGAAATTTAGATCAAAACCTAATCTAACCCTAGATAGTTAATTCTAATGAGCAAGAGATGATAAGACAACAATTAAAGGAGCAAATTACACTAAGGAAAGTAAGAAGATGTCTACACTACATAAATATAGCAAACTAAGAAAAATAGCAATTAAAGACCTTAACTAGCAATAACTAGGCAAGAACAAGGCATCAAACTAACTAAGCAAGTAAATAGATAACTCAGTTAATACTAGCTAAGCAAGAAGGAAATTAGAGTTTTAATGTGATTAAGTGAAGTGGTGGACTGTTAGGGGGAATGCACTTGTTAGTTGAGTTGAGGGTGACAACATGTAAACATTACTGTTTCATTTGGCCAAACAACAAGTTTGATGCTAATGAATTGCCCTAAACTATGAATTGGTAATGGATAAGATAGATGTGTATATGGGAACTAGACCCTAGCACCTCCTACCCACCCTTACGAGGCTCACTTAGATTAGGCCTAGTTTGGCTGCTGTAGTTTAGAGTTCTGGTATTTGATGTACAACCTGTACAGAAAATAAATAGTAACAGGTGCCTTTTGGTATTTATTCTATACCGTTGTGTGAATGATTCAGTACCAAAATGGTAATCGTCACTCCCACCAGAATCGGCGGGTTTTGAAACATCCGCACTTCCGTGCTAGTCTACCCCCGTATCTCATTTTTTGTGTGCGTTGACACATGCCGGAGCTGGTTGTTCTCTGACCCCCTCTACTGCCGAATACCAGGAAGCGGATAGTTACGTACAAGATTACCGGGATTTTGAAAGTGTTTACCCAAACTCAACCATAGAGTTTACATGTAATTCAATTAGGATCTAATCAAGCCTAGGTTTCTAAGATAGGAACTCTTAGGGTAATTAAGGGTAGTAATGGCAGGTAGAAGTGAGGTTTAAGACCCCACATCATCTACATTCTAGCCTTGAGAAGGATCCTAACTAACAAAACTAAATGCTCCTATACCAGCTACTTGGATCTCTCACCTAGGTCTTGGAGAATTGATTAACATGTAGGAAGGTGAATATCTAACTAGGGATCTATTAATTGGACTTAGGAGCAATTTACAAATTAGCCACATATAAGCAATTTTCCTATAATCTTAGGTTATTTTATGCACAAACCACAAAGCAATTCATGAGGAATGAGTTAGAAGTAGAACATAATCATTAGAAAACGAAATAACAATCTTCACATATTATTTTCCCCTAAGATGGTATCAAAGTAACATTTTTGGCCCCAAACAGCCCACCTAGGGGCCTAGCTACTCATAGAACAAGAAAATACAAAAATAAAGGAAGAACAATGAGTAGAGGAGTAGAAATCCATGATGAGCTTAGTGAAGAATCCTCCTTTTCCACCTCCTAGAAGTAGTAGCTCGAGCACCTCCCTCCAAAGTAGGTAGATGTCATGGATGTATGGTAGAAAGTGGCCAAAAACCCTAGAATAGGTGTTTTTGGGGTGAAATATGATGGAATGGAGGTCGAATGGAGTGGAAATGGATAGGGGGTGAAATGGGGGTGCTGAGAGTGGACTACTAGCAGCTAACCTCATTCTACAACTGTCACCTAGGTATACATAGGTGATGGGGAAGTAGTAGGTTAAGTGGGGGAAATATAGGAAATGCAGTGGAGAAGTGTTGCTAGGTTTGTATGTAGCACGACCATGTTGGGGACCACAATCGTGGTGGGTGTGGGTCAACATGCATGTGGTGGATGAGAACAGGTGAGGAGAAAAATGGATTTCAGTCATAGGAAAATTTTGGGGTTTTGAGTGGCTGGTAGAACGGTCGTGGTGGTCACCACGGCTGCGGTGGCTTGAGGTAGTGATAGTTGTTCTGAGTACCATGTGCATTATATCTTCTTGGCAACATGGTCATACTATTCACAGCCATGCTATGATGCATGGTCATGTTGTTGAACTTGAATCTCCAACCTTGTCTCTGTGATTTTGTGTGAACCAGCACGACTATTCTATTGTACCACGACCGTGGTGGTCTCTTCAACAACACTTTGAGTTTGTTTTTTGTCCATCCTTGGATATATTTTCTTCAATTGACCCTTGACCACTAGGGGTAGGCTGAGGAAACTGTTGACTTCACTTTGGGTCCCTAGGATAACTCTCTCTCTCTCTTGTCCATCCAAGCACAGTCCAAGTACCTAAAAAACATGCAAATAATGTCCATAAGTGCATTTGATGATAAAACACATATGGAAGGAAATAACATGAAACCTAACAGATGTAGATGTGATTTAAGTGCAATATGACACAAGATGAAGCCCTGAAATAGGACTGCATCACCACCCCAAACATAAAATATGCTTATCCTCAAATATGCTCCAACTCAATCTCTCTACAGTTTTTCCACAATCAAGGAATGAACAATACAATGCTATAGATGAATATTGACTAAATGGGCCCAATGATTACTAGGTACATGCATTCCTCCTCTCTCCCCTCCTCTTTCACAAACAATCATGATTAAAGAACTAAGCATGCAAACTTCAAATACAGACATCGATAACACAATCAATCGATATGGTTGTCATATAACTCTAGGTAAATTGCTTCATGGTGGCAAAGATAAAAAATGATATTTTTCTATTTTGCATTCATGTAATCAATCTCATATGTAAATCCACAGTAACCCACGTGGCTGTGAAAAAGGGAAAAATGAGCTAGGTTTAATGTTTCCTGGCTCAATGGTCATGCAAATGGAAGAAAGGGTTGCAATAAGAGTTTGGAGTGCTATTATATAGGAGCACTCATCTTTTCTTTATTAGATGCTATTATATAGGAGAATCTTTTATTTTCTTTCTACATTTTTTTTCTATTTCTTTTTCTTTGCCCTTGGTTAGCTAGGGCATATGGTGGTGAGAATGAAGTGGGGGGAATATAGATATGGCCACCTCAAATTTTTGGAGGTGTCCAAGGCTGAATGTGTTCTCTTTGGCATCCTTTCATGAGGTTGAGAGGTAAGAAGATGATAGAAGAAAAGTGAGTCAAAGAGGGTTTACTAGTATGGATTTAAACATGAGATCTCCTTCATAAAAGTTACTCAAACAACAAGTAATGACATACTATGAATGAGAAATACAAAAACCACACTTTTATCATGAGATTATACAAACCCTAAGTGTTTGTGGTTGATGAATGCATATTCATCTTAGTTTCAATCACCATTTTTGGCCCAGTTTTGCACTAAAAGCTCTCATATACCCTGTGACAAAGTGGATTTTAGCAAAATAATGAGATAATTACTCCTTTGCCCTCATTATATCTACTAATGGTCCCAAATTATTTTTCTTGTCTTCGTAATCATATTTGAGACTCAAATCCAAGATATGGTGACCAATGTAGTTTTTATACACATTATAACACTTCAAATTGGATTCATTCATCACTTTGTCCAAAGAATCAAATTGGTCAATCAAACTTTGTCTTTTGATCCTCAAATATTTTCTAGATATTCTTCACATTATTTTGAAGCTTTGGTCCAAATTTCAGGTCATTTGGACATTCCTACGGTTTTCTATGAATTTTTTTGAAGTTATGTGCTAAAAATCCCCTTTTATTTGCCTTTTTTTACCTTTTCCATGCCAGCAATCCACGGCCTAAGGCAAGGGAGGGACCTCAGCCCTTGGATCAGCCAACCAAGGATCACGGCCCTGATCCTGTGGCCAAGAGGTCATCCCCTACCTCCCGCAATCAGCGGAGATGGGGGCGACTGAAAGGTCAAGTGCTTTTGGCTCGTCTGGACCCCGTTTTGAAAATCAAATAGAACGAGGATGCTCGTCCCGCCAATCCGGATTCAGATATCCCTTTTTCCCCCTTGAATCATTCAGTTTCAAGAGCAAACAAGAGACTTCTCTCACAGCTGCCGCCATGGACGTTGTGGCCATACGACACCCTAAACCTAGCCCCTACCACTATAAAAGGACCCCCCCAAGATCCGCAGTAAGTGAACCCTGCTCATAGCTCATCCTCGCACGCCATCTTGGCCTCAAACACTCTGCTTTTGCTCGCCAAACACCTACTGCTCCAAGCAGCGCCGCCGCCATTGCATTTTGGGCGTCCCTTCTCCTCGTCCCCCTTCATCAATCCGCCACCACCAATACCTCTGTGAGGTCACGACGGACCTGGACGGAAACTTGACTTCCTCCATCGGTCACTCCTACCCCTAGCTCCCCTGCACGCCGGCGTTAGCTCCGCCCTACTTCTGGGCTTGAGGCTGTGTTGTTTGTGTGACTGGAACGGGAGAGCAGGAGCTCCAGGCCGCCGACTCAATTGCAAATCGAACCGGTCCAGTGCTCAGCCAGACCGCCAATAAACTGGCCAAATAGAGATTGAACCAGATCCTGGACCAGCGAGCCTTGTGGCACAATCTGAGCCACCCTATCTTGATCCAACAGCCCTCGATTTTCACAAATAGGGTAAATATCTCCCCTCTATTCAAAAATTCATATAAATGACAGATCTTGCAAAAATCGTATCTAATACATCCTAGCTCCAAAAATTACAAATAAGTAGTCCATCTTGATCAGAAAAATCCAATGGATCGTTTAAAAATACTTTTGAGACCAGATTCCAAATGTTGTTCGTTGATATCCCTATATTTTATATCTTGCTTTTTTGTTTATCAAATGGAACAATAATGATGTCTAATCTTTTGAAACCCTATATCTGACTCTAATGATTATCCTGAAATACAAATCTAGATCTAATCTAGTTGACTATTGAAAAAGAATCATTAGTGATCTTGATCTATCTGGATTCAATCTTGATTATTATGAATATGAGTAATCTTGATATTGATGTTAATCTTGCTAAACACTGATATTCTTGAACCATCAATATGATCCTGAATTCCAACTAAACTAAGTATCATGATGATGATTTAGAAATTCGATGATGACTTGGATAATGATCATAAATTAGGGTTAACACATATAATCCTAGAAACCTAGGAAAGTCATTCACACTCGAAGATACTTGATATTTGAAATAATGATGGACAAATTGAAATATTGGTTGATCATAAGTGGATGACCTAACCCTAAGGTTGACCTAGGAAAGTGTAATCCTAATCTCGAATATTACAACATGATATCCAAATATCTTGATCTTGACCCTTGATCCAAATATTTTGTTTTAGGATCTAACTCGAAGGATCGACCTATTACTCATGATCTATACTCGAAATCTCGGTGAAAGGTACGCTATTATATAACTCCTCCTTGATTGTATGAAGATACTTTTATGTATCTCTTGACTGTATACTTAGCTATTTACTTGGATGAGCTATTGTTCCCTATGATTAGTCTTCTGTTTTTCTATACTATACTTTGAGAAACATGAAAACATAAATTGCATGCCCATTATGACTGCCCGTATATTGATAATGATGATGATATTGATAATGTTGATAATGTGGATATTGAGTATAGCAACCCCCTCATTTGTAGGTGGGACTTGTACATTGGCTTCCTATGTTCCTATGGTGAGAAGGAGCCTAGTGACCTTGCCCATCGCGTTGGGGTAATAGAGTCACAAAATATATAAGCATGCTTCTCAAATTATAGCATAATGGGAACTCAAAATAAAAGTTGAATTGCTTGAAAAACTTGTCAAATAAATGTTGGTTTTGCAAATTGCTTGTTACTCTTTTAAATATAAGTCCTGCCAAGTATACTTAATTTCTTATAAACTATTTTACCTGATTTTGATAGCGTACCATGCAATTTCATGATTGTGTCTTGATTTTCTTGATTTTAGGCATTACAAATGAAATATTGAATAAGATCACTTCCGCACTCATACACTCTGATGACAAAGATAAATTGGGTATATCTCCATATTGGGTTAGTTTGTTTTTCAATTATCCAGTTTTTGAGTTATTTATTTCTTATTGTATATGCTAGTGTGATTGATCTTATTGGGCCACTCAGGGACGGGTGCTTCAATCCTTTTTCTACTGTCTAGGAAGTGGGATTGGGATTGGGGTAAGAACGGTTCCGTGACAGTTGGTATCGGAGCTTTCACACTCCCATATATTTTAAGTAAATAATTTCTCAAGTCTCTTACACCCAAGAAACCCTAAAGTCCATAATGGTGAAAATTGAGGTGTCTAGGCTCGGGGTCCTGACATAATTTCTCCTATCCGTCTTCACGGTGGCTGAGATCGCCCGCTCTACCTGGCCTCAATTGATCCAGAATTGGACCTAAAGGTTCTCTTGAGAAACCTTAGAGAGTGCTAGCATCTCATCTCTTCTTTAAGGACAATCCTAAGCCACCCATGTAAATGAAGATTAGGTAGTCTTCTCATCTCATCATGTGGTCCTTCTCATGACCTTTCAGCACATGATGTCTCGATTATGGGTAGCTTATGAACGGGAAAAGTAAATATTGCTAAATCTTGAAAGGTGATACGATGATCTGACTTTAATGTGAAAACTTGATTTTGATCAATTAAGCTTGAAAATCAAATACTCACGTATGACTCCTGATATCATGAACACTCAATTTAGCCAAAACATGACTACATGTTTGCTATGTTTGAGGTCAATATTAATAATTTTGATTTGGTAATATAAGGATGACTTGTACCTTATACCTCATTGTTGATGAGGTCTCTATTTGATTAATGTCCATGTTGCCCTATTATTGATTAAACCTCAAATATAGTTAAGCAAACTCGTATCCTATTTTATACACATCTTGACCATGCAATCAAATGACTAAGTCTAAGACTCACAAAATTATGATGTAAGACTATGATGCAAAAAGTAATTTTCCTATTGACCATTGATGACTTTTTCAATCTCAATTTTGGATATGATGATTATGGAACTAGATTTTGCACTATTATGCTCTAATTCCTCAAATGTCAAATTCAAATCTTCGATTTCCAAATTATATCACTACCTTGATCATGAAAGGAGAGAATTACAAATCTTGACATTATTGTCGTATTATCTTGAGTTTTAATCTTATGACTTTGATTTAATCATTGATACTCTCCCTATTTGAATAAGTTCAATGGATAATGACTATTGTTGGTAATGTGCTAGATTAGGGTAGTAGTTGACTCATGACTCCCCTAACCTGGGTCAAATCCCTATTATGACTACCTCTAAATCTTCACCTTGTTGATCATTTAGAGTTTGGAAAGGTTTTCCCTTTCACCCTTTTGACTGGTTGACCTAAGCCTAATAGGTTAAACCCATGGTTAATACTCGATCTTGAATATTGATTTGATAATGATCTTGATATATGACAATATTGACTGTAACTTGTGGTTGACTTCCTAGATAGACCTAGGTGTAGATCATTCATCAACCTTGAATGCAATGATAATGAAATCTTGATATGTTGCTCGAATATTTCTTGAATATTGTTGCTAGAAATTGAATATAGATGAGTGATCTCCCTAAGGTCTAAACAGGAATATAAACCCTAGCTTTAAAATATATACACATATGATCAAAATTTTGGATCTATGACTTTTGGTGTCTAAAATCTCGACTCTTGATATTGATTAATGGACTTGTGAATCACGATAATCAAATCTCAATAATGATACAAATCCTATGATCACACTTTTTGGACATTAATATATATATGACTAATGACTTCAAAATCCCAAATCCTGAAATTTTTGAAATGATGACTATGTTGAATCTCTCGATTTATGAGTTAGGGTTTAGCTCCCATTAGGACTAGGGTGGGACCTCCCCGTGATTTTGAGTCTGAAAATGATGATATTGAAAGTATGATATTGTCTTGAAATGTTGAAATGTGAAATCTCAAATCATGGACGCCTAACCCCACTTAGACCAATGGAGAAGCTAGGACCCTGAGATATTGGGATTGAGAGTCACCTTGTATATTTGATTCAAGTACTCTATTTGTTTGACCTAAAATATGATATGTCCAAACTTGTGAACAATAGGATGATTTCATTATTTGCGACTCATATGCTGACTTTGGACAAATATATGTGCTGATCTTGATACTCAATTGATTGATGATGAAATGGTATTAATACCAAGTTGATTATGATATGGAACATGGAATCCCAATTATGATTATTGAATTACTTGAAAATTGAGGACATGATTTTGATTTTATACTTGAGGATACCCCAATATTCGAGGAAATCACTTAGGTCGAATAATCTTGTTTTTTAAGGATGTTTTTGAATTTTGGGGACAAAATTCTTTTTTAAGGAGGGAAGGATGTGACAAAGTGGATTTTAGCAAAATAATGAGATAATTACTCCTCTTCCCTCATTATATCTACTAATGGTCCCAAATTATTTTTCTTCTCTTCGTAATCATATTTGAGACTCAAATCCAAGATATGGTGACCGATGTAGTTTTTGTACACATTATAACACTTCAAATTGGATTCATTCATCACTTTGTCCAAAGAATCAAATTGGTCAATCAAACTTTTTCTTTTGATCCTCAAATATTTTCTAGATATTCTTCACATTATTTTTAAGCTTTGGTCCAAATTTGAGGTCATTTGGACATTCCTACGATTTTCTATGAATTTTTTTGAAGTTCTGTGCTAAAAATCCCCTTTTATTTGCCTTTTCTTACCTTTTCCATGCCAACAATCCACGGCCTAAGGCAAGGGAGGGACCTCAGCCCTTGGATCAGCCAGCCACGGATCACGGCCCTGATCTGTGGTCAGGAGGTCATCCCCTACCTCCCACAATCAGTGGAGAAGGGGGCGACTGAAAGGTCAAGTGCTTTTGGCTCGTCTGGACCCCGTTTTGAAAATCAAATAGAACGAGGATGCTCGTCCCGCCAATCCGGATTCAGCTATCCCTTTTTCCCCCTTGAATCATTCGGTTTCAAGAGCAAATGAGAGACTTCTCTCGCGGCCACCGCCATGGATGTTGTGGCCATATGACACCCTAAACCTAGCCCCTACCACTATAAAAGGACCCCCCCAAGATCTGCAGTAAGTGAACCCTGCTCATAGCTCATCCTCGCATGCCATCTTGGCCATAAACACTCTACTTTTGCTCGCCAAATACCTACTGCTCCAAGCAGCACCGCCACCATTGCATTTTGGGCATCCCTTCTCCTCGTCCCCCTTCATCAATCCGCCACCACCAATACCTCTGTGAGGTCACGACGGACCTGGATGGAAACTTGACTTCCTCCATCGGTCACTCCTACCCCTAGCTCCCCTGCATGCCGGCGATAGCTCTGCCCTGCTTCTGGGCTTGAGGTTGTGTTGTTTGTGCGACTAGAATGAGAGAGCAGGAGCTCCAGGCCGTCGACTCAATTGCAAATCGAACCGGTCCAGTGCTCAGCCAGACCGCCAATAAACCGGCCAAATAGAGATTGAACCATATCCTAGACCAGAGAGCCTTGTGGCGTGATCTGAGCCACCCTATCTTGATCCAACAGCCCTCGATTTTCACAAATAGGGTAAATATCTCCCCTCTATTCAAAAATTCATATAAATGACAGATCTTGCAAAAATCGTATCTAATACATCCTAGCTCCAAAAATTACAAATAAGTAGTCCATCTTGATCAGAAAAATCCAATGGATCGTTTAAAAATACTTTTGAGACCAGATTCCAAATTTTGTTCGTTTATATCCCTATATTTGATATCTTGCTTTTTAGTTTATCAAATGGAACAATAATGATGTCTAATCTTTTAAAACCCTATATCTGACTCTAATGATTATCCTGAAATAAAAATCTAGATCTAATCTAGTTGACTATTGAAAAAGAATCATTACTGATCTTGATCTATCTGGATTCAATCTTGATTATTATGAATATGAGTAATCTTGATATTGATCTTAATCTTGCTAAACATTGATATTCTTGAACCATCAATATGATCCTAAATTCCAACTATACTAAGTATCATGATGATGATTTAGAAATTCGATGATGACTTGGATAATGATCATAAATTAGGGTTAACACATATAATCCTAGAAACCTAGGAAAGTCATTCACACTCGAAGATACTTGATATTTGAAATAATGATGGACAAATTGAAATATTGGTTGATCATAAGTGGATGACCTAACCCTAAGGTTGACCTAGGAAAGTGTAACCCTAATCTCGAATATTACAACATGATATCCAAATATCTTGATCTTGACCCTTGATCCAAATATTGTGTTTTAGGATCTAACTCGAAGGATCGACCTATTACTCATGATCTATACTCGAAATCTCGGTGAAAGGTACGCTATTATATAACTCCTCCTTGATTGTATGAAGATACTTTTATGTATCTCTTGACTATATACTTGGCTATTTACTTGGATGAGCTATTGTTCCCTATGACTAGTCTTCTATTTTTCTATACTATACTTTGAGAAACATGAAAACATAAATTGCATGCCCATTATGACTGCCCGTATATTGATAATGATGATGATATTGATAATGTTGATAATGTGGATATTGAGTACAACAACCCCCTCATTTGGAGGTGGGACTTGTACATTGGCTTCCTATGTTCCTATGGTGAGAAGGAGCCTAGTGACCTTCCCCATCGTGTTGGGGTAATAGAGTCACAAAATATATAAGCATGCTTCTCGAACTACAGCATAATGGGAACTCGAAATAAAAGTTGAATTGCTTGAAAAACTTGTCAAATAAATGTTGGTTTTGCAAATTGCTTGTTACTCTTTTGAATATAAGTCCTGCCAAGTATACTTAATTTCTTATAAACTGTTTTACCTGATTTTGATAGCGTACCGTGCAATTGCATGATTGTGTCTCGATTTTCTTGATTTTAGGCATTACAAATGGAATATTGAATAAGATCACTTCTGCACTCATACACTCTGATGACAAAGATAAATCGGGTATATCTCCATATTGGGTTAGTTTGCTTTTCAATTATCCAGTTTTTGAGTTATTTATTTCTTATTGTATAGCCAGTGTGATTGATCTTATTGGGCCACTCAGGGACGGGCGCTTCAATCCTTTTTCTACTGTCTAGGCAGTGGGATTGGGATTGGGGTAAGAACGGTTCCGTGACATACCCCCTAAAGCTTCTCATATACAATTTTCCTCAGTTTCATATGATTATTTAGAGTATTGATCAAATCCATTCATCTCCATTGTAGGATTAAGAATTGTACTAGGTGCACTAGTGTAGGAGACAATGGTCCCGCAGGGGTGGGTTTGTTTCATGATGTCGTGACCGCAGCTAAGAATACAATGTCGCGACTGTGGCCAAGGAGACAATGCTGGGACCGCAGCCAAGATGAAGTGTCGACCGACACTCAACACTACCGGGCCCACCTCGACACAGTTGGGTCAAGGCCAAGGTATTGTGACCCTCAAACACCTTGACCGTGGCACAAACACCTCAACCGTGGTGTAGACACCTCGAGCGTGACACACGAATGCGACCATGACACATGCATCTCGACTGATACAACATGACGGTGACCGCAGCCACTTCGGCATGTTCAGGCACACACTTGGCACGGTCATGCTAAGGAGTACCGCGACCGTTACTGAAGGCCACGATTATGGCATATAAGTCGATCCTCTCCAAATCTGCACCTCTAAATAGACGACCCCCTCCTTCATTTGAGACTTTGGTTCCACTCCATCCACGCCGATAGGTTGCCGCTCTGTGCTCAGCCAAGGAAGATGATCAACCTCTGCCAAAGACTACCTTCATGGTGTCCGTGCTACTGTAATATATCCACTCCATCAAGATCTATCTCCCAGCCACAAAAGTGATGGGTTTTCAGATATATAGCACCTTCATCCATAAACCATCTACCGCTCCATCTCTTGCGAGCAAGAGAACAAGATGAGAAGGAAGGAGGAGAGAGAAGATTATCCTCATACATCTTGGTGTTCTTCCCCTCCTCGTCTAGATCTTCCCTACCATCATGTAGAAGACCATTTCTCCACCGAGCCATGACCATATTCTTTACCATGACCAAGGCAGAATCTTCCCTCTCTCTTATTCTTTTTGTTTCTATTATGAGGAGCGAGTAGTCCACTTCGCTAGGGTGCGAGGACTATCCCTGCTTCCCATTCTTACATGTTCATCTTATAACATTCTATGGCTTGTATACAAATTTCATTTCGTTGTTAATCATTTAATGCATGCTTTGTGGTTTGATCACCAGCCTTGCATGACCTATTATATTCCTTTGTTGTGAGAACTTCAATACTTAGGATTTGAATATTGATTAACATGGTTGATGCCCAGACAAGAAATTCTGAAGGGATATCTCCTGAGTAGTAAGTGTGTGACCCATGGGTAACGATACATCGAGCCCATGTAGATGGTTATGCAAACTCTATTTCCTCACAGATGGTTTGCTAGTCCATTTGGATAGTTGTATCATGCCTGGATGTGTTTTGGATGTGTTTGCATGTGTAGTGGTGGTGAAACCCGATTCCACCCTAGTGATTCCCATCATTAATCTAAACTCAGTTTTTATCCCACTCTTTTACTTTCGTTGCAATTAGTTTAACTAAACTCAAATCAACTCTTGTTCTAAACATTAGTCTTAGTTGAACCAGATTCGACTAGCAAGAATTTTAAAAACATTGTCCCTTGGGATTCGATCCTTAACTATACTGCAATAAGATCCGTCTTCTTGTGGGTGGTACTATTGCATAATGTTTTGGTAAAAATGTAGGGATTTCAGCCCTAGGTGGATTTGTTAGTGCAGTAAAAGCCACGTCAGTGGCTTGCTTCAATCACAATTCAACCAAAACATGACACTAGCATAACAGAGGTGGTGCACATGTAAAAAGTCAAGATGTGATACCATTTAGCAACAAACCATGATAATTCACTTGCATTTGTTAAAGGTCATCATTTTCAATCCAACAAGTAGAGATTGGGTCTAAACACGCTTTCAGCCAAAAAGTTCTAAATTTGGGAAAAAAATGTCTAAAATGGTGTCAAATCGCCTTCAATCACATCTAGTCCTTCCTTATGGAACATAAAGCAAGAAACAAGCAAATACTAGATAAAAATATGAAAAAAATTAAGAAAAACTGCATGATATACAATGCATGGAAAAAAGAGCAAATGTTTTGAAAATTATGCAAAAAAATGCATTAAAGTAAACTACGTGGCATATAGGTATGAAAAGAAAGAAAAATGTCTCAACTAGATAGCAAGAACAAGAAAACAAAAGTAAATGGTAGGATGAAATGCAAAAAGAGTGAAATGAGGGCAAGATGAAATGTAGAAATAGTGAAATGAGGGAAAACTGTCCTACCACCCCAAACTTTTCAATCATGTTGTCCTCAACATGACACTAAAGTACAGGAGTGATAGGGTGAACGATCATGACTCATGTAGTGTCTCCGGTGGTGCTCTTACTTATGGTGGGGGATATTGGTAGTAACTACCCTAGTAATCCACCAGTGGAGGTGGGTAGGCATCCTTGTACCCAGACAATGCACCCCACTAATATTCCTCCCACCGGGGGTTCCTCTGGACCTGGGCATACTGAAAACAATACATATAGTTGATCTGATGGTCCATTTATTGGTGATTCAACCATAGTGCATCCTATATGAGATGGAAACCCTCTTGTTCCCTGAAGATTCTATTCTAAATCCTCTAAATTAGATCTAGTTGTGTATGGTATAGTAGGCATATCATATGTGTTTGCTATGGGCTATTGTGGCTCTATCATCTCTACCTCTCATCTCCTCACCCTACCAGTCTCTCTCCTCTGTTGCTCTCCTCTTTTCTACTACCCGTAACTCTCATAGACCCACAAGTATATTTGTGGGTTGTTGCTGTCATGTCTCCCTGGGATGCTCCTCTCCCACCTCCTCAAAGTATCTCAGAATCTCAGAGATGGGCCATACTCCTCTAAGAGAGGGGTAGCATGGTTGGGTAGCTCAAGTGACACTCCTATGTATAAGGGGTTGACCAGGTAAATGATATTCCTACCAACAAGTGAGATCATGGATGAACAAATCAAGTAATGTAGGTTCACTAGCTTTCCTCCCTCAGCCTTGGTGTAGCCGGTGACTTCATGACCTAGGGCTTGGGCAATAGAGGTAATAATCCCTCCCATCACAAAAGGATTTTCTCTTGGATGGAGTGGTCTTCATGTAATCAATAAGATGCGCCCCTAGGTTTTCATGTTTCCCTTTTGACATCCATCCTAGAAAAAATAAATCTTTCTTAGTACAACTTTCGTGGTTCTCATACCGGGCAAAAAGAGTGTTTGCAAAAACCTTCTATACATATGTCAAGTAGGGGTTATCGATCAAGCTGGTTTTTTTATTTCCCTGCTACAAAGTTCTTGTTCCTGGTGAACCTTTCCCACATAGTTGAGTAACTTACATTCTCCCAATAACCTTCCCTTAATTGAGTTGAGTTGCTGCTTTAGGTGTGGGAGTGAAAATTTGGTTGAGGAAAGAGGCAGTGATGAAGTAGGTCTGATTCCCCAATCTAAAACTGAGTGAATCTCTTGTGACTTTCTCCAATGTGGCAAAACATTGTTGTGCAAGCTCTACATAAGTTTCCTCAATGATCGTCAGTATCATAAACAAACTCTACTCAGTCATGAATTCTTAAAAGCATTTCTAGATACCATAAGCCTCCATTGTCTCATGGCAGGTGTAATGGGTGGAAATCACCCTACGTATTAGGCACTTTGGATTCTTTGGCTTCTTGACCAAATTGTTTCTCTCACTTAGAGATGTCGCATACTGCTCATTTTACACCTCTTCTTCCTGTGTTGGCTGCAAAACCTTATCTTCATCATCCAGAAGTAGCCACCTTTGTGTTTGCACTTGGGGCTGGGGTTGTAGTGGTATGGAGGTCGAAGATCGGGCCGTGGTTGATGACTGGGCCTCTGAAGTAGAAGTTCGAGCCAACGAATGTGGTGGTACTTGCCTAGAAGAAACAGACTATCAGGATGCTACCCCACCTCCACTAGGTGGCCAAGTGGATTCCTCCACCATGGGGTACATCGACACTTCCACATGAGGTGATTCTCCAAGTGAATCGAAGGCGGGCGGTGGTGGTGGATGAGTGAGAGACGTTGTCGTGGCCTAAGAAGAGCTATTTTTGGACCGAAGTCTATAGGAGATCACATCCTTAGTCTTTGAAACAAATTTCTTGGTGATTTTCTTCATTTTGAGTGGATTTGGGTGAAAATTTTGGGGAGAAGCTAGGTTTTTGCATTTCTGCGTATGTGGGGTGGAATGGAGAGAATTGATAAGATTTGGTGGAGGAAAATGGGTGGAAATAGTAGATGGAGGTAGGGAAAACATTAGGGAAATGATTGGGGGTGTATTAAAGGTGAAAGGAGGAAGAAATAAGCTTTGAGAGGTGCTAGATGGAGTTGCATGTTTATGCTGAACGTGACCGCTCTGTCATTGGGGTGAATGAAAGTCGTGAAATGAAAAATTATGGATCGGCTGTGTAAGATCCCTGACCTTGCTTATATAATGGAACATTCTTGATTATCATAATAGGATGTTTAAAACCTTAACTAAACCCTACTATGTGTTTTGATATCATATGACAAGATTACATTTCAAGTTTTATCCAGTTTGGACATTGTTTGTGCAAGCTATGCAATTTTGTGCTCATTTTGGACTTTTCTACAATTTACCAATATATGAGGTTTTTATTGGAATTTGTCACATGGTTTTTGTTCCTCACATGTTTTATTATCATGTTTGAGTTGTTTATACCTTGGGGTTCCTTGTTGCACCTTGGTTTGGTGGAGATACATCTAGGGGTGTGTTAGGGTTTAGCCCTCATAGATGAGCTACCTTGAGAGGACATCAACCGATGGTTCCCCTAGATGAATGACAAACGATGACCATCCTTTTGTGGGGACAAACAATGGTCATCTGTAGATGCTCTAGGCTGAGGGTCCTCTCTCTTAGGGTCCCTTGGACTAATGGTTTGGTTGGAAGGGGTGACCAATTGATGGTTTTCCACCAAGTGACCCAGGGTTTCATCAAATGATGGTCTCCAAGTGACAAAAATTGATGGACACCCTAAGAGTCTCAACATACCATTTCCTAGAATATTCCACAACTAATGGATCTACTTCTTGCATGGATGTGATGTCCCTTTTCCATGGACACTTGGCAAATATGTTAGGACACCTTAACCTTTTGTTCTCTCTCTCCCATAGCTATATAAACCTCCTACCTTCCATGTAAATGAACATTTTGGACTTATTTTTCTTCCTTTCTATATAGATTTTCGTCCTCTTTCCTTTATCTGAGAAGAAGGTGCCCAAAGTAGATGAGTGTGGTCGATCTCCTTGCATGTGCATGTAGGGTTCAAATGTACCCTCTTTTAGAGCTTGTAGAGCTTCTTTTGCTTTCTCTTGGCCTAAGTAGGTAAGCTATTGATGCATGGGTTTTTACTCATTCTCACATGCATATTTTCTTTGGTTTTATGTATTGGTTTGTCATTTATATGATTAATTATGCATGAAATACTATCAATAGCATGTCTCATCTAAATGCATCAAAAGTGTGTGATTCTACTATTTGAAATAGTTTAAAAATCATCTCGAGTACTTATGTACATTTTTGTGCTGTTTTAGGTACCACAAAAGTTCCACAGACTTAGTACTACCAACCTCACAAGTCGGTGGTATTGAATTCATGTTAGTACTAAAATCATGTCAGAGAGGCGCAAGAAGTGATTCGCAGAACTCGGTACTACCAAGTACACCAGACTCGATACTACTGAGATGGCATTAGAGAGATATTGTTGGATCAGAATAAAGACTTGGTACTATCGATGCAGTTCATTAGTATCGATATTATGGGAGTATGTGTCCAACCTAGAAGTTCGGTACCACTAACTTCATAGTCGATACTACTGAGTATGCCCGATCAGACAATCCAAAGGTAGTGCTCTAATCCAATGGTTGGCATTATTTTGCACCCTAAGTGGCTCTTATGACTAAAGGGGAGTGCGGCTAGACCTAAGCACTGATCTGTTTTCCGTTGCATGACACTAGAGAGGGGATAGGAGGACACAACACTAAAGGCTACATCCGTGATGATCTAAGCACCTCTGGTGGGTGATTCTACAGCCGAAAGATAGCAAATTGCAAGTACTTTGAAGGTGATCATCCAGATAGGCTATTCTCTAGGGGTTACTTTAGATTTTTAATGTTTCTCACTTTTTTTCCTTCCTTGCTATGTATTCGTCTATGGAAATCATGCGGGGCTAATCCTATTAATTCCTTAGGATCCCAGAGTAGCCCGAATATGCATTGTACATGACTTTTATGTATTAATATCACTTTTCCTCCTGATTTCTGGATATAAACCTATGAGATTGTTATGTTCTATTCATGCTTGATCACCATAAATAAATTATTAGATCATTAATCATTTCAAGAGAAGAGTTAAGGATAAGAAGAGCATAGGTTTACCTGTATACTGAACCCTTTGGGAAAGATGGAGCGTAATCAAGAGGAGAAACCCAGAGTTTATCATAAAGCACCTAACTAATTAACCAATTGTTATGGAAATGGAATTGGCATTAGAATAGGTAATGAATTACACTGTGGAAGTGGGTAGTTCTTGCTACAGGCTCTTTATCCAAAAATAGGGTTGATAGATGTTAATGTGTAGAGGTTAGTTTTGTGTTATTCATGGTAAAACCACCATTCTAAGGAATTCATCTACTCTGAGTTATTTATTCTTTAATTTTGTGTGGTTTTTGTGTTTGCTTTTATTCAATTAAACCATTTTTACCAGCCTAGCTGCTTAAATCATAGTTAGTAGTAGTCTTTGGATTCCATTTCCCGGTGTTTGACTCAGGCATCACAAGTCCTATATTACTTGATATGTTCACTTGCATTCAAAGCACGATAAACACGACTTTAGAACACATGTGAAGTCTTCAAAAGTGAGTGATCCAGCCAATGCAACAATTTTGAGGAGTGACAAAGAAATTTCAGCCACAAAAGATTTGCATGTGGAGGCACATAAAGGTTCTACTACCACCATATCTACTCCCCCAGTTCTAGAGGAGGTGCCCATACAACAAGAGCAGGTGAAGGTTGTACCCTATAATGGAACAATTATAGGCAAGAAGGAGGCGCCGACTGGGGAGATGGTCCCTCCACATATCAATCCAACCATTTCAGATATGTTGAAGTCTATTCCAGAGGGTGATATAAATTCAAGCTTAGGGGAGGAGACCCCCAAGGTGTTATACATTCCTCCACATAGGCGAACAAAGCAGCCAAAGGTTTCAGGCTTGAATAGTCTAAAGTTAGGAATGAAGGAAACATTTCAGAAGTTATGTGGCTACCTATCTTTAGGAGTTTATGATTACAAGGTGGAGTTCAGATTGTCAAGATATTCACCACCTTTCCATGATAAGAAAGGCTATAGTAAGAATCATGTTGAATCTAAGACATAAAACAAGGACACTTTGTGGGAGGCAACCCACCAATTAGGATTCTTAGACCATATTTACTTTTGATAATGTTATATTATTTTGTTAGGATTAGATCATCTTATTTTGTAGTTTTGTGATAAGTAGTTCGGATGCTAGTAAAAAAGGTACCTAATAAGTGTATTCAATGTGTAGGATCTCACTTAGTTGGTGTCACTGAGCTCGAGTGGTTATTGGAGGGCATGTCTTCACGTGGATCCCACCCACCCATCTTTTGCTCCGAATCGCCCCTCACATATTGGTACAGTCATTCCATTTGTCTTCCTTTGCTTTTGACATTGGCACAATGTCATATTCAAGCTTCGGGGGAGCAATGGAACGATGCTTCTATCTTTACCTCTTGCATATTTTCTTTTTATCATACATCTACATGTTTTTGTTTTAGAAGAATTAGATTTTTCATTTTGTTTTTAGGGTCCATTCTTATCTAGTGTAATTATTGACGTGATTTAATATTTTTATTTAGGGTTAGTTGATTTTTGATAATGTGGTATCAATTCTGAAAATTTATGAAATGTGAATGTGTTCTCATGCTTTGTTCTTTAAGCTAAATTTGTTGTGTTTAAGATTACATAATTGGAGGAATTGTATGGGTTAGTCAGCTTTTGGACATATGATATGAATGGAAATATTAATTATCCATGTAATGTGGATGGTAATGAGGTTTGAGCCTAAATTGATCAAATAATTAATGGGATCTTAAATTGAAATTTAAGAAAGAAATCCTAAGGTTACCCTATACATAGGTATTTAGAGAGGGACATATCATAGTTCAAGAAAGGCATTATCTCTTAATGATGTGATTCCATCCATTTTCCACTCATTTTAACCCACCACCTTAAGATGATCATGTAACCCAAATTATTTCTTTTTGATTGCATTGCATGTCATAATAACTGACATGATAGTTAGTTTCTATTTAGATGCATTAGTTACAAAATGAAGAAAAAAAATATTATGCACAAACAATATTTGTGCATATCATTCTACTTGCATAACAATTACATGTAGATTTAATGCATTTGTCATTATTCATTTTTAAATCATGTGGTTATATTGTTTTCTTCTGAAATAAGAGTACAGGGATACACATCCATACTCATAGAAAAAAGATGAAAAAAAATATATGAAATATGTTAAGTAAAGCTCAAACATAACTTTATATCATGCTAAAATAGCGGGCCGATAAAAAAGGAAAAAAATCAATGTTATGAAATAAAGAGGGAGAAAGGATGTCCTAAACTCTTCACAAAGAAATGGGAACATTCACATGATGTATTCTCTTCTTTACTTCATTCTCATCCATTTGATGAAGTTTTCAATACATGCATCATTTCACCCATATTATTAGGCATTAGGATTCATGCATTTCTCATTATCTTCACTATATAGGTTCATCATGTTTTATTTTTGCATAAATAATTTGAATGCTATGTGTGATTCTTCACAAGTCACCTATTTCATTCCATCCATTTCTCTTATTGGTAGGTCACACATATGATTGATCTCCTCATCCATTCTTATAGAGAAAACTACTTCCAATTAGTTGGTAGTTAGGAAAGAGTAGTGTAGATAGGGAATCACATGATGCACCAAGCAAATGCCTGATTGACTATGATATCAACTTCTCTACTGATAGTGTTTCACTGATCTAAGGGTGGACATCTTTTATGTATATTTTTGGTCACTTGAGAGTAGTTGATTGTTCAGTGGTCAGTAAAGGCCGGTTTGGGACCGTCAGGTGGGGGTAGTTGAGAATGGAAATTCATATTTTGTGTCCTTTTTATGACTTGTCTCAAACAAATCCAAGAGTGGTGTTGCTTGAGGATGAGCAATATTTAAGATTAGGGATGTGTTGTGTTCACAAATTGTTACTATTTGGATATCTAATTTGGTTGTTTTCTTTGTCATTTGTGCTTAATCAAATATATTTTTACACATATTTCACCAATTTAGTATAAAGTCAGTGTGCATCAATTCTTATATTTTTTCATGTATTCTATATATATTAATTATTAAAATAATTATTTGATTTAATTCATTACTTATTTAATTATAGATCATTATTATCTACTGGAGCAAAGTCAATACTACCGACATGCAACTCAGTAGTATCGACATGGAATCGAAGTACAAATAATATTATTATTCCAGATTGAAAAGGAAAAGGATTTCTACTGCAACTAACTCAGGAGTACCACATTTAAAGTCACTAGTACCGACACAGGCGTTGACGACCTTAATCACATGTGTTAAATCCAACACATATTATTATGAAAAATAATATTTACATTTTATCTCAACCTAAACATATACAACGGCTACAAAAGACACCATTAGAAGAAAATTTTCATTCTCTATCATAGGGAGATGACATGAGAGGAGAAAGGGGAGAGAAAAGTGGAGGAACCCTACTCGACAAACTTCAAAGGTGTGACGACCCCAATTTCCATATACTTTCCTTAGTGACATTCCCAGATATTCATGCACATATATCTAAAGATGTTAGAAGGGAAAATATAAGAGATTGTGGCAGTCAACTAAATCATAAAAAGGAGTCAGATCATGTTCACAAACATCATTGACCAGCCACACAAACAACATTCATTGAAGATAATAAAAGTCATACATATTATTCATGGAAATGAAAGGAGTAGTTCTATAGAATAACATTACATAGGATATATAGAATCCTATACATCACCTAGAAGAATAAGAAAACTATCTACTAAAAAGGAGATAATGAAAAGTAATCTATCTAACTATCCTCCATGCCCAGTTATTCAGTAGCTTCTGGTACTTTGAGATGAATTATTTATTCCTGGTACCTAGAAAATATGAGAAACAAAAACATCAACATAGAGTTGGTACATTGTTGCAAAATATACTATACTATACTGGCATATTAAAATAGTTGATAAAGAAGAAAGAAAAATAAAACATTATTTTAGGTAGAAAATCAGGTAAACCCAAGTTATTAATCATATTTCAATGGACATGTATTACTATGGTGGCCTTAGAACAAACATATATTATTGGGCTCTATCCCTATGTACCTTGTACCATTAGGGATCTCCCCATATACCTTGTACCATTAGGGAGATGCTAGTCATCATTAATACTTTTCCTCTCTAATAGGGAGATTAATGAACTACTAGTAACTACATTCCATTTTCTTTCCTTTGTTTTTTTAATGTTCAAGGCAAAAAAGGGAGAATATTTTGTAGATATACATCCAATCAAATAATACAACTACATGCAAGAAGTAACTCATAAATAAATCATCTAGTAAAACTATTCTTATACTTAAATCCACGTACCTCAGATCTCAAATCTGAATTTTCACAAGTCTAGATTAAGAAAGTATATCACCCTAATAGAGAAACAAGGACCTAATGTCATTATGGGTTCTCATCATCCCCTACTAGGGTTTGATCTTTATTTGGGGTGACTTTCACCTTTCTATGATCATATCAGGGATTATCCATTAATCTTTATCTCATTTTTGGAGTCACAGGATCAGATCTCAAAATTAGGGTTTCATCTATTTTGTATTACCCATTAATATTTAAGAAGGAGAGATTCAATATAAGACTTTCTATGGGGGTTAGGTTGAAAATGGTTTCCCTTTAAGATTCATATGATCCAAAGGGAACCAAATTGGATCTAGGGTTTTTGGGATCTTTAATGAACACAAGGTTTCATTACATAGTTAGGACTCAACATGTGAATACATGAAGTATCCTCATGTAGAGAGATAAACTAGATTTTAGGGTTTTCTATAGCTATTAAATTAAATAATCCTACTTTATTAGAGTTTTGAGCCTTGTGAGGATTAGGGATCAATTATGGTTTTAGATGTCCACATGTCAGATCTCAACCATGGATCACTATTATTACACAATATGATAATAAAAAATGATCATTAGGGCTTTCGGCTAATACTTTTGAAAAAGGACTCGGATCTAGGTCATGATAGTATTTTATTTGGATATCTTGAATTTTTCTAATGAAAATGGCATATAGGTTCATTACTATCCGATCATCCTACCATTTTCTATGATTTTTCTAAGATAATCCTTTTTCGATTATTTAAATAAAAAAAGGGATATTACCTTGATCAACGGTTGGATCCAGCTGGATCAACATCCATGATTGATCATAGCTTTGCAAGGGTTGAGTGCAGCCCAGCTGACCTTTGTTGACTCGTGCCTGAGTTTGCTGAGATGGCGATCATGGATAGGTCCACTTGGTGCCACGGGTCCTAGCCTAGTCAACTCCTCCTTGCTCGAGCAGACTCCAGGTCGTGGTGGAAGGGCTCACATGCATTGGGGAGGAAGGGAGCAGTAGGCTCCAAATGCGGGTGGAGATGTGCCGCCTGAGGTCTTTGCAACCTCGTGATGTTGATGGGGGTGGATATTTGGAGGAAGGAGGTGAGAGGGAGAAATGCCCAAAAGGGGTAGTGCGGCAGCGCCGCGGTGACCCAGAGATATGATTGGAGGTTTAGAATGATGATTAGGATCGAGAGGCAGAGGGTTAAGGCAAAGGAGGATGGCGACGACTTCTAGAGGGGACCCTTGGGGTAGGTTTAGGGTTTGATGGGTTTTTGGGCTTCTCGGTCGGCTCCAAAGTGAAAAGGTCAGGTGCTCGAGGGGTTGAGATGGCACAATGAAACATGAAACTCGGTCATTGATGTGGTGGTTATCCACAAAATCATAGGATGAAGTCTGCTTGTTGGGAAAAAAATTGAGATAAGGGGTGAGGTAGAGAATCAGGGGTTGTTGGGTCCTCTCTCTCCTCCCTGCCCTTTGTGAGAGGTTGAAGACGAGTCTTGACCCTTGGATCTCTAAGTGATCCAAAGGGGTTAGGATCTTAGGGTTAGGATTATGCGGACCCAACTAGAAGTCACATGACACATAAATGTGTCATGGCCTGGACTTTTCGTCTGAAACTTAGGTCATAGGGTCAAAAATAAATGAAATATGTACATAAATTTCAATTTTTGATATCTCCTAATTGGTTAATCTAATTGCAATGAAATTTTAATTGTAGCTTTATAATGTCATGATGTTGCTTTGGTATAAAATTGGGAATAAAATTCATATAATGATCATGGTTATTGACTAAAAACATTAATACATATAATTCGCCTTCATATGACACTAGCGTTTGCATTATTTTGAAATTTGTGACTCTTTCTATTCAATTTAATGAGGGAGGTATTTGAGGTCATTTTTGTCAATAATTTGAGAAATAAAGCTATAAGATGGAGGAAATAATATGAAAAAATCACTCTGTCACATAAGGCATTTTAGCTGCAGAAACGATAGTGGAATGACTTCATCTTCTCCAGATCTCCTCCTTAACTCTTTCTCCTATTTCCAGTATCTCGAAATATATGTTTTGCATATTTTGGATCTATTGTGATACCATGTCTTGTATTATCGGCTAGTTTTTCATCTTTAGGACATGTGAGTTGTCCAATGTAATTTATTGTATTGCATTGCATCTTTTTATGGGCGAAAATTATTATTGAAAGTTTTTATATAAACTTGGTTTATTTGGTGTGTGCATGATTGATCACCGTGTTAATAATATTAGGTAGTCAATTGCTGCAAAAGTGGAATTAATCTATTGGATCAATTTATATAATCATTATTGATATCATGCTTCGAGAGAGGACTTAAGACAGTGAGGGAGATAATCAAGAGATCATTCTTTATCATCATCTCTACTATTTAAATGTTGCGAGAGAAAGTTTTTGACTAGAAAGGATAGTGTGTTAGGATGCGTGAGCAGGTGACACAATATATCGATTCCCAAACTTAATTGATATAATTAATTCATAAATTGGATGCATATCAGATATAATAGTTACATTATGATGAAACCAAGGATCCTAAAGATTCTCATCCATTTGATTCACAACAATCATTTAATTGCTTTCTTAGTTCAAATTTAGTTAATCTTAATTTTAAAAAAAAATTCACTCTTGTCTTTGACTTAATTGATCAATCTTAATTAGTAGTAGTCTTTAACCTCACAACTCCTTGTGTTCAATAACTATGGACTCATAATCCATATTACTTTGACACATACACTTGCGTATTACATGCACGTCATACATGTGTCATCTATCCCCTCTTTCCTTCATTTTCTTTGCTACCATACCTCCTTCCTCCTTCTTCTTGGTCATTGCCATGGTGTTCCATGGTAGAGCTTGTCCTAGAGCTTAAAGAACCCTTCTTTCTTGCTTCCTTGACCTAGGGTTTTCTCTATTTCTTGGAGAAGGATCTTGCTTGGCCGTGTGGAGTGATAAGCTAGGGTTTCCTTCCTCTTCTCTTGAGATATCTTGCTATTTGGAGCTTTTTCTTCTTCCTAGAGGCGAGCTATATAACTTTCTCCACGTTTATTTCTTACTTGTAGCTTGCATGTGGTAGATCTTGCTCTAAAACTAAGTTATAAGTAGAAAGATCACATCCTTGCCTAGGGTTTGAGCTTAGGTGCTAGTTTCTTGGTGGTTTATTTTTTTTTATTTCTTTTAAACCTTGTGCACAACCTCCCTATGGTAGATGACACTTTGGTTCTGCTTTCTTGGCAAATGATGGTTCTTTGTTTCTCTCAACGATGGGTCTACTTAAGGTTTTTAAGGTTGTTTTCTACCTTGTGGTAAACTGTTTCCTTGCTAGAATCATTGGACCTTTTTTGGGTGTTGTCTTGCTTGTGTTTCTCATGAAAACTAATGGCCCTAACTTAGGTTCTATTTTGGCTTCTTTGGTGCTCAAGAATCGTTGGTCTTGGTGCCCTAGTGTGGCTGCAATCGATGGTTTTATTCCCCTTCACCAAATGATGGATTTCCCTTGTGTATTGCTTTGTTTTCGGCACCTATTCATGACAACTGATGGGAGTACTGAGTCTGACAACTGATAGCACTCCTGGTCCATCAACCAATGATTGTTCTTACTCCCAAACTCAGTGGTCCAATGACTATTGTCATGAACCAATGGCTCTACTGACTCAACACTTGATGGTGTCAATCTATGGAGGTTCTGACTCCATGATCCGATGGTGGTACTGGACACCACAATCGATGGCGATCCATGGTGCCACAACTGATAGTGGGTTGTAATACTACAACCGGTGGTCTTTCTTGAGTCAACAACTGATGGTATTCCATGTTGTCAAACGATGGCTTGATTAGGTTTATTTGCTTACTCATATAGGTCATGAATTTATGGTTTTCTATGTAGTTTGTTCAAGGTCTTTGCTTGTGTTACAACCATTGGTTTACCTTCTAACATCTAATGGTTCTGGAGTGATGCTTGTGGTATATTTATTTTGGTTTGAATGATGAATAATCATATGGTGATTTGCCCTTAATCATGTAGTCTTACCTTTTGCCTCATATGATTGTAAACCTTATGATCACCATAATGAGTTGATGTGTAATGATATTTTATTTTACCTTGATACACCAAACCCTATTACAACTAAAGTGGTGATTATTAATCACACTTGATCGACCTTATTAACCTAACCCTAATATAATCAAATAATGGTGATTGCTTATGTGTATCTCTCTTGTAGCACTTATGTGGTGCTGAAATATATTCTCAATGATGTTGTAACTAGTGTATTGTGAGGTGAACTTTTCATTATGATATTATGCTAAACAAATGTATCCCGTGTATGGTGATGGTGATTTGAGCCTTTGGTAAGCCATGGAAAGATACCAAAATTCTCTACATAAACAATGTGAATGATCTTTTGACCGAAGGTCTAGATGGTACTCTAATTAAGGATATCTTATGTGTGATATGACAAGGATTGGTATACCATGGTGATGTGATGATAGTAATGGTTCCATATGTGGTAGAGAAATAGTACCATGTGATGATGTGACAAGATTTATACCTTATATATTTTATATCTTTTTAAGTTGCAACCTATCCTTATCTTTGTAGAATCTTTTTAGGGTTTATATGTAGCTTGATTGATGAAATTTTAAATCACCTAAATGTACTTAACTGATCAAGTGGAACCCTAATCATGTAGTTTCCTTATGTCATATATCCATTCCAATGTGAGGACTTGTTGGATGGTAAAATGAGTATTCCTAAGGGAAACTCAGAGAGCATACTATTGAGTATGTGAGGTGCAAGTGATTCGAGGTGTTTGAAGGTTGACTACAACCATGACCTGGTGTGAGAATGGATACATTCATTTCTTAGTGTTTACATATGATATTTTGTGGACATCGATGCATGTACCTGGATGAAAGGGCTTTGTACCCTAGTGTCTAGCATTGTGACCTATATACCAAGGTGGGCTAGGTGTTTTACAGTTTGATTTTATGTGTCACTATGGTGGACTCATACTAACTAAGCATGTGGGAGATCTTAGGGTCCGACTTCTCCACAGATCTTGTATGGCCCTATTTTCGACTTAGTAGTGGACATTTGGAATTGAGTGGTATACCTCAATCCCTCAGGCATAATAAAATATGTAATACAACCATGTAGTATATTTCCTAGGGTTAAACATGGTTCCCCACATTGTATGTTCACCCTTGCCTTGTTCCTTATGTTGCTAGTTGCTTATAATGAAGTAGTGTTTCTTAAACAACTCATTTATTATGTAATGTGGTAATAGAAATTAACTATTATACTTGTGGTTCATATTCTTTCTAATTAAATGTGATACTCTACTTAACATGTGTAATCAGTTTAAATAATTCATTTAGTTGAATCTTCTCATCCTATTTAATAGTAATATATCTCTAGTAAGGATAACTATTTTTGAGAGTTATATATCTCATTGGGACGTGAGTCTCACCTCGTGGGTCACCACATCTTTTTAGGTGGTCGTCAGCGACGTGGGTAGGTGTGAGGTGCTGAAGAGGAGCAGCTTGGAGTACAATAGTTGTTGAAGGTTGGCTAATAGTTCTAGTAGTTGTAGAGTCCTAGAGTCGTCCTTGTACTCTCATGTCTAGGAAGGAGATGTATTTTGTAGATGATATACGTAATGACTCGGGTTTTTTTGGCATATTTATATGTTTTATATGGCATGAAAATATGGATTAGATATTTAGTATACATGTTGTGGTTAAGGGAAGGGTACAGATGTGTAAATACCTGATATGGTATATGTTGCAATGCTAAGTTTATGGATCTTTATGTAAATGTTTTCGCTCCTGCGAGTAATGCTTAAATTGGTTTTAATTTATCCTGTTTTCTCATAATCTGGTCTTTAATTATTGGTCACTTGTTTTCTTTGAGATATCTTGTTGTGTGGCTTCGGGGCATCATAGGTTGTTTAAGTGTTGGATCTGCAGGCAACACAACCGTGCTGCATCACACAACTATGATGGATGCCCTACAACACATCTGTTTTGAGTAAAATGGCTCATTTTTCTTTGGTTGCCCGACGGTTGTGTTGCTTAGCACAACTGTTCTGATTCTAATTTTGTTTTCTTGAATTTTATCGATTCTCATGTTCATTTGAGTGTACCACCACAACCATTCCCTGGTACCACAACCATGGTGTGTTGATGTGCATTGTTGTGCATGCAGCAATCACTAGGACAATTTCTAGAGTTTAACCTTCTAAATAGGTTGTCAACTTGATGCAAGCACCAAGTCAACAAAGTATAGAGTGGTATTGATCCCTAGAGAATGAAAAAGTGAATGGTAGAGTTTCAAATCTGATTGCAAGAACATGAAAGAAATGTCCAGATTGAGTAGATTTTACTAAAACTAAGAACAGAAATAAAAATGCTGAAATAAAGATTAACTATTGGAGAAATAAAGATCTATGGGTCCAGAGGATCACCCCCAATAATCACATTCCTATTCAACTAATCAAATTCTAAATTCCAAGGATCAAATTTGGACCTTGTGGTTGCATGTCCTTACAAACAAACTCACAAGGGTCAGACTTCTCATAAACTTATTGATCTTGGTGTTTACAAAACATTTCCTAACCGTCCAACATGCCACTATCCACGGTCATGTCAAGAAACATGTGAATTGAAACTGACATTCAAACCCAAGGCTCAGGTGGTCGTGTCACCAAGGATTATAACATGAATAAGATTGGAGCGATGAAAAGATGATAATTGAAATTAAGAGACTATTGTTTCATTCTTACAGGGATACATGGTCATATCACTCCATAATAATATATCAGATCATCCAATAACCACACATAAATAGAGAGAGAACATTTTTTCCAATGGAGCAAGACAATTGATTATATTGAATAGAATCGAGCTAAGAGGCTACTTACTCCCCATGCCCTAGAAGAATCTACTCAGTCATAATAAAACTACTAGGAATGCAAACTAAAATGAAATCTATAATGATACAAGATGTGCTACAAACTAAAAATTGGATTTACAAACTAAGAGTTGATGCCCCTTTCATGTGGAGCCCCCCCTCCCCTATATGAAAGGAGGGGAAGAAAACCTAGAAGGGGGAGATAAAAAGAGGGATGACGGTTGCTGAAATGTCCTAACTTCATACCTCCATACGACCAGTTGATAGTCCTAGTTGATCGGTTGGGATCTAAAGTGGCGTAGGAGTTTGGGTAGTAAGTCAAAACCCTAAATTGTGGTGGTGGCACCTTTTGAATCAAATCTTGGCCTCGAAGCGATCTTTGAACCAGTTGTATAGAGTACATGAAAGTCAGTTGGTATTTGAGTTTGCACATGGTGCCTTTGACCAAGTCTGGAGCAAATTGAAATAGCCATTTGAAAGTGCAAAACTCCCAGTTGGGATGTGAGGTGAGCAGCTCATGGTTTGAGTCTGACTTGGTCTTGAAGCAATATAGGACAGTCGTTTGGTTATCATGAGATTCTCAGGTGGTGATCCAAGTTGAGGGGTTGGATAGTAAGGAACACTCATCTTTGCTGCTGCATAGTCAAGGTGAAAGGTGGAGCCAAGGGCCAAAACAGTCGTCTAGCTCTAAGATGTGGATTTCTTTGAAGATTAACTGACAAGTTGAGTCCATGAACTGATCAGTTCAAGTGTTTAGGTTCTCAGGATCTTTTCATGAGGGTGAAATATGAAAAATATGAAAGGAATAAGAATTTGCATTATTGAATCAAAAAGGCATAATTTGCAATTATTTATAGAAACTATAAAAAAGGGGGATGCATTCTAATAAAAAGACTACGAAAGATATATCTAAAATGAGATGAATATATGTTCATTAAAATACCCCAGACTTGAATCTTTGCTTCTCCTCAAGCAAATAAAATCACAAATAATTCCAATTTGTACTAGCAACATGTCTATCCTCACATTATAGCATCACTTTGTTCCTTACCTCCTTATTTAGCCAAGAAACCCAATCTCCTAGATCCGCGTAACACAAAATTTTATATTCCCTATTAAAACATATTGCATATCTTACTTCTAAATCAAGATTTTGTAGGAAACATACTTCTTTGCACTTGTTTTTTGACACTCCCATTTTTCTTTCTTTTTGCAAGTTTTTGCACATGAATAGGACAAAGGAGGTGCTGAAGAAGATGAACCCTCATCTATTCAACTGGGGATTTATTTCTTTATGAACTACAGTTACATTGACCACATTTTTTTGGGTGTGCTCGTTGGCATCTTTTGATGGTACACCCATATTAGATATGAGGGGTATGGAAGAATTGAGATGGGGAGCATGCTATCCCATACATGGAGTTTGTCCTGAGGTGGATTTGTTTACTTTTTATTTAAGAGAGAAGGAGGGTAGAGGTTGTTCATGTGCTCATAAACTTTCACTTTTTTTCCAAGGACAGTCATTGCATCGAATTGATTCTTCATGTCATCACATTATACAAGATTTATGACAAGTTAATCTACATTCTAAAATAGAGAAAACTCATGTTTGGTTCTTATCGATTCCATATGACATACCAACATTTCCAAGGAGTGGTGCTAGTTTTGGGGTCCCAAGTGACATGGTGTTTTTGAATCATGACAATTTGTAAAAATTTTGCAAGGCAAATGTACTAAATTCAAGTAATGGATATAATGGTATCAAATGTTTTATTCATATGGCCAACTAGATAAAGTTCAAAAAGATTTTTTTTGAAAAATTATTTGAAATTTTTAAAAACTAAGCTATATAACAAAATGGAAATTGTAAAAGGTGTAAGATAGAGTGGGTGGAAGGAGTACATACCACCCACCTCCACTCCGGAGTTAAAAATTTTCTCATCCCGAGCAAAACATAAATCTAGGATGGAGGGAAGAAAAGGGAGAGGATCACCGAGGGACTGGTAGCCCAAAGAATGTCCAACTGAATGGATTATGTATGAGGGTTGGGACCTTGATTGTTGGAGCTTCATAGTGTACCCAACGATGGGGTAGTTGTGGAAGCTCAATGGGCATTCATATTTCCTTACGCCTCACAGTCCCTCCAATAGGATCTATAGATCTTCCTTCAGCAATGAAGGAAGTGTTAGAGATGGATGTGGATTGGGGGAGATTTGCGGGTACCCAACATGTAACATCTATAGTTCCAGTTGTACAAAATTGAGGGGAGGATCTGGATCTAGTTTCCCTCCATCTTATTGACCTACATATCAGATAATCGACGCTGATATTAAAGGAACTAAATGATTTAAATCAACATTAGAAGTATTTTTGCTCTCCTCAAAAACCATGCAATCAACATTGGGATAAGTAGGTTTCATTGTTGATATATCATGTATCTCAAATTCTATTATGCAAGGGGTCCCCAAGGATTCAAGAAGGATAAAGATGGGGATATCTTTCTTGCAAACTGGAAAGGGAGCATGTGGACTTCTTTTAAGGGTGGATTCTCCCCTATTAAATCAACCACATGTAAAATAGGGATTGTCAGTATTGGAAGATCTTGTTTGTCATCCAGGTAAACATTCACATGGGGTTATATGTCTTCCTAGAGGATCATGCAACAAGATGCATCCAAATCCTTTGTCTCATATATGGAGGCCAGTGGATTTGGTGTATATGACTCATGTATGGTGTAGTTGTCATCATAATCATATAAATGATTAATCCAGGCTGCTCCATCTCTATTGGGCGGTTCTCCATCTCCTCTTCATAAAAGATTCCATCAATATGGATGTCTATGGAGTCATCGGGGTCCTCAATCACTTTAACATGTAAACTGGGATTCTTCATAAAACAAAAGCCTAACTTCATGGATTCATTAGGGATTTTCTCATAGTTTGATAGAGGAAGCATGTGGACTTCTTCTAGAGGTAAAATTTCCTCATCAGATTCAACTTGTTGTATAATAGGAGGTGGTTGAGGAGGACTTTTGGGTTCACGTTATGGGTGATCTTCTTCTAAAGGGGTGATTGGGTAGGCTTCAGGTAATGCAGACATACATGTATGCCTTTCTTGTAGTGATTTTTCATACTGAAGTATTAAAGCCTCTAACAGAGAGGTCAGGTATTCTCATATGAAAGTTGCATGTCATTTATTTGAGCTAACTTTGTGAAATCCAACATTAATGATGTAAACATGGGATAATCATTGCCATCATCATGAAAAACTATCTTGGTTTTCTCTATATCCTCTGGGGATCTTTGTGATTGGGCATCTAGTAAGTAGCTAACATGGCTTGTCGATTTTCTAAAGATTTTTGACGCTATTCTAAAATCTCTCTTTGCTCTATTGCTAGTCTCTCATGGACTATGATCCGACTGTTGAGGTGTATATTGGTTTTTGCAATAAGATTCATAGCTGCCAAAAAATTTATGGGTACTCTCAACATACAATAAGGATCTTTGTCTTGGTACCCCTCATATTGATTGAAGCAATGCTCTTCATAATAGTCTTCAAGAGATGGTACATTGAAATTTTCATTACATCCACCTTGGTGGGAGGACTCAACATCACAAGGTGTCACCATAACATGAGGGGACACATTTTGAAAATCTAGATACTTTTATTGGGCTTCTAGAAAAGAAGCTACCAAGGTCTGGTTGGTATCTATTTTTTCCTATCCTTCTGCTACTATATTCTCTAGGGCCTAAGTCTCTCTTCTTGTTGAGGATTCTATTTTGTTTCACAAATAGGTTCATATATCACAAAGTTTCGGTTGTCATACACCCAATGGAATATGGATAAAGGTAGTGTGGTTCTTGATAATGGCCCTCTAAAATTTGCGGGTTAGAATTAACATCATATCCATCATGATAGGAAGGCTTGGGATCATAAATAGACTACCATAATTTGGGGACACATTAGGACAATGTTGTGATGCATGGTTGTAATAACCATCCAAATGATATGGTGAATAATAATGTATCGACCATTCTATTTTTGAATGTTTTTTGAGTGAAAAAATACTAGATGAAACTAAAAATTATGGAAATAACTAAAATAAGATAAGGGGTTAGTCAAAAATTACAAAGATAAGATTAAGAAATTTTGAACAAGACAAAAATTACAAAAATAAATAGAAAAAATTACTATCATAGTGGAAACTCGACATAAGTAGGAGGTACACTATCGAAATGGGACTCGATAGGAAAAATAAATTATAAAAATCTATGCAAGAAATTATGGGATAAATTTATAGAACAATTCTAAAAGTTATACAGGTTAGGAAATATGAACAAGATTATACAAGATATACAAGCAATCTTCGAAAAACAACGTGTGCCATCTCCAACAATTGTGCCTAATGGATGTGTGCCATTGTACACACAACAATCACTAGGACAAGTCCTAGAGTTTAACCTTCTAAATAGGTTGTCAACTAGATGGAAGCACCAAATCAACTAAGTAAAGAGATGTATTAGTCCCAAGAGGATGGTTGAGTTTCAAATCCTGTTGTTAAATTGGGAAATTAAAGTCTAGATTGAGAAGGTTTGATTAAAACTAAGAATAGAGATAAAGGTGTTGAAATAAAGATTAACTATTCAATAAATGAATATCGAGGGTCTAGAGGATCACTACCAAAAACCATGTTCCTATTCAACTAATCAACTTCTAAACTCCAAGGATAAAATAAGACATTGTGGTTGCATGTCCTTATGGACAAACTCACAAGGGTCAACTTCCCATAAACCCATTAATCTCGATGCTTATGGATCATTACCGAACCGTCCAACATATCACTATTCACAATCATATCAAGAAACATGTGAATTCAAACTGATGTTCAAACCCAAGGCTCAGGTAGTTGCTTCACCAAAGATTATAATAGGAATAATATTAGAGAGATGAAAAGATGATAATCACAATTAAGGGACTATTGTTTCATTCTTACAGAGATTCACCGTCATATCCCTCCATAATAATATATCATGTCATCCAATGACCATGCATAAATAGAGAGAAAACATTTTTTCCAGTGGATCAAGATAACTGATTATATTGAATAGAACTAGGCTAAAGAGATACTCCCCATACTCCAGAAGAATCTACTCAGACATAATGAAACTACCAGGAATGCAAATTAAAATGAGATATGTAATGATACAAGATGTGAACTACATACTAAAAACTAGATTACAAACTAAAACTTGATGCCCCTTTTCATGTGGAGTCCTACTTCCTTTTATAGGGAATGAGGGGGAGAAAATTGTATAAGGGATAGAAAAAAAGAGGGATGATGGCTGCTGAAATGTTCTAACTTCATGCCTCCAGACGATCAGTTCATAGCCCCAACTGATCATTTGGGATCTAGAGTGGTGTTGGGAGTTTGGGTAGCACATCAAAACCCTGAATTAGGGTGGAAGTGCCTTTTGAATTGAATCTTGGACTTGAAGCAATCTTTGAACCAGCCATCTATAGTACAGGACAGTCGGTTGGGATCCGAGTGCGTGCAAACTAAGATGAAACCCAAATATGAAGTGGTGGTACCTTTAACCATGTCTTTGAGAAAACTGAAATGACCATTTATAAGCATGAAACTCCCAATTGGATGTGAGACAAGAGGCTCATGGTTTGATCTTGACTTGGTCCTGAAGCAATTTAGGACAATCATTTGGTGATCGTGAGATGCTCAGGTGGCGAGCCAAGATGAACGGTGGGATGGTAAGGAACGCTCATCGTTGTTGTGAATAACAAGGTGAAAGATGGAGTCGAGGGACAAAATAGTCATCTGGCTCTTTGAAGATTGCATCCACGAACTGATCAATTCGAGTGATCAGGTGGTCATGATCTTTTCATGAAGGTGAAATATGCAAAATATGAAGGAAATGAATAAGAATTTGCATTATCGAATCGAAACGACATAATTTGCAATTATTTCTATGAAACTAACAAAAAGGGGGATAAATTCTAATAAAAGGACTATGAGATATATATATAAAATAAAATGAATATACATTCATGATGTGTACTGTGGTAGGTCATTTCAACTTGAACTTCATCAAAACACCAAATCTTTGATCCAAAGCGGTTTTCATGAATCATCTTCCACATTTCATCTGATTTCCTTTATTTCACCACTATTTTTACCTGCACATCTTACAACTAAACCAAAACTATTAAAAACAAGTGTGTTTGTTTTATGGGAAAGGTGTAAGAATAACCAAAAAGTATCAAAAATGGAAGGTTGGGTGAAAATTTCCCCAAACCTAGGTGGGTTGCCTCCCACTAGTGCTATGTTTCATGCCTTTAGCCGGGCTTCTTATAGATTCCTCAATCACTCAACCGATTGGCATCATCATGTGTCCACTCTTGCAATAGATACAACCCCCATTTGCATTCAACATATGTTCCTTGAGTATCATGAGGTCTTCCATCAGGATCTCCTTCTTTCAAATGACCAATCAGACTCTTCAAGTGACCATGTCTAATATCCTCATCTTGGTCTCGCCAGTTTGGGGTCTTGTACATGTTGATCTTTATCTTCATGTCCATGAAATAGACTATCATTGTGCCACTATGTACATGTATCTCGACATCATTTGTAGATAAAAATGGTGTTCCCAAGATTATGGGAATCTTCCTTATCTCTTTGTCCATGTTGAGAATAATGAAATCTACAAGGAGAATTGCTGCCCTTTCCTTGTCTATCATCACCAAAACATCATCCAATCTTCCTCTAGACACTTTGATGGAATTATTCACCAATTAGAGAGTGTAATGAGACTGTTTCAACTTGCCTAACCCCATCTCTAGATAGACACTATATGGAATCAGATTCACACTATATCCCAAATCAAGTAGGTATTTATCTATGTGATGTCCCCCTATGTAGATAGGCATGAGGGGGGTCCTAGGTCTTTCCTCTTCACAAGAAGTAAAGGCTAGATGATAGAGCTCACTTATTTAGTCAACATGATTTTCTTAGGCATTCTTCCTGTTGACTTCCTCTTCATAGTACACATGTTCTTAAGAAACTTGGCATAAGATGTTATCTACTTGATAGCATCCAATAATGGGATGTTCACCTTCACTTCGCAAAACACCACTAAAATGTCAACATTGTGCTTCTGCCTCCATTTTATTTTCGGGGCCTCATCCAATGCTTCAGGGAATGGTGGCTCACTAGCTTTTACCCTACTAGAATCAACATGATTTTCTTGTGGAATCACATGAGGCACTATAGGAACCATGAGTGGGGCTGTAGAACCTGCAAATGGACTAGGAGGCGGAACACATGATATCATTTGCTCAAAATGAGGTGTCATGGAATCATCTTCAGCAGTCTCAAAAATAGTATCACCCTTGTGATACCTTTGCCTTATTTTGTCAACATTTCTTTGACTTGTGGGTTGTTAAAGAGATTTTGCACTCCTTAGAACTATCACAACAATTCCTTTCTCATGGTGGAGAGGGGAGCTTATTGGGGCTCTGTAGGAGGTGGAGTTGACACTTTGTTTTGAAATTGAGGTTGAGGAGAGAATTGAGGTTGGTAAGTGAAGTGGTGGGATGGTGGTGGTGATGGAGGGGGAGGAGGAGTATAAGGCTTGGGATGGCCTTATAAATGATAAATGGGTTGCACTTGCATTGGAGGTGGACTATAGAAGACTTGATAGGAATGCATTGGCCCACTTGCTTCATTAAAACTCATTATGGACTTTAAAGACAATTTTTCTTCTTAGAAAGCAAGTATGGAAGATATGTGCTACACTTTTTGCCCAAGCTTTGTCACATTCATTTGCATATATTCAAATCTTTTTAGGCTAGAGAGAAAGTATGAAGGCACCTCACTCATATAACTACTTAGAACAACATAGTCCAAGATATAGCTCAAGGTTCGAGGAGCCTTCACTTCTTCATCAAAGGATTCAACAAAATTGATTGAGTGATAAGGAACACGTTTTACTTAGTTTTGCATAAATCTCACCATCTCTCCAAGAATCTTCAAAATTTGTGGGTTTGAATCACTATGAGTTGTATATGTTACAAAAAAGGGGCGGTCACCATCATTCATCATGCTAGAAGCTTAGATCCTTGAACCTTTCGCTAACTTCTCAAATAAGGGCCATGTCTCCTCACGTAGCTTAGCCATAGAAGATCCTCCATAAGAAGAATCCACTATATCTTGACCCATCAGAGATAGACCAGAGTAAAAGGATTGGACTAGCTACCACAAAGGGCCATGTCTCCTCAAGTAGCTTAGCCATAGAAGATCCTCCATAAGAAGAATCCACAATATCTTGACCCATCAGAGATAGACCAGAGTAAAGGGATTGGACTAGCTACCACAAAGGGATATCATGGTGGGGGAACTCTCTCAACATCTTCTGAAATCTCTCCCAAGCAGCATGAAACCACTCATTACCCATTTGACTGAAACTCACTGTGACACACCGCATTTCTGTAAACCTTGAAATGGAGTAGAATTTTCTTAAGAAGGCATTCTTCATCTCTTCCCAACTCATGATGTCCCTTTTTGAATCATCCCAATCTTTGGCTTTGTCTTTGAGGGAGAAGAAGAACAAGGTCAACCTGATGGAGTCATCATTGGTTGTCGGCATCCTGAAGGTAGAGCATACTTTAAGAAAGGAGTCCAAGTGCTTGTAGGGGTTCTCAACCTTTGATCCATAGAAGGTGGGTAGGAGTCCAAGAAGACCTGAATGGATGGATAATTTCTCCCATGGCATTTGATCAACTCTGTTAGCAATTGGCGATATGTAGTTTCTAGGCATGAAGTATACTTGAAGTGGCTTGTGAGGTGCATTTTGGCCTTCCATCTTGTCTTCCCCGGGTTGTTGTCACATGCACAAGGCACAAACAAACAAAAGAGGACAAGTTAGCAAATCAATAAGCACAAATAATACAAAGAACAAAGAATAAAGAATACACAAATTATGAGGGTAGTAGGAAAAGATCAAAGAAAAATTGACTAGCTAGTCCTAGCACCTTTCTTCCCAGCAACAACACCAAAAAGCTTGGTGTGTTTCTTCCAACCCCGAGGTACACACACCTAAACCAATTCAATCTTGACTAGATGCACACACCACAAGGGCTATGACACACTGGGTATCTTTCAAATTTATAAATCCCTTAGATTTCGACACACTCACATAGACTAACATAGTTATCTACAAGTTTGACCCTGGTCATGTTATCGTATAGGAAGGCGACAAGTTAGGGGTCACATTCAAGAAAGAAAGGGGTTACTAGAGCTAGGTTGTTTTTGGCTAGGTTGCTACCGTGAAGTCTAGGGTTAAAGGGTTTGATGGTTGATTTTGTTTGATTACACTAAGGGTTTGAATAGGAAAGAAATTAAAGGAAAGCAAACAAGATCAAAATCTAATCTAGCCCTAGACAGTTAATTCTAATGAGCAAGAAATGACAAGACAAGCAACGAAAGGAGCAAGCTACACTAAGGCAAGCAACAAGACATATGCAGTGCACTAAGCTAGAAAACTAGGAAAAAGAGAAATTAAAGACCTAAACTAGCAAGAACTAGAAAAAACAAGGCAATTAACTAAGAAAGTAAAGAGATAACTAAGCTAACACTAGCTAAGCAAGATGGCAGTTAGGGTTTTAATTCAATTAGGATATGCATGGGCTATTTGGGGGAATGCACTTGTCAATAGAGTTAGAGGTGACAACATGTAAGCATTGCTCTTTCATTTACATTACCACACCAAACAACAAGTTAGATGCTAATGAATTTCCCTAAACTACTAGTTGTCCATGGATAGGATAGACGTGTATAGAGGAACTAGTCCCTAACACCTCCTTCCCACCCTTACAAGGCTCACTTGGATTAGGATTTAGTTTTAATTTAATTAGGATCTAATCAAGCCTAGATTTTTAAGATAGGAACTCTTAGGGTAATTAGGGGCCTTAGGGTAGTAATGTATGGTAGAAGTGTGACGTCCTGACATGTCACAAAGCGAGATTACTGAAAACAAAAATATGGAATTAGCAGTAATTCACCAGGTTACCAGAAAACATAGGAAAATAAAATCATTTCACATATCCAGTTCAAGTGGAAGGATATAACATCAGAGTCCACAGAAGCCACCTATACATATATATATATATATATATATATATATATATATATATATATATAACACTTGCTAAAGGATTATTACATAGCACTATTTTACTAGCTCACTAGACACAACCTGTACACGTGATAACATGTCACATATACATACATGTCATATCTATACAACAAAGGCATACAACCAAAACATTGTCTAGATATACAACATCTACAAAACTCCTCTAAGGACTGTGAGTATAGGGAAGACACATAGGACTCTACTACAAAACACAAGTAGCTTATCCAACCTTCACTCAGTTACTGCTCCTCTTCCAGCTCAGCCTCAACATCACAATCTCTACCTCATCGTGTACAACCACCTAAAAGATGTGGAAACGCACAGGGTGAGACCAAACATCCCACCAAGATTTATAAATCTCTACCAACATCTATTAAAATCATAGATACATATCGTACTTAATCGGTTGAGTAGATTCAAATAAATGATATGTATTAAAATGATAAAGTAGGTTAAGCAACATAGTCAGTTATCACTGAGAAGTGGAACAATTAATACTTTTAAAATGAATATGAAGAACATGTATAACAGTTGATTTCTCTTAATGCATTATAATTCAAGAAATCAGTACAAAGATAATGCAAAGGGGTCATCTACTGTTATTGTATTTGATCCTAAGCAAATATAGTACATGACTGTGTTACATCTTTTATTATGCCCTGAGGATTTGAGTCATACCACTCATGTTCAACCGACCACTGTGAAGTCAAAATTGGTGCCATATAAGATCAATGGAAGAGTCAAAATCATGACCTCCGCAACACCTCTTGGTCAGTACAAGAGAAACACCACAGAGACACATCAGTCAACTGCAAATAGAGGCATATAGTCAAGTTGAAGGATTAGCTCACGCATGGACATCCATATAAAAACACCTATCCTACCTTGGTACAGGTTAGAGTGCTAGAAGAACAATCTCACACATGGTCATTCTAAAAAGAGGCATTGCATGCAGTTACACTATTGCCTATCGCATATCATAAGGAGAACAACACACACATGCCCGTCTCACAAACTATAATTGTGGACATAAGGAGATGCTTGACTTGCACACCCATGTATTAAAAAATATACGCTCTAAGTTTCTCATAGGAATGAATTGTTTCACCATCCAACAATAAAATTGATACTAGAATGGATCTATGGTACATGACACCTACATGAGTAGGGTTTCACTTGATTAGTTAAGCCAATTGTGTGTCTTTTAGCATCAATCAAGTTACAATGTATGGTACAACTCTATAAGTTATCAAGCGTATAAGGTGTGAACTAGTTACGTCGTCACCATATGATACTTGTAGCACTATGATTCACAAGGCCATCACCGATGCCACAACCATACAAGGCTTTCACCAATGTCACATCACCATGGGATATCGATCCCTCAGTCACATCACTAGAGGATATCACCTCAGAATAGGTAGTAAGCCTTCACCAAGTCATAGGACCCATCACATCAATATGATATCATCATGTCTCATCAAGGCTCATAGCCATCACCATGTATCATGTGATCACAACCATAGCATACACAAACTATGGCATTCACACAACTTGCAAAGTTAGATTCATGCAAGTAGGAGAGAGAAAACATAATCACATGCTATGCATCCATATAAGCTCAACAAGTGTATCATACCCTTGAATTAGGGTTAGGGTTACAAACACATAGTCGATTAGGGTTTCATAGCTTAAATCCATCACGAAACCCTACTCTCAACACCTCCCACTTTCTTGGATCATATTAGGATTAGAACCTCATCATTATCATGATTACTCAACTATCTAAACAACATTAGGTATCAACCAACATTTATATGTACTTGTGTATCAACCTTACAAAGTCCCACATTGTAGCGACCATGTACCCATTGTGAGTGTATCGACCACCCATCAAACACATATCACGACCACCCTCAAAATAGGTGCATCGACCACCTCAAAAGCATGCTTTTCGATCATGAACAAACTTGTGTCTCGAACACTACAAAAGCATGTCTTCCAACCACTAGCAAGCAAGAGTCACGACCAACACAAGAAAATGTGTATCAACTACAAGAGAGACATGTGTCTCGACCACCGCCAGGTCAGGGTTTCGACCATGACACAAACATATGTATCGACCCTCAAGTGTTACGACCCTCAACCCATTAGGGTTAGTGTTTTAACCATGACACAAGGTCATCTGTTTCGACCGAAACAAAGCAATACATCTCGATCATCACCCCATTGTCAAAGTGTGTCAACCAAGAAAAAAACAAAGGGGTAGTGACCACCATGGTCAATCTATCACGGAGGAAAATAACCATCCTCAAAATAGGGTTAAACTATATTCAAAATAGAAGTATACCACAGACAAAAGAGAAGATTAACATTAAGGAAAACCATCATCAACATGCTGGTAAACTTTATGCAAAGAGTACATCAAAATGTTGAAATCCAAACTTCAACTTGAGCCTTCAAGAAACCAACTAGGTGGAAGAAGACCAAGCTTCAACATTGGGAAAACTAACTCAAAACCTCAAACAAACACCAAGGCTGAACCAAAAAATGGTGATAAAACCAAGAGTCATGTTGCATGTAACAACTTCACTTCATCCATCACTTAGAAACTGAATTCATGGAATTAGAGTTTAAGAAAGAGAGTAATCTACATGAGAATACCACAAAGTCTTAAACCTTAGATCATGATAACTATATATAGCACATTATCATCAAGGTTAGAGATCAAAATAGTAGCATTCAAGTAATATTATGGTGCAAGTAATAGAAGAGAGTAGAGACTTATATAACTCACCTTATGTAGAGATCCAAGATCTAAGATCAAAGGTTCCAAGAGAGAAGAAGATACTCCAACTTAGATCAATACTTCATCCACAAGGTCACCTCATAATAGAAGAACACCATGTTCAAAAGAATGCTCAAGAAATAGGGTGAAAAACCCTATGACAAAACAAGAAGAAAGAAGGAAGAAGAGAGCTCCTTCTCACTCGGGTACCACCATGTCAAAACATAGTCTATGACCTTTGTGAGGAGAAGATATTAAAGGTAGACACCATGTCAAAACATGGTCTAATGGCTGATAAGGGGAAGAAGGAAGGTAGAGTTCCAAAGGAAAAATGTGATCAAGAAGGTAGAAGCACTTACCAAGAAGAGAAACCACCAAGAATCACCACAAAGAAGGAGATCAAGCTCCAAAGCACCACATGCTAGGTTGATAGACCTCCAAAGCACCCAAGATCAGTCCTTCTTGATCCTCAAAGATCCAAGGACTAACACAAGAGAGGGGAGAAGGAGGACCAAAAGATCACTTGTATGAAGGAGAAAGGGGTAATATACTCAAAAGAGGAGGGAAGTAAGGTAGGTGTGAGGTTTCAACACAAGAGAGCACCAAAGGGACAATTGTCCACCAAGAAAACAACCATGCAATCACAAAAGATATACATGAAAACTATGGTGATAAAACCTAGGTGGGATTTCAACCACATGGGTCACCATCACCCTAGAGGTGAAAAAAAAACATCAAGGTACCTTGTCTCGACCACAACAAAAGGTCAACAAACCAACAGGGTCGAGACACAACACAAGAAAGCCAAACATCACGACCAAACCACACCAAGACCTCCATGGTAAAAAAAAGCATCAACTAGGGCAAGTGTTGCAGTCGTACCACACCTCCTAGTGAGGTGTTGTGGTCGCAACACACTCCACATGAGCTAAAGGTCGATACACATCACCAAGGTCAAAACCCTAGAAAACTCTAGCATCCCCACATGGTGCCACCTCATCAACCAATGACCAACAAGGCACCCCATAGAATCATTATCTCTCTCATGATGCTAAAGAACTAAGGGCATACTCAACATGTGACAAATTGTAAGATAACCTCTCAACATGGGTAGATTGCAACTTGGTCCAAACAAGCATACAAAGCTTAAACATCATCAAAACATGACCAAACTGGAAACATAAGATTGTCACATGTTAGATAAGCATATAAAAGGATTAGATTAGGGTTTTAATCATCTTATTAAGAAAAGTAAGCATACTCAAGCATTAATATAGGTCAGGGGCCTTACAGGAAGTGAGGTTTAAGACCCTACATCACCTACATTCTAGCTTTGAGAAGGCTCCATACTAATTACAATAAATTATCCTATACTAGCTACTTAGATCTCTCATCTAGGTGTAGGAGAATTTATTAACATGTAGGTTGGTAAAATAGCTAACTAGGGATCCATTGTTTGGACATAGGAGCAACTCCCAATATAGCCACATATATGTAATTTTCCTATAATCCTTAGTGATTTGAAGCACAAACCACAAATAAATTCATGAGGAATGAGATAGAAACATAACATAATCATTAGTAAATGAAACTACAATGTTTACATATCATTCCCCCCAACATGGTATGAAAGTAACATTTTTGGCCCCAAACAGCCTACTTAGAGGCCTAGCTACTCATAGAACAAGAAAATACAAAAAGGAAGAAGACTGAGTAAAGGAGCATAAAGACATGATGAGATTGGTGAAGGATCATCCTTATCCACTTTCTAGAAGAAGTATCTTCAGAACCTACCTCTAAGGTAGGTATATGGCATGGATGTATGATGGAAAGTGGTAAAAAACCCTAGAATAAGTTTTTTTTGGGTGGATGATGATGGAATGGAGGTTGAATGGAGTTGGAATGGATATGGGGAGAAATGGGGGAGCTGAGAGTGGACTAATAGTGGCTAACATTGTGCTACAACTTCCACCTAGGTATATAGAGGTGGTGGGGAAGCATTAGGTTAAGTGGGGGTAGTATGGGAAATGTAGTGGAGAAGTACTTCTAGGTTTGTACATAACACAGACATGCTGGACAACATGATCGTGGTGGGTGTAGGTCAACACACCTATGATGAATGAGAACAGGTGAGGTGAAAAATGGATTTTGATCATAGGAAAATTTGAGGGTTTTGTGTGGCTAGTAGCATGACTGTAATAGTCACTGTGGTCGTGGTGTCATGAGGGAGTGATGGGCATTCTATATTCTTGACAACATAGTCATGTTGTGCTACACGGTCATTCTGGGGCATACTAACATGGCCATGCCATGTTGCATGGTCATGCTATTGAACTTGCATCTCCAACCTTGTCTTTATGATTTTGAGTGTTACAGAATGACCGTTCAATGATACCACAGTCGTGATGGCCTATTCAACATCACTTTGAGTATGTTCTTTGTTCATCCCTAGACATCTTTTCTTCAATTGACTCTTGGCCACTAGGGGTAGGTTGAGGGAGCTCTTGACTTCAAATTGGGCCTCTCTTAGGGTAGAGAAACCCTAGGGTCACTCTCTCTCTCTCTCGTGTTCATCCAAGCATGGTCTAAGTACCTAAAAAAACATGAAAATAAAATCTATTAGTGCATTTGATGATAAAAAACACATATTGAGGGAAATAATATGAAATCTAAGAGATGTAGGTGTGATTAAAGTGCAATATGACACAAGATGAAGCCCTAAAATAGGGTTGTATATGGGATCACTTGGTATTGGTTCAAAAACCACAATGTAAGCTTCTTCATCTCCAATCATGTGTTGGGAAGCCTAATTTGTTGTCTTCTCTTTGAATGACACCCTAAAACTATATCGTCTTTGCATTGCATGTCTTTGATTGTAGGTTTTCTTTATGCTAATGCATTGTGTTTGGTGATGGCCCAAGATTTGCTGATCTAAAGTGGTCTTGACCATAGTTTCTATGCACCTTGGAGGTATGAGCATCAAATCTTTCCATGATGTCAGAAAATTTTCCTACGTTTCCTCTCAGATCCACTCTAGAAACTCTAAGAATATGAGTCTACAAAAGAATTCTTCATTATTTCACATGTCTCCATCTATAATGTCATTATATACTTTTGGTAATCCAACTTATCATGTACGTCTTCTACATTCTAATGGCCCAATCTATTTTGGAAGATGCTTTCTACAACAAATTATCCAAAAAATTCCCTAAAAGTGGCCTCTCCTAATGGAAACTAGCTATTCTTGCTTATCTCCAAGATTAACATGCACATGACTTTCTACTTGTTGTTCCCATTGAGAATATTGGCTTGTTCATGTCACATGTTGAGTATCTAGCCATCCTTCAGTATTAGGTCATGATCCCCTTGTACCCAAGTGATGAATGTTGCCTTCTTTGCAACACCATAGACCTTGAAACCTTTTGTGATCATGTTCTGCATTTCCACAAAAGACATGTCTATAAGTTTGTAGATGACATAGTTCTTGATCTTTTTTTGACCTTATCTTATTAGCTAAGTTAAACGTCCTAAAGGAAGCTCATATGGCCTTTCTTGGCACATGACCTGTTGGTCTTGACTCTCAACATCCTGCAGACATCTTGCTATGTGATTTGCTAGATGGAAGGCACACTTGTGTTTCCCTCACTAAAGTCTCCCCATCCATTCTTTCTATTTTTGAAGTAGAGAAGGTAACTTGTGACACCACTGCACAAAAGGTAAAAAAGTATTGAGAATCTTGTATGGAAAATCACCATCCTCTTTTGCATTTTGTGTTTTTTCCCTTTCCACATCTTGCCAATGGATCAACCTCTCTTCTATGACATCATCAACCAATAGGAACCTTTTGTGGTCACCGTATACATCTAATAGTTTTTCTTTTAGATATGTAGGATTTTCCATTAAGAAAGGATTGACAACCCAATTTGTCATTCACGCTTCTGAGAAGAATTTTTTGAAAATAGAAGGAATGAAAATATTATGCATATAAGCGTGTCAGTTTCCATTTAGAAGATGGTTTACCCAAAAGCATTGATAATTCAATAAATTTTAAAAGAAATTCAAAAAGAAATTAAGAAACCCACAATGTAAATTAGCTCCTCATCAATAAATTCCTATTCAGTAAACCCTACAAGAATGTGGAAATGCTTACAAGGATCGTGCTAAGTGCACATGCAATTGATTGAACCCACTTATTTACCCTATTGTGTTGACCTTATTGTATGATCTTGATAAATACCGCTTTTTGTGACAAGAATCATTGAGTACATTCTTCATCTCATTCCATATTCAATTAGATGTAAGACATAGATTTGGGATGGCTCTTGGTTGATCTACAATCTCATTGGAATCAATAATATCTATACATATGAATATCGTCTTTAAATACACTCACTATATGTTACTATATACATGCACACTTAAAAATATAAATAGTGGAAATATTATATATCATGACAAGCATTCACTATTCTTTCAAGAGATTGTTTCAAGAAATTTTCTCATGATATTCATAACTCATATTACTTCTAGCCAAAGCTAACATGTTGATACCTTTTTAGTGAGTAGAAAAGAGTTGCAATAGGCTGTAGCAGACCTCAAATCTATTATGAGACAAATCAATGAGAAAAACTATAATGCGCATTTGTCAAACTTGGGTAGTAAACTAGAGAAGTTAACAAATGACATAAGTAGGGCCACACTAATTTTTAGAAAAATGCTAATTCGAATTCAATATCATCAACATGTGTCAAGAACATGTTGACAATCAAAGAAATAAGAAAAAAAACACAAGTATTATATATATAATTGTTTAGATACCAGAATTTTCAATCGTACATATCTTTTAAAGGGTCTAAGGGTTCTTTTTTAATAGCATTGGTTTTGAGTATATCTACATGACCTTAAGAAAACCTACATTAGTTCCATTTACTTTATATATATTGAAAATTAGAAATTATAGTTGATAAGTCTTTCTAGGTTGAATGCCAAATAAATAATAGAAAAGAAAATGATTCTAGTTATAAAAGGTATATTCCTGAAGTGTATTCAAAATTATGCACATATTAGGCATGTATTTACTAGTCAGTATGTCTGGTGATTTTTAAATAGTTATAATAAGCTCTACCTATGAAGGAAACTTGTCACAAGCATGGTATATGTAGAACACCTTATTGAAAATCATGATACCACCTTCTTCAAACTATTTGAGTCTTCAACACTGACCTACTAAAACAACCCCAACATGATTTATAAACTACTATAACTATAGGGATACATTTTAACTAGATTGGAGGTAGGCGACAAATCATCCACTTCTATTATTTATTTGTAGTGAATATATTAACATTTGTGGAAATAGTTATTTTTAGAATTTAAATAAGTCCATATTTCATTATACTTAGATACACATGGTAATATGAATGAATTTAATATAACACATTTCATCTCAATTTTCTTATATTTGTACATTTCATCTAAATTTTGATATATATATATATATTGATGAGAGATTGATGTGTCTCATAATATATATTGATGAGAGTTTGATGTTTCTCATATATATAATGAAATAAACAATCTCCAACTTTAACAATGCATAAATAATCACACATGTTAGTTTGTTTAACTAGTAAGTCTATCAGTTCAAAAGCATGAATTGTGGGTTCAATTCCCTGTTGTGGCACTAGGGAGGAATATATAATACAATGACCTTCTTCATGTCTTTATGGTAAGGTCGAAACCCTTCACTTATTCCATAAAGAAAATAAGAAAAAGACAATGAACCAAGTTTAAATTTATGTAATGATGTTTATATTAGTTCAAAATACATTTTTCACTAAATTGAGAATAATTAATAGTCAACTTTATCATAGACGAAATGCATTAGTATAAACTATTTAAAAGCATATCGCTTTATATAGGTGAAGGGGGGAAACATGGCTTGAATAGATTGAATAGTTTGAATTGGAAATGAATGAAGATGTATCATGAGAAGATAATGCTAAAACTAATTACTTTCAAAAATATTCTAAAAGATATTGATTATGATTGTAATTGTGTTAATAACTGGATCCTAATATAGGAAACCATCTATTTATAATATAAAAAGTGAAATGTAAGTCCAGAATCAAATAATACATACTCAAATTAGTCACTTTTCAAGTTTCATGTTAAATAGATGATGTTAACAACCTAATTTGATTAGAGATAAAAATCCTTGTAAAGGTATAATGTTTGGATTTTATTTTTTCTTCTCATTTTCCTAAAGTTTTTACTATTTTGACATCATGCACTCAGTTTATTTTTTTTATGTTGAGCCATCGATGTGACCACTATTGTTTGTCTTCTAGTTTATCAATTGAGTGTGGACCCTTCTCCTATCTCCTGTTGGGAAATATTCACACGAGCGTTGTAACATGACTTTTCCAACTTTTGACCTCTCCCTCCTCTTATTTATCCCTATGAGAAAATATTTTTCCAGCATGTAGGGGATGCTTTTTTAAACCTATCCATATTCTTCTTGGACAAACATTTACATAATCAAGAAAACCTTAAAAAAACCCTCTTGCATTTTTGCCCCATTTTGCAGAAGTTGTTCCTGTGGAACATATATAATTATAATGCCCTATTTTGCATTGGAGAACACTAGTATCCCAAAAGTTTCACCCACATTGCACCCTGTACTTTTTCCTTGACTATTGGAATGAGTGCTTCTTTCGAGGGTCATATCACATGAGCTACCCTAAATGGAACACTAGTGGTGGGTCAATAGATGGTTGGTCACATGAACTCACCATGACACCCAATTCTCTGATGGGTTTGACCTACTAAAGCCCGCTGGAATTACTACAAACAATAGATAGAACCACCCTCAAATACTAGTACAGATGATGTTGAGTCTGGGATATGCTCTTAAGCTTCTTATGTCATCCAATTATTTCATTTTTATAGTTATTGTTTAACATCCTAATTTTGCTTCTATGTTAAATTGGTTTGTCATTGTGCAATTTCTCACCATGGTATGCGTCGGTGATGATTCCTATGAGATTGATAGATCCTATCAAAGGCACCTTCATAATCTCTGCCTTATTATTGCTTTCATTTTTGTTTTCCTCATATCGTGAGAGTTTGGCATCAAAGATGTTCCTAGACATGGTTCTCTAATCACAATTTGTTATGTGACAATTACTGTAGATGCAAAGTTACAGGTCTATACTCGTGACATTCCCATGTTGTCACGTCATATGGGCAAAAAAGTCTCCTTCCCCTATTTCACTTCATTTTTATGCGCACATTTATAAGTCATTTTTGACCTAGTTGTCCTTGTAACACTCTATGGTCATAAAAACATGTGCTAGGGTGAATCAATCATCTAGTTTTGTCATTATGTTTAATTTTAGTTATCATAATAAACATACAAAATTAATAGAAAATAATCTACAAGCCTGAAGAATAAAATAAAATATGATTTAGAATCAAATGATTATTCTTATTTTATTGGTGTGGTTTTATATCTGAATTTCAATATATTACAGATGTGTTCTTTTTACTTTTTCTAAGTGGCTAGAACTTGCAAAACTCATAACAAGTAGATCATAAATTGAAAAAAATAAACAAACATGTTTTGTATCATAAAAATATAGTTTTTGGCAACCTATTTTATTAAACAAAAATGTGATGATTAGGAATGACAAGTTTCATGAGAACTTCAAGCTAAATCTATATGAATGTTTAATAGGTGAATTAATACCTATTGTGAAACTAGGGTTTGATAATGAATATTTTAAGGATGGTCAATCATATATGCTTCATTTCTTTGATTTATATTTGTGGATCACCTATTTTCCTCTCTCGGTCTATTTGAACCCTAATTTTATTTTATGCGGCACATAATCCCAATTGTGTATATGTGAGACATGATACCTATAATTGATTCCCTTGTATAAGTCATTTGGAAAATCTGATTGGAAGATCCCTTTTCTTATTTGTTTCTGTTTTATCAAGCACTTAAATTGTTGGATCTTTACTTGTGGTTCCTTTCACCCGACTGGATATGCCATGTATGTTGTCATCACTTTTTGGCTTATGATAATTACTAGGATGAAACTAATGATCTTTTCTACACCATCATGCATGTGGGATTTCTAATAATCATATTTGTAAATAGATAAACCATATTTTTAGGCATTGGGTTTTACTCCCGTGCCATACATTGGGGTTTTATTTCTTTGCCACATGTTATGTTTTTGGACATTGAGGTCTTAGTCATCCTTATAGATAGTAAGGTGTTAGTTCTCCTATCATGAATCGAGTTTTTAGTCCTCCAACAATGTTGCATTTATTTTGCATTAAGATTTTAGTCCCCCTATCCTTTATTTGAAATTTATGGGTTCCAGTCATGCTTTTTAGATTATCCAATGTTTATTATCAACATGCATTTTTTCCATTTGATTAAGACTTGCGTAATTGTTAACAAGGCAAGGACTTCATACGTATTATCATCTTAATTGAATAAATTATGTTGTGGCATCATTATTCTTTTGACATCCATTTGGATGATTTTTTATTTTTTTTATCCTTGATAAGTTAATTGTTTTCCCTTTTCCTTATTATCTTCTAATTCCCTATTATATGTACATATCAATGTGTGCTGATAAATATCTACCATTGTAAGAAAATAGATGCACAAATTAAAAAAATACTCCTAGGGAGCAAGTATTTGATGCAATAGAATATGTCAGGAAGTAACTTACATATCAATCATCTCAAGAGAAAATATATATTGCTTTTTGTCCATATGGATTAGATAATCAGCAAGGAGGATGATCCCATGTGTCGTGGTTCAGTTTTCTATCTAATCATGGAGTCTCTTGAGCCAAACTTAATCAAAAGCATACAACCAAAAGCATATATCAAACTCACATTAAGCTTTGTTAGGGATATTAAAAGATTTTTTATGCACGATTACGGTCATCCTAATCCAATCCATCAATTCGAAGTTTACTAGTCACAAACATCATTTGGGTCATGAACAACGAGTTATGCACATGTAGTAACATCAACTAGGGTGTTACACCATACATACAATTTACTCGATAAACATCATGTTATATTTATTAAGGGCACTTAGATAAGGGGCATCATTGCATTTAATATACATCTAGGTCTAAAAACATTCACATGTGACATTTAACAATAAACTACATGATCTAATATCACTAATCATGGCTAAAACAACATATGAGTCGTATCATATCATCATTATTCTATAAACAATCTGAAAACCTAAATCTAGGTCCATGGGGGTGTAAATCTATTTTCTTGATCAAGATAGTATATACATTTGCGTTAGTGGAAGTATTCTAGCATCTTATACCATTAACAAAAAGTATACTTTATGATTAAAATTGGTTGTTGGATCGAAGACCTAGGATGCTGTCACGTGGTTATGGGTTCAGTAAGCACTCACAAGAAGTGAGCCTGATCTCAGGCCTCGGCTTAACTAGGGATGCACATCGGTCCAAACCCGGATCAGACTGGTTTGGACCGGACCGGACTGAGATCCGGTTAACAAAAAATTCATAGACCGAGGACCAGACCAAGTAAGAATCGGTCCGGACCGAAAAAATAAAGGATCGGACTGAGACCGGACTGGATAACCAATATTCATATACTCTTGATTATAAAATATAAATAATTATGTTACAATTATTAAATAACTAATAATCCACGTGAGTTTGTTAACACAAACTAAATTGTACAATTACATTCTTCCAACTTGAGAGAGTAAACTATCATTATGGAACATTACTAATTCAATTAGAGTCATTAATAATGTACAATACATCCCCACAATCCTTCATAAATATTGGATTTCATTAATATTTATACAACAATTTTTATGTTATCTGGTTCAACCGGTCCTGACCGGTTTCTACCGGTTTTGGGCCGGACTGGACCGAGGACCAGATTTAGGATAAATAGCAGACCGAAGACCGGACCGAAAGTCAAATCGGTCCGGACCGAAGACCAGATTTAGGATAAATAGTCGGTCCGGTCTGGACCGAGGAATGTACAGCCCCAGGCTTAACTCCTTCAGCTGCTAAGTATTGGGCCCGGATAGGCCTAAGTGACCCGGCCCAAAAAGTTCAGCTCAGTCGGGGATGAGCCCGCAGAATGGGCCTGGCTTACGACTGGTCTCTCTCGCTCAAGCTCAAACTCACATATCCCCAGACTCGCGGCTCCCGCTGCTCTGTTCCCCGGTTGGAACAGAGCTCCATCGACGGCAAGGGGCAAATTGTGGTTGGTAAGTGAAGTTGGTAGACAATTATGGTGATGGAGGTGGTGGAGGCGTATAAGGCTTAAGATGGCCTTGAAATTGATATATGGATTGGATTTTCATAGGGGGTGAACTATAAAAAACTTGAGAAGAATCCTTCGCAGAGTCGCAGGTCGTAGGTACTTGGGCAGCTCTAATTCTTTGCAAGGCCTTGCCCCTCTGCTTCCGTCGATGCAAGTAATGGCAGCTCGACCATCTTCTTCCGCTGCTGCTACTGAATTGGGCGTACGCGCCCTGGGTCTAAGTCTAAGCCTTCTCCCAACGCCTCTTTTCACTAGCACAGGTGTTGGAGAGAAATCGAGGGGAGGACGAATAAGGCCCAATAACTAAATAGATTCATATGCAAAGTCCAGCTGTGTATTTTACAAAGGTGTACTGTCTCAAGTCCGAACCCGATACTACTTGTTAGGGAGAAACCGATGGGGGACGAATACATCCCAATATACAATCTAGTTGGAGTTCCATCTTAAAAATCAATTGGCGGTGGTAAAAGTAGCTCAATAACTTATATATGGTACACATCTCTAGACGCAGACCATGTGAGATTAAACTCATTCACCACACATGACATAACAACAAGATTGGTGGAGAGATGGTCCTATGGCTAGGGAAGAATCAGATCGTTCGAAGAGTCACAAGATGATTTTCGGTTCGAGGCAATCATAAGGTAAAGTGCAGTTGATGTATACGTGAAGATTGGGGAGAGAAGTCTGATACCAACAGGATTGCATCTATTGTCATTCTCGTATTCAACTCAACAGTTCACCATTTCTATTTGCATAGAAAAATGAATCTCGATTAATCAGTCTTTCGTCAATGGGAAGGTAAAGGTAAGCCAAAGGTAGTTAACATAATTTCTATAATTTCATTACATAGTAAAGTTATCACATTCGGAGAAGATGACCTTCTTTGTGTCCTTGGTATAGATTCCAACTCACACTTTCATCATCTTGACATATCTATAGGTAATCCTTCTCCATCTAGAAAAACACCTTCATCTCTAGTACTACCATTATAAACTACATCATGGAAGAAGGGCTAACAATGCATAAAACCAAGGAACACTTATGAGTGCATCCCTTATCACCCAGATTGCCTTCGCTAACTCAATGTTTCCCACAATGTTCTTCCTATATAAAATCCAAAATAAGGTTTCTAAATTTTATCAACAAATCATATATGCCATCGATAAGAAAATTCCATCAACTTTGTTAGGTTCATTCTCAGAGAACTGATGAAATTTATGTGTAAACATTCTTGTGACGATTTCATCTTCTCGACCATCACTTATTGAACAAATAGTCGCTCTTGGAACTCGACTACAAACGTGATTGCAATGCACAAAAGATGAACCCATCTAATATGGAAAAGGTGGGCATAAATTAAATTTTGGGCATAAAGGAGCTCAAAGGGATAATTTTGATTCCCATGACTAAGCTCCTCATAAGTTCCAATTCTTGTAACCATGCAAATGATTTATATACACGCATTATTTATGGCTATCAAATTGGTCCTCACTTTGAGTATAACCCTCGAGACTTAGAATATCTCAATTCTTTTTTTTTTTTTGGTTTAGCTCATTCCCTCTCTACCCAATGAATGTATTGGACATGCCTATCCTAGTAGAACTGAGCCTTATAGTCCTTCCTACAACTATTCTTAACCTCCACAACACCTAAATTTCAACCACCTTAAATTCTATTTCCTCCACTTCCAATTGAGCACCCACTGTCATAGAAGCTATGTACTTAATTCTATGCATCTATTCAAAAAGAACATCACCATTTCTTATTATGGTAAAGAACAATATATGGGTGTGGATATGTATGTGGATGTCTTGTTACAAACTTTTTGAGGATATTTAGAGATTACATGTATGATGTTGTATTTTATTTTATTTGAGCATATTGTTTCATGACCTAGTTTGATTTTTAGAGAACAATTCTTGTAACTAGTTATATATTTATGTTTTGGACTTGATTTATATAAAGATGTATCTTTTAGCCAAGTTGAATTTCTAACCTATTTGATTCTCATTATCTCTTCTAGTTTCTTAACTCTTTGTAACATCATCTATATGCATTTGGCATGTATTTCCTAGAATTAGTCTTATCACCATGAATTAGATTTGCTCCACTTGTTATAAATCCTTATGATTCTGGTTGATCTTACTAACAAGTAGCCTATTTGGTTTATTTTATCTTTGCAACTTTCATTCTTGAATTTGATAAAGGGGCAGAATTAAACTAGATAAAAGAAAATACTTTTTAGTAATTTTTCCTTTAAGTTTATATCATTTTGATTTTCAAAATTAAAATATGTATTATTTCACATACTTGATCAAGACAGGAAAGATTGATAAAAGTAAAAATACAAGTGCATCATCCATAGAGACACAACTTTATATCCTAACTCAATGGCTGACATAACTTACATTTTATGCATTTGATCAACCATATATTATGCACATCATATTTCTGAAGGACTTGGTATGGTATCATTACTGAAACAACAAACTCATTTTTAAAATCCCATGAGGTATTATTATTCATCTTGCCTCTTTGTGCATGACAAAATAAAATTTAAAGTAGAGTGTTTGTGTTGCCACCCTAATTCCTCTCTAAATATGTTAGAAGCAAAAGCTGGATAGTGACTCCATCTTGATTCAACAAGGTCCTATTTCGGTGCAGATTTATCCACTTAGTTTTATAAACTATTAGTAATTTTCAATATATGACCCAAGTATTAGGTCTTATGCTTCTCATATTCCTGAACCACAAGACAATCAATATACACGTTGGGGGAGTATCTAGATCATCCTATAAGATCTTGCATGCACTATTTCTTCGTGACTCCATGATGATGTTGTCATTGGATATCAACAGTAACTGTAGCCCCCTTGTGATGGCCATTAGTTCAGTCTTGAGGATGTAAGTAGTACAAATGGCCTTAAAGCCTCAATTAAGTAATACCAGAAAACTTGTGGCTGCTTTGTGGTTTTGTTTGAATACAACATGAATAGTAAACATCATAGAACTATTTATTACCCAAATCCTCACTCTAATTTCTAGTCATCCAAAGGTGAGAGGATCTGTGTGTCCGTCCCTAGAATGATATAAAATCTCACATTAGTAATATATATGCAAAAGGTAAAATCACTCCATTCATCATAATGAATCATAAGGTTTTAAGTACACCAAAAGCCCCTAAGGAAACCCAAAGAGATAAGACATAACTAAAAGAGACAACATAAGATACATCATGAAGAAGAGATTCATATACCTATTTCTATTATAAAGATTAACCATGAAGATTACATTTCATATCCTAGTTGTCTTGATGAGGTGTGCAACAAATCTTCATTGAGCAACATCTAAAAATATGATAAGAAAAATATATAAATTCTAGAGCATTTAGTAGCATGTTTTAGATTTCATTTTCTATTATATTAGCATTAGGCCTTTGACCAATTTCAAAAGGAAGCTAAAAGCCTAAATTTTACATATTTCTGTGTGACAAACCTCAAGACCAAATTCAGTGAGCTCATCTTGTTTCAAAATGTCTTGTTCCCTTATCCCAAGAATTTTGGTAGGTGAACAAGAGTTGTATAGTGAACTTCTAGATTATGTTCAAGGTTTGTCTACATAGCATGATCAATGATGAAAGTAGTAATTATAGGTACAATATCTCAAGAAGGTAATTAAGTAGCCAAACAATAATGGGTTCATACATACAAACAAGCCAATACAATAGTAGGGTCAAGGGATTAAGCATATCTTGTGAGTAGTGAGTAGACTATGATCTGTGGGAAATATTCCTAGAGAAGACCCAGATAAAAGTAGACCTAGGATAAAAACATACATTATATGGGGTCTCAAGTAAGTAGGATTTTAAAACCATAGTCATGTTTCATGTCACATGGATGTCCCCCTAGACCCAAGTTTATAATAGTTCATTCATAGTTCGAATGTTAAACATGCATGCATTTAATCCACATAGTACACGTTTCACAAGTATGCCTTAGGTGTAGGTAAACATCCACATTATGAGAACTACTAAATAGAGATAATCTCTTATTTGGAAAAAGAAAAATCATGTGATTTGGATTATTATCGAGGTTTAATCGTGCAAGATCATACTAGGTCATATTAAATCGATTTGATGCAACATTATCACATTCCCTAGTCATAATATCATAAAGAGTATATAATAGATCAAGATGAGATTTATTGTTACAAGAATGATAAGGTTACTAATATGAAATCTTAGAATATCATGTGTATCTTTAGAGAATAGTCATACAAGATTAGAGTCTCATAATCAAGTCATTTTAGATCATTTTAAGGCAAACAAGTGAGTCTTAAGTCATATGAGTTACATTATGGAAAGAGGCATACAATGTTAGTCAATCATGTTACATAATCAAAATAAAGTTTACTGATTTCCATTTAGAGTAGTCATATGATAACTAATTTGGTCAAATGTCAAGTCTTGATCAAGTAAATCATGCATAATTATAAAGGGTCACTTTTAGGTCAAGTAGCTCATTAAATGTACATAAAGATAGTTCATATCATTGTACAAGTTAAAAAGTGAATCTAAGTTACTTATCTAGAAGCTAAAATAGTCTTTGATTAATGATAACTCAAGGGAAGCATAATAGTGCATAAAGATACATTAAATAAGAATAAAAGAAAAATTAGGAGAAATACAAGTAAATTTAGATTGTAAACCATCTCTAAAGGTAAAGATTATTTTTCAATCAAAAAGTATATTGTTAAGTCTATATTTGGATAACATATCCATTGACTAGGGATTTTGCATGATTTGGGATATTTTTGGATTTTTGATCTAAGATACCAAAAATATTTATAATTTGAAAATGTGAGGGTGTTGATCTCGGGTCAATGATGTATCCAACCACGATCAAAGGGTTGGTAGTTTCCCACTAGAACTATCACTGTGTGAGAAGAGAAAGGGGTGGCATGATCTAAGACTTTACTGGGTGATCCGACAGTCAGAGCCTCATCTCTTCTAGCATGTCTGTGATGTGAGTGGGATTTGCCCCTCATAGTGGCATTGCAAAGACCCATTACGACACTACAAAGGGGAAGATGGCCTTATCTGTGGTTGGGGGTGTGAGGGTGATCGCCTGAAAACCATAAGTGATAACGAAACTTATGGGTGGAGGAAGGAATAAGAAGATAAAGGGGTTGCAATAATGTACAAAAATGCAAAATAAGTGGGTGAAAATAACAGGGGAAGAAAAATGGAGTGAAAGGGGTTTAATTGGAATCAAATGTTTGAGAAAGGGGTTGGTTGGTGAGGTGTAGTGGCACAACCATCAACCATTGTGCAATGATGGCAGACATGTTTGTGGATGTTGGAATTTAGTCCATCATGGATTGAATTTTGATCCAATGGTAGGGATGGGATATCTCCAACCAAGATCCATGGCCTCTCCTCGATCGAGAGTGAGAACCAAAGATTGTTGATGCGGCACAATCTGTATTGAATTGTATTTCTTTGTAAATCTTGAAAAATTCATACATTTCAAAGTGTAACTCTATTTCTTTTAGTTCTTATATTAAAATTTTGGATCCAATATGATGATGTTGAGGGCACTCAATATTGAATATGTTCAAAAGTTTAATTATGCACTGAACTTTAGTAAAAAAGGTTCAATGTGACATTTAATAAAATATAAATCATTTATTGAGCATAATGTGACTCAGTGGTTTTTGAATGATACTGAGTATCATCTGAACCAAGGTGTACAAGTTGGAAAAATGATAAAGTCAAGGTTGTTACAATGATTTTCATTGTCCTATGTGGAGAAGGCACCCACTTTGGAACAACCTTAACACCTTGCTTGTATTCCATAGAGTTCATGAAAGCTATTATGCACATCCAAACCTTATTCTTGAGAGGCACAAACTTGTTTATTGTTGAAGATATGATATTTCCTTAATTGCCATACATCGTATCTACTGAATGCAAACCATATGTGATGCTTTTAATTATCCTTGATTTTAAAACTGTAGGAAAATTGTTATTCCATATTTTCCTCACTAATAAGCTCTATTTTGAATCAGACATTAAGTCTTTCACAAACTACATCAACAAAACATCCTTCTTGAGTGCATGTAAGATTGATTGTAGGAGGCACCCACATGATTGGCATGTTGAGTCAGTTGTAAAATTGTCACTAGCTCGATTGTAGTTGGTCGTCAACTTTCCATAGAGGGTCTTCCACAAAAAGAATTTGATTCTTTGTAGTACATTAATTTTGCATATCTGTAACCAACACCCATGTGTGAGCTTATGGATGTACTTTAAGATCTCTCTATAAACTACCATTTTGCTAAACCGTCCTTTCAAATACCTAGACGCAACCATTAGTACAACCCATTGTGATGTTTAGGAGGGTACATGTTTTGTATCATAATACTCAAATGAATGTTCGATTTTTTTTGTTTGCATGTCACTCAAGGTTTTCCATAGAGCCTACTTTTAGGTGTCTTATTTCATTTGGATGATTCAGTTCTCCACTAGTTTTGAAGTTGCATTGACTCTAACCCATATGTCCTTCTAGAGTGATTTTGATTCACCATAACATATAACTCTACCACTTATTCTCTTTACCACTGACTAGTTTTAAACGATGGACCTCCAAATTCATGATCATATAATAAGTCCATCAGTCTTCTTTTGTTTATATTTTTCTATATTGACCTCGCACTGATAGACATGTTTCCCCTTGTTATTTTCCAAATATGTTTTCCATAGAAGGGCCTCATATTGCATCCCCTTAGACCTAGGTTGAACTTACCCTTTAGGTTTTTAAAAAAAACTTCAAACCATGCAACCATGCTAAATTTTCAATTGGTTTTTGTTTCATGGAAAAATAAGGTTATCGATAATTTGATCAATATGAACATAGACTAAGCTTGGAAAGTCTATCATTTGTATTAAGTAAGTAGAATAAGAATTAACTATGCCAAAGTAATCCTATCCCGAAAAGGATAGAGAGGGATTTACTCATTATGAAATGGCTTCAACCACATTTACCATTTTTAGATGAATAACTTTATTGTGTCTTGTGTGAAAAATTGGTATTCCAAGGTGATTACCTATATTGTATGTGTGTAGAATTCTCATTCTCCTATTGATCCTTCTTATAATCATCATCTCTATATTATTAGAGATATAAAATAGAAAACTTATCCTTTGGCTAAGACCTGACCTATTATTCACTCAGACTCATTGAGACATTTCATCACTAAACTTGTCCAGTTCAAGGTAGCCTCTATGAATTGGATTCCTTTATCCATCAAATAGATGTGAAAGGAGGAGGGTCTGCATCATTGATGTGTAGTCATTTACACACAAAAATCACTAGAGATAATTATCCCTATATTTAACCTTTCAATGATAAACAACCCAATTGTGAACAAGCAAGTAAATTCTTAGTCTAGAAAGGTATCCGTCCCAAAGAACAACATTTTAAAGAAATTAAATTTTAACAAATTGTAGTGAATAATATTGAGAATTTAGTTTGTAAGGTATGTGATTAAAACTAAAACAAAAATTGAAGTGCATCTATAAAACTAATTAAGTTGGGTTTTAATTTGATATTGAAAAATACTAGGCCTGCATGGTTACCACTGTATACCACATTCGTCCAATAACCAATTAAACTACTTAATTTTAATGATTAGATCAATGTGGATTTGTGTCCTTACAGAGCAAAAATCTCACAAGGGCCAGACTTCTCACAAACCTAGGTCTTAGCATTTTAGGATCCTCATCCAACCATATAATGAAAAACTATCAAGTGGTCTCATCAAGATATTGTGAATTCCAATTTGATGTTCAAACTCATGGATCATTTGGTCTTGTCACTGCAAGTTACAACAATCAAGATAAATTGGGTAAAAAGATCATAAACTCCATCAACGTGTCTTGTTAGGAGATTATGGTTTCATTCCTATTGAGATAAGATGGTCTCGTAACCCAATAAATAATATAATTTATCTAACTAGTGAATAAGTACAAAAATTGGTGGAAAATAGTTAATCACTAGAACATTGGAGTTTAATAGAATTAAGGTAAAGGACAACTATGGGGCTACTCCCAATGCCCCAGTATAGAAACTACTCAGACAAAATAGAAATAGATATAGAATTAAGGATAGAATATGAGATGCCAAAGATGTAGTCAAAATATAGCCCTTTGTGCTTCAAGTGAATATTAGATGAAAAAGATGAAGTAAAAAGATGGCCCTTTGTGCTTGGACACCCTCTCCATTTATAGGAGGTAAATGGGGGCTGAAACCCTAAAAGTGGTTGCTGGCGGAGGCTAGAACTTACTAGATCTGTGACTCCATTTGATTAACTGGATGAATTATTTGCATGGATTTTAAGTGCAATTGGTTGCTAGTTATGAGTTAATACTTCAGCTCCAAGGAAGGTCAGTCGACAAGTTCAAAGCAGGTCGACTGATTGTCACTTATGGATTTGACTGAGTCTTCATTGGAGAGTTAATCTACTAGGATCTCAGTCAATCATTTATAGTTCTAGGAAGTCAAAATCTCGTGCAAGTGAGTTGACCAACTGGTTGAGTCATTTGGTCAACCAGATGGTCTGGGAGGTTGAAATGGGTAATTGAAGCCTCTTATTCTTGGATTTTTTGGGATTTTAATTGATTTTATAATTTTTGTATAATATTCATCCAAATCTACTAAAAAATCTAATTAACTAGATGATATATAAACCAATACAATTACATTTAAAACTAGATAATAATAAACAAAATTCTTCTAAAGAGATATCAAGAAAATACAAATAAGATGTATAAATATGCATTCATAAAAAATCCAGAACTTGAATGTTGCTTGTCATCGAGCAACACAAAATTATAGACACTCGCCAATTAAATATTGTCATCTTATGTTCCTCACTTGCATAACACTATTTGTTTCCTGATCACCTTTTATGGGCAAGCAAGCTTAATTTCATGGAACCATGAAACACAATTTTTTCACATTCTCCACTCGAATTTGCTTCATAACTTGTTTCCATTTCAAGACTTGTAAAGAAATAGATGTTATATCCCTTCTGTTATTAGTACTCCCACATATCTTGCTATTTTAGGGGTAGCTGTTGAGTCTCCCTTAGTCATCTTTCCACATTTTCCCCCCTCAATGGCTATATGTTTCCACTTTTTAAAATCAAGTATGAACTCAAATGACATCACATGATAGTTGACCTATGACCAGACATTATCTTTGCAATAATAAAATTAAGGGTTCAAGTTATAAAACCCGCCTCCAATTGAGCTCCAAAGCTCCAAGCTCACGAGGGTTTGTACATGACCATGGTTTGATTATTGGTGAATTTGGGGTATGGAAGATTCCCCTAAGTATAAAAATGGAGTGAAGGGGGGTATGGAAGAAGGCAATATCTCCTCTTTCATTTCAAGATCATTTATTTTCTTTATCACAATTACATTGATCGTGCACTTTGGAATCATTTCTTGGTGACACACCACTATTTAATTTATGAGTATGGAAGAAGAAATATAAGGGGAGGGATGTGCCACCCCGAATTTGGAGTTTGACATATTTTTTGGTTTTTGATCTTTTTTTGGAAAAATAGAGAGATAACATGGTGGTAGAAGTGTAGAAGAAACTGAACTTGTGCATTCTCATAATTTGAATTCAGTGCTTCAGGAGTATTACAACATTAGTTCAAATCATTCTAAAAGAAGCAAAATCTAGAAACTTTATATGCTATTCCGAAAATTGGATGAAGACACATTGTGTTTGATTCCTATCTTACCATTAAGGCTTTCTAACTTTTCCAAAGAATTGAGCTAATTAATGTCTTAGGTGACAGAAGATTTAAAACAGAGGCACTATTATGAAAATATTGCAATAAACTTACTTCAATCAAGGGAGTGTATTGATTACATGCATATGAAAGAAACATGAGGACTAGATATAGGCCTTAACTAAAATAAAAAAATGGAAATTTTGAAAATTTTAGAGGTAAACTACATGACGTAATGGAAATTTCTAAATGGAAGGATAGATTGGGTGGAATTGGTACGTACTACACACCTCCACCCTAAACATAAAATTTTTCTCATCCCGAGCAAAACACAAGTCTTGAATGGAGGGAAGAATTTGATAGAAATCACCTTGAGGTCCTAGTAGCTTGAATGAATGTCCAGCTGAATGGAATGTTGACGAGGGTTGAATCCTTAAACAGTGGATCTTCACGGTGTACCCAATGATTGGGTGGTCATGGAAGCTCAAATGGGCTTTCTGGTTGATTTTATTGATGGTGTTTTTCACCTCACAGTCCCTCCAGTAGAATCCACAACTCGTCCTTCATCAATAGCGGAAGTGTTTTCAATTTATGTGGATTAGGGATGTGATAGTACTCGTCCAGTGTCTTTGTGGTTAACTCTTACCCAAAGACATGTGTTGGATCACCTTTTCCAAGGGAGAAGGTGGTGTAAGATGAATCCACTTGGTGTAGTGCAAGTTGTGGTGGATAATGTGGAGGATCAGGCTTGAGTTTCACCTCGTCACCTGGATCTGCATGTAGCATACATGATGCTAGTATGGGAGTAACTGACTTATCCACCTGTTATGAGTTTGTAAACAACTATGTGTCCACTTCTTCTATCATCCATCAACAATAGGCTCATGGAGGCATCATGGTCCTTTACAATGTCGAGATGTGGATCTGACTCCTTCACAAAGCATGTGCCAAACTGAACATGCTCATAAGGAACCACATCAAAATCTAAAAGCAGAGGCATATAGACTTCTTATAGAGGTGAAATAATCTCATCCGGTTCAGTATTATCTATAGCCTCAACCAAAGTTGGTTGGTCATTGAAAAAGCATGTGGATCAATGTCTACATCCAGGGTGGTTGGTGGAGCTTCAGGTTCTGAAGTTTTTGTTGGATCCAACATAAATGACTTGAGGATGGTATCATCATCATCATCATCATAAATTAAAATCATCCTTAGTTGTTCTAGCTAGTTTTTTTGGGTGATTTTCTATTGGCCTTTTGAGGGATGTGACTGGCTATGAGAGTAGTTCTTTTAACTGAGCCAATTGTATCTCAATGCTTTTATTCTAGGTGTCTCCATCGACTAGCATTTTTTTGTTGATCAACTAGCATTATTGCTAGGAATCTAACATATTTTGGAGGGCCTCTGTCCTCTCACTTCCATCAGATAGATATTGATCAACATAATCAAGTTGGTAACCATAACTCCCATAATATTGTTCATCAAAGTCCCCCTCATTATGATATTGTTTTGCATAGGATGGTTCCTGATAATAGGCTCCATCAAATGTGAATTATAACTTGCATCATATCTATCCTTAGGGAGTTTAATATCATTCTTGAGGTAGAGTTTTTGCACGGCTATTTGGCATGGAGTAACCTCAGGGCACCCCCATATATCATGGTAGAAGGAGCCACATCTCAGATAATTTATGCTTTGATGTGGTACCACTCCATGTTATAATGAATTCCTGAAATATTAGAAATTGAATATCAGGTTCACGAGAGAAATTTTGACTTTAATATTTTTGAAAGGAAAAACAAAGGTTTACAAAAATATAGGATAAAGGGGAAAAACCTAATCTAAAAATAAAATAATGAAACAAAGCCAAATTTTATAAAATTAAACTAGAAAATTATAAAAATACTAAAAAGTACAAATAAACTAAAATTACAAAAATAAACTAGAAGTAGAAAATCCTAATTACTCAAAGAAATGGGGTATGCAAGAAACCTCATTGTCCCAAATTCGACGGAAAAATTTGATATGATGTCACTTGCACAACAAATTCACTAGAGAGATTTATGCCTAGAGTTTAACCTTTTAATGGAAAACAATCCACTTATAAACAAGCATGTAAATTCTAAGTATAAAAAGGTATAAGTCCCAAAGAATAACGTTTTCATGAGATTAAATTGAACCAGTTGTAATGAACAATATATATAATTTTTTTTGTAAGGAGAGTGATTAAAACTAAACTAGAAATTGAAGTGTAGTAGTATACTTGGTTAAGTTAGGTTTTAATGTGATAATAAAAGATACTAGGGTTTTGTGGATTATCACCATATGCCACATTCTTACATTAACCGATTTTAATGATTAGATTAGGACCATGTGGATTTGTGTCCTTACTGAGAAAAAATCTCACAAGGGTTGGGCTTATCTCAAACCTAGGGTCTCTACATTTGAGGATCCTCATCCAACCATCCAACAAAAATCTATCAGCTAGTCTTGTCAATAAATTGTGAATTCCACTTCAGTTTTCAACTCATGGATTAGGTGGTCTCATCACCATAAGTTATAAAAACATGACAAACTAGGTAAAAAGACCATAAACACCATCAGCGGGTCTAGTCAGGGGATTATGATTTCATTCTTGTTGCGACAAGGTGCTCTCATCACCCCAAAAAGAATATAATATATATGACCAGAGAATGAGTGCAAAAATGGTTGGAAAACATTTAATCACTAGAACATTGGAGTTAAATACAATTAAGGTAAAGAGCATGCTATGGGTCTACTCCCCATGCCCCAATATTGAAACTACTCAGACATAGTAACAACAAATATAGAAATAAGGATACAATATGAGATGAAAAAGATAGTCCAAAGATGGCCCTTTGTCTTAGACTCCCTCCTCATTTTATAGGAGGAAATTGGGTGATGAAACCCTAAGATGGTTGCTGGAAGCATGTGGAAATTACTGGATCTGCAACGCTAGTTGATTGACTAGATATCAGTCAATTTGACTAGATTAATTATTTTATTGGCTTTTAAGTGTAACTTTTAACCGGTTCTAAGTTGATACTTTGGTTCCAAGGAAGGCCAGGTGACCAATTTACTAGTTGCAATATTTTCCTTTGACTATTCATTGGCGAGTCGATGGACTAGGATCTCAGTCGATTGGTTGGAGCTCTGGGAAGCCGAGATCTCGTGCAAGTGAGTCTATCGACTAGTTGAGTTAGTCGATTGACTAGAGGGTCTGGGAGGTAGAAAATAGGAAATTGAAGCCTCTAGATCTTAGATCTTTTTATCCTTTGGATTGATGTGATCATTTCCCTGCAAAAATTGGCTAAACATAGTAAAAATGCAATTAACTAGAGAGAATCTAAACTAAGAAAATTATATCCAAAACTAAATAAGAATAAACAAAATCCTTCTTAAGTGAATCTCAAAAATGCAAAGATGGATAAATATTCATTTATCAGTCAAAAAATATGAAGTTGTTTTGATCTCCCTTTGTTTCATATTTACCAATATCCAATATATCAAAATGAGGGCCACCCTGTCAAACACCTTAGGGTGCCCTAAATAAGAAAATGGCACCCCCATTCAGGGAAATATAAAGCTTAATTGATGTTATCATGTTCATTTTCAAATGAATTTGGTTGTTGGGTAGGGTTTTCTTTGAGTGTCAACCATAAACTAGTAGTACATTCCACGGTAGGCTTTGGATAAGTCAAGTTTAATCAGCTTGTTATAATAATTTCCAATCCCTTTTCTCATAGATTGCACCATTTATTGAACTAAGATGGTATTATTAGTATTTTATGGCCTAGTATGAAGCTTCGTTTAATGGTGAAATCTATTCAGATGGGTATGGCTTTATATGTTTTACTGAAACTTTGGCGAGAGCATAAAACTAATATTATTGAGAGAAATTGATCACAACTCTCAAGGGTTAAGGTTTTAGGTATTGTCACCACCAAAAGTGCCATCATCCACTCCATCAAGACCTGATGTATTAATAGATTCATATTTAGTAATGTGGAGTGAATTTCCTCTTCATCTAGAATAATGACGCACTGGAGACTTTGGGCTTCTAATACAATAGAGAAATTTTCAATGTAACCTTCAACATAGTTAGCACGACTCTTTCCATTTCATTCTTGCAATAGTGGTTGAGAAGTCACTAAGGATAAGCCATTTTAGTTCATTCTCCTCTTCAACCCATTCACGATCCTCTTCCTTTGTGTTGGTTATGTAATTTCTTCTTCTTTTTCTTTAATGATGGAACTTAGTATTGAAATTCGTGAGTTTCACCCAATCACAACAAGACCTTTTTTGCCACTCCACCTCTTTTTTGTTCAAAATATCAGTGTACTCCACTTGAAGTGAGATGATTTGGTCATCCAACTCTTTTTACTACTCCTACTTCTTCCCTATCGACAACCTAGAGCTTATGTTTCTATTTGCATGCTTTTCTCTATATACTCCTTTATCACAATTTCTAATTTTCTGCATAATACTATCCATGCTAAACTGATATCAACTATACATTCATTCTAAGCAATGCATTTATTATGTATATTGATAGGAAGGAGATATCTAGAAAGAACATAGTTGAATTACTATCACATGAATAAGTTACTAGCATAGGAAAAATAAAATTGATCCCTAACCATCAACAATGTTTACCCATTTACATAGGAATAATACATGGGGAAGAAAGTAAGAAAAAATAGGCGTGGAGGTTGTTAAAAACATGTTTAGAAAAGGATCTCAACTGTGAAGTCCTCAACACACCACCATAAGAATCAATATATCACATAGGAGGGGAGGATTACTAGTTGGATTCTCATGGAGGTTGCTACACTAAAAGCACCCGGTCAATAGGTATAAGGGTACACTCCTAAGGGCATAATGATCTATGATTGCCCTTTAAAAGATGAGGGGAACTAGAGTAGAGAACTATAATATCCTCAAAATTTGGGAATTTTATTTAATTCAAATGACATGAGGTGACAATCAAAGTAGATTAATAAAGATGATGTGAGAGAGTGATTAATGAATGTAGGTCCTAGACCTACATAGATCATCAATTCAAGTAAATAATGTAAGGTCGAGAATGTATATTAATATGAGGATCCAAGTGATATGTCAAGATAATCAAAGCCTTCATTTCATAAATAAGATTGAAATTAAGTTCATGGACCCTTTGGATGGCCCAGGATGAAAGTCATGGGCCTTGAGACCAATACAGGCCCAATTTTGATAATTAGGGTTATATATATGGGTAACTAAGATGTAAAATAAGAATTTAAGTGTTTGGCATATAGAATACCAAAAATATTTATAGTTGATAAATAATTATAATATTAGATAACACAAGAAAATATAGAAATTTTTTAGATAATTTGTGATCTAGATAATTAATTTATTAATATCTATTTTTTTCTTAGAAGACAAGTTTCGGCTCACAAAATGGATAATTAGGGTTTGGTGTTTAGCACAATGAAGGATAAAGAATATGTGAGCATTATCCAAAAATTTGGTAATTAATGGATTAAGCATGTGGCCTAGGTAATAAATTACAAGTTCTGGGTTTTTATTTAAAGAAGAATTATATTTAAAAGGGAATTCCTTGTCTTCTTGAATTTGGATCCTGAATCTCGAGAAGGATCATGTGTAGAGAGTTATCTCTCTCACCTGAAGTCTCCCACAGAACCCTGATGGTTGTGGGACTCTCGTCACTCAGACTCCCTCACCCGCATATCCCTCACTTCTCAACTCCTCTCACCCAATATCTACTTTATCTGACACAAGTCGTTGAAGTGGTCCAAACCAACCAGATTCAAAGAGTGGGAGCCTCATTATCATGAGTATTACAATACATAGTTGTGTAATCTTCTCAAGCTTGGAATCAACTACAGATGTTATTGTGGATCTCCCTAATATGTTACCTAGTCATGAACTCAAAACTTCTCCTGGCCCCATCATGGATCCATAGCAACGCCACACAGCCTCGAGGTGCTTCTAGTAGGATGACAATCACCTTGGAGAAGATGACACACCTTGTGTATGATGTGAAACTAGACAGATGTATCGAGGACCTATAGTTCTCATCCAAGGTCCACAATGCTCATTCAAGGTACCGAGGTGAGATCCCTTCTCCTAGTCGTGTCTTCCATACTTAGTTTTGAACTAAAATACCTTGACGACTATTCTACTAATCCCCGCCATCACTTACCATATCTAGGAACCTGCTAGGTTTGGCCAAGGCTGGCGTAGGTACCCAAAAATTCTTTTGGTCTTGAAATGCTCATGAGAGGGGATTCAACCATGTCACTGACCCTTCGTGGCAAGTTCTGTCCCTCTCACAAGTTTGAAGAAGATAAGGATCAGATAGATCGAGTTGTTCCTCAAGTGCATGAGAATTCAACTCATAATAGGAGGGTAGTCGGGTCCTTACCCCTGCATGTAACCCAACCCTGGAGATATATAAGAAAAAAGGGTTTATTACTGACGTGGAACTTGCTAATTGGCCCATTAGATGTTTATCTTGCTATAAATGTTGAAATTAGACCGTAACTCAAATAGTGGTCAATTTATATATCAAACTGCTTAGATAAAATGAGTAGAATCTGAATAATATACTTTCAGAGTCTTAATATGTGTATAGTTTCAAATGTATAGACATAAAGTGATTAACATATGTAAAACCTAGATCTAATGGATAATATGTTAAGTACATTGAATATGGTTATTTCCTAATCTAATATGATATCTGTGAAATATAATGATGTTCTAACATCTCAATTGTATTTAGTTAATAATGAGGATATTATAGAATTTCTAACCCATTTATCAGATGATTAGGGTCTAATGATTATTCATCTTGATAGTTAGATCTTAAACCTCATGATTCGAGTTAATGGAGCCATAGTGTAATAATCATGTTATAATAATGATTCGAGTCCATCTAATGATCAATTAGGGTTTATAACCATTATGAGTCATGTTTGGATGGAATTAGGGTTTATACCCATATTCCAAGACTAACTCTGATATAACCCTAAATCCTAGTCTAAGACATAGGTTATGTATAGTTAGCATGTTATGACTGAATGTTGACACGTTAGGGTTGTATGCAATTACAGATCATGTTGATTGATTGGATGTGCCTTTGCATGCTTGAATGCATTTCTTGATTGGTTTACATAAATTATTTGAAGATTATACTGCATGGTTCTTCAATAAGGTACATGGTTACACTTATGAATACACACATTATCGAATTCTAAAGTCTGTTGAGGCTTCTTGCAGTTTGATGAAAATGACTTGTTGGATGTTTATTATTTCATGCAAACTATAAATCCCATATGAGTATCACATAAAGTAAACTCTGATACACTAAAGTCCAATGATGGAAAGATAAAGGTGATTACACCCACAGGGGTTTGACAAATATGGGTTATATTATCTTAATTAAAATATTAATTTATATGTTCATCTATTTGATGGTTGAGAATATATGTTGTTATATTATATGTGTACTTTTGTATGCACCTAATGTACACAATATAGCAGAATACTTATATATTTTGATTGTCAACATTTTTTGTTAACCCACATATATTAGTTGAAGACATGAAGAATCAAGAAATCTTGAGAAAGATAAGTCGACGAGGATTATCTAGATAGCATTTGTTCTCATTGTATATGTTAGTTCTCATGTTTAAATATCCATATAACTCTTTATAGGAGCTCATTATACAATCATGTAAGCATTATATGTTCAAATAAATGAAAATTATTTACTATTATGTATCATTTGTTAAATCTTATCCTTGAAATTTAGGTAATGATCCTTGGCTTTTAAGGAATTGAGGGACACTTAAAAGTGGGGGTTGTTAAATTTGGTATCAAAGCCCATATTTTTCAAATAATATCTAATAGTTGATAATATCAAATAATCTATAGATATATAAGGAAAATTATTATGATATAATATAATGGTAATGGTGTCTAGAAATGATCACAACATTGGGGGCTGACAATATTTTCCTCTGCACCATTAGGTTGGTATACAGGGACTCCCTTAGCCAATGTGATACCTGCCTGGATAGAGCCTAGGGTTTTCCTAAAATAATGTTTCTTCTAAGTGTTGTCATCTCTAATTTCGTCCACTTATCATCTATTTTCTTAAAAAACCCTAAAATGCATTTCACTCCTCATCTCAAGTTAGGATTTGAGAAGAAGTAGGATTCAAGCATCCTCCTCCAATTAAAAAGTAATGTTAATTGGAGGAATAAATGTGAAAGATGTGACTCGAAGTGTAGGTCCCTCTAGTGAGGGTAAACCCTAGAAAGATATAAGTATGGGTAATCCATTCATCCATGAAAGACTTGATTCAGATAACCCAATATGGTATGAAAATTGTTATAGGTCAAGGGAATCATAATATATACCCTAAAATACAGGGTGTAATCCCTAACCCAAAACCCTAATTCTAGGTAATGTGAATAGTATAGATAGGATAATAACCCTACCCAACCAGATCATAATTAGGGGTGAAGGAAAGAAAAAAACCCAAGTGGGTTTGGGTAATTCAATTTTGGTACCCTAGTTTTAGATAGCACAGTTTCCCATGCATGCAAGTACGTGGAGTACATAAGACATGCATGCATGATGAGCATGATGGGTTTAGCATATGTAAATCAAATATATGAAATCAATATTTACATAATGGAAAATATTATATCCTCAATTGACCTTTAGGGGTGGTGTCCCGACCTGGGCTAGGTCAACCCAAGAATGGGACAACACCTATGGGGAGGCATAACCTTAAACTCTTGGGGTCAGGTTGTAGCTAGAAAGCCTAACCTCATCCTGGAGGTCAAGAAGACACCTTAGGTAAGGACCTTCCCTAAAAGGAGAGTTGACCAATCTCATGTTAAGAATTAAGGAAAATTTAGATGTCCTCTAAGGACCTAGCTCTAGAGGTACGAGATATGATTGGATGGTATGGGTATAGGGGCATGGAAGTCCTTACCCCGACCTAATAAAATGTTGTACTTAATCAATGGGATGTGTTATTCCAACATATATTAAATGTGAAAACCATGGTTAGAGAAATATGAGGGTATATATGAAATGGAAATTAAAGTACATTGAAGAAATATCATAATCATGCATCTAAGATATATATTTCCTACTGCCACCAAGTCTGGAAAAAAAAGGTGTGCATTTGGCTTGTTTCCCTAGATGCATAAATATATGGAAACTTTGGTTTGAGAAACATTAAGTGGGTGTAATATGAAAAGTCAACACATGGGTATAAAATCCTATAAAGGACATCTATGTCATAAACTCTCCTGAGGAAAGATGATTCATGGGATAGAGTAACATAATAATATTGAAGAACCTTATCCTAAACCAAAGTGCACTACAACAAAAATGCCCATTAGTTGCATTTATATTATTGGATTTTATTAAAAATGCCATTAAACATGCTCTTATACATGCATTCTTTATTATAATGCCACTAAATGAAGATTATAGGTGTGCTAGAATAAAATAATGTTATGAGAATCTATAAAAATATTAGTAGCATTTTATAAATACTCATATTAATGTTGCTGATATTCCCCATTCTCGACTTTGCATTTGGCGTCTCTCTCAGCACAGTGCCACACAAAAAATTTATGACAAGACTTTTATATTGTACCACTACTTAGTTATATAGTTTCACATAGCTTAGTACACTGACCCTAATCTAGAGTACGTCACTGACTTATCTTAAATCCCCAATATCCAAATCACTATCTTCCATAGTATATCTCCTACTGTTAATATTGGTCCATTTCATGCCCCCTTTGTATTTCTACTCCTCAACCTCACTGTGGAGGATCAATCACCATTCAATTATCATGGAGCAACAATCAATACCACTATCGAACTCAATGTTTCCACAATGTATTTTGCATAATGAATGCTCCCACAACTACTCGTAGATGCATAGGATTAGTGATTCATAGGCATATTTATTTTGTTCTGGCTACTTATCGGAAGTGGCTTACTTTATCTTACATTTTTCTTTTATTTTTAATGCCTTCATATCTATAATTCATGTTGATAAACACCTCATGATTCACAGAAACATTCTTATTGTGAAGATAGTAGTTGGTGTATGTGTCTGTCCTATGCTGACAATCGTCAGCAAGTGGGTGGTAGTCTGGCATAAAAACAAGGTTGTCTTCTTCATAGTCACCATGCCCATTGAGATACAGAGTTCCATTTTATATAATTATTTTAAAATCTGAATCATGCATTTACAAAATTCCAGTTAACTATTGTCTTCTATTGTTGTACAATGGTGTGGTAAATACCAATGGACACACAATTCATGTTTTTTGGTTTCTCTAGAGTTATGGGACAAAATTAAATAAATACACAAATTATTTTGTATACCTGATCATATTATAAACTCTAAACTATGTATATGTTATGATTATTTTTGTAAAATTATTAACAAGTACTAGTCCTCATCCGAAATATCCATTGCTAATTATGTGGACATGCAACTTCAATCCACTAAATAGTTTAGGTCTTAATTATTTTTGTGATTAATGATTGTTGGAGTCTGCTTATATAGGTGTTATCTTTAACATCGTTTCCCTTATGCATTTGTTAGGTTTCAGGTGTTGACAATCAAAACTCAAAATCTTAGTGATGCTTATTTAGGAAAGTTTGAACACCAAGGAGTTTACTTCATAGTGAGTCCAAGGCCTCCACAATCATAATTATCTAGGTATGGTAACATTTATGTGGACATGTTTTGTCTACCACTTGGTCCTTTTCATCTACTGCAAATGACATATGCACACAATATCTACTGCTATTTAGTTTTTTCCTTTTCATCTATAGTAGTGTAGGAATCCTGTCCCTATATGAATACAATGAAACTTTAGGGATCTTGTTTATTCCTATTGTTCTAGTTTGAAACATGGTTATTAAACCTCATAAAAGTTGTCAAAAGAAAAAGATAATGATAATGTTGCATTGATACCATGTTGGAGTGTATTGAATAACAACAATTGAGAACAACATGATTAACTAGTCTAGTTTAGGATAAAGAACTGAAATTTAGTCTGATGAGTGTCATGCATGTTTTTATATGGGTATGTTTTACATATGTATTAGAATTAAACAATTTTATGTTCTAATTGACTAAGAAGTTTCACATCAATTAGAGAAACACTCCCACGGAGAACCACCTAGTGACCTACCCAACAACATAAATCATTGGTCACTGAGTTTTGCATCCACTTGAGAACCATGTAATTCATATAGCAGTTAGGTGGATTCCTACTAATTCATCTATAGGAAACATTGTGGAACCATTAGAAGGTGAGGCTCATATAGAATCTTCAGAAGGAAAAGTCAGCACACGATGTGTCTTCGGTTGATGAAGTCAACAAGACCATCTATTATGGATCTTGCGGTAGAGTCCCCTACTTATCCTTCTATTGGTTCCTACACTCGAATCTTCAATGTTATATTGGGGGACCATCGGTAGGTGACAACCTATGGGCCACCTACATATTGTGAGCTCCTTGAATTCTAGGATTTGAGTGTGATCAACCGATGCTAAGTTTTTCTAACTGATGGTTGATGGCTTCCCTACAAAAAATGAATACTTATTACTTATTTAAGGTAAATAAGGAAAATATGTAGATAAATACACAAGTATTTACATAAGCCTATGCTAATGAGTAAAATTAAGGATAAAATCTACAAAATTGGATGTTAATAGCCGACTAATAGAACCTAGTGTTTTCAAAGATAAATTTTCTTAAACCCGCACCTCATCAATTATCAAGAAAATATTATGTCAGCTCAAACCATATTTGAGTGTGTTACCAAAAGAAGTCTTTGAGGTAGGATCTAAAAATCCCTTGCCTAATTTGCTCATTGATGAAGATATCAATTACTGTGCTAGTAATTTTGATAAGTCCAATCCATTAAAGGTTAAATTGTTGGATAAATTGGACATTATAATAAATCCCTTTGTTTTGATGATGACAAACATTTCATTCTTGTTGATCTAACGAGCTACTTAAGTGTGCAGGAACAAGGTGATGACAAAGTTCTAGGGAAACCATACGCTTGAATGCTTGTAAATGTCATGCAATGTAATCAATTGTAAACTTGTACAAATATATAATGTACAAGTACTTAGACTTCATGTAAATCAAGCGTTAGATCTCCCTAGCTAAACACCACACTTAGTTAGGTCATCTCCTTCAAATAGGATCACATATGCACACTCATACACATACTTAGTGGTTTAATTAAAAGATTGAAAACAGGGTCAATCTCGGTCGACCACACTCCTCGACCGAGACACTCTCGGTCGACAAACTTCTCGACCGAGAATGACCCAAGTAGCCGTTAGACACAGCTGACAAAGTAGTTAGCAGTTGCAAATGAATGTTGATCCAGAGAGCCTCTCGGTCGACAAAACTTCGACCGAGTAGGTATCTCGGTCGACAAATTGTCGACCGAGATGGTCTCTGACAGCAACTGCAGAATAAAGTAACTAGCCGTTACTAATGCACTTAACTTATATCTAACGGCTAGTTAAGCACTTAAAAGCCCCTAGAAGTTGTCTAGAACGTCCTTAAGTATTCATAGGCCACTCCTATAAATAGGACATGCCTTAGGACACCAATAAATACCCAAGCTATACTTGTGATATACTTGAGCTTGAATACACACTTGCAATCTGTTTTAGAGCAATAGAGCAATTCCTACACTTGCCATTCATTCCTATTGCTCCCATTTCGTGTCCTATAGGCTAGTATCTCCTATCCACTACAATCACATTATCATACACATTGGTTAGGAGATATAAACGCTTGATATAGGAAAATCAAGCCTTGTGCTTACAACGGTATTGTAATTTCTGTTTTCCTTTCTTGTTCCTTGTTATCTTTTGTACTCTCCTTGCTACTCCTAGGGTTGGAGGCTGCGGATTGGAGAGGGTTGACTTCTCAGGTGGAGAAGGGGACTTCAAGCTACTTCAAGAAGGCTATCGCACGGGAAGCTACTTCAGAAGGCTGGTGCAACGGGAGTTGGTGCATCTACTTCAAGGGAAGGCTGCTTCAAGGTTGGGCGATTACTTCTAGGTGAAGGCTGCTTGAAGGGTTTGGGAAAAGAAATTGTATTTTATGTAAAGTCCTTGCGAGGTAATAAAATAAATTTCTTTTCAAATCCCGGTTGGGTAAGCAACCGGGTAGTGGACTGACGGCTATAGTATTTGCTATAGTTGGAACCACTCTAAACCCTGTGTCTCCTTGTCCAATATTTTCATTGTGGTTGTTTGAGTTTAATTAATTATTAAAATCTCTATAAAACTCTATTCACCCCCCTCTAGAGGTTTTCAATTGGTATCAGAGCAGGCTTCAAGGAGCCCTAACAAGGTCTTGAAGAAAGGAGGGTGATAGTGTCAACAACCTCAAGGAAAGGAAAAGCATGGACAAACCTTCAACAAGTTGCGATTGGTGCTTAGGAACAAGGCACACGACATATTGCTGTCCATGGAGGTCAAAGAAGGAAGATGCACATAAAGAGTGTCTCATTGCTAAAATCAATGAAGAAGAAGAGGAAGAGGTAAGTCTCTTAGATTTATCAAAACAAGATCTAATTGCTAGTCTAGAAGAAATGCATGAAAAATACATTGAGTGCAAGAAGAAATTGAAGAAATCAAATAAAGTAAATGATGATTTAAATACTAAACTTCTTGCTCTTGAATCTGAAAATGAAGATCTAAAAAGGGCAATTGAAGAACATGATCTTAAATTGAAATCAGTAGAAGCTAACTGCAATCTTATTTCCCTTGAAAAGACTAATTTGCAGACTCAAGTAAATGATCTTCAAAAACAACCTATATTGTGCACCCATGTAGATTATGACAATATAGTTAAAGAAAGAAATTCTTTATCATCTCATCTAGACCAAGCAAAACTAGATATCAAGAAGAGAATAGATGAGATTGCCAAGTTACAACAACAAGTTCGTAGTTTAAATAACAATGGCATTCTTGATAAAATTCTAGATAATCCTTATCGACAAATTGGAAGGAGTGGACTAGGTTATAAGCCTAAAGGTAAATCTCATCAAGAACCTAGTTGGAGAAGGACACAAGCGAGTCAATCAATGAATGTACATAGAGGCAAATATACATTTGTACACAAGAACAACCTAGATCAAAATCATAGAAAGAGATATGAGGTTGATTCTATATGTTGCCACTATTGTTTACGTCTTGGACATTACTCCTTCTCCTGCCCATACAAGAAAAAGGATGTTGAGTTGGTATGGGTTCCAAAATCCCCAAATTGATTCGATTAGACTAAGTTGAGATATGACCAAAGACTTTAATTTGCATATCTTTATGTCTATCTCAACTTAACATATAAGGATAACAAATTTATATCAATTAAGGTTAATCAAAACTTAAAAGATTTGAATATGATTAGTTGAGATATAATCTAAATGTTACTTTGATATTCATATGTTTATCTCAAACTGATCTTTGAAATAATTGAATTAGATACAGTTTATATTGTACTTGAAATAAAATTCTGAACACTTTCCAGAAATTCGGTCGGTCGAGCATTTGTCGACCGAGTGAACCTCGGTCGAGAAGCTGTCGACCGAGCATGTCACTGCTTTTCAGAATGCTATAAAATTGCTGAATTCTATTGAAATTGATCAAAACTGTTGTCTATTTGTGGCTAATGACTGTACAAATAAAGCATAAATTATGGAAATCATTCTTGAAAGATTATGTGAAATTAATTTGGTTGAAAACCAAAATTATGCTTAGTTTAAAGAAAATTTCTGTTACATGCTTTTAATTGTTCTATCATTACATAAGCAAGCAAAAGGACTTATTGGTGATTTATATCTTAGAAATGCTTGCAAAAAGAACAATGTTTTCAATTGATATCTTTAAAAGATTTGAAATATTCATCACTTAAACATGCATCAAAATTGATATGAATGCTTAATTGGAAATCTGCTATTTTTGCCTCTTGGTTAAAACAAAACTTAGCCAAGGGGCGCTATGGTCGTAGTCAAGGGCGACCTAAAATAAGCTTTGACAAAATGCTTATTTGGACATCAATTTATTGAACTTAATCTTAGTATACTTTTGATAAAGGTCAAAATCAAAAATTTACCATTTGTGACCTTAAAAGCCTTAAATTGCTTAAATTGTAAAATTAAGGGGGAGCTTATAAAAACAAATTTGATTATTTGATTATGAAGCTTACAAAAACATTGTTAACATCATTTAGAGTTTGTTATGACCTTCGGATTCTTAAACGTAATTTGTATGAAAAAGAATTTCATCAAAATGATATATCTTGCTCTTAAAGGAACTCTCTAAACAAATCAGGGCTTAACATCCCTTGTTTTGGTTGGAGACATTTTTTATGTACTCTAAGATTAAAAATGACTCTCATTTAATTTAGGGCTTAACTTGATAGATGAGAAATAAATATACATTCATCATAAGCTTAAGGGAATCTCATATCATTTCAAGGCTTAACATCCTTTGCAAATGATTGAGAAACAAATTGTGGATAAATTAGACATAAATCCATGTTCCTAATAGGATATCTATTTAAGGGGGAGCTTAATATAAAATTAAGGGGGAGAAGAAATAAAAATGTTTAACTTGGATATCTTTTTGAAATGACAAAGGGGGAGAAAGAATATAAAATCAAAAATATAAATATAAATGAGTTTCATCTTGATGGCCAGCACTCACTTGTAAAACAAGAATGGCTACAAAAGGTAATCTTCAGGTATGAAACTCACATGCTTTATATTTCCTTATTTCATATTTTAGGAAATGTTTGTCATCTTCAAAAAGGGGGAGATTGTTGGATAAATTGGACATTATAATAAATCCCTTTGTTTCGATGATGACAAACATTTCATTCTTGTTGATCTAACGAGCTACTTAAGTGTGCAGGAACAAGGTGATGACAAAGTTCTAGGGAAACCATACGCTTGAATGCTTGTAAATGTCATGCAATGTAATCAATTGTAAACTTGTACAAATATATAATGTACAAGTACTTAGACTTCATGTAAATCAAGCGTTAGATCTCCCTAGCTAAACACCACACTTAGTTAGGTCATCTCCTTCAAATAGGATCACATATGCACACTCATACACATACTTAGTGGTTTAATTAAAAGATTGAAAACAGGGTCAATCTCGGTCGACCACACTCCTCGACCGAGACACTCTCGGTCGACAAACTTTTCGACCGAGAATGACCCAAGTAGCCGTTAGACACAGCTGACAAAGTAGTTAGCAGTTGCAAATGAATGTTGATCCAGAGAGCCTCTCGGTCGACAAAACTTCGACCGAGTAGGTATCTCGGTCGACAAATTGTCGACCGAGATGGTCTCTGACAACAACTGCAGAATAAAGTAACTAGCCGTTACTAATGCACTTAACTTATATCTAACGGCTAGTTAAGCACTTAAAATCCCCTAGAAGTTGTCTAGAACGTCCTTAAGTATTCATAGGCCACTCCTATAAATAGGACATGCCTTAGGACACCAATAAATACCCAAGCTATACTTGTGATATACTTGAGCTTGAATACACACTTGCAATCTGTTTTAGAGCAATAGAGCAATTCCTACACTTGCCATTCATTCCTATTGCTCCCATTTCGTGTCCTATAGGCTAGTATCTCCTATCCACTACAATCACATTATCATACACATTGGTTAGGAGATATAAACGCTTGATATAGGAAAATCAAGCCTTGTGCTTACAACGGTATTGTAATTTCTGTTTTCCTTTCTTGTTCCTTGTTATCTTTTGTACTCTCCTTGCTACTCCTAGGGTTGGAGGCTGCGGATTGGAGAGGGTTGACTTCTTAGGTGGAGAAGGGGACTTCAAGCTACTTCAAGAAGGCTATCGCACGGGAAGCTACTTCAGAAGGATGGTGCAACGGGAGTTGGTGCATCTACTTCAAGGGAAGGCTGCTTCAAGGTTGGGCGATTACTTCTAGGTGAAGGCTGCTTGAAGGGTTTGGGAAAAGAAATTGTATTTTATGTAAAGTTCTTGCGAGGTAATAAAATAAATTTCTTTTCAAATCCCGATTGGGTAAGCAACCGGGTAGTGGACTGACGACTATAGTATTTGCTATAGTTGGAACCACTCTAAACCCTGTGTCTCCTTGTCCAATATTTTCATTGTGGTTGTTTGAGTTTAATTAATTATTAAAATCTCTATAAAACTCTATTCACCCCCCCCTCTAGAGGTTTTCATAAATTACTATTAAAATTTTGACATCAGATTGCTTCTCTTCTTTCCAATTCATAATAGTGTTTCTAATTGTTTAATATGTTTCTATGATCCATTTCATTATATATCTTATTGAACATCATCCATGGATGATTTTAAAAGTTTATTTAGCCTAGTTTTTAGAGATAATCTATTTTCATCTAGGGAATAGATATTTGCACTTTCTATTAGCTATGGTGTGGGTTGTATGGTTACATAATTGATTCCCTTGCATAACTTAAACACGCGTACCATATAGTCAATTATATTGTCCAAGACTCTTAATGCATGCTTTTAATTATTTGAGAACGGACCTTGGGAAGTTGAGAGAGATTCATTCCCCATTGGAGACATGGATCGTGAAGCTTGGATTCAATTTTAAAGGCAGCTTATATAACTTGAACCCTTAAATGTCATTATTTCTTGCAATTTATTCAATTTGTGTTGAACCTTTGTACTCTCTCAATTTCCTTTTATTTAGTTATTGAAATCCCCATAAGAATTGCAACTGATTTTGAAGGTTTGAAGCTTGAAGATGATGATGTAATCTTAAGAACACACCTCAACCAAACAAGGGGAAAACGATATGCAAAATTGAATGAGATAATTTGGTTTCAAAACCAATTGAATTGATTCAGTTTTAAAACTGAATGGGCAATTGAGTTCAATACCGAATGGGTAGTTGAACTCAAAACCAAATGGGTCATTTACTCAAGACCGAATGGGTAATTGTACCCAAGACCGAATGGGTAATTGTACCCAAGACCGAATGGATAAATTACTTCAAAACCGAATGGGTTATTGACTTCAAGATCAAATGGTTAATTGAGTCCAAAACTGAATGGGTAATGGATCTCAAGACCGAATGGGTAAATTAAAAATCAAAACCATTTAGGGTTAATTGCTGATATGATTGATGAAGATTTAATGGATCAAATTGATTTGATTATAATTAATTTTAGAAGGATGATCAATGGATTGCAAACCCTAAATTGATCGAATGAAGAGTTTCTAATTGGATTGGATCTATTACTTGGTTGATGGTCCAAATGGTCTCAAGACCGTTTGGAGGAAAACGGTCTCAAGACGTTTGAGACCAAACGGTCTCAAGATCATTTGGAGTTCAGAGGCTGTGATGGATGGTTGAAGATGCAAGGGTTGTAATTGGATAACTTCCAATAGTTCAATTGATAATCGATTCAATAAAGCAAACTCTAAAACCAATCAATTGGTTGGAGGAAACCCTAATTGGTCCAATCGATTTCAAGGTGGTTTGGACCAAACGGTCTTGAGACCGTTTGAGATCAAACGGTCCTCAGACCATTTGAAAGTCAAGGAGGTCAAAACCATTGAGGTTCATTCAATTTTCAATTAAACAAATGGTTTCAAGACCGATTGAAGAAGTTAGGGCAAGACCGATTCGAGGTCAAGCACGTCAAGACCATATGGAGATATAATTCAACCAAGACCATTTAAGGTCAAATGGTCTTCAAGACCATTTGAAGTCATGCGACTCCAAGACTATTTGAAGGACAAGGAGGTCAAAACCGTATAAGGTTCAAAAGTAACAAAACCTTTTGGAGATCTAATATTCTCAAAGCTATGAAAGATTAATCAACACCATAATTGTTGATGATGTTTATCAAAGGAGATTAATTACAATGGTTGTACCTTCAAGGTACTTAAGTGATTAGTACCTTTTGAGTGGTCAATCTTTGATGCTTATGGAAGCAACATCACAACATACTAAAGTAACTCTATGTGTGTATACCTAAATGAGGAGTTTACCTAATCTAATTAAGTTTGAAGTGATCAACATCCTAGAGAGGATGAGAGAGAGAGGATTCCATACATGAGTGGTAAACATGTAGTGATTAATCCTCAATACTTTCAATATGAATAAAATATGTAATTAGGGTATGATTCTTGATAAAGAGATCATGAAAACCTAATTGAGAAGGTTGATGAACCCTAATTAAGGGTGATGAATTGTGAAACCCTAATTAAGGATGATGACATGTGGAACCCTAATTAAAGGTGATGATGTGCTAAACCCTAATTAAGGGTGATGAAATGTGGAACCCTAATTAAAGGTGATGAAATGTGGAACCCTAATTAAGGGTGATGATATGTGAAACCCTAATTAAGGATGATGACATGTGAAGCCCTAATTAAGGATAATGACATGTGAAACCCTAATTAAGGATAATAACATGTGGAACCCTAATTAAGGGTGATGAAATGTGGAACCCTAATTAAGGGTAATGACATGTGAAACCTTAATTAAAGAAGATGACATGTGAAACCCTAATTAAGGGTAATGTTAAGTGAAACCCTAATCAAGAGTGATGTCAAATGATACCCTATACAGAGATGTGATGTGAAATTCTAAACTAAGATGAAGCTATGTAATGATGTGTGAAACCTTGATATGAAATCCTAACCCTGATAAAGGGTAAAGGTATGTGAAGCCCTGATTTTGGGTTATAGTGTATGAAACCCTAACCTTGGGCAATATGATGATAGAGCATAACCCTAATTTGGGTAATGGGATGGGTATTCCTAATTGACATGAATTGGGAAATCCTAGTTCTAATGAAGAAATGGTGTTGTTACTCTCACATTGCATATGTATTGATATGTAATTGATATAACTGTTATCATGTGTACTAATCATGTAGGTATCATGAGATGTTGGACATAGCTAGGTATGAGCTATGATGTTTTATTATTGAAATTGTTTTATGGGCCTTGTGAGCCATATTATGCTTTGTTGCCTAATAAGAGGTAATAAAAGATTAATGGGCTTTAAGAACCAGGTGAAATGCCTGTATTGCAAGTATCATGTTTACCTTGGTCAGATGACCTAAAGGTGTTAGTTACCTGATAAGTGGTAACAAGTGTTCTTGATGAATTGAGGGTTTGAATACCCATATTCCATAATCATGATGATGAGATGTTAAGGGATGAGAATGCCCCTGATGTGACAAGGGATTAGGATCCCAATGTCTAATAAAGCTTTGAAAAGTACTTGATAGAAGCATTACACATTCTTTGTAGCATTTGTTATAATGATTTATGTTTGAAAACCTGACTGATGCTAAAAGAATATAGTAATGTACTTAATTAATCAAGTGAAATCTTATCATGTAGAGCCTTGACCATAGATCCATCATTGTCATTAACTGGTGATGGTGAAATAGGTTTTCCTACGGGAACTCCTGGAGGGCATACTATTGAGTATGTGGGGGTTATGGGCGTGAATATCCTTACACCCTAATGGAGGAATTTATGTGAGGTAAACATTAAATCTCTCAAATCCTTCATTATATATGACGAGATGGATGTATCACTAATCTCCCGAGGATGTTAATGCCGGATTGATGTGAGATAAACATGAAATCTCTCGATTGCGAAGAGAGTACAGTTGCCACTGTAACTCTATAGAAAAGTTGCCAGTATACCCTAGAAAGATATTTAGCAGAGACACAAATGTCCTACATTTGGTACTCACATTGACTGAGGAAGATGAGGTCATGGGAATCCGGCTCTTCCATTGACCTATGTATGTTTCCGATTTCGATTTCACAATTTTCGGTTGGAGTATGAGCAGTATACCTCATCTCCTCAGGGATTAAGTATGATTGTAAAACGTAATCAGCCATGCAGCGTATTTGTTTAAGGTTGAAATACGAGAATCATTGGTTGATGACATTTTTCTTAGTATATCTTAAATGGATAAATGTTATACATGTTCTTTATATTCCTTATTTGGTATATAATATACTACTTTATCAAGTTACAAGCTAAAATACTTTAAAGAAGAACATTGCTCTAATATCCTTAGATAATTGATTTATCTTCTGTTGAATAATTATGATTCCTTTGCTCAATTTTATTCTATAAATTTGCAATAATAATAATTTTGGTGGAGAGTTATATCTCTCACTGGGACAATTTCAATTGTCTCACCCCCGTGGGATCCAACTTTTTAGGTAAACGCAGAAGAAGAAGCAGTAACCCTACTGTAGGGGAAGAGAAACAACAACAGCAACCAGGACAACAGTGAATTCTTAGGTGGAGACACTGGCTGTCATGTCTTGTATATAGAGTCCTATGTGTCGTCTCTGTACTCTCAGGTCCTCAGAGTCAGTAGTTAGTTTAATGAACCGATCTGAGATTTTGTTTTGATGCCTCAATGTTTTTATGTTGCCTATGTACAATGTTAACAAGGAAATTGTTGTATGTAATCCTCAAGAAGAGATGGTACAAGACATGTACTTGTAAACCAGAATGTAATAGAATTACTTTGGTTCTTTTTGAAAGAGTTTTCCAATGTAAGGATCTCTTTGTAAAAAGTTTTAATTTTTAGTGATTTTCAGTAATCCACTGCTAACGTTCTCTTCCGCTTAAGTAAATCATGTTTTTGTGAGTTGGATGCCACAACAGCAACCTGCACTACAAAATGCTCGTCTCATGGGATGAGACAGTCGTCTAGAGTGCCAAATGGTTGTCTCGATGGTTGAGATGAGCTTATGGAGTGTCAGACTGATTCATGTTGAAATTGGCTATGGATTGAACCGGCCGTCCCAACTCGGCTCACCAGACGACCGTCTGGGTGAGTGAGACGACCATCTCACATGGTTAATATGGCCTGGTTTGACTGATTGGAAGGTTCTAGATATTTCCAAGTTCATTTTGGTTGCACATTACTTTATGTGCAAGAAATTAATATGTAATATTAATTGGAATCAAATTGCCAACCTTCTCACATGCGAGTCGGATTGTGATGAATTTCAAATTATGAAATCACACTAGAAATGATTAGAATCTATCTAAATGATAATTCTTAAAGTAACTTGCTAGGCATCCGGTTCATCTGCCGCAAGATGCAAAAGTTCCAGAACTATTGCGAACATTTGAGATCTTTTGGCCCCTTCCATTCACTCACAGACTAGGAACCCTGGCCCAAACCCCACCTATAAATAGAGGGGTACTGGGGGCTTCCCATAACAAAAAACAGACAATTGAGAATCAATTTCTCTAACAAACTTTGTCCTCTTTGGTTGTGGTAACCACGAGAGCCCAAGAAAGTCCTACTCGACTAGGGAGGGATACCAAGGGAGAGAACAATCGAGTTCATTGTTGTGAGAGGGCTAGTTGGTGACTAGTATGCCAACAGAATATACAACTCCTTCTTATCTGTTCTAGTAGAATGACATGTTTTATAGGTGGTCCATGCGGACTTCTCTAGAGGAAAGAAGTCATTGTCTGCTACTAGGATGGAATCATCAACTAACAGTCAGTGATGAGAAGAGTTGTTACTGAAGACAACGTTCGAGCCTATTGTCCATTGAGGAGGTCAGATGAGTCCTAGTGCAACCAGGAGTCAGAGTTGCACAACTACAACGACAAGTATTGTCACTGGACTTGCTCAAGGACCATGTATATCCTCAAAACCATCCTTTCCATGTTCTAGTAATTGGCGTGATCCGTTGGTTACAAGGAAAATAGTAGATAATTTTTTGTCTCAGTTTCCTGTTCTGTATCCATATTTCCCTACAATGACCACCGCCATATTTGAATCTAGCATACTCCTTGATAGACCAGACCACCTCTAACACATTGGCATGGCCCAATTCTCGTTGTGTCTATCAGGAGGACAACTGAACTCTCAATTATTTGTCTCCTTTGATCAATATTGGTCCTCAACCTCTCTGGCTTTCTCCTTTTTATTGAAAAGAAGCCACAAACATCCCTAGTGCGGAAGATACCCCCGTTTGACTCCTGACAGCAGCACATCCTCCATGATTATATTTAAGATTATGGGAGAAGTAATTCACCTTCTTCCGTCTTCCTCCTTACTTTCCCAATAACTCAAAACACCTCCTACCCATATGCAACCATACTCCTAGTCTAAGAAATGGCTCGTTGGTGCCAATGGGGCTCGATAAAGCCAGCCACCACCTTGGCGATAACCCTAGGGGAATGAATGAGAGAGTCAACTATCGAGTTGAACTCCATGGTCGACAAGCTCACATCTTGGGTGGGAGACTATCCCTAAAGTGATCTCTTCCCTCCCAACACATTCCAATCCAAGGCACATCACAAGGACCAGGGGGTATTTTCCTCGAGCCCTTAGTCAGATTTGCAAAAACTTAAACAAAGAGGAGATTGGATGATGTGGCAACACATTATTAGCCCACTTACAAAAATATACAAGAACAATTAAAACTTTTTATCCCTTACTTAGGATATTGTCTGTATATATGTCGTTTAATCTGCAAAACACTCATGATTTAGTGGATATGCTTTTAACACCTAATTGCACCTCTTATTCCAAAAGTACTTTTGGTACCACATTATATGGATCATCAAATGCAAGGCCCTTATGTAGGGAAATACAACATCAGATAGGCAGCGAAAGCAAAAATTTTACTAACATATTTCCCATTAACCAGCAGATCGTGTCAATAACTATGTAGTAGAAAGTGTGGTTTCATGAAGATATACCTAGGCCTAGAGCAAGTCTAGTGATAATCCTTGTCGAGGTAGATGCACACTCTATCTTGGACAGTGTCTGTGTAGCCCCTAGTTGCACTAGCACTCATTTGAATGCCCCTCCATAGATGACAAACTTGAACAACATCGTCTACAACAACTCCCGTCATCACAGACTGTTAGCTTTCATCATCCTCCTCAGAGGTGGGAAAAGTACACCTCACCTCTAGAGAACCACACAGACCAACTAGAACTCCTGTCAATCTACTAGAACAAATAGGTAGGAGTTGTCCCTCCCATTGGTGTAGTAGTCACCAACCTACTCTCCCACAATAATGATCCTTAATTGTTTCTCTCCCGTAGCTATCCCTCCCTAGTCGGGTAGGACTTGCTTAGGCTATCTTGGTTACCACAACCATAGAGCACAACAATTTCCAGAGCAACTGATTCTCAATTGTTTATGTTGTGATTTGGGAAGCCCCCACTACTTCTCTATTTACAATAGAGGCTAGGATTAAGATTCCCAACCTATGCAGGAGTGGAAGGGACTAGAAGATCTTGAGTTTTCACAACAATTCTAGAAACTTCACAAACTATGGTAGCCAAAATGGTCATTTGGAAACCCAAACGGTCATCTCACATGAGAGACTTTCATTTTATAGTTTCCCACTTGTGTACATGTTTCGACAATTCAATTCCAATTAGTACATGCCACAACGTCAACACCAATCCTAGATGTAATAGAATTGCACCCACAAACAAGACATTTGGTGCAGATGAAATGGGCTTCTCGCACCATATGAGACAGTCGTCTGGCATCCAGAGTTAGGCAAAGTTTGAATCACTATACAATACAATTAGCCTGATGCTCCAAACGACTGACCGATCATTTGACAGTCCAGTCAGCTAATTTGTTGCATGAATTGAATACCTAAACACTTTAATTATCAATCCAGTCATGATTCAAGGTTAAACTCCTCTTTTAGATGAGTTCCTATGTGTGTGACCTTATAGGTCCCATACTACATTGGCAGTGAATGTGCATAACAACTTATGACATCACAAGTAATGAGTGGTGTCTAGTCACACATCATTGCTACCCAAGTAAATGAAAAGTTGGAGAAAAACTTCATCCTACAATATGTGTATGGTGTTACAGTGTCTGTATAGTTCCTTTGTCACTGATATCCAAGTTGAATAAGAGTCATGTAGTAGTCATCCTCAATACTATTCAATCTTGTTCCTTGAATCAGAGCAGACTGTTTGAGATATATGTAAGCTCAATATCACATATTGACTCACATGTGCATGGCCACGCATTTCTCAGTCTATATAATCAAGAGGCCTTGGATATTTTACTTCCTTAGGAGGGACAAATCCCATCTCTATCACTCACAGTCAGTCCCCATGTGTCAAAGTCACCAAATCATCACCTTTATAACAACTCATGTTTTAGGATTGCATTTGATGGTGTCAAAGCATAACGACCAACATGTGATGAGTGTAGGTCTAAGAACCACAAAAACACCAAAACTGTGAGAGATAACTATGACTACTATGGTAATGGTTTCCATGTGTCAGTCTCATGGTGGGTCTGTCCAATACACTGTTCCCCAACATGTATCCGTTTGCTTGGTTTGATATTGCCATATCATGACTAATGAGATTCTCTCATCAACCAACTCACACTCTAGTCTTATGTGTTATTTTTGTCTATCTACCTTCCATAATAACAACCAATCAAGGACATAATGAGAATGTATATCCACTTATCATCCACATGATCTCATTGTTCATGTCCTCAACTTGAAGACATATGTCATTACGTAATATCATTCTCTAGACATTTATTATGTTATTTCATTATCTCATAACTAAATTTAACAAAATAAATCTGAAGCTTGCCTTTATTATTAATCAAATCATTTACATTTATGCCATTACAATCATCATATGATTGGATCTCTGGGCATACATACCAAAAGACTCCCACTTCCACTTAGAGACAATCACCCATGAATCATATTCTATGTGACCTAACATGGCCATCATGCTTCTAGTGCGAAAGTGCTTTAGTAGAGGGTTTAGCAACATTTTCTTCAAGTTGGTATTTTGAAATTTTCACATCTCTTTGTTGTATGACTACTTGTATGAGATGGAAGTGCCTTAGTATGCTATCTAAGATTCCCAACCCAACTAGTAGCTCCATTGTTGTCATCACTATTTCTACTGTGTCATCAATGGTTGGAACCTCACAGAAGTTCACCCAAATGAACCTTTTGATCCATATAGTATCCTCTATTGTTCTTATAACATAGAGATACCCAACTTCTATTATATATTTGAACAATGGTCATTAGCTCAGAATCCTTCTAGCTTACAATTCTAATTTAATGTCAAACACTAATTTTAGATTATGATCCTTTATTTGTCAGTTTGGAAGCTTGCAGTGGTATAATCCTTTACAACCAACTCTTCATTATCACCATACTCAAGGAACTAATCCTTTTAGTGCTTTACAAGCACCTAAGGATGTTTATTATGGTAGTCCATTGACTCTCACTAGCATCTGACATATACCCTCTCGCCATGTCTAATACGTACGAGATTGCTAGATAGGTATATATGTCATCTCATCATGACCAATACATATTAGATGATTGGATATCCTCTTACCATGTCCAATACATATGAGATAATTGGATATCTTCTCGTCATGTCCAATGCGTATGAGATAACGAGATAAGTGCATAAAATTTCATTAATAGATCCAATTATGAATGTAGATGGCATCTATCTATGTGTTCCTATTCTTCACAAGAACTGGGACACTAAGCTTCTAAGAGACTAACTCCATGGAACATGCATATACACTAGTACATAACCGGCCTTTAGTGTCAGTTATTTAAGGCCTTTAGTGTCGGTTTTTAAGCGACACCTATGTGGGCGCCACTAAAAGCCCAACTGTTACGCGTCGGTTCTCAAACCGATGCCACAACCCTTCATGTGCCACCGAAAACGTGCCAGCAGTGGGGTATAGGTGTCGGTTATTAGCTTTGAAAACGACGCCATATACCTTCGCGCCACAGAAAGGGCGCCATCTGGGGCACTATCGGCGTCGGTTTATTAGTGATAACCAACACCATTTCACCCGCTGCCACGGCCGTGCTGGCCAGCACGACCGTGGTGTCTGGTCCGCTGCCATGGCCGTGTTGGCTAGCACGGCCGTGGTGTCTGGCCCACTACCACAACTGTGCTGGCTAGCACGACCGTGGTGTCTGGCCTCATTAGGGAAATCGATGTCGGTTACTAGTAGGGCAACTGACACTGTAATCGTTTGTCATCGGTTTTCGAAAAGTAACTAACGTCATATCCGTCAAATAGACGTCAGTTTTAAGTGCAAAACTGTCGTGGTATGTCTTTGGTGTCGGTTTTCTTCTAATAACCGACACCTATGTTTTGATTTTTCTAATAACTGAACTACATGTTTATGACATCCATTGATATCAGCCAACAACAGTCCACAAACCTACAAAATTAACATGATGATCAATATTATATATATGTGATTCACACTCATGTATAAGAACATTTAATTTATATTATTTTTTCATCACACTCATGTAGAAACCAGTAGAAACCTACAATTCCATTTATTTCATCTCTTTTCACATTCAGACACATGTAGAAACATTCATGTATTGATGATTTTCACACACATATGATAATTCATAAAAATTCATTCACATTCACACAAAATTAATTATGAGAACAAAGTTATTCTTTATTCATCATTGTCATCATTGTCAACAAAATTATATTTAAAAATTCCCACTATTTGCAGGGCTTTAGCCCAATCTTCTCTTACAACATCTAATTCATCTCTCGTATAGGGAGCATGTACATCGAAACACTTTGCACCTGTGTTGAAGTCCTCAGGTTTAAAGACCTACAAAGAGAATGACTTATATACATAATTATAATAATATATAATAAGATTCATATATTTCATATTATATAATGAGACTATGTATAATGCATGTTGTATGTTATCAATTTCCAATACGACATGTTTGATGATTAGGTCCATAAATCACATCACATAGTAGCCACATGCCCAACTGTTGTCTTGTGTAGCACACTATAAATTGAAATATACAAAATATTCAAAAATACAAATAAGCACAGTTCACATAAATAATATATACATTGGAGTCAGGAAATTACTTTCACATTCTCCCAAATGAGTGTCAGATTTTTTTTTCCTGGTGACCTTTCCTCCAACTTTTTTGTACTCTTGTAAAGCCCTATATATGTTAATGTAACACATTAAATTGCATAATTAAATAGTAATGCAGTAACATATGTTAACATATATAAAAACATAAAATATTTCTCATGAGAATAATGGCCTTTTAATTGCATGTCCATATAATACATCCAACTCACTCCCCACATGATCTAGAAAATAGACGGTGAATGTCTTGGAAACAATAACTAATAACTCCCAATTCTTAGCACTACAGGTAAGAAAGTAGAAAATTAATAACTCAATATCCGTAATAAAAATGTAATTTGCTTAAGTCCAAATTACAAGCAAAGTAAACTTACTCGACATTGAATGGAGCTATTATCACCGTCTTATTATTTTTACCAAAATATTCAAAAGCATCACATCAGTATGAAGTAACTGAATATAGGTCTGTATCTACAAGACTAATCAAAGATGGAACCAAAAATCCCACATGGGAAAACCCAAAATATGTACATGTCTTGTGTAAGTGCCTACAAAACATGTATTACATATGCATTAATATATAAGAAACTAGATTGTCATATATAAAATAAGGTATATGGATGTATAAACTAGATTTTCGTATGCATTAATCTCACCATATCCACAACTCTATCATAGATGTGTTCAACCATTCATAACTAAACAACTCCAAAATATCTTGTATAAATATGTTGTTTCCGAATGTTTGACCTGCATTAATACGTATCCAGAACTTCTATTATGTATGCTAAACTTATATAAATAGATTGTTATCGTATGATTTACCTTTAGCATTCTCGAGAATAGTAACATTTATAGGGAAATTTGGATTATATTCGTCGATCCATACTGTCACACTCCTACAATTAGGACCTATCGAGGCATGTAGGTCCTCTGGAAGCCAACTTGGTAGTCGAGGAGGTGGAGGTCGAGATGTAGAGGGTCTCGTCTTTTTGACCTGTATATATAATTTCATATCAATTGACTCATATATATACATACTAACAAATTAAAGTAATGAAAATTTATCATACAATATCAGTATAGAGGACATCCGCTTCGGGCCACAGTATCACTCTGCCTACTACCTCACCAAGTGTTTTAGCATCTGGGTGTGCATGAAGCAGTGCAAGAGTCATCCATACAGGGAGTACATGTATCAGGCTCACACGTACCATGCCATATGGTACTGGACTCCCACGAAACATGCACCCTTTAAGGGGTGGGAAAGCTGATGCCTCTGCAACGAGATATCCTTCACTTTTTAGTCGGCATGGCTTCAACCCCTACAAATTTATGTAAAGAATGTTATATGCATATATACACAAACATATCATCTTGAACAAACTATCAACTATATATGCCATAAAAATACTTACAGAGGATGTGCTAGGTTGTGGGTCTATAGGATTACTCCCAACCTCTATAGTATGAGCAGTAGGAGAAGAGAGGTCTGCCACAGGTACTGTCTGAGTGGCAGTCTGAGATGCCTGCCACTTATTAATTGCTTCATGGAGTCTTTTATCAAGTACTTCCTTGACTCTCCTATCAATTAAGGAATCTACCTATACATGGATAAAAGAAATGCTAGTTTTTGATTATTGAATTCCCTTTCGCAATAACATTCTAAAATAAGAATAAGTTACCTCGGCTTGTGAAAGTCCCGCTTTTGGGATAGGTTTGCGCTGGGATGGCCCAAAGAACGCTTTGATGCCCACACCAGCGCCTGCACCCCTTACACGCCCAGGATGCTCTGGGTTACCCAGAGCAACTGTCAGTTCATCCCTTGTGCCCTAAGGGATAAACTTGCCTTCCTTCCTCTACTCGTGCAGCTCCCGCTAATCACCATCAACAAAAATTCATAAGTAAACATAACAATAATCAATATCGATAGATTGCTATAAGAGTTGATTTTTATCATTTTTGCAGCCGCCTCAGTGGTTGCGGGCTTCGGTATCTCTCCCTTCTTGTTTTGCCTCCTAGCTATCCACATAGCATGGAGAGGCAGAGGTGCAGGAGCAGCAGTAGAGGACTCTGCAGTCTCTTGAGTACCGGTAGGCTGAGTAGACTCAGCCTGTAGTCTTTGGTGAACGCATGCATATCCTCTTGGACCCATTGTGTGGTCATGCACATTCAGTGCATGCCTTGCTCGTTGAGCATCACTGATAGCCTAGTTAGTTAGCACATTGATTTGGTTAGTAACACTAAAGGTTAATCTTGAATAGGTGAATACATAAAAATGTATATTAATTAAATTGGGAGTGGCGTTTAATTCCTTGAATTCATTTGTTTTTCTTTGGGTAACAAACTCCTCCCAGTCTTTGGGGTCCAAGAAGTTCCATTACTATGTGGATTCCTTCTTCCTATATTTATTTTTCAAAGAGAATACAAACAAAAATTATTAGTGTAGAGTTAGTGAAATACTAATCAATGTCTAGAATTGGAATCAATCAAGAACCTATTCTCAGCATCGTGTATGTAATCTCAGGTGAGATTGGTCCTATAGTTCCTTAGGACCCTCCCACAACGTTGCATCACACATTTATGATGCATCTTTTCATCCAGATCAAATATGCTCTGCAAATTAAATAGAATTTCTATTAACTAGTATCCTAAAAATTAGTAATCTACACAAATAGAATTACAAATAATAATAACTCACACATAGTTCCTTCCATATGTAGTCTTTCTTCCCCTTAGGAACTCTATGCCATGATTCTAGGATAGGATTGCAATGGCTGGGAGTAAGAACCCCAAGATATGAAACAAACGAGTTGCAGTTCACTCCATATAGATTTTCTGCCTGATCGAAATCCACAGCCAATTTGGGTCCATTGCCTCTTTGATGTATTAACTTGTTCATCATTGTGATGCCCCTCACTTTCTCAATTTTCTTTTGTTGCTCATCAAGTGTTGTAACAACTTCAGGGGGTACATCACCAGCCTAAAATTCGATACAAAAAACACACTTACATGATATAATTATAAATGAACATATAGATAGAAACCTCAGGGATATATTCATAATTAAAATTAACTAACATTGTCAGGCGGCGCAATCACGTCCTCACCCTCATGGTGATCATCATCACAGTCATCATGGGAATGCTCAGCCATCTGAAAGTTCACATTCAAATTATAAATTTCACATTATAAAGTAACACTAATTGTAAAGTTCACATTGTAAAGTTCACATTGTAAAGTACACATTCACATTGTAAAGTAATTCACATTGTAAAGTTCACATTCACATTGTAAAGTTCACATTCACATTGTAAGGTAATTCACATTATAAAGTCCACATTCACATTGTGAAGTTCACATTCATAAAAATAAAACATAATAAAAATATAAACATCCATGCCTCTAATATTGTGATCTTTTATCAATTAACAATCCTTCATTATGATCCCCGCGAACATACAAGTCATTGTGATCCCCAACTTCAATGTTTGGTGGTGTTGGAAACCCAACTGAGAATCGACTGGAGTCATCTACTTATCATAGTACTCTTCTTCATCTATAGGATCTTCAATGAATTGTCTTTTACCATGAAGAACAACCGACCATTTATCATTTGTAGGATCATCGATATAAAATACTTGTTTTGCCTATGATGCCAATATGAATGGTTCACCCTTCTCGCCAATCTTTTCAAAGTTCACTAACGTGAAACCCAATTCATCCACTATAACTCCTTTTTTGTTGTCAATCCAATTACATTTAAAGCACAGAATTCTGAAATCTACATAGTCAAACTCCCATATGTCTTCAATGACACTGTAATATGACATTTTAGCTTCACGTGGACTTTTACCCTTTGCACTTGCAAAAAACAATGAACATGCTTGAAGGGTGACCCCGCTGTTTTGGATGACACTCTTATCATCTTGAAGCTTTGTGTAATATGAGAAACCATTTATGTCAAACCCTTCATAAGACATAACATTCAATTTTGGTTTAAAGGTGAGGCATTTGATGGTTTCAGTAAGATTATCTGGTGTTTGAGATAGTTGATGTAAGACTTTATCTTCAAACCACTTAATAAATGTCTTGTTATGCTCTCTAGCAAGCCACATTAAATTGGATTGAGGATATTGTCTCTTGATGAAATTGGTATGTTCCTCGATATAAACACTCACTTCATCGATGTTGTGTAAAATATACAAGTGACCTTGCTCCAACTGCTCACGGCTGATTACTTTCACCCGTGACCCCAAAACACCTTTGCCAAAATGCTCCTCAATATTCTTGTCATTCACGGGAGCATCGTTACCACTCAGAAAGTCATTGCAAAAATCCATAACCTCTCTCACCACATCACCCTCAATAATACTCCCTTCAGGCCAATAACGGTTTCGAACATCACCTTTAAAAATGCTCATGTATCGTTCAAAGGGATACATCCAATGCAAGAAAACTGGTCCCAACATTTCCACTTCTCTAGTCAAGTGGACAACAAGATGTACCATGATATCAAAGAACGACGGAGGAAAATACATCTCAAGATGACATAGGATAACAACTACTTCTCTTTGGAAATTATCGAGAGTATCAGGGTCAATAACTTTACTGCACAGACTGTTGAAAAAGAAACAAAGTCTAGTGATTGCAAACCTTACATGCTTCGGCAATATAGTTCTAATTGCCACAGGCAATATTTGTTGCATTAGAGTGTGACAATCATGAGATTTAAGACCTATCAACTTCAGATCTTTCATTGATACCAATGTACGGATGTTGGATGAGTAACCTTGTGGCACCTTAACATTTACCAAGCATTCACAAAATGATTTCTTCTCCTTTCTAGACAACGTGTAACAAGAGGGAGGTAAGTATGTTCTCCAATCGCTACTAACTACTTCAGTTAATTATGTCCTTATTCCCATTTCACGTAGGTCCATTATGGATTTTATCCCATCTTTAGTCTTACCTGGTATATTCAACAGAGTATCGATGACGCTATCACATACATTTTTCTCAACGTGCATGACATCGATACAATGCCTGACTGCCAAAGAACTCCAATAAGGAAGATCCTAAAATATCGACTTCTTCTTGAATAAAGACTTGTCACTCCTTGTGGCCATCGTACATTGTGATCTCTTACCAAATTCATTGGAGATGTCTTTCACTCTTTCCTAAACATCCTCCCCTGATATAGGTTTAGGTGCACTACGTTCCTTATTCCGTCCATTGAATGCTTTGCGCAACCTACAATACAGATGAAATTTTGGAAGAAACCTTCGATGAGCAAGATATACAGTCTTGTCGCTGTGTTTTAGTCATATTGAATCAGTGTTCTCTTCACATATAGGACACGCTTTAGATCATTTGGCACTATATCCAGACAAATTCCCATATGTTGGAAAGTCATTCACAGTGCAAAACAACATAGCATGCAAACAAAATGTCTCTCTTCGTGAAGCATCATAGGTCATCACACCTTCACCCCAGAGCTTCTTCAAGTCATCAATTATAGGTTCAAGATAAACATCAATATCATTTCCAGGTTGTTTAGGGCCCGATATCAAAGACGACAACATAACATACTTATTTTTCATACACAACCAGGGAGGAAGATTGTATATAACAAGCATAACTAGCCAAGTGCTATGTTGGCTTCTCAATGTCCCGTACGGATTCATCCCATCTATACAAAGCCCAAGTCTTAGATTTCTATCCTCTTCACTGAATTCAGGGTACAATAAATCAATCTTCTTCCACTATGGGGAATCAGACGCATGTCGTAGGATCCCATCATTATTTTTCTTAACATCTGCATGCCACCTCAAATTCTTTACATCTATAGGATTGGCAAACAAGCGTTGAAACCATGGTATTATAGGTAGATACCACATCACCTTGGCGGGAGAACCAGTTTTGGACTCCCCCAAAGTCATCAATTTATACCTTGACCCACCACATTTCGGACAATCTTTCAAATCCACATAGTCCTTTTGAAATAATACACAATCATTCTTGCATGTGTGTATCTTCTTGGCCTCCATTCCCATTGGGCACAATAATTTCTTTAATCGGTATGTTGAGATCGGCAGCTCGTTTCCTTCAGGAAGAATTTCTTTCAACAAAGACAACAATGACGTGAAGCTTTTGTCGCTCCATCGATTGTTAGCTTTTAGTTTATACAATCTCAACACAGCACTAAGCTTCATAAACTTACAACCCATGTATAACGGTATCTCAGCATCATGCACAATGTTTCTAAACATGGGAGGTGGATCAGTTTTGGTGTGCTCTACCCCACAACTATCCAGCATCGCATCAACGATGTCTGCTGGAACTTATTCGTTCACATCTACGTCATCGAAGGCAATTTCTTCTTCCACACAAGCATTGCTATCGACATCCACTGGTTTCGGGTTTGAAATCTCTATATGCCAGTGCCATTCTATATATCCTTGTACAATCCTGTTGTACATGACATGACTTCTGATTTCGTCACCAGTACTGACTTTCAAGTTGTTACCGCAATGCCTACATGGACAGTAGAACATATCTCCAGGTTGTTTCCTATGTTCCTCGGCAAATCTAATAAACTGATCAAGACCAGAAATAAACTCTGCGGTGCAGTGATTGCGAATGGATATCCATGATCTATCCATTCTATGATCAAAGAGAAAATAAATATATATTACAACAAGATTAGGGTCTAGGGTAAACAGATTAGAGTTTATGGTTAAAACTTTAGGGTTTATACATGTGATGTCATTCTTATATATAATAAATGTGTACCACCTATCCCATTCTTGAACACCTAATCTCACTAGTAAGTGTATAATGTGTATTGGGTTTTCAAGAAAATTTCGGCAGCATTTCTCTGTTGTTCTCTAAGTACATATGTACTTAGAGAACAAACGGGGAAATGCTACCGGAATTTTCTTTAAAACCAAATACACATTATACAATTACATCCTAAGTGAGATTAGGTGTTCAAGAACAGTCCCAAACTGGGGACTATCCAAGATTTACTCCTAATGAGTAAATCTTGGATGGGTTTCTAGGCCAACAAATACATGTATATATGTTGTCATTCCAATACCTACAATCCTAGTTTCATCATTCATATCCTAGATTTCATGCAACATTATTTAATCTAGGTATCATATTCTATAACATTGATTTCAACATTTTGAGTGTCCATGCATGTTCATCGACAAGATAAAGACACACATAATTAAACAACAAGAAGAAATATATTCAAATCAACAACAAGTCAATAGCACCTGCAACAACACAAATGCACGATTCAATACTATTATAATGTATTAATTAGGGGTCAATCTTGAAGTTTTAACTAGAGCTTTATATATCAACATACATACTAGGTCACATAATCATTTTAGAAATTGAAGACTCACATGTGAGTTAAGTTTGAGACATCAATGTATCTTTAACACGCATGTTTCAAGGTTCAAAGCACATAATCAAATCAAATTATGATGCTAGAATGGACAAGTTTAATATAAGTAAATACAAATCAGTAGATAAGTAAATACAAATCAGTAGATAAGTAAATACAAATCAGTAGATAAGTAAATACAATTCAGTAGATATATAAATTCAATTCAGTAGATAAGTAAATACAAATCAGTAGAAGTAAATATGAATCAGTAGATAAGTAAATACAAATCAGTAGATAAAAAATACTAATCAGTTGATCGAAATCAGCAACTTAGGACAAAGTCCATCACTTAGTAGAGGCGGCTGACCTTGGGTGGCAGAGGGTAGGGAGCAGACAGAGAAGGATGGACAGGGAGCAAGTGGAGAGGACAGCTGGGAGCCGGTGAGCACAGAGGGTCGGCGAGCATGGAGCTGCGGCGACCAGAGAGGGAGAGGGCCTATGAGCAGAGAGCCACCAGTGAGCGCAGAGCCACCGGTGAGCACAGAGGGCTGACGAGAAGAGAGGGAGAGTGGCGGAGTCGGTACCACAGAGCAGCGGCGCGAGCAAGGAGGGCAGGGAGCGGTGCGCCGGCGGAGCACAGAGCAGCAGAGGCGCGAGCACAGAGCAGCGGCGGGCGGAAGAGCACGGAGCAGTGGTGGGTGGTAGAGCACAGAGAAAATCACTAGACCTATTTTTGTGGGGATGAAACAGAGAAAGGGGAACAGTCAGCTTCATGCGGCACTATAAAGTTAACCATAAGCGTCAGTTATTTAAAAAAAACTGACGCTAATAACAATAGTAGTCGGTTACCATAGAAAAACTGACGGGACAGGGGGTGTAAAAATTTCTGCGCGGACAGTGCGGAAAAACCCATAAGCGTCGGTCACTATTGTAAAACCGACAACCAAAATATGCCCAATTTCTGTCTCGCGAATAACCTTTAGTCGTCGGTTTATTAGTTAATAACCGACGCCATATGTTAAATTTTGGAGGTAATTTTTTTCGCTGGAAATTTTGGATTTGGCGGTTAATTTTAGGCGTCAGTTTGTTATTAAGGAACCGACACTGAATAAAAGTGATACACGTGTCTGGTCGCCCTTCACAGATTGATGTCGGTTTATTTTATAAACCGACGCTGTATTGTTTATGTGTCAGTGTATTTATACAACCAATGCCTTTAAAAGTGACGTTATAAGCCATTTCTATAGTAGATATGGACAAGTTTTCTCTCATTGAGTCTTTCTTGCTAAACCCTTCAACATCTTTCCAATGTATGTGGTCTTTCTTAGGTTGAGAATCTTTCTGGATCTATCTCTATAGATCTTAATTCCTATCACATAGGATGATTCTCCTAATCCCTTCATAGAAAAGTTACATTCCTTTCCAGGATAAGGATATTATTCCCCATCATTATGAGGAATATAAATATGCTCCCACTAAATCTTTTATAATCACAGATTCCATCTTCATTCTGACTCAAGTCAAACTCTTTGACTATCTTTTGCAGTAGAAGATTCCAACTCTGAGATGCTTTCTTCAATCCCAAGATTGACCTTTACAACTTATAGACTTTATTTGCATTAATGGATTTATAAAACTTTTAAGTTGTGTCACGTACACATCCTTATAATTATTCCAATTAAGGAATGTGGTTTTAATATCCATGTCTCGAATCTCATAGTCATGATAAGTTGCAATAGAAATCATGATCTTGATGGTCTTAACCATGGCCACTGGAGAAAAGGTTTTGTCATAGTCAGCACGTTGAACTTGTCTGAAACCCTTTGCAACCAATATTCCCTTATAGGTTTGTACTTTACCATCTATGTATCTCTTCTTCTTGAAGACCCACTTGCACCCTATGGGTTTTACCCCTTTAGCTGAATCCACCAAATTCCATACTTTGTTGGCATACATGGATTCCATCTCAGTTCTCAAATGTTGATCCCTCAATAGCTTCTAGATAGGTTGTTGGCTCATCATCTATGACCAACTCACCACCTTCTTGAGTCACAAGATATCCAAATCTCTCAGGTTCAAGGTGTGTCCTACTAGATCTACAAGGTTCTCGTGTCCCATGAGGAGTTTGATATTCCACAACAATTTGTGAGTCTCCTTGTTCCTCCTATGCCTCAACTATTTCAACATTTTCTTTTTGGTCTCGAACCTCTTTGAGTTCTACTTTCCTCCCACTGATTCCTTTGGAAACAAATTTCTTCACTAGGAATATAGCCTCTCTGGCAACAAATACTTTATTCTCAGATTGGGAATAAAATTAATATCATGTGGTCTCCTTATGATATTCAACAAAATAACATTTATTGTGCATAGGGCCATGACTTTTAGAAAACATTTTTCTAACATAAGCTTCACATCCTCAAATATTCATAAAACACACATTGGGATGCTTCCCATACCATATCTCATATGGTGTCTTTCGAACCAATTTTGACGGTACTCGGTTGAGTGTATACACTATGGTTTGTAGACCATGTCCCCAAAAGGAAGTCAGAAGGTTGGCAAAACTCATCATAGATTGCACCATATCTAGTAATGTGCAACTCCTTCTTTTGGATACACCATTATGTTGTGGTGTTCCAGGTGGAGTCTATTGTGATACAATACCACAGGCTCATACAAGGTCTTCAAACTCTTGGTTCAAGTATTCTCCACCTCAATCGAAACAAAGTGCCTTAATACTTTTGCCAAGTTGGTTATGTATTTCATTCATAAACTCTCTAAACTTTTGAAGAGTTTTTGGCTTAAGTATGATCAAGAAAATAGAGCCATACCTACTGAAGTCATCATTAAAGGTAATGAAGTATTGAGACCCACCTCTAGTAGTTGTTCTGAAAGGGCCACACATATCAGTATGTATGAGTCCTAATAGATCACTAGCCCTCTCACTGTTTCCAGTAAAGGGAGTCTTGGTCATATTGCCCATCAAACAAGATTCACATGCCTCTATTGATTCAAAATTAAAAGAGTCTATATAACCATCTTGATGGAGTCTGGATATGCATTTCTCATTTATGTTCCCTAGACGACAATATCAAACGTATGTTTTGTTTGATTCATTGAGATTTTTTTCTTTTGGTAATTACATTATATTTGTTTGTCTCTACATCTATCAAGTATAGACCATAAGACATCGATGCACTTCCATAAAAGATCCCATCTTTACTAATAGAACATCTTCCATTCTTTATAAGAAATTCAAATATGTTCTTGTCCAAGCAAGATACATATATGTTGTTCTTATTAATGGCAGGTACATAATATCCATTCTATAACCCTATTACTATCCCACTTGGCAGAAATAACTCATAGGTTCCAACTGCACTGTCCACAACTCTTGTGCAATTTGTAACTTGCAATTCTACCTCACCTTTCTCTGAAGGTCTACTTCTTTTTAGATCCTTCACATTTGAGCAAATGTGTGATCCACATCCGGTATCTAGTACCCATGATGAGGAAGTAGTAAAGTTAACTTCAATAAGGTATATGCCAGAAGTAGAGATCTCAATCCCTTGCTTCATCTTTCTACGTTCCCTTATCCTTCTCCTTATATTGAATGTAGAAGACTTGGACTTTATCTTAGCCATAAAACACTTTTTGGCCTTGACTTTGTCCTTAGACTCAACTCCGCTGATCATCATCACAGATTTATCCATCTGCATTTGTGCTTCGACACTTGTCAAGATGTCAAGTAACTGTGACATCATTCTAGCCATGTTACTCAAGTGATAACACTCGATAAACTGGCTATATGATTTAGGTAATTATTGCAAAACCATATCGATGGACAACTCTTGGCTTCAAGTAAATCCCATTCTTTTAAGATGATTCATATGTCCAATCATATTGAGTGTACATGAGGCTATACTGGATCTCCCTCTGTCAGTTTGCACTCAATAGAGCCTTAGAGACATTATACCTTTCATGCTTATCATGGTGTTTATGCAACTCATAGTTCATACATCCCAACATAAGGTTCTTGATGTCTAAAACATCATTGACATGCTTCAAAGAAGAATTCATGTCAGTCTTAGGTGAATAAGGAGTGGATACTAGCATTGGTGTTTCAAGATCATGATGAACACTTCTCAAGGTCCTAAACCAGTTATGGAAATAAATCTTGCTTAATTTGTTCCATCACAATGATTGAGTGTTTTCCATTTGATTCTAGAAGAGAAAAATTTCATTTGTCAAAAACCATTTTGATTTGAATTGATTTGAAGAGTAGTTATTAATTAGGTCTTTAATTAACTATTTCTCCCAATATTTTATTCAATTTGATAGCTCTCAATGTCAATTCAGAATATTGCAATGTACAATCTTCTAGTGGGCCAAGATCCAAAACAATTCAGTCAATACCCAACTAACTCTGGCACTCATGACCAATTATTAAAGTTGGCAACATTTGTCCATTGCATATTATGAAACTCTTGGATAGATGAAATGTGCAAGTCCTTGCCTTAATCATCTGCATGCTTCTTGGCTTAGACTCTTTAAGAATCACTACTTAAGTCGAACTCAATACCCAACACGATAATAATGCACCCTGCTTGGCAGGCCCACATTACTACCATCATACTTCAACAAGATAAATGGCATACCACCCTTGGGGTTCCCACACTTGGTTGATCAAGCTTTGCATGCGTCCTGCTAATAGAAAGCATCTTAGACTTAATATTTTATTGAGGGAGTTTGTATAAAACATATACATTAACCAATCAACACATATATATAGTATGTATCATATACATGCTATAACCCACAACAAAAACATGTAATAAACAAAAAGCAATGGTTATGGCCATTCTAATGTAATTCCTTAGAGCCACAAGGAATTACCACAGCCTAGGGTCTACATTACATGTACAAACTTATTATTGAGGAAGATATGTGCTTTCCAATCTAGGTCGATCGGTTCAACCCTTGAGCCGATTGTCTTGCCTCCTGGACGGTCACTTGGTCTTCACACTATTCGTCAGGCCATAGGTTCCACCATCTTCTGGATCCCCCAATCGATTGGTCAGATCCTCCAATTGAGGGTTAGCTCTTCCTCCTCGGTCCTTCTCGGTCCTCCAATCAGTCGGTCTACCTCCTAGATAGTCAGTTGGCCTGGTGTGGAGCATCTTCTTCTTCATTGTAATAAGAAAGTAAACTATCCTACTATTACATAATTATTGAGAAACCTCGAGTTACATTTGAGGGGAGTAAAGGTAGAAGAGAATAATAATTTTACATTAGGAAGATACGAGAGAGGCTCAGTTCACAGACCAAGATAGCAAACACACAACCACCATGCATAGATTAAAGGTATTGGCCATAACCACTCTACACATCCACCATCAAAAGTCGCTTTTAGGGTGACACATGTAATATATATATATATATATATATATATATATATATATATATATATATATATATATATATATATATATATATATATATATATATATATATATATATATATATATATATATATATATATATGTGTGTGTGTGTGTGTGTGTGTGTGTGTGTGTGTGTGTGTGTGTCCCATTAACTAGTGGATAAAAATCAATAACTGTGCAACGGAAAGGATGGTTTCACGAAGATATACATGGTCCTGGAACAAGTCCAACAACAATCCTCATCGATGTAGATGCACACTCTATCTTAGACATTGTCTGTGAAGCTCCTAGTTGTACTGAGACTCATGTGACTACTCCTCCATAGACAACAGACTCAAACATTGTCATCTATAGTAGTTCCTATTGTCACAGACTATTGGCTAGCGTCGGCCTCCTTAGCGACAGGCAAAGGACACCTCACCCCTTGAGAAGTCCACATAGACCAACTAGAACTCCTATCATCTGGATAGAATAGACAGGAAGGAGTTGTTCCTCTCGTTGGTTTACTAGTCACCAACCTACTCTCCCACAACAATGTATCTCAGTTGTTTCTCTCCCGTAGCTATCCCTCCCTAGTCGAGTATGACTTTCTTGGGATCTATTACTTACCACAACAAGAGAGGACAACAATTGTCAAAGAAAGTGATTCTAAATTATTAGTTTTGTTCTTTGGAAAGCCCCCAATACCCCTCAATTTATAGTAGAGTCCAGGGTCAGGTTTCCCAATCTCTGCAGGAGTGGAAGAGACCATAAGATCTAAATTTTTCACAACAATTTTGGAAACTTTGCAGCCTGTGACAGCTAAAATGGTTGTCTAGCAACCTAGACAGTCATTTGGCATGCGATATGGTTGTCTCGCATTGTGAGACATTTGTTTTGCAGTTTCCCAATTTTGTACATGTTTCGATAATTCAATTACAATTAGTGCATGTCACGACGTCAACACCAATCCTAGATGCAATCAAATTACAACCCCGAACCGGCCATTTGGTGTAGACAAGATGGGCGTCTTTCATTACATGAGATGGTCATCTCGCACAAGTGATATAGGCAACTCACAATCTGTTCATGCTGAATGCTAGCCACTACATAGCACGATTAGCCTGAAACTCCAAATGACTGTCTCAACACTTGAACCAATCATTTGGCAGTCACGTCAAATGATTTCTCCATCAATTGAATACCTAAACACTTTAGTAATCAATCCAATCATCATTCAATATTAAACTCCTCTTCTAGATGAGTTCCTATGTGTGTGACCCTATAGGTCCCATATTACGTTGGCAGTGAATGCCCATAACAACTTATGACATCACAAGCAATGAACAATGCCTAGTCACACATCATTTCTACCTAAGTAAATTGAAAGTTGGAGAACAACTTCAACCTACAATTTGTGTATGGTGTTACAGTGTTTTTATAGTTCCTTTGTCATTGATATCTAGATTGAACTAGAGTCATTGAGCAGTCATCCTCACAATAATTCAATCTTGTTCCTCAAACTAGAGAAGACTGTCTGAGATATATGTAAGTTCGATATCACATATTGACTCACATGTGTGTGGCCACACATTTCTCAATCTCACTAATCAAGAGGCATTGGATATCATACTCCCTTAGGAGGGACAAATCCCATCTCTATTACTCACAGTCTATCCCCATGGGTCATAGTTACCCAATAATCACCTTTATAACAACCCAATTTTAGAATTGCATTTGATGATGTCAAAGCATACCAAAAGACATGTGATGAGTGTAGTGATTTTAGGTTGAAGAACCAAAAAAACCACCATCACTATGAGAGATGACTATGACTACCATGGTAATGGTTTGCATGTGTCAGTCTCGTGGTGGGTCTGTCGAGTACACTATTATCTAACATGTATCTGTGTCCTTGGTTTGATATCACCATATCAAGACTAATGAGATTCTATCATAAACCAACTCACACTCTACTCTTATATGTTATTGTTGTCTATCTACTGCCCACAATAACAACTGATCAGGGACATAATGAGAATGTATATACTGTTAACATCTGCATGATCTTATTGTTCAGGTCCTCAACTTGAAGACATACATCTTTGAGTAAAATCATTCTCTAGACATTGATTATGTTATTTCATTATCTCATAACTAAACTAAACATAATAAATCAGAATATTGCCTTTATCATTACTCATATCATTTACATTTATGCCATTACAATCATCATATGATTGGCTCTCTGGGCATACAGACCAACACCTTGTTTGAGTAATCATGATGTATGTGACACATCCCCAAATATAAGTATGAAACATATAGTTGGAATATTATATCCTTTCTAGTAATATAGTTTTCCCTTAATATGAATAATGAAGATATGAATAAAGGAATTAATGGCTCTACATGATGATTAGGGTTCTAGCACTCAAAACCCTAGTTTAGTACTTTTGACAAAGTTAGTGACACCTTATATTGTGTTCTAATTTTTAGATTTAATCTTGTTTAGATTAAGCATTGAGTTGTTTGTACATCCTCTTTCATAGGAATAAGGTATGTGTCTTGACTATGAGTAATCTCTCTTAATCATACTTCATATTAAAGTTGCAAGACCCCTAATCTAGCTTATTACTTGACCTTGCTTGTCTAGCTTAATAAGATTCTTAAAACTTAATCTAATCATGTGACGATCTTTGATAACATGTGACATGTTTATGTTTTCAGTTTGGTCCTGTTTGGATGATGTTTGAGCTGGTTTTGTTACATGCATGCTTGTTTTGGAGAAAATTATAATTTACCCATGTTGAGGGTTTATCTTGCAATTAGTCACATCTTGGATGTGCCTCACATGTTTTAGTATCATGATATAGAGTATGATGTTGGTGGATGCCTTGTTATGCCTTGTTTTGATGAGGAGAGAAGTGGTGACATCTTTGAGTGTTGTTTGTAAGGTTTTCTTGGATGCCCTAGTATGGCATTGACCATATGTTGACTGTTTAAGTTCTTGTTTTCTTTGACCACCCTTGATGTTTCCTTGTCCTACCCTTTGCGGTCAAAGAGGATTTGGTGGTGGTGATATCCCTTCGATCGAAGAGCTTTTCCTTTTCTTTGGTAGAATAGGAATCCTACGGTTTCATATGTTTGGTCGCTGGTTTCTCTTCAATCATGATCCTTCGTGGTCATGTTTCCCTTTGCCCTATGGTCCTCTAGGACCAAGTGAGGTCAAAGATCCTTCTTGTTTTTCACAACCTTATTATCTTTCATGATTTTAGTGGATGAGTGGTTGATCTTAGATGGACAAGTGGAACCTATGTGCATGACACCTATTCCCATTCACCTCTCTCTACCCTTGAGTATATGTACCTCTCTTTCCTCATGCATATGATACTTTTTCTCTCTTTCCCTCTCTCATCTTTGGGGCTCATCCTTGGATGTTGGTAGTGAAGAGGATCTCATTCTTTGAACTTTGGTTTCTAATCATCTTGTATGTGGTGATCTTGGGTTGGAGCATATTCTCTTGTTGATTTTTTGGTGATCTTTGATCCTTGTTAAGTGATCCATCCTCTTGATTTCATTTCCTTGTAAATCCCTACATATTTCTCTTCTCTTGGCCGAACCCATGGTTCTCCATGGTGGTAATTTGAGAAACTTCTCTCCATAGAGGTCAACTCCACGGTTTTCCATGGTGGTACTTAAGAGGGATGCAGATCTTCTCCTTCTTCCTTTCTTTCTTGGCCTAGGGTTTTGGATCTCTCTTCCTTGACCTTTAACCTAGGATTTTCTTCTCTTTTGAGATGGTGACTAGCTTGGTTGTGGAGGTGATCAAATATAGTTCTTTTCTCTTTTTTGGATCTCTTGGCTTGGAAGTTGTTTCATCATAAGCATGCAGGTTATAAAACTCCCTCCTATACTATTAATGCACTTTAATTCTACATGAGAAACTTATTCCTAAAACGTGATCACATGTTGTTGATGATGATATCTTGTTTAGAGTTTGAATTCCTAAAATGATCTTGCATGAATTTACTCCTTTACCTAACCCTAATTCTTATACTTGAATTTCTATGGATGGTGGAAGTGCTAATTTCACATGCATATGTTTTATGTTGATTTCTCATCATACTTCAGGTTATGTTTTTCTTTGTTATAATGGAGATTTTCTTATGAATGTGATAGTTTTGATCATGGATTCTTCCCTCATGATAATGGTTTGGTTACCCCTATGTTTTGGTGATCGGATTTTATGTGGTGATTGACTTGATGTATCTCTCTCTCTTGAGATTTTGATTTCTTATTGGTTATCCACCTATTTTGATCATATTATGATAACAATTTTCCCTCTAAGTTGTTCTTAATGCTATTTTCTAAGTAGTTGAAGGATGGGTAATGGTTTATGGTCATTGAGATGGTTTTCCTTAGTTTGGTCGCTTGGTTTACTCTTGATCTTTAATAAATGAGTGTGGGTGTGATTTTCTTCGATCGTTGATATGTTTTTCGACCTAATGGTCTTCGACATGATTTGTCTTTAACCCAGTTCCCTATGACCTAGGGTTCTCCTTTGGTCGATGAAGTATGTAGTCCTTCTCTTTGGTCACATGGGTTGATGGCTTTCAACCATGACAACGGTTTCTCTTCAGTCAAAAACATGTGATGTTTTCTCTACGGTCACAGAGCTTCGTGTTTGTCTTCGACCTTGATGGTTTGTGTTCCCTTCAATCACATAAGGGGAATGGCTTTGATTTCTCTTCGATCGATGATATGTTATGACATGTGTTTGGTTCGTATGCTTGACCGAATAGTGGTGGTTGATGACAACATAAGATGTTCCAAGAATACGGTGAAAGATAATGGTTAGGATGTTTGGATAATTGTTGATCTATAAACCCTGATTGGATACATATAAGTACATCCTAACCCTAATTATTAACACATGATGTAATGCTTACCTTGTTTGAAGTATCCAACATGCAATGAAGTATCCTTTCACTCTCCTTCTTGTGTAACCCTAACCTTACATGTGGAATATACATCATAGTTTGTGAATACTATGTATCTTTTATATAATACAGGGTGATGAGTATGAGCCTTTATGAGGCATTATCAAACAATGATGTTGTCCATGAACTATATAAAGTGGGACTTATGACCTGGTAGAGGCTTTGTTCCTAGTTGGAGGTGATACCCTCCAGTAATGTGGTGAAGGATTACTATCCCCTAGTGATGTGATAATGTTTATGGCCTTGTATGGCAGTGATATCAAGTGATGATGTGACAAGTTTATACCTCATACATTTTATATCTTCTGGAGTTTTATCATACCCTTATTTTTGTAGAATCCATTTAGGGTTTGAATGTTGTAACTTGATTATAGAATCAAGTGAAACCCTAATCATTTAGTTGCCCTATGCCATAGATCCATCTTCATCATCAGTTCTTGATGGATGGTGAAATGGGTTTTTCCCTTAGTGGAAGCCCATAGTCGTATACCATTGAGTATATCTATTTCACAGGATTGGCTAAAGTCATACCCTAAAAGGAGAATGGTCAAGGCCTCATCTCAATGATGTGATTCAGTATATATATATATATATATATATATATATATATATATATATATATATACATATATATATATATATATATGTGTGTGTGTGTATGTATGTATGTATGTATACATACATAAATACATATATATATCTCTGTGTGTGTGTGTGTCTGTATACATACATATATATGTATATATGTATATATATATGTATATGTATGTATGTAGACATACATATATATATATACATATATATATATATACATATATACACATATATACATATACATATACATATACATATACATATATACATACATATACATATATATATATATATATATATATATTGAGGATGGTTGTGGTCATACCTCAGCAGGAGTGCGGCTATGGTCGTAACTTAGTTTTACTAGTGTTGTGCCTATATACTATGGCAGACTAGGCTATTTTGCGGTTAGACTTTATATGTCACTGTGGCTGACTCAGACTGACTGAGGGTATATAAGATCATAGGAGTCTGGCTGCTCCTAGATCTTGTATGGCATTGATTTTGACTTAGCAGTGGTCAGTTGGAGCATGAGTGGTATACTTCATCACCTGGACATAATAAAATACGTTATACAACCATGTAGTATATTTTCTTAGGGTTAAACAAGACTCACATTAGATGACCATTTTCCTTATGTCTTGTACTAATTAGTTGATTTATAATGCGGTAAGAGAAATCAACTATTATACATGTTCTTCATATTCCATCTAATAATATAAGATGTTCTACTGCTCAGTTGTAGATGCCAGAATTGCTTACACAATGTTAATTGCTTTCCTCATATTGTTTAGTTGAATCTTCTCAACTTGATAATAATGTTACTTCTCTGGTTTAGCTTAGCTATGTTAATATTAGTTGTTGGCGGAGAGTTATATCTCTCACTGGGACGTTGGTCTCACCCCATGGGTTTCCACATCTTTTAGGTAGTCATACACAATGAGGTAGAGATCGTGTGGTTGAGGCTGAACATCAAGAGGAACATTAGCTGTTAAAGATTGGATATGTTGCTAGTGTTTTATAGTAGAGTCCTATGTGTCATCCATATACTCTCAGGTCCTTGGGGTGTTTTGTAGACGTTGTATATCGACATGAGTTTTTGACAATAGTCCATGGTCGTACAGATTTGTCTTGTATATGTCAACATGTTATCATATGTAATAGGCTAAAAGCAAGTTGGCCAAGTGAAAAGTCATATGTATCATCTTGTGGCATGATATGTAATATAGATTTCTTAATGTGGATCCATATGTAGTATGTTTATGTTTTTATGGTAATATGAAATTGATTTTAGTTTACCCTATTTTATGGTAATCTTGTATGTTTAGTGTCAGTTCTGCATTTTGTTGAGTTATCTCACTTTAGTGTGATGATGGACGTCACATTTTGGTTGGTATCAGAGCTCTAGGCTCGCTAAGTCTATTGGGACATAGGACTAGGGTTTGTGTTTGTTCTCATCTCATCCGACATATTTAATGATAACTTCTACTTATGTAGAAGAAGAAAAAGAAGAAAAGAAACGATATTTCTGGTGAACATGAAGAACATATTGAGAGTAGTGTTGTTGCACCAGGAGGTGGTGCCAAAAGGTAGGCCTGAGATGATGGAGTGTCATAAGTTCCTCAATTTGACCCAACAACCATGGCCAATCTTGCTTTTTAGTCCATGTTTGGATAGTTCATGGCCACAATGACGCATATGGTGAATAGGATGCCTACACCTGAAGCTAGAGTGATAGTCCCCAAAGTGGAATCTCAGGGTTCTGGGAAGAACTTTGAGAGGTTGAGGCATGTGGGGTAGTGAAGTATGTTGGTACGATAGATCTATGATATGCTGACATGTGGTTGATCAATTTGGAGAAGGACTACAAGATCCTCAATATTCTTGAAGAGGATAAGGTGAAGCACATAATGTACCTATTAAAAGGTAGTGTGGGCCATTGGTTGGCCATCAAGGAGGATAAGAGGCATGGTGTTGTGATCAGTTGGGAGGAGTTTCGACGATAGTTTGTGAGATGATACTTCCCAGAGGCCTATATGGACATGAAGATCTCTCAGTTGGAGAAGATTTGGCAGGGATCCATGACAATCAACCAGTACGAGGCAAAGTTCATAGAGCTTCTGAGGTTCTGCCCACATATGGATGAAACAGATAAGGAGAGAATTAGTCTAAGTTCTAAGTTGACGACACCAATGTCAACCCTAGAGAACAAGGAACGATTTGCCACATTTGTGGAGTTTCTCAAGAGAATAGAGTGATCAGTTTTGGAGAAGTGAGAGGCTAATGGTAAGAAGAGACCAACACAGTATCAGGGATAGTCATCTGGAGGCTTCAAGAAGTCTAGGTTTTCAACACCTTAGTCACAACAGAGGATGACAATTCAGTCCCAGCGGTCGCCAAGCCAGGGAAGAGGTCGTACCTTTTTTTCGACAGGAGCTCACAGTGCGATGTCAGTGTTAGTGATAGGGTCGTCTAGGCCACAATATGAGACCAGGACTTTCCACAAGTGTAGACAAGTAGGACATCTGAGGTGAACATGTCTTGTGAAGGATTAAGAAGTGACACAACAACTAAGATAGAATCGGCAATGGTCGTAGCTGACTCAATAGTGGTGAGGGCCAAGGATGTGGTCAGGCGTTACAAGCCGGTTCATCTGGGCATGCCAACAAAGGATGAGAGTGACAAAAGGCAACGATTCAATTCTATTCTATGAGTCGGCCAGAAGTAGTAGTGAACCTGAGGGTTGTGACAGGTCAGATGGAGTTATTTCATTTTTATTTTTCTTCTTCCCACTTTATATCTATTTTGATTGACCCAGGTGCAACACACCGTTTTATCACTAGAGAAGTGATAGCTAGTTGTTCTTTGCCTATTAGTCATAGATGTGATAGTATTTGGTTAGAAACTCCTTTGGTTGGTTCCTCTAAGTTGTGGGAGGTGTGTCCTTCCTACATTGTTTCTTTCTCATGATGCAACATTCAAGTAGATCTCATACCACTTGACATGCATGGATTCGATGAGATATTTGGAATGGAAACTTTAGAGAAGTATCAGGTGATCCTAGACCATAGTGCCAAAGTGGCAACGTTCTTCGACAATGATGTTTTGTGGATCTTCTAAGGAAATAGGAAGATTCTTCCAACATGATTGGTGTCATCAATGACAACAGAGAGGTTGTTGAGGTAGGGGTAGGAAGCTTTTATGGAGCATGTGGTGGATACTAAGGTGAGGAGTCTAAGTATTCTGGTGGTGCCAATTGTCTGTGAGTTTGAGAAAGTGTTTCTTGATGAGTTCCCAAGTGTTTCCCCACCTTGAGAGAGTGATTTCAAGATCAATCTAGTACACGACACATAGATGATAGCATAGACACCATACAGAATGTCACCAGTTGAGATGTAAGAGTTGAAGAAGCAATTGTAGGAGTTGCTTGAGAAGGGATTTATTAGACTAAGCATTTCACGTTGGGGTGCTCCAATGATGTTTGTTAATAAGAAAGATGATCTATGAGGTTGTGCATCGACTAGTGAAAATTGAACAAGGTGACAATCAAGAACAAGTACCTTTGTCGCAGATAGACGATATGTTTGATCAATTGAGAGGTGTTGCATTTTTCTTGAAGATAGATCTGAGGGTAGGCTATCATCAGTTGCATATCAATATGGATGACATACCCAAGTCATATTTTAGGACTCGATATGGTTGGTCATCGAAGGTTTCTTTCAAAATTCCATCTGTATCGTAGGAAGCGCAAAGCATTCAATGGATGGAATGATGAATGGAGTGCACCTAAACCTATACTAGGGGATGTTGTTTATGAAAGAGTAAAAGACATTGTCAATGAATTTGGTAAGAAATCACAATGTAGTATGGCCACACGGAGTGACAATTCTTCATTCAAGAAGAAGTCATTATTTTGGGATCTTCCTTATTGGAGTTCTTTGACAGTCAGGCATTGTATCGATGTAATGCACGTTGAGAAAAATGTCTGTGATAGCATCATTGGTACTCTGTTAAATATACCAGGTAAGACTAAAGATGGGATAAAATCCAGACTGGACCTACGTGAAATGGCAATAAGGTCAGAATTAACAGAATTACGTGAAATGGGTAGTAAAAGAACATACTTACCTCCCGCTTGTTACACGTTGTCTAGAAAGGAGAAGAAAACTTTTTGTGAATGCTTGGTAAATGTTAAGGTGCAACATGGTTACTCATCCAACATCCGTAGATTGGTATCAATGAAAGATCTGAAGTTGATAGGTCTTAAATCTCATGATTGTCACACTCTAATGAAACAAATATTGCCCGTGGCAATTCGATCTATATTGTCGAAGCATGTAAGGTTTGCAATTACCAGACTTTGTTTCTTTTTCAACAGTCTATGCAGCAAAGTTATTGACCCTGATACTCTCGATAATTTGCAAAGAGAAGTGGTTGTTACCCTATGTCAGCTTGAGATGTATTTCCCTCCTTCGTTCTTTGATATCATGGTACATCTTGTTGTCCACTTGACTAGGGAAGTGAAAATGTTGGGACCAGTTTTCTTGCATTGGATGTATCCCTTTGAACGATACATGAGCATTTTTAAAGGTGATGTTCGAAACCGTTATCGGCCTGAAGGGAGTATTATTGAAGGTTATGTGGCGAGAGAGGTTATGGAGTTTTGCAATGACTTTCTCAGTGGTAATGACACTCCTGATAATGACAAGAATATTGAGGAGGGCAAAGGAATTTTGGGATCACGGGTGAAAGTAATCAGCCGTGAGCAGTTGGAACAAGCTCACTTGTATATTTTACACAATATGGACGAAGTGAGTGTTTATATTGAGGAACATACCAATTTCATAAAGAGACAACATCCTCGAGCAAGTTCAATGTGGCTTGCTAGAGAGCATAATAAGACTTTTACTAAGTGGTTTGAAGATAAAGTCTTACATCAACTATCTCAAACACCAAATGATATTACAGAAACTATCAAATGCCTCGCCTTTAAACCAAAATCGAATGTTATGTCTTATGAAGGGTTTGACATTAATGGATTCACATATTACACAAAGCGCCAAGATGATAAGAGTGTCGTCCAAAATAGTGGGGTCACTCTTCAAGAGTCGACTATGTACTTTGCAAGTGCAAAGGATAAGAGTCCACGTGAAGCTAAAATGTCATATTACGGTGTCATTGTGGACATTTGGGAGTTTGACTACATAGATTTCAAAATTCCGCTCTTTAAATGTAATTGGGTTGATAACACCAAAGGAGTTATAGTGGATGAATTGGGTTTCACTTTGGTGAACTTTGAAAAGATTGGCGAGAAGGGTGAACCATTCATATTGGCATCACAGGCGAAACAAATATTCTATATCGATGATCCTGCGAATGATAAATGGTCGGTTGTTCTTCATGGTAAAAGACAATTCATTGAAGATCCTATAGATGAAGAAGAGTACTATGATAAGTATGATGACTCCAGTCCATTCTCAGTTGGGTTGCCAACTCCACAAAATATTGAAGCTAATGATGACTTATATGTGCGCGGAGATCACAATGAAGGATTGTTAATTGATAAAAGATCACAATTTTAGAGACATGTATGTTTATACAAATGCTAAATGTTTGCCTTTTTCTAGTTAATACAAATGCTAAATGTTTGCCTTTTTCTAGTTAATACAAATGCTAAATGTTTGCCTTTTTCTAGTTAATACAAATGCTAAATGTTTGCCTTTTTAATGACATTTTCAGATGGCTGACCATGATGAGCATGATGTCCATGATGAGCATGAAGTCCATGATGAGCATGCTGTCCATGACGAGCATGGCGAGGATACCAATGTAAGTTCTAAAAACATATCATGTATTTCTATAAAATTCATTATCTTCTAGTTATGTCATATATCCTATATTTCTATATTGGGATAATTCAGTGTGTTTATTTTTGTCAAAATTTAGGTTGATGATGCACATGTACCCACTGAAGCACTGGAGCAACTTGATGCGCAGCACCAAACACTTAACAAGAAAAGGGGCATCACTCTGTTGAAGAAGTTAATAGCGCTAAGTGGCAGTGGATCCAAATTGGTTGTGGAGTTTGATAATGGAGGAAATGCAATTGAAGTGAACCGCAATAATTTTGTAAACTATCTTGGGTGTACCACTCGGAGCCATTGTGGTGTTAAGTATGATAATTGGCATAAAGTTCCTCAGGGGAAAAAAGACTTGATATGGAAGGATTTATGTGTGAGTTATTATTATTTGCAATTCTATTTTGTAGATTACAAATTCTATTATTTGCAATTCTATTTTGGATACTAGTTAATAACATTTCTATTTTACAGAATCTGTTTGCATTGGATGAGAAGTTACATCGTAAAAGTGTGCTGCAACACGCTGGAAAGATGCTTAGGAATTATAGGACAAATCTGAACAGAGAATACATAAAAGAGGGTGATAAGAAGAAGAAGTCAGCCCTTTAACAATGGAACTTCTTAGACAAAGAAGATTGGGACAATTTTGTTGCTTCAAGAAAATCTGAAGAATTCAAGGTATTAGGCGTCACTCCCAATTTAATTAATATACATTGTATTCACCTATTCAAGATTAACATTTAGTGCTACTAAACAAATCATTAATGTGCATACTAACTAGGCCCTTAGTGACGCACAAAAAGCAAGGCGTGCACTGAATGTGCATGACCACACTATGGGTCCAAAAGGCTATGCAAGCATTCGCCAAAGACTACAGGCGGAGTCTGCGGCTACTCAGGAGTCTGCTGCTACTGAGGAGTTTGCCACACCCATGCCTCGCCATGATATCTGGATAGTTGGGAGGCAAAACAAGAAGGGTGAAATAAAGAAGCCTGTAACTGCTGAGGCGGCTGCGAAAATGGTAAAATACAACTCTTAGAGCAATCGTTTGAATATTGATTATTTGTTAACTTACCAATTTCTGTTGATGGTGATTAGCGGGAGCTGCACGAGCAGAGGAAACAAGGCACGTTCATCCCTCAGGGCACACAGGATGAATTGACAGTTGCTCTGGGTAACCCAGAGCATCCTGGACGTGTTAGGGGTGCAGGCGCTGGTGTGGGCATCAAAGCATTCTTTGGGCCATCCCAGCGCAAACCCAGAGCGGGACTTTCACAAGAAGAGGTAACCTATACTTTTTTTAGAATGTTGCTGCAAAAGGAAATTCAATAATAAGAAGCTAATGTTTCTTTTATCCATGTATAGGAGAATAAGAGAGTCGAGGATATAGTTGCTAAGAAGGTCAATGATGTAGTTGCTGAGAAGGTCAAGGAAGAATTGCTGCGGTGGCAGGCATCTCAGGCTTCCAATCAACCTATGGCGACCCACTCTTCTCCTGATGTACAGACTACAAGTAATCCTGTAGACCCACCGCCTAACACGTCTGCTATAAGTATTGTTTATGACATTGTAGTTAGTCTTTTCAAGTTGTTATGTTTTCAAGATGATATCTATATATGTATAATATTCTTTACGTAAATTTGTAGGCATTGAAGCCATGCCGCTTAAGAATGTAAGACTACGTTGTTGCAGAGGCGCAGGCTTACCCGTCCCTTCCTGGGGAAATGTTTCACGGGACTCCAATGCCACAGGGCTACGTTCGTGTGAGCCCGATATGTGTGTTACCCGATTGGAGAGAAGCTACATTGCCATATCCCCACCCGGATATTGATACACTTGCTGATGCAGAAGGCGGGGTGATATTGTGGCCCAAAGCAGATGTCGTCTACACTACTGAAATTGTAAGATAAATTTACATTACTTTAAATTGTTAATGTGTATATATGAGGTCAACTGATCTGAAATTATATATACAGGTTAAAAAGAAGACAACCGGAGCACCTAGGCCTCCACCTCCACTTCCCGCATTACCAAGTTGGGTTCCAACTGACCTAACATACCCGTTAGGTCCTGCTTGTAGGGGAATGGCATGTTGGCTACGGGCACATAATATACATTGCCCTATAATTGTTTCTTTAGATGCAGATTATGCAGGACAATCATACGATAGCTCTTTATTTATACAAGATATTATTGAGCTGTTTATGTATGAGTGGTTGAATACATCAACGATAGAGACATGAATAAGGTGAGATCTTATTTATACATCTATATACCTTGTGTAAGATCCGGTGAGCTGGTTTCTTATATATTAATGCATACGTAATACATGTTTTGCAGCTACTTAGTCGAAGATCATTGCAAACAATTTGCATTTGATCATGTGGGATTTTTGATTCCTTCATTGATTAGTTTGGTAGCTAAAGACCATGATAGTGTTCAACAATACTGTATAGATGTTTTTACAAGTTTTGGTCAGCAAAAGAAGACGATAATAATAGCTCCATTCAATGTCAAGTAAGTTTACTTTATTTATAATTTGGACTTAAGAAAATTTCATTTTTATTGTGCATTTTGAGTTATTAATTGTTAACTTTTTACCTCTAGCGGTAGACATTGAGAGTTACTAGTTATTGTCCCCGGGACGTTCACTGTTTATTATCTAGATCCCGCGGGAAGTACATTAAACACTAAAATTGGACACGTAATGAGAATGCCATTATTCTGGTGAGAAATATTTCATTTTTGTATATGTTAACATCTCTTATTACATTACTATTTACTTATGCAATTTACTGTGTTATATTAACATGTAGGGGTTTAGATGCATTCAAAAAGGTTGGAGGAATGGTCCCAAGGAAAAAGAACCAGCCAATAAATTGGCAGAACGTACAAGTTCCCGACTCCAATGTATATATATTATTGATGTGAATTGTGCTTAGTTGTATTATTTTGTATGTTTCAATTTATAGTGCGCTACACAAGACAATGGCTGGGCATGCGCATACTATGTGATGCGATTTATGCAGATGATTATCCGATATGCCGCATTGGACATCGATACCATACATGAGGTATTATATATAGTCTCACTAGTTAGTATGAAATATATCAATCTTATTTTTATATTATTACTTATATATATACATCATTCTCTTTGCAGGTGTTTAAAACTGACAACACTACAGGTAAACGCTTAAAAAATATACATGCTCCATATACGATGGAAGCATTAAATGAAATAAGAGAAGAATGGGCAAAAGCCATACAAGCAGTGGCAACTGTAAGATATAATTGGGATGTTGATAGCGATAATGAATGATACTTTGTAAATGAATATTTCTGAATGTTAATACATGTATTTGAATGTTTCTATATGTGTGAATGTGAGAATTGAATTGATGTCTGAATGTATCTACTTGTGTGAATTATTTTTTGTGAATTTTGCAGGTTTGTGGCCTGTTTGTAGGTTGATATCAATGGATGTCGTAAACCTGCAGTTCAGAAAACTGAACTGCAGGTTCTCATCCTGCTGACCAGCCACAGTAGGCCTGCAAACTGATATGAAAAAAAAATAGATATAGGCGTCGGTTATTTATAGAAAACCGTCAGCAAAGACCTACAGCGTCGGGTTTTTGCAAAACACCGACGCCTAATGTGGCCACAGCCATACTGGAAATGGCGTCGGCTGTTCGTGTCAAGCCGACGCCTATTTAACCTATAGGCGTCGGTCTTTTAGTAGATAACCGACGCCAAAAGGGTTCACGCCACAGAAAACGGCGTCATCTAGGACACTTTCTGCGTCGGTCTTTTAGTAGATAACCGACGTCGAATGTGTCCTAGATGACGCCGTTTTCTGTGGCGCGAACCCTTTTGGCGTCGGTTATCTACTAAAAGACCGACGCCTATAGGTTAAATAGGCGTCGGTTAAAAAACCGACGCCGAAGTGTTCGACCTTTAGCGGCGCCCACATAGGCGTCGGTCAGAAACCGACGCCAAAGGGGGTTAAACAACCGACGCCAAAGGCTGTTTCTGTAGTAGTGTAAATAGGGATATTTTTGTTGATCTTGGCTGGACATACAATTTGATAGTATGTTTCATCTAGGTGAGAATAGATGTGTATCCTAGGAGCCTTAACCCCATATTCAAAGAGGGAATCCCTAGTATTAGGCTAGTTAGAGGGTTAACTCAGGAGAGAGTGAGACCCAGAAGGAGAAGGTTGGAAACCTAGACTCTGAGACATGAGGAATCATGAGAAGGTTTGGTATGATATGGCCTAGGATAGATGACCCTGAGTAATTGTATGGAGTTGCTTCATGCATGATCTATAGAGGCTTCTTGTACCTTAGATGCCTTTAGAGGAACCAAACCCTAGAAATGAGAAATAGGCTTATTGTGCATATATGTATCTGATTTGAGTGCCTACCTTTTAGGTGTAAGAAGGAGAGTTCCAAAGGCCCTGGACAGGTATCATATGATAATAAAATGTAAGGCCTCACACGCAGTTGGTTGTCCTTGTGTAGGACTCCAAGGGTTGTTCACGTGGAAGAATGTTAGAAAGTTTATGCCATTACTTGTATGGGTTGGGTAAACGTTTGAGCATATGAGCATGCAGTTTAAATAGTTGAAGCATAAGAGGTGAGCCTAAGATTATGAAACCAAAGAGGAGATGTAGCGGTACCTGTGCACATAATGCTCATGAGGTTGAAGTGGGTTCATAGGAATTAAGCATGGAACCCCCCATGTGTTGGAATAAAAGGAAAACCCACTTGAACTGAGATATATGATTGATGAGCCACTCACTCAAGTTGAGGACATATGATATTGGCCCAACCTGGGGGACTGATGAGTAAGTATGACATACCAAGGAACTTAGAAATGTTTTAATATGTTTTCTACTTGCTAGCCATGTGCATGGGTAGCATGATAGGAGCTATGCATATACGTGATGACATAAACCTTGGATGCAAGAACTTTTTGTGACCTTTGTTTCTATCAAGTGATAGTTTTCTCCTATCCTAGGAAAGGGCCATGCATGTAGGACTGAGTACCAACTCTGGTTTAGGTTTGAGGTAACCTTGAAGGTCACTTATAAGAGCTTGAGAGGCTAAGTGTAAGAGCACATATGAGTATGAATCTATAGACCCATGTATGACCATCTCTAAGGGGCCTAAGTATATGTTACCTTGAGTGTAACCAGTAGAATGGGGCTAGGCCTAGATAGGTAGGTCTGCATGTTTACCATGAAGGGGTGTAGGGTAAATTATGAGTGCCCAGAGAGATGATGGAGATACGGGTGAGGATTCAAGAATGAAATGTGCTTGAGTATCAACATAGGAGTCACAAGCTATGATAGAATCCTAAGTCTATACTATGGTCAAGGAGGGATAAGACTGATGGAAGTAGGAGTTGATTGTTCCTTGAATGCACAAGACAATGGGGTCAGGAGGTAACAACTACCTTTGCCTGAAGCCCATGGGTTAGGAGGTTTTCCACCTTCATGGATTCATGGGGCCTAAAGGGGTAAATGTGAGAGGCACTCCCTAGATGCATGATGGTAACATCACCCCAAAAGTACCGACACCCTAGAGACCTTGAGGAAATGACTAAGGATTGTATATAAGAGTGATGTTAAGACCCAAAAGTGATGGGAAAAAGCCTTTCCATGGATGTAAACATAGAATTGAGATAATCATGGTGTGGAGTCATGTGAGGTATGTTTCAACTTATACTAGAAAGTGTAATGGTGATGTGTGATGAACCATCTCTACTCCTCCAATGGGATGAACTATGTATATGGACTGCACTCAAATGCTTATTTCATCTTGTTATGGGTGTGAGAGACAGGACAAAATGCATGCAATACTAAGGATAAAAGTGATATGAGAGATAAATACTTGAGTTGAAACCTTTTTAGGATAATTGAGTGGAGGAAGTACCACACATTTTTGAGAGTATATTGGATAGATGATTTGAAAGCATAAGGTGAACAAAGGTAATCACCATATGAGGATATACCTATCAAGAGTAGTTGGATTCTATGAGTTAAACTTTTAGTTTAGTTACCAAGATGATGGATGAAAGAGCTCGAGGTTTTTCCTGACTCATATAGACCTAAACCCAAAGACAAAAGTGATGAGTGGAGTATAAGAAGGTTTGTGTTTTCCCCATCATCGATCACTCAGGGAAGCTAATGTTATAATAGATGCTCTTAGTCGAAAACAACTCAGGTGTGCAGTTGTCTTATTTAGCCAATGGAGAAGGCTGGAAGAGGTTGGGAGGTGGACCCTGTGACCATTGGAAAACTAGACATGTGTGGCTAACATCCAGATACAACCAGACCTATAGACCGAGTTGATGGTTGTCCGATTAGCCATCCTAGAGCTTGACGAGATGAAAGATTTGTTAAAGAAACCTCAGATGAACATCTCAGGAAGAGTAGGTGGTGAAATCCAGTACTAGCGTGTTTTAGGGTTTCTGAGGATTCTCCCTTGAAAAATCATGTCGTGCAAGAAGCTCATGATTCTAAGTACACCGTACACTTTGGTACTACCAAGATGGTTAAGTTTTGTAGTGGTGAGTCTTGGAATGAGGAGAGATATAGCGGCATGTGTGGCGAGTTGTCTCACTTGCCAGATGGTGAAGGTTAAACATCAGTGACCCGGTGGATTGCTACAGTCAATTGACATTCTTGAGTGGAAATGGGAACAGATCACCATGGACTTTGTGGTGGATCTCCCGAATACCAAGAGAGGTCATGATGCAATATGGGTTGTGGTAGATTGCCTTACCATGTTGATACATTTCCTTACCTTAAATATCACTTCCCAAGTGACAAATCTAGTTGAACTATATATTTGAGAGATAGTTCGACTGCATAGTGATCTGAGTTCAAATATTCTTGAGCATGGCCTGAAGTTCACTTCCATGTTGTAGAAGCAGGTGCATGAAGAACTCGATACTAGATTAAAGTTTAGCACAACATATCACCCCTTAGACTGATGAATAGTCGAAAAAGGATGATCCAGACTTTAGAGGGTCTGTTGAGAGCATATGTGCTCATTTGGAGTGGATCATGGGAGCATTGCATGCCCCTAGCTGAGTTTACTTGTTATAACAACTACTAAATCCAGTATCAGGATGTATGAAGCTCCTTATGGGAGGGTGTGTTGGTCAACGCTTCACTAGGATGATGTTGGTGAGAGGACCTTATGGAGGTCAAAGAAACCACAGTTGTATGCTGATAAAATTGCTTTGATTGAGCAAAGGCTGAAGAAAGACCAAAATTGACAGGAGTCGCATGTTGATGCGAAGCAGACTGACTTGTACTACATTGTGGGTGAACATGTGTTTTTTAAAATCTGACCCCTCCGAGCTATGGGTAAGAATAGAGGAAATTTGAGTCCCCAATACATGGATCCGTTTGAGATTTTGGAATGGATCGGTGAAGTTGCTTATCTTTTATCCTTACCCCCTTAGTATAATATGATGCATGATGTTTTCCATGTTTCCAATCTAAAGCGCTATGTGAAGGACCCGAGCCATGTGTTGATAATTGAACCTATTGAATTCCAAGGGAGGCTGACATACCTTGAGTCACATGTGAGTGTACTAGATACCAAGGTGAAAGAGCTCAGGAATAAAAATATTGAGATGGTCAAGGTTCTATAGAAGCACTATGGAGAGGATGAAGCCACATGGGGGATGAAGATGGACATGGAACAAGCCTACCCTGACTTGTTTATTTGATTGGCTGAATTTTGGGGGGAAAATTCCTATAAGGAGGGGAGGATATTACAACCTGGATTTTTCTTGTATGGTTGTAAATGCAATTTTTCCAATAAAATGTACATGTATGAAATTGTATGATTTATGGTGAATAAATGGGTTTGTTTTGCAATATTTCCTTTGTATATGTGATTTCATGGATCCTAATAAATTAGTGAGTCTAATATGATAAAAAGGAAAGAAAAGTTGAAAGAAATCAAATAATGCATAAAAAGGAAAAGAAATTAAGATAATGATGAGAATTATGTAGAATTCTCTAGAAAGTGGTATGCTTGACCATTATGGATTAGGTTTCGAATCCACATGGTTTATAATGGTAAAAGAAATCCAAATAAAGGACAAAGAATATAAAGAGAGAGAAAATATGAATAAAACATGCCTTATTAATTGATAAATTGCATAAGATGAAAAGTCTCTCATACTTTTGAATTTGAGTCTCAAACTTTGCAACATGTTGCTTAAGTCATAATCGACTTTCCTCTAAAATTTGGGATAAAAAAGATAAGAGGTTTAGGAGATATGATTTTTGTAAGATTTCCTAAAGTGAAAAGGACAATATTTAATGTCACAATTTCATGTGGCTTGTTAGCCATCTGATCGATGATACTAAGGAGGTAGGCATGCCTAAGTACATACACAATTCTTGTATCCCGATCTCACTCCTCTTGCCCCCTTTTTCCATTGATTCTTTTCCCATTGGATTCAGGATTGTGAATCGGGCCAGGATGACCCCTAGTTTCTCAGTTTTTGTGTACAATTGGGATTTCTCCAAATCAGTGCATTAGTCAACCTGCATTGATGGACATCGCAGAGCTCCCTGCCAATTACTTATATAAGGACCAAGAGATTTGGTCCGGGAGTCAAGGAAAGACCCTCCATGAGGCAAGTCGGAGCCTTAGTAGACCAAACATAGGCCGAAATGCCTGCTACACCCGCCTGCGACCCTCTCAATCCCCTGCTCACCTCCAGTAGAACCCTGGTTTTGCTCTCCCTACTCCTTCCTTTCTGACTGAAGGTGAGATCACCACCGAGGTTGGCAGAACCGGGCAAAGGATTTGGCACTAACGGCTGAACCTCAAAGTTCCAAGATGTCAGAGTCATCAGCTGTGTTGACTCGTCCTCAACACTGGCTCACGAACAGGGATATCGGGAGGTTGAAGAAGATAAAGGGTGGGTTTACGTCCCTGCCTTCAACTAGGAAATAGAAGGTGAAGGGTAAATATGTCTTTTGATCCTGAGTTCTGCCTCGACCTTGCGAGGATGAGTTGCTGAAGTGGTGATATATGATTGGATAAGGCTATCCGCGTGGAAATAAGGTAAAACGTGACCTTTTCTGACCTGGCATTTCCTGATTTCCCCAAACACATTCAATCTTGTAAATATTATAATAATTTGTAGGAATGTCCGATAATGAAATATTATATATGAAAATTTATCAGGAGAACACAAGGAATTTAATAAAAATAGAATTGAAGCACGATTCCACTTGCAATGCAAAAAGTGTATAAAGATGTCATCTTTAATGGTTTTATTAAGTAAAAACCCTAAGTTTTTATGATAATTAGATCTAATGATGTTTCGTGAATAATTTGAGTTGAATATTAACCTATTGTTAATAAAAGGAAGAAATATATCTAAAAAATATGATGTTTGTACATAATATGCTTGATTTAAGGCTCCATGTATATGAGAATGCATTAATGGGCCTAGAAACCCTAATTTTGGTAATTATAATTTTTAAGTGGCTTTATGTATGAAAATCCATAAATAGGAAAGATATATGATGTTCATAAGCTAATTTGAGAATAAAGACCCTTATGTGGATGATTTATGTAATTGGGGTTTTTATGAGTAGAAAAGATGGTTTAGGGTTTGTTGACCTAAATTGGATAAAAGATGAGAAATATATCTAAGAAATCCTAATGAATCCTAATAAGGCTTAGAAACATTACAAAGGAGTCCCAAGTCAATAAGGAGTTGTTTGGGATGTGATTGTGATGATTAGGCATTATACATGCTTTTCAGGATCAAGATTTGCTTGATTGGTTGCTTGACTTTCTTGATTGGACTTCTTGCTTGGATTGGATATCTTGCTTATATTTGAGACTTCAAATAAGGTATGTGGTTACGCTTATGGCTAATTGCTCTAGTTTCATGATGATTTCTGAGGTTTTACCAGTTGCTTGAAATTAACTGCTTGGTTGACTTTTATTTCATGCAACTGTAAAGTGACTATGGCTATCACCATAAATATATGTGCTTGACTAGCTCAGATCCTAGTCCTCCTCTATAGCTTTGAGTACTTGTGAAAGATGGATGAACTAGCTATTAGTCTAACCTTGGGGTAGGATCATCAGGTTATCATGATTTGATGTTTGGTCTACCTTTGGGTATGATCATATGACGATACAGATCTATATCTTGGTCTACCTGTAGGGTAGGATCAAAAGGGGATATTTGGGATCTACCATATGATAAAGGTAGTTTCCATTTCCACTGTAGGGACAACACAGAGGAAAGGATATGTTAGGATTGAGTAGTTATGTTTAAGCTGTAAAGTTTGATCTGTTAAGCAATAATTTGGTTGCAAATATGTTGTTCAATATGTGCAACCTTTTGGTTTGCCCACATACCAGTATAATTTGTTATACTGACTGACATTTTGTTTGTCGGCATTTTAGGATTACATAATAGTGGATGATATTTAAAGTGACATTGGAAGAACAAAGCTAAATAAAGATTGGAGGATTTAGATAGATAGAACTCTACTTTGGGTAAAGTTCCAAATTCTTATTTTTGAAACATATGTTAAAGAAAAATTTTATCCTATTTTAAGCTTAGTTGCGGTAGAATTTATTAATTATTTTTTATTATTTGCAAAACCAGTTGATCCTATTTTCGGATAACGACACCAGCTTCTTATCCTTCCTTAAATGGGTGTTTCTGAGGGGTGGGGTCATTACAGAAGTCATCTTCATCATGAATAGTAGACAATGCACACTTATGTTCCTTGGTGTGTCATCAGAGAGATATGCTAGTATCTCTTCGTTAGATGAATGTACAATTAGAAATCTCTTTACTGACAGGCCTTTTGGCACAGTTACATTTTAAACCCACCTTGAGATAGTAGATTCATGATGCACAACAAAATGATATTGTGATACAAAATATCTGATCAGGGATTGGCAGTAAAAAGTATGATGGATTCCTAGAAGCAGATGATGGTGCAATTTGTTACCAAAATAGGACACTAGTTCCTAATGTTGGTGGGTTGAGGAAGATGGTACTTGAGGAGGCTCACTCCTCGATGTATGCATTGCATCCTAGAAGTACCAAGATGTATCAAAACTTGGAGGATTTGTAATGTTGGTCAGGTCTAAAGTGTGAAGTGGCAGAGTTTGTTGTTGGATGTCCAGTGTCAGCAGGTTAAGGCTGATCACCAGAAGTCTGTAGGGACATTACAACCCTTGCAAATACCACAATGGAAATGGGATCGTATTACCATGGACTTTGTGGTTGGTCTTCCTAGAACTACCAAGGGTCATGATTCCTTATGGGTGATAGTAGACAGATTGACTAAGTCATCTCACTTTCTGCCAATCAGATAATGTTTATAGTAGAGAAGTTGGTACATGTATATGTTGATGAGACAGTACATCTACATGGCATTCCAATGACTATAGTTTTTGATAGAGGTCCACAGTTCACAAGTAATTTCTGGGAACATCTGCATTCAGCAATGGGCAAATAGCTGAGGTTCAACACAACTTTCCATCCTCATATAGATGGCCATTCTGAAAGGACTATTCAGACTTTGGAGGTCTCTTGAGAGCATGTATCTTATAGTTTCTAGGTAGTTGGGATATACACCTGAGCCTAATAGAGTTTGCCTATAATAATAGCTATCAGAGAAGCATAGATATGGCTCTTTGTGAGGCTCTATATGGGAGTTGTTGTCGATCTCCTCTTTGCTGGTATGAGACAAGTGAATATCAACTTTTGGGTCCTGAGCTAGTGCAGCAGACTACAGAAATGATTAAAGTAATACAATAGTAGTTGAAAGCAGCCCAAGAAAGACAAAGGTCTTATGCAGATAACCGATGTAGACCAGTTGAGTTCCAAGTGGGAAACAAAGTATATCTCAAGGTCTCTCCTTGGAAAGGTGTGCTAAGGCTTAGAAAGAAGGGCAAGTTGGCTCCTAGATTTATGGGACCATATCCTATCTTAGCTTGTGTTGGAAAGGTAGCGTACAAGTTGGAGCTACCACCAGAGCTACATAAGTTACATAATGTCCTTCATATCTCTATGTTGAGGAAATGCCATCCAGATACCAAACAAATAATCCAACCAGTAGAGATTGAGTTAGATGAGGATATATCCTATGTTGAGGGTCATGTGTTGATCCTAGATAGAAGAGTGAAAACATTGACGAAGAAAGATATAGTGTTAGTGAAAGTTTTGTGGAATCATAATGGTGTATAGGAATCCATGTGGGAGATAGATGATGAGATGTGTAGGAAGTACCCATCTCTCCTTGCGTAGGATTTCAGGGGTGAAATCCTTGTTAGGGGTTTATAACTGTAAGGCCCCTAAACTTACTTAAAGTGTTGAACAAGCTTATTTATCATAATTGAATGCTTAAAACCTTAATCTAACTTTATGATATTAATTGGAATTATAAGACAAGCTTAAGATTCAAAGTTGGTCCAATTTGGATATTGTTTGAGCAAGTCATACAATTTTATGTACATTAAACTTTTCTGCAATTTTCCCAATCAGGAGGTTTTCTTTGCAAATTTTCACATCAATTATGTTCCTTATATGTTTTCTCATCGTTATTGAACTTTTTGAGCCATGGGGTGCTCAATTGTACCTTGTTTGGATGGAGATTCCTTTCTATGTTGAATTAGGGTTTACCCCCCCCCCCCAATGGATGAGTGACCTTCAAGTCCATCAAACAATGGTCCTGCTATTAGGTGAGCAACCATCAATCATCATACGATGGTAAAAGCCATTGATCATCACTAGAAGTATCTATGTTGATGGTTCATGCTGGTTTAGTTCACTTGAAACCATGGTTCACTTATAGACATGATCAACTGATGGTTCAACCACCAATTGACCTAAACCATGAACAAGTGATGGGTACCTTCAAACAACAGGAAATGTATGGTCTGGGAGACCATCAACCGATGGCCCATCAGTCGCTAACAGCTGGTGTACATGTTGCTTGCTCATCATGGAAGCCTTAAGCCATGGACACATGGAGAGCTGCTTGTACACCTCATGCTTCTTCTCTACCTTATCTTTCAAGATATATATGCTTATCCTTAAGCCCCCAAATGAAAATTTTGATCTCTACCACTTCCTTCCTTCTAAGAACCTTGTTCCCTCTCTATTCTTCTATAGATTACCTATCCAAGGTAGAAGAATAAGGAGATCTTCTTGGTAGAAGCTCCTAAGGCTTTGTTTTGCTTCCTTTAGGGTTTCTAAAGCTTCTTCTTGGTGATCTTGACCTAAATGAGTAAGTATCTCCTCCTTTCCCCTATTTCTTTCTCTACTCTTCTTCCTCCTACCTTTCTCCAGGTCAAAACCTTGTTGTTCCATTGTAGAAGTTGCTCTAGAACTGAAGAATCTACCTTTCTTGCTCTTTCTTGTACAATTTTGCTTCCTTGTGGAGAAGGGTGCCTACTTGGCGGAGTTCAGATCTAAAACTTGGGTTTGCTTGCCTTCTTTGCTCAAGTTTCTTGCTGCTAGAAATATGTTCTTCTCAGTAGAGGTGAGTTTGATAACCCTCTTTACTTATATTGCTTACTATAAGCTTGTTAGCTCATGAACTTGCCTAAATATGGTGATTTAAGTTTTAGGAAGCTAAGCTTGCTTGAGATTTCAATTTTTATGGTGTTCCCTATTCTGTTTTCAGTTCTAGATGAACATATAATCAGGTGTACGACCTTCCTAAGGTAGAGGATGATTTATAATAGGTTGGCAACACAACAGATGGTGCTAAGCACCTAACAACCAATGGCCCAAATTAGGGTTTCCAAACTTTTTCCTTCACTACCACATGAACCTATGGTGTTACCATGCAACAACCGATTATTTTACTATCATGACAACCAATGGTGGTGACCAAGGGTGTCAACCAATGGTGAAAACCGATGGTCACTCCTTAGGTCAAGTTTTGACTTAATTAGAAGCTTAATGATCAACCACTAAGTACCCTAATGATGATATCAATTAATGGTGACATTAGGTCATCACCCGATGGTGAAAAGTGATAGTAATGTTGATCCTACCAACACATGGGTACCCAAGATGTCACAACCATTGGTGTATCAGGACACCACAACCGGTGGTGATTCAAGGCCTTAAATGAAGCTTCAATTCAGCCCAAAACCAATGATCTATTGGTTCAATGGAACTAATGATTTGACCTATACCCTAATTGATGATTTTGAATAATGAACCTAATCCAATGAATGGGATTGGATGTTTCAACATTCCATGGATTAGAATGAATCCCATAGTCTTATAAGTGTTTTCTAATAATGAGAATTTGATAGTACAACACTATTGAACTTGTAGTCTTATCTTTGCCTTCGTATAAATATAGGGATAAATCGCCATAACAAGTGGATGCGTACCTTTAATGAAACATGGCTTGTTGCACCAACTCTAATATAACTAAATGATGGTGATTGGTTATAGTTGGACCTCTTGAATGATTAATGTGACAATGTATTACACTTTCCTTGTGTCGAAACCTCAATTTAGTGCTAATTGAATATCATAGTGCCTTGCCATGTTAATACCTATGGATACATATATGTTGATGATCTTTTGAGCCTTGTTTAAGGCCTAGAATGATAATGATGATCGTGTAGGGATAAATGTGATGGTCTTAATGACATTTGGGCATGTTGATCCCTGATTGAAGTGAAATCCTTTTCATGTTCCAATAAGGGTTGAAACCCTAGAACTTGGGATAAGAAATGGATATCTTGATATGGTATGATGACAGATGTGGTTCATTACAATGCACTGAGTGATAGCATGTGGTAATATGATTAAGATTCATATCTCAAGAATTTTATATCTTTTGAAGTTGCAATGCTTATACATTTGATAGAAATGAATTAGGGTGTGTATGTCCATTTGTATGATTAAGCCTTAATTCACTCAATTGGAAATAACTAATCAACTGTAACCCTAATCATGTAGTACCATGTGCCATAGATCCATCTGAGTGTCAGGATATTCCAGATGGTGAAACAATTATTCCTAAGGCAAACTCAGAGCACATATTGTTGAGTATGTGAGGTGCTTGTCATCCTGACTCCAAGTGTTTGGGAGAATGACTGTGGTCATAACTCAGCAGGAGGATGGCTACATTCGTGTCTCAGATATGTGTATATGATGAGATTTGAGGACAATTGTGGTTGTGCATCGGATGGTACGGTACCCACCTCATATTACTAGTGTCGTGACCTGTACAAGGACGAACTAGGTTGTTAGAAGCTTGACCTGATGTATTGTTGTGGCAGACTCGTACTGACTGAAGGAGGAGAAGATCGTAGGAATTTGGTTCTCTTAGATATTATATGGCATTGATTCAACTTAGTAGTGGTCAGTTGGGACTTGAGTGGTATTCCTCAAATATCTAAGAGCAATATAATGAAATATGTAATATAAGTTGTGTAGTATATTTGTTAGGGTTAAATATGTTTCACATTGATTGATTAGCCCTTGCCTTGTCCTTATACTACATAGTGCTTACAAGATGTTATTTTGTAAATTTTGAGTAGTAATACTTATTGCTAAGTTTACTTGATTAACTTGCGTAGTATGCTTAAACTGTTCAATTTACTCAATTGTGTATTTAGTACTTGAATTTCCCAGTTTATTTGTTGTTAATTAATCTATTGTAATCAATATTTTTTGGAGAGAGTTATATTTATTGTAGGGACTGGGTCTCACTCCGTGGGTCACCACATCTTTTTAGGTCATCATGGGCAATGAGGCTGAGGATGTGCTGTGGAAGAGAACCAGCCTAGGGATCAATACATTCAGAAGGTTGGTCAGTTGTAGATATTAGTAGTAGAGTCCTAGTGTTGTCCCTGTACTCTCAGGTCTGGGTATGAGAGGTGTTTTCTAAATGACATACTTGTATCGACATGAGATTTTAGTAGTATACTAGTGTATGTATATATGGCATGAACATGTAAATGCTTCTTTTGTACACAGGATGTGGCTGAGGACATTGAGCACATATGAAAATTCATGTTAGATTATATGAGAATGGAAAAGATGGACCTTTATGTAAATGATTCAGAACTTATTTATGATGTGAATTTTGCTTTTAATTATTCCATATTTTGACTATGTGATTAATTAGAAGTTGATCGTGTTTATATTTTGAGTAATCTCATTTAGTGTGACAAGGTGTCACACTAAACATTTATAATGTTACATCATTGTCTCATAACTGTATTAAATAGAATAAATTGGAAGCTTGCCCTTTTATTAATAATCAAATCATTTACATTTATGTCATTACAATCATCACATGATTGGCTCTTTGGGCATACATACCAATCGTTGTTTTTGCATGGCTCTAGGCTCTTTGATCGTAACTGAAGATGGTGTTCAACAATGTGCTACTTCTCAGTGATTCACATGCCTTTATATTGACATGGGGGTAAACCCAAGATCTGGCAAGGAAAGCCCTATCTATAGGATTGGGTGGGGTATATGATTGGGCATTTGTGCCTCTCGCCGCCACTCACATCCATCTTGGGGTCAACGTAGTCAAAGGGATCATGAAGTAGAGGATAATTGATTAGAGAGGTTTATGAGGGGTTTAATGTTGATTGGAGAGAGAGGGATCAATAGATCAAGAAAGATTGTGTGTGTTTGTTTCCTTCTCCAAAAAGGTAGGAGACGATGTGTAGGCTATCAATCTAGGAGTTGAAGACTCTCGGCTACGTGACATATCACTGAATATAAGATCAATATCTCTATATTTTTGGGTTTAATTAATCTTAGATTAATTGGTTTATTTGTTACTTGACTTATTTAAAAAGGCATTATCTTCTAACTTTTATGATGTCCAATAGGAGAGTTTCATTAATCTGAGTTTTGGGTGTAACCACATATTACTCTACTCACAATATGGAAAAAAAAGATATTGGAATTAGTTGGGCAACTCTCATGCCCATAATTTTCCCCTCAAGTTATATTTAAATAAAACTGTAAAATGTGATATCTAGCTACAAACAATTTCAAATTTGTTTGACCCTCTTGTGTGACTTTATGAGACAATATCATGACTGAAAGAACTTTCATTAACTAATAAAAGGTTTACTTGCTACATGAATTTGTCTTCAGGGGCTCAATTGTAAGACTACCACTTAAGACATTCAATAAAAGTTCCACTACATAATGTAACCTTGTTTGATTCTAATAATAAATGTAAAGGAGCAAAAATGCATGCTACATCCTTCCCTCCTTTGGGAAATCTAGTTCACAAAATTAGACCCGGCTAGTAAAGAGGTGTGGATGTTGTTTTCCATGTCGAACTTCAGCTCCCACATGACTTTATATTCACCATGATGTTTCCAAAGAACTGTAACCATAACTCTTTCGCCTTCAAATTCATTTGTTTTGTCAAGCATAAATTTGTCTAGTGTAGAAAAAAATATTGTTAAATCAAATAGACATGGGGGTTCTCCATTTGTAGTGATTGTGTTTAGTTTGATTTTTATATGTTACATTTGATACAAAATATCGTATGTCCCAACTAAACATTCCCTATACCCAAAGATGAATCCAAACAGAACCTGCCACAATAGGCCTCAATCGCACCCCAAGGAACAAGCAGCCCATAGAAATATGGTGGCATGCATGTCAGACTCAGTCTGGGACTCCGAGTAGCAGTTAAGAGTACCAACCCATGTCTACCGGATTGAGATCTATTGTTCTCATTTTCCTGAGTCGATTATAATCATATATATTTATATTATATAAGAAATTCCGCGGAGGGGGTTGGTTGTAATTTTCTCATTTATTTATTGAAATTGCATATTGGTCTATGTGTGCACACCATACTTTTGTGTTTAATTTTTAAAATTATACATAGTATTAGGAGACTCATCTATATTATATAAGAAAGCCCTTCAAGGGGTTGGTTGCAATTTAATCGATTATTTTTGAAATTACATAATGGCTCATGTGTATGTACACCACACTTTTGTGTTTACTTTTTTAATTTATACATAGTATTACGAGACTCATCTATACCATATAAGAAAGCTCGCGTAGGGGATGATTGTAATTTTATTTATTATTTTTTAAAATTACATATTGGTCTATGTGTGTACATTGTACTTTTGTGTTTAGTTTTTAACATTATACATAGTATAGCCAGACTCATCTATACTATATAAGAAAGCCCGTCGAGGGGGTTGGTTGTAATTTCTTCCTTTTTTTTGCAATTACATACTGGTCCATGTGTGTACACCACACTTTTGTGTTTGATTTTTTAAATCATACATAGTATTAGGAGGCTTGTCTATACTATATAAGAAATCTCGCGGAGGGGGTTGATTATAATTTTTCTCCATTATTTCTTGAAGTTACATATTGGTCCCTGTGTGTACACCATATACTTTTGTGCTAAATTTTTTTAATTATACATAGTATTAGGAGACTCATCTTTACTATATAAGAAAGCCTATCAAGGGAATTGGTTGTGATTTCCCCCATTATTTTTTGTAATTACATACTAGTCCATTCGTGTGTACACCATACTTTTGCATTTAAAATTTTAAATTATACATAGTATTAGGAGACTCCTCTATTCTATATAAGAAAGGTCGTGGATGGGGTTGGCTACAATTTTCTCCATTATTTCTTGAAATTACATATTGGTCCCTATGTGTACATCATACTTTTGTGTTTAATTTTTTTAATTATACATAGTATTAGGAGACTCATCTATACTATATAAGAAAGCCCTTCGAAGGGGTTGGTTGCAATTTTCTCAATTTTTTTTAAATTACGTAATGGTCCATGTGTGTACACCACACTTTTATGTTTGTTTTTTTAAATTATACATAATATTAAGAGACTCGTCTAAACTATATAAGAAAGCCCATGGAGGGGTTTGGTTGCAATTTTCTACATTATTTTTTTAAATTACATCCTGGTCTCTGTGTGTACACCACACTTTTGTGTTTAATTTTTTATATTATACATAGTATTACGAGACTCATCTATGCTATATAAGAAAGCCTGCTGAGGGGGTTGGTTGCAATTTTCTCTATTATTTTTTGAAATTATATACTGATCATACTTTTATCTTTATTTTTTTTAAATAATACATAGTATTAGGAAACTCATCTATACTATATAAGAGAGCCAGGAGGGGTTGGTTCTAATTTTTTCTATTATTTTTTAAAATTACAAATTGGCCCATGTGTGTGTACACCACACTTTTGTGTTTAAACTTTTTAAATAGTATATAGTATTAGGAGACTCATCTATACTATATGTGAAAGCCCGCAGAGGGGTTGGTTGCAATTTTTCCATATTTCTTTGAAATTACAAAATGGCCTATGTGTGTGTACACCATACTTTTGTGTTTAAACTTTTTAAACAGTACATAGTATTAGGAGACTCATTTATACTATATAAGAAAGCGAACGGAGGGGGTTGGTTGTAACTTTTTTCATTATTTTTTAAAGTTACATAATGGTAAATGTGTGTACACCATAATTTTGTGTTTAATTGTTTAATTTATACATAGTATTAGAAGACTTGTCTATACTATATAAAAAAGCCCGCAGAGGAGTTGGTTGCAATTTTCTTCATTATTTATTGAAAATACATAATGGTTCATGTGTGTACACGATACTTTTGTGTTTATTTTTTAAATTATATACAATATAAGGAGACTCATTCATACTATATAAGAAACCCCATCGAGGGGGTTGGTTGCAGTTTTCTCCACTATTTTTTAAAATTATATAATATCCAATTAACCCTGTGTGTACACCATACTTTTGTGTTTAAAATTTTAAATTATACATAGTATTTGGAGACTCATCTATACTATATAAGAAAGTGTGTGGAGGGGTTGGTTGCAATTTTCTCCACTATTTCTTGAAATTACATTCTAATGTGTACACCATAATTTTGTGTTTAGATTTTTATATTATACATAGTATTAGGAAACTCATCTATACTATATAAGAAATCATGTCCAGGGGGTTGGTTGCATTTTCCTCCATTATTTTTTGAAACTACATATTGATCCATGTGTGTACACCACACTTTTGTGTTTAATTTTTTTAATTATACATAGTATTGGGAGACTCATCTATACTATATAAGAAAGCCCACAAAGGGGGTTGGTTGCAATGTTCTCCTTTATTTTTGAAATTATGTAATAGTCCCTATGTGTGCGTCATACTTTTATGTTTAATTTTTTAAATTGTACATAGTATTAGGAGACTCATCTATACTATATAAGAAAGCAAGCGTAGGGGATTGGTGCCAATTCTCTCCATTATTTTTTTTAAATTTCATATTGGTCCTTGTGTGCGGCATATTTTTGGGTTAAAATTTTAAATTATACATAGTATTTTAGGAGACTAATTTATGCTATATAAGAAAGCTCATCAAGGGTTTGGTTGCAATTTTCTCCATTATTTTTTAAAATTACATAATGGTCCATGTGTGAGTACACCATACTTTTGTATTTAGTTTTTTAAATTATACATAATCTTAGGAAACTCATCTATACTATATAAGAAAGCCTGCAGAGGGGGTTGTTTGCAATTTTTCTATTATTTTATAAAATTACAGATTAGTGCATGTGTGCATACACCACACTTTTGTGTTTATTTTTTTAAATTATACATAGTATTAGGAGAGTCATCTATATTATATAAAAAGCCCGTGGAGGGGGGTTGGTTGCAATTTTCTCTATTATTTCTTAAAATTATATATTGGTTCCTATTTGTAGACCATATTTTTGTGTTTATTTTTTTAAATTATACATAGTATTAGGAGACTCATCTATACTATATAAGAAAGACCGCCGAAGGGGGTTGGTTGCAAATTCGTCCATTATTTTTTGAAATTACATAATGGTCCATGTATGTACACCACACATTTGTGTTTAATTTTCAAAATTATACATAATATTAGAAGAGTCATCTATAATATATAAGAAAACCCACGGATGGGGTTGGTTGCTATTTTCTCCATTATTTTTTGAAATTACATACTGGTACTTGTGTGTATACATCATACTTTTTAAAAAAAATAAATAAATTATATATAGTATTAGGAGACTCATCTATACTATACAAGAAAGCTCGTTGAGGGGGTTGGTTGCAATTTCCTCTATTATTTGTTAAAATTACATACATGTCCTTGTGTGTGTACACCACACTTTTGTGTTTAATTTTTTAAATTATACATAGTATCGGGAGACTCAGGTATACTATATAGAAAGCCTGCGGAGGGACTTGGTTGCAATTTTCTCTATTATTTTTAAAATTACATACCGGTCCCTGTGGTACACCACACTTTTGTGTTAGGTTTTTGAAATTATTTATAGTATTAGGAGGCTCATCTATACTATATAAGGAAGCCTGTAGAGAGGGTTGATTTCAATTTTTCCAATATTTTTGAAATTACATACTGTCCGTGTGTGTATACCCCACTTTTGTGTTTAGTTTTCTAAATTATACATAGTATTGGGAGACTCATCTATACTATATAAGAAAGTCCACAGAGGGGGTTGGTTGCAATTTTCTCCATTATTTTTTGAAATTACATACTTGTCTCTGTGTGTATGAGAAGACCTATTAATACATGTATTTTACATATTTATTGCACTTTAAGTTTTTAAAGTTTAAATTACTCATTGTACTGTACTAAGGCACTCGTGTACAGTACATTTTTTATTCCTAGTTTACTCAAAAGCCCATCTTTAAAAAAAATTAAGTATTTCTAAAGCATAGATTAAATGAAAAATGTGTGGAACAATATCTGAAAATAGCAATGTAGCTGCCGGAGCCAAAGCTCCGCGACACAGCCGGTCGCTCCCACCCAACCAATCGGCGTGTTGGGATTGGATGAAGCTACTCCATACCTCTTATGGCGCCTACGCACGTGGTGGATGAGTTGTCCATGGGATTGACGGCACACCCGTCCATGATGAGGTATGAGAACTCGGCCATGTAAGGCGCATATGGACTCGGAGGGTTTCTCTGATGGGGAATATGTGAAAGTTGAGGACACACGAAGAAAAAGTACCGCAAAATAGAATGTCGGCATGACCATTAATTATGCAGTATTAGTAGACGGATAAACAAAAGAGATGTATGTATACTATATATAAGAGTCACACAGGGGGTTCGATACGATTTTTTTCATTATATTTGAAATTACCTACCATCTATAAGTATGTACATCACATTTTTTGTCTTTAAATTTTAAATTATATATTATATTAGGAGACTCATCTATACTATATAAGAAAGCCTACAAAGGTGGTTGGGTGTAATTTTTTTCATTATTTTTAAAAATTACATACTGGCCCCTATTTGTGCACCACACTTTTGTCTCTATTTTTTAAATTATATATTATATTAGGAGACTCATCAATACTATATAAGAAAGCCAATCGAAGGGGGATGTATACAATTTTTTCCATTAATTTTGAAATTACATATTGGCACCTATGTGTGTACACCATATTTTTGTCTTTAATTTTTTAATTATATAATATATTAGAGACTCATCTATACTATACAAATAAGCCCACGGATGGGTTGGATGTAATTTTTTCCATTATATTTTGAAACTACATATTGGTGCATATTTTTACACCACACTTTTGTCTTTAATTTTTTAATTATATATTATATAAGGAGACTCAACTATATTATATAAAAAGCCCACACAATGGTTGGATGTTATTTTCTCCATTATTTTTACAATTACATATTGGTCCCTACGTGTGTACACCACACTTTATTTTTATTTTTTAAAATTGTATATTATATAAGGAGACTCATCTATACTATATAAGAAAGTCCACATGGGGGTAGGATGTACTTTCTCTATTATTATTTGAAATTACATACTGGTTCGTGTGTTTGTACACCACACTTATGTCTTTAATTTTTTAAATTATATATAGTATTGGGAGACTCATCTATACTATATAAGAAAGCCCACAAAAGGGGATGGTTGCAATTTTTTCTATTATTTTTTGAAATTACATACTTGTCCCTGTGTGTGTACACCAGACTTTTGTCTTAATTTCTTTAATTATATATTATATTATGAAGCCCGTCTATAATATATAAAAAAAGCTCACAAAGATGGTTGGATGCAATTATCTCCATTATTTTTAAAAATTACATGTTGGTCCTCTATGTTTCTAAACAACACTTCTGTCTTTAATTTTTAAAATTATATATTATATTAGGAGACTCACATATACTATATAAGAAAACCTGCGGAGGGGTTGGATGAAATTTTTTCCGTTATTTTTTAAAATTTAATATTGGTCGTTGTGTGTACACCACTGACACGAATTTACCGTGTGTAAAATGCAAGTGCACGCGCCAAAGTAATATAGGCCTTTGTGAGGCTCGAGTCGAACTCAGGAAATAAATTTTTTTGGTAGACTACTACTAACTGTTCACGGTCAGCTAGACCGATTAAAAATAGTTTGAGAGTTGTTTGAAAAAGAAAAGAAAAAAAACAATGAAAGCAAAACAATCGATTAAATGTTTGGTTTAATCAATTAAAGAAGGAATCTTTAGGATTGCGGTTTCACCGCAGGTTCTCGTTGTACTCATTCCTATATCCTACTTTGTCTCTTATTCCGGGTAGTGGCCTATAGTCAGAATTGTTCGTTGTCGCGATACAATTCACTACCTAAATCTAGTTCGGTTCCACGGTAGTAGTAACCTATTCCCTAAATTAGGTGCATGAAGATCACACTCTGAGTTTCCACCATTAATTGTGCATTCCCTTGTTCAAAGGATTTATTAGTTAATATGATATCCACCTCTTTTCAACTGTTAATTCTTCTTTCAAAGTAATTAAAGGTATTAGATTATCATTAGGGTGATCAATCATAATGATATAATTGAGAAAACGACATCATGCCACAGATTTAAGAGACAAATTATGATAAACTATGTAAAAAGTATCATACAACGATTACCCGGGCTACTCCCGGTCCTAAAGATAAAGGGGATTAGCCCCGCATGTTCATCTCAACACAAAACATGATGAAACAAAAGGGAAAACATAGGGAAATGTGAATAGATGTGATGTAAACCCCTGAACGGAGGAGATCCGGGCATTCCTTGGCGCGGGGTGAATGTTCTACAGCCTTCTGGTGGTGAAAAACATCTTCTATAGCTCTCGGAACAATCGGGGCATCGCTCTCGGCTCCGTTCTTCTCTCCTCTCCTTCTTGAGACTTCTCCGGTGGCTAATGACGTGATGGATTTCTTAGGGCCGCCTTAATTAGGTATATGCACCACTTTAAGTCGCCAAAAAATCACCATCGTATGATTAGACACGATCTTTAGCAGAACCTGATCGGACGGTGTCGATACCATCGACGCGGGTCGATGGTATCGACCTGCATGAGGCATCGGCGCTTGCGCGATTCTTGGGGTTCTCTCTGATGTTGCCTCGATATCATCGACTGTGTGTCGATGGTATCGACACCTTAGGCATCACTTTTCTCTGGAATCTGACGCCGAAGCTAAGTTTGCTAAGGCGAGGTCGATAGTATCAACTTTGGGTCGATAGTATCGACACTTGGAAATCTGGCTCGCTGACGCTCTCTCGATACCATCAACAGTCCCATCGATGGTATTGACTTCTGGTTGATCTTCTCCGGAAATACACTGTGACTCCATCGATGGTATCCACCATCCGTCGATGGTATCGACGGATGCAGATATCTGAATTTCCTGAAAAGAAAAGAAGAACACCAATCAAATCCCACAAATATGATCTTTTATACAGAATAAAAGGAAACAAGGTAAATTTGATGCAAAATGAGATTATAGACTAAAGGTAGCGAATCATGTGATATTAATCACAAATATGATCAAAATACACATAAAACATATGTGAAACCAGTCTATAAAAATGACTTAAAACCCCTGCATCAAACTCCCCTAAACTTGAACATTGCTCGTCGTCGAGCACAAAATTGTAGAATAGAATTGCGAGAGTCAACTAAAGAACATATTAGCATAAAAGATAGCTCAATATAACTCCCACCTATCATGCACATGCCGACCCTCACTGATCACAGAATGATAACTACCCTAAAGGTGACAATAATCATCCATAAGAAATGTCCACCCAAAGATCATCAAACACTACCAAATAAAGCAGTTGATATAATTAATTCCTCCAGTTCAGACTTAGTGCATCTTGTGATCTCCTATCTACGTTGCTCGAGTCTTAACTACCATTTAAATGGAAGCAGATCTCCCGGTATACAAAAATGAAGAGATAATCATGGGTGGTCTACCATTTTGAGAAATGGGTGGATGAAATGGGCGGCTGTGGAAGAAAGTGAAGCACCAAATAGTTTTATCATGTAAAATCAAAAAAATGGCCTAAATGATGCATATGCATGTAAAAATGACCTAATTCCTAAATTTTAGGTAAAATGATGCATGCACTATCATTCTGTCTCAAGATAAGATCGAATGACTACTAAAACTACATTATGTGCTTATTCCTCTTTTCTTTATGTATACACACAGGTGAAACAAGTTCCTTTCTCCCTCTCTCTTTGTTTTTAACCTTCATTTTTCAATTGACTAGAAGAACATTCACCATATTTTTTTCAGGCTTATTTCCACTTAGCTAACATCATTGATGCCTTACAATTTACTTTTCAGAGGGTATAGAACAATTTCCTATTTTTCTTATTGTCCAGAAGAAATAAGGCACAAAAAGTCCTATATGCTCTAGAGTATGAAAAATGCAACTATAATGACATGCAATAGAGAATGTGTGAATACATGGATACAAAATCTAGCTACAATGAAATCCTATCTACATGTCATGCAATCAAGAGACAAAAAACTACAAGTGCTTCCAGTTCTTATGGTGGATATTGAAGAAATGAAATGGATAGATCACAAGACTAATATACAAAACCATTGGAATAGATTATATTTCCCTCTTTACTGACATGTGTAACAATAAATCAAAGGGTTTCTCTCTCTCACTTTCGATTAAAGTCCCATTACCATTTGATCAGTTTAGGCTCATCATCCATGTCTGTCCACATTTCTTGAATCATACGGCTATACAGTTATGATCTTATGTTTTAAAGTTGACAAACTCAATTATTTTCATAGGTTAAGTGCTCAATTTCAAACAACTTCAACTTGCAAATTCTTGAAAAATTTTCAATTATACTCCGATTTCAGATAATGGCACCCATAACTCCCATGTGAAAAACATTGAGATGACACATTAACATTAGACATCCACGGATACACTAGATAGCATGTGAATCCTAAATACTAAGAAAATTGCTAAAATAAAAGAAAAGGTGCTAAAATAAAAGAAAAGGAAATAAAAGATAGAAACTGTTCCATCTCCCCCCCCCCTCGATAAGCTTGAATTCGACTATGGCCTCATAGTAAAAAACAATCTCAGTAGGTGGAACAATGATACCATTTTACTACTCAGGCGGTGGGTACTATGGGGCGGTGGGATCCCAAGATGGATATTGCCCCTGAAAGTTTGGATCATATGGGGGCATCAGTGGTGGTTGTTGGTAGCCCCCGAAGTAATCTTGACCCTAGTAATGATCATAAAACGACTGTTGTTGCTGCTCGATCCTCCTCAACCGGTCCTAGACCTCCTGTTGATTTGCGAACAGCTGACGTTCATTCTCGAAGATGGCTTGTTGATTCACATACAACTGATTTGTGGTCTCTTGGATATCGGCGAAGGATGTGGTATGTCGTTGCTGCGTCTCCTGAATGCCTTGCAGCATGGTATAAGGATGGTGTCAACCCCATACGAGCTTCCTCAAACACAATATGCAGAGTGGGATGCAAACACGGTAAAGTTGGCTCAAATGAATGCCAAAGCTGTAAGCATTTTATATTGTTCAATTTCAGTAGGAGAATTTAATAGGATATCAAACTGTGACACAGCCTATGACATTTGGCATAGACTGTCCATAACTTATGAGGGTACAGTTCAAGTCAAGAATTCTAAGATTAGCATGCTTAAACAAAAGTTTGAACATTTCCGTATGGATCCAAATGAATCTATTAGTGAAATGTTTGCAAAATTCTCTTCTATTGTTAATGGTTTAAATGCCCTAGGAAAAACTGTTCTTGAAGAAGATCAGGTATCAAAAATCCTTCGATCACTTCCTTCTAAATACAAGCCAAAGGTGACAGCCATTGAAGAAGCTAATGACCTCACTCGGCTGAAAATGGAGCAACTCATTGGAAATCTAGAAGCTCATGAAGCAACTCTAGAAGAGGAAGAAAGAAGAGAATGTGAACTTCAGCAAGGAAAGAAGAAGGATGTGGCTCTAAAAGCTTCAAAGATAATCACACCAGAAAGTGAGGAGTCAAGTGAAGAGGAAGGAGAAGAGGCATTGATTGTAAATGGTAAGAAATATAGAAGATTTAAATCTAACAAAATTTCTAGTTCTTCTTCTTCTCCTAGGTGCTTTGAGTGTGGAAAGAAAGGACATTTAAAAAATGAATGTCCTAAAGCAAAGAAAGGAAAGAAAAGCTCACACAAGAAGAGGGGAGAAAAAGCCTATAAAGCTGCATGGGATGAGTCAAGTGAAAGTGAAAGTGAGGAAGAAAAGGTGGGCAAGAGAAGATAATGAAGACTCTCAAGAGGTAAGCCTACTTGTACTAGTTTACAAGAAACTCATGATAAATATGTTGATGTCAAGAAGAAACTAAAGAAGGTTATCAAAACAAATGATGAGATATATGCTAAATTAAATGATCTCTCTTCTGAAAAGAACAACATTGATCTTGAGAATTTGTCTTTAAAAACATCTTTAAATAATGGCACTAACAAGCTACTCTCTCTAGAAACAAATGTTGATCTTCTCTCTCAAGAAAAGACTGAATTGTTAGCTAAACTAAAAGATTTTCAGACTCAACCAATTCTGTGTAACCATCTAGACTATGAAAATGTTGTACAAGAAAGAGACTCCCTGTTATTTGATTTAGATCAAGCTAGAAAAGATTTACACAAGAAGATGGATGACATCATCGAAAAAACATCCTCTCCTTCTTGAGAGGCGTGTGGTGGCGGAGGCTGTGAGGATGATGATGCACCTGGGTAGAAGCGTGGCCACTTCCTCGGTGCCACTCGTGCCCGAAGAGGAATGAGAGGCTCATCTTCCTCATTGTCGTCGCCTGCATCGTCGTCTTCATCTGTAGTTTCAACCTCTTCGTTGGACTCGATAATAGGAATGATGGGCCACCGAAAGTGCTGGCCCGCCTGAATGTTGAAGATGGGGTCTGGGAGTGATAGTTGCATATATTCCTTCCCGATGTGGCAATGAGCATATGACACACCGCCATCGAAGATAATAAGGCTGGAGTGGAGTAAGTGCTCCAGATCGACTTTATTTTTGTTGACCAGTGGAGTGAGTTGTGATAGATTTAGCCCGAGATAGAGAGCTAGCGGCATGATAAGCCCCCTAAAGTGGATAGGGGCTCGTCTGGTACTCCTCCACACATCCAATACACGCGTTAAGAAAAATGCACCCCAGTTTAGTTCCTCTTTAGTTAGTAGTTTGTAGAGGAAAAATAGATCCATCTCTTGAAATTTACTCAGCGCTAGATCGCTGCGAGCAAAGAAGGTGATGCACTGAACAAACGGGTTCTCAAAGTCGGCCACGTCCGCATTGTGATATCTCATCGCCTTTCCTACTGGAGTGGTCACCATATCATAAAAAATAGCATCATAATCTGCCCGACTGTCTAGCTCATGTGTTGGTTAGGAGAATGATACCAGTTGTAGATAGAATTGAACTAGTCGAGGGTAATGGTGTAGTTGTTGTTGAAGATTCGAAAAGATACTCTCCCTTTGATCCACTCCTGATCGGTGGTGATGAGGTCGTTGGGCACGACACATATGTCAAGAGATGCCATGAATTCCGCCACCAACTCCTTGTAAGTTGGCCATTCGTCGAAAAAAGGGTGGCCCTCGGCGTGGTACTGGAGTTGGGAAGGAAACCTCTGGGTATGCCTAGCCTGACCCTGAAGGACATAAGCAAGGTTGGCCTCAAACCCGAGGTCGCGGATCATAGCCTGATTAACATATCGGGTAGGCTCAATTTTTTGCTTCAATAGCTCCTCATAAATCTTCCTCACTTCCGCCGAAGGGTGAACGATCCTCAGTCGAGGAATAGAGCCTGGTGGGGGTGGAATGAATGTCTCAATCTCCATGGGGGCCGCCCGCGAGGAAGAATCTCATGTTGTCCTCACCATTGTGAACAGAAAAGGATAACAGAGAAGAACTCGGTGAAGGTCGGAGAAGAGGATCCCCGCAGTCGATGAAGAGCTCAGGGAAGATCGCTCGCTCTATGCTCGGTGAAGACCTCCGGTTGATCACAAGTGCTCAAGCGCAAGTAGGGAAGGAGAAGGTCTGAAAGTGTGAAGAGAAAATGAATTCAACCCCTCCTTTTATAGCTAAGATTGCCGCCACTTTTGACCCGTCGATACCATCGACAAAGTGTCGATGGTATCGACACCTGTAGCACAATCCAGGTATTCGCTGATATAGATGGTCATCGATGGCTAGATGTGGGAGCCTGGATCGATGACGCGTCGATACCATCGATGTGGGTCGATGGTATCGACCCATCCCACGGATTGACTTCTGAATTTGGCAAGCACCGTTGATATCTTCTCGCGGATTGGTGATGTGTCAAGTCGATACCATCGACAAAGTGTCGATGGTATCGACACTTTATGTGTCCTTTATCTTCACGAGGCCCCGGTGACGCTTCATTGCTGTTGTTGGGTCGATACCATCGACTGCCCCGTCGATGGTATCGATTTCATTGAGATAAATTCGTCTGAAAATCTTCAGGGATCTCGCAAGTATCGACTTGGGGGTCGATACTATCGACCTGACACTCTCTTTTTTCCCAATGTCACTGATGGTAGGTCGATACCATCGATGGTATCAACTCAAAAAAATTTCTATAGCCTTGTGCCTGCACCCACGTCGCTACCATCGACACTATGGTCGATGGTATCGACTTTCTATCAGTACTGCACACTGAGCAAATGCATTAGGGTATCATTTTTACACTAAAAACGAAATTAATCAAAATGTGAAAAACACTAGAGGGGGGTGAATAGAGTTTTTAAATTATTTTAGCAATTATTTAACTCAAAACAACCACAATTGAAAATGGAAGAAGGAGACAAGTGTTTAGAGTGGTTCCAACCTTAGCAAATACTAAGGTTGTCAGTCCACTACCCGGTTGCTTACCCAACCGGGATTATGAAAGTATTAATTTTATTACCTTCACAAGGATTTACACAAAATACAATACTTTCTTACACCCCTTGAACAGCCTTCACTTGAAGTAGATACACCAACCCGAGGTAGCCTTCTTGAAGTAACTCCAAGCTCCCCCTTGAAGTAGCCTTCCTCTCTAGAAGTAACCTCCCGTTGCACCAGCCTTCTTGAAGTAGCTCAAGGTCCCCTTCTTCACCAAGAAGATCTCCAACCTCTCCAATCCGCAGCCTCCAACCTAGGAGTAGCAAGGAGAGTACAAACAATAATAGAGAACAAGAAAGGAAAAAGGAAATTACAACTTATCCTTTTGTAGCACAAGGCTTGATTTGCCTAGATCAAGTGTGTAGATCTCCTAACCAAAGTGTATGGAATAGTAATTGCAGTGGATAGGAGATGCTAGCCGATAGGACACGAAATTTGAGCTAAGAGGGGAAGTAGCCAATTGTCACAAAGCTCAATTTCTCACAAACAGGTTGCACAAAGTCAATGTATGCTCAAAGATTGCTCAAGTGTAAAAGCAAGTGTGTTTAGGTGTCCTAAGGCATGTCCTATTTATAGGAATGTCCTACAAGTGCTTAAGGACGTTCTAGACACTTTCTAGGGGTTTCTAAGTGCTTAACTAGCCGTTAGATATAAGTTAGTTGCTTTAACAATGACTAGTTAATTAATTCTGCAGTTGCTGTCAGAGACCATCTCGGTCGAGAAATGGTCGACCGAGACACCTACTCGGTCGACGTTTTGTCGACCGACAGGCTCTCTGGATCAAGTGTATGCAACGTTTATCTCCAACTGATAACTACCTTGTCAGCTGTGTCTAACGGCTACTTGGGTCTTTCTCGGTCGAGAAGATTATCGACCGAGAGTGTCTCGGCCGAGGATTTTTTCGATCGAGATGGACCCTGTTTCAAATGAAGATATTAAGTGTGTGTATGAGTGTGCATATGTGACACTATTGAAGGGGATGACCTATCTAAATGTGGTGTTTAGCTAGGGAAGATCTAACGCTTGATTTACATGAAGTCTAAGTACTTGTACATTATATATTTGTACAAGTTTACAATTGATTACATTTCATGACATTTACAATCATTCAAGCATATAGATTCCCTAGTGCTTTGTCATCCACCTTATTCGTGCAAAACTCAAATAGCACGTTAGATTAACAAGAATGAAATGTTTGTCATTTTCAAAACAAAGAGATTTTACAGATGTCCATTTAGCCAACAATCTCCCCCTTTTTGAAGATGACAAACATTTCCTAAATATAAAATTAGAAAGTATAAAAACATGTGAGTTTCATACCTGAAGATTACCTTTGTAAATTTCTTCTCTTGTTTATAAAATGTGTGCTTATTATTCCCCATGAATTATGGAATATGAAATCCAATCCTTTAGGGAATATAGAAACTTTCAATGTAAAGCCAAGAGTTTATGAAACTCATTGATTGAGTTTTGCACAAATACCAAGTTTTATATTTATTTCTCCCCCTTTGTCATTTCAAAAAAAATATCCGTTTAAGAATATGTATTGCTCCCCCTTAATTAGATGTCCCAACAAATACCAAATTCAATGACAAAGATGTCCATTAAAAGCCAAAATGATGCAAATAGACGACAGTGTTAGGAAGCACAAATATCAAAGAAAACATCTTCCAAAGGAGTGATAAGCAATTGCTTCCTTATTTTGTTGAATTGGTCTAATGGAAGTGGTTTTGTAAAAATATCAGCCAATTGATCTTCCGTATCAACATGATGAAGAGAAACATAATTTTTAGAAATATGATCCCTTAAAAAGTGATGATGGATTTCAATATGTTTAGCTCTGCTGTGTAAGATAGGATTATGTGCTAAGTTTATAGCGCTTGTGTTGTCACAAAAAATAGGTGTAGATGAAAGAGTAAAACCATAATCGTTTAATACTTGTTGCATATAAAGCACTTGAGCACAACAAGATTCGGCTGCCATATATTTAGCTTCATTTGTAGAAAGGGCAACCGTGTTTTGTTTCTTGCTAAACCAAGATACTAAAGCTCTCCCTAACAAGAAACAGCCACCACTAGTACTCTTGCGATCAAGTCGACAACCAGCATAATCAGCATCAGTATAAGCTTTAAAATCCAAGGATTGTCCTTTTGCATACCATAAACCAAAACATGTAGTGCCGGCTAAGTATCGAAGAATTCGTTTAACTGCTTGAAAATGAGAATGCATAGGTTGTGATTGAAATCGAGTACAAAGACCAACGGAAAACATGATGTCCGGTCTAGAAGCAGTTAAGTAAAGCAAACTACCAATCATGTCTCTATATAAGGAATCATCAATAGGTTCCCCATCTTCATCCTTATCAATTTTAGTAGAAGTGGCCATAGGAGTAGTAGCATGTTTGCATTGATCCATCCCAAAACGTTTTAAGAGTTCTTTAGTATACTTTTCTTGGCTTATAAAAATTCCGGCAGGCGTTTGTTTAATTTGGAAACCAAGAAAGAAGGTTAGTTCACCCATGAGGCTCATTTCAAATTCTTTTTGCATAATGTCACTAAATTGTGTACACAATGATTCATTTGAAGCTCCAAAAATAATAGCATCAACATATATTTGAACAACAAGAAAATCAGATGTATATGTTTTACAAAATAAATTAGAATCTGAATTTCCAATAGAAAAACCATTATCAAAAAGATATGTCTTGAGCCTTTCATACCAGTTCCTAGGTGCTTGTTTTAAACCATAAAGTGCTTTCTTAAGTTTATAAACATAGTCACCTTTTTCCGGTATTTCAAAACCGGGTGGTTGGGCAACATATACTTCTTCTTGAATGATTCCGTTTAGAAATGCACTTTTTACATCCATTTGGTAGAGTTTGATGTTTTTATGTGCAGCAATAGCTAATAACATTCTAATAGCTTCAAGTCTAGCTACTGGTGCATACGTTTCATCAAAGTCTATTCCTTCTTGTTGATTATATCCTTGTGCTACTAACCGAGCTTTATTTCTTATTACTTCTCCTGCCTCATTGAGCTTATTTCTAAAAACCCATTTAGTTCCAATGATGGTTTTATCTTGTGGTTTAGGAACTAAATCCCATACATCATTTTTTGTGAATTGATTTAATTCTTCTTGCATTGCTATTATCCAATAATCATCTTTAAGAGCTTCAAATATCTTCTTAGGTTCAATGATAGAAACAAAAGCCATGTTTGCGACATCCTTAAAGGAAGACCGAGTTTTTACTTTATCATTTGGATTTCCAATAATTAATTCTTGAGGATGATCCTTAATAAGTCTAGGTATAGGTTGTGTTTCACCTTGGTTATTGTTTGTAGTATCTTTCTCACTATCATTTGGTATGTTTAAGTTTTCGAATTGATTAGTAAGATCAATTATTTCTAGATTTTCTGATTTGGACTCTTCATGAAAAGAGACATGAATAGATTCCTCAACTTTTCTAGAGATAGTGTTGTAGACTCTAAATGCTTTGCTAGAGGTAGAATATCCCAAAAAGAATGCTTTGTGTGATTTAGAATCAAACTTATCTCTATCATCTTTGGTATATAAGATATAACATGTAGATCCAAAGGTATGAAAATAGTCAACTCTAGGTTTCTTATAATGTATTATTTCATACGGAGTTTTCTTCAAATGAGAGTGAACAGTTACTCTATTTAACACATAGCATGCGGTGTTTACAGCTTCAGCCCAAAAGGTTTTGGGGGTGTTATGTTCGAGCATCATAGTTCTAGCCATTTCTTGTAGTGATCGATTTTTCCTTTCAACTATGCCATTTTGTTGTGGAGTGCGTGGAGCAGAAAAATTGTGAGTGTACCCTTGAGATGTGCAAAATTCTTCAAATATATGATTTTCAAATTCTCCACCATGATCACTTCTAATGGTACATATTTTGCTTTGTAATAGATTTTCAATCATAGAGAAAAATTTTATAAAAGCATGAATAGTATCATCTTTGGTTGCAATAAAATGTACCCATGTATATCTACTATAATCATCAACAATAACAAAACAATATCTTTTTCCACCGGTAGATTGTGTCCTCATAGGTCCAAATAAATCCATGTGAATTAATTCTAAAGATCTACTGGTGCTAAGTTCATGTTTAGGTTTAAAAGAGGTTTTTGTTTGCTTTCCCAATGTACATGGTTCACAATTTTCTACTTGATCAAAGGATAAAGTAGGCAAACCACGAACAAGATCATATTTCACTAACTTTTTGATAACATGTGAACTAGCATGTCCTAGCTTTTTATGCCATAATTGTAAAGTATTTTCATTTGCAAGCAAGCATTTTCCTACTACAAATTTCATAGAGTTAGGTCTAAGAATATAAAGATTTCCAACTCTTTTTCCTTCATAGAAAACATTTGTAGTGTTTTCTATTAATAATTTGCAGCAGGTTTTGTTAAATAAAACATCATAGCCACTATCACATAATTGACTCACACTTATTAAGTTATGGTGCAAACCATCAACAAGTAGAACATTCTTTATTTCAAGGTTTGTACCAATGTTACCTATTCCAACAATTTTACCTTTACCGTTATCTCCAAAAGTGACTGTTCCACTCTTCTTTTCTTCAAAAGTTTGAAATGCATCCTTGTTTCCGGTCATGTATTTGGAACATCCACTGTCAACCACCCAATCCTGCATTAGAATGTAGGTTTTGGTACCCATGTGATGGTCCGATATGGTTAGAAGCATTTAAGTAGAGACTGTATAAAAATTCTGATTCAGAACTTCAGTCGGTCGACAATTGTTCGACCGACATCTTTCTCGGTCGACTAATCGTCAATCGAGAAGGTTGTTGTATTGCAAATTAAAGACAGAAATTCATCCGGTTGACCAATTTTCGACCGAAATAGTTGCTGTTGATTTTGATTTGTCATAGGCATCTGGTCGGTCGACAAAAGTTTGACCGATTATATTTTCGGTCGACAATACTTCGACCGACTAAGTTTCTGTTTCAGTACAGTAGTTCAGAAAATTATCATAATGCATAAAACCTTTTATTAAGTTGAGATAAGACAATATGAATTGCAAAATTAAGCATTTGATCATATCTCAACTGAATTGCATTCGACTCTACTAAGTTTGGGATTTTGGGACCCAAACTAAGTAGGAATCCTTGGTCTTATACGGGCATGAAAATGAATAATGTCCAAGATGTAGACAAAAATGACAAGTAATAGAGTCAACTTCATTTCTCTTTCTAGGAATTGTGTTCTTAGGTACAAACATAGTTCGAGTTCTTTTGGGTTGATTTTTCTTTGGATCATATCCCAAACCTTTTCTTCCATCGAAACTAGAGGAGGCTTTTAGGATGTTGTCAAGGATATCTTTTCTTCTTAACTCATGTAGGTTTCTTTGTAGCTTAGCAATGTCATCCATCTTCTTGTGTAAATCTTTTCTAGCTTGATCTAAATCAAATAATAGGGAGTCTCTTTCTTTTACAATATTTTCATAGTCTAGATGGTTACACAGAATTGGTTGAGTCTGAAAGTCTTTTAGTTTAGCTAACAATTCAGTCTTTTCTTGAGAGAGAAGATCAACATTTGTTTCTAGAGTGAGTAGCTTGTTAGTGCAATCATTTAAAGATGTTTTTAAAGACAAATTCTCAAGATCAATGTTGTTCTTTTCAGAAGAGAGATCATTTAATTTAGCATATAGCTCATCATTTGTTTTGATAACCTTCTTTAGTTTCTTCTTGACATCAACATACTTATCATGAGTTTCTTGTAAACTAGTAATTAACTCTTCTTTAGGAAGATCAAGTAGGCTTACCTCTTGAGAGTCTTCATCATCTTCTCTTGCCATTAGACATTCCACCTTTTTTTCTCCGCTTTCACTTTCACTTGACTCGTCCCATGCAGCTTTATAGGCTTTTTCTCCCCTCTTCTTGTGTGAGCTTTTCTTTCCTTTCTTTTCTTTAGGACATTCATTTTTGAAATGTCCTTTCTTTCCACACTCAAAGCACCTAGGAGGAGAAGAAGAAGAACTAGAAATTTTGTTAGATTTAAATCTTCTATATTTCTTACCATTGACAATCAATGCTTCTTCTCCTTCTTCTTCACTTGACTCCTCACTTTCTGGTGTGATTATCTTTGAAGCTTTTAGAGCCACATCCTTCTTCTTTCCTTGCTGAAGTTCACATTCTCTTCTTTCTTCCTCTTCTAGGGTTGCTTCATGAGCTTCTAGATTGCCAATGAGTTGCTCCATTTTCAGTCGAGTGAGGTCATTAGCTTCTTCAATGGTTGTCACCTTTGGCTTGTATTTAGGAGGAAGTGATCGAAGGATTTTTGATACCTGATCTTCTTCAAGAATAGTTTTTCCTAGGGCATTTAAACCATTAACAATAGAAGAGAATTTTGCAAACATTTCACTAATAGATTCATTTGGATCCATACGGAAGTGTTCAAACTTTTGTTTAAGCATGCTAATCTTAGAATTCTTGACTTGAACTATACCTTCATAAGTTATGGACAGTCTATGCCAAATGTCATAGGATGTGTCACAGTTTGATATCCTATTAAATTCTCCTACTGAAATTGAATAATATAAAATGCTTACAGCTTTGGCATTCATTTGAGCCAACTTTACCGTGTTTGCATCCCACTCTGCATATTGTGTTTGAGGAAGCTCGTATGGGGTTGACACCATCCTCCATAAGTCCCAATTGATGCCTTGGAAGTAGAACTGCATCCTTCTCTTCCAATATGTGTAGTTTGTTCCATCAAAAGCTGGAGGTCTAGCAACAAGTGTCCCTTCAAGGTTAAGGTTGTTAAGCACCCCGTCACCCATTCTTCAAGACCTTGTTAAGGTTCCTTGAAGCCTGCTCTGATACCAATTGAAAAACACTAGAGGGGGGGTGAATAGAGTTTTTAAATTATTTTAGCAATTATTTAACTCAAAACAACCACAATTGAAAATGGAAGAAGGAGACAAGTGTTTAGAGTGGTTCCAACCTTAGCAAATACTAAGGTTGTCAGTCCACTACCCGGTTGCTTACCCAACTGGGATTTTGAAAGTATTAATTTTATTACCTTCACAAGGATTTACACAAAATAAAATACTTTCTTACACCCCTTGAACAACCTTCACTTGAAGTAGATGCACCAACCCGAGGTAGCCTTCTTGAAGTAACTCCAAGCTCCCCCTTGAAGTAGCCTTCCTCTCTAGAAGTAACCTCCCGTTGCACCAGCCTTCTTGAAGTAGCTCAAGGTCCCCTTCTTCACCAAGAAGATCTCCAACCTCTCCAATCCGCAGCCTCCAACCTAGGAGTAGCAAGGAGAGTACAAACAATAATAGAGAACAAGAAAGGAAAAAGGAAATTATAACTTATCCTTTTGTAGCACAAGGCTTAATTTGCCTAGATCAAGCGTGTAGATCTCCTAACCAAAGTGTATGGAATAGTAATTGCAGTGGATAGGAGATGCTAGCCTATAGGACACGAAATTTGAGCTAAGAGGGGAAGTAGCCAATTGTCACAATGCTCAATTTCTCACAAATAAGTTGCACAAAGTCAATGTATGCTCAAAGATTGCTCAAGTGTAAAAGAAAGTGTGTTTAGGTGTCCTAAGGCATGTCCTATTTATAGGAATGTCCTACAAGTGCTTAAGGACGTTCTAGACACTTTCTAGGGGTTTCTAAGTGCTTAACTAGCCGTTAGATATAAGTTAGTTGCTTTAAAAACGACTAGTTAATTAATTCTGCAGTTGCTGTCAGAGACCATCTCGATCGAGAAATGGTCAACCGAGACACCTACTCGGTCGACGTTTTGTCGACCGACAGGCTCTCTGGATCAAGTGTATGCAACGTTTATCTCCAACTGCCAACTACCTTGTCAGCTGTATCTAACGGCTACTTGGGTCTTTCTCGGTCGAGAAGATTGTCGACCGAGAGTGTCTCGGCCGAGGATTTTGTCGACCGAGATGGACCCTATTTCAATGTTTCAAATAAAGATATTAAGTGTGTGTATGAGTGTGTGTATGTGACACTATTGAAGGGGGTGACCTATCTAAATGTGGTGTTTAGCTAGGGAAGATCTAACGCTTGATTTACATGAAGTCTAAGTACTTGTACATTATATATTTGTACAAGTTTACAATTGATTACATTTCATGACATTTACAATCATTCAAGCATATAGATTCCCTAGTGCTTTGTCATCCACCTTATTCCTGCAACACTCAAGTAGCACGTTAGATTAACAAGAATGAAATGTTTGTCATTTTCAAAACAAAGGGATTTGACAGATGTCCATTTAGCCAACAAAATGAACTTTAAAATACGACAGAAAATAAAGCAAATAGAAAAATGTAAACTACCGATGGTTGGGTTGCCTCCCAACAAGCGCCCTACTTTCACATCTTAGGCTAGATGCAATCAAGCTCATCATTCTTCCTTAAGTGCCATGAGTTTAACCTCATGCACTTTTCTTGTGTAATCCTCCCCATAGTAGAGCTTCAATCTTTGACCATTCACTAAGAACATTATCTCTCCATCTCTCAACATAATGGCACCATGTTGTCGGACATCTTCCACCACAAAAGGTCCACTCCACCGGGATTTCAATTTCTCAGGATGCAACTTTAATCTCGAGTTGAATAATAACACTCGATCACCCTTTTTGAAAATGTGCATTTGAATGTGGCATTCGTGGAGTTGCTTTTTCCGTTCTTTATAGATTTTCTGGTTCTCATAAGCATTCATCCTAAGATCATCTAACTCATTGAGCTCTAACATTCTCTTCTTTCCTACAGCATCATAGCTCATATTAAGCTTTCATAACACCCAGTGCGCTTTGTGCTCTAACTCGACCGACAGATGACAAGCCCACCTGTAAACCGGTCTAAAATATGTAGTGCCTATAGGGGTTTTAAAGGTGGTCCTATATGCCCATAAAGAATCTGGTTGTAATGCACTCCAATTCTTCCTTGAAGATGCCACTGTGTGTTCCAATATCTTCTTGATCTCTCGATTGGAAACCTCGACTTGGCCTTGCGTCTGCGGGTGATACAGGGTACCAAAGTTGTGTTTGATCCGTATTTACTCAATAAGGTATCAAATCTCTTGTTCGTGAAGTGGGTGCCTCCATCACTTATAATCATCCGTGGCACCCCAAACCTACAAAAAATATTTTCTTTCACGAACCTGCACACTACCGCAACGTCATTAGTCCTTGTGGGTATTGTCTCTACCCACTTCGACACATAATCAACGATAAGCAAAATATATAAGTTGGAATTTGAGGACACAAATGGCCCCATGAAATCGATGCCCCATAAATCAAATACCTCAACCTCTTGAAACACGTTGAGGGGCATCTCTTGCCATCTTGAGATGTTGCCCGCCCTTTGACATGAATCACATCTTCACACATAGTCATAGGCATCCCGAAAGAGTGTAGGCCAATAAAGGCCACTCTCCAACACTTTGTCTGTTGTCCTTGTGCTCGCATGATGACCGCCAGTGGGTAGTGTATGACAGTGATTGAGCACACTATCATATTCACCTTCTGGTACACACATGCATAACATGCCATCCCTGCACTGTCTCAACAAAATTGGGTCATCCCAAAAATAATATCTTAAAGAATGGAAAAATCTCTTCTTTTCTTGATAAGTCCAATCGTCCGGTATTTCCTTACATACAAGATAATTCACAATATTCAAAAACCACAGATCCTTAGATTTTATTGAAAGGATTTTCTCATTGGGAAATGTCTCGATAATGGGTATATTGATATCTCTCTCATCTACCCGCTCTAACTGAGACAAGTGGTCTGCAACCACATTTTCCATGCCCGCCTTATCTTTAATTTTGATGTCACACTCTTGCAAGAGCAAGATCCACCTAATCAATCTAGGCTTGGCATCTTTCTTTTCCATTAAGTATTTGATGGCAGCTTGGTCCGTCCAAACCACAACTTTTGACCCCACTAAATATTGCCTAAATTTTTCAAATGCGAAAACCACGGCAAGTAACTCTTTTTCAGTAGTGGTGTAATTAAGTTGTGCATCATTTAAAGTTTTAGATGTATAGAAAATCACTGCGAGTTTGTTCTCAAAATGCTGCCCAAGAACAATCCCTATAGCAAAATCCGACGCATCACACATAAGCTCAAAGGGTTTAGTCCAATCCGGCATTTGGACAACCGGTGCAGAAATTAATTTTTCTTTAAGGACATTAAAGGCATGTATGCAGTTCTCATTGAAATCAAACACGACATCCTTCTCAAGTAATTCAGACAACGGTTTAGCGATTTTAGAGAATTCCTTGATGAAACAGCGATAAAACCCTACATGACCAAGAAAATTCCTCACCCCTTTCACTGAATTTGGTGGAGGTAGTTTGGAAATAACCTCAATCTTGACTGGATCCACCTCCATTCCCTTGCTAGACACCTTGTGTCCAAGCACAATTCCTTCGCTGACCATCATATGACACTTTTCCCAATTAAGGACTAGATGTGTGTCCTCACATCTTTGTAAAACTTTATCCAAATTATATAAGCACTCATCAAATGACGCACCGTAGATAGAAAAATCGTCAATGAAAACCTCTAAAAAACGCTCAACCATATCAGAAAATATAGCAATCATACAACGCTGAAAAGTGGCAGGTGCGTTGCACAACCCAAACGGCATGCGACGATAAGCAAAAGTCACATAAGGACAAGTAAAGGTTGACTTCTCTTGATCCTTCGGGTCTATAGAAATTTTATTATAGCCATAATAACCGTCCAAAAAGCAAAAATGAGAGCGGCCAGCTAGCCGCTCTAAAATCTGATCAATAAATGGGAGAGGAAAATGGTCTTTTAAAGTGGCAGAATTGAGGCGACGGTAATCAATACACACTCGCCACCCGGTTACCAATCGGGTAGTGACATGTTCATTTAGTAGATTTTGAGTTACAGTGATTCCCCCCTTCTTAGGGACTACCTGTGTTGGACTTACCCATGTTGAGTCTGAAATGGCATAGATGATGCCCATAGAAAGGAGCTTGATCACCTCTTTCTTAACGACCTCCCTCATACTCGGGTTGAGTTAATGTTGTGGCTGAATCACAGGCTTGGCTCCTTCCTCGAGCCGAATCTTGTGCTAACAAAGAGTAGGGGAGATCCCATTAATATCAGCAACTGACCACCGGAATGCACCACAGTGGTTCTTCAGCACGATCATCAACTGTTCTTCCTCCTCGACACTCAGACATGCCGAGATGATCACCGAGAGTTTCTCATCATCCGCTAAGAAAGCATACTTCAAATGAGGGGGTAGTGGCTTCAACTCGAGATTTAGAGGGCTGACCAACGAAGATTGAAGCGGTGGTGGGAGTGGCCCTAGATCCTCATAGTGCTTGGCATAATAGCAAGGAAGCACTTGAAGCATCTTTACACATTCTCGTAAAGACATGTTTCTCATCCAATCATCCATGACATTGAATAGGCATGCCTCAAGGGGCAATTTTGGATATGAGTCGATCATTCAGACTGCTGTAGCATCATCCTCAGTAGATAGAGAAATTTCTTCCTCTTCATCATTTGGATAACCCCTGGCTTTACAAAGAGATACTACTTTTGTTTGTTCCATAATATCCACGGACAGTGTCCCCTTGTCTACCTTAGTCATCACATGAGGCATATCCAGAAATGGCTTCCCTAAACAAAGAGAAATGTTTTGATCAAAGTGCTTTACCATACAACATTGCTCATTTGCCTGTGATTGTTTTGTACTTGGTGGCATAACCATCTCAAATATGTCATCTGCTATACCCAACGTCAGACGACCTCTACCCATTTCTAGTATCATATCAACGGTAGCCTGGAAGGGTCTTCCTAAGAGCAACTCATTCCCTTTTTCATCTTGCATCTCCATAACTACAAAATCGGATGGAAATACAAATCTGTCAACTTTCACCAAGACATCCTCACAAATTCCATATGGCCTAACCACAGAGTTATCCGCAAGTTGAATCGTCATGTTGCTTTGTCTAGATTCTTTAAGTCCCAACTTCTTAAAAGTAGATAGGGGCATCAAGTTTATACTTGCCCCGAAATCAGACAATGATTTTCCAAATTTCACCTTGCCAATGTAACATGAAATATTGAAGCAGCCCGGATCTTGTCGCTTTGGTGGCAATGTGCCCAAAATGAAGGTGCTAACCTGCTCTTTAAGAACTACCACCTCAGTATCAGGAATCTTCCTCTTCTTGGTAATTACATCCTTCAGAAACTTACCATAATATGGTATCTGCTCAATCGCCTCCAACAAAGGAATGTTAACAGAATGTTTCTAAAAACTGTCTAAAATTTTCTTAAACTGTGCATCCACTTTCTTGGCTTTGAGGCTGTTGGGGTAAGGGACGGATAGGGACTCCCATCAGGGGGTGAGGAGAAGATCAAAATCTTTTGTGTCTGAGACAATGTGTCTAATACATCTGAACGACACACTCTGTTATGGGGCCCACAAGCCTATAGATGAGATGTTGTGGGCATAGAAGTGGGCACAGAGGTCGGGTATAGAAAATTTAGACCCATAAAGAGACTCCACATTGTACGATTACCTTTAATGTAGTAGCTATTAGTGTAGACACACAAATGACAAGTCTACCAACGAGAACCTGGTTAATATACTTTCTTTTTGTCGTCTTGTCATTGCCTGTATGCAATACAATTGATCGTACAAAGATTTTTGATGATGCCAACAACGAACTTCTGTATATTGAATAAGCTATGTGGAAGCAACACTACCGACCAATTGTGTAAATACGAGATTACACACATCTTGTCTTTGTGCATACATAAAGACTAATTGAGTGTTGATTTGTTAGCTCACGCTTCTATTTTTTATTATCTCTACATATATAACAAATAAAATTTATATAAATTTGTGTTCAATTTTGTATCTACATAACCAGGCAAAAACCCATGCTATGCACAAGTGCCTTTGTAGACTGCAATAAGTAATTTATAAGTTGAACTTTATGAAAAGAAGATGCAATAAATATGTATGATATATGTATGAATAAGACTATTCATACACAAAAAGATGAATATTTCATTTTAAAAAATAATGGAGAAAATTGCATCCAACCCCTTCTGCATGCTTTCTTATATGGTATAGATGAGTCTCCAAATATAATATATAATTTTAAATATTAAAGAAAAATGTGGCATAAGCACACATGGTTTAGTATGTAATATCAAAAAATAATTAAGAAAATTTCATCCAAACCCCTATGCGGGATTTCTTACATAGTATAGATGAGTCTCCTAATATAACATATAATTTCAAACATTAAAGACAAAAGTGTGTACACGCAGGGACCAATATGTAATTTTAAAAAATAATGGTGAAAATTGCATCAACCCCCTCCACGGGCTATCTTATATGATATAGATTAGTCTCCTAATATAATATATATTTTAAATAAATTAAGATAAAAGTGTGGTGTACACACAAAGACCAGTATCTAATTCAAATAATAATAAAGAAAATTGCATCTAACAGTCTATGCGGGTTCTCTTATATAGTATATATGAGTCTTAATACAATGTATAATTTAAAAAATTAAAGACAAAAGTGTGATGTACACACACAAGGATCAATATGTAATTTTAAAAAATATTAGAAAAATTGCATCCAACCCCCTTCACATGCTTTCTTATATTGTGTACATGAGTCTCCTAATATAATATATAATTTAACAAATTAAAGATAAAAGTTAGGTTTAGAAATAGAAAGTCCAACATGTAATTTTAAAAAATAATGGAGATAATTACATCCAACCCCCCTGCATGCTTTCTTATATAGTATTGATGAGTTTCTTAATATATTATATAATTTAAATAATTAAAGATAAAAATGTGGTATACACGGTCCAATATGTAATTTTGAAAAATAATGGAGAAAATTACATCCAATCCCCTCTGAGGGTTTTGTTATATAGTATAAATAAATCTCCTAATATAATAAATAATTTAAAAAAGTAAAGACAAAAGTGTGGTTGATGTAGGGGTTTTGAGTCATTTTTATAGACTGGTTTCGCATATATTTTATGTGTATTTTGATCATATTTGTGATTAATATCGCATGATTCGCTACCTTTAGTCAATAATCTCATTTTGCATCAAATTTACCTTGTTTCCTTTTATTCTGTATAAAAGATCATATTTGTGGGATTTGATTGGTGTTCTTCTTTTCTTTACAAGAAATTGGGATATCTGCATTCATCGATACCATCGACAGATGGTCGATACCATCGACCTGGTCACAGTGTATTTCCGGAGAAGAGCAACTAGAAGTCGATACCATCAATGGGACTGTCGATGGTATCGAGAGAGCGTCAGCGAGCCAGATTTCCAGGTGTCGATACTATCGACCCAAAGTCGATACTATCGACCTCGCCTCAGCAAACTTAGCTTCGGCGTCGGATTCCAAAGAAAAGTGATGTCTAAGGTGTCGATACCATCGACACACCATCAATGGTATCGAGGCAACATCAGAGAGAACCCCAAGAATTGCGCAAGCACCGATGCCTCATGCATGTCGATACCATCGACCCACGTCGATGGTATCAACGCCGTCAGATCAGATTCTGCTAAAGATCGTGTCTAATCGTACGGTGGTGATTTTGGGGCGACTTAAAGTGGTGCATATACCTTATTAAGGCGGCCTTAAGAAATCCATCGCGTCATTAGCCACCGGAGAAGTCTCAAGAAGGAGAGGAGAGAAGAACGGAGTCGAGAGCGACGCCCCAGTCGTTTCGAGAGCTGCAGAAGACGTTTTCCACCGCCGGAAGGCTGTAGAACGGGCACCCCACGCCAAGGAACGCCCAGATCTCCTCCGTTCAGGGGTTTACATCACATCTATTCACGTTTCCCTATGTTTTCCCTTTCTTTCATCATGTTTTTCGTTGAGATTAACATGCAGAGCTAATCTCCTTTATCTTTAGGACCGGGAGTAGCTCGGGTAATCGGTGTATGATATTTTTTACATAGTTTATTATAATTTGTCTCTTAAATCTGTGGCATGATATCATTATGATTGATCACCCTAATGATAATCTAATATCTTTAATTACTTTGAAAGAAGAATTAACGGTTGAAAAGAGGTAGATATCACATTAACTAATAAATCCTTTGAACAAGGCAATGTACAGTTAATGGTGGAAACCCAGAGTGTGATCTTCATGCACCTAATTTAGGGAATATGTTACTACTACTGTGGAACTAACCTAGATTTAGGTAGTGAATTATATCGCGACAGCGAACAATTCTGGCTACAGGCCACTACCCGGAATAGGAGACGAAGTAGGATAATTGTGTAGGAATGAGTACAACGAGAACATGCGGTGAAACCGCAATCCTAAAGATTCCATCTATAATTGATTAAACCAACCATTTAATTGATTGTTTTGCTTTTGTTGTTTTTTTGTCTTTTCTTTTTCAAACAACTATCAAACTATTTTTAATCGATCTAGCTGACTGTGAACAGTTAGTAGTAGTCTACCGAAAAAATATGTTCCCTGAGTTCGACTCGGGTCTCACAAAGGCATATATTACTTTGGCGCGTGCACTTGCGTTTTACGCACGGTAAATTCGTGTCAAGTTTTTGGCGCCGTTGTCGGGGAACAATGATTTTTGGCACTACGAGGGCTGCAAGCGGCCACTCCAGGTCACATTTTTTTAAAATTTAAATTCTGGAAATTAATCGTCTATCTTCCATAATCTGTAATCTTCTAGCACTGTGCCTAATTAAATTTATTACTATACAGGTACTAGTGCATGGTGAGTACGTGTAGTGCAGACTACGCACGGTCATCGCCGGAGGTCCCATTTTTGGGATCAGACTACGAGAATTCAGATTCTAACACCGAAGTAATGGCTGAGGAACAAACAATCTGGGAGAAAATCAAGGCTTCGTCCTCTTCTGCATCTAAGGGGCCAATTAAGAAGCAGGCCATCAACATTCCTAATTATAAAATCGACCCAGGCCTAATCAATTTGGTCAAGTCCAATGTGTTTCACAGGCTTAAAAATGAAGATCTGGTTACCCAAATAAGCCAGTTCGTGGAGAACTGTGATATGGTCAAGATAGACCGGTTTCCACAAGATATGCTCTACTTGAAGTTATTTCCCAGTTCTCTGGCAAGAAATGCTAGAGAATGGCTACATAATCTGGACGACGAGTATTTGGAATCTTGAGACCACATGGTTGAAGTTTTCTTTGAGAGATTTTTCCTGTCTGAGAAGATAAATGATCTTATAAGAAAAATCCACAATTTCAGTCAGAAAGCTGGTGAAACATATTCTGAGACTTGGGAGAGATTCCAGATAATGTTGAGGAGATGCCCATATCATGGGATGGACAAAGAAAAAAGCAGGTCAAGATTTTCTATTTTGCTCTTTTTGAGCATGATAGAAGCAATCTAGATTCAGCAGGATCAGGTTTATTCCTGAATAACACTGATACAAGGTGTTGGAAAATTCTGAAAAACATGGCTAAAAAACAGTCATGGGGTGATAGAGATGCTCCAGAACAAGTTAAGGTTGCGGGAGATGCCAAAGCTATCAAAGAACTCAATGAAAAGATGGACCTAATTGCTAAAAGGCTACTTGCACAAGAGGAGGAAAAAGCGCAGATCAAATACATGCGTCAACAACTTTTACAAGGGTACAAAAATAATGATTACTCTTGGAGGAAAGACAAAAAGTTCTCATGGAAGGATCCAAATAATTTTCTCCAGGATCCGGATGCTAAGCCACAGCCCACGGCAGAAGACAAGAGCAATGATTTGCTCAACTATGTGATAAAGCAGAATCAAGAGCTGATGAACACCTTTGATCAACAAATCAAGTAACTAGATGTACTCTTAGGCTAGCTTGTCATTAGATAGAACCATAGGAAATACTATAAACAAAAGCAAAGTTTGGCTAATGTTTTAGTACAAAGGTCAACTTTCTAACTGGAACGGATGTCTTGTATCACCGTGACCCGTGTTTATAAAGAGTATCGCCATATATACTGATCCTAACATTCAGTCGATCTGTAATTTTAAGTAACATTTTATATAAATTAATAAAGTCACAAATAATAAATCAGAATTTGATATCATAAACAGTAACATCGGAATGAATACAGGATGCGGGACGAAAGACTATTAGAATTCAAAAAAAAAATGTCAATTTTCACATAAATGTAGTAAGAGGCGCCAACGCCTCCCATAGCATCCGGACCCCTCAGCTACCTGATGTCTTCCTTAGTTGCTACAAGACGGAAGTATAATGCAAGAACAGAATCATGTCAACTACATGAATGAACCGTGTATACGCATCCTATGAAACCATCAACAACGATAGTGAAGGGGAAAAACAGAACCATTGCAACTCCATCGCAACAGACAGTGATCAATAATGAGTGTTGACCTCTCGGTCTGTCTGGTCGACTACAGTTCGTCTCGCAAGCCTATGTTTCTTTCTTTATGTCGCCGCCATGCTGGCGCCCCAATAAACTGAAGCCACCATTGGACTGACGCCGACGAGCCCGCTGCCGCCCCTTGGTCGACATCCGCAACAGCTCAGTGCCAGCACTATCCGCGACATCGCATTCCGGCGGCAGAGAGGAGTATCTCTCCTGGTCGTAGCAGTAGGAATAGGTCATGTACTCCACCCAGAACGCCTCCATTGCAGCCCGCTGCTCCAACGGCATCCTGTAGCCCTCATCATCATCGCCAGCTGCTGCTGGATAGAGCCACCGAAGCCGGGTGCCAGTACTTCGCACGTGGTGGAGGAGTGGTCTATGGGATCGACGGGTGCGCGTCGATGACGAGGTCTGTGAACTCGGCCACATAAGGAGCGTACTTGTAGTTCACCCTATACCTTCCACCGGAAGTGGCCCAGTCCGAGCCGACCCAGATCATCGCGTACAAAAGCATGGGCCTGGAAGGGAACGCGGCTGGAGGATTTCTCTGATGAGGATGCTGTACTCAGAAGACACATAGTAAAAGTAAAGTAAAATGCAATCAAATCATCCACACTGATAGAGAGAGAAACGGTAGACTAGTGGTTTATATATCGTAACAGAACCTCTGAAAATTCAATTGTATGGCGGCATACGGACAGAAGACACAAGACGAACTCAAACAAACCACATTTTTGAAGAATCATTTAATGTTGTGGAAATCTTCAAGTTTAAGAAATTTCTTTTGTACGAATCCAAGTATGTAGAATAAAAACAATAACACTCCATCGATAAGGCTAAATACCAAGCAATAACCAATAATAAATTATATTAAACAAAAACTTTTACAAGATTACAAGGATTGTTGCTATCTTACAATCTATTTGCCCACGATAGAAATAACTTACTCTTGTTCACCCCTTTTAGCTATATTTATGACTTCCATTTTGGCCCTAATGTTGTTTCACGTTGGCACACCGAAAGTTGACATACGTTAGAATCTACACCAACCCAAAGTTAGCACACGTTGGAATCTACACATTGACACATCGTATCATATGACACTATTTCTTATTTATAGTTTTTCCTTAGTACTCGACAAGACAATTCTACAACGTAATCCCAACCCACAAAAGGCAGTACGAGAGGATAAGTCAAATCTATTAAAAAGGATAATGGAGAGTTAAAGTCAATAATTAATAGACAGGAGGAGAAGATAATGCTAAACATTATCTTGGACTCCAAGTCTATCCAATTTTTTAACTTCTCCATATTGTTAGACGATATTTAATATCCTAAAAAGCAGGATAAGAGACATTATCCCAACAATCTCCATTTTGGATCTTATTCTCTAAAGTGTAATTGCTTCTCTCATAGAATTATCTCCCGTTCTTATGTGCTTCCGCCCTCAGAAGTTGGTTCTGTTTCCAAAGGTGTTTTTATCAGAAATTGGTTCTGTTTCCAAAAGCGTTTTACCATGCATGCCCGCATGGAGCGTGTGATCAGACCTCACTGTCTGGGACCTTCATGTTTGAAAAACTATAGCATGACTGTCTGGGACCTTCATATTTGAAAAACTATAGCATCTCGTGTTGTACTGTTTGAAAAACTATAACACCTCCACTTACGGTTGAAGAACTGCATCCTTCACACCTTTAGCCTCCATGCCATACGATTGTGCCTTTTCTGAGCCGCGCCCATACAATGGAACTGTGTGGTCAGTTGCAGATCCAAAAATCTATAATGGGTGAGGCCATTATATAGTAGACCATTTATTATCTACAACATTATCAATATATAAATATAAGAAAATATTTCAAAAATATTTTATATAGTATGCATTCAATATTTTGAATTGTATTAAAAGAGTTCCATGTATAAAGGATTACATGACTTACAATTCATATAAAAAGAAACATTGTTGAGGTTATAGTCAAGAATCTATACATAAAAATCTCAATTTTCATGTTTCTATAAAGGTCATGCTATACATATAGAACCACACAATCATATAAAAAACCATGCTCATCTGATTCAGTAATTGATGCTTTATGATTTTATCATACACAAGACCATCTCCACAATGATGAGAACAACAACAAAATATGTCTCTAACTTTAGAAGTTTGTACACTAAATGATAAAAATGGTATTCCTTTGTCTAGATCAATTTCTAACCAAGACCATTAACATTATTTCATTCATGGAAAAAGTGCTTAAAAAATATTTAAATTTGATTACTTAATTGGCATATCAATCTATAAATATATTCTATGCAAAATATTGAAGAATGTTAATTATCTTCCCTATCAATTACTCCTATCATAAGAGATAAAGTTGTCAAAGAATGACATCTTTTTTACTGATCAAATATTTCCCCATAACCACTATTTTCCTTCCGATCAAATATATCTCCGTGACAATTAAATGTCTATATCTCCTGTGAGGGTATCTTACTGGCTATGCTTCTCTCGATTCACATCTCATGACATGATGAAGTTATTGTACAAACAACCATTGTAAATTATGAATGTATGTTTTGCAGTATCCTTCATATGAGATTGTCTTTTGAAAAAGCTACAAGGTGATATATATGTAATAAGTAGATAATAGACTCCATATAAGAGGTGTTTTCTAATTTGTAATGATGTTTTACGAAGTTCCTAAAAATATAAGATGTAACCCCTCGTAGAAAATAAATCATTCCCGTAGCAAATAAATCATTCTCGGTCAAATCAAATGAGGCTTCCAAAAACAAAATAAATCATTCATGTTGCAAATAAACCATTCTCGATCAAATCAAATGAGGTTTCTAAAAACAAAATAAATTGCTACTATCCTACTTATATCATATAATTGTTGTTTATTTGTTATCCCATTTTATGGAGAAAGGTAGTAATTAACAACCCTCTCTTTCTTGGACTACCTTCTATGTTCTATCCCACCTATTATCTCATAAACTCTTGGCCCCCCTTCTCTTTATTAATATCCAGAACACCATTCTCATAAATTTTCCTTTTCCTGTCTTAAATTTTTACCATTTCACTCAGTTCTCCCATCTCCTAATCTTCCTATATCGAACTAGAAGCATCCAAAAAAAATTTATTTGTCAATTGGCAAAATGTTACATTTCCTATATATTATTCATTTTATTCTCACCGTATTAGTTTTACCTTCATTTTTATTCATCTTTCTGGTCAACTATAAGTTTTTTTTATTTACTGCTTTGATCATTTTGAAACCCCTCTCCTACACGTTTGCTTTACATATGCTTTCCTATTGACTTCTTGTCATCAACGTTGCAAGAAAAACAGTCTAGTTTATAGGTAAAGGTTCCGAGATAAGTAATTTGGGTGAGGCTACTCCGTAAATTAGAGCATTAACTAGAGGACATGTATGACGTTAGGTGAGGCCATGGCCTCATGTGGCCCCTACATGGATATGCCACTTTGTGGTTAGTCCTACCACATTATCCTTCATCTAACGGTTCACAACTTCACATTTGTACTTGTTGAAATTTGCAGCCGACTTTACAATCTCACACCATACCTGATATTTGAATACACACAACACTTTTTAGATTCATGATGTCTGCCATCCATGCTACTTCTTTATCTACGCCTTCTGTGCTTGTAAACTTCTCATCAACGGCTCCTCTTTTTGTTAGAAAATATCCAACCCACTTGCCCCTTACAAGTAAAAAGCATGACTCCACTGCACATTGATTTCACAACTAGTGGATTCACACACTCCCGATTCCATGATAATGTTGTCATATGTGTCTCCCATGCTTTTTGGTCATCTCTCATGAACCATGCTCTTATACCACTTGAAGAATCATTTAATGTTGCAGAAGCCTTCAAGCCTAAGAAATTCCCTTACACAAGATACAACCCAATCAAGCACAACAAAAATAATAACACCCCCGTCCACAAAGCCAAATACTAAGCAATAACCAATGACAACAGATTTGGTGAAAAAAATCATGAATTCTATTAATGAAAAACATTCACAAGATTACCAAGATTGTCGCTATTTCATAATCTCTTTGCCCACAACAGAAACTCTTAACCCACTCTCGTTCTTCCATTTTAGATATCTTTTTGTCTTCCCCTTTTGGCCCTAAATGTTGGCGCACAATGTTATTCCAAGTTGGCACATCTAAAGTTACATGTTGAAACCCGCATATTGGCACACGATATCATACGATATTATGTCTTATTTTTAATATTCCCGTAGTACTCGATAAGACAATCCCAAAAAGTAATCCCAATCCAAAAAAGGCAGTATAAGAGGATAAAATAAATCTATTAAAAAGAATAATGGAAAGATAAAATCAATAATTAATAGACATGAGGAGAGGATAATGCTAAACATTATCTTACACTCCAAATATATCTAATTTTTTACTTTGCCAATATTGTTAGACAATATGTAATATCCTAGGAAAGAGACATTATCCCAACACCTTTACTTGATAGAAAAGATTTGTAACTACAGAAATAGTTGCTTCAATAAAGCTACTCGCTACTGACAAACCTTAGTAGTTCCAATCAGAGCTAACCTACAACCTCGTCCAACTAAAACTGGGGTGCTCACTACTATGATAGCCCAACACCTTCAAACCACCCAGCAAGTAATATTCAATTCCTCAAAACTACCTCACCTTTTAAAGAAAATAACAAAAAAAACTCCATTGTCATTCCCTTAATCCCAAATAGATTATTCATTAGCTCTAATATTAGAAATTTATATTTAGTTTACATCTTTTTAGAAGTACAAGGTACTTTATGATAGGATACCTAGTCCTAACGATGCTAGGTTCCGGGAGCACCGGAGGCCGCGGAGGCGACGGAGGCCGAGGCGGATGTGATGGAGATAGAGGAGATGCTACTCCCAGTAACAACCACAGGCCACCAGATGGAAACGGAAGTAACACGAACATCTTGGAAAAGAGAAGCGACAATGTTAAGAGTTGAACGTGAGAATACGACAATTTTGCAGCGGAAGAATAAGAAACGAGAAACAATCACACAACCAAAACACAGGATTTACGTGGTTCGGTCGAGATGACCTATGTCCACGGGAGGGGGTGAGATTTTCACTATTTTAGAGAAAAGATTACAAAGGGACACCCTGTGTACGGCGGTAGTCATCAAAGAAGAATACAGGATGATTGCCGAACCCTAACAAGGGTGTACATATATATAGATACAGAAAGAGTAATCAGATTCCTAATCGGATCCGAAATCCAAGTCGTACCATACCGCGGGGGCGAAGATCCATTTAATTTTCCAAATTGTATATGCAGTCGGATCAGGACATTACTTCGAGTCACATACCAATCTCCACCTTGACTTGAAGTCTCTAGCTCTCTGAAAAGGAATAATAGTAGATCTCTCTCCCCCTCCATCCCCTAAGGGCGTCACTACATGCTATGTAGACTAACCAAGTCCAGACAATGTCTAAACTTGGAAACTGGCAACGGCTTTGTCATCATGTCTGCAGGATTTTCTTTGCTTACAATCTTCTTCACCACAATCTTCCCCTGCGCTATCACCTCTCTGATGAAGTGATACTTGACGTCGATGTGCTTTGTCCTTTCATGAAACATCTAATCTTTTATAAGGTGAATTGCACTCTGACTGTCACAGTAGATGGTTGTCGTCTTGTCAAGAATATAAAACTCAGCACACAGTCCTCTAAGCCAGGTGGCTTATTTGATGGCTTATGTCAATGCCATGTACTCAGCTTCAGTAGTAGACAATGCAACAGTGGGTTGTAATGTAGCTTTCCAACTCAGAACACAACCACCAATAGTAAACAGATAACCCGTAAGAGAACGCCTTTTGTCACGGTCATTAGCAAAGTCAGAATCAACATAACCAACAAGCGTCTCTGTGCTCTTGCCAAATCCAAGGCATGTAGAAGATGTACCCTTAAGGTACCTAAGAATGTACTTGACTGCTTGCCAATGTAGCTTTCCTAGATTGGACATGTATCTGCTCACCATGCTAACTGCTTGTGCAATGTTTGGACGCGTGCAAATCATAGCATACATGATGCTACCAACTGCACTGGAATAGGGAACATGAGACATGTAGTTTTCATCCTCTTCAGATTGCGGTGATTCAGCAAATTAGAGCTTCTTGAACTGATCATCGAAAGGAATAGATACTGGAGATGCATCAAACATAGAGAACCGTTGCAGAACTTTCTTCACATACTTCTCCTGACTGAGAAGTAACCTTCCAGCTTTGCTGTTTCTAATAATTTCCATCCCCAAAATTTTCTTTACTGCTCCAAAGTTTTCATCTCAAATTCGCCACTAAGTAACTGCTTCAGACTGCGGATTTCAGAACTATCTCTGGCTGCAATCAGCATGTCATCAACATAGAGCAAGAGGTAGATAAGAGAATCATCAGGAAGTTTCTTCAAGTAAACACAAACGTCGTAGCTGCTCCTGAAATATCCATGCTTGACCATGAAAGAATCAAATCTACGATACCACTGGCGTGGGGATTGCTTCAAACCGTAAATACACTTCTTCAGTAAGCACACATGATCCTTCTTTTCAGCATAAATATAACCTTCAGGTTGCTGCATGTAGATCTATTCCTCTAAGTCACCAGATAGGAATGCGGTCTTCACATCAAGTTGCTCCATCTCTAAATCATATCTAGCAACTAATGCCAATAAAAATCTGATGGAAGTGTGTTTGACAACAGGAGAAAACACATCATTATAATCTATACCTTCCACCTGACGGTAGCCTTTTGCAACTATCCGTGCTTTGTACCTTTCAGTAGAATCTCCAGGACCAGCTTCCTTCCTTTTAAATACTCATTTGCATCCAACAATCTTCTTTCCAGCAGGAAGATCAACAAGTACCCATGTCTTGTTCTTTTGAAGAGACTCCATTTCTTCATTCATAACAGTAATCCACATGGCTGAATTGGGATCATCCATGGCTTCTTTGTAGGTAGTTGGTTCCCCAGAATCATTTGTTTCTTCAGTTGTACCAAGGGCATATGCAACAACATAATCTGAATGCCTTGCAGGTTGTCTGATCTGTCTTCTTGGTCTCCCAGTAGCAATGCTATATGTATGTTCTTCATGAGTGTCATCTTCAACATCATCTGGATTTTCCTGTGTAACAACATGAGGTGTCGGGTTGTGTGCACTAACTTCAAGCTCCACCTGTTCCATGGAACTCTGAGAACCTGTAGCTGGAGAATGGACTCCATCTTGTTTTACAGAAAACATGGCAGACTCGTCAAAAGTAACATTTCTTTCAATCAAGAATTTTGATGAGTTTGGCTCAGTGCACCAGAATCTGTATCCCTTCACACCATCAACATAACCCAAAAAAATACACTTCTTCGCTCTAGGCTCGAGCTTTCCTTCATTTGAATAGATATATGCAGGACAACCAAAAATATGCAGATTAGAATATTTTGCAGGATGACCAGACCATACCTCTTCCGGAGTTTTGAAACCAAGTGGAGTTGATGGTGAACGGTTGACAAGATAGGCTGCAGTAGAGATGGCTTCAGCCCAAAAATCTTTTCTAAGTCCTGCACTGATCAGCATGCAACGTGCACGCTCTAGAAGAGTTCTGTTCATGCGTTCTGCAACACCATTCTATTGGGGTGTATGTCTAACTGTGCGATGTCTTGCAATACCTTCAGACTGGCAGAACTCATTGAATTCAGAAGAACAAAACTCCATGCCATTATCTATCCTCAGTGTCTTGATGCTCCTTCCTGTTTGTTTTTCAAAAAGTGTCTTCCACTTCTTAAACTGATCAGAAACCTCAGATTTATGCTTCAGAAAATATACCCAGACTTTCCTTGAGAAATCATCTATGAAAGTAAGCATGTATCTAGCACCTCCCTTACACGATACTTGAGAAGGACCCCAGATGTCTGAATGAATATAATCAACAGTACCTTTTGTAGTATGATTTGTAGTAGAAAAACTGACCTTTTTCTGCTTTCCCATAACACAGTGCTCACAGAAATCTAACTTTTCAGTACTGATATCACCTAGAAGTCCTCTCCTGCATAATAATTACAGGCCTTTCTGGCTCATGTGTCCCAGTCACATATGCCACAATTTAGTGGCATCCAGTTTTGGAGTGGGTGAGGAAGAAACAACAACAGCTTCGTCAGTCACAGTTTCACCAATTAATTTATAAAGGTTTCCAGGAATACATACTCCCTTTATCAGAACATCATCTCCTTTGGTAATAGATAGGATTCCATCTTCATCCTTGTATGGAAAACTGTTGGCTTCAAGTAAGCCAATAGAGATGAGATTTTTCTTCAGACCTTGAACAAGACGAACATTGGAGACAGTTCGGATAACACCATCGAGCATCTTTATTCGGATTGACCCAATGCCAATTGTCTTGCAACTAGAATCATTTGCCATGTTTACAACGCCTCCATCAAAGTTCTCATAAGAATAAAACCAATCTCTGTGTGGGAACATGTGGTGTGAACAACCTGAGTCCAGAATCCAAGAAGTTTGAAAATTGACGGATGAGGAAGATGAAGCCATAAGAACATATTCTGGATCTTCATGTGCTACATTAGCATCTACAGGTTGTTCTTGTTTTTTGTTCTCCCTCTTCTTCTTGTTCTGTAACTTGTAGCATTCATCGATAATGTGTCCAGACTTCTTGCAGTATTTATAGACCTTCTTTGATTTAGACTTAGATTTGTGTGTTTTCTTCTTATTGTTTCCCTTTTCTTTTGTACGACCACTCACCATAAGAGCCTCTAACTGACTCCCTCTAGAAGAAGCAATTAGGTCTTTATCAACCATGGTCTTTGACAACAATGAAGATATAACATCCTCCACGGTGATTGAAGACTTTCCGTACATAATAGTTTCCCGAAAGTGTTTGTATGAAGGGGGTAAAGAGCACAGAAGAATAGGGGCTTTATCTTCATCTTTGAGATTAATATCTATATTTTCCAGATCCATAATAATAGATGTAAACTCGTCAATGTGATCACGGACAGATGTAATTCCACCATGCGTAGTTAGTAGAGATGCTGCTTGTGATATAATTTCATTTGGAGAGTCTTCGTCATGTAGAGATCATCGAGTTTCTTCCAAATACCGGCAGCAGTAGTTTCTTTGGCAACTTCAGCCAAAACCATATAGTCCAAGGATAACTGGATGGCGGTGAGAGCCTTCTGGTTCGTCACTTTCTTTTCTTGCGGCGTCACAGTGGCTGGTATCTTCTCGATCCCTTCCAGAGCCTCGGAGACGCCCTATTGAACGAGCAAACCACACATCGTGATCTGCCATAGTCCGAAATTGATTTTACGATCAAACTTCTCGATCTTATACAGACTCGTCATCGTTCGGATCTTGAACATGCGGCTTTGATACCACTTTGTTAAGAGTTGAACGTGAGAATACGACGATTTTGCAGTGGAAGAACAAGAAACGAGAAACAATCACACAACCAAAACACATGATTTACGTGGTTCGGTCGAGATGACCTACGTCCACGGGAGGGGGCGAGATTTCCACTATTTTAGAGAAAAGATTAAAAAGGGACACGCTGTGTACGGCGGCAGCCGTCAAAGAAGAATGCAGGATGATTGTTGAACCCTAACAAGGGTGTACATATATATAGATACAGAAAGAGTAATCGGATTCCTATTCGGATCCGAAATCCAAGTCGTACCATACTGCGAGGGGCGAAGATCCATTTAATTTTCCAAATCGGATATGCAGTCAGATCAGGACATTACTTCGAGTCACATAACAATCTCCACCTTAACTTGAAGTCTCTTACTCTCTGAAAAGGAATAATAGTACATCTCTCTCCCCCTCCAGCCCCTATGGGCGTCACTGCATGCTGTGTAGACTAACCAAGTCTAGACAATGTCTGAACTTGGAAACTGGCAACGGCTTTTTCATCATGTCTGCATGATTTTCTTTGCTTACAATCTTCTTCACCACAATCTTCCCCTGCTCTATCACCTCTCTGATGAAGTGATACTTGACGTCGATGTGCTTTGTCCTTTCATGAAACATCTGATCTTTTGTAAGGTGAATTGCACTCTGACTGTCACAGTAGATGGCTGTCGTCTTGTGAAGAATATAAAACTCAGCACACAGTCCTCTAAGACAGGTGGCTTCTTTGATGGCTTCTGTCAATGCCATGTACTCAGCTTCAGTAGTAGACAATGCAATAGTGGGTTGTAATGTAGCTTTCCAACTCAGAACACAACCACCAATAGTAAACAGATAACCCGTAAGAGAACGCCTTTTGTCACGGTCATTTGCAAAGTCATAATCAACATAACCAACAAGCGTCTCTGTGTTCTTGCCAAATCCAAGGCATGTAGAAGATGTACCCTTAAGTTACCTAAGAATGTACTTGACTGCTTGCCAATGTACCTTTCCTGGATTGGACATGTATCTCCTCACCATGCTAACTGCTTGTGCAATGTCTGGATTCGTGCAAATCATAGCATACATGATGCTACCAACTACACTCGAATAGAGAACACGAGACATGTAGTTTTCATCCTCTTCAGATTGCGGCGATTCATCAAATGAGAGCTTCTTGAACTGATCATCTAAAGGAATAGATACTGGAGATGCATCAGACATAGAGAACCGTTGTAGAACTTTCTTCACATACTTCTCCTGACTGAGAAGTAACCTTCCAGCTTTGCGGTTTCTAATAATTTCCATCCCCAAAATTTTCTTTGTTGCTCGCAAGTCTTTCATCTCAAATTCGCCACTAAGTAACTGCTTCAGACTGCGGATTTCATAACTATCTTTGGCTGCAATCAATATGTCATCAACATAGAGCAAGAGGTAGATAAGAGAATCATCAGGAAGTTTCTTCAAGTAAACACAAACGTCGTAGCTGCTCCTAAAATATCCATGCTTGACCATGAAAGAATCAAATCTATGATACCACTGGCGTGGGGATTGTTTCAAACCGTAAAGAGACTTCTTCAGTAAGCACACATGATCCTTCTTTTCTGCAGAAATATAACCTTCAGGTTGCTGCATGTATAGATCTGTTCCTCTAAGTCACCATGGAGGAATGCGGTCTTCACATCAAGTTGCTCAAGCTCTAAATCATATCTAGCAACTAATGCCAATAGAAATCTGATGGAAGTGTGTTTGACAACAGGATAAAATGCATCATTATAATCTATACCTTCCACCTGACTATAGCCTTTTACAACTAGCTGCGCTTTGTACCTTTCAGTAGAATCTCCAGGACCAGCTTCCTTCCTTTTGAATACCCATTTGCGTACAACAATCTTCTTTCCAGCAGGAAGTTCAACAAGTACCCATGTCTTGTTCTTTTGAAGAGACTCCATTTCTTCATTCATAGCAGTAATCCACATGGCTGAATTGGGATCAGCCATGGTTTCTTTATAGGTAGTTGGTTCCACAGAATCATTTGTTTCTTCAGCTGTAGCAAGGGCATATGCAACAACATCATCTGAATGTCGTGCAGGTGTTCTGATCTGTCTTCTTGGTCTCCCAGTAGGAATGATATATGTCTGTTTTTCATGAGTGCCATCTTCAACATCATCTGGATTTTCCTGTGTAACAACAGGAGGTGTCGGGTTGTGTGCACTAACTTCAAGCTCCACCTATTCCGTGGAACTATGAGAACCTGAAGCTGGAGAATGGACGCCATCTTGTTTTGCAGAAAATATGGCATACTCGTCAAAAGTAACATTTCTTTCAATCAAGAATTTTGATGAGTTTAGCTCAGTGCACCAGAATCTATATCCCTTCACACCATCAGCATAACCCAGAAAAATACACTTCTTCACTCTAGGCTCGAGCTTTCCTTCATTTGAATAGACATATGCAGGACAACCAAAAATATGTAGATTAGAATATTTTGCAGGATCACCAGACCGTACCTCTTCAGGAGTTTTGAAACCAAGTGGAGTAGATGGTGAACGGTTGACAAGATAGGCTGCAGTAGAGATGGCTTCAGCCCAAAAATCTTTTCTAAGTCCTGTACTGATCAGCATGCAACGTACACGCTCTAGAAGAGTTCTGTTCATGCGTTCTGCAACATCATTCTGCTGGGGTGTATGTCTAACTGTGTGATATCTTGCAATACCTTCAGACTGGAAGAACTCATTGAAATCAGAAGAACAAAACTCCATGCCATTATTTGTCCTCAGTGTCTTGATGCTCCTTTCTATTTGTTTTTCAATAAGCGTCTTCCACTTCCTCAGATTTATGCTTCAGAAAATACACCCAGACTTTCCTTGAGAAATCATCTATGAAAGTAAGCATGTATCTAGCACCTCCCTTAGACGGTACTTGAGAAGGACCCCAGATGTCTGAATGAATATAATCAACAGTACCTTATGTAGTATTATTTGTAGTAGAAAAACTTACCTTTTTCTGCTTTCCCATAACACAGTGCTCACAGAAATCTAACTTTTCAATACTGATATCATCTAGAAGTCCTCTCCTGCATAATAATTCCAGGCCTTTCTGGCTCATGTGTCCCATTCGCATATGCCACAATTTAGTGGCATCCAATTTTGGAGTGGGTGAGGAAGAAACAACAACAGCTTCGTCGGTCATAGTTTCACCAATTAATTTATAAAGGTTTCCAGGAATACGTACTCCCTTTATCAGAACATCATCTCCTTTGGTAATAGATAGGATTCCATCTTCAGCCTTGTATGGAAAACCGTTGGCTTCAAGTAAGCCAATAGAGATGAGATTTTTCTTCAGACCTTGAACATGATGAACATTGGAGACAGTTCGGATAACACCATCAAACATCTTTATTCGGATTGACCCAATGCCAATTGTCTTGTAGGTAGAATCCTTCTCCATGTTTACAACACCTCCATCAAAGTGCTCATAAGAAGAAAACCAATCTCTGTGTGGGCACATGTGCTATGAACAGCCTGAGTCTAGAATCCAAGAAGTTTGAAAATTGACGGATGAGGAAGATGAAGCCATAAGAACATATTCTGGATCTTCACGTGCTACATTAGCATTTGTAGGTTGTTCTTGTTTTTCGTTCACCCTCTTCTTCTTGTTCTGTAACTTGTAGCATTCATCGAAAATGTGTCCAGACTTCTTGCAATATTTACAGACCTTCTTTGATTTAGACTTAGATCTGTGTGTTTCCTTCTTGTTGTTTCCCTTTTCTTTTGTATGACCCCTCACCATAAAAGCCTCTAACTGACTCCCGTTATAAGAATCAATTAAGTCTTTATCAACCATGTTCTTTGACAGCAATGAAGATATAACATCCTCCACTGTGATTGAAGACTTTCCGTACAGAATAGTTTCCCGAAATTTCTTGTATGAAGGGGGTAAAGAGCACATAAGAATAAGGGCTTTATCTTCATCTTCGAGTTTAATATATATATTTTCCAGATCCATAATAATAGATGAAAACTCGTCAATGTGATCATGGACATATGTACCTTCCACCATGCGTAGTAAGTAGAGACGCTGCTTTTAATATAATTTCATTTGGAGAGACTTCGTCATGTATAGAGATCTTCGAGTTTCTTCCAAATATCGGCAGTAGTAGTTTCTTTGGCAACTTTAGTCAAAACCTTATAGTCCAAGGATAACTGGATGGCGGTGAGAGCCTTCTGGTCCATCACTTTCTTTTCTTGCGGCGTCATAGTGGCTGGCATCTTCTCAATCCCTTCCAGAGCCTCGGACACTCCCTGTTGAATGAGAAAACCATGCATCATGATCTGCCATAGTTCGAAATTGATTTTACGATCAAACTTCTCGATCTTGTACAGACTTGTCATCGTTCAGATCTTGAACATGCGGCTCTGATACCACTTTGTTAAGAGTTGAATGTGAGAATACGACGATTTCGCAGCGGAAGAACAAGAAACGAGAAACAATCACACAACCAAAACACAGGATTTACGTGGTTCGGTCAAGATGACCTACGTCCACGGGAGGGGGTGAGACTTCCACTATTTCAGAGAAAAGATTACAAACGGACACCCTGTGTACGGCGGCAGCTGTCAAAAAAGAATACAAGATGATTGTCGAACCCTAACAAAGGTGTACATATATATAGATACAGAAAGAGTAATTGGATTCCTAATCGGATCTGAAATCCAAGTCGTACCATACCGCGGGGGGCAAAGCCCCCCGCCCCGTAAATAGGTCGAAGAAGATCGATTGAATTTTCCAAATCGGATATTGAGTCAGATCAGGACATTACTTCGAGTCACATAACAATCTCCACCTTGACTTGAAGTCTCTGGCTCTCTGAAAAGGAATAATAGTAGATCTCTCTCCCCCTCCAGCCCCTAAGGGCATCACTGCATGCTGTGTAGACTAACCAAGTCCAGACAATGTCTGAACTTGGAAACTGGAAACGGCTTTGTCATCATGTCTGCAGGATTTTCTTTGCTTACAATCTTCTTCACAACAATCTTCCCCTACGCTATCACCTCTCTGATGAAGTGATACTTGACGTCGATGTGCTTTGTCCTTTCATAAAACATCCGATCTTTTCTAAGGTGAATTGCACTCTGACTGTCACAGTAGATGGTCGTCGTCTTGTCAAGAATATAAAACTCAGCACACAGTCCTCTAAGCCAGGTGGCTTCTTTGATGGCTTATGTCAATGCCATGTACTCAGCTTTAGTAGTAGACAATGCAATAGTGGGTTGTAATGTAGCTTTCCAAATCAGAACACAACCACCAATAGTAAACAGATAACCCGTAAGAGAACCCCTTTTGTCACAGTCATTTACAAAGTCAGAATCAACATAACCAACAAGTGTCTCTGTGCTCTTGCCAAATCCAAGGCATGTAGAAGATGTACCCTTAAGGTACCTAAGAATGTACTTGACTGCTTGCCAATGTAGCTTTCCTGGATTGGACATGTATCTTCTAACCAAGCTAACTACTTGTGCAATGTCTGGACATCTGCAAATCATAGCATACATGATGCTACCAACTGCACTGGAATAGGGAACACGAGACATGTAGTTTTCATCCTCTTCAGATTGCGGCGATTCAACAAATGAGAGCTTTTTGAACTGATCATCTAAAGGGATAGATACTGGAGATCCATCAGACATAGAGAACCGTTGTAGAACTTTCTTCACATACTTCTCCTGACTGAGAAGTAACCTTCCAGCTTTGCGGTTTCTAATAATTTCCATCCCCAAAATTTTCTTTGCTTCTCCCAAGTCTTTCATCTCAAATTCACCACTAAGTAACTGCTTCAGACTGCGGATTTCAAAACTATCTCTGGCTGCAATCAACATGTCATGAACATTGAGCAAGAGGTAGATAAGAGAATCATCAGGAAGTTTCATAAAGTAAACACAAACATCGTAGCTGCTCCTGAAATATCCATGCTTGACCATGAAAGAATCAAATCTACGATACCACTGGCGTGGGGATTGCTTCAAACCGTAAAGAGACTTCTTCAGTAAGCAGACATGATCCTTCTTTTCAGCAGAAATATAACCTTCAGGTTGCTGCATGTAGATCTGTTCCTCTAAGTCACCATGGAGGAATGTGGTCTTCACATCAAGTTTCTCAAACACTAAATCATATCTAGCAACTAATGTCAATAGAAATCTGATGGAAGTGTGTTTGACAACAGGAGAAAACACATCATTATAATCTATACCTTCCACATGACTATAGCCTTTTGCAACTAGCCGCGCTTTGTACCTTTCAGTAGAATCTCCAGGACCAGCTTCCTTCCTTTTGAATACCCATTTGCATCCAACAATCTTCTTTCCAGCAGGAAGATCAACAAGTACCCATGTCTTGTTCTTTTGAAGAGACTCCATTTCTTCATTCATAGCAGTAATCCACATGGCTGAATTGGGATCAACCATGGCTTCTTTGTAGGTAGTTGGTTCCCCAGAATCATTTGTTTCTTCAGCTATAGCAAGGGCATATGCAACAACATAATCTGAATGTCTTGCAGGTGGTCAGATCTGTCTTCTTGGTCTCCCAGTAGAAATGTTATATGTCTGTTCTTCATGAGTGTCATTTTCAACATCATCTGGATTTTCCTGTGTAACAACAGGAGGTGTCGGGTTGTGTGCACTAACTTCAAGCTCCACCTATTCCGTGGAACTCTGAGAACCTGTAGCTGGAGAATGGACGCCATTTTGTTTTGCAGAAAACATGGCAGACTCGTCAAAAGTAACATTTCTTTCAATCAAGAATTTTGATAAGTTTGGTTCAGTGCACCAGAATCTGTATCCCTTCACACCATCAGCATAACCCAGAAAAATACACTTCTTCGCTCTAGGCTCGATCTTTCCTTCATTTGAATAGACATATGCAGGACAACCAAAAATACGCAGATTAGAAAATTTTGCAGGATGACCAGACCATACCTCTTTAGGAGTTTTGAAACCAAGTGGAGTAGATGGTGAACGATTGATAAGATAGGCTGCAGTAGAGACGGCTTCAGCCCAAATATCTTTTCTAAGTCCTGCACTAATCAACATGCAACGTGCACGCTCTAGAAGAGTTATGTTCATGCGTTTTGCAACACCATTCTGCTGGGGTGTATATCGAACTGTGCGATATCTTGCAATACCTTCAGACTGGCAGAACTCATTGAATTCAGAAGAACAAAACTCCATGCCATTATTTGTCCTCCGTGTCTTGATACTCCTTCCTGTTTGTTTTTCAATAAGCGTCTTCCACTTCTTAAACTGATCAAAAACCTCAGATTTATGCTTTTTAGAAAATACACCCAGACTTTCCTTGAGAAATCATCTATGAATGTAAGCATGTATCTAGCACCTCCCTTAGACGGTACTTGAGAAGGACCCCAGATGTCTGAATGAATATAATCAACAGTACCTTTTGTAGTATGATTTGCAGTAGAAAAACTGACCTTTTTCTGCTTTCCCATAACACAGTGCTCACAGAAATCTAACTTTTCAGTACTGATATAACCTTGAAGTCCTCTCCTGCATAATAATTCCAGGCCTTTCTGGCTCATGTGTCCCAGTCGCATATGCCACAATTTAGTGGCATCTAGTTTTGGAGTGGGTGAGGAAGAAACAGCAGTAGCTTCTTCGGTCACAGTTTCACCAATTAATTTATAAAGGTTTCCAGGAATGCGTACTCCCTTTATCAGAACATCATCTCCTTTGGTTATAGATAGGATACCATCTTCAGCCTTGTATGGAAAATCGTTGGCTTCAAGTAAGCCAATAGAAATGAGATTTTTCTTCAGACCTTGAACATGACGAACATTGGAGATAGTTCGGATAACACCATCAAACATCCTTATTCGGATTGACCCAATGCCAATTGTCTTGCAGGTAGAATCATTCACCATGTTTACAACACCTCCATCAAAGTGCTCATAAGAAGAAAACCAATCTCTGTGTGAGCACATGTGGTGTGAACAGCCTGAGTCCAGAATCCAAGAAGTTTGAAAATTGACGGATGAGGAAGATGAAGCCATAAGAACATATTCTGGATCTTCACGTGCTACATTAGCATCTGCATGTTGTTCTTGTTTTTCGTTCTCCCTCTTCTTCTTGTTCTGTAACTTTTAGAATTCATCGACAATGTGTCCAGACTTCTTGCAATATTTACTTACCTTCTTTGATTTAGACTTAGATCTGTGTGTTTCCTTCGTGTTGTTTCCCTTTTCTTTTGTACGACCCCTCACCATAAGAGCCTCTAACTGACTTCCGCTTGAAGAAGCAATTAGGTCTTTCTCAACCATGGTCTTTGACAACAATGAAGATATAACATCTTCCACCGTGATTCAAGACTTTCCGTACAGAATAGTTTCCCGAAATTGCTTGTATGAAGAGGGTAAAGAGAACAGAAGAATAAGGCTTTATCTTCATCTTCGAGTTTAATATCTATATTTTCCAGATCCATAATAATAGATGTAAACTCATCAATGTGATCACGGACAGATGTACCTTCCACCATGCGTAGTAAGTAGAGACGCTGCTTGTGATATAATTTCATTTGGAGAGACTTCGTCATGTAGAGATCTTTGAGTTTCTTCCAAATACCGGCAGCAGTAGTTTCTTTGGCCACTTCAGCCAAAACCTTATAGTCCAAGGATAACTGGATGGCGGTGAAAGCCTTCTGGTCCATCACTTTCTTTTCTTGCGGCGTCATAGTGGCTGGCATCTTCTCGATCCCTTCCAGAGCCTCGGAGACTCCCTGTTGAATGAGCAAACCACGCATCGTGATCTGCCATAGTCCGAAATTGATTTTACGATCAAACTTCTCGATCTTGTACAGACTCGTCATCGTTCGGATCTTGAACATGCGGTTCTGATATCACTTTGTTAAGAGTTGAACGTGAGAATACGACGATTTCACAGCGGAAGAACAAGAAACGAGAAACAATCACACATCCAAAACACAAGATTTACGTGGTTCGGTCGAGATGACCTACGTCCACGGGAGGGGCGAGATTTCCACTATTTCAGAGAAAAGATTACAAAGGGACACCCTGTGTACGGCGGCAGCCGTCAAAGAAGAATACATGATGATTTCCGAACCCTAACAAGGGTGTACATATATATAGATACAGAAAGAGTAATCGGATTCCTAATCGGATCCGAAATCATCGCCCCCGCCCCGTAAACGGGTCGGTGAAAATCCATTTAATTTTCCAAATCGGATATGCATTCGGATCAGGACATTACTTCGAGTCACATAACAGACGGCCCAACACAAATGGATATTCTAAGGGCACGTTTGTTTACTTGGATCTGGACGGATTGGGTTGCATTCTCCTGCATTTTCGGTGCCACTGCCACCGGACGGAAACGGAAGTAACACGAACATCTTGGAAAAGAGCAGCGACGGCCCAACACAAATGGATATTCTAAGGGCACGTTTGTTTACTTGGATCTGAACCAAACATAAAATTCCGTTCTGCAGATTTTTATGAAATCTAAAACTAGTTTACCGGGACTCTAACAATACTGCATTCAAGCGAATCAACCCAGATACGATGAACCAAACATGCCCTAAGACGTCTCGGACTGGATCTGAACTACAGGTCCCTTAGCTGCGCAAGCAGTGCCGAACACAAGTTATTTCACGATGCTACCATGGACATGGACACGTCCTCTTCGAGTCATGATTAATTCCTGACGCTGCCTGGAGGCAGCGACCAGATATACCCCTCTGACGATGCCACCTCCTACAAGGCGGCGGTGGGCACATCGTCATGCCTGCAATTAGATGACATGGAGATTGCCATAACAAAGGATGATATACTGATAGATGAACTTGAAGGTGCACCGACGTACCGGAGGCTCTTGGCCAATGTTAGGGTCCTACCTCAGCGTCCAGCCGTGGGATCCAAACTTTTCGCCGTCGGAGGGGAATATGAGATTTCTAGTTGCATGGGTCCGTATTCCGAGGCTCCCAATTTTCCTATACCAGCGGAGGATTCTGGAGGAAGTCGGTGATGTCCTGGGAACAACAATGCGAGTAGATGTGAACATGGACCTCCAGAATAGGGGAAAGTTTGACAGATTAGCAGTTAAACTCAACACCAAGAAGCCTCTAGTCCCATACATATTCATTCAAGGCGAAAGGTATAATCTGGAATACGAAAATATGTCGGCGATCTGTATGAAATGCAGCAATTTTGGACACTTGCAGATGGAGTGTCCTGACAAGCGCCCAGCAGATCCACCGAACGATCAAAACAAGGAGACACCGCTAGAGCAAAATCGTAGATTCCAAAGCCAACACCAGTGTTCTCGGAGGCGATGCATGCTAAACCCCGACCGAGGAGACAAGGGAAGCAATCTCAGGGGCACGGTAACAACCAACAAGCCAAGGTCCAGACTTCTAACAGATATGAGGGACTGGATGTAGACGTACGTGGAGGAAGTTAGCAGACCAGACCCAACAGAAGTTGCAGAGAGAATTACCACCATTGACTGGAGGAGAAGGAAGGAACAGACGCAAAGAGAAAAGGCTATAACAGGAACCAATGAGAAACAAGTGGAACATGTCCCTAACTTGAATAACCAGCAGCAACGTAACAAGTCCTACCGGGGTCAGCATACTTGGACAATTATCGACCATGATGACACAGTTGTTATCACCGAGAATGCACAATCCAGCATTCTGGTTTCCTTCTGGTTTGGCAGGAACACCCCCCAGAACACGCAGCGGGGATCAAGCTCGAGAGCCACCCATAATAGCACAACGGGGGTGGGGATCCACCTAAGAAATAGGAAGGTTGTCACCATGCCTGAGCCACCCGGAGGTAATAAGAAGAGAGGAAGGAAGGAGGGTTACATTGAATCCGAAGGGCTAGGATGGATGGCAAGCCGGGAGGACCACCAGGAAAGTCAATTATGATTTACGGTGCATGAAATGTCCAGGGAATCTGCTCCTGGGACACACAAAATGCTATTCGAGAGTACTCAACAAGATACAACATCGATGCCCTCGCAGTGGTCGAACCTCGGACAAGTGGAAGACAGGCGAATACCATTGTGTGGACATTGGGTTTCGATTCATCCCACCGAGTTGAAGCAAAAGGCTTTTCAGGGGGCATTTGGGTCCTCTGAAAGGCGGCACGAGTGCAGCTGTAAATCCTTGCAGTGCATAGATAGTTCATCCATTGTGCCATCAATAATGATCATCGGGTCACTTTTGTATATGCCAGTACGAGAAGGACAAACAGATGTCACTTATGGGGACATCTACATACACTTTCTACCTCTTCTCCTAATCCGTGGGCAGTCCTTGGTGATTTCAATACCATTCTACACCCCCATGAAAAGATCAACAGTGAAACACTCAATTTGGGTAGCTGCCAGGACTTTGTTGAGGCTCTCCAGAATGTGGGATTAGAAGACATCCAAGCGCAAGGGCCGTCAATGACTTTCAAGAGGGGCCGACTCCAGCAGCGTCTAGACAGGGTCCTGATTTTTTTTTTGAAGTTAAACAGACAAATTTCATTATGGAGGAGCCATACGACATTACATGAGGAGAAAAACAAATTAAAAGACCACACAAAGATCAAGAATAGATACAAACCACCACAAAAACTCATATCGGAATCTGATAAGGACAATGATGTATAGATCTCTCTTCTCCTTCACTGGCTAAGGCAGCTTTCTATGAGGAATACCTTCCACCTGAGTATGTATATGTGGTAGAGTACTTGCACCAAATCGGTGTTACAAATGGATATTTTTCCCGCACTTGTTGCCATACAAACTCCACAACAAAATTGACCGAGAAAGAAAATCTACCACGAGAAGAGAAAGCAGCGCTGATTAACAACGAGATAGACAAAACAAGAGAACAATCTAAATAGAAAGTCAGTAAAAGAGAAAGGGGATAAGAAACTCGTCGCAGCCGGGCTCAACGACAGGGAGGAAGAAGACCGCTGCCTCCAAAGACACCACGTCCACACACCTCCCGAAGAAGAGACCCTGCTGATGACGGGCGAGAAGAGGCTGAGGGGGAGCGGGGCACCACTTTGCGGCGGCCAAACCCCCTCCCCCCAGCCAGCCCCCTATGGAGGAAGAAACCCTAGCGGCGCTAAGGTGAGAGAACCCTCCTTATTGATTAGACAGGGTCCTAATTGATCATGCTTGGTCAGTGCACTTCCCCAACACGTGCAGTGAAGTTTTATCAAAGCTTGCTTCAGACCATAACCCGATCATTGTAAAAACTACTCACAGAAACTACTACCCCCACAAGTACCCGAAGACTACCCCGGTTTGGCAGAGGAGAGACTCATTTCAGGAACTCATGAACGAATGTTGGTGCAAGAATGAGGATTTCACTACTATTGTGCCAATTTTCATGAAGGCAGCTGCTAATTGGGACACACAACACAAAAGGAATGCGATGAGGGGAAAAAATCAACTGATCGCCCGGTTAACTTCATTGCAATCAGATTTAAGCCAGAGACATGATGAAATCTTACAATCTACTATTGTCGACTGTCAAAAGAAGCTATAAGACATTATTAATCGTGAGAACAAAGAGTGGAGACTCAAAGCAAGATGTGATTGAATTGTAGCTGGCAATGCAAACACGAAGTACTTTCAAGCTATTGTCAATCAAAAGAGAAGGCGTACATCAATCTCAAGACTTCAAGATCATGATGGGAGCTGGATAGAGGACGAACAGCAGCTGCAAATGCTTATTCAGACTCACTTTCAGACCCTACTGTCAGAAGACACAAGGACGATTAGTGCTACCAACTACCCCGGCTGGTTCCCACCCTTAGCACAATCAAACAGTATGAAGTTGAGCTCTACCCCTGACGAAGATGAGATCAACACGGTGTTGGGGCGGATGAATCCCATCAAGGCACCTAGGCCGGATGGAATTGATGCTGGCTTTCTTCAAGAAAACTGGGAGAATGCCAAGGAGGCCGTCATGCTAATATGTGTTAACTGTTTTGTAGGACAATCTGTACCCCCGGTGTTGGCGTCTTCCACCCTTGTTCTTATACCAAAGGTGAATCTGCCTCAGTCATGCAACCACCTCAGACCCATAGCTCTCAATAATGTGTGCCTAAAGCTTATCTTGAAAATCATAGTTGAGAGAATTAAGCCTTTTCTCCCATACTGGATTTCACCAGCACAATTGAGTTTTGTCATAGGAAGGAAAATTTCAGAGAACATCATTCTAACCCAGGAGATTGTACACACTATGAACTCAAAGAAAGGGGGCCAGCGATCCATGGTGGTGAAACTAGACCTAGAGAAGGCCTACGATAAAATGAATTGGAGTTTCATCCGTCACACTCTACAAAGGACAACAATACCGGTGCAGATTATCAATGTTATCATGAATATTATTACGACAGGAGAGATTGCCATCGCTTGGAAAGGGAGGACACTGACTCCTTTCAAGTCCACAAGGGGGTTAGATAAGGCGATTCCCTGTCCCCCTACATTTTTGTCCTTTGCATTGAAAGACTCTCTCAGGAAATTACGAAACTTCAGCATGCCGACCAATGGAAACCACTCATGGTTATGAGAAGAGGTCCAACATTCAGCCACATCCTGTTCGCCGATGATATCTTGCTGTTGGGAGAAGCTTCGATTCATCAGGAAAAGATGATGATGGTGTGTCTTAAGAAATTTCAATCGGTATCAGGTCAAACCGTGTTAAAAGAGAAATCTTCTCTTTACTTCTCAAAGAATACAGACGCCAGGCTGAGTAGGAGAATCTGCCGGCTCATGGGGATACAACAAACTCACGATCTTGGCCACCACCTTGGTGTTCCAATCATACATAAGAAGGTGTCCAAAGAGCTCTACGCATCCACTATTACCAACCTGGACAACCACATCAATTCATGGGCACATAGACTCCTTTCCATGACCGGAAGGGTGGTGTTGGAGAAATCTGTCCTCACAGCTATTTCGTCCTATCTAATGCAGTCCACTCATCTCCCGGTGAGTATTTGTGACAGAATAGATTGTATAGTTCGAAATTTTGTGTGGGGAGATCTACCAAACGAGAGGAAGCTCATACTGATTGCTTGGAAGAAGATTACTGCTAATAAGCAACATGGCGGGCTGGGGATTCGCCCTACCAAGATACAGAATGAAGCTTTATTACACAATGTTGTGTAGGAGTACTGTACTCAGGAAAACGCATAGTGGATTGACTGTATACGAAACAAATACGAACATCTCCGCAACCAGGGAAGAGTGGGAGGCTAACACACATGGAAGTTTATCACACATTGTAGGGAAGAGTTGCTGCCTTTCATTGGCATGGTCCCGTTGAATGGAGCGAGCACCAATGTAGGGAATGCCAATTGGGTTAAATTCAGACACAAACTGCAAGTTAAGAAGCATGTCCCTGCTGATCTCAGGGATCTACGAGTCGAATCCATGGTACAAGAAGGGCAATGGGACCGAGGATTCATTGCAGACTGGTTCCATGAAGACACAACTGCCATTCTGAATATGTCGGCGCCTAGACCCAACCGTAGGGTGGACTTAAAGATTTTCACTATGGACCCCCGTGGAATATTTTGATCAAGACACATCTTCCAAAGATTGCTCAAACAACAATGCTCAAACACTACAGGGCAATGGCAGAGGGTCTGGAACCTCAAAGTAGCACATCGAATCAAGCTGCACCTGTGGAAGTCACTCCATGATGGGCTGATGATGAACATGGCGAGAGTTAGAAGAGGGATCACTCTGGACACCAGGTGCCCCATCTACGGAACTGCTGAAGAAACAACACTACACCTCTTTAGACTGTTAAGAGTTGAATGCGAGAATATGACGATTTCACAGCGTAAGAACTAGAAACGAGAAACAATCACACAACCAAAATATAGTATTTACGTGGTTCGGTCGAGATGACCTACGTCCACGTGAGGGGGTGAGATTTCCACTATTGAAGAGAAAAGATTACAAAGGGACACCCTGTGTACGGCGGCAACCGTCAAAGAAGAATACAGGATGATTGTCGAACCCTAACAAGGGTGTACATATATATAGATACAGAAAGAGTAATCGGATTCCTATTCGGATCCGAAATCCAAGTCGTACCATACCGCGGGGGGCGAAGATCCATTTAATTTTCCAAATCGGATATGCAGTCGGATCAGGACATTACTTCGAGTCACATAACAATCTCCACCTTGACTTGAAGTCTCTAGCTCTCTGAAAAGTAATAATAGTATATCTCTCTCCCCCTCCAGCCCCTAAGGGCATCACTTCATGCTGTGTAGACTAACCAAGTCCAGGGACAATGTCTGAACTTGGAAACTAGCAACAGCTTTGTCATCATGTCTGCAGGATTTTCTTTGCTTGCAATCTTCTTCACCACAATCTTCCCATGCGCTATCACCTCTCTGATGAAGTGATACTTCACGTCGATGTGCTTTGTCCTTTCATTAAACATCTGATCTTTTGTAAGGTGAATTGTACTCTGACTGTCACAGTAGATGGCCGTCGTCTTGTCAAGAATATAAAACTCAGCATACAGTCCTCTCAGCCAGGTGGCTTCTGTGATGGCTTCTGTCAATGCCATGTACTCAGCTTCAGTAGTAGACAATACAATAGTGGGTTGTAATGTAGCTTTCCAACTCAGAACACAACCACCAATAGTAAACAGACAACCCGTAAGAGAACGCCTTTTCTCACGGTCATTTACAAAGTCAGAATCAACATAACCAACAAGTGTCTCTGTGCTCTTGCCAAATCCAAGGCATGTAGAAGATGTACCCTTAAGGTACCTAAGAATGTACTTGACTACTTGCCAATGTAGCTTTCCTGGATTGGACATGTATCCGCTCACCATGCTAACTGCTTGTGCAATGTCTAGATGTGTGCAAATCATAGCATACATGATGCTACCAACTGCACTAGAATAGGGAACACGAGACATGTAGTTTTCATCCTCTTTAGATTGCGGTGATTCAGAAAATGAGAGCTTCTTGAACTGATCATCTAAAGGAATAGATACTGGAGATGCATCAGACATAGAGAACCACTGTAGAACTTTCTTCACATACTTCTCCTGACTGAGAAGTAACCTTCCAGCTTTGCGGTTTCTAATAATTTCCAACACCAAAATTTTCTTTGCTGCTCCCAAGTCTTTCATCTCAAATTCGCCACTAAGTAACTGCTTCAGACTGTGGATTTCAGAACTATCTCTCGCTGCAATCAACATGTCATCAACATAGAGCAAGAGGTAGATAAGAGAATCATCAGGAAGTTTCTTCAAGTAAATACAATCGTCGTAGCTGCTCCTGAAATATCCATGCTTGATCATGAAAGAATCAAATCTACGATACCACTGGAGTGGGGATTGCTTCCAATCGTAAAGAGACTTCTTCAGTAAGCACACACATGATCCTTCTTTTCAGCAGAAATATAACCTTCAGGTTGCTTCATGTAGATCTGTTCCTCTAAGTCACCATGGAGGAATGCAGTCTTCACATCAAGTTGCTCAAGCTCTAAATCATATCTAGCAACTAATGCCAAAAGAAATCTGATGGAAGTATGTTTGACAACAGGAGAAAACACATCATTATAATCTATACCTTCCACCTGACTGTAGCCTTTTGCAACTAGCCGCGCTTTGTACCTTTCAGTAGAATCTCCAGGACCAGCTTCCTTCCTTTTGAATACCCATTTGCATCCATGCAATCTTCTTTCTAGCAGGAAGATCAACAAGTACCCATGTCTTGTTCTTTTGAAAAGACTCCATCTCTTCATTCATAGCAGTAATCCACATGGCTGAATTGGGATCAACCATTGCTTCTTTGTAGGTAGTCGGTTCCCCAGAATCATTTGTTTCTTCAGCTGTAGTAAGGGCATATGCAACAACATAATCTGAATGCCTTGCAGGTGGTTTGATCTGTCTTCTTGGTCTCCCAGTAGTAATGCTATATGTCTGTTCTTCATGAGTGTCATCTTAAACATCATATGGATTTTCCTGTATAACAACAGGAGGTGTCGGGCTGTGTGCACTAACTTCAAGCTCCACCTGTTTCGTGGAACTCTGAGAACCTGTAGCTGGAGAATGGACACCATCTTGTTTTGCAGAAAACATGGCAGTCTCGTCAAAAGTAATATTTCTTTCAATCAAGAATTTTGATGAGTTTTGCTCAGTTCACCAGAATTTATATCCCTTCACACCATCAGCATAACCCAGAAAAATGCACTTCTTCGCTGTAGGCTCGAGCTTTCCTTCATTTCAATAGACATATGTAGGACAACCAAATATACATAGATTAGAATATTTTGCAGGATGACCAGACCATACCTCTTCAGGAGTTTTGAAACCAAGTGGAGTAGATGGTGAACGGTTGATACGATAGGTTGCAATAGAGATGGCTTCAGCCCAACAATCTTTTCTAAGTCTTGCACTGATCAGCATGCAACGTGCACACTCTAGAAGAGTTCTGTTCATGCGTTCTGCAACACCGTTCTGCTGGGGTGTATGTCTAACTGTGTGATGTCTTGCAATACCTTCAGACTGACAGAACTCATTGAATTCATAAGAACAAAACTCCATGTCATTATCTGTCCTCAATGTCTTGATGCTCCTTCTTGTTTGTTTTTCAATAAGCGTCTTCCACTTCTTAAACTGATCACAAGCCTCAGATTTATGCTTCAAAAAAACACCCAGACTTTCCTTGAGAAATGATCTATGAAAGTAAGCATGTATCTAGCACCTCCCTTGGACGGTACTTGAGAAGGACCCCAGATGTCTGAATGAATATAATCAACAGTACCTTTTGTAGTATGATTTGCAGTAGAAAAACTAACCTTTTTCTGATTTCCCATAACACAGTGCTCATAGAAATCTAACTTTTCAGTACTGATATCACCTAGAAGTCCTCTCCTGCATAATAATTCCAGGCCTTTCTGGCTCATGTGTCCTAGTCGCATATGCCACAATTTAGTGGCATCCAGTTTTGGAGTGGGTGAGGAAGAAACAGCAGTAGCTTCGTCGGTCACAGTTTTACCAATTAATTTATAAAGGTTTCCAGGAATATGTACTCCCTTTATCAGAACATCATCCCCTTTGGTAATAGACAAGATTCCATCTTCAGCCTTGTATGGAAAACCGTTGGCTTTAGGTAAGCCAATAGAGATGAGATTTTTCTTCAGACCTTGAACATGACGAACATTGGAGATAGTTCGGATAACACCATCGAACATCTTTATGCGGATTGACCCAATTCCAATTGTCTTGCTGATAGAATCATTCACCATGTTTACAACACCTCCATCAAAGTGCTCATAAGAAGAAAACCAATCTCTGTGTGGGCACATGTGGTGTGAACAACTTGAGTCCAGAATCCAAGAAGTTTGAAAATTGACGGATGAGGAAGATGAAGCCATAAGAACATATTCTGGATCTTCACGTGCTACATTAGCATCTGCAGGTTGTTCTTGTTTTTCGTTCTCCCTCTTCTTCTTGTTATGTAACTTGTAGCATTCATCGACAATGTGTCCAGATTTTTTGCAGTATTTACAGACCTTCTTTGATTTAGACTTAGATCTGTGTGTTTCCTTCTTGTTGTTTCCCTTTTCTTTTGTACGACCCCTCACCATAAGAGCCTCTGACTGACTCCCGCTAAAAGAAGCAATTAAGTCTTTATCAACCATGGTCTTTGACAACAATGAAGATATAACATCCTCCACCGTGATTGAAGACTTTCCGTACATAATTGTTTCCCGAAATTGCTTGTATGAAGGGGGTAAAGAGCACAGAAGAATAAGGGCTTTATCTTCATCTTCGAGTTTAATATCTATATTTTCCAGATCCATAGTAATAGATGTAAACTCGTCAATGTGATCACGGACAGATGTACCTTCCACCATGCGTAGTAAGTAGAGACGCTGCTTGTGATATAATTTCGTTTGGAGAGACTTCGTCATGTAGAGATCTTTGAGTTTTTCCAAATACCGGCAGCAGTAGTTTCTTTGGCAACTTCGGCCAAAACCTTGTAGTCCAAAGATAACTGGATGGCGGTGAGAGCCTTCTGGTCCATCACTTTCTTTTTTTGCGGCGTCATAGTGGCTGACATCTTCTCGATCCCTTCCAGAGCCTCGGAGACTCCCTGTTGAACGAGCAAACCATGCATCGTGATCTGCCACATTCCGAAATTGATTTTGTGATCAAACTTCTCGATCTTGTACAAACTCGTCATCGTTCGGATCTTGAACACGCGGCTCTGATACCACTTTGTTAAGAGTTGAACGCGAGAATATGACGATTTCGTAGCGGAAGAACAAGAAACGAGAAACAATCACACAACCAAAACACAGGATTTACGTGGTTCGGTCGAGATGACCTACGTCCACGGGAGGGGGCGAGATCTCTACTATTTCAGAGAAAAAATTACAAAGGGACACCCTGTGTACGGCGGCAGCCGTCAAAAAAGAATACAGGATGATTGCCGAACCCTAATAAGGGTGTACATATATATAGATACAAAAAGAGTAATCAGATTCCTAATCGGATCTGAAATCTAAGTCGTACCATACCGCGGGGGACTTCGCCCCCCCGCACCCATTTGGCATTCCTAAGGCCCGCACAATGCCCCGTAAATGGGTCGGTGAAGATCCATTTAATTTTCCAAATCGGATATGCAGTCGGATCAGGACAATACTTCGAGTCACATAACACAGACCCTGGCCATTAGCTGCTGAGATTTGGGACAAGTTGTGTAGAGACCGAGGACTCCAGTTCAAACCGGGCTCTGAATTCAGACAGTGGGTCTTTGCGAATATGAAAGAAGATGGAAATCACAACCGGGAATGATTTGCTTTTGCATTGGAGGTTATTTGGACAAGCAGAAACCAACTGGTTTTCAATAACGTGCCTATGACAAACGCACAGGCAATTGCAACCATCACATTTACCTTACACATGACAGTTAGACGCTTCTCCACTCCGATCGTGCCACATCCTGGTCAATTGCTGCAAACGATGTGGTCACCCCCTCCGCAGGGTACTTGGGCCATGAACACTGACGCTGCAGTCTCCATTTCTAAGAAGAAGGCCGGTGTTGGTTTTGTGATACGGGACATGAAGGGTACATGGATCCTCGGTGGTGTTCAACCATCTACAAATACGGACGTAGCAGAAGCAGAGCTGCAAGCTATCCTCGATATACCTAATAAATACATCCCCTACGCACAAGATTTTCATGAATACAAGCATGACAGCTTCAACATCGATGCCATCTACACGCCCAGACAAGCAAACAAGCTGGCTGACAGTCTTGCCAAGAAAGCCCTCAAAGAACAACTCCCTAGACAATCGTGGTCGGTCTGCCCTGAATCTCTAGCAGCAATCTATAAGGCTGAGATCAGAGTAGAGTCGACGCTCGTGTAGTTCTGATTTTTCTAGTAGTGTTATAATAATAATAATAAAAGGTACTTTTTTTTTTGAGGGCATAAAAAAAGGTACTTTATCATATAGATTTGTGGTTCCGGGTTATTAGTCTTATTCTTATGTCGTTACTGCCTGGTTGTGAGCTTGTTCAATTTTGATGTTCGACAAAGCATTAGAATTTAGGAACTGGGCACAACTATCAAATTTAGAATTGACCCTGGCTGAATCACCAACTAACCGAACCTAGATAATCCAATCGGGCATCGTGATCTGTGACATAAAACTGTTCCAGATCCAGATTTTTTTATTAGAAACACTCCTACAATCAGAACTGGACGTATTTATGAGTTCGCCTGCTGGGGACCCATCTTGTTTCAAACACAAGCATGAATTTCAGACCAAAACCGGTCTCTAACAAAATCTAAACTTGTACCTTAATTTGTTTTTTTTTTTGATAGAGCTTGAAAATGTTCAGAAGTTCTCATCACTTTATTTGACCTCTAACATCAACTTGACCCATAATTTCAAGAAGTATCGAAGGAATATCATAACCTCTTATTATCCAACGAAAATAACAATCTAGAAACCAAACTAGGTTTTAAAGTTAAAGTAGAAACGAGTTGGTATAGTTACAATCAGTATATCAAACATTATTATGGTAAATGAATAGCATCGGACCAGAGATTAATTGAAACACAAATTCGAAAGCCACGCCTGCTCTGCTTTTTCTTCTTTCGGTGGATCGCAGGTGACGGAAATGTGGTTTGGGGGGGGGATTGGAACTAGGAAAAGTGTAGGTTATTTAAAATATAAAGAGAACAAGAGATATGTGGGACTAAACTCATTACGTTTCCCGTTGATGTGTTCAGTACAGCTCACCCTACATAGATACCCATGGAGTGGTGTGGGGTGCCAGAATTGAAGGCTGAGTATTTTTAACTACCCACAGTTGTTAAAAAAGGAGTTTCTGTTCACCCGCCCTTCAAACAAAACTAGGTAAAAAGGAAACCAAACAAACAAGAGGCCAAAATCGATACTAGTATCCCCCATCCAGCTTGCTCCCTCTATGTAAGTTAAGTTACTGTCCACGAAGCCCAACACACAGAAAGGCGAGGATTCGGCCTGGTATCTCGGACAAAGGGAGATGATGATGATGCAGAATAGGCCGATTCTATGCAAGCTGTAAACTCTTAGAACAGCAAAAAAAAAATTGGAAACATGAACGAATGAGAAAGAAAGAAGAGGACTCATTCGTTGATCTTCTCGGATTTCTTTGGGCTACATTGGGTTGAATAATTCACAACTAAGATTGAGAGTATGACTAATTTTGAAACATACTAGCAATGTTCATTGCCACTAAATGAGACCATCAAGCAAAGATGATTAATTGATGAATTTTGATTAATTTCAAATAATACATTCTGAAAAGAAAAGAAAAACACGTACTATCGGGCGCTTGTACTGTGGTCGTCTTCACACGTGGTGGAGTCGAGTGGTCTACAGGGTCAACGGCGCACCCGTCGATAGTAGGTGTCAACGGGGAGGGTAAGACTCTACCCTTACTCTTACCTTTACCCTCCAGAGGGTAGCAGGTAAGGGGATAAGGGTAATAACCCTTCTTAGCAATCTCCTTACCTTCCCCTTACTCTTATCTTTTTCCCCACAGGGTAAATGGGGAGGGTAACAGGTAAACGAGTAATTTTGATATAAAATGAATTTTATAAAAAGCTAACTTGTTTTAAGGTGGTGTATAGGGTGATAAAGATTAAATCACATCTTTCTGGATTTGTATTTTCACAGTTGTGAATATAAGAAGGACAATATTATACTTGTTTAATATGTTTAGACATTGGTCCAAGAATAACTTATTTTAAGACGGTGAAGTCGTCATTTTCCCATTGTTTTGTGACCCTATTAAGTAGTTCAACATTTAATAATAATATACTACAAACATTTGAGTGTGAGTGGGGTGGGAAGAAAGCCACAAGCCACAAACTTCTCTATTGAAAAAATAAGATGGAAATTAAACTAGAAGCTTCTATATAGTTATATATCTTTACTAAATGAATGCGGATAAAAAGATAAAAGGATATGGATAATTTTTATACCTTACCCTCTCCTTTTAATGTGAACAGGATAAAGATAAACAAGGAACGTGTAACAAAAACATTTACCCTTACCCTTACCCTACAAGGTATGGATAAAGGATAAATAGGTAATACCCTCCCCATCGACAATCCTAGTTGATAGTTAGGTTTGAGAACGACCACATAAGGAGTGTACTTGTAGTTCACCATGCACTGTCCACCGGAGGTGGCCCAGTCGGAGCCGTCCCATATTGTGGCGTACAACGACATAGGCCTGGAAGGGAAAAGGGCGGCTGCGGAAGATCTCTCTGATCGAGATGTTGTCCATGTAGAAGCTGCGAAAAATAAAACACAAGAGGAAACACTTAGGCCTAGTTTGGCTGGCGTAATCGTAACTTCTGGTAGTTGATACGAGATTTACATATCAATTTAATCACAACGGCTATGGTTGTGTATTTGTTCTCTACCGTTGTATAAATAATTTAGCACCGAAACGGCAGTTGCAAATGATGTCGGGATCGGTGGACATCAGAACTGCCGGTTCTATGCCAAATCACTGATCTGTGGTCACAGGTTTTGCATGCAACTGTACATACTGAGCTGGTTGCAGGTCTCTCTGCTCCACCGCGAGAATACCAAAAGTGGTACCACCCAATACAAGATTATCAGCATTTGAGAACTAGTCACCCAAACTCACCCTTAGAGGAAAAATACGGCTAAAAAAGTGTAGTTGGAGCGTACATGCGAATTGCAATCAATAGGGAAAAAGATAGTGTAGTTGTATGATAACAGAATCTTTAATCATTATAGTTTAGTTGTATCAAAATATAATTTTTAATCATTCAGTTGTATGGAATAAGAAAGGAGACTGACTTTCTTTGACAAATATATGTGTCTATCTTTGTGTTTCTTTTCTATTTCCGTTTCAAATCAAATATCTCTCTCATTTAAATCTACTCAGTCCATGAGCTCCCTGACGGTTTTCCCACTGACAAGCCTTAGTAGAGCCAATTAGAGCTAAGCTAATGCCTTGTGCAATTAAACTGGGTTCAATCAACGGCAATGATAGTTTTAGAATAAAAAAGAAATCAAACTCCATTTCCTAGGGCTCTTGATTTTCATTCTAATCATTATTAAATAATTATCAAGCTATATATAGTTATGCATATGCTTGTCATTATATCAAAAACATGATCAAAGAAATTAAGGTGTCAACTAATTTTTAAATTAGCATTAAAACATAAATAAGTCAAAAAATCAACTTGTTTGAACTCCAATCCTAACTCGAAAATGTTTTTAGTCCGCATTCTCCAGAAAGGCCTTGCTTCAACTTTCAATATAAACTCCGACTTTCGTAGTGTTTGACATGTAGGAGACTTCCCCTTGATGGGACATTGATAGTTTGAGTTGGGCACGAAAAGATCCAGCGTTGATGGGGTCATTTGTCTAGACGTCTTGAACTTAGATCCTAGCATATCAAAATGTTACTTTTTAGCGAATGACTGGATTAAACCCAGGGGTATTTCCAGGACGGGGTAAGTAAGTTTTGGCACCAAAAATTTAGAAAGACATCTGATCAACCCTCTTCATGCATATGAACACCATTTCACTCTCTCACTCACTCCCACTCTCTTTTCTCTCTTCCTCTCATGTTCTCTTCTCTTTCTCTCATTTTCCCAGTCAGTCTAAAACCTAAAGCCGGCCACACTCTCTGTCTGAAACCTAGATCCGACCATGAGAATGATATACATCTAGACCCAGCTGATCACTATTAGACTTGAGTTGGATCTTTGGTGAGATCGTTGTTTTTGTGTTTCCATCAGCATCGAGTTGAGTCTTGTGACGCATCAAGCAACCTTTGATGCCTCAAACGGCCTCATCCTCCTGGATCTGTTGTTGCTACTCTATTTTCCAATTACCTTCATCTTGTTCGCTTATTCCCACCCATCTTTTCTTGAAAACATATTGTTTCATTAATTTTGTATGTACGCTAACTATATTTCTTAAAAGGTTGGATTTTCAATCTAAAGAAACTCTTTTATTCATAGTGCCTTTAGTTACATCTTTAAATGAGTGATTATTTTGGTCACCCAAGCTTGGATCTCTTTTTATTATGTAACAGGTAGGTCAACACCATATCTGAGGCAACAAGCCCAGTGGATGTACAAGGGAGGATGAGGAGAGAAAAAGAATAATAGGCATGTACATGAACAACTATACAAGGTAAAAACTATACATAAGAAACAACAAACAAACTCAAACTAAGCTTATGGAAGCCCAAAAGAGTTAGTTCATCCTTTGCATTTCTCCCAAGCAGTGTTAGATGGGATATTCACATTCTCAAAGATTTTGATATTTCTGCATCTCCAGATATGGTACAGACTTCCCAAGATCAAGGCATGAAATTTCCTAGTTCTGAAGAAAGAGCATTCATCAACAGATTTAGGAATCTTAGAAATAAAACCTTCATGAACAACTTTTTTCCAAAAACTGGCAGTAAAGGTGCACTTGAAGAAGACATGCTCAATGGTATCTTCCTCTTTGAAAAATATAATACAAACAGAAGTCAAATACATCCACCTTCTTCTAAGAAGGTCAATGGTAGGAATACCTCCCAAGAAGATCCTCCATGCGTTCATTCTATAATTCTCAGGAACAAACCAATTCCATAACCAATTCGCCCAATCCAAACTTGTGCCAATATCAGAATAATCTTCCAAGCATCCTTGATTTTTATGAGATTTTTACCACAACATTTAATCTCATCAAACCTTTCAACATTCAAGCTATATTGACCCAGAACACTCTTTAAAGGACCTAATCTTTTGTTAGCATGAATAATCCATTCCCCATCAACTATAATAGAATTCACATGAGCAATCTGCTCATTCCTAAGGAAGAGGGTCATATTTGGTTCCACAAACTCAGTCAGGAACTAGCCCTTCAGCCACATATCTTTGCACTATAGATCCTATCACCACTGTTTACAACATAGGATACATGAGATCTAACAATATTTCTGACTCCTACTAACTTATTGCACATCCAGGAATGGTTAGGGGTCGGGTTCACAAACCATATGGAGTCCTTCTTTAAGTACTTGACATGTACCCACTTAACCCAAACAGAATCTGTCTTAGCTGCAACATTCCAAAAACTAACAATAAGACATGTAGTGCAGACATCAGCAGTCCTTCTGAGACCCAAGCCCCCAAACTTCATAGGCCTACAAATCTTCTCCTAAGAAACATAGTGGTTACTTCTAGAGTCAGATCCAGATCGCCAAATGAAGTCCCTATACAATTGGTCCACTAACTCACAAATACTAGCAGGTAGCGGAAAAAATGCAGACCAGTACAATTGTATAGCAGCAAGAGTAGACTTCACCAATTCAACTCTCCCAGCCATGCTCAAGTCTTTAGCTTTCCAACTCTCAAGCTTGACTTTGATTTTATCAATCAAGGGATGACAATACTTCTTCAATAATCTACCACTAAACAAAGGGACCCCGAAATATCGCACAGGGATCACATCTTCCTTGATGTTAAGAATATTTAGGATAACCTTCTTACTAGAAGATTTATAAAAGAAGATAGATCTCTTCTTAAGATTAATTTTCAGCCCCAAAAATTTGCCAAAGGACTCAAGGGCTTCATTTATAGCAATTGCAGACTCAATTTCAGCTTTAGCAAAGAGCATGAGGTCATTAGCAAACACAATATGAGACATGAACATCTCCTTATCAGCTTTAATTGGGTGTATGTGCTTGAGATCCACTTCTTTGTCAAGCATGGAAGACAGAATCTGCATACAGATTACAAAAAGCATGGGGCTAGAGGTCTCCCTGCCTCAACCCATTAGAAGGAAATATGGGCTTAGATGGCTCTCCATTGATCAGAACTTGGTAACTGGTAGAATCTAAACAGTATGAAATCTACACTCTCCAGCACAAAGGAAAATTCATTCTGTCCAGAGTATCCAGAAGCAATCCCCATTTGATTGAATCATAGGCTTTGGTTATATCAACTTTGATGCACATACTAGCAAAGCTATTAACTTCATTGAAGTTGTTGATGATCTCATTAGATAAGAGAGTAGAATCGGTGATTTTCCTACCATGAACAAATGCATATTGGTTGTAGGCAATGATATTGTGCAAGACATTTCTAAGTTTATTAGCCATCTCTTTAGATTTGATCTTGTAAACAAAATTGCAAAGGGATATTGGTCTCAAATCCTTCAAGGAGCTAGCTTCCTTACTTTTAGGTATGAGGGTTAGAAAGGTTATGCTCATTTCTTTTAAGATTTTCCCTTTTGCAAAGAAATCAACAACAACTTTGAAGATATCATCACCTACACTACTCCAAGCGGCTTTAAGAAAACTTGCGTTAACCCCATCAGACCATGGTGCATTATTCAGGTTAGAGTTTTTAACAATCTCATCTTCCTCCTCCCTAATGACAAGCCCAAAGATTTGAATCACTTGTTCATCAGTTAGTTTAGGAATATTCCTACCAGGATCCCAAACACAAGAATCAACTTCATCACTCTTATTGAAAAGCTCAGAGTGAAAGTTTTCAATGTGCTCCTTGATATCCTTTAGATCTATGATTCTGGTCTCATCAATATCCAGAGAAAAAATCTTGTTTCTTTGCCTCTTTGTAAGCAAGGAATTATAAAAAAAATAGATTTTTTGTTTCCCTTCATCAACCACTGAACTCTAGATTTTTTTTCTAACAAAGTCTTCCTCCCTATTAATAGCTTTATTAGCAGCCTCTCTAAGTAATAAAGCTTTATTACGAAGGACAGTGTTTGCAGGATCCAAATCAACTTTCTCCACAGCCAACATAGCTTTAACTTCCTCTTCTCTAGCATTAGAATGGACATCCCCAAAATGTTTTTTGTTCCATTCAATCAAATCATGCTTAACAACTTTTAGCTTTTTGAGAACCTTGTACATAGGACAACCCTTAACCTCAGTACTCCATGATTTTCGAACTAACTCCAAGAAGTCTAGATGCTTAGCCCAAACATTAAAAAATCTGAAAGGGATATTCCTCTTCCTATTTCTATAATTCAGAGTTAATCTCAAAATCTTATGATCACTATATATAGTAGAATAGACTTCACCCAAATGATTAGGCCACACATTCATAAATCTATCATTAAGAATAACTCAATCTTACTATTGGTGAAGTTTCCCCATTTCTATCTATTGCCCCACATATAGAAAGGACTTTTCATGGCAACTTCAAAGTTCCCATAATCCAACATGAATTTATTAAAGTCATTCATAGAAGAAGTAGATGGATTAGCTCTACCCACTCTTTCAAAAACATGCCTAACAACATTGAAATCACCACAAATTACCCATTTTTCATTAATAAATATAGCCAACCTAGTGAGATCCTACCACACACCTTTACTGTCTTTGTCATTCTTAAAACCATATGCAATAGTAGCAAGGAACGAGACATCTTTGATGTTGATTCTGCAATGCATAAGTTGGTCAGTCTGTTCAAGGATAGTGAGCTTAACTCTTCTAGGCTCCCACAGAACAAGAATGTGACCAAGAAGATGCGCATTGTTGATAGCCCATTCCATCTCAGACCAGATCTATTCATGACCTTAACAATCTTCCTCCTTCTAATCTTAGTTTCATACAAAAACTTAACATGAGCATTAATCCTTCTCAACTCCCCGTTGACTTTAGAATGATGCACAAAATTGTTAAGTCCGCAAATATTCCAGGAAATGACGGAGATATCATCCATTATTGTAAATGGGGACCAAAGACCTACTAGTCACAATAACTTCACACTCGCCATCATCTTCATAGCATAATTCCCTGAACCTGTTAGGATAAATAATAGGTTGCTTCTCAGAGAAGACACTCCTACTTTTGTTGATTCTGGTTTCAGCCCTTGGGGGAGATATGGATTTATACAGAACAGTTCTAAACCCTTCATCATCAGCTGAACCATACTACTTGTTATTACCAGATACTCTCATAATAACAAGAAGCATTCCTTGCCTCTAACTACATCACCCTTTCAATTTTATTCTCAATAGATTTAAACACAGGAGATTTATTCCTCATCACCAGACTACTATTTTTAGCTCCAAGACTCATCACTTTAGTAAAAGTAACTGATGGATCCTCATAGGCAATCTATTGAGACGGACTTGGCAGGTCAGGATTAGAAGATTGGACAATAGCAGACTTCCCCTATGGAACAGGTACCCAGTTTTGCCTCTTCTCAACACTAGGCATAGATTTAGGCTGAAAAGGAGATGGGAACTTTGCCCCCTCATGACCAAATGCTCCACATATGTCACATTTCTTTGGGATCCATTCATAAGAAACATTAATATCCCATTCATCACCAGAGTCACTTGTCAATAAGATCTTCATAGGAAAGGAGGAATTAGTAGACATGAGAACATACAATCCAGAAAATTCAAGTCCAATATATCTTTTTGTCGCCAAATATGAGTCAATCGGAACCCCAAGATAACTACCTAGTAGTGAGAACATCTCTTCCCCCTAGAAATTGAGTGAAATATTTTGAAACTTGACCCATACTAGAATAGAATCCAAGACTTCTTTCTCAAATTTGTCTCTAATCTACCATGGTTTGAGAATAATAGGCTTACCTTTGACCAGCCAGGGACCATCCTCTAGGGCATGATTCATGTCTGCTTCATCAGTGAAACTGGATGATAAAGAAGCCATGGTTTCTTGCAAACATCTCAATGCTACCTTTAACCTTCCAAAGCCACCCTAGGTGATGCGCCAACATAGGGAGATGGCACTTCAGATCCACCATGTAACCTAACACAACATTCCTCCATTTTCCCACATTCCTCATCACCTCTTCCTGGGAGTACCTGATCTTTCCATCAATGACCTCTACAGGGATTTTCTTCAATCTATATCCACCAGTCACTTTGAATTTGAACATGTTATCCCAAAGATCCTTATAGGTATGATCAATGCCTTGGAACCTCTCAGAATCCCCCCCTCCATTAGTGTTTTTTGTCCAATCACCCCAATGGTTGCCTCCGAGAGCTCTCCCCGACACACAACATTTCAAAATGTTAAAACGATTGATTTTTAATATAATATATATCAATTTTACCATGTTCTCCAGATTATAACCCCCATGAAGTATCGAGTTGAGTATTGTGACACATCAAGCAGTCTTTGAAGCCTCAAGCGGCCTTGTGCTCCCAAATTTGTTGTTGTTATTCTTATAGAGATCTGCTTATGTTTCACTTATTGTCATGTGCCTTGCATGTGCTTCACTTACATATTGCTTGTGTTGTTTTGTCCCATATTGCTCATCTCTAATGTGGGTCTCCTCTCTCATCCTATATAAGAGAATGCATCGTACACCTTTTTACTCACTTAATACAAAGCCTCTTATTCTACTATATGGTATTAGAGCCACAAGATCCCCTGTGATCCCACCCATTCCTAATGCCTCCCTTCACCTAACCTACATGCGCCCCCCCACTTCCTTCACGCCATTAGCCCCTCCCCACACCTCCCTTCATCAAAATCCCCCTCCCCCAACCCTAATCCACTGCCCCACCCCCTACCACCCACAACCCAACCATAAACAGCCACCAACTTCCCCACCCTCTCTCTCTCTCCCACCCCCCATCCACGCTGCTACCAACCACCTTTCCCACCATCTCCTTCACCTAACTGACATCACCCCACCCTAACCCCAAGCCTCAGCCACCACCTCCCTCCCTCTACCACCACCCTCCACCACCCCCTCCTCTCCCTTCCCTCTTCCACACCACCACTAATTCCCACTCCCCTCCATCATTTTCTCCATCGGTTAGCCTCTCCTCTTCTCCTTTTCATCCTCCTTGTCTCCCACCATCTCAGGACAACCCTTCACAATAGCAAGTTGAGGGTCTAAACATGTTAAATCTCTCTATTGCATCCACCTCATGATGGAGTAGGTATCTCACTATGATGAGGTAGGTCTTTATACAAATTTTACTGCCCCTTGTTGTGGGGTTTCTAGGATCAGATGTGTCAAATCCACTATTGTTCTACTATGTCCCGTTGTAAGTCTTATCCGATCTTCTAATATTAGTCGCCATCTATTATGGCCCCCTTTTGTCATAAGGTGTCTACTACCTTCTGAAATCTGTTGTTGCATTCTTCTCTGCCTACTACTTTGTCCCTTATGGCATCCACTGAGCCTTTCCATTCCATGTGTGTCACCACAATGAAACTTGATGGCTCCAACTATCACTTATGGTCAGCCTCTTTTATTCTATATGTGAAAGCGCAAGGTCTCTATTATCGTATCACCACCAACCCTCCACCTGCTCCATATGCCTCAGTGGATGGCAAGACCAAGCAAACATATGCACAATGGAGCAAAGATGACTTAGGATTTATGTCTTGGATGGTTAATAGTATCGAGTCATAGCCCCTTCTCTGCCTCCATGATGTGAAGGCTATATGGGATCAACTCTCCCATGTCTACTCCCATCAACAAAACCCCCAAAAAGGAGTTCGATATTTTCAAAAACCTGGCCAAGAAGGAATTCTCACCTGATGCGTCTATTGAAGACTACTATAATCAGTGCTTTGTTCTCTGGAATGAGTATGAGATATACCATCCCTTTTCTGTTGATATCAAGTAGGCTCAATGACAGTGTAATGAGCTTCAACTTATCCAGTTCCTTGTTGGACTTCCTGCCTCTTTCTCTGGTGTTGTTAACCAGATTCTCTCAAGTGATCCTCTACCCACTCTGAGGAATGTTCTTAAAACATGTTCAACATTTGCCATCCTTTAATTCTATTCCTACTATTGAGAATCCTTCTCTTGCTATCAAATCTGCTGGTATTAGTTAGGGCCATGTCCGTGTTCATGGTTGTGGTCGTCGTCCCCCTACCTCAGGCCGTACTTCCTCTTCTTCAAAAGGGTGCAGTTAGTCTGTTTCCTTACTTTTTGCAATTTCCATAGCCGAGATAATCGTAATGAAGACAGATGCTGGATCAAACTTGAAAGCTGACTTGGGCTAACCAAGTTACTTTAGATACGGGAGACGAATCTACTACTGATAACAAATCCCGCCCAACCCTCTTTAACCTGGATTCGATCTGGGTTTGAGAAGCTCTTCTAAGAGCGTATGTGCAACCTGCCGTCTACTTCAGAGAATTATTCCTCTGCTATGTTGCAGCGCCATCTATAGGTAAAAACAAGTGGTGAATTGATTTTTGTGCTTCGGTCCATATGGTCGATAAGTCTTATTTATTTTCTACCTTAACAAAATCAACTCATCTGCCCTGCTTATAGTCAGTGATGGCTCTCAAATAGCTATCCATGGCACTGGAATAGTTCAGTTATCTAAAAATATGCATCTAAAATCTATCTTATATGTTCCAAAATTTCCTATTAATTTACTATCTATTAGTAAGACTATGAAGATCCTTCAGTGCTCCATTACATTTGACCCTCCAGGTTGTGTCTTTTAGGATCTCTACACGAAGACGAGGATTGGTTTGGGCCATGAGGGATCGAATGGAGTCTACTATCTGGATGGACCAACATCTGCAACTGCAATGCTCTCGACTTTTGTAATTGGGATTCAGTGGCACTACCACCTCATCCACCCTTCAACTACTACATTGATACATTTGTTTCCTACTTTAGTAGATAAAGCCTTCCTATGAATCATGCCAATACAACAAGCAAATTCGATCTACTTTTCCTACTAAGAAAGAACTTGGTTCCAAAAGCATTTTTGATATTGTTCATGTGGATATCTGGGGACCTTATTCAGTTGATAGTCATTCTTGAGTGAAATATTGTATGACTTTCATAGATGATTTTTCTAAAGCCACATGGCTATTTTTACTAAAAGAGCGTAACACTATTCTGGATACCATTACTGAATTTTTTTTTCTGAGATTAAAACTCAATTCAATAAAACCATTAAAATCTTTTGAACTGACAATGCTCTTGAGTTCATGCAAAAATCTATCACTTATTTTTGTTGATCACATCGCACGATCCATCAAACTTCTTGCCCCTACACCCCACAAAAAAATGGAATTGCTGAATGGAAAAAGTGACATCTTTTGGAGGTTGCTCGCACTATCTTTTTCATTATCACATTCCTCACCATTTTTGGCCCGAGGCAGTTTCTACAACTTGCTGCCTTATTAATCGCATGCCGTCTTCTATTTTGCAAAATCAAATTCCATATGGCATTCTCTTTCCAAATGTGCCACTTTTTACAATCCCACCATGCATCTTTGGGTGCTCTTGCTTTGTTCAGAACCTTCACCCTGGGATGACAAAACTTGACCCTCCTTCAAATGTATCTTTCTGGGGTACTCCAGAACCCAAAAAAAGTATCGATGTTACGATCCCATCCCACAACACTCGCATGTTAGTGCAGATGTCGTGTTCTTTGAACACATGTCATTTTTTCTGATAAAGGGGATTTTTTATCCTGTAATGTTTTGGCTTAAATCCTTTACCTGAAATTGTGGATAGTGATCCACCTTCTGAACTAACAAATTAAGAACGACCATTGCAAGTCTATAAGAGAAGACCCAAGCTACCAGTTCCCTCCATGGCCCCTTCACAACCAACTCCTCCTTCGACAGAAGATCAAAATGCAAATCAGGTCCACTCTGACTTACACCTTCCTATTAGTCTTCAGAAAGGTGTTTGATCTTATACTAAAAACTTGATTAGCAATTTTTGTTCCTCTACTAATTTCAGTACCAGCTTTGCTTGCTTTACTATTGCATTTTCTGGTGTGTCCATTCCAAAATCTGCTATTGAGGCACTTTAAATTCCTGCATGGAGACAAGCTATGGAAACTGAAATGCAGGAACTCTCTGATCGTCAGACATGGGATCTTGTGGATCATCATGCTTCCTGCTATGCTAATGGCTGTTGTTGAATCTTCACTATCAAATATCAACTCAATGGCATGATTAAGTGACTGAAAGCTCGACTGGTAGAAAAAAGTTACACACAAACTTATGGTGTGGACTATTTTAAAACTTTCTCTCTTGTAGCAAGACCAAATTCTATTTGAATTCTTATTTATGTTGTTATAAACAAAGATTGGCCTCTATTTCAATTAGATGTCAAGAATGCCTTTCTGTATGCACTAGTACAGAAATGGCTTATAACGTCACATTTACAGGCATCAGTTGTATACAGGAAACCAACGCCTAAATCCTAGAGTGTCGGTTGAATACACAAACCGACATCTATCATTGAAGAGAGGCCAGACACGTGTATCGCTTTTTATTTAGCATCGGTTCCTCAATAAGCAACCGGCGCCTAAAATCGACCACCAAATCCAAATTTTCCAGTGGAAAAAAATTACCTCCAAAATGTAACATACAACGTCGGTTGTTAACAAATCAACCGACGACTAAAGGTTTTTCGTGAGACAAAAATTAGACCCATTTTCATCGTCGGTGTTCTTGCAATAACCGATGCCGATGTGTTTTCGCGTGTTGTCCCTGTGAAAATTTTCACCCCCCTTTGGCGTTGGTTTTCTAGGACAACCGACGACTATGGTCATAATTCGAGAATATTTTTTTTGTCGGCATATGTAGATAGACGTCGGTTTTTCTAGCTGAAACTGATGACTATCAATGAACATAAGTGTCAGTTTGTTTATGGTGACCGATGCCTATTGTTATAAGCGTCATTTGTTTTTAATAACCAATGCCTATTGTTAACTTAATAGCACCCACACAAAGCAGACTCTTCCCCTTTCCTGCCTTTCTCTCTGTTTCATTGCCAACTCTGCTTAGGTTTGGCGATTTATGTGATTCCTGCCACCGCTCGGCATCACTGCTGCTATGCTTGCCGCCACCGTTGCTGTTGTGCTCGCCGCTCCCTTCTCCTGCTCACCGCCATCATCCCTTCTCCCTGCTCGCCTGCTCCCTGCTCGCCGTCGGTCCCTGCTCCCTGCTCACCGCCGCCGCCACACCCTGCTCCCTACTCACCTACTCAAAAGGTACCCTTCTTCCTCCTCTTCTGCTTCTGTGCCTATTATCTACTTCATGGTTATTAACACTCCCCCACACATCCTGAGCCCCAAATTTGAACAGTTGATGTAGATTACTGGACTATATGTTCATCATGTGTTTTTGACTCCATATATGATGACAATGCTTGACCTAATTCAGCTCATAATTCTTAACCTAATCCTAATGCAAGTAAGAGATGATGGTACATAGCCTCTTGTGTGATTATTATAATGATAGAGTACTTTCTCTCTCTATGTTTTTGTAACCCTAAGTTTATGTCACATGAACATCATGTCTTTTAAATAATGTTGCATTAAGCTTATGTATCACACATATGATGACGAGCCTGGATGAGGTATGGCGAGATCATGATTTTCTTATAGGAAACAATGTGAATGGTCTTCCTAATGAGTTTTGTTACAAATATCTATATATTAGGTTAAGGACATGTTTCTGTTGTGACATGAATTTTTTGCTATGTTTTTATGGCTGTCCACAAGTGTTTTTATAAGAAAATTGTGTGTTGAATGGGGTTGTGAACAAGGGACTGGTGTTATATTTTGTTGGCCTAGAAACCCGCCCAAGATTTACTCATTAGGAGTAAATCTTGGATAGTCCCCAGTTTGGGACTTTTCTTGAACACCTAATCTCACTTAGGATGTAAGTGTATAATGTGTATTGGGTTTTCAAGAAAATTACGGTAGGATTTCCCTGTTTGTTCTCTAAGTACATTTGTACTTGGAGAAAAACGGGGAAATGCTGCCAAAATTTTCTTGAAAACCCAATACGCATTATACACTTACTAGTGAGATTAGGTGTTCAAGAATGGGATAGGTGGTACACATTTATTATATATAAGATCTTAAACACTAACGTTTTAACCATAAACTCTAATCTTTTAACCCTAGACCCTAATCTTGTTCTAATATATACTTGTTTTCTCTTTGATCATAGAATGGACATATCATGGATGTCCATTCCAAATCGCTGCACCCCAGGTTTTATTTTTGGTCTTGATCAGTTTATTAGATTTGTCGAGGAACATAGGAAACAACCTGGAGATAGGTTCTACTGTCCATGTAGGCATTGCGGTAACAACTTGAAAGTCAGCACTGGTGATGAAATCAAAAGTCATGTCATGTGCAACGGGATTGTATAAGGCTATACAGAATGGTATTGGCATGGAGAGATTTCAAACCTGAAATCAGTGGATGTCGATAGCAGTGCTTGTGTGGAAGAATAAATTGTCTCCAATGACATAGATGTGAATGAACCAGTTCCAGTAGACATCGTTGATGCGATGATGGATAGTTGTGCAGTAGAGCACACCGATCCACCTCCCATGTTTAGAAACATTGTGCATGATGTTGAGATACCGTTATACACAGGTTGTAAGTTTATGAAGCTTAGTGCTGTGTTGAGATTGTATAAGCTGAAAGCTAATAATAGATGGAGCAAAAAAAGCTTCACGTCATTATTGTCTTTGTTGAAAGAAATTATTCCTGAAGGAAACGAGTTGCCAATCTCAACATATCGGTTAAAGAAATTGTTGTGCCTAATGGGAATGGAGGCCAAGAAGATCCACACATGCCCGAATGATTGTGTATTATTTCAAAAGGACTATGTGGATTTGAAAGATTGTCCCAATTGTGGTGTGTCAAGGTATAAATTGACAACTTTGGGGGAGTCCAAAACTAGTTCTCCTGCTAAGGTGATGTGGTATCTATCTATAATACCACAGTTTCAATGCTTGTTTGCCAATATGATAGATGCGAAGAATTTGAGGTGGTATGCAGATGTTAAGAAAAATAATGATGGGATCCTACGACATGCGTATGATTCCCCACAGTGGAAGAATATTGATTTATTGTACCCTAAATTTAGTGAAGAAGTCAGGAATCTAAGACTTGGGCTTTGTACAGATGGGATGAATTCGTACAGGACAATGAGAAGCCAACATATCACTTGGCCAGTTATGCTTGTTATACACAATCTTCCTCCCTGGTTATGTATGAAAAATAAGTATGTTATGTTGTCGTTGTTGATATCGGGCCCTAAACAACCTGGAAATGATATCGACGTTTATCTTGAACCTATAATTGATGACTTGAAGAAACTCTGGGGTGAAGGTGTGATGACCTATGATGCTTCACAAAGAGAGACATTTCGTTTGCACGCTATGTTGTTTTACACTTTGAATGACTTTCTAGCATATGGGAATTTGTCTAGATATAGTGTCAAAGGATCTAAAGCATGTCCTATATGTGAAGAGAACATTGATTCAATACAACTAAAACATGGTGGCAAGACTGTATATCTTGGTCATCCAAGGTTTCTTCTAAAATTCCATCCATATCGTAGGTTGCACAAAGCATTCAATGGACAAAATGAGGAATGGAGTGCACCTAAACCTATACCGGGGGAGGATGTTTATGAAAGAGTAAAAGACTTTGCCAATAAATTTGGTAAGAGATCACAATGTACGATGGCCACACGGAGTGACAAATCTTTATTCAAGAAGAAGTCAATATTTTGGGATCTTCCTTATTGGAGTTCTTTGGCAGTCAGGCATTGTATCAATGTGATGTACATTGAGAAAAATGTCTATGATAGCGTCATCGATACTCTGTTGAATATACCAAGTAAGACTAGATATGGGATAAAATCTAGAATGGACCTACGTGAAATGGGAATAAGGATAGAATTAATAGAAGTAGTTAGTAGTGATCGGAGAACATACTTACCTCCCGCTTGTTACACATTGTCGAGAAAGGAGAAGAAAGCTTTTTGTGAATGCTTGGAAAATGTTAAGGTGCCACAGGGTTACTCATCCAACATCTGTACATTGGTATCAATGAAAGATATGAAGTTGATAGGTCTTAAATCTCATGATTGTCACACTCTAATGCAACAAATATTACCCGTGGCAATTCGATCTATATTGCCGAAGCATGTAAGGTTTGCAATCACTAGATTTTGTTTATTTTTCAAAAGTCTGTGCAGCAAAGTTATTGACCCTGATACTCTCGATAAATTGCAAAGAGAAGTGGTTGTTATCCTATGTCAGCTTGAGATGTATTTTCCTCCTTCGTTCTTTGATATCATGGTACATCTTGTTGTCCACTTGACTAGGGAAGTGAAAATGTTGGGACCAGTTTTCTTACATTGGATGTATCCATTTGAATGACACATGAGCGTTTTTAAAGGTCATGTTTGAAACCATTATCATCCTGAAGGGAGTATTATTGAGGGTTATGTGGCGAGAAAGGTTATGGATTTTTACAATGACTTTCTGAATGGTAATGACGCTCATGTTAATGACAAGAATTTTGAGGAGCATTTTGGCAAAGGAATTTTGGGATCACGGATGAAAGTAATCAGCCGTAAGCAGTTGGAACAAGGTCACTTGTATATTTTACACAACATCCATGAAGTGAGTGTTTATATCGAGGAACATACCAATTTCATCAAGAGACAATATCCTCGAGCCAATTTAATGTGGCTTGCTAGAGAGCATAACAAGACATTTATTAAGTGGTTTGAAGATAAAGTCTTACATCAACTATCTCAAACACCAGATAATCTTACTGAAACTATCAAATGCCTCACCTTTAAACCAAAATAGAATGTTATGTCTTATGAAGGGTTTGACATAAATGGATTCTCATATTACATAAAGTGTCAAGATGATAAGAGTGTCGTCCAAAATAGTGGGGTCACCCTTCAAGTGTCTTCATTGTTTTTTGCAATTGCAAAGGATAAGAGTCCACGTGAATCTAAAATGTCATATTACAGTGTCATTGAAGACATATGGGAGTTTGACTACGTAGATTTCAGAATTCCACTCTTTAAATGTAATTGGGTTGATAACACCAAAGGAGTTATAGTGGATGAATTGGGTTTCACATTAATTAGTGAACTTTGAAAAGATTGGCGAGAAGGGTGAACCATTCATATTGGCATCACATGCAAAATAAGTATTTTATATCGATGATCCTGCAAATGATAAATAGTCCGTTGTTCTTCATGGTAAGAGATAGTTCATTGAAGATCCTAAAGATGAAGAACAATACTATGATAAGTATGATGACTCCAGTCCATTCTCAGTTGGGTTGCCAACACCACCAAATATTGAAGCTAATGATGACTTATATGTGCATGAAGATCACAATGAAGGATTGTTAATTGATAAAAGATCGCAATATTAGAGGCATACACGTTTATATTTTTTATATGTTTTATTTTTCTGAATGTGAACTTTACAATGTGAAATTTACAATGTGAATGTGAAATTTACAATGTGAATTACTTTACAATGTGAATGTGAACTTTACAATGTGAACTTTATAATGTGAATTACTTTATAATGTGAATGTGAACTTTCAGATGGTTGAGCATTCTCCTGATGAACGTGATGATCATTATTGTGAGGGTGAGGACGTCAAACCGCCACCTCACAATGTAAGTTTTAAAAATATATCCCTAAGGTTTCTATCCATATGTTCATTTATAGTTATATCCTGTAAGTGTGTTTTTTTTGTCAAATTTTAGGTTGGTGATGTACCCCCTGAAGAAATTGGGGCACTTGATGAGCAGCAAAAAAAATTGAGAAAGTGAGGGGCATCACAATGATGAACAAGTTACTACAACAAAGGGGAAATGGACCCAAACTGGTTGTGTATTTTGATCATGCAGGAAATCCAGTTGGAGCGAATCACAACTCATTTATTTCATATCTTGGGGTTCTTACTCACAACCATTTTAGTACTATTTTTGAATCCTAGCATAAAGTTCCTAAGGGGAAGAAAGACTTAGTATGGAAGGAACTATGCGTGAGTTATTATTATTTGTAATTATATTTTTGTAGATTACTAATTTTTAGGATACTAGTTAATAGCAATTCTATTTTGCAGAGTATATTAGATCTGGATGAAATCTGCATCGTAAATGCGTAAGGAAATGTTGTGGGAGGGTCCTAAGGAACTATAGGACAAATCTCACCCGAGATTACATACGCGATGCTAAGAAGAGGTTCTTGATTGATTTCCAATTCTAGACATTGATCACTTTTTGACTAACTCTACACTAATAATTTTTTTTTGTATTCTCTTTAAAAAATAAATTTAGGTAGAAGGAAGCCACTGAGCAATGGAACTACCTGGACACCAATGACTGGGAGGAGTTTGTTACCCAAAGAAAAATGGATGAATTCAAGGTATTAAGTGCCTCTCCCAATTTAATTAATATACGTTCTTATGTATTCACCTATTCAAGATTAGCCTTTAGTGTTACTAACCAAATGAATGTGCTTACTAACAAGGTTATCAACGATGCTCAAAGAGAAAGGTGTGCACTGAATGTGCATGACCACACAATGGGTCCAAGAGGCTATGCAGGCATTCACCAAAGATTACAGGTTGAGTCTACTGCTCAGTCTGCTGCTACTCAGGAGTCCTCTACTATTGGTCCCGCACCTCTACCTCGCCATGCTATGTGGATAGCTGGGAGGCAAACTAAGAAGGGAGATATAATGAAGCCCGCAACAGCTGAGGCGACTGCAAAAATGGTAAAATTCAACTGTTAGAGAAATCGATCGATATTGATTATTATTATGTTTACTTACCAATTTTTGTTGATGGCGATTAGCGGGTGCTGCACCAGCAGAGGAAGGAAGGCAAGTTCATCCCTGAGGGCACAAGGGATGAATTGACAATTGCTCTCAGTAACCCAGAGCATCTTGGATGTGTTAGGGGTGCAGGCGCTGGTATGGGCAACAAAGCGTTCTTTGGGCCATCCCAGTGTAAACCTGTCCTAAAAGAGGGAATTTTATAAGTTGAGGTAACCTATTCTTTTTTTAGAATGTAATTGTGAAAGGGAATTCAATAATCGATAGCTACATTTCTTTTATCCATGTATAGGTAGATGAATTAATTGAGAGGAAAGTCCAAGAAGCAATGGTGAAGTGGCATGCGTCTCAGATGGCCACTTAGACAGTACCTGTGACGTGCTGCGCTTCTATTACTCCTACTGCAGAGGTTGGGAGTAATCCTATAGACCCACCACCTAGTACATCCTATGTAAGTATTTTTATGATATAGTAGCTAGTCTTTTCAAGATGATATGTTTATGTATATATGTATATAACATTCTTTTCGTAAATTTGTAGGGGTTGAAGCCATGCTGTCTATAAAGTCAAGAATATATCGTTGCAGAGGCACAAGCTTACCCAGCCCTTCCAGGGGAGATGTTTCATGGGACTCTAGTACCAGCTGGTGCGGTTCGTGTGAGCCTGATACATATACTCCCCGATTGGAGGGATCTTCAAATTCCATATGCCCACCCAGATTATGAAATACTTGGTGAGGCAGAAGGCAGAGTGATAATGTGGCCCAAAGTGGATGTCGTCTATACTAATATTGTATGGTAAATTTACATTACATTAATTTGTTAGTGTGTATATATGAGTCAATTGATATGAAATTATATATATATGTAAAAAATATGACACCTGCTACATCTCATCCTCCATGTCCATCTCCTCAACTACCAAGTTGGCTTCCAAGGGACCTACATGCCTCGTTTGGTCCTAATTGTTGGGGCATGGCAATATGGATCGGCGAACATGATTGAAATTGCCCTATAAATGTTATAATTTCGGGGGATGTTGCAGGTCAATCATACGATAACAATCTATTTATACAAGTTTTTCATACGTATTAATGCATATGTATTAATGCAGGTCAATCATACAAAAATAAGCCCTTTATACAAGATATTTTGGAGTTGTTTTGTTATGATTGGCTGAACACGTCTATGATAGAGTTGTGGATATCGTGAGATCTTGTTTATATATCTGTATACCTTGTTTTATATATGGTGATCTGGTTTCTTATATATTAATGCATATGTAATACATGTTTTGCAGCCACTTACACGCGATATGTATAGATTTTGCATTTTCCCATGTGGGATTTTTTCTTCCATCTTTGATTAGTCTTGTAGATACGGACCCTTCTTTACTTACTTCATACTTTTGTGATGGTTTTGAATATTTTGTTAAAAATAAGAAGACGATGATAACAACTCCATTCAATGTCGAGTAAGTTTACTTTACTTATAATTTGGACTTAAGAAAATTATATTTTTATTGTGGATTTTGAGTTATTAATTTTTAACTTTCTTACCTATAGTGGTAGGCATTGGGAGTTACTAGTTATTGTCCCCGATACGTTCACTGTCTATTATCTAGATCCTACGGGGAATGAATTGAATACATTATATGGACACGCAATGAAAAGGCCATTATTCTCGTGAGAAATATTCCATATTTTTATATATGTTAACATCTATTATTACATTACTATTTAATTATGCAATTTAATGTGTTACATTAACATGTAGGGCTTTACAAGAGTTCAAAAAAGTTGGAGGAAAGGTCCCCAGGAAAAAGAATCGGCCACTAATTTGGGAGAATGTGAAAGTAATTTCCCGACTCCAATGTATATATTATTTATGTGAACTGTGCTTATTTTTATATTTGAATATTTTGTATGTTTCAATTTATAGTGTGCTACACAAGACAACAATTGGGCATGTGCCTACTATGTGATGTGATTTATGGACGTAATCATCAAACATGCCGCAATGGAAATCGATACTATACAGAAGGTATTATATATAGTCTCATTAGATAATATGAGATTTATCAATCTTATTATATATTATTAATTAGATTTATATGTCATTCTCTTTGCAGGTGTTTAAAACTGACTTTAGCATAGGTGAAAAGTTATTAGATGTACATACTCCCTATACGAGGGAGGAATTAGATGTTGTAAGAGAAGAATGGGCAAAATCCCTACAAGTAGTGGGAATTTTTAAATATAATTGGGGTTCTAATGACAATGATGATGATGATGAATAAAGAATGATATTTCTAAACTTTGTTCTCATAATTATTTTTGTGTGAATGTGAATGACTTTTTCTTAAATTTCATATGTGTGAATGTGAATGACTTTTTATGATCAATACATGAATGTATGAATGTGAAAACAGATGAAATGAATGGAACTGAATGTGAATGTAAATGACTTTGCATGTTTCTACATGTATCTGATCAATACATGTTCTGAATGTGAATGACTTTGTAGGTTTGTGGCATGTTGTTGGTTGATATCAATGGATGTTGTAAACCTACAGTTCAGAACTGAACTGCAGGTTCTGCATCAACTGACCAGCCATACAGTAGGCCTGCAAACTGATAATAAAAAAAAATCAAAATATAGGCGTCGGTTATTTGTATAAAACCGAAAACAATGACATACATCGTCGATTATTAGCAAAAAACCAACGTCTCTTCCATGGATGGCATCAGTTATCTGTAAGAACCGACACTTATAGTGGCCAGGTACCACGACTGTGTTGGGAAGCACGACCGTGCTAACAGGGATATGGCGTCGGTTATTGTTTAATAACCGACATGTTTAACCATGATATAGTGTCAGTTTTCTTTACTAACCGAAGCTTATAGTTCCCTTGCTGACGCATTTTCAGTGGCAGGAAGGGTTATGGCATCGATGTTGGTTTAATAACTGACGTCTTTGATCATGATATAGTGTCAGTATTCGTTGAGAACCGACACTTATAGTTCCCTTGTTGGTGCATTTTCAGTGGCGGGAAGGGTTATGGCGTAGGTTAGAAACTGATGTTGAAGGTGTCGCCCTTTAGCGGAGCCCACTTGGGTGTCGCTTGGAAACCGACGCTAAAGGCCTTTTCTGTAGTAGTGATGGAGACTTGCAGGAAGAAGTTTACATGGAGAAACCATCAGGATTTGTTGCTCAGGGGGAGTCTTCCTCGCAAGTTTGTAAATTGAGAAAGGCCATCTACAGACTAAAACAAAGCCCTCGTGCCTAGTTCAACAAGCTTAGTCATACTTTAATAAATTTTAGCTTTCGTCATTTTCATTCAGATCATTTTGTGTTTATCAGGAAAACTACAGCTGGACTAGTCATTCTTATTGTCTATGTTGTTGATATTATCTTATCTGGCAGTGATACCTTGGGGATTCATGCACTAAAATTTACTTAGAAAAGCACTTTGTTACCAAGGATCTTGGAAAGTTGAGATATTTTTTTGGCATTAAGGTATCCATATCATGTGCATGATTGTGTCTTTCCCAACAAAAATATGTCCTTAATTTTTTGCAAGAAACTAGTATGCTTGGATGCAAACCAACAAATACCCCTCTAGATCCAAATACTGACCGGGACGATAAAACCTCTCCACCTTATGTTGATCATCTCCAATTCAGACAACTGGTTGGTAAGTTTATTTACCTCACTATCACAAGAGTTGAACTTACTGATGTTGTCAGATTCATAAGTAGGTATCTTGATAAACCTCGACAGTGTCATTGGGACACTGTCTGTCACATTCTGAGATATCTCAAAATCTCTCAAGGAAAAGGTCTATTATATAAGAAGCATGGCCATTGCAATCTCTCCCATTTTTTGGATTCTGACTATGCAGGGAGTAGATGTGATTGTGAATCTACATCTGGTTATTGCACCTTTTTGGGTGGCAACCTAGTTACCTGTCATAGCAAAAAGTAGACTGTGGTAGCGAAGTTAAGTGCATAGGCAGACAATAGATCCATGGCTCACACCACATGTGAACTTCTGTGGGTTCAAAGCCTTCTCAAAGAATTTGACATATTTAACTCCAGTCCTATTCTAATATTCTATGACAATAAGTTATCTATCTGTATTCCAAGAAACCCTACATTTCATGAGAGAACAAAACATATAGAGGCCGACTACCACTTTGTTTGGGGGTCTGTTCTTTCTGGCCGCATTAGTACTCCATATCTCAGCACTGAGCAACAAGTGGCAAACATCTTCACCAAGCTTCTTCCAAAGGCTCACTTCAAGATTCTAGTGTACAAGTTGGGCATGTTAGACATCTACACTCCATCTTGAGGGGGAGTATAGAGATGTTTATGTTTCACTTATTGTCATGTGCCTTGCATGTGCTTCACTTACATATTGCTTTTGTTGTTTTGTCCCATATTTCTCATCTCTAATTTGTCTCTCCTCTCTTATCCCATATAAGAGAATGTGTTCTATTCCTTTTTACTCACTTAATACAAAGCCTCTTATTCTATTATTATACTATTCTACAACTACCATCGTCTTGTTTGCTTCTCCATGTCCTTTTCTTAAAAACATATTGTTTCGTTCATTTTGTATTGACACTAACTATATTTCTTAAAAGTTGGCTTTTTTTTACCAAAGGACAAGCTGGGCATGTTAGACATCTATGCTCCAGCTTGAGGGGGAGTATAGAGATATGTTTATGTTTCACTTATTGTCATGTTCCTTGCATGTGCTTCACTTATATATTGCTTGTGTTGTTTTGTCCCATATTTCTCATCTCTAGTGTGTGTCTCCTCTCTTATCATATATAAGAGAATGTATTCTATGCCTTTTTACTCACTTAATACAAATCCTCTTATTCTACAATAATTCTATTCTACAACTACCATCGTCTTGTTTGCTTCTCCATGTCCTTTTCTTAAACACATATTGTTACGTTCATTTTGTATGCACACTAACTATATTTCTTAAATGTTGAATTTTTTTGTCAAAGGAGGTCTTTTATTCATGGAGTCGCTAGTTATATTTTTAAGGAGTGATTTTTTAAAATCATATATATCTATTTTCTCATTTCTCCATATTATACCCCCATGATGTATTTTTAGAAGAAATTATATCATGGGAATTGATCAATAGATGGGGGAGATGGACATGGCTTTAAAGGAACTTTGACAAAGTTCGATCGCTAGTGTGCCATCGTCACCATGCCATGATATTCAATAGAGAAATTATGTTGGTAATACATCTTTGTTTGACCTAGATCTAAATGAAATGAGTAAGATTGTTCTCAAGAATAGGGTAGACAAGAAATATCACCGGAAGATCTATTAATTTTTAATAAAATTGGTTACTCAGATAATCTGAAAGAAATTGATTTTGAAGGACATACATATTATGATTTCTCATAGAGAGATTTGTTATAAAGAGATACAGCTCCTGTACATCCGTATTGTGTAGACATTCCTAACATAGAGTCACTGGATGTTGAAGGACTTAAATAGTCCCTGAATAAGACCTACACCACATTTGAAATTAATGAAGTGGAGATCAGTTTCAAAGATATTCATATAGATGTCTTTCATGGTTAATCCATAAGTTGTCATTGTTTGACATTTCATTAGTTGTTTAATTATGATGTAGTCCCATGTTCTATTCTATAGATCCATTATTAATATTGTTGTGTTCTAATCTTCCTATCTCTTGATCCTCATTCTTTTTCTCATGTTGCTTATTTGTTTTTTCCTTTTCTCCCTCTCTTTGATCTTTCTCTCTTCCTTCTTGTTCCTTTTCTACTTATTATTGTTACTTTTATCCTGCTCCGTATTCATTTTTCCCTTTCTACCTCTTTTTATCCTATTTTCTTCCTCCTTGTTCTTTTTCTTCTAATCCTCCTTTTTATCATGTTGAGTATTCAACTTTCCTTTTTTCCATATGATTATTTATGTTCTCTTGATCATTCTTCCTCATCTCCCTATCCTTGTTGTTTTACCGTATCATTGTTTTTTTTTCTCGTCATCGCTTTTTTCCTTTTCTCTCACTCCTTACTCCTTTTCTCATGCTACTAATTCGTCTTTCCTTTTCTCCCCTGGATGATCAAGCTATCACCATCCCCCCTCCTCTTCTCCTGACCCTTGTTCCTTTTCTCATGCTTCTGAATCATTCTTCCACTTCTATATATCTTTGTTCCTTTCACCTCCTTTTTATTCCTTTTCTCATGATCTTTGTTCCTTTTCCATTAACCTTGTTTCTTTTCTCCTATATTTTAATTTCACTTTCTCCCTCTCGGTGATCTTATTGTTTGACGGATTCCTTATATGTTTACTTATTGTTCTCATTTAACTTCAATTCATTGTATCTGGTGACACACATAAAACAATGCAATATGTATTCGATAACATCCTCCTCGGCTTGTAAGAACAAACTTGACATCCTCAATTGACTCTTTCATGAGTACATCTCTAATGTTATCATAAAATTGTTTTTTCTTACAAGTGGAGAAAAGGATGTTGCCCGATGCTTATTCGTGAGCGTTGTTTTGCCATTATTCTAGGTCAAAAATTACTTGTTTCATTCTTGGTTACGATATCATCCTATTCTCATGCTCCTTGTTCCTTTTCTATCAATCCTTGTTCCTTTTATCATGCAACTTATTTCATCGAGGGAGAGAAAAGGGAAGACAAATAAGAAGTATGAGAAAAGGAACAAGGAATGATAGAAAAGGAAAAAAATGATGACGAGAAAAGGAACAATAATTATGTGAAAATGAACAAGAATAGAGAGAAGAGGAAGAATGAATAAGGAGATTGAGAAAAGAAACAAGGATAGGGATAAGATAAATAAGGATTAGGAGAACATGAACAATGAGATGGAGAAAAGGAAATTTGAATGCTCAATATGAGGAAAAAAGAGGATCATGAGAAAAGGAACAAGGAAGGGAAGAGGATCAAAGAGGGGCAGAAAGTGAAAACGAATACAAAGAAGGACAAAAGTAATAATTATCAGAAGAAAAGGAACAAGGAGGAAGAGAGAGAAAATAAGGAGAGGGGGAAGATGAAGAATAAATGATGGGTTTGAGAAAAGCAACAAGGATAGGGAGAAGCGAAAGAAGGATCAGGAATACAGAAATAATGAGATGGAATAAAGGAAAGGTGAATGCTCAATATGAGAAAAAGTAGTATGATCGAGACAAAAGGAACAAGAAGGAAGAGCAAAGAATCAAAGAGGAGAAGAAAGGGAAAACAAATACATAGTAGGACAAAGGTGACAACTATCAGGAGAAAAGGAACAAAGAGGAAGAAAGAAAGAACAATAAGGAAAAAAGAAAGATGAATAAGTAGCATGAGAAAAAGAATGAGGATCGGGAGATAGTAAGAATAAAACAAAATAATATAAGGAAAGGATCTTTAGAATGGATCATGGTTGAACAACTAATGAAATGTCAAGCATCAATATTTTATGGAGTAACCATCCTATACATTTATATAAATGTCTTCAAAACAATCTCTTCTCTATTTATTTATAAGTAGCACAAGTCTCATTCAGATTTATTTGAGTCATCCCAACATCATGCGACTCCATAGCAGGAATGTCTACACAATATGAATGTGTGGGAGTTGTGTCTCCTTGTGAAAAATATCTCTGTGGAGAAATATCTCTGTGAGAAATCATGATATGCTAATCCTTCAATGCCATTTTTTCTAGATTATTTTAGTAACCAATTTCATTTAGACAACAATGGATCTTCCAGTGATATTCCTTGTTTGTCCTATTCTTGAGAACCATCTCACCCATCTCATTCACATTTATTTCAAAAATAAGATCTATTATCGACATAATTTCTCTGTTGTAAATCCTAGCATTGTGACAATGACACACTAGTGACTGAACCTTATTATAGTTCCTTTAAATCCATGTCCATCTGTTTCATCCATTTGTTAGCACCCATGATATAATTTCTTTTGAAAATACTGCACGAGAGGTTATAATCTAGAGAAAATTGATATATATGATATTCAAAATCACTCTTTAAAGATGTAATTTAGAAAAACTATGAATTGAAGAGCCCCCTTTGACAAAAAAGCAATTTTAAAGAAATACAATTAGTGTACATGCAAAATGAATGAAACAGTAAGTTTTCAAGAAAAGAAGACACTAATAATTGCATAATATAGTAATAACAATAGATACAGGAGGATGAGGCTTCTTGAGGCATCGAAAGCTACTTGACGTGTTGTAAGACTCAACTCGATGTTGATCGAAACTAGTGATCCCACCAACAATCAAGCTTGGGTCTAGAACGATCGGTCGGGTCTAGATGTATATCACCATTATGAGTGGATCAAGGTTTCAGATGGAGAGAGGGACCGACTTTAGGTTTTGGTCCGACTGGAAAAAAAGAGAGAAAGAGAAGAGAATGTGAGAGGATGAGAGAAAGATAAGAGAGCAGGAGCGAGTGAGAGTGAAATTGTGTCTGTATGCATGGGGAGGGTTGGTCAGACTTCTTTCCAAATTCCTTAGACCAAAAACATACTATCCCCGTCCCAAAAATACCCTAGGGTTCAATCCAGTCGTCCCCTATAAAATAGCCTTTTTGAGCAATCAAGATATAGTTTAGGACGCCCTGACAAATGACCCCATTGGTAGTGTTATTTTTGCAAAATTCTCATTTCAGTTAATATACTATGCCACATAATGTGTTAGAAGAGATATGGGATTGGGGATTGAGTTTCTAATCCCAAAAAAACATGATTAAGTTGGTCGGGGTTCTATCTAGAATGGAGGAACTGAATTGGGCTAATGAACCTCGTCACTCATATTTTGATCATCTAATGTCAAACATGAATGTGACGAACATATAGTGGAATCACTAGATTTATAGACAAAAATCAAACACATGTTCACTTTCAAGCCGAGTGCAATCCATTGCCAAATGGGTCAAAGTTTGAGAACATGTACTAAATAAAACCCAAACTCGAACCTTTGATATTTTTAGTAAATACGACTATAACATGCATGTTCAGCAATCCACATAAATTTAATAATGGTACAATTGTTGTCCAACTTTCAAACCCAACACAATATTGAGCTTATTTGGCCCCTAATATCAACTTGACCCATATGTTGAAATAAGTAATACATGAATATAATAACCTAGAAATCAACCTTGATTTTGAAGTGATGTTATGTATAACACAATTAGGAAGGTTACACTAAACAAATCAAACTCTAATATTGTAAACATAACTCATTGGAATTATATTTTGGACATGGGATGAGATTAAGGGCTACATTGTAAAGATGTATTTGAACATCAAATGGCCCCTAATATCAACTTGACATGTATGTTAAAATAAGTATGACATGAATATAATAACCTAGAAATCAACCTTGATTTCAAAGTGATGTTATGTATAACACAATTAGGAAAGTTACACTCAATAATCAAACTCTAATATTGTAAACATATCACTTCAGAATTATATTCTGGATGTGGGACGAGATTAAGGGCTACATTGTGAAGATGTAGTTGAACACCAAATGCAGAACTTTTCGTCCAACCAAACAAAATATGATTCCTAGAGTTCAGCATATTCATTTTAATTGTTATTGTAAGTTGAGACAAAATCCAAGTTTTAAATCCTACATTTCTCCCTCTACTTGGTATTAAATAAAAATCAAAACAATATACATTTATTCATATACTTGACATATAAATCAAAGTATGTTAGTTAATTTCTTTAAGTTAGTGTTCAAGAATAAATAAATCAAATAGTATACAGATTAATTTGAACTCTCAGCTCTAAAATTGAATTTTGTGAGTTCACCTTCCATGGAACTACCCAAATTTCCAATTACAAGCATTGGACTTCGTAACCTAGGACAGGTCTCTAATAGATCCAAATCCATAGCCAAAATGTGCTCAACAATTCACATAGCTTTGAGAGTCCTACAAGTATTGTCCAACTGTAAACTGAAGGGAATTCAGATTGGATTTATAATTTATTTAACCTCTAATATCAACTTGACCCATATGTTAAACAATATTAACATGAATAATAACAACATGTATATGAATATAAATTTGTAGGTAATACAATAACACATGAATTGATTCTAGATGTGTGCAAAGATAATAATTGAAAGACATATCACCTACCCTTCTCTTTTTATTCTTTCCCTTTTTGTCAATGTGTAGGTGACGAAAATATGGGTGAGAAGGGTTGGTAAGGAACTAGAAAAAGTAGAAGTTATTCAAAATTCAAAGAAAAGAGAAAGGTAGCGGGTAGAAAATTCACTACTAATTCTTTTGTTCATCTCACCCTACTTAGAACCGGGGAGGTGCCACAATTGAAGAAGGTTGGTTTTAGCTACTCACAATTGTTTGTAAAAAAAGAGGGGTTTCCTTTCACATGTCCTTCAAACAAAACAAGGTAAAATGGAACCTGATAAACATGAGGCCAAAGGCGCTAATATCCCCTCTACACTGCTCCCTGTATGTAAGTTAGGTTACTATCCAAGAGAAAAACTTACTATAAAACCAATCTTGTAATAACTTGATGGGATCCAATAGAAATTCTATTTTTTTAAGAATAATGCTAGACACCCTCGTCCCACCCAGGCGCCCATGCGGTGGTAGGGATGGCAATGGTGTTACAGAAAAACTAAATCCACTGATAATCACATCATATTTTACGCCGTATAGCCACACCATGTGGTTATGGTGTGGACATGGTTTTATAATTTTAAACAACTGTGTTGTGGTGCAGTTATGGTTCTAGAGAAAAAACCATGAATTATAATTGTGTTGTAGATAATCGTGTTAATTATATGTGAATTTATGTAGACTTCTATCCTAAACACATTTTTTTTGTCGTTCTCACATACATAGCTAGATCTCTATTTTTAAAGTAGAATTTAATGTATATAGCATAGTTACAATATACTCTGAGTTTCTAAAAAATTCACATTTAAAACAAAAATTTCTCCCTTGACATATGAAACTCCCAGATAAATACCAATTTTCGAATAATACATATTATTCCCGTATTTTTCATGAATTAATCACATTTATTGTTTTTTCCCATTTTATATGTTCTTTTCCTATATTATACTGATTAAGACTCTAACTTAGTTTAAGTGTATATATGTGTTTGTGTGTATATAGATGCATATATGTGCGTATATGAAATATATGTATATGTATATGTATATGTATATCTAAGTAATAGTTATAGATATATGTATGCAATACATATGTACATATATATGTCCAAAACATATATATACATACATCTTTATGCAATATATGTACATACATATCCTCCAATTTTTTGCCGACTTTTTTCCAAATAGTTAACCGTACTTTTACCGTCTATTGATGACTTTTTATCTGATTTTCCAACATAATTACCGAATTCCAAACTTTTCGACTCAACTGAACATATCCCTATTACCGAATATGTGACTATGGTATAGAGAAGGAGTTTATTTACTACAATTAATATAAACATGGTTGTCTTCATTGTCCAACTAATAAATATACATGTGCATTTATTTTTTTTCTGAGTTGTTATTTCCATTTGTTGTGTACATTCCATAATTTTTGTGTATGATGCTACTATGGTTAATAGAAACTTGTTCATGATGTGGTGTGCTGTGGTGCGGTTAATTGCAGTTTTTTGATGGTGTGGATATGATGTTTGATTTTCCTATGTGGTGTGGTTATGGTTTTGCTATAAAGCATGCCATATCCGCACCACTGCCATCCTTACCCAGTGATTGGGAGGGGGACACTGCTAATGTGGTAGAAAAAGCCCACTTAGATAATAAAAGAGATAAAGAAAGAGAAAAATTAAGAGAGAGAAAATAATTTTGCTCATAACTTTCAGTATGTAATGAATTTTTTTTATCAAAATAAAAAGTATTAGATTCCTTATGAAAAATACTTTCTAACAATACCAATTTTGACATATTTTAAACATAATAATATCAAATAAGTATAATATATTTATCTTAGGTGGTATAGTACCCATGTCTTTGAGTATAGTATGAGTATTTTAGTTACAATATATCAACAATAAACATTTTTACTTACCTTTAAAATGAGAGTGATGTACTCCAAAACACGGGTATTGTAGACATGAGTATGCTACCAATATTTGAGGAACAATGTCTGTGTTTGGGGTATATTACTCCCATATTAGGGTTATAATACCAATGTTTAATTCTTCTTTTAGGGAACATATCTTGTTTTAGGGTACACTATCTGTTTTGAAGTACAATACTCGTGGTTTGGGGTACAACACATATTTTTGGGTACATTACTCTCATTTTAGGGTACATCAATCGTGTGTTGTGGGGTACAATACTCGTTATTCGAAATATGATATATGTGTTTTGGGTTACATCACTCCCCTCTTGAAAGTATTGTATGTGTGTTATTTGCTAATGTAATGTACCCCAAAGAATGGCTATGTACCTCTAGAACATGGTAATGTACCCAAAACACGAGTATTGTACTCCAAAACACACGTATTATATTTCTCTCATATTATTTTTTTCTAAGGTATGTCAACACTAGTGTTGTTGGAAAGCATTTTTCACAAAATGATATAATGTTTTTTTCCATCAAAAATTTCACTACATATTGAAAATTATGAAAGATATTGTACCCAAACATGAGTATTTTACCCCAAAACACATGTATTGTATTTTCTCATATTATTTTTTCTCCAAAACATATCAACATTAGTCTTCTTGGAAAGTAATTTTCGCAAGGAATCTAATGTTTATTACTTCATTGCAAAACTCATTATGGCTTGAAAGTTATGAGAAGTACAATTTTCTCTTTCTTCCTACTTTCCTCGTATTTCAAAAGAAAATTGTTCACATGTTAGACTTTGCAATCGACCCAACCACGTGGGTAGGCGGGTGGGTGATTGGTGATGTCTAGAATTATTATTTTTAGGGAGTGGGGCCTTGAAAAGAGTTTAATTTTCTTCATGTGCGGCAGGTGTTTACACCTATTTCATGCGCAAGTAAAATTGCCCCTACCTGTCAACGTGGTGCTCCCCATCCCCTCCCAACTCACTCTCTCTCCCTCTTAAACAACTATTTTTGTTTTTTTATATTTGTTTTTTTTTTGTTATGACTTTTGATCCAGAATGAACTTTTTCACGATATAAAAACCATTAGAATCCTTACAAAAATTATATCCCAACAAGACCAATATTAATATATTTTGAAAAAAACAATAAAAATAGATGGAAATAAAAATGGTATAAAAGGAGAGAGGATGGAAGTAAAAATTATAAAATGAGTGAGAAGGGAAGATAATGGAGGAGGAAATTGCATATATTCCATCTAGCTTGACATGTTTCGCACCCACAATCAATCAAATGCACTCAATTTCAACTTGAATGCCCCCAGTTTGGACTTGAGCCCAATTCGGACTTGAATGTGCCCATCATCATCATCATCATCGTCACCATCACCATCACCATCACCATCATCATCACTATCATTACCATCAACATCAACACCACCACCATCATCTTCATCATCATCATCATCACACGTATCATACCCAATTTGACATGTGTAGCACCAACATTCAATCCAACATGATCAGTTTGGACCTGTATGCACCAAGTTCGGACTAGATTGCACCAAATTTGGACTTGAGTATACCTTATTTGGACTTGAATGCCCAATTCAGATTTGATTGTGCCCAGTTTGGACTTGAATGCACCTAGTTTCGACTTAAATGTGCCCAACTCGAGCATGATTGTACTCAATTAGTGTTGTATCAGTGCACCTAGTATTTTGAATTTATAGCACACAGTTCGGACTTGAAGGCACCCAGTTCAGACTTGATGGTGACCAATTTCAGACTAGATTATGCCCAGTTTGGACTTGAATGCACCTAGTTTGGAATTCAGTGTGCCTAGTTTAGGCATAATTGCGCTCAATTAGTGTTGTATCAATGTACCTAGTATTTGGACTTGATTGTGCCTAGTTTGGACTTGAATGTGCCCAGTTTGAACTTGATTGTGCCCAAATGAATGTCATACCATCAACATCATCATAACACACACATAAATTTTATGTAACATATTATTCTTCTCAAAATATATCGATACTAGTCTTGTTGGATTGTATATTTTATAACAAATCTAACGATTTTTATTTCATCAAAACATATATTATAGATTGAAAGTTATATGCGATACACATTTCTCTCTCATTTTCCCACTCATTCTCTCTTTACAAACCAATCAAATCAGTCTCCATATCACCCACTACTTACTCGTGCCACGTCACTCACCAAAACCACCCTCCCAACTGCTATACCACCAAAAATTAGGACCTGCACAGCAAAACCACCCCTAATACCCGTGAAACATAAGTCAAGGAGGGAAGTTTCTTCTTCCTCTTGATTGCACTAAATTTCACATGTATTGTACCCAATTTGACATGTATAGGACCAACAAACAATCCAATGCGATTAGTTTGGACTTGAATGCGCTGAGTTTGGACTTGAACACCCAGTTCAGACTTGATTGTCCCCAGTTTGGATTTGAATGCACCCAATTTCGACTTGAATATGCCTAGTTCGGGTATGATTGCTCCCAACTAGTGTTGTATCAATGCACGTAGTATTTGGACTTGATTGCGCCCAGTTTAGACTTGAATGCACCCAGTTCAAACTTGATTGCATCTAGTTTCAGACTTGATTGCGCCCAGTTTGGAATTGAATGTGCCTTGTTCGGGCATGATTGTACCCAATTAATATTGTATCAATGCGCCCAGTTCGAACTTGAATGAGCCCAATTTTGACTTGAATGCCCCCAGTTCTAACTTGATTGTGCCCACTTCATTGTCAAAATGTCAACATCATCATAACATGCACATACATTTTATGCACCATATTATTTTTCTAAAAGTATATTGACATTAGTCTTGTTGGATTTTATATTTTGTAATGAATATAATGGTTTTTATTTTGTCAAAATAATACATTAGAGATTGAAAGTTACATGCGATGAAAATTTCTCTATCATTTTCCCACTCATTTGCTCTCCAAAAACAAATAAAATTTGCCCTCATATCACCCACTACCTACATGTGCCACGTCACTCACCAAAACCACCCTCCCAACTACTAAATGACTAGAAATCAGGAGAGGACCTATAATACACTTTTTGTTGTGCACAAAACCTGTCACACACAGAAGGTGAGGATTCAGCCTGGTATCTCTGACAAAGGGTGATGTTGATGATGAAGAATAATTGTTTTCCTTTCTATTAATATGTGGAAAGATAATAATTGTTTTCCTTTCTGTCAATGTGTATGTGACAAAAATGTGGTGTGAGAAGGGACAAAAAGATCTAGTGTTGATGGGGTATTTGTCAAGACATCATGAATCCGATCTTGGCCGCTCAAAAAGGCTACTTTTTAGCTGATGGGTGGATTAAACCCAGGGGCATTTTCGGGATGGGGATAGTATGTTTTTGGTGCAAGGGATTTAAAAATTGTATGACAACCCTCTCCATGCATATGAAAACATTTTCCCTTACTCACTCCTACTCCCGCTCCATCTCCTGTTCTCTCCCTCTCATTTTCCCTCTTCGACCAAAACCTAGATATATATGTTCTCTCCGACAGCGATAGCGAGATACATCAACACTGATCATTAGTGTTTTTCATTATTTTTGGGTTTAGGTCTATCAACATCGAGTTCATCCTAACCCAGAGGCCTTCAATGCTTCAAGAAACTCTCGGATTTACTGTTGCTACATGATTTTGCAAATACCATCCTACTGTTCACTTCTCCTTGCTCTAACATCTTCTTGATCGCTTCTCCCTGCTCTAACATCCTCTTGATCGCTTATCCCTGCTCTAACATCCTCTTGATCGCTTATCCATGCTCTAACATCCTCTTGATCGCTTCTCCCTACCCTACTTCTCATAAAAATATATTATTTCCTTTATTTTGTATGTACATTAACTATATTTCTTAAAAAGTTGCCTTTTTTAGTAAAAGGGCGTGCTTTTATTCATAGTTTCGGTGAAAGGAATCTCTTTTATGCATAATGCAGCTAGTTCATCTATAAAAGATAGATTTATAATATCATGTATATCATTTTTTTCATTTTCACCAGATTATATACTTTCTAGAAGAAATATATCATGGGTGTGTCTGGGGACAAATGGACGAAGGAGATGGACATGGCTTTAAAGGAGCTTCAACAAGGTTCATTCGCTAGTGTGTCATCGTTAGTGTGCGAGCATACTCACCAAGGTTAGGTCATTGATGTGTCATCATCATCTTGCCACAATGATACTCAACAAGGTTCAGTTGTGGGTGTGCCATCATCAACACGCCAAGATATTCAACATAGAAATTCTATCAACAATACATCTCTATTTGACGTAGATCGAAATTAGATGGTTTCTCAAGAACAGGGTTGATAAGGAATATCATAGGAAGTTCCATTGGTTTTGAAGATCAAACATATTTTGATTTCTCATAGAGAGACTTCTGAGAAAGAGACATTGCTTCTTAGAGAACCCGAAAGAAATTGGTTTTGAAGATCGGACGTATTTTGATTCCTCCATTAGTTTTGAAGATCAAACGTATTTTGATTTCTCACATAGAGACTTCTCAGAAAGAGACATTGCTTCTTAGAGAACCCTGAAGAAATTAGTTTTGAAGATCAGACTTATTTTGATTCTTCACAGAGAGATTTCTCAGAAAGAAACACAACTTCTGCAAATCAATATTGCATAAACATTCCTAGTATGGAGTCATAGGATGTTGAGAGGACTCAAATATATCTGAATGAGACTTGTGCCACTTCTGAAAGAACAAGAGAAGGGATTGGTTTCAAGGTGATCATATAAATGTCTCAGATGGTTAGTCCATCTACCCTTTATTAATAATGTCATTCCCTTTTTGCTTATTCGACTATCCTCTTCTCCATCTCATTGTTCATGTTGTCTTAATCCTTCTACTTCTTATCCCTATCATTGGTTTTGTCACATCCTCCTTATGCCTTTTGTCAAGCTCTCTTTGTTCCTCTTCTTTGTAACCTCGTACCTTTTCACATCCTCATTATTCCTTTTCACAAGCTCCTTGTTCCTTTTATACGAAACCTCAAGACCGACCTAAATCACACGCCCGAAAAGGAGTGGATCTAGAGAAGTCAGACTCTTAAAATAGTAACCCGATACTTAAGCCCCCGCAACTATTATACAGAGTCTGATGTAGTAATCGGGATCGAACCATAGGGACAAGGTTAGCAAGTGTTAAGCACACAAGGTCTCACACTCATATACTCCGGACAATAAGGTAGTTAAAAAGGGTGTTCCCAAAGGAACGATGGTATTCAAACCAAGGTAAAGCAAATAAAACAAAGATAAGAAGAACAAAGTGTAATAAAAATAAGATGGAAACAAAGATATGGGGGGAACTTGGATTGGGTTTCACCAACTAAGACTTCTCACCAACATGCAACATCATCTCTCCCTCTCGTATACTCCACCACTATAGAAATGGCTGATAACGTCACATTTAGAGGCGTCGGTTGTATCCCAAAAACTGCCACCTAAACCCTAACACGTCGGCTGAAAGCACAAACCGATATCTATATGTGAAGATCGTCCAAACACGAGTGTCACTTTTTATTTAGCATCGATTGCTTAATAAGAAACTGACGCCTAAAATCATCTGCCAAATCCAATTTTTTCAGTGCAAAAAAATTCCTCCAAAATTTCGCATACGACATCGGTTATTTACGAAATAACCGACAACTAAAAAATTTTCACGAGACAGAAATCGGGCCCACTTTTGTTGTCAGTTTTCATGCAAGAACCGACGTCGATGTGTTTTTACGCGTTGTCCCCGCAAAAATTTTTAGGGTTTAGGTTGTCCAATTGGCTTCGGTTTTTTGTGGCGACCGATGCTTTTGGATCTTAGGTGTTAGTTTCTGAAACAACTGACGATGATTGTTAACTTAATAGGCCCTGTGAAACAGACTCTTCCCCATTCTCAATTTGTTTCATCGCGAAACACGGCTCGGGCGATTCTACTCGACATGTGGCTCGTCTGCTATTGCTGCCTACTCATGTGTTCAGCGCCACCACCTGCTCGTGTGCTCAAGGCCGCTGCCTGCCCGTGTGCTCAATGTCGCCGCATCCTGCTCAACGTCATCGTCGCCTACCCGTGTGCTCAATTCCGTCGTCGCTTGCTCAACACCACCACCACCTGCTCAATGTCACCGCCTGCCTGTGTGCTCAATGCCACCATAGTCTACTCAACACTGCTGCCACCTGCTCAACGTCGTCGTCTACCCGTGTGTTCAACGCCGCCGCTGCCTACCCATGTGCTCAACGCTGCCACCACCTGCTCAATACCGCCGATGCCTGCTCAATGCTTCCGCTGCCTACGCATGTGCTCAATGCCGCCTCTTGCTCAACGCCACCTGAGGAGCTTATGCATCGTTAGAGCTCGAGCCTGAGGTCACTGGAGCTAGCCTCTGCTTCCCCTACTGCTAGGTAGGATACTAATTTCCATGAACTGATTAGTATTTTCTTATCTACTGATTTATATTTACTTATCTATGGATTTGTATGTACTTATCTATTGATTTGTTCATCTAATGATTTTGTATTCATCACATTATTTAAATTTAGGCCTTTGTATTTGTTCATCTACTTTTTCAAATTATTTAATCATCTAATAATTTTTCAAATTACTTATCTACTTATTAGTATTTACGTATCTACTTATTTGTATTTATTATCTATCAGTTTTATTCATTTATCTACTGATTAGTATTAATGTACTATTTTAACTTGTCTAATCCTCATGCTTGACCTAATTTAGTAAATTTTCATGCATGCTGAAATAAGATTCAAACTTGTCCATTCTAGCATCCTAATTTGATTTGATTATGTGCTTTGAACCTTGAAACATGCGTGTTAAAGATACATTGATGTTGAATCTCAAACTTAACTCACATGTGGGTCTTCTATTTCTAAAATGATTATGTGAACTCCTAAATCAGTAACATATATTTTTCTTTGTGCACCCAAATACCTTGTAAATCATGTATGCACCCTAAGGTGATTAAATGCCTAAATCTTGACTTGAAATATGACCTAGTATGTATGTTGATATATGAAGCTCTAGTTAAAACTTAAAGATTGACCCCTAATTAATACATTATAATATAATTGAATCGTGCATTTGTGTTGTTGCAGGTGTTGTTGACTTCCTGTTGATTTGCATATATTTCTTCTTCAGCCTTCAAGTGAGGTATAATATTCTCACTCTCCCAATGAGCCATTAGGCTTCATTTTGATTCAAATTTTTGATATATGGAATCATGGTTTATTTACTGTTTAGTGTTTACTGACAAGCATGATTAAATGATGTTACACAAAACTTAGGATATGAATGATGAAACTAGGATTGTAGGTATAAGAATGACAACATACATGTATTTGTTGGCCAGTACAGTGAGTGGTTAATTAATCAGTACTAGATTTGAACTTATGATTAATGATGCCACCATATAATTAATTACTATGGAATAATTAGGGTTAATGATGTATTAATGAACAATTAATTAAATTTGTACTTAGTTTCTCTAAGATTGTGTAGTTGATTAGTATTGATTAATCAGGGTTAATGATGCATGAATGAATTTAATTAATTGATAGTGTTTTCTTTATTTATTTATTTCTTTCTTTCTTTCTGATGATGATTATGATGACGACGATGATGATGATGATGCTCCAGTTGCTGCCACTAGCCACTGCCTGCACCTCCTCTGCTTCACCTCCATCACCGGCCACCTTCACCTCCAGCCCGACCACCTCCACCTCCGGCCGCCGCCACCACAGCCTGCTCGATCCACCAGTGCGGTGAGTGGTTAATTAATTAGATTTGTACTTATTTTCTCTAAGATTGTATAATTGATTAATATTGATTAATCAAGGTTAATGATGCATGAATGAATTTAATTAATTGATAGTGCTTTCTTTATTTCTTTCTAATTATGATGATGATGATGATGACGACAATGATGATGCTCTAGTTGCCACTACTGGCCACTTCCTACACCTCTTCTGCTTCACCTCCAGTGCTGACCACCTTCACCTCCAACCTAGCCACCTCCACCTATGACCGCCGCCACCACAGCCTGATCGATCCACCAGTGCAGTGAGTAGTTAATTAATTAGAATTGTACTTAGTTTCTTTAAGACTGTGTAGTTGATTAATATTGATTTATCAATGTTAATGATGCATGAATGAATTTAATTAATTGATAGTGCTTTCTTTCTTTCTTTCTTTCTTTCTTTCTTTATTTATTTATTTCTTTCTGATGATGATGATGATGACCCCATATACACCCATAAGCTTTATTTTTGAAATTCAAAACTGAAAGACAGAGTACTACAAAGTAGTGTGGTTATAGGAAAGAGCATACAAAACAAATTGTTATTGACTTATGAAACTAGACAACTCAGAGGAGAGGGGAGAGGTAGCCCCACCTTCATTTTCTTGCCAGCGATTGAGGTTGAGAAATGGTAGAACGGAGAGAAGAGAGTGGATCTTGAAGTAGGGAGAAGCGGAAAGGGCTAGAGAGAGAGAGAGGATGTGATTGGGTGGAGGCCCGATGTGTAGGAGTGGGAAACGTGAAGAATGTGCAGAGAGGCGGGAGAGAAATTTTGATGTTGGTACTTGTGCCCGCGTCGGCGGAGGTTTACCGTTGGTGCATGCAATCCAAAGTAGCATGTAGGCACAACTCTCACCTCCACCCATGATCGCCACTGACTACCAACCACCTCTCACGCCTCAAGCACCACTTAGGTATGGTGTAATTCTAATAGGACTTGTCAAGTCTAGGTCCCTAGGGTAAGTGGTATGGTGGGAGGAGGGTTAGGGTGGAGGGCCAGGGGAGGGTGAGGGGTGTGGTAGGGTGGGAGGAGGGTAGGGGTGGGGTAGGGTGGAGGGCCAGGGGAGGGGGAGGGTGGTGTGAGGAGGGTAGGGTTGAGATAGGTGGGAGGAGTGGGGGCCAAGGGAGGAGGGTAGGGTTGGGATAGGTGAGATGAGGATCAAGGAAAACACAAAAGCAGAGGGAAGAAGGGGCTTTTATGAGTATATCTTACATGGTGCCCTAGTTTGACATATATGGCTAATGTAAGGATTAGTGTAGATAGTTTAACATATACAATGAATAACTTAGTTATCATCCTCATCATCATCAATTATTTCTCCGACATGAATATGAAATAACCCATCGTTGTTGTGTGTTGTTAGTACTTACATTTATATTACTTTTTCTCAACATTTTACATTGTCGTAGGCATAATGGCTTGGGCCTCTACCCCAATGTTACTATTCCCTATTGAAGAACAGTTGGACATCATTCTATACGATCATTCATTAGCACAACTCACTATACCTAAACATTGGTGTTATCTAAATGGAAGACGCTACATGAATGGTGAAGTGACCTTAAATTTTGGAATTTCAACTTCTGTTATCGAGGTAAAGTACGATGTTGACGGGAATCTCATATCCACATCCAGTTGGTGCGAGTGGGTTCGGAAGATGCTATTGGGCCGTAGTGACAAGATTTTTATTCGTCTAGTTGTCCATAATTCCATCAAGGTTTGGATAACCAACATCAACAACGAGATGCCCGATCATCTGGTCTGACTTGAGTACTCCACATAGGATAGCGATGATGATGATGATGATGATGATTACTGATTCCGGACCATGTTGCTGTTGTTTAAGTTGTGTATCTAGTCTAGTGTCTCTCTCTTCTCAGTTATTTTACTTATGTGCATGTTTAGGGGTAAAACAACCCCCTTGTTTAGTTACTATTTTGGACAACAACACCGATGCATGTTCATAATTATATTATGATGATGATGATGACGATGATGATGGAACTATAGGTTTCTACATGTGTGTGATGAATCATGTGATTAAATGTGCTTATACATGTGTGTGATGAATCATATCATTAAATGTGCTTATACATGTGTGTGAATCACATGATCCATATATAATATTGTCCATCTTGTTAATTTTGTATATTTGTAGCCTGTTGTTGGCTGATATCAATGGATGTTGTAAACCTGTAGTTCAGAACTGAACTATAGGTTCTGCATCTTGGTGAGCACCCATACTGCAGGCCTGCAAACTGATAAGAAAAAAAAATCAGAACATAGGCGTCGGTTATTAGTATAAAACCAACAACAAAGACATACATCGTCGGTTATTAGCAACAAACTGACGTCCATGTGGCTATGGGTGTCGGTTATATATAAAAATTGACACCGATGGTGCCCTTGCTGGCGCATTTTATTGGTGGTGGGAAGGGTTATATGGTGTCAGTTTTTGTGAAATGTCGACGTCTTTAACTGAATATAGTGTCCGTTTTATTAAATAACCAACGCTTATAGTGCCCTTGCTGGCGCATTTTTGATGGCGGTAAAGGTTATGGTGTCGGTGTTAAAACTGACACTGAAGGGTTTGACTTTTAGCGGCTCCCACTTGGGTGTCACTTTGAAACCGACACAAAAAGCCTTAAATAATCGACGCTAAAGGTCGATTTTGTACTAGTGCTCCTATCAAGGTTACAAGCAATCATACATGGTGTCGATTCCCTTCTCTCTCGAGATAAGGATAGATCTAAGTCTAGGGGTAACATCTCTCTCAAGATGACTACACAAAAACCACATAACTAAACATATGATCTCAAGCTTTCGCATTCCAACATTCTCATGCATTCATACTACTGCATAACATAAGATAAAAGTGATATTACTCTCTCAAAATATCAACAATTAAACATCACAAGATGGTAGCTAAGCATATAAGTGAAGCATTAAAACCGATTCATGGAGATAATCTTGACAAGAGTATATATATTCAAAACGGAGAGATAATATACATGTTGGGAGAGCCTTAGTGGCTACTCCCAACCCAAGTTAAGATGTTTAGCCACACATGTTCACAGACAGCATAATAACATTACAAGAAGATAGATACATCAAGTTCCACGAAGTGATGAGGGAAGTACAGCGAGATAGAAGTGATAGATCTAGATGAAGAGAGAAGAACGTGATACAACTCAATACTTCTTCAGATTTAGATCCAGAAGGTCAATGGTGCAGGCGGTCTTCTTCTCTTGAAGAAGATGGAGCCTTCAGTCTTCTCTTTCCTCAAGTTCTACCTTTGGAGATCCAAGACTGATGGGATGGATGGATGGAGATGAGTCTAGAAATTGGCAGCACTCCGTGGTCCTATCAGATCTGATCTATGATCCAATGATTTGACAGGTCATGTGGTTGGCCTATTTATAAGCACACTCCACCAACTGAACTCCTCAACCGCGGTCGATATCTTATTGCTATTCTTTCTTCAGTCGAGATTAGTTGAACCCATACCTCGGTCACAGTCTGGTTGGCTACCTCTTTGGGTGAGGGTTGCAGTTGAGGTCGGTTTAGCAACCCCCACTCGATCACGGTCTAGCTGGCCACCTTCTCGATCATAGCCTAGTTGCTGTGACTTTCTGTAGGACCACTGTTGAGGTCAAGGTGTGCCTATATTTGGAGAAATTGAGGTCACGATCTTCGAGTTGGTCAGGGTCCCATATTGATCGTGGTCTCGAAGAGCTTGAGTGCAAATTGATCGTGAGTGCAAGGCATTAGGGTGAACTTGGAGACCTCGACCATGATGAGATGGTCCATGTTGGATGAATGGGCCGCAGTCGAGGTGATGACCGTGACCTAGGCTAGATATGTACCTAAAATCAAGGGGAGAATGTGTAAGTGAAGTATTTGACATAAGATGCTAAAATAATGGGGAAAGTTAGCAAAAGATATGCTAGGAAGGCATAAAATGTATACAAAAAGTGTGTAAAATAAAGTTTTATCAACTCCCCCAAGGTTAGAATCAAGCTTGTCCTCAGGCTAAGTGTAGGCTCAAAATCATAGAGAGAAGGGGAAATTTGTGTGACAAAAAATTGTGAAACTTAACACTACTGAGTTATCTCATTCTTGCATCAAGACTGACATGTTATGCTTTCTCAACCACTTAAAGTCTCATTCCTCCCTCTTATATCTATAGTTGCACCACTTCAAATTCTTACCATTGGCTTCAATTGTAAGAGGTTTCTCCTTCTCAACATATCACCCCTTCCCTTCAGGTTACTAACCATACTAATACAACATCTCCTTGAGGGATAGCTTTCACACTCTTTCTTTATTTTCAGTTGGCCCTATGCTAATGTGTCTGGGTAGGCTTTAGGCTTTAAGTGTTTTCCTCTTCTCTTGAGATCCCTCACCCACAACTGTCGTAAGGACAGTGTTGCCCTTTTGGGAGTCTGACTTTAAGTCAGGTGGTTTCATGAGTTTTGTTCTAGATCGGAGGTGGGTAAGCTTGGCTTCAAGGTTCCACTTACAGGCATGACATATCTGCATTCCTGAGTGCAGTAATACACTGATTGTGTGGAAACTTTTGGCATCTTTTGGGCACAACTCTCATTATATATTTTTTTCTTTTTGGCTTTTTACACCTCCTTTCTAGCTTGAATGAGAGGGATTTAAGCGGTCTTCTGGGTGTCCAATCCTCTTTTTTAGTCCCAATCAGGGATCGATTTACTTGAAAGGGTAGTGGTTTCCTTCTCTACGGAGATAAGGATTTTCTAGTTAGAATCACCGGGTGAGGGTAGTTGGTCAGGAGTATGGCTAGGTGAAGTTATGTAGTTTCCAAGGGTTTCATGAGCTAGGTTGTTTCATGCACAATGTCTTATTGCAAGAATGAGATAGAGCAATATTGCTATGTCTCTCATTTTACCTTTATGTGTATTATATACTTGTATATTTCTCTCTAGGAAAATGATAATTCTACCACTTTTAGTAAGAGAATAGACTAAATTATAAATTCTAAGGTAACTTCAACTAAAATATGTACATGTAAAGTTTGTGGAAATATGAAAAAATTGAAAAATTTATAGGTAAAATGGTGATAAAATTGTACCTTTCTAGCCCGTTTATGACCCCTCCCCCAAACTTATCCTCCACCCTGACCCGGGGTGTTAGAATTAGAGTGAGACATATAAACAATCTTTCTTTATTCTTGTTTGTCAATATTGGAGGACCACTTAGACTCAAGTAGCATACTTGCGTACACTCCTCACAGTGGATGATACTGCTTGTATTGCATCCCCTCCACCTTTGTACTCAGGTTGGCTGGGGTTGTCATCCAAGCTAGACAGTAGAAGCCGCGCGTAATCATTTGATAGAGGCACCTACTGAGGGCTCCTGTGATAGAACTGCATCTTCTTGAAGTCTTTCCATGTTGTATGCTTGTACCCTTTCCCATAACTTTTCACTATATCAAGAATCACCTCCGTGCATGTGACAACTTTTTCTTCTGTTAGGGTCTTTATAGTAGTCATGTGTGTCTTCTTATTCAATCCAAAGGTTTTATCTGAGCTGTTATATAATATTGTAGTCTTTTTTATGATGTCTATCACCAGCAAAGTCCAATGACTGTTATGAAGAATTGGCAAAAAGATGTAGTCCGGTAGGAACGTCACGAGGCGTTGTTGTAGGCATTCTTTCTCACCTGATCTTTTATCTTTTATGACGTCATCTACCAGCAGGAAGTATGCTGTATGTACGTTTGGCATGTTGTCACTCAAGAGGGCCTGGTAGGCTGACATTGTGCTTACTGATAGGTATCCTCCTATTCTCAACGTGTCTTGGAGGTCTTCCTTCAGCACACATATCCCTTCTCTTTCAAAAATAGCTTCTGCATGTGAGTCATCATCTTTCAAGTACTTCATTATGATTTTTAGTGATTTTGAAGATAGGATGACATAGCTCCATCTGTCGAATTCCTTAAAAGTGGGTATTATCTCCCCCGTCAGTCTGTCTGGTCTTTCTTCTGACAGATCACCGTCTTCTACTTTTCCTTCTTCTAGTTGTTTTGCTAAAGGTTGATCTGCTTTATCTTCTGTCACTGGAGGCTATTGAGGTTCTTTTTCTGGTATGCTTACTGTAGCTTCTCCAGTGTCTACATTCCAACCTTCTTTCAAAAATAGCTTCTGCATGTGAGTCATCATCTTTCAAGTACTTCATTATGATTTTTAGTGATTTTGAAGATAGGATGACATAGCTCCATCTGTCGAATTCCTTAAAAGTGGGTATTATCTCCCCCGTCAGTCTGTCTGGTCTTTCTTCTGACAGATCACCGTCTTCTACTTTTCCTTCTTCTAGTTGTTTTGCTAAAGGTTGATCTGCTTTATCTTCTGTCACTGGAGGCTATTGAGGTTCTTTTTCTGGTATGCTTACTGTAGCTTCTCCAGTGTCTACATTCCAACCTTCTTTCCATACTTCAGCCCTGGCTGGTTCTATTGGATTGATCTATAGCGTTCTCAGTTGTTCCCTCTAAATTACCTTTTCAGGTAGAGGGATCTCCTTATGAAGCCTTCACAGTATTGTGTATGAAGGCATCACCGGGTCATTAAAGAAATGGTGATTGTAGAAGACCTCTATCATATATACACCGTGTAGCACATGTAGATCTTCCTTGAATAAGTCCTCCAGCGGGATGCCTTTGTTGATGGCTTCCATCATCCTTAGTACAATGAAGGCACAATCCCCTAAGCTAGCCTCTTCTTATGGTACCTTCTTGCAGATAGAAAATAATTTCTAGATGTTGTTGAATTTGTCGTCTGTTGATTGTATTACTATCTATAGACATAGCAATATCTTTAGGACATCTCTGGCTTCTTTCCTTTTATATATTAGAGCAGTATTGTCCAGTTCGGCCACTCAGCAATTCAGCACTGTCATCTTTCACTCATATAGTTCAACCATGATTAGAGCCTAGTGCTTCATTTTCCTTATGGGCAGGACTACAAACTTTGTTCCCTTTCTAAACACTGCTTCTTTCAGCTCAATCACATCAGTAGACTCATAGTCCTCATTGTATAATAGGCTTTCTAGATGTGTGGTGTCGTTGAACACTGGTTGTACCGTGTCTGAGTGTAGAACTCTTCGAGGAGGATGGCACACAGTACTTTAAATAGTTTCTCATGTACTCATGCTCTTTTTAAGAAGATTCCTCTGAAGTGTTCTCTAGTTAGACTTCTACCCTTGTTATGTATATGACATCTTCTCTGGGTAGATTATCGTTAAGGATATCTACTAAGATGTGGACATCTTTACATGTGATTTGTGATAGTGCGGTCATGTCCATTCCCATCACTTTGCATGGTAGAGGAGGAGATACACCTAATTCTCCATCTTTGACATGTGTGCTCCGCTCCCTGGCTGGCTCATTCGTGAAGAAAGTAGTGAGCCCACCTTCCTCGTCGTCCGAGGTCCCATCCTGTGTTGCATGGATGGTTGTTTTTCTAGCTGCATGCGGGCCCTCTGTGCTCATTGGCATCAGTGCAGTCACCATTACTGCCACCTCTAAGGAAGCTTTTGTAGTTGTGCCATCCTTGACATTGCTTTCCTCAGATTTGTGACCCAACCTGGCGGCAGCCAGTTCTTCTAGAGTTGCCTCCATCTTCCCAGCATAGATGTGGTCGTTCTGCTTGTTGTGGACTGGGGATTATAGGAAGACACTACACATTTCCATCCTAGATGTTAGGTCGTCCAGCAACGTATCTATGTCCTTGAGCTCTCTGGATGTCAGATCTTCTGTCCTTATGCTCTCTGCTCTGGCGACGATTGCTTGTATTGGTTTTATTGCACCATTTCCTATGATTGGGGTAGATTTGTATTATGCTGGTATCCCCTTCCTTTTTCAGTTTTTTCCTTGTCCTCTTCAGGATTCTTGTTCAAATCTAGCTCCCCAGACAATGTAGTAGTCTTTTTCTTTGTTTTGTTGTCTTTGGGAGAGTCTGACGGTGGTGGTGCTTCTTTTGCCTTAGATTCAGCTGCCAAGGTGGTTTTTACATTGGTGTTTTCTTCTTTTCATGCTGAAACGACACCTATCCCTCCCATGTTGTCGTCATCATCAGGGTTCAGAGGGCTCGATGAAGCTTGTGATGTCGATGGCCCTACCACGCAGTTGCTCTTCTTCTTCTTACATCATTGGTTGTTGAACTCCTTGCATTCTGCTTCTAGCTTTTGGTGGTCTATTTCCAATTGCTGGTGCTCCAAGTTGAGGTCATGCATCACCACCTCATATCCATTTGTTAAGCAGTCTTTATCAGTCTTCGTAGCATCCCTTTCTCTCATGAGGGCTTCAATTTCCTCTGTGAGGGCCTTCAGCGCTCCCATCATCGTGTTCAGGGTGTCTATCACCCCTTGCATGAATTGGGGTAGCACCTCGATCCTCTCATTCAGTGTTTGCACCTTCGTAGTTAGTGTACATATGGTAAAGGTTATTGTTGAATTAAATTTAGATGTTTGATGCATGTGTTGCCATAGTGCATCAAACTTATTACACAGTATGTCACCAAAGGTTGGAACTTGGTGTGGTTGTGGCTCCACATGTGTCATGGATGCTTGTGGTTCCTTCGGCGGTGGAGTTGGCAATGTCTGGCTGGGCACTCTATGTTCTGGCTATCCCAGTGTTGGAAGGATTAATTCTAGAATCGCCGTATTGGGTACAACTTCAGAGTCCCTACTTTGCTGGTGGGATTCTTGTTCGCCCATCTCTGGTTGATCAGTGATTGTTGCCTTAGGGTGCAGACTTTTTCTTAGCGTATTGTCTGGGTTTGCTTGGATGTCATGCTCCATTATTTCTTTGTGCAGTTGGCATTACTCGATGACTATTGTTTCAGTGACTATGGGAGGTGAGGTTGTCTTTAGAGATGTAGGCTTTTCTACCACTTCCTTCTTCTTCCTTATTGCCAGCTTTTTCTTCTCTATCTTTGTTGGTTTGTCCTTACTGCTTGCTTCATTAGCTGCTAATGTCTTTTTCACGACATTGTGGATGGCCCCTGAGTACATCTTATCGATGTCTTCTAGGGTGGGCCACAGCTTGTGGGCGTCGTAATACACAATCTCTGGGAGGGGAATGAGTTTCTTTGAGCTTCTCTGCTTATAGTACAGCTTATCGCTTTTCTGAGCTAGGATTCCCACATTGAGGAGGGAGTTGATGTTAATCTTTGTATGTCCCTCTATTGCCTTATATCTTTTCAACACTTCTGCACCCATAAAATGGTAGGCTATCTTTGTTATCTGGCCTCCCATGCAGAACTCCTGGTTCCGCTTGGACTCTCATTCGACAGTGATTGATAGCCTTTCGATTAGTATTTTACCTATGTTTACAAGCTTCCTTTTCAGCATTGACCAGATCATGAACAGATCTCCTTTCATTACTCCTCCTGATTTTGACCTCATATATATTGTGTTGGTCGTTATCTTTTGTATTACCATGATAAAGTATGGGGTGATCAGGGTAGCCTTGGAGTTCTTGGAGTTATGTTCATCTTCTCCCATCAAGTCTTCCCACATCTTGTAGCTATCATATCAGACGGTCTCCTTCTCTCCCAGAGTAGCGGAGCAGGTTTGGGCTTCTGATGTTGTCTTCATGAAGATAGTATTCAACATCGCTTCTGTGATTGTGTGAGACTTTCCCCCTAGTCTCACCTCCAACTTGTGGTCTCCGCCCCCCTTTTTGTGTTCTTCTTCATCCACTGGGACCTTCTCCAGGGAAGATTGGAATTCATCTATCAACTGCTTCGAGGATGGGGGCTTCATAGGTGCATAGGGTGCACATGTTTGCACCCTCTAAGAACTTTATGACCCTGTCATAGACCCCCATTATTTTGAAGTCGTCTATGTCCAGGTGCCTCATGGGCTCGAAGATCTTGACCTATGACATCCAGTCATATTGCGACTGGTGCACAACATCTCTTGGTACAAAGGTAGGCCCTCTCTGCTCTCGGCCTACCTCTTTAATATCCCCTCCCTCCTTGTTGGTTGTCTCTGCCTCTTTTCCCTTTATCGTTTTAGCAACTATTACTTTTACCTTTTTAATGCTTCTGGTTGCCTTGGGCTCAGCCGTCATTTTGCCTAGAATTCTTAGATCAGATTATGTGGGTTGGTATTCTGAGGTTCCTGTCTGTGCTGCACTCTGTGCAGACTCTGACCTTTCTGGTGTCTGGTACCCCAAGATGTTCTGATATTGTTCCATATGTAGCTATAGTTGTAACCTCCTGGCTGGTGGCAGGCTTGTATTGGTTTCCAAGGCCTTTTCTAGCTTTTCTACAATCATCTCTATCTCTTTTAATGAGTTTTCCCTCCTTGCCAGTGAGTCGTTAGTCAAAGCAGACATCCTGAAAAATTTCAAATTGATTTTATAATTAATATATCTTCCAATTCATCAGTGATTCTATTTAATTTTTTTCATATGTATTTCTATGTTGTATATTTTCAGCCATTTCCTTGAGACTACGGCCCATGCTCATTACTTATGAAATGAAGAACACCACAACCGTGGTTCAAGATGAAAGTGAAGCGGTCATGGTCAAAGGAACCGACCAAGGGAGACCACAGACTGCGGTCAACACTGGGACCGTGGTTAAAATTACTCTTATTTTTAGTTGTTCGTGAGCATTGTGACCCACATATGAAAACTAGATCTGCGACCCGTGGTCATGGTTCTTACACCGCGATCGTAAAGCATAGGCTTGACCTATTCCATTGGGAATGAGGGTTGGGCGGAGGGTTGAGGCTTCGATTGTGGTCGATTGATGAGGGTAGCTGAAACAACAATGTTTTGAGATTGAAACATGCTTGAATACGGTCCCCTAGGTCTGGTGTGGGTGTCACGAAAACAATCGGCAAGAGAGGGAAGGGAAAAATATGATCGGCGTAGTCGTTGATGATGTGGCGAAGCCTGGACCGACGGAAGTGGTTATGGCATGCGAAAAAAGAGAGGGAAAGAGCGGGTTAGGTCTGATGATGGTTGCGGTGGTGGGTAGAGAGTCATATGAATAGGAAATAAAAATGTTTAGAAGATTACCTTGGTGGCAGAAAGAAAAACTGACAAAACGTGAGGTGAAGGATTAGCCCAACAGCAGTGATTCGTGCTTCCGCAGCGGCGGCAGAGCGAGCTCGGTTGGCGTTGGTGTTATTTGCGATCGCACTGACGATTCGTTCTTAGGTTTGAGGAAAAATGAGATTTTAGGCGAAAGGAACAGTGTACCAAGGGTTTAAGAATATATAGGAGAGACACCATGACTCACGGCACAAACAAGGACTGCGGTCAACCCTCTCTATAGTATGAATGTTGCGGTTGCGGTCTTGTTCATCTAAGGGTAAACACTATGGTCACGGTTTGGTTGGTCTAAGGAAGAAAAAGTCTGTGGTCGCAGTGCATTTCCCTGCATTGAGCACGATTGACACCTCGACCGCGGTCATGACTGTGACCCACGGTCCACTCAAACCAACTCAAAAATTAAACTAAAACATGAACTTGATCCTCCAATTAAAAATGATTTTCAAAGATAACATAAGACATATACAATCTTACTAGATAAGGGGAAAACTAACAAGCTAAAGAGCAAGGAAAACAAGAGTTTAAAACAAAGGGAGAACATAAACTCAAGTAATCAGTGAAAATTTGGGTTGCCTCCCAAGAAATGCTTGTTTAGATTTTCTAGCTCGACTTCCTAATCATTCACTTCTTGACTTCCTTGGAAGACTGTGGTGTCTCCTCATTCTTTTCATTTCCTGGTTGGCAGGATTCCTCCAAGTTAATTTCTGACCTTCTTACAAAGGCTTCATCTTCATATAATCTTTTTACCCTATGTCTATTAACCTTGAAAATGCCAGTCTTTTCCCTAAAATTTCCATCAATCCTGATTTTTTATATCTTCACTACTGAGAAAGGACATGGCCACCTCGTTCTTAGCTTTATTGGAAATAGTATGATGCTCGAGTTAAATAGGAGGATCTTATCCCCTTCATGAACATTCTTGTTTTTCAAATGGGCATCATGCCAGAATTTAGTCCTTTGTTTATAAATTCTCACATTCTCACAGGCATGTAGTCTCAGTTCCTCAAGCTCCTCAAGTTGTAGAAATCTTTTCTGGCCCACCTTGTCAAGGTCCATATTCAGGAATTTGATGGCCCGTAGAGCTTTGTGTTCAAGCTCAAGCGGTTAATGACATGACTTTCCATAGATAAGCATGTAAGGTGTTGTCCCTATAGGTGTCTTGTATGTAGTTCGATAAGCCCATAGAGCATCGTCTAGCTTCATTGACCAGTCCAACTCACTGTCTTTTCTAGAATTTGCTTGATTTGTCTGTTTAAAACTTCTACCTGCCTCAATATTTGGGGATGGTATGGTTTGGTGACTTTGTGCTTCACTCCATACTTCCTTAGTAGTGCTTCGAACTATTTCTCACTGAAATGTGACCCCCATCGCTTATGATGGTGCGCGGAACCCCAAAGCGAGGGAAGATAGTCTTTTCAAATAGCATAGTCACTGCCTTGAAGTCACATGTCTGGGTGGCCACTGGCTCAACCCACTTTGAAACATAATCAACAACAATAAGAATGTACTAGTTTCCCCTTGATGAGGGGAAAGGCCCCATATAGTCAATTCCCCAAAAATGAAATATTTCAACTTCTACCCAATCTTCCATGGGCATCACATTCCTCTTACTTATATTACCAGTGAACTGGCATTCCTTACGTGCTTTAACAAAAGATGTTGCATCTTTGAAGAGTGTGGGACAATAAAACCCAGATTGTAGTACTTTTGCTATATTTCTTTCTCCACTGTGGTGCCCACCGTATGGTGAAGAGTGACACTCCTTCAGGATCAAAGAAACCTCAACCTTTGGTATGCACCTGATAACCTCCCATTTTGTGATGTTATCTTACTAGTTTTTCTTAGTTTTCCATACTCTTTCTTATATGAATTAGATAGAATACTTAACTTTCCGCTTTATTATGAATAGATTGATATTTCCCCTTTTCTTCCTATAGAAAAACCCAAAAAAATTGCAAAAGTTCCCTAGCGGTCCCAAGATGGCGTAATGGTTCTAGCAGTCCCAAGACCGCATGAAGGTCCTAGCGGTCCCAAGACCGTGTGAAGATCCTAGTTGTCCCAAGACCGCATAAAGGTCCCAGCGGTCCCAAGACCACGTGAAGATCCTAGCAGTCCCAAGACCGTGTAAAGGTCCTAATGGTACCAAGATCACGTAAAGATCCTAGCTGTCCCAAGATCGTGAGAACTCTAACAGTCCCAAGACCGAGTGAAGATTTATTGATCCCAAGAACGTGCAAAAGCTACCGGTCTCAAAACTGTGAGGATCCAAACGGTCTCCAAACCATGAGGATCCAAATGGCCTCCAAGACTGTGAATATCCAAATAACTTAAAACCATTCAAGACCCCCTTGGAGCCTATAAATAGGCCACAAGGGGTCCTCATGAGGGATCGATTCTTAGAGGCCCAAAGGATGCCTCATTTGTTTAAGATCTATTTCTTCCTTCATCCTTAACCCCAAGGCTTCTGGTCTAAGATCCACACTCCATCCATAAGTCTACTTTCTCTCTCATCAACATAGAATGTGGGAAGTGAAGGATTCATCACCAAAGCAACCACACAGCATGAAGATAGTTGTTCTCTACTCCAAGGGGTCAACCTTCCTCCCTCCTCTGTGGAGATGATGCTTTCCTTCTCTTCTCCCTTCTCCTTCTTTGTTCTTGCCATGAGCGAGTAGTCCCATACACTAGGGTGCGGGGAGTAGCCCCGCTACCCATGTTTTCATTTCATGCATTGTAATTCATGAGTTTGCAATAGAGAAATACTATCTTTTCAGTTCAACATCAATCGTTTAATGAATACTAGTTGCTTGATCACCAACTTGTGTTACCTATTATCTACTAGTGTGAATTGTCTACGTTTGTGCTTTTAGATTCGATTATCAATTGTATGTTGGTTATTGATGTATGTAGTCACCATATATCTGTTTCGGTATCTAGGAACGCTTTTCAAAGAGTGGAGTAAACTCACCTCCAGCGTTGTACTTTCATACTATGATATGGAATCAGTTGACGTATGGAAGTACAACTTTAACAGGTTGAGGAACACACTTTGCAAAGGAAGTGATGCAAAGTAAGTGACCATTCATTCGGGGATGGCTGGCATTACAATACTTCCACATTTCTCGTATTTAGCTATTCGAAAGAAAGCTAAGTCTACAAAGATACTAGCTGATTAGACCCTTTTGCAAGCCATGTTGTTATGATGCATGCTATGATCCATGTGTAGTGGTGGGGAAACTCGATCACATCCTAGTGGTTTCCAAATATTATTTACAACCTTAACTTTACTTTCCTTCCATTTAATTTACATTTGAATTTTAGTTTAATCATCAACCCAACACTTCGATCTAAATATCAACTCTTAAGTAGATAAATAGAATTATAATGTTTTCCATCTTGTTAAGTCCTTAACAAGATTGTTGTCTCATGGATTCGACCCTCAACTGTACTGCAATAAGACTTCCACGTACCTTAGCATACGTGGGTGGAGATCTTATTATAGCACACACAAGGTTAAATTTAGAGACTTACTATCTCTAGGATTTTTAGTGGTGCATGCAACTCCACGTAAATGGAAGCTCCATCAAAAATTGGCGTCATTGTCGGGGACAATAGAACATTTTAATTACATTTATCAACTTGCTAGTTGATGAGGATTTTACATTTTACCTTGATAACTACTTCATATTTTTTGATCCCATCATCTTTCCACCATCTAAAGTGTGATTTTTCTTCTACTCGGGTAGAACATTTGTATGCAAAACTATGGATTCTCCCCTGAACTAGAGTATGACTCTGAGGTAGAATGAAACTTCCACTGATCCATCAGACTCAACTGCCAACAAGCCAGATAGACGGATGAAGAACAACGCCAAACCACCTTGGTACTGGAAAGAGTCAACCCAGATATAGCAGCTCAGAGAGCACAACTCATTGCTGATACACATGCTCAAGTCCAAGCTGAAGTTCGAGCTAAAGAGCAATCCCGCATCCGAGCTGAAAATGAGGTAGCCATAGTAGCTGCTCAGTTATTGATAAGGAATAAGCAGCTTTGAGACTACGTTGTTCCTAAGAACTCCGAGGATAATCACCCAGTTCAGCCTCCACTCATTAATACTCCTAACTTTGAGATTTGAACACAATGGATCCAAATCATGCAAGGTATCTCATTCTCTAGAAACACTGGAGATGATTGTATGGATCATCTGAAGCGATTTAAGGCACTCTACCGATTGGTACCACAAGCTGGAGCTACGCTTGATGCAATCATGCTCTAACTTTTCAACTTCACTCTGTCTGGAAAGGCACTAAGCTGGTATAACTCTTTAGATGGAGAGCCAATCACCACCTGGGCTCCCTTGGAAGAAAGATTTTTGGAGAAGTTCTTTCCTCCCTCATTGACCTACCAGATTAGGGGACAAATCAACCAGTTTTCCCAACTTCCTAGAGAATCACTAGCAGAATCATGGGAAGGATTTAAGGAACTTCTGAGAAAATGCCCACATCACAAAATCTCACAAAACCATCTCGTAGAAACATTCTACAGAGGGGTAAGTGATGAAATAAAAAAGTTTTTGGATTTCTCATCTGGAGGAAATTTCATGAGACAGAATTATGAGGATGCCTGGAAAATTGTTACGCTCGAAGCCAAGAACCAATCTAATTGGGGAAGGCCATCTACAGGAGGATTCCTAAAAGTATGCAAAGCTGAAGAAACTGTAGAAATGAAAGATATTGTTGAAGTTATGAAAAACATATCTCATAAGCAGCAAGCCCTTGAAGCAACATTTGGAGAATATAACAGGAAGAAGAACTCAAAGGTGAGACTTGTGAAGCTTGTTACACATCGGATCATCACACACCATCATGTGGCCTCTTATACAATGTGATGATGAATTTGCATACACCTCAACCACAATATGAACCAATCATTGAACAACCTGAGGATCAGATGCCAGAGAAGGTAAACTCTATCCACACCATACCGGGTCAAGCATAATATAATCTAGATCAATCAAGAAACCACCCCAGATTTCAGTATGGGAATCCCGCGGGAACTGCCAACCCGCAACACCAAACACATGGTGGGTCCTCTAATAGACCACCACTATAGACAAAACTAAGGAAACTATAGAGGTGGGTTTCAAAGATTTGCCTACCCAAGAAATTCTTCTTCATACTATCAATACACCCACCCTCCATTGCACCCTCAATTGCAACAACCCCAGTTAACACAGCCACAAAATCAACAACTTTAGTTGCCAACACCTCAACAGCAGCAACCTCAAGGGCAGTAATAAAAAAATACCCCACCTCTGCCAACAGATGAGTTATCTCTGATAAGGCAAATGTTGCAATCTCAACAAACCATGCTTGCTAACCAGTAGGCTCAACAGAAAGCTATAGAGACCCAATTGGCACAAATTGTGGCTCAATTAAAACCTCCAGTGGGTACTTTCACAGATCAACCAGAAATAAATCCGAGACATGGTCAACACATATCAGAACAACTGAATGCAATTACCATAAGGTTTGTTCATGTTCTTACTGATGCTAACAAAGTCATTCAAGAAGATGAAGATACAGCTGAAATCATCCCAACTATAAGCACAAATTAAGAGGTTGAAAAGGAGAAGGAAAAAGAACTAGTTCCCAAGGAACCAGAGGTCTCACCATACAAGCCCAAGATACCCTACCCATGCAGATTGAGGGAGATTAATTGGATTCAAGATTCCAAATGTTCAAGGAAGCAATGAAGAAGCTATATGTTGATATTCCGTTCCTTGACGCTCTCTCCAAAATTCCATCTTGGTCTAAATATCTAAAGACTTTGCTATCAAAGAAATACATGACCGAAGAACATGAGACAGTCAAATTAGCTCAGACAACTTCTGACATCGTTCTCAACAAAATGTCAAAAAAACAAAAGGACCCTAGCTCCTTTGGCATCCAATGTTCTATAGGAAACACCTTTTGCAAGAAAGGATTAGCTGATTTGGGGGCCAACATATCTATCATGCCCTTTTTTATGTGTAAAAGATTGGGCTTTATTGACTTGCTACCTACAACGCTGACAATCCAGCTGGCTGACTCTACCATTACCGCACCTATGAGAATTATTGAAGACATCAGTGAGAGTAGGAAGAGACTCCTATGTACCTTGTGATTTTTTTGTCATGGACATAAAAGAAGATCTGAGGTATCCAATAATATTCGACAGACTTTTCCTCACGACAGCCAGAGCACTAATTGATGTCGAAGCTGGCACAATTACCTTAAGGCTGGGGAAAGAAACTATACAATTCAGAGTCTTTGATAGCCTCAAAAGTCCTAGCATCCACGAAGAAGTCTTTCTTCTTGAGGCAATAGATAAAATGTCCCAGCTAAAGCAAGAAACTCCCAAACCATCTGATGCTCTGGAAGAAGTCTTAACGAATCCAGAAGCCAAATTTTCAACTGACGAACTAGTTCGACAATGTCTGCAATACCTAGAACAAGCTGAAGAAGTTCCAGAAGCTACTTTTGAGGAGTTGAAATCTGTTACCACTCTGGAGACCATTGATGTGCTCAAGGCACTTGAAATGAAAGTCCTACCAGTTGGACTCAAACACGTCTTTCTAGATGAAGAAAAACTATGTCTGGTCATTATCAGTTCCACTTTGATAGATGACCAGGAAGAAAGACTCCTCGCTGAGCTAAGCAAGAACAAGAAAGCCATTAGATAAAAGATGGCTGGCCTAACTGGGATAAATCCAGCTTGGTGCATGCAGATATTACCTATGGTGGAAGAATTTAAGCCATCACGGGATCACCATAGGAAGCTAAACCCGAATCTCAAAGAGGTAGTTCGCCTTGAGGTTCTAAAACTGCTAAAAGATGGCATTATCTATCCAATTTCCGACTCTTAATGGGTAAGTCTGGTTCAAGTGGTCCCTAAAAAAGGGGGAACCACGGTTGTTTTGAATGATAAAAATGAACTGGTACCCACCCGGACTGTTACCGGGTGGAGGATGTGCATCGACTATAGAAAATTGAACAAGGCAACAAGGAAAGACCATTTTCCTTTACCCTTTCTTGACGAAGTTCTTGAATGTCTAGCTCATCAGAAATTCTTTTGCTATCTCAATGGCTACTTAGGGTTTTATCAAATTTTGATACACCCTGAAGATCAAGAAAAGACAACTTTTACCTGCCCTTTCAGAACCTATGCCTTCAGAAGGATGCCCTTTGGGCTATGTAATGCACCCGCTACATTCCAGAGGTGTATACCCGCCATATTTGCAGGTTTAACGAAATCTATTATGGAGGTATTCATGGATGACTTCTCCGTCTATGGAGATTCCTTCGATAATTGTCTGCTTAATCTCAGTAAAGTGCTATAAAGATGGGAGGAAACAAATCTGATCCTTAATTGGGAAAAATATCACTTTATGGTAACAGAAGGTGTTGTCCTTGGGCATCGAGTGAGTGAATGAGGGATTGAAGTAGACAAAGCAAAAATAGATGTCATTTCAAAGTTGTCACCACCAAAAGACATCATAGGAGTATGAGCTTTCCTGGGCCATGCTGGATTTTACCGAAGATTCATCAAAGACTTTTCAAAAATAGCCAAACCTATGACTCACTTGTTAACCAAGGATGTAGACTTCGATTTTGATCAAGAATGTTTACACAGCTTCACAACTATAAAGAATGCCTTAGTCTCTGCGCCTATACTAAGAGCTCCTGATTGGTCACAACCATTTGAAATAATGTGTGATGCCAGTGACTATGCTATAGGAGAAGTACTAGGGCAGAGGATAGATAAGAATCCCTACATGATATATTATGCATAAAAGATGCTTGATGAAGCCCAAAAGAACTACACGACTACGAAAAAGATTTCTTTTTAGTCATCTATGCTTTTGAGAAATTCTACTCTTACATGATTGGATCAAAGGTTACAGTTTACACAATTCATTCAGCAATAAAATATCTGATTTAGAAACAAGACACCAAACCTAGACTTATTCGCTGGGTGCTGATGCTCCAAGAATTTGACCTGGAAATAAAGGATAAAAGTGAGGTAGAAAATGTTGTCGTCGATCACTTGAGTTGCATTGAAGCTCAAGATGAAGATAATATACATATCCACAACTCTTTACCCGATGACCAACTCATGAAGGTCACTACTGGATTCCCCTGGTAAGCTGATATAGTAAACTATCTGGCTACGTGAATTGTCCATCCTTTTGCTTCCTATCATGACAGGAAGAAAATTTTCCATCACGTCAAGCAAAATTTTTGGGATGAACCATACCTCTTCTGCTTATGCGCAGATGGATTATTCCACCGTTGCCTTCCTAAAGAACAAATCACCCCAGTCTTGGAACACTGTCATTCTGGTCCCAATGGGGGCCACATGATTTCAAAAAAGACTGCTCTTAAAATCTTACAGTTTGGTTTCTTCTGGCCGACAATAGCATGCACATCAATTTGTACAATCATGTGGTAAATGTCAGCTCTCTGGAGGGGTATCCAAGCAGAATGAAATGCCACTAACTCTGTGGCAGTAAATTGAACTCTTCGATGTATGGGGAGTGGACTATATGGGTAAATTTCCCTCATCATATGGATTATCCTATATATTGTTCGCTGTGGATTACATATCCAAATGGGTAGAGGCTATACCTACTGTATCTTGTGACTCTAAGCCAGTTATTAAGTTGTTCAAGGATATTATATTTCCTAGGTTTGGAGTTCCTAGAACAGTCATATCCGACAAAGGGTCACATTTCATGGAACATAGTTTTGAAACACTTCTGCAAAAATACGGAGTAAAACACAAGGTTGCCATGCCTTATCATCCGCAGACAAGCGGTCAAGTTGAAGTCTCCTACAAACAACTAAAAGCTATTTTAGAGAAGACTGTCAACAAAAACTGTACAGATTGGTCCACCAAGCTTCATGTTGCTCTTTGGGCATATCGTACTGCTTACAAGACACCAATAGGAACAACTATGTTTCATTTGGTGTATGGAAAGACATGCCATCTTCCATTCGAACTAGAACACAAGGCTAGGTGGGCTATTAAATGGTTGAATTTCGATTTCAAAAGTGCAGGAGAATACAGACAGCTTCAATTACAAGAACTTGAAGAACTAAGAATGTTTGCTTACCGAAACGCCAGGATTTATAAAGAGCAAACTAAGATGTGGCATGATGGCCACCTTAAAAGAAAAGATATCATCGTCGGAGATAGGGTTCTTATTTTCAATTCCAGACTCAAAATGTTTCCTGGGAAACTCCGCACAAAGTGGTCCGGACCCTTCACTATCAAACACATCTACCCAACTGGAGTAGTGATCATCCTTGATGACAATGGAGGAGAAAGGACTGTTAATGGCCATAGATTGAAGAGATACTATACTCCAGCCGATAAAACTCCAAGACAGACTATTGACATTCATGACCCCACTGCATCAACCTGATCAAACCAGACTCTCGTCGAGCCAGCAACGTAAAACCAAAGCGCTACTTGGGAGGCAACCCCAAAACTTAGTATCACCTTTCTTTTTTGCTTCAGAAAATATAAAAATCAATATAAGCAACCAAAACAAATATAAAAATATAAAAATCAATAACTAAAATAGTCTTATCCAAACGTTCTTGGTCCTCACAGTCTCAAAACCATTTGGACCCAAATAGTCTTGAAACCATTTGAACCCAAACAGTCTTGAAACTGTTTGGACCCAAACGGTCTCGAGACCATTTGACCTAAAGGGAATTTGTATAGTCACCCCTACTTTTACTAAAAATACTAATCGACCCCTCCCTTTTCATTTCTTTGACTCCCAAATCTTCTCTCGCAAGACCATGTTCCATTCCTTCACACTTCTTTACTCCCGTGTGACCCAAGATAGTCTCCGTTCACGCTCTCGCTTCCGGTCTCACTTCCGCCGTCTCTGTTCATGCTTGTAACAGTAGCGTCGTCCTCCTCGCCGCCGCTCTCTCCACAGTAACCATCACCCCTATCATCAAGGTAGATGGTGCTCACACCCATCGGTGTCACCACAACATGTGTTCTTTTCTCTTCTTCATTGCCGCTATCACCGCAACATGTACCCTTCTTCTCCACCACTACCGACGCCTTCGACTATTTCCGCCTCTTCGCCATCATCACCATTAATACATTCGTTGCCGCCGCCATTTTGACTTCTTCACGGGTTCAACACCTGTACGCTCCTAGCAGTCTCGCTCACCACATGGACTCTTGCGATTTTGAAAACCACATGGACCTTTGTGATTTCACCCTCATGGTTTCATCCTCACAGTTTCACTCTTAACGGTTTTTGCCCTCACGATTTCACCCTCGCGGTTTCACTCTTAATAGTTTTTGCCCTTGTGGTTTCATCGTCGTGGTTTCACCCTCGTGGTTTCATCCTCATGGCTTCACTCTTAACGGTTTTCACCCTCGAGGTTTCACCCTCATGGTTTCGCCCTCGCGGTTTCACCCTCACAGTCTTGAAAACCGAATGGACTCTTGTGATCTTGAAAACTGTTGGATCTCTTCATGGTTTTGAAATTGTGTGACATCTTCACAGTTTTAAGATCGTGAAGCCTGCACCACCTTGCAATCTTTTCATAATTCATACAATAATTCCATTAGCACTAAATTTCAACCTTTTCTAATATATGATTCTTTGTTAAATTTACAGTATGGCCTCCCCTGCAAAGGACGTTACCGAAGCTAGACACTAGACCAGGGAGCATCTTTTAGAGAGTCGCACCAAGATCCAACACATCATTGACCTGTGCGCAAAAATAGGCAAAACTCCAGTTGACTTGCCCAAGGTCATCCACGACCTTGAGCGCGTCAACAAATGTTTAGCAGAAGATCCAGTTGAAGAAAATGAAGATATCTCCTCAACTGATGAAAGCTCAGACTACACACCTGACGAGGAATCTCCAGCCACCAAGTCAAAGGGCAAAAGGAAGGCCTAGGAGGTTATTTGGGAACAACATACCAAAAGACGGGCCAGGAAATAAGTCCAGTCCACAACCGCAAGAGAACAAATTCTAGCGGGATACACTACTCCGCCCGCTGCCACCACCGAAGCAACAATACTAGCTGGTCTGTATATCCAGCAACTGAAGGCTGGTGACAAAATATTGTGACCAACAAAGTATGTCTGCTCCAACATACTAAAAAAGATGGGCATCTATGACAGAGTTCTTGCCTTTCTCGATGAGGTGAATCTATCCAAACTCTGCTTCATCGCCGAGAATTCCTATGTTGAGCCCACACTGGAGTTCTTCACCTACCTCACCAAAGAACCCATGGATGCAAAAGACAAACCAAAGGACGGAGTGACCGAAAAATTGTAACCTCGCTTTTCAGGAATAAGGTTACACTGTCTGAAAACCTGTTGAATAAAATCTTCATTGACAACCCGAACCAGCTGAAGAAGGCTACGGTAGTAGGTCTGGATCACCCAAAGTTCAACAGGCACTTTTTCTGGAAATCATTGACTGGAATCCCCAACTATGAACCCAAGACATGCAAAGCCTCCAACATTCATTCCGACCTGGTGCAAACTCTGCATAGAATAATAATAGGTGCACTATTCCCTAGAACATAAAGCAGGAATGTTCTCATTTCGGACCTTTTCATACTATGATCCATCCTAAAGGGGCAGCCAGTCAATATCGGATGACACTTGATACATAAACACACATCCTATGCCCCTGGAAAAGAAATCTGCATGGGTGGTCACGTAACAACAATTCTAAAGTATCTCAAGATGGATAGACCACTTCTAAGATGTACTTTGATAAAGGGTGACATCCTAACAAATGAGATGATTCTAAAGAACACATATATCATAAAGGAGAAGGATGCCAAACTCCACTATGTCTTCTTCCCAACTGTCAAAGCATCCAAGACGATGCTACCACTTCCGGAACTTGTTGATTATGATAAATACAAGCTACTCTTCACTGAATAAGAGCTTGCCAACCTTCTAGCCTCAGTAAAAGGAAAGGAGAAGCAAGCAAAAGCAGGGCAAACAAAGCATAGCTTCACTACCCCAATGACAAGGCCAAAGAAAATACCAGTAACACGACCGTCCAAACTACGAGCACAGAAGCAACAACAGTCTGGGACACCTACATCCAATATTAACCCAGAGGCAGAACACCCCCGCAATGAAGAAAACATCAGCAATCCAACATCAGACCCCTTCATCATGGATCTGGATGTTGGGATCACCTCTACAACCACCCCACCACCCTTGGGATAGAGGGATCAAGACCTCATTCCTCCACAACACTCCCATCTTCCACTCTCCTAACGTCCACCACCTATCCACCCCACACCACTCTTCCACCATTTTCCACAATCACACCCACCACAATCCCTTCACCCACAACCGCAACTTCACCCACATCTCCTGCCCCACTCCCTTTCCCCACGGGCGACCCAATTTTCACCTCAACGCCCGATCTTACCTTCACCTCCACCACCTTCCCCCCGACATTCTCGGTCCCACCTTCCATATCTGGGATGTCGCCACCTTACTTATCAGCAACCACACCGACACCGCTAGTGACTCCTTCTACAGTCACCACGCAATTCGTGGGTACGCCAATGGTGTCTCTCTCACTCGGCACCACCACCCTTCCACCCAAACCCCATCCACCACACACTTACACCACTGGGGTCCCATTTTCACAAGTCGGTGAGGATTTTAGACGTCAATTTGACGCTATTTGAACCCTCCTCACCAACCCTTCTAGCATCTTACAATCTATTTTTTCTTGTGTGCATGGGCTTTCCATGCATGTGTCCAACAATGACAAACAGACTCACGCCTTGTTGTACCTTCTTACAAGAATTCAACAATGACAGGAAGTAGCGGTCTAGCAAGTCAACCGCGTTGATGATCACTTCCAAACCCTACCGGTGTTGATGCTTAGTATGAAAAGCTAGCAAGAAGCATTGGTCTAGCAAGTCAACAGGGTCTCCAAGCAAACTCAACCTTTGCCTGAGACCCTCTGTGAGCTTCAAAAATAACAGGTTGCACTGAGCATGCGCATGGAGGGCATTGATAGCAACCTCACACAACTCATTCATCACCAAGAGGAGCACTCAAACGAAGAAATCAATCAGCTATGTGCACAAGTGACTGATCTAACAACATGATTCCTCTCCACCGAAGCAAGATATATAGATCTCAAAGAAAGCCACGATGCATAGCTTGAAACCCACGAGCATGTGCAAGTGTCACTTGAAGAATTACAAGTCATTCATCGAAAGTGTAAGAAACCAGCAACTAAGAAGCTAAAAGACAAGGTGGCGGATGACGATGATAATGACAATGAAGATGATTATGAGGATTCTGACTCCTCGGTTGACTCCAATGCAAACAGCTCCTCCTCATACGACCAACCAGATTACCCACACAATGTTGGGGAGGGCACCAGCTGAAGAGCAGATAACACTAAGAGGGGAGATGGTGGAGACCACAAGGAGGGTGGTAGAAAAGAATCTGAAGACCACCATGCTCCCGACAATAATGAAAATGTAACAATATCCTATGCAGACCAATTCTTCAATTTCTCTACTATGGGCTCTCTAGGGGGCACTGCCAAAGATGTGGCTTTTGTTGAGTTTCAACAATGCATACTGGAAACTAGCACTAGCCAGCTCGTAGCAGCCTTCATGGAGCAAGCTGAAGTCTTCCCCCAAGACAGGAGGAATCTGACAGAGTGAGTCTCGACACTGACGATCAACTCAACTCTGACTCTGTAGAGAATGAAGATCTGCCACAATATTTTATTGACAATGAACAGACTTCATTTCCTCCTCTAGAAGACCTTCCCCCACCGCCACCCCTACCTCACGAGATGCACGACTTGGATCTGGCGGCCATCTCTACATTAGATGTTCAGGACATCTTCATCTTAAACACTATTGTAGATAATGCCAAGGATGGGGGGACATCCTCTATAACAATATAAAGATAAAGCGCAAGCTGACAAGTGAAGATTTCCATGTTCTTCTACGACCTCAGTCGGCGGTGAAGATAACTATCTTCCATGTACTGTTTGCCAACGCAATCGAGGAATTTCACAACCCAAAGAAAAATTAGCCCATTTTCAATGCTTCACCTACTCTAGCATTATGCCTATTGAATAAAGACTTATAGGCAAAATCCATCAAGCAGTTGCAAACGAGCCTCGCAAGAAAGGCACGCTACATCACAATGCCTTTCAAAGTTTCTAGCCACTAGCTCCTCATGATAGTTGACACCGAGGCCCGCGACACCAAGGTGTACAATTTCTATGTCAGTGAGCTTAAGGAAGGAACCATCAACTTCACTGATTTAGCAGCTGGAGAAGCGCGATGCATTCCCTTCTGGCTTCTCAAAGTTATATGGGCCGCCATCCCATCTCTTGCACACAGCTGGAGCCAACCCCGGTTCAAAATCATTAACCCAGTCGTTCAGGCACTATAAGGTTCAGGGAATTGCGCTCTCTACACAATCAGATTCATTGAAGCACTCAACAGAATATCCCCTTTATTGAGCTAGCAACAAAAGATATGTATTCCTTATGGGGACGTTACACCATGGATCTCATTTACGACAGAAGGTTCTTCAAGGACCCGACAATGGCGCATTCCGACGTACCCGGTTACTTATTCTATACTATCCAACATCCATAAAAGCAACCATTCAAACAAGTTCTAAAGGAGTTGGAACAATAGCAACAACAAACTACCAAGGTCCCAGAAAAACAAGAATGGGACCCCTACACTTTTGATTTGGCGAAAGATAAGGGGGACACTGATCTATTAACAGGAGCTACCATTAACAGATCATCCAAAGATACGGTGCCTCTATCTGATATACAACCAACATTCCCAAACTTTGACCTTGTCGCATGCAAGAGTGTTTCAGATAATGAACTTAGACTCATCATGTCTCAGCTATATGCAAAGACTAATGAGCTTGTTTACCTCGACGGGAATATTCTCGTAATGGTAGATTCAGTCCATGAAACCATACAGGTAAAAGGTTCACTATTCATGAGCATCATGGCTTCCTATCAATTTCTTCTAGAACGGGACATGCCTATAGTTTACATGGCGTCAGCTTACCTGAAGGATGATTTACTCGGCTCAAAGAACTTCGGAACCACTGAAGCCCTTATCTTATATCTTCAGCATACGACTCCAAAGTTCATCCTATTTCCATTCCTTCACTCTGAGCATTAGATGTTGCTGGCAATGAACTTACATAACGGAACTACAATTATCTACAACAGTTCTGATAGCTAGTTCAATCTCAACTAGAGGGAGTATGATGTTATAGCAAAGATGCCCACAGAAGAAGTGGCAAAGGATTGTGCCAAGCGAATGCACAATCTTCTCAGCAAGCACACAAAGGCGTACAACAGATATAATTTCAAGCACCCAACCTTCTACCATAGATGTCCCCAACAAATCAGAGAATCAAACAACTGTGATTTCTACGTCCTTTACTAGATGTATACCCCACCGTCCTTGGAAAATGTGTAGAGGACATGAAGGATGTGGATTATCATGCATTATAAGGAAATTTTGTAGCAAATCTTCTCCATTCTTACGGTGCCAACAAGAGTTTAACATAACCTTAATACCCTTGCCCATGTACTTCTCAACCTATCACCTTGACACTCTAAGGACAGAGTGCATGATAAGTTGGGGGGGTACCCTAGGTAAGGGGCGAGGTATTATATTCAAACCTTCCTTTCTTTTCTCTTTCATTTAACTTTGACATTTACATTTTTTGATAATTTCTTTGATAAAATAGCTTTTTTACATAAGACAACATTCGTTTGAAGAGAGGACACCCCTAGCTAAGTTAGAGACAAAGTAGTCCTAAAAGGCACTTATAAGTAGCATTTATGCATGTAACGGTGAATTAATAAATCACCTCCACACTCGATATCCATGTTTCTGCTTCAATTCTACATCAGACTCTCCACAAGTCAAAATTGTGGCCGAAACAAGAAAACACTCTCAAGGTCGGAAGGTAACCAGGTGAAATCCTAATCAAGGAACCTCGCAAGTGGACCACCAAGTACGAAATTGAAACAAGTGCATTTCGGGAAACTCTAAGGAACATTTTTCTTCTTTTCAAAAAGAGGCCATGCATAAGGACCTATATGAAGAGACAATAAAGGTCTTGCCTGACCGATACAATCAACTGCCCTCACAAAGGTAGATGTGTCACGCCCAGTAGTGAGATCCTAAGGTCTCCAAATATATGAAAAGGCTGATAATGGTCTCGTCCGGCAGGTACATTCAGCTACCCTCAAAAAGGCAGATGTGTCACGCCCGGTAGTGAGACCCTAAAAGTTTAGATAAACCCTCCCCCCTTCAAAAGGGGAGTTACACAGTAGCCTTAGGCCAACCCTCGTATCTATCTTAGTTTCCGATAGAAATTTCAAAGAAGTATAAAACTGCTTAGAGTCGAAGACATGCATAGAATACGATCAAGGAAAGGGTGGTCCCAATGTGAGTTATGTGATATGGAAGAAACCTGAGCTCCACGCAACTCCCGATACCTGAAAGAGTCGGTGCAAGCAGAAGCCTCAATAAGACTCTGGTAGATCTCTGGTTTAGAACTGAAGCAAGAGTATGGAAATCTTCACTAAATAAAATCGCCTCGCTACTACGTGCGTTAGCTCTATCTAGCTTGAGGACAAGCTAGACTCTGAGTTAGGGGGGTGATAACCTCCCATTTTGTGATGTTATCTTACTAGCTTTTCTTAGTTTTCCATACTCTTTCTTAGATGAATTAGATATAATACTTAACTTTCCACTTTATTATGAATAGACTGATATTTTCCCTTTTCTTTTTATAGAAAAACCCAAAAAAATGCAAAAGTTCCCTAGCGGTCCCAAGACCGCGTAAAGGTCTGAAGTCCCAAGACTACGTGAAGATCCTAGTGGTCCCAAGACCGCGTAAAGGTCCTAGCGGTCCCAAGACCACATGAAGATCCTAGCGGTCCCAAGACCGCGTAAAGGTCCTAGCGGTCCCAAGACTGCATGAAGATCCTAGCGGTCCCAAGACCGCATGAAGATCCTAGAAGTCCCAAGACCGCGTGAAGATCCTAGTGTTCCAAAGACCGCATAAAGGTCCTAACGGTCCCAAGACCGCGTAAAGATCCTAGCGGTCCCAAGACTGTGAGGACTCTAGCGGTCCCAAGACTGAGTAAAGATTTATTGATCCCAAGAACGCGTGAAAGATACCTGTCTCAAAACTGTGAGGATCGAAATGGTCTCCTAACCGTGAGGATCCAAATGGCCTCCAAGACCATGAATATCCAAATAACTTAAAACCGTTCAAGACCCCCTTGGAGCCCATAAATAGGACCCAAGGGGTCCTCATAAGGGATTGATTCTTAGAGGCCTAAAGGCTGCCTCATTTGTTCTAGAGCTATTTCTTCCTTCACCCTTCACCCCAGGGTTGTCGGTCTAAGATCCACACTCCATCCATTAGTCTACTTTCTCTCTCATCGACGTAGAAGGTGGGAAGTGAAGTATTCCTCACCAAAGCAACCACACAACATGAAGATAGTTGTTCTCTACTCCAAGGGGTCAACCTTCCTCCCTCCTATGTGTAGATGATGCTTTCCTTCTCTTATCCTGTCTCCTTTGTTCTTGCTATGAGTGAGTAGTCCCATACACTAGGGTGTGGGGAGTAGCTCTGCTACCCATGTTTTCATTTCATGCATTGTAATTCATGAGTTTGCAATAGAGAAATACTATCTTTTCAGTTCAACATCAATCGTTTAATGAATACCAGTTGCTTGATCACCAGCTTGTGTTACCTATTATCTACTAGTGTGAATTGTCTACGTTTGTGCTTTTAGATTCGATTATCGATTTTATGTTGGTTCTTGATGTATGTAGTCACCATATATATATTTCAGTATCTAGGAACGCTTTTCAAAGAATGGAGTAAACTTACCTCAAGTGTCGTACTTTCATACTATGAAATGGAATCGGTTGACGTATGGAAGTAAAACTTTGACAAGTCGAGGAACACACTTTGTGAAGGAAGTGATGCAAAGTAAGTGACCATTCGTTCGGGGATAGATGGCATTGTAATACTTCCACATTTCTCGTAGTTAGCTATTCAAAAGAAAGCTAAGTCTACAAAGATACTAACTGATTAGACCCTTTTGCAAGCCATGTTGTTATGATGCATGTTATGATCCATATGTAGTGGTGGCGAAACACAATCACATCCTAGTGGTTTCCAAATATTGTTTACAACCTTAACTTTACTTTCCTGCCATTTAATTTACAATTGCATTTTAGTTTAATCATCAACCCAACTCTTCGGTCTAAATATCAATTCTTAAGTAGATAAATAGAATTATAATGTTTTCCATCTTGTTAAGTCTTTAACAAGACCGTTGTCTCATAGATTCGACCCTCAAATGTACTAAGATAAGACTTCCACATACCTTAGCGTATGTGGGTGGAGATCTTATTATAGCACACACAAGGTTAAACTTAGGGACTTGCTATCTCTAGGATTTTTAGTGGTGCATGCAACTCCACGCAAGTGGAAGCTCCATCAGCACCTTTGGTATAAATTGTCAGCACACCTCTTAAACAGTAAGGGTCATCCCAGTAGTAGTTCTTGACGTCTGAAAATAGTTTTTTTTCTAATTGTATGTAATCCCTGGTGGCAGTTTGCCAGAGGCTAAATAATTACAAATATCAACAAACCAAGGCAATCTCTGCTCATCAGATTGAGCCATCAATAGGGCTTCATTACCATAATTGTCATTCATGGGTAACTGATTCTCTTCATCAAGAACTATTCTAGACAAGTGGTCTTTGACCACATTTTCTATTCCCTTCATATCAATGATTTCATGATCAAATTCTTGCAACAGTAGAGCCCACCGCAAAAGGTGTGGTTTGGTATCCTTTTTCTGCATCAGGTATTTAATTGCTCCATGGTCCATATATACCTTCACCTTTGACCCTATTAGGTATGACCTAAACTTGTCAAAATCAAAAACTATTGCTAACATATCCTTCTCAATCGTAGTATAGTTTACATGTGCCTCATCTAATGTGCGACTGGGGTAGCAGATTACATGGTGCTTCTTGTCTTTCTTTTGACTTAGGACAACGCCTATTGCATAATCACTAGCGTCACACATTATCTCGAATGACAACTCCCAATCCAGATCTTGTAGTATCGGCATAGTTGTTAATGCTTTCTTTAGGGTATTGAAAGCCTCCAAACATTTGTTGTTGAAATCGAATTTGGCATCCTTGAGTAAAAGATTGGACAAGGGCTTCAAAATCTTTGAATAGTCTTTTATAAACCTCATGTAGTATCTGACGTGACCAAGAAAACTTCTCACACATGTTATAGAATTTGGTGGTGGCAGTTTCGATATGGCTTCTATTTTATTCACGTCTACTATGATCCCATTTTTAGAGATTTTGTGTCCCAAGACTATGCCATTCCGACCATGAAGTGGTACTTTTCCCAATTCAGAACCAGATTTTTCTCCTCACATCTTTTCAGGACTAGGGACAAATTTCTCAAACTTGCATTGAAATTTGTCCCATAAATCAAGAAGTTGTCAATAAAGACTTCTAGGATGTCCTCCAGAAAATCTGAGAACATCGAGATCATGCAACGTTGGAACGTTGCCGATGCATTGCATAGTCCAAATGACATTCTTCTGAATGCATATGTTCCATAGATGCATGTGAATGTTATTTTCTCTTGATCATCTGGATGACTAGGCACTTGGTAAAAACTTGAATAGCCATTTAAAAAGCAAAAATAGTCATGATGAGACAATCTTTCTAACACTTGGTAGATGAATGGCAGGGGGAAGTGATCCTTCCTTGTGTCGGCATTCAGCTTTCTATAATCTATGCACATTTGCCATCATGTAATAGTTCTAGTAGCGACTTCATCACCATTCTCTCCCTTCACCACTTTCATTCCTCCTTGCTTAGGCATGACGTGAATAGGACTCACCCAATTACTATCGCTAATTAGGTAGATAATTTCGACATCTCACAGTTTCAGGATTTCCTTCTTTATAACTTCTTTCAACATTTGGTTTAGCTTTCACTGGGACAGAACTAGCGGCTTAGTGGATTCTTCTAAATGCATTATGTGCATGAAGAGAGATGGGTTAAGCCCTTTTATGTCCTCTACAGAATATCCTATCACCTTTCTACGTTCTTTTAACTCCTTTAGCAGTCTTCCCATTTGTTCTTCCGTCAGGCTTGCATTCACAATAATAGGGTTCCTCTCCTCATGGTCTAGAAACTCATAGTTTAGCCCTTTCAAAAGTGGTTTCAATTTGGGCTTCGGCTTAGATGCCTCTTTCTCTTTGGGAGATTGTTCGAGTGAAGCATACTTAACTATTTCGATAATTTCTTCTTCATTACCAAGGTTTCCTTTGTCCTGATTTAGATAATCTAAGATTTCAACTACCTCAGGGTCTTCTATAGTCGGATTGGGGTTGTTCAAGGCTCGCATTAGGGGGTCCACTATTGCCTTTTCTTCTTGCACTTCCTCGCAGTACTGGTTGTAACTATCCATAAAGTAGACTGACTCGAAAAGAGATGGTCTTTTCATGGCATCTTGAACTCGAAAGTCTACTTGGTCATTTCCCATGCGTAGGGTAATAATCCCCTCTGCGACATCTATAAGTGCCCTTCCAATTGCCAAGAATGGTCTCCCAAATATCATTGGGCACTTTGGGTCTTTTCTTGTGTCAATCACCATGATATCACATGGAATAAAGAATTTTCCAACGCAAATGGGCATGTCTTTAGCTATTCCAATAGGTCGTTTGAAAGTGTGATCAGCCAATTCAATCCTCATATTTTTTTAACCGTATCTGTCAGCCCAAGTCTTTGGGCTAGACTCAAAGGAATAAGACTGATGTTTGCTCCCAAATCTTTCAAACTTTTTCTCTCTACATTGTCTCCAACACCGAATGGTATATTGAATGCTCTGGGGACCTTCTTTGTTGGCAGCTCTGCCTGGATGAAAGCACTTGACATATTAGCTAACTGCACTGTCTCTATATGGTCTCCTCTCCTCCTTTTGGTGATGAGAACTTTGAAGAACTTGGCATATGTCGACATCTCCTCTATAGAATCCAGGCACTAAACGTCCAGATGTAGTTTCTTTGCCGCTTCCATGAACTTCTCATATCTTCTATTCAGGTGTTCTTTAATGAACTTATAGGGGAATGGGACTCTCGGTGCATATGGACTCTTCTTCATGAAAATCTCCTTGATAACATCATGTTTCCTAACTTTCTCATCTTTCTCCTTGCTTTCTTCCACTTTTTCTTTATCAATAGATTTTTCAAGAGTGACCTCTTTCTCAGGTGGTTGTTCATCATCTCTTCTTTCCTAATTGTTGCTTTCAGTTCCTGAGTTACTTAGCATCCTCCCCAGTTGGAGGGTATCCATCTTTACAGTTTTGGTGCTTGATGGAATTTTCCTAGAAGGATTATTTACCAGCTCTGCCAACTATGCCAGCTATTGATCAATTTGACATTGATGGGTCTGCATGTCGGCCATCTAAACTTGCATAGTGGTCAAAACTCTAGAGTAAGAAAGAGTGCTTTGAGCTAACTGATCGTTCACTGTAGCTTTCCTTTTAGCAAAATCAAATAGCTGGGCGACTAAATCCGACTGCTTGTTATCTGTTCCCAGACCCGACCCTTGGTTTTGGCTCTGCCCTTGACATGGTCTTATGCCTTGATGGTTTAGATTCTTACTTTGACCCTGATAGTTGTTCTTATTTGTCTGATAGTTTATTGTTCATGTATATTGGGTCTCTTCTCTTTTCAAACCCTGAGGGCGGTTTTTGTGAGTTGTTTAGTTGGTGCAAATTGTAGGCTACATCTTTGTTTCTGTAGATGAAACCAGGGTGGTCTGGCCTCTTGAAGTTGGTGTAGGAAACGTTTTGTGTCTCTTCTTCACTTTCTCTTTCAGGACTTTCCTCTGGCTTGGTGTAGATACAATTATCAACCCCATGTCCTCCTTCTCCATAGGTGACACACTTCATGACCTTCTATGTTAAAACCTCGATTTTTCTTGTACGACTGTAATTGCAATTGTTTCAAAAGAATTGTACTTGGTTGTAAATTTGCATGATTTATGATAAATATATGGATTTCTTTTACAACTCTTCCTTGTGTATGGTTTTTCATGGACCGTTTGGTAATAATGGGTCCAAGATAATAAAAGAGGAAGACAAGTTAAACGGGAATAATAATTTCATAAATAATAATGAAAATTGGGATAAAGGTGAAAGTATAAGAAATAAATAGATAAGTGTGGGTTTGATCATAATGGATGGTGATTCGAACCCCACATAGAACCTTGAGATGCAAGGAATTGAAATAAAGGAAAATAACAAAGTGTGAAAGAGGAAATATAAATTATATATATATATATATATATATATATATATATATATATGAGCAATAACTTGCACATAAATAAAATTTTCATTTACTTTTGAGTTATGACCCCAAAACTGGCAGAACGATAGATTAAGTTATTATGAAGTTTCCCTCAAAATTTGATATTAAACAGACCCATGGTTTGAGAGTTATGGTTTTTCCAAAGTGAAAGGGGTATCCTTTATTTCTAAGGGAATTACCCTATTTTCCCTATTTTTTGTTTATGCGGGTAGCATGACAACCGTGGATCTGAGATCCAACGGTAGAGGTGTCATCCCCTACCTCCAGTCTGATAGGGAAAGATGTGAACTTGGGAGAGATATTCTCCCACTTTCCTTGCAATTCAGTCCATCGTTGGATCTGGAAGTGGGCCCTCTGTCTTCAGGAGGCCGCGAGGACTCAATCCATACCAGGATTGGGTACCTGTTGAATTAGGAATTGAGTTTCCCTAATATCGAGGAACATGTGACCCTACCCTATATGGGGGGGGGGGTTGTGTGATGCCAATAATCACAGAATTGCTGCTCGTGAGAACGGGAGGATTGGGCGAGCTCTTTGGCATCCTCAATTGGATAATTCAGCCTGTCCTTCGCCCCTGACGAGGAGCTGGTTCTGCCGGAGAAGGGGATCATCATCTCGGTTCCAAGAGGAATAGGGCGGAGCAATTAGCAAGCTCTTCGAGTTCGGGAGAACATGAAGAAGCTTCAGGTGCTCTCAGTTCTCACGCGGGAGCAATGAAGAGCAAAGTCAACCCTCGAGTTGACCATCCTCTCACGGGAGGAGAAGACCTAAGCTTGAAGACGATCGAGAGGGAAATTACTCCCCTACCCTTGCATCTCTATTGAAAAGATCAGCCCTTTTTGGTAATTTCACCTCCCCTCTCTGTTAGCGAGCGTGTTGCCTCGCCAGCGTGTTTTTAAACTCGATAAATCCATGTGGTTGTTTCTGATTGGTAGAAAAAGGATTAACTTATAAAATACATAACTAATTGTGGAAATATCGGATGAAGACGATCTATATATGAAAGTTGATCAGAAAAACATAAAGAATCCAATAAAATATAAATGAAGCCTGATATTGCTTGCAATTTAAAAAGTACACAAAGATACCACTTTTAATGTATTAAATTATGGTAAAACCCTAATTTGATATAAAAATCAATTTTAATGGCTCTTTTGGGTTATTCTGAGTGATATTAACCCATTGATAATAAAAGGGAGAGTTAATTTGATAAAGGTAATTTTATGCTTGTTTTAGGGTTTTATGCACATGATTATGTTAAAAAAAAACCTAATTTGGGATAATATGGGTTAAATCCAAAAATGTAATTATATAACAAAGATTTGGTGATCTCAACCTTTTTTCAAATATTAAAGAACCATTAATGAGGATAATTGGGTTAATCAGGGTTTTTGAGAAATAAGAAATTTGTTTTAGGGTTGTTAGCCTAAAAAGGAGATACAAATTGGATAAAGAAACCTGATGAAACCCTAATGAACCCTAAGGGACTTGGAAGCCTTAGAAAGTATCCTCATGTCATTAGGGAGGTGTTTTGACATTAGGAAATATATATGTTTCAGGAATTAAGGGTTGTCTGCATTAAGGTGCTTGCTTGGATATCTTGTTGAATTTGGATTCTTTTTCTCAAGAACAGTATGTGGTTATGTTTATGGTTAAATCGCTTTAGTTTCCTGACAATTTCTGAAGTTTTACTTATTGCTTAGAATAACTGCTTGATTGTCTTTTATTTCATGCAATTACAAAGTGACTATGATTATCACCATAAATATATGTGCATAACTAGCTCAGATATTGGTCCTCCTCTGTAACTTTGATGTTGTTGAAATAGATGACCTAGTACATGGCCTACCCGTGAGGTAGGATCATCAGGTTATCACGAGTCAGGGATTGGACTACCTTTAGGTAGGGCCATGTGACTCCACAACCCTATGTATTGATCTACCTGTAAGGTAGGATCATGGGGGTTAGTTGAGATCTACCATGTGAGAGGTAGTATCTATGTCCACTATAGGGACAACATAGAGGTCAGGGTATGTACGAATTGAGTAGTCATGTTTAAAATGTAAAGTTTGCTTGTTAAACCATAATTGCTTGCAATATGTTGTTATAATTAAATGCAAGATTAGTGTTTCCCCCACATACCAGTATAATTCATTATACTGATCGTCGTTTTGTTTGTCAACATTTTAGGTTATCAAGAAAATGGATATTCCTTTAAAGTGACATAGATGAAATAAAGCATAATAAAAGAATTGGAGGATCATAGATATATAAGTTCTTTCTTGGGTAAAGAGTTCCACATCCCATATTTTGCAAGGTATGAAAAGAAATTTTTTATTCCATTAAAAAATTAGTTGTAGTAGAATTTATTAATTATTGTTGATTATTTGCAAAACCACTGATCCTATTTTTTGGATAATGCCTCTAACCTCTTGGTCTCTCATAACTGGGGGTTATCGGGAGGCGGGGCCACTACATTTGGTATCAGAGCCATGGTTTTCCATTTAATCTTCCGTAATTATTAAATTTTACAAACTCTTTAGAGCCCTAGGGAGTTATTAGAGGATTTTATGAGGATGGAGGTGTCTAGAAAAGAATCACGGTCTGAGGGCTGGCAATATTTTCCTCCGCCCCGCTAGTCGGTCATGAGGACTCCGGGATGCAGTGTGACGGCCTGGCCGAAATCCAAAGAATTGACTCGAAGTAAGATACCTCTAGGTTTTCTCATCTATCTTCGTCCCTTCTTTACCTCTTATATCTGGAGAAACATTAAGAGCTTAGGGTTTTTCTTTCTCTCCACCACCTCCTATGTTTGGGAATACAAAGTGTTAAGGATTAAGGAATCCTCCATCAAATTAATAAAAGATACGTAAACAAGAATTCATCAACATAAGTATAATTAGTTTAAATGAAAACGAAAAGTTTGATTGTATGCTTATGTAGATGGCTCGTGTGAAGACCGTAGCTATCCCTAAGGCCACTGAGAACCCTACTAAGGGTTGGACTCCCCGTAAGAGGAGGCGATCTTCCGAGAAAAGGAAGAGGAACCATGGAGATGAGTCCTCAAAGAAGAGAAAGAGGCCCGAGGGAGCCTCAAAAGAAGGCTCAGACCCTAAGTCGGTTCCCTTTGATAACCCAGAGATGGACCAAGAAGAGGAACACATGTCCAAAGATGAGGCCAAGTTTGAGGAGAACCCGACTGGTGGTCCATAACCTGCAATGGTAGTCCACACACCCGATGCCCTATGGATGGAATAGTAGAAGAAGCTAACTAAGGCCATTAGTGCCCTGGCCCTCAGGGATATAGCCAGAGATGAGAATGGTGAACCACTTTTCGTCCGTCCCTGACTTGGAGTCTCCATTCTAGACTTCGTCAAGCTGAACATTGGGAAATTTTGGGGGGGGGGGGATAAGACAGAAGTGGTCGACAAAGCAGATGCTTGGTTAATAGCGATTAAGAACGGTTTCCACGTGCCAGAAGTGCAGTCGAACAAGAAAGTCCCTTTTGCTACACATCTCTTGGAAGGAGCAACTAAGATCTAGTAAGAGAACCACATCATGGGTCAAGATATGAGTTTAGACCCAATGTCATGGACCAACTTCAGAACTATCTTCACATCTAGATTCATTCCCGTCTCAGCTAAGAAGGAAAAGGAAAGAGAGTTTACCAACCTGATGCAAGGTAACTTAACAGTCACAGACTTTGGCCGCAAGTTTCACATTTTGGAGAATTTTGGGCACATGATGGATGAAGAAAGATGAGTGGACCATTTTGTACAGCGTATTCACACTACCATTAAGCCTCGTGTGATGGCAAGTAAACCAAAAACCTTCATCGAGGCCTACAACACTTCCCTGGAAATGGAGAGGATGGTGATGCCTGCTCAAAATCCACCCAAAGGATATTTGGGTTTCATTGAAGGTACCCAAAGCCAGAAGAATGATCACAAGAAAGGATAAGGGTGCAACCAAACCAAGGGAAAGCATGGAGGAAAGGGAAAACCCCGTCATGAGAACAACTGACCTAGGTGACGCACCTGCGGAAAATGGCATTCATGTGAGTGCCGCTACAAGAAGAGGACATGCTACCGTTATCAGTAAGAGGGACATCTTCAAGCCAATTGTCCTCTTCCAGACCCGAGAGGACCAGATCCAGTAGCAGCCCCACCTGTAGTATCCCAACCTATAGCTATAGCCCCACCTACTGGAGAAAGAAGACAAGCTCAAGTCTTTGCTATTAACAATGAGGAGGCTCGAGCTAATGCTAATCGGTTGATACAGGGCAATAACCCTTAGAGATTTCTTTTATGTTTTAAGATAAGAATGTAATGGTCTAATGTATGGTGAAAAACAATGTAGGCATGCTTGAAGTCATGGGACACAATGTAAAAGCTTTATTTGACTCTGGATCTACTAATACTTTCATTTCGAGAAATCTCACAACTATGCTTTGTTTGGATATCAAGGATTTAGGGTATATCTTGGATGTCACAACCCCAAGTGGTTGAATCTTTACATCCCTATTGAAAACTCATGTGATACCTATTAAATATCGAGATCATGAGTTCCCTACAGATTTAATCCTCCTTGACATGAATGACTTTGATGTGATCATTGGTATGGATTAGCTTTATACTTATAGGGCCAATATTGACTGTAGGGAGAAGAAGGTAATTATAAATAAACCATGTCACATGTCGTTCATCATTAGGGGTAGGCAGGATGCTACCACCAGCATGTATGTGTCCGCCTTAAAGGTAGAATGAATGATAACCAAAGGTTGTCAGGCTTTCCTATCAGTCGTTACTGAGCCGGAGCCCAAGGTGCAACCCTTAGAAGAAATAGATGTAGTCAGGGACTATGTAGATATTTTCCCAGATGATTTGCCTAGGATCCCTCCTGAGAGAGAGGTAGACTTTTTGATAGAGCTAGCTCCCGGTACAAACCCTATTTCATGAGCACCTTATAGGATGGCCCCTGCTGAGTTGCTTGAGTTGAATAAACAACTACAGGAACTATTAGAAAAGGGTTTTATCCACCCTAGAACATCACCATGGGGAGCACCAATCCTCTTCGTGAAAAAGAAAGACGATTCACTCAGAATGTGCATAGACTACCGGATGATCAACCAGGCTACCATTAAGAACAAATACCCTTTACCCCGGATAGATGACATGTTTGACCAGTTGAAGTCAACTCGAGTCTTTTTAAAGATTGACCTGAGATCGGGGTATGACAAGTTGAGAGTCAAGAGTGAGGACATCCCAAAAACCACTTTTAGAACCCGCTATGGCCACTATGAGTTTGTGGTTATGCCTTTTGGGTTGTCCAATGCCCCAATTGTGTTCATGAACCTCATGAATAGTGTGTTCCAACCCTTCCTTGACTCTTTTTGCATAGTGTTCATAGATGACATCTTGGTTCATTCTGATGAGCTAGAACAACACCGAGACCACTTAAGTAGAGTCCTTGATATCTTGAGAAAGCAAAAGTTTTATAGGAAATTCTCAAAGTGTGAGTTTTGGATAGACCGTGTCATGTTCCTTGGACACATAATATCTAGAGGGACCATCTCGGTAGAACCAGCCAAAGTGTCAGCTATTCAAGACTGACCATCACCAAAGAATCCCTCAGAGATCCGCAACTTTCTGGGATTGGCTGGATATTATAGACGCTTCATAAAGGATTTCTCAAAGACTGCTTTGCCTCTTACCAAGCTCACCTGAAAAGATGAAAAGTGTGTGTGGTCAGACCTATATGAAGCACGATTCCAAGAGCTGAAGGAGAAGTTGACGACATCCCCAGTGTTGACTACCATCCGGTAATGAAGGTTTTATGATCTTCACTGATGCATTGAAGATGGGACTCAGATGAGTGTTAGAGAAAGATAGACATGTTGTTTCCTATGACTCCAGACAACTCAAACCCAATGAAGTAAATTATGCGATGTATGATTTAGAGTTGCCTACGATTATACATGCCCTAAAGATTTGGAGACACTATTTGTATGGAGCCACCTTTGAGATCTTCACCGACCATAAGAGATTGAAGTATCTCCTAACTCAGAAGGACCTAAATCTAAGATAGAGGCGATGGATGCAATACATGAAGGACTATGATTTCACCACTGGCTATCACCATGGAATGGCAAATGTTGTAGTTGATGCTCTTAGCCGAAAATAGCTCAAGTGTGCAGCTGTCTTGTCTAGCCAGTAGAGGAAGCTAGAAGATCTTATGGTGTGGACTCCACAACCATTAGAAGACCGAGTCCATTTGGCTAGTAACAGATTAAACTAGACTTGTTGACTGAGTTGGTAGCTTCCCAGATAGCCAGTCCAGTGCTTGGCAAGATGAAATGTTTGATGGAGAAACCTCAGACCCATCTCTCTATAGGAGTGGATGGTGGGATCTGGTACAAGAGTCATATTTGGATTCCTAAAAGTTCCCTTTTGAAGGATCGTATCTTGCAAGAAGCTCATGGTTCGAAGTACACAGTACACCCTGGCACTACCAAAATGTTTAAGGATCTGTAACGGTACTTTTGGTGGCCTAGAATGAAAAGAGATATAGAGGCATATGTGGCCAATTTTCTCAATTTCCAGATGGTGAAGGTTGAACACCAATGACCCAGTGGATTGCTACGGTCGATTGAAATTCCTAACTGGAAATGGGAATAGATCACCATGGACTTTGTAGTGGGTCTTCCCAAGACCAAGAGAGGTCATGATGCAATATGGGTTGTGGTAGATCTCCTTACCAAGTCCGTACATTTCTTCACACTAAAGACCACTACCAATATGACAGACTTAGCAAAAATGTACATCTAAGAAATTGTACATCTACATGGTGGTCCAAGTTCGATCATTTCTGACTGCGATCCACAGTTTACTTCCAAGATGTGGAAGTAGGTACAACAAGAACTTGACACTAGACAGAAGTTTAGTAAGGCATATCACCCCCAAACTAATGGACAGTCAGAGAGGACAATCCAAACTTTAGAGGATTTTTTGAGAGCTTGTGTGCTCGATTGGGGTGGTTCATGGGAGCAATACCTGCCCCTTGTTGAGTTTTTGTACAATAACAGCTACCAATCCATTATCAGAATGCCACCATATGAAGCTCTCTATGGGAGGCCGTTTCGGTCACCACTTCACTGGGATGATGTTGGTGAGAGAACCTTGTTGAGATCAGATGAGCTCCACGTGTATGCAGATAAAGTCACTTTGATCAAGCAAAGGTTGAAGAGAGCCCAGGATCGATAGAAGTCATATGTAGATGCGAAGTGGACTGACTTGCAATTCACTATGGGTGAGCATGTGTTTTTTAAAACCCGACCCCTCCGAGTTATAGATAAGAATAGAGGAAAATTTAGACCCCGATACGTGGGTCCGTTTGAGGTTTTGGAACAGATTGGTGAAGCTTCTTATCGTTTGGCCTTAGTCCCTCAGTATAGTATGATGCATGATGTTTTCCACGTGTCTAATCTGAAGCGCTATTTGAAGGACCTGAGCCATGTGCTGAGCATTGAACCTATTGATCTCTAAGGGAGACTGACATATCCTAAGTCACCTATGAGAGTACTGGATACCAAGGTGAAAGAACTCAGAATTAAATAAATAGAGATGGTAAAGGTTCTTTGGAAGCACCATGGGGAGGATGAAGCCACATGGGAGTTAAAGACATACATGGAAAAGGCATACCCTAAATTGTTTGTTTGATTGGTTGAATTTTGGGGACAAAATTCTTATAAGGAGGGAAGGATGTTACAACCTCGATTTTGCTTGTGTGATTGTAATTGCAATTGTTTCAAAAGGATTGTACTTGGTTGTAAATTTGCATGATTTATGATAAATATATGGATTTCTTTTACAACTCTTCCTTGTACATGGTTTTTGTGGACCCTTTGGTAATAATGGGTCCAAGTTAATAAAAGAGGAAGACAAGTTAAAAGGGAATAAGAATTTCATAAATAATAATGAAAATTGGGATAAAGGTAAAAGTATAAGAAATAAATAGATAAGTGTGGGTTTGATCATAATTTAAGGTGATTCGAACCCCACATAGAACCTTGAGATGCAAGGAATTGAAATAAAGGAAAATAATAAAGTGTGAAAGAGGAAATATGAATAATATATATATATATATATATATATATATATATATATATATATATATATATATATATATATATATATATATATATATATATATATATATATATATATATATATATTTGAGCAATAACTTGCACATAAAGAAAAGGTTCATTTAATTTAGAGTTATGACCCCAAACTTGGAATCACGATAGATTAAGTTATTATGAAGTTTCCCTCAAAATTTGGGATTAAACGGACCCATGGTTTGAGAGTTATGAGTTTTCCAAAGTATAAGGGGTATCCTTTATTTCAAAGGGAAATATTTTCCCTATTTTCTGTTTATGTGGGTAGCATGACAACCGTGGATATGAGATACAATAGTTGAGGTGACATCCCCTACCTCCAGTCTGACTGGGAAAGATGTGAAAGATTTCCTCTCCACTTTCCTCACAATCTAGTCCATCATTGGATCTGGAAGTGGGCCCTCAGTCTTCAGGAGGCCACGAGGACTCAATCCACACCCGGATTGGGTACCTGTTGCAATAGGAATCGAGTTTCCCTAATATCAGGGAACCTGTGACCCTGCCCTATATAAGGGGGGGTGTTGTGTGATTCCAGCAATAATGGAATTGATGCTCGTGAGAACGGGAGGATTGGGCGAGTTCTTTGGCATCCTCAATTGGAGAATTCAACCTATCCTTCGCCCCTGACTAGGAGTTGGTTCCGCCGGAGAAGGGTGGAATTGTCTCGGTGCCAGGAGGAAGAGGGCGGAGCAATTAGTAGGCTCTTCGAGTTTGGGAGAACACAACGAAGCTTCAGGTGCTCTTAGTTCTCGCACGGGAGCAACCAAGAGCAAAGTCGACCCTCGGGTTGACCAGCCGCTCGGGGGAGGAGAAGACATGAGCTTGAAGACGATCGAGGGGGAAATTACTCCCCTTCCCTTGTATCTCTATTGAAAGGATCAACCCTTTTTGGTAATTTCACCTCCCCTCTCTATTAACGAGTGTATTGCCCCGCCAGCGTGTTTTTAAACTTGATAAATCCATGCGGCTATTTTTTATTGGTAGAAAAAGGATTAACTTATAAAATACATAACTAATTGTGGAAATATCGGATGAAGATGATCTATATATGAAAGTTGATCAAAAAAACATGAATAATCCAATAAAAATATAATTGAGGCCTGATATTTATTCAAATTTAAAAAGTACACAAAGTTACCACTTTAATGTATTAAATTATGGTAAAACCCTAATTCGATATGGAACTTGAATTTAATGGCTCTTTTGGGTTATTCTGAGTGATATTAACCCATTGAGAATAAAAGGGAGAGTTAATTTGAGAAAGGTAATTTTATGTTTGTTTTAGGGTTTTATGCACATGATTATGTTTAAAAAACCCTAATTTGGGAAAATATGGGTTTTATGGGTTAAATCCGAAAATGTAATTATATAACAGAGATTTGGTGATCTCAACATTGTTTTAAAAATTAAAGAACCCTTAATGAGAATAATTGGGTGAATCAGGGTTTTTGAGAAATAAGAAATCTATTTTAAGGTTGTTATCCTAAAATGGAGATTAAAATTTGCTAAAGAAATCTAAGAAATTCTAATGAACCCTAAGGGACTTGGAATCCTTAGAAAGTATCCTCATGTCATTAGGAAGGTTTTTTGACATTAGGAAATCTATATGTTTCAGGAATTAAGGGTTGTCTGCATTAAGGTGCTTGCTTGGATATCTTGTTGAATTTGGATACTTTTGCTCAAGAACAGGTATGTGGTTACGCTTATGGTTAAATCACTTTAGTTTCCCGGTGATTTCTAAAGTTTTATTAATTTCTTAGAATAACTGCTTGATTGTCTTTTATTTCATGCAATTATAAAGTGACTATGATTATCACCATAAATATATGTGCATAACTAGCTCAGATCCTTGTCCTCCTCTGTAGCTTTGATGTTGATGAAATAGATGACCTAGTACATGGTCTACCCGTGAGGTAGGATCATCAGGTTATCACGAGTCAGGGATTGGACTACCTTTGGGTAGGGCCATGAGACTCCACAACCCTATGTATTCATCTACATGTAAGGTAGGATCATGGGGGTTAGTTGAGATCTACCATGTGAGAGGTAGTATCTACGTCCACTACAAGGACAACACAAAGGCTAGGGTATGTAAGGATTGAGTAGTCATGTTTAAAATGTAAAGTTTGCTTATTAAACCATAATTGATTGCAATATGTTGTTACTATTAAATGCAAGATTATTGTTTCCCCCACATACCAGTAAAATTCATTATACTAATCGTCATTTTGTTTTTCAGTGTTTTAGGTTATCAAGAAAATGGATATTCCTTTAAAGTGACATTGATGAAATAAAGCTTAATAAAATAATTGGAGGGGGTGATCTACAACGTCTACCATACAAAGCTTCACAAGGTGCCATGTGAATGCTATGTTGATAGCAGTTATAGGCAAACTCTATCAAGCTTAGGTGAAGATCCCAACTCCCTGTAAACTGAAGAACACATGCTCTAAGCAAGTCTTCTAAAGTCTGTATAGTTTTTTGTGACTGTCCATCAGTCTGAGGATGAAAGGATGTACTAAACCTTAACTGTACATGTCTAATGCTTTATAAAGTCATTCTAGAAAATGACTCGTAAACTGGGGACCTCTATCAGAAACAATGGTAACTGGAACTCCATGCAGCCGCACTATCTCATCAACATATAACTGTGCCAGCTTCTCAGTAGAATAGGTTGTTTTGACAGGCAAGAAATGTGTTGTCTTTATCAACCTATCAACTACTACCCAAATGGAATCATGCCCTTTGGTTGTCCTAGGTAGGCCAACAATAAAGTCCATGGTTACATGATCCCACTTCCATTGTGGTATGGGTAAAGGTTGCATTGTTTCCGTAAGCTTCTTGTGTTCATCTTTAACTTGTTGACACACAGGACACTGCATAACAAACTCAACAACGTCTTTCTTCAAACCAGGCCACCAATACATATCTTTCAAGTTTTGATACATCTTGGTGCTTCCTGGATGCATAGCATACATTGAAGAATGAGCTTCTTCCAGGACTAACTTTCTCAAGTTATCCACATCAGGAACTATCATCCTACCATGATAACATGCTACTTGATCATCTGAGTCATGGAAACCATCTCGTTTCTCATTACCATAATCCAATCCAATTAGTTGAACTGCAGCATCAACTTGTTCTGCCTTCTTTATCTACTGTCTCAAAGTAGGTTTTATGTGCATCTCAGCTAACAAACCGGCTAACAATGATACCTTTAACTGTACATTGTCTTGCCTTAAGGAGATAAGCATATCTCTCCTTGAGCATGCTAAGGAATTCAGTTGTGCTTTATCTAGGGCTGGTGTTGCTGATTTCCTACTCAAAGCATCAGCGACTACATTGGCCTTCTCTAGATGGTAATCAATTTTACAGTCATAATCCTTGATTAACTCCATCTAGCAGTGTTGTCTCATGTTAAGCTCATGCTGAGAAAAGATATACTTAATGTTCTTATGAATATATAAGTTCTTTCTTGGGTAAAGAGTTCCACATCCCATATTTTGTAAGGTATGAAAAGAAATTTTTATTCCATTAAAAGCTTAGTTGCAGAAGAATTTATTAATTATTGTTGATTATTTACAAAACCATTGATGCTGTTTTTGGGATAACGCCTCTGACCTCTTGGTCTCCCTTAACTGGGGGTTATCGGGAGGCGGGGTCGTTACATTCTAGGTATGCTTCTTGCCCTTAACTCCAGTATCTTTCAGCTATTTTACATCTGTTGCTATTTTCTGAATCTGTGTCGTTATGGTCTCTAAAGCTTTGGCTTCAATAGACAATCCTTCGAACCCTACTTTCCTCATTGGCCCTCTGTCATTCTTGTCATAGTCTATGCATGCTTGCAGTGCAGCCATGTTTTCTATTATTTTCATGGTTCTTCTTGGCTTCCTCATGAGGATATCACTGCCAACGGTTGCGTTTAACGAAGTCCTTTCCGTAGGAGTTAGCCCATTATAGAAAGTGGTCATGAGGAACCCCTTACGATAATTGTGGTGTGGGAAATCCCTAAGTTACTCCTGGAAATGTTCCCATTCTTCATGCAAGTTCTCTCTCTACTTCTATGCAAAAGAGGCAATCTTCTGCGTGTTACGGTTGTCCCTTCTATAGGATAAAACTTAGTAACAAAAGAATTCCAGGGGTCTCCACCCATCTATAGATTGGTGAGGGAGATTAAGGTACAAGATAGAGCCTTGTCTTCCAAAGAGAAGTTGAAGCCTTTACACTATATCACCTCTTGCGGGACTCCCCTCATCTTGATGGTATCACATATATTTTTAAATGCATCGAGATGATGGTATGGATTTTCACTCCTCGAATTCCCACAAAAAGGTTTATTCTGGATCATCGAGATGACAGATGGTTTTAACTCAAAATTTGTTGCGTTGAAGTGTGGTATGATGATCGAGCATCTACACTCATTGGCCCTTGTTGCTGCCAATTCTCTAAGTGTCTTCCCCTCTTTGATGTCCTCATTGTCTCTATCCCGACCATCATGCTCTTGTTCATTGTCGTGATGGTTACGTTGGTGTCTTCATCAATGTCTGTAGTGTCGTTCTTAATCGCACTGGTCTTCTTCGTGATGATCATCATCACCATGATCTTCATCACTACGTTCTTCTTCACATTGATGACTGCCATTGTAACGACCATCTCTGTCTTTGTCCGACCCTGGTGGTGGTGGGTTGTGTTGATTCCTCGCATCCTGCTCGTCCCTAGTGAGAGTAACGTCCACTCGAGGTGGCATGGTAACTTAAGGTTAAGGAGCACAGTCGAATGAGTCAGCTTCCTCTGGGGTGCCTGAATAGACCGCACAATCAAGTTAGCAAACTGGATGTGTTTAAATGAACTATTCTACATAAACGCAGGATAGCAGACTTAAAGTGACGGTGCAGTAAAGCTTATTACTAAGCTTGAGGCACAAGAGTATAGTGAGCGGACTCAAGTTCTTAACAGTGTTATTTTCCCTTATCCCCGGCAACAGCGCCAAAAAGTTGACCGGCCTAAATCACACGCCCAAAAAGGAGTGGATCTAGAGAAGTCAGTCTCTTAAAATAGTAACCTGACAATTAAGCCCCCACAACTATTATACGGGGTCTAATGTAGTAATCAGGGTTGAACCACAGGGACAAGGTTAGCAAGTGTTAAGCACACAAGGTCTCAAACTCATATAATTCGGACAAGAAGGTAGTTAAAAAGGGTGTTCTCAAAGGAACGATGGTATTCAAACCAAGGTAAAGCAAATAAAACAAAGATAAGAAGAACAAAGTGGAACAAAAATAGGATGGAAATAAAGATATGGGGGGGGACTTCGATTGGGTTTCACCTACTAGGACTTCTCACCAACATGCAACATCATCTCTCCCTCTCGTATACTCCCATCAAGGTCACAAGCAATCATACATGGTTTCTATTCCCTTCTCTCTCGAGATAAGGATAGATCTAAGTCTAGGGGTAACCTCTCTCTTGAGATGACTACACAAAAACCACATAACACAACGTATGATCTCAAGCTTTAGCATTCCAACATTCTCATGCATTCATACTACTCCATAACACAAGATAAAAGTGACATTACTCCCTCAATATATCAACAAGCAAACATCACAAGATGGTAGCTAAGCATACAAGTGAAGCATTAAAATTGGTGCATGGAGATAATCTTGACAAGAGTATATATATATATTCAAAATGGAGAGACAATATATATGTTGGAAGATCCTTAGTGGCTACACCCAACCCAAGTTAGGATGTTTAGCCACACATGTTCATGGGCAGCATAACAACATTACAAGAAGATAGATACATCAAGTTCCACGAAGTGATGAGGGAAGTATAGTGAGATGGAAGTGATAGATCTAGATGGAGAGACAAGAACGTGATACAACTCAGTACTTCTTAAGATCTAGATCCAAAAGGTTGATGGTGAGGGTAGTCTTCGTCTCTCAAAGAAGATGGAGCCTTCAGTCTTCTCTCTCCTCAGCTTCTTCCTTTAGAGATCCAAGACTGATTGGATGGATGGATGGATGGAGATGAGTCTGGAAAGTGACAACACTTTGTGGTCCTATTAGATCTGATCTATGATATGATGATTTGATAGGTCGGGTGGGTGGCCTATTTATAGGCACACTCCATCGAATTAACTCTTCCACTATGGTCAAGGTCTTATTGCTATTCTGTCTTCCGTCGAGGTTAGTTGAACCCCTGCCTCGGTCGTGGTCTGGTTGGCTACCTCTTTGGGTGAGGGTTGCAGTCGAGGTCGGTTTAGCAACCCCCCCAGTCACAGTCTAGATGGCCACCTTCTCGATCGCAGCCTGGTTGGTTTGACTTTCTGTAGGACCATGGTCGAGGTTGAGGTGTGCTTAGATTTGGAGAAGTCGAGGTCGCGGTCCCATATTGATCGCAGTTCTGAAGAGCTTGAGTTCAAATTGACTGTGAGCGCAAGGCATTAGGGTGAACTTGGAGACCTTGACCATGATGATATGGTCCATGATGGATGAATGGGTCACAATTGAGGTGATGACCACGACTTGGGCTAGATATGTACCTGAAATCAAGGGCAGAATGTGTAAGTAAAGTATTTTACATAAGATGCTAAAATAGTGGGGAAAGTTAGAAAAAAATATGCTAGGAAGGCATAGAATGTATATAAGAAGTGCATAAAATAAAAAGTGTTATCACCTCATTCCTCACTCCCTAAGCTCGTTCTTCCTTTCATCCCTATCCTCATTTCTTTTCACCTCCTCCTTAAAAAAGAAAAGTAATGAGGTCACAAAGAAGAGGAACAAAGAGCTTGAGAAAAGGAATAAGGAGGATGTGAAAAGGAATGAGGTTACAGAGAAGAGGAACATAGATCTTGAGAAAAGAAAATAAGGAGGCAGTGAAAATGAATGAGGATACAGAAAAGAGGAACAGAGTGATTTTTTCCTTTTCACATTTTCCTTATTTTCTCAAGCTTGCTCTTCCTTTATTGTCTATCCTCATTCCTTTTCACCTCCTCCTTATTGCTTTTCTCAAGCTCTGTGTTCCTCTTCTCTATAACCTCATTCCTTTTCACATCCTCCTTATTTCTTTTCCCAAATTTTGTGTTCCTCTTCTCTCTAACCTTGATCCTTTTCATATCTTCCTTATTCCTTTTCTCAAGCTCTCTGTTCCTCTTCTCCTTAACCTCATTTCATTTCTTTTGTATTTGCATTTCCCTTTCTTCCTTTTCTCCTTCTCCTTACTCCTTTTCTCAAGCTCACTCTTCTTTTACTCCCTAACCTCCTTCCTTTTTACCTCCTCCTTATTCCTTTTCTCAAGCTATGTGTTCCTCTTCTCTGTAGTCCCATTCATTTTTACATCCTCTTTATTCCTTTTCTCAAGTGCTATGTTCCTCTTCCCTGTAAACTCGTTCCTTTTTTTCTATATTTAGGTTCCCCTTTCTTCCTTTTCACCTTCTCTTGAGTCTTTTTCTCAAGATATTTGTTCCTGTTCTCCGTAACCTCGTTCCTTTTCTCCTCCCAAAGCTCGTTCTTTCTTTTCTCCCTATCCTCATTTCTTTTCACCTTCTCCCAACTCCTTTTCCCTAAACTCATTCTTCTTTTTCTCCCTATCCTCATTCCTCCTCTTCTTAAGCTCGTTCATCTTCTCCTAAAGATCGTTCCTTTTCCCAAGCTCTCTATTGCTCTTCTCTCTAGCTTCATTCACTTTCTCCTTTATTCATTTTTTCCTTTCTCCCTTTACTCTAATTCTATTAATCATGTTTCCTTTCATTGTCTCAAATAAACTTGATAAGCAGGATTACTAGGAAACTTGTGAATTTAGCTCTCCACGGGAACCTCATCAGTTTTAAAATAACTATGTTCTTTAGAAAGGGTTTGCAACCATGACTGAATGGGAGAAGAAGTGTAAAGGCAAGAACACAATTCACAGAATGAGTCAGTATTTGTGATATATCTATAATAAACAAGGATATTGTAAGGAAGTTTACTGGATCACACTAGTTCTGAAATAATAGAAGAATTAGTTGATTATCGAACTAGAATGGAGCGACGTTGTAGAGAAAAAAAGGATTGGGTGAAAAGCACACATTAATATAATTCTTGATTGCTAGCTTAATCTCTACAAGAAATAAATAGTTGGGTTGTTGATCATAACCATGCACTTCACCTACAGCAATATGCACACATTACATCCAACCACATTGTTTCAAATGTGCAAGGAGATGTAGCAGAGATCAACGAATATGGTGGATTCGATTAAGAAATTTCTATGATGGAATGTATTTGGTCATCGGTGGACGTGAGAGCATCATATTTCTCCAACTAGATTTAAAGTACTATTTGAGCCGTAGGAGACAGAAGACAATGATATCTGGTGAGGCCACTGCTCTGCAAGAGTACTTCTATAATGAAGCATAAAAAAACTCATCATTTTACTATGAGATTGAGGTTGATAATGAATATATAATTCCAAATATCTTCTGGGCCGATGGGAGGATGAAGTTTGATTATCGGTTATTTGATATAGAGATTTCATTTGATACAATATTTCAGACAAACCAGAGCTACCGACCATTAGGTACTCAATAGAATCTTGTGTTCTAGTATTTGATATCTTGTGTTCCAGTATTCAACATTTTTTTTCCATTACTAGACACTTGTATTTCAGCATAAGACATATTTTGTTCCATTACTCAACATTTGTATTCTAGTATTGAACTATATTTGTTCTAGTTTTGAACTATACATGTTCTAGTACTGAACCTTTTTTTTTCAATTATTATGAACTGGCATGTTAATTTTTCTATGCAGCTTTATTTGTTGGTTTTAACCACTACTACCAGGGTGTCATATTTGGTACAACCCTCCTCCAAGATGAAACTCTTGAGTCCTTTGAATGGATATTCTAGACATCTCTTAAATGCATGTTAGAAAAAACACCTTTAACTATTTTCATAGATCAAGATGTTGCAATGGCTTCGACTATAAGAAAGTTCTCCCTAATACGTTCCATACACTTTGTACATGTGATATATTACAAAATGTTCATAAGAACCTCACTCACATGTTCCCTTCTATTTTGGGCAACCATCTTACAAAATTCATGACGTTGAAACCAAACATGAATTTGGTTTTGCTTGAACAAAGATGATTGAATAATGCTTCCCGGCTCGAAAGCATCATTGGATCGAGAGAATATATGATTATAAAAAACAATGGTCTTCAGTTTGGGTAAAAAAACATTTTACTGCTGGAATGAAAATGACCCAGATCAGTGAATCATGCAATGTTTTTATGAGGCTCTTCCTCCAACTAAATCACAATTTGTTTCAGTTATTAATACAATTTAATAATTCTTTCAAGCAGGAGGAGTAACAAAAAAGAACAAGAGTTTTAAATTGTTGATAAATTTATGAACAATAGCTTTTTATACAGCTCTATTGTAATAAGGGTCATTGAGGTTTATACGCCTAATATGTTTTCAATCTTCAAATCAGAGTTCAAAGAGATGATGGAGTATGTAATCAAGTTCACACCAGAAAATATCATTGGTTGTAATCTTACATACATTATTTTTAAAATCGATAACGACAATAGAGTAGATGACAGAACTGGGTTAGTCCATACAAATGATATGAAGTTCAAATGTTCTTGTTCTATGTACGAAAGCATGGCAATGCTTTGTGGACACATTCTCAAAGTTATAGATGTTTTAGGCTCTATTGGAGAACAAAATTTGTGAACAGTTCCCCCACACTACATACCCTAGCGTTGGAAAAGCTTGCTAAGAGTGGGATCAGTATACTTGACTCCAGTTATGGTGTCAATAAACCATCTGAATATGGGAAACACTATCAACATCTATATCGCAAAATAGTTCAGTTGGCCACATCAGTTTGTATGGATTATGATGTCTATCAAATAGTAGACATAAAGATTAATTTGTTATGCTCTAAGGTTGACTTACTTAGGGTCAACTATAATCAAAATCGCGATCCAATTCATATTTCACATTGCACTCTGGTTGAAGTTATAACAACTCCTCCAAGTCAGTTTAAAGCTAAGTCAAAAAAGGTTCGTGAAGCATCAAACCGATCAAAAAAAGATTGGTAAGTTTGGTGGAGAGTGCGAGACAAATTGCATGGGTGAAGATGCATAGACAAGAAGAAAGAGAGACCATAATACCTAAGTTTAACTAGAAATTTGACTAATGTTAAAATACTACAACATTCATATTGAGGTATCTTGTCTTATACAGATACAGCAACAAATTATAATGAATCATGTCTCATACTCAAGGAGCGAGGTATATGATTTCGATGTCATTTCAACAACATGGAAAATGAAAATTTTTAAAATATCGACGAAAATTTTGATAGATGCAACAGTGCCCATTTTGATGCCAATATGAACGAATTAATTTATGAAATTTTACAGGCATGATCTCTACACCTAAATGCATCATTTTATGTAATAAAATTTTATGTGGGGGTAGGTTGGGGGGGTAGTCTTTCATGTGGGAGGTAAGGGAACTGTCCTATTTCTTGAGGATTTTGATGAAGGGTTTCGATGAAAAAATGTAGGAATTTAGTTATGAAAATTTCCAAGTATGAGCTATATACATGCATGTACTTATTTTTGTTATAATATAAAATATTGGATATGTAGGGTGTAGGGCATACCCACACATTTTACTTGGGTTGATAGTTTGTTGTTGATATTGACTCAATAGTCAATTATTTCATTGGTCCCAAGAATACTAGTGTAATGTTTCCAAGCTAAATCAGTATTTGTTTGTGTGGTTGACTTCCTAGCACCCTCATTGTCTAATAAACTACCACTAGGATACATGTCGTCCACATTGCAAAAACTAAAAAAGCATGCATTGTATAAGTATATAATAATTTGAATATCATATATTAGCAAAATGCAATGCAATTATTATATACCATAAGTATATACTGTGTATGAATACTAAATGGTAAAACATCCCCAATCCCCCTTTGCTCCTCTTAAAAAACAACAATAACAACAAGGATTGCAATTATCAAAATTTGACGAAATTCATCGAAATTTGGCGAAATTCAATGAAATCATCAAATTTTTGTAAAATTAATCGAAATCATCAAAATTGACATAGTTGCATGTTTTGGTACCAGATCCCATCTAAATCGAAACTTTTGGGTGAAATTTCACCACTTTTGCTTAAACCTCATTCCTTGCTCATACTGATGTATCATGATATATTATAATTTGTTGTTTTATCTGTATAAGACATGATAGATCAATATGAATGCTATAGCATTTCAAAATTAGTCAAATCCCAAGTTAAAATAAGTTATTGTGGTATCTCTTTCTTCTTGTTGACGCATCTTTGCCTGTGCATTATGTCTCATAGTCTCCACAAAACTTACCAATCTTTTTCTTGACTCGTTTGGCACTTCACGATCCTTCATTGACTGGGCTTTAAATTGTCATAGAGGAGTTGTTAGAACTTCAACTGAAGTGCAATGTGAAATATGTATCAGATCACGATTTTCATTACGGTCAGTCCTAAATAAGTCAACCATACAACATAACAAATTAATCTCATTATCTACCATTTGGTAGACAACATCATCCATACAAATTGATGTGGCCAGTTGAACCATTTTGCGACATGGATATTGATAGTGTTCCCATATTCAAATAGTTTATTAACATCGAAACTGGAATCAAGTATATTAATCACACTGTTAGCAAACCTTGTCACCGTCAGTTTATGTAGTGTGGGGGAATTTTCATAAATTTTGTTCTCTAATAGCGCCTAAAACATCCATAACTTTGAGAATGTGTTGACAGAGCATTGTCATGCTTTCATACATATGGCAGTAATATTCAAATTGCATATCATCTGTTTAGACTAACGCATTCCTCTCATCTACTCTATTGTCATTATCGCTTTTGAAAATAATGTATGAAAGCTTACAAACCAATAATATTCTCTAGTGTGAAATTGATTACATACTCCATTAATTTTTTGAACTCTGATTTGAAAAATGCAAACATATTAGGCATATAAGCCTCAATGGCCCTTATTGCAATAGGGTTGTAGGAAAGTCTATTGTTTGTAAATTTATTAGCAGTTTGAAACTTTTGTTCATTTTCATTATTCCTCTTTCTTGAAAGATTATATTGAAGTGTGTGAATAACTAAAACAAATTGTGATTTCGATGGGGGAAGAGCCTCATAACAGCATTGCATGATTCACTGATCTGGGTCATTTTCATTCCAGTAGTATAATGTTATTTTACCCAATTTGAGGACCATTATTTTTAATAACCATATATTCTCTCAATTCAACGATGTGGTCCAGTAGAAAAGCATTCTTCAATCATCTTCGTCCAAGCAAAACCAAATTCATTTTTGGTTTCAACATCATACATGAGGAGAGTAAGATGGTTGTGCAATAGGAGTGAACAACCGAGTGAGGTTCTTCTAAGTATTTTGTAATATATGTCATGTACAGAGCGTGTGGAACGTATCAAGGAGAACTTTTCTTATAGCTGAAGCCATTGCGGCATCTTGATATGTGAAAATAGTTAAAGATGTTTTGCTAACATGCATTAAAGGGATGTCTGGAATAACCATTCAAAGGATTCAATAGTTTCATCTTAGAGGAGGGCTGCACCGAATATGACACCCTGACGGTAGTGGTTAAAACCAACAAATAAAGTTACACAGAAAAATTAGCATGCTAGTTCAGAATAATGGGAAAAAATGGTTCAGTACTAGAACACGTATAGTTCAAAACTGGAACTGATATAGTTTAATACTAGAAAACAAATGTCCAATAATGGAAAAGAATATGTCGAATACTGAAATACAAGTGTCGAGTAATAGAACAAAATATGTCGCATACTAAAATACAAGATATCAAATACTGGAACATAAGATTCTATTGAATACATAATGGTCGGTAGCTCTTGTTTGTCCAAAATATTGTTTCAAAAAAATTGCGTTACTAAATAACCAATAATCAAGCTTTATCCTCCCATTCACCTAGAAAATGTTTGCAATTCTCCCTTCGTTATTAACTTCAATCTCGTAGTAAAATGATGGGTTGTTGTATGCTTCAATACGGAAGTACTCTTACAGAGCAGTCTCCTATGCCTCAAATGGTTCTTTAAATCTAACCAAAGAAACCTGATGCTCTCACATCCACCAATGATCGAAAACATTGCATCGTAGGAATTTTTTAATTGAATTTCAACATTTTCATTGATCTTTGCTACAACTCCTTGCATGTTTGAAACAATGTGGTTGGATATGAGAAGTTGAGCATATAACGGTGGTAAAGTGCATGATTATGATCAACAACCCAGCTATTTATCTTGTAGAGATTAAGCTAGCAATCAAGAATTAGATTAATGTGTGATTTGCACCCGCTCCTTTCTTCTCTACGGAGCCACTATGTTCTAGTTTGACAAACAATTAATTCTTCTATTATTTTAGAATTAGTGTGATTCAGTAAACTTCCCTTACAATATCCTTGTTTATTATAGACATCCCAAATACAAAATCTTTCCATGATCCGCGTTCTTGCATTTACACTTATTGTTTCAGTCAATCATGGTTGCAAACTCTTTCTTATGAGCATAGTCATTATAAAACTGATGAGCTTCCTGCGGAGATCTAAATTCAAAGTTTTGTCTGTAATCCTGTTTATTAAGTTCATCTGAGACAATGAAAAGCAATAGGATTAATAAAACTGGGGTAAAGGGAAAAAGGAAAAAATGAATAAAGTAGAAAATGAATAAGGCTAGGGAGAAGAGCAATAGAGAGCTTGGGAAAAGAAACTGTAACATCCCTAATTTTCAAGAGTAAAATAAAGCCTTTTATATAGTTTTCTTTAAATAATATTTTGTTAAGAGCCTTAATGCAATTTTTCCAAATTAGTTTTATTTCTAGGATTTTAATACAAAGAGAAATAAGAAAGGGCTCCAAATAAGTTTCTTTTATATTAATGTGTTCCAAATAGGTGTAATAATGATAATATGTCTTCCCCTTTTCTTTTATTAAATAAATCTAAAAGTAATGGAAGAGGAAGAGAAAGAGAAAGAGAAAGAAGAAGAAAAGAAACAACAATTCGAAATTTAGACATTTATGTGTTTTTCCTTCTTATTTTGTAAATACATAAGAGGGAAGTAATATTTCCCTTGTTTTCTCTCTCCTCCAAAGAAAGTGCATAAGAGGGCAAGAAAGAGGTGTTGAATGACTTTTAAGGAGTTGGTAATGTCTATCTCGTAATTTGGAACAAGGAATCACAACAGAAACTTTTATATCGATTAATTATTTAATTTGTGCATTTAAGTTAGGATAAAAAACAAAAATAGAAAACATAGACTTAACATTGAGGAAACCGAAATTTGAGTGTCTAGGAATATTCTAGACCATTTAATTAGTCAATGGTCCAAATTTGGACTCATTTGGAGCTTGTTTGTCCCTCCAATTAAATTAGGAAAGGTTTGAATATAATTTGATTTGATTGTCATTCAATGCACTCGTTTTCCCTATGATTTTGGGATTTATTCCCTTGTCACGCCTTCCCTTTCTTTTATTTTCACACGCGTCCTTTTTCAGCCGTTTGATTTTGATCGGAGGGTATCTGGCTCATCCCCTACCACCCACTCGTTTAGGCAACAAAGACACCTACAACCTATTTTATTCATTGATTGATTTCTCCCTCTTCATTTATCAATTTCGTGAGATGTTTGCGGCTCTGACTTCGTCTCTCTCCCACGCATCTTACAAACCCTAGAAATCTCTCTCTCATGGAGTATATAGGGAATGCCCTTTAGGGCGCTGCTGCTCTCTCCGTGAGAATTTGCAGCCGCCGCCCTAACTCCCTCCTTTGCTCTTTCAAGCCTCCAGAAGCATCACCAACCCTGATATCTTCTTCTTCTACAACCAATTGGGTCCCCGCTAGTTCCTAGCACCGGTACCTACTCTGCCTCCATCTCTGGTGTCCTCGACTTCACATGGCCTACTCGGTCCACGTCGGTTCAATCGTGAGCGCAGTGAGCATCCTCAACCTCCTTCCTTCACCCTAGTACCCTTGTTTTGGCCTGTCGTGCCCTTGGTTGCTGTACCCTGTAGGACCGACTGCCCTCCCTCTCCGGCACATGTCTCCTTTGGCCTTCAGGGCCTCCGCGGCCTTAGTTCTGCATCTCCTGACTTCATAAGACGCTATGGAATGTTTTTCCTCGCTTGGTTCCTCGCCTCGTCGATGGCATCTATGTTTTCGATTTTAGATTTCCTTTCCCCTGTTTTCGGCGGTGGAAGTGAAGCAGTGCCTCCGACGGCTCTTCGCTCCCGCGCTACCAGACCCTGCCTTCATGTAGGCCTCGTGAGCCCTCCTATAGAGTTTTGAGGACTCGAGTTTCCCTCCTTCCCTCTCATTTGTTTTTCCCTCGCCATGCCCAGGTCTGTTGTCCTTTTCGGTAAACTGAGCTCACCGCACCGGCAACAGGTAGACCCCAGTGAGAGGTCTCTGGCTTCGTAAGCACAAAGCAGAGCTAATGATCCCCTCTGTTTGGATTGAGCCACAGTGCCCTGCGGGATCACCTTCAGGGATCATCTGTGGTTGCTGCTCGTGAGCCATGGCCTGAAGCAGAAACAATCCAGGCCACTAAATGACCAAGGTGTCCTCGTTGTTTCAATTCGATGAGTTCAACTGGATGGGTATTTTTGGACTTTCACTTTTTCTCATTTCTTTGGCAACTAATCCGGCTGGGAGAGACCCGTGTTGAGATGGCGGGCTCTCATTGGCCCAACTCTCCCGGGCCTAGGGTCCCAGTGGATAAAAGGTTGCCTACGTGGCATTTCTTTGATTTCTGATTGGTTGTCCTTCATAAATTTGTAGTAAATCACTCGATGCTCAGAAAAATGAGCAAAAATATGTTTTGGAAATGGTTTTTCATGAGGAATCCGAATATGTGGAGTCTGATTTTGAATCGCCAAACCTTGATTTTTGTAGAAGTGAATCTAGGGCTTAAGAATTTGAATAAAATATATTTTGATGTGACATATCTTATGAATAGGATAATTAGGGTTCCTCTGACCCAGGACGTGATTAGGGTTTTACCCAACCTAGGAAGAGAGAGAGTTCACTCTCCAAGTGAAAAAGTAAGTGGTCCAAGCAATTGAACATACTTAAATTGGTTGATTTAATTATGCATATATGAACTTTGCAATGAATGCCATGTTTATGTTATTTACTGTTCCTAATTGCTAAAGTCAGTAAAGTTAAGATGAATTGAATTGCATAGTATGTTTGGTATCATCTTCATGAATATTAATAATAAATTTACAAATGAAGTAAATGTAAAGTTAAGAGCTTTAAGAGAAAGAAGAAAATGTTAATGTTAAACTTATATAAGTTCCTCATAAGAGAAGAGGCACTTCGGTGCATAAGAGAAGAGGCAACTCGGTGCAACCTAAGAGGCACTTCGGTGCATAAGAGAAGAGGCACATTTGTGCAAACCCGAGGACACTTATATAGGTTAAGATAAAAGAAATTGAACTAAAAGAAAATGCATGTCTTTTCAATGTTCAATGTTTAATGCTAATGCTTATTTTCAGTATTCAAGTTTTCTTATATTATAATATGTTCAATCCACTTACCATTTGTTTGATGCATGGATGGGGGCGTGATGCCCAAGGTTGGAAGCTAGCTAAGGAGGGAAGTCCATCTAAGGAGGAAACCCTAGCTCAAGGACCTACAAGGAGAAGAGCTTTGGTGGGGTGCCTACCATACCCAGTTTATAGATCTTTTTCCTTTTACCATATGTACGCACATGTAAACTTTGTTAAGATTTGAGAATGAGAAATTGTAATTTTGATCATGTGATGGTTTATTTAAACTATATTTTTGCAATGTATATCATGATTGTGATAATCCCTCCCTGAAATGCCAAGTACCCCACATTATGGATAATGTTGGGGATTAGGTTGTGCTTCCGCTTGTTATGTATGAAACCCTAGGGAGGGGTGTTACAATAATGATATCAGAGACAAAATATGGTTGGCCACCAGGCTTTTCTCATGATCTCATGTAGTTTGTGTCTTTTTCACAGTGATGGCTCCTAAGAAGAAAGGTGAGAACGGAAAGGTAGCCATGGATGGGGATGAAGGTGAATCTGTTAGCATGGGAGAACATCGACAATCTCCACATCATGAAACCCCCATGGTTCCCTTTGATGTCCTTGTTAGAGCCCTAGCCACTGCCATGGGAAGAGGAGAAGGACAAATGGACAACCCTAGGGGCAACCCTGAGCTTTCCCTAGTCGACTTTTTGAAGATCAAGCCCGACTCCTTTGCTGGGGAAGAACAGGTGGATGTGGTGGGAAAAGCTGAGAGTTGTATGCAGCACATGGAACATTGCTTCCGTGACTTAGACTGCCCCAAACACTCCAAGGGTCGTTTTGGGATGCATATGCTGAAGGGTGCTGCTAGGACTTTGTGGGAGAACCTACTAGGTTCTCGTGAAGCTGATGCTCCTCCATTCACATGGGAGGAATTTTCTGAAGCCTTCAAAAACCACTACATATCTGAGGCCATGATCGAGAAGAAGGAGGAAGAATTTCGAAACCTACGTCAACATGGTGACATGACGGTCACCCAATATGCGATGAAGTTCCGGATCCTACAGAAGTACGTCTACGACTATGATGAAAGTCGCAAAACCAAGAAGTTCATTCGAGGTCTCAAGCCAGATCTTAGTTTTGCCTTGTCAGGACGTGGGAACCGTACACTCCAGAGTGCCCTAGATGCTGCCCTAGAGTTAGAGGATCATCCGGGAAGAGCTTGGAAGAAGGAGAGTCACCACAACAACCACAAGCATAATCACCACAATGATAAGAAGAGGAAAGCACCGGCTGAAGTTATTCCAAACCAACAGGAAAACCAGAATGCAAAGACCCAATGTGCTAAATGTTCCAAATATCACCTAGGTGAATGCAGGTTTGGAACGGGTGTTTGATATGCATGTGGTGAAATGGGCCACATAAGGCCTAACTACCCTAAGTTCCAGAAGAAGGAGCCTAATGTCAACCAAGAACCTAAGGAAAAGAGGCATGCTAGAATCTTTGCTATGGTAGATGATAGTGCGGATGATAAGACCGAGTAGAGTCTAGTAGGATAGTTCTTTTCTTTTCAGAACTTTATCTTTCATGCAATGTATGGAACTATGGTTTACATGGTAATGAGAATATATCAATGCTTTATGTTAAAAATATGAAAATTCCTAAGGTGGGTAGCCTAACGAAATTTCGAGGACGAAATTTAATTAAGGTGGGTAGTAATGTAACATCCCTAATTTTCAAGAGTAAAATAAAGCTTTTTATGTAGTTTTCTTTAAATAATATTTTGTTAAGAGCCTTAATGCAATTTTTCCAAATTAGTTTTATTTCTAGGATTTTAATACAAAGAGAAATAAGAAAGGGCTCCAAATAAGTTTCTTTTATATTAATGTGTTGCAAATAGGTGTAATAATGATAATATGTCTTCCCCTTTTCTTTTATTAAATAAATCTAAAAGTAATGGAAGAGGAAGAGAAAGAGAAAGAGAAACAAGAAGAAAAGAAACAACAATTCTAAATTTAGACATTTATGTGTTTTTCCTTCTTATTTTGTAAATACATAAGAGGGAAGTAATTTTTCCCTTGTTTTCTCTCTCCTCCAAAGAAAGTGCATAAGAGGGCAAGAAAGAGGTGTTGAATGACTTTTAAGGAGTTGGTAATGTCTATCTCATAATTTGGAACAAGGAATCACAATAAAAACTTTTATATCGATTAATTATTTAATTTGTGCATTTAAGTTAGGATAAACAATAAAAATAGAAAATGTAGACTTAACATTGAGGAAACCGAAATTTGAGTGTCTAGGAATATTCTAGACCATTTAATTAGTCAATGGTCCAAATTTGGACTCATTTGGAGCTTGTTTGTCCCTCCAATTAAATTAGGAAAGGTTTGAATATAATTTGATTTGATTGTCATTCAATGCACTCATTTTCCCTATGATTTCGGGATTTATTCCCTTGTCACACCTTCCCTTTCTTTTATTTTCACGTGCATCCTTTTTCAGCCGTTTGATTTTGATCGGAGGGTATCTGGCTCATCCCCTACCTCCCACTCGTTTAGGCAACAGAGACGCCTACAACCTATTTTATTCATTGATTGATTTCTCCCTCTTCAGTTGTCGATTTCGTGAGATGTTTGCGGCTCTGGCTTCGTCTCTCTCCCATGCATCTTCCGAACCCTAGAAATTTCTTTCTCATGGAGTATATAGGGAATGCCCTTTAGGGCACCACTGCTCTCTCCGTGAGAATTTGCATCCGCCACCCTAACTCCCTCCTTTGCTCATTCAAGCCTCCAGAAGCATCACCAACCCTGATATCTTCTTCTTCTACGACCAATTGGGTCCCCGCTAGTTCCTAGCACCGATACCTACTCCACCTCCATCTCCGACATCCTTGACTTCACCTGACCTACTCGGTCCATGTCGGTTCAATCGTGAGCGCAGTGAGCATCCTCAACCTCCTTCGTTCACCCTAGTACCCTTGTTTTGGCCCGTCGTGCCCTTGGTTGATGTACCCTGTAGGACCGACCACCCTCCCTCGCTGGAACATGTCTCCTTTGGCCTTCAGGGCCTCCGCGGCCTCAGTTCTGCATCTCCTAACTTCATAAGATGCTATGGAATGTTTTTCCTCACTTGGTTCCTCGCCTCGTTGATGGCATCTATGTTTTCGATTTTGGATTCCCTTTCCCCTATTTTCAGCGGTGGAAGTGAAGCAGTGCCTCCGACGGCTCTTCGCACCCACGCTACCAGACCCTGCCTTCATGTAGGCCTCGTGAGCCCTCCTACCAAGTTTTGAGGACTCGAGTTTCCCTCCTTCCCTCTCCTTTGTTTTTCCCTCGCCATGCCAAGGTCTGTTGGCCTTTTCGGTAAGCTAAGCTCGCCGCACCGGCAACAGGTAGACCCCAGTGAGAGGTCTTTGGCTTCGTAAGAACAAAGCGGAGCTAATGCTCCTCTCTGTTTGGCTTGAGCCACAGTGCCCCGCGGGATCACCTATAGGGATCATCTGTGGTTGCTGCTCGTGAGCCATGGCCTGATGCAGAAACAATACAGGCCACTAAATGACCAAGGTGTCCTCGTTGTTTCAATTCGATGAGTTCAACTGGATGGGTATTTTTGGACTTTCACTTTTTCTCATTTCTTTGGCAACTAATCCGGCTAGGAGAGACCCGTGTTGAGATGGCGGGCTCTCATTGGCCCAACTCACCCAGGCCCAAGGTCCCAATGGATAAAAGGTTGCCTACGTGGCATTTCTTTGATTTCTGATTGGTTGTCCTTCATAAATTCGTAGTAAATCGCTCGATGCTCAGAAAAATGAGCAAAATTATGTTTTGGAAATGGTTTTCACGAGGAATCCGAATATGTGGTTTTTACAGTCTGATTTTAAATCGCCAAACCTTGATTTTTGTAGAAGTGAATCTAGGGCTTAAGAATTTGAATAAAATATATTTTGATGTGACATATCTTATGAACAGGATAATTAGGGTTCCTCTGACCCAGGATGTGATTAGGGTTTTACCCAACCTAGGAAGAGAGAGAGTTCACTCTCCAAATGAAAAAGTAAGTGGTCCATGCAATTGAACATAGTTAAATTGGTTGATTTAATTATGCATATATGAACTTTGCAATGAATGCCATGTTTATGTTATTTACTGTTCCTAATTGCTAAAGTCAGTAAAGTTAAGATGAATTGAATTGCATAGTATGTTTGGTATCATCTTCATGAATCTTAATAATAAAGTTACAAATGAAGTAAATGTAAAGTTAAGAGCTTTAAGAGAAAGAAGAAAATGTTAATGTTAAACTAATATAAGTTCCTCATAAGAGAAGAGGCACTTCGGTGCATAAGAGAAGAGGCACCTCGGTGCAACCTAAGAGGCACTTTGGTGCATAAGAGAAGAGGCACATTTGTGCAAACCCGAGGACACTTATATAGGTTAAGATAAAAGAAATTGAACTAAAAGAAAATGCATGTCTTTTCAATGTTCAATGTTTAATGCTAATGCTTATTTTGAGTTTTCAAGTTTTCTTATATTATAACATGTTCAATCCACTTACCATTTGTTTGATGCATGGATGGGGGCGTGATGCCCACAGGTTGGAAGCTAGCTAAGGAGGGAAGTCCATCTATGGAGGAAACCCTAGCTCAAGGACCTACAAGGAGAAGAGCTTTGGTGGGGTGCCAACCATACCCAGTTTATAGATCTTTTTCCTTTTACCATATGTACACACATGTAAACTTTGTTAAGATTTGAGAATGAGAAATTGTAATTTTGATCCTGTGATGGTTTATTTAAACTATATTTTTGCAATGTATATCATGATTGTGATAATCCCTCCCTGAAATGCCAAGTACCCCACATTATGGATAATGTTTGGGATTAGGCTGTGCTTCCGCTGGTTATGTATGCAACCCTTGGGATGGGTGTTACAGAAACAAACTGAAGGAGAAGAGAAATGAGCTTAGGCAGAAGAAGAACATGGATATGGAGAAAAAGAAGAACAAGCTCAGGGAAAGGGGGAGAGGAGAATGTGAAAAGCAACGAGGATAGCAAGAAAATGAAGAACGAGCTTAGGAAGGAGAAAAGGAATGAGGTTATAGAGAAGAGGAACATAGAGCTTGAGAACATGAGTATGGAAAAGGTGAAAAGGAAGAAAAGGGAACCTGAATATCGAAGAAAAGGAACGAGGTCACGGAAAAGAGGAATACAAAGCTTGAGAAAAGGAATAAAGAGGGTATGAAAAGGAACCAAGTTATTGAGAAGAAGAACACAGAGCTTGAGAAAAGGAATAAGGAGGAGGTGAAAAGGAACAAGGATAGGGAAAAAAGAAAGAAAAATCCTGAGAAAAGGAGTAAGGAGAAGGTGAAAAGGAAGAAAGGGGAACCCAAATATTGAAGAAATAGAATGAGGTTACGGAGAAGAGGAACAGAGAGCTTGACAAATGAAATAAGGAGGATATGAAAAGGAACAAGGTTATAGAGAAAAGAAACATAGAGCTTGAGAAAAGGAATAAGGAGGATGTGAAAAGGAACAAGGTTACGGAGAAAATGAAGAACAAGCTTGAGAAAAAAGTAAGGAGAAGGTGAAAAGGAAGAAAGGAGAACCCAAATAAAGAAGAAAAAGAACGAGGTTACGGAGAAGAGGAATAGAGAGCTTGAGAAAATGAATAAAAAGGATGTCAAAAGGAACGAGGTTACAGAAAAGAGGAACACAAAGCTTAATAAAAGGAATATGAAGGTGAAAAGGAACAAGGATATAGAGAAGAGGAACTGAGAGCTTGAGAAAAAGAATAAGGAGAAGGTGTAAAAGAATGAGGATAGGGAGAGAAGGTAGAATGAGCTTAGGGAGAAGAGGAACGAGGTTATGTAGAAGAGGAAAAAATAGTTTGAAAAAATGAATAAGGAGGATGTGAAAAGGAACGAGGTTTACGGATAAGAGGAACAAAGAGTTTATGAAAAGGAATAAGGAAGATGTGAAAAGCACCAATGATAGGAGGAAGAAGGATTAGGAGAACTGAAACAACAAAATGGAGAAAAGAATAGTCGAATAAGCAAAAAGGGAACCACATTATTAATAAAGCACAGTTTATGGACTAACTATTTGAGACATTTCTATGATCATCTTTGAAACCAATCCCCTCTCCGGTGCTTTCAAAAGTGGTATCGGTCTCATTCAGATCTATTTGAGTCCTCTCAACATCCTGTGACTCAATATCAGGAATGTTTACACAATACTAATGTACGGAAGTTGTCTCTTTCAGAGAAATCTCTTTGTGAGGAATCAAAATATGTTTGATCTTCAAAACCAATTTCTTTCGGGTTCTCTGAGTAAGTAGTGTCTCTTACTGAGAAATCTCTATGTGAGAAATCAAAATACGTCTGATCTTTAGAACCAATTTGTGTGGATTCTCCGAGTAAGCATGCCTATCATTAGAAACCAATGGAACTTCCTCTGATATTCCTTCCCATCCCTATTCTTAAAAAACCATCTCATTCAGATCTATCAAACACAAATGTATTGTTGACAAAATTTCTCTGTTGGATATCTTGGCGTGCTGATGATGGCACACCCAGTTGGTATGTATGCCTAGAGAGATAATCATATGAAGATTTTAATGGCATTACTTGTAAAAATTTTGATTAATAATAAAGGGAACCTTCCATTTAATTCTATTTTTTAATTATGAGATAATGACGTTACATAAGAAATGTCTAAAGAATGATATTACTCAATGGCGTATGTCTTCGGGTTGAGGATTTGAACAATGAGATTTATACAGATGTTAAGAGAATATATATTATTGTTATGTCCCTAGTCGGTTGTCATTGTGGAATAAACAATAATAACACATAAGACTAGAGTGTGTGTTGGTTGGTGACACAATCTCATTAAGTAATGATGTGTGATATCAAACCAAAGACATAGATACTTGTTAAACAAACACACCTTGAAAGTGATGCGTGGAACCATTCAATGTTAGTTAGAATCATCTCTCAAAGTGATGGTGGTGATTTTTGTTCTTAGACCTGAAATAATTACACTCGTCACATGTCATTTGGTGTGCTTTGACATCATCCACCGTGATCCTGAATAAGGGTTGTCATAAAAGTGGTGCTCGGGTGCATTGTGACACATGAGGATGACTGTGAGTGATGTAGATGGATCTTTCCCTCCTACAAGAGTTTGATATCCTAGAAACTTAATAAGCAAGACTGAGAAAAGCATGGCCATGCACATGTGAATCAATATATAATGTTGAGTTCACATATATCTCAGACAGTATGCTCTAGTTTAAGGAAGATGGATTGAATGTTGAAGAGGATGAAAACTCCATGCCTCGAGTTCAATTTGAATATCAGAGACAAAGGAACTATACAATCACTATAACACTAATCACTGATTGTAGGTTGAAGTTGTTGTCTAATTTTTCAATTACTTGACCAGCAATGATGTCTTGCTAGATACCAATCATTGCTTGTAATGTCATAAATTAGTTATGGACATTCACTGCCAATGTAACTTGGAACCTATAGGATCACACGCATAGGATGTACTTGGAATAGGATTTTATTTATGAATGAAGTTTAACTTGTTTATTAAATGTGTTTAGGTTTTCAATTTAAAGAACGTCAGTTCAAAATTGACTGACTGGACTATGAACCAATCGATTCAAGTATTGAACTGATCGGTTCAAGTGTTGAACCGATCAGTTGGAGTGTCAGGTTAATTGGAATCAACATTGGCTGATCTAGAGTGTGAAACAACATGTTCACATAGTTAACCGACCGATTCACAGGTCTCAACCGACCAGTTCATGGGATGAACTACACAGTTCAATGGTCAATTTGATTGAATCAAGGATTAGTGCTGACGTCAAGTTTTGTATTGATCGTGCATTGAAGACCAACATGAATTAGAATTAGAAATTGTAGGAACTGATTGGTTTATTCACGAACTGATCGGTTTTCCATTCGCATGTTCTGAAAAATTAATAAAAAGTCATTTCTTCAACTCCTAGATAGATTGAGAACCCTGACCCTGGCCCTCCTATAAATAGAGGGGTACTGGGGGCTTCCCAGATACATCAATTGTTCTGACAATTTTATCAGTTCTGGTTGTGGTACCCAAGAAAGTCTTAGAAAACTCTACCCGTCAAAGGGAGGAAGAACAAGGAAAAGACAATTGGGAGAGCAAGTCGATGCTAGCATGTTGACTAGAAGGGACAAGCCTTCTTGTACGTTCTCTGAGAACGACAAGAGTTCTCGATGGTCCACATGGACTGCTCTAGATCAAGAGGTCGATGATGACAGTCACTATTCATGGTGCCAGACCAAGAGGCCAACAATGACAGATGTCCAGGTACAACTTGAAGAAAGTTGCACGCTATAGCAAGGGGATTGTCATTGAACTTGCTCCAGGACCCGGTATAACCTCACAACCATCATTTCCATTTCATAGTTGTTGACGTGATCTACTGTCTTTAGGGAATATGGCTAGTAAAATTTTTATTTTCGCTATCTTTCCTGATGCCATATTTCATTACAATGGTATCAGAGCCACATCAATTTACTGTGTTTTGGTATTTCATAGGTATGATCAATTTTTGGTTTTATCATTTATTTATTACATACGATGCGAATAATTAATCTGGCAAATGTGCATATCCAATTAAACACCACAAAGGAACCCAATACAATATATATATATATATATATATATATATATATATAAAATTTATATACGTTGTCTTAAAAGCGTTCTGTTGGTGATTGGTAGCATGGTTATGGCATATACCCCTAGACCTTTTGTGCATGGTGGATGGTTCTTGTTCTCTTTATTGGATGACTTGGATGACATGGCTTTATTTTGTAAATAGGTTTGTTGGTGTAGGGACTGTTTAGTAAATACCCTGTGGCCGTGTTGTATAAAGACAAGCTGGAATCCATCTTCGCAATGTAATGAGAATTGCTTCCCGTATTCTACTAACTCAAAACGCCTGCTCTTTCTCTCCCTTTTCTCTTTGTCAGTCCCTAGCACTGTCTTCCCTCTCTTGTTTCCTCGCTTTCCTGATCTAGGGTTTTGTCTCTCCTACCTTCGTTTCCTCTTCTCGATTTGGTATCAGAGTGTCTTTGATCTAAAGAATGGCTTCCTCTTCCTCAACAATCTAAGGAGATCATTCTGTCAACAAGAAGATGAGAGAGAAGATTATCCAGAAGTATCCCTTTCCCACCAGAGTCGATGTCGCCAATTTTGTGTCTCTAAAGCTCACAAACCCCAACTATCTCTACTGGGAAGTCCAAGTTAGAGCACTAATAGAGAGCAATGCTTTGGAATCATTCATAGACGGAACAGAAAAGATGTCTGAGAAGATCCTGATCGACGATGAAGGTAACATCACCGCAAGCCCTAACTATACTGCTTGGATGTGAACAGATCAACTTGTTAAAGGTTGGATAATGGTATCGCTCACTGAGGAGGTTTTAGGAGTAGTTGTTGGATTATCTTCCTCTGCTCAAATCTGGTCTAATCTAGCCAAAAACATCTATGAGTCGACACAGTCATGCAACTTTGAGTTGATGAATAAGCTTTGCCGAATGAGTAAAGGGAGTAGATCTATTGTTGAATACATTCGAGAATTTAAGTAGGTCTGTGATCAACTTCATGCGATTGGAAAATCCATCCCTGACGATGATAAGGTGTATTTTCTTCTGAGCGGTCTTGGATCTGAATATGATACCTTCACTGTATCTATGATGAGACCTCCAATCCCTCCTTATGATGAAGTTGTGTCCCTGTTGAAAGATCATGACATGAGAAGGTCATGTTCTAAGTCCATGAATTCTCCTAATCTTGCCTTCGTTGGACAGAAAGTGAACTTCAATACCAAAGGTACTGGAAGAGGCAGCCATCGGTACAACAACTACAACTCTTCTCCACAGTTTCCAGGAGGAAATTACTCTCAGTACTCTCCGTTTCCCAACAACAATAATTCTTCTCCACAACATTTTTCCATTGGAGGATATTCTTCCCCATGACAATTTTCTGGTCAGTCCTTTCCCATGGTACAATCTCCTGGTCACCCTTTTCAGATGACACAATCACCTGGTGTTCTTGGCTCTCGTCCTGATCAGTACTTCACCTCTCAGGGAAGAGGCTTCAATCCTAGTGTCCGTCCCTCTGGACCTCAATATCAAGGGAGACCACCTGTGTTCTGTCAGATCTGCGGCAAGCGTGGTCATGAGGCCTTCAAGTGCTGGCACAGGTTCGATAATAACTTTCAACTGACTGAGATACCTAAATGATTGATTGAAGATGTTGTTACTGATCAAGCCAAAGCCTTAGTTGTTGTTCATTTAACTAAGGGACAATATTTCAATCTCAATGAGTGGCACGTGGACTCTGGGGCAACTAATCACATTGCTCAAACACAAGGTATTCTTCATAATGTTGTTCTTACTCCGGCTTTGACTCTATAATGATTGGAGATGGTACATCTCTACCTATAACAAACACTGGATGTGCATACTTTGTAAATGATACAGATGTGTGTCTTCAAAAAGTGTTGTTAGCTCCTGCTATGAAGAAAAATCTTTTGTCTGTTGCTCAGTTGACAAATGACTATCCTTGATTCTTTCTTTTCTTCAAAGATATGTTTCTAATTGTGCATTTACAAAGTCGCCAAATCCTATCTAAAGGAGCTCTTCGACAAGGGATGTATGTGTTGCAGTCTGTAACTAAACTAGCACCTGCTCCATCAGTTTTTGTTGCAGCTAGACAGAACCAAGCCTCCTCAGCAATTTGGCATAAAAGACTTGGTCATGTTAATCATGACATATATGGAACATAGTAATATCATTGTTTCTAATAATAAATCTCTTGATTTCTGCAACAGTTGTATGCTTGGCAAAATCCATCAGCTACCTTACTCTAATAACCATAATAAATGTAAAGTTCCGTTTGGACAAGTATATTGTGACTTGTGGGGGAAGTCGTTTGTGTGCTCCAAACAAGGTTTTCTGTACTATGCTCTATTTATCGATGAATGGTCTGGTTTTTTCTGGTTCTATCCTCTAAAGAAGAAGTCAGATTTCTTTCAATATTTTGTCTTCTTTTGTAAAATGGTTGCTCGACAATTTACTATGAAAGTTCAAGTTCTAATTACTGATGGTGGTGGTGAATTTTTTAATCATTCAATGAAGGAGTTTATGCTAATAGAAGGTATTTTCCATCAACTAGCTTGTCCTCACACACATGCGCAAGTTGGTGTGGTTGAAAGAAAGCATCGCCATATTGTTGAAATCAGCTTAACCATGCTGTTTGACAGCTGTGTACCTACTTCCTTTTGGGTTGAAGCTTTTTCTTCTGTTGTTCATATTATAAATTGTCTGCCCTCTAAAAACAGAGAATACAAATATCCTCTTGTTACTCTATATAACAAACCACCCAATTATTTGTCTTTACGAAGCTTTGGTTGTCTTTGTTTTCCCTATTTGCGAGATTACAATAAGCATAAATTAGAACCAAGGTCTCTACCTTGTGTTTTTCTGGGATATAGTGATTGTTACAAAGGATATCGCTGCTTACACATCTCATCAGGGAGAGTCTATTTTTCTCGACATGTTGTCTTCAATGAAGAAGTGTTTCCCTACAAACACAGAGTGTCCTCTCAAATTCCTACTGGTGATTTCTCAACTTTCTCTGAGTTTCTTTCTGCTGGTGATGATACTCCATCGTCATCATCTAATTATGATGTTGTGCACACTTTCCCTGAAGAGGAAAACAATACTTCTACTACCCCATCTGTAAGTTCTCCAAATGACAATGGCTCTACTGTTGTTCTGCCAAATAAGTCATCCATATTTGAGACTGTTGTAGATATTTCTGATATCATTTTTCTGGGCACCGGTGAGATAGCATGTGTTAATGACAATGGTGGTGACTTTTCTGCTGACTCCAGTATATCTCTAACCATTGATAGTGTCAATGCTCAAAATCCTTCTAATACTTCTGCTGATAACGTCACCTTGCAAGATTTGCCCATAAATCAGTCCTCTGACAATACAACCACTGGTTAGTCACATGTTGAGTTACAGATAGCAGTTATCCCTGAATCTTCTATGCATATTACATCTGGCAATATTCACCCCATGATTACACGCAGTAAAGCAAGTGTCTATGAACCTTCTGTGCTTACTAGTCCTGGAAACATTCATCCTAGAAACACTCATCCCATGATTACACGTAGTAAAGCTAGTGTACTCAAGACAAATCCTAAATATGTTCTGAATGTTCAGGTTGTTCCTTCTCCCCCTACATCTGTTAAAGATGCTCTGCAACATCCTGGGTGGCTTGCTTCTATGATGTCTGTTTCAGGCTCTTCATACTAACCATACTTGGTCTCTTGCTCCTAAACCACCAAATACGAATATAATTGGATGCAGGTGGGTTTACAAAACCAAACTCAAAGCGGATGGTTCTGTTGAGCATCTTAAAGCGAGGTTGGTGGCCAAAGGTTTCAGTCAGGAAGAGGGTGTTGACTATCTGGAAACGTTCATCCCAGTAGTCAAAGTTGCTACTGTCCGAGTTGTACTCACTCTTGTTGTTACCTTCAACTGGAAGATGATTCAAATTGATATCTATAATGCCTTTCTAAATGGTGAACTAACATAGCATGTTTATATGAGTCAACCACCAGGTTTTGCAAGTAAAGGTGGATCTCACTTAGTATGCAAGTTTCATAAAGCCTTATATGGCTTAACGCAAGCACCACGTGCCTGGTTTAATAGGCTCAGTGCCTTTTTACTAATGTCTGGATTCATGTGTAGCTCTGTTGATTCCTCACTTTTTGTTTTTTGTCAAAATAAAGTCACTATTTATCTTCTACTGTATGTAGACGATATCATATTAACAGGGAATGACAGTACTGCTCTAACTCAGTTTCAAGAAAGTCTGAGAAATGAGTTCAATCTTCGACTCCTTGGACCTCTTAACTACTTCCTTGGCATTCAAGTTCTTCCTCATCATGGTGGTATCCTTCTGAGTCAAGAAAAATATATTCTGGATATTCTTTCCCAGGCTCAGCTTCTTGACTGCAAACGTGCCTCGACTCCCATTCCCTCCACTTTTAACAAAACCCTTCAAGCTGACAATGGCCCTTTACATAGCAATGCTCATCACTACAGGCGACTCATTGGCTATTTACAGTATGCCACCATTACATGCCCTGACATCACGTATGATGTTAACACAGCTTGTCAATTTCTTGTTGCTCCTACTGAGACTCATTTTGTCCTCGTTAAAAGAATCCTTAGATATCTGAAAGGAACTGTTACGCTTGGACTACATGTTGCACCCTCTCCTACTCTATCTATTCACGCCTTTAGTGATTCTGACTGGGCTGGTTGTCCTTCCACACGAAGGTCAACCACGGGCTTCTGTGTCTTCCTTGGCAGCACTTGTATATCTACGAGTGCAAAGAAACAGAGCACAGTGGCTCGGTCCAGCTGTGAGGCTGAGTATAGATCCTTGGCTACTACTGCAGCAGAACTCACTTGGTTATCGTATCTTCTTCGAGATCTTGGAATATCTATGCATAGACCAGCTAGTTGGCTAAATGGACATCAGTAAATCCCTTTGTTTTGATAATGACAAACATTTCATTCTTGTTAATCTAACGTGCTACTTGAGTGTTGTAGGAATAAGGTGGATGACAAAGCACTAGGGAATCTATATGCTTGAATGATTGTAAATGTCATGAAATGTAATCAATTGTAAACTTGTACAAATATATAATGTACAAGTACTTAGACTTCATGTAAATCAAGTGTTAGATCTTCCCTAGCTAAACACCACATTTAGATAGGTCATTCCCTTCAACAGTGTCACATATGCACACTCATACACACACTTAATGTCTTCATTTGAAACATTGAAACAGGGTCTATCTCGGTCGACAAAATCTTCGATCAAGACACTCTCGGTCGACAAACTTCTCGATCGAGAAAGACCCAAGTAGCCGTTAGACACAGCTGACAAGGTAGTTGGCAGTTGGAGATAAACGTTGCAAAACACTTGATCCAGAGAGCCTGTCGGTCGACAAAACTTCGACCGAGTAGGTGTCTCGGTCGACCATTTCTCGACCGAGATGGTCTCTGACAGCAACTGCAGAATTAATTAACTAGTCGTTGTTAAAGCAACTAACTTATATCTAACGGCTAGTTAAGCACTTAGAAACCCCTAGAGAGTGTCTAGAACATCCTTAAGCACTTGTAGGACATTCCTATAACTAGGACATGCCTTAGGACACCTAAACTTACTTGATTACACACTTGAGCAATCTTTGAGCATACATTTACATTGAGCAATCTGTTTGTGAGCAATTGAGCATATTAACAACTGGTTACTTCTTCTCTCAGCTCAAATTTCGTGTTCTATAGGCTAGCATCTCCTATCCACAACAATCACAATTCCATACACATTGGTTAGGAGATCTATACACTTGATCTAGGCAAATCAAGCCTTGTGCTTCAAAGGATAAGTTGTAATTTCCTTTTTCCTTTCTTGTTCACTATTATTGTTTGTACTCTCCTTGCTACTCCTAGGTTGGAGGCTGCGGATTGGAGAGGTTGAAAGATCTTCTTGGTGAAGAAGGGGACCTTGAACTACTTCAAGAAGGCTGGTGCAACGGGAGGTTACTTCTAAAGAGGAAGGCTACTTCAAGGGGGAGCTTGGAGTTACTTCAAGAAGGCTACCTCGGGTTGGTGCATCTACTTCAAGTGAAGGTTGTTCAAGGGGTGTAAGAAAGTATTGTATTTTGTGTAAATCCTTGTGAAGGTAATAAAATTGATACTTTCAAAATCCCAGTTGGGTAAGCAACCGGGTAGTGGACTGACAATCTTAGTATTTTCTAAGATTGGAACCACTCTAAACACTTGTCTCCTTCTTCCATTTTCAATTGTGGTTGTTTGAGTTAAATAATTGTTAAAATATTTAAAAACTCTATTCACCCCCCCCCCTAGTGTTTTTCAATTGGTATCAGAGCAGGCTTCAAGGAACCCTAACAAGGTCTTGAAGAATGGGTGACGGGGTGCTTAACAACCTTAACCTTGAAGGGACACTTGTTGCTAGACCTCCAGCGTTTGATGGAACAAATTACACATATTGGAAGAGAAGGATGCAGTTCTACTTCCAATGCATCAATTGGGACTTATGGAGGATGGTGTCAACCCCATACGAGCTTCCTCAAACACAATATACAGAGTGGGATGCAAATACGGTAAAGTTGGCTCAAATGAATGCCAAAGTTGTAAGCATTTTATATTGTTCAATTTTAGTAGGAGAATTTAATAGGATATCAAACTGTGACACAGCCTATGATATTTGGCATAGACTGTCCATAACTTATGAAGGTACAGTTCAAGTCAAGAATTCTAAGATTAGCATGCTTAAACAAAAGTTTGAACACTTCCGTATGGATCCAAATAAATCTATTAGTGAAATGTTTGCAAAATTCTCTTCTATTGTTAATGGTTTAAATGCCCTAGGAAAAACTATTCTTGAAGAAGATCAGGTATCAAAAATTCTTCGATCACTTCCTCCTAAATACAAGCCAAATGTGACAGCCATTGAAGAAGCTAATGACCTCACTCAACTGAAAATGGAGCAACTCATAGGCAATCTAGAAGCTCATGAAGCAACCCTAGAAGAGGAAGAAAGAAGAGAACATGAACTTCAGCAAGGAAAGAAGAAGGATGTGGCTCTAAAAGCTTCAAAGATAATCACACCAGAAAGTGAGGAGTCAAGTGAAGAAGAAGGAGAAGAAGCCTTGATTGTCAATGGTAAGAAATATAAAAGATTTAAATCTAACAAGATTTCTAGTTCTTCTTCTTCTCCTCCTAGGTGCTTTGAGTGTGGAAAGAAAGGACATTTCAAAAATGAATGTCCTAAAGCAAAGAAAGGAAAGAAAAGCTCACACAAGAAGAAGGGAGAAAAAGCCTATAAAGCTGCATGGGACGAGTCAAGTGAAAGTGAAAGCGGAGAAGAAAAGGTAGAATGTCTAATGGCAAGAGAAGATGATGAAGACTCTCAAGAGGTAAGCCTACTTGATCTTCCTAAAGAGGAGTTAATTACTAGTCTACAAGAAGTTCATGATAAGTATGTTGATGTCAAGAAGAAACTAAAGAAGGTTATCAAAACAAATGATGAGCTCTATGCTAAATTAAATGATCTCTCTTCTGAAAAGAACAACATTGATCTTGAGAATTTGTCTTTAAAAACATCTTTAAATGACTGCACTAAAAAGCTACTCACTCTAGAAACAAACGTTGATCTTCTCTCTCAAGAAAAGACTGAATTGTTAGCTAAACTAAAAGATTTTCAGACTCAACCAATTCTGTGTAACCATCTAGACTATGACAATGTTGTAAAAGAAAGAGACTCCCTATTATCTGATTTAGATTAAGCAAGAAAAGATTCACACAAAAAGATGGATGACATTGCTAAGGTACAAAGAAACCTACATGATTTAAGAAGAAAAGATATCCTTGACAACATTCTAAAAGCCTCCTCTAGTTTCAATGGAAGAAAAGGTTTAGGATATGCTCAAAAGAAAAATCAACCCAAAAGAACTCAGACTATGTTTGTAACAAAGAACACAATTCCTAGAAAGAGAAATGAAGTTGACTCTATTACTTGTCATTTTTGTTTACGTCTTGGACATTATTCATTTTCATGCCCTTATAAGACCAAGGATTCCTACTTAGTTTGGGTCCCAAAACCCCAAACTTAGTAGAGTCGAATGCAATTTAGTTGAGATATGATCAAACGCTCAATTTTGCAATTTATATTGTCTTATCTCAACTTAATAAAAGGTTTCATGCATTATGGTAATTTTCTGAACTGCTGTACTGAAACAGAAACTTAGTCGGTCGAAGTATTGTCGACCGAAAATATAATCGGTCGAACTTTTGTCGACCGACCAGATGCCTGTAACAAATCAAAATAAACAGCAACTATTTCGATCGAAAGTTGGTCAACTGAGCAGAATCTTTGTTCTTAATTTGCAATATAGCAACCTTCTCGATCGACGATTAGTCGACCGAGAAAGATGTCGGTCAAACAATTATCGACCGATTGAAGTTCTGAATCAGAATTTTTATACAATCTGCACTTAAATGCTTCTAACCACATCGGACCATCACATGGGTACCAAAACCTACTTTTTAATGCAAGATTGGGTGGTCGACAGTGGATGTTCCAAACACATGACCGGAAACAAGGATGCATTTCAAACTTTTGAAGAAAAGAAGAGTGGAACAGTCACTTTTGGAGATAACAGTAAAGGTAAAATCGTTGGAATAGGTAACATTGGTACGAACCTCGAAATAAAGAATGTTCTACTCGTTGATGGTTTGCACCATAACTTAATAAGTGTGAGTCAATTATGTGATAGTGGCTATGATGTTTTATTTAACAAAACCTGCTGAAAATTATTAATAGAAAACACTACAAATGTTGTCTATGAAGGAAAAAGAGTTGGAAATCTTTATATTCTTAGACCTAACTCTATGAAATCTGTAGTAGGAAAATGCTTGCTTGCAAATGAAAATACTTTACAACTATGGCATAAAAAGCTAGGACATGCTAGTTCACATGTTATCAAAAAGTTAGTGAAATATGATCTTGTTCATGGTTTGCCTACTTTATCCTTTGATCAAGTTGAAAATTGTGAACCATGTACATTGGGAAAGCAAACAAAAACCTCTTTTAAACCTAAACATGTACTTAGCACCAGTAGATCTTTAGAATTAATTCATATGGATTTATTTGGACCCATGAGGACACAATCTATTGGTGGCAAAAGATATTGTTTTGTTATTGTTGATGATTATAGTAGATATACATGGGTACATTTTATTGCAACCAAAGATGATACTATTCATGTTTTTATAAAATTTTGTTCTATGATTGAAAATCTATTACAAAGCAAAATATGTATCATTAGAAGTGATCATGGTGGAGAATTTGAAAATCATGTCTTTGAAGAATTTTGCACATCTCAAGGGTACACTCACAATTTTTCTACTCCACGCACTCCACAACAAAATGGTATAGTTGAAAGGAAAAATCGATCACTACAAGAAATGGCTAGAACTATGATGCTCGAACATAACACACCCAAAACCTTTTGGGCTGAAGCTGTAAACACCGCATGCTATGTGTTAAATAGAGTAACTGTTCACTCTCATTTCAAGAAAACTCCATATGAAATAATACATTCTAAGAAACCTAGAGTTGACTATTTTCATACCTTTGGATCTACATGCTATATCTTAAATACCAAAGATGATAGAGATAAGTTTGATTCTAAATCCCACAAAGCATTCTTTTTGGGATATTCTATCTCTAGCAAAGCATTTAGAGTCTACAACACTATCTCTAGAAAAATTAAGGAATCTATTCATGTCTCTTTTCATGAAGAGTCCAAATCAGAAAATCTAGAAATAATTGATCTTACTAATCAATTCGAAAACTTAAACATACCAAATGATAATGAGAAAGATACTACAAACAATAATCAAGCTGAAACACAACCTATACCTAGACTTATTAAGGATCGTCCTCAAGAATTAATTATTGGAAATCCAAATGATAAAGTAAAAACTCGGCCTTCCTTTAAGGATGTCGCAAACATGGCTTTTGTTTCTATCATTGAACCTAAGAAGATATCTGAAGCTCTTAAAGATGATTATTGGATAATAGCAATGCAAGAAGAATTAAACCAATTCACAAAAAATGATGTATGGGATTTAGTTCCTAAACCACAAGATAAAAATCATGTTTCCCTTCATCATGTTGATACGGAAGATCAATTGGCTGATATTTTTACAAAACCGCTTCCACTAGACCAATTCAACAAAATAAGGAAGCAATTGCTTATCACTTCTTTGGAAGACGTTTTCTTTGATATTTGTGTTTCTTAACAATGTCGTTTATTTGCATCATTTTGGCTTTAATGGACATCTTTTTCATTGAATTTGTTGGGACATCTAATTAAGGGGGAGTTTTATTTTTAAAGGATATCTTTTTGAAATGACAAAGGGGAAGAAATAAATATACAACTTAGTAATTGTGCAAAACTCAATCAATGAGTTTCATAAACTCTTGGCTTTACATTGAAAGTTGCTATATTCCCTATAGAATTGGATTTCATGTTCCATAATTCATAGGGAATAATAAGCACACATTTTATAAACAAGAGAAGAAATTCACAAAGGTAATCTCCAGGTATGAAACTCACATGTTTTATATTTTCTTATTTTATATTTAGGAAATGTTTGTCATCTTCAAAAAGGGGGAGATTGTTGGCTAAATGGACATCTGTAAATCCCTTTTTTTTTATAATGACAAACATTTCATTCTTGTTAATCTAACGTGCTACTTGAGTGTTGCAGGAATAAGGTGGATGACAAAGCATTAGGGAATCTATATGCTTGAATGATTGTAAATGTCATGAAATGTAATCAATTGTAAACTTGTACAAATATATAATGTACAAGTACTTAGACTTCATGTAAATCAAGCGTTAGATCTTCCCTAGCTAAACACCACATTTAGATAGGTCATTCCCTTCAACAGTGTCACATATGCACACTCATACACGCACTTAATGTCTTCATTTGAAACATTGAAACAGGGTCTATCTCGGTCGACAAAATCTTTGACCGAGACACTCTCGGTCGACAAACTTCTCGACCGAGAAAGACCCAAGTAGCCGTTAGACACAGCTGACAAGGTAGTTGGCAGTTGGAGATAAATGTTGCAAAACACTTGATCCAGAGAGCCTGTCGGACGACAAAACTTCGACCGAGTAGGTGTCTCGGTCGACCATTTCTCGACCGAGATGGTCTCTGACAGCAACTGCATAATTAATTAACTAGCCGTTGTTAAAGAAACTAACTTATATCTAACGGCTAGTTAAGCACTTAGAAACCCCTAGAGAGTGTCTAGAACGTCCTTAAGCACTTGTAGGACATTCCTATAAATAGGACATGCCTTAGGACACCTAAACTTACTTGATTACACACTTGAGCAATCTTTGAGCATACATTTACATTGAGCAATCTGTTTGTGAGCAATTGAGCATATTAACAACTGGTTACTTCTTCTCTCAGCTCAAATTTCGTGTTCTATAGGCTAGCATCGCCTATCCACAGCAATCACAATTCCATACACATTGGTTAGGAGATCTATACGCTTGATCTAGGAAAATCAAGCCTTGTGCTTCAAAGGATAAGTTGTAATTTCCTTTTTCCTTTCTTGTTCACTATTATTGTTTGTACTCTCCTTGCTACTCCTAGGTTGGAGGCTGCGGATTGGAGAGGTTGAAAGATCTTCTTGGTGAAGAAGGGGACCTTGAACTACTTCAAGAAGGCTGGTGCAACGGGAGGTTACTTCTAAAGAGGAAGGCTACTTCAAGGGGGAGCTTGGAGTTACTTCAAGAAGGCTACCTCGGGTTGGTGCATCTACTTCAAGTGAAGGCTGTTCAAGGGGTGTAAGAAAGTATTGTATTTTGTGTAAATCCTTGTGAAGGTAATAAAATTGATACTTTCAAAATCCCAGTTGGGTAAGCAACCGGGTAGTGGACTGACAATCTTAGTATTTGCTAAGATTGGAACCACTCTAAACACTTGTCTCCTTCTTCCATTTTCAATTGTGGTTGTTTGAGTTAAATAATTGTTAAAATATTTAAAAACTCTATTCACCCCCCCTCTAGTGTTTTTCACAGCTGTGTTGTACTGTGACAATGTGAGTGCACTACATCTTACTGTGAATCCTATGTTTCATGCCAGGACCAAACACATAGAGATTGACTATCACTTCATCTGTGAGAAGGTTGCTCTTCATCATATACTCACTGCCCATGTTCCTTCTGCACAACAAACAACTGATATATTTACAAAAGCTTTGTCCAAGATCTGTCATCGGCTTCTGCGGCACAAACTTGGTCTACGAAACTCCATCCCAAGTTTGCGGGGGGGTATTGGATGACTTGGATGACATGGCTTTGTTTTGTAAATAGGTTTTTTTGTGTAGGGACTGTTTAGTAAATACCATGTGGCCGTGTTGTATAAAGACAAGCTGGAATCCATCTTCGCAATGTAATGAGAATTGCTTCCCACATTCTACTAACTCAAAACGCCTGCTCTTTCTCTCCCTTTTCTCTTCATCAGTCCCTAGTGCCGTCTTCCCTCTCTTGTTTCCTCGCTTTCCCGATCTAGGGTTTCGTCTCTCCTACCTTCGTTTCCTCTTCTCGATTCTCTTTTGTATCTCAGATTCCATACTAAGCCTCTCTCTTCTTTTCCATATGTAAAAAGTATTAATTCATTCCTTCTTATGCTCCCCTCGAATGTAACTCGAGGTTTCACCTTACAATGTAATATGTTAAAGTAGCATTAGGATAGTTTTTAATTTCTTGTTATGCCAAAGAAGGCATTCTGCATTGAGTGATCTGACCAGCTCATCAAGTGAACCGACCGCTTTAGGAGCCGAACCTATCAACTGGAGGACCAAGGAGGTGATGATCGGAGGAGCCAACCAAGTGGATGGCGGAGTCCATATGTCACAAGGACCGAATGCTAAACAACTAGTTCAAGCAACCAACCGACTGACCAGGCAGCAAGCCGACAGATTTAAGTGTTGAACTAATCGTCTCAGACTGGTTCAACATAGATCGTCATCAACAACAAGTTTCTACATATGATGTGGACTATAGGTGGTAGTAATTCCTCATGTCTCCAAGTAATTACATTAGGATGGCCATAGCCATTGCTTGTATTTATTATTGCATGTTTCGTTGTGGCCATATAATGTATATTATGCGTACTGTAAATATCTAGTGATTGGATATGTATATGTATTTATATAATATGAAGTCTTAGATGCTTTCCATAAGTAACACACATGAAAAACTTGATCGACAAGCGTAGGTTACGCTGAAGCATTTTGTGTTGTCCATCTCGTGGAAGTGTGATGGTAGATATACAGATATGCCAAAGTAGGGTGCATATTCTATCATGTTGTCTTTTAGGTTAGGCGTAACAAGGTGATCTTAATGAGATTAAGTACCTAGAGGCAAAAAGATGAATTGTGACATAGAGTTGGGCACACCATCTATCCAAGAGTTGTATTAAGATACAATTAGCAAAAGTTCCCTACCTAAATAGTCAAGTTGTGGGTGATCAACCAAAGTTGACTCATGATTTGATGAAATAGGATCTTGATCACTAGAAGGTTGTACGTTGAAATCTTCTGAATTGATACATGAAGGTTATAATTTTGAACAAAATTGTGGGAGTGATAATTAATTAGAGGGCCTAATTAAAAATTGTCAAAATTTATTTAATTCAATCAAATCAAATCAAAATGTTTGACAAATTCAAATTTCTCTTGTAGAATCAAATGACGACAAACAACACGCTTTCCTTGTGTTCAGTCCTTGAGAAAGACAAGTTAAATGGGAATAATTTCAACGATTTATTCAGGATGTTGAAAAGTGTTCTCACACAAGAGAGAAAGCTCTACATCCTAGCAATACCAAAGTTAGATGAACCTGCTCCCAGTGTGCCTAAGGTTGACAAAGATGCTTATAAGAAGCGCTTTGAGGATGTTGTAGATGTTAAATGTTTGATGTTGTGCTAAATGAATTATGAGTTGCAAAGATAGCATGAGAATATGGATGTGATTGAGATTGTAACACATCTTAAGAACATGCACCAAGATCAGGCAAGACAGAAGAGATATGATGTCTCCAAAGTGTTGTTCAAGTGAAATATAGAAGAAGGAGATCTAGTAGGTCCACATGTACTCAAGCTCATTGGGTATGTGGAGAACCTTACAAGATTGGGATTTCCCTTGGATCAAGAACTTGCCACAAACGTGCTTCTATAGCCTCTGTCAGAGTCATAGCCAGTTTGTCATGAACTACAACATGAACAATTTTGACAAGTCATTGTCAGAATTGCTTGGCATGTTGAGAATAGTTGAAGCACAAATGAAGAAAAACAAGCACAAATATGTGATGATGATCAGTAGAGGAAAGGAAAGTCTAAGGCAAAGGCAAAGCTAAGAAGAGTTCTAAAGTGAGTCAGAATCCCAAGTCATCTGCATTGTAGTCAAAAGAAGGGGTTATAAAGAGAGGCAATTGTCACCACTGTCACCAACCTAGACATTAGAAGAGAAATTGCACTCTCTATCTGAAGGAATTGAAGAAAGAGGGGATAGTGATCTCCACTTTAGGTATATACATTATTGAGATAAATATGTCTACTTTTTCATCTTGGGTACTTGATATCAGATGTGGGTCTCACATATTCTCCAATATGCAGGATCTGAAAAGAAGCAAGTCTTTACAGACGGGTGAGGTTGAATTGCACTTTACAAATGGAGCAAGAGTTGATGCCACTGTAGTTGAAACCTACGAATTATCTCTACCCACAATGATTATAATAGAGTTAAAGAATTGTTATTTTTTAAACCTCATAAATAGAAACATTATTTCTATATCTTGTATGGACAATGATGAATATGAATTTCATATAAAGAAAGGTTAATGTTCTATTTCAAAATATGAGATCTTTTATGGCAATGCCCCCAATGTCTTATGGTCTTTATTTATTAGATCTTAATACAAATATGTATAATGTTAATACTAAAAGGTTGAAACTCAAAAATCAAATCAAAATATACCTTTCACATTGTCATCTTGGGTACATCATTGAGAATCACATCTCTAGACTCCATAAAGATTGATATGTAGACTCTTCAAATTTCAAATCAATAGAGACGTGTGAGTCTTATTTGTTGGGAAAAATGACAAAGACTCCCTTCACTGGTAACAGTGAGAGGGCTAGAGATCTATTAGGACTCATACACATTGATGTATGTGGCCCTTTTAGAACAAATGCTAGAGGTGGGTATCAGTACTTCATTACCTTCACTGATGATTTCAGTAGGGATGGTTATGTTTACTTGATGAAACATAATCAGAATCTCTTAAAAAGTTCAAGGATTTCATGAATGAAGTACATAACCAACTTAGACAAAGTATTCAACCACTTCATTCTTATTGAGGTAGAGAATACTTAAGCGAAGAGTTTGAGGACCTTCTGTGAGCCTGTAGTATCGTATCACAATGGACTCCTCCTGGAACACCACAACATAGTGGTGTCTTAGAAATAAGGAATCACACACTACTAGACATGGGTGGGTCAATGATGAGTTTTGTTGATATTGCAACTTCCTTATGTGGTTATGATGTTGAAACTATAGTGTTTATACTAAATTGTGTACCATCTAAATCAGTTCAAAAGACACCATATGATATATGGACTAGGAAGCATCCCAAAATGTCTTTTATGAGGATTTAGAGTTGTGAAGGTTATATCAAGAAAATGTTTCCTGATAAGCTTGGCCCTAGATCTAACAAATGTTATTTTGTTGAATATCCCATGGAAACCAAGGGATACTAGTTGTATAACCCAACTGACAACAAAGTATTTGTTGGTAGGGATACTACATTCCTAGAAAAGGAAATTATTTCCAAATGAATTAGTTGGAGCAAGATAGAACTCGAAGAATTTCAAGACCAAAAAAAAATATTGAACTTAAGGAGGTACAAGAGGAACATAGAGACTCACAAACCGTTCTGGAATCTCAAATTCCTCAAGTAACACAGGAACCTCACAGAATTAGTAGGAGGTGCCTTGAGCCAGAAAGATTTCATTATCTTGTGACTCAAGAAGGCAATGAGTTGGTCATTGATGATGAGCCAACAACCTATCTAGAAGTTTTTAAGGGACCAGAGTTTGATAAATGGCTCAAAACCATGAGATCTGAGATGGAATCCATGTATACCAACAAGCTGTGGACCTTGGTGGATCCACCTGAAAGGGTAAACTCATAGGGTGCACGTGGGTCTTCAAAAAGAAGACCAACGTGGATGGTAATGTACAAACTTACAAAGGTCGATTGGTTGCAAAGGATTTTAGATAAATTCAAGGTGTTGACTACAACGAACCTTTTCTCCAGTTGCCATAGTTAAGTCTATTAGGATCATGCTTGCCATAGCAGTTTATTATGACTGTGAAATTTAGCATATGGATGTTAAAACTACATTCCTTAATGGGAAGAGGATGTGTACATGACACAACCTGAAGATTTTATAAATCCAAATGATGCAAATAAAGTTTGTAAGATAAAAAGGTCAATATATGGATTGAAGCAAGCATCTCAGAGATGGAATCTTTGATTTGATGAAACAATCAAAGAGTTTGGCTTCAATCAAAATAAAGATGAACCATGTGTTTATAAGAAGGTCAGTGGGAGCATGATTGTATTCCTCATATTGTATGTGGATGATAAACTATTAATGGGAATGAATGCAAAGAGGTGAGATCACCTCCTTACTAAAATTTAAAGGAAGTACAAAACATCCATCTTTTTAGAAAGATAAAAGATATTGAGGGATGCATGTATAATATTCCAAGTAAATAAGCATGCACCAGATACATTATAAAATGTCAATAGAAGTGAAAATAAAAGTACTAAGACTATTACATGGCTTTCGTTGTTCATTACATGATTGTTCCCAAAAAAAGATAAGAGAAAAGGATCTAGATATAGCAACCTAGACATCTTTTCAGATAGCTTGAGATCTACTCCTGAGATGACTTCCTTCAAACTTGTCCTTCTCCTTGCTCAGTACCAGCTCCTGGGTGGTTGGGAAAGCACCCAACAAAAGGGGAAAGAAAACAAGGTATGTGTCACAAAACTAGTCTAGGATAACAAGAAAAGTAAAGCAAATAAAAATAGGCTAGGGTTCATCATAAGATGAAGATAACAAGAGTATGAGACTATATTCAAAAGAAACTTGCCATTAACAATTATATTAAAAAGGATTTGTATGTAAGATAATTATGTCTACCTAACTAAGTAGGGTTGAGGCACCTACCAGACCTCTAACCTATAGGTGAGGGGAGAATAAGACATTCCCAGTCACCTACACAATTATATAGGGGAGAACAAAAACATTCCCCAAAACAATTAAATACATGCCCTATGTGGGTGGTTGTACATAAGTACCGCTACTTTAAATTAAATAGAACATAAATCTACATGCTAGAAAAGTATTCATGGCAAGAGTAGTCATAATATTCAATAAGCATGGTAGTGGGGTATAAGACCCAAACAAGAAGAAATTATAATCTGATTTGAGGCATGAACAACATTAGGATTCAAGAATAGAAGATTTAGGGTTCATTTAAGTCTCATTAGGGAAATATAGGGTTTGGCTACAATTATCCCAACATAGGGTGTAAGGAATGCACATACCTCTCTTACTGATATCAATTACTAACTTTCACCACGTTAATTGAGTCTAAATTCCACTTTGTCTATATTCAATGTATTAACATGTATTAAAGTACATAGTGCACATTCATGTATAGAAACCCTAATTTTAGAGATTTTTAGAAAAACTCAAATCTAGATTTTAAAAATATCACCAATGAACTTATTATCTTCTCCTGATGAAGAAAATATATTTTTATGTTAATTTTGGAGTTATGATGATTAAGATGTATTTTTTATGGATTTTATGCATTAAATTCATTTTATATAAAATCACCCTTCGTTAAGCCATGAAATCAGACCTTGAAAATATTTTATTAGATATAGATTAATTTTACAATTCCAAAACATATTTATTTGTCAAAATTGGATAAGCATGTTAGAATATGAATTTTTCAATACTGACCAATAGGAAATTGCCACATCATCAAACCGATCGAGATAATTAAAGAGAGAGGGAGAGGGAGAAAACACCATTTGACCCAAGATCAGGTTTGAAGTTGCATAGGTAACCAAACTAGAGCTTCTAGAGAAGGTAAAATAGTAAGAAACCAAAACCCTAGAAGAACATGGTAAAAAGAGATGGAGATCATCGATTTTAAACATAGAAGCATGAGTTTTAAGCATTTAGTATGCAATTTATGAGAAGGGGGTGAACAAAACTCACCTCTAGGAAGGTAAGAAGGTCCAAACAGCATTGATCCCGAGATTAGAAGGTCTGGTTTCTCAAAGACAAGCTCCTTACTTGAGCAAAGACCACCTTATCCACTTTAGAGGTGCAAACCCTAGCAAAAGAGCATAGAGATGAGATGTTTTCGAGTTCTAGGTGGAGTTTTACCATGGAAGGTCATGGTTCCGACCTATAAGAAGGTGGGAGGAATACTAACAACATGAAAATAGGAAAGTAAAGGAGGATACTACTAGTTTTGGTCAAAATCACCAAGGAGGAGCTTAAGAAATCCTAAATAGAGAAATTTGGAACCCTAGGAGCCTTCTTCACCAAGATAGGCACCCTCTTTTACCTTGGGATAGCAACTTCATGGACAAACATAGAAGAAATGATTCTCTAAGCTAGAGGAAAGAGAAGGAGAGGATTTCTTCTTGGATTGGGAGGTGGGAAGGGGTAGTCATGGCTTTATAAAGAAGGGGGCAAGCATGAGGTGTCTACGGGACTTTCCATGTGTCCTTAGGCTAAGGCTTCATGGCCATGCAAGAGGATATCTCATAGAGACTTCTTGTATATCCAAGGTCGGTCCTAAAATCCCATGGAGGCTTCTAGGCCATCCCCACCATCCTCCAAACAAAGAAATAACCCCATTGGTTGATAGGTTTTAAAGATAAGCTCATTTATAAAGAGGGTAATCCTTATAATGCAATTGGAGAGAAACACCTTCAAACTAAGGTGCAATAAGGTGCCCCATGATTCAAAATCTCAAGAATGGTAAGGGAATATCTAAGTATTAAAATTCAGGTGATAATTTGCAAAGAAAACCTCCCAATTGGGTAAATTGCATAAAAGTCCAGAATGTACCTAAAATTACATAACTTGCACAAACAACATCCAAATCAAACCAAATTCGAAACATAGGCTCATTTTATATTTTAAAATCACATCAAAAAGTTATTTTAAGGTTTAGAGAACTTAATTATGGTAATTAAGCTTTCACTGAGGTATTTTTGCATAAACCCTTATATCGGTACAATTACTGAATAAATATTCACTAAACCACTAATTCCACTAATTAAACATGAATGACATAAATGATAGAAATGAAAGGGAAACTTGATAAAAAAAATTACATGGAGATTACATTTAAGATTCATTATGTTATAATGACATACCTACTTTACAGATGGTAAAGACTTGGTACATCTAAGATTCATTATGTTATAATGACATACCTACTTTACAGATGGTAAAGACTTGGTTTGGATATACATTTTCTATAAAGGACTTAGGCAAAGCATCCTATATTTTAGGAATCAATATCTATAGAGATAGATCCATAAGGCTTCTTGAACTAAGTTAGAGAACATACATTGACAAAGTGTTGAAGAGGTTCAACATAAAGAACTCAAAGAGAGACAACGTGCCCATGTGTCATGGTGTTACTATCTCTAGAACTCAATGTTCATATTCTTGTGAAGAAAGAAAATGCATGACCAATATTCCATATGCATCTACAATTAGATCCATCATGTACGCAATGTAATGCACTCGCCTAGATGTCTCGTATGCCTTGAGCATGACAAGTAGATATCAGGTGAAGCTCACTGGACAGACGTGAAGAACATTCTTAAGCACTTGAGAAGAAGGACTAGTTCCTTATCTAGGGTGGTGAGAAACAGTTGGTAGTAAAAGTTTACACCGATGCAAGCTTCCACACTAACAAAGATGACTACTGGTCACAATCAGGATTTGTATTCTGCCTTAACAATGGAGCTGTGAGCTGGAAGAGTTCCAAGCAAGAGACGGTTGCAGATTCTACAACAAAGGACGAGTATATGGTTGCATCCAATGCAGCAAAGGAAGTTGTCTGGATCAAGAAGTTCGTTTCTAAACTTGGGGTGGTTCCAAGCATCAACGATGCAATTGAGCTATATTGTGACAATAATGGAGCTATTGTACAAGCAAAGGAACCCATATCACATTAGAGTTCCAAGCACATACAAAGGCGGTTCCATCTAATATGATAAATTGTACATCGAGGAGATGTAAATATTTGTAGAGTACCAATCGAAAGCAATGTGGTTGACCCATTAACAAAATCACTTTCGCAGCAGAAGCATGAGGGTCATGTTAGATCACTTGGGATTAACTTCATGGGTGATTGGCTCTTAGTACAAGTGGGAGTCTATTGATATTTATGCCCGAAGAGACAATCATATGATGATTGTAATGGCATAACTTGTAAATGATTTGATTAATAATAAAGGTAATATTCCAATTTGTTTTTTTTATTTAGTTATGAGATAATGATGTTACTTAATAAATATCTAAAGAATGATATTACTCAATGATGTATGTCTTCAGGTGGAGGACCTGAATAATGAGATCATACAGATGTTAAGAAAATATACATTCTTGTTATGTCCCTAGTCAGTTGTTATTGTGGAAGGCTAATAAACAACAATAAAACATAAGACTAGAGTGTGTATTGGTTGATGACAGAATCTCATTTAAGTCATGATATGTGATATCAAACCAAACACATAGATAGTTTTTAGAGAATAGTGTACCAGACAGACCCACCTTGAGAGTGATGCATGGAACCATTCAATGGTAGTCAGAATCATCTCTTATAGTGATGGTGGTGATTGTGGTTCTTAGACCTAAAATCACTACACTCGTCACATGTCATTCGATGTGCTTTGACATTATCCATCGTGATCCTGAATAAGGATTGTCATAGGTGGTGCTCGGGTGCATTGTGACACACGGGGATGATGTGAGTGATATAGATAGGATTTGTCCCTCCTACAGGAGTTTAATATCCTAACCACTTGATAAGTTCAAGGAACATGGATTGAATGTTGAAAAGGATGACAATTTCATGTCTCGAGTTCAATATGGATATCAGAGACAAGGGAACTATACAATCACTATAACTCTAATCACGCTTTATAGGTTGAAGTTGTTCTCCAGCTTTCAAATTACTTTGATAGCAATGATGTCTTGCTAGATATCAATCATTTCTTGTGATGTCATAAATTAGTTATGGACATTCACTGCCAACATAACTTGGAACCTATAGGGTCATTCACATAGGAGCACCTGGAATAGGAGTTTATTCATTAAAAAAGTGCTTAGATATTCAATTAAACAACGTTGGTTCAAAATTGACTGGCTAACCAACTGGTTCAAGTGTTGAAAACTTGAAAAGTTCAAGGAACATGGATTGAATGTTGAAAAGGATGGTCATTTCATGGCTCGAGTTCAATCTGGATATCAGAGACAAAGGAACTATACAATCATTGTAACACTAATCACGGATTGTAGGTTGAAGTTGTTCTCCAACTTTCCAATTACTTTGATAGCAATGATGACTTGCTAGATATCAATCATTGCTTGTGATGTCATAAATTAGTTACGGACATTCACTGCCAACGTAATTAGGAACCTATAGGGTCACACGCATAGGAGCGCTTGGAATAGGAGTTTATTCATGATAAAAGTGTTTAGGTATTCAATTTTAACAACGTTGGTTCAAAATTGACTAACCAGATTATGAACCAACCGGTTCAAGTGTTGAACCAATAGGTTGGAGTGTCAGGTCAATTGGAATCTACATTGACTGATAAATGGTTGAACTAGGGTGTGAAATGACCAGTTCACTATTGAGTCAGTTCACAGGCCCCAACTGACCAGATCATGGGATGAACCGTCCGATTCAATAGGCAATTCGATTGGATCAAGGATTGGTGATGACATTATGTTTTACACTAGGCGTACACTAAATATCAATGTGATTCAGAATAGGAAACTGCACGGAGCGACCGGTTCATGCACAAATAGACCGGTTGGATGTGCAAATTGATTGGTTCACCGTTAGTAGGTTTCAAAAAATTCATAAAAAGTTGTCGCTTTGACTCCTAGACAGATTGCAGACCCTGGCCCTCCTATTAATAGAGGGGTATTGCTTCCTAGATACATCAATTGTTGTGTCAATTGTTGTCTTCACTGATGTAGTAACCAAGAGAACTTGAGCAAGTTCTACCCGTCAAAGGGAGGAAAAACAAAGGGAAAAATATTGGGAAAGCAAGTTGACGCTAGCACATTGACTAGAAGGGACAAATCCTTCATTTTCATTTTCTAAGAGCGACATGAGTTTCCAGCGGTTCATGTGGACTACTCTAGAGACGAGGAGACTTTTGCCTATCGCTAGGAGGACAACATCAGCAGCCGTTCGTGGTTCTAGACCACAAGGTCGATGACGACAGACATCCTTGAAGAAAGTTGCACACTACACTTAGGGGATTGTCGCTGAACTTGCTCCATGACCAGGTATAACCTCGCAACCATCATTCCCATCTCATAGTTGTTGATGCGATCTACTGTCTTTAGAGAATATGGCTAGTAAATATATTTTTCCGTTGTCTTTCCTGATGGCCATATTTCCTTACATACCACGATTAAACCTTGTTGAGTATCATCTTGGTACACTAACGATGACACACCATCGAATGAACCTTGTTGAAGTTCCTTTAAAGCATGTCCATCTCCTTCATCCATTCGTCCGTAGTCGCACCCATGATATTTTTTTTTTGGAAAGTGTATAATTGGACAAAAATGAAAGATATACATGATATTAAAAAATCACACTTTTACATATGTAACTAGCTACACTATGAACAAAAGAGCTTCCTTTCACCAAAAAAAGGCAACTTTTTAAGATGTACACTTAGTGTACATGCAAAATAAAAGAAACGGTATATTTTTATGAGAAGTAGGGCATGGAGAAGCAATCAAGAGGATATTAGAGCAAGAAGAAGCGAACAACATGACATATTTGCATAATCACGTATCAACAGCAAATCGAGCATTGCTCGAGGCGTTGAAGGTTGTTGGGTTAGGCTAAACTCAATTTTGATAGATGTAAACTCTAAAATAATTAAAAGCACAAATGATCGGTGTTGATGTATCTCACCAGCACTGCCGAAGAGTGCGGATGGATCTAGGTTTCAATCGGAGAGGGAAAATGAGAGGGAGATGGAGCGGGAGGATGTATCTCGTCACCGCTGCCGAAGAGCACAGATGGATCTAGATCGAAGAGGGAAAATGAGAGGGAGAAGACAGGAGATGGAGCGAGAGCAGGAGCGAGTGAGGGGAAATGTTTTTGTATGCATCGAGAAGGTTGTTAGACGATTTTCGAATCCCCGGTGCCAAAAACATATTATCTCCATCCTCGAAAGGCCCATGGGTTTAATCCACTCGTCTGTTGAAAAGTAACATTTTTTAGCGGTCAGAATCAGATTTAAAACGTCCTAACACATACCCCATCAACACTAGATCTTCTTGCTAGAAAAAGTAAAAGTTATTCAAAATTCAAAGAAAGGAGAGAGGTAGTGGGTAGTAAACTCATTACTAATTCCTTACATGTTCAGCTCACCCTACTTAGAACCGGTGGGGTGCCACAATCGAAGAAGGCTGGTTTTTTATCTACCCACATTTGTTTGTAAAAAAAAGATGGGTTTACTTTCACATGTCCTTTAAACAAAACCAAGTAAATAGGAGCCTGACCAACAGAGGAGGTTAAAGGCGCTAGTATCCCCTCCACACTGCTGCCTCTATGTAAGACTCCACAGACAGAAAAGGCAAGGATTCCGCTTGGTATCTCTGACAAAGGGAGATGCTATGATGAAGGACATGCGGCTTTATGAAAGCTGTAAGCCCTTAGAACAGCAAAACCAAAAATTCAAAACCTGAATGAATGGAAAGGAAGAGTACGCCGTTCATTGATCTTGTTCAATTTCATTGGGCCAGACTCGGATTGGGTATATATGTCTGGTAAATTAACAACTAAGACGCAGAGTATTAACTAGTTTCTTTTGGAATGTTGGGTTTACTGGAAATGACCTTCCTTGTCGAATGAAACCATCAAAACAGAATGTGGATCGATGAATTTTCAATTGCCAATGGAGTGTTTCTTAAGTACCCATTTCTAACAATCCGGAATTCGAAAACCCAGTAGACTTGAGTTCCCTGCTTGCAAATACAAGGATGTTCATGTGGAAGGATATAGATGGCTGCTTACACGATGCGGTGACGGGTCCAGAGGATGGTGTATTGGTGAAACTCCTCCGTGGGATCGAATGGAAGCTCGTACCTTTCCCCCCTGCCGACTCCCGTGCTGCCGTTGCCGAAGACGTTCGCCAGCACCCTGACCCTCCACTCCTTTCCGCGGACGTTCTCGAGGAATTGAACTCGAAGTACAGCTCGCCGTGGTTCTCCTCGAACAAGTCACCGTTCGACATCTGGGGAACAGCCACAAGGAAGAAAACAGAAAGGATACAGCTTTGTTAAACACACAAATCTCAATGCTTAGAAAGACGCCACATTTGAGAAAGCTAATCCACCGATGAGTTGAGACGAGAGAACGGTATGCAAAAGCATGACTATAGAAAGAATCTGATGGGGAAACGGGGTTGAGAAAGGTGACCAGAAAAGTGTGGGATGAAAAGAAGACAAGGAGATTAATCTTTCGCGGCTCTCGCAGGAAAATGCTGGGCAAGAAAGAAGGAAAGATGATTCCAAAAGACTTATCTCGAAGGAAAGGATCAGAATTACATTCAATTTCATGTTTCCAGACAATGATGATTAGAAAATATGTGTATACTTGGAATAATAAGTGAAAGTCCCGTCGATTTCGAAAGCCAGTCAACGAGCTTCAACTATGGAACCCAGCTGCTTGATTGGCACTTCGAAAAGGCTTAAAATTGGAAAGTATAGCCACAAAAGCAGCGATCTTGACGAGCGGCATTACTAGCTAGCTGGGGAACACGTGCGGAGATGGGATGATGAGAAACCCACGTACATATTGACGCAGTACGGAAGAACAGGATTAAAGCAAGCGCTAAAATCCTAAAAGATAATCAAGTTTGCAAGCGCAGAACTTGGGGAAGACAACCCGGAATCTACCAGGGAACTGAAATCCTATCAGAGAGAGAGAAAGTCTCGAATTTTATTAAACGATAAGAGATGCATTGAAGGTTACAACTGAGAGTGTATTTATACAAGTAGGGAAAATCCAGACCCTAATCCTAATGCAATTACTTTCCTCATATAATTAAAACAAAAAGAAAAAAAAGAAGTTGTTAAAATACAAAACTATTATTTTTGAGGTTGAAACGGACTTGAATCCCGTTTTGAGGGCATACCTCGCAGCAAAGCTGCGATTTGCCTTTATTGGTCCGTTTCCCTTTCCGAAAAGGTATTACAGAGTTTTTTCTGACATCGGACGTCGGTTTTGGAAAATTTTGACAAACTGGGATTTGTCTTTAATACTTGCTATTTTATCTTCAATGTTGGCCGCAAGTCTTCCTACATCAGTCTCCTCCACCTCAGAAGAACTCGACCCCGAGTTCTCTTCTGGATATAGGGCCTCATCTGCATGATACTCATGAATATCAGCAACATTAAAGGTGTTGGATATGTTCATGTCTTCAGAAAGTGCCACAACATAAGTGTTGTCATTGATCTTTCGCGTTATTTTGAATGGACCGTACTTGCGTGGTTGCAACTTATTGTAAGTACCAACTGAATACCTCTCTTTTTGCAAAAAAAATCATCACAGAATCACCATCTTTGAAAACTTTAACTCTTCTTTTCTTGTCAGCCGCAGACTTGTTCTTCTTCCCAGTAGCTTTCAACCTAACTTTGACATCTTCCTTTATAGCAACAATCTCATCTGCCACAGTTTTGGCCGTTGCACTAGTATCATGCGTCTTGGGGAGTTTAACTAGGTCCACCACATGCCTTGGAACTGAAGTGTAAACCACAGAGAATGGTGATCTTACTGTAGTAGAGTGCTCGGTGCTATTGTATGCGAACTCAATCTGAGGCAAATCTAAATCCCACTGCTTCGGCTTGTCTCCACAAACACTTCAGATCATGTTACCCAAAGTCCTATTTGTTACTTCAGTTTGTCCATCAGTCTGCGGATGAGCAGTAGAACTTCTTTTCAGCGTGGTCCCAAATAATCTCCAAAGTATAATCCAGAAGTGACTGATAAATTTTGTATCCCTATCTGACGTGATTGATTTAGGAACCCCGTGGAGACGTACAATCTCCCTAAAGAATAGCTTGGCAATATTAGATGCATCAGCCGTTTTCTTGCATGTTATGAAGTGTGTCATCTTAGAAAACATGTCCACCACCACGAACACTGAATCCATGCCTCTTTGTGTACGGGGTAATCCCAACACAAAGTCCATCGTCAAGTCTTGCCAAATATCATTAGGAATAGGCAAAGGCATGTAAAGTCCAGTATTTTGAGATTGTCCTTTTGAAACCTGACAAGTATAACATCTTCTAACTATGGCGCTGACGTCTCTCCTCAAGTGTGGCTAGTAGTATCTTTCCTCCAGGATAGCAATAGTCTTGTCTCTGCCCAGATGTCCACTAAGTCCATCGCTATGAAGATCTCGAATCAACTTCTCTCTCAAAGATGAGCAAGGAATGCACAACACATCTCCTTTGAAGAGATACCCATCTTTGATATGAAAATATACACAAGGGTGTCTGTTGTTGCACTTGTCTCATATCTCTTTGTAATCAGCATCTTCATTGTACAAATCTCTTAGACACTCGAAGCCTATGATCTCTTGAGAGAGGGTGACCAGTAGAGAGGCTCTTCGACTCAATGCATCTTCCACCTTGTTGAGCGTCCCAGACTTATGTTGTATGATAAAAGGAAACTTTTGTAGGTAACTCACCCACCTAGCATGCATCTTATTGATCACTTTCTGGCTATGGAGGAATTATAATGCTTGGTGGTCAGTGAATAAGATAAATTCCCGATGCACTAAATAATGTTCCCATTGACGGAGAGCCCTAAAGACAACGTAGAACTCCTGATCATAGGTACTCCACTTCTGGCGTGCCTCGCTTAACTTCTCACTAAAGAAAGCCACGGGTCTCTACTCTTGAGATAAGACATCTCCTATGCCAATTCCGCTGGCATCACATTCAACTTGAAAGACTTTGTCAAAATCAGGAAGTGCCAATAATGGAGCCGTACAAAGCTTTTCTTTAATCAAAGCAAAACTCTGATCTTTTTCGAATCCCCACTTGAATTTTCCTTTCTTTAAGTACTCAGTAATAGGGGCGGTGATGGTGCTGAAATCCCGAATAAATCTCCTGTAGAAAGTGGCCAGACCATGAAAGCTTCGGACTTCGGTAACAGATTTAGGTGCAGGCCAATCCCTGATTGCTCTCACCTTTTCTTCATCCACTTGAATCCCATCCTCACCAATAACAAAACCCAAAAAGATTAATTTGTTGGTACTGAATATGCACTTCTTGAGGTTGATGTACAATTGATTTTCTTGCAGGACTTGCATCACTTGTCTGACATGCCCCAGGTGATCGTTCTTGGTCTTGCTATATATCAGAATATCGTCGAAGTAGACCACCACAAACGAACCAATAAACGGCCGTAACACCTGGTTCATTAATCTCATGAAAGTGTTAAGAGTGTTGGATAACCCGAAAGGCATCACCGTCCACTCAAACAGTCCATCCTTGCTCTTGAAAGCCGTCTTCCACTCGTATCCTGGTCTGATCTGGATCTGATGATAATCGCTTCGCAAGTCTATCTTTGAGAATAATTTAGCACCGGATAACTCGTCAATCATGTCTTCTAATTGAGGAATTGGGAAGCGATACTTGATGGTTATTTTATTGATGGCCCTGCTGTCAACGCACATGGTCCATTGGTTGTTCTTCTTTGAGACCAGGAGGACAGGGACTGCACAAGGACTCATACTTTCACGAATGAATCCTTTCTTCAACAAATCTTCAATCTGCTCTCTTAGAATCTCATTCTCCTTAGGACTCATGCGGTAATGAGGGAGGTTTGGCAGACTTGAACTAGGAATCAGATCAATTTGATGTTGAATATCCCACATAGGAGGCAATTCGTTTGGCAATTCTTCAGCAATCAACTCTTTGAAATCTTTCAGAACTTCCATCACTTCTTCTGGAATCGTCTCTTGTTCCTTCTCCGCACTTAGAAGCCCTTTGACTACTACTGGATAGAAACATTCTGAATCTTTCACATCTTCATTAATTTCCTTGTCATCTTGAGTCATTACTAGGAAACTTGATTTCTTCTCTTCTGGCTTCCTAACAAAGTGTAATATAGGAGCCATGGCGATTTTGTGTTTGTTCCATGTGAACATCAGCACATTATCCCGTCCCCGATATGTGATATCATTATCATACTGCCATGGTCTACCAAGTAGGATATGGCAGACATTCATGTCTAGGACGGCACATAGAACTTCCTCCTTGTAGTGCTTCCCGATTGAGATAGGAACTCTACAGGATAATGTAACTCGAAGTTGAGAACCACTACTTACCCATCCCAGAGTATAGGGTTTCTCATGGGGGACCGTCGGGAGTTGCATGTAGTCGAGTAGTTTCTGCAAAACTAGATTTCCAGTGCTTCCATTATCAACGATCACATTACAGACTTTGTTTTTGACAGAACAATGAGTTTTGAACAGATTTTTGCACTGTCCTTCCTCCTTGGATGCAAATAAGGTCTGCTACAACACAAAATTCAGTTGTTCCTCAGATTCTTCTTCTGCAAACTCGACATCTGCATACTCATCATGGTCTTCGTCATCTTCTTTATCGTTCAGGATAGCAACAACTCTCCTTATTGGACAGACATTAGATCTATGTCCCTTTCTGCCATATCGATAACATGTGTCGCCTGAGGGTTTGGCATATGGATTTTCTAGTTTATGGGTAGGTGCTTTACCCTTCTGTGCTCCGCTAGAACTGCCGCCCTCCTTGGATCCAAGAATCGGATCTTGGGTTGTACTCTTCTCCTTGCTGCTATTGGAATCGAAGTTGAATTGGGAAGTAGTTTTCCTAAAAGATGAGAAACCACATGGACTTTTCTCCATCAATTCGGCCTTCAATGCAAGACTGGATGCTTCAGTCACAGTCCATATAGTTTGTAACCCCATCTTCTCTTGTATAGAGCTTTTTAGTCCGCTAATGTATCGAGCCACCTTTTGATTCTCCGATTCTCCCAGTTCGTTACGTTCTGAATAACGGACTAATTCAGTTGTGTACTCCGTCACCGTTCGTCTGCCTTGAACGCACTCGATGTACATCTTGTAGAGGATTTGTTCATAATCTTTAGGTAGAAATCGTTCAAGCATGAGTTGCTTCATCCTCCGCCAGGTATGAACTGGTCCTTTCCGTTGTCGCTGCCTTTGAAGGATAAGTCGGTCCCACCATACGACGGCCGTGCTCTTCAAACGGATCGCCACCATCTTAACTTGCTTATGTTCAGGAACCTCCATGACGTCAAAGAAACGATCAACGTCGATTTGCCAATCTAGAAATTCCTCTACTACCATAGTCCCGTAGAACAAGGGAATATCAGCCTTTACACGATAGTCTTGATTGCTTTGTTGGTTGCCTTAGCCTGTCGGTTCTTCCTCCTCAACTTCTTCTTCTTCTTCAGAACTCAGCGTTGTTGCCACCTCACGGGAACCAGTATGGTTCCGCTCTCCTGTCTTGTCGTCCATGACCATGGTTATTGTTGTTGTTAGCGTTGTTGTTGTTCGTGACTGCTGCCGTAAACGCCGCCATCTGCTCGGTCAGATTAGTGAGAGCCGTGGTAAAAGTCGCGGTCATACTCTCAATATCCGCTTTGGTTGCTGGTTTGTCTGCCATGGCTGAGATGAAAAAGAACAGGAGAAGGCCTGCTCTGATACCACCTGACGCAGTGCGGAAGAACAGGATTAAAGCAAGCGCTAAAATCCTAAAAGATAACCAAGTTTACAAGCATAGAACTTGGGGAAGACAACACGAAATCCACCAGGGAACTGAAATCCACCAGAGAGAGAGCAAGTCTCGAATTTTATTAAACGATAAGAGATGCCTTGAAGGTTGCAACTGAGGGTGTATTTATACAAGTAGGAAAAATCCTGATCCTAATCCTAATGCAATTACTTTCCTCATAGAATTAAAACAAAAAGAAAAAAAAGAAATTGTTAAAATACAAAACTACTATTTCTGAGGCTGAAACGGACTTGAATCCTATTTTGAGGGCATACCTCGCAACAAAGATGTGATTTTCCTTTATTGGCCCATTTCTCTTTCCGAAAAGGTATTACAGAGTTTTTTCTGACATCGGACGTTGGTTTTGGAAAATCTTGACAAACTGGGATTTGTCTTTAATACTTGCTATTTTATCTTCAATGTTGGCCGCAAGTCTTCCTACATCACATATAAGGCGACGACGACGCCGGCAGCTTAGTGTGGCGGGAGCTTGATGGACGCGCTGAAGAAGCTGTGGAGGTACATCTCCTGGGACGCGAACCCAACACCTAAATACGGTAAAACGGTGAAATGAAAACGTCGCACATTCTAATGACATTAAGACTACAGAGTGGTGGTTCTCTGTTGGGCGTATCAGTTTGCTCATCCAGAGATGTGCACGCTCATCCCGCTCCTCACCACCTCCAGGTTGCCGTTGCCGAACACCCGGGTGTATGCATCGTCGAACGACAGGGTCGCGGCAGGTTCAGGTGCAGCGGCACCTTCGTCGACGCGGCGGCCAAAGTCGTGGCAGATGAAAACCAGTGAGCAGGACAAGGAGATGTTGCAGGAGGAGCAGGTGGGGAATGGTCATGATTGGGTGATTTTTTTTAGTAAAACAAAAACCATTGGATTCGTTACAAAAAATACAAACCAACAAGAATAAATGTTGACATATTTTTAAAAAAAAAATACAAAAATGATATATAGATGTTAATTGATACTTAAAGATGGTTCATTGACGCCTACAAATGGTTCATTGACACCCAAATTATAAAAATGATGCCCAAGTAAATATTTTACTTGTTAAATCACATTGGCAACCAAACACTTAACTTAATTTACAATAAAAAACAAAGTAAGGGTACTCAAATAAGTTTGTTTGACACCTAAAAATAACTTAATGACCCAAATAAGGTATTGACAATTAAAAATAACATAACGGGGCCCAAATAGGTTTATTGGGCCATTTTTGGGCGCTATGGGGCAATGTCTATTGACACCCAAAGATAGTTAATTAATGCCTAAAATAGTTCATTGACACCTAAAAGTACAAAGATGACACCCAAATAAGGTATTGACAATTAAAAATAACATAACGATGTCCAAATAGGTTTGTTTAGACACCCCAAAAATTTTATCAAATTTTGGACGTTATTTAGCCTTTTTGAGTGCTATGGCGCCCATAAATGGTTATTGACACCCAAAAATAGTTAATTGACGCCTAAAATGATTCATTGACACCCAAAACTATAAAGATGACACTCAAATAAGGTATAGACAACAAAAAAATATAACGACGCCCAAATAGGTTTGTTTGACACCCAAGAATAATTTAATGGTGCCCAAATATAGTTTTACACGTTAGATAGGGTATAAGGGTACTTCATACTTAATGGCACCCAAAAATGGCTAATTGACACCCAAAGATGGTTAATTGACGCCCAAAATGGTTCATTAACACTCATAAGTATAAAAATGACGCCGAAATAAGATATTGACAATCGAAAATAACGTAACGGCTCCCAAATAAGTTTATTTGGCACCCAAGAATTTTAGCCTTTTTGAGCGCTATTTAGCCATTTTTTTGGCGCTATTTAGTCATTTTTGGGCATTTTCAGCCATTTGTGGGCATATCACCATTTTTGGTACTTTTTATCATTTTTTGGGTGCTATATCATCTTTAGGTGTCTTTAGCTATTTTTAGGTGCATACTCACTAATTTCAAACACTTAAATTTTGGACTCCTCCCTTCTCTGATCTTGCATCATCACTTCCCTCCTTTTTTATCTTTTTCCTCAAAAGTATATCAACATTACTCTTCTTTGAATGTATTTTTATTACAAATTTAATGGTTTTTATTTCTTTCAAAAATTCATCATGGTTTAAAAAACTATAAACAAAACAATTTTCTTTCTCATCACATCACCTATTCATATCATTTTGTATTTTTGTTAAAAATATATCAATATTAGTCTTGTTGGAATTCATTTTTGATAACGGATCCAATAATTTTTGTTTCGTCAAAAAATTTATCACGGTTCAAAAGTCATAAGCAACACAAATTTATTCATCAATGACATAACCTCTATCAACTTATCCAATTAAAGTCTGTCACGTCATCACCCCAAATCAACTTCTCCCCCAACAAAACTACCCAGCCCCAATCATTTTTGGTGGGGAAACGACGACGGCCGAGGCTGGTCCATGCCCTCGGATTCGGTCCGTTAGTGGTAAGCAGCCGAGTTGCAGTATTGGCTCGCTTATACAGTTTGAGATCTATGTTTGTCATTCAGATTCTCCTCTTATGCGCTTCTTCGCCTGTGATGTGAACCTATTTTGCCTTCAGTAGTCTTGTCAATTTCCCTTTGTGACCGTGGGGGGATGACCAGTACTTCCATAGCGTGCCTGCTAATACTAAGTCTCCTGCTTTTATACAACACCATAAGAATACTCGTATATACCACACCATATACACCAAAATTTACACCTCAACTTCAGGACATTTCCTATTAATTTAGTTGTCCGTGTTTGTTACTTGCTCTCACGTTGTTTAGAAAAAAATAAACCAAATGCAAGGAGCTGAATAGACAGTTGCACCTATTAAAGCCACTATACCCACACTCTTCCTATTTTAAACGTAAATCTTTCTCACTTCAGCTATGTTTGGCACATGGTGAATGAAGGGGAGGAGAAGGAAGGGTAAAGGAGGGGGGAGAGGACACTTATTTTAGTCTGTTTGGTTAGGATGGGGAGGGGACGAGGAGAGAACATAAAAATAAATAAAAAAATGTCACTTTTATATATCATATTGTCGTAAAATGTTACATACATCACACACATATTAATACATGAAAAATCAAGATAAATTAAACTCATATAATTATTGTGTTAATGAAGAAAGTACATTTCTCACGTCTAACATCATTGAATTCTACATTTTAGTTGTTTGGAAGCATATCTATCAATAATTCATAATTATCTTCTAACCGGAAGCAAATAAAAGCAACCAACATATATGGATGTTGCACAATATATATTTATCTCAAGATATATTTTGCCACTTCTCATTTTATAGCCATTATGGTTATACGTGTAGTTCCCTCCATATTTATAATTTTTCCTCCATTTATTTAAATCTCCTCCATAACTTGAGAATTTCCTCCACTTTACTCTATTTTTTTATTTTTCCTTATGTTATTATGTTTGTAATTTTTTTTTATGTCAACTTTAAGTATTCTCTAATAACATTTTTCCTAGACTTTCTAAGATTTCTTCTAAATAGTGTGCTACATTTATTCAAGTTTCTTTTTATTTTTAATTTTTCCTTTTAATTTTTTTCACCAAAGTCCCCCAACATTTCTAAATTGTGGGCTACAATTCTCTCACCTCATTTGGAGGGATACAAGTATTTCCTGTCATATTATTTATATTTTCCCTTCATATTCTATTTTTCCATCAATGCTTTATAGTAAATTTTCTACCAAATCTTTTTTCATCCCCTTGTCTCCACTCCGATTTGGTGGGGAGAAGAGTGGGTAGAAATGTACTTGATTCTTTCCCCTTCATTCCCCTCCATTCTCTTCCCTTCCCCTTCACCATGTGCAACCAAACAACTTCAGTCATTTCCCCTCCCCTCCATTCACCGCGTACCAAACAGGTCGTAAGTTTGGCTTGGTGTTGTGCACTGACTCTGTAGATGTCGTCGTGACCATCGGGTTGCTATCGTGCCCAACCCCCCACAACACCCTGGCTTCCGTCATGCCTATGCCACATCTACTCCCAGGCCGCCGATGCAACCAGCCTGCCGCAACTTCCAGGTCATCACAATACCCCAGCTATTGTCCATCTATGTCACATCCAGGCCCAGTCCACTATCTTGCCAAAGTTGCCGCCAACACGTCGTCGCGCCCAACAAAAAGTCACGCTCAGCCTGCCAGTGTCACGCTCAAGTCATGTCTGTGTCCAAACCTTTGATGTTATCGTCGCACTAAGGATGTCTCCTGATCTCTGACGTCAAATCGCGGCCATGACACTACTCGATTGTGGTACTTTTGCGCAGTCATCGGGCGTGTTGGTCTCAATATATAACTAAAATGGAGGAAAAAAGTTCATATGATGTACAAAATTTAGACATGTGTTGAATGCATATGGTATTGTGTCAATTGTAGATCAGTTTTATTTTATTCCATGTTGAGCAATGTGAGCTTGTATCAGTCATTTGCAATAATGTAGATTATTCATAGAAATACAAAAGTTATAAAAAATTAATAGTTGTTGTGTATTGTATTATATTTTTCTGATCACCAAATTATTCTAACTATAAGCATTGTTTTGATTTATATAAAGTATAGTTGTTGTTTTTATAATACAATGAATATTAAATAGTATTGTACTTGAAATTACCAACAACATGTTAAGAGATGCAACACACACAGTTTAATCAAATATGATTACTTATCACATATATTTTTTATGTATACCAAATTAAATAATGATATCAACATAATAAATGATAAATAAAAAAAATTAGTGTGACACATTGTCCTAGTTTATGCTAGGTATGATTCTCTTTTGGCACTATCTTGAACATATTTAAGTATAACTTTTAAATTGTAGTCATTAAATATATAAAACATGATTGTGGGCGGTTGAGACATTATACACAACCGTTGAAGGAAAAATAAATAATTATTTTGAATTTATTTAAATTTTTTGTTTGTGAATGAGAGAATAAATGCAAGTAGTTGGTTGAAGGGTGGGTGGTGGGTGACTAGCGGATTGATTGATTTTATTACAGTTGTATGCAAGTCATGCAACCAAATTAACAGATTTCTCACCTAAAAGTTTGTGTTGCATTGTAGTATAAAAATATATAAGAGTGCTAGTAGTGACTTTCTTGGTAATTTGTCATCGCAATTCATATAGTTTCGGAAATATATTAGAGGATATGACGATATTTCACAACAAATTTTGTAATTTATTATACAAATATAAATAACACTGATTTTGAAGTATATTAATAATGAGATTATATTATATGATAATTTAATAATTTATTACACAAACATAAATAACAAATGATATTTTAAATTGTATGTACTATCATATTTTATTTTTGATCTAGTTGCTGCTGACTTTTGGTGTTGCCTTGAATACATTTCAGTGTTAATTTTTGACTTAGAAACATGTATTATAGTTTTTGTTGCAACATCTACATAAATGAAAGCAATGTAAATGCACTAAACACATTATGAATGTTATAGCATGAGCCCAATATTTGATTTCTTAGTATGAAGTTATTGAGTTGTTAATGTTTATTCTTAAATAAAATAAAATAATGATTTGTACATATATACAATGAATAAAAGAATAACATAAATATAATCATCAACCAACTTTGTATTTTATTTTAAAAATCAATTGAACATCTGACTGCATGCACTGTGCTAGTTTATGTCTATTATATTTGTGATGACTTTTGATACTACTTTGAATATATACAAGTACTGAGTCTCGACTTAGTTGTAAAATGTATATAAATGTGAACGTTGTTGGATCAGTCAGTGTATCCTGTTACAAAGTGGGGGGAAATAAAAAAATGAATTTTTAAATTCATTTTTCTATTTGTAAGAAGAGTAGTAATTGCAATTTGCAAGTGGTTGGATTGTGATTGCTTTGTCGTAGTGGTTGCTTTATTATAGTGGTTGCATTATGGTTTGGCATTCTAGTAGCCCATGTCACACAATGGGAAAATTGAGTGAGGCTCTCCTTCCTGATACTACAATGTAGATGTTGGGGATACATGTGGCATGTGAATTAGCCAGACAATTAAACAAGGGAGGAGAAATAGATTTTCTCTTGTTATGAAACTGTTTGTTATCTAAATCCTAACTTGAAATGACTATAAAGTCAATGGTGATAGGACCCAGGCATCCGTCCCTAGCATGGTATTACCAAATCGCACGTGCGGAAGCATAAAGCTTGGAATACATGAACAAATAACAAGATAAATGCACCAATCATAATATCAACATTCAACGAGATATATTTAAGCGTTTTATTACAAGATACGATTACATATTCAAGAGTACATTTTTACAAGTCTTCTCATGTACACTAGGGATCTTATTACAACGACACCTAACATAACTCACCAAGCTAGCAACTTCTAGTCATCTTTAAACCTATAAAATACGTGAAATTAAGGCGGGTGAAGCACACTAGGTGATGAGTACAGGGCTAAAAGTTACATATACATAAGCTTTACATAAATTGAAAAGATTTGTAGAAGTAAACGAGCAAGAAAAATAATATGTTAAGTGCTTAACAAAATGAGAGCCCATGTTTTATGTGATTTTACTCCAATTATGCCATCATATCATGCATTCATAAGGCATTTGATCAACTTCCCATTGGAAGGATCTGTAATGGTGCTCAAGATTAGCTAACCCTTCTATGCGTGAGGGACCTTGAGGCCATTGCCAAGAGCTAACCATGTTTCAATATTGTATAATGAAGTTTTGATATTATGTTTGCAAGTTATAAAACCACGATACGAGACAAACATCAAATACATACTAGAATAGTACATGGCAATATTTGAGCAAGTAAATAAGTATACATGTGTATCACATTTCAAGCAAGAAATCCATAGTCATATAATTATTAAAGCTTGTACCTGATTTAGTAGTTCTTAACTTAACTTATCCTTGGTCATCTACCCATAAGAAACACCGGATTAACAACAAGATCGTATACATGCATTAGATTCTCATCATTACCCTACTAGTTCCATTTTTGGGGTTTGGGGATTAGATTATTCATGTATCTAAAGAAGATATTGACCATGAATCCACAACAATATCATTCAAATTCACACTATTTTGATAGATCAAAACTCATCCCTTGTCATGTATGCATAAGATGATGTGATCTAATTAGACAAAGGTTTTAAGAAGAACTATGCTCTTCGTGTCTACATACTTGAATAGTTGAAGAACTCAAAAGTCAACAAGTTCCATGGGAAATGATGGACAACCAACTCCAATGAGAAGTAGCATCAAGGGTAGAGAAGGAAAGATATTTGAGGTGTAGATAGTTCTAAACATAATGGAAGGCATTCAAAGGTCCTCACAATGTTAACCAACTCAATTCTGAAGGTAAAGTTCCATTGCACATGCTTGATAGACTCCACTATGAGTAGTTGTACATAGAGATCGACATGATGCTAGAAGCAAAGTAGGAAGAAAAGATGGCACACATGGGTTGCTGGTGAAGTGAGGATGGTTCCTTCTCAGTTAATTGGATTGGTTCATTGTGAGAAAGCAATGTTGAGTACAACCTTTGACAGGTAGAATTGAGATTGGTAGGGGAGAATTGAGACTTCATGTTTGATGGAAGGCATATTAGGGCAAATTGATCTTGGGAGAGAGTGATGAAGTGACTATATGCCCATGGATTAAATTTATCTCTTTATGGTAGTCGAAGATTAAAGGAACAACTCTCTAGTGTTTCTACTAGAGAGGTGAGCCGCAAGAGGTTTGGGAGCATCTTATATTGTCAATGATATCTTGATATGGCTAAGTTCCTGAGTGATTTCGTGGATATAAGGAAAGAAAATGAGGGAGAGAGAAGTTCAAATTGTGTTGATATGCAAAGAAAGAACGAGAACTTGTTCTACCAGTTTCCTTTTCAAACCAAGATAGAAGACGACACACTACACACATGACACAAAACTAATGACCGGTGATGAGCCCACAACTCACAAAAAAAATGGATAACTACAAAATTTTGTATGATTAGGAGAAATAGAGGAAAGTAACAGATTAAATCTACAATATTTTGTTATTTCTGAGTTATGTTATTTGTTCATGTAAGTTTTATTTAAGACTATAAAACATTATTTAATCATATGGAAAGTGCCACTTAGACTAGTTATAGAACGAGAAATCTAAATACACACTGGTTTCACTTTTGATGGTGTTTGATATTTAATTTCACAAATTGAAGCCTAATATATATATATATATATATATATATATATATATATATATATATATATATATATATATATATTCAAAAGTTAAATCTATGATATTTCTTATCCCCTTACTTTTAACATTGACCTTGAGGAAAATCTAGCTATTGTATACAAAGTAATTGATGAAAATGAAAAATCTAACTATGGAAAAGATGTTGGCGTTATGTACGAATGAATTGGTAAAGAATTCTGATTCTGGCATAGGAGCATAAAGTAATGAATGGGCCAGGTTTGGTTTCTCGGCTAACACAGCCTTTGCTATCACTAGTTTTATGGTAATTGTTCATAACCTTACATGGGGGATGCAAAATTACTTTTTGGGGGTTATAGAGCCAATTTTTCTACACGACTTAAAGGTGATGATAACGTGTTACATTGTAGTCCTATCCATAAACTTAAATGTCACATGTTTTAGTTGATCCGAAAAGCAATGTAACAGTTTCAATTAAGATATCATTTTCCAAAGTCAAAGGTGTCATGCAGAAATGAAGTGCTACCACGCAAAGTCGACCAAATAAAGACTTAAAACTCACTCCTTTTCATGCATGCATTGGATGACCCTATTTAACGGGATAGTTACAAGCAGAACTAAGCTCTTCATGTCTAGACACTAAACTGGTTCAAGGAGTAATCAAAAGACGGCGCTTTCCATGGGAGTGAAGTTAATCTTCTTTGCTTCAAGATCATATCCAACCAAAAAGTCTGCCATAGCGCTGTCGCCCCGGATGGGGAGAGTCCCAGCCTTGTCAGCCGATAAGAGGTTGAGGCAGACCATCATGCCATCGGACATCCAGTGAAACGCCGTTTCCGGAGGCAGCGTCACGTTGACGGGGCCATCGAACGTGAAAACAAGGGGCGGCAGGTCGGGTCTGGGACCTATAGCTAGGGACCTCGTAGCAGTAATGGTATAAGATCTCGCTCGGGCTTGCGACGAGCTTGAGGCAAAGGTCATTTCGGACGAGTTCTTCAAAAGCATTCATGAACACCCCCGGCATATAGGTATTCGTGGTGCCGGAGTCTACGAAGACGACGAACCCGAAATCAACCATTGCATCTTCTCGGACGAACCCCCTAGTTATCCTTGCCCTGTAGATAACATGATCGGAAGGATCCACCATGGGCGTGGACACCAACCCAGCAGTACCCTCTCCGACAGCTCCGATCAGAAGTCTGCCGGCGGCGACCAGTTTCCGGTTAGAAACCGCCGGCGTAAGTGTTGGATATATAACTTTTGTTATTTAGCATGGGTTAAGTCCAATGTAATGCACCCAGTACATAATGGAAAGGAACGAAAGTTACTCCTTTTGTATAAAAGGATAATCACGTTATTAATTATTGATTTAATTAATTGTATCTTTCCGAAACGTTTTAACATCTTTATGTTATGTGAATAAGAGATGAAGTTAATTATTTATATAATCAATGGTCTCCTTTCTTTAACGATTAAGATATATACAATTCTGAAACGGTTCAGTAACTTTTCGTTATGTGAATAAGAGATGAAGTTAATTATTTATATATAATTAATGGTCTCCTTTCCTTAATGGTAAAGACATGTAAGTTTCGTGTACAAGAGTGATCGAGTGATCGTGTCCGTCTTGGTTTAGGACGTGGGGCATGAAAGGGTTATAAAAAGGGAAACATGTCAATAGGGTTGGACACACAACTAATTTAGTCTCTCTCTCTGCATAACGCACAGCCGTCAGCCGCCGTTTGCAAGAGATGAGAGATGTGTCCCTTTGACGAAGTTTTTCTCTTATTTCTCTTCGCCCATCTGAATTGCTACTTTGTGGAGACTAGTCTTCGGAATGAAGTGGGTATTCAGAAAAGTTGTCTCATGGAGATCCTTCTCCTGAATGAGACGAATAATATCTTCCTTCTATTCCTTTGACATGATTTGTCCGGGTGGTGGTACCTGCGATCGCTGGGCTGCATTGGTGGTGCAAATATTTCGGCGTCAATTTGACTTGCCGGAAGAGCGACGTTAAATGCAAGCAGACATGCAGAGCGACTTGGCATCAAGCGTTAGCGAGACGAGCCAAGGATATAGACTTTGCTGCATTCTTAATGACTGGATGAACCGGAAGAACATCGCTTATCCAAAGAATTGCAAGGCAATGATTTCTTTAAGTATATATATGTATATACAAATATACATGTCTTGTTTCTCAACGAGACAATCCGGTCAGGAGTTTCTCACTCATTTATTTATGTTCTCCTACAATGTTTTGTTCTTGTGTATCTTATCTTGATCTATCTGCAATTGTTAATTATTTACAACTGTTTGTTGTTGCATGTAACGACGTTTACACCTAAATTATCTAACAATCTTAAAGAAATCAGTCTTTGTCGTTAATTAACAATGTAGATCATGGTGCGTGCGCTAGAATTAACAATAAACATATGCCTAAAATTTATTATTTTGAACGTTGTATATTAGCAATGTTGAATATATAATTGGCATAATATATGGGTATGAAGAATAGGAACAACCAGAACTAAATAAAACTAATCCCAATAATGTGAATATTATTTCTAGTTGGAAAAAGGCTGATACGAGATGCCAAGAGTTAATTTTTGTTTGTGTTAAAAATACAAACTTTATAATTTATACTCTTAGCAAGTATTGCTTATTTCCATGACATTGTATAGGGATGGTAGAAATAAAATATAAAACTGAAAATAAAGGTATTAATTAGTGTTGCGTTTTAAAGTTTATAATATTTCTAAATGTTTTATTTAGTAGAGGTAAATCTATTCTTGAACAAATAATTACGGATTTAATTCTTGGTGTACAAAATTTTGGATGCATGCATTAAATGATTGAAAATTTTATTGTTATGTCTATAGTTGAGATATTCCTAATATTTTAGGAAGTCGTTTGACATATATCTCAAATATAAAGGAGAATGTCAATGAGCGGTCTCATGTTAGACATTAATAAACAAAATGTACACTTGATAATTTTATTGTTATGTCTATAGTTGAGATATTCCTAATATTTTAGGAAGTCGTTTGACATATATCTCAGATATAAAGGAGAATGTCAATGAGCGGTCTCATGTTAGACATTAATAAATAAGATGTACACTTGATAATTAACAATGTAGATCATGGTGCGTGCGCTAGAATTAACAATAAGCATATGCCTAAAATTTATTATTTTGAACGTTGTATATTAGCAATGTTGAATATATAATTGGCATAATATATGGGTATGAAGAATAGGAACAACCAGAACTAAATAAAACTAATCCCAATAATGTGAATATTATTTCTAGTTGGAAAAAGGCTGATACGAGATGCCAAGAGTTAATTTTTGTTTGTGTTAAAAATACAAACTTTATAATTTATACTCTTAGCAAGTATTGCTTATTTCCATGACATTGTATAGGGATGGTAGAAATAAAATATAAAACTGAAAATAAAGGTATTAATTAGTGTTGCGTTTCAAAGTTTATAATATTTCTAAATGTTTTATTTAGTAGAGGTAAATCTATTCTTGAACAAATAATTACGGATTTAATTCTTGGTGTACAAAATTTTGGATGCATGCATTAAATGATTGAAAATTTTGTTGTTATGTCTATAGTTGAGATATTCCTAATATTTTAGGAAGTCGTTTGACATATATCTCAAATATAAAGGAGAATGTCAATGAGCGGTCTCATGTTAGACATTAATAAACAAAATGTACACTTGATAATTTTATTGTTATGTCTATAGTTGAGATATTCCTAATATTTTAGGAAGTCGTTTGACATATATCTCAGATATAAAGGAGAATGTCAATGAGCGGTCTCATGTTAGACATTAATAAATAAGATGTACACTTGATAATTTTATTGTTATGTCTATAGTTGAGATATTCCTAATATTTTAGGAAGTCGTTTGACATATATCTCAAATATAAAGGAGAATATCAATGAGCGGTCTCATATTAGACATTAATAAACAAGACGTACACCTGAAAGATACAAATGTCAAGTTACATGTTAGTTCTTACCCGACAGTTAATTTTAGTACTAAGACCAAAGATAAGAAATTAAAGATAGTACATATATCTATGGCTAAGAATAAAGTATGTCCTATATATACAAATGATAGAAGGTAGCCACATCTGAAATTAAGGAGATTATAATTAGATAATTATTTTCTTGAACCTTAATGATGGGTATGTGTCTTTAAACCTGAAATCTCGATTAGTAAATGAGATGGTTTTGTAATAGACTGTAATAAGTTATTATTACATACCTTCGTGATACTATGTTCTTTAGCAAGTGATATTTGTGTAACGTGGAGAACTAGTTTAAGATTCTTGTTGAACATATTTCAAATTATAATTTAATATTTGAATGACTATAGTTCTGTATGCATGAATCTTGTTTCATCTAATATATAACATTATTGTTTGAGACATATTTTGTTATCTCGATGAAATAAATGATGAATCATGAATTGGTTCTGAAATCCGACATTAATTCTGAAAGATGTAAAATATATATATAAAATAAATTGACTAGAAGAATTTCTTTTATAATAAGAATTCTGAAATTCTAGATTTAGTTCACCATTACATCTGTGAATTTAATGAAGTTACGTATAGGAACTGGAAATTGTTTTAATAACATATGTGGATGATTTGTGTAGATATTGTTATGTCATTTTACTTAAAAGTAAAATTGAGACATTTGAAAATTCAAAATATTTTAGATGGAAGCTAAAACTCAAACTAGTAAGGTACTTAAATGATTAAGGTCTGATGGGGAGAAGAACATACCTTGAACTTGTTTGTTGGAATTTTTAACAACTCCGTTGTGTAGTTCATGAAGGTTGTTTCTCCTTATACACCATGGTTTATTGGGATTTTAGAACGTAAAATCTAATTCCTTATTTAAATGGGTAATAACTTTCTCCAGACCTCAAGTTTACTCACACATATGTGGAAGAAACTTTGACTATGGCTTGCCATTTTTTGAATAAAGTTTTCCGTAGACATAATAAGAGTAAACTGATTGAGTTATTGATTGGGAAAGAATTGTTTATCTAATATTTTCAAATGTGGGGGCATTTTTACTAAGGTATATGTCTCTGAACACAAAAGAAAAGAAATTAGAAAAACGGTTGATGCCATTTTATTGGGTCATGTAAAAACAAGTTACGCCTTTAGATTTATGATTGTAAAATCTGAAATCTTAGGCTATAAGGTTTATACAATTGTGATATTACGTACGACATTCTATGATAATGTTTTCCCATGAAAAATAGGTGTATCTAAATAAATATATCATAAAAGATTCATTATACACATGGTCTTTTCTCGAGTATGTAGAAAGGATGAGAAATGTGGGGGGCAACTTAGAATTTGCTATTTCTGAATTTATTGATTCCGATGAAATGGCTGAACAAAGGAGAAGTTAACGTACTAAGATTTTCAAGGATGATAGAAGTGAGTTTCTCACTTATAATATCAAAGATGATCTTGTTCCTTTCAAAACATGCTATGGATTCTCTAGAAGCTTAGTTTTGAAAGAATTTGTTAACAAAGAAATCTTATGAATTTTCTCAAATCAATTGTAGGAATTTATAGATTTGTCTTCTAGTTGTTCTAAAGTTGTTAGTAAATGGATCCTTAAGATGAAAATAAATTCAGACTGGATAATCAATAATGTACTTTGCTAGGCTAGTTGCTAAGGATTTTACACCCTGAAGGAATAATGTATTTTGATACATATTCTATGTTTCCTACATGGACAGAATCTAAATGCTTAAGGCATTGGTTGTCACATATAATCTCATATTCAATAAATGAATGAGAATTATGTATTCTTACATGGTAATATTCACGAGAAGATATATATGTGTGGAACAACCTGATGGATTTGTGCATCGTAGGAATGCGCATAAAAGTGTGTAATTTTATTAAAGCTATTGCATGGCTTGAAACAAGCTCCTAAGCAATGATATGAGATGTTTGATAGAGTAATATCAATGAAATGCTTCATTTCTAATAATTTTGATAAATGTATGTACTGTATAAAAATCGTCGATGGTTGATTCATGTTGTTATACATAGATGATGTTTTGTTTCCAATATAAAAGTAATAAATTAGACTATCATTCTTATGTAACAAGTTTTAGATGAAATATAAATAAGAGTCGTTTATGTGATTTTAAGGCCTAAAATCATGAGGTTTACTGATGGTATTACTCTCTAAAAGTCTCATTATGTTGAGAGGATACTAGAGAAGTTTGAGTACACATCATGCAACCATGTTAAGACTCTATATGAACTCATCAAAATGTCTTGTATAAGAATGTGACTGAAGCTCTAATGAATTAATTATGATACTTTTTGGATATTGGAAGTTTGATGTATCTTAAGAACCACACATGTACATACATTATGTTTGTTATATGCAAGTTGAGTAGATACACCAATGATCATGCTAAGACCCATTTAGAAATCTCTTGATAGAGTATTGAGGTCTGTAATGGGAACGCGTTACCTTGACTTCATTATGACAAATATCCTTTGGTAGTAGAAGGATATAATAATGCATGCCAGTTTGTCATGAACTCTAGGAGTAATGGTGTCTTGTGATGTATTTTCCAAATAAGAAAATGTGTTATTTTATGATTTTTCTTGGTCTTCTTCTGAAGCTTAGTTGGGTGTTTTATATATGAAATTGAATTGGAAGTTGAATGGCTGCATAGATTTTAATCTAAGTTAGCCATTAAAAATAAATATGATTCCTGTAATTTCATTTCATATTAATAACAATACAACTATAAAAGATATAAAGATGGACAAGTATAATAAAACAACATTGACACATCCAAGTCAGACTTATGTCTGTAAGGGAGTTAGTGTCTTGTGGGGTCAAGGCTTGACTACGTAGGTACCTTTCTTATTATAAAGCCAATCCTTTGACTATATGTCTTAATATGACATTAGTTGAGAAATTCAGGTTGGGGATGGGACTGAAACCCCTTCTTATTCATAGGCAGTAGCAACCCAACCCAAAAGAGTGGAGATCCCACGAATTGGGTTCAATGTGGTAATAACAAGTTGTCAGATGAATTGCTGACACTATGAAAATTTATTTTTGATGCTTCATGCATCTGTGTGTCTCTCCCCTGAAAACCTGTTTAGTGTCATAAGCTGCAAGTTAGTAAGAGATTAGTCTCTGAATGGAGTCAAGTCCTAGGACAGGATGCTAGCAGTACATCCTTGGGGACTTCAACTAAGTGATTGATGTTGTGTGGGCCGCAACAAGGAATAGGGTTACTTCCTATATCAATCATGATTCCCTAATTTGGATGCATGGCCTTTAATGCATCGTTTTACTTCTTTACTGCCATGTCTTTATTGTGTTGTTACCAACCGAGACTCTTACAACCAAGGTTCAAGTTCAAGACTTTAGTTCACTTAGTTCCTGTGGGAGTCTACGTTGGATAACTCAGGTAGATTCAAACCGAAAGGTATCTACTGAAAGCATAGTATGGAGGACTGTTTGGCAGGGCACTACACATTGGACTTTGTGGGGGATTGTTGGATATATAACTTTTGTAGTTATTATTTAGCATGGGTTAAGCCCAATGTAGCGCAGCCAGTACATAATGGAAAGGAACATAAGTTACTCCTTTTGTATAAAAGGATAATCACGTTATTAATTATTGATTTAATTAATTGTATCTTTTCGAAATGTTTTAACATCTTTCTGTTATGTGAATAAGAGATGAAGTTAATTATTTATATTATTAATGGTCTCCTTTCTTTAACGATTAAGATATATACGTTTCATGTACAATTCTGAAACGGTTCAGCAACTTTTCGTTATGTGAATAAGAGATGAAGTTAATTATTTATATATAATTAATGGTCTCCTTTCCTTAATGGTAAAGACATGTACGTTTCGTGTACAAGAGTGATCGAGTGATCGTGTTCGTCTTGGTTTAGGACGTGGGGCATGAAAGGGTTATAAAAAGGGAAACATGTCAATAGGGTTGGACACACAACTAATTTAGTCTCTCTCTGCATAACGCACAGCCGTCAGCCGTCGTTTGTAAGAGACGAGAGATGTGTCCCTTTGACAAAGTTTTTCTCTTCTTTCTCTTCGCCCATCTGAATTGCTACTTTGTGGAGACTAGTCTTCGGAATGAAGTGGGTATTCGGAAAAGTTGTCTCATGGAGATCCTTCTCCTGAATGAGACAAATAATATCGTCCTTCTATTCCTTTGACATGATTTGTCCGGGTGGTGGTACATGCGATCGCTGGGCTGCATTGGTGGTACAAATATTTCGGCGTCAATTTGACGTGCCGGAAGAGCGACGTTAAACGCAAGCAGACATGCAGAGTGACTTGGCATCAAGCGTTAGCGAGACGAGCCAAGGATATATACTTTGCTGCATTCTTAATGACTGGATGAACTGGAAGAACATCGCTTATCCGAAGAATTGCAAAGCAATGATTTCTTTAAGTATACATATGTATATACAAATATACATGTCTTGTTTCTCAACGAGACAATCCGGTCAGGAGTTTCTCACTCATTTATTTATGTTCTCCTACAATGTTTTGTTCTTGTGTATCTTATCTTGATCTATCTGCAATTGTTAATTATTTGCAACTGTTTGTTGTTGCATGTAACGAAGTTTACACCTAAATTATCTAACAGTAAGGCATGTTGCAAATTTACGCCCCACCTTCGACGAGTATGCGAACCCCATGGGAGAGTTCCCCAGGCCTAGTAGACCTAAGCCCACAGGACCCCGAGTCTGAGAAGCACATCCAAAAGGGACATACTCGTACGGTTCGGTGTCGAAGGTGAGTGTCTCGCTGCCTAGGGTGTCGTTTACGGCCAGTGGCGGAGCACGGGGGGCAAGCGGGGGCCGCCCCCCCCCCCCAATTAAAAGATATTAATTTGTATATATATAAGTGTATATGTATGTATATCAGTCTTAATATATATATATAGTTTGTCGTCTTTGGTTTGAGCGTCGATTTCATGTGTGTCTGTCCTGGAAACCAAGGTTCAAAACGCGTTGTCTATAATTTTTAATAAAATCTGTTTCGAGTCACCGATATGTACTACATAAATAGAAAAATTACACATACAAAAGCCAAGAAGAGAGAAGTAGCCGAGTGGTAAGCATCATTTCTATAAATGTTTGCTTGTGTAAGGAACCCAAGTTCAAGATTCAATGTTCTCTTTTTTCCATACATTCTATTTTTATTTTTTAAGATTTTATTGCCCCCCCCAGCTATGAAGTGTTGGCTCCGCCCCTGTTTACAGTGGAGCCATCTGCGTAGCTGACTCTGAAGCCGCAGGCACCAGCCACGCATTGTGTAGGGTACGAGTACATGGATGGGTCACACAAGAAGGAGGGGCAGGGGTAGGGGATGTAGGATGAGGATTTGGAAGGGTCGTAGATGGACTGCATATTCAATTATGATACAAATTACGTATTAGTTAATGTGTCCATGAAAGGGTGTGTGGTAGTTATTCCCTTGTGAAGGGGTGTGTGTCGGTTGTATTCCTTGTGAAGGGATGCCTAGTTATTTTGTAACCGTCAACTAGTGTTGCACTTGTAACTGCCGTCAGTTATGGATGTTTAAGGCTTTGCAAGAGTCGTGTATACAAATCGTCAACTAGTGTTGATTCCTATTTTCTCCCACCGTGGGGCACGAACCCACTACCACAAGTGTTGGTCTTCCTTCCTTAATCTTAGACTTGCCCCACCCGAGCTTCATCTAGCTTCATTGAGCTGCGGTGTATCGACATCGAGCTATACTGAGCTGCATCCGAACCATTGACCCAAGGTATTAGCTAACGACATACCTTTCTGGGTAATGCTCGACCCTTAGAGAAATAAGGGGGTAACACGCCTCCCCCACCAGAAAAACCCGACGCCCTCGTCGGAACAAACCAACAAGTAAGGACGCCCCTTCTTAGATGCTCAATTGCTACTCCTACTTTCTGACTTGTCCACTTGATGAAGTGCTTTCTCCCTTAGCTTTTCTTGGCCATCGACTTGGTGTGATAACTCTTCCAATCGTAAAAAATTGATTCATCTCTGCCGAAGGTCTTGGTGAATCTGTTGGAGAATCTCAACTCTATTTGTGAAGTCAATTGTAGTTGCAACTCCTGATCTTTAGTCTTTCCAAATTTCTTTCTCTGCATTGCTCCTTTTTGTGTGGAGGGTCGCCTCCCTTCAAGTGTTGGTCTGATAGCAACTTAACATAGCAAAGGTTAAGTCCTACCTTTAGACCAGTGTTGGTCTGATAGCAACTTAACGTAGCAAAAGTTAAGTCCTGCCCTTTAGACCAGGACCTATCCACAGATAGTCGTAGGAACTTGAAGTATATTGTCGTCCATTCATCCACGCAAGACTTAGGGAAATACTCCCAGTCGGATACAATACTCCCCTTCAAATCCTTGGCTTTAAGTAATTCCAACAAATCGGACATCACTTAGCAGATGATTGAAGTGACCAGACTCATCCCTTGTGTTATTGTTCCCAAACAATCAACACTTTTACAACTCAGAAGCATCACGCATAGAATGAAAGGACCTACTTTTATGCACAAGTATAACAATCCTTTTTATTCCATTCACAAGTTAGTGTACATTGGGCTATTACAACCCTTAGAGGTCACAGAGATCCTCTCTATTACCAAATGCTTACACTTCCAATAGTGGTGCTAGCAAGCATAAACACACTAAGGACTGAACATCAATTACACTCACACCTTATTTAGTAGTTGCCTCTGTCGGATGATACGTCAGCTGACAATCCATCTTTTCCTTAGAGTGAAAAAGCCATCACCAGTAGCTTCCTGCCTTGAGATGCTTCTCTCATAAATGAGTGTCCTTCGCTCTTAGCAACTCGTTGATGCATCCCATCAAGAGTTTGCCCGTGACCCACGTCATAACCACCATATCTCTCCACGATTGATGATATAACCTACTCATTAAACCATACGAGTCGTTACCTCAGGTCCATCACTCACCTTAGTTTGGAACCATTAGTAGTCCCAGTAGAGATGCTCTTCGCGGACGCACCTCTTCGAACGTCTCTCTTGTTGCGCACTCCAAGGGTCAGTTAACTTCCAGTGTAACTATCGGTAGTTGCAAGGCTGCCCTCCCTTGCCTGAAGCCATCCAGAGTCCAACCGTCCATTGCACGCCTCCCCGTTGCGTGCCTTGTTCGCATCCCAGCAAACTGTTGCGAGCAGTTATCTCTACCGACGCCCGTCAGCAGGTTGTCGTGGCCATGGTGGAATTCCTCCTGGAATCGTCGTGACCCACCATGCCACCTCTTGGCTTTCACCGTCAGTGTCCCTCCATAGAAGGATCGGATATCAGGCCACCCACCTCGTCATCCATTTCGATCTTAACCGCCACATGGTTGGCAACCGTCGCCGGAGACAACCACGGTTTCTTGCAGTGACGCTCGGGGTCGTTGTCCAACATCATCTCGGCCAAGTACTCCTCACTAGGAGCGTCGTCCTTCTACGATTCGGCCTCTATAACCGCCATGTAGTATGTCGCCTGATCAGCCAGCATACTCTCCACTTGAGTGGACAATGCTTCCACCCAATTGGTCAAGGCTCCCAACCAGTCTCGCAGGCCATCCTCCCTGGAACTGGTAGCACGGTTGCAGGAGCAACTGCTCTCTTCGGACTGAGAAGATGAGGCGTTGCGATCCACCTCTTGGATCTTGAGCGTCCTAATCCTTCCTTGACGGGACCCAATCTCGCGAGTGATAGCTGAGTCCAGGGCACGTAACTACCCTCTTATGTCGACGATCACACCATGAACGTCATTCCGCCAAGCATAGAGGTCCTCTCTTAGCCACTGGGTCTTCTTGTTGGAGCGAGTTCTACCTTCATGGAAGAACTGATAGTTCATTTTCTCTTCCCTCATGAGCGAAGCCAACTGTCACTCTATCATCTCCAACCTGGCCTCCATATCGGGCATTACCTTCGTGTTGTCGTTGAAGATAGTCGATTCCATATCGGGCTCTAATATGGAATCGAGCGCTCTAATCCTTCCTCAAAGGGACCCAATCTCGTGAGTGACAGCTGAGTCCAGGGCACGTAACTTCTCTCTTATGTCGACGATCACGCCATGAATGCCATTCCGCCAAGCATAGAGGTCCTCTCTTAGCCACCGGGTCTTCTCGTCAGAGCGAGTTCTACCTTCATGGCAGAACTGATAGTTCAGTTGCTCTTCCCTCGCGAGCGAAGCCAACTTCCGCTCTATCATCTCCAACCCGGCCTTCATATCGGGCTCTGATACCACTCTGTTACTGGGTGAAAATCAAACACAAATTTCCCACGACAATGGCGTTGAGGTCGTCCCCAACAAGCCCACACAAAGATCTCCTTAGAGTAGAAGACCTTAGAGTCACAGCGGAATAGAAAAGGGGAGGGGAGGGACTTGTCTTTTTCCCGACTTCTTCCTTATTTTCACTAAGGACATAAAGGATTTACAATAGAGCAGGTTCTCCTTTAATGGAGTCCTCTCGTGAAGTCTGAAATGACTAAGTAAGAGTGTGTTCTTGCACAGCCTACAAGTCCACTCTATTTATACACAAAAGGGTTGAGACAGTTAGGCATGCAAGCCCATAACCGCTCTCCCGGACGTGTCTCCAAGAGACGCGTCAGTTCACAAGGCAACCATTCCAAGTAGTGTGCCGAAGGGACGCGTCGGTTCACTTTGGTAACTGCTCGCTCCAAGTAGTGCTCCCAAGAGACGTGTCGTTTCGCTTGGCAACTGCTCGCTCCAGTCGCTAAGTCCCGTGCCTCGTCTGAGCCCACTCCAGGCAACAGCCATGCCCGCTTCCTCTTTGTGGGTTCGGGCGTCGCATCGCTTCGCTCCATTATCCAAGCGATTAGAGTCACCCGCTCCCGCCTCCACGTCTGAAGCCTTGGTGTAGTTCGGCCCTCCTGTCGGCTCACGCCCGTTTGCAAGGATCGGCCCACGAGTAGCTAAGTCATGGGGGTTAGGCGCTTGCTCGCACGCGTCGTTTCGCTAAGGCATAAAGGCCTAGAGGTTACACTAAGTGCTCGCACCCCTAACTCGCACCCCTTCATGCCATAACGTCCTTCAATTGTGGCGTCACCCTTGTAACCGTCAATGGGTCATGCAGCACCCCCCGCAGTGCCCCATCCCGTGGCTCTGACCCGGGTCAAACCCGTCCGAAAGAGCACGCTATGAGCTAAGTGAGCTACACGCGAGCTGGGCAGCGTCGACCCGAGTTGTTGCTCACTATCCCTCGTGCTTGGTCAGCTGCATGTGAGTCACAACCAAGTCTTATAAGCTCCCTCTCAGCTGTATGTGGCCAACAAGTCCTTTTCCAAGCTGCTCGCTCGCTGTCCCGAGCTAAGGACCATCTCACCCGAGCTGGGTCTACTCGCGCGCCAGCTAGATATAGTTGCACGCTAGCTAAGACCAACTCCCTTGAGTTGATGCTTCCATCAGACTCAGCTGAGTCTAGCTCCCATATGCTCAGTGTTGCCTTGGACGAGCTAGGGCTCGCCCACTTGAGCTTCGACCTGCTCCACCCGAGCTAGGTCTTCCTTCCTTAAGCTTAGACTTGCCCCACTCGAGCTTCGTCTAGCTTCATTGAGCTGCGATGTATCGACACCGAGCTATACCGAGATGCATTTGAGCCATTGACCCAAGGTATTAGCTAACGACATACCTTTCTGGGTAATGCTCGACCCTTAAAGAAATAAGGGGGTAACATGCACTAGTTCAGTTTCGGATACACAGTCGTAAGGCATGCACTGCCTCCATGTGAGCTCGCGGTCGGTGTCCCAATGGCTAGTTCCGCTAGGGTTTTACGAGGTGAGAAAAGCTGGGAGATGTATCGTGCACAAGCATTGGAGCAATTGGCAACTAGAGCCCACCGCTCAGCCGGGGTCAGGGATGGGTCATAGAAGGCGGAGCGAGGGGAGTAGTTGCGGTGGATCAGATCGATGACAGTGACGACGCCATCTTCCTTCTGGGTGCTGCTTAGAGTTCGTCCAGCATGGATGGTGTAGTTTGGTGTGATTGTCAGAAGAAGATAGAGTATAACCAGTAATGACGAAGAAAGATGAGAGGCAAGCCGATGACTAGACGGTGCCATGATGATGAACTAATCTCCCACTTGATTGTTGGTCAGTTTGCACCGCTTTGCCAAACTCAAAATATCAGGCCGCGGGTCTACCGCGATGATTTCCTGCGGTGAATAGCCGACGTCCTACTACCACGACACATACAGCAGCTTCTCCGAACGAGTCCTAAACGCCATTTATATATAGAAGGAGCAGTGGGATTGATTTGGCAGGGTCTATCGTAGATAGTAGCAAAATCCACCTTAACTTTTGTTATTGGGAAAAAGTGGTAATACTCTGCAAGACTCAAGGCGTGAGATTTAACGTGGAAAACTCTCCCCAAGTTAGGGAGAGTAAAACCACAGGGCAATACCGGTCAACAAGCACTATGTAATCAAGAATTACAACTCACACTGCCCAGATTTAATCACCCCTAAATCCGAGTAGCTCCCCCCCACATGAGAACAAAGATAAGGAAGAAGAGAATCACACTCAAGGTGTACAAAATCTCTCTCTTAACTTTATCTCCTCACGACGCCGTTGTCGTTGTTGGGGATTGCTTATTGCCGCTACGATCGCTGATCGATCGTCTCCACTGGTGACAAGGTCACCTACCTCGTCATTGCCTGTGGTACTCATTCTAGTTGGCTCCTCCAACTAGGATTTTGGCACGTTGCTACAAACAGAAAGCTCTCTCCTCATGAGAGAGGGAGTGTGTGTCCTCCCCTGACCAGACAAACAACCGCCATAGTCACAACACCAACAACCGCCACTGACTGATGTGCGTCTTTCGCTCTCGGATCCGCCTCCACTGTCAATGCCCTCTGTTGTGTTGCCGACTGCCAACCGCTACTTTGCTTCAAGGCAAAGTCGTTGGCCCTCTTTTATCCACAAGAGAGCTCCACCTATTGTTCTTGTTCTACGGCTCTTCCACCACAGAAGGCACCAAAAATGAACAACTGATGGGATGATCCCAATGGCCTCCCCAATGGTCTCTATTTATAGACCTCCATCTATGTAGTTGCAACCAGGACTCCTAATCCAAATCCCAGTTTCACTCCTAGTCCAACTCCATGATGCACAAAGGGAACCATCTTATTGTTTCCTATTGGATTTGACTCGTATTAGAATTGGCAACACATGTCCAATTCCTTTTTAAGTCCCAATCCAATTCGAATGTGGGTCAGACTCCTATTCCCAACGATCTCCCCCTCCGGCACATAAGGGAGACGTTGTCTTCATCAATCATCCAAAGTATCTTCTGGACTCCATCACCACCTGTGATGGGTTTCGATAGGTGGTCATTCTCCTCAAGCATGGCAACATCCTATTGTTTTCATCCCTCTTCTCGAAGTCCCACCTTGACTTCACTTTGTTCCCAAGCAACAGAGAAGAAGTATCTTGGCCACACTGCTTCTCTCTCCATGCCCACACCTGGAACTTTGTCGCCCCCCCTGATCGGTCAGTCGAGCTCTCCTGGATGAAAACCAAGTTTCTGGCCTTTTGCAGTAAGCTTCAGAAACCTTCTTATGACGCTCCCCCTATCGATGTAAGTCTACATCAAGAGTCTGACCCTCCAGCCTGGGTGTAGCAACTACATTTTCAATGTATTGCCCTCCTTCCTCACACGTGTGCTGTCTCGAGAAAGTATTTGGAGCGACCTTCTCTAACCGGGAGCCGTCACAGTGCATCTCTTGATGCATGTAGAAATCCACATTTCTACCCTTTCTGACATCATTGAGAGAATCCCGCAGCTCAGTCATGCGGCTATCTGTAGAACTTCCTCATAGTCCTACATGATTCTGTCTTCTTTGAGATGGATTTGACTTCTTCACTTCCTGAACCTTGTCTTTGTGCACTCTGAATGTGGTTTTATATAGATTGCAGCACAGTTTGCCTCGAGCTATCACCAAACACCCTTTTGTCACCTTACACTTGCCTCCGCCGAACCCGAGATGATATCTGTTCCTATCCAATAAGGAACCAGAAATTACGCTGAGTCTCAGATCTGGAACATGACAAACATCCTTGAGCGTGACAATACACCTGATATCTGTTTGGATGCAGATATCACCAATCTCGACAATCTTTGAGTAGCTAGCATTCCTCATCCTCACATTGCCAAAGTTCCCTCTTCTGTATCTTGTGAAGAACTTCTTGTGAGATGCAGCATGACACGTCGCTCCCGTGTCTATCACCCACTCAACATCATCCTTTGTATTCAGACACTACTCTTGGACTGTAAGCACTTCCTCTGCAATAATAGATGAATTGTTCTGCTCATCATCCTCTTATTCTTTGGCGAGTTCTTATGACACCCTTTTCCAAACCTTGCAGTCCTTTTTAAAGTGTCCAACTTTTTCGCACCAGTAACATTCTTTACCGCTTGTCTTCGACTTTCCGCGGTTAGAACCGTGATTGCGACTCGGATTTCTTCCTCTGCCTCCAACGAGTAGAGCTGAACCTAAAGAATCAGATCTGGCACATTCCCTCTTGCGGGTGTCTTCACTCAGGATCAAATACTGAATATCGTCAAGCTTTAGCTTTATGCTTCCTGACGAACTGTTAACTGTTGTCACGGTAGCAGACAAACTTTCAGGAAAAGAGGAGAGTAGGATAAGAGCTTTAACTTCATCTTCGAACTTGATCTCCACGGAGTTGAGTTGCATGATTATGACGTTAAACTCGTTGATGTGATCATCTACAGAGGCTCCTTCGCTCATCTTCAGGTTGAACAAGCGACGCATCAAATATACCTTATTCGCAGCAGTTGGCTTCTCGTACATATTTGATAGCGTCTTCAGAAGTTCCGCAGTTGTCTTCTCGTTGGCAATGTTGAATGCAATATTTTGTGCCAATGTCAACCTGACCACTCCAACTGCCTGACGATCAAAGAGATCCCAGTCCTCCTGCTTAATGTGTTCAGGTTTAGTCCCCACCAGAGGTTGATGCAGTTTCTTCTGGTACAGATAGTCTTCAATCTACATCTTCCAGAAGTCGAAGTCCTTGCCATCAAACTTGTCAATGTGCACTTTCCCGTCTTCAGACGTCATTGTCACTTCCACTTCAACCTTCCAACATTGCTCTGATATCACTTATTAGGAAAAAGTGACAATACTCTATAAGACTCAAGGTGCGAGATTTAACGTGGAAAACTCTCCCCAAGTTAAGGAGAGTAAAACCAGGGGGCAATCCCGGTCAACAAGCACTATGTAATCAAGAATTACAACTCACACCGCCCAGATTTAATCACCTCTAAATCTGAGTAGCTCCCCCCCCACACGAGAACAAAGATAAGGAAGAAGAGAATCACACTCAATGTGTACAAAATCTCTCTCTTAACTTTATCTCCTCACGACGCCGTTGTTGCTGTTGGGGATTGCTTGTTGCCGCTACGATCGCTTATCGATCGTCTCCACCGATGACAAGGTCGCCTACCTCGTCGTTGCCTGTGGTACTCGTTCTAGTTGGCTCCTCCAACTAAGATTTCAGCATGCTGCTGCAAACCGAAAGCTCTCTCCGCCTGAGAGAGGGAGTGTGTGTCCTCCGCTGACCAGACAAACAACCGTCATAGTCACAACATCAACAACCGCCACTGACTGATGTGCGTCTTCCGCTCTCGGATCCAACTCCGCTGTCAATGTCCTCTGTTGTGTTGCCGACTGCCTACCGCTATTTTGCTTCAAGGCAAAGTCGTTGGCCCTCTCTTATCCACAAGAGAGCTCCACATGTTGTTCTTGTTCTACGACTCTTCTATCACAGAAGGCACCAAAAACGAACAACTGATGGGATGATCCAAATGGCCTCCCCAATGGTCTCTATTTATAGGCCTCCATCTATGTAGTTGCAACCATGACTCCTAATCCAAATCCCAGTCTCACTCCTAGTCCAACTCCATGATGCACAAAGGGGACCATCTTCTTGTTTCCTATTGGATTTGACTCGTATTAGGATTGGCAACACATGTCCAATTCATTTTTAAGTCTCAATCCAATTCGGATGTGGGCCGGACTCATATTCCCAACATTTGTGAGTGATATTAAGATAATTGAGATTTCGCCAGAAAAAATTGCTCCATGTCAAATGTTTGCCGTTATTCGCCGTTTCCTAGGGCATATTACAATGGGATTGATTTATTTGGCATGGAGAGTATAGTCAGCTTAATTTGTGAACGATATTCTATAGGATGATCACAAGAGCGATATTCTGGAGGATGACAACAAAACTAATTAAGGATTTAGCCAAATGTCCTGCAGTTTCGGTTCTTAGAACGTTTAGAGTGGGCAGTGGGATTGATTTGGCAAGTGAGAACAGACTTTCATCATATTACATGAGTTAAAACGACAATGGGAAGGATTTCCTTTTTGGGGTTTCGAAACAGCGGACGATATGATCGTAATATATTGGCTTACAAATGATTCTATAAATTAGAAATCTGAACCAGAATATACGTGATTAATAATTATTACCGAATTCAGTAGTGCAGATTCTTCGCCTATACATTGTTTTCATATTCTATATCGTGACTGTGAATGTCGAATTTTGACCAGAAACTCTGGGGTCAAAAGTATTCCCAAGGAATTAAAGTCTATTAAAATATATATAATTAATCAAAAGATACACAAAAATACATAAGAATTATTTAAAGAAACATCTTTGCAGACGGAGTCACAAATCAGGTTGAGAAACAAAAATTGAAGTTCTGTGTGTTCTATTAAAAGTCTTATTGAACTTATGCTTGATTTCTCTCACCTTAGACATGTAGAAGTAAACTCTAAACCCAAATATTAACATTATAACATAAAATAAACATATAATTTTTAAACGAATACATATTTAGAATTCAGTTTTTTGGTAGGTGTTAGCATGTAATCCATATTCACTATTAGAACGTTATAGCTTAGTGCCTGTTTAAATACGTAAAGAAAGTTCTTGGTATTCTAGTTCTGAAATATGGCATTATTTTGTTATATTTTTGAAGCAACCAATAATCAAGTATTTTTTGATATTGGGCTAATATGTTTTTCAAAATGAGCAATCATGGTGTCAAAAAAAAAACTCATTATTTATTTTATATTGAAGCTTTATCTTGACAAATATTTTATAGTCATTCACATTTTTGAATGGGGAGATAAATCAAGAGAGTCAAACGAGATGAATAAATCTATATTACGAATAGATACAAAGACGCTAAATTTGATAAAGAAAAAACCCGAATGATATATAATTAATATAAGTTTGTCAAAAAATACGACTCAAAAACTCATAAGCCAAAGATGCGCTGAAAGACGACGTATCTAATATATACTTAGGTTCAGTGGAGATTTTTGGATGGACTCGTTAATGTTAACTATTTGAAAGTGAAAAAGCTTGTTTGGTATGTGAGAAATGATGAGGGGTGGAAGAGAATTTCTTTAGTTTCTTTAAACAAAGTGAAGGGACAGAAAGTAAAACCGGAATGACTTTGTATTTTCTACCACGACTTTTCTAACTAAATTAGTGGTAAGACAGATAAAAAAGAGAGCCCATGGATACACATATTATGCATTAAGGTTTTTAATTGGTAAATGATAAATCACGGGAAGGGGAATGATGGGAAAAAAATAAAAAAATCATGTTTGATTAGCGTGGTAATGGGGAAAGGAAAAGTTTTCATAGGAAATCAATATGAAAATTTGACCTATTTTTGTCCCATGAAAAGTGTGGTAAATCATGAAAAATAATTTTATTTCAAGACTTTGGACACATATATAAATTTTTTTTACCAATTTTCTTTATAAAAAAAAACTTTTACTTTCAAGATTTTCTTATTAATAAATTTTACCTTTCTATCAAGAAATACTTTCCTTTGAAGTATGCTTTCTCTATATTACTTCCTTTTAGGAAAAACATTATCCTAAAATATTGTAGTTTAAGATAATCTTTTTTAACTAAAAGTTATTTCCTCTTTATGAAAATGTTCCCCTCACTTTAATCAAAGCTTCAAAATTTTGTTTTGTCTATAGATGACGTCCCCTCAAAATAAAAAACATATTGCGAATAGATTTAGTGTTGTGATTATATTTCTTTATGACTAAAAAATTTCTTAGCAAATTAAATTTTGTCCAAATAATTAGTAATGTAATTTTATATAAAAAAAATTATGAACATAATATATTCAATTATATTTTATTTGTAAAGAATATTATGGAGATACTAAAGTTTGGTTTTTCCAAATCAATATCCATCAAATATATTTTTTCCTTCATGAAATTTTTTTCCACTAAAATATTTCTTGTCCAAGTAAATACTGACATGTTTTTATATGAATAGTTACAAGGAACCAAATCCATATCATTATCTTTTTTCTATCAAAAATATGATGGAAATACAAAAATTTTAGAATACAACACCTTGATCAAGTGGGAAGCTCTCAACCATGTGCAAAAACTGATAAAGAGAGAGACCAACAAATAAAATAACATTGTTGGAGCTAATAATTATGCAGACAATGAGTGAAGTGAATGCATATTAGTTTCTTTTTTAAAAACTACGTACTGAAAAATTCAGTTTGTAGTAAGAAAATTTTAGTTGTTTGTGGGTGGTGGAATATTGTGTAATAGACATAGTAAGTTTGCAGACTAGTAGATAACATCCTATAAATTTTTAATATTTTAAATTGTGATGGTAGATGTCTTTAATTTTTATTATTATTATTCATGTTGCTTCATCAATAGTGTATTATGCCAATTTTAGTTATTTTGTTAATTATCAACTTGTACAAAAATATACAAGTATACATACATACAACAAGACATATGTCATGTATTCTTACACTAGTGGGTAAAGTAATATTTATTTTAAATCATAAATATAAAAATAATAATACTCAACTCATATTCATAATATAAAAATCGTAAATGTATACATTTATTGAAATTTTTTATTCTCTAATGCAGTGTCGTCATAATTTTGTATTTTCAAAACGGTTTTATATTAACAAAACCACTCATATCCAGACTTGGTTGTCAAACAAGATTAGACTGAATCCTGACTGGTTGCCAAACACAATCACACTGAATTTTGACTCAATCTAGACCAACAAACCATAATCAGACTGGGTTGTCAAAAAGAATTTAGATACTAACCCAATCCAGATCTACATACTCACCCCGACTAACCTAGTCCTGACTATAGATTCCCAGTCCCGAACCAAACAGGGGCTAAGTAACAATCAACCCATAGATTACGAAAGCCTTATCCAAACCCCACACATTTCTATGACACATCCTATCGCTGCCACCCACCATAGCCACACGAGCCCAACCATTGTAGCAAAGCTCAAAACTAGAAGAGGAATCATGCGGGCTTAACCAGCAATAGGTGCAGTGTCGCTTCCCCCTGCTAGACATGTAAACAGATCGATTACAAAGCGGATACTGCTATATCTGATATCTAAATTTGAAAAAATATATTTGATCTAATATCTGATCTGATATCTCACGGATATCATGTAATGATATATGGATCAACGAATAATGCCTGAATTCAGATAAATATCTGATCTAAACCGAAAATCATAAACTTATTGTTAATAAATATATTATGTATTGAAAATATTGATATTACTATGAATATATATGATAAATATCTATATTTTCATATCTTTATATATAGATAATATATATTTACTAATATATGTATATACTTGTCGGGTTGAGATTTTTTTCGAAGCAGATATAGCCATATTTGATATCCTAGCCATATCCGATATCCTATCCGAAATTTTCGGACATGAAATTTGATATCCTAAATTCAATCTGGATTACGTGGATGTCGGATTTTTTTTTCAAAATTTAAGATTCGAATCCGGATCGAATGTGTGGATCCTTGATATCCATTTACAAACATACCACATGCTCCATCTAGGCCTAAGGCAATGACACTGGCATTGTACTGCAGCCACTAGCATTCCACAACTAAAGCAATTCCCACAGAGCTGTTGCATGCCTCTAATGGCGTCTACGCCTAGGTCTGAAACCCGATTCGACTGAACCCGACCCAAACTAGATAATGTTGGGTTTTTTGGGGAAAGCATGTGTGACGGAAGCAACAAAAAAATTCCACTCAACCTGAAACATGATATCATCGACAACAGCGTATTTGGAAGTAGTGTTTGCGGGATATACCTTATCGCAGAGCAAGTCTGGTGATATCCCACTGCACAAAGGTGTGCAACGACGCTTGTCTACACGGACGGAACTTCTCTCCCGTTCGCTGTCACAGGAAGATCCAGCGGCACTCCTTTCGTGTGATGATGTGCGTCGCTCGTAACGCGCACGGATGGTTGTCACTGTCCTCCGAACGCAAGCATCTCAGCGTCTGCGTCTCTACTTCCTCCAGGCGGATGGACTGGAACTCCACGTCACGCTTCCTAAGCCGGCGGGAAGGAGTCGTGCCTGTGCGGCGGCGTACTAGCGGCGCGTTGCTCTCCTTCCTCTCCTAAGGACGGTGACGGCTAGGGTTTACGTACATGAGCGTAAACTGAAAAGCCTCTCTCGATATCTTATATAGATATCGGCCGTCAATCCTCCTTTAAATAAGATACGAAGGGAAGTAGGGTTTCCTAAACTCATCGGTAAATAGAAACGTTGTGTTAACTAAAACGCTCGTGGATTAATTAGAATATTCTGGAATTCATTAATTAACCAAATAATCACATTAATTGATTAATTAACATCTGACTCCATGCAATCGCTTGGGATGGCTCTATGGGCATATATACCAACAGAATCCCACTTGCACTTAGAGTCAGTCACTCTAATATTATTCTAATCCATTACATAAACATTTTTGTAATTAATGTGATTCGGAACAATTCCAATCAAATCCACAATTATACTCCTATTCCAACACATCCTATGTGTGTGACCCGGTAGGCTCTAAATTACGTTGGCAGTGATATCCATAATCATATTATGATTTCACAAGCAATGATTGGTATCTAGCAAGACTTAATTGCCACCCAAGTAATTGGAGAAGTTGGAGAACAACTTAACCTATCATTCATGACTGGTGTTACAGTGATTGTATAGTTCCTTTGTCGCTGATATCCGGGTTGAACTCGAGTCATGGAATATTGTTGTCCTTTTCAACGTTCAATCCATGTTCCTTGAACTAGAGCAGACTGTTTGAGATATATGTAAGCTCAATATCACATATTGACTCACATCAGCATGGTCATGCATTTCTCAATCTCGCTTATCAAGTGGCCAGAATATCAAACTCCCATAGGAAGGACAAATTTCATCTACATCACTCACAGTCATCCCCATGTGCCACAGTACACCCAAGCACCATCTTTATGGCAGTCCTTATTCAGGACCACGGTGGATGATGTCAAAGTACATCGAACGACATGTGATAAGTGTAGTGACTTCAAGTCTAAGAACCACAATCACCACCATCATTATGAGATGTGACTCTAACTACCAATCATGGTATCCATGTGTCACTCTCAAAGTGGGTCTATCCGATACACTATTCTCTAACAAGTATCTATGTATTTGGTTTGATATCTCCATATCATGGATAATGAGATTCTTCCATCAACCAACATAAATTCTAATCTTATGTGTTATTGATATCTATGGATATTTCTACAATAACAACCGATTAGGGATAAAACAAGAATATATACTCTTAGCATACATATGATCTCACTGTTCAGGTCATCAACCCGAAGACATATGTCATTGAGTATATTATTCTATAGACATCTATAAGTTTTATGGTCATCTCACAATATAAAACACAAACATATAGATTGGAAACTTGCCTTTATTGATATGATCAATGTAGTGTTACAAATCGTTTACATAGTATCCCATTACAATCATCGAATGATAGTCTCTATTGGCATACATACCAACAGATTCCCACTTGCACTTATACCCAATCACTCATGAATCTCAATCCAAGTGATCAAACATGTCCGTCATGTTTTTGTTGTGAAAGTGCTTTTGTGAGCGGGTCAGCCAAATTGTTTTCTGTAGGTACTCTACAAATCTTCACATCTCCTTGTTGTATGATCTCTCGTATGATATGGAACCGTCGTAGAATATGTTTGGAACGTTGGTGCGATCTTGGTTCTTTAGCCTGTGTAATTGCTCCATTGTTGTCGCAAAACAACTCAATTGCATCACCAGCGCTTGGAACCACTCCAACTTCAGAAATGAACTTCTTGATCCACACAACATCCTTTGCAGCATTAGATGCGGCAATATATTCGGCCTCTGTTATAGAATCCGCAATCGTCTCTTTCTTGGAACTCTTCCAGCTCACAGCTCCGTTGTTCAGGCAAAACACAAATCCAGATTGCGATCTGTAGTCATCTTTGTCAGTTTGGAAGCTAGCATCGGTGTAACCCTTTACCACGAGCTATTCCTCACCACTGTATACCAAGAATTGATCCTTAGTCCTTCTCAAGTACTTTAGGATGTTCTTTACGGCTGTCCAGTGACATTCACCTGGATCTGACTGATACTGGCTCGTCATGCTCAAAGCATACGACACATCAGGACGAGTACATAACATTGCGTACATGATAGATCCAATTGATGATGCATAAGGAATCTTACTCATGCGTGCCCGTTCATCACATGAACTAGGACACTAGGCTTTAGAGATTGTAACCCCATGGGACATGGGCAAGTTACCTCTATTAGAACCCTCCATGCTAAACCACTTTAGCACCTTGTCAATGTATGTGCTCTGGCTTAGGCCTAGAAGCCTTCTAGATCTATCTCTATAGATCTTGATCCCTAGTATATATGATGTTTCACCTAAATCCTTCATAGAGAAGGTCTTCCCTAGCCAACCTTTTACTGTCTGAAGAGTAGGGATGTCATTTCTCATCAATAGTATGTCATTCACATACAATATGAGAAATACGACTGTGCTCCCATTAACCCTTTTGTAAACACAAGGTTCATCTTCATTTTGACTAAAGCCAAACTTTTTTACTACTTCATCAAAACATAGATTCCATCTCTGAGATGCTTACTTCAATCCATAGATTGATCTTTGTAGCTTACAGACTTTATTGGCTTCCTTTGGATTGATAAAACCCTCAGGTTGTGTCATGTACACTTCCTCGAGTAAATTCCCATTAAGGAATGTTTTTTTAACATCCATCTGTCAAATCTCATAGTCATGATAAGCTGCAATGGCAAGCATGATCCTGATGGATTTAACCATGGCAACTGGTGAGAAGGTCTCATCATAATCAACACCTTGAATTTGACGGAATCCTTTCGCAACCAATCTACCTTTATAGGTTTGAACATTTCCATCCATGTCAGTCTTCTTCTTGAAGACCCACTTGCACCCTATGGGTCTTACCCCTTCGGGTGGATCCACCAAGGTCCATACCTTGTTGGTGTACATGGATTCCATCTCAGATCTCATGGCTTCGAGCTATTTCTCATATTCTGGTCCCTTAGTAGCTTCTAGATAGGAAGTTGTCTCATCTGCTATGCCCAATTCGTCACTGTCTTGAGTTACGAGAAATCCAAATCTCTCAGGCTCAAGTCGTGTCCTACTAGACCTACGAGGTTCTTGTGTTACATTTGGAACTTGAAATTCCACAACAATTTGTGAGTCTTCATGTTCCTTATGTACCTCCTCAGGTTCTCTGCTTTCTTGTTGGTCTCAAACTTCTTCGAGCTCTACATTCCTCCCACTAATTCCTTTGGAAATAAATTCCTTTTCAAGAAATAGAATAGTCCTAGCAACAAACACTTTGTTGTCAGTTGGTGTGTAGAAGTAGTATCCCCGAGTTTTCTTGGAGTATCTGACAAAATAGCATTTTTCCGATTTGGGTCCAAGCTTTTCAGGAAATTGTTTCCTAACATAAGCTTCACATCCCCAAATCTTTAACATAGACAAATTGGGACGATTCCCATTCCATATCTCATATGGTGTCTTTTGAACCGATTTGGAAGGTACACGGTTAAGTGTAAATGATGCAGTTTCAAGAGCATATCCCCAGAACGATATTGGAAGTTCGGCTGAACTCATCATTGATTGTACCATGTCTAATAATGTATGATTCCTTCTTTCTGACACACCATTATGTTGTGGTGTACCAGGTGGAGTCCATTGTGATACAATACCACGGTCTCTCAGAAGGTCTTCAAACTCTTGGCTTAAGTATTCACCACCTCAATCTGAATGGAGTATTTTAATACTCTTACCAAGTTGCTTCTCTACTTCATTCATGAAAGTCTTGAACATTTCAAGAGTATCTGACTTGTGTTTCATAAGATATACATAGCCATACCTACTGAGGTCATCAGTGAAGGTAATGAAGTATTGATAGCCTCCTCTAGCATTTGATCTAAAAGGTCCACATACATCAGTATGTATGAGCCCTAACAGATCACTGGCTCTCTCACTATGTCTAGTGAAAGGAGTCTTGGTCATCTTCCCTAATAAACATGCCTCACATGTCTCTAATGATTCAAAATCAAAAGAGTCTTGATAACCATCCTTATGGAGTCTAGATATGCACTTCTCATTTATGTGCCCAAGACGACAATGTCATAAGAATGTTTTGTTTGAATTGTCAAGTTTTAACCTTTTAGTATTTACGTTGTATATGCTAGTCTCAAGTTCTAACAAGTAGATACCATAAGACATAGGGGCATTGCCATAAAAGATCTCATCTTTAGATATAGAAATAATTCTATTCTTAATGTGAAATTCAAATCCACTCTTGTCCATACAAGATACAGAAATAATATTTCTATTAATGGAAGGTACATAATAGCAATTATCTAATTCTATTACAAGGCCCGTAGACAAAGATAAACTAATAACTCCAACTACGGTGGTAGCAACTCTTGCTCCATTAGCAACCCACAACTCGACTTGGCCCTTTCATAAAGGCTTAATTCTTATCAGATCTTGCATATTAGAACATATGTGAGATCCACATCCGGTATCCAGTACCCATGACGAAGAAGTATTTAAGTTTATCTCAATAACGTATATACCTGAAGTGGAGATCTCTATCCCCTGCATCTTCTTCCTCAGTTCCTCTAAGTAGAGAGGACAGTTTCTTTTCCAATGTCTAGGCTGGTGACAATGGTGACAACTGCCTTCTTTGGAGATCCCACTTTAGCTTTGAGCGCGGATGACTTTGGCTTCTGCCCGGCTTTAGAACCTTTCTTAGCCTTGCCTTTGCCTTTTGACTTTCCCTTTGCCTTGTTGATCACCATCACAGACTTGGGCTTGTCTTTCTTCATTTGTGCTTCAGCTGTCCTCAACATGCCCAACAATTCTGACAACGGCTTGTCAAAATTGTTCGTGTTGTAGTTCATGACAAAATGATTATATGATTCAGGCAACCATTGTAGAATCACATCAGTGGTCAACTCTTGACCTAGGGGAAATCCCAGCTTGGATATGCTTTCCACGTACCCAATTAAAGTGAGTATATGAGTGCCAACTGAGTCTTCCTCTTTCATCTTGCTCTTGAACAAAACCTTTGAGACATCATATCTCTCCAGTCTTGCTTGATGTTGATACATGTTCTTGAGATGTGTTATCATCTCCATGACATTCATGTTCTCATGCTGCTCTTGCAACTCATAGTTCATTGAGCACAACATCATCGAGGTGCTTATTATAAGCATCCTTTTCAGCCTTGGGTGCATTTACGGCGGGTTCCGTCGGCTCTGGTATTTCAAGGACAGAGCTTACGCTCATGTGTGAGAACAATTCTCAGCGTCCTAAACCAGTTTTGAAAGTTGGTTCCGGTAAGTTTGTCCTTTTCAAGGACAGATCACAACGAGAAAGTGTGAGTGTTGTTTGCCATTTGATTGCTACAAAAGAAAAATTTGCATTTAGTCCAAAATATTTTGACTTGTAAAGATTTGATAAATGAGATTAATTAGGCCTTTAATTAATTATGCTCCCACTATTTTATTCAAATTGATAGCCCTCACTATCAACTCGGAAGATTGCAACACACAACCTTCTAGTGAGTCAAAACCCAAAATAATTGGATCAATGCCCAGCCAACGCCGGCGTCAAAGACCAAATACTAAGGTAGGCAACTTTTGCCAATTACATCATATGCAACTCTTGGATAGATGATCATGCACAACTCCTTGCCATGATGAATCTGTGTGCCTCTAGGTACTTGATCCTATCAAGGTTCCCTAGTTAAGTCCAACCCATAAGCCAACACGATGAGTGTGCACCCTACGGAGGCAGACCCACACACCCACCATCACACTTCCACGAGATAGACAGTGTACCACGCGGAGGCGTGCCCACACATAGTCGAGCAAGCTTTTCATGTGTGTTGCTTTATGGAAGGCAACTAAAAACTTAATATTATTAATTTAGGGGTTTTATTAATACATATACATATCCAAATACCACATACTTATAGTACGTATCATATACTACTATATCCACAACCACAAACGATAGACATGCAATCACAAACACAAATACATCGGTTATGGCCATACTATTGTAATCCTTGGAGTAACAAAGGATTACAGTTTACCTATAGTCATATACATCCCATGCAACACATGTGAATCAACCTATAAGCTTGTAATGATCAACATTACAATGAGCAACTTCATGGATGATTCGTGAGGTTGGAACTTCAAGTTACTTCTTGGAATTGGATCTACTTGTTGCTTCTCCATGGACGCTCTTTGGAGTTGGATCTTCAAGTTGCTTCTTCATGGACACTCCTTGGAGTTGGATCTTCAAGTGGTCTCCTTACATCAAGTTTAATAGTTTGTAAAATAAAATCTAACTAGAGATCCTTACTGGTTTGTGAAACGGAATCAGATTAGATCCTAACAGAACTGGACTGTAAACAGACTAATCGAAATATTCTGGCGAAACCTGACTAAAGCCTAACTACATAATCCCAATAATCCTAATTGCAAGCCAAACATGGACTTATAATTTCGGTGTAGCCATCACCAACAGCGCCAATTCCGCCCTGCTCTGAAAACAGCGCCAAGGAAGAACAACGGCCCACAGAAATCTTGAGCCATGCATGCAAGAGTGAGTACCACCCTCCAAAGGCCATGATGAGAGAAGTTATCTATGATTATTAGATGGATGTACGGCCATGATGTATCTCTCACAGCAGCTGTAACAGCGGCTGTTACAGCAGATTTCATCGCCCTCCAAAGTCGACCATTGATCAGGACACGATTCGGCCAGACGTTTGCGTTTGTTTTGTTTGTTTGTTTTTTAGTGACAACCACTCACGCACGCGCCCTTGTATCTAGCGGCTCTGTCACGGAAGTCAGCTGCCGGAGCTCTTCGACACAGCCGGTCGCTAGCTGCCACCCGCGAATCGGCGCGCGGGGGCGGTGCCGCACCAGGCCCGTGTTGGGATTTGACTGTAGCAAGCGACACGAGCCGCTGCCAATGTCTAGCAAAGCAAAGCTCCAAACTGAGTAGAGATAATCCTGCTTGCTAGACCAGCGACAGTGGCAGTGCCGCCTCGATCACCCCCTAGCTCCTCCCTCCAGCTCCAGGTCCACGTTGACGACGCTGGAACTGCACTTCGGCCACTGTATTTCTGCATGCGAGTCCGAGCAGTGCTAGCTCATGGAGCTGCTGCATGCCACTAATGGCGTCAACGCCTCCCAGATATAGCTACCCGACCGCTCAATAACCGCCATCTGGTGTATAGCAGCAGCTACGTACTGGAAGGTAGAAGATGTCTTCCTTAGTTAAGACGGAAGTAAAGCAAGAACATAAATAAATATTGAAACACCATGGAATGAATCCAATCGTCTATTCACATCCTTTGAAACCAACAGCAGCAATAATAGTGAGGAGGAAAACAGAAACAATGAAATTCAATCGCCACAGGCAATAGTGATTCAGTCAGTGTGGACCTCGCTCTTTATCCTCGGCCAGCGCGACCACCACAGTTATCTTCCAAGCCTGTGCTTCTTCTTCTTTATGCCACCACGGTGCTGCTGCCGCCCAAATAACCTGACGCCACCATTGGACTGACGCCGATGACTCGCTCGCCCCTTGGTCGACGACAATCGTAACACCTCGGTGGCAGCAGCATACGTGATGTTGCATTCCGGCAGCGGAGAGGAGTACCTGTCCCGGTCGTAGCAGTAGGAGTAGGCCATGTATTCCTCCCGGAACGCCAACATCGCGGCCCTTTGCTCCGCTGGCATCCAGGATGCGTCGTCATCATTGCCAGCTGCGTAGAGCCGGGTGGTTCCGCTGTCGTCCACATCACATGTGGTCGAGGAGTGGTCGATGGGATCGATGGCGCACCCGTCGATAATAAGGTCTGAGAACTCGGCGACGTAAGGGGCGTACTTGTAGTTCACCCTGTACCGTCCACCGGAAGTGGCCCAATCGGACCCGTCCCAGATGGTGGCGTACAACGACATGGGCCTGGAAGGGAACGCGACCGTAGGATGGCTGCGGAGGATCTCTCTGATGGGGATGCTGTCGATGTAGAATCTGCAACACCAAAAAAAAAACAAAAAACAGGATCAGAAAACACGTATAAAAAAACTACAGCAAAATGCAATCAAAACATGCATACAAATGAATAGACAAAACATAGATTAGTGGTATATCGTAACCGAACCTTTGATTGTCCAAGTGTGTGGATACGGCCAAAACACCACACAACAAAAACAAACCACAGCCTTTCCTTCCACTTAAAAAAAATACTAACAGCTGCTCCATTAAAGTTACTCGTGCATAAGCTCCTAACAATCCTTAGTAGCGCCAATAAGTGCTAAACCTACTGCCTCTGTGCAATTAAACTAAGGCTGTAAATTGGTAGCATAGGGTAATGGCTTATCCACATCAAAGTTGCCAGTAGAGGGTCTCAAGAAAAACATTTATGGTGTCCTTACTCGCAGTTGTGTATCCGTAGGATAAATAAGCAAAATAACGGGTGGAATTGTTAAATTAAACTACGGTTGTCAATGGGAGGTATTATCTTGTTTATCCTTTATCTATACCTTGTAGTCCGTTTTTATTTATCATTTTTTTTATTTTCCCCTCACATTAAAAGGAGGAGATAAGATACGGACATTATCTACCTTTATTTAACAAAGATATGTATATTTATATTAAAACTTCTAGTTAATTTTTCACTTTATTTTTTTTCAACAGAAAACCTTGTGGGTTGGAGCTTTGTCTCCCACCCCCACTCACACTCAACTATTTTTAGTATATTATTATTGAATATTGAACCAGTTGACAAGGCGGAACAACAACAACGAGAAAACAATGACCGCGCACACTCCCTTAGTCTCAGATCTACTTGCTTATTCATGTGTTTTTTTTTCTTATTTCTTGTTTCTGTTTTGAAATTGCCTACACTTCATTTTCTAATCGCATTACTCATCTCTTTTCCATGAGAGGTGAGTGGTTGTTGTTGTGAAGACTAATAGTGACGAGAAACTTCCCTACGGAGACCCGACATAATAGATGAACCTCTATCACATAATGTTTTCTACTTGGCCTTTGTCGGAGAGTGAAATCAATAAGAGAGTTCCCTCAATATGCTAAAATATAACTACATTGATTTGTTTGAAAAAAGATGTTCCTTTTTTGGTTCTGGACTAATATGTAAACACATTACGCAAGCATAACATTGATGTGCTTATATTCACATTTGTGAAAATACAAGAAAAAAAAGATGTAGCTTAATCTTTATCACCCTCAGCTCTACCTTAAAATATGTTAGCATTTTTATAAAATTCCTTTTATATCAGAATTACCTGTTTACACTTTACCCTCCATGTTCACCATGTGGTGAAGAGGGTAAGGATAAGAAAAATTGCTGAGAAGTGTAATTACTCTTATCTTTACCCGCTACCCTCTGGAGGGTAAAGATAAGGATAAATAGTCTTATCTTCTCAATACCCTCTCCGTTTACAACTCCAAAATTAACAATACATAACATTATCAACAATTGTTTTCATATAATATTGACTACATGAAACTCAAGACACTCATAAAACTAAATTCAAATAACAATAGATTATGTTTCTTATAATATACACCTAAAATACTAATATTTAATACATAATTTATTTTATAAATAAAGTCTAACATTTCTAATGTTAGTATATTACTTCTCATCCAGAATTCATTCTTCTTTGAAATATATTGTCAAAAAATATGGCATACACTTGATAATATAATAAAATATTGGAATCAAATAATGGCACAGATTGAGCGAGTAGCAGTGCGTCTTGTTTGGGTTTTTATGTTGAAACCGTCAATTACTAAAGCAATCTTAGACTAATGAGCATTGGGGTAAAGTGGGTAGAATGATTTCTATTTTTACCTAATTTCTTTTAGACGTGGATAAAAAAATAAACAATAAATAGATAATGGATAAAAAAATTAATTATATAGTCATCAAGCAAATATTACTATAATCCTATCTCAACCTTATTTTATACAATATGGATGGTGGGTAAACAAATATCATTTATAGTCCTCAACTAAACTACAGTCAATCTTCATTAAAATGATAGATCAACACCTTCATACCAACTAGCAAGTAATATTCGTTTCCTCAAAATAGCCTTCATTTGCAATGTTAGTATATTACATCTCATTGAGAATTCATTCTTCTTTGAAATATATTGTCAAAAAATATGACATACACTTGATAGTACAGCAAAATATTGGAATCAAATAATGGCACATATTGAGCGAGTAGCAATGTGTCTTGTTTGGGCTTTTAATAGGAACTAGTAAATGTGTTGAAACTGTCAATTCTATTCGTATATTTTCATTATACATAATACTGAATGATAAACCATTGAACTACAATATGTAGACGATTATTTGGAATCTTTATGGAAATCGGGGATTAATAGGAATAAACTCATTGCTTCTACTCCTTTCGTGTTCAGTACAGCTCACCCTGCTTAATATCCAGCGGGATGGTGTGGGATGCCACAATTGAGGAAGGCTGTTTTTTTTTAACTACTCAAAGTTGTATAAAGAGGGGTTTCCTTTCATCTGTCCTTTAAACAAAACGAGGTAAAAGGAAACCAGACAAACAGAGGAGGCCAAAGACGCTAGCCTGTTGTCTCTATGCAAGTTAGGTTACTGTCCAGGAAGCCCCCACACACAGAAAAGGCAAGGATTCGGCCTGGTATCTCTGACAAAAGGTGATGCTGATGATGAACAGGCAACGCTTTATGCAATCTGTAAACCCTTAGAACAACAAGATCAAAAATTCAAAAACCTGGACGAATGGGAAAGGATGAAGAGGACCAGTTGATCTTGTTGGATTTCTTTGGGCCAGGCTGAGAGAACTAGTGCGTGTGTTTGCTGAGACAGACTGAGAGAGTACTACAAAATTTGAACAGTTGGCTGTATACTATTTAAAACCTTTGCCGCAGACCAGCAAGCAAAAAATTAAAATTGATCGATGAATGTCAAAAAATGTTTTTGACAAAAAGAAAGAAACCAACCAATTGCAAATGCAGAGATACGTGAAGTGCAAAGGATGGTGGACTGATTACACATTGCGTTGGGTATGCATACTAAAATGACATTTGCCACGGAATGATCAGCAAGTGAGGATGTTGATGAATTTTGAAAAAATATTTTGTGAAGAAAACACTACTTACGGAGACCGAATTCAGCAATCCAGCTGCAAAAAGTACAGAAATTCACAATACTGTTGAAGGAATGTGTTTGCTTACACAATGCGGCGATTGGTCCAGAGGATGCTGTACTGGTGGAACTCCTCCGTGGGATCGAATGGAAGGCCGTACCTCTCCTCCCTACCGATCCCTGTGCTGCCGTTGCCGTAGACGTTCGTCTGCACCCTCCACTCCTTCCCACGGACGTTCCCGAGGAACTCGAAGTCCAGCTCGTCGTGGTTCTCCTCGAACAAGTCCCCGTTCGACATCTGAGAATAGCCACAAGGAAGAAAACAGAAAGGGGCATACAGATCTCAAGGTTTAGAAAGGCGCCACATTTGAGAAAATCGATCCGCCGATGAGTTGATACGAGAAAGTGGGAATGATGAAACCAAAAGACGTAGATCGTATAGCAGGATCAGATGATTCAGATTTATTCGAATAAATTTGACGTTACGAAAACATGGAATTTAAAAGTCTGATGATCGAATTCGAGGACCAGCCAACTAGCCTCAACTGTGGAATGGCAACTGCTTGACTGCCACTTCGAAAGGTCTCTAAGCCGGGAAGTAAAAAAAAGGAAAAAGCAGCGATCTTGACGACCGGCATTACTAGCTAGCCGATGGGGTAAGAGAGAAACCCACGTACATACAAGGCGACGACGACGCCGGCGGCGTAGTGTGGCGGGAGCTTGATGGATGCGCTGAAGAACCCGTGGAGGTATATCTCCTGCGACGCGAACCCGGCACCTGAATATGCATGCGGCAAACGGCAAGATGAATCAATCACAAGCAAGAAAGATGTGCATACTCATCATTAAGACAGAGGAGGGGTGCTCTGTGTTGGGCATACCAGTTCGCTCGTCCAGAGAGATGTGCACGCACATCCCGTCCCTCACTACCGCCAGGTTGCTGTCGCCGAACACCGGGGTGTATGCGTCGTCAAACGAGAGGGGAGGCGGCAGGGTCACGTGCAGCGGCGCCGTTGATGAGGCAGCGGCGGCGACCACGTCAGTAGTGGCGGATGAACAGCCGGTGAGTAGAACAAGGAACGGTTGCAGTAGGAGGAGGAGCAGGTGGGAAAACGACGACGGCCGAGGCTGGTCCATTCTCTCGGATTCTGTCCGTTGTTGGTGGTGGTTGAGGCCGAGCTGCCGTATTGGGTCGCATATACAGTTCAGAGAACTCTGTGTCTGTCTCACTCTGCACCTCCTCTTCTGCGCTTCTTCACCTGTGAACCTGCTCTGCCTTCAGTGGTCTTGTCAATTTCCCGTTGTGAGCGTGGGAGGATGGCCGGGAGGTCGGGCTTACTGTGCTTTTAAGGCAAGATTGGTTTGCAGGATTTATTGAAATATATCCTACATTATGTTTGGTTTGCAGGATATATTCTTAAAATCCTGCTAAATAAAATTTTATGTTTGGTTTACTGAATTTTATAAGTATGAGATTTATTTTTTTTCGTGTCTACCATCTTGCCCATGATGAATTTTGGTGTCCGGAAGAATTTTAATGAAGACTAAAATACGGGATTCCTATTATGTCTGAAAATTCCGAAATTAGCCTTATTTTTCAATCCTGCAAACCAAATATAAAATTTGCTGAATTGGAGTCCAGAATACAATCCAATACGGTAAAATCAAGTAACCAAACATGCCCTAAATGCTAGGCCGTGCGGCTATAGTACTACTTCATCTCCTGCTTTTCGTAATGCAGGATTTTAGCGAGACAATTTGCATGCTGAGGAAAATGATGCAGTTCGGATATCCAGCAACATCACGTGATTATGTTTGGTTTTGGTGGAGTGATCATCCGGGGTTCGAAGGCTTAACTACAATGGTACAATCACGCAGAAAGGGTGAGAGGTGGGTAGGGGCCGCAGGCCTGTAATAAAAAGTTCCAAAATAATAAGTCGACAGTGGTCACCGGAAGGCAGAGTCGAGCCAGGCGTGAGCGGTTTTGAGAAGGAGATTGATATCTAACGCTTACGCTAGTGATTGCAGATGCATGATTCCATGGTTTTTCCAGTTCCAAAAAAAACAAACCTAATATTCTGGATGCGGGACACAAAAATGCAATCCAATACGGGATGATACAGCAAATCAAACATATCCTTACGGGAGAGGAGAAGTAGCTCTATGCTGAGTGCTGCTCTCTTGTAGCCTTGCTGAAAAGGAAAATTAATTAATTATGGACTAACCTGGACTAACTCGGTCCGGATTTTATAATTTTGATCCGGAACCAAACAGGGGCTTAGAGTTTCTTATAGGTCGTGATTCGCGAATATTTTTTGGATGTCAAGAGACTCATAGATTTAAAATAATGTTATAAGATGTATGTAAGGTTCATATCGGTTATGTGTTGATGGGAGCATCGTAGAAAAGATGACGCGTCTTCAACAAATACTTCAAATGTAACAGAATTAAAAGATAAAAATGATGGTAATTTGTTATACAAGTTGTTGTGTATTTTTGTACCTTTTGTGCGATAGTCATAAGCTGTTTGGTCTGCTTTGAAGTTACTTGGAAGAACTCATGGGGGGGGGGGGAGACTTCGGCGAGGTCAATACAAGTGTGTGCTTGCAAGTTGTCCAATAAAATAACTATGATGTTTGAGTGTCGTAAGGATTGGAGACCATCAGGACGTGTGGCAAGGAAGAGGACGTGTGGCAAGGAAGACCACGAGAGCTTCCTTTAGGACCTTTATTCTATATCAAGAGGGAATGATAAAAAGACTATCAAAAAATTACATCATCTATCAAAATTTATAGCCAGATCTTATGCGACAATGTGTAACATGATCACCAAAGTCGTCAAGGTTTGTGATGTTGCGAAGCGACAACATTCATCACCTTAGTACAAGAAATTATGAGTCGATATCAAAGAACAGCTCGATATTCAACAGTTGATATGGACAAACCAAGGCCATCAATGGGAACAGTAAGCAGAAAATATTATGCATGATCGGCTTGGAGAGAAGCAAGGATGCATGGTTGCTATTGGGAGAAGCCACGTGCAAGAGGACAGTTTTGTAGTAAATGTATTTCAAATAAACTGGGTCTTTGGGGTGATAGAAAGCGTACTTGATAATTGGGACCAACATAAAGACATCAAGATATTGTAGATGGAGGCATGTGTAGTAAGACATAACTCCAAGACTATATTCGAGGTCTCACATGATATAGTCTTGGAGCTTATGGGTGTGGATCTGATAGGAAGCATAGGAAAAATTGATGATACCATGGGAAGATTTGATACCAAAACCCTTCGAGTACATAGGAAGCATGGCCAAGTGCCATTGTAGATCAACAAAGTTTGATCCATCGCCAACCACAATGTGTGACAGACATCAACAAAGTTGACGATCAAAATCATTCCATGAAAAGTTGATAGAAGTTTAAAGTGGTGTTCGAAGAGAAAACAACAATTTGGGCATCCCAAAATAGGATTGAAGAATATGAAGCTCACATTGTGGGCCCTGAAACAAAGTCAAATGATCCATCATCACATGAGTTTTCATCACATGTTTCCTAAGAAGCTCCATGCCATAACCTAGATCCACAAAATAGGACCTCCTAAAATCTTCACTCCGCGCATAGGAAGATATACTTCAGTTGGAAACATACCAAACTCTAGATCTCACCTGGGGTCATTGAAGGACAAAAGATTTTCATCTTCTTAATATTTATATGAAGAACAAAGTTTGGGCCTTGTGCTTGGATGATAGATAGCGCCTTGCGGACTTTAGCATCATCACCAATTAGGGTGCCAAAATCAAAATAGAAACCAAGAAGATTGATGTGACATTCATCTTTCAATGGTGAAATAAGAGGATGGAGAGCCAATAAAAATGACATAGACAAATGACACTCAACATGTGAAGGTGCATCATAGGTTCAACACAAACAAGAGTGAGTGAGAATCCAAAAAATATAGGGTGGTTGGGGGATCCCCTACACCCATAACTAGAGTTTGAAAATAATTTGAGGTTGGTGGAGACTCTTAAAAAAGGGTGTATGTTCCCCTTAATACAACCCACTATTCGATGGGAATAAACACATTAGATTTGTGTCGTTAGGTAATGACGTCTAGTTAGCAATGAGCATATCAAATGGAAGGTGAGATGAGATCAAGCCTCAATATCATCCTTTAGACCATCTTTTGTGGTTGCTACATAGGAGAGATGTCTTGTTAGTTCTCAGAAATCCTCTTCATGAGATACCATTAAACCATAGTAGAAACATGATGGAGCCAACTAGAGTATGTATGTTAGAAACAATTTCTATTTTCTTTAATGTTTAAGATTCCAAAAGAGTCTAATATCCTTTTCAATCAAAGTATGATATGCAATACATGCACTCAATCAACTTCAGGAACCCTTGAGAGAAAGGTAAATGTTGCATTAGCTACAAAAAAGCATGTGAATTGTAAATGTGTTAAGGTTCTGTGTATCAAAATTTTCATTGTAGAGATGCCACCATAAGGAAGCAGTATATGGGCAATGTAAAAAGTATGATATACATTGTCAATATTATCATAATAGAGGAAGCATATACAATGACCAAGATGACCATTTTTTTGCTAGTTGTTTCCAATTAGAAGCTTTTTGTGGTAAACGAGCCATAAGTGAATATAGACTTTTGGTGGAATTCTGATGTGACTTTTATTGTACCATGGATTCACTAGGATATAAATTATAGTTTTACCTTTATTAATTGTGTGATACATCATCTGTAAACAGACAAGCCTTATCCCAATATAATTAAGACAAAATTCCAAGAATAATTTTGTTTAAGAATTGTATAGATCAATTTAACCAACCTAAAGAGTGTATTCATCACAAAGTTTAAGTTCTGTTTAATTAAATTATTTGTAAGAATAGAAATGGCTAAATTGAGATTGAAATCAATATCTGGAAATACCAGAGTGGATGGGTTTCACCACCACTCAGACATTCATTCTCACATTACATCATCACAAGCATGAGTAGATATCCTATGATGCAATGAGGTAAATTGGGTTAGACAAGGTATTCTCAAGATTAGAGTAGCAATTCTTCCACCATTAGGACCTAAGATGTCTCACATGGATGATAGGGGTTTGTATTTATAGGCAAGGGTATTAGTTCAAAACACTAATATCATGCAATAAATGCATCGTGCAAGGATGAATATAAAGCTCAAGATCAAAGTTGTGAGATGGGAACTTTAGGTGTTAGAGTGTTATTATACAAAGGTTGGCGAGCGAGTACAGAGAAGCTATTGCATTGACTAACGTGATGTTGTGCCCAATGGGAGGATGAGTTCAATGGAGAAGAGTCTAGCAAGTTGAGGAGGCAGTTGATGTGCAACATCAATTGTCTCCTTAAACTAAACAAGGGAATGATAGTAGCTGCTTGGCATTAGGTGACCGCTGACATCAATGGATGATAAGTATTAGAAAAGTGGAACATCAATCAATGAAAGGCATTGAATATTTTTATGCTATGATCAAAGGGAGCATTTAGAAGTGTAGTAGTTGGTCGATTGGCACTAGTGGAGTAGTGTTATGGCCTAAGTGGGGCATCACTATACAACTCACAGTCAACGTAATGCATCGGTCAAAGTGGGATGAATGCCAAATGGATTGTTGAAGGAAGAGCGTGATCGGTGCCATGTGTGATGTAGATACCTTGAGTGAAGTTTAACGAGTTTGACTAGGTGCATTCGTCAACATCTTAAAGGCCATATGCAAGATTGCAAGGCCCAAATGATGGGATGATGACTAGTTTTACCCTTTTGGACGGGGAACTATATCAAATCCTAAAAAATAGCATAACACTCAACAAAAATAATTTAAGGTAAAAATGAAATGTAATGCACAGTCTAAATGCTAATCTAAGATAAACACGTCAATAAAACTAGGATGAATATGTATTCATCTAAAAATCCTAAAACCAAAAGCCAGTCCTCTGGTAACACAAAATAAAAAATGGTTACCAAATGAATGCTTTCAATTCATGTGATTCCTTCACTGTACCATCATATTAAATTTGCTACCTCCTGATATCAATAATCCAACTTTCTAAGATCACGAATCACATCTATCTACGCCTTCATTTTCAAAATTTCTTCCCAAAAGCATTTACTCACAACTATCCTCATTATCACGCATGTCTAAAGAGTATGTGAGAATTCGGGTAACCTGTAGAATAATAAATGCATGCATGATGTGATATTTGGTTTTGTGAAAAATATAAAAAAATAACAAATCCATCATGTATCTTGGTGAAAAATGAGAGAAAGGTGTAGGGAAGGAAGTAGCAAATCTCTCACTATTTCAAATTGTTTCAATTTTGTTTTCTTTTTGCCTTGATTGATATACAAGATTTACTTGTTATGCACATTGCCATCTTTTAGTTTGATTTTTTTGGTGTACCTCTATTACATAGAAAGTTGAATTGAAGAAGCTGATAAAGCAGCAAGGGGGTGTGCCACCCCAAAATGAGTGTTTGGAAAATTTTATGCCTTGATTTTTTGGTGGATGAAAGGTAAGAAGATGAGATAAGAAGTGTAGAGGAAAATTCAAATTATTGTGCAACATGGTTTTATAATTTAGTGTGTCAAGCATTCTGTGTGCCTCGCTATGATTAGATAGTGACATGATAGGGTAAAATATGATGATTCCATGAGGTTGTTTCACCAGTCCATAAGAAGAACACTATGCTTGATCGCTTATAGTTCCTTAAAGCACCTACCCCATTTTCTATGTAAACATGATGTTAGGGTTCCTCGATTGCACTTGGTTCATTCTAAAGATTGGTCATTGTGAGGTTTCATTTACTTGTGGGGGTTAATTGAAAAAACCTATGTGACGACCGTCTCGCGAAAACAAGATCAACAAATTTAAACTAATGCGGAAGCGTTTCGTTGCAGCGAAATTATTGAAAATCACAAAATTTTAAAACTTTTTACACAAAGGTCCATAAACTGTCGTGCTATTTCATAAAAGAACAAGATAAGTTATTTACAAACTAATTCACCATTACATCTCTGTAATATCACATCTCGAGAGTCACAACACCAACTGCCCTGTTAACTGTATAAGGCGAGATACAAAAATCTCGAGACATTACGCAAAAAATCTCAGATCTAGATTAAACCATCTACTGACTCCTAGGACCTGAGAGTACAAAGACAACACATAGGACATTTCTATCTATAAGACTTGACATACAGTGTCTCCACCTGAGGATCACTGTTGTCCCTGATGTTGTTGTTATTGCTGTTGCTGCTCACCCACTGAAGGGTTCCTTCGTCCTCGACATCTACCTAAAAAGTCGAATCCCATGGGGGTGAGACAATTGAATAATTGTCACAGTGAGAGTTATAACTCTTCGCCAGAAGTATTTTTATTACAAATTTTAAAATAATAATGAGCAAAAGAACTATAATTATTCAACAGTAGGCAATTTATTGAATAAACTAAGTAGAGCAGTATTTTCTAAGCAATTATTTCAATTATAACTTGATTGGATGACAAGACATATATCAATAAGGGATATGAAGAACATGTATATTAGTTATTCAACTAGAACACTATAAATAATGTATCATCAATCATTGTTTCTCGTAGTTCAACCTAAGCAATTAAGCTATACGACTGATTACATTTTTCAAACATATTTATGCCCTAAGGAGATGAGGTATACCACTCATTCTCCAACCGATCATTACTAAATCGCAATCAGTACCATACATAGGTCATCAGAAGAGCTAGATTTCTATGACCTCATCTTCCTCAGTCAGTGTGAGGTACAACATGCAGGACATCTTGTGTCTCTGCTTAAATAGCTTTCCAGGATATTCTGGCAACTTCGCTATTAGAGCTACAGTGGCATGTTGTACTCTCTTCACCATCAAGATATTTCTTGTTTATATCTCATCAATGCGACATTAACAACATCATTGGGAGATTAGTGATACATCATCCCGACTTACACATATAATGAACGATTGAGAGATTTGATGTTTATCTCACATCAATTCCTCCATTAGGATGTAAGGATATTCGTGTCCATAACCCCCACATACTCAAAAGTATGCTCTCTAGGAATTCCCTTAGGAAAACCTGTTTGACCATCATTTAATTTCTGACAATGATGGATCTATGGTCAGGGTTCTACATGATATCATTATACTTGATTATTTAAGTACATTATTGTAACATCCCTGACCTGGGTTATGAGTTAACCCTAGATGTTTTGCTTAATAAGATTGAGTAGATTCTTAATCTTATCTTGGGAAAAGTAAATAGGGCTCATGAGAAACTTATGTTTCAATTTTGGTCCTGTTTGAACAATGTTGAAGCAATGTTTGCTTATTTTGGACTAAAGTGCAAATTACCCAAGTTGAGGGGTCAACTTGCAAATGTTGCATGATAAGATGTTCCTCTGATGTCGAGACATCATAAGAATGAATATGATGTAGTGGTATGGTTCTCACAAGCTTGGGCACCAAGATTAAGCTTGTAAAGCAATCCTTGTGCATTAAAACCCAGTTTTGGTGTAATGTGCAATTTACCCAAAACCTAGGGTTCAATATGCAAATTACCACTTCAATTAGGTCCTTAATGTTTCTTGGAATCATGTAGAGCAAAGAAAATGAGAGGGGCATCTCATTTGAATTAAGTTGGAGGAGAGAGAATCTTGATATTAAAATAATCAAGATTTAATCATAAGTGAAACCCTAATTCAATTTAGGGTAAAAATGAATGTATTAATTAAAGGGCCTTCAACCAAAATGTTATTGGTTGATTTTAAATAAGGATGTACTTTATTTTTCCAAGATAAGGAACGAAAATATCCTAAGTAGGTGAAATTCCACTCACCTTATTATAAAGAAAAGTAATATCCACTCAAATTATGGATATTAATATAATATGATTAAGGTGCTTAATATGCTTTTCTTTAAATTGAGGATAATGAAGGAGAATTAAAGGCAAAGGAATGTTCCTCTTATATCGTATCTATGGAGTTGAGGGGGAAGAGGCGTCCATGTTTTTGGAATTAAATGCATTTTAATAATGCATTTTCTCTCTCATCAATTTCCTTATAAAAGTACCTTTTTCCAAATCAATTGAAAGGCTTTTTCGGCCCTTTCTTCTTCCTTTGCTTTGGATGATCTCAAGGGGACTTAGGAGCAATAGGAGGACGAGCCCCAACCTGTTGGTAAGACCTTGACCTTCGTTCTCCTTGATTTCATGGTGGAAATCAAAAATAAATTATGGATTCCTTCTTATTTTGATCTCCTCTTCAACCCTAGCCAAATTTCTCATCCAAAAGCTTAAGGACGAGCCTAAGGGGAGTTTCAAGAGCTCCATCCACCATTGATGGCGTGAGCTTGGAGCTTTGGAGCTCAATTGGAGGCGGGTTTTATAACTTAAACCCTTAAACATTGCTATTGCATCAATTCTCTATGCTTTGTTGATTGATTTCTTCAATTTGATGCACTCTTGTTTCTTGCTGCATTTTCCATCAAGAACGGTTGCTGTTCTTAGTTGTTCGAAGGAAGGGGATGATGACATCATCCTAGATGCTTATCCAAAGAAAAGTACCAAGCCAAATGGTTTTGATAGCTACTCCAAATCGTTTTAATTTGATTGGCTATGCGGTTTCAGCAAACCGTTTAAGGGCAAACGGTTTGAAACCGTTTGGGAGCAAACGGTTTCAAAACCGGTTTAGATGGTTGAACAAGCGTTGACCGTTTGGGAATTTTGTTTCTAATTATGTAGTCTAATGACCCACCAAATTTTAGGGGTTAACTACAGAGGAATCGTAGGTTGAAGGCCAATCAATTAGAGAAATCGAATTGAATTAAATGCTGATTTTCAACCTGATTAACTTGACCTGTTTGGGAAAACGGTTTCAAGACCATTTGAGTGAGTTGACCAAGCATTGACCGTTTTGGATTCCTGTTCATAATTACGTTGGTTGATGACCCTACAAATTTGAGGGATTAAATCCCAAGGAATCGTGAGTTCAAGGCTAATCAATTAGGGAAACCTAATTGGATTAAGTGCTGATTATCAATCTGTTTTAATTGAACTTTTTGGGCAAACGGTCTCAAGACCGTTTGAGTGAGTTGACCAAGCATTGACCGTTTGGTATTACTGTTTCTAATGATGTGTTCTAATGACTCAACAAATTTGAGGGATTAACTCCCAAGGAATCATGAGTTGAAGGCTATTCAATTAGGCAAACCCTAATTGGAGTTAGTGCTGAAATTCCAATGAGTTAATTTGAGATTTTGGGTTGATTAGCCCAAACGGTCTCAAGACTGTTTGGGGATCACCCAAACGGTCTCAATACCGTTTGGGGGTCACCCCAAGACCGTTTGGAGGTCTGGGGTTAAGTATAGTTGACCAATTGAAGGTCCAAAGATACGAAATCATATTGCAATTATGTGCTGATGTGTTGACCAACTCGATAGACCAATCCTTGATGATTTTTCACTAGAATCCAAAAGATGGATGGGCCAAATGGTCTCAAGACCGTTTGGAGCTCATCCAAACGGTCTCAAGACCGTTTTGTGGTCACCCAAGACCGTTTTGAGGTCTAGGGTTGAGTATGGTTAGGTGTTTAAAGGTCTAAAGGTACCAAGTTGATATACAATGCAATGTTGATTTGGCGATCAATCCAATGATCCAAACCTTAATTGGATGGCTTGGATTTGAGTGATATGATGGGAAAACGGTCTCAAGACCGTTTGGAGGTCATCCAAACGACCTCAAGACCGTTTGGGGTCAGGTCATACTCAATTTGGATAATGGTTCAATAGTTTCAAAGTAACCAATCTTGCATTGATGAGTGTTGTTGGATCTTCGATTCCAAACCCTAATTCAATTGAATCAAACCCTAATTGATGATCAATTGATGGTCAATTGAGGGTCAAATAAGTTTAAGGTTGACCTATTAAACTCAATTGAAGTATGAGTATAGGTCCAATTGATGATTGGTTCCATGAATTCAATGATTGAAGGAATCAACATTGAAAACCCCAATTCAATTGGATACCTCATGTCATTGAAGGTCCAATTGATCAAACCTTTTTGGAAACCTAATGTAATTAGGTGAGAGATACCATTAATGTTACTAATCAATAATGCGTAACAAATACATGGATCCAATACATGATTAGTAAACCCTAGTTGAGGGTGTATCCTTATAAACCCTAGTTGAGGGTGTATCCTTATGAAACCCTAGTGGAGGGTGTATCATTGTGAACCTTGGTTGAGGGTGTACCCTTATGAAACCCTAGTTGAGGGTGTATCCTTATAAACCCTGGTTGAGGGTGTATCCCTGTGAAACCCTAGTGGAGGGTGTATCATTGTGAACCCTGGTTGAGGGTGTATCCTTGTGAAACCCTAGTTGAGGGTGTATCATTGCGATTGTTTATAGGCAACTTTATAATAAAGTTATGCTTTAAACTAAGATAAGTCCATATCATGTGAGATAGCTGGACAATTCTAATGTGTGGCCTATGCATTATATTCTAAGGGTGAGTATTCTGTGATGGAATGTATTAAGAGGGGAAATACCTTAATACAAGATAAAGTTGGTTAACTCAAGAGGGTCTGAATTAATGAGAAATGGGGAACCCTAACCCTAATTTGGGGAAAAGGGAATGATAAGCCCTATTTGATAGTGAACCCTAATTCCTGGTTAAGGAATGAAGGTGTTACTATTGTATCACATGATGTGATGAATATCTTGTATGACTGTTATCATGCCTAATAACCATGCAGATATGATGAGATGATGAATATAGCCAAGTTTGGGCTGTGACATTTATATAATAAATGTTGATTGGCTTTTTGTGCGTTGATGTTGTTGTTGCTTAATAAAAGTAACAATGTGTACGAATCTTATGAACCATGTGAATAAGTTGTTGCCTAGTGAGAGGTGACAAGATGTGAATGGCCTTATGAACCATGTGAATAAGTTGTTGCCTAGTGAGAGGTGACAAGATGTGAATGGCCTTGTAAGTCATGTGAATAAGTTGTTGCCTAGTGAGAGGTGACAAGACGTGAATGGCCTTGTGAGACATGTGAATAAGTTGTTGCCTAGTGAGAGGTGACAAGATATGAATGGCCTTGTGAGCCATGTGTGATGCTTGGGTAACAAGTATCATGTTTCTTTGTAGCATTTGTGTTAATAAGTTATGCTAGAGAACTTGGCTGATGTTACATTATTGTTATATATCTATAGTTCATTGATGATTATTCATATCTGTTGTATTCATTACAAGTAGATGGATGAACTATGAGTCTACCATGGGTAGATGCAATGCTCTTATTGAAAATGGAGATTTTCTTATTCTGTTCTATGAAGAATAATTCTGCCTAATAATGTAAAAGTAACCCCTGCTCAGTCTAATTTCATAATCTGCTATAACAATGTTTCTGGTGGAGAGTTATATCTCTCGCTGGGGCAATTTACAATTGTCTCACCCCCGTGGGAACCAAATTTTTAGGTGGAGACACTGACTGTTATGCCTTGTATAGATGTAAATAGAGTCCTATGTGTCGTCTCTGTACTCTCAGGTCCTCGGAGTAGTAGTTAGTGCTTTTGAGATTTTGGCTTAGAGCCTCGAGATTTTATACTGTCTGTGTTTAGCTTGATAGGACAGCTAATGCTTGTAATTCTCAAAAGGAGATGATACAGAATATGTACATGTGAACAAGAATGTAATTATGTTACTTTGGTTCTATGTGAGAAAGTTTTTCTTCAATGGATATTTTGATAAAAAGGTTTTAATTTTTAGTGATTTTCGCTAATCCGCTGCTTGATGAACGCTTCCGCATTAGTTAATCTTGTTTCCGTGAGACGGTCGTGACAATTAAGTGGTATCAGAGCTCTAGGTTTGCTGAGTCTACAGAGACATAGGACTAAGGTAGTAGAGTCTGTATTGGTGTCATCCAGTGTATCTGAAAGTGCCTTCTGCTCGTATAAGAGAAGAAGAACTTAAAGATGACTGGGTCACATGAGGAGGTTGCTGTAGGAAGAAGCAATGTTGCACTAGGAAAAGGTGCATGGGAGCAGGAAAGAGAGAGATATAGAAATGATGCCTGAAGAAAATCTAGAGATGGAAAATCCTGTGTGCATAATGGTATGAAAAGTGGGGAATATGATAGTAAATAAAGTGCATACTACCTAATTTCAATACTTGTATACCCTGGCCAGGTATATGGTTATTGAAGATAAGGCAAGTATGAAACTCTTAGATTGTTATATACCTGATTACTCTAATCAAGTAGTCATTTTGAAACAATCTAGAGAGTATAATGAAGCTAATAAAGGAAGATGCTTTGTGCAATTCCAATAAAGGAAGATTCTTTGTGCAATTCCAATAAAGGAAGATGCTTTGTGCAATTCCAATAAAGGAAGATGCTTTGTGCAATTCCAATAAAGGAAGATGCTTTGTGCAATTCCAACAAAAAGGGAAGAGCTATGTGTCATTCCCAACAACAAGGGGAAAGCTATGTGTCATCCCCAACAAAAAGGGAAGAGCTATGTGTCATTCCCAACAACAAGGGGAAAACTATGTGTCATCCCCAACAAAAAGGGAAGAGCTATGTGTCATTCCCAACAGCAAGGGGAAAGCTATGTGTCATCCCCAACAAAAAGGGAAGAGCTATGTGTCATTCCCAACAACAAGGGGAAAGCTATGTGTCATCCCCAACAAAAAGGGAAGAGCTATGTGTCATTCCCAACAACAAGGGGAAAGCTATGTGTCATCCCCAACAAAAAGGGAAGAGCTATGTGTCATTCCCAACAACAAGGGGAAAGCTATGTGTCATCCCCAACAAAAAGGGAAGAGCTATGTGTCATTCCCAACAAAAAGGGGAAAGCTATGTGTCATCCCCAACAAAAGAGGGAAAGCTATGTGACATCCCCAACAACAAACTTAGTGAACATGCTATGTGGATATTCTCAACAAACTTAGTGAACATGCTATGTGGATATTCTCAACAAACTTAGTGAACATGCTATGTGGATATTCTCAACTAACTTAGTGAACATGCTATGTGGACATTCTCAACAAACTTAGTGAACATGCTATGTGGATATTCTCAAAAAACTTAGTGAACATGCTATGTGAATATTCTCAACAAACTTAGTGAACATGCTATGTGAATATTCTCAACAAACTTAGTGAACATGCTGAAACGACCGACACCAGACTGACAATCAAATTAAACGAATGCCGAAGCGATTAGCAGCGGAATTATCAAAAATCACTAAAAATTTAAAACTTTTGTAAAGAGATCTTTGAAAGATAAAAACTCTTTCATAAACAACATGATAGGTCATTTACAAACTGATCCATTGATACATCTCTGTAATAAACACATCTCGAGCATTACAACAAAACCCACCTTGTTAACTGTACAAGGTAAGATACAAAATCTCGAGGCATCATGCCAAAATCCTCAGACCTACTGATTCCTAGGACCTGAGAGTACAGAGACGACATAAGACATGCTATCTATAAGACTAGACAGTCAGTATCTCCACCTGAGATTCACTGCTGCCCCTGATGCTGTTGTTGCTGTTGTTGCTCATTCTTAAATGGATTCCTTCGTGCTTGGCATCTTCCTAAAAAGTAGAAACCTACGGGAGTGAGACAATTTGAATAATTGTCCCAGCGAGAGTTATAACTCTCCACCAAAAGCTTTGTTATAGCATATAAGGAATAACAGAAGCAAAGTAACTGAAAATATCAACAGTAGGTTTGGTAATAAGTAAAACAACATTTACTTAAGCAATCACTTCATTAAAGCATATGTAGAACATGTATTCTAGAAACTTGAACAGACTATTAAAGTCAACAATGTAACATCAATAATTGTTTCTCGTAGTACAACTTAAGCAATTATACTATACGGCTGATTATATTTTTCAAACATCATTATGCCCTGCGGAGATGAGGTATACCTCTCATACTCCAACCGACCATTTATAAAAATCGCGTCAGTACCATACATAGGTCATCAAAAGAGATGGATTCTTATGACCTCATCTTCCTCAGTCAGTAAGTGGATTTACTTGCAGGACATCTTGTGTCTCTGCTGTAGTAGCTATCCAGGGTATTCTGGAAACTTGACTATAGAGTTACAGTGGAGTTCTGAACTCTCATCATCATCGAAAGATTTCTTGTTTATCTCTCATCGATGCGGTATTAGTAATTTCTTTGGGAGATTTGTGGTACATCACCCGGTATGAATATATAGTGAAGGGTTGAAAGATTAAAGTACATCTACATCAATTCCTACACTATGACGTAAGGATATTCGCATCCATATACCCCCATATACTCAAAAGTATATGCTCCAGGAGTTCCCTTAGGAAAACCTGTTTCACCATCATTTGGTCTCTGACAATGATGGATCTATGGTCAGGGCTCTACATGATATGATTATACTTGATTAGTTAGGTACATTCTAGCATTCTTTTAGCATCAAGCATGTTTCCAAGCATTAATCATTAGAACAACAACTATAAAAGTAGAATACTAAATGTATCAAGTCTAACTCACATCAATTATCAATTGGATATCATTTCTTAACCATTTCATTACTATGATTCAAGAATAGGGTATTCAAACCCTTAATTCGTCATAAGTCATCTTATTAGCATGACCTTGATGTTACTCATGGCTCTCATAGCCTATCAATCTTATATGATGTCACTTAACTAGGCAACATGGTATATCACTATTCACAAAGCTAATAACATGCTTCCAATGAATATGATATCATAACCTTTACCTGGATATAATCATCCTTTTATAAGAACCTGCATGGTTAATTCAATTGACAACAACAAACATTTCATTTCCAGATCAGCAATTTATAAAGCAGAATTAACCTTTCAATTCAGGAATAGTACCTTCATGCTTACACTAAGGCTAGGTTCCCTTATTTACATCAATTAGGGTTATTCAATCCCTTTCTTTATGATTAGGAATAATGATTCCTCATCTCATACTTTGATCATGAAGATTCATGCTTAAAAGCATAAGTAGAGTTAGGGTTTACCCCACTCAATTAAGGTTATTGAATCCCTTTGTCTTATAAGGCATAAGAATTCTTATATTGTAATTAGTTCACAGGGTTTCATACTTGAAAGCATAACCCAGGACTAGGGTTAACATACCCCATCCTTCATTAGTTAGGGTTTGTATTCTTTTACTTCAACATAGGGTTATAGAACCTCTTAGCTCTCGAGGCATAAAGATTTCTCATATTACAACTTGTAATTAGGGTTTCATACTCAAAGGCATAACCCTGAATTACTCCATTTATCAGATCACCCTAAATTAGGGTTTACTATTCACGTTACATGTTATTACCCTAGAATTAGGGTTTACTATTCACTTCATAGTGAATTGAGCTCATAGCATCATTATATATGCAAATTATCATCATTGATGCCCTCAAATTAGGTTAAGATTCATTAATCATTATAATTAGGATTTCCATGATCTTACCTTGATGGATCATACCCTAATCATGTACATTCTTACATATTGAAAGTATGTTACTTGATTCTCATTCATATTAGGAGCTTTCTCTCTCTTCTTACTACTAGATGATGCTTAAATCACTCTAGGTTAGATTAGGTCAAGTCATCTTTGATTAACATAGATTAAGTCAACCCATTATAATCATTAGGGTTTGCTTGATCAAGGGTTGTTATCTACTTGAACCCTTCAAGGGTACCTTGGTAATATTCTTTAATAATCATAACATGGGTCAATCTACTAATCACTTAACCCCTTAATGTCTTTAGGTATCATTAGGGTTTAGATTAAACAACCATTGAACCATCTAAGCCTTCAAGGCATTAAGCATAAAATGATTCAGGAACATGGTTATTCAAACCTTTAGATTATCATAACACCTTGCTACCAAGTGACATATAAGCATCAAGTCATCTAACAACATGACCTTGATTGAAGCAATGTATATACTTTTCCCATATCATTACTCTAAAAGCTTATAATTGTTTTCAAGGAATATGACATCATAACTCTTACCTGGCTATGATCACCTCATAATATCAACCTGTATGACTTATACAAATAAGGACATGCATATATAACAGTGTCAACACAATACCAAAACTTTTCAATTTCTTTATAGGACACCACGGCCGTGCCACCTTGCACGGTCATGCAAAGTAAGGCTACCACGGCCGTGCTCCCTTACACGGTCGTGCAAGTTAAGGCTACCACGGCCGTGCTCCCTTACACGGTCGTGCTACATAAGATCATTCCATGATTCATATTTATATATATATATATAAATATATGTATTCTAATCTTTCATTCTTTTAACTTGATTAGGTCACATCAACCCTTCAATCAAGTACATGCTACTATGGTTAACATAGTGTATCAAGCTATTAATCCTATAAACAATTAAGAATTCTCCCTTGAATTGGTTCTTAATCCCTTAGGTATTATTAGGGTTTCAACCTTCGCACCTTCATTGATTATCATTACTAATCATTATTGGATTAATAGAACATTCATCATCTTAATTTTCAAAGATTCAATCACATTGGACCTCCACTTCATAAGGTATCCAATTGAATTAGGGTTTCCAATGTTGATTCCTTCAATCATTGAATTCATGGAACCAATCATCAATTGGACCTATACTCATACCTTAATTGAGTTTAATAGGTCAACCTTCAACTGATTTGTCCCTCACTTGACCCTCAATTGACCATCAATTAGGGTTTAACTCAATCGAATTAGGCTTTTGGAATCAATAACCCTTCAACATATTTCAATGTGGGTTTAATTGATTTGAACCTATTGAACCATCATTCAATTGGGACATGACCTGACCCCAAACGGTCTTGAGGTCGTTTGGATGACCTCCAAATGGTCTTGAGACCGTTTGCCCATCATATCATCAAAATCCAAGTCAACTAATTAAGGTTTGGATCATTGGATTGATCACCAAATCAACATTGCATTGTATATCAACTTGGTACCTTTAGACCTTCAATTGGTCAACTATACTTGACCCCAGACCTCCAAACGGTCTTGGGTGATCCCCAAACGGTCTTGAGACCGTTTGGGCCAATCAACCCCAAACAATCAACTCAATTCAATGCAAATCCAACACTTAGTCGATTAGGGTTAACACCATATCTTTTGTCCTTCAAACACTTAACCATATCCAAACCTAGACCTCCAAACGGTCTTGGGTGACCTCCAAACGGTCTTGAGACCGTTTGGATGAGATACAAATGGTGTTGAGACCGTTTGGCCCATCCATCCTTTGGATTCTAGTGAAAAATAATCAAGGATTGGTCTATCGAGTTGATCAACAATTCAGCACTTAATTGCAATATGATTGATACCTTTGGACCTTCAATTGATCAACTATACTTGACCCCAGACCTCCAAACGGTCTTGAGGTGACCCCCAAACGGTCTTGAGACCGTTTGGATGATCCCCCAAATGGTCTTGAGACCGTTTGGTCAAGAAAACCCAAAAAGTCAAATCAATTCATTGGAATTTCAACACTAATTTTGATTAGGGTTTTCCCAATTGATTAGCCTTCAACTCATTATTCCTTGAGAATTAACCCCTCAAATTTGGTGAGTTATTAAAAAACATAATTAGGAACAGGAATCCCAAACGGTAAATGCTTGGTCAACTCACTCAAACGGTCTTGAGACCGTTTGCCCAAAATGTTCAAGTTAATCAGATTGGAAATCAGCACTTAATCCAATTAGGTTTTCCTAATTGTTTAGCCTTTAACTCATGATTTCTTGGGAGTTAACCTATCCAATTTGGTGGGTTATTATACCACATCATTAGTAACAGTAATATCAAACGGTCCACGCTTGGTCAACACACTCAAACAGTCGTGAGACCGTTTGCCCAAAAAGTTCAATTAAAACAGATTGATAATCAACACTTAATCCAATTAGGTTTCCCTAATTGATTAGCCTTCAACTCACGATTACTTGGGATTTAATCCCTAAAATTTGGAGGGTCATCAACCAACATACTTATGAACAGGAATCCCAACCGGTCAACGCTTGGTCAACTCAGTCAAACGGTCTTGAGACCGTTTGCCCAAACAGGTCAAGTTAATCAGGTTGAAAAGCAGAATTTAATTCAATTCAATTTATCTAATTGATTGGCCTTCAACCTACGATTCCTTTGGAGTTAACCCTTCAAATTTGGTGGGTCATTATCCTACATAATTATGAACATAAATCACAAACGGTCAACGCTTGGTAAACGCCCTCAAATGGTCTTGGAGACCGTTTTCTCCAACCGACCTTGTGAAACTGTTTGCCCTTCAAACGGTTTTGCAAACCGTTTGCCCCAAACCGTTTGGCCAAAGGGGGGAAAACAAGACCGTTTGATAAAGTAACATTGGTAATCACTCCCATCTTCTTATACCTCCAGATCAAGGTCTGTTCTTCGTGGTTTTAGTTGCAAGAAAGCAAGGAAGAGTGGGAAAGAAGAAGAACTAAGTACTAATTGCAAGAACAAAGATATGCATAAGAAAGAAAAAGGTTTAGAGTTATAAAACCCGCCTTAAGGTCATTCCTTGAGCTCCAAGCTTCCAAGATTCAAGCTTTTAATGGTGTCTTGATCTCCACAGGTCGGCCAAGGGTGTTTCTCCAAGGAAAGGTTGGGAAAAGATGGCTAGAAAGAGGAAACAAGTAAGGAAGACCATAAAACCAACCTTGCACCATGAATTCCTCCATGAATCCGAGCAAGAAGATGACCAAAGCTTACCCAGAACTCCTTATCCGTCCTCCTCTGCTCCATATATCTGTCCTAAGTCGGTCTAAGCAAGGGGATAAGAAGGGAAGTGAAGGAAACGATCCTTGCTAAGTGAGAAAAGGTGTATATATACTTTGGGTGAATTTCCAACATAAGGACAACTTGTTTCTCCATTTCTCATCTAGGTCCTTCCCTTCTTCTAAGACACGTTTCTCCCTTCCATAATTAAGAAAAACTCATCTTAAACCCAAGGTCTAAAGGTGAAGAAAGCCAACTTTTTACTAAGTTGCACATATAGAAGGGTTATTAGGCTTATAACTTGATTATTTAATTTATAATGGTTATCATTCTTATTTGATTATTCAATTGAAGTGTCCTATTCATCATTCTTACTCTAAATGATGCCAAGAGTCATAAATATACTCTAAAAGGTGTATTTTACAAGTTTCATCCCTCATTTTGGGTAAATTGCACTTTACACCAAAATTAGGGTTTTAAGCACAAGGATTGCCCCACAAGCTGCATCTCAGTGCCCAAGCTTGGGGAACCAATCACACTTCATCACATTCACTCTTATGATGTCTCAACACTAAAGGAACATCTTAACATGTGCAATTTGCAAGTTAACCCCTTTTAATTGGGTAATTTGCACATAGGTCCCTATATTACAAAACAATATTACAACATTGTTCAAAAGGACAGAAAGGGAAATATATATTCCTCAGAAGCTTTAATTACATTATCAACAGATAACCACAAGAATTTAATCACATGATTAAGAAAAACACCTGGGGTTAGTTCATAACCTAGGTCAGGGATGTTACAAATTATAAACCCCTAACAAGGATTTCATCCCCGAAATCCTAGAAAGAAAAGGGAAAGCATATATTATTTAAGCATTATACCATTATGTCTTCAAGTGACATTTTGTTATTATGGAACATCATAGAGTTTTGTTCAATACAAAGTTTCTCCACTCAAGTTTTTCCATGGAAAGATTCACATGGGACATATACTCTCATGTTCCTTAGTTAAATCAACATTTTCTTAAAATAACAATCATACTCTGTCATCTATTTTGAGACTATATAAGTCCTTTCATACATTGATTGTGTCATCTCACCTGATAACACCATACTAACTTTCCTTATTACTTACACTAAGTAACTCATTAGTTGTACATTCTCTTATCATAGGGAAAAGTTACTTATCAATCAAGGACTTATTTGATAGATATCTTGGAGAAAGATATGTTTATGAAAACATAAACCCCTAACAAGTGATGTTCATAATATTTTACATGTTTACTTTGATTCTATTGTTGACTATTCCAGGTAAGCAACATAATTCATCATATATATATTATTACATTCTTATCTTGTTACCTATTACATGTGTTATCAACACATTACATCTTATCTTCCTTTCATCTTGGAACATTACTTGTTACACATATTCTCAACTTGGAACTAAAGTCCAAGATAAACTGATACCTTTTTAGGTATACTTCACATAAACATCTTTATATTATGCACATCAAGTGTCCTAAGACCCACTTGATTGCCATGTCCCTAGAAAGAAAGAGAATAAGGGATCATATTCCTCTTGTTATATCATGTATTTTCAACCATTCATGAAACATCTTATGATTCCATCACATTTTCACATTATGGGGAGGATCTTTATTATTATTCTTACATCTTTACTGGACAGGGTTGACCTCCCTTATTCCCATATTTCTTATTTACTGATACTCATTAGATTGTTTCAGAATGACTACTTGATCAGAGCAATGAAAAAGATAACAATCTAGGAGTTTCCACATTTACTTTATCATCAGCAATTGTATACCTGGCCAGGGTATATAAATACTGAGATAAGGTAATATGCATTTGTATACTACCATTTTCCTTCTCTTTTCCTATTATCACAAGTATAAGATCTAACATTACTGAATTTTATCCAGACATCTCTTTAATACTCCATCCTTTTTATGGAGGTAAGCATGTAACATGAAACATCTATTTTATACAACATTATAAGTCCTTATAGGATTAATTAAGAAAAGTTCAATCAATTACTTTCTCAGTTTTTTTCCAAGAGATCATAAAAAGACATATAAGAATAACATTTATTTCGTCTAACCTGTCATGAATCGAGGATTATTCATTGTCTCAAGCTGATTCTGCCTCAGAGGTTTATTTGCCATAACATTTCTGGCTGGGCAATTTCTTGCCAAATGTCCAACCTGCCTACATATGTAGCAAATTCTAGGTGCCCAGTATGGTCTGAAGGGTTCTTTACCCTTTCTAGATGACCATTGTCTTGGTGTACTAGGTCCTGGTTGTGTTGGTGACACCAGAAACTTCTTCCTTTTGGAGCTACCAGGTCTCTGCTCCTGGATTTGGATAGGTCTTTTCTCAATTCTTCCTTTATATTTCTCTTCTGGACAATTATTTCTGATATGTCCAGGCTTCCTACACCTATAGCAGGTCTTGGTCTCTGGTTGTATTCTAACCCCTATATTACTGTATACTGATTCATCAGACTGAGGTTGAGCACTGACTTGCTTTAGGTTCAAATCTTCATCATTTACCATTGCTTCAACCTGTTGTTGTGGTTCACATATTCTGTTGATATCCAAAACATCATCATTAGGAGCTGGTAATCTGGGTTGTATTGCTAGTGATTGATCCACTACATACATCATGGTAGCCCTAAATTCCCCAACAATGATTCCTAAGGAAGAATTCCTTATCATGGTTGGGTTAGCTAGGGGAATCTTAGGTAATTGTCCCTCTATTGCTTGCTCCTCTGCACCTCTTCTTGGTGCAGTATTGTTGCTCTCCACAGCAAACTCCTCATCCGATCCAGTCATCTTCAAGTTCTTCTCCTCCTATGTGAGCAGAAGTTACCATCAGATACACTGGAGGACACTTAGAATAGACTCTACTACCTAAGTCTTATGTCTCTGTAGACTCAGCGAACCTAGAGCTCTGATACCACTTGAAACGACCGACACCAGACTGACAATCAAATTAAACGAATGCCGAAGCGATTAGCAGCGGAATTATAAAAAATCACTAAAAATTTAAAACTTTTGTAAAGAGATCTTTGAAAGATAAAAACTCTTTCATAAACAACATGATAGGTCATTTACAAAATGATCCATTGATACATCTCTGTAATAAACACATCTCGAGCATTACAACAAAACCCACCTTGTTAACTGTACAAGGTAAGATACAAAATCTCGAGGCATCATGCCAAAATCCTCAGACCTACTGACTCATAGGACCTGAGAGTACAGAGACGACATAAGACATGCTATCTATAAGACTAGACAGTCAATATCTCCACCTGAGATTCACTGCTGCCCCTGATGCTGTTGTTGCTCATTCTTAAATGGATTCCTTCGTCCTTGGCGTCTTCCTAAAAAGTAGAAACCTACGGGAGTGAGACAATTTGAATAATTGTCCCATCGAGAGTTATAACTCTCCACCAGAAGCTTTGTTATAGCATATAAGGAATAACAGAAGCAAAGTAACTGAAAATATCAATAGCAGGTTTGGTAATAAGTAAAATAACATTTACTTAAGCAATCACTTCATTAAAGCATATGTAGAACATGTATTCTAGAAACTTGAACAGACTATTAAAGTCAACAATGTAACATCAATCATTGTTTCTCGTAGTACAACTTAAGCAGTTATACTATACGGCTGATTATATTTTTCAAACATCATTATGCCCTGCAGAGATGAGGTATACCTCTCATACTCCAACCGACCATTTATAAAAATCGCGTTGGTACCATACATAGGTCATCAAAAGAGCCGGATTCTTATGACCTCATCTTCCTCAGTCAGTAAGAGGATTTACTTGCAGGACATCTTGTGTCTGTGCTGTAGTAGCTATCCAGGGTATTCTGGAAACTTCGCTATAGAGTTACAGTGGAGTTCTGAACTCTCATCGTCATCGAAAGATTTCTTATTTATCTCTCATCGATGCGGTATTAGTAATTTCTTAGGGAGATTTGTGGTACATCACCCGGTATGAATATATAGTGAAGGTTTGAAAGATTAAAATACATCTACATCAATTCCTATACTAGGATGTAAGGATATTCGCATCCATATACCCCCATATACTCAAAAGTATATGCTCTAGGAGTTCCCTTAGGAAAACATGTTTCACCATCATTTGGTCTTTGACAATGATGGATCTATGGTCAGGGCTCTACATGATATGATTATACTTGATTAGTTAGGTACATTCTAGCATTCTTTTAGCATCAAGCATGTTTCCAAGCATTAATCATTAGAACAACAGCTATAAAAGTAGAATACTAAATGTATCAAGTCTAACTCACATCAATTATCAATTGGATATCATTTCTTAACCATTTCATTACTATGATTCAAGAATAGGGTATTCAATCCCTTAATTCATCATAAGTCATCTTATTAGCATGACCTTGATGTTACTCATGGCTCTCACAGCCTATCAATCTTATATGATGTCACTTAACTAGGCAACATGGTATATCACTATTCACAAAGCTAATAACATGCTTCCAATGAATATGATATCATAACCTTTACCTGGATATAATCATCCTTTTATAAGAACCTGCATGGTTAATTCAATTGACAACAACAAACATTTCATTTCCAGATCAGCAATTTATAAAGCAGAATTAACCTTTCAATTCAGGAATAGTACCTTCATGCTTACACTAAGGCTAGGTTCCCTTATTTACATTAATTAGGGTTATTCAATCCCTTTCTTTATGATTAGGAATAATGATTCCTCATCTCATACTTTAATCATGAAGATTCATGCTTAAAAGCATAAGTAGAGTTAGGGTTTACCCCACTCAATTAAGGTTATTGAATCCCTTTGTCTTATAAGGCATAAGAATTCTTATATTGTAATTAGTTCACAGGGTTTCATACTTGAAAGCATAACCCAGGACTAGGGTTAACATACCCCATCCTTCATTAGTTAGGGTTTGTATTCTTTTACTTCAACATAGGTTTATAGAACCTCTTAGCTCTCAAGGCATAAATATTTCTCATATTACAACTTGTAATTAGGGTTTCATACTCAAAGGCATAACCCTGAATTACTCCATTTATCACATCACCCTAAATTAGGGTTTACTATTCACATTACATGTTATTACCCTAGAATTAGGGTTTACTATTCACTTCATAGTGAATTGAGCTCATAGCATCATTATATATGAAAATTATCATCATTGATGCCCTCAAATTAGGTTAAGATTCATTAATCATTATAATTAGGATTTCCATGATCTTACCTTGATGGATCATACCTTAATCATGTACATTCTTACATATTGAAAGTATGTTACTTGATTCTCATTCATATTAGGATCTTTCTCTATCTTCTTACTACTAGATGATGTTTAAATCACTCTAGGTTAGATTAGGTCAAGTCATCTTTGATTAACATAGATTAAGTCAACCCATTATAATCGTTAGGGTTTGCTTGATCAAGGGTTGTTATCTACTTGAACCCTTCAAGGGTACCTTGGTAATCTTCTTTAATAATCATAACATGGGTCAATCTACTAATCACTTAACCCCTTAATGTCTTTAGGTATCATTAGGGTTTAGATTAAACAACCATTGAACCATCTAAGCCTTCAAGGCATTAAGCATAAAATGATTCAGGAACATGGTTATTCAAACCTTCAGATTATCATAACACTTGCTACCAAGTGACATATAAGCATCAAGTCATCTAACAACATGACCTTGATTGAAGCAATGTATATACTTTTCACATATCATTACTCTAAAATCTTATAATTGTTTTCAAGGAATATGACATCATAACTCTTACCTGGCTATGATCACCTCATAATATCAACCTGTATGACTTATACAAATAAGGACATGCATATATAACAATGTCAACACAATACCAAAACTTTTCAATTTCTTTATAGGACACCACGGCCGTGCCACCTTGCACGGTCGTGCAAAGTAAGGCTACCACGACCGTGCTCCCTTACACGGTCGTGCAAGTTAAGACTATCACGGTCGTGCTCCCTTACACGGTCGTGCTACATAAGATCATTCCATGATTCATATTTATATATATATATATATAAATATATGTATTCTAATCTTTCATTCTTTTAACTTGATTAGGTCACATCAACCCTTCAATCAAGTACATGCTACTATGGTTAACATAGTGTATCAAGCTATTAATCCTATAAACAATTAAGAATTCTCCCTTGAATTGGTTCTTAATCCCTTAGGTATTATTAGGGTTTCAACCTTCACACCTTCATTGATTATAATTACTAATCATTATTGGATTAATAGAACATTCATCATCTTAATTCTCAAAGATTCAATCACATTGGACCTCCACTTCATAAGGTATCCAATTGAATTAGGGTTTCCAATGTTGATTCCTTCAATCATTGAATTCATGGAACCAATCATCAATTGGACCTATACTCATACCTTAATTGAGTTTAATAGGTCAACCTTCAACTGATTTGTCCCTCACTTGACCCTCAATTGACCATAAATTAGGGTTTAACCCAATTGAATTAGGGTTTGGAATCAATAACCCTTCAACATATTTCAATGTGGGTTTAATTGATTTGAACCTATTGAACCATCATTCAATTGGGACATGACCTGACCCCAAACGGTCTTGAGGTCATTTGGATGACCTCCAAACGGTCTTGAGACCGTTTTCCCATCATATCATCAAAATCCAAGTCAACTAATTAAGGTATGGATCATTGGATTGATCACCAAATCAACATTGCATTGTATATCAACTTGGTACCTTTGGACCTTCAATTGGTCAACTATACTTGACCCCAGACCTCCAAACGGTCTTGGGTGATCCCCAAACGGTCTTGAGACCATTTGGGTGATCCCCAAATAGTCTTGAGACCGTTTGGGCCAATCAACCCCAAACAATCAACTCAATTCAATGCAAATCCAACACTTAGTCGATTAGGGTTAACACCATATCTTTTGTCCTTCAAACACTTAAACATATCCAAACCTAGACCTCCAAACGGTCTTGGGTGACCTCCAAACGGTCCTGAGACCATTTGGATGAGCTAAAACGGTCTTGAGACCGTTTGGCCCATCCATCCTTTGGATTCTAGTGAAACATCATCAAGGATTGGTCTATCGAGTTGATCAACAATTCAGCACTTAATTGCAATATGATTGATACCTTTGGACCTTCCATTGATCAACTATACTTGACCCCAGACCTCCAAAAGGTCTTGGGGTGACCCCCAAACGGTCTTGAGACCGTTTGGATGATCCCCCGAACGGTCTTGACACCGTTTGGGCAAGAAAACCCAAAAAGTCAAATCAATTCATTGGAATTTCAACACTAATTTCGATTAGGGTTTTCCCAATTGATTAGCCTTAAACTCATTATTACTTGAGAATTAACCCCTCAAATTTGGTGAGTTATTAACCAACATAATTAGGAACAGGAATCCCAAACGGTCAACGCTTGGTCAACTCACTCAAACGGTCTTGAGACCGTTTGCCCAAAATGTTCAAGTTAATCAGATTGGAAATCAGCACTTAATCCAATTAGGTTTTCCTAATTGTTTAGCCTTTAACTCATGATTACTTGGGAGTTAACCTATCAAATTTGGTGGGTTATTATACCACATCATTAGGAACAGTAATATCAAACGGTCCATGCTTGGTCAACGCACTCAAACGGTCTTGAGACCGTTTTCCCAAAAAGTTCAATTAAAACAGATTGATAATCAACACTTAATCCAATTAGGTTTCCCTAATTGATTAGCCTTCAACTCACGATTACTGGGGAGTTAATCCCTCAAATTTGGAGGGTCATCAACTGACATAATTATGAACAGGAATCCCAAACGGTCAACTCACTCAAACGGTCTTGAGACCGTTTTCCCAAACAGGTCAAGTTAATCAGGTTGAAAATCAGCATTTAATTCAATTCGATTTATCTACTTGATTGGCCTTCAACCTATGATTACTTTGGAGTTAACCCTTCAAATTTGGTGGGTCATTAGCCTACATAATTATGAACAGAAATCCCAAACGGTCGACGCTTGGTAAACGCCCTCAAATGGTCTTGGAGACCGTTTGCTCCAACCGACCTTGTGAAACCGTTTGCCCTTCAAATGGTTTTGCAAACCGTTTGCCCCAAACCGTTTGGCCAAAGGGGGGAAAACAAGACCGTTTGATAAAGTAACATTGGTAATCACGCCCATCTTCTTCTACCTCCAGATCAAGGTCTGTTCTTTGTGGTTTTAGTTGCAAGAAAGCAAGGAAGAGTGGGAAAGAAGAAGAACTAAGTACTAATTGCAAGAACAAAGATATGCATAAGAAAGCAAAAGGTTTAGAGTTATAAAACCCGCCTTAAGGTCGTTCCTTGAGCTCCAAGCTTCCAAGATTCAAGCCTTTAATGGTGTCTTGAGATCCACAGGTCGGCCAAGGGTGTTTCTCCAAGGAAAGGTTGGGAAAAGATGGCTAGAAAGAGGAAACAAGTAAGGAAGACCATAAAACCAACCTTGCACCATGAATTCCTCCATGAATCCGAGCAAGAAGATGACCAAAGCTTACCTAGAACTCCTTATCCGTCCTCCTCTGCTCCATAGCTCTGTCCTAAGTCGGTCTAAGCAAGGGGATAAGAAGGGAAGTGAAGGAAACGATCCTTGCTAAGTGAGAAAAGGTGTATATATACTTTGGGTGAATTTCCAACATAAGGACAACTTGTTTCTCCATTTCTCATCTAGGTCCTTCCCTTCTTCTAAGCCACGTTTCTCCCTTCCATACTTAAGAAAAACTCATCTTAAACCCAAGGTCTAAAGGTGAAGAAAGCCAACTTTTTACTAAGTTGCACATATAGAAGGGTTATTAGGCTTATAACTTGATTATTTAATTTATAATGGTTATCATTCTTATTTGATTATTCAATTGAAGTGTCCTATTAATCATTCTTAATCTAAATGATGCCAAGAGTCATAAATATACTCTAAAAGGTGTATTTTACAAGTTTCATCCCTCATTTGGGGTAAATTACACTTTACACCAAAATTAGGGTTTTAAGCACAAGGATTGCCCCACAAGCTGCATCTCAGTGCCCAAGCTTGGGGAACCAATCACACTTCATCACATTCACTCTTATGATGTCTCAACACTAAAGGAACATCTTAACATGTGCAATTTGCAAGTTAACCCCTTTTAATTGGGTAATTTGCACATAGGTCCCTATATTACAAAACAATATTACAACATTGTTCAAAAGGACAGAAAGGGAAATATATATTCCTCATAAGCTTTAATTACATTATCAATAGATAACCACAAGCATTTAATCACATGATTAAGAAAAACACCTGGGGTTAGTTCATAACCCAGGTCAGGGATGTTACACATGCTATGTGGATATTCTCAACAAACTTAGTGAACATGCTATGTGGATATTCTCAACAAACTTAGTGAACATGCTATGTGGATATTCTCAACAAAACTGTGTGAACATTCTATGTGGATATTCTCAACAAACTTAGTGAACATGCTATGTGGATATTCTCAACAAACTTAGTGAACATGCTATGTGGATATTCTCAACAAACTTAGTGAACATGCTATGTGGATATTCTCAACAAACTGTGTGAACATGCTATGTGGATATTCTCAACAAACTTAGTGAACATGCTATGTGGATATTCTCAACAAACTTAGTGAACATGCTATGTGGATATTATCAACAAACTTAGTGAACATGCTATGTGTATATTATCAACAAACTTAGTGAACATGCTATGTGGATATTCTCAACAAACTTAGTGAACGTGCTATGTGGATATTCTCAACAAACTTAGTGAACATGCTATGTGGATATTCTCAACAAACTTAGTGAACATTCTATGTGGATATTCTCAACAAACTTAGTGAACATGCTATGTGGATATTCTTAACAAACTTAGTGAACATGCTATGTGAATATTCTCAACAAACTTAGTGAACATGCTATGTGGATATTTTCAACAACAAATGAAAGATTGTTGAATGAATTATCTCTGTTAGATATATATGTTTCTCTTTTGGTGAATATTTTTTTTGGATAATGATAGATGTATGTTCTTTTATGCTTTTTCCTTTCAATAATATGAACATCATATGTTAGGGGTTTATGCTCTACGTAAACATTGATGAGGTTGAATTAATGAAAGGAGCTTTGTGTGGAATCACAGAATTCATGATATCTCCATGATATTAAGATGATATGTGGAGACTTGAGGGCATGGTTAATGAATAATCTGTTCCTCCTTTTCCTGGGATTTCGAGGACGAAATCCTTGTTAGGGGTTTATAATTTGTAACATCCCTGACCTGGGTTATGAGTTAACCCTAGATGTTTTGCTTAATAAGGTTGAGTATATTCTTAATCTTATCTTGGGAAAAGTAAATAGGGCTCATGAGAAACTTATGTTTCAATTTTGGTCCTGTTTGAACAATGTTGAAGCAATGTTTGCTTATTTTGGACTAAAGTGCAAATTACCCAAGTTGAAGGGTCAACTTGAAAATGTTGCATGATAAGATGTTACCCTGATGTCAAGACATCATAAGAATGAATATGATTTAGTGGTATGGTTCTCACAAGCTTGGGCACCAAGATTAAGCTTGTAAAGCAATCCTTGTGCATTAAAACCCAGTTTTGGTGTAATGTGCAATTTACCCAAAACCTAGGGTTCAATATGCAAATTACCACTTCAATTAGGTCCTTAATGTTTCTTGGAATCATGTAGAGCAAAGAAAATGAGAGGGGAATCTCATTTGAATTAAGTTGGAGGAGAGAGAATCTTGATATTAAAATAATCAAGATTTAATCATAAGTGAAACCCTAATTCAATTTAGGGCAAAAATGAATGTATTAATTAAAGGGCCTTCAACCAAAATGTTATTGTTTGATTTTGAATAACGATGTACGTTCTTTTTCCAAGATAAGGAACGAAAATATCCTAAGTAGGTGAAATTCCACTCACCTTATTATAAAGAAAAGTAATATCCACTCAAATTATGGATATTCATATAATATGATTAAGGTGCTTAATATGCTTTTCTTTAAATTGAGGATAATGAAGGAGAATTAAAGGCAAAGGAATGTGCCTCTTATCTCGTATCTATGGAGTTGAGGGGGAAGAGGCGGCCATGTTTTTGGAATTAAATGCATTTTAATAATGCATTTTCTCTCTCATCAATTTCCTTATAAAAGTACCTTTTTCCAAATCAATTGAAAGGCTTTTTCGTCCCTTTCTTCTTCCTTTGCTTTGGATGAGCTCAAGGGGACTTAGGAGAAACAGGAGGACGAGACCCAACCTGTTGGTAAGACCTTGACCTTCGTTCTCCTTGATTTCATGGTGGAAATCAAAAATAAATTATGGATTCCTTCTTATTTTGATCTCCTCTTCAACCCTAGCCAACTTTCTCATCCAAAAGCTTAGGACGAGCCTAAGGGGAGTTTCAAGAGCTCCATCCACCATTGATGGCGTGATCGTGGAGCTTTGGAGCTCAATTGGAGGTGGGTTTTATAACTTAAACCCTTAAACAGTGCTATTGCATCAATTCTCTATGCTTTGTTGATTGATTTCTTCAATTTGATGCACTCTTGTTTCTTGCTGCATTTTCCATCAAGAACGGTTGCTGTTCTTGGTTGTTCGAAGGAAGGGGATGATGACATCATCCTAGATTCTTATCCAAAGAAAATTACCAAGCCAAACGGTTTTGATAGCTACTCCAAATCATTTTAATTTGATTGGCTATGTGGTTTCAGCAAACCGTTTAAGGGCAAACGGTTTGAAACCATTTGGGAGAAAACGGTTTCAAAACCGTTTGAGATGGTTGAACAAGAGTTGACCGTTTGGGAATGTTGTTCCTAATTATGTAGGATAATGACCCACCAAATTTTAGGGGTTAACATTAGAGGAATCGTAGGTTGAAGCCCAATCAATTAGGCAAATCGAATTGAATTAAATGCTGATTTTCAACCTGATTAACTTGACCTATTTGGGAAAACGGTTTCAAGACCGTTTGAGTGAGTTGACCAAGCGTTTACCGTTTGGGATTCCTGTTCATAATTACGTTGGTTGATGACCCTACAAATTTGAGGAATTAACTCTCAAGGAATCGTGAGTTGAAGGCTAATCAATTAGGGAAACCTAATTGGATTAAGTGCTGATTATCAATCTGTTTTAATTGAACTTTTTGGGCAAACGGTCTCAAGACCATTTGAGTGAGTTGACCAAGCATTGAGCGTTTGGGATTACTGTTCCTAATGATGTGGTCTAATGATTCACCAAATTTGAGGGATTAACTCCCAAGTAATCATGAGTTGAAGGCTATTCAATTAGGCAAACCCTAATTGGAATTAGTGCTGAAATTCCAATGAGTTAATTTGAGATTTTGGGTTGATTAGCCCAAACGGTCTCAAGATCGTTTGGGGATCACCCAAACGGTCTCAAGACCGTTTGGGGGTCACCCCAAGACCGTTTTGAGGTCTGGGGTTAAGTATAGTTGACCAATTGAAGGTCCAAATGTACCAAATCATATTGCAATTATGTGCTGATGTGTTGACCAACTCGATAGACCAATCCTTGATGATTTTTCACTAGAATCCAAAGGATGGATCGGACAAACGGTCTCAAGACCGTTTGGAGCTCATCCAAACGGTCTCAAGACCGTTTGGTGGTCACCCAAGACCGTTTGGAGGTCTAGGGTTGAGTATGGTTAGGTGTTTAAAGGTCTAAAGGTACCAAGTTGATATACAATGCAATGCTGATTTGGCGATCAACCCAATGATCCAAACCTTAATTGGATGGCTTGGTTTTGAGTGATATGATGGGCAAACGGTCTCAAGACCGTTTGGAGGTCATCCAAACGACCTCAAGACCGTTTGGGGTCAGGTCATACTCAATTTGGATAATGGTTCAATAGTTTCAAAGTAACCAATCTTGCATTGATGAGTGTTGTTGGATCTTCGATTCCAAACCCTAATTCAATTGAATCAAACCCTAATTGATGATCAATTGAGGGTCAAATCAGTTTAAGGTTGACCTATTAAACTCAATTGAAATATGAGTATAGGTCCAATTGATGATCGGTTCCATGAATTCAATGATTGAAGGAATCAACATTGAAAACCCCAATTCAATTGGATACCTCATGTCATTAAAGGTCCAATTGATCAAACTTTTTTGGAAACCTAATGTAATTAGGTGAGAGATACCATTAGTGGTACTAATCAATAATGCATAACAAATTCATGGATCCAATACATGATTAGTAAACCCTAGTTGAGGGTGTATCCTTATAAACCCTAGTTGAGGGTGTATCCTTGTGAAACCCTAGTGGAGGGTGTATCATTGTGAACCCTGGTTGAGGGTGTATCCTTGTGAAACCCTAGTTGAGGGTGTATCCTTATAAACCCTGGTTGAGGGTGTATCCTTGTGAAACCCTAGTGGAGGGTGTATCACTGTGAACCCTAGTTGAGGGTGTATCCTTGTGAAACCCTAGTTGAGGGTGTATCATTGTGATTGTTTATAGGCAACTTTATAATAAAGTTATGCCTTAAACTAAGATAAGTCCATATCATGTGAGATAGCTGGACAATTTTAATGTGTGGCCTATTCATTATATGCTAAGGGTGAGTATTCTGTGATGGAATGTATTAAGAGGGGAAATACCTTAATACAAGATAAAGTTGGTTAACTCAAGAGGGTCTGAATTAATGAGAAATGGGGAACCCTAACCCTAATTTGGGGAAAAGGGAATGATAAGCCCTGTTTGATAGTGAACCCTAATTCCTGGTTAAGGAATGAAGGTGTTACTATTGTATCACATGATGTGATGAATATCTTGTATGACTGTTATCATGCCTAATAACCATGCATGTATGATAAGATGATGAATATAGCCAAGTTTGGGCTATGACATTTATATAATAAATGTTGATTGGCTTTTTGTGCGTTGATGTTGTTGTTGCTTAATAAAAGTAACAATGTGTACGGATCTTATAAACCATGTGAATAAGTTGTTGCCTAGTGAGAGGTGACAAGATGTGAATGGCCTTATGAACCATGTGAATAAGTTGTTGCCTAGTGAGAGGTGACAAGATGTGAATGGCCTTGTGAGTCATGTGAATAAGTTGTTGCCTAGTGAGAGGTGACAAGATGTGAATGGCCTTGTGAGCCATGTGAATAAGTTGTTTCCTAGTGAGAGGTGACAAGATATGAATGTCCTTGTGAGCCATGTGTGATGCTTGGGTAACAAGTATCATGTTTCTTTGTAGCATTTGTGTTAATAAGTTATGCTAGAGAACTTGGCTGATGTTACATTTTTGTTATATATCTATAGTTCATTGATGATTATTCATATATGTTGTATTCATTACAAGTAGATGGATGAACTATGAGTCTACCATGGGTAGATGCAATGCTCTTATTGAAAATGGAGATTTTCTTATTCTGTTCTATGAAGAATAATTCTACCTAATAATGTAAAAGTAACCCCTGCTCAGTTTAATTTCATAATCTGCTATAACAATGTTTCTGGCGGAGAGTTATATCTCTCGCTGGGGCAATTTACAATTGTCTCACCCCCGTGGGAACCACATTTTTAGGTGGAGACACTGACTGTTATGCCTTGTATAGATGTAAATAGAGTCCGATGTGTCGTCTCTGTACTCTCAGGTCCTCGGAGTAGTAGTTAGTGCTTTCGAGATTTTGGCTTAGAGCCTCGAGATTTTATACTGCCTGTGTTTAGCTTGATAGGACAGTTAATGCTTGTAATTCTCAAAAGGAGATGATACAGAATATGTACCTATGAACAAGAATGTAATTATGTTACTTTGGTTCTATGTGAGAAAGTTTTTCTTCAATGGATATTTTGATAAAAAGGTTTTAATTTTTAGTGATTTTTGCTAATCCGCTGCTTGATGAACGCTTCCGCATTAGTTAATCTTGTTTCCGCGAGACGGTCGTGACAATTATGGCATTCTATTAGCATCATGTATGTTTTCAAACATAAACCAATAAGACAATTGCTATTAAGAAAGAGTACTAATCGTATCAAGTTCATTTCATATCTAGTTAACATTGGGATCTCAATCCCTAACCATCTGATCATTGTGATTCAAGAATATGGTTATTCAAACCTTTAGATCATCAAATCACTTGTTACCAAGTAACCTATTGTAGTCAAGTCATTTAACAGTATGAATATAATTGTAGCAATGCAGGTATTTTTCATGGCTCATACAGTCTATCAATCTCATATGTTACCTCTCACTAGGCAACATAGCATATCATTATTTCTAGATCTTATAGAGTACTTCCAATGAATATGACATCATAGCTCTTACCTGGCTATGGTCCCTATTTCATAAGAACATGCATGATTAATACAGATGATAACATGCACATTCTATATGAACCATTTCAATACAATTATTTCCAAGTCAAGTATAGAACGGCACGACCGTGCTATCTTGCACGATCGTGCTACAGAAGATTACCACGACCGTTTTACATTACCACGGCTGGTTTCTAGGGTTAGAGTTTCCTATTCAATTCAATTAGGGTTATCCAACCCCCTTTTAGCTTAATTAGGAAAAGTGTTTCCTCATTTCATAATTCAAACATTGAGTTTCATGTTTAAAAGCATAACCCAGAATTAGGGTTTACTATAGATATTTCATCACATTACCCTGAATTAGGGTTTACTATTCACATTACAATGAATTGAGATCATACCATCATCATGTATGAGGATTACTTCCATTAATTCCCTTAATAAGGGTTATGATTCATTAGCTGTCATAATTAGGGTTTCATGATCTCACTATCATGGATCATACCCTAATTAGGTATCCATCTATATTGGGAATTCATTACTTGATTAATCATTCATATAAGAAGTATTCTCTCTCTTCTTTCTATAAGTTGATATTTGCATTATCCTTGATTAGGCTAATTCAATTCAACATTGACATCATGAGTTATATCATTACTATTGTGATCATTAGGTCTTGCTCATCCAAGGAGTACTAATCACTCTATCCCGTCAAGGGTACCTTATAATGATCACCACTGATTATAACATGCATTAATCAACTAATTACTTGGTCCCTTAATCACTTTAGGTATTTATGAGGTTTAACTTAATCCACCACTAAGCCATATTGACCTCTAAGGCATCAAACGATCTTGACCTTTTTAGACCTCAAACGGTTTTGCATACTAAACCCCCACATGGTCTTGGACTGTCCTTGAAACCGTTTGGTGTTGAAGACCATTTGGTCTTGCTTTGACTTTTGAAACCGCATGGACATAAATGATCTTGAAACTGCATAAGATCAAACAGTTTGGGATCATTTGGTCCCAAACGGTCTTGAGACCGTTTGGTCCAAACCACCTCAAAACTGCAAGGACCAAAAAGTGTCTGAACCTCTTAAATTGAATTAGGGTTTCCAATGTTGAACCTCTCAATTGGTCATGCACTTGTTAGCCATTCTACAATTGAGTTAATTAGGTCAAACCTCAACTGATTTGACACTCAATTGACCCTCAATTGATCATCAATTAGGGCTTGGATCGATTGGATTAGGGTTTGGAATCGATGACCCTTCAACATACTTCAATGTGAGTCTAATTGATTTGAAATCATTGAACCATCATTCAATTTGGTCATGACCTGACCCCAAACGGTCTTGGGATCGTTTGGATGACCTCCAAATGGTCTTGAGACCATTTTATCAAGTCAACATCAAAAACTTAACTTAACTAATTAAGGTTTGATTCATTGAATTGATCATTAGGTCAACAATAAATTATACTTCAACTTGTTACCTTTAGATCTTCAACCACTTGACCATAGTCAACCCTAGACCTCCAAACGATCTTGGGTGACCCCCAAACGGTCTTGGGATCATTTGGATATCCTACAAACGGTCTTGAGATCATTTTCCCATTAATTTATCAAAAACCAAGTCATTCATTTAGGGTTTGGATATTGGAATTGGTCACCAAAATCGGCAATCGATTACTCATCAACTTGATATCATTGAATCATCAATTGGTCAACTATGCTTAATCCTAGACCTCCAAACGGTCTTGGGTGATCACCAAACAGTCTTGAGACCGTTTGGGTGATCCCCAAACAGTTTTGAAACCATTTGGGTCACTCAACCCAAACTTCAACATGATTGAAAATATTGATATCGACAATAGACCCGATTAGGGTTTAGGCGGTTGATGAGCCTTCAATTGGTGAACCACTTGGAATTAATGGATGATTTTTGGTAGGAAATTAGTCTACATTACTCTCAACAGTACTCCAAATGGTCAACGCCTGGTCAACACACCCAAACGGTCTTGGACCGTTTGCTTCTATGTGGTTTGGTTGAAACCGTTTGCATTCAAATGGTTTGAAACCGTTTGCTCCCAAACGGTTTGGGAAACCGTTTGAGCAAGGATTGGAGACTGTTTGCTAAAGTAAATTTTTGGATAAAAATAGGAATTAATGTCATCATCTTCTACCTCAAGAACAGAGGCTGTTCTTCACAGAATTTCTAGCAAGAACACAAGAGTAACAAAGGAAGAAGAATAACTAACGATTTTTCTTGGAGATGAAGATGCATAAACAAAGCTCAAGGTTTAGAGTTATAAAACCCGCCTTTAGGTCTGATCCAGAGCTCCTAGCTCTATATATTTAATGGCGGTTTGAGCTCCAGTAGTTGTCCAAGGTCCGTTCTTCACTCTTTGGTTGAGCAAGATGGCAAGAAAGAAGAATCGTGTGAAGAACATCATGAATCTGACCTTATATCGTGATTTCCACCATGAATTTGAGGTAGATGACAATCCATACTTACCAAACCAGCTTGGTCATCCTTCCTCTACTCCAGAGCTCCTCCTTGGTCGGACAAAGTAGGTTTGAGAAGAAAAGAACTAAGGGAAACGATCCCTTGTTTATTTGGAAAGATTGCTTATATATTTATGGTCTTGTTAAAGCAAAAGGAAAAAGGATAGTTATTTCCTTTTTATATCCCAAACGTATCCACTAAGGCTTGCTCCATCCTTGGCCACATTTTCCACTTACTAAACTCATGCAAACTCCTCCATTACCCAACGTTTAAAGGAAAAGAAACCAAACATCTTAATAAGTTGTATATATAAAAGGGCCATTTGCTTAAATTTTGATTATTTCAACATCAAGATTATCTCTCCTCCTTGATCATTCAAATGAGGCACCCTTCTCATTTTCTTTGCTCTACTTGATGCCAAGAAACATGAGAGATACTCTATAGGATACATTTTACATGTTGAACCCTAGGTTTTGGGTAATTTTGCACATTACACCAAAACTAGGTTTTAAAGCACAAGGATTGCTCTACAAGCTATATCTTGGTTCCCAAGCTTGTGGAATCCATACCACCACATCATATTCATTCTTATGATGTCTCATCATCAGAGGAGCATCTTGACATGTGTAAATTGCAATTAAACCCCTCAACTTGGGTAATTTGCACTTTAGTCCATTATTAACAAAATAATGTTTCAACATTATGCAAAAAGGACTAAAAATGAAATATAAGTTCCTCAGGAGCCTTAATTACATTTCAAAGGAAAAAAACAAGCATCTAATCACTTAATTAGGAAAAACACCTAGGGTTATTTCATAACCCAGGTCAGGGATGTTACAAATTATCCACCCCTTACAAGGATTTCGTCCCCGAAATTAACAAAATATATTAAGAGAAAAGAGTAGGGTATTTCCTTCTCATCTCTTCCTCTAGTTCACACGTGGCTTCTTCAACACCATGGTGACTCCAGAGAACTTTCACAATACTTATGTCTTTCTTTTTCAGCTTTTTAATTCTCTTGTCAAGGATTAACACAAGTCCTTCTATATAAGATATATCATCATTCAATTCCACTTCCATAGGTTGCAGAACTGATTCTGTATCAGGATGACATTTCCTTAACATGGAAATGTGGAACACTGGGTGTAACTTCTGTAACTCTAGTTGTAATTCTAGTTTATAAGCTACCTTTCCAATTCGTTCAATGATTGGATAAGGCCCCATAAACCTAGGACCTAACTTTCCTTTCCTTCCAAATCTAAGAACTCCTTTCCAAGGTGAGACTTTGAGGTACACTCTGTCTCCAACCTAGAATTCTAAAGGTCTACGACGCTTATCAGCATAAGATTTCTGCCTATCCTGTGCAGTCTTTAACTATTGTTGTATGATTTTAATCTTCTCAGTGGTCTGCTGCACAAGATCAGGACCTAAAAGTTGATATTCACCAGTTTCATACCAACATAGGGGTGATCTACAACGTCTACCATACAATGCTTCATAAGGTTCCATGTCAATGCTATGTTGATAGCTATTGTTATAGGAAAACTCTATCAAGCTTAGGTGCAGATCCCAACTTCCTGTAAACTGAAGAACGCATGCTCTAAGAAAGTCTTCCAAAGTCTATATGGTCCTTTCTGACTATCCATCAGTCTGTCGATGAAAGGCTGTACTAAACCTTAACTGTGTGCCTAAGGCTTTATGAAGTCGCTCCTAAAAATGACTCATAAACTGGGGACCTCTGTCAGAAAAAATGGTAACTGGGACTCCATGGAACCACACTATGTCATCCACATATAATTGTGCCAACTTCTCAGCAGAATAGGTTGTTTTGACAGGTAAGAAATGTGTTGTCTTTGTCAACCTATCAACTATTACCCAGATGGAATCATGAGCTTTGGCTATTCTGGGCAGACCAACCACAAAATCCATGGTTACATGATCCCACTTCCACTGCGGTATAGGCAAAGGTTGCATTGTTCCTGTCAGCTTCTGGTGTTCAGCTTTAACTTGCTGACACACAAGACACCACATAACAAACTCAACAACGTCCTTCTTCAAACCAGGCCACCAATACATATCTTTCAAGTTTTGATACATCTTGGTGCTCCCTGGATGCATAGCATACATCGAAGAATGGGCTTCTTCTAGGACTAACTTCCTCAAGTTATCCACATTCGGTACTATGATTCTACCATGATAACAAGCTACTTGATCATCTGAGTTATGGAAACCTTCTCGTTTCTCACTACCATACTCTGATATGATCCGTTGAACTACAACATCAATTTGATGTACCTCCTTAATCTACTGTCTCAGAGTAGGTTTTATGTGCATCTCAACTAACAACCCTGATAACAACGATACTCTTAACTGTACATTGTCTTATCTTAAGGAGATAAGCATATCTCTCCTTGAGCACACTAAGGAATTCAGCTGTGCTTTGTCTAAGGCTGGTGTTGCTGATTTCCTACTTAAAGCATCAACAACTACATTGGCCTTCCCGGGATGGTAATCGATTGTACAATCGAAGTCCTTGATTAACTCCATCCAGCGGTGTTGCCTCATGTTAAGCTCATGCTGGGAAAAGATATACTTAAGGTTCTTGTGGTCTGTGAAAATTTGGAATGTCTCTCCATAAAGATAATGTCTCCAGATTTTCAAGGCATGAACTACAACAACTAGTTCTAGATCATGTGTCAGATAATTCTCCTCATGTTTCTTAAGCTGTCGAGAAGCAAAAGAAATCACTTGTTTATCTTGCATTAACACACATCCTAGTCCATTCTTAGAAGCATCACAGAAAACTATATATCCTTTCCCTTGCTCAGGTAACACAAGTATAGGTGCACTTGTCAATCTCTCCTTCAACAGCTGGAAATATTGCTGACACTTATCACTCCAGGAAAAAGGAACATCCTTCCTGGTCAACTTGGTTAAGGGTAAGGCTATAGAAATAAAGTTCTTAATGAACCTTCGATAATAGTCTGTCAACCCTAAGAAACTACGAATCTCCGTTGGCGTCTTCAGTTGCTCCCATTGCAAGACAAATTCTACCTTTTTAGGGTCAACACGTATACCTGAAGCAGATATTACGTGTCCAAGAAAAGAAACTTTTGGTAACCAGAACTCACACTTGCTAAACTTGGCATATAACTTATGTTTTCTTAGCAAAGTTAGAGCCTAACGAAGATGCTACTCATGTTGTTGAGCATCTCTACTGTAGATCAAGATGTCATTTATGAAGACGACAACACATTGATCAAGAAAAGGTTAGAAGATTCTATTCATGAGTTCCATAAATGCAACTGGTGCATTAGTTAGTCCAAATGACATAACGGTGAACTCATAGTGACTGTACCTTGTTCTGAAGGCAGAATTAGGTATGTCACCCTCCTTAATACGCAGCTGGTGATATCCCGACCTCAAATCTATCTTTGAAAAGATGATTGCACCCCGCAACTGATCAAAAAGATCATCAATCCTTGGAAAATGATACTTATTTATTATTGTTACTTTATTTAACTGTCGGTAATCAATGCACAACCGCATCGACCCATCTTTCTTTTTAACAAAGAGGACCGGAGCACCCCAGGGTGAAGTACTCGGTCGGATGAAACCCTTCTCAAACAACTCTTGCAGTTGTTTCTTGAGTTCTGCCATTTTAGTAGGCGCCATCCTATATGGTGTTTGTGTTATAGGTTGCGTGTCCGGAACTAGATTAATTTCAAAATCTATTTCTCGGGGCGGTGGTACACCTAGAAGTTCTTCAGGAAATACATCTTCAAATTCCCTGACTACCAGAACTTCAGCAGGATTAAGGCTCTCCATGGTAGTATCTACCACATGGGCCAAGAATGCATAACATCCTTGCCTCATTAGCTTCTCAGCAACCATAGCTGACACCAAATAGGTTGGAAGAATCTTTCTTTCTCCTTGAAAGATCCATGTGTCACTTTCATAAGTGAACACAGCTTGCTTGGACTCACAATCCAAGACAACCTTATACCTTTCTAAGGTATCCATCCCAAGGATTACGTCGAATCCATGCATCTCAAGTGGTATAAGATCCACTTGAATGCGATGTTCAGAAAAGAAGAGAATACAGGGAGAACATACTTCCTATAACACAGCAGATCCCATCAATGGAGTTTCTAGCAACAAACTATCTATTCTATGTCTTGTAGTCAGGTTACAGTAAAAAATCACTCTTCGAGTGATACAGGAGTGCATAGCACCCAGATCAATTAAAATAGATACAACACAAGATGTTGACATATCGGAATATAATAATTCCATCTGACCTGCCACAACCCGAGGGTTGATCACTGCCTCAGGTGGATTCATCAGACTAAATCTCGCTGTTGCCTGTGGTTGATTCGGTGCTCGATGACTTGGTGACGATGATCCAGCTTGGGACGCTTGTCCACGTCCTCTAGCTCCTCCTGGAAACTGTCGCATTTGAGATCCTTGCTAACTCTGCCTTTGAGGTTGAGTTACACTCACTTCTCTGGCTCTGCAATCTTTCATCAGATGTCCCATCTTCCCACATATATAACAACTTCTATTCAGTTGTTGTGGTCTGGGTGGTCCTGTAACCGATTCATATACTGAGCTACGAGCTCCTTCTAATGGTAAGCTCCATCCTATACCCCTGTTTGATGTCCACTGCGTCTGGGTACTGAATCTAGGTGGGGGTGTAGGTACAGAAAACCTTGGTTTCTTAAAACCTTTGGATGAAGATCCTTGGAACTGGGGGTACATCCTCTTGTTCTTGGTCTGTCGCTTCTCTGACACAAACCTCTCTATCCTCCTGACTGACTCCACAAAGGTAGCAAACCTTTCCCTATTCTCTAGAGCAGACACAGGGGTGGTCAACTCAGCGTTTAACCCCTTCTCAAAATGCCTAATCCTTTCTTCATCCGTAGCTGCCATATGTGGACAGAACCGCAACAGCTCCATGAACTTAGCTTCGTACTCGCTAATGTTCATAGGTCACTGCCTTAATCTCTCAAACTGAGTGATCTTCTCATCCAAGAACACCTTAGGGAAGTATATGTTGATAAATTCCCGTCGAAAAACTTCCCATGCAATCTCTACACCTGGCCTTTTCTGTTCTTCCATGGTCCACCAGTGACCAGCACTCCCCTTGAGAAGGTATATAGCATGTCTAACCTTCTCAACTTCTGGGATGTTCAGGATTCTAAAGGCTTTCTCTAGTTCAGTTAACCACAAGTCAGCATCTGTAGGGTCAGCTGTCTGCATACTCTATAGCTCCAACCCGACGTAGTCGTTCAAACGTCTTGTCAGCTCTTTGTCCTTCAGGATGGGTAGGTGCCCTAGGTACATGTATAAGCATCCTATCAGTCATATGTGTCATGGCAGTCATGAACTGCCCAAACATAGCTTGGACGGCTGGGTTCCCCATGTCAGTTGGATTGAACTGGGGTGGTTCAGGTACAGGTTCCTCCCTTTCTTGGTTTCTTGCACCTCCTCTGGGTGCAACAACACTACTCTCTACAACATGTTCCTCATGTGGTCTAGACATCCTTAGTTTCTATTCTCCTCCTGATGAGCAGAAGACACTATCAGATATACTGGAAGACACTAGAACAGACTCAACAACCTAAGTCCTATGTCTCTGTAGACTCGACAAACCTAGAGCTCTGATACCACTAAATTGTGACGACCATCTCACGAAAACAAGATCAACGAATTTAAACTAATGCGGAAGCGTTTCGTTAGCAGCGGAATTATTGAAAATCACAAAATTTTAAAAATTTATACACAAAGGTCCATAAACTGTCGGGCTATTTCATAAAAGAATAAGATAAGTTATTTAAAAACTGATTCACCATTACATATTTGTAATATCACATCTCAAGAGTCACAACACCAACTGCCCTATTAACTGTACAAGGCAAGATACAAAAATCTTGAGACATTACGCCAAAAATCTCTGATCTAGATTAAACCATCTACTGACTCCTAGGACCTGAGAGTACAGAGACAACACATAGGGCATTTCTATCTATAAGACTTGATAGATAGTGTCTTCACCTGAGGATCACTACTATCCCTGATGTTGCTGCTGTTGTTGTTGTTGCTTCTCACCCACTGAAGGGTTCCTTCGTCCTCGACGTCTACCTAAAAAGTCGAATCCCACGGGGGTGAGACAATTGAATAATTGTCCCAGCGAGAGTTATAACTCTTTTCCAGAAGCATTGTTATTGAAAATATTAAAATAATAATGAGCAGAAGAACTATAATTATTCAACAGCAGACAATTTATTGAATAAACTAAGTAGAGCAGTATTTTCTAAGCAATTATTTCAATTATGACTTGATTGGATGACAAGACATATATCAATAAGGGATATGAAGAACATGTATATTAGTTATTCAAATAGAACACTATAAACAATGTATCATCAATCATTGTTTCTCGTAGTTCAACCTAAGCAATTAAGCTATACGGCTGATTACATTTTTCAAACATATTTATGCCCTGAGGAGATGAGGTATACCACTCATTCTCCAACCGACCATTACTAAATCGCAATCGGTACCATACATAGGTCATCAGAAGAACCAGATTTCTATGACCTTATCTTCCTCAGTCAGTGTGAGGTACAACATGTAGGACATCTTGTGTCTCTACTTAAATAGCTTTCCAGGGTATTCTGGCAACTTCGCTATTAGAGTTACAGTGGCATGTTGTACTCTTGTTACAACCCCAATTTTGGGTTCATTTGGGTGAGAAATATAATTTCTCACATAAAAGATATTTGAACAAATAAAGATATAGTTTGTTTTGAATAAATGGATTTCATTACAGTAGCCTTGATGATTGCTTTATGCGCTTTATGGGCTATTGGGCCCAATAATAAGGGAATTCAATTAGCAAATTAATAATTAAGTTTTTAAGAAAAGAAAGGCATGGAAACCTCCAGAAGGCAAAAGAATATAATCCAAAGTTGGATTTCGTGCCACATGGGTTCCATGGGTTCCAAGGAGTCCAAAGTTGCATAAAGAGTGCAATAAGAAAAGAAAAGATCAATTGAATATTTCTTTATTAAGAAAGAAATGGAAAACATTGGTAAAATGTGGAAATTAAGTAAAAAGAGGTACAATTGAGTTATCCTTAGTGGAATTTCGTATCCCAAGAATTCCTAATGATAAAAGGAATACCAATGAGGAAAATAAAAGAGAAATAAAGAGAAATCCTCAAAAGGAGCTATTTTAATAAGAAATAAACAATATAATGAGAAATAATGAAGAATAATGCATTTAGATGCATCTAGAAGGATAATGAGTGTCCAATAAAAAAGATTTTGAAATAATAGAGTGCCTTGGGATCCAAGGAGTCCCAATGAAGAAAGAGGAAAGAGAAAATACCAATAAAGCCAAATAAGAGGATAATGTGATGTTTAATGAAAGAATTTCATGGTATTTAATAAAAGAGAGATATGTGCTACTAAATGAAAATAGAATTTCATGCCAAATAGTTTTAAAAGCCAAGGACAAGAAGACAAAAGGAATAATTTTTTCGAATTCCTTAATGACCAAGGATTAAGGAGAAACAAGGAATTAAGAGAGAGAAATTACACCTAATTAAGGAAAATCGTTTCCTATTAGGAAGGGGGACTTGTTCCCTCTTGGATGAAGTCTTGGGGCATGGATACCCTCCCCTATATAAGGGGAAGGGCCTTTGGCCGAGTTTAAGATAAACCCAAGCAAGCTTTTCTCTTCTCTTTCTTCTTCTTAGTTCTAACCCTCACCATGAGATGTTGGGTTATCTCTAGAGCAACGGGAGTGGTGGAGTTAGCATGATGGAGAGCCGAAGTTCCCTCAACGACCAGGGGTAGAACGACGCTCTTCCCGTGCCTCTCAGCCCTGTGCAACAGCCGCAACATGGCTGCAAAGGTCGGTCGTGTGGGCAGACCTGGCCAGCACGGGCTAGCGGCTCTGGCCATAAGAACGAGGTACCCAGGGGATCGCCGAGGTGCGTCAAAGGTGTAGGAACCATCTGCGGGGGCCGTTGGGGTCCAGGAGAAGGGCAAGAAGCTACGCAAGTCACAGCTAGGGCGGCAGCGGCGCGCTGTCGCGGGGTTGAAGATTGTCAAATTTGTTTGGATGAAAGTGCCCCTCCTGGGCGTGAAGAAGTGGTCCATAGCCTGGGGGGTAAAACTAACAATCCATTCTAATTTTAAAGCCGGCCCATAAAGGTACGTGCATGGGGGTAAGTTGCCTACGTGGCATCTCCCTATTGGTCCATATGTGTTTTTATTGCAAAAATCATATCTCCCTAATAATAGCTCAGATGAAAACACACAAAATATGAAAATTGCTGATAAAAATGAGAGAAATCTAATAAAAATATAGTAAGAAGCTAATTCCTCTTACAATTCGAAAAGTAATGGAAGTTATTAATTTTAATGTAATAATGATTAAAGAAACCCTAATTGGGAATGATTAATGTGATTAGTAGGGTTAATGTTGGCTAAATGGACATCTATAAAATCCCTTTGTTTTGATTATGACAAACATTTCATTCTTATTTATCTGACGAGCTACTTGAGTGTGCAGGATGACAAACCTATAAGGGAAATTCAACAAAGAGTATTTATATTTTCATGCAAATGTAATCATTGTAAAAACTTGTACAGAAATATAATGTACAAGTACTTAGAATCGCATGTAAATCAAGCATTGGATTTTCCCTAGCTAAACACCTTAGTCATCCATTCGATAGGATCACCTATGCACACTCACACACATAATTAATGTCTAACTTGAAATCTTAAAACAGGATCTATCTCGGTCGACCAACTCCTCGACCGAGACACTCTCGGTCGACAAACTCCTCGACCGAGAAAGATCCAAAGTAGCCGTTAGACACAACTGACAAGTTAGTTGGTAGATGAAAATAGACGTTGATCCAGAGAGCCTGTCGGTCGACAAAACTTCGACCGAGTAGGTGTCTCGGTCGACAATTTCTCGACCGAGACGATCTCTGACAGAAACTGCAGAGTAAAGTAATTAGCCGTTGCAAAAGCAACAAACTTGTACCTAACGGCTAGTTAAGCACTTAGAAACCCCTAGAAGTTATCTAGAACGTCCTTAAGCATACTTAGGCCATTTCTATAAATAGGACAAGCCATAGGACACTAGAACTCACTTGATACACTTGCTATACTTGAGAAAATACTTGAGCCCTCTTGTGCAATCTGTTGTGAATTGAGCATTGTGATAAACTGGCCACTTTCCTCTTAGCTCAAGCTCGTCCTATAGGCTAGATTTTCCTAACCCTAAGCAATCACAAGTCCATCATCTTGGCTAGGAAAATCCAAACGCTTGATCTAGGCTAATCAAGCCTTGAGCTTCAAGGATAAGTTGTATTTTCTCTTATTTCTTTCTTGTTCCTAGTATTCCTTGTACTCTCCTTGCTACTCCAGGTAGGAGGCTGCGGATTGGAGAGGGTGAAGCTCTTCGTGGTGAAGAGGAGGAACTTTGGACTACTTCAGAAGGCTGTCTTGACGGGAAGCTACTTCGGGAGGAAGGCTACTTCAAGGGGGAGCTTGAAGTTACTTCAAGGAAGGCTGCTTCGAGGTTGGCAAGACTACTTCAAGGCGAAGGCTGTCCAAAGGGTGTTTGGAAAGTATTGTAAATTTTATGTAATATCCTTGAGAGGTAATAAAATTTAGTACTTTCAAAATCCCGGTTGGGTAAGCAACCGGGTAGTGGATTGACTCATTAGTATTTGCTAAGGTGGAACCACTCTAAACACCTGTGTTCCTCTTCTTAATCTTTACTTTGGTTGTTTGAGTTTAAATTACTTTAAATTCTATATAAAACTCTATTCACCCCCCCTCTAGAGGTTTTCAATTGGTATCAGAGCAGGGCTTCAAGGAACCTTAACACGGTCTTGAAGAAATGGGTGATGGAGTGCTCAACCACCTCAACATTGAAGGAACGCTCGTTGCTAGACCTCCGACATTCGACGGGACAAACTATCAATACTGGAAGAGAAGGATGCAATTCTACTTCCAAGGAATCAACTAGGATCTTTGGAGAATGGTATCTACACCATACACACTCCCACAAGACGATTTCGCAGTATGGGATGCTAGTACGGTAAAAATGGCCCAAATGAATGCAAAGGCAGTAAACATTTTATATTGTTCCATTTCAGTAGGTGAATTTAATAGAGTATCAACCTGTGATACCGCATATGAGATTTGGCACAGATTATCTATAACATATGAGGGTACTGTTCAAGTTAAAAACTCTAAAGTTAGTTTGCTTAAAACCAAGTTTGAACATTTTCGTATGGATCCAAACGAAACTATTAGTGAAATGTATTCAAAATTTTCTACTATTGTTAATGGTTTGAGTGCTTTAGGGAAACCTGTTCTTGAGGAGGATCAGGTATCAAAAATACTTCGATCTCTTCCTCCAAAGTACAAACCAAAGGTGACAGCTATTGCAGAAGCAAACGACCTCACTCGCCTCAAAATGGAGCAGCTCATCGGAAACTTAGAAGCTCATGAGGCAGACCTAGAAGAGGAAGAGAGAAGAGAACATGAGCATCAACGTGGGCCAAAGAAAGACGTGGCTCTCAAAGCATCAAAAGCTCTCTCACAAGAGAGTGAGGAATCCAGTGAAGAAGAAGGAGAAGAAGCATTGATAGTCAACGGTAAGAAATACAGAAGGTTTAAATCTAATAAAATTTCTAGTTCTTCTTCCACTCCCAGGTGCTTCGAATGTGGAAAGAAAGGACATTTCAAAAATGAATGTCCCAAAGCTAAGAAGGGAAAGAAAAGTTCACATAAGAAGAAAGAAAAAGCTTATAAAGCAGCATGGGATGAAACGAGTGAAAGTGAAAGTGGAGATGAAAATGTGGAATGTCTAATGGCAAAAGAAGACAATGAAGACTCTCAAGAGGAATGGGTAGTTGACAGTGGCTGCTCCAAACATATGACCGGAAACAAGGACGCATTTCAAACTTTTGAAGAAAAGAAAAGTGGAACGGTCACCTTTGGAGACAATGGTAAGGGCAAGATCATTGGAATAGGTAATGTTGGAACAAATATTGAAATAAAAAATGTTCTACTTGTTGATGGATTGCATCACAATTTAATTAGCGTAAGTCAACTATGTGATAGTGGTTATGATGTGTTATTTAACAAAACCTGCTGCAAGTTGTTGATAGAAAACACTACAAATGTCATTTATGAAGGAAATAGAGTTGGAAATATCTATATCCTTAAACCAAACTCTATGAAATCAGTAATAGGCAAATGCTTGCTTGCAAATGAAAATACCTTACAACTATGGCATAAAAAGCTAGGACATGCTAGTTCGCACACTATTAAAAAGTTAGTGAAATATAATCTTGTTCGTGGATTACCTGCTCTGTCTTTTGATCAAGCTGAAAACTGTGAACCTTGCACAATGGGAAAGCAAACCAAAACATCTTTTAAATCAAAACATGTACTTAGCACCAGTAGATCCTTAGAATTAATTCATATGGACTTATTTGGACCAATGAGGACACAATCTATTGGTGGTAAAAGATATTGTTTTGTTATTGTTGATGATTATAGTAGATTTACATGGGTACATTTTATTGCAACTAAAGATGATACTATTCATGTCTTTATGCAATTTTGTTCTAAGATTGAAAATCTTTTACAACATAAAATATGTACCATTAGAAGTGATCATGGTGGCGAATTTGAAAATCATACATTTGAGACCTTTTGTACATCTCAAGGGTATACTCATAATTTTTCTGCTCCACGTACCCCACAACAAAATGGTATAGTAGAACGGAAAAATCGATCCCTACAGGAAATGGCTAGGACCATGATGCTTGAACACAACACACCTAAAACCTTTTGGGCTGAAGCCGTAAACACTGCTTGTTATGTGCTTAATAGAGTAACTATTCACTCTCATTTGAAGAAAACTCCATATGAAATACTACACTCTAAGAAACCTCGAGTTGACTACTTTCATACTTTTGGCTCCACATGCTACATTTTAAATACCAAAGATGATAGAGACAAGTTTGATTCTAAATCACACAAAGCATTCTTCTTGGGATATTCCACTTCTAGCAAAGCCTTTAGAGTATATAACACTATATCTAGAAAAGTTGAGGAATCCATTCATATCTCTTTTCATGAAGAATCAAAATCTGAAAATCTAGATATCATTGATCTCACTAATCAATTCGAAAATACAACCATTTCCAATGATAGTGAGAAAATTTCTATATTGGAACCCCAAGTTGAAACACAACCTACACCTAGGCTTATCAAGGATCATCCCCAAGAACAAATTATTGGAGATCCAAATGATAAAGTCAAAACTCGGTCTTCTTTCAAAGATGTTGTAAACATGACTTTCGTTTCTATCATTGAACCTAAGAAGATATCCGAAGCTCTTAAGGATGATTACTGGATAATAGCCATGCAAGAAGAATTAAATCAATTCACTAAAAATGATGTATGGGATTTAGTTCCTAAACCACAAGACACAACCATCATAGGAACTAAATGGGTTTTTAGGAATAAGCTCAATGAAGCAGGAGAAGTCATAAGGAATAAAGCTCGATTAGTAGCACAAGGATATAATCAACAAGAAGGAATAGATTTTGATGAAACATATGCACCCGTAGCTAGACTTGAAGCCATTAGGATGTTACTAGCTATTGCTGCCCATAAAAACATTAAGCTATATCAAATGGATGTCAAAAGTGCATTTCTAAATGGCATCATACAAGAAGAAGTTTATGTTGCTCAACCACCGGGCTTTGAAATACCAGAAAAAGGTGACCATGTTTATAAACTTAAAAAGGCACTTTATGGTCTAAAGCAAGCACCTAGGAATTGGTATGAACGGCTCAAGACATATCTTTTTGATAATGGTTTCTCTATTGGAAATTCAGATTCCACTTTATTCTTCAAAACATATGCATCTGATTTCCTAGTTGTGCAAATATATGTTGATGATATTATTTTTGGAGCTTCAAATGATTTATTATGTACACAATTCAGTGACATTATGCAAAAAGAATGTGAAATGAGCCTTATGGGTGAATTAACATTTTTTCTTAGTTTTCAAATTAAGCAAACGCCTGCAGGAATTTTCATAAGCCAAGAAAAATACACTAAAGAACTTTTAAAATGCTTTGGGATGGATCAATGCAAACATGCTACTACTCCTATGGCTACTTCTATCAAAATTGATAAGGATGAAAATGGGGAACCTATTGATGATTCCTTATATCGAGCTATGATTGGTAGTTTACTATATTTAACCGCTTCTCGACCGGACATTATATTTTCCGTTGGTCTTTGTGCTCGATTTCAATCTAAACCTATGCAATCTCATTTTCTTGCGGTTAAACGAATTCTTCGATATCTAGCTGGCACTACTTGTTTCGGTTTATGGTATCCAAAAGGAAAATCCTTGGATTTTAAAGCATATACTGATGCGGATTATGCTGGTTGTCGACTTGATCGCAAAAGTACTAGTGGTGGATGTTTCTTATTAGGAAGAGCCTTAGTATCTTGGTTTAGTAAGAAACAAAATACGGTTGCCCTATCTACAACTGAAGCTGAATATATGGCAGCCGGGTCTTGTTGTGCTCAAGTACTTTATATGCAACAGGTTTTAAGCGATTATGGTTTTAAACTTTCATCTACACCTATCTTTTGTGATAACACGAGCGCCATAAACTTAGCACATAATCCTATTTTACACAGCCGGGCAAAACACATTGAAATCCGTCATCACTTCTTAAGGGATCACATATCAAAGAATCATGTTTCCCTTCATCATGTTGATACGGAAAATCAATTGGCTGATATTTTTACAAAACCGCTTCCTTTAGATCAATTCAACAGCATTAGGAAGCAACTGCTTATTACTCCTTTGGAAGATGTTTTCTTTGATATCTGCGGTTCTTAACACGAATACTTGTTTAATTGTATCATTTTGGCTTTTCAATGGACATTTTTTTTATTAGATTTGATGGGATATCTAATTAAGGGGGAGCTTTTATTAAAACGGTTATCTTTTTGAAATGACAAAGGGGGAGAGATATATAAAACTATAACTTAGTATTTATGACAAATTCAATCAATGAGTTTCATAAATATACTCTTGGCTTTACATTGAAAGTTGCTATATTCCCAAATGAACTGGATTTCATGTTCCATAATTCATTGGGAATAATAAGCACACATTTTATAAACAAGAGGAAAAGTTACAAATGGCAATCTAAAGGTATGACATTTATATGTTTTATATTTCCTTTATTATATTTTGGAAATGTTTGTCATCTTCAAAAAGGGGGAGATTGTTGGCTAAATGGACATCTATAAAATCCCTTTGTTTTGATTATGACAAACATTTCATTCTTATTTATCTGACGAGCTACTTGAGTGTGCATGATGACAAACCTATAAGGGAAATTCAACAAAGAGTATTTATATTTTCATGCAAATGTAATCATTGTAAAAACTTGTACAGAAATATAATGTACAAGTACTTAGAATCGCATGTAAATCAAGCATTGGATTTTCCCTAGCTAAACACCTTAGTCATCCATTCGATAGGATCACCTATGCACACTCACACACATAATTAATGTCTAACTTGAAATCTTAAAACAGGATCTATCTCGGTCGACCAACTCCTCGACCGAGACACTCTCGGTCGACAAACTCCTCGACCGAGAAAGATTAGCCGTTAGACACAACTGACAAGTTAGTTGGCAGATGAAAATAGACGTTGATCCAGAGAGCCTGTCGGTCGACAAAACTTCGACCGAGTAGGTGTCTCGGTCGACAATTTCTCGACCGAGACGATCTCTGATAGAAACTGCAGAGTAAAGTAATTAGCCGTTGCAAAAGCAACAAACTTGTACCTAACGGCTAGTTAAGCACTTAGAAACCCCTAGAAGTTATCTAGAATGTCCTTAAGCATACTTAGGCCATTTCTATAAATAGGACAAGCCATAGGACACTAGAACTCACTTGATACACTTGCTATACTTGAGAAAATACTTGAGCCCTCTTGTGCAATCTGTTGTGAATTGAGCATTGTGATAAACTGGCCACTTTCCTCTTAGCTCAAGCTCGTCCTATAGGCTAGATTTTCCTAACCCTAAGCAATCACAAGTCCATCATCTTGGCTAGGAAAATCCAAACGCTTGATCTAGGCTAATCAAGCCTTGAGCTTCAAGGATAAGTTGTATTTTCTCTTATTTCTTTCTTGTTCCTAGTATTCCTTGTACTCTCCTTGCTACTCCAGGTAGGAGGCTGCGGATTGGAGAGGGTGAAGCTCTTCGTGGTGAAGAGGAGGAACTTTGGACTACTTCAGAAGGCTGTCTTGACGGGAAGCTACTTCGGGAGGAAGGCTACTTCAAGGGGGAGCTTGAAGTTACTTCAAGGAAGGCTGCTTCGAGGTTGGCAAGACTACTTCAAGGCGAAGGCTGTCCAAAGGGTGTTTGGAAAGTATTGTAAATTTTATGTAATATCCTTGAGAGGTAATAAAATTTAGTACTTTCAAAATCCCATTTGGGTAAGCAACCGGGTAGTGGATTGACTCCTTAGTATTTGCTAAGGTGGAACCACTCTAAACACCTGTGTTCCTCTTCTTAATCTTTACTTTGGTTGTTTGAGTTTAAATTACTTTAAATTCTATATAAAACTCTATTCACCCCCCTCTAGAGGTTTTCAGTTAATTGATGGTTAAAGTTGATATTAACTTGTTAATGATTGAAAGGGGCATTAGGAATAAAAAGGATGAACTTTGCACGTAATTCACTTAATTTAGAGTTTATGTGCATAAGTAGGCTTTAATGGACCTTGAAACCCTAATGTTGGTAAAAATGGCTTTAATTATTCGATTTCATATATCAAACTATGTTTTCATGGTTATAAGCTATTTCGAGAAGTAAAGTTCCTAATTTGTGGATAAATACCCTAAATGTAGTAATTAGGGTTTTCTCATGAATAAAAGGTAGAATTAATGATAAATGGCGTTCATATGAGTAATAGAACATAATGAACTACGAATTGATGATAAACGAGCATAATGACTTTGTCGTGGGTTAAAGAGGATAAAAATGGTAGCTTTAATGAAAAGAGGCTTAATGGAATTATTTAATGGTTAATTATGCCTTAAATCCGAAACTGAAGATTAGATGTTGAGATAAGTAGGGTTTGTGATCAATTGCGTTAAAATAGGGTTTAAAATAGTAAAAGATGAAGGGGAACCCTAATTATAATGGAAACCCTAAAAGTGGCCTAGAAAGCCTAAGGTAGAATCCAAGTCTAGCTTTAGAATGTTCTGGATAAACCATAACACTTGGATCCCATGCATTAATTTCAGGATATTGTTGATTGCTTGTTGCTTGTTCTTTATCATTATTGCTTGGACAATCAAGTTGCTCTGGATGAGGTATGTGGTTAATTATGGTTAATCACATTAGTTTCCCGAGGGTTTTCTGAATGTTTCCTCGTATTGAATGCAATCTAAATAGTTGGATGTTCATACTTGCAAAATTATAAAGTCACTATGGTTATCACAATTATAAAGAAATGTGTATTCTCGCACCTACATGCCACCCTGATGGAAGATGTCATAAAGGTCAGGCCGAGGAGGGTAGACCCATGGGCACAATGAGAGGTGACCCTAGACACCAAGCTCGAGAATGAGAAGGTGGTCTATGATGCATGACTATGGAGCACCATGAGAGGTGACTCCCAGGCACCAAGCTCGGGATTGATAAGGTGGCCTTAAGGCAATGGCAAAACAGAAACCCTAGAGGGGTATGCCAGGGTTAGGGCAAAAGTGGTGGAGAATGACACATTGAAAATGTAAATTGGCTTGTTAAATAATTTGATTGTGATTATTAAATTGTTAGCCATATTTGCAAGATTTTAGTTGTTCCCACATACCAGTATATTTCGATATATTGACCGAAGTTTTGTTTGTCGGCATTTTAGGAACAACAATTGAAAGAACAAACAGTAAAGTGACACATTGTGGAAATAAGAAATAAAGTGCAAGGAGGATTAGATAGAATAATTCAAGCTCTTGATAGATAGATTTCCAAAGTTTTAAAAGGTAAGTACAGTTTTAATTTTATACCAAATTCCAGTTAGTTAGTAGAATTTCATAATTATTATTGATTATTTGTCAAACCTTTGATCCTGTTAATTTGATCCTGTTAATTGAATAACGACTCTGACCTTCGAGTCTCCCTTAATTGGGGGTTACCGGGAGGCGGGGTCGTTACAATTGGTATCAGAGCATAGGTTCCTCAATTAATCTTTAATAATTATTAAATTTTACAAATTCTGTAGAACCCAAGGGAGTTAGTAGAGGATTATCTGATAGACAGAGGTGTCTAGAAAAGGATCACGACCGAGGGCTGACAATATTTTCCTCTTTACCCCTAGTCAGAATACGAGGACTCCCAGATCTGTGTGACTGCCTGGCCAAAGTCTTAGGGTATGAATTGAAATAAGATACCTTTAGGACCCTCTCATCTTGTTCATCCATTCTCAACTCAAATTCTATTAAGGACCTTAAGGATTAGGGTTTCCTATCTTCTCCTCACCCTATTGAGGTATGGGCAAGGTTGATAAGGATTAAGGAATCCTCCACCAAATTAATAAAAATCATGTAAATAAGATGTCATGGACATAAGCTTAATAGAGAGCGTAAAGGAATAGATACATGCTTAGGTCGTATGCCATGAGTTGTCATTGCCCTCATGAGAGACCTGAGGATAGACCTTCTTGTCAGGAGGATGAGTTGAGAAAGTTAGTCTTGGAGGTAGAGACCTCCATTAAAAGTAGAGACCTAGAACATCCTCTGAGGATGATGTTAACCCTAACCCTAAGTGGAGGTTAGAGAGAGTGATGCCATGATGATTTAGATGCCGTGGTTGAATGGGTCTTTGCATGGACATTCCTTTAGATTGCCATACGAGCCATGAGAGGTTGGATGACCTAGCACCTTTGGCAACCCAACCCTGGGAAGGGTCGTGCATGTTTGAGCGAAGGATAACTCCTTCATGGATGAGGTTAGAGAAGAACCTATAGAACCCTATGGGCTTGTGCAAGTAGGGTATAACTTGCACCTAGAGTACATCAGTAGTACTGATAGTAGGATGAAACCCTAGACAAGGAATCATGATGGATGTCTTATGAGATAAACATAAAGAGCTAAGGATAATCTTGAGCCAAACATGAGTTGAGCAAAAGTTTCACCCAGGAAGGGATATGCTGGTAAGCTTGATCCAAGTTCATGTAGTGAGGCTGGATGTGGAATTAGATCTAGAGAGAGAAAGCAGGACCCAAGAAAGAAGGTTGGAGGCTTAGATTCTGAGACATGAGGAATAGTGGGGAGTTGAGGATGATGCGACCTAAGTGGATGATAATGGTTGCCTTATGCTTGATCCCTGGAGGCTAATGATATCTTGGTTGCCTTTAGAGGAACCAAACCCTAGAGAGAGGATGATGCTTCTAGTACCTATGGTATAAGTGATTACCTGTTGGATGAGATAAAGAGTGCTTTAGACCCCGAGGAGGTTTAAGTAGCCAGTTGTGAGGCTTTATACCTAGTTGGTTGTCCTGGAAGAGGACTCAACTCCGAAGTGTTGCTCGAGTAGAAGGATCATGGAAGTACATGACATACCTTGGACATGCTTGATTCATGGTTAAGAGATTGAGCATGTAGTCAGACACCCAAAGGTGAACCTAGGGTTCCTAGGCCTAAGAGGGGAAGCAGTGTATCCAATGCTCATGATGAGATTTGAGTCTCTATAGTTTTGAGCATGGTACTCCTCATGTGTAGAGGTAAAGGAAATCCCTTAAGTTAAGGGTATGTTTGATGAACCCCTCACAGCTAAGTTGGTCTAATGTTGAGGATGAGAACAAGTGTGACCTAGCATGGTTTAGTAGGAATGCGTGTGCCTTAGTAGTTGCTGGATTAAGCATGCTCATGTGAATGTAAACCCTAGGGACAGTTGTGACCTTGTTGTCAAGAGTTGTAGTTCCCTCCCATCCTAGGAGAGGGACCCTTTGGTTGGGTATATGCCAGTTTTGTTGGTGTTGAGGTAACCTAAAGAGGTTTCATGGGATCTTGAGAAAGCTAAGTGAAAGGTACATGGTATGAGATTGAACCTATTGACCCATAGTTAACCATCTCTAAGTCCATATGGATGCGTTACCATGGAGGTAACCGGGATGGGTCCAGGCCAAGGTAGGCAGGTCACCATGATCCCTGAGAAAGGATAAAAGACAGCCCAAGAATGCAGAGAGAGATGATGAAGGATTGGGTAAGGTTCTATGTTGGACATGTACTATAATGGAATCCTAAGTCTATCCTAGGGTCAGGTAGGGATAAGACCGATGGAAGGAGTTTCCTAATTCCCTAGTTGCACATGACCATAGGGTCAGGAGGTAACAACTATCATTGTCTAAGGGCCATGGGTTAGGAGACTGATCACCTTGATGAGCTCATGGGACCCAAAGGGCAGATGAGTAGGGCACTCTCTGGATGCATAAGGGAAAAGGCATGACCCCAAAAGTGTCGGCACCCTATAGACATGGAGGAGATGCCCAAGGATTGTGTGTAAACCCAAGTAGGTTCGAGACCAGTTTTCCATGGGAGTAACTTTGATATCAAGATGATTGTGATGAAGAGACATGTGTGGCATGTTTCAACTGAGATTTAAAATGTGTACTGGCAAGGTGGGGTGTACCATCTCTACTCTTGGAACAGGAAGAACTCTGTATTTGGACTATAGCCAAATGCTTATTTCCTCTTGTTATGGGAGTGAGAGATAGGACAATACGCATGCCATACACCAAGGATAAAGATTATGCGAGTTGGGACGTTGCTACAAGGTATGAGGATAGAGATGATAACATACCTTGGTGGAATGAATGATACATGGATATGTACAAACGATAAAAGTATTAAGATAATCACCTTGTAAGGATGTTCCTAGTAGGAGCTTTGTGGAATTTGCAAGTTATACAAGGTTGAGTTTGATCACCAGGTGGATGAGCTTAGAGTTTTCTTGATGAAGACAAACTTAGAGTTTGAGATGAGATGATAAGTATAATGCATGGAGTTGTATGTCTTCGACATTACCTAACACCTAAGGATAAGAAGTGGTAATGAATGCTCTGGTTGAGATATAGCTGCCTAGTTTAGCTGGAAGCTAGAAGAAGTTGAGGTTGTTAGGCTAACCTTCAGTTGAGGAAAAGAGATAAGTTTGGCTGACACCCAGATGTATCAATAGTGGTTAATCAAGTAAATGATTGTTTGGTTAGCCAGTCAAGTCCATGATATAATGAAAGGATGGTTGTCAAACCTCAGATGTACTTCTTTGGAAAGGAAAGTGATGAAACCCCAATGAGAGTGGTTTAGGGTTTTTGAGGTATCAATCTTGAGGAATCAAGACATACCGAGAGTCATGGTTTTAAGATCACCAAAAGATAGTAAGTGATAGTAGCACTTAAAACAAAGTTGCATGCAAGCTAGGAGGCAAAGGACGAACACCAATAACCCAGTACATGGATATAAAGTATAAAGAGTTCCCGAGGGGGAATGGGAGTTCTTCACTTTGGATGTTGTGAGTCTCCCCTGGACCAAGGAAGGTCGAGATCCAATATGGATTATGGTAGATAGCCTTACCTCGATGACATGAGGAAGGAAGAGTACTGTCACGGGACAGATTCAGTTTAACTACTTAAGAGAGAAAGATGGTTCAACTACACCATGATGCGAGTTTGAAAGTTCTTGGTTATGACCAAGGTTCACTTCCATGAGGTGGAAGTGGATACATGAAGAACTCGATGATAGTACAGTTTATCACCCCATACTAATGGACAATATGATCTAGACTAGAGGGTCTGATGAGAGCACGTGTGCTCATTCAGGGTGATACATAGAGACAGTTCTTAAGATGTGATGTTAACCACCATGGCCTTTATCGGGATGCAAGAAGTCTTATAGAGAGGTTGTGTTGGTCACCCCTTCAATAAGATGATGTTGGTGAAGGAGGCCTCACGAAGGCCAGAAAAGAACCTCACTGTGTGCAGATGAAGTCGCTTTAATCGTGCAATGGCTGAGAGAGAGCCCAGTGGTGACATGAGTCACGAGTGGATGCAAAACAGACTGACATGCAGTTCACTGTGGGAGAATATGTGATGTGAAAATCCGATCCCTCTAAGCTACAACTGAGAAAGCTGAGTCCCCGATATAGGGGTCCATTTGAGATGGATCGATGGAGATGGTTGTGTTTAGCCTTACCACTCAGGATAACATGATGTATAATGTGTTACATAAGTCCAATCTAGAGCACTATGTGAGGTACCCAAGTCATGTGTTGAGCCTTGAACCTATTCATCTTTTGAGAGGATGAAATGTCCTGAGTCACCTATGAGGGTACGATATACCAAGGTAAGAAAGAACTCAGATGGAAGAATATGGGATGATGAAGGTTCTTGGGAAGCACCATGGAAAGGGTGAAGCCACATGGGAGCCATGATGGACACATGGAAGGCTTATCCTGTTTGTTTGCTTGCTTGATGGAATTTTGAGGGCAAAATTCTTATAAGAGGGGAAGGATCTTACAACCCCAATTTTGGGTTCATTTGGGTGAGAAATGTAATTTCTCACATAAAAGATATTTGAACAAATAAAGATATAATTTGTTTTGAATAAATGGATTTCATTACAATAGCCTTGATGATTGCTTTGTGGGCATTATTGGCTATTGGGACCAATAACAAGGGAATTCAATTAGTAAATGAATAATTAAGTTTTTAAGAAAAGAAAGGTGTGGAAACCTCCAGAAGGCAAACGAATATAATCCAAAGTTGGATTTCGTGCCACATGGGTTCCTTGGGTTCCAAGGAGTCCAAAGTTGCATAAAGAGTGCAATAAGAAAAGAAAAGATCAATTGAATATTTCTTTATTAAGAAAGAAATGGAAAACAAGGGTAAAATGTGGAAATTAAGTAAAAAGAGGTACAATTGAGTTATCCTTAGTGGAATTTAGTTTCCCAAGAATTCCTAATGATAAAAGGAATACCAATGAGGAAAATAAAAGAGAAATAAAGAGAAATCCTCAAAAGGAGCTATTTTAATCAGAAATAAACAAGATAATGGGAAATAACGAAGAATAATGCATTTAGATGCATCTAGAAGGATAATGAGTGTCCAATAAAAAGGATTTCGAAATAATAGAGTGCCTTGGGATCCAAGGAGTCCCAATGAAGAAAGAGGAAAGAGAAAATACCAATAAAGTCAAATAAGAGGATAATGTGATGTTTAATGAAAGAATTTCATGGTATTTAATAAAAGAGAGATATGTGCTACTAAATGAAAATATAATTTCGTGCCAAATAGTTTTAAAAGCCAAGAACAAGAAGACAAAAGGAATAATTTTTTTGAATTTCTTAATGACCAAGGATCAAGGAGAAACAAGGAATTAAGAGAGAGAAATTACACCTAATTAAGGAAAATCGTTTCCTATTAGGAAGGGGGACTTGTTCCCTCTTGGATGAAGTCTTGGGGCGTGGATACCCTCCCCTATATAAGGGGAAGGGCCTTTGGCTGAGTTTAAGATAAACCCAAGCAAACTTTTCTCTTCTCTTTCTTCTTCTTAGTCCTAACCCTCACCATGAGATGTTGGGTTATCTCTGGAGCAAGGGAGCGGTGGAGTTAGCATGATGGAGAGCCGAAGTTCCCTCGACGACCAGGGGTCGAACGACACTCTTTCCGTGCCTCTCAGCCCTGTGCAATAGCCGCAGCATGGCTGCAAAGGTCGGCCGTGTGGGCAGACCTGGCCAGCACGGGCTAGCGGCTCTGGCCATAAGAATGAGGTAGCCAGGGGATCGCCGAGGTGCGTTGAAGGTGGAGGAACCATCTACGGGGGCCGTTGGGGTCCAGGAGAAGGGCGAGAAGCCGTCCAAGTCGCAGCTAGGGCGGCAGCGGCATGCTGTCGCGGGGTTGAAGACGACCAGATTCGTTTGGACGAAAGTGCCCCTCCTGGGCGTGAAGAAGTGGTCCACAGCCTGGGGGGTAAAACTGACAATCCATTCTAATTTTAAAGCCGGCCCGTAAAGGTACGTGCATGGGGGTAAGTTGCCTACGTGGCATCTCCCTATTGGTCCATATGTGTTTTTATTGTAAAAATCATATCTCCCTAATAATAGCTCGGACGAAAACACACAAAATATGAAAATTGCTCAAAAAAATGAGAGGAATCTAATAAAAATATAGTAAGAAGCTAATTCCTCTTACAATTCGAAAAGTAATGGAAGTTATTAATTTTAATGTAATAATGATTAAAGAAACCCTAATTGGGAATGATTTATGTGATTGGTAGGGTTAATTGATGGTTAAAGTTGATATTAACTTGTTAATGATTGAAAGGGGCATTAGGAATAAAAAGGATGAACTTTGCACATAATTCGCATAATTTAGAGTTTATGTGCATAAGTAGGCTTTAATGGGCCTTGAAACTCTAATGTTGGTAATTAGGACTATTAATGGCTTTAATTATTTGATTTCATATATAAAACTGAGTTTTCATGGTTATAAGCTATTTCGAGCAGTAAAGTTCCTAATTTGTGGATAAATACCCTAAATGTAGTAATTAGGGTTTTCTCATGAATAAAAGGTGGAATTAATGATAAATGACGTTCATATGAGTAATAGAACATAATGAACTACGAATTGATGATAAATGAGCATAATGACTTTGTCTGGGTTAAAGAGGATAAAAATGGTATCTTTAATGAAAAGAGGCTTAATGGAATTATTTAATGGTTAATTATGCCTTAAATCCAAAACTGAAGATTAGATGTTGAGATAATTAGGGTTTGTGATCAATTGCATTAAAATAGGGTTTAAAATAGTAAAAGATGAAGGGGAACCCTAATTACAATGGAAACCCTAAAAGTGGCCTAGAAAGCCTAAGGTAGAATCCAAGTCTTATCTTTAGAATGTTCTAGATAAACCATCACACTTGGATCCCATGCATTAATTTCAGGATATTGTTGATTGCTTGTTGCTTGTTCTTTATCCTTATTGCTTGGACAATCAAGTTGCTCTGGATGAGGTATGTGGTTAATTATGGTTAATCACATTAGTTTCCCGAGGGTTTTCTGAATGTTTCCTTGTATTGAATGCAATCTAAACAGTTGGATGTTCATACTTGCAAAATTATAAAGTCACTATGGTTATCACAATTATAAAGAAATGTGTATTCTCGCACCTACATGCCACCCTGATGGAAGATGCCATAAAGGTCAGGCCCAGGAGGGTAGACCCATGGGCACCATGAGAGGTGACCCTAGACATAAAGCTCGAGAATGAGAAGGTGGTATATGATGAATGACTATGGAGCACCATGAGAGGTGACTCCCAGGCACCAAGCTCGGGATTGAGAAGATGGCCTTAAGGCAATGGCAAAAGAGAAACCCTAGAGGGGTATGCCAGGGTTAGGGCAAAAGAGGTGGAGAATGACACATTGAAAATGTAAATTGGCTTGTTAAATAATTTGATTGTGATTATTAAATTGTTAGCCATATTTGCAAGATTTTGGTTGTTCCCACATACCAGTATATTTCGATATACTGACCGATGTTTTGTTTGTCGGTGTTTTAGGAACAACAATTGAAAGAAAAAACAGTAAAGTGACACATTGTGGAAATAAGAAATAAAGTGCAAGGAGGATTAGATAGAATAATTCAAGCTCTAGATAGATAGATTCCCAAAGTTTTCAAAGGTAAGTAAAGTTTTAATTTTATACCAAATTCCAGTTAGTTAGTAGAATTTCATAATTATTATTGATTATTTGTCGAACCTTTGATCCTGTTAATTGAATAACGGCTCTGACCTTCGGGTCTTCCTTAAGTGGGGGTTACCGGGAGGCGGGGTCGTTACAACTCTCTTCACCATCGAGGGATTTCTTGTTTATCTCTCATCGATGCAGTATTAACAACATCATCGGGAGATTAGTGATACATCATCCCAGCTTACACATATAATGAAGGATTGAGAGATTTGATGTTTATCTCACATCAATTCCTCCATTAGGACATAAGGATATTCACCTCCATAACCCCCACATACACAAAAGTATGCTCTCACGGGATTCCTTTAGGAAAACCTGTTTCACCATCATTTAATTTTTGACAATGATGGATCTATGGTCAGGGTTCTACATGATATCATTATACTTGATTATTTAAGTACATTATGGAATTCTTTTAGGATCATGCATGTTTTCAAACATAAACCAATAAGACAATTTCTATTAAGAAAGAGTACTAATTGTATCAAGTTCATTTCATATCTAGTTAATATTGGGATCTCAATCCCTAACCATCTCATCATTGTGATTCAATAATATGGTTATTCAAACCTTTAGATCATCAAATCACTTGTTACCAAGTAACCTATTGCCGTCAAGTTATTTAACAGTATGAATATAATTGTAGCAATGCAGGTATTTTTCATGGCTCATACAGTCTATCAATCTCATATGTTACCTCTCACTAGGCAACATAGCATATCATTATTTTTAGATCTTATGGAGTACTTTCAATGAATATGACATCATAGCTCTTACCTGGCTATGGTCCCTATTTCATAAGAACTTGCATGATTAATACAGATGATAACATGCACATTATATCTGAACCATTTTAATACAAATTATTTCCAAGTCAAGTATAGAACGCCACGGCCGTGCTATCTTGCACGGTCGTGCTACAGAAGATTACCATGACCATTTTACATTACCACAACTGGTTTCTAAGGTTAGAGTTTCCTATTCAATTCAATTAGGGTTATCCAACCCCCTTTTAGCTTAATTAGGAAAAGTGTATCCTCATTTCATAATTCAAACATTGAGTTTCATGTTTAAAAGCATAACCCAAAATTAGGGTTTACTATAGATATTTCATCACATTACCCTGAATTAGGGTTTACTATTCACATTACAATGAATTGAGATCATACCATCATCATGTATGAGGATTACTTCCATTAATGCCCTTAATAAGGGTTATGATTCATTAGCTGTCATAATTAGGGTTTCATGATCTCACTATCATGGATCATACCCTAATTAGGTATACATCTATATTGGGAATTCATTACTTGATTAATCATTCATATAAGAAGTCTTCTCTCTCTTCTTTCTATAAGTTGATATTTGCATTATCCCTGATTAGGCTAAGTCAATTCAACATTGACATCATGAGTTATATCATTACTATTGTGATCATTAGGTCTTACTCATCCAAGGAGTACTAATCACTCTATCCCGTCAAGGGTACCTTATAATGATCACCACTGATATAACATGCATTAATCAGCTAATTACTTGGTCCCTTAATCACTTTAGGTATTTATGAGGTTTAAGTTAATCCACCACTAAGCCATATTGACCTCTAAGGCATCAAACGATATTGACCTTTTTAGACCTCAAACGGTTTTGCATACTAAACCCCCAAACAGTCTTGGACTGCCCTTGAAACTGTTTGGTCTTGCTTTGACTTTTGAAACCGCATGGACATAACTGACCTTGAAACCGCATGAGACCAAATGGTTTGGGATCGTTTGGTCCCAAACAGTCTTGAGACCGTTTGGACGCAAATGGTCTTGAGACCGTTTGGTCCAAACCACCTCAAAACCGCATGGACCAAAAAGTATCTGAACCTCTTCAATTGAATTAGGGTTTCCAATGTTGAACCTCTCAATTGGTCATGCACTTGTTAGCCATTCTCCAATTGAGTCAATTAGGTCAACCCTCAACTAATTTGACACTCAATTGACCCTCAATTGATCATCAATTAGGGCTTGGATCGATTGGATTAGGGTTTGGAATCGATGACCCTTCAACATACTTCAATGTGAGTCTAATTGATTTGAAATCATTGAACCATCATTCAATTTGGTCATGACCTGACCCCAAATGGTCTTGGGATCATTTGGATGACCTCCAAAAGGTCTTGAGACTGTTTTCTCAAGTCAACATCAAAAACTAACTTAACTAATTAAGGTTTGATTCATTGAATTGATCATTAGGTCAACAATAAATTATACTTCAACTTGTTACCTTTAGATCTTCAACCAATTGACCATAGTCAACCCTAGACCTCCAAACGGTCTTGGGTGACCCCCAAACGGTCTTGGGATCGTTTGGATATCCTCCTAACGGTCTTGAGATCGTTTTCCCATTAATTTATCAAAAACCAAGTCATTCATTTAGGGTTTGGATATTAGAATTGGTCACCAAAATCAGCAATCGATTACTCATCAACTTGATATCATTGAATCATCAATTGGTCAACTATGCTTAACCCTAGACCTCCAAACGGTCTTGGGTGATCACCAAATGGTCTTGAGACCGTTTGGATGATCCCCAAATGGTTTTGAAACCGTTTGGGTCACTCAACCCAAACTTCAACATGATTGAAAATATTGAAATCAGCAATAGACCCGATTAGGGTTTAGGTGGTTGATGAGCCTTCAATTGGTGAACCACTTGGAATTAATGGATGATTTTTGGTAGGAAATTAGTCTAAATTACTCTTAACAGTCCTCCAAATGGTCAATGCCTGGTCAACGCACCCAAACGGTCTTGGACCATTTGCTTCTATGCGGTTTGGTTGAAACTGTTTGCATTCAAACAGTTTGAAACTGTTTGCTCCCAAACGATTTGGGAAACCGTTTGAGCAAGGGTTGGAGACCGTTTGCTAAAGTAAATTTTTGGATAAAAATAGGAATTAATGTCATCATCTTCTACCTCAAGAAAAAAGGCTGTTCTTCACGGAATTGCTAGCAAGAACAGAAGAGTAACAAAGGAAGAAGAATAACTAACAATTGTTTTTGGAGATGAAGATGCATAAAAAAAGCTCAAGGTTTAGAGTTATAAAACCAACCTTTAGGTATGATATAGAGCTCCTAGCTCCATATCTTTAATGGCATTTTGAGATCCAGTAGCTATCCAAGGTCCGTTCTTCACTCTTTGGTTGAGCAAGATGGCTACAAAGAAGAATCGTGTGAAGAATATCATGAATCTGACCTTATATCGTGATTTCCACCATGAATTTGAGGTAGATGATGATCCATACTTACCAAACCAGCTTGTTCATCGTTCCTCTGCTCCAGATCTCCTCCTTGGTCGGCCAAATCAGGTTTGAGAAGAAAAGAAATAAGGGAAACGATCCCTTGTTTATTTGGAAAGAGTGCTTATATATTTATGGTCTTTTTAAAGCAAAAGGAAAAAGGATAGTTATTTCCTTTTTATACCCCAAACGTATCCACTAAGGCTTGCTCCATACTTGGCCACGTTTTCCACTTACTAAACTCATGCAAACTCCTCCATTACCCAAGGTTTAAAGGAAAAGAAACCAAACATCTTAATAAGTTGTATATATAAAAGGGCCATTTGCTTAAATTTTGATTATTTCAACATCAAGATTATCTCTCCTCCTTGATCATTCAAATGAGGTGCCCTTCTCATTTTCGTTTCTCTACTTGATTCCAAGAAACATGAGAGATACTCTAGAAGATACATTTTACATGTTGAACCCTAGGTTTTGGGTAATTTTGCACATTACACCAAAACTAGGTTTTAAAGCATAAGGATTGCTCTACAAGCTATATCTTGGTTCCCAAGGTTGTGGAATCCATACCACCACATCATATTCATTCTTTTGATATCTCATCATCAGAGGAACATCTTGACATGTGCAAATTGCAATTAAACCCCTCAACTTGGGTAATTTGCACTTTAGTCCATTATTAACAAAACAATGTTTCAACATTATGCAAAAAGGCTGAAAATGAAATATAAGTTCCTCAGGAGCCTTAATTACATTTCAAAGGATAAGCACAAGCATCTAATCACTTAATTAGGCAAAACACCTAGGGTTAGTTCATAACCCAGGTCAGGGATGTTACACCCTAAATACAAACATGGGTGCAAAAAGAAGAGAAAAAAATAAAGCAAAATTCATTATGGCTTTAATTAATCGAAGAAATGATAAAAAGGATGAGTTTGTTATAAATAAAAAATGTGACATGGGTGTGTGATTAACAATGATGAGACCCTAAGGTTACAAAAAAGCACTCAATAGTGATAAGGTACAATGTGTTTCTATTGGTATAGTATGCCCAGAGAGCCAATCATATGATGATTGTGATGAAGCATGAGATACTTGATTTGATAATCATAAAGGCAATTTCCATCTATATGTTTTGAACTATTTTAATATAATAGTATAACATGTTAGATGTCTAGAGAATGACAATACTCAATGACATATGTCTTCAGGTTAAGGACCTGAACAATGAGATCATACAGATGTTAAGAGTATACATTCTTGTTATGTCCCTAGTCAGTTGTTATTGTGGAAATAACCGTAGACACCAATAACACAAAAGACTAGAGTGTGTGTTGGTTGATGACATAATCTCATCAATCATGATATATGATATCAAACCAAGCACACAAATACATGTTGGAGAACAGTGTATCAGATAGACCCACCATAAGAGTGATGCATGGAAACCACATGTGGTTAGTCATGATCATCTCTTATTATATTGGTGGTGATTGTGGTTCTTAAACCTAAAATAACTGCACTCATCATGTGTGGTTGGGTACACTTTGACGTTATCAAACGTAGTACATGGGTTGTTATAATGGTGATGATTGGGTGACTTTGACACATGGGGACTTGACCATTAGTGATAGATATGAATTTGTCCCTCCTATGGGAGTGTGATATCTTGGCCACTTGAGGAGTGAGACCGAGAAATGCATGGCCATGGACATGTAAGTCAATATATGATATTGAGCTTATATATATCTCAGACAGTCTACTCTGAATCAAGAAACATGGATTGAACATTTATATAGGATGACAAGTCCATGCCTTGAGTTCAACTTGGATATCAGCGAGAAAGGAACTATACATTCACTATAACACCAATAACAAATTGTAGGTTGAAAGTTGTTCTCCAACTTTCCTCTTCACTTGGGTAGCACTGACGTGTGACTAGGCAACACTCTTTGCTTGTGATGTCATAAGTTAGTTATGTACATTCACTACCAATGTGAAATGGAACCTATAGGGTCACACACATAGGATTAACCTGGAAGAGGAGTTTATCCATGAATTATGTTTAGATTGATCACTAAAGTGTTTAGGTACTCAACTAAACATTCAATCAATAGACTTGACACAGAATCATTAAGTTCAAGTGTTGAACCAACTGATTAGAGTGTCAGATTGATTAAGAACTGCATTGACTAAGTTTTGCACAACCTGGACCACTAACCAACTAGTTCACTAGGTGAAGTGATCGGCTCAAGGTCAGTGAGACGACCGGTTCACTCTGGTAAACCGATCGGTTCACATGGACCAAACGAGTAGGTGTTGAGTTTCTCAGTTTGGGAGAAAATATTTTTGTTGCACTTGTTCAATTCTATTGGGACAAGAATTAATCTTTGTGTTAATTAGAAACGAATAAGGAAAGTCAATTGTGGGAAAGTATGAGAAGTGAAATGACCGATTCACTATGACATGAACCGATCGGTTCACTTGTCCAAATGACTGATTCAGTTATGAACTGATCAGCTCACTTGTTCAAAAGACTGGTTCATTTATGAACCAATCGGTTCGCCTGTCGCAGTACAACCAGTTTGTGGAAAATTTGGACCCTTCTACTCCCGCACAGACTGGGAATCCTAATATCATGCAATAAATGCATTGTGCAAGGATGAATATAAAGCTCAAGATCAAAGTCATGAGATGGGGACTTTAGGTGTTGGAGTGGTATCAGATAAAGGTTGGTGAGTGCGTACAGTGAAGCAATTGCATTGACTAACGTGATGTTGTGTCCAATGGGAGGACAAGTTCAATGGAGAAGAGTCTAGCAAGTTGAGGAGGCAGTTGATGTGCAACATCAATTGTCCCCTTAAAATAGAAAATGAAATGATAGTAGGTGCTTGGCATTAGGTGACCGCTGACATCAATGGATGATAAGTATTAGAAAAGTGGAACATCAATCAATGAGGGGCATTGAGTATTCCACACTATGATCAAAGGAAGCATCTAGAAGTGTAGTAGTTGGTCGATTGGCACTAGTGGAGCAGTGTAATAGCCAAAGTGAGGCATCAACATACAACTTGCATCGGTCAATGTGATTCATCGGGTAAAGTGGGATAAATGCAAAATAAATTGTTGAAGGAAGAGCATGATTGGTGCCATGTGTGATGTAGGTACCTTGGGTGAAGTTTAACGAGTTTGACTAGGTGCATACGTCAACATCTTAAAGGCCATATGCAAGATTGCAAGGCCCAAATGATGGGATGATGACTAGTTTGACCCTTTTGGACAAGGAATTATATCAAATCCTAAAAAGTAGCATAAAACTCAAAACATAATTTAAGGTAAAAATGAAGTATAATGCATAGTCTAAATGCTAGTCTAAGATAAACATGTGAATAAACCAAGGATGAATATGTATTCATCCAAAAATCTAAAACTAAAAGCCCGTCCTCTGGTAACACAACATAAAAATTGGTTACCAAATGAATGCTTTCAATCCATGTAATTCCCTCACCGTATTATCATATTAAATTCTCTACCCCCTAATATCAATAATCTAACTTTCTAAGATCACGAAGCACATCTATATACATATTCATTCTCAAAATTTCTTCCCAAAAGCATTTACTCACAACTGTTCTCGTTATCATGCATGTCTAAGAGTTTGTGAGAATCTGGGGAACTTGTAGAATAACAAATGCATGCTTGATGTGATATTTGGTTATGCGAGAAAGAACTAAGAAATAACAAATCCAACATGCATCTTAGTGAAAAATGAGAGAAAGGGGTAGGGAAGGAAGTAGCAAATCTCTCACTATTTAAAATTGTTTCAATTTTGTTTTCTTTTTTCCTTGATTGATATACAAGATTTACTTGTGATGCACATTGCCATCTTTTAGTTTGATTTTGTTGGTGTACCTCTATTACATAGAAAGTTGAATTGAAGAAGATGATAATATAGGAAGGGTTTTGTTACAACCCCAATTTTTGGTTTCCTTTGGTGAGAAATGTAATTTCTCATATTAAAGAAATTGGAACAAATAATGATATAATTTATTTTGAATATATGAGTTTTGTTTACAATAGCCTTGATGATTGTGTTGTGGGCTTTATTGGCTATTGGGCCCAAATAACAAGAAAATTCAATTAGTAAATGAATAATTGAGTTTTTGAGAAAAGAATGAGATGGAAAACTCTAGAAGGCAAATCCAAAGAGGGATTTCGTGCCTCTTGGGTTCCTTGGGTTCTAAGGGGTCCAAAGTTGCAAAGAAAAGGCAATAAGAAAAGAAAAGATTAATTAAGTATTTCTTTATTAAGAAAGAAATTGAAAACATTGGTAAAATGTGGAAAACAAGTGAACAGAGGTATAATTGAGTTATTCTCGGTGGAATTTCGTATCCCAAGGATTCCTAATATTAAAAGGAATACCAATGAGGAAAATAAAAGAGAAATCCTCAAAAGAGATATTTTAAATAGAAATAAACAAGATAATGTGAAATAATGCATTTAGAAGGATAATGAGTATCCAATAAAAAGGATTTGAAATAATAGAGTTTCTTGGGATCCAAGGAGTCCCAATGAAGAAAGAGGAAAGAGAAAATACCTATAAAATAAAATAAGAATATAATGTGAATACATTATTAATGGATTATGTGGTATTGTTAAATAGGAAGTAGTTTCTACTAAAGGAAAATAAAAATTTGTGCCAATGGTTTAAAAAGCAAGAATAAAGAGAGAGGAATTTCGAATTCCTAACTATCCAAGAAATAAGAATATCAAAGAGGTTATGAAGAGTGAGAAGAATACTTCTCCTTGAAGGAATGTGATTCCTATTAGAAGAGGGACTTCATTTCTTTGTGGGAAAGACATCCTAGGGCATCGTTGACCCTCTCCTATATAAGGGGAAGACTTGGGGTCGAGTCTAGAGGGATTCCACACAACTATATCTCCCTTCTTATTTCTTGCACGCAAAACCCTAACGAGGGTGTAGTTCTATCCCCGGAGCAAGGAAGGGTGGTATTGTGGCCCTGATCGAGATAGGAATCTTCCACAACAACCCCAGGATGGATCAACTACCATACTTCCACCCTTGTCCGCGAGTAGCTCATGCCGAAGGTCAGCAGAACTGTAGCAACCGCAGCAGCAAACACGGGTGGATCTCGCCCAGGAACGGTAAGCTTGGCCATGAATTGGAGGTACCTCATGTTCGCCAAGGTGCTGCGGATCTGGGGCAGCCTTTGGCAGTGATATTCGAGCCTCAGGGAGGAAGCACAAACCGCGTGAAGCAACCGTTGCCGGCCTGGTCGCGTGGGATTCGAGGTTGAAGAAGATCGGGGGGCGTTGGACATGTTTGCCCCTCCACGGGCTAAAAGAGTTGATCTTTAAGTCGAGGGTAAAATGGTCATTTTGTTATGTTTTCAAGCAAGCCAAGATTCGTTGCATGGAAAGGACAGGTGGTGCAATCCGATTGGCCCAAGTAAGTGAAATCTTGCTAAATTTGTAATTAAATATTGGTAACTCTGATTAGGACAAGTAATATATGAAAATTGATCCTCAGAACGAGAGGAACACAATGAAATTATTGTTGAAGATTAATTCTGCTTTTGATTCAAGAAATATATCAAGATGCTATCTTCAATAGTTTAATCAATGAAAAACCCTAACCTTTGACGATTAATAAATTAAAAAGGGGTTATGTGAGTGTTTAAAATAGATATTAACTTGTTGTTGATAAAAATGGCATATTAGATCTAAAAGGATGATCTTCATGCATAATTTGATTAATTTAGGGTTTCATATGATTTAATGAACCTTGAACCCTAACTGTGGTAATTATAATCCTTAATGATTTTAATTGGTCAAATTCATGTACAAAACTGAGATATGATGGTTTTAATCCATTTCGAGTACAAAGATTTCTAATTATGGGTAAATACCATTAATATAGTCATTAGGGTTTTCTAATGAATAAAAGGTGGATTTAATGATATATAGAGTTCATTTGTGAATTAGGCCATAATGAACTATGAATTGATGATAAATGAGTATAATGATCTTGCCATGGATTAAAAAGATAAAAATGGTAGTTTTGACATAAAAGAGGCATAATGGGCTTAACTAATGTTTAAGTGTGCCTTTAATCTGAAATTAGGGTTTGTAACTAATTGAATAGAAATAGGGTTTAAAATAGTAAATGAAGTGAAACACTAAATGTAAAATGAAACCCTAAAATGGATACGGAAACCTTAGGAAGCGATTTCAAGTTGAATAGAAAGAATCTTGATAAAGTGTGTAGTAAATAGTGTACATGTGTTTTTCAAGATTCTTGATTATGTGGTTGAATTACTTGCTTGGATTGCTTTCTTGGTTGGAATTGATATTAGCTTGAGAAATCTACTAAACATGTATGTGGTTACACTTATGAATAATCGCTTTAGTTTCACAGCGATTTCCGAATGTGTTTATCAGTTTCTTGAAAATAACTGTTGGATGCCTTTTATTTCATGCAACTATAAAGTGACTATGATTATCACCATGAATATATATATATATATATATATATATATATATAACTGGCTTAGATCCGAATCCACCTCTGTGGCTTGTAAAGGCTAAAAAGGGGTAACCTAGAGTAAGGTCTAGGTTATTGTGGGTTAGAAATTGGGCTACCAAGTGTAGTGCCATGAGACCCTTTAGCATGCCATGAGTTAAGGAGTGGGCTACTTACGAGTAGTGCCATGTGACTCAACCCTAGAAATTGGTTCACCTATAGGTGGGACCATGAGGGGTTTAATGGGGAGCTACTATAAGCAAAGTAGTATATGGGTCCACTGCAGGGACATCGTAGAGGATAGGAAATGCATGGATCACACAATTATATTTAAAATGTAAAATTGTTTGTTTAATGGTAATTGGCTGCAATACATTGTTATGAATAATTGCATGATTATTGGTTTCCCCCCATACCAGCTTTATGTTGACCGACGTTTCGTTTGTCGGCGTTTTAGGTACAAAGCCAAAAGGACAAATAGTAAATCATCATATTGTGAAATACCTGAATAAAAATATAAGGAGGATTAGTTAGAGTAGAATTCATATGTGGATAGAAGTTTCAAGATCCAAGTTTTCTAAAGGTATGCAAAAGTTTATTTTCTTACAACTTTCCAGTTTAGTCTGTTAAAATTTAATAATTATTCTTGGTTAATTGCCGAACCTTTGATCTGGAAATTATGTGTGTGGCTTCGACCTTTCGGTCTCCCTTAATTGGGGGTTACCAGAAGGTGGGGTCATAACATTTAGTATCAGAGCATAGGTTCCTCACTTAACCATTAATAATTATTACATTTTTACAAACTCCATAGAACCCAAGGGAGTTATTAGAGGATTATCCGAAAGATAGAGGTGTCTAGAAAAGGATCACGACTGGGGGGTGGCAATATTTTCCTCTACACCGCTAGTCAGAATATGAGGACTCCTAGATCCATGTGATTGCCTGGCCAAAGTCTTAGGGTATGAATCGAAATAAGATACCTTTAGGACTTTCTCATCTTATTCATCCATTCTCATCACAAATTTTGTTAAGGACTTTAAGGATTAGGGTTTTCTCTCTTTTCCTCACCCTCTTGAGGTACGAGTAAGGTTGATAGGGTCTAAGGAATCCTCCACCAAATTACTGAAAAGCATGTAAATAAGATGTCATGGACTTAAGCTCAATAGAGTAAAAATAAACTAAAGAATAGATACATGCTTAGGTCGTAAGACATGAGTTGTCTTTGCCCTCAGTAGAGACCTGAGGCTAGACCTTCTTATCAGGAGGATAAGTAAAGAGAGTTAGTCTTGGAGGTAGAGAACTCCATTATAAGTAGAGACCTGGCACATCCTCTAAGGATGATATTAACCCTAACCCTAAGTGAAGGTTAGAGAGAGAGATGACATGCAGAGTTAGATGTCTTGATGGACCAGGTGTGTGGGCATGCCTTGGATGCCATATGAGCCATGAGAGGTTGGATGACTGAGTACCTTCGGCAACCCAACCCTGGGAAGGGTTGTGTAGGCTAGAGCAAAGGATAGCTCCTTCCTTGGTGAGGATAAAGAAGAACTCATGGAAACCCCATGAGCTTATATGAGCATGGCATAGTAGACACCCATAGTACGTTAGTAGTATGAGCAGAAGGCTGAAACCCTGGCCAGGGGAGTATGAGGGAATAAATTATGAGATAAGCATAAAGAGCTATGGATAACCTTGAGCAAATGTAATAGGATTCACCCACGTGGAGGTATGCTTGTGAGCTTGATCCTCCTTGGAGAGAGAACCTTGGGTAGTAAGGTAGTTTGTAGGGTTAGCTCTAGAGAGAGAGCAGGACCCATGCAAGAAGGTTGGAAGCCTAGACTCCGAGATATGAGGAATAGTAGGGAGTTGAGGAGGATGTGACCTAAGTGGACGATAATGGTTGCCTCATGCTTGATCCCTGAAGGCTAAGGATATCTTGGCTGCCACGAGAGGAACCAAACTCTAGAGAGAGGATGAGTCCGCTGGTACCTATGTGCCTAGGGTATAGGTGTTTAACTCCTGAGACAGGGAGAAGAGTTCCTTAGACTTGGAGAGGTTTAGTAAGCAGGTTGTGAGGCCTTGTACCTTGTTGGATGACTGTGAGGAGGACTCAACCCCAAGGTAAAAGGGTTATGGAAGTGCATGTCATACCCTATACATGCTTGGCTCGTGGTTAAAAAGTTGAGCAGGTAGGTGGACATCAGAAAAGAAAACCTAGGGTTCTTAGGCCTAAGAGGGGAAGTGTTGTACCCGATGCTCATGATGAGTTTTGAGTTTCTATAGTTCGAGCATGGTACTCTTCAGATAGAGGAAAAGGAAACCCCTTAAGTTAAGGGTATGTTTGATGAACCCCTCACAACTAAGTTGATTTAATGTTGAGGAAAGAGAACAAGTATGGCCTAGCATGGTTTAATAGGTGGTCTTCTTGTGCCTTAGTAGCTGCTAGGATACGCATGCTCATGTGGATGCAGACCCTAAACATAAGGACAATTGTGACCTTGTTGTCAAGAGTTGTAGTTTCCTCCCATCCTGGGAGCGTGACCCTTCGGTTGGGTGTTTACCAGTTTTTTGGGTTTTGAGGAAACCTAAAGAGGTCTCATGGGATCTTGAGAAGCTAAGTGAAAAGTACATGGTATGAGGATGAACCTGTAGACCCATAGAGGTATTTCTGGATGCATAAGGGAAGAGGGATGACCCTAAAAGTGTCGGCACCCTTTAGACCTAGAGGAAATGACCAAGGATTGTGTGGTGACCCAAGTAGGTTCAAAACCAATTTTCCATGGAGGTAATTTTGATATCATGATGGTTGTGATGTAGAGACATATGTAGCACATTTCAACTTAGATTTAAAGGTGTACTGGAAAGGTGGGATGTACGATCTCTACTCTTGGAACAAGAAGAACTCTATATTTGGACTGCAACCAAATGTTTATTTCCTCTTGTTATGGGAGTGAGATATAGGACAGTACGCATGCCATACACCAAGGATAAAGATGATGTGGGTTGGAACGTTGCTATGAGATAAGGGGACAGAGAAGATAACATACCATGGTAAAGTGAATGATACATGGATGGTTTTCAAACACTAAGAGGAATGAGGTAGTCACCTTATATGGATGTTTTTTTAGCATGAGCTATGAGTTATACAAGGTTGAGTTCGAAAACCAAAGGAATGAGCTCAGAGTTTTCTTGATGAAGATAGACTTAGAGTTCGAGTTTGAGAGGATAAGTGACATACATGAAAGTGTATGTCTTCAATGTTACCTAATACCTAAGGATGTGAAGTAGTAATGGATGCTCTGGTTGAGATGTATCTGACTAGTTTGGCTAGAAGCTAGAAGAGGTTGTTAGGCTAACCCTAAGTTTGGAAAGGAGATATGTTTGGCTAATCCTCAGATGTAATGAGATATGTTGAACAAGTTAATGGTTGTTTGGGTAGCCAGCCTAGGCCTTGATGCAATGAAAGGATGGTTGTAGAGCCTCAAATGCACTTCTTTGGAAAGGAAGGTGATGAAACCCCGACTAGAGTGGTTTAAGGTTTCTGAGGAATCAATCTTGAGGAATCATGACATATAGGAAATCATGATTGAAGATTACCATACACCGTGGTATTACCAAGATAATAAGTGACAATAGTACTTTAGATGCCTAAGATAAAGTTGCATGTGGTATATGGCCATGCAAGCCGAGGGAGAAGGAAGAACACCAGTAACCCAATGCATTGATATAAAGGATAAAGAGTCCCCAAAAGAGAAAGGGAGTTCATCACTATGGATGTTGTAAGTCTCCCCTGGACCAAGGAAGGTCGAGATGCAATATGGGGTATGGTAGATCATCTTACCTAGATGACATGAGAAAGAAAGAGTTCTGTCAAGGGATAGATCTGGTTGAACTACCCATGAGAGAGATGGTTCAACTACACCATGATGCGAGTTCAAAGGTTCTTGAGTTTGACCTAAAGGTTCCCTTCCAAAAGATGGGAGTAGGTACATGAAGAACTCGATGTTAGTACGGTTTATCACCCTTAACTAATGGTTAGTATGATACAGACTAGAGGGTCTAATGAGAGCATGTGTGTTCATTCAGGGTGATACATAGAGACAATTCTTGTCCTTTATAAGATGTGATGATAACCACTATAGCCAGTATAGGGTTTTAAAGAAGCTCTGTAAGGGAGGTTGTGTCGGTCACCACTTCAGTAAGGTGATGTTGGTGAAAGGACCACGTGATGGTTAGAAAAGGACCACAATGCATGTAGATGAAGTCTCTTTGATCATGAAATGGTTGAAAGGAGCCTAGAGACGATGGGAGTCGTGAGTGAATGCAAAGTAGACTGACATGTAGTTCACTGTGGGAGAATATGTGACATGAAAATCCGACCCCTCTAAGTTATAGCTAAGAGAACTGAGTCCCCGATGCATGGGTTCTTTTGTCATGGTTTGGTGGAGAAGGTTAAGTTTGATCTTACCCCTCAGGATAAATAAATGTGTGATGAGTTCCAGGTGTCCAATTTAGAGCACTATGTGAGGTACCCTGACTATGTGCTGAGCAATGAACCTAGTGAGCCCCAAGGGAGGCTGAACTGGCCTGAGTCACCTATGCAGTTTATAGACGTCAGGATGAAAGAACTCAGAGAAAGAATATGTGATAATAAAGGTTCATTGGAAGCACTATGAGTAAGGTGAAGCCACATAGGTGCCAATGATGGACATGGAAAAGTCTTATCTTGAATTGTTTATTTGCTTGATAGAATTTTGAGGACAAAATTCTTATAAGAGGGGAAGGATGTAACAACCCCAATTTTTGGGTTCCTTTGGTGAGAAATGTAATTTCTCATATTAAAGAAATTGGAACAAATAATGATATAATTTGTTTTGAATATATGAGTTTTGTTTACAATAGCCTTGATGATTGTGTTGTGGGCTTTATTGGCTATTGGGCCCAAATAACAAGAAAATTCAATTAGTAAATGAAAATTGAGTTTTTGAGAAAAGAATGAGATGAAAACCTCTAGAAGGAAAATCCAAAGAGGGATTTCGTGCCTCTTGGGTTCCTTGGGTTATAAGGGGTCCAAAGTTGCAAAGAAAAGGCAATAAGAAAAGAAAATATTAATTAAGTATTTCTTTATTAAGAAAGAAATTGAAAACAATGGTAAAATGTGGAAAATAAGTGAAAAGAGGTATAATTGAGTTATTCTTGGTGGAATTTCGTATCCCAAGGATTCCTAATATTAAAAGGAATACCAATGAGGAAAATAAAAGAGAAATAAAGAGAAATTGTAACATCCTAGGATTTGAGGCCTCAGATAAAAAGATCTTATAAGGAATGATTGGACTACCCATATCACCAAGGTGCACCTCCTTTTCCAGGAGCCCATCACTAAAGAACTCCATAGTTAAGCGTGCTCATCTTGGAGTGGTACTAGGATGCGTGACCAGTCGGTAAGTTGATCCTGACTTGCACGTGAGTGAGAATAAAATGCATAGTTAAGGCTAGTGGTGGTCTGTGGGGCCAGTCGTCATTCCTGAAACTCTAGTAGAGCCTTGGGCAGTGGACGTGAGCGTTACAAATGGTATCAGAGCCAATTCCCCTCCAGTAGGTGGGGTCCACATGGGCATGGCATGCCAGTCTTGAGCCGTGCGGTCCAGGCATGTAGGAAAGGGTTGTCCCTGGTTGACGTGGCCACCCTTGCGCTGGTATTCCGTGATCGAGAGATGGGTGTCATGGGCCATTGTGGGTCTGCACTGAAATGGGGAAGAGATTATGAAGCCTTATAGTTGATCCTTGACAAGGACGTCAAGAGTTTAAGTGGGGAGATTGTAACATCCTAGGATTTGAGGTCTCGGATAAAAAGATCTTATAAGGAATGATTGGACTACCCATATCACCAAGGTGCACCTCCTTTTCCGGGAGCCCATCACTAAAGAACTCCATAGTTAAGCGTGCTCAGCTTGGAGTAGTACTAGGATGCGTGACCAGTCGGGAAGTTGACCCCGGCTCGCGCACGAGTGTGGGAAAAGTGCGCAGTTAAGGCTAGTGGTGATCTGTGGGGCCATTCGTCATTCCTGAAACTCTACTAGTGTAACATCCCAGGATTTGAGGCCTCGGATAAGTTGATCTTAAAAGGAATGATTGGACTACCCATATCACCAAGGTGCACCTCCTTTTCCGGGAGCCCATCACTAAAGAACTCCATAGTTAAGCGTGCTCAGCTTGGAGTAGTACTAGGATGGGTGACCAGTCGGGAAGTTGATCCTGGCTTGCGCGTCAGTGAGGACAAAGTGCGCAGTTAAGGCTAGTGGTGGTCTGTGGGGCCAGTCATCATTCCTGAAACTCTACTAAAGCCTTGGGAAGTGGGTCAGTTGATTACAAATGGTATCAGAGTCATAACCCCTCCAGTAGGTGGGGCCCACATGGGCATGTGGCATGCCAGTCTTGAGTCGTGCGGTCCAGGCAAGTTGGAAAAGCTATTCGTAGAGACGAGATGGAGCAACCCTTGCGCTGGTAGCCTTGGATGGGAGCTGGGTCTCCATGGGCCATTGTGGGTCTACACTGAAATGGGGTCAGATTATGAGGCCATATAGTTAAGCCTTGACGAGGACGTCAAGAGTCTAAGTGGCGGAGATTGTAACATCCCAGGATTTGAGGCCTCAGATAAGTTGATCTTAAAAGGAATGATTGGACTACCCATATCACCAAGGTGCACCTCCTTTTCAGGGAGCTCATCTCTAAAGAACTCCATAGTTAAGCGTGCTCAACTTGGAGTAGTACTAGGATGGGTGACCAGTCGGGAAGTTGATCCTGGCTTGCGCGTCAGTGTGGATAAAGTGCGCAGTTAAGGCTAGTGGTGGTCTGTGGGGCCAGTCGTCATTCATGAAACTCTACTAGAGCCTTGGGCAGTGGGCCCAGGCGTTACAACTAGAGCCTAGGGCAGTGGGCCCGGACATTACAGAAATGCTAAAAAAGAGATATTTTAAAGAGAAATAAACAAGGTAATGTGAAATAATGCATTTAGATGCATCTAGAAGGATAATGAGTATCCAATAAAAAGGATTTCGAAATAATAGAGTTTCTTGGGATCCAATGAGTCCCAATGAAAAAGAGGAAAGAGAAAATACCTATAAAATAAAATAAGAATATAATGTGAGTATATTATTAATGGATTATGTGGTATTGTTAAAAAGGAAATAGTTTCTACTAAAGGAAAATAGAAATTCGTGCCAATGGTTTAAAAAGCAAGAATAAAGAGAGAGGAATTTTGAATTCCTAACTATCCAAGAAATAAGAATATCAAAGAGGTTATGAGGAGTCAGAAGAATACTTCTCCTTGAAGGAATGTGATTTCTATTAGAAGAGGGACTTCGTTTCTTTGTGGAAAGCCATCCTAAGGCTTCGTTGACCCTCCCTTATATAAGGGGAAGACCTGGGGTCGAGTCCAGAGGGATTCCATGCAACTATATCTCCCTTCTTCTTGTTTCTTGCACGCAAAACACTAACGAGGGTGTAGTTCTATCCCCGGAGCAAGGAAGGGTGGTATTGTGGTCTTGATTGAGATAGGAAGCTTCCATGACAACCCCAGGATGGATCAACTACCATACCTCTGCCCTTGTCCGCGAGTAGCTCATGCTGAAGGTCAGCAAAACTGCAACAGCCGCATAAGCAAACATGGGCGGATCTCACCCATGAACGGTTAGCTTGGCCACGAATTGGAGGTACCTCATGTGCGCAAAGGTGCTGCGGATCTGGGGCAGCCTTTGGCGGTGATCCGCGAGCCTCAGGGAGGAAGGACGGACCGCGTGAAGCAGCCGTTGCTGGCCTGGTCGCGTGGGATCTGAGGTTGAAGACGATCGGGGGGCGTTGGACAAGTTTGCCCCTCTATAGGATAAAAGAGATGATCTTTAAGTCGAGGGTAAATCAGTCATTTCGTTATGTTTTCAAGCAAGCCAAGATTCGTTGCATGGGAAGGACACATGGCGCAATCCGATTGGCCCAAGTAAGTAAATCTTGCTAAATTCATAATTAAATATTGGTAACTCCGATTAGGACAAGTAATATATGAAAATTGATCCTCAGAACGAGAGGAACACAAAGAAATTATTGATGATGCTTAATTCCGATTTTGATTCAAGAAATATATCAAGATGCTATCTTCAATAGTTTAATCAATGAAAAAACGTAACCTTTGACGATTAATGAATTAGAAAGGGGTTATGTGAGTGTTTAAAATAGATATTAACTTGTTGTTGATAAAAAGGGCATATTAGATCTAAAAGGATGATCTTCATGCATAATTTGATTAATTTAGGGTTTCATATGATTTAATGAACCTTGAACCCTAACTGTGGTAATTATAATCCTTAATGATTTTAATTGGTCAAATTCATGTACAAAACTGAGATATGATGGTTTTAATCCATTTCGAGTACAAAGATTCCTAATTATGGGTAAATACCATTAATATAGTAATTAGGGTTTTCTAATGAATAAAAGATGGATTTAATGATATATAGAGTTCATTTGTGAATTAGGCCATAATGAACTATGAATTGATGATAAATGAGTATAATGATCTTGCCATGGATTAAAAAGATAAAAATGGTAGTTTTAACATAAAAGAGGAATAATGGGCTTAATTAATGTTTTTTTTTGAGTTCAAGCTTAATTAATGTTTAAGTGTGCCTTTCATCTGAAATTAGGGTTTGTAACTAATTGAATAGAAATAGGGTTTAAAATAGTAAATGAAGTGAAACTCTAAATGTAAAATGAAACCCTAAAATGGATACCGAAACCTTAGGAAGCAATTTCAAGTTGAATAGAACGAATCTGGATAAAGTGTGTAGTAAATAGAGTACATGTGTTTTTGAGGATTCTTGATTATGTTGTTGAATTACTTTCTTGGTTGGAATTGATATTATCTTGAGAAATCTACTGAATAGGTATGTGGTTACGCTTATGAATAATCATTTTAGTTTTAGGGCGATATCTGAACATGTTTATCGGTTGCTTGAACAAAACTATTGGATGCCTTTTATTTCATGAAACTATAAAGTGACTATGATTATCACCATGAATATATATATATAACTGGCTTAGATCCGAATCCACCTCTGTGGCTTGTAAAGGCTAAAAAAGGGTAACCTAGAGTAAGGTCTAGGTTAGCGTGGGTTAGAAATTGGGCTACAAAGTGTAGTGCCATGAGACCGTTTAACATGTCAGGAGTTAAGGAGTGGGATACTTACGGGTAGTGCCATGTGACTCAACCCTAGAAACTGGTTCACCTATAGGTTGGACCATGAGGGGTTTAATGGGGAGATACTATAAGGAAGTAGTATCCAGGTCCACTGCAGGGACAACGCAGAGGATAGGGAATGCATGGATCATGCAGTTATATTTAAAATGTAAAATTGTTTGTTAAATGGTAATTGGCTGCAATACATTGTTATGAATAATTGCATGATTATTGGTTTCCCCCACATACCAGCTTTATGTTGATCGATGTTACATTTGTCGGTGTTTTAGGTATAAAGCCAAAAGGACAAACAGTAAATCGTCATATTGTGAAATACATGAATTAAAATACAAGGAGGATTAGTTAAAGTAGAATTCATATGTGGATAGAAGTTTAGAGATCCAAGTTTTCAAAAGGTATGCAAAAGTTTATTTTCTTACAGCTTTCCAGTTAGTCTGTTAAAATTTAATAATTGTTCTTGGTTAATTGACGAACCTTTGATCTAGAAATTATGTGTGCGGCTTCGACCTCTCGGTCTCCCTTAATTGGGGGTTACCAGAAGGTGGGGTCGTAACAGGGTTGTGCCACCCCAAAATGAGCGTTTGGAAAATTTTATGCCTTGATTTGTTTGGTGGATGGAAGGTAAGAAGACGAGATAAGAAGTGTAGAAGAGAATTTCGATTATTGTGCAACATGATTTTATAATTTAGTGTGTCAAGCATTCTTCACATATCACTATGATTAGATAGTGACTGATAGGGTAATATGTGATGATTCCATGAGGTTGTTTCACCAGTCCTAAGTAGAACACTATGCTTGATCGCTTATAGTTCCTCAAAACACCTGCCTTATTTTCTATGTAAACATGATGTTAGGGTTCCTAGGTTGCACATGGTAGTTTCTAGATATTAGTTCATTCTAAAGATTGGCCATTGTGAGGTTTCATTTAGTTGTGGGGGTTAATTGAAAAACCCTAAACAGAATCATGGGTGCAAAAAGAAGAGAAAAAAATTAAAGCAACATTCATTATGGCTTTAATTAATTGAAGAAATGATAAAAATGATTAATTTGTTATAAATAAAAAATGTGACATGGGTGTGTGATGAACAATGATGAGACCCTACGGTTACAAAAAAGCACTCAATAGTGATATGGTGCAATATGTGCTTCCATGGCCTTATTGTAGACCATTTGATTCACAAAAAATATTATCAATGGCTTCTGAGCAGTCATTGTTAATTGAGGTGGAAAGGTTTTTCTAAGTGCCTTGTCCATAATTTATATTCTAAAATTGTTGCCATAGACCATAATTGTTGGGTATTGTTTCTTATTAAAGTTGTTCTAACCAAAATTTTGGTTCATCCAAAAGCCAAGTGTACCCAAAGATTGATTTTGGTCGCATCCTTGACCAAGCTATTGGGACTATACTACCCTTATCATGGAATTGAGTTGATGACATTGAATTTTTTAACCACTTTTTTGTTAATTAAATTATGCATGTTTATTGTGACCTAGTGTAGGTGATTGCACTTTAACTTGTGTCCCCCTTCACATTGTAGACTTGGCATACATCTTGGGCTATCCTAGCTTGATGTGGAGGTGACATCCTCTTATCACACTTATGAAATGAAGACTAAAGGTATCTTTTATCACTAACATCATAAAAAATTTAGCAATTTCCTTCATCTCTAATTTTTCATGCGCGCATGCAACCTTAAAGACTCCCCATTGTAATGTCTTGCCCACTTGATTTTATTTACTACCTTGAGGCCCACAAACATCCATGCATTATCAAATCCATACTACATGAAATTTCCTCCTGAAGAACTACCATGGAAATGTTTGATGTCATCATGTACTGCCCTACAAAAGATTCACTAAATTTCATAAAGGAGATGACATCGTCAAGGCATTTGCATAGAAAATTCTTGAAAAATGACTCACCTAGGGGATGGGTGGACTAATTTATATACTCTCAAATATAATAGGTGATTGAAGGTAGCCAAAAAAAATTTAGAATTTTTTTTGAAGCTCCTCCCATTTGGTGATGTTGTCAGCTTCCAAAGAATCAAACTTGATTATTGCTTAATTAGTGGGAAGTAGAAAAATAGACACACCTTAATGGCTTCATATGGAACTCCTATGCACTTTCTCATTGAACAAATGTCCATGAACCTTTTGTATATGATCATGCACATCATCTCCAACCCTTCCTATAAAATTATGATTCTGCATAATTTGCACCCATCGTGTTTTGAATTCAAAAGTTTGTGTTGCAATAGATGAATGGATGACTTGGTGGAAAACATCAACTATCATAGGGATTTAGAAATTCTTAAGATATGTCATTTAGCCTCATATGTTGCATGTATCTCTTATTGTACCACATCTTTGGATTCTACTATGAGTCAGTCCCTTTGTGCAATTGAGAACGACTTGTACTCCCTGGTTGATTTCCTCTTCTGCCATCTTGGTTGTATATCCAACCCATAGCTCAAGGATCTTGTAGATTTTTAGAATGGTCAGTGATCTCATAGAGCAATACAAAACTAGACTGTGTGCTTTGTCATCACTCAAATACATCTTGAGAAGACTTCTTGATAGGTCATCCATTCTTGTACTATTTTGTGATGAGTATGCTTAATTACAAAGTGTCTATTAATGAGTTACCTAAAAAGAAGATCAACATCATTTATATGGGATAGTCCAATTGTTCCTTATAACACTATTTTATTAAAGAATCAATAATCTTCCCCACTTAGACGCCTTGCATCCTCATTAAAACTTAGCTTTATATACTAGTAATCTTTCCCCATTTTAGTGCAAACTTGTGATAGTTCATGCAGACCTAGCTGCCATTCATGATTTTAAATGCAAGGGTGGATCCATATCACCTTGGAAGATAGCCTTCTCCCTATACCTAGACCACATGGTTCAAGAATGAGTGCCACACATTCATGTGGGTCCCACCTGTTAGAAGGGAACTAGCTATGATACTCCTTGTTATGTCCAACCCCATAACCAAAAGATCTTTTATATCATTTGGAATGATGAATGGCACCACACACCAACACAAGCCTTGTTTGCATGCTTTTATCTCCCTCATATACAACTTGTAAGGACTTCCTAATAGGAAACTGATGCATTAATAATCCCGTAGAAAATTCCCTAGGGATGAAATGCCTAGGGTTTACTTAACCAAACGTACGACAACCTCATCTTCAAGAAGACAGATCTTATGTGAGTTTATTTCAAGATTTAAACCCAAGGCAAATTTAATTAAGAATGATCTGATTGAAGTAGCCACAAATGAACTAGTATTTAACAAAAATATTGGATTTGGTTTGATGAAACTAAGATTGCAATTAACAAAGGTGGGACTAAGGTTGTGTATTAAAATGGATGGAAACACTAGTGTGGATGGATTTCACCACCACTACCTATCATTATTTCTCTCTCTACATCATAACAAGTGTGAACATAATGTGTTGAGATAGGTTGAATTCCCCTAGTAATTTTAGGATTAAAACTAAACATATATTACTCTAAGCTCTCTATCATGCTACCTAGAGATCATATGCCTATCACCTCAGAAAACACCCATTCGAAGTTCTCATTAAGGATTTAGCATGAATCAAATTATACCCTAGATATTAGGTTTGAAGTTCTCTACATCTATGATCTGATAAACATGCAAAACAATTGGCCAAACCATATTTCCAAGCAATTAAAGATTTGATCAATAACAAACAATGTTTGTATAGACATAATAACTTTAGAAAAAAGAAAAAATGGGTAGTGGGACAATTCCCTATAGCATAGAGAGAGGAATACTCACTCATGATAGCAGTAACAAGATTAAAAGTGGAAGAAGGAAATAATACCATCATCATTGTAGACAAAAAAGGAGCATTTGTGGTGTTTAGATGCATGTATTCTAGGTAATGGCTGATGGAGGTCAACAAAACAACAATATCACTCCTTGATTCTAGTTGGAGAAGGTCTTGGGGGCATCATGTTCCTTCTCATGGTTAGGATTAGTCTGCTATAACGAATGAGTAGCAGGTTGATGAGGGCATTCACCATCAGTTAATGAAGATAAGTACCATATGAGTAGCTTCTTTTGAGGTGTGAACCTTGGATGTTTGGCGGGAATGGAGGTGGATGTGTAGTCCACCATTGGAATTGGTCAATAAACTAAAGGTGGATGCTTAGAATTGAGTTTGGCATCCTGGTGGCATCTAAAGCAAATGTCTCACAGGTTGGTCAATTGAAAAAAGCAAATGATGGAAAATCAGAGATGGATGTTGAGGACTGAATTTGGTAACCTAGACATTTTGGAGGTGGATCCTTTCCATGGAGGTGTGGCCTTGTATTTATAGATGGATGCTAGGGTTTAGAAGACTCTCAACCATCTTGTAGTGAAGTGGTCATCCACCATGGATACAAAGTGGTAGTTGTAAAAGGATGATGAGATGTCTCACATCTTTTACAATTCCTACAAAAAGTCAAAGGAACAGAGGTTACATCAGTTGTCATGGTGTAACATTCATTGGCAGACAGAGTGTGCCATTCCATTGGTAGATAAAGTCTGCTTTTCTGTCAGTAGATGGAGTGTGATAAGCATGATTTTCTCTCTCATTCAATTAATGTACACATTGACTCATTAGATGCTTTATTTTTCTCAGTATCCTTGACCACACTCAATCAGATGATTTTGAGTCACATTATGGTCAGTTGATGCATTGGAATTGACTAAATGTCACATTGCACTGAATTGACTAAAGTTGAGTGTGTAAGTAGATTTTAAAATGATTTTTGAAAATCGCGTGCCCTTAACATTATCATTGTGGATCATATATATATATATATATATATATGTATAAAGTAGAGGAAATTTGTGAATCAATGGCAAAAATTTCATGAAATTGGAGTTAGGATTCGGGAGATATTATTCTAACAAGATTACTTTAGAAACATGATTTAAAACTTTGTTTTTGATATTATAAATGTGCCAAGTTATAAATATGACCATTTTCTCTCGACTAATTAAAATTCTCCCTTTCTTGGCATAGATTTCCCATGTCACCAATCCATTTATTTCTCCTCATCCAACCATAGTCCTTGGATTGGATGGCCATGGATCTGACTAAGCCCTCGACCACATGGTCATCTTCTCCATGGGAGCAGGTGGCTAGAGCAAAAGTTCCACCACAAATACACATATTTTCTCACCGACACGATTCTCCATTTGATTTCATTTATACCCTTGTATTCTTTTCATTTTCTTTTGTACCCTTGATTGTGTATTTTCGTGCACTATGGGTCCCAAGCCACCTCCTTATTTTTCCATCATCTCGATAGATCTCCATGGCACTGCCTGTGATGACCACAACTGTAGGGTTTTGATATCCAATATAACCTTTGGACCATGAGTGTTCTATAGGTGGCTGATCTTAGTTGATGAATTGATCATCTAATTTTGTGTCACCTTCACATTAATAGCGAGATTAAAGATTTGATTGGTGATTATGATATTGAATTGAGTTCAACTATGATGTATATAGTTTTTTTATTAGTTGATTTGGGTAATTATGAGGCCAAGAGGTCCATGAGTAGTCACATCGATCTCAATTAGCCAATTGATGAGCCTTCATGCATGATACTATCATATTAGGTGTTTTGGACTTCTAGGATCAAGATTGGTGATTGTTTATATTGAATTCATGGTTTATACACCAATTTATAAGGTTATTCAAAGAAAATATTTGCAAGATCAAATAATGGAGTTTGTGTCTCAAACCTTGGAATAAACTTCTTTAGGATATTATGAGCCTATGTCTAAAGTTTTAGGTTGTTTAGAGATTGCTACTAAGAAATATGATTACTTAAAGTTGAAGACATTAATGACATATATGTGGTGGAACCTTAGTCTTATAGTTATTTGATTCAATATCCATGACATTTTGATGTCACACTGGCCTTCCCCCTTTGCTTAGGCACCCCTACAACCTTTCGAGGTGGCATGATCTCAAACACCAACAGGGAGGATCAAGTGACTAAGTATCCTCTTCAACCTCGAACAAAGTTGAGAAGAATAACAGAACAACATATTGATCCACCCAACCTCGATCACCTATTCCACAATATCTCTCACACTCACCTAATAGGTCATGTTGATATGAGAAGGATGGAGATCAACAACAACCCCTGGTTTAGGTAGGGAGGTGGCATTTTGGAGAGGACCAAGCTATGTCCCTAGTGTCGTCTCCATCACTTCAGAACCAGAGAGATCGACTCCCCCTCTCACCCTCTTTTCACCACTATGTTCTACAGTTAGGGGTGGCAACTCAGGTTTTTGGGTCATTTTTGGGTCGATTGTGGGTTTAATGTTTAGAAGTCCTAAAATTAAATACTATGATAGAATCTATAAAAAATATTATTTTGGGTCATTTCAGGTCGGGTTAAAAATTGTACTGTATTGGGTCTATCGATCAAAATTTGCCAGCACTATCTGCAATGACCAAGCAAAAGTGATCAGATCCCTAACATAACCTACAAAACTCTCAGTTTTTCAGTTGTAGAGTAGTGATGGCCATCGAACCCTCCAACACGTAGGTGGATCCAATGGAGAAAACTCTAACCATGGAGCCAGTTAGTTCTCATCTTTGATCCAAGATGCCTAACCTTGTCACCTTTTCTGATTGGAGTCAAACCTAAGGTGGCATTGATGCACCATGGAAAATTAAATGAATGTGGATCTAAATAGGGAGTGCCTTTCCCTCTTATCCATTCCCATGGTGGTGCCCCAAGGTGAGTTTGATGACCCATCAATTCACACCATTGAAGAGATGAGTAACATCCAAGCAAGGCGAGGAGGGAAAGGGAGAAGCCTTTCACATTGTTTCCAGCTGACGTGAGGGCATGGAAGCCCTAACGTTGGTTGTCAGATCAATCATATACGTGTCAATGCTCCTACTGGAGTAGAAACAGGATGGCTAGAAGGATAGAGAGTGGTTCGTGACTTGCGACAGATGAGAATCGAGATAGAGAGTTAGAGAATAAGACCAGCTTGGTTTAGGCAGCTGAATTGGCCAGTGCACTTTGGTTCAGGGAGAGGTCCACATCTCTCTGGGATCCACCTAGTGACCATATGGAGCTCGGAGCTGAGATCTGATGGTTGAATAATTTTCCAAAAAGGTAAATTCCTCAAATTATCATACAAACCTTAGAATATCTATAGAAAATTATTCTGTTGGCCAATAAATGCCCCCAAAATACGCCAAGACTCAGAAAAATGTCCCCTTTGTTACTAGATCCCTAAATTTGGATTTTGAATAACATTTAATGGTTTTTTATAATATATATGCTTATGATCCATTTTAGGGTTAGTAAATTGGAATAATTAGCAAATGATACAGATTAAATCCAAGAAAAATAATTTTGAACCCTAGTATCATCTAGAAACTAAATATGGACTCCTATCTTAATAATATAGAGAAATTATATGCCTTTTCCTATTATTTCCTAATTTCATGTTCTAGCCCCACTTTATTCATTGAAGCTAGAGACCAAACATCACAAAATTATGAAATTTGAACAAGACCCCTAGAATGACCTCCTGATCAGTAGAAAAATATCAGACACAAGTTCTAGATTGTTTGAACCTAGAATCAACCAAACCCTAACTTAGACCTAAAATACCATTAATAATGGTGAATATTGTACCAATGATGATTTATTTTATTAATCAATTAAGACCAGAGATGTAGATGGTCCAAAATATAAATAAGAATCTCTAGATTCAGGTACGTGGGATTTATCTAAGTATATGACTAGTTTTCTTATGTGAAATAGCTATGATGTATTACTTGTTCTTATTTGAGAATATTTCTTGGATGTACTATGATTATAGTATCTTTTCCATGTCACTAAGAACAACAAAGAATATGGATGGTTTGTAGCTACTCAGTGTTTATATTCTGTCTCTCTATCTCCTTCTAAATATACAGTCAACACATCCCCATGGCCCAAAGGGAAGGGATCCCCATTGCCCAAGGGGTAGGGGAAAATGAAGTGTGACACCACTTAGTAGTACAATTGCATCAAAAGATGCCTAAAAATATGTGTTTAACTAATTTTTGCATTAAGCAATGATTTGTTTTACTCTTTCTTTCTCAAATTATTTTAATTATGCAAGCACAATATCTATGTATCTTTCACCCACGTACACAACACATTGTGTTGATCCTCTACTTCACGTATGTTTTATGTTCAGAGATAGCATGGGAGAAAGGATAGGAAGACAGAAATGTTCAGGTCGTACCTATTTTATAGGGTCTTGATTAGCATACAAGTTCAAACTTATGCAAAATCACCTTTCAATATGTAATTGTAATTCATGTTGTATTAATTTATTTTGTAACATGTGCATGTTGAATGTTGAGAATGTATAGTGTATGTTATCGTTCTATGTTCATGTATGCGTGTAATGCTTCCGCATCGCTCTTTGATAAAATTGTTAACATTTTTGGAGTTTTGTCTTCTCGTCCCCATAGGGTTTGGGGAAGGCAGAATCAGAGGACGTTATAGTTGGTATTAGAGCATGAACAATAGCTACACCTAATAGTTGCTCACCTAAAACATAAAACTGAATTTCACCTTTCACTTAAAACCCTAGAACTAAGGAAGTTGTTGAATGAGAACTAGGTTTGACTTAGCCTCTAGGTTAGAACGTAGATGTTTGGGAACTAAATTTAGACAAGTGTGTGAAATCCATTCCATATAGAGCTCATATGTATCAGGTAGCTGCACTAGTCTACACCATTTTTCTCTCCATTTTACTAGGTGTAATGACACTAGACTTTCTATTTTGTGGGACATTCATTTTGCTGATTTGGTTTAGTTTCCCCAATTGGCTTGAGCCTCAATAATTTTCTCAGCCATCTTCTTTCTTGAAGAAAAACTATATAATATTTTATTATATATATGTAAATATAAAAATGTTTCACTCACATAGGACAGTAGGAGGTGTTCATGCAACCTAAGTGAAAGGCAGTGACATCCATCTAGAAGAAAGAGTAGATCTAGATAGATGTCTAGAGCCTTATATAATAGTTGATAGTTGGAGAAGATGATAGATTGATAGATTATGAAAGATAGGATGATTTAATATAAGTTTGATTCTGATGATATATTTTGTGTTACATCGATTCAAGTTATATGCAAGGTCTGAATCAAATTTTGAAAAAATATGAGCTAAGTCACGATGATGAAAATGTGTAGGATTTTTTTTCTTCGCATAAGGTAATCTAAGGTGGGACAAGGTTGAATATGTATGAGCCTTAAGCTCTTTTACAAAGGAGGACCTCTACTATTAGGACGATATATGTGGTGAACTCCACAATGAGCGAGACCCACAAGGAGAAGGTTATAGGACCTAACCTCCAATATATTAGAAATATGAGATATATGCAAAATGATGTGTCCTAAACTAGATTAGTCCTAAGTAGATGAGTTAAGTACTTATGCATGATTCATATTGTTAATCTAAGTCGTAGTTGTGAGAATCGGGTAAAAATAATATTATGGGTAGAAAACTCATGATGAGAAAGTCAATTCTTTGATCGAGTTAGGTCCTAGGTCGAGTGACTTAAGTTTGTGAAGCTCATCATTAGCTGCAAGTGAGGTGATATTTGAAACTCTGGTTCTTAGAGTAAAATGCTTGGTGCACTAGATACTCATAAATGTTGCTCCTTCCACTTATCTTCCTTAATATATAATACAAGAAACCTCACTTGATTTATATAGATGATTTCTATATGAGGAGTCACCCATAGAAGCCTAGCCTATTCTATATTCTCTTCTCATATCATACATGTCATATCCAAGTTTGAAATCATGATATGCTTGAGTTAGTATGTTCTGTTCCCCTTCATACCTTACATGCAAGCCATAAGTGTGAACTCAAGAGTTTGAAATAAAGATACTTTTGGATAAAAAATTACATGATAAAAATATAGTTCTTTACCTCAAATCTCTGAATCTAAGCTTCTAGTTTTATGATACCTCTCACACAATAGGGTGAAACCCTAATATGTAAATATGAAAAATAATTCCCTCTAATAATAAAGTCCTAATATGATGTTGTTTAAAAATCACAATAATGACATTAAGTGTGAAAATTCTATTATTAATTCACATGAAATCTTGATATCACCCTACTAGGTGACTAGGGTGAAAGATGAAACCTTGAATAATACCTTCTCAACTTCGTATGAATAAATGAAATCCTAATTCTCAGGGATATATGGAATGTAAATTTTAAACTGAAATAAGGCCATGTTATGACTAAGCTGGTACATGACACTTTGACATATATAAGGTAGGGTGGGTACCCCTAGATGCTCTAAAACCTAAAATTGACAACTTAGGGTGAATGTGGAACTATGATGGTCTCGAGATCTAGAAGTGATGATTTATATAAAACCATTGATATCATTATAACTATATTACTAGTTGAATTTTGAGGACAAAAAATTATATAAGGTGGGGTGAATGTGATGACCCCAACTTTAGGGTTTTGATATCCAATACGACATTTGAGGACCATGAGTTTTCTATAGGTGCCTGAGCTTAGTTGAGGAATTGATCATCTGGTTTTAAATCACCTTGACATTAATTGTGAGATTATAGATATGATTGGTGATTAAGATATTGAATTCAGTTCAACTATGATGTAGACAATTTTTTTTATTAGTCGATTTCGGTACATATGAGGTCAAGAGGTCCATTAGTAGTTGCAGTGATCTCAAGTAGCCAATTGATGACCCTTCAGGTATGTTACTACCATATTAGGTGTTTTGGACTTCTAGGATCAAGATTGGTGATTTTTATACTTAATTCAAGGTTTATACACCAATTTATAAGGTTTTTTGAAGAAATTAATTGTATAGTTAAATAATGAAATTTGTGTCTCAACCCTTGGAAGAAGCTTCTTTAGGATATTATGAGCCTATGTCTAAAGTTTTAGGTTGCTTAGAGATGCAACTAAGAAATGTAATTACTTGAAGTTGAGGACATTAATGAAATATATGTGGTGGAACCTTAATATTCTAGTTATTTGATTCAACATCTGTGACATTTTTATGTCACACTGGCCTACCCCCTTTTCTTAGGCACGCTCACATCCTATCGAGGTGGCATGATCTCAACCACCAATAGGGAGGATCAAATGGCTAAGTACTTTCTTCAACCTCTGAAAAAATTATGAAGAGTAACTGAACAACTTATCAATCCACCCACTACGTTCTATAATGACTAAGCCAAAGTGATTAGAAATCCCTATCGTAATCTACAACACTCTTAGTTTTTTAGTTGTAGGGGTAGTGATGGCCATCGAACCCCACAACCTGTATGTGGAGTCAGTGGAGATGCCTCCAACCATGGAGCCTGGTAGACCCTCAACTTTGATCCGACATGTCGAACCTTGCCACCTTTCCTGATCAGAGTCAAACCCTAAGGCGACGTTGTTGCACCACAGAAAAGTAAATCAATGTGGATCTGAGTAGGGAGCGTCGTTCCCTCTTATCCTTTCCATGGAAGTGCCCCAACAGTGAGTTTGATGACCCAATGATTCACACCATTGAAGATCAGAGTAACATCCTAGAAAGATGAGGAGGGGAAGGGAGAAGCTTTTTGCATTAATTCTAACTAATGTGAGGGCATGGAAGGCCTGACATTGGTCACTGGATCATTAACAAACATGATGGAGCACCTGCTGGAGAAAAAATAGGAAGGCTAGCAGAATAGAGAGCGGTTCACGACTCACTTGAGATGAGAATCGAGACAGAGTGTTAGAGAACTGGACCACCCGGTCTAGGAAGCCAGACCAGATGGCCCACTTTGGGTCAGGGAGAGGTCCATGCCTCCCTGGTTCTACCTAGCGACCATTCGAAGCCCGAAGTTGAGATCTGATGGCTGAATAACTTCACCAAAAATGTAAATTCCTCAAATTAGCATACAAAACTTAGAGTATCCATAGAAAATTGACACTTGGCTAATAAATGCCCCAAAAATACCCCCATACTAGAAAAATGTCTCCTTACTACTAGATCCCTAAATCATGCTTCTAAATAACATTATATGGTTGTTTCTAATATAGATGTTTATGCTCCATTTTAGGGTTAGTAAATTGGAATAATTCGCAAATGATGTAGATTAAATATGAAAAATAATAATTTTGAGCCCTAGTATCATATAGAAACTAAATGTGGACTCTATTCTCTATATTATAGAGAAATTGCATGCCTTTTCTGATTATTGCCTAATTTCATGTTTTAAACCCCATTCTAATCATAGAAGCTAGACCAAACATCACAAAATTATGAAATTTGAACAAGACCCCTAGAATGACCTCCTAATCAGTAGAAAGATATCAAACATAACTTCTAGGTTGTTTGAACCTAGATTTGATCAAACCCTAATTTAAACCTAAAACACCATTATTAATGGTGAATATTGTATTAGTGATGATTTATTGTTATTAATCAGGTGATGACTAGAGATGTAGATGGTCCATAATTTAAATAGGAATCTTTGAATTTAGGTACATGGGCTTTATCTAAGTATATGACTAGTTTTCTTATGTGAAATAGCTAGGATGTATTGCTTGTCCTTATTTCAGAATATTTCTTGGATATACTATCATTATAGTATCTTCACCATGTCACTAAGAACAATGAAGAATATTGATGGTTTGTAGATACTGAGTGTTTACATTCTCTCTCTCTCTCACACTCCTTCTAAGTATACCGTCATCACATCCTCATAGCCCAAGTGGTGAAAAAAAAATGAAGTGTGACACCATTTAGTAGTACAATCGTATCAAAAGACATATAAAAATATGTGTCTACCGAATTTTTGCATTAAACAATGTTTTCTTTTACTCTTTCTTTCTCAAATTATTTCAATTATGCAAGCAAATATGCATGTATCTTTCACCCATGTACACAACACATTGTGTTGATCTACTATTCCACATATGTTTTAGGTTCAGAGCTAGCATGGGAGAAAGGACAAGAAGTAAGCAATGTTCAAGTTGTACCTACTATCGAGGATCCTGATTAGCATACATGTTGAGACTTAGGTAAAATATCCTTTGAATATGTTTTTTTTTATGACCGAGAGAACCCACCCCGGGCGAAGCCGACATGGTAAACTCTCGAGGCATGAGAGGGTGTGGTCCGGTCACCCCCCTCCCGCGCCTAATCAGCGTGGATTGTCATTCACAAAGTGTCTTCAGTGAGGTTCAAACCCGGGTCCTTCATTGGGACTTACGGAGCTCTTACCACCGGGCTACTATGGTCGGACTCCTTTGAATATGTTATTTTAATACATGTTGTATTAATTCATTTTGTAACATATACATGTTGAATTATGAGAATGTAAGGTGTATTTTATGGTTGTATGTTCATGTATGCGCATAATGCTTCCACATCACTCTCTGATAAGATTGTTAATGTTTTTTAAGTTTGTATTCTCATCCCCATGAGGTTTGGGGAAGGAAGAATCTAGGGATGTTACACCGCCTCCGAAGATGCTTCAGGTGTCTTCGTCCTCATCCACCTTTGCTTTAGCCAAGGCCAAAATAGCTTTTCCAGACTGAGGCAAGTCATGGAAGCACACCTGCGTGACCCTGGGGTCCTCGTGTTCTAGTGGCATGATGAATCAACTAGTAGTACAAGGATTGTTCTTCCACACAAGATCCTATGACTGAAGGTAGTGAGAAGTGACGTTGAGCAGTGAGAAGCAACTAAAAATTGCTCGTGGTCCAATTGTGGTGGGTGGTGTTGTTTAGGGACCACTATAGAGATGGGTTAGTGCCTACTGGATTGACTCAACTTTTCTAGTGACTGTGTCTTGAGAAAAGGGAGCGTGGGATCCGTGTGTGATAACATGACCTATATTAATAACAATTATCATATAATATTGTTATTTTCTAATAATCATGAATTTATTTATTTTTAATATCAATTGATCAAGAGACATATCTAATTTGGTTTAATTTACCCCATGTTTGCCACAAATTCAATTTTCTTAGCAAGATGTGGATGAATATATTCAACATGGCACGAGGACCAAATTGCAAATTATGCTAAAAATTTATTGTCTAGTACTTCTATTCCAATTCATGCTTGTTTGAGTCTTGAACTCAATTTTTTATGATATGACTCTATTCTAGACTTCAATATACTTTATTTGCCTTAAAATGCAATATCATGTACAATTTTGGACTAATATGCAATTTTCACCTTAATTGAGAACCTTAGTGCAAGGTTGGTTACATCATATCCATATGGAATATAGTATTTGGTATATTGATAGATTGATTTGGTTTGATTCTCTCTCCCTTAGTTGGATTAGGGCTTCAACCCTAACTAGGATGGTGGTGGTGGTTGATGGTGGCCGATGGAGCTTCTTATGCTTAACCTGTGGACTTTTTGGCTTATGAATGTAATTGATAAATGAGAAATTTGTATAAGTTGATGAAAATAATTCCTAAACACATAATAATACTAAAGAGTGTCAATGAGAATGATTCTTTGACCAAGGGCAATTATAAACTCTAGTTATGGTTAATTTAGAGTTTTGTACCTATTCTCACTTTATAAAACCCACTCCCTTTAGCCTAGAGGTCCTTTTAGTACCATGTAATCTTTTGTAATTGTGGAGGGAGCCATAAAAGTTGATGAAAGCTCTAAGGAATATATGAGCACGGTTGGAGCCTTGCATGTTGATGCATGTGGATGCGTGTTGTTGATCTAGCTTATTCAATATGCTCTCCAAGCTTGGAAAGTTCATTTATTGCCCTAATCATGTAATATTAATCTTATAGAGTCTTCTTCTTTCTATTATTGACCTCATCTTCCTCCCTTGGTCGTTCCCCATGAACTTACATGGTGGAACCTACTACATCTATCTAGAGAACCTCCCTTTTTCTTATTATTGATCTAAGGGGAGTTAGATTTACTTCGAGCATGGAATTTTGGGATTTTGTAGGGCATGGTTGAATGGAACTTGTTATTATCACCATAACAAGTGAGTGATACAACATTTTTATCATTATTTGGTCTACTTATTTGTGCAAACACCTAAAACGTGTTCTAAACTTGATTAACAAACCTAAAGATTGAACCTTTGTTGATTCTTTTGTTGCCATGTGATATGATTACAAAATTGTATATCTATACATATACTTTACTAATAAATCCCTAATAAAATGGACCTTCTCATTTTGTTTTAATGTCTAAAATGCAAAATTCATGCATCCATAACTTATTTTGTTCTAAATCTATTCAATGACCTCCTAATGTGCTAACAAATGATGCCTTGAGAACTATTTCGGATGAGTGGACTGTATCTACAATTTTTTTTGTTCTTTATAACCTTATTTATTTACTCCTTGATGTCATTTCTATAATCAAATAACTATGTACTTGCTGAATTTTAAAATACAAGTGAAATTTTTACTAAATACGCCATCCTTGTGATGCATTAGTATTATATGAAAGGAAATTATATATGAATGCTATTCTTGGTGATTAATATTTAATATGAAACTATTATAAGGCCTTAACCATTATGATGTTGGAAGTTCCTTTCACTTAGCTCGATAATCCCAAAGTAGGTCATCTATGCATAGAGATGGCACTTTTATGTACAATACTGTTTTCAGTGAAACTCCCTCATACTTTTGAATTTGAATCTGAATTTGGCATGGTGGTGTGTTACTATAATGTGAAATTTAATCCAGAATTTCATTTGGTAATTATGTTCCTACATTATATTGAACCTATTGTGGACTTATATGGTGAAATTATACTTTTATGTCTAGTATTGGGATTGTATGCCCTAGTGAGTTCTTGAAACTATATAGTGAACCATACCATACTTAGTAAAGATGTTTTCCTCACTTATATCCTTGATGAATGTGAAAGTAATTTCATAATCAAGAAATATAAATATATTAATGTAGAGGATATGTATAATTAACCAAATAACCATGGAGTAACTTGAAGGTTTCTAAATTGAATGTGAGTTTTAACAATTAATGGAAATTAATGGAAGTCTTAAATGATAAATAACTTAAATAGGGTGATTTTCTACCTCATACAACTATGTGTTATATGACTCCTCTATTTACAATGTTAAGGGTCGACTAAATGAGTTATAAAACATGGCATTAAAGTATATACTGGATATGGGTTAAATGTATAAACATAGTATTTGATGCCTTGAGGTTGATCCATGAATTGTAATGACATGTGTGTCATCATTGGGATGATGACTAGACCCAATGATTAGGTACCATACATATTTGAATATGATTAAAGCATAAGATGGGGAATAAAATAGTGGTGTTGTTAAACGTGGATGAGTTATGTTACCTTATGAGTTTAATAACCTTACCTCCAAATAATTATGAATAATTTATTATAACAAGTATTGGTTTAGGTATGAAATTATGATTTGGATTGAGCTACACATTATCATAATGCGATAGTTACCCATGATAACCCTTGCACTAGAATGGTGATGATTAATCTCATTACATAATTTATCTTGTTATAAACATTGAATACATACCATTTTTAGGTATGGGATAATGCCCAATGTTTACTGATTCAAAAATATTGGAAATTAATTTGATTCCCCATTTAAGATGACATGTTGTTACCTAATATAATGGGTCTTCTTGTGTATGAGAATGTCTTGGGATTCTATATGGATAAGGATGATACATGAACCCTTATTTATGGTATCAGATATTTTTGGATACTTTGTATATCTTTGGAAGTTTCTATGCTTGATTTAGTTTCCAATCAACCTATATGTCATGTGTGTGATTCAATTGATGTAGTCTAGAAATGATTTAAGTGGACTAATTAATTATGTGTAACTACAATCATGTACTACTATGAGTTCGTAGAACTATTTCCCTTAGGCAGTGGGGGAAATAATGAAATGATGATCCTTGTAGAAACTTGAGGGTTGTGAGAAGGTGTTCAAAGTTGTATACTGTTGAGTATATGTAGGTGCAAAGAGTGTACATCTTTATCATCCTAATTCCAAGGTTGTATAAGTACAAACAAGGTCCTATCTCTAGTAATATGTGATATGTGATATGAGACAAGTGATATATGAAAACTAATATATGGTATGCGATTGATAAGGTTTTCATACCTCAGTGATAGGTGTTGATGCCTGTGTACTGAGGATGGACAGTTTGTTGTGGACTTGCCCTTGATCTCTCCACTATAGTTTGTCTTTGTGCCACTACTTTGTTTAGATTTGCTCTGACCAAGGTGTGGGGGATCTTTAGGAGTATGGATATCCTAAGATCTTATACACAAATGATTGCAACTTTGCAGTGGTCAACTAGTAGTTTAAGAGGTATGTCTCAAACTACCTAAGGCAATAATAAAACATGTAACTCAGTCATGTATTATCTCTGTTAGGTTTAATAAATGAATCACATGGATGCCCAATTGTATTCCTTACTTATTGCAAGTATTATATATGTTTCTTACTTTGTACATGTAAGTGTATGAGTTAGATGTATACATGGTATAACCTTTTGTAGTTATTGTTGAACATCCATGCAAAGAGATTTCATGTTTTCTTAGTAGATATATCCAGTTATGAGAATTAGTACTTGATGTATGTATACGGTGTAATGATATTTAACTATTGATTAAGATACCTATAATAAATTGATCATTATATGTCTGTAAGAAATAAGATATTAGCCTTTTATATCATTGGGAGCGGGGGTCTCACCTGTGGTTTTCCACATCTTTTTTAGGTTTGCTGAAGAAGTGAAAAGGAAGTGGTGATCATGATGTTACAAGAAATAATATAGTAAGTATGAAGTGTCCACGTACTCTCACTTTCTTGAGTTATGGGTGGGTATTTGATGAGATACGTGATAGATTTCTTTACATGATGTTTTCTTACAAATATGAGTTGTAAGTTTATCTAGTGTTTTAATGATGTTGTAGTTGCATAGATATATCACATGGTGTAATATTACTTTGACAAATTTAATAAAGGGATTTTCATTTGTGTTCTTATCATGTCCTCTCTTGTAATGATTATAAAGTGATGAAATACATTTACATAATATGTCATGTGGAGTTTTGTGATGGATATTTGTAATAAGATTTTTATATGGATGTCCTTATTTGGAATTTTTTCAGCTCAATTTTTATGGATATTAAATTTAAGTTGGGTTTTCTCTAAGAACCTATCCTAATGGTCAACTAAGGTTTGATCAAATTGACCACTAGAATAGCTCCTTAAAAGTTATGGTATTAGAGGTTAGGTTAATTGAGTGTACATGGACAATAAAAATTAGGACTAAAATGATAAACCATTAGAATAGGTCCTTAAAAGTTTAGGTATTAAAGATTAGGTTAGTAGAGTCTACATGGACAATAGAAATTAGGAATAAAATAATAAATAAGATATGAATATGACGCGAGCATAATGCATACTACTTGAACTGTAACATATCGGTTCTTGAACCCTACCCTAGAAGTTTGATCTCTTAGACTTATTCAAACAAAGTTGAGGTTAGATCTAATGGATGTTTAGTATAACCCTAATGAGCTAATGTATGTAAGTATCACCCTAATGTAACATAATGTCCTCACATTAGTCTTGGGCCAACAATAGAAACATAAAATATGTCACATGAGATAATAATGAATTATACGAAATTTAGTGCAAATAATCACACATAATTATTTTGGCAATAATATTAAGTTATGAAGCATAATTGAATAAGAAATAGTGATAATAATGAAATAATGTGATAATAATGGCCACAAATATTAATTGTAACAGAACTCATTAAAGGAAACACCAAAACTAAAATCTAAGTTAAAAATCATGTTCCTTGGGTCCCAATTGCCTTGGGAGTCAAGTTTCACATTATTCACATAATAATAATTAATTTAATTCAATTCGGAAAGAGAAGATCTAAGTTTTCCCAAAATATCAAATAAAATAATAAATGGCTTAGATGCATAGATGCCTTGTTGACCCGAAGTTCTTTAGAATATGAAGGATGATTCTTTCTTGATGATGATCGACCCGATCCATGGTATCTACAAGTTTCAAGTGAATGAAAGGGTCTGGGGCATGGCGAACGCCCTTTCTTGCCTCCTCTTCTGGGGGGAAGAGGAAAATAATCTCAGATTCGTAAACTACATAATATATATATATATCCTTTGGGTGAATGTTTATCCAATATGGAAGATGTTTGATTAAAAGATGAAATTAGGAGAGAAAAAGTGTATAGAACCTTCAAAATATTAAATAAATGAGCAAATAACTCTAACATGTAAAATTGATGGCTAATTCATATCCAAGGCATTTAATGTGACTTGTGGGGTGAAGTTTCATCAATTTTGGAGATTCTTATGACCATTAGTGCATGAGAAAAGAGAAAATAAAATTGGGTTTATTTAACACATTAAAAGTTCTCAAAAGTCAAAACTAATTGCATATTTAACACATTAAAAGTTCTCAAAAGTTCTTTTGGGGCTCGTTTGCACCCTCAAAAGAGGAGAGAGAAAAAACAAATAATTACATTAGTACTTTATTCAAAATTAATTGGGAAAAGGATTTAAATGTGTCATGCCTCTACGATTTCATGTTGCTTTTTGACTGTTGGATCTTGAATCTGACGGATCCAAAGTCATCTTCAACCTTGCACCTATTTTGGAAACTAGACAGTAGATCTGTGAAAAAAATAAATTGGGATTTCTCCCTCTATAGATAATCATTGCTCCATATTCCCTCACCATTAGTTTTGTTTTGGAATTTCACATATGAAAAGATACAACTCGATCCCTACCTCCCTTTATTCATTAAATTTCCAAAGTTTCTAGCTTAGGACACTCTAGCCTCACCCGCGTAGGCCAAGGGATAGAGTCCTATATATGTCTAAATGTTTCTCTGGCTTCATCTCACCCCGGACGATAGTTCCCTGGTCCCAATTTTGCATGAAATCTCATAATTCACTTCTCCTGAACTCGCTTTTCACTCTAGATAGCGGCACCTTATGCGAGCAACTGGATCATCTGGCGTTCCAATTGCGGTTTGGGTATGATTCCTAGACCTCTTCTTGTCTATTTCAATTGATTGGAACATCGAGTGCATGCTATCGTGTAGTTTCCCCAATTCTGACCAAAGAACATCATAGGAAGGAGATGATTCCCCACTTGTTTTTCTACTTCTGCCCCTCCTTATTCCTCTTTTGCTTTGTTTTCTCGTCGAGGGAAAAACTATCTTTTCGTCTTCCTTTTCTTTATTTTGGGAAGAGTTAAATGACCTTTGACTCACGACTTAGCCTCTCCCGATTGGGCCAAGTCAACTAGGCCCGGTCTCTCTTCCTCTCTCTCTCTCTCTATTTCTCTCAAGTAAATGATGGTGTGGCTTTTTCTCTTTTTCTAATTGGCCGATTTTCCAAAAATTGATAACTAATTATTTACTGGTCAGAAAAATATAAATAAATAGCCGTTGGATTCAAAAAAATAATATCTATCTTATGGTATTGGTTTTGTCACCTGAATGTAATGTTATAAAAAAGGTAATTATAATGGATTGATCTAAATAAGTAATAATTTATAAAATTTACAACTAAATCTATATAAGTTAGAAAAAATATAATAAAATATGTTTTGAACTCAGAAAAATATAACCTAAAATATGGCATAGTTTTGATAACCTAAATCACATGTAAAGAAAAAGGTAATTTTTAGGGTTTAGATAATCAATGTGGAATTAACCTAAAATCAACATATATGCTCAATAGGTTCTTTGGAGGCCTAGACTTGGATCGAGAAGTGACTTGGATTGGTATAGACTCTGAAGTGAGGCATGTTTGCATCCCCTATTATTCTTTTGAGAAGTCTCCTATATTCTTCTTTCTCTTGGTCCTATGGACATTAGCCTATACATAATGTCTTTATTCTTTTGAAATTATGCTTCATGTGAAGTACCCTACTTGTTACTGATCTTGTGATCATGGATAATCTTTTAGACTCTTATTTTATGATTGGTTCATGTTGGAACTTTATATGATGACATGTGATCTCTTTTTCCCACATGTGAGGTGGATGTATATGTTGGTCACTTTTGTGGTGACTACTTTATATAATTTGACTATAATTTCTACTTGCCTCTACATTTAACATGCTATGTGATTCAGTAGCACTAGATTAGTGTAATTGCATTGGTTTTTGGGTTATGTGCTCTTATTTATTTTTGGGATGGAGGTCATTTGCCTCATACTGGGGTTTCAAATATATGAGGTTTGGCCCACACATTTTATATATTGGGAGTTTGGTTATGTGCCATTCTTTATCAGGTTTGAAGTTTATGAAGCTTGGCTATCTATGTCTTTATATTGTGCTAGGGCTATGTTTATCTCACATGCATGCAGGATGATGTTTATGGATTATGGGTTATGTGCCCTAATTTCATATGTTCTTGTGGCACCACTTTTATATGTTGATTTAATGGAAAGTATCTCTTTTATTGTGGATCAATTCTCTTGATACCCACTTGGGTGGTACTTTTCTTTTATATGGGAAGATTCTATTTATTTGTTATCCTTTGTTCCATATATTGCTCAATTTACTTTTTAGTATGCACATACCAACCTTTACTGATGTCATCTATTTTCTTTTCTTACTGGGGAATGCTTCCAACCCTAGGAGAAGGACTTCGATGATGTGGAATGAAGATTTGTACATAGATTAAGGAGTTAATGCTTGGAGAAAAAGTTGTTATGATTTAGACTTCCCTCTATCTTAGATCTTTATGTGGTATCAAACATGTAAACCCTTTTTGGGGAGATATGATGTTCTTTTGTAACCTTATGAGAAATTGAATATGGTCAATATATTACTTCTGTTGTTATACTTTGGTTGTTTTGAATACCTTGCATAAGATTTGAAACTTTTACACCCACTCTAACATATCTTTTGGGTGTGTTTGGACAGGAGTTTTTATTATTCAAATTTTTAGTCGGGAGTGGGTCCCCTTTGGGATCTGACTCCTTATAGCATGGTATCAGAGCCCATGGTAGTCGAAATCTGACAATTTCAATTTTGTCTCCCTAATTAGAACCCTTATCTTGCATAGTTGCCCTCTAGTTAAGATGATCACCCTAGAATTGATCTATGTTAAATATGTGATGAGGTTTTAGGATATCTTACCCTACCATATAGATTGATTATGATTTGTATCTCTTGAAGCTATGAGGTTTTAACTTGAGGATGTAAATAGGCTGAAGAGGTAGTAGGATGAAGAGATCTTTTTATGGATATATTGTGACTTGGTATCCGCATTGATTTTGAGCTCATATTTGTTTCATATCGCATGATTTTTCAAAGAAAAATATATTTTCAATTATACTACTATATGTACAAAAATAATGTTTTCTCTGGGTTTTATCGATGTTTTCTTGAACTAAGTCACAATGAAGATTTTGAGAAGTTTTGGCAGTGAAACCCTAAACCTAGTGGTAACCCTAGTTCTGACTTTGGAGATATGACTAGGAATATGTTGGTTTATATAAAGGTGTAGTGTACCTACCCTTTGTACCCTATGACTTTTTGGATCTTAGGGTTGTTAGGTTATAGACACAAGGACCTAGAACTCAACCCTAGATGGTTCTAACTTGTTAGTTGGATATATGAACAACATAAATCCCCAAAACATTTACAACTAAAAGATAAGTGGGTAACCCTAAATGTTGTGTAGTATGACTTGTTAGTTTAAACCTTTTAAGGGGTGGAGAGAAGTTGTTTGCTTGATGTTTTGATCAATAGATTTTGAGGATGAAATCCTTTCAAAGGGGTGGAGTGTTGTAACATACCAAATCTTGAACCCTACCCTAGAAGTTTGATCTCTTAGACTTATCCAAACAAGGTTGAGGTTAGATGTAATGGATGTTTAGTATAACCCTAATGAGCTAATGTATGTAAGTGTCACCCTAATGTAACCTAATGTTCTCACATTAGTCTTTGGCCAATAATAGACACATAAAATATGTCACATGAGATAATAATGAATTATTTGAAATTCCGTGCAAATAATCACACATAATTATTTTGGCAAAAATATTAAGTTATGAAGCATAATTGAATAAGAAATAGTGATAATAATGAAATAATGTGATAATAATGGCCACAAATATTAATTGTAACATAACTCGTTAAAGGAAAACCCAAAAGTGAAATCTAAGTTAAAAATCATGTTTCTTGGGTCCCAATTACCTTGGCAGTCAAGTTTCACATTATTCACATAATAATAATAAATTTAATTCAATTTGGACAAGGAAGATCTAAGTTTTCCCAAAATATAAACTAAAATAATAAATATCTTCAAACGAGGAAAATAATTTTGGATTCGTAATCTACATAATATATGTAGCCTTTGGGTGAATTTTCATCCAATTTGGAAGATGTTTGATTAAAAGATGAAATTAGGAGAGAGAAAGTGTGTAGAACCTTAAAAATATTAAATAAATGAGCAAACAACTCCAACATGTAAAATTGATGGCTAATTCGTATCCAAGGCACTTAATGTGACTTGTGGGTGAAGTTCCATCAATTTTGGAGAATCTTATGACCATTAATGCATGAGAAAATAAAAAATAAGATTGGGTTTATTTAACTCATCAAAAGTTATCAAAAGGCATATTTGGATTCCTCATGTCCTAATTAGGTTGGTTGTCAAATTTCATTAATTTTTGGGGCTCATTTGCACCCTCAAAAGAGGAGAGAGAAAAAAGAAATAATTGCATTTGCACTTTATGATTGGGAAAAAGATTTAAATGTGTCATGCCTCTATGATTTCACATTTCTTTCTGACCGTCAGATTTCAAATCTGATGGCTCCAAAGTCACCTTCAACCTTGCGCCTATTTGGGAAACTGGACAACAGATCTGCAAAAAAAAACAAATTAGGATTTCTCCCTCTACGGATAATCATTACTCCCATTACCTTCACCATTGGTTTTGTTTTGGAATTCTGCATATGGAAAGCTACTACTCGAGCCCTACCTCCCTTCATTCATTAAACACCCAAAGTTTTCAGCTTAGGACTCTCTAGCCTCACCCCCATAGGCTGAGGGACAAAGTCCTATATATGTCTAAATGTTTCTTTGGCTTCATCTCACCCCAGATGATAGTTCCCTGGTCCCAATTGTACCTAAACTCTCGTGCTTCACCACTCCCAAACTCACTTTTTGCTCTGGCTTGTAGTGCCTTATGTGAGAAACTGGCTCATCTGGCGTTCCAATTGTGGTTCAAGTATGATTCCTAGACATCTTCTCATCGATTTCAGTTGATTGGATCATCGAGTACATGCTACCGTGTGGTTTACCCGATTTCGGCTGAAGAACAACCTTGCTTCTTTATAGCCATGGCATCGATGTAGGAAGGGGATGATTCCCACTTATTTTCCGCTTTTGCCCCTCCTTGTACGTCTTTTGCTTTGTTTTCTAGCTGACGAAAAAACTATCTTTTTCACCTTCCTTTTCTTTGTTTTGGGACGAGGCAACTGACCTTTAACATGTGACTTGGCCTCGCCCGATTGGGCCAAGTCAGCTGGGCCCGGTCTCTCTTGCTCTCTGTGTGTTTCTCACCAGTAAATGATGGTGTGGCTTTTTCTCTTTTTCCTATTGGTCGACTTTTCAAAAATTGATAACTAATTATTTACTGGCCAAAAAAATACAAATAAACAGTCATTGGATTCAAAAAAATAAGAACCATCTTATGGTATTGGTTTTGTCGCATGAATCTAATGTTATAAAAATGTGATTTTAATGGATTAATCTTAATAAGTAATAACTTGAAAAATTTACAACTAAATATATAGAAGTCAGAAAAAATATAATAAAATATGTTTTCAACTCAGAAAAATATAACCTAAAATATGGCATGGTTTTGATAACCTAAATCACATGTAAAGAAAAAGGTATTTTTTAGGGTTTGAATAGTCAATGTGGAATTGACCTACATATATGCTCAATAGGTTCTTTGGAGGCCTAGACTTGGATCTAGAAGTTACTTGGATTGGTATAGACTCTAAAGTGAGGTATGTTTGCATCCACTATTATTCTTTTGACAAATCACCTATATTCTTCTTTCTCTTGGTCCTATGGACATTAGCCTATACATAATGTCTTTTTTCTTTTGAAATTATGCTTCATATGAAGTAACCTACTTGTTAATGATCTTGTGATCACATATATTCTTTTGGACTCTTATTTTATGCTTGGTTCATGTTGGAACTTTATATGTTGATATGTGATGTCTTTTTCCCACATGTGAGGTGGATGTATATGTTGTTCACTTTTGTGGTGACTACTTTATATAATCTGACTATACTTTCTACTTGCCTCTACATTTAACATGATATGTGATTTTGTAGCACTAGAGTAGTGTCGTTGCATTGGTTTTTGGGTTATGTGCTCTTATTTATTTTTGGGATGGAGGTTATGTGCCCCATAACCGTGTTTCAAATTTATGAGGTTTGGTCCACCCATTTTATATATTAGGAGTTTGGCTATGTGCCATTCTCTATTAAGTTTCAACTTTATGAGACTTTTTCGCCTTTGTCTTTATATTGTTCTAGGGATATGTTTATCTCACATGCATGCAGGATGATGTTTATGGATTATGGGTTATGTGCCCTAATTTCATATGTGCTTATGTGGCACCACTTTTATATGTTGATTTAATGGCAAGTATCTCTTTTATTGTGGATCAATTCTCTTGATACCCACTTGGGTGGTACTTTTCTTTTCTACGAGAAGCTTCTATTTATTTGTTATTCTTTTTCCATATATTGCTCAATTTACGTTTTAGTATGCACAAACCAGGCTTTGCTGATGTCATCTATTTTCTTTTCTTGCCGGGGTATGCTTCCAACCCTAAGTGAAGGACTTGGATGATGTGGCATGAAGATTTGGACATAGATTAAGGAGTTAAAGCTTGGATAGAAAGTTGTTATGGTTTAGACTTCCCTCTTTCTTATATCATTATGTGGTATCATACATGTAAACCCTTTTTGGGGAGATTATGATGTTCTTTTATAATGTTATGAGAAATTGAATATGATCAATATTTACTTCCACTACTATACTTTGGTTGTTTTGAATACCATGCATAAGATTTGAAACTTTTACACCCACTCCAACATATCTTTTGGGTGTGTTTGGACTAGAGGTTTTATTGTTCAAAATTTTAGTAGGGAGTGGCTCTCCACTGGGATCCCACTCCATACATGAACCCAGTATTTAGGTACCCTGATCAGGTATTCAAGTATCATTGTAAGGGTAAGTATGGAACTCTTTGATTTTTATCCTTCTAAGTACTCTGACCAAGTAGTCAATTGGAAATAATCCAAAGAGCATAATACATATGAAATCATGATGAAAAGAATGAGATAAAAGTTGATTAGACATGCATAACTTGGATTAAGTTTAAATTTTTGATCAAGGACCATGTCTAAAACCATGAAATGAATAATGGAAGGTACTAATGTAAAAACTTGAGAAAGATAAAAATTATATTTTAACTCAAAAGACTTAAGATTTTGTGGTTAAAGAACAAGATATGACACTATTAAGCTTAATATCAATATGTATAATGTAAAAAGGAGTAGCTAAAACTTGAAAGGACACTATGCATGGGTGGGAATCAAGTGTTCAAAGATGAGACTCAAGAAAATTATGAGGTAAATGAGAAACAACTCTATGAATGGATCTTTAATTATACATAGCAACCAAGGGATGATAAGTATTACGAATTTTATGGGGAATGTGTTATTTGAAGGGTTTAAGGTGTAAAATTCCTATAAGAAGATGAGAATGCAAATGACAAGTGTTGTATGAGAGGGTAGATAATAAGAATGATAGATGAACATAGAGCAACCTGAGCAAATATTAGAACAAACCATGTGTGTTGTGAAAGAGTTGAGGTAAAATTATCATGATATATAGAGGAGATTAAATAGTTTACTTAGTAAATGATATTTATTAAATGAAATAAAGAAGAAACTGGTTGCTTGCTCGTGATGAGGGGGAAAGGGGGGGGTCTGGCGATGGAGGTGATATGGAGGAAACCCTAGGTGTAGATTGTGATTTGAATGAAAAACTCGATGGAGACGAAGTTCCAAGAAATCTAAGAGGAGGAGGGAAGATAGGGGAAAAAAGGAGGAACTTCTGAACAAAGAGTCAAGCATCCACATACCAATGATAGGTCTAAGACTACACTATGCAGGTTTGAGGGGGAGAGGAGAAAAAATCCTTGTTCAACATATAAGAGAAGGAACAAAAAGGCATTGTGGATGTTAACATGGACTACATAATATGATTTTTGAGTCAAAGAAACAACAACAACTCGATAGGCAGAAAGGAGCAAATAAACCCTAATATGAGAACAATGAAGGAGGTAGAAATGTGTGATCTAAGGATTTGCCTCATTTAGCCAAGTGGTGGGAGGGGATCATAGACCTTTCCCAAACACATTTTTCATTGAAGAGTTGTACATTGAAATCTATCTTTAGTAGACATGACCCTCAAGGAAATAGATGTGAAACCTGCTATTGTGATCAACCTGAGTGCAGAGGAAAAGCTGCCAGGGTTGTGGAAATACATAGTAGTAGTCCAATTGATAGGAATGAAAATTAGTTATATGACATTAAAGGATCAATTGAAGATACTCTAAAACATCCCAAGAATATTAAATATGTATGATCTAGAACCTGTCCATTTTTCATACAACCTCCCTAAAAATGTTCTTTGACATAATGCTAACAGGATGACAATGGAAACACTTTGGGTCCAGTATGGCAATACGGGAATGGTCGCCTACATTCATCCCATATGAGGACTTATCAGAGTATATAGTGGTTGGGTCAGAATTCTAAACCTTTGTCTCCACTTATACGTCTCCACCATTTTCTAATACATAGGCTTAGCCTTGGCAGAGCTCTCCAAAGTTGATGCCCACACAACTAGCAGAAGAAGTCAATTTTCTAGACTGGTGGTGGAAGTCAAGACCAAAAAGGAGTTAATTACATCCACTCTCATTAATGGAATGGAGTATGAAGGTTTCCTATTTGCATATAAGTTATGTGGTAGAGAAAGACGTACTTTGAAGTAGTATAACATGATACATGGTCCACCACCATAGAACGAAGGAATGAAAGAATAAGAGCAAAGAGGATAAATAATAGAAAATTTAAACTACACCACCACTAACTGGAAAACATAGAGATGGTGGGAGAGACCACAAAGAAGACATGGACAACCAAGAAATGATCCAAGATAGAGAAAGGTCTCCACAACAACATATTTATGAGTTTACTTGAGGTAGAGGAGGGACCTACACAGATAAAGGAAACAGATACATGATGGCATCAACATAGGATCCAGGAAGCACAAGTTAGACTAGTGAAGATATGGAAGAAAAAAGCAAACAAAAAACTAGTTGAAATTGCATACCATAAGAGGAAGATATTGGGTGAAATTCAGAATAATGTTAACAATATGATAAATAAGGAGATGAGGGATAATATTGGACAAGAGAAGAAAATGCATAGGCACACCATAATGAATATGAAAGTTGATGAAGTAATAGAGATATTGGATGAGAAACACGATGCAAAAGTGGAACTGGTTAACAACAACCAAGAGAGAACACCTCCTTTTTAAAAGATCTAGGAAAGTGGCATACAAACACTTAGGCATGAAGGAATGGGCCAAGAAATCTATAAGAAAGATCTTTAAAGGAAGTGACACAAAGATGAATAGAAGTGGAACAAACAGGAGCACACCAGATGTGATAAGATGAAGTCTGCGCCTCTTCAATTAGGAATATGGTATATAAGGTGAAGGAATACTAACAAATTCAAAAAAGGAAGATGAGGAGGGAAAGGAGGAAGAAGTTAACAAGGGAAATTAAGCACGTCTACAACTGACATGACCAGTGTGCACTTTTCTTGTTGCATATAATTCTTGATTTTATGTGTTGGAACATGAGAGGCATAGCAACTATGACATGTGTAGGTTGTTAAAAGAGTACATATCCATTCATAAACCAATGGTGGTGGTTATTCTTGAACCATGTATCAATGATCAAAATGCAAATGCAACCATACAATGGTTGGGATTCACAAACTCTCATAGATCAAAGGCCAAAGGGTTTGTAGGGGGATATAGAGTTTCTAGAATGCAACAAGTTGCTATGTGAAAATACTGAATAGCCATAGACAATTCATACATGTTATGCTAACCCACATATTACTGTGATGAACCTTATTTGGAAGCATAATGTGCAATAGACACCCAATATAACAAACCATGGATTGTCTTAAGGGTTCCAACACCACATTGGCTCTAACAGAGAAGATAAGAGAAAATACATACAACCATGTGGAGGCTACATTATTCAGTAACATGCTTATGGATGTTGGTCTATCAGATTTAGGATTCATAGGGTAGAAATTCACTCACTTAAGTGGTCTCCTTCATGAAAGACTAGACATGGAAGTGGAGAATGCTAAGTTTATAATAAAGTACCCAGATATTATGGTCATTCACCTTCCTAAGGTTGAATCAGATCACTATCCTATTTTGATCAAGACAAAGAAAGTAGAAAAGACTCCAGAAAGATTCATCACTAGGGTGTCCTATTGTTGAGAGTTTTAGAAGGGAAAATAATTCAACTCACTAATCACCCGCAAGTATACATGAGTCAATGTAGTCGAGTGTCGAACATGAGGAGCTAGGCTAGTTAGGCGCAAACATGTTATCTTTCACTAATCTAAATCGTATTACAAAAGTTTGATTTATTATAGACTAAAGAAAAGAAAACCAAGGCTAAAGTTTTGAACAACGGTATTGATTAAATGATTAGAAACTTGAGCATAAGATTTCACTACCATTACCATTATATCACATGAATGTATGAAACAAGATCACTGTTTAATAAGCAAGGATGTTGTCATCGTAATGCATTTCCCAATGCCATGCGATGCTCTCAACTTCACATAATGCTCCCGCATCTATGTTTAGTATCAAACACAACTGAAACCCTCAATAATCCCTAGCCACTCCCGTGGTCAAGAGAATATCCCCATAGATCATACTCCATACTTCCTAATGCAATCTCCCGAAGCATAAGGCAAGCATAAAATATGCATAAAAGGTGACCGGCCAAGCATACAAGCAAGAAAACACCATAGGAATCCATGGAAGAAAACAAATTAAATAACAATAAGCATACATTCTGAGTTCCCATGAACAATGGCATGGGAGCTACTCTCCCATGCTCAAGAAAAGAGCTCTACTCATCCATAGTGAAGATATGCAAATTTATGACAGTAATTTCAGAGTTTTGCATGCTAAAGAGAAGGAAAAAGCTAGAGAAACCACAAATGCAGGCTAAGGGGAGAGAACTCCAGCTAGAGGATAAAGTTCCACCACTTAGAAAGATCCAACATGGACCAACTTCCCTCCCAAAAAGATAGAATGAAGAGAGTAACTCTGCTACACCTTTGGAGAAGAAAATAGAGAATAAATGAAGTAGAATGGAGGTTCTCTTCCAAGAAACCACCTTCTTCTACCCAAAAATTGCCTCCCTCTACTGTAGAACTTATCTTGGGAGTAAAACACTTCAAAATGAATGAGCATAACCGCCTCATGGGCTCCCATTTACTTTTAAAATGAAAGATAGTCGTTCTCATTTTTGTAGAAACTGACACCAACACAATGTGTCTTTTGATGAACATGCCGTGTCATGTCGTTTGTGCTTGCTCAGTGTTGTCGCTGCATTAAGGTACACTGTGTGTGATAACCTGAATTTTAGGGTTTTGAGACCACATATAGAATCAGAAGATCGTGAATGATTATTAGATATAATTTAGTTCAATTACAATGAATATCTTTTTATTCACCAATTTGGGTACTTATGATGCCAAAAGTTCTAGTTAGTATTCACAGCAAACTCATGTGGCTAATTAATGAGCCTTGAGGTATATTAGTATCGTAGTAAGTGTTTTAGACCCGTAAGATCAAGGTTTGATGATTATATGAATTGAGTTCAAGCTTTATACACCTATTCATAGGTTGTTTGAAAAATTCTGTTACATGACCAAACAATGGACCATGAGCCCCAAAACATGGAATAATATGACTTGGAATATTGCAAGCTTACCTCTAAAATTTCAGAACGTTTGGAGATTGCAACAAGGAGATATAGTCAATTGAAATTGAGGACATTGATGATATTAATGTGTCAAACTTTTCCATTTGGTTATTTAGTAGTTATGCATGCGAAACATATTTGGCATGCTGCCTAGCACTAGCAGACACCAAGGATCTGTCATGTGGATGCTTCAACCCTTGGATGATCATCTTGTTGCTCCTAGATCAGCTCCCACCTCCGAAAAGGGTGGAACAAAAAACTTGACTAGGTAGTAGATTACCCCACCGATCCTAGAGGGATCGCAAGCTAGAGTGGGATGTCCAGTCTGGGCTAGATCCATAATATCTGGTGCTACCTAGCAACCTCTCACGGTGAGGGTGAAGTGGTGGGAGGAGAAAGAGTTCCATCGCTCGCCTCTACTGCCCTTTGTACTCAGATTTTCTTTTCATCTTACTGAGGAGGACGACGACCTTGAGAGGGGATGATCTGTACCACTTCTCTACCATCTCCGAGGGAACTCTTAAACTTAGAAGAACACCACAGAGCCCCGTCATCTGCTATGCCGTCACCTGAACCACCGGTCAATGTGGAGGTCGAGACCATCGGAGAAGAGCCAAGATGGTCAGATACCCATCAGTGTAGGTCAAGGCAACCAATCATTGGTGCCTCTGTCCCCAAGACACCTCCTTTCCGCGCCAGAGCTCTCTGCCATGGCTCCTAGATGGAGTCATCCTCGAGCCTTGGATCCCTCATTAGCTGCCGAGACTTCGCTTTAATCTATGTCCAAGAACTGAGTCCCGCATCGGGTTCCAGGGCGTGAGGGAGATGCACAAAGAGAGAGAGAGAGTTAGAGTTCATGAGGAGGAGGCGCTGCTCTACTGCTTGTTGTAGGTGAGCAGTGCAGCGGCGCCCTTGTGGAACAAATCCCATCGGTGGTGAGCATGTACAGGCGGAGTCCAGCTAGACACAAGGTCTGCGGCTGCGCTGCGTCGTGCGGAGAAAAGAGACGTTGTGTGGGACCTTTCTCGCCAGGAATGCCTCTCGCGACGGCGGTTGTGAGAACGAGTCTCGTGGACTCATACACCCGTTTGAGAACATGAGAGAGAAGGAAAGTTGAATTGGGTCACGTGCCAGAGAACTGTATGACCCACCTCAAATGAACCAGACAAGAAGAGGTGCACATCCCTGTGGGGAGTATGATCTGCCCCAACTAGGCGAATCAGAGGCCGCCACATCAGCTCAACTTTGACCAGAAAAAGGTATAATTCATAGAAATACTCAGATCTTGCATAATTTGTATTAAATATATCCCATGGTCCATAAATCACCCAAAAATACCTTCAGACTTAGAAAATGATCCCCTATATTATTGAACCCTTAGTTCTGGATTTTGAAGCACAACTACTGATTATATTCAATTTAGGGTGAAATGCTTCTTTTAGCATTCATTTAATTTGTATAATTAGAAAATGATGGATATAAAATATGAGAAAGATACTCTTGAACCCTAATCCCACTTGGAAACCAAATGTGAACTATGATATTAGAATGATGTCAAAATACTAGGTCTTTTCCCATTTATGCATTTTTTAGATGCTTTAAACTTATATTGATTATAGAAAATAGCAGAATTATCAGAAAAATATGAAATTCGTACCAGACCTTACTTATAACATATAGACCAGTAGAAAAATGTCATAAACATATTTAATATCAGTTTAAACCTAGGTTTGGCCTAAATCCTAACTTAGACCTAAAATATCAATGACACAATGAACCATGTATTAATGATGATTAATTTGCTATTCATCAGGTGATGACCAGAGATGTAGATGGTCCAAAATATAAATAGGAATCTATGAACTCATGTACATGGTCTTATAAGTATAAGACTAGATTTCTTGGTTGCTTATGATATGTAATATCATGAATGCTATTATTTGGATATTCATTGCTTGGTTGAACTAGTATGAGTTATATTTCACCAAATCTAATAGAACATAAATGATTATGATGGGTTGTCGCTACTAGAGCACATGGCTTGGTGTGGCTGTATGTTGGCTAACATGGATGTATGATTCCTTGGCCCATGTTAGATGTATGATGATATTATATTGCCCACACTAGATGTAAGTCAAGTGCAATATGGGTAGTACAACCACATCAAAATGAATGTAATAAAAAGGATGTTTACCTGATTTTCACCTTAAGAAATGGTTTTATCTCTCTTTTCTTCTTTTTCAAATATTTTTCCTTTATGCAACCTTATTAGTGTAACTTTTACCACATACCAACTTTTGTTTATGGTTTTGTTTCTCGTATTTTCTAGGTCTAGAGCTAGAACGGGATAAAAGAATAGGATGTGAGCAAGTTGTATAGGTTGTACCTATTGTCTAAGATCCTGCTAGCATACATGTTTAGACTTGTGTAAAAATTCTCTTTCAATATACAATTGTAATTCATGTTGTAATAATGTACATGTTGAATGCTGAGAAATGTTATGGTTGTATGTTCATGTATGCACATATGCTTCCGCAACACACTCTGATACAATTGGTTAACACTTTCGGATTTTGTCTTCTCATCCCATGGGGTTTTGAGAAGGTGAAATTCTAGGGATGTTACAGTTGGTATCAGAGCATGAACAATAGCTACGCCTAACAATTACACACCATGAAATTAAAAAAAATCTCACTTTCAGTTTAAACCCTAGAAACTTAGTAAGTTTTGCTATATGAGTAAGTTTTGACTTAGCCTCTAGGTTAGAACCTAGATGATCGAGAACTAGGTTCAAGTTATATATAAGGGAACTAGAAGTGGTAATCTTTATGTCATTGTTCTTGAATCTATTAAGCCTGTTGTTGGTAGATACCTAGTAGTGAATTCGAATGATATTTCTCTTTAGCATCATCGGCTTGGTCATGTAAATATGCATCAGTTGAAGAAGTTGAGCAAAAAGGACTTGGTCAATGGACTTTCCAAATTAGATTTTGAAAAGGACAAGGAATGACAAACTTGTACCCAAGGAAAGCAAACCAAATCCTCCTTCAAATCCAAAGGAGTCCTTAGTACCAAGAGAGTTCTTTAACTTCTTCACATTGATCTATTTGGACCAATGAGAACTCAATCACTTCGTGGTTCCAAGTATTACCTTGTTATTGTCGATGATTTCTCTAGATATACTCAAATGTTCTTTCTCATTTCCAAGAGTGATATGCCATTTCACTAGGTGGCATGACACTAGACTATCTACTGTGTGTGGGACACTCGATTTTGCTGATTTGGCTTTGTTTTCCAATCGACTCGAGCCTCAACAATTTTCTCTGACGTCCGTCTTCTCTGAGAAAAACTATATAATATTTTATTATATATATGTAAATATGAAAATGTGTCCCTCACACTATAGAGTAGTTAGTGTTCATGCAACCTAAGTGAAAGGGAGTGGCATCAGTCTTGAAGAGAGAGTAGTCTAGATTAGATGTCTTGAGCCTTATCAAGATATGTGATACATAGAGTATATGATAGAATAATAGTTGAAATAAGCATGTGAAATCTTATCTAAGTTTGATCTCCGATGGTATAAGTTTCCTTATAAAGGTTTAAGTTGTATACTTGTCGAATCCAATTTTGTAGAATTTATGCAAAATCTTGATGATGAAAGTACATTCCTTTTTCTTACTTAAGATAAGCTAAGTTAAGATAGAGATGAGTGTGCATGAGCCTCAAGCTCTTATACAAGGAGGATGTCTAGTGGTAGGATGAGATATGTGGTGAACTCTAGAGAGAGTAAGACCCATAGGGAGAAGGTTATAGGACCTAGCCTCCAATATATGAGATATGTGTTAAAAAAATATCCTACACTAGATCACTGTTGAGTGTTGAGTTGAGTCCTTATGCATGGTTCAAATATATATGTGAGAATTGGGTAAAATAAAAGGATGGGTAGATGACCCATATGATAAAGTCAATCCTTTGGCTGAGTTAGCTCCTAGCTGGAGTGACATATTTTGTGAATCTCATCATTAGTTGCAAGTGAGGTAATATATGAACTCTAGTTATGAGAGTATGATGCTTTGTGCAAAAGATACTCAAAATAAAGGTTCTCCCTTCTTCTTCTCTTTCTTAATATATGATGATGGAAACCTCACTTGATATATATAGATGATTTATATATGAGGAGTCATTCCTATAAGCTTGACCTATTCTATATTTCCCACCTATATCATACATGTAGCACCCGAGATTGAAATCATGATAAGGTTGACTTTAAAATATTCTCTTCCCCTTCATATGAAACATGAAAGATATGATGATGAGATCATGGGATAAACTTGGTATATTCTCTTTTTCCCTTTACATAATACATGCAAGACATAAAAAGTTGAACTCATGAACTTGATATAAAGATATTTTTGGATCATAAGATATATGATCAGAAATATAGTTCATAACTTTGATCCTTCTCAATGTTTGCTTCTAAGTTGAGTATGAATATCACACCATGGTGTGAAACCCTAATGGTCAAGCATGTTATGTAATCCCTTCTTATGTAGAAAAAATCCTAATATCAAGGATGAAGATAAATCTCCTCTAGTGCTGAAATCATTGTAAGATGTTGATCATAAAACATATTAATGATGTTAGATTTGAACGATCTGAATATCATGGCCTATAAACGAATTCCTCCTGAACAATAAAAGTATGAAAAAAACATGTACCCTTAGAGGTGATGTAACCCTAAGATATCATAATGTCATGCTATGGCTAACACATTAAGTGATGCTTCCACATATATAAGGTGGGGTGGACACACCCAAGAATCTCTAGACCCTAAGCTGACAACTTAGAGTGCATATAACTATGGTGGTCTTAGAACCTAAGCAATGATGATGTATATGAAGTTGAACTCCTAAATAGCCTCTTAAGGATGAGATTAGTTGAATTTCGAGGATGAAATTCCAAATAAGGTGGGGTGAATGTGATAAGCCGGATTTTAGGGGTTTGACACCACATATAGAATCAGAAGATCGTGAATGATTATTAGATATAATTTAGTTCAGTTACAATGAATATCTTTTTATTCACCGATTTGGGTACTTATGATGCCAAAAGTTCTAGTTAGTATTCACATCAAACTCATGTGGCCAATTAATGAGCCTTGAGGTATATTAGTATCATACCAAGTGTTTTAGACCCGTAAGATCAAGGTTTGATGATTATATGAATTGAGTTCAAGCTTTATACACCTATTCATAGGTTGTTTGAAAAATTTTGTTACATGACCAAACAATGGACCCTGAGCCCCAAAATGTGGAATAATATGACTTGGATTATTTCAAGCTTACCTCTAAAATTTCAAAATGTTTGGAGATTGCAACAAGGAGATATAGTCAATTGAAATTGAGGACATTGATGATATTAATGTGTCAAACTTTGTCGTTTGGTTATTTAGTAGTTATGCATGTGAAAAATATTTGTCACACTACCTAGTTCTAGAGGACACCAAGGATCCGTGATGTGGATGCTTCAACCCTTGGATGATCATCCTGTTGCTCGTAGATCAGCTCCCACCTCCGAAAAGGGTGGAACAGAAAACTTGACTTGGCAGTAGATCACCCCACCGATCCTAGAGGGAGCGCAAGCTAGAGTGGGATCTCCAGTCTGGGCTAGATCCACAATATCTGGCTCTACCTAGTGACCTCTCACGGTAAGGGCGAAGTGGTGGGAGGAGAGATAGTTCCATCACTCGCCTCTACTGCCCTCTCTACTCAGATTTTCTTTTCATCTTACAGAAGAGGACGATGACCTTGAGAGGGGATGATCCGTACCACTTCTCTACCATCTCTGAGGGAACCCTTAAACTTAGAAGAACACCGCAGAGCCCCATCATCTGCTACGTCGTCACCTGAACCACCCATCAGCGTGGAGGTCAGGACCATCGGAGAAAATCCAAGATGGTCGGATACCCATCAATGTAGGTCAAGGCAACCAATCACTGGCGTCTCTATCCTCAAGAAACCTCCTTTCCTCACCAGAGCTCTCTGCCATGGATCCTAGATGGAGTCATCCTCGAGCCTTGGATCCCTCATTAGATGCTGAGACTTTGCTTTAATCTACGTCCAAGGACTGAGTCCCGCATCGGGTTCCAGGGCATGAGGGAGATGCACACATAGAGAGAGAGTCAGAGTTCATGAGGAGGAGGCATTGCTCTATTGCTCATCGTAGGTGAGCATTGCAGCGACGCCCTTGTGGAACAAATCCCAGCGGCGTCGAGCATGTGCGGGCAGAGTCCAGCCAGAGATGAGGTCTGTGGCTGTGCTGCGTCGTGCAGATAAGAGAGACCTTGTGTGGGACCTTTCTCGCCAGAGATGCCTCTCGATACGGCGGTCGTGAGAATGAGTCCCGTGGACTCGTACGCCCATTTGAGAACACGAGAGAGAAGGCATGTTGAACTGGGTTAGCATGCCAGAGAACCGTACGGCCCACCTCAAATGAACTAGACAAGAAGAGGTGCACATCCCTATGGGGAGTATGATCTGCCCCAGCTGGGCGAATCAGAGGCTGCCACATCAGCTCAACTTTGACCAGAAAAAGGTATAATTCGTAGAAATACTCAGATCTTTCTTAATTCGTATTAAATAGCTCCCATGGTCAATAAATTACCCAAAAATACCTCTAGATTCATAAAATGATCCCCTATATTACTGAACCCTTAGTTCTATATTTTGAAGCACAACTACTGATTATATTCAATTTATAGTGAAATGCTTCTTTTAGGGTTCATTTAATTTGTATAATTAGAAAATGATGGATATAAAATATGAGAGAAATACTCTTGAACCCTAATCCCACTTGGAAACCAAATGTGAACTCTGATATGAGAATGATGTCAAAATACTAGGTTTTTCCCATTTATGCATTTTTTATATGGTTTAAACTTATATTGATTATAGAATATAGTGCAATTATCAGAAAAATATGATACCAAACCTTACTTATGACATATAGACCAGTAGAAAAATGTCATAAACATATTTAATATTAGTTTAAACCTAGGTTTGGCCTAAATCATAACTTAGACCTAAAATATCAATGACACAATGAACCATGTCTTAATGATGATTAATTTGCTATTGATCAGGTGATGACCAGAGATGTAGATGGTCCAGAATATAAATAGGAATCTATGAACTCAGGGACGTGGTCTTATAAGTATAAGACTAGATTTCTTGGTTGCTTATGATATGTAATATCATGAATGCTATTATTTGGATATTCATTGCTTGGTTGAACTAGTATGAGTTATATATTGCCAAATCTAATAGAACATAAATGATTATGATGGGTTGTAGCTACTAGAGCACATAGCTTGGTGTGGATGTATGTTTCCTAACATGGATGTATGATTCCTTGGCCCATGTTAGATGTATGATGATATTATATTGCCCACACTAGATGTAAGTCAAGTGCAATATGGGTAGTACAACCACATCAAAATGAATGTAATAAAAAGGATGTTTACCTGACTTTCACCTTAAGAAATGGTTTTATCTCTATTTTCTTCTTTTTCAAATATTTTTCCTTTATGCAACCTTATTAGTGTAACTTTTACCACGTACCAACTTTTTTTGATGATTTTGTTTCTTGTATTTTCTAGGTCTAGATCTAGAACGGGATAAAATAATAGGATGTGAGCAAGTTATATAGGTTGTACCTATTGTCTAAGATCCTGCTAGCATACATGTTTAGACTTGTGTAAAAATTCTCTTTCAATATACAATTGTAATTCATGCTGTAATAATGTACATGTTGAATGCTAAGAAATGTTATGGTTGTATGTTCATGTATGCGCATATGCTTCCGCAACGCACTCTGATACAATTGGTTAACATTTTCATATTTTGTCTTCTCATCCCATGGGGTTTTGAGAAGTTGAAAATCGGGGGACGTTACACTGTGTGTTGGAATTAGACATGCCATGTTTCTGCCTTAAGGACGTGAATCAAGTGAAGAACACACGGTGTGTTTGAATAAACACACGTCGTGTGCTTTGGTAGAAATGTTCAGACTGTCTTCATGTACCAGGAACATGCCATGTCTGTTGATAGACACATCGTGTCATAACTTCCCTTGATCTGGGCTAGATGATGCTGGAGAATCACACGTCATGTGTTTAATAACACATGACATGTTCTTTGTCCTGTGAGACTGCATGTAAGTGAACACACAATGTTCGTAAGAGAACACGTCGTGTCTTCTGCCGTTTCTTTAGGAATTTTCTTTGGGTCAGCTACAAAACTTGGAGAAGTCCCATTGAGGTTGGATTTGAGTTAGGTTATCTCCAATAAGACCTTATTAATATATATCTGACATCATGTGATAAGAAAAGAAACAAAAAATGTGACAATGAATGTGAATAGAGGCTAAATTGGGATAGATTGATATGAAATTGTGTGTGAAAATATACGAAAAGTTGATATAAAACACACAAAAAAATCCCCCTAAGCTTGAACTATTGCTTATCCTCAAGCAAAAACAACATAGAAACACACATGAAAGAATTTTCAAGCTCATACATAGATTAACTGAAAGAAATACGTGCAAGGTTCAACCAACAATGATGAACATGTTTATACTCATGGCCATCAACTCAACCTAAACAACAATGAAAGAGATTTTTAAGTTCAGCAAGGGTGGTTTCAATTTAATGAATCAAGCAACTCAACAACATTAAACATAATTTGGATAACCAAGCCAAACAACTAGTGGATGCACAACACTATTTCTCAGCTATTAAGGATACAAATGAAGTCTTAGCTAACATTAAAAAAATTAGTTGTACTCTCCTCTTTTCCCAAAAATCATATGGAAGTGGATTATGGGTTTCGAAACTCGACTGCTAATGTAGGCTTATGCTCAAGTGGAGTGCCAATTGAGTTATTTTACCCTCTTTTTAAGACATACCACCTAACCATCGTGGCCAGATCGAACTTACACTAGGCTTGCATGATATGTGGGAGAATAAGCCGTCTTTTATGGGGTAAGAGGCATGAGATAAAAGAGATTTTAAATATTTTCTACAACATGGGAGAGTCAACTAAATAGCAACATTATCTAGATTTCATCCATTTGTTTTGAAAATGTTTCACTAAAAGAAAGGTTGAAAAATGCACTAAGAGCTTGGCAAGGGTATCCCATATTCCAAATGATGTTGTGATGTTAATTTACTCACAAAAATGAAGCCAATACATGTTTTAGACAATCAATGATGAAAAAGGTGAGTGTTCAAGCCACAAGAATAAACTAGAAATAAGTGCATGTTGGAGGCCAAAGGATTTCAACTAATCTATTTATGCTCTTTAGAATTCTTTCAATGATAGATTAAGGTGCAAAAGGACAACATGGTTCAAACTTGGCAGAGAATTAGTTCATTACATCAAGATAGCCTCACATCATACATGATTTTGCCATAAAAGGAAAGAGAAACAAAGAACAACATGAAAGCAGAAAAGACCTGACCACATGAAAAACATGAAAAACAATAAAAGTAAACTGCATTAACGGCCGGTTGCATCCCCTTAATCTTGAAATTTGCAGTGTCCTCACTGCATCAATCAAACCTATGAAGGAAACAAACGTGTACCTATCACACAGTGGGGCATCAATGGGATAGGCCAGGGCCCATGTGACCAGAGGGGAAGAACCGGAAGACAAGATCATCGTCATATGGAATATCAACCTGCATGGGCTATGGAATAAACTCATGCTACTACAGAGGAGTAGTCTGGTGCTGCTGTGGCATGGAGTAGTGGCCTTGAGAAAGGTGCCAACTATCCATGCGATGAACCATATCATTCATAGTATATTATTGTTGACCCATCGGGTCCATGCGATTGTCTATGTGGTCAAACCGCTGCTGCACATAGCCATATAGATGCCTGACATCAGGCATGGCCCAGGAGTACTTCTTTTGTGTGCTTGTGGAGGGAGGTGGTGGAGCAGTAGGGGGTGCCTATATGTCATCAGTAGCTCTAGCTACATCAACTTATTCTGTGTTTAGAATGACTTTCCAATTATCTTTGTTCTCTAATGTGATATGCTCAGAATCTGGAATATCAATGTACTGATCTTTGTCAAAGAATTGTCGAAATTTGGTATCACTGTTGGCAACCCTTGAGATCAATCCTACATAAAGTAGATACTGAATGTATACTAGGTTTCTACCTGGTGCAACATTGAGACCTATCAGATCAAAATTTAAATTTTATGCTATCAAAGTTATCAACCCTCCACACATTATTTATCCAGATTCCCTATTCTTCACTCTCTTGATGTCAAGGAAATGTGTAAGGATATAATAGGCTGTATTGATCTGATAGTCATACATCATTCCAAATAAAAAGAAAAGATCTTGTTTTCCGATGACCCCTTGAGTGTTTTTCTTAGCAAAGACTCCTGTACTAAGAAGACATTGCATATATCGAAAAATGGGGTTGCGAATAGTGGACAACCTAGCTTGCTTGGCATCATGGTGTTCCTCATTTGATATCTCAAACCAGAATTCATTACTGTCAAAAGCTGGAGGATAACTAATTGCCCCCTCATAGTGGCAATCCAAAACCTCATAGAAATGCCTGATGGTAAGCTTAAAACTATGACCCAAAAGGCAGCAAAGGATAATACCCTAATGTTTTGTATTCTTCTGTGGGTCTTGATCTGTAGTGAGCGTCGTCAAAAACTCATAAACTAAGCGTGGGTAAGTGTTTGATAGCGTTTGGCATGTGTAGCTTAGCCCTAAATCCTCCTGGCACATGACGACTTCATCCTTGAAGATGAGGGTGGTGAGAGTCTGCTAGCAAGAAAATCATGAAGGGAGCACTCTCGTTGCTATGAGGAATTGGTACGTCAGGTCTTCCTCAAGAGTGACCTGGAACTGGGTCGTGGAGATGTATGCTTGTGCAGAGGAGCTAGCACCATGCTTGCAATTGGACGTTTGCTTGAGAGGTGACATTGCTGAAACGTTGAAAGACACGTGTGTCTTTTTACGAACACGACGTGTCTGATTGATGGAGAACTCATTGAACTGAAGAAAGACATGATGTGTCTATCGAAAGACATGTTGTGTACATGGGTGACGACGATGGCTCGGACACGAAGAACGCATCCGATTTGCAGCTTTCACAGTGTGTCCGATTGTGGGAAAAGAAAGAAACAACAGAGGGGGATAGATGGAGCTTCTTGTTGCGATTTCAGGCCGTAAAGGGCCAAACGACGCTGAAAATGAAGCTTTTTCTTCTTGGAGCTTGAGAAAAGAAGAAGAAGAACCAGTCTAAAAAGTGTCGGAGAAGAAGATTGGTAGAGAAAAGGGAGCTTCATGGACTTTGTGCTGTCGATGGCAGCTTGGAGATGTGGCTTCTTACTCCAAATCACACACAGCTGGTCATCGACAGAGGAGTCTCAGACATAGTTGGCAACATGTCTAGAATGAAGTGAGGAAGTGAGGAAGACGAAGACCAGTTAGGGTTAAAAACCCCTATTCTCATCAAAAGAGATGGTATTTCTATTGAAAGACACAACATGTTTCTTGATAGAACTTCCATTGTGCGTTACAAGACATGTCGCGCGCTATTATGCACATGCTGTATTCGAATCCAAAAATTCAAATTGTCTTTTTCACTGATAATAACATGTCGTGTTCAAATAAAGACACTTCATTTTATTTTCCAGATAACTTCTACTCCCTATTGTTGCTGAAGTACACATCATGTCTGAATGAAGACATGTTGTGTTCTTTTCCAGATCGAGTATTACTTTGGTCTACTGGACAGTGACACAACGTGTCTATTTTTGACACATTGTGCATTTTTCAGTTTTTGCTCGCTATTTTCCTGCTATAAGTGTGACGACCCGATAGATGAATTTCCACCAGTAATTACGTAGAATTACCATTAGCAGCGGATTAACGAAAATCACTAAAAATTAAAATCATTTTGCAAAGAGATCCATTTTTAGGAAAACTCTTTCAGGAAGAACCAAAACTTTATATACATCATGGTTCACATTGTACATACATTGTACCATTTCATCTCAAGGATAACATTTACATGTTGCTTTACTAAAACATATTCTGAAGCAACATAAAACCTCGAGGAAATCAAGCCAAAATATTAGATCATTCATAAAACCATTACGGACTAACTCCCAAGGACTTGAGAGTACAGAGACAGCACATAGGACTTCTATCTACAAGACACGACAAACTACATGCTCAACTTGAGTTGTTATTGTTGTCCTTGCTGCTGTTCTCCTCCCTTTGTAGTACGATCTCTACCTCCTCGTCCACGTCCACCTAGAAATGTTGGGACCAATGGGGTGAGACAACTATCCTAATGATAGGTATAACTCTCTGACAACAATATTATTATCACAGATAAACAATATAAAATTGAGCAGAGGATCTTTTTCATAAATAAGCATGTTTAATCATTGATTAATTGCAGTGCAAAGCAATAACATTGTCTAAGCAATTCAACTATCTATGACAGAGCTATAGATCATCTATTTTCTTTATAAGGAATATTAAGAACATGTATACCATCAATCAACTAAGATGTATAAAAGTAATGTAGCATCAACCAATGTTTCTGTATTCAATTCTTAAGAAAATATGCTACACAGCTGATTACATGTTCACAATCACACTTATGCACATAGGAGATGAGGTATACTGCTCATGCTCCAACCGACCACGGCTATGAAAAGCATTTATACTATACAAGGTCAATGGAAGAGCCAACTTCCACGAACTCAGCTATCTCAGTCAGTACAAGATCACTAGCAGTGACCACATGTCAAGCTGAAACTAGCTTGTCAGGGTATAGAGGCATCTTTTCTAAAGAGCTACAACCACAACATGCACTCTCTTCAAGGATATATCACATCAATCATTGGTACATTTTCATCAGGGTGATCACAAGGCAAACCTAGCATTCTTTGGGGAGATAGCACATCTATCCCCATATGGACGTAAGGATATGTTCATCCATCACCCCCACATATTAAAAGATATGCTCTCCGAGTTAAACTCATTTCACCATTCAACAAATCCTGACACTGAATGGATCTATGTTATGGATTATAACAGATGCTACAAAGAAAGATGTAATATATTTATCCAGTACTTTCATGATCTTTGGAACACATATAACACTCATGATCTCAATCCCTTATCACATTACTAGGAATTATCATCCCTTAGCATTATCATCATCACAATTTCTAGCCGGGTATTCAAGCCCTTAGTTCATCACTAAGCATAGTTACCTATCATCAGGTAATTATTACCTCTGGGTCCTCAGAACCTGGTATACATAATACTTGTTGCACAAGTAATTCATATGGTGAACAAGGTCCATTTAATCTGTATCATCACAGAACATAGTTACCTCTCATCAGGTAACTATTACCTCTAGGTCCTCAGACTGAGGTATACATAATACTTGTTGCACAAGTAATTCATATGGTTCACAAGGCCCATTTAATCTATATCATATGAAACATCATAGCTCATACCTGGCTATGTTCATCATCTCATGATACCTGCATGGTTAGTCTTTCATGATAGAAAAATTTATCAAGTACATATCATTACCATGCTACATAAGAGAAACACAACCTTTCCACTATTAGGGTTAGTGTTTCTCTTTTCACCGATTAGGGTTAGGGTTTCCCTTCCTTACCGATTAAGGTTTCAAGTGCATACCATCACCCATTATTAGGGTTAGGGTTTCCTCTATTTAACCGATTAGGGTTTTAAATCATATCATCACCCTTCATTAGGGTTTGGGTTTCCCCTATTTAACCGATTAGGGTTTCAAGATCATATTATCAAGTATTAAACCCTAATTCATTTTATTAAGAATCAAAACCCCAATGCATATCTCTATACAAATAGGGGTATCAATGTATTCTCATAGAATGATTAACACACAGAGTATGAGTTTCTCTCTCATCCTTTCTAGGATAATGATTACATCATACTTTATTAAGTTGGCTCAATCCTTCTCTGAAGGTACATTGGCCCACAATTATCAAAATGCATTGAACTCTATACATCTTAATGTATCATTTGACATAACACACTTCATGTGTTACTCGAACAAGTATATTGGATTGAGGTTCTTACATCATATCATACATAGAGGTGTGTCCTTGATCACCATATCATACTTAAGGTGTGTCCTCATCACCATATTGTGCTTCCATATCAGGTTGCTCAACATTAGGGTTTGCATATCGAGTTAGACACTTATGCTCATATCTCTTAAAACCTTCATGGTATCGGCCTAACCTTCACCATGTGATAAGTAATAGGATAGATAACAGGTAAGTCTAGACCAAATCAAGTGTAAAAACCAATAGGGGTTTGGGGTTCCAATGTATATCAGGTTTCACATTACCATGTTGGGTTTCAACACCATATCGGGTTAGGGGTATATACTTGACACCATATCATGCACAAGGTGTGTGCTTGACCCCATATCATGCACAAGGTGTGTGTCTGTGTCACTCATATCGTCCATGAGGTATAAACTCATCACTATATCATGCTAGTGGTGTGTTCACATCACCATATCAGGTTAGAGGTGCTTTAACCCGATATCGGGTTGGACCATGATGATGTCATCATCCTCAAGCTCAAGACCTTCATTCTTATTGTTCTAGTTCATGGAAAACAGGTCTATGCAACTATTAGAAATTACATATTCATCAATTATTCATGAAAATTCAAAATTGAAAGTAGATCATCAAGTATGGCAAGATTGATGGTGAGTAATAACATAATTGGGTTCAAGTATATAAACCACCTCAAGAACAACTTCAAAGCTCCAAAGATTCACATTACCAAGGTTGAATATGAGATTCACAACTCCTCTATATGCAAAGAATCACCATGGATAAGTAATTGGTGAAGAAGAAACGAATGGAAGATCACAACCCTAGATCCATGCTTTAATCCAAGGTTGAAGATGATCATGGCTTCACCTTAGGGTTATGACTTGAGATCCTTCTTGTTCCTTAGCACCATGAACAATACCTCACCAATCATGCATGATATCCCCTCACTTGTGACCGGTATCCCTTCACTTGTGGATGATATTCCTTCACTTGTGGCTGATATCACTTTGCTATTGCCGATATCACCTTGTAATGGCCGACATCACTTTGTTATGACCAATATCAAGGCTCTATGCACGATACACCTTCACCTATGCATGATACCAAGACTGTATGCATGATATCTAAGAGGTAGTGGGTGGTAAATTTTAAAAAATTTCACTAGTAGGTGAAAGAAATGGTATATATAGTTGTGGTTCATGAAAAAGAGTGTATATGAGGTGTCATCATTTTACACTACTAGGTGCCATGTGTCCATGCATGATTGACAAGTGTCCATGCATTCATATTTATCTTGACATGAAAAACTCTTGAGTGTATTCTATGGATAATATTTTGGCCCTTAGTTATCTTGTTGAGCAAGGTATTTCAACTCAACATCACTATATTCACAAACCGATACACTTTTTCTAAGGAAAGTTGCAAACCGATACACATCACCTCCTTGAGGTTCTTATCCAATCATGGAAAAGGACAAGAGTTTATAAAATGATATGGGATCCCCCCTATGGCTCCTTGTCTGATAGACACTCCCATATCAAGTCTACAACCTGATACAACTAAAAAAAGCTTCAACTATACATCTTTTCTAGGTCTTCTCATCACCAAGAATCCTACCACTCAAAGATGATTAAAAAATGGTGCCTCCTTATTTATCTTTCCTCTAGATTATTCCAATAGAGAGTAGGGACACTCTATAGGTGGTAATTTGCATATCAACCCTATATTTTGGGTAAATTGCAATTTACACTCAAAACTAGTACACAAGGAACAAGCATTATTCAAACAAGTTGCAATTTGAAATTTAGGCTTTCCACAAGCCACCCCTTAGCATCATTCTCTCTCTTATGATGCTAAAACACCTGAGGTACATTCAATAATGTGACATATTGCAATATAACCCCTCATCTTGGGTAAATTGCAATTTTCACCCAAACTATCATATAATGTACAAACAGTTTACAAATAAGCTCAAACTTGAAAATTAAACTCAAGGAGAGTCTTAAATAATTTTCAAAACATTAAAAAAAGTTTATGAATAACTTACTTAAGCAAAACTTCTAGGTTATGGCATAACCCATGTCAGGTATGTTACAATTATCAACCCCTAAAAGGGATTTTGTCCCCAAAATCTCAAGAGAAAAGAGAAGTGTAACGACCCCACCTCCTAGTAACCCCCAATTAAGGGAGACCAAGAGGTCAGAGCCATTATCCCAATAAACCAGATCAAAGATTCGACAATTAATCAATAATAATTAAGAAATTCTACCAACTAAACTGAAATCTGGTATAAAATAAAATTTTGCATACCTTTTAAAAACTTTGCAAATCTACTTCTATCCATAGCTTTGGATCTATTCTATCTAATCCTCCTTGCACTTTATTTCTTATTTTCACAATGTGTCACTTTACTGTTTGTTCATTTCAGGTTTTTATCTAAAACATCGATAAACAAAACGACGGTCAACATATAAGAATACGTCGATATGTGGGGACAACTAAAAGTTCACCATTATGGCTAACAAACTAATTATCACAACCAAAGTAATTAACAAGTCAATTTATATTTTCATTGGGTCAATCTCCACCACTTTTACCCTAACCCTGGATTACCCTCTCTTGGGTTTGACTTAAGGCCACCTTCTCAATCCCGAGCTTGGTGCCTAGGGTCACCTCTCATGGTGCCCTTTTGTCATGCAACATAGACCACCTTCTCATTCCCGAGCTTGGTGTCTGGGGTCACCTCTCATGGTGCCCATTGGTCTTCCCTCCTGGGCTTGACCTTTTTGCATCATCCATCAGGGTGGCATGTAGGTGTGAGAATACACATTTATATTACAAGTGTGATAATCATAGTGACTTTATAATTTGCAAGAATGAACATCCAACTGATAGGTTGCATTCAATACGATTAATCATTTGGAAAACCTTCAGGAAAATATTGTGATTAATCATAATTAACCACATACCCGTCAAGATGACTTGAATGCAGAAATAATTCAACCAATCAAGCAACCAAGAAAGCACACACAAGTTGATCCTGAAAAAGGCATCCAATTTTTCTATCATTAATCATGTCATCATGATCTATTAATCCTAGTTGTTTCCTAGGGTTATTTGTCCTTTTTAGGGTTTTGAGCATAATTAGGGTTCCACTTCATTTTTATTACTTTAAACCCTAATTTTATAAAATCACTTACAAACCCTAATTATTTCATCTTTCTTTCACAAAAGATTCTAAGTTCATCTTTTAGCAACATGAAACCCTAATTTCGGATTATAAGTACTTTTCTTTTCTTTTTCTCTTATTTAGGGTTTATAAGCATATTAATCATCATATTAGGTTTAAAACCTAAACCTTGGAATTTCATCATCAAAATAGGTTAAAATCCATCTTTATCATTAATCAAGTTAATAATGCTTGAATTAACTTATTTGCAAGAATAAATCTATCCTTTATCAACAATTAGGTTTTCTAACAACAAATTAATACTTTTCCATCCAAATTATATACTTTTGCAAAATAATATTTATTTAGATTCCCAAATTATTTTTAACGCATCCCTCGTATTTTTCTGATCAATTTTCATGTATTAACTTTCCTCATCCAATTTTTCTATGAAAAGATACGATTTTAACAAGAAAAATCCTTTTTCTGATTTATTTGCTAATTTCGGAAAAACAAGGATCGCCCGATCCATGGTCCGCTGGTCCACTCAGGATCCAACGACCAAGGATGCATGTACCTTTTCTATGATCAAAAGCAAGTGAAGGGTAAGTCTACCCTTACCTGTATTGAAGGCACAACGGGGGTAGGTTGGTAATTTTGCGGGTCATCTCCTTCTTCAACCTCGCAACACTGCAGTTGTTGCGATGGTCAACTCCATAGTTGACTTCTCAATCTCATTCGCCTATTAGCATGCCAAACGTCCATGGAGCTTCACCTCCATCTGTCGAACTCGACTAGGCTCCAATTGCAGGCCGCGATCACGCCGTGACCCTCTCCTACTCCCCGAACACCGGCAAGCTTTGCTGAGGTGATGAGGGCGAAGGTCAGGACGAAAGGATAAATTAAAGGCACTAAAACACTCCTCGCACTCTTCCACAGAGGTTAGGGTAGAAAAAGGATGTGATGGTCTCTTGTTCACCCTCCCCTATATATATTGGGTCGGGACAAGTTCTTACCAGATTGGGAATTCTCTCAATAGGCGGTCAATCCCCTTCAAAGTAGGGCTCGTTCCCTTTGTTTTTCTTTCCTGAACGTGAAGGAAAGAACAGTTAGCTTGCATACTCTATGAATCATGAGGAATCTAAGAGGGAAATTCCCTCTACAACTGGCAGAGTCGCAGTCTGTGTGGGACTTAGATGATGAACATCCATCATTGGATCAAGATCCAATAGTTCTCATTTCTCACGATCAACCAAAAGGAAAAACATATTCCTATTTACAAAATAATGCTATATATTTGAGAAAATCATATCTCCTAAACCATAGATCCTTTTTATCTCAAAATTTAAGGGAAAGTTCATCTTGACATTATCTAGCTATTTACGAAATTTGGGAAACAAATTCCAATGTATGAGAAGGTTTCCTTCTCTCCCAAGTTATCCTTTAATTAATCCAAAATTAATTAGTATTTCTTTTACCTTTGCTATTATCTTGTTATTTTGGGTTCCTTGGACCTCAAGAAAACCTAAAGGCATGGATTCCCATATTGGAGAATATTTACTTGCCTTTATACTCTTATCTATTTCTATTTCACATATTCTCCTTTTATTTAATTAAATCCTTTTCCTTTTTATTTCTCTTTTCTTTTCAATTGGGCTCAATGGCCAACAAAGCCCATTATCAATCAATCAAGGCCATTTCAACACGAAATCCATCACAAATCAAAGAAATCGATTTCATTTATTCTTCAAAAGAGAGTTACACTTTTCATTATATACTTAGGAAAATGAGGTTATAACATCCTCCCCTCCTTATAGGAATTTTGCCCTCAAAATTCAAACAATCAAACAAACAAATCAGGGTATGCTTTCTCCATGTCCTCCTTCAGCTCCCATGTCGCCTCATCTTCTCCATGGTGCCTCCAAAGAACCTTTACCATCTATATATTCTTGCATCTGAGCTCTTTCACCTTGGTATCTAGAATCCGCAAAAGGTTTCTCAAGATAAGTCAGCTTCCTTGAAGCTCAATAGGTTTAATGCTCAACACATGGCTCAGATCTTACACATATCGCTTCAGGTTGGACACGTGAAACACATCATGCATCATGCTATACTGAGGGGGTAATGCCAAATGATATGCAGCTTCACCAATACATTCTAACACCTCAAACAGACCCACGTATTGGGGACTCATCTTTCCTATGTTCTTAGCTATAGCTTAGAGCGGTCAGATTTTCAAAAACACATGCTCTCCCACAAAGGAATGCACATCCGTCCGCTTTGCATAAGCATACAACTTCTATCAATCCTGGGCTCTCTTCAGCCTTTTCTTGATCAAAGCAACTTTATCAGCATACACTTGGAGCTCATCTGACCTCAACAGGGTCCTCTCACCCACATCATCCTAGTGAAGTGGGGACTGACATGGTCTCCCATACAAAGCTTCATACGGAGGCATCCCGATACTGGCTTAGTAGCTGTTGTTGTAGGCAAACTCAGCTAAAGGTAAGTACTGCTCCCATGAGCCACCCCAATCGAGCACACAAGCTCTCAACAGATCTTCTAATGTTTGGATTGTCCTTTCTAACTGACCATCCGTCTGGGGGTGATAAGCGGTACTAAACTTCAACCTGGTACCAAGTTCTTATTGAACTTGCTTCCACAGCTTGGAAGTAAACTTTGGGTCTCTATCAGAGATGATCAATCTAGGTACACGATGCAAATGCACTATCTCTCTGATATATATCTCTACTAGGTCTGACACCTTAGAAGTAGTCTTTAAGGCAAGGAAGTGTGCTGACTTGGTAAGACGATCTACCACGACCCATATTGCATCATGACCTCTCTTGGTCTGGGGTAGACCCACCAAAAAATCCATGGTGATCTGTTCCTATTTCCACTCTAGAATCTCTATTGACTATAAAAGCCCGCCGGGTCATTGGTGTTCAGCCTTCACCATCTGGCACGTAAGACAGCTGGCCACACATGCCGCAATAGCTTTCTTCATTCATGGCCACCAGAAAAACCTCTACAAGTCCTTGAACATCTTAGTAGTTCTTGGATGTACTGTGTATTTGGATCCATGAGCCTCTTGCAAGATATGTTCCTTTATCGATGAATCCGTCGGAACCCATATGTGATTCTCAAACCTAATTCCTCCATCTACTCCCACAGATAGATGAGTCTATGGCTTCATCATTAAACCTTTTATCTTGTCTAGCTCTTCACTGGTCAACTGTGCTGCTATGATCTCATTTAACAACTCAGATTGAATTTGGATATTAGCCAAACGAACTCAATCTTCTGGTAGTTGTGGAGTCCACTCCACTAACTCCTTTCAAACTCTTCCACTGATTGGAAAAAATAGCTACACAGTTAAGTTGTTTCTGACTCAAAGCATCTGCTATGACATTCGCCTTACCAGGATGATAGGCGATGATGAAGTCGTAATCCTTCATATACTCCATCCATCATTTTTTTCGTAGGTTCAAGTCTCTCTGTGTCAGCAGGTACTTTAAGCTCTTATGATCGGTGAAGATCTCGAAGGTAGAACCGTACAGGTAATGCCACCATATCTTCAAGGCATGGATAATAGCAGCTAGCTCTAGGTCATGTGTCGGATAATTCACCTCATTGGACTTGAGCTGTCAGGAAGCATATGCAACCATGTGCCGATTCTGTTCCAATACACAACAAAGTCCCATCTTGGAAGTATCGATGAATATCATGAAACCCTCATTACCAGAAGGTAGAGTCAACACATGGGTGGTGGTCAACTTCTCCTTCAACTCCTAGTAGCGAGCTTCACATATGTCAGACCACACAAACTTCACATCCTTCTCGGTTAACATGGTCAACGACAAAGCAGTCTTTGAGAAATCCTTGATGAAGCGACAGAAGTATCTGGCTAACCCCAAGAAGCTACAAATCTCAGAGGGGTTCTTTGGTGTCGTCCAGTCTCAAACTGCTGATACTTTGGATGGATCTATGGTGATTGTTCCTCCTGAGATGATGTGTCTAAGAAACATGACTTGGTCTAACCAAAACTCACAATTTGAGAACTTTCTGAAGAACTTATGCTTTCTCAGGATATCAAGGACTCTACCAAGGTGGTCACGATGTTGGGCTAGGTCATCCGAGTACACCAAAATGTCATCTATGAACACTATCACAAAAGAGTCAAGGAAAGGCTGGAACACACTGTTCATGAGGTTCATGAAGAAACTAGGTGCTTTGGATAATCCAAACGGCATGAGCACAAACTCATAGTGGCCATAGCGGGTTCAAAAAGCCGTTTTAGGTATGTCCTCACTCCTTACTCTCACCTGGTGGTATCCTGACCTCAAATCAATCTTGGAGAAGACTCGAGCTGATTTGAGTTGGTCAAACAGGTCATCTATTCTAGGAAAAGGATACTTATTCTTAATAGTTTCCTGGTTAATCATCTGATAGTCAATACACATCTAAAGCGACCCATCCTTCTTTTTCACAAAGAGGACTGGTGCTCCCCAAGGTGATGTACTGGTCCGGATAAAGCCTTTATCCAACAACTCTTGCAATTGGGTTTTTAACTCAAGCAACTCTGCAGGTGTAATTCTATAGGGTGCCTTAGATATAGGGTTAGTCCCAAGAGCTAGCTCGATGGAGAAATATACCTCCCTCTCAGGGGGAATTCCTAGTAGATCATCCGAGAACACATCTGCATACTCCCGAACCACCTCTATCTCCTCTAAGGATCACCCCTTAACCTCAGGTATGGTAACTATGGCTAGGTAGGCTCGATAACCCTTGGATAGCATCTGTTTAGCTTTCAAAGCAGACACATAAAGGCTGGTTGTCATATCCCTCCTTCCTCGAATGGTGAAGTGTGGATGGCCGATCTTTCTAATAAGAATCTTCTTCTCTCTACAGTCAATCTGGGCTCTGTTGGTGGAAAGCCAATCCATATTGATGATTACATCAAAATCATTCATATCAAGAAGGATGAAGTCAGTGGGAAGCTCATGGTTCAGATACTTAATTGAAAAAATAGGGGTTTTCAAAAGAGAGGTACAAATACGACCACTCAGGGTTGTGACATCCAAAAGATAACCCAAATCCTTAATATCCAAACCAAGCATAGTTGCCAAATTTCTCGAAATAAAAGTATTAGTAGAACTAGAATCAAAGAATGCTTTTACATTTTATCCCATGACTTCCAACAGGCCTACATAGTTTATACCATATTAAAAGGCTATTACACGATCTACTGAACTAAAAGGAAAACTCTAGGGGTTATTACCCTCGATCAGCCTATTAGCATTCGCCCGAGCTTCTTCATTGTCGATGGTGACACTCTAACTTGCCTTCTCTCTCCAGCTGGGGTGCTTCGGCTGGTGCTCCTACTAGAGGTGTTGTAGCGACTGGTTGTGCTGCAATAGGCTGTGACCCCAAAGGTCCTCTTGGGTTGTGCTGAGGGAAATTGGCGAGGAAGTGTCCCTCTTGCTGACATTTGAAACACACCTTCTTCTCAAAACGACACTTCCCAGGATGTGTCTGTCCGCAGGTGCGATACTGCTGGAGGTAACTACGGGGCTTGCCTTTGTGCCCATGCTTGCTTTTGTTGTTGTTGCATCCTTGTCCCTTCTTGTGTTCATTCCTCTACCCTTGAGCTCCTTCAGTGAAACCCATGTATCCTTTGGAGGGATTTTGTGCAGGAATCACCGTCCTTTCCATGACCAAGGTGGTGTTGTAGGCTTCAGAGAAGGTCTTTGGATTACTATCCATCACATGTGGCTTGATGGTAGGGTGCATATTCTCTATGAAGTGGTCCACCCTTCTTTCTTCATCCATCATGTGACCAAAACATTCCAAGATGTGGAACTTGTGACCAAAGTCCGCAACTAATGAGCTTCCTTGAGTCATGTTGGTGAACTCTGGCACCTTCTCCTTCTTGAATGAGACGGGGATGAATCAAGCGGTGAATATGGTCTTGAAATCGGTCCATGCCATCAATTCTTCACTTAGGTCTCTTCCCATGATATGGTTCTCCCACCATATCTTGGTTGCACCTTCCAAAAGGTGAGTAGCAAATAGAACCTTCTTGTTTGGCTATACTTCAAGCATACAGAATCCATTCTCGACTACAAGCGGCCAAGCTTCTGCCTTGTCGACCACTTCAGACTTATCTTCTCCCCAGAACTTCTCGATGTTCAGCTTGACGAAGTCCAAGATGGTGGCTCCCAGTCGAGGATGAACAGGCAGTGTCTCACCATTCTCATCTCTAGATATGTCCCCGAGGGCTAAGGCATGGATAGCCTCAGTCAACCATTTTTGTTGCTCCATCCACACCACATCCGTAGTGTGGACTACCATAACCGGTTCTGGACCACCAGCCTGGTCCTCCTCCATCTGGGCTACCTCCTCGTACACATGTTGCTCCTCATATCCCTGTTCCTCCTCTTGTTCAAGGTTGCTGAAGGGTATTGGGTCAGGGTTGGGGGCCTCATGAATAGTACCTTTAGGTTTCTTTCTAGTCTTTGAGGTTTCACCACCATGGTTCTTCTTCCTTTTCTCAAAAGACCCATTCTCTTTGCAGGGAGGCCCACCACTGTTGGTGGCAACCGGGATAGCCACATTCTTTGTACGAGCCATCTACATAAGCACACAAACAGACCTTTAGTCTATATTTAACTTATTATACTTATTTCGATGACATCTTAATTACGTATCTTTTATTACTTTGGTGGAGGATTCCTTAAACCTTATCAACCTTACCCATACCTCAAGAGGGTGAGGAAGAGAGAGAAAATCCTAATCCTTAAAATCCTTAATAGAATTTGAGTTCAGAAGGGATGAACAAGATGAGAGATTCCTAAAGGTATGTTATTTTGAGTCAAATCCTAAGACATTTTCCAGGCAGTCCCACAATCTGGGAGTCCTCGTATTCCGACTAGCGGTGCGGAGGAAAATATTGCCAGCCCCCGAACGTGATCCTTTTATAGACACCTATGTCTTTTGGAAAATCCTCTAATAACTCCCTCAGTTCTATAGAATTTGTAAAATTTAATAATTATTAAAGATTAAATGAGGAACCTATGCTCTGATACCAATTGTAATGACCCCGCCTCCTGGTAACCCCCAATTAAGGGAGACCAAGAGGTTAGAGTCATTATCCCAATAAACCGGATCAAAGGTTCGACAATTAATCAATAATAATTAAGAAATTCTACAAACTAAACTGAAATCTAGTATAAAATAAAATTTTGCATACCTTTTAATAACTTTGGAAATCTACTTCTATCCACATCTTTGGATCTATTCTATCTAATCCTCCTTGCACTTTATTTCTTATTTTCACAATGTGTCACTTTACTATTTGTTCATTTCAGGGTTGTACCTAAAATGCCGACAAACAATACGACGAACAACATATAAGAATATGCCGGTATGTGGGGACAACCAAAAGTTCACCATTATGGCTAACAAACTAATTATCACAACCAAAGTAATTAACATGTCAATTTACATTTTCATTGTGTCAATGTCCACCGCTTTAGCCCTAACCATGGATTACCCTCTCTTGGGTTTGACTTAAGGCCAACTTATCAATCCCAAGCTTGGTGCCTAGGGTTACCTCTCATGGTGCCCTTTTGTCATGCAACATAGACCACCTTCTCATTCCCGAGCTTGGGGTCTGGGGTCACCTCTCAGGTGCCCATTGGTCTTCCCTCCTGGGCTTGACCTTTTTAAATCATCCATCAGGGTGGCATGTAGGTGTGAGAATACACATTTATATTACAAGTGTGATAATCATAGTGACTTTATAATTTGCAAGAATGAACATCCAACTGATAGGTTGCATTCAATGTGATTAATCATTCAAAAAACCTTCGGAAAACTATTGCAATTAATCATAATTAACCACATACATGTCAAGATGACTTGAATGTAGAAATAATTCAACCAATCAACAAACCAAGCAAGCACACACAAGTTGATCCTGAAAAAGGCATCCAATTTTTCTATCATTAATCATGTCATCATGATCTATTAATCCTAGTTGTTTCCTAGGGTTATTTGTCCTTTTTAGGGTTTTGAGCATAATTAGGGTTCCACTTCATTTTTATTACTTTAAACCCTAATTTTATAAAATCACTTACAAATCCTAATTATTTCATCTTTCTTTCACAAAAGATTCTAAGTTCATCTTTTAGCAACATGAAACCCTAATTTTGGATTATAAGTACTTTTCTTTTCTTTTTCTCTTATTTAGGGTTTCTAAGCATATTGATCATCATATTGGGTTTAAAACCCTAAACCTTGCAATTTCATCATCAAAACATGTTAAAATCCATCTTTATCATTAATCAAGTTAATTATTCTCGAAATTACTTATCTTGAAGATTAAACCTATCCTTTATCAACAATTAGGGTTTCTAACCCCAAACTAATACTTTTCCATCAAAATTATATAATTTTGCAAAAAGATATTTATTTAGATTCCCAAACTATTTTTAACGCATCCTTCGTAGTTTTTAGATCAATTTTCATGTATTAACTTTCCTCATATGAGTTTTCTATCAAAAGATATGATTTTAATAAGAAAATTCCTTTTTCTGATTTATTTGCTAATTTTAGAAAAGCAAGGATCACCCGATCCATGGTCCACTGGTCCACTCAAGATCCAACGACCAAGGATGCACATGCCTTTTCTATGATCAAAAGCAAGCGAAGGACAAGACTGCCCTTACCTGTATTAAAGGCACAATGGGGGTAGGTTGGTAATTTCACAGGTTGTCTCCTTCTTCAACCTCGCGACACTACAACTGTTGTGATGGTCAGCTCCGCAGTTGAATTCTCGATCTCGTTCACCTATGAGCACGCCAAACATCCAGGGAGCTTTGCCTCCCTCCATCGAACTCGACTAAGGCTCCAATTGCAGGCTGTGATCACACATTGACCCTCTCCTACTCGCCGGACTCCGAAAAGGTTTGCTGAGGTGACGAGGGTGAAGGTCAGGATGAAAGGATCAATTGAAGGCATTAAACACTCCTCGTGCTCTTCCGCAGAGGTTAGGGTAGAAAAAGGATGTGATGGTCTCTCGTTCACCCTTCCCTATATATAGGGTCAGGGAAGGTTCCTGCGGGATTGGGAATTCTCTCAATAGGCGACCAATCCCCTTCAAAGTAGGGTTGGTTCCCTTCGTTTTTCGTTCCTGAATGCGAAGGAAGCAAAAGTTGGCTTGCATACTCACTGAATCATGAGGAATCTGAGAGGGAAATTCCCTCTTCAACTGGCAGAGTCCCAGTCCGTGTGGGACTTAGACGATGAGCGTCCATCATTGGATCAAGATCCAAGAGTTCTCATTGCTCGCGATCAACCAAAAGGAAAAATATATTCCTATTTGGAAAAATATATCCCAGACTAGTATTGATATCCCAAGTTATCCTTTAATTAATCCAAAATTAATTAATATTTCTTTTCCCTTTCCTATTATCTTTTTATTTTGGGTCCCTTGGACCTCAAGAAAACCTAAAGGCACGAATTACCATATTGGAGAGTATTTACTGGCCTTTATCCTCTTATCTATTTCTATTTCACACATTCTCCTTTTATTTAATTAAATCATTTTCCCTTTTATTTCTCTTTTCTTTTCAATTGGGCTCAATGGCCAACACAGCCCATTATCAATCAATCAAGGTCGTTTCACACGAAATCCATCACAAATCAAAGAAATAGATTTCATTTATTCTTTACAAGAGAGTTACACTTTTCATTATATACTTAGGAAATTGAGGTTATAACAAGAAGGGTACTTCCTCGTCATTTCTTTCTCCAGATCCCATGTGGCTTCTTCAACGCCATGATGATGCCAGAGAACTTTCACAAGAATTATGTCTTTCTTTTTCAACTTCTTGATTCTTCTGTCAAGAATCATCATTGGACCTTCCACATAGGATATATCTTCATTCAATTATACCTCTACAGGTTACAACACCAACTCTGTATCAAGATGACACTTTCTCAGCATAGATATATGAAACACTAGATATAGTCTATGTAGCTCAAGTGGCAATTCCAACCTATATGCTACCTTTCCAATCCATGTTGTCACTAGGTAAGGTCCCATAAATCTAGGGGCTAACTTACCCTTTTTCCCAAATCTGAGAACACCTTTCCAAGGAGAGACCTTGAGATAGACTCTGTCTCCAACATGGAATTCTAAAGGTTTACGACGTTTATCGACATATGACTTCTGTCTATGCTGTGCAGTCTTCAACTGTTGTTGTATTACTTTAATCTTTTTAGTTGTCTATTGCACTAATTCAGGACCCAAAATTTGGTATTCTCCTGTCTCATACCAGCATAACAGAGATCTACAACGTCTACCATATAATGCTTCATATGGTGTCATATCAATACTAGTCTGATAGCCTTTGTTGTAGGCAAACTCTATTAAGCTCAAGTGTAAGTCCCAACTTCCTACAAACTGAAGAACACATGCCCTAAGAAAGTCCTCCAAAGTATGTATAGTCCTTTCAGATTGTCCATCTATCTGAGGGTGAAAATATGTGCTAAAATTTAACTACGTACCCAAGGCTTTATGTAGTCGTTCCCAAAAATGACTTGTAAACTGGGGACCTCTATTAGAAACAATTGAATCTAGAACTCCTTGTAACCGCACTATCTCATCTATATAGATCTGTGCAAGTTTTTTATCAGTATAGGTACTTTTAATAGGAATATAATGTGATGTCTTAGTCAACCTATCAACTATCACCCAAATGGAATCATGACTTTTGGCTATTCTGGGAAGACCAACCACAAAGTCCATTGTCACGTGATCCCATTTCCATTATGGTATAGGTAAGGGTTGCAATGTTCCTACAGGATTTTGGTGTTTTGCTTTAACTTGGTAACATACTGGACACTTCATAACAAACTCAACTACATCGTTCTTCAAACCAGCCACCAATACATATCTTTTAAGCTATGATACATTTTAATACTCCCTAGATGCATTGCATACATGGATGAATGGGCTTCCTCCATAACTATCTTTCTTAAGTCATTGGCATCAGGTACTACCATCCTACCATGGTAACAGACTACCTCATCCTCTGACTCTTGGAAACCGTCCCATTTCTCACTACCATAATCTGACATGATATGCTGAATCACAATATCATCCTTTTGTGCCTCTTTAATCTGTTGTCTTAGAGTAGATTTCACATGCATCTCGACCAGCAATCTGACTAACAAAGGTACTTCTAGTTGTACATTCATTTGTCTCAAAGATACAAACATGTCCAATTTCAAGCACATTAAAGAATTTAACTGTGCTTTATCTATGGGTAGAGATGAAGATTTTCTACTCAGTGCATCTACCACTACATTAGCTTTCCCTGGATGATAATCAATTGTACAATCATAGTCCTTGATTAATTCCATCCATCGACATTGTCTCATGTTCAATTCGTGTTGTGAGAAGATGTCCTTTATGTTTTTATGGTCTGTGAAAATCTGACATGTTTCTATATAGAGATATTGTCTCCAAATCTTCAACGTGTGGACCATTACAACTAATTCTAGATCATGTGTCGGATAATTCTCCTCATGCTTCTTAAGCTATCGGGAAGCAAAAGAAACTACATGATCACTCTGCATTAGCACACATCCTAAACCATTCTTAGAGGCATCATAGAAAACAATGTATCCCTTTCCCTGCTCTGGTAAAACCAACACAGGTGCACTAGTCAATCTTTCTTTCAACAACTAGAAAGAATGTCGACACTTGTCATTCCAGACAAAAATAACCTCCTTCCTGGTTAACCTAGTTAGGGGAATGCTACAGAACTGAAGTCTTTAATAAACCTTTTGTAGTAACCTGCCAGACCTAGGAAACTGTGAATCTCAGTTGGTGTCTTGGGTTGTTCCCACTCTACAAAAAATTCCACTTTCTTCAGATCATCCCGAATACCTGATGTAGATATAACGTGTCCTAGAAAAGACACTTATGACAACCAGAACTCACACTTGCTAAACTTATCATATAGCTTGTGTTGTCTCAATGAAGTCAAAGCTTGACGAAGGTATTGTTCATGTTGTTGACCATCTTTATTGTATATCAAGATGTCGTCTATGAAGACCACTATGAACTGATCAATGAATGGTCAGAAGATTCTATTCATCAGCTCAATGAATGCAGCTGGTGCATTAGTTAGTCCAAATGACATAACTACAAAATCAATATGACTGTACCTTATCCTAAAGACCGACTTAGGTATGTCATCCTCCTTGATACGTAATTGATGATATCCTGACCTTAGATCTATCTTAGAGAACACTATTTCACCACGCAACTGGTCAAACAGATCATCTATCCTTGGCAGAGGATATTTGTTCTTTATAGTCACCTTGTTAAGCTATTTATAGTCTATGCATAGTCTCATAGACCCATCCTTCTTTTTAACAAAAAGAACTAGAGCACCTCATGGAAAAGTACTTGGTCAAATAAAACCTTTATCAAGCTACACTTGTAACTATTTCTTGAGTTCTGCCATCTCAGGAAGGGCCATCCTATAAGGTGTTTTTGCTATTAGTTGCATACCCAGAATTAAATTAATCTCGAAATCAATCTCTTGAGGCAGAGGAATATCTAGAAATTCTTCAGGAAACACATCCTTGAATTCCCTGACAACAAGAACTTCAGAAAGACTAGGACTCTCTGCTTTAGTATCTACCACATATGCCAAGAATGTTTCACATCCTTGTCGCATCAGTCTCTCAACTTCCATTGCTGACACTAGATAGGTTGGTAGAATCTTTCTATCCTCCTAAAAGACCCATGTCTTATCACTTTTTTGTAAACATAGATTGCTTGGGACCATAATCCACGACAAACTTATATTTTTATAAGGTATCCATCCCAAGAATTACATCAAACCCATGCATCTTGAAGTGGTATAAGATCCACTTGAATGTTGTGTTCTGAAAAAGAAAGAACACATGGAGAACATACCTCCCGCCACATTGTAGATCCGATTAACACAGTTTCTAATAATAGATTATCTACTCTACAAGTGACAGTCATATTGCAGTCATGAATCACTTCTCGAGTGATAAAGGAATTTGAAGCACCCAGATCAATTAAAATAGATACGAAGCAAGATAAAGACATATCAGAATGAAACAATTCCATCTGACCTATCATGACTCATTGACTTCTACCTCTGACTGATTCATAGCATAGAATCTTGCCGTTGCCTATTGTCAACTATGTGCTCTATTATTTGGTGCAGATGAACCTACTTGAGATGCCTGTCCACATCCTCATGTTCCACTGCTAAACTATTGCATTTTAGCACCTTGTCGACTCTGCCTCAGTGGTTGGGTTACCTCCCTATCTCTAACTGGACAATCCTTTATCAGATGTCATGTTTTCCCATACTTGAAGTAGTCTCTATTCTCCCATTGCAGCCTAGATGGTCCTATCACTGACTTTGATGTCATGCTATGGGATCCACTTGGCAGAACACTATGACCTCTACCCTTGCTTGATGTCCACTGCGTCTGAGCATTGAACCTCTGTGGTGCAGCTGATGTAGGAAACCTCAGTTTCTTGAAACTTCCAAACCTCTATCCCTGGAACTGGGCAGGTAATTTCCTACTATTCACCTCACATTTCTCAATCATGGATCTCTCTATCTGCCTAACTAAATCCACAAAGGTGACAAACCTCTCTCTATTATCTAGAGCAGATATAGGTGTGGTTAACTCAGCGTTCAGACCCTTCTCAAAATGCCGAATCCTCTCCTCATTTGTAGTAGCCATGTGTGGACAAAACCACAGAAGCTCCATGAACTTAGCTTCATACTCACTAATCTTCATTGGTCCTTGTCTAATCCGCTCAAACTGTGAGATTTTCTCATCCAGATAAGTCTTAGGAAAGTATCTACTGACAAACTCACGTCAGAATTCCTACCGTCTGACCTCAACACCAGGTCTTTTCTCTTCTTCAATGGCCCACCAATGGCCAACACTTACTTTTAAAAGGTACACAACATGCCTAACTTTATCAGTCCCTAGAATGCTAAGGATTCTAAAGGCTTTCTCCAGCTCAGTGAGCCATGAATCTGCATTTGCTGGTTCAGTTGTATTGGCATATTTGGTGGCTCCTACCCAACATAACTTCTCAAAGGTCTTACCAGACCCATGTCCCTCATTGAGAATGGGTGCCCTAGGTGCTGGTGCTTGCATCTGATCTGCCACATGCGTCATTGTGGTCATGAACTGCCCAAAAAGAGCATGAAAGGCTAGGTTTTCTAGCATTGATTCCTCTCTAGCCTGATCCCTTGCATCTTCTCCTGGTGCAACAACACTGCTCTCAACAACATGTTCTTCATGTGCTCTAGCCATCTTTTAGCTTTATTTCTTCTCCTATATGAGCAGAAGTCACTATAAGATAAATTGGAGGACACCAGAACAAACTAAACAACCTTAATCCTATGTCTCTATAGACTCAGCAAACCTTAGGCTCTGATACCAAAACTTTGTATGAGCCGATAGCCAAGTCGCTACTAGTAATTACGCAGAATAACCATTAGCAGCGGATTAACAAAAATCACTAAAAATTAAAACTGTTTTAGAAAGAGATCCATTTTCAGGAAAACTCTTTAAGAAAGAACCAAAACTTTATACACATCATGGTTCACATTGTACATACATTGTACCATTTCATCTGAAGGATATCGTATACCAGTTGCTTTGCCAAAACACATACAGAAGCAACACAAAACTTGAGGCAATCCAGCCAAAATCTTAGATCGTTCATAAAACCATTATGTACTAACTCCCAAGGACCTGAGAGTACATAGACGATACATAGAACTTCCATCTACAAGACACGACAGACAACACACTTAACCTGAGCTATTACTACATTCATGTTGTTATTCTCCTCCCTTTACAATATGGTCTCTACCTCCTTGTTTGCGTCCACCTAAAAATGTTGGGACCAACAGGGTGAGACAATTGTCCCAGCGAGATATATAACTCTCCGCCAACAATACTATTATCATAGGTAAACAATATAAAATTGAGAAGAGGATCTTTTTTGTAAATAATCATGTTTAATCATTTATTAATTGTAGTGTAAAGCAATAACATTGTCTAAGTAATTCAACTATCTATGGCAGAGCTAAAGATCATGTGACAAAGTGGAATTTTACATAAGTATTAAATAATTACTCTTTTAACCTCTTTATACTCACTCATGGTCCCAAAACATTTTTCTTGTCTTCATAATCAATATTGATACTCAAATCCAAAATATGGTGATCAATATGAATTTTATACACTGTGTGACACCACATATTTGATTAATTTTTTTACTTTGTCCAATGAAGTAAATTTGTCCATAAAAATTCATTTTCTATCCCTCAAATTTCAAGTAAAGGTTCTTCACATTTTTGTGAAGATATGGTCCAAATTTCATGTCATTTGGACATTCCTACAATTTAATACGATTTCTTGAAGTTATGTATGGAAAACACCCTTTTCCCTTCTATTTGTGTGTTTATTTGGCCAATTCCATGTCAGCGATCTGGGCAAAAGGATTGTGGGAAATTTTGGGCCCTTGGATATGCCTCTCATGGATCCAGGCCTAATCTTACAACCTAATAGTCAAATCCTACCTCCCGCTGATTGCGGGGAGGAACACGATCTTAGTGGTAGATCTCCCACCTTTGACCCAGATTAAATTTTCTGAGTAAGCCAAAAGATCCCCTCACAATTTCGAATTGAATGAATCCTACTTTGACTCGGTTTCTCACCTTGTTGCACCGCCAAAATGACCCCCTCACCTCCCATTCTCATCTTGATGGCCATGGCTGCTGCTCTAGGTCCTCTAGTCCTAAATCTAGCCTCGATCACCTATAAAAGGACCCCCTAAGGTCTGAAGCAAACAAGCTTCGCTCATGCTATGGCCTTCCATGCCATATCAGCCTTGAGCACCCCCTATTTACCTTGCCTTCTTCCTAATGCTCTCTGAGCTCCGTCGCATAGCCCTTTTGGGCGTTCTTTCTCCTTGCCCCCTCTCGTCAATCTGCCACCATCGCCACATCCACAAGGAAGCTACGAGGTCGGGCGACACCTCCCCTACTCTCGATGGATGCTCCTCCTCCTAAGCTTCCCCCTCACTGATGAAGACCTCCGCCCTAGTTCTGGGCTCGTGAGGTCATTCCACTCGAGAGAGGGAAAGACCCAAACCATCGGTCCAGGAGGGGGTACAACTAGGACCGAACCGACTGAGAACCTATACAAATAATTATTGAACCTCTCAATCAAGGATTGAACCAATAGATCAGGATCAGACATGACCCTAACCAAGAGAGCCTCCTTGCCTACATGGCACAATCTCGGCCACTTGATTAATTGATCCAACGATTAACTATTTTCCAAATTAAGGTATTTATTCTCCCTGTCTGCTAAAAAATCAAATAAATGGATAGATCTTGCAAAAAGTGTATCTAATGCATCTTGAATCCAAATAATTTGAGTAAATAGTCGATTTTGATAAAAAAATGCAACAAACCCATTAAAAATACGTTTCAATCCTAATTCTTGATATATTTCACTGATATCCCTAGATCTTAAACTATTGCTCATTTATTTTGACATATAGTTCAATAATGATGTTCAATCTCTAGAAACCCTAACTATCTGACTCTGATGTCTCTATTTGAGACTATAAAAGCATACTTGATTGATTAGTGAATCTAGATCTAAACTTTCAACTTACTCAAATCTTGAATATTATTTCATGTCATAAAGTGATGACTAATCTTCATTCTGACTCTAGAATTGTCATATTGTGAATATAAGTGTACTATATCTTGTGACCTACCTGATCTAGACCCTTGAACTTATTTCCTTGATGAAGATCTAGAAACTTGAATTATGACTTGGATAATGATTATTAATTAGGGTTAACACATATGATCCTAGAAAACCTAGGGAAGTCATTCACACTCAAAAATATTTGACACTTGAATAATGTTGGACATATTGAAATATTGGTTGATTATAAGTGAATGACCCAACCCTAAGGTTGACATAGGAAAGTGTAACCCTTATCTCGAATATTGAGACATAATATTCTGAACATCATGATCTCGACCCTTGATCCAATCTTGATGATTTAGGATCTGACTCGAAGGGTTGACCTATTGATTCAGATATTGATTATACTCAAAATCCTCAATGAAAGTTATGCTATTATATCTCCTCCTTGCTTGTAATGAAGATACTTTTTTATGTATTTCTTGATTGTGTACTTAAATATATACTTGGTTGCGCTATTGTTCCCTATTGATTAGGATTCTGTATTTCTTATATTATATTTTGAGACAAATTGGAAAACATAAATGACATGCCCATTATGACTTCCCGTATACTGATGATGATGATGATGATATTGATAATGTTGATAATTTTGATATTGAGTGCAATCAACCCCTCATTTGGAGGTGGACTTGTACATTGGCCTCCTACCTCATATGAGGATAAGGAGCCTAGTGGCCTTCCCCATCGCGTTGGGGAAATCGAGTCACACAAATATATCAACATGCTTCTCAAATTACAGCATATAGGGAACTCATAATAAAAATCAAATCATTTGAAAAACTTGTCAAATAATAATGGTTTTTGCAAATTTCCCATTATACTTTTGAAATATAAGTCATACCAAGTACACTATTTTTTTTTTATAAATTTTTTTACTTGATTTTTATAGTGTACCGTGCAATTGCATGATTGTGTCTCAATTTTCTTGATTTTAGGCAATACAAATGGAACACTGATTAAGATCACTTCCACACTCTACATACTCTGATGATAAAAATAAATTGAATATATCTCCATATTAGTTCTTTAAATATCTAGTTTTTGAGTTATTATTTCTTATTGTATGTGGAAGTGTGTTAGATCCTATCGGGCCACTCAGGGATGGGCGCTTCAATCCTTTTAAATCTATCTAGGTAGTAGGATTGGGATTGGGGTAAGAATGGTTCCGTGACAGTTGGTATCAGAGCTTACACACTCCCATATGCTTTAAGTAAATAATTTCTCAAGTTTCTTCACCCAAGAAACCCTAAAGTCCATAATGGTGAAAATTGAGATGTCTAGGCTCGGGGTCCTGGCATAATTTCTCCTATCTATCTTCATTGTGGCTAAGATCCCCCGCTCTACCTAGCCTCAATTGATCCATAACTGGACCTAAAGGTTCTCTTGTGAAACCCTAGAGAGTCTTCTATCATCTCATCTCTTCTTTAAGGACTACCCAAGCCACCCATGTAGATGAAGATTAGGTAGTCTTCTCATCTCCTCATGTGGTCCTTCTCTTGTGACCATTTACCATATGATTTCTCGATTATGGGTAGCTTATATGGGAAAAATGAATATCACTAAATTGTGAAAGTTGATACCATGATCTGACCTTAATTTGAAAGCTCAGTTTTGATCAAAAATCTTGAAATAAAATACCCATGTGTGACCCCTAATATCATGAGCACTCAATTTAGCCAAAACTTGACTACATGCTTTCTATGTTGAGGTAAATCTTGATTTGGTGAAATAAGGATGACTTATACCTTGTAACTCATTGTTGATCAGGTATCAATTTGATTAATTTCCATGTTGCCCTATTGTTGATGAAACCTCAAACATAGTTAAGAAAACTCTTACCCTATTTGACACACATCATGACTATGCCATCAAGTGACTAAGCCTAAGATTCACTAAATCGTGATGTAAGACTATGATGCAAAAAGCAATTTCCCTATTGACTATTGATGCCTTTTGCAATCTCAATTTTGATGTTATGATCATGGACTTAAATCATGCACCAATTTCCAAATTATATCACTACCTTGATCATGAAAAGAAAGGAATGTAAATATTAACTTGACTTTGTAAAATCTTGACATTATTTCCCTATTATAATATTGAATTTTGATCTTATGACCTCATAGAATATGATCTATTCATTTCTACTCTCCCTATTTGAATAAGCTCAATGGATAATGACTAATGTCATTAATGTTCTAGATTAAGGTGGTAGTTGACTCATGACTCCTAACCTAGATTGCATCCATGTTATGACTACCTCTAAATTTTCACCTTATCAATTATTCAGAGTTTGGAAAGGTATACCCTTTCACCCTATTTGGATCGGTTGACCTAAGCGTAACAGGTTAAGCCCAAGGTTGATACTCGATCTTGAATATTGATTTAATAATGACCTTGATATATGACAATGTTGACTATAGCTTGTGGTTGACTTCTTAGATTGACCTAGGTCTAGATCATTTATCAAACTTGGATACCATGACAAATAAAATCTTGATATGTTGCTCGTATATTGGTTGAATATTGTTGCTCAAAAATTGAATATAGATGAGTGATCTCCCCTAAGGTCTAAACAAGAATATAAACCCTATCTTGGAATGTTTATACATATGATCTTGATGTCTAAACACCAACTCTTGATATTTATGTACCAAATCTTGACACATGATATGGATCTTGAGATCACCCACGATATGACTAATGACTTCAAAATTCCAAATTTTGAAATTTTGGAATGATGAATATTTTGAATCTCTCGATTTATTACTTAGGGTTTATCTCTCATTTGGACTAGGGTGGGACCTCTTCCCATTGATTTTGATCTCAAAATCATGATATTGAAAGTACGATGTTGTCTCAAAATGTTGAAATATAAAACCTCAAATCATGGTCGTATAACCCCACCTAGGTCAATGTAGGAGCTAAGACCCTAAGATATTAGGATTGAAAGTCATCTTGTATACTTGATTCAAGTCTCTATTTATTTGACCTAAAATATGAACTCTCAAATTTTTTGATCAATATGATGTTTTTCATATTGGTGACTCATATGATGACTTTGAATGATATATGAATTAACCTATACCCAATTGCTCTATGATGAAATGATGTTAGTACCAAGTTGATTATGATATGAAACATGGAATCCCAATTATGATTATTATACTATTTGAATTTTGAGGAAATGATTTTGATTATATATTTGAGGATGTTCTAGTATTTGAGGATATGATCTGAGTTTAGATAGTCCCAATTTTGAGGATGGTTTTTGAATTTTGGGGACAAAATTCCTTTTTAAGGAGGGAAGGATGTGACAAAGTGGAATTTTACATAAGTATGAAATAATTACTCTTTTGACTTCTTTATACTCACCCATGATCCCAAATCATTTTTCTTGGCTTCATGATCAATATTGATACTCAAATCCAAAATATGGTGATCAATATGAATTTAATACACTTTGTGACACCACATATTTGATTAATTTGTTACTTTGTCTAATGAAGTAAATTTGTCCATCAAACTTCATTTTCTGGTCCTCAAACTACAAGTAAAGGTACTTCACATTTTTGTGAAGATATGGTCCACATTTTATGTCATTTGGACATTCCTACTATTTAATACAATTTGTTGAAGTTATGTATGGAAAACCCCCCTTTTCCCTTCTATTTGCGCTTTTATTTGGCCAATTCCATGTCAGCAATACAGGTAAAAGGATCGGGGCAATTTCGGGCCCTTGGATATGCCTCTTGTAGATCCAAGAGTAGCAGTCATCTCCTACCTCCTGCTAATTGCAGGAAGGAGACAACATGACCTTAGTGGTAGATCTCCTGCCTTTGACCCTGATTAAAGTTTTCAAGCCAAAAGATCCCCTCACAATTTTGAATTGAACGAACCCTACTTTGAATTGGTTTCTCACCTTTTTGCATAGCTAAAATGACTCCCTCTCCTCCCATTCTCACCCCGACGACCATGGTTGTTGCTCTAGGTCCTCTAGCCCTAAATCTAGCCTCGATCACCTATAAAAGGACCCCCAATGGTCCAAGGAAACCAAGCCTCACTCATGCTATGACCTTCCATGCCATATCGGCCTTGAGCACCCCCTATTTACCTCACCTTCTTCTTGTTGCTCTCTGAGATCTGCCACACAACCCTTTTGGGCGTTCTTTCTCCTTTCCCCCTCTTGTAAAACTGTCACCATCGCCACATCCGTGAGGATGCTATGAGGTCGGGTGGCACCTCCCCTGCTCTCGACAGATGCTCCTCCTCCTAAGATTCCCCCTCACCGATGAAGATCTCTACTCTGGATCTGGGCTTGTGAGGTCGTTCCATGCGAGAGAGGGAAATCCCCAAACCGTTAGTCCAGGAGGGGATCCAACCAAGACCGAACCGACCAAGAACCAGTCCAAATAATGATTGAACCGCTCAATCAAGAATCGAACTAATAGATCGGGATTAGACCTAACCCTAACCAAGAGAACCTCCTTGCCTACATATCACAATCTTGGCCACCCGATCAACTGATCCAACGATCGACTATTTTCCAAATTAAGGTATTTTTGCTCCCTATCTGCTCAAAAATAAAATAAATGGATATATCTTGCAAAAACCGTATCTATGCATCCTAACTCCAAATAATTCTAGTAAATAGTCAATTTTGATCAAAAAAATCCAATGAACCCTTAAAAATACATTTGAAGCCTAATTCTTGATATATTTCACTGATATCTCTAGATATTAAACTCTTGCTCATTTATTTTGTCATTTATTTCAATAATGATGTTCAATCTCTAGAAACATTAATATCTGACTCTGATGTCTCTATCTGAGACTCTAAAATCATACTTGACTCATTAGTGAATCTAGATATAAACTTTTGACTTATTCAAATCTGGAATGTTATTTCATGTCATAAAGTGTTCACTAACCTTAATTCTGACTCTAGAATTGTCATATTGTGAATATAAGTGTACTATATCTTGTGACCTATCTAATCAAGACCCTTGAACTTATTTCCTTGATGAAGATCTAGAAACTTGAATTATAACTTGGATAATGATCATAAATTAGGGTTAACACATATGATCCTAGAAAACCTAGGAAAGTCATTCACACTCGAAAATATTTGACACTTGAATAATGTTGGACATATTGAAATATTGGTTGGTTATAAGTGAATGACCCAACCCTAAGGTTGACATAGGAAAGTGTAACCCTAATCTCGAATATTGAAACATGATATTTTGAACATCATGATCTTGACACTTGATCCAATCCTCCCAATCTTGATGATTTAGGATCTGACTCGAAGGGTTGACCTATTGATTCAGATATTGATTATACTCGAAATCCTCGGTGAAAGGTACACTATTATATCTCCTCCTTGGTTGTAATGAAGATACTTTTTATGTATCTCTTAATTGTGTACTTCACTATATACTTGGTTGAGCCATTGTTCCCTATTGATTAGGATTCTATATTTCTTATATTATATTTTGAGACAAACTGGAAAACATAAATGACATGCCCATTATGACTGCCCGTATACTGATGATGATGATGATGATATTGATAATGTTGATAATGTTGATATTGAGTGCAAGCAACCCCTCATTTGGAGGTGGACTTATACATTGGCCTCCTACCTCATATGAGGATAAGGAGCCTAGTGACCTTCCCCATCGCGTTGGGGCAATAGAGTTACACAAATATATAAGCATGCTTCTCAAATTATATCATAATGGGAACTCGTAATAAAAACCAAATTGTTTGAAAACACTTGTCGAATAGTAATGGTTTTTGAAAATTGCTCATTATACTTTTGAAATATAAGTCCTTCCAAGTGCACTAATTTTCTTATAATTTGTTTTACTTGATTTTGGTAGCATACCGTGAAATTGCATGATTGCGTCTCGATTTTCTTGATTTTAGGCAATACAAATGGAACACTAATTAAAATCGCTTCCTCACTCTACATATTCTGATGATAAAGATAAATCAGATATATCTCCATATTGGGTTAGCTGCTCTTTAAATATCTAGTTTTTGAGTTATTATATCTTATTGTATATGCCAGTGTGTTAGATCCTATTAGGCCACTCAGGGATGGCCGCTTTAATCCTTTTACTACTGTCTAGGAAGTAGGATTGGGATTGGGGTAAGAATGGTTCCATGACAGATCATCTATTTGCTTTATAAGAAATATGAAGAAAATGTATAACATCTATCAACTGAGATGTATAAAAGTAATGTAGCATCAACCAATGTTTTTGTATTCAATTCTTAAGCAAATATGCTACACAACTGATTACATGTTCACAATCACACTTATGCCCAGAGGAGATGAGGTAAACCACTCATTCTCCAACCGACCACGACTACGTAAAGCATCAGTACCATACAAGGTCAATGGAAGAGCCGACTGCCATGACGTCAAACATCTCGGTCAGTACACGACCATTGGCAGTGATCACATGTCAAACTGCAACTAGCTTTCCAGGGTATATCAACATCTTTGCTAAAGAGCTACAGCCACATCATGCACTCTCTTTGAGGAGATATCACATCAATCCTCAGTACATTTTCATTAAGGCAATCCCAAAGCAACCATGGAATTCTTTGGGGAGATAACACATCTATCCTCATCTCTAAGGATATGTTCTTCCATCACCCCACATATTAAAAAATATTCTCTCCGAGTTAAACTCGTTTCACCATTCAACAAATCCTGACACTAAATGGATCTATGCTCTAGGCACTACATGATAATATTCCACTTGATTAATTAGGTGTATTACAATATCTTTTAGCTTCAACCAAGTTACAATCATGGATTATAACATATGCTACAAAGAAAGATGTAATATATTTATCAAGTACTTTCATGATCTTTGGAACACATATAACACGCAGGATCCCAATCCCTTATCACATTACTGGGAATTCTCATCCCTTAGTATCATTGTTGTGTGATTTCTACATCATCTTTTCACATGCTATCACACACATTTGGTTCATTATGATATTATATAGCCTCTTTTCATATTACTTTTTCCATCTTTTTTTTACTTCACTTATCGCATAACTTGCATTGCAGATATGCTCCAAATAAGACTGAATTGTGGAGTTTAATTCTGCTGAAACAACAGAACACATGACGTGCAGGAAGAACGCACGACGTATAAGATTTCAGAAGAAATTCAATTTCACCCAGACAGCACAATGCACGGCGTGTTCGAGCCTTGAGCACGGCGTGCAAGTTTCCAAAAAAGTGCAAAAAAGCAAATGCACGTCGAGCTAACCAAAAATCTTCTGGAAAGTCTCACAGCGTGCATTACTTCAGTGACCTTTTGTTTAAAATGAAGGGGTGGACTTAATGGGTGGTTATCCATGGTGATAATTCAAAGTTCTCTCATCCCAGAGGAAGTCTAGAGCTGAGGAGGGCAATTTTGAGGAGAAATGAGGTGGTTTCTTGCCAAAGGATCCCATTTCTTCTTCTCTTCTTCTCCATTGTCTTCTCCAAGGTGCAACCAAGCTTCCCCAACTTCGTGCAGCTTCTCGAGAGAGGATCCAATTCTTTTTGGAGTAGCTAAAGGAGGAGAATTTTTTCCCCAAGCCGGAATTCCTCGTTCTTGTGGTTACATTTTCAGATCTCTTTGTTTTTCCTCCTCTAGATCATATTAAAACCTAAATTTTCAGTAGCAAATTTGCAAAGGATGATTATGGACAAGTAATTCCCTTTTTCTTATGCATGGTAGAGTACATCCCATGTCATAGCATGTATGGAACAAGTTAATTTCATACTAAATACTATGTAGCTTGTTTTTCTACCATGAAAGTACCAGTTTATCATCTCTTGCATGTATTGCTGGCCACTTTATATGCATGTGTTCTTCTTTTTTACTTGATCTGAGAAGATAAGTAGGAATGTATGGAGGTGCTCTTCTTGGAAACTCTTTTTCTACCATGAGAGTGGAGATAAATGAGTTGAGGAACAAGTTGTGATAAAAAACGAAATTTATGCATGAGAATGTGACTTTGAGTTGAGATCGTTGCACTTATACCAGGAGGTGAAGTGCAACACAACTTTTTCTTTAAAACAAGTGGTTATGTATGTTTAGGTTTTTGTGTCCCTATGATGTTGTATGATATGTGAGTGAAATTCTAATGTCCAAGATCCATTAATTTCAGAATCTAAACTGTTTTAGTAATCTTTTCGTTGCTTGTTTAAATCTGAATTTCTACAATTAGATAAACATTACCATCCTTTTTAAAATGATCTAAATTGTTGAACTTTAGTGTTGTTGCACTCGATTAATTACTTAAGCTCCTTGTATTCGACCTCGACTACACTACCTCCATATACTTGTGGAGATTGGTTAAGTTGGGTAAACTTTCCTTGTTAGGTTTGAAACTCGTTAGTGTAAACAACCAACAAGTTTTTGGCACCGTTGTCCGGGAGCTACGGTAATTTAATTGGAGTAATAAGTGCTAATTAGTAGTTGAGACTAGATCACCATTTTCATTCTCAAATTTCATATACCTCTTAGTTGTGTTCTTAATTCCTCTTGCTACTTTTCAGGTTGTATGTGTCGCTCACAAAGGGGTCTTCAAACATCTACGTTGTTAGACCTTGAAATCGAGCGTACCCTTTCAAGCTTAAGAAGAGCAAGGAGAGTAGAACCACCACTGCTAGGAGGTACTTCACCATCATCACCATCGCCATCTTCTTCACACCTTGAGGAAGCTACACCAAGTGATCCAATCATGGAGGATGACCGTCCTTTGAAGGACTTCGCAATGTCGGTCGCCATAAACATTTGTGGGGCCATTGATCTGCCTACAGTAGAAGCGAAAAATTTCTCTATTTCTCCTTCTATGATGCAAATGATACATCATAATCATTTTGGAGGTACAACCAATGAAGATCCAAGTCTTCATGTTGTCGAGTTCTTGGAATATTTGAATACTTTTCGAATCAATGGAGTATCTACTGAGGGAAGCAGACTTATGCTATTTCCCTTCAACCTAAGAGATAGAGCCAAGGTGTGGCTTTTGGCTCTTCCAAATAAGTAAATTAAAAATTGGGACCAACTCTTAAATGCATTCCTTGCAAAGTACTTCCCACCTAGAAAGACAACCCAATTAAGAAATCATCTCACCAATTTCTCTCAAAATGAAGGAGAAACTCTATATGACACATGGGAATGGTTTAAGGATCTTCAACGCCTTTGCCTGCACCATGGTTTAACCAACTGAATGCTACTTCAAACTTTCTATAATGGACTATTTTACAACACCCGGTTGACACTGGATGCTACAACCAATGGCGCGTTGATGACTAAGTCTTATCAGGAAGCTGATGACATTATTGAAGACATATCTCTTAATCACTGCCAATGGGGAGCATATAGGGGAGTAAAATTTGCCTCTACCACTAGTTCTTCAACCGAGAAGCAAGGAGGGAAACACATTATTGATTTCGTTGATCTTATTGCTGCCAAACTTGATGTTCTTACACAGAAGTTAAAAAAGATGACCACTTTGCAAATCCAATCAGCTGGAGTTATATGTGAAGCTTGTGGCAATGCAGGGCATACTTCTTCTTCATGCTTTTCTCCTAATGCAATTGAAGGGAGTTTTGAATAGGTCAATGCCATTGGAATGCATGGGAACAAGCAGTACAATCCCTATTCCAACACATACAATCTAGGATTGAGAGATCATCCTAATTTCTCCTACCATAACACAAGCAATGCTCAAAACTTCCAACAAGGACAACAACAACCGCAACAACAACGACATGTCAACCGACAAGAGAATCTGCTGGGTTTTAATAATAGGGGTTACCAACAGCCACAACAACCCCAAAGCTCTTCTTTAGAAGCCATGATGGAAAAATTTATGTCTACACAAATGCAGCAAAATGAAGAACTCTGGGGAAATGACAAGTTGTTGAAATATGCTATTACTCAACTTTCAGCAAAGGTGGATGGTATTTCCACTCACACCAAAATGTTGTAGAACCAAATAGCACAACAAGCTCCAACACAACAACGAAATCTGCAATCCGGTTCTCTTCCAAGTCAACCAGAAGTGAACCCAAGGCAACAAGCTAATGGAATTACTCTAAGAAATGGAGCTGAAATTGAGAGACCTTCTCCACCCATAGAGAAGAACATGGAGGTAGCCGATGAAAAGGAGTCCAACACTCCTAACTGCAACAAGGAGAAAGGTATGGCCGAAATACCACCTTCTTTCAAGGCCACTGCACCTTTTCCTCAAAGGCTTTCCAACAAGAAGGAAGACCTCAAGTTTAGGAAGTTTATGGACATTCTCAATAAACTACATGTCAACCTTCTTTTTTCTGAAGTTGTTGACGAGATGCCTTATTATGCTAAGTTCCTAAAGGATATATTAACTAAAAGAAGAAAGGTTGATCAAGTTGAAATAGTAATGCTTTCAGAGAGAGTGAGTTCTATTATTCAAAACCACCTTCCACAAAAGCTTGATGATTTGGGAGCTTTTACACTTCCATGTAAGAATAACAATACCACTTTTGACAAAGGTCTAGTAGACCTTGGTGCTGGTATTAGTCTCATTCCATCTACATTATGGCAAGAACTGGATCTTGGAGATTTGAAGCCAACAAATATGGGTATTGAGTTAGCCGATCATTCTATTAAATACCTAAAAGGTATAGTGGAGGATGTACTAGTGCAGATCGGAAAGTTCTATATACCATGTGATTTTGTCATTTTTGATATGGTGGAGATCCCTTCCAATCCTATTCTTTTTGGAAGACCATTCTTACGGATTGTTGGATGTCTTTTCGATGTTTGGGAAGGAAAGCTCACTCTACATGTTGGTGAGGAGGCAATGGAATTCTCTATTTATGATGCCATGAAAGCACCTGCACGTGTTGAAGAAATCTATTTATTAGATACTATAGATCCAATTGAGGAGGGGGATGATGATATTACTGATTTAATGATTAATCTTTGTGATAATGATGTTGCTGAAATCAACAAATTTGAAATTTCTGGAACATTTCCTATCTCTAAAGCACAATCTACTAATGAAGATGCTCCACTTGTTGATGACAAAGTAGATGAAGGTACATTAGGGAAAAGGTAGAACTAAAAACCCTTCCACCCGGGATGAGGTATGCATTTCTTGACCCAACCTCCACATCCCCTATTATAATAAATGATGAATTAACCAATGACCAAGAAAATAAATTACTTGCCGAACTGCGTTTGTATAAAGACGTCATTGGTTATTCCATAGATGATTTAAAAGACATTCATCCTTCAATCTACATGCATAGAATAAATATGGAAGATGATGCTAAACCAATAGTTGAACGACCTAGGCGCCTAAATCAAAATATGCTTGAAGTGGTAAAGAAAGAAATTTTCAAATTAATTGATGCTGGAATCATTTATCCCATTAGTGAAGCCCTTAGGATAGTGCGATTCATGTGGTTCCTAAGAGGGGGGGTGCAACTGTAATTAAGGGGGACAATGATGAGTTAATACAAACATGCATGGTCACCGGATGTCGTATGTGTATTGACTATCGATGCCTGAATAAGACAACCCACAAGGATCATTTTTCATTGCCTTTCATTTATTTGATGCTTGAACGCCTCTCTAAGCATTCTTACTCTTGTTACTTGGATGCATATTCCAAAATTTTTCAGATTCCTATTTATCCACCCGACCAAGAGAAAACCACATTCACATGTACTTATGGAACATATGCCTATCGTCGTATGTTGTTCGGTCTTTGCAACGCTCCCGCAACATTCCAGCGGTGTATGATGGCCATATTCTCTAATTTTATTGAAAATATAATGGAGATTTTCATGGATGACTTTAGTGTATACGGTGATTCCTTTGATCAGTGTCTATTGAACCTATCTTTAGCCTTAGCCCACTGTAAAAAGGTTAACCTAGTGCTAAACTGGATGAAGTGCCATTTCATGGTACAGTCCGATGTAGTACTAGGACATGTTGTATCTAACAAAGGTATTGAAGTGGACAGGGCAAAGGTTGAAGCCATTGAGAAGATGTCTACTCCATCTTCAGTTAAAGACATCTGCAACTTTTTTGGCCATGCATGTTTTTATAGAAGATTCATTAAAGATTTCTCTAAGATTGCAAAGCCGTTGTGTTCCCTACTTGCAAAAGATGTCGAGTTTGTATTCGATGATGATTTCCATGTAGCTTTTTATAAGCTCAAGGAGGCCCTCATTTCATCCCCAATTATTCAACCTCCAGATTGGGATTCTCCTTATGAGTTAATGTGCGATGCAAGTGATTATGCAGTGGGAGTTGTTGTAGGATAGTGGAAGGATAACAAACTCCATGCTATTCATTATGCAAGAAAAACCCTTGATGAAGCACAAATCAACTATAAAACCACGGAGAAGGAAATGATAGCCATTGTATATGCTTTTGACAAGTTCCGACAATATTTGGTGGGATCCAAGGTGATTGTATATACTGATCATGTTGTCATAAAGTATTTGTTGAACAAGAAAGATGCTAAACCACGTCTTATTCACTGGATTTTACTTATACAAGAATTTGATCTTAAGATCTGGGATAAGAAAGGTATAGAAAATAATGTTGTTGATCATCTTTCTAGATTAACCACGGAGGCTGGAAATCCATTGCCCATTGAAGATCACTTACCCATTGAAAAGCTTTATGCATTATCATCTACTCAAGAACCATGGTTTGCAGACATTGCCAACTTTCTTGCTACTAGACATCTCCCACATGATTTGACGTATCAACAAAAGAAGAATTTCTTTCATGATGTGAAATTCTATTATTGGGATGATCCATTGTTATTCAAGCATGGAAGTGATGGGCTAATCTGCCAATGTGTTGTTGAAGAAGAAATCCCAAACATTGTTGCTGAATGTCATGCCTCTCCTTATGGAGGCCATTTCGGAGGAGAGAAAACTACAACTAAGATACTACAAGCAGGTTTCTATTGGCCCACATTATTTAAGGACGTCAATCTATTTGTAAAATCTTGTGATAGATGTCAAAGAACATGAGGTATATCCCACCGTGACGACATGCCCCTCAAATATATCTTAGAAGTTGAGGTGTTTGATGTATGGGGAGTGGATTACATGGGACCATTCCCATCCTCTTGCGGGTACCAATACATTCTTATTTCTTATGAATATGTGTCCAAATGGGTGGAGGCCATCCCAACCCAAGTGTCGGATGACAAATATGTAGTAAAGTTGTTTCAAAAGATCATCTTTCCTCGGTTTGGAGTTCCTTGAGATGTAAGTTCAGATGGAGGCACACATTTTGCTGAAAAACAATTCAACAACCTTCTCTCTAAATATGGTGTAACACATAAGATATCTACGTCATATCATCCTCAAACTTCCGAGCAGGTAGAGGTCTCAAACTGACAGCTGAAAAACATTCTAGAAAAGATTGTTTCTAGTTCAAGAAAAGATTGGGATTTAAAGATTGATGATGCATTATGGGCATACCGCACAACCTACAAGACTATCATAGGGAGTACTTCGTTCAAGTTGATTTATGGCAAATCCTATCACCTTCTGTTGGAGTTGGAGGACCATGATTTGTGGGCCATTAAATTCTTGAACTTTGATATGAAGAAGGCAGGAGAGAAGCGCCTTTTGCAGCTGTAGGAACTTGAGGAACTCCACCTTGATGCTTATGAGAATGCAAGGTTTTACAAAGAAAGGACAAAATCTTGGCATGACAAAAGAATTCGCAGGAAGGACTTCCAAGAAGGAGATAAAGTCTTGCTATTCAACTCTAGATTAAAGTTATTTCCAGGGAAGCTAAAATCAAAGTGGTCCAACCCATTTCTTATGCTAAAGATTTTCCCATATGGAGCTCTGGAACTCCAAGGCAAAGACGATAACTTCATAGTGAATGGACAACGTTGCAATATTTATTCTTGTGGAGATGAAGTGGACCATGGAGCCTCTTGCTCCCTCCAAGATGATTGAAGGAATTGAAGAGTCTCACTCCAGACTCTAAATGGAGGACCTTTTGGGAGTTGACCCCACATTAGGATAGATTTCTTTTAAAGTTCTTCAAGTCAAAAACACTCTTTAATTTCGTCAATAAGCCTATCATGGATGAATGTAATAATTTAGACTTGATTTCTGCCATAACTATCTTTATTTCGTCCTGACTTACTGCTATTTTCTGCACAAATTCCAAAATTCATGACATGTCTTTATTTGACACGGTGTGCACCTCAGTAAAAAATATTCTGTAATTGGGATATATCTCCAGGTACACAGTGTGTTTTTTCCAACGCGTCGTGTTCTATTCATGAATATGTTTTTGGAAACTAACACGGTGTGCATTTACTCGATGCACGTCGTGCACTCGGAGAGCTGCAGAAGACAAAAACTTTTTGGAAAGTTGGATGTCGTGCACTTGTTCATGCACACCGTGCACCTGGAGCTACAAATGTGCAAATAAGTTACTGGAATCTTACACGAAGTGCATTTAAATGATGCACGTCATGTTTCTAGCTATCAACTGAGCAGCAAGAGTTTTTGTAAACTCACACGACGTGCATCCATACATGCACGTCGTTGGTCTGGGCACAAAGTTAGGTTTGCAAAGAGATTTTAAGGCCGAACATGTCATGCACGTAACCTACACAATGTGCGTCTGGGCGTAAAAGGTAGTTTGAAAAGATGAAACTTAAGAGGAACACGCCATGCATATCACATGCATGCCATGTCTTTTTTCATAAGGATTGGTAAAAAAAGGGGAGTGTACGACCTAACTTCTCACTCCAATAGTCATGCAAGAGCAAAAGAAAGAAAGTAGTCGTGCCCTCAGCAGCGCCGCCGCCTTCCTCCCCGCTGACGCTGTGCACATATGCATGTCATCCCCTCCTCCCACAAGCCGTGCACATATGCATGCCGCTAGCTCACACCTCCACTGACTGCCACCATCTTGGCCTCTGCTTGCTCCAGCTCCGCGAGTGCCCTACCGCCGCCGCCCTAAGCAGCCACCTAGCCGCTGCCCTAAGCATCTGACAACAGTGCCAATGGATGCCACCTCAACAAACGACTCTGCCAACCAGCTGCCAACGTGCTGATAGAGCCACCACCATCAACCGTCGACGACCCTAGCATCTAGCGCCCTACTTCCGACAACTCGCACCTCAACAATGCCGCCAATGTCATCATTTTCCCCATTTCTTCTCCACTCCTGACTATAGATTTCATACTGCAAAATATCTGTAGGTGCACGTCGTTCCCTTGTTCTGCATGTCGTGCATTCGAGTTTTAGAGAAAAAAGAACACCTTCTAGGTGCACACCGTGACAACAATCTGCACACTGTGCACTACTACAGAAACAATGGCACCAATCAAGAGGGGTTCGAGCAGACGCCATGGTGGAGCCTCATCTTCCACGACACTTTCTGAATCAGCAGCTTTTGTACCCTCCACTCAGTTCTGAGTCACCCCGGAGGAGGATGCATATTACTAGTTTCTCAACACTAGGTGGGTTCTACCTTCTCGCTATGTTTGTGAAGAAATACTTGACAAGCTGGGTTTCAAGACTGAGGTAATGGGGTATCTTCGGTTTTTAGGCCTCCATCTTCTCTGCACTAGAGTCACAACAACCTACTCCCGCCTTGTATATGAATTTTTGACCACCTTTAAGGTGGAAGACGACCCCCAAAACTACCGTGAGACCAATCCGAAGATCAGTTTTCATCTTCTAAACAAATGCTTTTCTATGGTTCTTTGCCAATTTTGTACTTTGCTTGGGTGCAACTATGGAGACTATATTGATTATCCTCCCACTTTCAATAGTGACACTTTTTGGTCTGAAATTACTAGTGAACTGATGCACAAGGCTAGGAATGCCCGAGCTTCGTCACTCCATAATCTGATTTTTAGAGTTGTGCATTGCCTTCTAAGAACATGTCCCTTTGTCAAAAATGAAACTCAAGGGGTCATGGGGAAAACTGACCTTTTCTTCTTGTGGTACATGGTCAAAAAATGAGCAAATCAGTTCTGGTTACTACATTGTAAACAAACTTCTAGAAGCCAAGAAGAATAAGCAAAGAGAGGCAGGGGATATCATGTGTGGTGGATTGCTTACTATACTTGCAATGCAGTTAGGGTTAGATGTGGCTACCTTAGAACCTGCACCGGGGAAAAACCTTGTAGACAACAATTATCTTATTTCTTGTGGCATAATATCAAGGCATGGTGATAGAACCACAAAGTTCAAGGTTTTTATCACAAAGAAATAGTTCATTATCATCTCCGATGCAGCCCGCAATGACTTCAGCAACAACGAAAGTTGGAAGGTGGAGTTACAACCCAAGGACAAAGCGGAGACACCCACCCATGGCGCCAGTAGCTCTACAACCACATCTACAGCAGTAGCTACATCACCACTTCCACCCTCCACTAGTACTCAGACGGAGTACGCTTGGGTGATGCCTGATGTGAGGCACCTTTAAAGTTATGTTCAGCAGTGGGATGACCACATCGATGACTGTTTGGACTAGATGGGCACGCAGTACACTGAAATGTACGACATGGTTGCCCGGATGAATGCTTGGCATATCTCTCAGGGCCATTACTATGTCCCGCCGCCGTATCAATCACCGCCATCAAAACAGCCCAGGTTTCCACCGCCTGAGTTCACGCAACAGCCCCAGTTTCCCTAGCAGCATGATTCTGCTGACCATCCCATGGACATTCCAGATCTTGTCAGCCAGTTTTTCCCAGATCAGGGCAGTGACCCTCCTTTTTGATATTTGATCCATAAAAGGTACCTGGTTGTGAACTCCTTAGGTTTGATTGACACAGTGAGGACATTTCTGACTTCAAGCTTACGGGGGGCACAACCGACTGGTATTTGTAGTATTCATTCAATTTTTCTTTAATTGAGTCAGTTGTGTCAGTTGTTTTCCATTTTATTTCCATGTTCAGTTTCCTTGATGGTAAATTTAATATGATTTGAGGCTATCTTATTAGAATGAAACCCCTTTATATGCTTGAATTATTCTGTCCTTTATGTTTCTTAGATACATGAAAAGAAAAATCAAGAGCATGTATGAATGAAATGGAAATTGAAAATCCCCATGTACCTGATTTTGCCTTGTGTTTGCTGTTGAATTCTCAAAATCTTTTTACATCTTTGCTTGGTCAATACATGTAACACTTCCATTTTTGAGTGACTGAATCAACTTTACAACATTTAATAGAATACTTGATACTCTTGCCAAACCATTAGTGCATTTATAATAAATTTTTCAGTGAAAAATTTACAAAACAAGGCCTAAAACCTTGTTACCTTAACATTCTTGTGGAGTCTTTGGTGTTCAATAATGAATTCTGCTATCTTTTGTTCACCCTTACCCAATAAAAGATGGCAAATGGCCCACATATCATGCTAGCCTAGTGTGAGTCCGGTCTGGGAATGATGGTTAGGTGATATGAATATCAAAAGAGGGTAAAAACAACACCCCAACTGGCATTCCACGAGAGCATAAGCCTAAATTAGCAGCCGAATGCCAGAAACCCAAAAATTTCCATCATCATATCCGTGAGAAAAAGAGTACAACTAAGTTTGTTAATGCTTGCACTGATTTCATCGTCTTACATCCATACTAGCTGAAAATTTTGTAATGTACATGCACTGATTGTTTGGCTTGATTATCCAAATTCTATTTAGTGTTGTCTAGTTGATCATTCAACTTGATTTGGAACCAACCTTGCTGAACTTAATTTCTCTATCTTGGATGTTGAAAATTTGAGACGATAACAATGAACACAAGCACAATGTACTTGATTGGTTGAGCTAATTGCATATCTCATTTTCATTTAATCCATGCATGAGTTTGTTTACTCTTTCGCTTTGATTTTAGCCATGTTCTTTTTGCTTGAGGACAAGAAATAGTTCAAGCTTAGGGGGATTTGTTGTGTGATTTCTACATCATCTTTTCACATGCTATCACACACACATTTGTTTCATTCTGATATTATTTAGCCTCTTTTCATATTACTTTTGCCATCTTTTTGTTACTTTACTTATCGCACAACTTGCATTGCAAATATGCTCTAAATAAGACTGAATTGTAGAGTTTAATTCTTCTGAAACAGCAGAACGCACGACATGCAAGAAGAACGCATGACATGCAAGATTTTAGAAGAATTTCCATTTCACCCAGACAGCAAAATGTACGGCATGTTCGAGCCTTGAGCATGGCGTGCGAGTTTCCAAAACAGTGCAAAAAAGAAAATGCACGGCGTGCACTTGAATGCACGATGTGTAGCTGGAGTGTCGAGCTAACCAAAAATCTTCTGAAAAAGTCACACGACGTGCATTACTTCAACACATGCCGTGTGTAGTGCTTTCTGGAGCAACTGTCGGAGGCCTTACACGATGTGCATTTGTGATGCACGCCGCGTCGTTGTCAGTTTTAGAAATTTGAAAGTTGCGACCTTTTGTTTAAAATGAAGGGGGGGACTTAATGGGCGGTTATCTACGGTGATAATTCAAAATTCTCTCATCCCAAAGGAAGTCTAGAGCAGAGGAGGGCGATTTTGAGGAGAAAGGTCGTGGTTTCTTGCCAAAGGAACCCATTTCTTTTTCTCTTCTTCTCCATTGTCTTCTCCAAGGTGCAACCAAGCTTCCCTAACTTCGTGCGACTTCTCAGGAGAGGAGCCAGTCTCTTTTGGAGCAGCTAAAGGAGGAGAATTATGTCCCCAAGCTGGAATTCCTCCTTCTTGTGGTTACATTTTCAGATCTCTTTGTTTTTCCTCCTTTAGATCATGTTAAAACCTGAATTTGATGTAGTAAATCTGCAAAGCATGATTATGGACGAGTAATTCCCTTTTCTTAGGCGTGGGAGAGTAGATCCCATGTCATATCATGTATGGAACAAGTTAATTTTGTACTAAATACTATGTAGCTTGTTTTTCTACCATGAAAGTACTGGTTTTATCATCTCTTGCATGTATTGTTGGCCACTTTATATGCATCTATTCTGCTTTCTTGCTTGATCTGAGAAAATAAGTAGGAATGTATGGAGGTGCTCATCTTGGAAACTCTTTTTCTACCATGAGAGTGGAGATAAATGAGTTGAGGAACATGTTGTGAACAAAAACAAAATTTATGCATGAGAATGTGACTTTGAGTTGAGATCGTTGCACTTATACCGGGAGGTGAAGTGCAACACAACTTTTCCTTTAAAACAAGTGCTTATGTATGTTTAGATTTTCGTGTTCCTATGATGTGCTATGATATGTGAGTGAAATTATAATGTCCAAGATCCATTAATTTCTGAATCTAAACCCTTTTAGTAATCTTTTCATTGCTTGTTTAAATCTGAATTTCTGCAATTAGATAAATATTACCATCCTTTATAAATTGATCTAGATTGTTGAACTTTAGTGTTGTTGCACTCGATTAATTTCTTAAGCTCCTTGTGTTTGACCTTGACTACACTACCTCCGTATACTTGCGGAGATTGGTTAAGTTGGGTAAACTTTCATTGTTAGGATTGAAACTCGTTAGTGTAAACAACCAACAATTATCATCATCACGATTGCTAGATCTAGGTATTCAAACCCTTAGTTCATCATGGGACATAGTTACCTCTCATCAGGTAACTATTACCACTAGGTCCTCAGACCCATGTATACATAATACTTGTTTCACTAGTAATTCATATGGCTCACAATGCCCATTTAATCTATATCATATGAAACATCATAGCTCATACCTAGCTATGTTCATTATCTCATAATACCTGCATGGTTAGTTTTCATGATAGAAATAATTATCAAGTACATATCATTACCATGCTACATAAGAGAAACACAACCTTTCCACTATTAGGGTTAGGGTTTCCCTTTTCACCGATTAAGGTTAGGGATTCCCTTCCTTACTGATTAAGGTTTCAAGTGCATACCATCACCCATTATTAGGGTTAGGGTTTCCCCTATTTAACTGATTAGGGTTTCAAATCATATCATCACCCTTCATTAGGGTTTGTGTTTCCCTATTTAACCGATTAGGGATTCAAGATCATATTATCAAGTATCAAACCCTAATTCATTTTATTAAGAATCAAAACCCCAATGCATAGCTCTACACATATAGATGTATCAATGTATTCTCATAGAATGATTAACACATAGAGTATGAGTTTCTCTCTCATCCTTTCTAGGTTAATGATTACATAATTCTTTATTAAGTTGCCTCAGTCCTTCTCTCAAGGTACATTGGCCCACAATTATTAAAATGCATTAAACTCTATACATCTTAATGTTTCATTTGACATAACACCCTTCATGTGTTACTCAATCAAGTATAATTGATTGAGGTTCTTCCATCATATTGGGCATAGAGGTGTGTCCTTTATCACCATATCATGCTTAAGGTGTTTGCTCATCATCATATCGTGCTTCCATATCGGGTTGCTCAACATTAGGGTTTGCATATCGGGTTAGACCCTTATGCTCATATCTCTTCAAACCTTCATGGTATCGGCCTACCCTTCACCATGTGATAAGTGACAGGCTAGATAATAGGTTAGTCTAGACCAAATCAAGTGTACAAATCAATAGGGGTTTGGGGTTCTAATGTATATTGGGCACTAGTACAAGAATGGTCTGTAGCGTCGGTTTTTTTAAGCCTGCAGCGTCACTTTTTAACCAACGCCTAAGTGGCCGTCGCTATAGACTTTTCTCTATAGCGTCGGTTTATTTGACCAGAAAAAACTGACCTTACAGAGTAAACACCGACGCAAAAGGTTGTAAAAAATCTGACCCAGGTGAGAAAAAAGGAGCCTGTAAGGTCGGTTATTCCAAAAAAAACCGACCCTGTAAACACTCTCGGTCGACAATATTGTTGACCGAACACATTTTCGGTCGACAATTTTCTCGACCGAGAGAGTTTACAATGTCGGTTTTTTTAGAATAACAGACGCTAAATATTGAATAACCGTTTCAGTGCTCCTTCTCGATCGACGAATTTGTCGACCGAGGGACTTCTAGGGTCGGTTATTTGGAAAAAACCGACGCTAGAGGTGCTTATACATGCTTGAACTTAACTGGATATCGATCGACAATATTGTCGACCGAAGGGACTTCTAGAGTCGGTTATTTGGAAAAAACCGACGCTAGAGGTGCTTATACATGCGTGAACTTAACTGGATATCGGTCAACAATATTGTCGACCGAAGGGACTTTTAGAGTCGGTTATTTGGAAAAAATCGACGCTAGAGGTGCTTATACATGCGTGAACTTAACTGGATATCGGTCGACAATATTGTCGACCGAAGGGACTTCTAGAGTCGGATATTTGGAAAAAACCGACGCTAGAGGTATCGCTCGACAATATTGTCGACCGAAGGGACTTCTAGAGTCAGTTATTTGGAAAAAACTGACGCTAGAGGTGCTTATACATGTGTGAACTTAACTGGATATCGGTCGACAATATTTTCGACCGAAGGGACTTCTAGAGTCGGTTATTTGGAAAAAACCGACGCTAGAGGTATCGGTCGACAATATTGTCGACCGAATGGACTTCTAGAGTCGGTTATTTGGAAAAACCCGACGCTAGAGGTGCTTATACATGCGTGAACTTAACTGGATATCATTCCACAATATTGTCGACCGAAGGGACTTCTAGAGTCGGTTATTTGGAAAAAACCGACGCTAGAGGTGCTTATACATGCATGAACTTCACTGGATATCGGTCGATAAATTCTTCGACCGAGAGAGTTTACAGGGTCGGTTTTTTGGAATAACCGATGCTAAAAATTTAAATAAACATTTTAGTGTACCCCTCGGTCGAAAAATTGTCGACTGAAAATATTTCGGTCGACAAAATTTTTGACCGAGGGGTACACTAAAACGTTCAAACTGAAATAGAAATGAATATTCATATATTCTGGGAGAGGGGAGCATTGATGTTCAACTGTCACCATTCAAAACCACACATTCATGACAAAAACGATTCATAATCACATCATAATTTACAAAATGATAGATTGCTTGAAATATAAGGAGGAAAAATTAGTTTGAAATCCTAGAAATATACATCTTTTGAGAGATTAAAAGCTATCCATATGCAAACAAAGTCTATGATTACCACTTCCTTCAAAAAAAGCATGCACAAGATGTAGGGTTCATCTAAGATGATACAAAAAACTATCATACAAGCTCACACCCTAGGTAAAGGTACATCTTTATACTTGGATCAATAATTTTAAGGCAAAATCATGTACATGTAACGTAAGAGTGAACAATAATCATGGATAAAGTTATATAGCTCACCTTAGAGATGATTTAGAAACTCCAAACAGCAAGGTAGATTGAAGAAAAATGGGCAAGAAACCCTAGCTTGGGCACTCCTCTTCACCAAGTTGGTTCCTTCTCCAAAAAGGAAGCAAACCCTATGTTGAAAAGGTAACAAAAAGATAGTGGAAGATGTTTTCAACCATTATCTCAAGCTCCACCATGGAACATCATGGATTCAGCCAAGAAGAAGAGATGGGAAGATAGAACAACAAGAAAAACAAAGAAAAAGAGACAGATCTCACTTACCAAGACTAAGAAAGGTGGATCCGAACCCAGAAACGAACTCGGGAACCTTACATGGAAACGGTGGTGACCTTACTTGGAAATAGCGGCGACCATCGTAGAGGATAAGACAACCTTCACGGAGAGGCGGCGACCTTCATGGAAGTGTGGAGAGGCGGTGACGACGAGCTCTTTTCATGGAGAGGAGGCAAGGGCTTTGGCAGTGCGAAGAGGTGGCAAGGGCTTCACGGAGGAAAAGGTATTCGCGCCGCATGAGAGAAAAAGAGAACGAAAATTTTGTTTCGCGGGGGAGAAAGACTAGGTTTTGGCCATTTTAAAGGAGAGACTCGACCTGTAGCGTCGGTTAAAAGAAACAAACCGATGCTAAAGATAAGCGGTGCCCGTGTTTGGTTATTTAAAAACACTCAAACACATTTTCGGTCGACAAATTTGTCGACCGAGGGGAGCTCTAGGGTTGGTTAAAAGTAAAAAACCGATGCTAGAGGTGCTTATACATGCGTGAACTAAACTAGATCCAAAATTCATGTCGGTCGACAAATTCGTCGACCGAGAAGTCCTTTAGGGTCGGTTATAAGAAAAAACTGACCCTAGAGGTGCTTATACACGTGAAATCTGGCTCCTTCTCGATCGATGAATTTGTCGACCGAGAGGTTAACGGTCAACAAATTCGTCGACCGAGGAGAGCTCTAAAGGTGCTTATACATGCATGAACTAAATTGGATCCAAAATTCATGTCGGTCGATAATATTGTCGACCGAAGAGCACTTTAGGGTCAGTTATAAGGAAAAAATCGACCCTAGAGGTGCTTATACACGTAAAATCTGGCTCTTTGCAGTCGACAAATTTGTCGATCGAGAGGTTATCGGTCGACAAATTCGTCGACCGAGGGAGCTCTAAGGTGCTTATAAAACACTAATATGGGATGATGTTATGTGAAACCCTAATATAGGGTGATGTCGTGTGAAACCCTAATATGGGATAATGTTATGTGAAATCCTAATATGGGATAATGTTATGTGAAACCCAAATATTGGGTGATGTTGAGTAAAACCATAATATGATAATGTTATGTGTAACCTTAATATGGGATGATGTGATGTGAAACCCTAATTGATAAAAATGGGAAACTCTAACCCTAATGAGGGAATAGTTATGTTATCTTTGTATTGCATGATGTTGACATGAAATTGATATGGTTTTTATCAAGTATACTAACCATGTGAGATGCTTGTGTAACAAATATCCTGAATACCTTGGTCAAATGACCTGAAGGTAATAGTTACCTAATAAGTGATAACCATGTTTAGTGATGAACTAAGGGTTTGAATACCCAGATCCAGCAAATGTGATGATGGTGGTATTGAGGGATGTGAATTCCCAACAATGAGACAAGGGATTGAGATCCCAATGCTTCATATAGTTTTGAAAAGTACTAAAATGGATCGAAAATCCATGTCGGTCGACAATATTGTCGACCGAGGAGCCCTTTAGGGTCGGTTATAAGAAAAGACCGACCCTAGAGGTGAAATCTGGCTCCTTCTCGGTCGATGAATTTGTCGACCGAGAGGTTATCGGTCGGCAAATTCATCGACCGAGGGACTTCTAGGGTCAGTTATTTGGAAAAAAATCAACGCTAGAGGTGCTTATACATGCGTAAACTTAACTGGATCCAAGATTTATCTCGGTCGACAATATTGTCGACCGAAGGGACTTCTAAGGTCGGTTATTTGGAAAAAACCGACTCTAGAGGTGCTTATACATGCGTGAACTTAACTGGATCCAAGATTTATCTCGGTCGACAATATTGTCGACTGAAGGGACTTCTAAGGTCGGTTATTTGGAAAAAACCGACACTAGAGGTGCTTATACATGCGTGAACTTAACTGGATCCAAGATGTATCTCGGTCGACAATATTGTCGACTGAAGGGACTTCTAGAGTCGGTTATTTGAAAAAAAGCAACGCTAGAGGTGCTTATACATGCGTGAACTTAACTGGATATCGGTCGACAATATTGTCGACCGAAGGGACTTCTAGAGTCGGTTTTTTGGAAAAAACCGACGCTAGAGGTGCTTATACATGCGTGAACTTAACTGGATATCGGTCGACAATATTGTCGATCGAAGGGACTTCTAGAGTCGGTTATTTGGAAAAAACCGACTCTAGAGGTGCTTATACATGCGTGAACTTAACTGGATCCAAGATTTATCTCGGTCGACAATATTGTCGACCGAAGGGACTGCTAAGGTCGGTTATTTGGAAAAAACCAACGCTAGAGGTGCTTATACATGCGTGAACTTAACTGGATCCAAGATGTATCTCGGTCGACAATATTGTCAACCGAAGGGACTTCTAGAGTCGGTTATTTGGAAAAAACCGACGCTAGAGGTGCTTATACATGCGTGAACTTAACTGGATATCGGTCGACAATATTGTCGACCAAAGGGACTTCTAGAGTCAGTTATTTGGAAAAAACTGACGCTAGAGGTGCTTATACATGCGTGAACTTAACTGGATATCGGTCGACAATATTATCGACCGAAGGGACTTCTAAGGTCGGTTATTTGGAAAAAACCGACGCTAGAGGTGGTTATACATGCGTGAACTTAACTGGATCCAAGATTTATCTCGGTCGACAATATTGTCGACTGAAGGGACTTCTAAGGTCGGTTATTTGGAAAAAAATGATGCTAGAGGTGCTTATACATGTGTGAACTTAACTGGATCCAAGATTTATCTCGCTCGACAATATTGTCGACCGAAGGGACTTCTAGGGTCAGTTATTTGGAAAAAAAACCCACGCTAGAGGTGCTTATACATGCGTGAAGGCAACTAGATTCAAGATGTCTAATTACCCACATTTTTTGTAGACATATAAGGTCGGTTATTTGGAAAAACTGACCCTATAGATCGAGGCGCGAAGCCAAAATCAAACAAATTTTTTTCCGCGGGAAACTGTAATTGGATTTTTAATCCAATTGTCTATAAGGTCGCTTATTTTATGAAAACTGACCCTATAGAGATACACTACAAGGTCGGTTATTTTAAGAAAAGCAACCCAAGAGGTCTTAAGTGGTGCCCGCATTTTTATAGACATATAAGGTCAGTTATTTGGAAAACTGACCCTATAGAGTTACACTACAAGGTCAGTTTTTTTAAGAAAAGTGACCCAAGAGGTCTTAAGTGGTGCCCGTGGTTTTTATAGACATATAAGGTCAGTTATTTGAAAAACCGACCCTATAGAGTTACACTACAAGGTCGGTTTTCTTAAGAAAACCGACCCAAGAGGTCTTAAGTGGTGCCCGCATTTTTTTTAGACATATAAGGTCGGTTATTTGAAAAAACCGACCCTACAGGTAGTGACGTTATAACCCATTTCTGTACTAGTGGGGTTTCACATTACCATGTTGGGTTTCAACACCATATTAGGTTAGGGGTATATACTTGACACCATATCATGCACATGGTGTGTGCTTGACCCCATATCATACACAAGGTGTGTGTATGTGTCACTCATATCGTCCATGAGGCATAAACTCATCACTATATCGTGCTAGTGGTGTGTTCACATCACCATATCGCGTTAGAGGTGCTTTAACCCGATATCAGGTTGGACACTGATGATGTCATCATCCTCAAGCTCAACACCTTCATTATTACTGTTCTAGTTCTTGGACAATGGGTCTATGCAACTATTAGAACTCATGGATTCATCAATTATTCAAGAAAATTCGAAATTGAAAGTAGATCATCAAGTATGGCAAGATTGATGGTGAGTAATAACATAATTGGGTTCAAGTTATATAACCCACCTCAAGAACAACTTCAAAGCTCCAAGATCCAAAGCTTCACATTCTCAAGGTTGAAGATGAGCTTCACAACTCCTCTATATACAAAGAATCACCATGGATAAGTATTTGGTGAAGAAGAAAAGAAAGGAAGATCACAACCCTAGATCCATGCTTTAATCCAAGGTTGAAGATGATCATGCCTTCACATTAGGGTTAAGACTTGAGATCCTTCTTGTTCCTTAGCATTATGCACGATACCTCACAACTCGTGCATGATATCCCCTCACTTGTGGCCAATATCCCTTCACTTGTGGCCGATATTCCTTCACTTGTGGCTGATATCACTTTGCTATGGCTGATATCACCTTTCTATGGCCAATATCACTTTGCAATGGCTAATATCAAGGCTCTGTGCATGATATCCCTACACCTATGAATGATACAAAGACTATATGAATGATATCTAAGAGGAAGAGGGTAGTAAGTTTTGAAACATTTCACTAGTAGGTGAAAGGAATGGTATATATAATGTGGTTCATGAAACATAGTGTATGTGAGGTGTCATCATTTTACACTACTAGGTGCCACGTGTCCATGTATGGTCGACACGTGTCCATGCATGCATATTTATCTTCACATGAAAAACTCTTGAGGATAATCTAGGGATAAGATTTTGGCCTTTAGTTATCTTGTTGAGCAAGGTATTTCAACTCAACATCACTTTATTCACAAACCGATACACTTTTTCTAAGGAAAGTTGCAAATTGATACACATAACCTCCTTGAGTTTCTTAGCCCATCACGACAAAGGCCAAGAGTTGATAAACCGATGTGGGATCCCCCCCTATGGCTCATTTTTCGATAGGCACTCCCATATCAAGTCTACAACTTGATACAACTAAAAAAAAGCTTCAACTATACATCTTTTCTTGGTCTTTTCATCACCAAGAATGCTACCACTCAAAGATGATTCAAACATGGTGCCTCCTTCTTTCTATCTCCTCTAGATGATGACAAGAGAGAGTAGGGAAACTCTATAGGTGGTAATTTGCATATCAACCCTACATTTTGGGTAAATTGCAATTTACACTCAAAAATAGTACACAACGCACAAGCATTATTCAAAAAGTTTCAATTTGAAATTTAGGCTTTCCACCAGCCGCCCCTTAACATAATTCTCTCTCTTATGATTCTAAAATAGATGAGGTACATTTAGTCATGTGACATATTGCAGTATAACCCCTCATCTTGGGTAAATTGTAATTTTCACTTAAACTATCATATAATGTACAAACAATTTAAAATAAGCTCAAACTTGAAAATTAAACTCAAGGAGAGTCTTTATTACTTTTCAAAAGATTAAAATTTTTTTATGAATAACTTAATTAAGCAAAAATTCCAGGTTATGGCATAATATAGGTTAGGGATATTACAGTAAGATGTGACACGCCGTGTCAAATAAAGACACATCATGTCTCTTTGAGTTTCTATAGAATTTAGCTTCTCGATAGAACCTGCAGAAGTTTCTGATGCAAGTATAAGTGTTTAAATTATTACATACACCCATGACAAGACTATTTTTGGGGAATTTAAAGATTGTTCTTGACTCAAACTACTAAAATAAATTCTAATCTAATGTGGGATCAACTCCCACAAGTTCCTCTATTTAAAGTCTAGCGTAGGACTCTTTAGTCTTTTGATCAAGCATCTAGGAGGGAGCAAGTGGATCCCTTTTCAACTTCCTCTCCTGTGATGTAAATATTGCACTATTGTCCATTGACCTTGAAGAAGGATTGTTTCCCTTGTAGCTCCACGGTCCCATATGAAAAGACGTGTAGGACCAAGAATGATCCAAACCACTTGGATCTCAACTTTCCTGGAAACAACTTGAGTTTACAATTGTAAAGAAAAACTTGGTCGCCTTCCTTGAAGTCTTTGATCTTGATTCTCTTATCATGCCATATTTTTGTCTTCTCGTTGTAGATTTTGGCATTCTCATAAGCGTCCATTCATATCTCCTCTATCTCTTGTAGTTGCAGTAGCCACTTCTCTCCTTCTTTCATAAGATCATTATTTAGCAACTTGATTTCTCATAATGCTTTGTGCTCCAATTCTACAGGTAAATGACATGATTTTATGTAGACTAGATTGAAAGGTGTTGTTCCAATGGGTATTTTCAAAGCTGTCTTGCATGCCCATAATGCATCTTCCAACTAAAGTTCCCAATCCTTTCTTGATCTGGAGATAGTCTTTTCTAGAATATCCTTCAGTTGCCTATTGGAGATCTCCACTTGACCTGATGTTTGAGGGTGATAGGGTGTGGATATCTTATGCTTTACCCCATATTTACTAAGCAAGTTGTTGAAGTTTCTCTCATTAAAATGGCTGCCACCATCTGAAATGATTGCTCTTGGAACTCCAAATCTTAGGAAGATGATCTTTTGAAAAAGTTTGACGACTAGTTTTGCATCTGGAGCTTGAGTGGGAATTGCTTCCACCCATTTGGACATGTAATCATAGGCCACCAATATGAATTTGTAGCTGTATGAAGATGGCAAGGGGCCCATATAGTCTATACCCCACACATAAAAAACTTCTATCTCCAGAATTGAGTTTAATGGCATTTCATCTGTCCTTGAAATTCCCCCACCTCTTTGGCAGTTCTCACAAGCCTTGATAAATGTGTGCACGTCACGGAATAGACTTGGCCAATAAAGGTCGGATTGTAGGATCTTTGTTGCTATTTTGTTTGCTGCAAAGTGTTCTATGTGGGGAGAAGAATGACAATCGGAAATCACATTACCAACTTCCTCATATGGGATACACCTCCTTATGAGTCCATCAACGCATTTCTTAAATAATAACAGATCATCCCAATAGTAGAATTTTACATCTGAAGAAACTTCTTTTTCTATTGGTATATCAAGTCTAGAGGTAGTTGTCATGTAGAAAGAAAAATTGCAAAATCTTCAAACCATGATGCTTGTGTGGAAGACAAGGCGTAGAGTTTCTCAATTGGCAATCGATCCTCAATAGCCAATGAACTTTCAACACTTTTAGTCAACCTAGACAGGTGATCTACAATGTTGTTCTCTGTCTCTTTTCTATCCTAGATTTCAAGATCAAATTCTTGAAGAAGTAATATCCAACGGATGAGATGGGATTTAACATCTTTCTTGTTAAGCAAGTACATAATTGCAGCATGATTTGTATGCACAAGGGAGAAAGAGCAAATCAAAAATCTGTGTTACTATTCTTGTCCATGTTGAGCTTACTCGAGGTAGGAGATGAATCAGATGCCATCCAAACCAGATCCAATGGTCAATATAGAAAAGAATATAAGTAGAGTGCGTGACAACGATATCTTAGTCGGAAAATCGCGTGACATTTAAACCAAAGTCGATTCCGATTAAACCAAAGTTGGAAAGCATTATTTCCTTATTTTCTATTTCTTAAATTGAGGGTGCAAATAAACTCCAAATTGGATGGAATTTTGCACAGAGGCTAATTAAAGCATGTAGATTCTGATTATGCACTTAGTTTTGCCTTTTGGAAACTTTTAATGGTTAAACAAATCAAATCATATTTTCTCTTTCCTCTTTCATTAATGGCTTTAGGATTATCCAAATTTTATAAAACTTGACCCACAAGTCATATTTAATGTGTTGGATACGAATTTTCCATCAATTTTATATATTGGAGTTGTTTGAATATTTATTTAATATTTTGAAGGTTCTATACACTTTCTCTCTCCCGATTTTACCTTTTAAGCAAACTTTCTCCAAATTGGATAAAAATTTACCCAAAGGCTATATTTATTATGTAGATCACGAATCTAAGATTATTTTCCTCTTTTGGAGTCATGAATTATAATTATTTATTAATTACACCTTTTAGGAAATTTCTCTCTCCTAACTTACCATATTATTTCAAGGTGGTCCAAATTAGATGAAAATTGACATGTAGACTTATTTTAATGTGTATATTATGAATTTGAAGTATATTCTTTATTTTGAGGCTTTCTTACATGGGTTATATCACTTGGCCCACTAATGGCCCATTAACTATATTACTCTTTCAATTAAGTTATTTATCATCTTATTATCATCAAATGAGTTATATGACGTATTATATTACATTATTCACGCATTAGATATTTAGGATCGCTCTAACCTCAACCTTTTATGGTCAAACCCAAAAGGAAAAACTTCCAGGGTAGGGTCTAAGGTCTGGTATGTTACAACACTCCACCCCTTAATAGGATTTCGTCCTCGAAATCAATAGATCCAAACATCAACTATCAACTATTCTCCACCCCTTAAAGGGTTCAACCTAACAAGTCAAACTAAATAACTTTTTAAAGCTACCCACATCTCTTAGTTGTGAAATTTTTAGAGATTAATATTTCTCATGTATCCAACTAAAGTCACCATCTAGGGCTGAGTTTTTAGGTCCTTGTGTCTCTAACCTATCAACCCTACATGAACATCCAAAAGTCATAGGGTAGGTCAACTACACCATTATATCAATCCTAGTCACAAGACTATGGTTAGGTTCTATTCAAACTAGAGTTTCTCTTCATTGTGACTTAGTTCAAGAAAACATTGATAAAATCCAGAGAAATTTTTTCTTTTGTACATATAGTATTATATGGAAAATAATTTGTTTTGAAAAACCTTTACGATTGAAAACTAAAATTTAGGGCCCAAAATCAAAGAGAGAAACCAAGTCACAATATTTCCATATTTAGATCTCCTAACATATTCTCATCCTCAAACCAAACCTTGTTGCACAAAAGATCATCATTGATGAAATCTAGGGTCAACGTCTCACTTAAAGGTAACTAACTATGTCAAGGGTTCTAAAGGGAGACAAAATTGAAATAGTCGATTCTGACTACTATGGGCTCTGATACCATGATGTAAAGAAGCAAAACCACTTCCTTACTAAAAATTTGAACAATAGAACCTCCAGTCCAAACACACTCATAAGGTATGATAGAGTGGGTGTAAAATTTTCAAATCTTTATATAATGGTAACAAAAGCCCAAGTATAGCAGCGGAATAAAAACATGACTATATTCAAATATAAAACAAAGGGAACATCTTAAACTTACATCATAAGGATCCATGTAGAGGAAATCTAAACCACCTCAAAATTGTCTCCAAGCTTTAACTTCTCAATCTAAGTCTGGGTCCACATGTCAAGCCATCCATGTCCTCCACCTAGGGTTGGAAGCATACCCCAGTAAAAGAGAAATAATAGGAAACATCAGCAAAGGCTGGTATGTGCATACTTAAAGAAAACATTGAGCAATTAGAGGGAATAAGGATATCAAATGTGAAAGACTTCCCATAGAAAAGATAAGTACCACCCAAACGGGTATCAAGAGAGAATATCACAACAAAAGGGATACTTGCCATAAAAACAACATAAAAAGGATTGTGCCATATAGACATCCACTACCACGGTGGGAAACAAGCACCAGTACGGCACACACCCCACAATCAATATCTTGCATGCATGTGAGATAAACATAGCCCTAGAACAATATATGCACAATTGGTGGACAACCCCCATAAAGCTGAAGCCTGATAGAGAAAGGAATATTGCCAATCTCCCAGATATATAAAACGGGTCAAGACACACATCTTTCCCTGGGTATGAGATTCCTTGTCGTCCCAAAAAGAGTAGGAAATATCACATCTGCTATAAACAAAACCAATGCAATTTACACTACTCTAGTGCTACTGAATCACATGGCATATTTAATGTAGAGGCAAGTAGAAAAGTATAGTCAAAATAAACAATGTTGCCATCACACAATGGACAACTCAACATATAAACAAATCCATTTCAAAGTGGGCATATATCACCAAGTAAACTTCCACATCACAGTGGGCATATAATATCAAAAGTCCAACTTGCACCAAGGCAACAAGATAAGATTTCAAGAGAATATCTATGATCACAAGATCAATAACAAATAAAAGGTAGTTCACATGAACCATGATATCAAAAGAAAAGAGCAATGTGTATAGGCTATTGTCCATAGGACCAAGAGAAATAAGAAACATAGGCTAATTGCTCAAAAGAATAATCGGGATGCATACCTCAACATCAGAGTAAAACAATCCAAAGTCACATCTAGGTCCAAACCTAGGCATCCAAAGAACCTATTAAACATATATGTGGAATTAGGGTTAGGTTTCCATTAATTATTCAAAACCCTAAAAATCACATTTTTATTAGGTTATCAAAACCATTCCATATTTTAGGTTATATTTTCCTGAGTTCAAAACATATTTTATTACATTTTTCTGACATAAATTATTAGTTATAAATTATACAAGTTATTATCTTATTTAATTAGATCCACTAAATCACCCCTTCAAAACATTAGATTCAAGCGACAAAACCAATACCATTAGAAAGCTTGCATTTTTATGAATCGAATGAATATTTATTTGTAAATTTTGGCCCAATCGATAAATAGTTATGAATTTTCAAATCTCAACCAATCAAATAATTTGAAAAATTCACATAGGCGTAGAAAGCTTGCGAGAGAGAAGGTAAATAAGGGGGACCAAACTGCTGACATGGCCCAATCAGAGGAGGGCATGTCGCAGGGTCATCGGCCAGGTTGGTCTGCCCCAAAGAAAATTAAAACATCATGAATAGACCATTATAACCTTTAGATGAAACACAAATGAAGCAAGAATAGAAAAGGCAGCAAAGGGAAATCCCAGAGGGGATTCATCCCCAGACTTAGCTCTCAACCATGGCTTGCGAGGACCATGGCTTCCTGGAGCCAAGAGCACAGCCGAGAAAAACAAGGACCAAAACACATCAGAAATCTCCCGAATGGATTCACCGGATGGCGAAGGTGCAACCCCATCCTCGAAGCCACAAGATAGACCTTCAAGGCCCAACAACAGATCCCGAAACTAGAAGAACAGAGGAAGGGAGCAGAGGTATGAAATCCACAAATCCATGGGAAGAACAGGTATACTAAGGTCACAAAATCCTCACAAGATCCAGGAGGAACCAACAAACACCGCATGATGCTTAGATGACCACTGAGTCACCAAGGTTTAGAAGTGCCAGCAAGGTTCAACGGCGAGGTACATGTTGGAGCAAACAGAAAAGCAACCACAGTTGATTTTCTTAAAAAAAGGAAGGAGAGGTACCAAGGATGGTAACCTTACTAGGAATTTTTGTGAGGAAACCAGAGCATCACAGGAGAACATGCTAAAAGAGGCGGTGCACCTTGGGTTCACGATAGTGACTCGGTGGTCTTGGGCTCCAATTGACAATGGAGGGAAGTTCACAGAGGTCGGGAGTTGAATCCTAGATAGAAACTCATAGGTGCGAGGTAATGGAAGTGTTTCTGTAAGATGGTGGTTGGATGGGAGGATAAGAAGGATTTAGGGGTTTCTTTTATAGGTCATGAGAGAGGTAGTTTTGGGGGTCAGTTGGTGTGGAAAGATCTCCTGATCATAATGGGAAAAGAATCATGAAAAATGGTAGAGAAGAGAGGGAGAAAGAGCAAATAAAATATTGGTGTTACTGTTCTTGTCCACATTGAGCTCCTACTCGAGGTAGGAGATGAATTAGATGCCATCCAAACCAGATCCAACAGTCAATATTGAAAAGAATATAAGTAGAGCGCATGACAGTGATATCTTAGTCAGAAAATCGCGTGACATTTAAACCAAAGTCGATTCCGATTAAACCAAAGTTGGAAAGCATTATTTCCTTATTTTCTGTTTCTTAAATTGAGGGTGCAAATAAACTCCAAATTGGATGGAATTTTGCATAGAGGCTAATTAAAACATGTAGATTCCGTTTATGCACTTAGTTTTGCCTTTTGGAATCTTTTAATGGGATAAACAAATCAAATCATATTTTCTCTTTACTTTTTCATTAATGGCTTTAGGATTATCCAAATTTTATGAAACTTGACCCACAAGTCATATTTCATGTGTTGGATACGAATTTTCCATCAATTTTATATATTGGAGTTGTTTGAATATTTATTTAATATTTTGAAGGTTCTACACACATACTCTCTCTCTCTCTCTCTCTCTCCTGATTTTACCTTTTAAGCAAACTTTCTCCAAATTGGATAAAAATTTACCCAAAGGAAATATTTATTATGTAGATCACGAATCTAAGATTATTTTCCTCTTTTGGAGTCATGAATTATACTTATTTATTAATTACACCTTTTAGGCAATTTCTCTCTTTTAACTTACCATATTATTTCAAGGTTGTCCAAATTAGATGAAAATTGACATGTAGACTTATTTTAATGTGTAGATTATGAATTTGAAGTCTATTCTTTATTTTGAGGCTTTCTTACATGGGTTATATCACTTGGCCCACTAATGTCACATTAACTATATTACTCTTTCAATTAAGTTATTTATCATCTTATTATCACTAAATGAGTTATATGACACATTATATTACATTATTCACGCATTAGATATTTAGGATCACTCTAACCTCAACCTTGAATGGTCAAACCCAAAAGGAAAAACTTCCAGGGTAGGGTCTAAGGTATGGTATGTTACAGGTACTACATGAATGGCACTAACCCAAGGGCTGTCACTTATAGGATAAATGATGCCAACATCTTTCAACTTAAAAATTTCCTTTTTAACCCATTCCAACATGTTTTGATTTAAACGTCTAGGTGGTTTAATAGTGGGTTTAGCATCATCTTCCATGTTTATTCTATGTATGTAAATGGAAGGATGGATGCCCTTTAAATCATCAATATAGTAACCAATGCCATGTTTATATTAATGTAATTCAGCAAGTGATTTATTTTCTTGTTCATTAGTTAACTCATCATTGATTGTGACCGGAGAAGTGGAATTGGAGTCAAGAAATACATACCTCAGCCCTGGTGGAAGGGCTTTGAGTTCTACCTTTCTTCTAGCTGTGTTTTGTTTGGCTTTTTCATCAAGAAGTGAATTATCTTAATTAATAGCAATTGGTTGAGAAATAGAAAATACTCCAAAATTTTTAGAGTTATCATTTATAGCTTCATCACCATCACAATAGTTAAATATCAATTCAATATCATTATGATCTTACTCTACAATAGAGTCAATAGAGTCGATAAGACAGAGTTCTTCCACTTGTGAAGGTGTCTTCATGGCATTAAACACAAAAAACTCCACAACTTCTTAACTGACCCATAGTGTAAGCTTTCCTTCCCGGATATCAACATGGCATCCGAAAGTCCTCAAGAAAGGTCTCCCAAAGAGAATGGGATTGGAAGGGATTTCAAGCATGTCTAACACAACAAAATTTCAAGGAATGTAGAATTTACCAATTTGCACTGGTACATCCTCCACAATATCTTTGGGATATTTGATTGAGTGATTTATGCTAACTAGATATCCATCTTTGTAGGTTTTAAATCTCCAAGGTCTAGATCCTACCACGAGGTAGACGGAATGAGGCTAATGCTAGCTCTAAGGTCAACAAGACCTTTTTCAAATGTGGTGTTGCTAATCTTACAAGGTAGAGTGAATGCTCCCAAATCATCTAGCTTCGTGGGAAGTCTGTTTTGAATGATTGAACTCATTCTCTCAGATTGCATGACAATTTCACTTTGGTCTATCCTCCTCTTCTTGGTGATGTTGTCTTTCAGAAACTTGGCATATGCCGACATCTCATCTATGACCTCAGCTAGCAGAAGATTGATATGAAGTTTGTTTAGAATCTACATAAATTTTCTAAACTTTGGATCGTCCTTATTTGCAAGTCTTTGTGGAAATGGTGCATTTGTTTAGTAAGAAGGTGGTACTTCGGTTGTACCTTTTAGTTTGTCATCAATGGGAGTGTCCATCTTTTCTTCATCAACAACCTCAATGCTCTTCTCCTTGGGTGGAGAAGGTCTTTAGATTTCAGCTCCACTCCTTAAGGTGATAGCATTTACTTGCCCTCTTGGATTCACCTCTGGTTGGCTAGGAAGGGAACCAGACGATGTGTTCTTTCGTTGAACTAAAGCTTGCTGGGCGATTTGGTTTTCCAACATCCTTGTATGGGTGGAAATGCCATCCACTTTAGCAGAGAGTTGAGCAATTACATCTTTTAGCAGTTTGTCATTGCCCCAGAACTCTTCATTTTGTTGTGCATGAGTAGAGATAAATTGCTCCATCATAGTCTCTAAAGAAGATTATGGGGTTATTGCTGTTGTTGGTAACCCCAATTGTTATTGAAACCCGGCGGATTCCCATTTGATTGTTTGTTGAAGAGTTGTTGTTGCTACATTTTCTGTTGTCCTTGTTGATAGCTTTATGTATTGCTAGTGTTCTGGAAAGAGAAATCAGGATGATCTCTCCATCTCGGATTGTATGTGTTGGAATAGGGATTTTATTTCTTATTCCCATGCATCCGAATGACATTCACTTGCTCTTAGTTCTCTTGATTATTATTAGGAGCAAAACAAGTAGAAGTAGTATGTCTAGAAAATCTACAAGCTTCATAAGTTACTTCGGCCACTTGAATCTACATTGTAGTAATCTTCTCAAACTTTTGTGTAAGGACATCAAGATTAGATGCAATTAGATCAACTACATCAACACTATGCTTTCCTCCTTGCTTTCCAATTGAAGAACTTGGTGTAGAAGATGATTGTGCTTTTCTATCCGACCCCCATTGGTAGTGGTTGAGTGCTATATATTCAATGATATCATAAGCCTCCCTATAAGACTTGTTCATTAAAGCTCCATTAGCTACGACATCCAATGTCATGCGAGTGTTGTAGAACAGTCCATTTTAAAATGTTTGAAGTAGCAACCAATTAGTCAATCAATGGTGAGGGCAAATTGCAGGTCCTTGAACCTCTCCCATGTGTCATACAATGTCTCTCCATCTAATTGAGAAAACTTTGTGAGTTGGTTTCTCAGTTGAGTTGTTTTGCTTGGCAGAAAATACTTTGTAAGGAAAGAAATTAATAGTTGATCCCAGCTCTTGATGGACTTCTTAGGAAGAGATAAAAGCCACGCCTTGGCTCTATCTCTCAAGGTGAAGGGAAATAGTAGAAGCCTTATTCCATCAGTGGATACACCATTTATTTTAAAGGTGTTCATGTACTCTATCATTTCATCTACATGAAGGTTTGGATCATTGGTGGCGGTAACCACAAAATGGGGTTGCTGGATCATCTGCATCATGGAAGGACTAATGGATAAGTTGTTTGCTTCAATCAAAGGTAGATCAATGGCTCCACAAATGTGTGTGGCAGCCGGCATGGCGAAGTCCTTCAAAGGATGGTTGTCCTCCATGGTTGGATCTTTTTGTATGACTTCTTCAAAGGATGAAGAAGATGGTGGTAGTGATGATGGTTGTGACCCCTCCAAGTTTGAAGAGTTCTCACTCCTCCATGCTCATCTATGACTACTAAAAGTTTGTTCTATCTCTGGATCCAAGAAGATGGAGGTTTGTAGGCATATCTTAGAATGACACATGCAACCTGAAAAGTAAGATTTGAGTGAGATTCACAAGACTAAGAGATATCACAAAGTAAAATGCGATAATTGTGATTTAGTCTCAATTACTAGTTAAAACTTTTACTCTAACTAAAAACTATAGTAGCTCCCCGGAAACGACGCCAAAAACTTGTTGATCATTTTAGAAGGGAAAAGAATTCAACTCACAAATCACCCACAAGTATACTGGAGTCAAGGTAGTCAAGTGTCGAACACGAGGAGATAGGCTATTTAGGCGCAAACATGTTAACTTTCACTAATATAAATCGGATTGCAAAAGTTTGATTTATTATAGACTAAAGAAAAGAAAACCAAGGCTAAGGTTTTGAACAACGTTATTGATTAAATGATTAGAAACTTGAGAATAATATTTCATTACCATTACCATTATATCACATGAATGTATGAAATAAGATCACTGTTTAAATCAAGGAGGTAGTCATCATCATACATTTCTGAATGCCATGAGATGGCTCTCAACTTCACATAACACTCCCGCATCTATGTTTACTATGAAACACAACCAAAACCCTCAATAATCCCTAGCCACTCCTGTGGTCAAGAAAATATTTCCATAGATCCTACTCCATACTTCCTAATGCAACCACCCAAAGCACAAGGAAAGCATAAAACATGTATAAAAGGTGGACAACCAAGCATACATGCAAGAAAACACCATAGGCATCCATGGAAGAAAACAAATTAAACAGTAATAATAATAAATTTTGAGTTCACATGAATAGTGGCATGGGAGCTACTCCCCCATGCTCAAGAAAAGAGCTCTACTTGTCCATAGTGAAGATATGCATATTTATGACAGTAATTGTAGAGTTTTGCATGCTAAAGAGAAGGCAAAAGCTAGAGGAACCACAGATGCAGGCTAAGGGGAGAGAACTCCTGCTAAGGGATGAAGTTCCACCACTTAGAAAGCTCCAAATCATACCAACTTCCCTCCCAAAAAGCTAGAATGAAGAGAGTAACTCTGTTGCACCTTCAGAGAAGAAAATGGGGAATAAATGAAGTACAATGGAGGTTCTCTTCCAAGAAATCACCTTGTTCTACCCCAAAACTGCCTCCCTCTACTCTGGAGCTTCTCCTGGGACTAAAACACTTCAAAATGACCAAGTATAACCACCTCATGGGCTCCCATTTGCTTTTACAATGAAAAGAAGTCGTTCTCATTTTTGTAGAAACTAACAATTACATGATGTGTCTTTTGATGAACACACCGTGTCATGTCATTTGTCCTTACTCAATGTTGTCACTGCATTGAGGTACACGACGTGTTAGAATTAGACACACCATGTTTTTGCCTTCAGGAGGTGAATCAACTGAAGAGCACATGGCATGTTTGAATAAACACATGTTGTGTGCTTTGGTAAAAAGGTGCAGATTGCCTTCATGTACCAGGAACACGTCGTGTCTATTGATAGACATGTCGTGTCATCACTTTCTTTGATCTAAACTAGATGCTACTGGAGAATCACATGCTATGTGTTTAATAAAAATCGACGTGTTCTTTGTCCCGTGAGACTTCCAGTAAGTGAACACATTGTGTTCATAAGAGAACACGCTTTGTCTTCTGCCATATCTTCTGGAATTTGCTTTGGGTCAGCTGCAAAACTTGGAGAAGTCCCATTGAGGTTGGATTTGAGTTAAGTTATCTCCAATAAGACCTTTTTAATACATATATGCAATCAACATCATGTAATAAGCAAAAAAACTAAAAAATGTGACAAAATGAATGTGAATAGAGGCTAATTTGGGATAGAATGAGCTGAAATTTTGTGTGAAAATGTACAAAAAGTTGATATAAAACACACACAATGCTTGGCATGAAGATAGAGATTTTCAGTATTTCTTTAAAGAATGCTAGCAGGGAAGGACTAAATTCAATAATCTATAAAAGAGATCTAATCTAAACTTCAATGATGGGATCGATATACACTAAAAAGGAAAACATGGAACAAGGAACGGGTCATCAAAACATTGAATTGCTTCAAGCCATCATGGAGGAGAGGTATGACCCAATTACTGATATGCTTTGCCCTGATATGCAAACAAAACTAAAGTGAATTCTAAAGGAAGAAGAGGAAGATGGGAAACTGAAGATCCATGTCAAATGGATGAAAGATGGTGATAATAATACAAACTTTTGACATGCCTATGTTAATTAAAGGAATCATACGAACAACGTTTACTTGTTGATAAACTCAAACGATGAGTGCGTGAAAAAGGAAGAAGGCCTAATGCAACTCACGTCTGAATATTTCGATGACATACATACAACATCAATGGAAGGAAATAGGGAGGTCAACGAAAATGTACCTATCAAATTATAGGATCTCACCTCTGATTAGACAAATGGAGTAGAAAAAATTCCAAGGAAGAGGAGATTTCAAATACACCAAGAAGCATGGACCCGTACAAGGTGCCTTGTCTGGATGGAATATCCAAAAAATATATGCAAAATAGTTGGTATATAATAGGAGATTCAGTTCATATGATGGTGCAAATGCCCTAGATGGAAACACATTGGATGAGGAAATGTGCAATGCTACTATCATGCTTATACCTAAATGTTTAAAACCAGGAGATGTAGACAATTTAGGATGACATCACTAAATTATGAAGGATTGAAGTTGTGCTCGATGATAGTAGTTGACATATGAAACAATATATGTCATTGTGGATTTCACCAGATCAGAGTAGTTCTATACCAGGTAGAAAGATCATAGATAACATTGTGTTTGTTTAGAAAATAATACACTTCATGAGGTGCAAAAACTCAACATGAAACATGGAAATTAAAATGTATCTAACTAAAGCTTATGGCATGATGTCATGGATCTTCATCGAGGACACAATTTTTAGTTTGCACCATCCTGATAACATAATCAAGTATATTATGTAGTCAATTATTGGAGGATAGAGTATGATAATTGGAATGGAAAGAACACTAAGGAATTTAAATCATCAAGGAGATTAAGGCAAGGAAACCCACTACCGCCTACCTTTTTTTCTTGTGCATCGAGAGACTTAGCAAATGATAGAAGCAAGAGTTATAGAGAAAATGTGGAACCCAATTAAACTTGTAGATGCTAACCTAAAATTATCCATTTGACCTTTGCAGATGATCTCATACTATTTTCTAGAGTACATATAAATACTATAAATACCATACTGGATTGTTTGATGGATTTTGGAAAAGCCTCTAGGCAATCAATATCAGTGAAGAAGACAAGGATCTTCTTTTCCAAAGTGTCCCACTCATAGTGAAGAGAAGGATAGGTAAGGCCAATGGATTTTATAGAATGAAGGATTTAGGGAAGTACCTTTGAGTTCCAATCTTACATTCAAAAGTGACTAGAAAAACACATGCATAAGTGTTGATCAAGGTCACTAGTCAGACAAACGCATGGTCATCGAGGTGCCTATCACTGACTGGTAGGATATGTCTTGCCAAGACCACCTTGAGTGCAATCTCAACTTATGTAATGCAGACAACAACACTCCCATCAATCCTACATAATCGAGTGGGTGGTACAATCAGGAAGTTCATATGGGGGCCCAACAAAGTAGATCGAGCTATCTCTTTAGTAGCTTAGGGGAAGGCCACCAACGGTAAGGCGAAAGGAGGAACAAGTCTTAAATCTATGTGATATAGGAACCATGACCTTATTCTCCATAATGCATGGGACATAAGTAGGTGTAACGACCCCGCCTCGCGGTAAACCCCAATTATGGGAGACCAAGAGGTCAGAGTCGTTATCCCAAATAATCAGTAATAATTATTAAATTCTACCATGATTATATTGAAAGCTAGAATAAAATAAAACTATGCATACCTTTTTAAAAACTTGGATATCTAACATCTATCCACATCTGGACTCTATTCTAACTAATCCTCCTTGCTCTTTAATTCTTATTTTCATAATATGCCACTTTACTATTTGTCCTTTTCAATATTGTACCTAAAACATCGACAAACAAAACGTTTGTCAACATAAATGAATTTGCTGGTATGCGGGGGAAATAATAATTAGGAAATTATATGTAACAACATATTGCAAGCAATTACAGTTTAGCAAGCAAACTTTACATCTTAAACATAACTACTCAATCCATACATACCCTAACATCTACGCTATCCCTGCAGTGGACCTGGATACTACCTCTCATATGGTAGATCCCTATTAACCCCCATGATCCTACCTAGCATGTAGATCGATACTTAGGGTTGATGAGTCGCATGGCACTACCTATAGGTAGCCCAATTCCTAACTCATGATATGCTAAAGAGTCGCATGGTACTACACATAGGTAGCCCGATTCCTAACTCATGATAGCCTGATGGTCCAACCTAACAGGTAGACCATGTACTAGGTTACCCTTTTCATCATTAGCAAAGGCACAAAGGAGGACTAGGATCTGAGCTAGTTAGGTATACATATTTATGGTGATAATCATAATCACTTTATAGTTGCATGAAATAAAAGTCATCCAAGCAGTTATTTTTAGGCAACCGATAAAACATCAGGGAATCACCATGAAACTAAAGTGATTAACCATAAGCGTAACCACTTACCTAACACAGAGCAACTTGATGTCCAAGCAATAATATTCAAGAACAATCAAACAAGCAATCATCAATATCCTGAAATCAATGCATAACATTCAAGTGTCATTGTTTTATTCAAAACATTCTTAAGATTGATTTGGATTCCACCTTAGGATTTCTAGGCCAACTGTAGGGTTTTAGTCTCCATAACACATATATCACTTTTAATGCCTTTTTAGTTCACAAACCCTAATTTCAACATCATAGGCACAAGTGAATGTCAATTAAGTCCAATATGTCTCTTTTACACTAAAACTACCATCTTTATCCTTTTAAGTCATGTCAAGATCATTAGGCCCAATTATCATCTTTGGTTTCTTTCGAATTGACAACTTGTATTTCATTATGGTCTAATTCACATATGAACTCCATTTATCACTAATATCACATTAATCCACTAGGAAACTCTAATTACTAAATTAAGGGTATTTATCCATAATTAGGAACTTTTATACTCAAAATAGCTTAGAATCATCAAGTCTTAGTTCTATTCATGGATTTAAACAATTAAAACCATTTAAGAATCATAATTACTAACATTAGGGTTTTAAGGCCCATTAAAGCTTACTTATGTACATGGAACCCTAAATTAATCAAATTACACATAAAGTTCATCCTTTTTTGATCTAATGTGTCTTTTTATAATCAACAGGTTAATATCAACTTTAAACATTGACATAACCCTTCCTAATTCATTAATCATCATTGATTGGGGTTTCTCATGAATTAAACCATTAAAGCTAACATCTTTACGTACTTTTTGAATTTCAAGCAGAATTAGGATCTAAACCTATTTTTAGTGGATTCCTCACATTTTTCTGAGCAAAATACATAATTATATGTACCATTCTGATCTACCAATATTTAGATATTATTTTTGTAAGAATTACTTACTTGGACCGATGGTAGGCTGCCACATCATCCTACTGATGCAACGTAGCCGCAACCGACTCAAAACATAACCAAATGACCATATTGCCCTTTCTTAAGTTGTCGGTTCTTCACAGAGCAGAGGGGCAAAACCGTCCAAAGCCACCCGATCTCCTTCCTCCTCGTGCAACCCTAGCTCTGCCGACTGCATCAGCTTGGGGGGGTCTCCTCCTTCCTTCCTTGGACCCTAAGGCACCCGTGATGGTCCCTTTGCCTCCGCCGCCCTCCTCCGCACCTATGCAAGCCCCATCTCTGATTGAGGTGGCTGGTTTCAGGCACGATGGCCGGTGATGTTTGGCTGGCTGTGTAGGTCTGCCGCAGAAGACTACGCAAGGTCGAGAGGCGTGGGGATTATAGTCGTTCATCCCCAGGTCGTTGAGGGGACATCAGACCTCCATCATGATGACTCCACAGCTTCCCATTGCTCTAGGGATAACTCTATTCCTTTATGAATTAGATTTTGACGGAAAATAAGAAGAAATAGGGAGAAGGATGCATGGGATCCTCTTGGATTCGGCCAAGGGTTCTACCCCTTATATAGGGGAGGGTAGCAAAGCCCTAGGATGCCCATCCATGAGATCCAAGCTCCTTTCCAAAAAGGAAACTATATTCCTTCATTAAGAACCAATCTTCTCTCTCTCCATTATCTTCTTAGTAAACCATATTCCTTGGATATTTAGGAATTCAAAAATTATCTCTTTCATAATCTCTATGCTTAACTTTTAATCCATTGGCACGAAATTATACTTTCTTATATTAGAAAATACCTCTTTTTGATAATACATTAATTATGTATCACATTATCCTCTTATTTTGTATTATTTGCATTTTTCTCTTTCTTCTTATTCATTGGGACTCCTTGGATCCCAAGAAATCCTAAGATTTCGAAATTCCTCTTTAAGGATACTTATGATCTTTCTAGATGCATCTACATTCTTCATTTCTCATTATCTCTTTTCAAGGATTTTCTCTTTATCTTTTATTTCCTTTCCTCTTTTCCTATTTCTTCCATTTGAGATCATATGTAAACGAAATTTATTCAATTGTGGCCATTAATGTAAGTTTCTAGAGATTTCCAAATATTTTTCATAAATATTTTGCTTAATATCCATTATCTTGTATCTTTTTCTATTATTTGGACTTTTCTTCTTTTCTTCTCTTTTATGTCCATCATTGGATTAATATAATAATAGGAACCACGAAATTCCTATAAATAAGTGAGTTTTGCAAAGAAACCCCTTCTTTGAAGCAAAGTAGAGAACCTTTTCAATTAAGTCCAAATTCATAAAATCATTACATTTCAATTATGAAAATATATAGCAAAATTAGGGTTGTAATAGTAGGGGTAGAGTATCATATGGTTTCACACTATGAACAAAAAGTACAATCAATACACAAAGAATCACAAAGTCCAAGGATTGAGGTTGGGTGAGAAGTGATGCAAGGTAAGGAACTCAACTTAGAAAATTCCACTATGATACAAGTGAATGGGGAGGATACGAATGTATGGGTGGACTTATAGACCCCAAGGATGTGAGTGGTGAGGATACAAATGTATGGGTGGACTTATGGATCCCAAGGATACATAGACTAGATCAAAAACTAATGAGAGCCATCCCAGTAGAGCTTTTAGATATGAAGGTATGCAACCTCATTAACTTGGGAAGTCAATGGGATGTCGAGTTCTTAGACAACTAGCTCCCTAAGATAGTGGTCCAACAGATAACCAGAATGAAAGTGCCAATACACCACCACAACTCAGATGTGAGGAGCTAGAAGCACTACACAAATGGCCGATATACTAGTGAATCATCTTATGAGCTTCTACGAGTGCTAAAGGAGATGAAGAGAGATGTAGAATGGGGTACTATAAGGGGGATGCAGGTAGAGGTTTTGATTAAGACTTTTGTCTGGATGATGAGCCATAATGCTACCCTCACAAACCAAATTAGGGTAAGGAGAAAGATGATGACAAATTATATGTGTGCTCACTACAACATGGAGGTTGAGAGCACTCTACACGTAATGCATGACTGTGAGGAAGTAAAGGATATATTGCGAGACTTGCTAAAAGGTGTGGATATGAATAGTTTTGTGAGTGAATCTTGTTTGGGGAATTGAATAAAATGGAATTTGTTCCAACTACACAAGCATTCCTTACAATCTCCAATTGCATGTGGGTACATTTAGAGATGCGTGAACATGTGGACATTTGAGAAGAAGAAACTAACACCTACTCACCAAGTAAACTATATCATAAAAGAGGTAGAGATCATGGGGGGCATATGAAAAACCATGCCAACAAGTGAATGCGTGACATAGACCAAACACTCGTGAGCACCACCTAAAGGCACTCTCAAAATTAACATGGATGTGATGTGGGACAAGTAGAAGAGGTGTCACTGTAGTGGTTTCTAGAGATTGTGGGGGACACTGGCAAGGAGGTGTTGGGTCACTATTTACACCAATGGACTTTTACAGGAAGAACTTGAAGCTATCAGTATAGCCCTAAACAAGGAGGTGCCACAAAGTGTAAGGTTGAAAACATCATTATTGCATAGGACAACCAAGCTTTAGTTAAAATGATACATGAATATTATAGAGCAGATCTGTTATTTGGTAATTGGATAGTGGATATACAAAGGAAGTTGAAAATAAATTGGAAAGTGGTGTTTGAAGGAAGGGAGCCAAATGGAGTTGTAGATTGGATGGACAAGTATCACCTAAATAAATGAAATAATGTGAATAATCATGAAGAATTGAAGTCAATCTGAAGAAAGATGAGAAGACATAAATCTTAACGTGGTATAAATTTGATTATTGTCAAGGATGTATGGTGACAATCAAGATGCGTATTCAGGTTAACTAACATAAAAAGGTGAAACTATAATGTTTATTGTAATAATTGCAAAACCAGTAAATTGATACCATGAAGAAATAAGAATGAGAAATGACATGGTTATAAAAATGATATTTTCTCAATCCTTTGGTATGGTTAGAAGATGAAAATTGTATAAGTAATATTAAATGGGTGGAAGGCTTGTTTGGCAAGAACATGTTTTATCCATAGAATAAAACTAAAATGCTGATCACTAAAAGTAAAGTAATAGGATGTGATATGCAACCATATAATTATGATTTGTTTGGGAATTATATCAAGAAATATTTGTTACCTAGATGCAGATAATGGATATGTGCATGTATCCATTAGTCGAATGAGTTTTAGGCATACATGATCGAATGTCCTTAATATAAAGAAAAACCAAATATGTAAATTTTACAAAGAGAGTAATTAACTCAGGATGAATTTAAAATATGATGACCTTACCCTAAATGGGTGAATGGAAAACATGATAACATGAGAAGATACACAAGTATGATAAATTGTCAACAATAAAGAGAAATGGAATATGATAATAATACTAATTGCTAAGCAAATGCCAAGGAATTTAGATAAGTTGAGATTTCATTGTGGAATTTCTAGGCATTAGATTTCAATGTTTGTGAGCAAGTCATACATATGTTAGGCACCACCATCAACTCTCCTAAAAGAGAAATCAAATGCTCATGCTTTTATTCACATTCATTATTATATTTTCTGCATTCTTATTTAGTAGTCCTAAAAATTGGGTGTTTTTATATTTTTGTGCTCTTTGAGAAATGTAATTTGTTTTGGGTTTTTAGGTGGCCAAGCCTCTTTTGCAATTTAATTTTTCTTTTGACTCAATTTAATGTGAGAAGGCAACAAAATCATAAAAGGAAAACAATTTCAACTCGATTAAAACTCAAAACTTATCATTTCTCACTTGATACCTCAACAAAGATTTTAATATGGTTATAGTATCCTTATAATATAGTCAATTCCCTAAAGACAACGCTCATAGTTTTATGTACCCTAGATTCATCTAATCATTCTGTGACTTGGATTTTTCATTCACAACACAGATCAAGGAAATAGGCATTTTCAAATTGTGAAGTCTTGCATAACCTAAGATCATTCATCTAGCTTAATGAAAGAGTCATTGAATGGATTGAAGCTTAAGGTCAAGCTAATAAGATGATGATATGGCGATTATCCATGTAGATAAGCATTTAGCTATTAAATTCACATCATAGTCTTAATTTTTGAGTCTATAAATTAGGCTACAATTTCCTACTAAGCATTAAAAGTTAGACTAGTGGGATGAAAATGTTGAAAAATTTAAAGTAAATGCATGAACAAGAGAAACGAGCATGCATGCATGAAAAAAAAACAAAGGAAGGTGGAGACAAAAAGATAGAAAGGTGAACTACCTTAACACCCCAAGATAAAATTTGTTCTCACCCTCAAAAAAATCCTAAACTTAGGGAAAAGAGATGATATGCAAGGAAACAACTATATAAAATTATTGTTGAAACTGTTGAGGTCAAAGTCAGTGAATTCACGAGTAGGGAGGTCATTGTAAAGGAATTACATCTATCATTTCCCCTCCTTAGAGTTGAGGTATTCTCATAGAAATCTTCCTTCTACGATGTATCTAGAGAGTTACTACTGGATCATGGTCACCTCTAGGGGGGTCTTGAGTTTGGGAACAAACTGGGTTGGTATACATGGAGACAGTGCTTGGACAAATGGTGGTTGCCTTAGGGGTGTTGTAATGGTATGTGTAGTAGGTGTGTTGTTGTCGATTGAAGGCTGCTACTACTTGGATCACTGAGCTACTGGTTTAGGAGGCAGTGGCGAATAGACTATACTGAAGTGGCTTCATATGTACTACATGCCTATTTGCATCCATTTGATATCTTTCCAATGACTTTTGAAGTCATGATGTATGAATCAGAACTCCTATTGGATATCTCCTTGTTTCTCCCATATGACTTGTAGTACCTGCTTGAAAATTGTAGATGTCCTTCCTTATACCAATGAGTATTTAGTATAGATCACCCATGTCCAAATATAAATTTTATGGTCTTGGCAGAGGAGGTGGTGGCTGGTAGTATTATTGAGTAGGCTCATTATGGGAAATATGTTGATGGGGAATATCACGGAAGTCTATTCAATAATACTACTCAACATTTGGATCATTTGATGTTGGTGCATCAAAGGTAGAAGCTCTTAAAGTTCCATGTCCATTGATTATGTTTCCTTTATTGTCTAAGGAAGTGATGTCTACAACAAGATCAGGAAACGTGAGATATTCTTTGACTAGAAGGAGAAGTTTATTTGAGTTGTGGCCAAAGGGGAACATGTATACTCTATTGCATATCTTGGTTATGCCATAGTGGGTAAATATGCTCCACATGCACCATTTGATGTGTGATCTGATTCGTCATTAGCTAAAATAGGTTGTCTCCAACCCTGACATGATGCATGATTTGCAAGATGAGTCCTCCCATCAAGATGAAGTTGTGATGTTGCCTGATGGTGTTGTGGATGTGATAGATGATGACATTCACAACATCAACTTTCCTCCTAATCATAGCACACCAAGGTAGGTAGAGCCCATCTTGATTGACTGCAACCTATATGTCTAGCTTGGAGAAGATCGATTCAATAATGACTTTTTGGATGTAACAGACAGTGGTGTATTGGATCTATGTGGCCTTCCTATTACTGGAGAATAATTTTCTCTCCATGATTATCATTCCCCAAGAAATATCTACATTGAAGTCGGTCTCTCCATTGTCAATCCAATTCAGAATACTTCAATGTAATCTTCTGTGGACCGTGTCAGCTAGTTGTTCAGTTGGACCACAATAAACTCTTGTTGTATGTTCAACAATCGTAAGCACTTGTGCTCATGCTTCACATACTTAGACTTATCTAGCATAGAGTAAAACTTAATGGTTGATACTCTCGTACATATCATAGTTAGAGTTCATGATGATGTCTAACCCACTTGCTTTAGGAACTGATAAGTGTACATACATATCCCTAGGAGTTGAGGGTGGTGGGATCCACATACTTGGGAATGACGACCCACCTACTATTGAGGTCATCAAAATCTTCTTCTATTTCTGTATAGGGAGCTTAAGAGGAGGTACAATAGATGGCCCTTTGTGAGAGGAGGTGACATGTGGATCGGAGAACAAGGCATTGTGGAGTGAGTATGACACTCGTTGCATCGGTGCAACCCTTTTCTTAGACACTATATGTTTCTCTATTGATGGTCAAACTTTCATAGAAGACTTATGTTGTCGCATTCCATTTGAAGGGTGTATTCGATGCCCACTTGAAACCTCGAGGTTGAAGTCTATTCTCTGAAGCACAAAATCATGAACATTAATTGCTTTGAGGTCATAGTCAATAAACTAGTTCCTAGAGGATCCTCTAGCAATGTCCATCAGGGATGCGGAAGAATGCTAATGATTTATATTGTAGGCGTGCAATCTGGATCACAAGACCAGTGAGTGTTGAGAAGATTCATGATACGATAGGTTCTTTGTGCTCATTTCCCACAAAGGCTACTTATGTATCCACTACCTATTATTATGGGCATTGATCCCCTACAAGTGGTCATGGATGGGATCCCAGTAGAAGAACCTTCTCCTCTACACTTTGACACGACCATCTTCAACCTTTTAAATGAACCCAATGCCTTTTCAATGGGTTGAGGAAGGTGGAACGACTAGCGGAGAAGATCGCTACTAGTAGGTATGAATTTAACACTGGTTCACTAACCCTAATGGGGTTTCAACTTAGAATTCACCACATTGACACTATTTCTACATGCCTCTACCGCTAAAGCTACTACCACAGATCTATCCCTGATTCCTAAAACCACCATCAAGTTTGTGTTGTTAAGTGTGACATCAAAAAAGACGATGCTATGTGGCTAAGTGGAGACATGGAGGTGAAAGACTCTATGGATTTGAGGAGTCGAGCTGTCAGCTATCAACATGGGTGGTTATGTAGATCTAGTGAGTACTAGTGGTGAATCAACATTTGATTCATGAGCTTGATTCAGTTTCAGTGCTACTATGATGGGGGTGGTAGACTTGGAGTGGAAAATATGTGGAAATGGAAGCCGAAAGAAAGGGACAGTGGCGTGGTTTGTTGGATTTCATATGAGTTGTTTGATTGTGGGGGTGAAGGAAACTAGGGCTGTAGTAAGGCGGGAGGGAAGGACATGTAAAACATGGGGGCAATTTTAGGGAACCTGGTGCTTATTTGTATGATGGTGGAATGATTTTCACAAGGTGACATAGAAGAAAGGAAAGCAAAGAGAACAACAAGTGTGTCAGTAGAAAAGTCAAACGATAGAAAAATAATACTATAGACAAAAAGTTGATGGGGCAAAAAACATGATGGATGATAGGAAGAATGATGAAAGAGAAAAAAGTGTGAAGAAAAAAGATGTGCCAACCCGATGCCACACGAACAAGATTGCTTAAAACTAAGCGCAATACTAACATTGAACATCTAGATTACCATAAAACAAAGTAAACTAAAACTGATTCCATCAAACCACAAAATTAGACAATATATTACATCGGAGTCCACAATTGTGCCACATTAATTATCTATCATGCCAAAAGATATTACATATCATTTTTCACTTTCTAACTAGCCACAATCTGTTACATATATAACATGTTCACATATACATGCCATATATGTACAACCGTGGCATACTGCCAAAAACCTCGTATCGGTGTACAACATCTACAAAACACCCCCAAGGACCAGAGAGTACATGGACAACACATAGGACTCTACTACAAAACACTAGCAACATATCCAACCTTTAACATCTATTGCTACTCTTGCTGCTCAGACTCAACCACACAATCTCTACCTCATCGTGCATGAGCACCTAAAATATGTGGAGATCCATAGAGTGATACCAAAGTCCCAAAGAGAGATATACCTCTCTACCAACAACTATTATAAGCACAAATGAGCTAAAGCAGGAAGGTAACATGATTATCAGGATGAGCAGATTCAACTAAATGATATGAGCAAGTAGATAGCACAATGTAATCAATTTAGGCATTTACAACAAAGTAGTTGAACATCTTATACTTTTAGAAGGAAAAGAAGAACATGTATAACCATTATCAATGTAACATCACAAGAAACAAGGCAAAGGGGTCATCCAATGTGAATCGTGTTTGACCTTAAGTAAATATACCACACGACTATATTACATCATCTATTTGCCCTGAGGATTTGAGTCATACCACCCAAATCCAACTGACCACTACTAAGTCAAAATCAATGCCAGACTCCATGATCTTCTCCTACACTACTCAATCAATTCAAGTCTGCACCGCAGTGACATATAGTCGAACTACAAAAACAACAACTTATAATCAAAACTATAGTCCTATAGACAAAAACTTATAGCCAAAGCTACAGTCATGTAAACACCTAGCCTACCTTGGTACATGTCACTATGCTAGAAACTAGGGCATATAACCCAATCAGTGATATACAACCATAGCTGACCTCTATCACATCATATCACATCACATCATCGCCAAGACTCGTCTGTAGTTTGTAACACCCCTGACCTGGATTTTGGGATAACCCTATAAGCTTTGCCTAAGTAAGTCTTGTAGAACCCCTATCTTAATATTTTTTTGAAAAGTAATTAAAACTTGAGAAGAGTTTATTTCTCAATTTTGAACTTATTTGCAAATTGTTTGTGCTTTATATGATAACTTTGGTAAAAACTGCAATTTACACAAATAAGGGGTTTATGTGCAAACTATCACCTCAAGAATGTTCCTTCTCTCTCTTAGCATCAAATAGAGGAAAGAGAAAGAAGGGGGCATCCTATTTGTGTCTTCATTGAATAATAACACTCTTTGTAGTGAAAGAACCAAAGAAGTTTTTTGTGTTTTGAACCCTAGATGAGGTTGTATCAAGTTATGAAGTGTATATGGGAGTGTCTATCAGCTTGAAATCCATAGAGGAGGTCCCATACCGGTATGGTAACCTTTGAAAGTGTTCATAATAGGATAAGCAACTCAAGAAGGTGAAACCTATCGTTTTCCATGTTCCTTGCAAAATTAGTATCGGCTTGCACATAATGTGATATTCGGTTGTGATATCTTATCAAGAAAGATAGCCAATGGCCGATATATTATCTATGGATATCCTTATGAGTTTTGCATGGCAAGTTAATTATGGTTGCATGAAGTCACCATGCATGGACATATGTCACTTAAAGTACACATGGTGATGACACCTTATACATACTCTCTTTCATGAGCATCAACTATATATACCTCCTAGTAAACCTTTTGAATTCTTTACCATATTTTACTTGGAGAAAAACCCTAGGAGCTCAAGGAGAAAGAGGAAGGTCAAGCAACTTGTCCAAGGTAAATACATGACCATCTTCAACCTTAGATAGACTATGCTTCTCGAATCATGATTCTTTCCTTCTCCTCTTTCTTCACCAAGTTCCTAGCTATGATATCTTATTTCATAGGGAAGTGTTGTGATCAAATCTTGGACTTTTGATAAGTCATCTTCAACCTTGGGATTGGAGAGCATTGGAGCTTGAAGCTCTTATGTTTATCTTGAGGCGGGTTGTATAACTTGAACTCAACTATATTATTAATCACCTTCTATCATGCAATTCTTGGTGATTCCTTTTCTATTTTGACTTTCCTTGATCTAATGATGGTTCTATGAGTTCTAATGAATATATGGGGTTATTTTCCATGAACTATAATAGTAATGGATGAAAATTTGGAGGTTGAAAATGATGAAAACGATATGCACAAACCAATATTGGTTTGTGAAAACCCTAACCCGATACAAGGGTATAGGCATGGAAACCAATACACATGAACTCCTAATCCTTTTGGTTAGTAACATGAGTAGGACTATTGTCCTCTCAATTGTTTAACCTTTCACTTAATGGTAAGAATAAGTCAGGTTGATATCTAGAAGATAGCCATGTTGATATACATACTTTCACCATAACATGGATGGCTGATATGACTTGTGATGCTTAAAAACAATATGTTGTTATTAGGTCGATATGTTAGATGTTCTAAAAATGATATGCCTCAAAGGCACTAGCTTATATGACCAAAAGATGACTAGTTAAGACGGAATATTAAATTATGATGCCTTAGTTGAGTGTGGAGGCTGACATGGTCAATCCCAACCCTAATATGATACACTCACAAATATGATATGCATGTAGCCTGATCTGTGTGTGATGGGCAATATACTTAGCCCAACATACTTTGTGAAAAGTATAGGAAACATATTCTTAGAAGCCATGGCCAATACACCAAGTAGTGGTGGTGTTAATAGGTGAAATAATTAAGGTATGGAATGAGGGTTCATCCAATACAATACAAACCCTAGAGGTTGGTACCCCATATTGAGCAATGGTCGATACTCAAAGTGATATCTAGGCCGATACCCTAGTTGATGGTGAGGCTGATACACTAATTGGTTGAGTGGCTGATACCCTAGTTGATGGTGAGTCTAATACACTAATTGGTTGAGTAGTCGATAGCCTAGATGATGGTGAGGTTGATTCCCTAGTTGATGGTGTGGATGATACCCTAATTGATGGTATGGCCAATACACTAGTTGGTTGAGTGGCTGATACACAATAGGATAGTATGGATGACATACAAGAATACTCTCTGGCCGATATACCTCAAGAACCATACAAACAATACTACTCTAAGCATCTCTAAACCGATATCATTTGATATGCCTTGGCTGACGCAAGTAGATGTGTCTTGGCCGACACAAGTAGATCTGTCTAGGCCGACCCAAGTGAATGTGTCTAGGCTGATACAAAGATCGGAATGAAGGTTGATACACCTTGATGAGTGAAGGCTGATACACCTTGTTGAATGTAGGCTGATACATCTTAAATACAATCAATGAAAACATTATTAATATAATGAGATGAATACACTTTAATGAGTGCAGGTTGATAACCCCAAAGAAGGTTAAATCAATACAATAAGTATGTTGAAGTCAATATCCTAGTAAGGATGAGAGAGAAACTTGTACTACTGACATGAGAAAGGTAACACTTCATGTTGATAATCAATGGATGATTTATGATGAGGTATTTTTGAACACTTATGGTAATAATATAGCTCTTATGATGTGAATTAAGGTTTGATTGATAAATATGCACTTGAAAACCCTAAATCAGTTTCAAGGGAAAACCCTAACCCTAATTATGAGAGGGTTGGAATTTGAATGATTCTATTTATGGCATGATCATGATATTTACTTGATGTTGCATTTGTTATGAAATCCAAACCAGGCAGGTATTATGAAAAGATGAACATAGCCATGTATGAGATATGATGATTTAGCACAATACAGATTATATAAGGCCTTGTGAGCCATGTGATATACTTGTACAACAAGTATGATATATATATATGTGGATCTAATGACCTAGAAATGATTGTTGCCTAGTAAAAGGTGACATTTTTCAACAATGAACTAATGGTTTGATACCCAAATATATGATTGTGATAATGATAATGTTGAAGGGATAAAATTCCCAATAAAGTGTTTAGGGGACTGAGATCCCAAGATGAGGGTAACAAATTATGTAGCAATTGATACATGATCTCTTGAAAATATGTTACACCTTTCTATATAGCATCTATCTATAATTCATGCTTGTAACTTGGTTGGTGTCAAAAGATGCTATAACACACTTAATCTATCAAGTGAACTAAAAAAGTAGTTGCCCTGGCCTTAGAATCATTCAGTGTCAGGATTTTCTGAATGGCGAAATGAGTTTTATTCAAAGCACATATTTTTGAATATGTGAGGGTGCAAGATGAGTATTTCATTGCTTTTTTAAAACCCCATGATTTGGTCTTGAGACATTTTCCTAAAAAGAGTGTAGTTGTAGGTCGTAGATCTAGTGCAACATCAGGATTGGCCGTAAAGCCATACCCTAAGAAGAGTATGGCTACATGCCATGATTCAATATATACAAGCAGGAATGAATGTAGTTCATACCCCGAACAGAGAACATGCTACACATTGTATCTCTATAGTGATGAGCCTCTATATGCCAGGCTAACTAAAATGCAGATTGATTGATAATGTCACTGCCAATAATCTTGTACTGACCAAGAAAGGAGCGGTAGTGGCAACTAGCTCTTCCATATGCCTATATGGAACTGATGCTTACTTCATGGTTCTCAGTTGGATCATGGAAGGTATATTCCCATCTCCGCAGGGTATAAGGGGGATTGTTTAAAGGTGTAATCATCCACGTAGTGTATCTATTTAAGGATCAAATACAAAAACATTGGTTGAAGCCTTGCTTTGTTTCTATACTATTTATTTTATAACAGTTATACATGTTCTTCATATTCCTTTTAAAAAGTGGCTAAATGGTCTAATGCTCAGTTGTAGGTTCTTAAACTAATGAGATGGTGAGACTTCTCTATTCTACATAAAATCAGTAGTTATGCTTGTTTAATTCAATAAAGGTTTCTTATGCTCTCATTAATAAAAGTTTAAATGTGTTAATAATACTATTGGCAGAGAGTTATATATCTCACTAGGACTTGTTGTCTCACCCTGTGAGTTTCACAACTTTTTAGGTGGACGTGCATGAAGAGGTAGAGATCATGCAGCAGTGAGCGGGAAACATCAACAATTGAATGTGTTGTTATGTGTCTTGTAGATATAGAGTCCTATGTGTCGTACTTGTACTCTCAAATCCTTTGGGAGATTATGCATAAACAATTTTATAATCAATCTGAGATTTTAGCTAGTACACCTTGATGCACAGTGTTGTTTTTGTATATGTTTTGATAAAACAATTGTTTTCTCATATCCTTTTAAGGTGATGGAACAATGTATATACAAAGTGAAACATGATGTATATATATGGTTTGGTTATTTCTAAAAAGAGTTTCCTGGTAGTGGATCTCTTGGTAAAAAGGTTTTAATTTTTAGTGGTTTTCTGTAATCCGCTGTTAATGATTATATCTGCATAGTTTTGTGTGATTATGTTGTCGGTTTGATAGTGGTCATCATAATTTTTGGTATCAAAGCCTTAGGTTCGTTGAGTCTACAGGGAGATAGGATTAAGATCATTAAGTCTATTTTAGTGTCCTCTAGTTTATCTTATAGTGACTTCTTCTTATATAGAAGAAGAAATAAAGCTTCAAGATGTTTGGAGAACACAAAGAACATGTTGCTGAGAGCAACATTGCTGCACCAAGAAGAGGTGTAAGGGAACATGCAAGAGAAGAAAAAGTCCCTGACAATCCCCAAGTGGATCAGACTATGTTGGAGAACCCCGCTTTGTGTGCTCTGTTTGGGTAGTTCATGACGACAATAACACATATGGTGGATAAGATACCAACACCACCCCTAGGGCACTCGTTCCTAATATAGAATCTTTGAGTTCTAGTAAGACTTTTGAACAGCTACACTGTGTGGGAGCCCTATAATATGCTAGAATAGCTGACCCAGCATATGAAAATCTATGGATCATTGAGTTAGAGAAAGCTTTTAAGATCCTTAGCATCCCAAAAACTGACAAAGTTAGGCATGTTGGGTTCATTTTAAAGGGAAGTGCTGGCCATTGGTGGGCCATCGAAGAGGAGAAAAGTCCTAATGTTGAGGTTGTATGGATGGAATTCCGACGTGAGTTCACCAGTAGGTACTTTCCTCGTACATACCAAGATGAGAAAATCTCATAGTTTGAACAGATTAGGCAAGGGCTTATGAATATTAATGAGTATGAAGCATAGTTTATGGAGCTTTTGTGGTTTTGTCCGCACATGGCTATTACAGACTAGGAGAGGATTTGACGTTTTGAAAAGGGTCTGAACGCTGAGTTGACCACTCCTACAGCTGCTCTAGATAATAGGAAGAGATTTGCTACATTTGTAGAATCAGTTAGGAGGATAGAAAGGTCAATAATTGAGAAATGTGAGACCAATTTTAGGAAAGGGCCTATCCAGTTCCAAGGATAGAGGTCCAGAAGCTACAAGAAATCAAGGTTTTCTGCATCGTTAGCACCACAGAGGTTTAGTGCTTAGACCTAGTGGACGTCAAGTAAGGGTATATGACGTAATGTTCTGCCAACTAGAGCTCAAAGTACGGTGTCAATGTCAGTGACAGGGCCGTCTAGGCCACAACAAGAGACTATAGTCTGGTACAAGTGTGGGCAGAGAGGACTTCTGAAGACAAACTGTATGACAAGAGATACAGAGGTAATTCAACAACTGAGACGGAGTTAACAAGTTTCTCAGAGACAACAATTCAGTAGTGGTGTAGGAGAATGAGGATGTGGATAGACATCTCAAGTAGGTTCATCTAAACAAGGTAACCTAGGACATGGTCGATAGTAGGAAATGATAAGATTCTATGATATGAGTCATCCCAGAAGCAGTAGTCAACCCATGAGTCGTGACATGTTAGATGGAGTTATTTCATTCTAATATGTCTTCATCTTTCTACATATCTATTTTGATTTACATGGGTGCTACACACTCCTTTATCACTTATGAAGTGTTTCATAACTTCCATTTGCCTATTAGTCATAGAATGGATAACCTATTGTTAGAAACTCTGTTAGTTGGTTCCATAATGTTACAAGAGGTATGTTTCCCCTCTGTTCTTTCTTTCTCAGAACACAACATTCAAGTGGATTTTATACCACTTGAGATGCATGGATTTGATGTAATCCTTGGGGTGGACACCTTGGAAAAATATAAGGTAGTCTTGGATTGTGGTTCCAAGCAAGCTATGTTGACATACGGTGATGAGACATGGGTCTTTCAAGGAGATAGGAAGATTTTTCCAACATGTCTAGTATCGACAATGGTAGCTGAGAGACTGTTGTGGATTGCAAGTGGTGCGATTCCGCTAGTGGTGCTAACACACTACTCAATTGAATAGATGCGCCCCACGAGGTCGGAATGCACGGGATGATGGAGGATTGCTTTCAAAATTTATAAACCTAAACTAGCTACCTACGTCTACTAAAACACTACACCCGCAAGCGCACGGGGTCGTGTTGTAGTATAGGAAGGTGGCAAGTATAGGGTCGATCCACAGGGAAAAGAGGGGGCACTAGAGCTAGGTTTAGTTTTGCTAGGTTCCTACTGCGGAGACTAGGGTTAAGGGTTTGAAGGTTGATTTTGATTGTTAACTACTATGGACAAACAAGCAGTTTAAAGGCAAGAATGAAATCTAAGTTAACCCTAGGCTAGATTAAGACTAAGCAGGCAAGAAAGGACTAAACTAGATATGAAAGGACAAATTATGCTAAGGCAAGCAAGAGAAAAGCAAAAGAACAATTAAAGAACTAAATTAGCATAAACAAGGCAAGAGCAAGGCAAAAATCTAACTAAGCAAGAAAAGAACTAACTAAGCTAAGCGAGCACAAAACTAGGGTTTTAAGTAGTAAAGAGATGTGTGGGCTGTTTAAGGGTATGAACTTATCACTTAAGTTGGGGGGTGACATGTGAACATTATGATTCCATTTAGATCATCCAAACCAAACAACAAGTTAGAGTCTAATGGATTAACCTAAGCTACTAACTGGCCATGGATATACTAGGTTGTGTATAGGGGAACTAGTCCCTAACACCCCCTACTACCCTTACGAGGCTCAATTGGGTTAGGGGTTAGGTTCAATCCAATTAGAGTCTAATCAAGTCTAGGTTTCTAGATTAGACATTCCTAGGGCAATTAGGGGCCGAGGGTAGTAATGGGGGTGAAATTAGGGTTTTGGGCCCCAATTCCCCCACATTCTAGCCTTGAGAAGGCTCCATGCTAATTGCACTAGAATTATCCAATCTAGCTACTTAGATCTCTCACTTAGGCTTAGGGAGATTGATTAAGATGTAGGAAGATGGGAGGCAGCCTAGGGATCCAAGAATTGGACCTAGGGGCAAATCCCAAAATTCACACATATAAGCAATTTGCCTAAATTCCTAAGTGATTTCACACACAAACCAACAAGCAATCCATGGAGAATGAGATGCAAATAGAACATAATCATTAACAAATGGAATTACAAAGTTTACATGTCATTTTCTCCCAACATGGTATCAAAGTAACATATTTGTCCCCAAACAGCCCACCTAAGGAGCCTAGCTACTCATATACATGTAAAATACAAAAAGGGAGAAGAAGAAGATGGAAGTGGCCATGGAGCTCGAAGTAGTGGTTGTCAATCCTCCCTCCAGCAGTAGCAGGTCGTCCTCCTTCTTCTTCTTGGATGGAATGGAGTGGGATGATGGTGGGAAGTGGATGGAAGGCTTAGATATGGGGGGTTATGTGGTGGAAATGGTGAAATGGAGTGGATTTGAGGTGGAGGTGAAGTGGAATGGAGTGGAGGTGACAAGGGGGCGAAAATGGGAGTAGAAGGTAGCCAACCTCCGACCCTCAGCCGCCACTAGGGAATATATAGGGATCTAGGGGGTCTAGGGTTAAGTTAGGGGCAAAATTGGTAAAGCAGTGAAAAATTGGTGGATTTTGTGAGTAACACGGCCGTGGTAGGTCACCACGGTCGTGGTGGGTATGGTAGACCACGGCCGTGGTGGATGGGCACGGTCGTGGGTTTATTAGATTGTGGATATCACAGGGATAGGTTCATGGATGGCCACGGCCGTGGGGAAGTCACCACGGTCGTGGTGGGGACCTTTGGCCACGGTCGTGTTGAAAACCACGGTCGTTTTGGCCATTTTCATCAATTTCTGGGGGTTTTAGCCATTTTTTGTGCTTGGGGCATGTCCACCACGACCGTGTGGGGTGTACCACGGTCGTGGTGGTGTCTCTCCCATGCTTTTGAGCCTTGAACTTGATCATCCATGGAGGGTATTGCTTCAAAACTTTCTTTGACCACTTGGGGTAGGTTGGAAGTGGTTTTGGCTTCATTTTGGGCTCCTCCAAGCCTGAGGAAACCCTAGACTGGACCATCCTCTTTCCATGCCATCAATTAGTGGACAAAGTACCTATAAAACATGCAAAAAGCCTCCATAAGTGCATTTGATAGAAATAAGCATATTGGGGGAAATAACATGTAATCTAACAAGTATAGATGTGGCTGAAATGCAAAATGACACAAGATGAAGCCCTAAAATAGGGCTGAATCACCACCCCAAACTTGAAACATACTTGTCCTCAAGTATGCTCCAACTCAATCTCTCTAAAAACTTTCACAAAAAGAAATGACAAATGCAATATAAAAGACGATTGTTGCTGAATGGGATCAAAGATGACTAAGTACGTGCATTTCACCTCTCTCCTCTCCTTCTTTCACAATCCAATCATGAAAAGAGCACAAAGCATATGAACTTCAAATATAGCGCATAGAATACACAAGTTATCCATATTTCTTCCATTAAGTTCCGGGTAAACCGTTTCATGGTGGCGTTAATCAAGAATGACTAGGAGTGTTGTTTCACATCCATGCATTCAATCTTATATCTCAAATCACACCAAATGACCCACGTGGCTGCGGAAAAGGGTAAAATGAGCTAAGTTTGATGTTTCCTAGCTCAATGGGTATGAAAGTGGAAGAAAGGGTTGTGGTAAGATTTTTGGAGTGTTTTTACACACTCATCTTTTCTTTATTTGAATGCTCTTAAACAGGAGCATCCTTTTATTTTCTTTTTGTTTTTCTTTTCTTTTTCTTTGCCCTTGGTGTAGGTAGGGCACAGGGTGGATAGAGTGAAGCGGGGAGATAGAGATGTGGTCACCCCAAACTTTTGGAGGTGGCCACGGCTAATGTGTGCACTTTTGGCATCCTTTTATGAGGCGGAGAGGTATGAAGATGATGAAAGAGTGGTCGGGTCAAAGGGGGGTCACTTGGCATAATCTTCCACATAAGACGTCTTGCATGAACATTAATCCAATACTTCATCCTAGATATCACACCACATGAATGAACAAGATGAAATCGATATATCAATTCAAGTGATTCCACAAACACTAAGCATTCAAAGCTTGCTCGAATTCATAATTCAACCAAATCATTCACAACCATAAGAGAGGTGATGCACATGTAAAAAGTCAAACATTGATACCACTTAGCAATAAACAATGATAAGTCACTTGCATTTGTCAAAGGTCATCATTTTAAATCCAAAAAGTAGAGATTGGGTTGAAACACACTTTTAGACAAGAAATTCCAAATTTGGGCAAAATTGGCCAAAACGGTGCCAAGTTGCCTTCAATCACATCTAAACCTATATTATTGAACTTAAAGCAATAAATAAGCAAATACTAGCTAAAACATGCAAAAATTACCAAAAATCTACATGATATGCAATGCATGGCAAAAGAGCAAAAATTTTGAAAATTACGCAAAAATGACAAGAAAGCAAACTACATGGCATTAAGAGATGCAGTGAAAAGAACAGTAACAATAAAACTGAACGGAATGGCAAAGGTGGCACAAAATGACTAAAAGAGAGAGATAGGGTGGTGCATACCGCCCTACCACCCCAAACTTTTGAATCATGTTGTCCTCAACATGAAACTAGAGCTTAGGGATAGTAGGGTGAAGATCATGGATGGTGCGGAGCGTCAGAATGTAGGTCACCCTGCTATGGCTGGTGCTCGACCCTCGCCACGGTCATGGTCAATCGCCATGGTCGTGGTCTATCGCCATGGTCGTGGTCGATCACTACGGTCGTGGCCAATCCTCTTCAACACGGCCGTGGTGGATGGCCACGGCCGTTGCCAATCTTCTAAAAACATTGTAACTTCAGCCAACTGGATGCAATAATTCCCACGGTCGTGGCTGGGTGCCACGGCCGTGCTTGGCCACATGTCCCACGGTCGTGGTCGAGCTCCACGGCCGTGGTGAGGATGATCCTTCAGTTTTTCTCACTTCAAGAACTTGAACTTCACTTTTATTTGTTATTCGGCCGCATATTTGATTTAAAGACCATGACCTTCTTCTATACCCTCTCTCTCTATTGTCTAGCACCTGCCTCATCATCAAAACTCAAAAGAAAACTATCAAGCACAAGCGTGTGTGTGTGTTTGTGTAAAATAAAGCAAAAGTATCAAAAATGTGAGGTTGGGTTAAAAATTCCCAAACCTAGGTGGGTTGCCTCCCACAAGCGCTGAGTTTCTTGCCTTCAGCTAGGCTTCATGGTGATTCTTCAAAATTCAACCATTTGGAATCGTCATGTGCCCATTCTTGCAAAACATGCATCCTTCCTTTGCACTTAACCTCGGTCCCTCATCTCTTTGATCACAATAATCATCATCAATGTCTTCACCCTGTTGTCCTTCTCTCAAATGCCCATTTGGACTTGTGAAGCGATCATGTCCAACATCCCTATCTCGGACTCGCCGGGTTGGGGTCTTGTACATGTTGATGTTAATCTTCATGTCCATGAATGAGACTGTCATGGTGCCACTGCGCACATGAATGTCGGCATCAGCTGTAGATAAGAACGGCCTTCCCAAGATGATGGGAATCTTCCTATCCTCCTGCTCCATGTCAAGTACAATGAAATCTGCCGGGAACACTGCGCTTTTTTCTTTATCAATCATCACTAATACATCATCCACTCTACCTCTAGGCACTTTTATGGATCTATCCGCCAACTGGAGAGTGCAATGTGCCGGCTTCAGCTTGCCTAAGCCCAACTCAACATAGACATGGTATGGCATCAAATTCACACTAGATCCCAAATCAAGCAAGGACCTGTCTATGCGATGTCCCCCTATGTAACTAGGTATGAGTGGGGCTCCTGGGTCCTTTCTTTTCACGGGAAGTGAGTGTTGTATGATGGAGCTCACTTGTTCGGTCAATCTCACTTTCTTTGGAATCCTCCCCGTTGACCTTCTTTTCATGGTGCATAGGTCTTTGAGACACTTGGCATATGATGGAATTTGCTTGATTGCATCCAAGAGTGGAATGTTCACTTTCACTTGGCGAAACACCTCAAGAATATCAACATTGTGCTTTTGCCTCCTTTTCAATTCCGGTGGCTCATCTAGTGCTTCTACGAATGGAGGATCACTAAATTTTTCCATATTTGCATGAACATGAGGCAGAACACTAGGGATAGTAGGACCTGCAAAAGTGATATGTGGTGGATCACATGGAATCCCAAACTCAGCATGCGGAATCGCAACATCATCTTCAGCAATATCAATCACAGTATCACCACTTGGCTGCCTTTGCTTTGCTTTATCAACCTTTCTTTGACTTGCGGGCTGCTCAAGGTTTTTCCCGCTCCTTAGAACTGTCACAGCACTACCTTGCTCATGGTGGAGAGGGGGAGCATGTTGTGGCTGTGGAGGAGGTGGAGGTGGTACTTGGGGTTGAAATTGAGGTGGGGAAGGGAATTGAGGGGGAGGAGAGAATTGGGGTTGGAAAGTGAAGTTTTGGGAAAATTGAGGTGGTGAAGGTGGTGGAGGAGTGTAAGGCTGGGGATAGCCTTGGAAGGAGTGAATGGGATGAACTTGCATGGGGGGTGGATTATAGAAAATTTGAGAAGAGGGCATGGGTCCACTTGCTTCATTGTAACTCAAGGTGGGTTTTGAAGCCAATTTTTCTTCTTGAAGAGCAAGTGCGGAAGATAGATGCTCTATTCTCTCTTCTAATCTTGCAACATCTCTTTGAACATCTTCAAACACTTTCAATCTAGAAAGAACCTCTTCCTCAAACCTTGAGCTGTATGTGGGACTTTGTGGTTCCTGGTAACTATAGGAGTGAGGTGTCTTCTTTTCTTCCCCATAGAACTCAATCGAATTGACCGGGTGGCAAGGAGCATTTGTCACTTGGTTCTTCATGAAGCTCACCATGTCACCAAGAATCTTCATCACTTGTGGGCTTGATTCCTCATGAGTAGGGGGTGTCACACCAAAGGCATACCCTCTTTCATTTATCATGCTAGAAGCTCGAATTCTTGATCCTTCAGCCAACTGCTCAAACAAAGGCCATATTTCCTCAGGTGGCCTAGCCATGAAAACTCCCCCACAAGAAGAGTCAACTGTGTCTTGGTCCTTTAGAGACAAACCAGAGTAGAATGATTGAACTAGCTGCCACAAAGGGATCTCATGGTGAGGACACTCTCTCAAAAGCTTCTTGAATCTCTCCCATGCAGTGTGAAACTGCTCATTTCCCATTTGACTAAAACTGGTCACGGCACGCCGCATTTGTGTCAACCTTGCTATAGAGTAGAATTGTCTCAAGAAAGCATTCTTCATTGTTTCCCAACTCATGATGTCCTTTCTTGAATCATACCAATCTTTAGCTCTATCTTTGAGGGAGAAAGAGAACAAGGTCAACCGGATTGTATCATCACTGGCCGTCGGCGTCCTGAAGGTGGAGCATACTTCAAGAAAGGAATCCAAGTGCTTGTAGGGGTTCTCACTCTCCGAGCCGTAGAAGATGGGAAGGAGCCCAAGAAGACCTGGAGGAATAGAGAATTGCTCCCCTGGCATTTGATCAACCCTGCTAGCAATTGGCGATTTATAGTTGCTAGGCATGAAGTAGTCTTGAAGCGGCTTGTGAGGTGCATTTTGGCCTTCCATCTTGTTTCCTCCCGAATGGCTTGTCACATGCATAAAGCACAACCAAACAAAAGAAAGCAAGTTGGTAAACCAATATACACAAGAAATGCAAAGAAAAATGAATAAAGAATAGCAATGATGAGGGCAGTAGGAAAAGTCAAAGCAAAACTAATTAGCTAGGCCGAGCGCCTCTAATCCCCGGCAACGGCGCCAGAAAGCTTGGTGCGATTCCGCTAGTGGTGCTAACACACTACTCAATTGAATAGATGCGCCCCACGAGGTCGGAATGCACGGGATGATGGAGGATTGCTTTCAAAATTTATAAACCTAAACTAGCTACCTACGTCTACTAAAACACTACACCCGCAAGCGCACGGGGTCGTGTTGTAGTATAGGAAGGTGGCAAGTATAGGGTCGATCCACAGGGAAAAGAGGGGGCACTAGAGCTAGGTTTAGTTTTGCTAGGTTCCTACTGCGGAGACTAGGGTTAAGGGTTTGAAGGTTGATTTTGATTGTTAACTACTATGGACAAACAAGCAGTTTAAAGGCAAGAATGAAATCTAAGTTAACCCTAGGCTAGATTAAGACTAAGCAGGCAAGAAAGGACTAAACTAGATATGAAAGGACAAATTATGCTAAGGCAAGCAAGAGAAAAGCAAAAGAACAATTAAAGAACTAAATTAGCATAAACAAGGCAAGAGCAAGGCAAAAATCTAACTAAGCAAGAAAAGAACTAACTAAGCTAAGCGAGCACAAAACTAGGGTTTTAAGTAGTAAAGAGATGTGTGGGCTGTTTAAGGGTATGAACTTATCACTTAAGTTGGGGGGTGACATGTGAACATTATGATTCCATTTAGATCATCCAAACCAAACAACAAGTTAGAGTCTAATGGATTAACCTAAGCTACTAACTGGCCATGGATATGCTAGGTTGTGTATAGGGGAACTAGTCCCTAACACCCCCTACTACCCTTACGAGGCTCAATTGGGTTAGGGGTTAGGTTCAATCCAATTAGAGTCTAATCAAGTCTAGGTTTCTAGATTAGACATTCCTAGGGCAATTAGGGGCCGAGGGTAGTAATGGGGGTGAAATTAGGGTTTTGGGCCCCAATTCCCCCACATTCTAGCCTTGAGAAGGCTCCATGCTAATTGCACTAGAATTATCCAATCTAGCTACTTAGATCTCTCACTTAGGCTTAGGGAGATTGATTAAGATGTAGGAAGATGGGAGGCAGCCTAGGGATCCAAGAATTGGACCTAGGGGCAAATCCCAAAATTCACACATATAAGCAATTTGCCTAAATTCCTAAGTGATTTCACACACAAACCAACAAGCAATCCATGGAGAATGAGATGCAAATAGAACATAATCATTAACAAATGGAATTACAAAGTTTACATGTCATTTTCTCCCAACATGGTATCAAAGTAACATATTTGTCCCCAAACAGCCCACCTAAGGAGCCTAGCTACTCATATACATGTAAAATACAAAAAGGGAGAAGAAGAAGATGGAAGTGGCCATGGAGCTCGAAGTAGTGGTTGTCAATCCTCCCTCCAGCAGTAGCAGGTCGTCCTCCTTCTTCTTCTTGGATGGAATGGAGTGGGATGATGGTGGGAAGTGGATGGAAGGCTTAGATATGGGGGGCTATGTGGTGGAAATGGTGAAATGGAGTGGATTTGAGGTGGAGGTGAAGTGGAATGGAGTGGAGGTGACAAGGGGGCGAAAATGGGAGTAGAAGGTAGCCAACCTCCGACCCTCAGCCGCCACTAGGGAATATATAGGGATCTAGGGGGTCTAGGGTTAAGTTAGGGGCAAAATTGGTAAAGCAGTGAAAAATTGGTGGATTTTGTGAGTAACACGGCCGTGGTAGGTCACCACGGTCGTGGTGGGTATGGTAGACCACGGCCGTGGTGGATGGGAACGGTCGTGGGTTTATTAGATTGTGGATATCACAGGGATAGGTTCATGGATGGCCACGGCCGTGGGGAAGTCACCACGGTCGTGGTGGGGACCTTTGGCCACGGTTGTGTTGAAAACCACGGTCGTTTTGGCCATTTTCATCAATTTCTGGGGGTTTTAGCCATTTTTTGTGCTTGGGGCATGTCCACCACGACCGTGTGGGGTGTACCACGGTCGTGGTGGTGTCTCTCCCATGCTTTTGAGCCTTGAACTTGATCATCCATGGAGGGTATTGCTTCAAAACTTTCTTTGACCACTTGGGGTAGGTTGGAAGTGGTTTTGGCTTCATTTTGGGCTCCTCCAAGCCTGAGGAAACCCTAGACTGGACCATCCTCTTTCCATGCCATCAATTAGTGGACAAAGTACCTATAAAACATGCAAAAAGCCTCCATAAGTGCATTTGATAGAAATAAGCATATTGGGGGAAATAACATGTAATCTAACAAGTATAGATGTGGCTGAAATGCAAAATGACACAAGATGAAGCCCTAAAATAGGGCTGAATCAGCAAGGTAGAAAGTCCTAGTATTATGGAAGTGCCAATTGTGAGGGAGTTTAAAGACGTGTTTTATGAGGAATTTCCTGATGTTCCTCCACCTCGAGACATTGATTTCAAGATCAATCTATTTCATGGTATGCAACCAATAGCTCAAACACCTTATAGAATAGCATCAGCCGAGATGGAAGAATTATAGAAATAGTTACAAGAGTTACTTGACAAAGGTATTATCCAACCAAGTAAATCGTTGTGGGGAGCTCTGGTACTTTTGTAAATAAAAAGGATGGATCTATGAGGTTATGCATAGACTACAGACAGTTGAACAAGGTGACAATATAGAACATGTATCCTCTGCCAAGGATAGATGATTTGTTTGACCACTTGTGTGGTGTAATAGTGTTCTCTAAGAAAGATCTAATGTCAGGATATCATCAATTAAAGATTAAGGAAGATGACATACCAAAGTCAAACTTTAGGACAAGGTATGGTCATTATGAGTTTATATTTATGTTGTTTGGACTAACTAATGCACCAACATCATTCATGGATCTAATGAATAGAGTGTTCCGACCATTCCTTGATCAGTTTATAGTGGTCTTTATAGATGACATTCAAATATACAGTCGAGATAGCCAACAACATGAACAACATCTTAATCAAGCATTGACTTTGTTAAGACAACATAAGCTATATTCTAAGTTTAGTAAGTGCGAGTTTTGGTTGTCATAAGTATCTTTTCTAGGACACATCATATATGCTAAAGGAATTTGTGTTGATCCTAAAAAGGTGGAGTCTGTTCTATAATGGGAACAACCTAAGACACCCATAGAGATTCATAGTTTCCTAGGTTTAGTAGGTTACTACAGGAGGTTCATCAAAGACTTCAATTCTATAGAATTACCCCTAACTAGGTTAACCAGGAAGGATGTTCCTTTTGTCTGGAATGACAATTATCAACATTCTTTCTAGTTGTAGAAGGAAAAGTTAACCAGTGCACCGATATTAGTTTTACCTGAGAAAGGGAAATGATACATTATCTTTTGAGATGCTTTAAAGAATGGTTTGGGATGTATATTGATGAAGGATAAACGAGTGATTTATTTTGCCTCTCGACAACTTATGAAACATGAGAAGAATTATCCTACACACGATCTAGAATTGGCTACAGTGATTCATGCCTTGAAAATCAAGAGACATTACCTATACGGGGAGAAGTGTTAGATTTTCACAGACCATAAGAATCTAAAGTACATCTTTTTACAACAAAAATTAAACATGATACAACATCGTTGGATGGAACTAATCAAAGACTATGATTGCACAATTGATTATCATCCAAGAAAGTCTAATGTGGTGGCAGATGTGATAAGAAGAAAGTCATCATCTTCATTCACAGATAAAGCATAGTTGAATTCTTTGGTGTGCTATAAGTTGGACATGTTAGTTTCTTTACAACAAATGAATGTATAGAGGGAAGTATCTTTGTTAGCAGGATTGTTGGCATAGATGCAAGTGAAACCTACACTGAGACAACAGATCAAAGAAGCACAATAGGTTGATACTATAGTACAACAGATCAGATCAGAATATGGAAGTGAGAAGCGGGATGGATTTTATGATTCAGAAGATGGAACAGTTTGTTATCATGGTAGAATCATGGTACCTGATGTTAATGACTTAAGGAAGATAGTTATGGAAGAATATCACTCATCTATGTATGCTGTAAATCTAGTAAGTACCAAGATGTATCATAATTTAAAAGATATGTATTGGTGGCCTAGTTTGAAGAAAGATGTAGCTGAGTTTGTTATTCAATGTCCAGTGTGTCAACAAGTTAAGGCTGAGCACCAAAAGCCAGCAGGAACATTAAAACCATTACCTATACCACAGTACAAGTGGGATTATGTGACAATGGATTTTGTAGCTGGTTTACCTAGAACAACCAAAGGTCACAATTCCATTTGAGTGATTGTTGATAGGTTGACAAAGTCAAAACATTTTATTTTTGTTAAGACAACATACATTACTAAGAAACTTGCATAGGTTTATGTAGATGAGATAGTGCGGTTGCACAGAGTCCCAACAACAATAGTGTCTAACTGAGGTCCTCAGTTTTCAAGTAATTTTTGGGAACGATTATGCATAGCTTTGGGCATGTAGTTAAATTTTAGTACTGCTTTCCATCCTCAGATAGATGGACAATCTAAAAGGACTATACAAATGTTAGAAAACTTGCTTAGGGCATGTGTTCTTCAGTTTGTAGGTAGATGAGATATACATTTGAGTTTGATAGAGTTTGCTTACAATAACAGTTATTAGAACAACATTGATATGGCACCATATGAAGCATTGTATGGTAGACGTTGTACATCTCCGTTATGCTGGTCTAAAATAGGAGAATACCAACTTCTTGGTCCTGAACTTGTACAACAGACAACAAAAAAAAATTAAAGTGAAATAATAACAGTTAAAGGTAGAACATGACAGACAGAAGTCATATGCTGATAATCTCCATAGAACTTTATAATTCCGATTTAGAGACATAGTGTATCTCAAGGTCTCTCCTTGGAATGGTGTTCTCAGATTTGGGAAGAAAGGGAAGTTGGCTCCTAGATTTATGGGACCCTATCTAGTGAAAGGACATGTTGGAAAGGTAGCCTATAAGTTGGAACTACCGCCTGAGTTGCATAGACTACATCTTGTGTTTCATGTATCTATGTTGAGAAAATGTCACTCTGATATAGATCTTGTATTACAACCTCTGAATTAATATTTCATTGATGTATTATTTCATAAAGGTTCCAATTTTGATGTTATTTTCTTGTGCCTAAATGGGCCCTTTCAATTTTTTGGATGAAGATATATCCTATGTGGAAGGTCTAGTGTTGATTCTTGATAGAAGAATCAATAAGTTGAAAAATAAAAACATAGTGCTTGTGAAAGATCTTTGGCATCATCATGGCATTGAAGAAGCCACATGGGAGTTTGAGGAAGAGATAAGGGGGAAGTAACCTTCTCTTTTCTCTTGATATTTTGGGGACAAAATCCTTGTTAGGGTTGATACCTTGTAACACCCCTGACATGGGTTTTGGGATAACCCTAGAAGCTTTGCCTAAGTAAGTTTTTTAGAACATTGTCTTAATCTTTTTTTGAAAAGTAATTAAGACTTGAGAATATTTTATTTCTCAATTTTGAACTTATTTGCAAATTGTTTGTGCTTTATATGATAACTTTGGTAAATATTGCAATTTACCCAAATAAGGGGTTTATGTGCAAATTATCACCTCTAGAATGTTCCTTCTCTCTCTTAGCATAAAATAGAGAAAAAATAAATAAGGGGGCACCTTGTTTGAGTCTTGGTTGAATAATAACTCTCTTTGTATTGAAAGAACCAAAGAAGTGTTGAGTGTTTTGAACCTAGATGAGGTTGTATCAAGTTATGAAGTGTGTATGGGAGTGCCTATCAACTTGAAAACTATAGAGGAGGTCCCATATTGGTTTGGTAACCTTTTAAACTATTCATAACTGGCTAAACACCTCAAAAAGATGAAGCCTATCGATTTACATGTTCCTTGCAAAAGTAGTACCGGTTTGCACATAATGTGATATTGGGTTGTGATATCCTGTCAAGCAAGATATCCAATGGCCAATATCTTATCCATGGATTATCCTTATGATTTTTGCATGGCAAGATAGTTATGTTTGCATGAAGTCACCATGCATGGACACTTGTCACTTAAAGTACACGTGGTGATGACACCTTATACATACTCTCTTTCATGAGCCTCAACTATATATACCTCTATTTTCACCTCCTAGTAAACCTTTTGACTCCTTTACCATCTCTTGCTTGGAGAATGGCCCTAGGAGCTCAAGTAGATAGAGGAAGGTCAAGAAACTTGTCCAAAGTAAAGCCATGATCATCTTCAACCTTAGAAATACTATGCTTCTTGGATCATGATTATTTCCTTCTCTTGTTTCTTCCACAAGTTCTTTCATAGAGAAGTGTTGTGATCAAGTCTTGAACATTTGATAAGTCATATTGAACCTTGGGAACGTGAAGATTTGGAGCTTGAATCTCTTGGGTTGATCTTGAGGTGGGCTATAAAACTTGAACTCAACTTTATTATTCATCACCTTCTATCATGCAATACTTGGTGATTCCTTTTCTATTTCGACTTTCCTTGATTAAATGATGGTTTTATGTGTTCTTATGAATATATGGGGATGTTTTCCATGAACTAGAATAGTAATGGATGAAAAGTTGGATCTTGAAAATGATGAAACTGATATGCACAAATTGATATTGGTTTGTGAAAACCCTAACCCGATACAAGGGTTTAGGCATGGAAACTGATACACATGAACTCCTATTCCTTTTGGTTAGTAACATGAGTAGGAATATTGTCCTCTCAATTTTTTAACCTTTAACCTAATGCTAAGAATAAGGCAGACTGATATCTAGAAGATAACTAAGTCAATTTGCATACTTGCACCATAACATGGACGACCGATATGACTTGTGATGCTTTAAAACAATATGTTGTTGTTAGGCAGATATATTAGATGTTCTAATAATGATATGCCTCAAAGGAACTAGCTTTTCATGACCAAGAGATGACTAGTGAATATGGAATATTAAATTATGATGCCTTAGTTGAGTGTGGAGGCCAACCTGGTCAATACTAACCCTAATCTGATACACTCACAAATCTGATATCCCTCTAGCCCAATCCATGTGTGATGGGAAATATACTTAGCCTGACACACTTTGTGAAAAGTATGGTTAACATATTCTTAAAATCCTTAGCCAATACACCAAGTAGTGGTGGGGTAAATAGGTAAAATAATTAAGGTATGGAATGAGGGTTCATCTAATACAATACAAACCCTAGAGGCTGATACCCCATCTTGAAAAATGGTCGATACTCAAAGGGATAGCTAGGTCGATACCCTATATAATGGTGAGGCCTACACACTAATTGGTTGAGTGGTTGATACCCTAGTTTATGGTGAGTCCAATACTCTAATTGGTTGAGTAGTCGATACCCTAGTTGATGGTGAGGATGATACCCTAGTTGATGGTGTGTCCGATGCCCTACTTGATGGTATGGTCAATATACTAGTTGGTTGAGTGTCTGAAACACAATATGATAGTATAGTCAACACACAAGAATACTATCTAGTTGATATACCTCAAGAACCATACAAATGATACTACTCTAAGCATCTCTAAACTGATAATATTTAATATGCCTTGGCCGACACAAGTAGATGTGTCTTGGCCTACACAAGTAGATGTGTCTAGGATGACACAAGTGAATGTTTCTAGGCTGATACAAAGATTGGAATAAAGGTTTATAAACCACGACGAGTGAAGGCCGATACACCTTGATGAGTGTAGGCTGATACATCTTGAATATAATCAATGAATACATTATGAATGTAATGAGATGAATACACTTGAATGAGTGTAGGTTCATAACCCAAAAGAAGGTTAAATCAATACAATAAGTATGGTGAAGTCAATATCCTAGTAAGTATGAGAGAGAAACTTGTACTATTGAAATGAGAAATGTAACACTTCATGTTTATAATCAATGGATGATTTTTGATGAACTATGCTTGAAAACTTATGGTAATAATATAGCTCTTATGATGTGAATTAGGGTTTGATTGATAAATTGGCACTTGAAAACCCTAAATCAGTTACAAGGAAAAACCCTAACCCTAGTTATAAGAGGGTTGCAATTTTAATTATTCTATTTATGGCATGGTCATGATATTTACTTGATATTTCATTTGTTGTGAAATCCTAACCATGCAGGTATTATGAAAAGGTGAACATATGCAGGTATGAGCTATGATGATTTAGCATATTACAAATTATATAAGGCCTTGTGAGCCATTGTACAACAACTATGACATATATATATATATATATATATGGGTCTGATGACCTAGAAAAGATTGTTGCATGGTAAAAGGTGACATTGTTCAATAATGAACTAAGGGTTTGATACCCAAACATATGATCATAATAATGATAATGTTGAAGGGATGAAATTCCCAATAAAGTGTTCATGGGATTAAGATCCCAGGATGAGTGTAACAAGATATGTACCAAATGATACAAGATCTCTTAAAAATATGTTACACCTTTCTATATAGCATTTATCTATAATTCATGCTTGTAATTTGACTGATGTTAAAAGATGTTGTAATGCACTTAAACTATGAAGTGAACTAAAAATGTAGTTTCCCTAGCCATAGAATCATTCAGTGTCAGGATTTGTTGAATGGTGAAATGAGTATTACCCAGACCACATATTTTTGAATATGCGAGGGTGCAAGATGAGTATTTCCTTGCTTCCTTCAAACCCCAGGATTTGACCTTGAGCCATTTTCCTAAAAAGAGTGTGATTGTAGGTCGTAGCTCTAGTGCAACATTGGGATTGGTGGTAAAGACATACCCTAAGAAGAGTATGGCTAAATGCCATGACTCAATATATACAAGAAGGATTGACTGTAGTTCATACCCTGAATAAAGAACATGCTATGTGTTGTATATCTATAATGAAGAACCTCTATATGTCAGGCTAGCTTAAATGAAGATTGAGTCATAATGTCACTGCCAATAATATCATACTGACTGAGAAAGGAGATGTCGTGGATTCTGGCTCTTCCATAGGCCTATATGGCACTAATGCTTACTTTGCAGTGGTCAGTTGGAGCATGGAATGTATATTCCCAACTCTGTAGGGCATAAGATGGATTGTTTAAATATGTAATCAGTCATGTATCGTATTTTTTTAAGGATCAAATATGGAAACACTGGTTGAAGCCTTGATTTGTTTTTATATTTTTTAGTTTATAACAATTAAAAATGTTCTTCATATTCCTTTTAGAAAGTGGTTTAATGATCTAATGCTCAGTTGTAGATTCTTAAACTAATGAGATGTTGAGAGTTCTCTACTCTGCATAAAATTAGCAATTATGCTTGTTTAATTTAATAGAGATTTCTTCTGCTCTCATTCATAAAAGTTTAGTTGTAATAATAATATTGTTGGCAGAGAGTTATATCACTCATTGGGACTTGGTGTCTCACCCTGTGGGTTCTACAACTTTTTAGTTGGATGTGCATGAAGAGATAGAGATCGTGTAGGAGAGAGCGGGCAACAGGAACAAGACCATCACTAATAGCTCAGGTTGAATGTTTTGTTATGTGTCTTGTAGATATAAAGTCATATGTGTTGTCACTATACTCTCAGGTCCTTTTGGAGATAGTGTGTAAATAGTTTTATAATCGATCTGAGATTTTGGCTAGTACGCCTCGATGCATAATGTTGCTTTTCTATAGGTTTTGATAAAGAAATTGTTATCTCATATATGTGCAAGGTGACGGAACAATGTATGTACCAAGTGAACCATGATGTATATATATTATTTGGTTCTTTCGAAAAATAGTTTCCTGGTAGTGAATGTCTTGGCAAAAAGGTTTTAATATTTAGTTATTTTTGGTAATCTACTGTTAATGATTATTTCTATATAGTTTTGTGTGATTATGTTGTCAGTTTGATAGTGGTCGTCACATAGTCATTCTCAAAGAAACTTGGGATTAAGATGTCAAGGAAACATAGTCACTTTCACCTCGCATACTCAACAATATGCACTCTAGGTTTTCCCTTGGGAGTACCCGTTTCACCATCCAACAAAGTTCTAACTCTGGAATGAATCTATGGCACATGGCACTACATGTTTAGGGTTTCACTTGATTAGTTAAGCCAATTGTATGTCTTTTAGAACCATTTAAGTTATAACATACAAACCCTAAACAAATTCTACAAAAATAGGGTTAAAAGTTCAACTCTAGAAGATATAAAATGTATGACGTATGAACTTATCACCTCATCTCTTTAATATCACTGTCATATAAGGCCATCCAAATTATCGTATTACTAGGGGATGTAAATCCTTCATCTCATCACTGGAGGATATCACCTCACACTAAGCACTGATCCCCAACCAGGTCATAAGACCCAATCACATTATTCATGTACATGATCTTAACTCATCATGCCTCATAACAGCTTACAATCATCACCTCGTGTCATGTCAAATGCACCATATAAATCACTGTCATACAAGGCCATCCACATTATTGTATAACTAGGGGATATAAATCCTTCATCTCATCATTGGAGGATATCACCTCACACTAAGCACTAATCCCCAACCAGGTCATAAGACCCAATCACATTATTCATGTACATGATCTTAACTCATCATAACTCATAACAGCTTACAATTATCACCCCGTGTCATGTCAAATGCACCATATAAATCACTACATATGATATTCATTCCACCTACAAGGTTAGGGTTACACAAGTAGGAGAGAGAGAAAATCAACTCATGCTATTCATTCAAGCAAGCTCAATAAGCGCATCATACACTTGAAAATAGGGTTAGTGTTTCTCATATAATCAATTAGGGTTTCCATTTCAATACTTGTCATTAACCCTTAGATATGTCACTCCCACATTCTCGAAACACATGAGGGTTAAGCATTATAATCATGGTCAATCGATTATTCCATCATCAACATGAAATGACCAAAACATAGTGTAGCAACCCACATCATCACATGTGTAGCAACCAATATGTGCTAACATGTATAGTGACCACTAGGGTTAAGGACCCTATTGCGACCATAGTGTCAACCACATAGGTAGAGACCATAGGAGGTTAACACCTTATTGCAAGCAACCAACACAAAAACATGTGTTGCTATCAACCAACTAATGAATATGTTGCGACCACAAGAAGACCATATGTAGCGACCCTTGCAGTCACCAAACCAAGTTTAAGCATGTGTAGTGACCAACCACTAGGGTTAGGGTTTGTTGCACCCACAACACCCCCAAAAAAATGTATTGACCAACTCAAACCATAGCACTTCGACCGCAATACAAACCATCATGTGTAGCGATCCAAAACTTAGCCACCTCTAGTGACCACACACACATAGTCATGTCTAGCAAACATCACCACCTCTAGGTGTAGATACCATTAGGGTTAGCTCACCCCTTATGACCTCAAGGTTAGGCCACTCCAAAAACACATAACTGGCCTCAAAATAGGTGATAAACATCAGGAAACTAAGTTGATCAAGAAGGAAGCTCCATGAAGATGATAAACATCCAAACCCTAAGAGTGATTATCACCAAAACCAACAAGGAAAACCCATGCTTAGAGAAGAGAAAACCATCGTCTAACACATGATAACAACCCAAACCTTATCATATTACATGATGGAGAAACCATAGCATGGTGATAAAACCAAGGATCAAGATGCATGTAAGAAACAACAACTCCTTTATCACTTAGAATTTGGGTGCATGAAATAAGGGTTTAGGAGAAAAAGTAATATATGAGAGAATACTCCAAAACCTTAGACCCTAAAACAAGATAACATCATCTATCATATTACCTTCACATTTTAGAGGTTTAAAATAGTAGCATGCAATCAAGGATATAGTGCGATAATAGTAGGGGAAAGATATATAACTCGCCTTATGATAAAGATCAAACTCTAAAGACACGAGCTCCAAGAGAGAAAGAAGCTCCAACTAGGATCAACTCCATGGCCACAAGTTCACATCAAGAAGAGAATAACACACTAAGGTCAAAAGAAAGCTCAAGAAGGAGAAAACACAAACACTGGGCTGAACTAGAGAGAAGAAAGAAGAAAGAGGAGAACTACATCTTACTTAGGTATTACCATGGTCAAACCATAGTCTTGACTCTTCTGAAGAGAAAATCCTCAATATATCCACCATGGTGATTCATAGTCTCATGGCTAAGAGAAGAAGAAAAGAACAGATAGGGTTCCAAAGGGAAAAAAATGAGATCAAGGGTAAGAAACCACTTACCAAGAAGGAAGATCACCAAGAATCACCACAAAGGAGATGATCAAGATCAAGATCACCACATGCAAAGGTGATCGTCCACCAAGCTCCAAGATCAACACTTTCTCTTGCTCTACCAAGATCAAGCCGAACACAAGGGAGAAAAGAGGAAGAAAAGAGCTAAAAGAGATACTTGCATTGAAAGAGAGGGTTTATATATTCAAGGGTAGGAGGGAGGTAAAGATCATGAGGTGTCAAGATATGAGAGCACCAAAAGGACACATGTCCAACAAATCCACAACTATGAATGAACTCTAGACATGCATGTAACAAAGGGTGATGAAAATAAGATACGGTAACGACCACTTAGGTCCACTACACCCCTAGGCCGCAACAAAACCAACCAAGGTTGCACCACCACTAAGGTCACAACACACCTCAAATACATGTAAGACATAGTGACCAAAGCCAAAGCTAGGGCACCAACATCACAACAAACATAAACCAAGAGGGTGTTCTGGTCACAACACCTCTAAAACAAAACACCAGGTCGAAACATCATCAAACTCAAGCATCCAAACAAAGCCATGCAAACCCTAATATCATCTCATGATGCCACCTCATCAACCAAGGATCAAATAGGTGCCCTTAGGCATCATTATCTCTCTTATTATTCTAAGGAACAAAAGGCACCACCTACATGTGACAAATTGCAAGATTAACCCTCAACATGGGTAAATTGCAACTTGCTCCAAAATAAGCATAACTATCTCAAGCATCAACCAAACATGATCAAACGAAAAACACATGCATGTAACATGTTATTAAGGCATCTAAAAATAACAAACTAAGGTTAAAGAATCTTATTAGGAAAAGCAAACACAATCAAGCACTAATCTAGGTCAGGGGTCTTACAAACTTAAACCGCTAACAAGGATTTCACCCTCGAAATCCTATGCGAAAAAAGATGGGTACTTCCTATGCATCTCTTCCTCAGGTTCCCACGGGGCTTCCTCTACACCACGATGATGTCACAAGACCTTAACCAAAATGATATCCTTCTTCTTCAACTTCTTGATCCTCCTATCAAGGATCAACATGGGACCCTCCACATACGACACATCTGAAAAACACTAGAGGGGGTGAATAGGGTTTTATGATATTTTTAAAATTAATTAAACAAACAACCACATAAATATTAAAGAAGGAGACAAGGCGTTTAGAGTTGTTCCACCCTTTGCAAATACTAAGGGAGCCGGTCCACTACCCAATCGTTTCCAATTGGGATTTCAAAAGCAATTGTATTTTATTACCTCGCAAGGATGTTACATAAGATACAACTACCTTCACAACCATTTGGACAGCCTTGACCCTGAAGTCGTCTCATCAACCTTGAAGCAGCCTTCACTTGAAGTAACTTCAAGCTCCCCCTTGAAGTAGCCTTCCTCCTTGAAGTAGTTTCCCGTTAAGACCTTCTAGAAGTAGTCTAAAGTCACGCCAAGCTACTTTCACCACTGAAGAAGCTCCTACAACCTCCTTTCCATAGCCTCCAATGTAGGAGTTGTAAAGGAGAAAACAAACAATAAAAGGAACAAGAAGGGAAGAAGGAAAAATACACTTTACCACTTTAGCACAAGGCTTGAATCCTATATCAAGCATTTTGATCGCCTATCCAATGTGTATGAACGTGAAAGTGTAGTGGGTAGGAGATGCTAGCCTATAGGACACGAAATCTCAGCTTATGGAAATGATCTACAAGTGAAAGATTGTTCAATTGCTCACAAGAGTTGATTCTCAATTGCAAGTATGTGTACTCAAGTGAGTTTAGGTGTCCAAAGGCATGTACTATCTATAGGAATGGTCTACTAGTTCTTAGGGACGTTCTTGACACTTTCTAGGGGGTTCTTAGTGCTCAACTAGCTGTTAGTTATCCACTAATTATGTTTGTAATGGCTAGTTAATTAATTCTGAAAAGTGCAGACAGAAGCTTTCTCGATCGAGAAGTTTGTTGACTGAGGGTCTCTCAGTCGAGGAATTTTTCGACCGAGAGTAAATCTGGAGAAAGTGTATTACAACTTTCAACTCAACTCCCAACCACTTTTTCCCACAAAGTCTAACGGCTATAGAACTATCTAGAAGAATAGACTTAGGTGATTCTCGGTCGAGAAGATTGTCGACCGAGTGTGTCTCGGTCGAGAAGTTGTTCGACCGAGAAAGTCCATGTTTTAGTGTGTCTAGACTTTTACTAAATGTATGTATTAAAGTGATATTGTGATTCTATCATAGGGGATGACCTATGTGACATCCCTGGATTTTATAAAACTTAATCTGATGTGTGACGTCCAATTGATTTAGGATTTAGCTTCATTTTCCTTAATATGCCATATATCTCATCCTCATTAAAAGCTTATAAATCCTTGTAGCTACTTCTAAACTTCATCAAAATTGTACCAAAAGTTTATCATCATATAAACTACCTTCCCTTTAACTTTGGTGTCAAAACTCATATATTGATCACTCAATTAAATACCTCAAAAAGAGCATATACTTAAGGATCTTAATGATGATGTCAACATCAATCAACACCTACCCTTTACCAAAGCACTCATTCTTATAAGTAACTGATCATGTATGAACTCACTTATGTCATTGGATATTTAGGTATTTCAAAAGTCCACTCCATCACATCCTACACACCTTAAAAGAAATTTTGTCCTCAAAATTAAGTCAAGATCCACTCCGCCACATCATATACATCTTAAAAGAACTTTCGTCCTCGAAAGTAAACCATACTCATACTCCTATAAAAAAAAGGATATTCTTACATATGTAGGGCAATACTCTATGTGTAACATATCCAAAAGCATAAGCTCCATACTCACATCCAAACCACTCTTAGGAGGTTTCGAAAGCATCTAGGGTGAAACCTCACTTCATAGAAGGCTCAAACAAGGGTTTAGAATCTTAGGTTATGTCATTACATATCTCATATATTAGGTGTGTTCCCTTTTCTTTAGCCATGCATTAGGGTTCCCACATCATATTACCATGTTCTAAAGGAGTTATCTATGATTAACTCATACATCAAGGTGTCATCAACATTTTATTGAGATAAGTTGTTAGAACATGTTCCACGTTAACATATGCCCTTTAGGAGGGAGTTAACTAAAGTTAACCCACTTTATTCATCTAGATCATATCAAGGTGTTATAATCATTATGTTGTGCTAACTGTCAAACTATATTTTTCATCTTTATTAAGCACTAAGATTAACACCTTATGTAATATGTTTCATTCATATGATCTTATTTCATTGCTCATAATGAATTGCAACATTTACTAGTGATGTCATCACAAAATTAATTAACAATATCACAGCATCATCATTATTCATGTATATGGTTAACCATTTGTGCATTGATATCTATTAAACCATCTCTAGGTTTCCATCATATCATGTCCATATATCACATCTCGAGATTAGATCACATCCTTACATATATGATGTCATGGTTGTACTAAACTAACATATGTGAGTGGCTTGTTAAACATATATCAAAACTTTATCTAGTCCAATTGAGGTTCTCCTAACCCATATAATGAGGATAGTTCCATTCTCAATCTCTTTGAGCTAACTCAACTCTATGATATCTCATATGCACATACTTTACCTTTCCTCTCTCTTAGTCTAGGGTTCTCAGATTACCTTGTTGGCACTAGTGATTGCTTCACAAGCTCTAGCCAGATTAGCACAAACCAAAACATGCTACAAGATCTTCTTCATAGGTCTCTACCCATGATACATCTTACCAAAAGCTCTCTCTGTTATATACACCACTAGATTCCTATATGAGAAACCACCAACCCAAGCATGAGGCTTTGCAGAAACCAACATAGCTACCTCCTCCAGGGTCTTGGGCTCTCTCCCTTACCCAGATGGTTGGTACTCATATTCATGTTCATATGCACATATAACGAGCCTCTATCTATCTCTAGGGTTTGGTCCTCCCAAGGACATCTTGGGTTCAACAAAACTATAGGAATCATACATTAAGCAACTCAACTCAATAACTCAGGAGTAGTCTAGTTTAGGACATATCAGATCACATATCTCATATTTCTCACATCGTGGAGTCTAGGTCCTCTGACCTTCTCCCTGTGGGTCTTGCTCTCTCTTGAGCTAACCCCAAAACCGGTCCTAACACTAGAGGTCCTCCTTTGTAAAAGAGCTTGAGGCTCATGTTGACTCACATCCTTGTCTTAAATTAACTTATCTCATCTCATAAAAGAACTCATACTTGCATCATCAAAACTTATCTCAAATCCTCAAATTGAACTTAAGTCCTCAAAGATAAACATAAATCATCTTAATCATCTTATATCATCTATATAAGACTTACCTCATATCATCAAAACTTATTTCCTATATTCTATCTATCACATATTCTAACAAGGCTCTAGACATCTAATCTAGAACTACTCTCTCTTCTAGATTGATGTCATTCACGTTCACTTAGGTTACATGACCACCTCCTACTCATACATGTATGGGGACACATTTTTGTAATATATATATAATAAAATATTATATAGTTTTTCTCTGATAGTAGAGAGTACAGTGTCATGAAAACTAGTGAAAAGGGTGAGAACATGGTGCAGACTAGTGTAGCTACTCTAGATAACGAGCGCCATATGTCTAGGGTTTCTCTTCACTTGATGCACGTCATTTCCAAATAACGCAATGTCCCATACTGCTACACTATAAGGAAATAATGACATCTAAGGACCTTCTATTGAACAAGAACTAGTCTAGATCTAGTTCTCATACATGTAGGTGCTAACCTAGAGGCTAGGTCAGATCTAGTCTCTAAAATATGACTAATATAACCCTAAAAGATTATTAAGTTCAAGGTTTTCTTTAGTTTGGGTTGCATAATGAGCAAATGTCAGGCTTTTCTATTGTTCATGCTATGATACCACCTGTGACATCCACAAATTTTCTAAAACTTAATCTAATGTGTGACGTCCAAATCGAAACCCTCACCTCAGTGAGAATCCCAATTTAAACACCCCACACTAGGCTAAGAAGAAGAAAATCAAAGGAGTCATAAGGAAACAATCAGTAGCACATGTACATGAACAATAATAAAACCATACAACACTTGTTCACTCTTTAACATATAATTACAACATGAATTGTTACAACATTTAGTATTACATATTGAACAAAAAACTTTAACATATACATGTACTACATCTAAACAACAGGATCTTAAGACAACAGGTCCACCTATACATCATCTCACCATACAACTCTCAACTATCTTGGATCTTCAAGAGCATAACCACAACCTAAACAAAAGATTACATGCGGTACACATCAACACAATATTCAAGAATATTGTACTGAGTATGCCTACGTGTCTTTTATATACCTCTCATTATATCTTGGCAATAAGATAAAACTAATACTTGGCAGTATTAAACAAATATAAGAAAAACATATACTTGCACAAAGATATTCATTAACAAAAGAGAACACATATTTTAAGCTCATTTTCCATTATATGCTTGTGCATCTGCCTACCAATGGGATAGATGCATCTAGGCCTCATGATCTGCTTACCAAAGAGATAGATCATTAGTGAGTGATCTATCTCTTTGGTAAGCAGATCATATGAACAATGATCGATCTCTTTGGTAAGAAGATCATGAGGCCTGGATGCATCTATCCCATTGGTAGGCAGATGCACAAGCATATAATGGAAAATGAGATTAAAATATGTGTTCTCTTTTGTTAATGAATATCTTTGTGCAAGTATATGCTTTTCTTATATTTGTTTAATGCTGCCAAGTTTTAGTTTTATCATATTGCCAAGATATAATGAGAGGTATATAAAAGACACATAGGCGTACTCAGCACAATATTCTTGAATATTGTGCTGACGTGTACCGCATGTAATCTTTTGTTTAGGTTGTGGTTATGCTCTTGAAGATCCAAGATAGTTGAGAGTTGTATGGCGATCTGATGTACAGGTGGACATGTTGTCTTAAGATCATGTTGTTTAGATGTAGTACATGTATATGTTAAAGTTTGTTGTTCAATATGTAATACCAAATGTTGTAACAATTCATGTTGTAATTATATGTTGAATAGTGAACAAGTGTTGTATGGTTTTATTATTGTTCATGTACATGTGCTACTGATTGTTTCCTTCTGACTCCTTTGATTTTCTTCTTTTTAGCCTGGTGTGGGGTGTTTAAATTGGGATTCTCACTGAGGTGAGGGTTTCGATTTGGACATCACACATCAGATTAATATTTAGAAAATACGGGGACGTCACAACCTATCTAAGTGTTGTGAGTGGATAGAGAAGATCTAAATTCTTAATTTACATGATATCTAGGTACTTGTACATTATATATTTGTACAAGTTTACATTTTGTTACAATCATGAAAAAAATAAAACAATTTGAGCATATAGATCTTCCAAGCTTAGCTATCCATCTTCTTAAATTCTTGTACCTGAAATATTCAAGTAGCACGTTAGATCCACAAGAATGAAATGTTTGTTATTTTCAAAACAAAGGGATTTTAATAATGTCCATTTAGCCAACAATCTCCCCCTTTTTGAAGATGACAACCATTTCTAAATATAGATCAAATAATCTTAAAAGAATATTGAGTTTCATACCTAAAGTTTACCTTGTGTATATCGTCTCTTGTTTATGGAATGTGTGCTTATTATTCCCAAAGAAGTATGGAACATAAAATCTGACTCTTTAGGGAATATAGCAACATTTGATGTAAAGCAGAGTATGTGTGAAACTCATTGACTGAGTATTTAAGATTTATATTATTATTTCTCCCCCTTTGTCATTTCAAAAAGATAGCCGTTAAAAAAAAATTCAAGACTCCCTCTTAATTGGTTCTCCCCTTAAAAAGATTGTCGTTAAAACATGCTAAAAGATGTCCATCTATAGCCAAAATATAAGAATCGGAGAAACAAACCAATTTGAAGGAGTACAAATGTCAAAGAAAACATCTTCTAAGGGAGTGATAAGTAATTTCTTTCTTATGTTATTAAATTGATCTAATGGAAGTGGTTTTGTGAAAATATCATCCAATTAATTTTCTGTATCAACATGATGAAGATATCTATGTTTTTTTGAAATATGATCCCTTAGAAAATGATGACGGATTTCAATATGTTTGGCACAGCTCTGTAAAATAGGATTTCCAAGTTTATAGCACTAGTATTATCACAATAGATAGGCATAGATGAAAATGTAAAACCATAATCATTTAAAACTTGTTGCATATAAAGCACTTGAGCACAACATGACCCGACTACCATATATTCATCTTCAGTAGTAGAAAGAGAAAATGTGTTTTGTTTCATCCTAATAAGAAACAACTTCTGCTTGTACTCATTCGATCAATTCGACAACTAGCGTAGTCGACATTGGTATAAGATGTCAAATCTAAAGATTGTCTTTTAGGATACCATTAACCATAGTTTGAAGTTTCGGCTAAGTATCTTAGAATCCTTTTGACAGCATGAAAATGAGTTTGCATGGGATTTGATTGAAATCTAGCACAAAGTCTGACGGAAAACATGATATCTGGTCTAGAAGCGGTTAAGTAAAGCAAACTACCAATCATGGCCCTATACAAAGAATCATCAATGGGTTCCCCATTTTCATCATTGTCAATTTTAGTAGAAGTGGCCATTGGTGTGGTAGCGTGTTTGCAATGCTCCATTCCAAAACGTTTTAAAAGTTCATTTGTATACTTCTCTTGGCTTATAAAAATCCCAGCAAGCGTTTGCTTTATTTCAAATCCAAGAAAGAAAGTCAATTCTCCCATGAGATTCATTTCAAATTCTTTTTGCATAATATCACTAAATTGTTTACATAAGAATTCATTTGATGCACCAAAGATAATATGATCAACATAAATTTGAACAACTAGAAAGTCAAATTCATATGTTTTAAAAAATAAAGTTGAATCTGAATTTCCAATTGAAAAACTATTATCAAAGAGATAATTTTTAAACCTTTCATACCAATTTCTAGGTACTTGTTTTAACCCATAAAGTGCTTTCTTAAGTTTATATACATGATCATCTTTACTAGGATTTGAAAACCAGGTGGTTGGGAAACATATACTTCCTCTTGTATTATTCCATTTAGAAATGCACTTTTTACATCCATTTGGAATAGTTTGATGTCTTTGTGGGCAGCTATATCCAGTAGCATTCTAATGGCTTCAAGTCTTGCTATGGGTGCATAAGTTTCATCAAAGTCTATTCCTTCTTGTTGATTGTACCCTTGTGCTACCAACCTAGCCTTATTTCTCACTACTTCCCCGGCTTCATTCAATTTGTTACGAAAAACCCACTTAGTTCCAATAATGGTTTTATCTTGAGGTTTAGGAACTAAGTCCCATAATTCTTAGTAAATTGATTTAATTCTTCTTGCATGGCCATTATCCAATAATCATCTTTTACAGCTTCAGTTACCTTTTTGGGTTCAATTATAGATACAAATGCCATATTTGCAACATCTCTAAAAGTGGAACGAGTTTTTACTTTATCATTAGGATTCCCAATGATTAGTTCTTGAGGATGATCTTTAATTAGTCTAGGAATGGGTTGTTGTGCCTCAATTTGTTGATCATTTTCATAATTTTGATCATCTTTAGTTGATATGTTAAGATCTTCAATTTGATGAGTAATATCAACTATGTCATTATCTTCAGTATTTTGTTTTAGTTCTTCATGAAAAGTAATGTGAATGGATTCTTCAACTTTTCTGGAGATGGTGTTGTATATTCTAAATGCTTTACTAGAAGCTGAGTATCCCAAGAAAAAGGTTTTTTGTGATTTAGAGTCAAATTTGTCTCTATCATCCTTTGTGTTTAAGATATAGCAAGTTGAACCAAATGTATGAAAATAATCAACTCTTGGTTTCCTATTATAGCTAAGTTCATATGGAGTTTTCTTCAAATAAGGATGTACGTTTATTCTATTTAGTAATAGCAAGTTGTGTTTACTGATTCAGCCCAAAATGTTTTAGATGTATTATGTTCAAGAATCATAGTCCTAGCCATTTCTTGTAAAGACCTATTCTTTCTTTCAACTATGCCATTTTGTTGTGGAGTACGTGGAGCTGAGAAATTGTGAGTGTAGCCCTGAGATGTGCAGAATTCTTCAAATATATGATTCTCAAATTCTCCACCATGATCACTTCTAATTGTGCATATTTTATTTTGTAATTGATTTTCAATCTTTGAGCAAAATTTTATGAAAACTTGAATGGTATCATCTTTATTTGCAACAAAATGAACCCATGTATATCTACTGTAATCATCAATAAGAACAAAGCAATATCTTTTTCCACCAATAGATTGTGTCCTCATAGGTCCAAATAAATCCATATGAATGATTTCTAGTGATATACTAGTGCTTAGAATGTTTTTGGGTTTAAAATAAGTTTTAGTTTGTTTACCCAAAGTACATGGTTCACAATTTTTAGATTGATCAAAAGATAGCTTAGGAAAACCACGAACAAGATCATATTTAACTAACTTTTTAATGACATGTGAACTAGCATGACCTAATTTTTTATGCCATAATTGTAGAGAAATATCTTTTGCAAGAAAGCATTTTCCAACTATAGATTGCATAGAGTTAGGTCTAAGAATATATAGATTTCCAATTCTTTTTCCTTCATACACAATGTTTGTAGTGTTCTCTACTAGCAACTCGCAGCAATTTTTATTAAATAAAACATCATATCCACTATCACATAGTTGACTGACACTTATCAAGTTATGATGCAAACTATCAACAAGTAAAACATTCTTAATTTCAAGGTTTGTACCAATATTACCTATTCCAACAATTTTACCTTTACCATTGTCTCCAAAAGTGATTGTTCTGCTTTTTCGTTTCTTCAAAAGTTTGAAAAGCATCCTTACTTCTGGTCATGTGTTTGGAGCATCCACTATCAACCACCCAATCCTGCAATGAAATATAGGTTTTGGTACCCATGTGATGGTCCATTATGGTTAGGTACATTTAATAACAAACTAAACATGATTGAATAAATTAAGCTGAACAGAACTTCATTCAGTCGACAAATACTTCGACCGAATGTGTATCGGTAGAAAATTTTGTCGATCGATAATTTTGCTATTTTACAGATTGAAACAAGAAATTTCTTAGTCGACAATCTCTCAGCCGAAGTTGTCTCGATCGATGTTTTTCTCGACTGGAATTTTTATTGTTTCTATAGCAGATTTCAGATTTGATACAGGTATTCCCTCGGTCGAATAATTGCTCGATCAAAAAGTGTCTCGATCGAGCTATTTGTCGACCGAGGTTGTTTCTATTTATTTCCAACAATCTGTTTATATCAGTTTGAGCTTAAATCTTTGTAATATGCTAAGGTACCATTCTATTTAATTGAGATAAGACATTAAGATATTCAAATGAGGTTTAGGTCAAATCTCAACTTAATCATATTAAATTTGCTAAGTTTGGGGTCTTAGAATCCATACTAACTCAACATCTTTTTTCTTATAAGGACATGAGAAGGAATAATGTCCAAGACGCAAGCAATAGTGATAGTAAATGGAGTCAATTTCATTTCTCTTTCTAGGATTTTGAGTTGTGTTCTTGGGTACAAATATGGTCTTGGTCTTGGATTCTTGAGTTCTCCTAGGTTTAGGTTGATAAGAGTTTTGTTTTAGAACATATCCTAAACCTCTTCTTCCACTATAACCAGGAGAATTCTTTAGGATCTTATCAAGAATACCATTATTTCTCAAGCTACTAACTTATTTTTGTAACATAGCAACCTCATCCATTTTCTTTTTGATATCTAACTTTGATTGATCTTGATTATATGATAAAGCATCTCTTTCTTTAATAATATCATCATAGTCTAGATGAGTACAAAGGATAGGTTGAGTCTAAAAATTATTTAGTTTGGCAAGAAATTTAACCTTTTCTTGAGAAAGAAGACCATAGTTTGTTTCTAAGTAAGCAACTTCATATTACAATCATTTAAAGATGATTTCAAGGTAAAGTTTTCAGAAACAATATTGTCCTTTTGAAAAGAGAGATTATTTAATTTAGCATACAAATCCTCATTAGTTTTAGTAGCTTTCTTTAGTTTCTTTTTGCAATCAACATATTTGTCATGTGTATCTTGAAGACTAGCAATTAGATCTTCTTTTTGCAAATAAAAAAGTCTTACCTCTTGAGAATCATCACTATCATCTTCTTTGGCCATCAGACAGTCCACGTTCTCCTCTCCACTCTCACTATCACTTGACTCATCCCATGCAACTTTGTATGCTTTTTCTCCCTTCTTCTTGGATGAGCTTTTCTTACTCTTCTTTACTTTAGGACATTCATTCTTAAGATGTCCCTTCTTTCCACATTCAAAACTCCTAGGAGGGGAAGAAGAAGAAGAACAAAAAACTTTGTTAGATTTAAATCCACTATATTTCTTACCATTTACAATTAGAGATTCTTCTCCTTCATCTCCATCACTTGTCTCGTCACTTTCTTGAGTGATGACCTTTGTAGCCTTTACAGCCATGTTCATCTTTCTCCCCTATTGAAGTTCACACTCTCGTCTTCCTTCCTCCTCCAAGGTTGCCTCATGTGCTTCTAAGTTGCCAATGAGTTGCTCCATCCTTAGTCGAGTGAGGTCATTGGCTTCTTCAATTGCAATCACCTTAGGCTTTTACTTGGGAGGAAGTGACCAAAGAATTTTTTACACTTTATGCTCTTCACTAATGGATTTACCTAATGCATTCAAACCATTAACAATAGAAGAGAACTTTGCATACATTTCACTAATAGACTCATTTGGTTCCATACGAAACTGTTCAAACTTTTGTTTAAGCATACCAATTTTGGAATTCTTTACTTGAACAGTTCCTTCATAAGTAATAGAGAGTCTATGCCATATTTTATATGCAGTTTCACAATTTGATATGTTATTGAGCTCACCTATGGAAATTGAATAGTAAAGAATACTTACAGCTTTTGCATTCAATTGGGCTAATCTCACCGTATTAGCATCCCATGTAGCATATTCAGTTTGAGGAAGATCATATGCATTTGAAACCATTCTCCAAAGATCCCAGCTGATTCCTTGAAAATAGAATTACAACCTCCTCTTCCAATAGGTGTAGTTGGTGCCATCAAATGGTGGAGGACGAGCTACAAGTGTTCCTTCCAAGTTGAGGTTGTTTAGTACCCCATCACCCATTTTATTCAAGACTTGATTAGAGCTCCTTGAAGCCTTCTCTGATACCAATTGAAAAACACTAGAGGGGGTGAATAGGGTTTTATGATATTTTAAAAATTAATTCAACAAACAATGACAAAAATATTGAAGAAGGAGACAAGGCGTTTAGAGTGGTTCCACCCTTAGCAAATACTAAGGGAGTCAGTCCACTACCCAATCATTTCTAATTGGGATTTTGAAAGCAATTGTATTTTATTACCTTGCAAGGATGTTACATAAGATACAACTACCTTCACAACCCTTTGGACAACCTTCACCCCGAAATCATCTCACCAACCTTGAAGCAGCCTTCACTTGAAGTAGCCTTCCTCCTTGAAGTAGCTTCTTGTTGAGACCTTCTAGAAGTAGTCCAAAGTCACCCAGAGCTACCTTCACCACTGAAGAAGCTCCTACAACCTCCTTTCCGCAGCCTCCAACCTAGGAGTAGCAAAGGAGAAAACAAACAATAAAAGGAACAAGAAGGGAAGAAGGAAAAATACACTTTTCCACTTTAACACAAGGCTTGAATCCTATATCAAGCGTTTTGATCTCCTATCCAATGTGTTTGAACGTGAAAGTGTAGTGGGTAGGAGATGCTAGCCTATAGGACATGAAATCTCAGCTTATGGAAATGATCTGCAAGTGAAAGATTGCTCAATTGCTCACAAGAGTTGATTCTCAATTGCAAGTATGTGTACTCAAGTGATTTTAGGTGTCTAAAGGCATGTTCTATTTATAGGAATGGCCTACTAGTGCTTAGGGACGTTCTAGATAGTTTCTAGGGGGTTCTTAGTGCTCAACTAGTCGTTAGTTATCCACTAATTACATTTGTAATGGCTAGTTAATTAATTCTGAAAAGTGCAGACAGAAGCTTTCTCAGTCGAGAAGTTTGTCGACCGAGGGTCTCTCAGTCGAGGAATTTGTTGACCGAGGGTAAATTTGGAGTAAGTGTATTGCAATGTTCAACTCAACTCCCAACCACTTTTTCCCTCCAAGTCTAATGACTATAGAACCAGCTAGAAGAATAGACTTAGGTGATTCTCGGTCCAGAAGATTGTCGACCGAGTGTATCTCCGTCGAGAAGTTGTTCGACTGAGAAAGTCCCTGTTTTAGTGTGTCTAGACTTTTACAAAATGTATGTATTAAAGTGTTATTGTGATGCTATCATAGGGGATGACCTATCTAAGTGTTGTGAGTGGATAGGGAAGATTTAAATGCTTGATTTACATGATATCTAGGTACTTGTATATTATATATTTGTACAAGTTTACATTTTGTTACAATCATGAAAAAATAAGACAATTTGAGCATATAGATCTTCCAAGCTTAGCTATCCATCATCTTAAATTATTGTACCTGAAATACTCAAGTAGCACATTTGATCCACAAGAATGAAATGTTTGTTATTTTCAAAATAGAGGGATTTTAATAATGTCCATTTAGCCAACAACATTCTCATCCAGCTCAACCTCCACTGGTTGTAAAACCAACTCAGTGTCCGGGTGACACTTCCTCAACATAGAAACATGGAACACTAGATGCAAACTATGCAACTCAGGTATGAACACCAACTTATAATCCACCTTCCCAACACATGCCACCATAGTGTAAGGTCCCACATACCTGGGAGCCAGCCTACCCTTCTTCCCAAACCTCAACATACCTTCCCAACAAGAGACCTTGAGATACACCTTGTCTCCCACTTAGAACTCCAACAGCCTACTACAATTATCAACATAAGATTTCTACCTATCTTGGGCTTCTTTCAACTATTATTGTATCATCTTAATCTTCTCAATTATCTGTTATAAAAGCTCAGGACCAAGAAGCTGATATTCATCGGTCTCGTACCAACACAACATAGATCGATAATGTCTCCCATACAAGGCTCGTACTATGACATATCAATGCTCCTCTATTAACTATTATTGTAGGCAAATTCTATAAAACTAAGGTGCACATACCAACTGCCAAAGAACTGCAAGACACAAGCTCTCAATAGACCTTCTGAAATTTGTATAGTCCTCTCAGACTGTCCATCTGTTTGTGGGTGAAATGTTGTGTTGAACCTTAACTGTGTACCCATGGCTATATGAAAATGCTCCTAAAAGTGACTTCTAAACTAAGGACCTATACCTGACATGATGGTAGCTGGGATACCATGCAAACATACTATCTCATCAACATAAACATGTGCAAGCTTCTTTGTTGTAGACATTGTTTTCAGAGGAAGGAAATGCATTGACTTGGTCAACTGGACAATGGTCACCCAGATGGAATCATGACCTTTGGCTTCCCTAGGAAGTCCAACCACAAAGTGCATCATGATATGATCCCATTTCCACTGTGGTATAGGTAACAATTGCAAAGTCTCTACAGGTTTATGATGCCCTACCTTAACTTGCTGACACATTGGGCACTTAGCCACAAACTTTGCTATGTCTCGCTTCATGCCAAGCCACCAATACATATATTTCAAATTGTGATACATCTTGGTGCTACCAAGATGGTTAGACACTCGGTTTGTTAGTGAGAGGTCCCAGGATCTAGCCCAAGCCAAGGGATGAATAGAATGGCCAATTTAAAAAAAAAATCTTGGTGCTACCTGGATGCATAGTGTACACTGAAGAGTGAGCCTCTTCTAGAACCAAATTCCTTAGATCATCAACATCAGGTACTGATACTCTACCATGGTAAGATATTGTACCATCCTTTGACTTGTGGAAGTGATCATGCTTATCGCTTCCAAACTCTACTCGAATATGCTAAATCATAGTATCATCACGCTATACATCTCTAATCTGCTGCCTTCAAGTATGCTTTACCTATAACTAGGCCAACAAGCCTTCCAACAAGGAGACTTCCAACTTCACATTCATTTGACGCAATGAGACTAACATGTCTCTCTTATGGCACACCAAAGAGCTTAATTGCACCTTGTCAGCAAATGATGACAAAGAAGACTTCTTGCTCAAAGCATCTTCTACTACATATTCCTTCCCTAGATGGTAGTGTATGGTACAATCATAGTCTTTGATTAACTCCATCTAGTGTTTTTATCTCATGTTCAACTCCTTCTTCGAGAAGATGTTCTATAGATTCTTGTGAACGGTGAAGATCTCACACTTCTCGCCATAAAAGTAGTGTCACCACATTTTCAAGGCATGGACCACCTCTTCAAGCTCTAGATCATGCGTGCCCTATTCATGTTTCTTAAGCTGTCGTGAAGACAAATTGTCATGTTCTCATCTCACATTAGTACACAACCCAAATCATTCTTCAATGCATCACATAAGAGTATGTATCCTTTCCCTTACTCAGGAAACACTAACACTGGTGCATTGCTAAACTTCTCCTCAGAAGCTGAAAAGAATGTTGACACTTGTCATGCCAGACAAATGACACATTCTTCCTCATCAGCTTCTTTAGGGGTAACACCACTGCGCTGAAGTTGTTGATAAATCTCCTGTAATATCCTACTAAATGAAGGAAACTGCAAACCTCTATCGGTGTCTTTGACTACTCCCATTCTAACATAGACTGAACCTTCTTAGGATCCATATGTACACCCTCAACAGATATGACTTGTCCTAGAAAAGACACCTCCCTCAACCAAAACTCACACTTGCTAAACTTAACGAACAACTTGTGTTGTCACAACAAGGTCAATGCCTACCGTAAATGTTGCTCATGATGTTGTTTATCTCTGGAGTAGATCAGTATGTCATCATTGAAAACCACCATGAACTGGTCAAGATAAGGTATGAACACCCTATCCGTCGGATCCATGAAGGTTTCTAGTGCAATGGTTAACTTAAACGGCATAACCAGAAACTCATATTGACCTACTTAGTCCTAAAAGCTGAATTTAGTATGTCATCCACCTTGACCTGCAACTGATGATATCTTGACCTCAGATCTATCTTTGAGAACATTGTGGAACCTCACTACTAGTGAAACAAATCATCTATCCTTGGAAAAGGATATTTGTTCTTTATCGTCACCTTATTCAGCTATCAGTAATCGATGCACAACCTCATGGATCCATCTTTATTCTTAACAAACAACATTAGAGCACTCCCAAGGGGACTTTCTCAGTTAGATAAATCCCTTCTCAAGCATCTCCTGCAACTACTTCTTCAACTCTTGCATCTCATCCGGTGCCATCCTATATGGTGTATGTGCTACAAGTTGTGTACTGGGTGGTGGAACACCTAGGAACTCATCGGGGAACACATCTTCAAACTCAAAGACAACTAGCACCTCCTGAATACTAAGACTTCTCACCTTAGTATCTACCACATGTTCTAAGAATGCCTCACAACCTTGTCTCATCATTCTCTCTACTATTATAGCAGACACCAAACATGTCAGAAGGATCTTCCTATCTCCTTGGAAGACCCACTAAGCATCCCCATCAACAAATGTCACCACTTTGGAACTTCATTCCAACACCACTCGATACTTCTCTAAAGTGTCCATTCCAAGGATCACATTGAATTCATGCATGTCAAGTGGTATGAGATCCACCTGAATGTTGTGCCCTAAAAAAGAAAGAATGCAAGAAGGACACACCTCCCACAACTCGGGGGAACCAACCAAAGGGGTTTCTAAGTAAGTACTATCACGTCTACATCTAACAGGCAAAAACAACTAGATATCACTTCTCTAGTGATAAACAAGTGACTCACACCCATATCAACTAAAATAGATATAAAGTAGGAAGAAGACAAATTAGAATGAAATAACTCCATCTAACCTGTCACAACCCTCTGGTTGACTACTCCCTCTAACTGACTCATAGCATAGAATTGAGTCATTGCTTGTTGTCACCCCCGTCCTATGCTAGATTGCTCAGAAGAACCAACATGTGACGCCTGACGATGTTCTCAGCCTCCACTACTACTGAGTTGTCACTTTTACAACGCTTACTAACTGTATCTCTGTTGTTGCATCACTTCTTCATCCTTCACAGGGAAGAACCACTTTGTATGCCCAACTTGTCCACACTTATAGAAGGTCTTACTCTTGTATCATGGGCTACATGGTCGTGTCACTAACACTGATGCAACACTACTAGCCTTGTCAACGCAAAGGTATGACCTCTAACCTTACTCGATGACCACTAATATTGTACTGCCAACCTATGCTATGACTGAGGTGCTAAAGACCTAGGCTTCTTAAAGCCTCCACGCGATTATCCTTGATACTTTGTCGGTTTCTTTTTGGCATTTGCCTCTTGCTTCTCTATGACATACCACTCTATTCTCCGGACCGACTCCAAAAATGTGGCAAACTGTTCCCTATTCTCTAAAGATGACATGGGCAATGTCAAAACGGATCTTAAACCTTTCTCAAAGCCCCTGATCCTCTCCTTGTCTGTTGCAGCCTTATGTGGGCAAATCCTCAAAAGCTCCACAAAGTTGGCTTCATACTCATTGATAGTCATAGATCCCTACCTGATCTTCTCAAACTACGTGATCTTCTCATCCAGATATCTCTCTGAGAAGTATTATTTCACAAAATCTCATCGAAAATCTTCCCAATTGATCACAATACCAAGCCTTTTCTCCTTCAATAGTCGACACTCCCTTTCAAAAGATACACTACGTGCTTCACCTTATCCTCTTCAGGGATATTGAGGATCTTGAAGGCCTTCTCCAACTTGGTCAACCACATATGTTGGGTATGACGTAATAGTGTACTCTATCACCCCCACATGCCTCAACCTCTCATAGGTCTTCCCAGAACCTTGAGATTCTGTATTGGGAACAACTACCCTTTCTTGATGTACAAGCATCCTATCCACCGTATGCATCATCGTGGTCGTAAGTTGTCCAAACATGGAATAAAAAGCGGGATTGACCACAGTTGCTAGGTCAAACTGAGGCACTTCAAGCACTCTATCATCTCCTGCATGCCTCCTGGAACCACCTCCTAGTACAGCAACAATGCCTCACAATGATCTTCATGTTCTCTACACATCTTTTCTTCTCTTCCTCTTCTTATGTATAATCAGAAGTTACCATCAGATATGTTAGATGACATGAGAACAGACACAAACCCTAGTCCTATGTCCCTATAGACTCAGTGAACCTAAATATCTAATACCAACCTTTTCATGTGACAACCTGTTGCCACACGAACTAGATAACTAAAAATGAAGCGCAAACCTAGTGTTAAACATTCCATAAAATAGGGTAAATTAAAATTGATTCCATATAACCAAAAAAGTGGAAAATATATTACATCTAAGTCTAACAACTATGCCACATGTATCATCTATCATGCCAAAAGATATTACATATCACTATTCACTGGCTAACTAGCCACAACCTATTACATATGATAACATGTTCACATATACAAGCCATATCAGTACAACCATGGCATACTGCCAAAAACCTCATATCAATGTACAATGTCTAAAAAACACCCTAGGGACTTGAGAGTATAGGTAGGATACATAGAAATCTACTAAAAACACTAATAACATATCCAACCTTTAACAACTACTGCTCCTCTTGTTTCTCAACCTCAACCGCATGATCTCTACCTCATTGTGCATGACCACCTAAAAGATGTGGAAACCCATCAGGTGAGACCAACGTCTCAGTGAGAGATATAACTCTCCACCAACAACTACTATAAGCACAAATGAGCTAAAGAAGGAAGGTAACAAGATTATTAGGATGAGCAGGTTTAGTTAAATCATATGTGCATAGAAGATAGCACAGTTTAAGCAATTAAGGTATCTATATCAGAGCAGTAGAACATCTTATACTTTTGAAAGGAAAAGAAGAACATGTATAACTGTTATCCACCTAATAGTACAAGAAACAAGGAAAAGGGGTCATCTAATGTGAATCGTGTTTGACCCTAAGAAAATATACTACACAATTATATTACGTCTTTTATTTTCCCTGAGGATTTGAGTTGTACCATTCAAATCCAATTGGCCACTGCTAAGTCAAAATCAATGCCATACAAGATCAATGGAAGAGTCGAACTCCATGATCTTCTCATGTACTACTCATTTAGTTTGACTCTACACCGCAGTGACATATAGTCAAACAACAAAAACAACAACTTATAATCAAATCTATAGTCATGTAGACAACACTATAGCCAAAGCTACAGTCCTGTAAACACCTAGCCTGCCTTGGTACAGGTCAAGACGCTAGAAACCAGGGCATATAACCCAATCACTGAGATACAACCATAGTTGTCCTCTATCACATCATATCACATCACATCACATCATCATTGAGACCCAACTACAATAATTCCCAAAGACCCTTGGGATCAAGATATCAAGGACACATAGTTACTTGCACCTTGCATACTCAAAAATATGCGCTCTGGGTTTTCCCTTAGGAGTACCCATTTCATCATCCGACAAAGTTCTGACTCTATAATGGATCTATGGCACATGGCACTACATGTTTAGGGTTTTACTTGATTAGTTAAGACAATTGTATGTATTTTAGCATCAGTCAAGTTACAACATACAAAGCCTAAACAAATTCTACAAATACAGGGGTAAAGGTAAAACTCTAGGAGATATAAAATATATGATGTATGAACGTGTCACATCATCTCTTGATATTACTAGCATACAAGGCCATCCACATTATCACATCACAAGGGGATAGCAATCCCTCATCTCATCACTGGATAATATCACCTCACACTAAGAAATGAGCCTCTGCCAAGTCATAAGACCCAATCACATTATTTTTGTACATTATCATAATCTATTCATGACTCATAAAGGATTACAATTATCACCATGTGTCATGTAAAATACACCATAACAATCACTAGCTATGATATTCATTCCACCTGCAAGGATGGTTACACAAGCAGGAGAGAGAAAACATCAACTCATGTTATTCATTCAAGTAAGCTCAACAAGCACACCATATTAGGGTTAGGGTTTCACATATCACTGATTTGGGTTTCCATTTCAATACTAGTAATTAAATCCTAGGCACATCACCCCCACATTCTTGGAACAAATGAGGGTTAAGCATTATAATCACGGTCAACTGATTATTCTATCATCAACATGAAATGACCAAAACAAAGTGTAGTGACCCACGTCATCACATGTGTAAAGACCACTAGGGTTAAGGACCCTATTGCAACCATAGTCTCAACCCCATAGGTAGAGACCATAGGAGGATAACACCTTGTTGCGACCAACCAACTCAAAAACATGTGTCGCAATCAACCAACTAAGGCTTGTGTTGCGACCACATGAAGAGCATATGTAGAGACCCTTATAGCGACCAAACCAAGATCAAGCATGTGTAGTGACCATCCACTCGGGTTAGCATTTGTTGCACCCACAACACCCCAAAAACATGTATATACCAACTCAAACCATATCACTTCAACTACAATATGAACCATCATGGGTAGCGACCCAAAACTTTGCCACCTCTACCGACCACACACACGTAGTCATGGGTAGTGACCATCACCATATCTAGGTGTAGCAACCATTAGGGTTAGATCACCCCTTATGACCTTAAGGTCAGGATAATATGAACAACAGATAACCAACCACAAAATAGAAATAGAACCAAGATCAAAACAGATGATAAACATCTAAAAACTAAGTGTCATGAAGTCCATGAAGATGATAAACATCATAACCCTAAGAGTGATTATCACCAAAACCAACAAGGAAGCCATGCTTAGAGAAGATATAGCCATCGTCTAACACATGAACATAACAACCAAAATCTTCGTCTATTACATGATGGTCGAACCATAGCATCGTGATAAAACCAAGGATCAACATGCATGTAAGAAACTACAACTCCTTTATCACTTAGGATCATGTGTATGAAATTAGGGTCTTGGAGAAAAAGTAATCTATGAGAGAATACTCCAAAATCTTAAACCCTAAAGAAAGATAACATCATCTACAATATTAGGATCACATTTTTGAGGTTTAAAATTGTAGCATGCAAGAAAGGATATAGTGCAATAATAGTAGGGGAAAGTTATATAACCCGCCTTAAGATGAAGATCAAACTCCAAAGTCACGAGATCCAAGAGAGAAAGGAGCTCCTCCTAGGATCAACTCCATGGCCACAAGGTCACCTCAATAAGAGAAGAACACACCAAGGTCAAAGGAAAGTTCAAGTAGGAGAAAACACAAACCCTAGGCCAAACAAGAGAGAACAAAGAAGAAAGAAGAAAGAAGAAAGAGGAGAAATTCATCTCACTTAGGTATTACCATGGTCAAACCATAGTATCAACCCATATGAAGAGAAGATCCTCAAGATAGCCACCATGGTGATCCATAGTCTTACGACCAAGAGAAGAAGAAAAGAAGAGATAGGGTCCTTTAGGAAAAAAATGAGATCAAGGGTAAGAAATCACTTACCAAGACGGAAGATCACCAAGAATCACCACAAAGGAGATGAAAAAGCTCAAGATCACCACATGAATAGGTGATCGTCCACCAAGCTCTAAAACCAACACCTTCTCTTCCTCCACAAAGCTCAAGGCCAAAAACAAGGGAGAAGAGAGGAAGAAAAGAGCTAACAAAGATACTTGCATGTGAAAGAGAGGGTTTATATATTCAATAGTATGAGGGAGGAAAGACACATGAGGTGTCAAGATATGAGATCACCAAAAGGACACATGTCCTACAAAGCCACGAACATGCAAGCACTCTAGACATGCATTCAAGAAAGGGTGTTAAAACTAAGGTAATGTTGCGACCACTTAGGTCCACTACATCCATAGGTTACAACAAAACCAACCAAGGTTGCAACACACCCCAAACACATGTAAACCCTAGCAAACACAAGTGAAGCTAGGGCACTGAGGTCACAATAAACATAAACCAAGAGAGTGTTACAGTCACAACACCTCAGAAACCAAGACACTAGGTTGAAACACCATCAAACTCAAGCATCCAAGCAAAGTCATGCAAACCCTAATATCATCTCATGATGCCACCTCATTAACCAAGGTTCAAATAGGTTCCCCTAAGCATCATTATCTCTCTTATGATGCTAAGGCACAAAAGGAACCAACAACATGTGACAAATTGCAAGATTAACCCTCAACATGGGTAAATTGTAGCTTGGTCCAAAATAAGCATAACTAGCTCAAGCATCAACCAAACTTGACCAAACTAAAACACAAGCATGTCATGTGTTATTAAGGCATCTCAAGATTAGATTAAGGTTAAATCATATTGTTAGTCAAAGAAAACACAATCAGGCACTAAGCTAGGTCAGGGGTCTTATAAAGGAGGTGAAAGAAAAGAAAGAGGACAAAATATGATGGGTGTAACATGCCCAGGTTGGGAGAAATCTACCTCGTTTCACTATCGCATCAGTTGGCAACACACGTCATTGTATCACCATGCTATGGGAGGCAGGAAAAAGATAGACAACATGTCATATGGCAAATAGATTTGTCAGTACATAGGGAAAAAGAGAAGGCAAAGGACCTGACCGAAACCGGCCCCAATTTGACCAAATTGGGTCAATTTTGTCCAATCGTCAGGTCATAAATAGAAGATAAAGCATTCAAATGCACAATCTTTCCATTTTTAAAATATGACTTTACTCAAGGATACAAAATGAATTAACATTCTCAAATGTTAGAAAAAAAATCTATATGTAATTGAGAAATAAATGTGAAGGAGATAAAGAACTATACACCAAATTCTTAAATAACATATGCATGCAAAATTGAATCTAAATAGTGAGGGGAAATATTTGAATTATTTTTGAGCTAGGAGGGTTATATGCTTCCTCCTCCATCTTTGAACATGGGATTGGATGCCCTAAATGGTCTTTGATGTATATTTAGAACACCAAATCATCATGTGAACTTGAACAAGACCTAAGTGAATCTAGATTTATACCATCCACCCCAAGCTCTTAATTGACTTAGGGGATAGACCATCCTCATGTTCTGCAACCATGCTATCATAGATTGTCCACTCTACTTCTTCCTCACTAATAACCCCCTACAAGGGGAGGGTGGTAGATATTGACTTGTGTGAATGCATCTCATTTTCTTCATCAATACACTCTCTCCCCCACTTTGGACAGTCATCATTGTTATTATCCTCAAATAAATAGTTCCAGGCCATAGAGAGTACATTATTTTCAAAAAAAGTGACAAGTCTTGGATCATGTGCTGTCACTCTGGTCAATGATAGGTTTCAAATTGGGCCCTTCAACCAAACCTTTGGGTTGTCCTAAAAACTAGGTAGGGTCTGTTTGATTACCTTGGAATGGATAAAGATCCTCATTCTAAACCCTAATGTTCAAAAGCTGTGATTGCTACAGTAAATTGTCAACTGAATCAACAAGATGTAATAAAGGCCTTCCCAATGTAGGTGATTCTTCACTAAAATTCTAGGTGAATCCAATTAGCATTTTGAGTAAGATGATGAGATGTTCTCCTTATCTTCCTAGTGGAGTGGGTGTGATGACTAAAATCTTCATGGGTGTATACTAGCACTAGTAGAGTTGGCAAGAATGAACCCACAAGCTCTTGAAGTCTTCCACTCGTCCAACAACCTAACTTCTGAATTACTAGAGTTGAGTTTGCATACCTTCAATAAATGTCATTTGTGTCATGTGAACTTGATGTTGCTCCACCATATTGATCGATTGTGTGTTAAAGAAGCTTAGTTTGGTAGCTTGAAGTGAATTTTCAATGTGGACCTAGATCTCAATCGCCTCTTGTAACTGGCTATCCTACTTTTGAAGTATCACATGTAGTGGATTCCTCTACTCATGAAAGTGGGACTAGAAGGTGTAAAGAGGTACGTGGTCTTTTATGAATACCCACACATATCAACTTCCAAGGTATTTTGATGATTTCTTAATGATTGACAAATAAATTGTTGGATGTTTAAGTTAATTCCAACTCGGTGTAAGGCCAATATTTGTATCATATAAAGGAAGGTATGATATCAAGGAGTAGTTCACTAAGTACAATGATGGACAACACAGTGAATACACATGTAGTGGAATGACAAGCATGGGCTACATTATCTAAATGAATATAGAAGCTCATATGTGCATAGCTTTGAATGTTGAATAAATATTTTGTTATCATACATGCACACTTTTGCATGCACCCACGTACAATATAAATATAATGATCTACATATTTTTTGTCAGCATTTTAGATAGCTACCTTGCATTGAGATATGATGACTTGAAGACTCAAATGAATATATTGAAGTAATTTCACAAGGAAGATTACTTAGATAAATAGTAATCTCGTTCCATGTAGTATATTCTTTTCTTGTACACTCCTTCTAGAAGAAAATAGCAACATTGTGTATCATTTAAGGTCTATGAAATTAAATTACTTGTTATTATTGGTATTTCTTAAGTCTAGATCTAGGAAAAATGAGATTATTCTCTTTATCCCTTATGATTTCCCTTTAATGGTGGACATCTAGGGGAGGGGGTGCATAACAATTGGAATCAAAGCACAAACTTATCAAATAACTTATAATATATAATCATTTGAAGTAAAACTCAGAAACAAAAGAGAATTGTTGGGAATTTTCCAAAGACAATGGTGTATCAAAAGGATCACAACCTGGGAGAAATTTTCCTGCACACCCCTAGTTGGAAAAGGATGACTCTCGGGCCCATGTGAATCCCACTTGGATAAAGTTTTAGGTTTCTTCCTTAAATGAAATACCTCTAGGTCTTCTCATCTTCAAGTTCATAATCTCCCCATCTATTTTCCTTCCTAACCTAATTCACTTCTCTCCTCATCTTGAGGGTTTTAAGAAGAAGTAGGATAAAGACATCCTCTAACAAGAAAGAACATATAACGTTAATTAGAGAAATAGATAGAGAAGATGTGGAATAAAATTGAAGTTTCTTTAGTGAGGGTAAACCCTAAAGATACCTAGGGATGGGTTGGGATACACTAGCCATTAATGAAGGGCATGAGATGGGATAACCCTATCAACAATGAAAATCTAAGTAGGTTAAAGAAAGAATAAAACCCCATAATAAAATGTTTAATCATTTACCCTAATCAAAATTGTAATGTTGGGTAAACATAATGAATACATGATGATTATACCCTATCCAATCAAATCCTAACTAAGGTACATGAAAAATAATATATGAAGGAGTTTGGGTTATCTAGTTTGAATGATACAACTTAGATTTAGTAGTTTCCCATGAATGTAAGTGCGTAGGGTAAAAATAATCATGCATGCATGGTACTCATAAAGGGTTTTGAATATGTATATGAAACTTAGGAAATCATAGGTCTTACAAGAAAATTTTAAGACCTTTAATTTGCCTTAGGGGATGGTGTTCAAACTTGGGGTGAGTCAACCCAAGAATAAAAAAATACTAATGAAGGAGGGAAAATTGCAAACCCATGGAGTCAGGTTGTGGTTAGAAAGCCTAACTTTCTATTGGAAACCAAGAAGGAACCCTACATTATTACCTTCCCTAGAAGGGTGAGATGACTAACTCATTTTGATGGGTAATCTTAGACGTCCTTAAAGGACCTAAATTTAAAAATATGGTATTTGATGGGATGGTACATGTACAACACATGAAATCCCTTAATACTATATAGTAATTACAAGTTGTCCTTAATAATTGGAAAGTAACTACAACATATTTTAATGAGAAAACCTTGGTGAGATAAATCCTAGGATAAATATGTAATGTCAAGTAAAGTAGATTGAAAGAAATGTTATAACAATATGTCTAAGGTATGTAAGCCCTACTACCACCTAGTCTGAGTAAGAAAGGTGTACTTTTGGCTTAATTCCCTAGATGCATAGATATATAAGAATGAAAAAAATGCTTAGAGAAATCTGAAGTAAAAACATATAATAAAAGTTAACACATTGAAAGAAATTCTACGAAAGGAATCTAAGTTGTAGACTCTCCTTGGAGAAGATGAGTCATAGGATATAGAAAATTAATAAGATCAAAGACCGTTGGACTGAAATGAGGTGTAATTAATAAGAGAAACAAAATAAGGTTATGGCTTCTCAATAAAGCCTACGTAGGGTAGAACCCTAAGTCAACCCTCGGGTCAAGTAGGGAGGGTTAAAGGCAAATAAGACCTAAGGGGTTAGGAGATGATATTTACCTAAGTACATAAGGCTTGTGGGATCACAAAAAAGCTATCCATGTATACACAATGACCACATGGTCAGGATAATTTCCACCTCTATAAGTGCATGTGGCCCGAGGGGAGCAATGGGAAAAGCACTACACAAGTGCATGAGATTTGTGGGGTTAAAAGGAGATCACTCCAAAGGTGCATATACCCGTAGAGATCATAATAGGATGTTTAAGGCTAATAATATATGAGTTGTATATATAAGAATACAAGAAGTTATGCAAAAAACTAAAGAGTTGAGAAAAGCACTATCCTTGAGCTCACAAAATTTAAGAAAATTTGTGGATTTAGAATGTAATCATAATTTGGAGTCACCGTTGAGGATGACTCAACCTAAAGATTCAACAAGGTAACATGCATATGCACCATCTATTTAAAGAAAAGATGAACTTTGTACTTGGACTATAGTCAATTATTTATTTCACCTTAGTATACGTGTAGATATTGGGTAGACACATATGATACAAACAATTGACATATGAGGATGCATACCCTAACATAAAAAGTAATGACATGGGATATAGAGGTGTTGCCTCATCCATACACAAATATAGTTGTATAATAATTAGTAGTCTTGAAACGTAGGTGAAAATACAATCACCAAGTGAGAATAGAATCACAGGTGACAATACCTTGCAATGAATGAGTATGTGGAACCATCCTTCAAATGAATTCAGATTCCAACCTCATAACATAGAAAAGTTTCACCTTGATGAAAGTTATTAGTGGTAACCAAGATGAAATTTATCGAGTGAAGGTTTCTAGCCCTAATACATGAGACTAATAATGTTATCATTCACCTAATCTGATCAAGTTTTTGGGGACAAAATTCCTTTTAAGATGGAGGTGAACGTAGCATCCTCGAAATTTGGGAATTTTAGAATTCATTTAAGAATATAATGAAAATATTAAGGTAAAATAATGATTAAGATTATATGAACTTTATTGATGAATATAAGCCCAAGAATTAGAAGGATTCTTCAATTTAAATTTAAAAAATAATATTGAGCTAATGTTCCAAAGTGAGACTCTATTTGAGAAACTAATGCAGTTCAAGCCCTATTTTTTGTAATGACAAAATGGATGCAGCTTGTGGATCAACTAGAGGGCCTAGGAATGAACCATGGGCCTTGGGTTCCAATTCAAACCCTATTGGACCATTTGAGTGGCAAATAGGTCCATTGGGATATATGCTAAAGAAATTACTCATTCATTCATAAATATGATACATAGTCATAGAAAAATGATTTGGCAAGTTGATTTGAGATAATGACAAGATTACAAAAAATTCTTAAGTGATAAGTGAACTAGATAATTAAATGATTTATTTTCTAGTCCTTGCTTGGATATGAAGTGTTGGGTGCTAAACAAACCCAATGTGATCTAATACTTGATCTAAAATAAGATAATAGTTAAAAAAGGATATATTCAAGTTTTTATATAATTACATGATTATATATGTCCTAAGTGGTCAAATTAGGTAAATACTCAAAGAGCAAGGAAAGGCTAATTATCAAACTCTTTTTATCTCAAATTTGGTCAAATCCCCTATAAGGATAATATAAAGAGTGGAAATCTATAGGGGAACCAATTTCTTACTTGAGAGAATAAAAGAAAACCATCCAAAGATAAACATAACCATAACTTTTGCATGCATTAGAAACTAATATTCAAGTATGAATTGTATAAAATAATAAAAGTGTAAGTGTAGGATAAAATTTTAAATATTTTAATTCTCATTTCTATATAGTTTCATCACTAGGTAGGGTGAATACAGAAACTAAAGGGAACTATACCACAGCTAAGAGGAGGGAAACCTTGCTACTCCAATCTATCTCCAAGCACAAAAGAGATACTAATATACAAGCTTAGAGTCACCTACTGAAAGATCCTCTCCACTTAAGGGGTTGGGAACACCCCCACAAGAGAAGACATGGTGGAAATTTATCAGTAAAAATAGGTATGTTCTTTTAAATAGGTATTAGACAATTTACAAATTAAGGTATATCAAAAGTAAAGTAAACATGGTTCCCAATGATAGGGGAGGAAGAACATTTATAAGGATATCAATAGAAATATTTATATATTAATACAATGAGATTATATGAAGAAATAACAAAGTTTATAATTAATAATTGTTTCCTTTAAATCTCATATTAGAGAACAACTGAACAATAATAAAATGTTATGCATGCAAAATTCATATTAGACTTTGACCATATAAAAGTAGGGCCAGAACACTTCTACATTCAACAACTAAGAAGGAGGTGAGAGCACCCATAATACTCTATGCAATGGTATATATATTAGGTAAGAGAACATGGGGTTAGGTGATAGCAGCAAAAGTCCATATATAGAAATTATTTTACAATGTGACACAAACCTAGAATGTACCGCCACCAATAGAAAATGATAGGACAAATAATCAAGAATGCATATAATAGAGAGGCCAAATAAGTCCCATTTAGAGTTTCCATTGTTAAATGGAACAAAGGATGCAAAAATGCAACAAGGGTTGCAAATTGAATAAGTATCGAAAACAAAAAAGAAAGTAGATTCAATTTTCATTTTGAATAGTCCATAAGATAAATTTCAATGAATTGGACCCAATCAAGTCAAATATGTATATCAAAGTGATATACAAAGAAATATGCCACAATCAAGTTAAGAGAGAGAGAAAGAAAATTAAGTCATTATCTAATATGACTCATAAGGTGAAGTGTCATACCTCAAAGACAAGTGTCAACAATCAAAGTCAACCTTAGATCTCGTCACATACTTTCACCTATTATTGCATACACATATAAGTATCATCAATAAATGTGTATATTTATAAACCCTATATATCAATTGTTTATGTTAGTGTAATTAAGTTTGTAAAACATATATAAAGCATTAGAGTTTATTTTTTATTCAAATGAGTGATTATTTATATTATTCTGATGAATAAACAATTAATTAGGAATTATCTAAGATAAAATTATTTATTAACTTTATAAGCAAAGTCATTGCATGGATCAAATATTTGATGTACGACAGGGTAACATATCATTATCCATTTATCCAACCTTGTGTGATCAAATATTCAATAGAACACAAAAATACAAAAAGACCCATGACAAGCATGACATGTTCAACTCGGAACATGGGAAAAAGTTTAAACCTCTAGGTGATTAAATTATTTCTCCTATGTGAGGATTCAAACTTTCTAAAACTTGAATCCACTAATCAAACTAGTAATCCACCAATCCATACAATAAAGCACAATGACATAGATAGACCTCACATCCTTTTAAATTTAGAAGATCCTAGAATCAAATTGTGATGGTTCACCTACCAAGAGCACTCTTCTCTGTCATGAATGTCGTGAGGGTAACCTTTGGATATCATAAAGGACAAAAAAACCAAAGAGAAAACACATCCAATGAGTTCAAGAGGCCATGGTTGAAAAATCATAGTGAAAATAGAAGACAAAGATGATCGGACATCGAAAATCCAAAATTGAGTGCATCACAATGAGAAAACCTACAAAATAGGGAAATAGTGATGCTTACCTCATGACCATGAACTTTTTGTTAAAAAGATTCAAGAAGCCATGAGTTATTAGAGGATTGGGATCCTAATCCAGATCTAGGATGGATGTCACAAGAAGATCAGGTAGGGAGGTAAGGCCCAAGCAAGATTGAGAGGGAAATGGAGGTTGGGCATCTATACTATGTGAGTAATGGGACAAAACTGATGGTAAGAATTGACCTCTCGAGGTACATAAGAGGTTGACAGATCATTAGATATAACTGTGATGTCTTAGGTTAGCTAAAAGTCTAGGAAGAGATGGAAACATGGTGTCCATATCTCAGAAGGGAAGTTGGGAGAGGATTCCTAGTTGAGTTGGGGATCGTTTATTTTAGCATCTTGCATGAAAGGAAAACATATGGAATGATAGAGGTGGGGATTAAGGGATGGTCAGAATGGGATCATGGGAGGAGAAAGCAAGACACACAGACATATAAAGTCCAAAGTACAACTGGACTCGAGGAAGATGATAGAATACAACTTTATATTTTGATCAGATGGCTCAAAACGAGCCCATATAAGAGTAAGGGCAATGTCGAGTCTGACTCGACAACTTAGGAAATCTAAGAAATAAGTCATGCAAATGGAAACCATGACTGAATTCAAATAGTCCATAGTATATTAAGGGGTATCTTGTCTAATCAAATTTAGATAACATACATTATCCAATTAGGTTGAAACATGATATATTAGCTAAATAGACCCAAAGAATCTGATTTTGGAGTTAGATTTAGATTTTAAAATTATCATATAAGAGTTCTAATACAATTAGGGTTTAACTTAACTATCTTAATATTATTATTACATACCAACATTTATAATTAAGATTTTTTATTTAGAGTCATATTATCCTCGTATCCCTATCTAATAGTTATGGTGCATTATATTGCACAAATGTACACATTTTACTTATTTAAACAATTGAGTCTAATAATTCAAACATAATCTAAATAATGGAATTCGTTATATTTACATGCACTTTACATCCAATTATTGTCCCTTTTACATATGTTAAGGAATTTATGTACCAAATTACTCATGCGTTCATATTTACTCACCTCTGATTACCAACCAACTACATTTAAGTCAATTGATGTATTGCATGTGAAATGTATTTCATTCATTGAGATCAATTTACTCAGTAATGCATATTTAATTCATTAGGATCACATTAGTTGTATTAAGATATGTTATGTTTCTCAAAGCAACTAATGTTACTGATTCACTCATACATGGAACAAGGCACGTCTAGATTAGGGTTAGCTGGTTACAACTTAGGCTTTAGGTCAACATGTTTACCATACATCACATACACCCCATCGACATGTATAAAAACTAGGGTTAAGTTCCACACATTCAAATCATAATCTTATTAGAGTTCCCTTATCCAAAGCATGGTTAGGTCACATGTATCCATGGTTAGGGTTCGTATTTCATTAACTTATTATATGTGCATTGCATGTCATTAGGGTTACAAACAAGTGTATTAGGGTATATATTTATCCTTGTTTCATCAAAACTAAAGGTCAAAAATACTAATATGTTATTCTCAACATTACGGTTCCTAGATTTAAAGAGGAATTCATCCTCAAAATCAGCATGTGCATGATCTAAAACATACTATCAAACTACTACACTCCAACCCTTAAAAAGGTGTAACCTAATAGGTCAAATAAAGCTAAAGGTAAAAATATGAGTCCATCTTAAACTCATGTCATGTTATCTACTTCATCGCCTACTCTAAGTCAAAGGTACTAAGAAATATGGATAAAAGGAAACATTTATAAATTCAGGTTAACTAGAAGCATAAGGGTTACCTTCATCATTATATTCATGAACTTCTTCACCACCAATGGCATTGCAATGTCCAACATTGATCTCATCATTTTTTTTGCATAATGTCAAGAGAATATAGGATTAATATGAGTATGCTCTCTAAAATGGTGTCATATGATTGAACCTTCAGGTTTACAAGGACATCTACTAGGGGGATACTTCTTGTGGCACTTAGAGCATACATCACTCTTTGAGTCTTAAATAGAGAACTTCCTATTGGTGTAACATGGGTAAGACTCTATAGTCAGAGCCTTATCCACCATTTGAGAGAGGCACTATTTGGGAAATCAATCTGCGTGACCGCACATACTCCCGTGTATGCTTATCGGTCACCATACTGCATCACTTATTGCTAATGGGCCCACTAAGTGTACATGTGCAACATATACTCCAACTTGAGTGATTAATCAGTTGATTAAACTTCGCCTTTTAAAAATCCACAACTTGTCCATGCATTACATGCATTCATATACACACATTTCATAATACATAAAAATATGAATATGTGTCATATATTAATATGTATGTACATATTGTGATTTATATAACGATTTCTGCATAGATTTGTACATTTATATTAATACCTTTTGACATATTCATATGTATACCTACATATACAAACACACATTTTTACATATATGTATTACATTTTAATTTATTCACATTTGTACACAAGCTCTACACATTGGTACATTATGATATGTACATCTCACAATTTGTAGATATATTACAAACACTCTATATATAGACATTTATACATGCACGCGTATATCATGCATGCATATTAATATGTTTATATGAAAAAAATATGTAAGTGTGTAATTTATATTTTTGTATATTTATTTAAGATCTCAAAGTATCAATATATATAATTAATTTAGAAGAAAAAAAATCCAAAATTGCTTATACTGCCACATCTGCATATACTCTATGGGGTACCCTCTCTGCTTGTATACTGCATACCGCTTTCCTAAATAATGGTGAGAGGTTTAGTGGTAACTTAGGGATCAACCTTTGTCGAATGTTCTAGCACAAACCATTTAAAAACATACTTGCTTGTCTTTGTTCAATCAAACCTTTAGCATTACACTCAAGTATATGTAACTTCAGCACATACTCCACCAATGTCATGGGATTCTGATGTAATTGCAGAACTCAAACTCCTTCTTCCTTAGTGTTGCAAGTGATATATACTTCTCTCTAAACAGTGCTAAAAACTAATACTACATCATGGAGGCAAGATTATGAGTCTTGGTCAAATTTTTCCACCACTGACGAGCCCATAAGCATGTATGTCGCAAAACACACTTTTCGATGCTCAGGTCTAGCCATACCTTTGAAAGTTTGTTCAATAATAAATTTCATCCTCAACTTTTCCACCATGCATACTAAACTCTCACCATAAAAGTACATGGGACACAACTTCAAGAAAGTTATGTGCGAAAACTCCTTATGCTTATTGAAAACCCCAAGAGAAGTAATTTTCCTCATTAGGGATGAGGAAAGAAGTCCTATGAGATAATCCAGCTCCTAGCCAGGGGAAGAACTCAAACTTAGAGTAGTTGATGCTGGTCTTGAGATAGATGGAACCAGTAGGGGTTGACTCTCATCTGTCAGGGGAGCTTGAAACACTGGAGGAGTAAAAGAAGGATCCATCCTCAATGTTCTGTAGTTTGGTCTTAGCAGATAGATTATTGAAAATTGAGTTATCTCTAGTTGTATCGATGTGGCTACACAAGGTAAGGGTATAAGGTGTAACAAATATATGGGAGGGGTAAACAACCTAAGGGACTTAAGATTGAAATAGTCATATTTACCCTTGGCTCTGATGTCATACTTGTAAGGAGTGGGATCTAATAGAAGAAACACTCTCTTACTTGAGGGAATAATAGAAAAGCATCCAAAATCAAACATGACTATAATTTTTTGAAATAGATGTTGAACTAATTCAAGTATGAAATGTATCACATACCAAAATTTTAGTAGCATAACATTAAAGACTAATATTAAAGAATCCCATTTCCATCATAGTTTCATCACCACACAGGGTAAATAAAAACTAAAGGAAACTATACTATAGATAAGGGATTGTAGAGGGAAACCTGAGTACTCAAACTTATCTCCAAGGAAAAAGAGAGACTTTTTTGCAAGTTGCATCCCACAGTCACCTATGCCAAGATCATCTCCATCGAAGGGGTGGGAACACCATGACAAGAGAAGACAAGGTGGAAATTTATCAACAAAAGTCGGTTTGGGATTTTAGATTGGTATTGGACAATATATACAAATTAAGTTATATTAAAAGTAAAGTAAACATGTTCCTATAGATAAGGAAGGAAGGACATCCAAATGGATATCAACAGAAATCTTCATATAGTAATATGGAGAAATGAAGAAACAACAAAGTTTATAACTAACAACTCTTTCCTTTAGATCTCAAATTATAGAACAACAAATCAATAATAAGATGGCATGCATGCATATTAAACATTATACTACGACCATATAAAAGCATGCTTGTAACACTCCCACATTCTATACCTAGGGAGGAGATGAGGGAACCTACAATCCTATATGTAATGGTATATATATACATATATGTATATATGTATATGTATATGTATGTATGTATGTATGTATGTATATATATATATATATATATATATAGGTGAGAGAACCTAGGAATAGCTGAGAGCACAAAAAGCCCGTATATAGGAAAGTTGTATAATAGGATCCTACCCCAAAATGTACTGCCTAATCATAAATTTAGTGCATCTATTATCAAATGGAATAATAATGGCACGAATGCAATAAGGTTTGCAAATTGAATAAGTATCAATAAGAGCAAAGAAAGTATATTCAATTCATATTTTTAAGAGTCTACAAGATTAACTTTAGTGAATTGGACCCAATTAGTTCAAATATGTAAAAAAGGTGAAATTTAATGCTACAATAAGGTTAGAGAGAGAGAAATATAAATCATTGTCCAATATGACTCATAAGGAGAAGAGACATACCCCAAATACGTGTGTCAATAGTCAAAGTCAAACTTAGATCCAATCATATACTTCCACCTATTATTGCATTCACATATAATTATCATCAAAAGATGTGTATATTTATAAACCCTAAATACCAACTATTTAGGCTAGTACAATTAGTTTAAAAGAATATACCATTATGTAGATTCTATTATTCTGATTGCAATAAGCATTTATTTATTTCTTATGAGTAAATAATTAGTTATGAATCATCTAGATAAAACTATTTACTGATTTTATAAAAAATCATTGCATAATTGCCCATGTACACCAGCATCACACATTAATTCATGATGTATGACAAGGTATACTTGTCTCTATCCAATGATCCAACCGTGTCTGATCAAACATTAAATAAAATACAAGAATATGAAAAGACCCATGACAAGCATGACATGTTCAAGTCAACTTATGCACAAAAGCATAAAAATCTAATGATCGCCATCTTCCTCCTATGTGAGGACTCAGATCTATTAAAACTCAAATACTCCAATCAAATAGGTAATCCTTAGATCAAAATGATGAAGCATAGTGATATAGATAGACCTCGCATCCTTGTGGATTTCTAACACCCTAGAATTAGGTTGTGAAGGTTCACCTGCCAAGAGCACCCTAGAATTAGCTTAATGACATAAGTGAATTCATGTGTTTGGGTTATATCAAGAGTTCCAAGTGTTTTGCTAAAGTTTGGATGTCAAATGATATTTATATCATGATTAAGATCCTTAAGTTTATGACTTTTTCAAGTATTTATTTGACAAGTCAAATGCTTGTATTTTGGCACCAAAATGGAATGGAATGTACCTTGAGTAGTGATAAATCAATGGTTAAATTTTCCTAATGATTGCATATTCCTAGAAGAAGTTATGGTTTGAATGTTGTAAGATAGTATGTATATTTGATGATTTATAGACCAAGTTTTATAGCAAGAGCCTAAGTTAAGTTGTTCCACACGCCCTTTGATTGAGGAAGATTATGTGGACAAATCCTGGCCATTCATGGCTAATCTAGTAGTTGAGACCTTTGACTTAAGTGAGCTTTAGATTGGGGGTATGTGTGGGATACTCCAATCCCTTGGATATGATCTGATGTTCATCAGTTTATCCTCAACCTTGCATTTAGAATAAAGAATTGGACAGCTGATACCACAACCATCACAACCCCCACTTTCCTGAATCATGGGTGTGAACATGATTTCCAACTGAACAGTTGGCTTCATAATGCCTCGGCCTTCCTTTTGACCCTTTGAATGAACTGTGATGTCTCTTCAGTATGGAAAATGAGCCCTTGTTTCCCACTAGTTCTCCACCATAGACAATAGGTGGTGGCTGAGAACTAGGTGGAGTGAACATGGAGATAGAGATGAGATTTGAGGAAGATAAGAGAGGGAAAACAAAGAAGAAGGTGAGGGAAGCTCGACCCCATTGTTGCCATTGACTTCCAATGTGGCACTGCTGGTTGATGAACCCCTGTCTATTGGAGAAGAAACCAAGTTGGGATGGGATCCAAGAGACTTCCTCCTCTAGTTTTGGAAGTGGCAATGAGTGATTTTGGGCCTCGCGGTGCTCCTAGTGATCTTAGCGTGAAGCTTGAAATCTTGGAGGGGGCTTTTCCCCTTTCCTTTCCACTGTGGCGGGGGCCTCTGCCAGTGACAACAGGAAGTGAAACTTTGAAAATGCTTTGGAGAAATTGAGTGGTCATGGAGATCAGGGAGAAGCCTCCAAATCTGATGGTGGCTTTAGCCACTAACGAGGGGCATCATTTTTCCATCACCAGCACTCCATAGTCTGGCCTCGCAGTGGCAATTATTCAGGAAGAACATGGACGCACACGGGCATTAGCACTGCAATCGTGATTTGCGAGGAAAGAAGAGGGACCGGTCCAAACCCTGAACCAACCCAATTCAGTACACTCAGAATAGAAGTGAAACCAATGGTAAACCGGCCAGCTTGTAGCCATACCAGCATGAACCGGCCGACTCCAAGTAAAGAAGTGCACCCCCATTTTGCTACATGTCGGCATTTAATTGGCTCAGAAGGTAAAAACCTAGAAATTTCTCATATCCTAGAAAATTCATAGTAATTAGCTCGCTTATCAGAATAATACAAACAAGGTACCAAAATTCTTATAAAAATGTGTAGAACAACATGAAAGCCTAATATCAACATTTTGATGCAGTAGTATTAGTGATTTCATGTAAGTTGTGCAATTCTTATTTCATCGATAATAAATATCAAACGATGGCCTAAATTATGATAACATGTCAGTATATCCATATTCAGGAATATGATGTCGATGCACAAAATTATGTAATTTGCTTAATATGGCTATCTAGGGTTAATAACCCTAAATAAAATACAATAAATACATACATGCTCAATAAATGATAGAATTTATGGAACACCCTCATATATATAATTGGAAGTTAATATGAAACTTTGATATTAGTTAGATGCATAGAATTCATGTTATATGAAAACGTCCCTTAATACATGTTATGTAACCCTAATATGACTAATGAATGTGACTATGATTATTATGTGTACATAATAATGTGAAACATGATTATTAGTTAATGAGACAATAATCTAGAATATGACATCATTAAGATAACTCCAAGACGAGAATACAAGTAATGATGGAGTATCCTAATGACCTACGCAAAACCATAAAATGAATCATAATTAGGGTTAAGATGAGATGTAAGATGATGAGATTCTAATGATGGTACATGTGATCTTATCTCAATCTGGGTTGACCAAGTTTAGAGTTGACCTCAAGATTATGTTATGATTTGGATACATGTGATCAAGGTACGCCATTACCTCTTACTTGGCTGATTATACAATATGCTTGCATTATATGTGTAGTAAACACTTGGCGTATGATATTGGATGAAATGATTGTTCTTGTATGATATCTTGCTTGATTTTCCATACTTATTTCTATGAACACACGAAACATGATATATTTATTCCATTATATCTAAGCACTTCAACTCTTTGGTAGTTAAATGTTGGAAAATAAAGTACTTCAACTCTTTAGTAGTCAAGTAATTGAAAGTGATCCAACTCTTTGGTAGTCTAATCACATTATGAAATGATCCAACTCTTTGGTAGTCGATCATAAAGTCCTTAATGCATTCAACTCTCAGGTAGTAAATGCATGGATGATATAATGGAAAATGTTCCTATAATATGTGTTCTCTTTCGTTAATGAACATCTTTGTGCAAGTTTATGTTTTTCTTATATTTATTTATTATTGCCATGTTCTAGTTTTATCTTATTGCCAAGTCATAGTAATGAGAGGTATATAAAAAGACACATAGGCATACTCAGTACAATATTCTTGAATATTGTGTTGATGTATAACACATGTAATCTTTTGTTTAGGTTGTGGACATATGATCTTGAAGAACAAGTACAGTTGAGAGTTGTGTGGCTAGCTGATTTATAGGTGGACATGTTGTCTTGGGATCCTACTGTTTAGTGGCATTACATGTATATGTAACCCTTTTTTGTTCAATATGTAATATCAAATGTTGTAAAATTCATTATGTAATTATATGTCAAATGGTGAACATGTGTTGTATGGTTTTATTATTGTTCATGTGCATGTGCTACTATTGTTTCCTTGTAACTTCCTCTAATTTTCTTCTTCTTATCCTAGTGTGTGGTGATTAAATTGGGATTCACACTGAGGTGAGGTTTCAATTTGAACGTCACACATAATAATAAGTTTTAGAAAATTCGGGGATGTCACAGGTGGTATCAGAGCATGAACAATAGCAAAGCCTAACATTTGCTCATTATGCAACTTGAAACTAAAGAACCTTGAACTTAAAACAAATCATTACGGTGAGATTAGTCATCTTTTAGAGACTAGATCTGACCTAGACTCTAGGTTAGCATTTAGATGTCTAAGAATTAGGTCTAGCGTGGTGCGTGTTGTATATCAAGTCCTTAGATGTCGTTCTTTCCTTGTAGTGTAGCGGTATGGGACGTTGCACTATTTGGAAATGAAGTACATCAAGGGAAGATAAATCCTAGGCATATGGCTCTTGTTGTCTAAGGTATCTACACTAGTCTACACTTTGTTCTCACCCTTTTCACTAGTTTTCATGGCATCATACTCTTTATTATGTGTGGAACACTCATTTTCTAGATTCGGTTTTTGATTCCAATCAGATTGAACCTTGATAGTTTTCTCTGACGCTTATTTTATTGGAGAAAAAATATATAGTATTTTATTGTATATGTAAGTATTACAAAAATGCATCCCCACACATACGAGTAGGAGGTGGTTATGCAACCTTAGTGAAAGTGAATGACATCAGACTAGAAGAGAGAATAGTTCTAGATTGGATGTATAAAACCTTGTTACAATATGTGATAGATGGAATAGATAATATGAGTTTAGATGTTATGATCTAAGTTCGATAAAGTAATTAAGTTGGTTTATGATGATAAAGTTTGTTTTGAGGAAAGTTCAGTTTTGAGGATTTGAGATAAGGTTTTATGATGCAAGTACATAGGCTTTTATGAGATAATATAAGATAAGTTAAGATAAGCTATATAAGACAAGGTTGTGAATTAGCATGAACCTCGAGCTCTTTTACGAAGAAGGACCTCTAGTGTTAGGACTAGTTTTAGGGTTACCTCTAGAGAGAGTGAGACCCAGAGGGAGAAGGTCGGAGAACCTAAACTCCAAGATATGAGAATTATGAGAAATATGTGTTGTGATATATCCTAAAATAGACTACTCCTAAGTGATTGAGATGAGTTGCTTTGTGCATGATTCCTATAGTCTTGTAGAACCCTAGATGTCCTTGGGAGGACCAAACCCTAGATATAGAGAGAGGTTGGTCATATATGTACATGTGAATATGAATATGAGAACCTACCAACTGGGTGAGCGAAAGAGAGTCCCAAGACCCTTGAGGAGCTAAGTGTTTTAGTTTCTGTGAAGCCTCATGCTCAGGTTGGTGGTTCCCCATGAAGGACTCTAGTGGTGTATTTATAGGGAGAGTTTTGGGTAAACATGTCTCATGGGTAAATACCTATGAAGAGAATGTCATAGCATGTTTTAGTTTGTGCTTATGTGGCTAGAGATTGTAAGGCTACCACTAGTGCCAATGAGGTAATCTGAGAACCCTAGCGTAAGAGAGGAAAGATAAAGTATATGCATATGAGATACTCAAAGAGTTGAGTTATTTTAGAGAGACTGAGCATGTAATTGCCCTCATGATATGGGTTAGGAGAACCTCAGTTGGACTAGATGAAGTTTTGATATATGTTTGACAAGCCATTCATATAAGTTTGTTAGCACCACCATGATATAATATATGTAAGGATGTGATCTAATCTCGAGACGTGATATATAGACATGATATGATGGAAACCTAAAGATGGTTTAATAAATATCAATGAATGAATGGTTAATGACATACATGAATAATGATGATAATGTGATATTCTTGGTTAATATGGTGATGAAATCACTAGTAAATGTTGCAATTTATTATGAGCAATGAAATAAAATCATATGAATGAAACATGTTACATGAGGTGTTAATCTTAGTGCTTAATAAAGATGAAAAATATAGTTTGACAGTTAGCACAACATAAAGATTATGACACCTTGATATGATCTAGATGGATAATGTGGGTTAAGTATAGTTAACTCCCTCCTAAAAGGCATATGTTAATGTTGAACATGTTCTAACAAATAGCTCAATAAAATGTTGATGACACCTTGATAAAATGGGCTAATTTTACTTAACTCTATTAGAACATGGTAATATGATGTGGGAACCCTAATGTATGGGTAAAGATAAGAATGTAACCCTAACATATAAGATATGTCATGACATAACCAGAATTTCTAAGTCGCTTTTTCAATCTTTTATGAAGGGGTGATTCACCTTAGATGTTTTAAAACCTCCTAATAGTGGTTTGGATATGATTATGGAGCTTTATTTTTGGATATGTTGCTCATAGAGTGGTGTCCTACATATGTATGAAGGCTTTTTTATTTTTCCTTGAAGTAAGAGGATGACTTAATTTTAAGGACAAAATTTCTTTTAAGATGTATATGATGTGATGGACTGCATTTTTGGCTTAATTTTGAGGGCATAATTTATTTTAATGTGTGTAGGATGTGATGAAGTGAACTTTTGGAACCTTTTGAATGCTTAATTACATAAGTTAATTCATGGGTTTGGGTTATATCAAGAGTTCCAAGTGTTTTGCTAAAGTTTGGATGTCAAATGATATTTATATCATGATTAAGATCCTTAAGTTTATGAATTTTTCAAGTATTTATTTTACAAGTCAAATAGTTGAGTTTTAGCACCAAAATAGAATGAAATGTACCTTGCGTTGTGATAAAACAATGGTTAAATTTTCATGATGATTGCATATTCTTAGAAGAAGTTATGTAGGATTGAATGTTGTAAAATAATGTGTATATTTGATGATTTATAGACCAAGTTTTATAGCAAGAGCCTAAGTTAAGTTGTGTCGCGTGCCCTTTGATTGGGGAAACATGCCCTTTGATTGGGGAAGATTGTGCAGACAAATCCTGACCATTCATGGCTAATATAGTGGTTGAGACCTTTGACTTAAGTGATCTGTGGATTGGGGTATGTGTGGGATACTCCAATCCCTTGGATATGATCTAATGGTCATCAGTTTATCTTCAACCTTGCGATTATAATAAAGACGTGGGACAGATGATGCCACAACCATCATAGCCCCCACTCACCAAAATTGTGGGTGTGAACATGATTTCCAACTGAGCAGTTGGCTTCGTAGTTCCATGATCTTCCTTTTAACCCTTTGAACGAACTGTGTTGTATCTTCACTAGGGAGAACGCGCCCTTGTTTCCCACTAGTTCTCCACCATAGACAGTAGGTGGTGGCTGAGAAGTAGGTGGAGTGAACATGGAGATAGAGATGAGATTCAAGGAAGATAAGAGATATCAAAGAAAGCAGGAGGTGAGGGAAGCTCAACCACATTGTTTCCATGGACTTCCATTGTGGCACTACTAGTCGACAAACCCCACTCTGACAGAGAAGAAGCCAGAGTTGGGATGGGATCCAGATGACTCCCTCTTCTAGTTTTGTAAGTGGTAATGAGTCATATTGGGACACAAGGTGCTCTTGGTGATCTTTGCATGAAGCTTGAAAGCTTGGAGGGGGTTTTCCCCTTTCCTTTCCATCGTAACAGCGGCCTTTGCCAGTAGCAGCAGGAAGCAGAGCTTTGTAAATGTTGTGGAGAAATCGAGTAGCCAAGGAGATCAGGGAGAAGCCTCTGAGTCTTATGGTAGCTTAAGGTTCTGATGAGGGGCATCATTGTAATGACCTCGCCTCCCGGTAACCCCCAATCAAGGGAGAGCAAGATGTCAGAGACGCTATCCCAATATTTCAAGATCCATGGTTTGACATTTAATCAAAAATAATTATCAAATTCTACTATTTCTAAACTGAAAAACTAGAATAAAATAGATCTTTTTGCATACCTTGTAAAATTCGGATTCTAGATGTCTATCCATAGAAAAAGTGTATGTAACTAATACTCCTTGAAAAGTTTAGTTATATCTTCACAAATTTCCATTTACTATTTGTCCATTTTCAAAATTGTAACTAAAATGTCGACAAACAATATGTTGGACAGTATATTGCTATACTAGTATGTGGGGGGACAATCACAATATCACAAATAGTTTCTAACAACCTAATTATAGCGAATAATATATTACAATCCAAATTATTTTTTCAATGTGACTTCTCAATTGCTTTTTCCCTAAACCCTGGATTACCCTCTCTTAGGGTTTTGTCCTTGCAAGGGACATAAGGCCACCTTCTCCATCCTGAGCTTGGTGCCTGGGGTCACCTCTCGAGGTGCTCAATGGTCTTCCCTCTAGGGCTTGACCAAAACGAACCTTCCCTCTAGGGCTTGGTCTTGCAACATACATCAGGGTGGCATGCAGGTTCGATAATACACATACATAATTAATTGTGATACTCATATGGACTTTATAGGATTGCATAATTGAACATTCAATAGTTTAGGTTGTGATCACTAGATAAAACATCTGATAAATGCCATGAAATTAAAGGTTATTATTCATAATTAACCACATACTTGATTTGGATATCTCATAGGAAATAAGCATGATCCAATTTAATCAATATGTCCAATCAAGCAAGATAAGCAACCACTCAAGCAATCTATCAGTGATCCTGAAATTAATGCATAACACCCATGTTTCATTAAACATCCTCAAGATTGACTCAGGTCCCACATTAGGGTTTCTAGGCCACCTTTTAGGATTTTAGCTTCCACCATCAAATTACCACTTTTAATGCAGTTTTGGCCCACAAACCCTAATTTCAACATCATATGCATGATTGAATTCCAATTAATCCAAATATATCTCTTTTACTCTAAACTACCAACCTTATCCTTTTAGGTCATATCAAGATCATTAAGGCCAATTAGCATGTTCAGACTCTTTTGAATTGACAACTCTGATTTCATCAATGATTATAATCAAATTCACAAATGAACCATAATTACCATTTTACACATCTTCTAGGTTAGTAAACCCTAATTACACCAGTTATGAACAATTATCTCTAATTAGATCTCTTTCATCATATTTATGAAATTAAGTCATACTTTGATTACTAGCATCAACTAAGTCTATTAAATACATCCATAATCAAGATCTAGGGCTTTGATCTATTTAAAGCGTTAAAGTTATCAATTTTATATACTTTTAAAATTGCAAGATAAATTAAGCTTCAATTATATTTTTAATGGATTCCTGGAGTTCTTCTGATCAAATTTCATATATAATATGTTGCCATCTGAGTTACCAATATTAAGTTAAGATTATTGCTAGATAATTATATGCTAACCAATCGCTAGTTGACACATCAACAACTTACCTAGTTTTATTCCACTGGGCGACCGACTGGGATTATTTCTAAAAGGACATCTTTTCCCTACTTCGCTGATCTCGATCTAGAGGCACTTGAGGGGCATATTCATCCTTTGGCGCGTGCTCATCTTCAAACCTTGATCCTTCCCCCACCTCGACACAGTGCCATGGTTGGTCAACTTCGGTAGTTGACTTCCGCCCATAGGCTTCCTCTCCCATCCGCACAAGGCTGCTCGCCTTTAGCCTCCCCCACTGAACCGATCTATACTCTCAATTGGTTGAGTGGGGGTCGGTGTTGGCTAGGTGGAGAAGCTCTGCCCGCTATGCCTTCCTTGTCGACAGGGATGAAGGGACGGGGTAGCTAGCAAACTTCCTAGCACAGGTTGACCTGAGGTACTCGGCCGAAGCCACTAGTACAAACAACGACCTCATAGGGGGTCCAAGACCCTATATTTATAGGTCCTCAATTGGCTGCCGAGAAGCCATAGGTTCCTAGTTTGGGAAAAATACTTGTATTATATGAAATCTCACAAATCTTGGGGTAGACCAACTCATATTGGTCACCTGATGCTATTGGACATGTTTCCCAAAACCACCATGCCTTGGATCACAAGATTTCCACTTGGGAAGGTTATCGACTACTAATTTGTGGTTTCCTTTTCTGAGGTGGAAGACGATCTCTGGATCATCGGATTACCATCCAACAGAAGTTGTTGAGCATGACATTATCTTGGTCCGGGCCCCAAGATTCCAGATTCAAATTGAAATGTGACAAATATTAATAATGTATTAGTTAACCCTCCACTTTATAGAAAATTAAAAAATACATAACTCTCTTCTAGTTTATCCAATTGTCACCAAATTTTAAATGAAGGTTCATAATGATTTAAACTACTTGTGTGCCAAATTTGGGACTCAGACTCGAAAGTATGAGAGACTTTTTGTTATATGCAAGTTATTACTCATAAAGGTATATTTTATGCATATTTTCTCTCTCCAATTCCTTTATTCTATTTATTTGGATTCCTTTTACCATTGGAACCATGTGGACTCGAAATCTCATCCATGATGATTCCATTATCCATATTTCCACATATTTCCTATAATTTCATCATTATCTCAAATCTCCTTCTTAATAATGCTTTATTTGACTTTATCTCTTTCTCCTCCTATTATCTTTGCAACTTGGAATTCTTAGAACCCAAGAAATCCTAAAGATATGAAATCCATCCTTGAAGGATAATTCTTAGCCTTTTATATGCTTCCAAATCTTTCTTTTCTCATTATCTTAGTTATTTCTTTATTAATTGATTTCTTTTCCTTTTTATTTCTTTTTTCTTGTTATTGGGCCCAATAGCCAACAAGGCCCACGAAATCAAACACACAGGGCTATTTATCAAAGGAATCTATTCAATCATTCAATTTTCATAATCTTACCTTTATTTGGGGAAATTGTATTTCCACCCAAAAGAACCCCAAAAATTGAGGTTGTAACATCCTTCCCCTCTATAGGAATTTTTCCCTCCAAATTCCACCAAACATACAAATGAATAGGATAAGACTTCCTTATGTCCATCATCGGCTCCCATGTGGCTTCATCCTTTCCATGGCACTCCCAAGGAACTGACACACGTAAACCGTGCGTGCAAACACAAGTATATGTATCAATGTAATATAGGCCTTGTGAGGCCCGAGTCGAACTCAGGAAAACGTGAATTTTAGTAGACTACTACTAACTGGTTGCGATCAGCTAAACCGATTAAAAGAGTTGATTGGTTTGAAAAATAAAATAAAATAAAGTGAAAACAAAGAGAGCGATGATTAAATGTTGGTTTAATCAAATGAGAATGGGATTCATTAGGATTGCCGATTTCACCACAGGGTCTCATTATATCGAATATCTTGCATAAATAACGTAGATTTTATCGAATCTTGGATAAAGAGCATGTAATCAAGATTGCCCGCTTTCACGGTACAATCCACTACCCAAATCTAAGCCAATTCTACTTTTGTAGCAATTTATATCTTAGATTAGGCGCATTAACGATGACTTTGGGTATCTCTACACTATCCGTATGTCGCCTAGTCTAAGGAACGCATAAGATGGTGTATAAAAGTGGGTTTTCTGACCTTTAATCCACTTTCCAAAGTAATTATTAGTCTAATTCTTTACCTATGGTCATAAAGCATAAGTAAATCAAGAAATCTCCACAATTATATATCCAAGAAATGAGAATTCTATATCAATTCATGCAAAAATTCAATATAACGGTTCCCCGGGCTACTCCCGGGTCCTAAGGAACAATGGGGATCAGCCCCGCATGGTTGAAAATGGAGAATACATAGGAGTACAGAAGAAAAACATGGGAAACATGGAGAAAACTCGTGTAACCCCTGATACGAAGGTGCTCCTGGAGATCCTCCTCGAGAAACGTGCATTTTGTAGTCTTCCGGCAACAAAATCACCCGTCGGAGGTGCCCGAATCGCTCGGTTGACGGCCTTAGTCTCTCTTCTCCTCTCTCTCTCCCTCCTTCTTGGATGTTGTGCAACACAATATGATATCCCCCTCGGGCCGTCCGTGCTCTTCTTAGGTCATAGGACCACTTTACGTCTCCGAAAAAACTCAACCGTCAGATTAAAACGCTCTGTTTTAGTGCTGAAAATCGCCAGATCCCGACGCTGTCGATAGTATCGACACAAGGTCAATGGTATCGACCATGATACAGGTTTTTCCTTCCAAAATCACATTTTGGGGTTGCTTTCTGATAAAATGTCGATACTATCGACACCAGGGTCGATAGTATCGACTCTGGACAATGCAAAAGTGCCTGAAAAAGTGCCGAAACATGTGTATAAGTCCGGGGATTATATAAAATCATATAAATATGATAAAAGAAGTATAATTTGATGCAAAAAGAGTTTACAGGCCAACTATAGTGAATTATGCAAATATAATCAAGAAAATGACAAATACATGCATAAAACAGATATAAAATAAGCCTCTAAAAGTGACTCAAAACCCATGCATCAAACTCCCCTAAGCTTAAACCTTGCTCATCCTCGAGCAACAAAACTTTGGATCTGGTTGAGATAAGTCAGCAATAGGACATAAATACATGAGATGAATCTACATCATCCCCACTTTCTTTCCACAAACCGGCCCTCATTGACCACTGAACAGTAACTGCCATCCAGGCGACCAAAGACCTATGTAAAAGATGTTTGTCCCCCAATCAGTGAAACACTATCAATTAAAGCAGTTAATATGATAAACTCATTTGGTCCATACTTGATGCATCTTGTGATATCCTATCTACGTTTCTCATTTCCTAACTACCATCTAAATCGAAGCAGATCTCCTGATATTAATGATTGAGGAGAATATCATGGGTGGCCTACCGATTAGAGCAACAGGTGGATGGAATAGGTGGTTGTGGAAGAGATGGAAGCACATAACAGTCAATCATGCAATACAAAAATTAATGACCTATCATGATGCAAAATGCAAGTGAAAATGTCCTAATGCTATATTTTTGGTGGAATGATGCATGCACTATCATTCCATCTCAAGGTGAGATGGAATATAAAAAAAAACTACACCATGTGCTTATTCTTCTTAGTTCTCAGGTGAGAACATGTTCCTTTCTCCCTCTTCTTCTTTATTACTTCTCAATTCTTTTTTTTCTTCTCTTTTTTTCAATTTTTCTTCAATTTTTTTCAAGCCCTTATTTTCATAGATGACAATGAATTATTTTTCGGGCTCACTTCTTGTTACATAAATTATACATTTGAAGCATTCAGAAGATATGGAACAAGTTCACCACCTTTAATGTTTCAGAAGACATAAGATGCATGATGTACTATATGCACAAAAGATGCAAATGCAACTACATAATGATAGTTATGCAACTAAATGACACACACCTAAGGATAATGTGCATGTATAACTACTCTATCTTTTTTTTCATTTTCATGCAAAAAAAATATGTGAAAATAGATATAATGCAAGACCTATCTACATGAGATGAAATCAAAAAGTGAAATACAGTAATGTGCTCCCATTTCTTATGGTGGAGTGTGAATGAAATTGCGGTGGATCAGATCACAAGACTAATTGACAGAACCTTCCGAAAATATCATATGTCCCTCTCTAAAGATCTATGTACAGGGTAACTGAAGGATTTCTCTCTTAAACGTTAGTCTAAGGTCATGTTAGCATTTGGTCGGTTTGGGCTCAAGCATCCTTGCCAATCACTTTTCCTTCGACAATAAAGATGGTCATTCATGTCCCCATGTCCTGAAGCTGACTCACCCAAGCACTTCCTTAGTTATGCAACTCAATTACTAACAAGAATAAGCTCAAAAAGTTCTCAAAATGCTCATTTTTTATGTGCGCAGCTACTCTTCCTTTAAGCTTTGTTGGCTGCAAATTTGAAAACGGGACCAATTCAATCTGGGTGTTAATTAAGTTGCCAAACAATATAATATTTGAATGAGACTAAAAATAAACTACACCAATCCCGTTATTCATTCTAATCTCAAATAATTTCTAACCCAAACTAATCTCAACCATGTCCAAACATGGGCTACCTCTCTGATCTCTATGGTTCTCTCGTTGTTCTCTCCCTTCTCGACCCCGAAAATGCTCTCATTGTTGTTCCCCTCTCTAAACTCGACAACATCTCTCTTCTATCTTTCATTCCCTTATTATAACAGTGGGCATTGACACACCTAAATTATGAGTGTAAAATATAAGTATACGCGTCGAGTAATATAGGTCTATGAGGCCTGAGTGTCGAACTCAGAGAAATATTTTCTAACAATTACTACTAACTATAACCTAATCAGCTAGGTCAAGAAAAAATAGTTGAATTTTTGTTTTATAACTAAAAGCAAAGAAATAAATCTAGATTAAGTGAATGTAATCAGGAACGGATGAATTTTTAGGGTTACAGTCTCCTCATTGTATGTATTGTATTCAAACTTTGTTTCATCAATAGTTATTCACTCTTAATCCTAGACTAAAGTCTTGTAACAAGTATTACCCACTCCCACATTGCAATACACTACCTAGACTAAGATAAATCCCACTTCCATAGCGGTTTAAGAATTAGCTCAGTGCCTTATTAATAACTCTAGATTGTTCTTTCTTAGCCATAAGCCCTCACCAAATGTGTGACAGCTGTGTAAATTATAATCCATCTCCCAAAGAATTAGTGGTCTAATATATTAATTGTGGTGGTCAAACATAAACAATTGGATAAAAAATTATAGATTCACGTCTAGAATTAAAGAAAATATATTATTAGTTCATAAAAGTTGAATACAGAGCAATATCATGCCACTCTCGAGACCTAAGGAATATGGGGATTAGCAGCATATGATTTATATACTCATACAAAGAGAGGAAGAGGGAAAAAATGATCAAGACATTAGAAAACCAATGAAAACCCCCACAGAGTCATGGTCCTGACGATCCCCTGTGATCTGCAAAATTTTGGTTGCAAATCTATCCTCTAATGGTGCCCAGAATGTTCGGTCCATGGCTATCTCATTCGTTTCCTCCTCTCTCAGCTTCCTACTATGTTGCAACGAGATAGAATGTGATCTCCTCAATTGGCCGAACACCCCTTAGGTCAAAAGTGTGGCTTTGGCCATCATTAAGTCGCAGCTGTTGGACTTGTTGTGATTTTCAATCAGCACTAATTACATAAATTCGGTACCACCAACATGACGTCAGTGGCACCAAGTTGTCTGCTGACTTAAAACCCTTGAACAGTATCGGTACTAGGTACAAGTGTCTAGATAACATCGAGTTGCTTTCTATGAGTTCTGATTTGATCTGAGTGCTAAAGTAAGTACCACCAAAAGACATGTTGATGGCACTGAATCAATTAATTTCAGTTGTTGATGCTCTCTGGATGTTGAGTCAGTGGAACTCCTTTATTTGGTAGCATTGACTTCATTCTTGATAGGACCGAGAGCGGTCTTGATAGCATTGAGATTCCTACAATTCCCTATTGGAATTACATGTCATTTTAGTGCCATTAACATAGTAACCAACAACACTGAGTTGTCATGTAGATGCTCGAATTACCCAAAACAAGAAAAAATCAACATAATTCTGAATTAAAGATGCTAATTTAGCACGATTCGGTGGAAATACACAATATTTGATGCAATAGTAACTCACATGCTAATAATGATAAATAGTATATAAAATATCTCAAAATGAACAAGCATGCACTAAATACATGAAAAATAGCTTGTAAGAAATGAAAAATGTAGTGCATCAAAATTCCATAAGCTTGAATGTTGCTCACCCTCGCCTTTAGATCTATTTGAAATAGTCAACAAAAGGATAAATCCTACAAACTAACCCTATCTCGCGGTCCCGAATTGGCCATTACCAGCCAGTGAATGAACAACTACTTTGAAAAGACCAAAAAATATTCACTAAAGATGTCCACCTTTAGATCAAATGAAACACTATTAATAAAGAGTAGTTAACATCATAGTCAATAGGGCATATACTTGATGCACCATGTGAGTGCCTGTCTATATTGCTCTGGTCTATCTACAAATTATGTTGGAAGCAATTCCCCATATAGAAATGAATGAGGGGATCAATCATATTTGTGGCCTACCATACAAAGAAATGGGTGGAAATGAAGTAGGTGTCCATGAACAAGAACACAAGTAACAACCAAATTATTTATACATCACTAGGATATGATGAACCTATAGAATGAAGGAAATGAGAAATGCATGAGTCCTAATGCATACTATCATGGTAGAATGATGAATGCACCGAAGGTCGCTTCCTATTGATGAGTGTGGGCAAAAGAATTCATACATATCAACTATTTTACCTTCTGCATGAAGGAGATTCAGATTGAGTTCAAGGAATCCTTTTCTCCCTTTTCATTTGATTCTTTTTTCCTTCCCTTCTTATATTAGCATGATTATGATTTATTTTCCAACTTTCTTCAACATATACCATTGTTTTTTCTTCTTTTTTTATTGGTAGGGATATGGATGTAGATGGTTTCACTTCAATTTGTAGAGAAAGCTTCATAGATACCCGTTGCAAATATATGCAAAGAATAATACAAAAAGAGAATTCAATCTACATGAAACTTGTTATGCAACTAATTGATATACACATCTCTATATTTTTTCCTTCTTTTTCTAATTATGTTGTATAAGAAACTAACTATGATGCTACCTGATTGTGCTATGAAATGGAGTCAAGAGGAAATTCTATGGGTTACTTGATCAACTTGTGGTGGTGGATGAAATGTCATAAAAGGTGGGTGGAATGACATGATTAAGAGACAATGCCTTTCTTAACTATGATATGTCCTCTCCTATCAACCTATATACAAGGTGACCTTAGAATTTCTTTCTAAAAATCTCATTTAAGATCTTGCTATTTATTTGGTTGGTTTGGTCTCAAACCTCATCATAATACACTAGTCTTGGATAACTTAAGATTTTTAATTAATATTAAGTATCCTCGATCTGACTAACCCAAACACTTTCCCCAGTTGGTGTTGCCTTATAGTTTGCAAAATAAGTTTAAAAGGATGTGATCATTTTTGTATTCTACAATTTGTTGCAAGAGAAACAAACACATTCTTTTCAATGATAGATGAAATCATGACAACTAAGCTCCATGATTACACTTGATAGATTGTGGATCCTATTACTTGGAAATGAGAGAAACTAAAATAAGATAGAAAACAAAGATGACAAAGTCATTCAATCACCCTGTCAGCTTAATTTGACTATATTCTCATACTCAGAACTCAGACTAAGAGGTGGAATGGGGGTACCAAGTGCTCCACAAGGTGGTGGTGGTGTTTGAAACATTTCTAGAGGCATTTGTGGATCTGGAGGGTAGAAAGTCCTAGTGAATGTCGGTGGGTTAGTTGGCATATGTGGTGGTTGTGGGTAGCTAGAAAAATTCCTTGACTCCAATTTTAGTCATAGAGTGGCTGCTAATGATATTTGATGTGTTGTAGGAAAGTGTGTGTGTGTTCCCCTGGTTGACTAGGAGATGGTGCTCATTGGCATAGATCTCCTATTGTAGCTGAAGAAGTTGCTCCTTGACACCTTGAATCTGAGTCAAGGTGGATGATTGTTGTTTCTGACCCTACTGAATGGATGGAAACATCCCATACATGCCCTCCATGGAGAAAGAGTCTCTAGGCAATGGAGGTGGTGCAGATGTAGAGTTGGATGTTGCATAGCGGTGTCGAATGTGGTGTAGGAACCGCCTTAGTGTATAAGGCATATCAGCATCCTCTTCTTCTTCCTCTGATGATTCTTCTTCCTCCTAGATATCCTCCCCCTCTGATACCGCCTCTACATCATATGTAGGCTGACAAAGCGAGTGCACTCTCCGTAGGTGGAAGATGGGGTCACAAAGGCCTGTTTCCTTCATCAGTCTATCTATGATGCAACATGTGTACACCTTGCCCTGGTACTTGGTGACAAGGTGTTCCCACTTGAAGTTCTTAAAATCAAGCATAGAATATGTCTTGAGTGAGTTGGCCTTAGAGAGGTCGAGGTGGAGGTATAAGAGGAGTGGTGTTAGTAGCCCCCCAAAGTGAATGATGGTTTTCTCTAGGCTTTCCTCTTCACTGCCAACATGTGCTAAAGGAAAAGCGACCCGATATTGATTGTCTCCTTCCCTAAGGTCAAAATTGACCACAAAATAAACAACTCTGCCTTGAGAACCTTCCCTTGCCCCTGAGTGAACTTGGAGAAAATGGTGTTGTTAGGTATCAGTGCATAATCTCGGCGAAGGGATGCTTGATGCGATGAACCCTTGAGTAAGGGTTGTCATCTGCCTCTAGGCTATGTTGTAGTCAAGTCCCCTGGCATGAAGTGTGACCCACCCATTAGTTAGTCATATATCATGTTGAACTCTACCAGTGTGAGGTAGTGATTGGTATTGTAGAGTCGAAACTTAACCCAGTGGTGTGTTTTGTAAATGCTACCAAGAAAACTGACATGAGACAATGCCAAAGGGGAGAGCCAACACCACAACTACTAGGTATATATGACACTTTTTGTCCCCGAAAATTGTGCCATAAAGCTTGATGCGTCTTTCCTAGCCTTGAGGTTACACACCTAACCATATTGAGTTTGATTGATGTTCACCTCAAGGCTCGAACACACTTGGGATCTCTCTAATCTATAAGCATCCTAAACTAACACACCTACATATACTAACAGACTAATCCACAAGTGCACGGGGTCATGTTAGAGTATAGGCAAGCAGAAAGAATAGGGTCGGTCCACATGGAGAAAAGGGGGCACTAGAGATAGGTTAGTTTTGGCTAGGTTCCTGCTGCTGAGTCTAGGGTTTAAGGGTTTGAGGTTGATTTTTTCAATTACACTAAGGTCAAAGAAGCAAACAAGTAAAGAAGAACAAAAATCAAATCCTAAATTAACTCTAGACAATTAGTTTTAAAGAGCAAGAAATGAAAAGCTAAGAAAGTAAAGGAAAAGCAACTACACTAAGGCAAGCCAGAAGAGATCTACACTACACTAAGATAGCAATTAAGACTAAAGGGAAATTAAAGACCTAATCTATCAAGAACAAATCAAGAGCAAGGTAATGGACTGATTAAGAAAGTAAAGAGCTAAACAAATAACGACTGGTGAAGTGAGAATGGACTAAGTAAGAAGGCAAATTAGGGATTTAATGCAATTAGGGGAAGTGTGGGTTGTTTGGGGGAATGCAATTATCAATTAGTTTGGGGGTAATATCATGTAAACATCATTCTTTCATTTATATTACTAAACCAAACAACAAGATAGATGCTAATGAATTACGCTAAACTACTAACTAGTCATGGATAGGGTAAGTGTGTATAGGGGAACTAGTCCCTATCACCTCCTACTCACCCTTGCAAGGTTTTGTATTAGGGTTTAGGTGGAATTCAATTAGGATCTAGTCAATCCTAGGTTTCTAGGTTAGAAACTCTTAGAGTAATTATGGGTCGGGGGTAGTAATGGGAGGTGGAAATGAGGTTTTAGACCTCACATCACCTACATTGTTCCCTTGAGAAGGCTCCACACTAATTACACTAAATGATTCTATACTAGAAACTTTATCTCTAACTTACGTGTAGGAGAATTGATTAGCATGTAGGAAGGTAAATATCTAACTAGGAATCCATTAATTGGACATAGGAGCAATTCCCGAAAAGAGCTACACATAAGCAATTTTCCTAGAATCCTAGGTGATACAAACCACAAAGTAATTAATGGAAATGAGATAGAAATAGAACATAATCATTAGAAAATGAAATTACATTGTTTACATATCACTTTCCCCCAACATGGTATCAAAGTAACATTTTTGACCCCAAACAACCTAGCTACTCATAGAACAAGAAAATACACAATGTTGAAGAAAGAGGTAGAAGTAACCATGAAGTTTGGTGTACATGAAGAAATCTCCCTCTCCAACAACTTCAAGGGTGTGCTCCTCCCTCCTTCAAGGTGGAATTTCACGAAATGATGGTGGGAAGTGGTCAAAACACTAGAAAAATAGGGTTTTAGTTATGGAAATGGTGAAATGGAGTGGAAATGAGATGAGGAAGTAATGGAATGGCTAAGGAGATAAATAGGGGAGCTAACAAGGGATTATAGGTAGATAACCTCATGCTCTAGCCACCACTCAAATATATATAGGTGGTGGGGAAGAACTAGGTTAAGTGGGGGTAGGATGGGAAATGCAATGCAGAAAATGTTAGGGTTTTGGTGGTCACCACGACCGTTTTGGTCACCAAGGTCATGGTGGAGTGGGAGATGATGGCCATAATGAAGTGCAATGGGCGATGTAAAAAATGGATGCAAATTTCAGATAAATTCACAATTCTGGAGGGTCATTACCACCACAGATGCGGTGGCCACCTACTGGCATGGGCATTCTTCACAACGTGGTCGTTTTGGCCAACTGCACCAATTTTTGAAAAGGTTGTGAACAACCTGACTGGGGCTTGTCCAACCATATTGTGGTGATGTACCACGACCGTTTAAGTGTCCTTTCCTTGCACTTGAGCTTTGAACTTGGTCATCGATAGAGGGCATTGCTTGAATACATTCTTTGATCACTTGGGGTAGGTTGGGAGTTGTTTTGGCCTTGTTTTGGGCACCTCCAAGAATGGGGAAGCCCTAGATTCAGACATATTCTATCCATTCCATCAAGTAGTGGCCAAACTACCTATAAAACATGCAAAAAGCCTCCATAAGGTCATTCAATAATGATATTCTTATTGAGGGAAGTAATGTGCATTCTAACATATCTAGATGTGAATATAGTATAAAATGGCACAAGATGAAGCCTTAAATGAGGGTTGTGTCACCACTCTGAACTTAAAACATACATGTCTTCAAGTATGCTCTAACTCAATCTCTCTTCAATTTTTCAACAAACAAGAAATGACAAATGCATTGCAACATGGATGTATTGACTAGATGGTCTCAATGATGACTAAGTACATATATTTCACTTCTCTACTCTCCTATTTCTCAAACCAATCATGATTAAAGCATTGAGCATGCAAACTTCAAATATAGGACATAGAATAAATATAGGACATAGAATACACAATCAATACATGTTACTATCATAGAACTATCGTGGTCCTCTGCATTGGGCGGCCATTCTCTCAGACGATTGGCGGCGGCGGTTGCTCTTTATATCAAAGGGAGTACCTAACTTTAACACCAGATCGAGAGAGATGCCCCGCTAGGGCTTCCCCGCGCCCTTGCGGCGGCGGTGGGTCGGGGGAGGGGAGGCTGTTGGCCTTTCCGGTGCCCTGGTGGATTCTAGGCGGCTTATTAGGCAGTTGGCCTGGGAGCGAATCGGTCTTGGGCCTCTGCAGTGGGCGATCGTTCTCTCAGACGATTGGCGACGGCAGTTACTCTGGCTTCCTTGAGTATTGAGGAGTGGCCGGCTGGTGTGGGTCATCATGGAGCGCGACGCTACGACCTGGAGGTCGTAGATCAGTCGACGTACAGTGAGGAGGCAGACCAGAGAGATGGCTCCCCTCCTGCATCATCTCATATCCTCTCCTACCGATGTTTCCCCCTCGATCTCCTCCTTTCGAGCCCGTTTTCTGGCTTGGCGGGATCAAGGGGTCTTGGGGGATGCTGGGTCGCTGGCCCTTGGAAGCTTGGCCTCTATCCCCACAACGACGATGTCTACGGAAGGCGGCAATGCCGTCTATGGGGTGGACTCGTCGGCAGACAGGAGCTTGTCCATTGGAGAAAGGATCGGCTCATTATAAGGGAGCGGAGTGGGCGAGGTGCGGGACTCAGCATCACCGGGTGCTGCTGAGATGTTGCTCGTCGTGGATGTTGTTGGGGAGCGGGTGGAGGAGCTGGGGGCAGACGATGCCCTTCAAGCGTTTGTGGATATGGGAGGCAAGCCTCTTCTGGACGGCGGTGGCACACCTTGCTCGGTGATGTCGCAGGGGACTGCGCAGACAGCAGATGGGGGAGCATTCTTCATGGTGGGCTCCCTGCGGGTGCCTGTTGGTGCTGCGGATCTTGAGGTAGATGGGCGTGTTCGGAGAGGGAGGACGCAGCATGTTGGCAAGCTCATCCACTCCGACCCGAATCCTCACACTCGTAGGGGTTCATGCTTCTGGTGTCTGCAAAGAGGGCACTGGCGACACCAATGCCATTCTTTGGTTGTCTGCTTATGTTGCAAGGCTCCTGGTCATCTTGCTAGGGCCTGCCTGCACACTCTTGCAGGTAGACTACGTCTTCCCGTTCCACAGGATCGCTGCCTTGGATGCCTGAAGCGTGGACATAGGCGGAGTGACTGCTCCTCACCATCCATCTTCTTTAGGTGTAGATCCCCGAGCCACATGGTGCGGACATGCCCGTTGGGTGTTGCATCCTCTGGAGCTGATGGTGGGTCGCTGCAGGTGATCACATTTTCAGCTTCAGATCGGACCGTTGATGTGGAGATCACGACTAAGGCTAGTCGTGATGCTAGATGGACACAGGATGATGCAGGCACGTACAGACGGATACGTCAGCGGTGACTCAGTCACTTCCTTCGTTCCCACTCGGGTGATGGATACCAGGGCGATACAGACCCGGGTGGTGACGCTAGTTCTTTAGTTGGATCAGTGGATGGATGATCGGACGACGACCTCTATATAAGGGAGCTGGAGGATGATGCTCGCTCCCTCCTTGGCTATAGGGCTAGGAGGTAGCCATGCTGACTTTTTGAGGTTGATGGGTAAGCTGAGATGAGGGTGGTTTTGGATGTGGATATGTTGATGTGTGGGTTGTTTGTTTTCAGCTTTTTTCTTTGGTCGAGAATGACCCTATGTAATATGGATGACTTTACTTGCTTATTGGAGGAGCGAGATGAATAAGATGATCCTTCTATTAAAAAAAACTATCATAGAACTCTGGGTAAACCGTTTCATGGTGGTGATGATAAAAATGACTAGGGTTGCTATTTTACCTTCATGCATTCAATCTCATATGTAAATCCACACTACGTGACCCACGTGTCTGTGAAAAATGGAAAAATGAGTTAGGTTTGATTTTTCCTTGCTCAATGGGTATGTTGTAACATACTCAAATTTTGATATCTAGCTCAACCATCCCCCACTTTAGGACCATTTTAATTATGTAACAGTCATTGTTTTTTATATATAATTTGATTAAATAATATCATTTGGAGTAAGAAAATATAAAACTGCAACGAATAACCTGATATAATGTTAATGACTATTACATTAATTACATCTCTGAATTAGGAGTTAGTGATATAGACTCACCAATTAATTAGGTTTGACCCTAATTTGGCACTCTACTTCATCTTAAGAGTAGTGATAAAAGGAAATAGTTAAAATACAAAATAACATAAAAATATAATAAATGCTTTAAATGAATTAATTGAGTATTTAACCTAAAAGTTATAAAATAAAATATCAAACTTATTCTAATCAAATATTTAACATTAAAATTGAGATCCTCACATTATGATTAGTCAACTTGCCAAATTTCAAGTTAATTTGACCTTATTTACTTCTTGGCATAGTTAATTGAAATCATAAATCTTAATATATACATATGCATTCAATATTTCCATTAAATTCTAAGTTTCTATTTTAATACATTGTAATGCCATTTCGGTCTTCCCTTTTCCGTAACCCTGGCGCGACACGGTTGTTCCCCATCCTCCTCCGTTGTCTTTAGTATTATCCTCCTTCCTTCTCTCCTCGATCCCTATTTCTTCTTCTGCTCGCCTCTTCCCTTCCTCACTGCCCTTTCTTCCTCTTCTCCTCCCCATCCTTCACTATTTCTTCCTAAGCCCTAGGTGTAGTTCCTCTTCCTCCACACCCAAAAACCCATCATCAAGAAGCTTACCGCCGTCATGTTGTAGCCTGAATCTGCACATCCACCAAGTTGCATTGCCTCCATATCGCGATCTATAGCGTCGACGGCATGCACAGTTGAACAAGCATCTCCAATGGTAGGGTTGCTGCCTTCTGTAGTGGCTGGTTGATGCCTGCAGACACAGCCACACCTTTGTCCACCGAACACCACCACCATTCATCCACTTCCTCAACGACGATGGTGTCATCATCTACAGAAGGAACCGACATGCTTTCTTGAATACAACAACCATTGTGACCTTCTTCAGATATGTTTTCTCCTTCACCACCCTCATCATCATCGCCCCTGCCTTGATGTCTTCCTCTCCCACTTTGCCAGGGTGCAATCTGCCTCAACCTAGTCATCTACAACCACCATGGATCCCCATCTGGCCTTCCCTCATCCATGGCGCCCGTAGCCATGTTAGAAAGAAGCCACAACCACTAATCTGGTCCAGAAACTGCCATAGCCTCTTCATGCCAGGAAGCATCGTCAGCAACATAGCCACCTATTCCCCTTGCCTCTGCTCTAGCCCTACAAGGGTTGTGGTGATGTTGAATACATCTTCTCTTTTCCAATCGATGGCCACCATTGGCAGATCACAATGAGGCAACCAAGAGCCAAAAGGCAAATCGAACAGTCGTCAATTACCAAGAAAAGGCAGCCGCCAAGGCAGAAAAGAAAATGGTAGTGCCTTGGGGAAGGAAAAAAACAAAGGAAGAAGGAAGAAGGAAGAAAAAAAAATAAAGAAGAAAGGAAGCAGAATAAGAGTGTCAAGGAATCCCGGTGTCTTCTTCAAGACATCTACTATAGTGCATTTTGTGAAAGAGTACATCTTTTTGAGAAGTTCTGAGGTAGTAGGATTGTGGAGATTTCTCCCTATAATGTGGTATGTTGTTATTTCTCCTTCTTGATGTGTTTAGGTCAAAATTCCAGAGTAAAAATTGTATCTTTATTTCTTATAGTGGATTTGTATGTAGTTGGCCCCACAATTTTTCCCTCACTCATCGTGAGAGTTGTCCACATAAAAATTTGGTCTTTTTCTCTTCTATTTTCTTACAGCTTTTATCTTGGATTTACACGTTCGTCGGTAACACTTCCACATATATTTCTCCTTTGCTACATCGTAGTTGCATAACATACATGCACATATTCCTTATTAGACAAACCCATCAAATTAGACATTTGAGCGGGTGGAAATAAAAAAATACTTCCCAAGTAGTTTGAATCCAGAATATATTCATTACAGACTATCAAAATCGGCAAACAATACATTCATGAATATACACTTTCTTTGAGGGATGAGCGCGCACGAGCCCGCGCACACTCTTCCTTTATCTTGGGTGTTTTTTCTGAACTGGGACTGGGAGATTGTTGATGTGCTTAACGCAAAAAAGCAGGGGCTAAAAACAAACGCAGCCTAATGACTGACTTGCTGTCTGAAAATGGTTTCAGTGCGGATTGCATTTAATCGCTCTCCAAGTTGGAGACATGCTGCCTTTTATTATTGATCTAGTGTGGTCAGATCCAAGTATCCACGACTTGAAAGGAGGGAGAGAGGACGGAGTAAGAAGAGGGGGGCAAAACTTATTAATTAGCATAACTGTTTATATATTGGTTTGCTATCCACAAGTTGCGGTCTCAAACTCGAAGAATGAAGAGGATAAAACACAACAGCTTCGCGCGAATATAATGACCAAGTTATGCTGAGCGGTAGGTGGTTAATCCCATTTCTTAAACTTAATATCTCCTTCGCTGACAATTTTAAAAATGGTGGTTACCCTTCTGCATTATATTCTTTTTTTATTACGAGATTCTCTTTTGCAGTAACCTAATTTGTAAGTTCTGGGTTTCTGTAACCATGATTGGTGGAAAAAGATCTTGCGGGTTATCTCTTCTATCCGATCCTATATGATATAGTACACATGACGCACACCATAAAAGCAGTATGAGCAACATTTTCTATTGAAGGACGAAAGAAACTTCTCTTTCTTGATTTAATTATTGTCGAGCAAAAGATTCTGTTGAAGGCCGAAAGGAATTTCTCTTTCTTTATTTAATTATCGAGCAACCTTTTCTATTGAAGGAGGAAAGAAACTTGGCTTTCTCGATTTAATTATTGCTAGTCAATAGCAGGTTTTTGTCAGTTATCGTTCCAGATTTAATACGAAACATGTGATCCTCTACCTATAAAGTGTGAAAAGTACAATGTTTGTGGCTCGAAAATGATTAGCAATGGCACACCTCATTGTCCATTGCCAAGGTAGACACACGGACTAATAGATGAATCTCACAGAATACATCAATGAAAGCACCCTGATCAGCTATTTGTTACAGGTTTATGTGACAATTGTTATACTTAGCTTTACTTGAGCCCATGAAAATCCTGTCTAGACCGTAAATTTACAGATGTTTTTATTTTATTTGTGTAGATTGAAAGATAACTGCCGGAGTTAATAGTTTAGAATATCCAGCACAAGTCGGTAGACCAATCTATGTATCTTCATGGTATATGTTGTTTGTTGATGTGATGAAGTGTGTTTCAAGTAACACACACACACACACACTCTACACTGTCTATCTATTTGAAATTAGGGTTCATACTTTAGATTAAACTTCAATTCCAAACTTTAATATCTTTATTATATTTATGAAGACAAGTAGAATTCTAAAGTTACAACTCAATCACATGTTCAAATAAGTAATTGAGTATTTCGGGTGATAGACATGTACTTTCAACTTACAAACCCCTATGATCATCCAATAGAACTTCATCCCCAAAATTTAACCATACTGAGATAATGCATTAAACATTAATCTAACATGCAACACAACCAGATCTACCAACTTAAAAATACTAGAGTTCAATTATTTGATAAATATGTGCACTAAATGACCTAGAAACCTTACTCTTTGGCCATTGACTTGGTCATGACATATAATGTGTCACATATTCCTCTTGGATAGGTGCAGGTGAGGTGGCTTCGTCTGGGCAATAGTTGGGTTAGGCATGGCTCATCAATCTAGCAGTGAGGAAGTTATATACATAATACCACTTTCTATGCCAATGGCTCACCATAGAAGGTAATGACATGCATCAACAACACTATTATTGCATGTTTCCAATCGAAGCACTAGCCTTGCATGGTTTTGACGGATTCAACAACCTCTCACATATGTCAAATTTCCGATGGGCCACATGTAAAAAAAATGAGTGTAATGAAGACAGTTCCTTAAGTATCAGAATTTGAATTTATAACATAAAACCTTAGAACGCCCATAACAATATACATGGCTAAATCGGCGAGATGGGATCGAACACACAGATGAGGGGACATTTAATCACCTAAGATTTGGTTCTTACTTAACTTGTAACACCTCTATTTCCTATAACATACACATTACCTAGCGGAAGCTTATTTCTCATTTGGATGTCAGAAAAATAATAAACAATGCATAAAATATAATTCCATTTAACCAACACAAGAAAAATAAATGTCATTCTCACATCTCAAGTTCCACATCATAAAACCTAAACTTTAAACTTAGCTAAACTACTACATGATCCTCATATTCGAGAAAAAATTGAACTAATTTCGGAAGGATAGTTGGCACCCACCAGAACTAAACTCCTAATATGTCCTTTAGATGTACGATTCTTTGTCTATGCTCCCTTGTTCTTTCCTCATGCGGCCATCACATCTTGTCCCAAGCCATGCATACAATAGAAAATATGTTAGGCGACATTGAGTATTGTTATGACAAAATGATACTACTTGACAATAAGGAGAAACATAGAACTAATTGAGCAATAAATTTTAATTCCCACATTAAGATATTAGTGGTTGATCATAGTGTCTTCTACTCTTATGAACCAACTATGCTCATAAGCCATGTAGGCTCAACTGATGTTGCACTTGAACTCATGATTTGCACCTAAGTACCATTACTTATGCTCCAATTGAGCTACACATAAGTGCCACTATGTTCCATTTGAACTTATTAAGGCCTGAGGGCTCAACATTAACATGAGGAGGACAAGATAACACAACCAACTACATGATTCATCATTAACTTGGACTAATCAACTTGAAATGATTTCACATGAACATAAAATGGATTCTTGAAATAACATCGAAAGCATAAGAATCATTTAATAACATTGATGTATTACAGTTCAAATTGAAGGACATGGCTAAAATAAATATAAGGAAATTTAAAACTCATAATAAATACTTAAATTGCATGGATCCACTTACCTAAGCTTGGAGGAGTCCTAAATGAATATTCCTATATCCAAATATAACTTCTGTACCAAAACCACATCAATACATTGTTTTGATTCCTAGATTAATTTAGGGTTGATAAGGGTTAAATGTTCTTTGAGGATATGTTACTGGTTATGAATAATAAATTGGTTACTTGTTCCATTTATCACTGATATAGATATAACTAATGACATGTTGAATAATATTAGGGTTTAAGATATAGGTGTACAGTTCCATATAAACAACACAGATATAGGAAGAAAAATAGGACTTGAAAATATTAAATCGGGTTGATTATGAAAATACCTTTCCAGAGAGTATTTTTATAAATTTTCTAAAACATGTATGAATCAGTTATGGATTTTAAGGCATCTAGCAAACCAAAAAATCTGATAGAACCATGTTGACAATTATCTAAGAACATGGCCACTCGACATATCTAGACAAACCATAAGAGGCCATGTGGTTCAAAGACCCCACCCCAACAATAGCAATGGTCAACAGAAGGAAAACATCATAGATTGTAATGTAATACATGGCCGCATGACATTATACACAAAAGGGCAAAGTCCACAATTTACCATCTATCATATTTTTCCTCAATTGATTGCAAAGAACAACAAATGAGACTGTGAACATGAATAGACTGGGCTATATGCCAGGAAAAAAAATTTCAAACCACTGCTAGTTTCAAATAAAAAAAGTTAGCTACTTATGTCAGACTTGATAGTGCTAGGCATAGGATGAAAGGTGACCCAAAGATCATTGGAGTTTTCTCTTCCATGAATGACCATGTAAACAATATTGGAAAACATAGATCAAAGCACAATGAATATTGAAGCCACAGGTGAGCATGGGAGATCAGGAGTGTCTTCATCGACCAGAGTGGCTAGGGCAAGGATTCCCAAAATTTGTGGTCTTGAGAAGATCGTGGTAGACAGTGGAAGATGAATCTAGTCTCAGGATGAATCCTTGGAGAGGAGGACTGAGGGATGAGGGGTGTGGTACCCTATCCTTTGTTAGCACAAAGACCCCACAAGGTAGGATGTGAGGGTCCAATCTTATGATCCTGATCAAACTATTCTAGATGATTTTGTGTTATAATAAAAAGGGTCATGGCCTACATGATAATTAATAACACAAATAATTTAGAAATTTGTCTTATCCCAAAATTAGTGATTAATTATGATTTAGACTATATTACTCTCTTTCTTAATTTATTTAGGGACTCTAGGGTTTTGCTAAAGAGACAAAATTTTGCATGCTACTTAAAATTAGTGTGAAGAATTTGAATATCAACTTAGTTTTTAGTTTTAAGAGTCACACTAATATGTCATTTCCTTTTTAACTAAAACATCTATTTAATTCTCTAGGGTTGTCCAAAAACAATTAGGTGCTCATATTTTAAAGAAAGACAATTATTGATTGAATTAAACTCATATGAAATTTTCCAGGCCATAATGTGAACATTAGTTGGGTTAATTTCACTTAAAATACTAAATGTTACTTATCGACTAAGTACAGACAAGCTCGGTGGTATGAATTTTTGATTGAATTTATTAAATGAGAAAGGTTTTAAAATTAGTCCAAGTAATGCATTTGATAGTCATAATCAGATTAATGTATGATTCAAACATCAAATCTCAAAATTTGAAAATTACTATTTCTAGTTAGGGGTTATATATAAGATATAAAATTTTGGAATGTTACAACTCTACCCACCTTAACTAAATTTCAACCTTAAAATTTCCATCTACTACCCACCTTAGGGTTTCAGTTATACATAGTTGGCAATATACATCATGTATCTCTATCTGACAAAAACTAGGATTGGAACAAACTCATACCTGCTTTGCTACTTCTTCCACCTCATCATCAATCATTGCAAAGATTGTTGCTTGCCTCTTTTTCTCCCTCCAATTTAGGGTTTTTCCTTGTATCATTCTTTTCTTTGAGATTGGGACTTTTAATTTTTTATTATTTGGGTCTCCAAAAAAATAGCAAACTCCTAGCCCTTGTCTACATGGTCCACCATGAAGTCTTCCACAAGTTGCACAAGGTTCCCTACCATGTTTCTCTTCTAGAGTTTTCCTCTTCCTCTAGTCCTCATTGTTGGAATGAGGGTGATGATGATTATATCCATTGTGGTTCTGCTAGGAAACTTCCTTCTTAAACGTCCTTTCTGGTTGATCTTCTAACTCCAAAGTAGAATCTTGAGTACCTTGTAGGGTGTTGCGTCATTATCCAGACAGTGAGAAGCGTATGACTTGAGACCCCTAATGAAAATCTTTAGCTTACACCATTCATCGTAACCATGACCATACTTCTACATGATTGTAATCTTCATGGAGAATTGTGCAATTTTCATATAACCACGATGTCAACGGTTGAGGAACGCCTCCTTTTTCTTCTCGACCATAGATTTATATCTATTATGACCATGAAAAGTTTGTGAGAATTCCTCCCATCAGGAAGTCAGCGACGACAACCAAGAGTAGACGTCAGTCCAATGTCATCTACTTCTGCCCTTCTCAACACCAAATTTTCTTGCAAAGAGCATATATATATATATATATATATATATATATATATATATATATATAGTGTTTATCTCTTGTGGCTCTAATTGTTCTCCTCTAGTCTTCTTCTCTATAGGGTTATCAATGGGGATGGTAAGGGGTTACCCTTACCCACCAAGTGTTGTCGGTAAGGGTATGGATAATTCCCCACTCCACCAATATCCTTACGCTCCTCTTACCCTTACCCTTTTACCCATATGATAAATGGGGAGGGTAAGGGTGAACGAGGAATATATATGTCATCTAGAAGTTTTCTCTAATATTAACAATAATGATAAGTCCAATAAATTTATATATTTAAGTGAAATATCAAGATGCTTCAAAATGTCTATTAACTATTTAAAATGATTCTAAGTAATATTCCATACCATCCTCCACATACTTTATGTTGTATTGTAAATATATCATCAAGGCAATGGTTTCTACCTATATAAATAGTAGTACTCCTAGCATTGGTATATGAACAAATAAATCACCCATATCAAAAAGGATTATTACACTAAAATGATATAAATGACAATATATCACAAAAATGTATTATTTTAAACATACATATCTTATACCCTCCATGTTGTTGTATATAAGGAAAATAAAAATTAAGTAGATAGCACCACCAAAATATGTATCAAATGGTGAATTAACAATCAACACCAGGTTCTATAGCATACCCCATCAAATAAGTCCCAAAAGAAGTAGAAAGAACCACAGAAAAAGGTATAAAATGGTGCATGAACTATAAAATCTCTTTCTTTCAAATGCATGTGTCTTACACCTTGAAAACTACATTGTATACATGACCAAATTAATTACCTAATAAATAAATCTGAATTGATGATGACCACATAATATTGAATAATCTATATAATCAATCAACACGATATGTAATCAATATATTTTATATAAATATAGGTGGGTAGCGGGTTAGAGGGTATGGGTAATGGATTACCCTTACCACTACCCACTAATCTACCAGGTTAGATGGTAGAGGGTGGGTGGGTAAAGGGTAAGAATATCCTTTACCCTTACCCTTACCCTACAGGGTATGGGTAAAGCAGTTAACATGTTTACTCTTACCCATTAACAACCCTACTTGTCTAGCTCTTGAATGTTGTCCTCCTCTCTTTGTTTTAAGCATGGAGGGAGATATAGAGGTGGTTTTTCTCTATCCCCATAACTAATATCCACTCTCTCTGTGGACAGTCGTGGGGTGTCATGGGGCCTCATTTCACTTTTCTCAAGACCAATGTGGTTTTGATGGGTGTGAATTCAGTTGCCACTTGTAGGCACAAAAGGGTTTGGCACCCAAGTGTCATTTTCTCTATCCCCATAAATAATATCCACTCTCTCTATGGACAGTCGTGGGGTGTCATGGGGCCTCATTTCACTTTTCTCAAGACCAATGTCATTCTCTAGTTTGGTCTCACACACCTAGGTCTGAAATCCTTTTGCGCCTAGTGCGGTCTCCAGAAAGGGAACCCAAAATATGTGTAGTATGGTTTGACACATCTAGGTGTGGAATCATTTGGCACCCACATGTTCTCACAAGATTCTGAAAAGGATGGGGGTTTAGAGTTTTGTCTAAATTGGGTGCAAACTAGACTTGCACCCATAATTAATAGGGTTAAATTGGAATGTTTAGAGGACTCATCTGTAGCCGAAAATTTAGGATTTTGATAATCTAATGTGGGTCCATGTTTTGGCCAAACTGAGTGCAAATCAGTTTTGCACCAAGAACTGGCCATAATAGATCTGGTGGGCCAATGTTTTACTGCTTTTGTAGAAATTGGGTTTTCACTCATTGTAGTATGACACGAATCTCTTTATGTAAAGCATTCAAATAGAAAGGATTTGTAATATTGATAGAGATCCAAAAATGAGTGTCAATAACATGTTAATCTTCTAATTATAACAAATCTCAAGTTTAAGTAAAGTAAATTCAAATTAAAATCAATTCATTTGAGTATGAACTATATAACTATGTATATATGTATATCCTTTGATACATCATTTCTCTAAAATTATATATGGTTAACTATAAACATTAAAGTCATGTTGAAGTTTGAACAAAGTAAACAATGAATCTAGAAATTTCAAATTCTAAATCACTTTTGGACCTAGGGTTTCAAACTAGATTACCATCAATCTAGAAATTGGATAATGCAGCTTTTTCTCCTAATATGATTCTTGTTTGGGATTAACATTATATTTGCATCTTAATATTTGTATCTCGTAGATCATTCACAACTTTGTATTAGCCATTCCCTCACGTGAATTGTCATCAGGCTACTTGATGGACTTGACACCTTCCTTTGCAATTGATATAGTTTGACACCTATGTTATCCATCTCCCTCATCCTCACGCCTCCTCTTTCTCTTTGTCTGTGTCTCTTACTTCATATCTTTAATTTTTCTTAGGAAGCATGAGAAATAGCAAATCAATTGCATATATGCCATCTATAAACCTACAACTTGTTGTGTGGATGCAATCGCTTCCTTCCTAAAATTTTGGCAGATTCCTTGAAAAAAATGTCTTATCAACATACAAATATAACACACGGAGAACCAAAAACATGTGTTTCTAAAAACCACCAGTTACTTAAATCGGGATCAAAGGAATGTAGTATTCCCCGAAATCCATATAGATCCTACAAAACAAATGAGCCCTTAGCCGCAAAAAAGAAGGCACTTGCTAAAGAGCCAGAATATGCTGCTCCAGGGGCACGCTATTCCTGTTGGGATTCGTACGGAAGCCCTCCAAGCCCAAGAAAACACCACACGAGATACATCCCTAGCTTGTATAATAAAAACGACAATAACCTCCCAGACGACAGACCAAACCAAGAAACAAAAAACCAATGAGAGAACTGAGTTGGCGAAGAAGACCACAAAATTCTATTAGCAACTCCACAAATATTACAAGGATTGTCGCTCTTCCACAATCACATGCTCACAATAAAATTTTATACCCCACTCTTGTTCTCTTCCTTATTGGTTGTCTGTATGCCTTCCCTTGTATTGTCCCACAAAATATTTGGTACTATTCGGCACACAGATAACCTATGATGTCTACCTCTATTTATAGGTACAGGGCATCCCCTGTAAGGAAGTAAGAGAGTTACGTCTATTCTATAAGGACTAAGAGAATGAAAATAGAATAGAAGGAAATAATGTTTGGACTCCACGTTGGACATTACTTTCCATTTTCTAATATTGTTAGACTTAATTCTAATCTAATTAGGATAAGAACCAAATCCTAACAATCTTCACCTTAGATCTTATCCGTTGAAGTATCTGCTCCTTCAAGAATTTTGCTCCCGTTCTTCTTCTATTTGCTTCTTCCCTTGGAAGATACTTCCACCCTCAGAAGCAATCTACCATTACATGCCTATGTGGAGTGCGTGTCCATACATGGCTGTCCGGACCCTTCATCTGAGAGATCCTCAAGTTGTACAATTCGGAAAACTGCACCACCTCCACATGTAACTGGAAAACTGCACCACCTCCACCTGCAACTGGAATAACTACAACCTTCATTCCTTTGGCCCTCCATTACATAAGTTTGTACCTTCTTCGAGCTCCACCTGCTCACTGATACTATGTGGTTGGTCTTGCCATGTCTTCCTTCTTCCAACAATTGACATCTACATCTGTAGAATTTTGTAGCAGGTCTTGCATCCTCGCACGTGACTGTCCCTGAGAGTTGAAGACATGTAACACATTTTGAGCTCACCTCACGTGTTAATATTTTATCTACGTCTCTAGTGGTAGAACTCCCGTCAACTACTACTCTTTTAGTTAGAACCTCTCCAACCAATCGATATGCTCCTTTAGACCAAGTGCAGGATAATCCATCAACTTTAGAAATTGTGAGGGTTCAAGTCCATCTATCCCCAATAAAAATAACCCTTTATGGACAAAGAATCCTTCATGATCACTTGCCCCTTGCATGTGACTTGCACGACTCCACCTTGCTTTGAAATCTTACAACCGATGAATCAAGTGTCCTCTTAGATATTAGTTTCCCCTTGAGATCGGGCACATGACAGACCCCCGACAATGTGTGATGTGCTCCATCATGCATCTCGAACGTAATTGTTCTAATTCTGATAATTTGGTAGAGTTTGTCATCTGCCAATTGAACAGTCTCACATGCCCAATGGAGAGATCCTTCATCAAATAATCTCTCTCTAGACATATGATGTAGCGAGAGCCTGAATCAAATATATGCCAATGATTGGTACCTGATTTCATGACAGCTAGTGCTTCTGAATATCCTTTCGCTACCGAGCAAGCTCCACTCTTCAATTGCTTCAGCGTTGGACAATTTTTTAATATGTGGCCCTCCTCATCACATATATAGCATATGTGTCTGCCTTTGCCCTTTTGATTCTTCTTCCCGTGACCCTTGCTTTTGTAGCTGTCGTCTATAATAGCCAAAGCAATACCACCTGAGGAGGAAGATTCAGATGGCTTCTTCAAAGACTTCACCTCCAATAAATATGCAATCACCTTATTGAAGTCGAGTATAGTCTTTCGACAAGGATGTTCATCACTAGTTGTTCCCATGATTGTGGTAGAGATGATGCTAAGAGAACGACCTTATCGCTCTCTCTGATCTTCTCCTCCATGCTAACTGGTTGTGTGACAAGCTTGTTGAAGACGTTGAGATGGTCGACAAACCTTCTGCCTTCTTCCATGCGCAATTTATACAATTGCTATTTTAGCACCCACCTATTCGTCAGCCACTTCGCCATATACAACTCTTCTAAGACCTTCCATAATTTCTTCGGTGAATCTTCATTGATCACTAAATACTTTACCTCCGCAGAAAGACTCAGACGGATTGTACTGACCACCTTGTGTTCCATCATCCTCTAGTCGCCTTCAGACATCTTGTCCAATTTTTTCCCTTCAAGAGCTTTGATTTTCCCTTGTTGGACTAAGATGTCCTTTACTGTACTTTGCCACACACTGAAGTTGCTTCTGCCATCAAATTTGTCAATATGATGACTCCCCACATTATTAGTCGACGCTGCCATGCTTCACGTGCCTCCGGTGCTCGCTGATTGTCTCATAGCAACCTTCGCTCTGATACCACTTGATGGGATTCGTCCCCCCAAGCCTAAGAAAATACCACATGAGATACAGCCCTAGCTTGCACGATAAAAACGACAACGACCTCCCAGTCGACAGGCTAAAATGATAAACAAACAACTAATGAGAGAACTGAGTTGGCGAAGAAGATCACAAAATTCTATTAAGCAACTCCACAAAGATTACAAGGATTGTCGCATGCCCACAATCCCGTATCCATAATAGAATTTTGTACCTCATGCTTGCTCTCTTCTTAGTTGTTTGTATGTCTTCCCTTGTATTGACACACACAATATTTGGCGTTATTCGGCACAGAGATAACACATAGTGTCTACCTCTATTTATAGGTACTGGACATCCCCATGTAAGGAAGTAAGAGAATTACGTCTATTATATAAGGACTAGGAGAACGACAATAAAATAGGAGAAGGAAATAATATTTGGACTCCACAATCCACATTGGGACATTACTTTCCGTTTCCTAATATTGATGGACTTAATTCTAATCCAATTAGGTAAGAACCAAATCCTGTGTTATCCATTTACACCTGCCCGAGCAGATTGGCAACAGTGGTCGTGATTAAATATGACAGACATTTGTAGTAGGGAGCAGCCTGTTCAGTTTAAAACGAGGACTAGCAAATCCACCGGCCTTGCTAAACCGTCATTTAAAGTGGCATTTTACATGTACGAAGTAAAAACAATAATACTTATATTGATGATTTCATTTAGAAAATAATAAAATTCTTAAATAACAAAGCAAAAACAAATGTCTCCACATTAAGTGGTCTATTCTGCTTAGCTTGTCATTGAAATTTTTTTGCTAATAATTTATTTTCTTTGAAAATAAAACCATCTAGGCCTTATAGATTGGCTAACACTCACCAATCATGGTTTTCTATTTTTAGAGAGTTTTTGTTTCAATTTCCACTCATCCGGGTTTTTGCTTTGCAAGTTAGGGCTCGTTTGGTTCCACAGAAAACTAAAACACGTTTTCTAACTATCCGTGTTTTCTAACTAATTACGTTTGGTTGGGTGTAACTCAAAGCCACGTTGTGAAAACAATCTGCATCGTCACGCCCACTTCTGCAGACAATCCGTGAAAACCAACCGCCCCTGATTTGGGCGCAGTTCGTTTTCCTGACTCCCAGTAACCGGCCACCCACCTGCAATTTACTCGCTGCAACCGGCTCTCTGTCTGCCATCTCATGAGACGCAAAATTTAAATCACCGGTTGTTACCTGCTATACCGGGTAGATCGGAAGAAACTGAAGTGCCCACCGTAAACGCAACAAGAAACTACCCAGTACCAAATGAAAAACAAACCAAATAGACTACTTGATTTTACTTTGAACCAGACATTGCTGCTGAGCTTGCAACTCGCAGCATTGGGATTCCTGTTTTAAAACTCGCAGTACGAATTGATTTTACGTGGAACCAGACGAACCCTTAGTTTATAAGGCAAGACTCTGGATATTTACATATTGATGAGCCTGTTCAAAAAAATGCTTCATGGCAACCGCAATATGGACATAATTAGTCTTAGATGATGACGATGAAAGTTAGGTGGGTTTATCCTAACGGAGGTTGGCGGAACAATGTCTGTGGACGGCGATCAATCTCATCCGCTCCTCTACTATCAATTATTTCCCGTTGTTGGTGGCCGGCTATCAATTATAACGCGAAGTATAGGTAGACAAACAGATGCAGAACAACAAGAGACGGGATGCTTCGTTTCATTTATTTGTTTTCCGAGTAACGTGCAGTTATTTCTCTCGTCATTTTCTATTCCATAACAATCGAAGACTGGATAGCTTGTTGCTTCCATGTTGAGTATAGGGAGATTTTAAGTACGACCCAAATCACGTTTTCCGTGTAGATCCCGTTGAATGGAACAAATTGTTAAAAGGTTGTTGGCAGTCCGGCTTGAGATTTGCACTAAGTCTCCGTAGTTCCTTATAGAATAGAGTTTAATGATGCAAGTTAACATTCAGAAGTACAGCAACTAATTATTATAACAGATGTAACGTTCTTTATAAATTGTGCCAGAATTGGCGGATCGACTGCAGCATCCAGTGACTAGTACCCTCCACTTCTGTGTGTGATCGTCCCATACATGTTTTAGATTGTTGATCTTCCCATACATTATAGAATTACTAGGATTTTAGAAGTCGTGATCCACATTAGGCTTAACATGTTGACATGGTTGAGTATAAGGAAAATTTTCATGTAGGAGAATTGAAGGAAGTTTCTGGTGAGATTTTCGTGTTGATCTTACTCTCTGGAACAACTTTTAACAGGAGGTTTGGTATCAATGATTGAAACTAATTCTATATCAATGATTGAAAAGTAATTTTGACCTTATTTAGGAGAAAAACACACCGAAAATGATGGACGGTTGCTCTATGCACGAGAAAGCAACGGGCATGGCGCTCGATCTCCACACCAGCCTTCTTATCACTTTCTGTACGTGTGTCCAATTTGATCCTCACGAACTAGATAAGTCAGGAGTATTCACGTGGTTGGACTTAGGCAGCAAAAGAAGGGCACTTGCTACACCGTCACTCAAAGTGACATTTTACATGTGCAAAGTAAGAACTACAATTCTTACGTTGATGACTTAATTTATAAAAAACAAAATTCTTAAATAACAAAGCAAATAAGAAAGCATCCACATGAAGTGGTGTTTTCTGCTTAGTTTGTCATTGAAATATTAATGATTTATTTTCTTTTGAAATAAAACCATCTAGGCCTTATAGATAAGCTAACACTTACTGATCATGGTTTTCCTAATTTTAAACAGTTTTTTATTTTAATTTCCATTCATCCGGCTTTTTGCTTTGCAAGAAAATAACGCAAGACTCTAGATACTTATATAAGTGTAAGAATAGAACTCATAACAGAGCTGATAAGAAAAAAATTATTCATGGCAATCGCAAATATTGTTGGAATTAGTCTCGTATGATGACGATGATAAAGTTAGGTGGGTTTATCCAATGAAGATTGGTGGAACAATGTCTGTGGACGGCCATCAATCTCATCCGCTTCTCTACTATATACTATAATTGGCCGTTGTTGGTGGCTGGCCAGTAGCTCCCTCCGTTGAAGTCAGCCAAATTGCCTTTCCACGTCAACCTTCCCATTTCCGAGTACAGAACGTGACACATCTGATAACGCGAAGCTGTGGTAAACAAACAGATGCAGAACAAATGCTTCGTTTCATTTTCTGGGCTAGCCAAACTTTATTTCCGAGTAACGTGCATATATTTCTCACGTGATGCGTCTTTTTCTATTCTATACCAATCAAAGACTATATAGCTTGCTGTCTCTATGTTGAGTATAGAGAAATTTTAAATACGACTCAAATCATGTTTTCCGTGTAGATCCGAATAACTTGCTAATAGGTTGTTGGCAATCCGGCTTGAGATTTACACTGTAGTTGCCTATGGAATAGAGTTTAATGATGCAAGTTAGCATTCAGAAGTACAACAGCTAATTATTATAACAGATAAAACGTTCTTTATAAATTGCGCCAGAATTGGCGGATCGACTGCATCCAGTCTTGTCTGGGACGTTCTCTCCTACTTTAGACTGCTGGTAACGGCGGACTCCCCCCCCCCCCCCCCCCCCCTCCTCCTACCACCCTCCGCTTCTGTGTGTGATCGTTCCATACATGTTTTAGATTGTTGGTAACAGCTGACTTATTTTCCTTACAACCATCCTGTTATGTGTATGATCTTCCCCTACATTATAGAATTTCTAGGACTGTAGAAGTCGTGACCCACATTAGGACTAACATGTTGACATGGTTGAGTATAAGGAAAATTTTCATGTAGGAAGATTTGAAGAAGGTTTCTGGTGAGATTTTCGTGTTGATGTTACTCTCTGGAACAACTTCTAACAGGAGGTTTGGTACACCAAACCACCCCACTCCATCAGCCTTCCTACGCATCAACTCCGAGATCATCTTCCCTTAAAACGGCCCTCTGTCTCTCTGTTTGATTGTGTGCACCTTTTAAAAGACAACCATAATCTGCACCCTCCTTTTTGTCCCCCTGTAATGGCAGCCCGGTCGTTGGCTGCCGTCCCTTACTTCTTCCTCATCCTGTCCACGTTTTTCTCAGCATGCTTGTCTCAGAACGACGTGCCAAGGCTCCAGTTCCCGGATGGGTTCATGTTTGGTACCAGCTCTTCTGCCTACCAGGTTTTTCTCTCTGCAATGCTGGTTGTGGTGTTTCTCTGTTTGCTCTGATTTCTGTTTGCTGATCAGAGTAATCCGTTAAACATGTATGCAGTACGAGGGTGCAGTTGGGGAAGATAGAAAAGGGGTGAACAATTGGGACCTGTTCAGCCATAAGCCAGGTAAGACTCTCGACTCCCCTTTTATGTGGCACCGCCCTGGTGTCTTCTACAGCAAGAGTGGTTTACTCTGGTATGTACTGTAAAACATGTGCGTTTGGCTGTTTTGTTCAGGGACAACAATAGGAGGAGCCAATGGGGATGTTGCTGCTGACCACTATCACCGTTACATGGTCTGTTATACAAGCATGATTCATCAGCAGTTTCATTCTGGTTTTGTGATCCTCAGTAGAAATAGTGCTTCTAACCTCTAAAAATTTCTGTTCTGTGTTGTTGTTTCTGCTGCAGGAGGACATTGATCTGTTGCATTCACTTGGATTTGGTGTCTACCGCTTCTCCATCTCTTGGGCTAGGATTCTACCCAGTCTGTATCCCAGACAAAACTACGTCCTTTCCTTTTTCTTTCTGTACGGAGTATCGTGACTGATTACTTTGCTTGTGCATACCTTGTAGGAGGGAGATTTGCGGAAGTGAATCCGGAGGGGATTGCGTTCTATAACGGCATAATCGACTACCTTATTTCTAAAGGTGCCGCCTGTTTGCTTCCTTTCTTTGGGTTGGAGTTATTGCAAACTGTTTTTTATCATATGCAAGCGAATATGACTGTTGAAATTTGCATGGCTTGATTGCTAGCCAGGTTAAAATTTCTCATGTAGTCCTAATGTGGTAGTCATGTTTGGATCCTGGAGCGTTATTTGTTATCTGCAATACTTAATGCTAAATCCAGGCTCGACTCTTTCTATTCGGCATTATGCAGATGATTCTGTCTTTTTTTGGAAGTCAAGAGACCACTTCATTCTGACCATCCCCACGCCACACATCCTCTCAAGGAGTGGAGTTGCAGGCATATCATAACAAACCATATACACATTAGATTGAAAAGTGTGAAAGATAGAAACCTAAAGTTATCACTAGCAATAGCTGAAAATAAGTTCTGACATAAATTGGCCTGTTTCAGTTGTGTGTGTGTGTTGGGGGAGGGGAGGGGGACTCAGAAATTTAAACCTCTAATTGATCAAAATTGTGATGAAAAGCAAATAATCAGTCCTAAATACTCCTAAAACTGATATGCAGTAAAATACCGGATTGGTCATTCTCATTTGCTGCCAAGTGCTTGGTCTGATTTCTTCATACACCACATGTGAACCAACCAAGCAACTGATGAACATTTATACTTGGCGTGACCCCCCCCCCCCCCCCCTGTTCCTGCATCTGCCACGTCAAAACACTGGTCCAATGGTTATTTGGAACAGTGGGTGATGATGATGGTAGTTGGTTTCCAACTTCAAACTTCTTTTTGGCTACGTCTTGATTCAAGTGAGGTTGATCTAAAATTAAGTGATATACTTCAGGGAATTCAACTGATGCACCGCCTTTCATTTGTAACGGGTTATTTGACAGTTTCTCATCTTTTTTTTCATGCCTATGGTTTCTGAGGGTTGTTATTTGCTTTCTTAAGTAACGGAATAAATGCAGGTATCACACCATTTGTAACAATACACCATGGTGATATCCCTCAAGAGCTTGAAATTGCATATGGCTCGTGGCTCAGTCCTCATATGCAGTAAGTTTCAATGATACATTGAATCTGAACAGCAAAATTTCTCCATTTTTCTTGTAGCCAGTAGTTACTGCCTTTTGGGGATTAACTTGATGTGCCTGGATTATTTGCAGAGATGACTTCACGTACCTGGCAGAGATATGTTTTAGGAGTTTCGGTGACAGAGTCAAACATTGGATTACTATCAATGAACCTAATTTGGTCACCTTATTTGCATACCGTGATGGTGTTTACCCACCTGGACGTTGCTCCATGCCATATGGAAATTGCTCTGCAGGAGATTCAGTGGTCGAGCCATTTATTGCAGCTCATAATATGTTACTGGCTCATGCAAAGGCAGCAGAACTCTACCGACAAAATTATAAGGCAAGAATTGCTCTCTTAAATAGTGTTGATGATGCAACTAATTAGGGAAAACACAATGATTATGCATATATATATATATATATATATATATATATATATGGTCGTATTATGCATATATTTTTTTCAAAACATAACGTATCATTATGTTAACATGCTATCACGAAAAAATGGGAAAAGAATTGTAAGACTGCAAAAATGAGCATTGGACGGTTTTAAGTTGCTTTATTCCTGAACTTCACACGTTTGCCTTTACCGTTGACAGCCAAAACAAAGAGGTCAGATTGGTATAGCTATATGTGCTACCATGTTCAGGCCGTTAAGAGAGATTGAAGATGATTATGAGGCTGTGGAAAGGAAACTCGCATTCCATATTGGTTGGTAAGTGAAATACAATGCAATGTACTACTGACACACAAGTATCTAAAACAAAACTAAGACAGCCTCAAGAATAACCAAGCTGCAGTTGGCTTTCGAGTCCAACTTAGTTTCTCACCCCCTATTTTCTTGAATCTGCGTTAATTCTTTTCTGACAGTTTAACCCATCAATAGTTTGTTGGCTTCAAACTACATATAAACATATAACACACTTGGATTTGGATTTGTGATTCTCCTTGACCTAACCAAATAAATTTTAAGGTCTGGATTATATGGCAAGCCATATGTTAAAACTACAGTCTGCCTATGCAAGAATTTTTTTTCTTTACGTCTATCAACAAATTAGAAAACTGTCATAGAATGGCTCTAAGATACTTTTTCTCGAATTACCTATATGAGTTGCAAAATAACTCATTTAAAATTCCATTATACCGTACTTAAATTTTATTATTTAACAAACCCACTTCTTATTTGATAAATAACAAATAAATATTGTATCAATTCACGACATCTTAATTAGAAAGCTACCAATTACATAAACATGTAAGTGGTGCAGTTTCACTTGGAATAGGATTTATTTTACCAATATTTCTGTGTCTCAACCTATAACAGAAAGGCATGAAGAAACTTTTATTAGATTTCTTGTACGAGCTGAAAAAAAAAATCAACTCATTCAAAGTTCGTTATATGTTGTTCTTTGTATTATCATTGAACAAGCCCAATGCTTAGAAGTAGTACTATGATATTTTTCTACATAAAAATTAATAAAATAAATCTAAAATTTTAACAAGCATGTTTGAGCAGCTAACAGTAATGAACTTTACCTTCGACTTTAATTTCCATAATGCATGCATGCCCTACAATTCAATAAAGTACAAGAAAATCCTCTTGATGTGTATTATGTTCCGTGGTTAATCCAATGCTGTATATTTTCAGGATCTTGGATCCTTTGGTTCTTGGGCGGTATCCTCTTGAGATGCGCACCATCCTAAGACAGCTTCCAAAGTTCAATTTGAAAGATTCCAGAAAGCTTAGAAACAGCATTGATTTCATTGGCATCCAGCACTATACCACTGTTTATGCAAAAGATTGTTTGCACTCTCCTTGTGACACGGAGGGCCGTGCAATTGATGGTTTTGTTAGTACTACAGGCATCCGCAATGGAGAAAGCATCGGTGAACCGGTATGCAATTTCTTCTTAGTTGTACGATAAATATCCCATCTGTATCCTGACTGATTTTGTTATTGCAGACTGCCCTTCCGCATGGTTATGTGGTTCCTAATGGATTGGAGGAAGTAATCTCATATGTTAACAAAAAATATAATAACATCCCTATTTTAGTAACAGAAAATGGTGAGTAGGAATTTTTTTAAATATAATTCAATTACTTCTTTTCCTCATTCAAAATGACACCTTGCAAATTAAGATCTGATACCATGTGTATGGATATATATTACTGGTTTGGTACTTGCTTGCTGTTGTATATTCTAGATTCTGTTATTCAGGAGTCTGCTTGACCTACAAAGATAATAAATATGGAATAAAATTAAAACACCAGCAGTGCCCTTAGGTTTAGTGGAGGAACTGATATTACTGAAAGTTTAAACAAAAATCAAGTGAATAAGTCATCCGATAACTACAGAAATGATCTGTGGCTGGTGATGATATCAGAAAATCTTCTTACATTTTCTTGTGAGCCGTGACATTGTTCTCCCTTATTAGTATGCAATGTCAAGCTTATGCAAATAAAGCTTGACTTCTGTCTATGAAATTTTATTTAGATATAATGTGTTTGGAATGTGATCAAAATCATTGTATGTTACATTCATCGACATTTAGCTTATTGAATTAGTTTGACTATGTATACAACTTAATATGAAGTCATTAAAATTTCTTGAGCATGCCTATACAAAACTATCAAAAAATTTCATGAGAAATTAACCTAGAAACGCAAACACCACAGTAAGCTGGTGTTGGATGCTTGTTTACTTCATTTGGATGCCAATTCAGTTGCCCAAGGTCCTTTTTGTTGGCTATAAAAGGCTCTAGAACTAGCCCATTCATATCCGCTTTCGCCCTTGTGCCAACAGACCTGTATTATATGATTATATCATATCAGATTAAGTGCATGATATCTCGTTATTCTAGTTAAGATCTGCCCCTGTTATCCTTTGTTATTCTCCATGATACTATAGAAACCAAATGGATAATAACTCAAGAACAAGCCAGAAAGTTTTTTTTTAAAAGAAAGAGGTTAGATCTTCATTAATTTGGTTCCGGCCATGAATTGAAAACTCTCGTGTCAAGAGTTCGGCAGTCGTTCTGTAGCTTGTGGCATGTATAAACTCAGTAAACATTCTTTGCAATCTTCCGGTTGAAAGCTCAGCTGTGAATCCTACTATGGAATCTTTTGTTGATATTACTATACTCTTAAAAAAGAAAGCAGTCAAAAGGTTCTGTTCTGAGCCATTTTAGCTACTTCTGTCTTCAGATTTAATAAGAGAGGTAATCTAAAGAATTTTCAGGGCTGTCTAGGTCTTCAACAGGATTTTGTTTCTGCAGCAAAAGAAATAATATGTTGTTAGATAGGGAAAGAGGACTGGACTTTGAGGGAAATGTTGCGATCCATATGCAACAAACTCGTGAATAAATGACTATGGGATAGGGCAAGCAGATTAGGTTTTGAGGCAATACTGGGGTTTTCTCATAATACAGTCGTGAATAGATGTTGTTAGTGGCCAGGCTTGATTTTTTATATCTATAGAGGATACCTTTTAAATATACTTGGATATTTCCTTCCCTTTAAATTGAAACCATATGTAATGTTAAGAAAAATATATATCCTAATAGGAAGATCACATCTAAGCATAATTTGTACATATAGCCTATAATGTCGGGTTAAATTTTGTAGGAAAACATAACCATGATGGCACTTTCGCCATGGCAAACTTGTAAAGGTGAGTACCCAATCAACACCGAGGTTCATGGGAGAAGTGCCTAATGACACCGCTTAGAAAATTTAAACTAAAAAAACTGGGCACCTAGGATGTGTGAATAGTTCCTTTTGTTGGGAAACATAAATTCTTATCTAGTAGTCAAACTCATATTTGATATGTTCAAATGTTTTTCATATATCTTTAACTCACTTTTACATAATGCGTTAGGGGTGTAGAACATTAAATAAATACAAGAAATACCTCATAGATATGAATTTTAACACACCTAATCTGATTTAGGTCATTTTGGACCCCTACTTCGCAATCTAACCATATGGATGTGAAGTTTGCCATTTAATAGGTGGTGTTAGAAAATGATTCAATTTTGAGTTATACAACTTCACCTTCTTGATATTCTACGAATATGTCAATCAATATAAATGATGAAGCAGTTCATCCACCATTAACTTGTTTTAGATAATATTTTATAAACAATCCGTCCTAATTCCCCATGGTGCATCATTACTTAAGAGGAAAATGATGGGATCATTCAACATCTAGAATTAGTGGATTGTTGATCAGCTAGGGCTTTCCATCTTGCCAAACCAGATTACTAATTGCAAATTACCCGAATATAGCACATGATATTATGATATATAAACAAAAATATCGTTGCATGTCCTCTCCATCATCACTCATTCAGAAACCAGGAATTACCATGTTTTCTAATCAAGGTCATTGATATATCCACTATGAACAAGCTATATCATCTGGTGAGAAATAATAAATTTAATAAAATATACCCAAACCTTACTGTAAGTCATCCCTATCCTTTACTTTATATACTTTGATGTATGTGTTCTCCTATTATAATTGGTTTTCATTTTTGCATTCCTAATACAAGGGAGAAATTACATCAACTATTGATTTTATAGCTCTACACATTTGAGATTACATTTGCCACCCCTAATATTTGTTGGCAAGACCCGTCACTGCTTCCGATGATATTTGGCAAAAGAATGAACTTATGCTAGACGTTGTAGCATAATCAACATAGAGCTTGATTATCACACTTGCATTTTAGTCACTAAAAAAAGATAATCACACACCTTCATTGATTTTTTAGATGTTCACCTAGAAGCTCTTTCAAGGTCTAAACAAATATTGACTAAGTATCAACAAAACAGAGCTTACATGTATACTTTATTTGGAATAAAATGACGACACTTACGGAAATTTTCTCAATTATCATAAGTACTCCTCATTTTATAGTTCTTAATTAGAGTTAGAGCCTTAGAGGGTTAAGTATTGTTTCTTAATTGAATCTACATCCTAATATCATCAGATTCAAAACAGGAATTATGTTCTCATATTAGGATATCGGCATAATATAAATCAAAATCCACAATAAACGGGAATAAATCAAGACTCAAGATATATATATATATATATATATATATATATATATATATATATATCATAATTTGTTGTCTCCTTACATCACATATGTACACATTCAAGTTGATGCATTTGAATTCCATGTACGAAGACTGAGAAGCTTTTGTAGTCCAACTAGCCAGTCAATACACGACTTGTTATACAACTTTTCAGCCAGTTGAAAGATGTTGTTTCCAAGCAAAACTTATAATGTTGAATTGGCATTAGCTTAATCCTTCGATTATGTGATTATTTTCAGAAGTTCTTGTGAATGAATTTACAAAATTGCTTCTGTTTTACTTATGGATGTGTACCTCATTGTCTGTAGGGTATTCAGAATTCAGTAAATCACCAGGGCTACAAGAAGATTCTCTAAATGACTATAAGCGAGTGGAGTATCATCAGAAATACCTTGCTGCTGTCTCTAGAGCAATTGGGTACGTCTTATCAACATTCTGTGCCATTATATTGTAAAGAACATGTTGCTCAGGTAGAATATGTTTAAAATAGTAATAGGCCAATCATATATAGCCTAAATAAGTATGATAAATATTTTCTATAAGAAAATAATTCGATACAAACATCCCATATGCAAATTTCCAGTTAAAGTTGGAAAGTGTTTTCAAATATAGAGGCCTATATATTATGAATATCTATTATATGTTAAAATATAAATACGATAATTGAATTGGATTATGATTTACTGTACAGAAGAAGAAAAAAGTTACTTAGGATATTTAGTTGAAGCAATAATCAATACAAACCAGACTGCCAAATATGAAAATCCGTGTCTAGAAGAGGGAGCTTTGGACCTCACTGGACAATGGCTGCCAGAATGGTGCACTTTCGTCGTACCTACTAGCAGACACCTGCCAATACTCCATATCAGGATGGCATTTTAGCCATGATAGCATAAACTATTGTCTATAATGTCCATAGTCACAACTGTCTCCTTGAATCAAAACGGAAGGATTTTAATATCAATTTTTACTCTGTATAATCCCTTTTTGCCTAAAACAATACTTTAACAACAATAACCCCCTCTCTATATCACTATCTTTGTATACCAGGAACGGAGCAGATGTACGTGGATATTTCATTTGGTCTTTGTTGGACAACTTCGAGTGGGCAAGCGGTTACTCAATCCGATTTGGTCTGTGCTATGTAGACTATGAGACCCTGAAGAGGAGCCCTAAAATGTCTGCCCGATGGTTCCAAAACATTCTCACTGGCAACAACACTAAAGATGACAGAGCTGTCATGGCCACTTCATGACTTACAAAAACAGTAAACTATGATGTGCACACTGAAGCTTGGAGCATTCTAATCGTGTAAACACTCTCACTAATTTTAAACAGGGCGGATGTAAATGTTTACTGCCCAGTTCAGGTGTGGGCTATGGTTTATATGCTACGGTTCGATAATTGGATGCATTTTTTAAATACACGATGATTACAGCGTAGCGTTACGACATAGTTGTCGATGCTATATACATGTTTATGCTTTGATCAGGCCAGAATTGAAATTTAAATTCAATTGCCAAATTACCAACGGAGTAGGGCATCCTGCCCACAGAAGGAACTGAAAACCAAATTCTGGTACTGATGCCTCCCCTCGTCACCCGTCTATTAATCAGCCTGATTAAGTCTCTTTCTTGGAGCCTGATGATTACGAATCGAATGTGATCTTCACTCTTCAGGCTCGAGTTCGCCAATCATGGATGTAAACCTTCCGGGAATAGAAGTGGTTTTCCCCCTCTCCCGTGGACCGGATAGAGCGGGAAGTCTTGGGCCCCTTCATATGCGCGTTGCCTTGTGGTGTGGGCCTTGGTTTCCCTGCTGTCCCAGGTTTGCGGTTTACCGCCTGTTTGGTTGGGCTGCACTGGAACGTGTGCGGATCCAATCCACACTTTTGCAAATATTTCATTTGGTTCGACGTAGGCACAACTCACATTTGGAAAACGAACCCATCTACTTGTGTTTGGCTTAGTATGAAATTGGAGAGTAGGAACCGCCCCATTTTTTAGGGCATGTTTGGTACAGTGTACCCGGATGCAGTTGTATGATTTTATAAACAAAGTGTTCATAAGGATTGATTTTAAACTTCACATGCTTTATTTGGTTGGGTGTAAGCAGAACATACGGATTTTGTTTGTTTTTATTTGGTTGAGCAGCAGTGACGTCGCTGCTGGGAGCATGTGACCACGTGAAGAACATAGCAAGCATGCATATGAGTGGCGCGGTGGCATATTCATGTAATAAAAGTAAACTTACAAAGTCTGACAAATGTACCGCGCTGTGATCAGCTGTGGTACCTTTTCCGGGAATTGGCAACTAAAAATGAAGTTGCAAATCAACCACCACACCCAATTACACCTAACCAAATAAAAATTTAAATCAAAAAGCTGACATTTAAACTCATGAAAATGAACAACACCCTACCAAACAGGCCCTTAACGCAGTTCATTTTCCTCGCACTGACACTAGGGCTACCCCCACCCTCCCTCCTCGACTCCATCCCCCCTCCTTTTATGTCCTCCGTTGTGATTCCTCATTCTCCTCCATACTTCCGGTGGAGACAGTGGTGCTCGTTCACCCAACGACGACAGTGGTGTTTGTTTACTCGACGACGGTTGTTCATCCTAGGTCGCCTTGTCGAAGTGGCATCAATAGTTGTTCTGCCTCTGATAAACACTCTGGACCTTTGTTAGTCATTAGCAATTAAATTTCATATTTCTGAAAGGTAATTTCACCAATAGTGTTTGGATCTTAAAACCGCAGGCAACCAAATGTGAGAAAATCAAGTTGTTGAGTTGTAACTTTATGCAACCAACATTGCAGTTGCAGTTTCATTTTGCATATTTACTTTTCCCGTTTTAAAAGTGCGGGATAGGTTCCGAACCCGGGGAACTAGACGAGCCCTTACATTTAAATTTTTTTTGGGCCGGACTACAAGTGCAATGAACTGTGAGTGGCAGACGAGAGGGTCAGAGGAGGTTTAGGTTGCGTTTGGCGTCCAACTTGTTTGTTGTGGTAAGTTAACTGGAGTCAAGTTAACTTTATTTTCTGCCACAAGGAATTGTTGTGGCACATAAATTGTGTTTTTAGTAGTTAATTAGTCCATACGACAACTTACTTGACCTGTTAACTGTGTAACAAACACATGTTAGTATATCCGGCTGCATTTATTTGTCGTGCCGCCGAACTGTCGGCGTCCTAAACAGACTCTTATTGTTCCTTGTTAGAGAAGATGGTTTATTATAGTATATTTCCTTATGTGTTTGACTTCAGTGATTAGTCTTCTTCTTGAACCTAGCTTTGTTGACTCTGTCACCGCGTCACATGTAAAAGAACTCCAAGTTCATTTCAGAGTATTGATATAAAGTACACATCTTCTACTAGAATTTACATGTAGATCTTGATCAATGCAAACAAAAAATATGAAGTGACTATCTAGCGTTGTACAAAGAAATTTGTCGTATAGTGTCAGAAGTCAAAATGTTTAAAAACGAGTGAGATGAGGAAAAATATACAAGTAATGATGATAAGAGTCATTAAGAACACAACAACTTTTAAATTAAAATTGTACCAATATAAATATTAAATAATATTGGATATATATAAATTCATGTACATTATTTTCATGTATAAGTTATATACATACTTTTAAATGATACTTATATTATATATTTATACATCATATAGTAACTATTTTTAAAATAAATAATTTGTATAAATAAGTATAAGAAATATAATGCCTATTTTTAAATTAAACAATGCCCGTTAATAAATACTAAAATACTTGCTTGATACATACGCAATGCTAGAAATGTCTCTACGAATTATTGTATCGCCCTCTCTCTCTCTCTCCATCCACTACTTCTTCCTTTGTATTTAGTACACCCTTTCTCTCCATTGACTTCTCCTTCTTTCTATTTATTACACCTTCTTTCTCCATCCACTCCCATTTATTATATTTATTACATCTTCTCTATCTATTCGCTAGTTTTTGTCTTTATTAATTACAGTCTCTCTCTACATCCACTATCTCCCTCTCTTTCCTATTCTATAGTCTCTCCATCCACTAGTAGTTATTGCTTTATCTCTCTCCCATCACAAACCAATTATGGATACTTTCAAAATTGAACACATTGTGCCAATTGTACTCTCTGCATATTCGCGAGATATGGGTGTAGCTTTTGATAGAGGAGGTGTTGGATAAACAATTTCCTTTCATTTTAACCCACCATTATATTGAAAAAAAAATTGTTGCGGCTCATTTGGTTTGTGAGGGAATGGGGATTTGAAAAGAGTTATACTACCCACACCCTCGGTCACCCACTTGATTGTTGGGAAGCAGGTCACTGTTGAAGTGTCAGAAAAAAATGAAAAGAGAATAAAATAATAGATAAAAAAGTGTTTCATTGTAACTAATATTGAAATAAAAAAAACATTTGATTCATCATAAAAAATATTTTCTAACAAAACCAACATCGACATGCTTCGGAGAAAAGGTTATATGAAACAAGTACAAAAATAGAGGAGGGATGTATAAAAAAGTATAGCACCCTAAAACAAGGAGTTTCATACCCCCAAAATACTGATACTCTCGTATTTTGGAGTACAACACCCATGCTTTTGGGGTATGTTACTTCCGTTTTGGAATGCGTTACTCATATTTTGAGGAACATTATCTATGTTTTGCGGAATGCTACCTTATTTTTGTAGAACTTACTTCAATAAGTAAACATTAGTATTGTACTTCAAAATTAGAGTAATTTACCTCGAAATATTGATACTATTTGGGTAGATAAATAAGAAGTACAATACACATGTTTTTGGATGCACTATTTTGAGACAATATGAATATTTACTTGCTGATGTATTGTACCCAAAATAGGGTACATAACCTAAAACATGGGATATTGTACTCCAAAATACACATACTATATTTTTCTCTCTCTAAATTATGTCAACATCAATCTTGTTGAAGAGTATTTTTATGCAAGGAATCTAATTTTTTTTATTTCATCAAAAAATTTGTTACAGATTGAAAGTTATGAGGAAAATTATATTCAAAACATGGATAAAGTACCCCAAAAATATGGGATATTTTTTTTCAAAATAGAAGTGATATATTTTTCTCATATTATTCTTTCTCTAAAGTATGTCAAAATATGTCAACAATAGTCTTGTCGAAAAGTATTTTTAAGAAAATCTAATTTTTTTTATTTTATCAAAAAGTTAATATGGACTAAAAGTTACGAGAAACTATTTTAAGTTTCTTTTTTTTCATACTTCCCTCCTATTTAAAATATAAAAAATACTCTATCCAATATGGACTGAGCGGTCAAGTGAGTGGATGAGTGGGTAAGCGGGGGTGTCAAAAAAAATTCAATCAAAAAATGTGGTGCTAACAATGAAAAGTTAGCACATAACATCAATAGGACGACCACCCATATCTTTCTGGACATCACAATGGTTGCCAAAAAGGCGTTGCAACCTACACCAACCCCTTTCTCTCACTATATGTGGAACAACCTTAACCAACATAAAGTGGCAGCCTTCACCTCGAAAATTCTCAACCCTACGATTGCGGTGGACCAGATTATTATAAGAAACTGGAGCATGTGTCACAATCATCCATGAAAGGGCACACTTAATTGTCTGACCGTGGCGGATCACACTGCCATCTGTGTCTCTATTGACCATAGTTTTCTACCATTGGTGGTCAGTGACTTTACATGATTGGACAAGCAAGGAGTTTGCCACGCCAAATGCACAAGGCCTAGCTTTGAGTTTTAGACCATACACCACATTTATAACAAGACACATTTATAGTTATACTTTTTGATACCACCATTGTATAGAAAAGTCAATAGAGCCAAGATGTTCTATAACACAATATTTTTCATTTGATCATTGGGAGGTGAGATAAGTGAATACTCCTGATTTAATTAGAAAAGAGTTAAATTTTGGACACACTCATACCCAGGTTACACACAATTTATGCACATGACAAATCACCCCCAATTGTAAAGCACCACCTCACCACCTACCCTACATGCCCACTTGCTGCCCCACTCCCCTACACCTGTTGTACTTGTCTGGTATCCCCCCATTCACATGCCTTTTCATTTTGAAATCGTTTTCTGGGAGATAGAAAAATAAGGGAGGAAGGAAGTTAGGAGGGATCTAAAGAGGAGAGGAGGAAAGTGATGGAGAAAGGAAAGAATTAATGAGGGGAGAGAAGGGAAGTGAGGAGAGAATTAATGGGAGGAGGAGGAGGGAGGTAAGTAATTAGGGAAGAGGAGAAATGTAATGAGAGGAGTGTGAGAGGAGGGAAGTAATGAGGAAAGAGGAGTGAACTAATGAGGAAGAGGAAGGAAGTAATGAGGGAAGATGGAAGTGATGAAGAAAGAGGAGGGGAGTAAGGATGGAAGAGGGAAGTAATGAGGAAAGAGGAGGACAATAATTAGGAATGTAATGGGAGTGAGGAGGGGAGTAATGAGGAAAGAGGAGGAAAATAATGAGCAAAGTAATGGGAGTGAGGAGGCAAGTAATGTAGGAACGTGTTGAGGGAAGTAATGAGAGTGAGTATGTTACGACCCCCTTCCCCATATACTCACAATTGGAGGAAAATCATTGGGACGTAAATCATAATCTCATCTTTTTAGGATTCAAACTTAAGAAAAAACAAATAATAAAAAATAGTTTAATTTCATAAACTTGAAATGATACAAAAGAGTGCTCATTTATCTTAAATGGAGTGTAAATGAAAAGAATATACTACATGGAACGAAATTTCTATTTATCTAAGTAATCCTCAATGTGACATTTACCTTAAAAATATCTTCAATATATTCATCTGAGTCTTCAAAATCATCAGATCTCCACATAAGTGAACTACCAAAAATGCTAAAAATATATATTTAGATCAGCATATTACTATATGTGTATGTGGGTGCATGCAAAAGTGTGCATGCATGATAAACATATGTTTATTTGACATTCACATATATACACTTATGAACTTGTATATTCATTTAGATGATCTAATTCATGCCTATCATGCCACTCGGTGTGTATTCACTTTTCTATTCATCATTGGACTTAGTCAACTACCCTTGGGTAGGTCCATTGTGAGTTCAGAGTATCATTGTTTCCTTTATATGATACACATATTGACATTATAATGAGCTAGAATCGAATAAACATCCAAGAAGTTTATCCAACGATCATTGAGAAATCATTTACAGTCCTCAGAAGAAGAAAGATGTGGGTACTCATATATAATGATGTACCCTTTTCATTAAGATAGCATGTACTTATACTTAAAGTATATGATCCAAGCAATCAAAATGTTTGAAATCTACACACGATACTAAAGTGACACCATGTATCCATATGATACAAGAAGGATCGAGTATAGGGCCTATGTCCAGGGTTGATATTATGGTTAGGTCTTAAAACCCTAATTCAAATGTACATGGCCTGATGACTTAGAAACTCCAATATACATCATCATCATCTTCATTAGCATAATCTTGGGATCTCACTATTTTTTTTCTCAATATCAGTATATAAAATAAAATGAATGTATGTTATGTATGCCACATGATTAACAACCTATCTACATGATTATGGTTTACATCCATTAATCACCTCGCATGAAATGTCCATACTTTTCTAAGTATGATCAGAATAAGAGTTTGAACAATTTTATTTAGATTCTAGGGATTTTTTTGAGCAATTTAATAAATAATTTCACAACCATTGGATCCAGCAATTATTTTTTATATTTATTGTAGATTAATCATTAATAGACCAATCACAACTTCACACACCATTCATTATAATCATATCTTTACTGCTAGGGTGGTGCGGTCCAGCCAATGGGTCAATGTCACATCAACCATCACTTCCAATGCAAACTGTCTCAAGGAAAGGGGTAAAATATGTTAATTCCCATGTGATGGAATTGATGTATCATGTGCATATGGACCTATGGGTAATCTCAGCCAGGATATTGTCCTTCATGGCATGTGTGTTCCAAGAGCATGCCATGGAGTCAACTCCATTGTTGACTCCAGGCTTTTAGCAATGGAAATAGTGGCCATGGATTGGGTTGAGTCTGTAGGGACTCCCTGAGCCAACGAGCTATTTGGTTCATGGTAGGGTGGTCGGAGATGGAGGTTCTAAAGTGGGATTTTGCACAAACATGACAAAAGATGGGGAAGAGGAAATTACATTCAACTTTGATGAATCTAAAGGTAGTTGAAGGTTTTTGGGGAGACAACAAGTCCTTCTCTTCACTTGAGATGTGTCGCAGTGGTCTAAGGCATGGATTTTAATGAGCTTATTCATGGAGTAGGGTCTGGCTTGCGAGGAATGCCACTCATACTTTCTCAAGAAACACTAGTACATGGAGGCTCCTCATGGTAGTCTAACAAATTTCTAGATCCAATGAATTTGTTGGATGTTGTTCAAAACACTTGGTCAAGTTCATCTACATTAGACATGACGATGGGTTTCATAGGCATATCTATGAGTGGGTGGTGGTTTGCAATTGTACGGAACAATAGTTATCCCTATGTCCTTATATATGCAAAATAAAGATAGTATAGGTGACAACCATTATCCCTATATTCATGGTTCATAGGTGATTTGGGTGTTATTGCTGCTGTGAAAGATAATGGTGAAGATTAGAGTTGTTATGCTCTTGTCCCTTTCTTGAATCCAATGGGATCGAGATCAGAGCCAATGGTGGCATGTAGAGAGAGAGGAGAATCTAGATCATGATTGAAGTATATCTCTTATAGGTCACATGTCAGGAGATAAAAGATGGGTTGGGGGCCTTTCGATCTTCATATCACGACTGAGATTAAAACATACATCATGTGTCACCCTCCAATGTCCTGACTTATCCAAAATATGGGTGTGACATGTGATAAATCTAATATTAATTGACACTGACTACCTCAATTTAATAAAATGTAACAAATATTATAATAAATCCTATAGGTCGATTGGATTATCTGATAAATTCCAAAATTTTGGATTACCTTCAATAACAACATTTGTCTATCCTGACTCTAGAAACCCTAATATCAAGAATAGGAGACTAGTATGTTTGACATTTAGTTTTGACCAAACAAGGATAGAGATATACCATAATACACTTGTTTATAACCATAATAACATGTAATTCATATATAATGAGTAACTCCAATATGAAACCTAACCATGGATACGTGTGACCCTGGCCATGCTTTAGATAAGTGAACTCTAACAAGATTATGATTTGGATATATGGAACCTAACGAAGGTCTTCATACATGTTGATGAGGCGTATTTGATGTATAGTAATCATGTTGACCTAAACCCCAAGTTGTAATAAGCTAACCCTAATCTAAGACATGCCTTATGCCATGACTGAATGTATCATTAACATTTTTCTTCAATAGACATAACATGTCTTAATACAATTAATGCAAACCTAATGAGATTAATATGCATGAATAAGAAAGTTGAGATCAATACATGTACCACATTTCACATGGTTCTCTATAATACACCCAATGACTTTAATGTGGTTGGTTGGTTATCAAATGTGGAGAAATATGAATAAATGAGTAATTTGAAATATAGCATGCTTAATATATGTAAAAGAGATAATAATTGGATGTTTAATGCAAGTGTAAATAACTAATGTGATAACACTTAATTAAGTATGAATCAATGGACTCTATGGGTTAACTAAGTAAAATGTGGAAATTCATAAAATATAATACACCATAACTATTTTGATAATGATACGAGGATAATAGGACTCTCAATAATACTTGTTGATAACAAATGTTTCTATATAATAATAAGATAATTGAATTAAACCCTAATTGCATTTAAACTCATACATGATAATATTAAAATCTAAATCTACTTCAAAACTGAATTTCTTGGTCCTATTTAGCTAATATGTCAAGTTTCAACCTAATTGGATAATGTTTTCTTTCCCAATTTGATTAGAGAAGATACTCCTTCATTATAAAATTCCAATTTAAATCATTATATGGACTATTATATTTAAATCACTTTTATGATCATGCGACTTATTTCTTGTATTTCTTAAGTTGGCGAGTCACACTTGACTTTGCTTTTGTTCTTCTGCGGGCTCTTTTTGAGTCATCCGATCAGAATCATATAGTGTTTATCTTGTCTGCTTCCTCAAGTCCAGTTGCTCCTAGGACTCTACAAGTATGTGCAACTTTCTTTATCCTCTTGCGATCATGATCTACCAATCCCATGATCCTTGCCTCTCTCTTTCCATTTGTACACCTCCCGCATATGATATTGAATTCACTGACCCCCGACTCAATCGTGATTCCTCTCCCGACTTCCCTTCCAAGGTCTAGACTCCATGTTCCCCTTGTTTCCATCTCTGACTATACTTATAGATAACTCAAGCCATTACACATATATATAATGATCAATCAACCTCTGATGTACATTGAGAGGTCGATTCTCAGCACTAGTTTGGACTAGTTACTCCCATGGTATAGTCATCCAACCTCCATTTCCCTCTCAATCTCCCTTGGGTCGTTCCTCCCTTCATGGTCTTCTCACAGTGGCCATACAAACTCTAGAATGGGATACCTGACCTCTAGGAATGACCCTAAGTTCCTTCTCATATCTTCTCAAAGTTTTTTGCACCAACAATTCATGTGTGTGATGTATGCATCCTTGTTTCCTCATTTTGTAGGTTGCCTTGATGTAATGCACTCAATTTTGGATTCTCGATGTCCTATCATATGTGTCTCCTATTTTCACTATAATTGCCTCCTCCATGGTCTCTCTAACTCATTGTAGTATTTTCATTTGGTGGCCCTTTTTATCTCTAAAGCTTGCCCTCATGACAACTGTGGCGTCCCCTAATTTTCTAAAACTTAATCTGAAGTGTAATGTCCAAATTGAAACCTCACCTCAGCGAGAATCCCAATTTAATCACCACACTCAAGGCTGAGAGTTGAATGCATTAAGGCCTTTATGATCGACTACCAAAGAGTTGGATCATTTCATAATGTGATCAGACTACCAAAGAGTTGGATCACTTTCAAGTACTTGACTACCAAAGAGTTGAAGTACTTTATTTTCCATCACTTGACTACCAAAGAGTTGAAGTGCTTAGATATAATGGAACATATATATTATTTTCATGTGTTCATAGAAATATGTATGGAAAATAAAGCAAGATATCATATAAGAACAATCATTTCATCCAATATCATATTCTAAGTGTTTACTACACATATAATGCAAGCATATTGTATAATAAGCCAAGTAAGAGGTAATAGCATACCTTGATCACATATATCCTAATCATCACATAATCCTGAGGTCAACTCTAACCTTGGTCAACCATGATTAAGATAAGACCACATGTACCATCATTAAAGTCTCATTGTGACAACCGACAAACAAATCGTCATTAATTAAGAGGAATAAGCATAAACAACAGATTAACAAAAACCACTAAAAATTAAAACCATTTTGTAAAGAGATCCATTTCCAGGAAAAACTCTTTAAGGCAGAACCAAAACTTTATATACATCATTGTTCACATTGTACATACACTGTACCATCTTTTCTCGAGGATAACATATAGCAGTTGCTATATCAAAACACATACTAAAGCAACATAAAACCTTGAGGCATTCAGGCCAAAATCCTCAGAATATCATAAAACTAGTATAGATCAACTCCAAGGACCTGAGAGTACAGAGATGACACATAGGACTACTATCTACAAGACACGACAGACAGTACACTCAACCTGAGTTGTCACTGTTGTCCCTGTTGCTGATGTTCTTCCTCTGCAATACAGTCTCAATCCCCCTCGTGCACGTCCACCTACAAAAAAATGTGGATCCCACGGGGTGAGACAATTATCCCAGCGAGAGATATAACTCTCCACCAACAATATTATTATCACAGATTCAATGGTATAAAACCGAGCAGAAGATAACCAGTTTAGAATATTCTCATCTTTTAAAGCATTGCAACTATCTGTGATAGAGCAATAAGTCATTTATTCTCTTTATAAGGAATGGTAAGAACATGTATATCATTTACTCATCATACTATATCAACATCTCAAGCTTATCTAGTGAAACTCACTATCATGGTATGTCATCCATGAATCATTCTCATTTCTATTTGTTGGCCTTAGCCAATCTACTAACCAGATATTTAATTGTACTAGTCATGTGAGTATACATCATCATATTATATTCAGGCATTGGACTATGCCAATCCTGTGCAAACATCACTGAATACCACATCACTTTTACTAGGCATTATACCTTGGCCAAGCCATCATGCTTATTCACTTCATTTCTATAAACAAGTATCCCCCTCATATATTTCAAACACTATAGACCTTATTTGGCTATAAGCATAAAGCATGTATGATCAAGATTTCAATATTATTATTGTATCCATTTATTATTATCATTATATTACTAAGTTTCCATTTCTTAGTTTATTTTGAACATTATCATTTCTTACATGAGACTTTTATAAACACCTTGTTAACTCTCACTAGGCAACAAATATCCTCATGGCTCACAAGGCCCATTAAGTATCTTGTCACCTCTCACTAGGCAACAAATTATCACATGGCTCACAAGGCCATAACACATCTTATCACCTCTCACTAGGTAAAAACTTATTTTCATGGCTCACAAATCCATAACACATCTTGTCACCTCTCACTAGGCAAACAATTATCACATGGCTCATGAGGCCATAACACATCTTGTCACCTCTCACTAAGCAACAACTTATCACATGGCTCACAAGGCCCATAATCTTGTCACCTCTCACTAGGCAACAAATTATTCTCGTGGTTCACAAAGACATAACACATCTTGTCACCTCTCACTGGGAAACAACTTATTCTCATGGTTCACAAAGCCATAACTCATTATACTTGTTATACAAGTATTTAGCATGCCTTTCAAGGCTTATGCAATAAGAGAATTACAACCATCCTATCATTGGGATTAGGGTTTCCCCTTTATGACCGATTAGGGTTTCATGTTTATTTTATTGATCCAAACCCTAATTCATTGCTCCACACATCTAGGAGCATACATTGCTATCATAAGTATTCAATCATACTTATTTATTCTCAACAATTATCATTAAATGATTACCAACACAAGGTACGAGTTTCTCTCTCATCCTCTCTAGGATATTGATTACATCATACTTTATTGTTTTGGCTTAACCCTTTCTCAAGGTATGTTAGCCTACACTTATCAAAGTGCATTAAACTCATTACATTTCAATGTAACAATTGGAATGACACACTTCATGTGTTACTCATCCATACATATTGGATTTAAGATGCATCAAGGTGTAGCAACCTTAAAGTGCAGGATGTGATTTTTACCATACCTTGATGTATCACTTCCCTCATCACTTTTAACTTACTTAAGTTCATCAACTTATCTTGTATTAGGGTATTTCCCATACTAATACTTTATCCACTATCCCATCATATTATTCTTGTAAAGTATTGGCCATAAGTCATACACTTGAATCACCCAACTATCATCAATGATATGGACTCATCTCAGGTTAAGGCATTGTTGATATAAGGTTGTCCATTATCAACCACTTTAGGTGTTTCACCTATAAAGGTATTATCCACACCATAACTTGGTGTTACTCTTATCACTCCTAAGAGTGTCTTGCCCTCACCTTTATAAGGTATCTCGGGTTAGAAGTGTGCATATGTTCACCATATCAGGTTGTAAGTATATGAGCAATCACCATGTTAGGATAGAAGTATATGAGCAATCACCATTTCGTTCAATAAGGTTTACAAACCTATTCATATCATTTTAGTGAAATAGGTGTATCATCATATCGGGTTAGGGGTGCTTGCTTGTGTGCATGCACCCAATATCACTTTTATAAGGTGATATCATTATCGTCAAGCTCTAGACCTTTGTTCTAACTATTATAGTACATGTCAACAGGTCTAAGAAACTACTAGAACTCATAATTTCATCAACTATTTCAGGAAATGTTGGAATTTAAAGTAGATCATTAAATACAACAATTTAGGTGATGAATAATAACATGGTTGAGTTCAAGTTATATAACCCACCTTAAGAACCACATCAAAGCTCCAAGATCCAAAGATCCATGTTCCTAAGATTTAAGATGACTTATGAAAAGTCCAAGGCTCGTTCATAACTCCTTCATATACAAGGAATCACCATGGATAAACAATTGGTGAAGAAGAAAAGAAAGGAAGATCAAAACCCTAACATCATGCTTCAATCCAAGGTTGAAGATGATCATGGCCTCACCTTAGGGTCAAGTATGAGCTCCTATTTTCTCCTTAGAACCCTCGCACGATACCTTAGGGTAGGAGGGTGGTAAGGGTCGCAAAATTGCACTAAGGGGTGAAACTAGGGGTATATATACTTGTTGCACATGATGGAAGGTAAAAATGAGATGTCATTATTTTGAACTTGTAGGTGCCACATGTCCATGCATGGGTGTCACGTTTCCAAGCATGCATAATCATTTATATTGTCTTGCAAATAGTTGAGAATCATCTAGAGATGCAAATTCGTCAATTACTTATCCTTTTGAATAAAATATATCAATTAATTCATCACTTTTTTGCACAACCCGATACAGCTTTGTTAAGGAAGTTGTAACTCGATACAAACCACCTCCTTGAGGTTCTTTTCACGATATGGACTTTTCCAAGAGTTCACAAAACGATATGGGACACCTCCTTCGGCTCCTTGGCCGATAGTCACTCATATATAAGCTTTTCAACTAGTTGCAACTCAAGTTAAGCTTTAAAATTCAACCATTTTCTCGGTCATTTCTTCACCAAGATTACCATCATTCATAATGGAATCAAGTGTAACATCCCTGACCTGGGTTATGAACTAACCCTAGGTGTTTTGCCTAATTAAGTGATTAGATGCTTGTGTTTTTCCTGTGAAATGTAATTAAGGCTTTTGAGGAACTTATATTTCTATTTTCAGTCCTTTTTGCATAATGTTGAAACATTGTTTTGTTACTAATGGAATAAAGTGCAAATTACCCAAGTTGAGGGGTTTAATTGCAATTTACACATGTCAAGATGTTCCTCTAATGATGAGACATCATAAGAATGAATATGATGTGGTGGTATGGATTTCACAAGATTGGGCACCAAGATATAGCTTGTAGAGCAATCCTTGTGCTTTAAAACCTAGATTTGGTGTAATGTGGAAAATTACCCAAAACCTAGGGTTCAACATGTAAAATGTATCCTCTAGAGTATCTCTCATGTTTCTTGGCATCAAGTAGAGCAAAGAAAATGAGAAGGGCGCCTCATTTGAATGATCAAGGAGGAGAGATAATCTTGATGTTGAAATAATCAAAATTTAAGCAAATGGCCCTTTTATATATACAACTTATTAAGATGTTTTGTTTCTTTTCCTTTAAACCTTGGGTAATGGAGGAGTTTGCATGAGTTTAGTAAGTGGAAAACGTGGCCAAGGATGGAGAAAGCCTTAGTGGATACATTTGGGATATAAAAAGGAAATAAGTATCCTTTTTCCTTTTGCTTTGAAAAGACCCATAAATATATAAGCAATCTTTCCAAATATACAAGGGATCGTTTCCCTTAGTTCTTTTCTTCTCAAACCTACTTTGTCCGACCAAGGAGGAACTCTGGAGCAGAGGAAGGATGACCAAGCTGGTTTGGTAAGTATGGATCGTCATCTACCTCGAATTCATGATGGAAACCACTATATAAGGTCAGATTCATGGTGTTTTTCACACGATTCTTCTTTCTAGCCATCTTGCTCAACCAAAGAGTGAAGAACGGACCTTGGAAAACTATTGGAGCTCAAACTTCCATTAAAGATACGGAGCTAGGAGCTCTGGATCAGACCTAAAGGCAGGTTTTATAACTCTAAACCTTGAGCTTTGTTTATGCATCTACATCTCCAAGAAAAATCGTTAGTTATTCTTCTTCCTTTGTTACTCTTGTGTTCTTGCTAGCAATTTCGTGAAGAACAACCTCTGTTCTTGAGGTAGAAGATGATTATTTTAATTCCTATGTTTATCCAAAATTTTACTTTAGCAAACAGTCTCCAACCCTTGCTCAAATGGTTTCCCAAACCATTTGGGAGCAAACGGTTTCAAACCGTTTGAATGCAAACGGTTTCAACCAAACCGCATAGAAGCAAACGATCCAAGACCGTTTGGGTGCATTGATCAGGTGTTAACTGTTTGGAGGACTGTTGAGAGTAATGTATACTAACTTCCTACCAAAAATCATCCATTAATTCCAAGTGAATCACCAATTGAAGGCCCATTAGTCACCTAAACCCTAATCGGGTCATTTGCTGATTTTAATAATAGGATCATGTTGAAGTTTGGGTTGAGTGGCCCAAACAGTTTCAAAACTGTTTGGGGATCACCCAAATGGTCTCAAGACCGTTTGATGATCACCCAAGACAGTTTGGAGGTCTGGGGTTAAGTAGGGTACCAATTGAGGACCCAATGATATCAAGTTGATGAGTAATCGATTGCTGATTTTGGTGACCAATTCCAATATCCAAACCCTAAATGAATGACTTGGTTTTTGATAAATTAATGGGAAAACGGTCTCAAGACCGTTTGGAGGTCATCCAAATGATCCCAAGACCGTTTGGGGTCAGGTCATGACCAAATTGAATGATGGTTAAATGATTTTAAATCAATTAGACTCACATTGGAACATGTTGAAGGTTAATCGATTTCAAACCCTAATCCAATCGATCCAAGCCCTAATTGATGATCAATTGAGGATCAATTGAGTATCAAATTAGTTGAGGGTTGACCTAATTGACTCAATTGATAAGTGGCTATCAAGTGCATGACCAATTGAGGGGTTCAACATTAGAAACCCTAATTCAATTGAAGTGGTTGAGACACTTTTTGGTCCTTGCGGTTTTGAGGTGGTTTGGACCAAACGGTCTCAAGACCGTTTGAGTCCAAATGGTCTCAAGACCATTTGGGGCCAAACGATCCCAAACCGTTTGGTCTCATGCGGTTTCAAGGTCGGTTATGTCCATGCAGTTTCAAAAGTCAAAGCTTGACCAAACGGTCTTCACCCCATCTTGGGCAAACGGTCCTGAGTGTGCACTTTACCAAATGATTTCAAAAGTCAACAAGACCAAACGGTCTTCAACACCAAATGGTTTCAAGCACAGTCAAAGACCGTTTGGGGTTTTAGTGTGCAAAACCGTTTGAGGTCTAAAAAGGGTCAAGATCGTTTGATGCTTTAGTGGTCAAGATGGTTTAGTGGTTGATTAACTTTAACCTCATAGATACCTAAAGTGATTAAGGGACCAAGTAATTAGTTGATTAATGCATGTTATAATCAGTGGTGATCATTATAAGGTACCCTTGACGGGGTAGAGTGATTAGTACTCCTTGGATGAGTAAGACCTAATGATCACAATAGTAATGATATAACTCATGATGTCAATGTTGAATTGACTTAGCCTAATCAGGGATAATGCAAACATCAACTTATAGAAAGAAGAGAGAGACGACTTCTTATATGAATGATTAATCAAGTAATGAATTCGCAATATAGATGGATACCTAATTAGGATATGATACATGATAATGAGATCATGAAACCCTAGTTATGACAACTAATGTGTCATAACCCTAATTGAGGACATTAATGGAATTAATCCTTATATATGATTATGGTATAATCTTAATGTAAATAGTAAACCCTAAATATAGGGTAATGTGATGTAATGTGAATAGTAAACCCTAATCTAGGGTAATGTGAGGATGTGAACAGTAAACCCTAATTCTGGGTTATGCTTTTAAGCATGAAACTCAATGTTTGAACTATGAAATGACGAATCATTTTTCTTAATTAAGTTAAAGGGGTTGGTTAACCCTAATTGAATTAAAAAGGGAAAACACTAATCCTAGTAAGGGTATAGTAGTACAACCCTTGAATTGAAAGGTTATCTTTATTCTGCAATGTGCTGATATAGAGATAATTTGCCTATTATCAAATGTATTAATTATGCAAGTTTCATGAACTGGTGAACATAGCCAGGTAAGAGATATGATGTCATATTCATTGAAAGCACTTATAAGCTGTGAAAGTAATGATATGTTATGTTGCCCAGTGATAGGTAACATAAGAGATTGACAAGCTATATGAGCCATAGGAGATATCAGCATTGCTATTATTCTGTTCATACTGTTAAATGATTAATAGCAACATGTTACTTGGTAACAAGTGTTTGATGATCTAAGGGTTTGAATACCCATATTCCTAAATCACAATGATGAGATGGTTAGGGATTGAGATCCCATTATTAACTAGATGTGAAATGAACTTGATATAATTAGTACTCTTTCTTAATAGGAATTCTCTTATTGGTTTATGTTTGAAAACATGCCTGATGCTAAAAGAATTCCATAATGTACTTAAATAATCAAGTATAATGATATCATGTAGAGCCCGAACCATAGATCCATCATTGTCAGAAATTAAATGATGGTGAAACCGGTTTTCCTAAGGGAATTCCTGGAGAGCATACTTTTGAGTATGTGGGGGTTATGGGCGCGAATATCCTTACGTCCTAATGGAGGAATTGATGTGAGATAAACATCAAATCTCTCAATCCTTCATTATATGTGTAAGCCGGGATGATGTATCACTAATCTCCCGATGATGTTGTTAATGTCGCATCGATGAGAGATAAACAAGAAATCCCTCGATTGAGAAGAGAGTACAATATGCCACTATAACTCTAATAGTGAAGTTGCCAGAATACCCTAGAAAGCTATTTAAGTATAGACACAAGATGTCCTGCATGTTGTACCTCACACTAACTGAGGAAGATGAGGTCATAGAAATCCGGCTCTTCTGATGACCTATGTATGGTACCGATTGTGATTTAGTAATGGTCGGTTGGAGAATGAGTGGTATACCTCATCTCCTCAGGGCATAAATGTGTTTGAAAAATGTAATCAGCCGTATAGCTTAATTGCTTAGGTTGAACTACGAGAAACAATGATTGATGATACATTGTTTATAGTGTTCTAGTTGAATAACTAATATACATGTTCTTCATATTCCTTATTGATATATGTCTTGTCATCCAATCAAGTTATAATTGAAATAATTGCTTAGAAAATACTGCTCTACTTAGTTTATTCAATAAATTGCCTACTGTTGAATAATTATAGTTCTTCTGCTCATTATTATTTTAATATTTGCAATAACAATGCTTCTGGCGAAGAGTTATAACTCTCGCTGGGACAATTATTCAATTGTCTCACCCCCGTGGGATTCGACTTTTTAGGTAGACGCTGAGGACGAAGGAACCCTTCAGTGGGTGAGCAGCAACAACAACAATAGCAACATCAGGGACAATAGTGATCCTCAGATGGAGACACTGTCTGTCAAGTCTTATAGATAGAAATGTCCTATGTGTTGTCTCTGTACTCTCAGGTCCTAGTAGTCTTTAGATGTTTTAAATAGATCTGAGATTTTGGCATAATGCCTCGAGATTTTTGTATCTTGCCTTGTACAGTTAACATGGCAGTTGATGTTGTGACTCTCGAGATGTGATACTACAGATATGTAATTGTGAATCAGTTTGTAAATAACTTATTTTGTTCTTTTATGAAATAGCCCAACAGTTATGGACCTTTGTGTAAATTTTTTTAAAATTTTGTGATTTTCAATAATTTCGCTGCTAACGAAACGCTTCCGCATTAGTTTAAATTCGTTGATCTTGTTTTCATGAGACAGTCGTCACAATTTAGTAGTATCAGAGCTCTAGGTTCGCCGAGTCTACAGAGACATAGGACTTAGGTTGTTAAGTCTGTTCTAGTGTCTTCCAGTATATCTGATAGTGTCTTATTCTCATCAGGAGGAGAAGAGAAACTAAGGATGTCTGGACCACACGAGGAACATGTTGCAGAGAGTAGTGTCGCTGCACCCAGAGGAGGTGCAAGAAACCAAGAAAGGGAGGAACCTGTACCTGAACCACCCCAGTTCAATCCAACTGAGATGGGGAACCCAACCGTCCAAGCTATGTTTGGGCAGTTCATGACAACCATGACACATATGACTGATAGGATGCATATACTTGTACCTAGGGAACCTACCCATCCTGAAGGACAAGGAGCCGGGAAGACGATTGAACGACTACGTCGAGTTGGAGCCACAGAGTATGCAGGAACAACTGACCCTGCAAATGCTGACTTGTGGTTAACTGAACTAGAGAAAGCCTTTAGAATCCTAAACATCCCAAAAGTTGAGAAGGTTAGACATGTTGTATACCTTCTCAAGGGGAGTGTTGGTCACTGGTGGACCATGGAAGAATAGAAAAGGCCAGGTGTGGGGATTGCATGGGAAGTTTTTCGACGGTAATTTATCAACAGATACTTCCCTAAGATGTTCTTGGATGAGAAGATCTCTCAGTTTGAGAGATTAAGGCAGGGACCTATGAACATTTGCGAGTACGAAGCTAAGTTCATAGAGCTATTGCAGTTCTATCCACATATGGCAGCTACAGATGAAGAAAGGATTAGGCGTTTTGAGAAGGGGTTAAACACTGAGTTGACCACACCTGTGTCTACTCTGGAGAATAGGGAAATGTTTACTACCTTTATGGAGTCAGTCAGGAGGATAGAGAGGTCTGTGTTAGAGAAGCGACAGACCAAGAACAAGAGGATGTATCCCCAGTTCCAAGGATCCTCATCTAAAGATTTTAAGAAACCTAGGTTTTCTGTGCCTACACCACCACCTAGATTCAGTACCCAGACGCAGTGGACGTCGAATAGGGGTAGAGGACGAAGCCTACCACTACAAGGAGCTCACAGTTCATCATCTATATCGGTTACAGGACCACCCAGACCACAACAACTGAACAGAAGTTGTTATATATGTGGGAAGATGGGACATCTGATGAAAGATTACAGAGCCAGAGAAGTGAGTGTAACTCAACCTCAAAGGCAGAGTCAACAAGGATCTCAAAGGCGACAATTTCTAGGAGGATCTAGAGGACGTGGACAAGCATCCCAAGCTGGATCATCGACACCAAGTCATCGAGCACCAAATAAACCACAAGCAACGACAAGATTCTATGCAATAAATCCACCTGATGCAATGATCCACCCTCAGGTTGTGGTAGGTCAGATGGAATTATTATATTCTGATATGTCCACATCTTGTGTTGTATCTGTTTTAATTGATCCGGGTGCTATGCACTCCTTTATCACTCGAAGAGTGATTTTTTACTGTAACCTGACTACAAGACATAGAACAGATAGTTTGTTGCTAGAAACTCCGTTGATGGGATCTGTTGTGTTATAGGAAGTATGTTCTCCCTATATTCTCTTCTTTTCTGAACATCGCATTCAAGTGGATCTTATACCACTTGAGATTCATGGATTCGAAGTAATCCTTGGGATGGATACCTTAGAAAGGTATAAGGTTGTCTTAGATTGTGAGTCCAAGCAAGCTGTGTTCACTAATGAAAGTGACACATGGATCTTTCAAGGAGAAAGAAAGATTCTTCCAACCTGTTTGGTGTCAGCTATGGTTGTTGAGAAGCTGATGAGGTAAGGATGTTATGTATTCTTGGCCCATGTGGTAGATACTACCATGGAGAGCCTTAATCCTTCTGAAGTTCTGGTAGTCAGGGAATTTGAAGATGTATTTCCTGAAGAACTTCCAGGTGTACCACCGCCCCAAGAAATAGATTTTGAAATTAATCTAGTTCCGGACACACAACCTATAGCACAAACACCATATAGGATGGCGCCTGCTGAAATGGAAGAACTCAAGAAACAACTGCAAGAGTTGCTTGAGAAGGGTTTCATCTGACCGAGTACTTCACCCTGGGGTGCTCCGGTCCTCTTTGTTAAAAAGAAAGATGGGTCGATGCGGTTGTGCATTGATTACTGACAGTTAAATAAAGTAACAATAAAGAATAAGTATCCTTTGCCAAGGATTGATGATCTTTTTGATCAGTTGCGGGGTGCAATCGTCTTCTCAAAGATAGATTTGAGGTCGGGATATCACCAGCTGCGTATTAAGGAGGGTGACATACCTAAGTCTGCCTTCAGAACAAGGTACGATCACTATGAGTTCACAGTTATGTCGTTTGGACTAACTAATGCACCAACTGCATTTATGGAACTCATGAATAGAATCTTCCGACCTTTTCTCGATCAATGTGTTGTCATCTTCATAAATGACATCTTGATCTACAGTAGAGATGCTCAGAAGCATGAGCAGCATCTTCGTCAGGCTCTAACTTTGCTAAGAAAACATGAGTTATATGCCAAGTTTAGCAAGTGTGAGTTCTGGTTATAAGAAGTTTCTTTTCTTGGACACGTAATATCTTCTTTAGGTATACGTGTTGACCCTAAAAAGGTAGAATCTGTCCTACAATGGGAGCAACCGAAGACACCAACGGAGATCCGTAGTTTCTTAGGTTGGCAGGCTATTATCAAAGGTTCATTAAGAACTTTAGTTCTATAGCCTTACCCTTAACCAAGTTGACCAGGAAGGATGTTCCTTTTTCCTAGAGTGATAAGTGTCAGCAATCTTTCCAGCTATTGAAGGAGAGATTGACAAGTGCACCTGTACTTGTGTTACCTGAGCAAGGGAAGGGATATATAGTTTTCTATGATGCTTCTAAGAATGGACTAGGATGTGTGTTAATGTAGGATAAACAAGTGATTTCTTTTGCTTCTCGACAGCTTAAGAAACACGAGGAGAATTATCCGACACATGATATAGAACTAGTTGTTGTAGTTCATGCCTTGAAAATCTAGAGACATTATCTTTATGGAGAGACATTCTAGATTTTCACAGACCATAAGAACCTAAAGAATATCTTTTCCCAGCATGAGCTTAACATGAGGCAACGCCGCTGGATGGAATTAATCAAGGACTACGATTGTACAATCGATTATCATCCAGGGAAGGCCAATATAGTTGTTGATTCTTTAAGTATGAAATCAACAACACCAGCCTTAGATAGAGCACAGCTGAATTCCTTGGTATGCTCTAGAAGGGATATGCTTATCTCCTTAAGACAAGACAATGTACAGTTAAGAGTATCGTTGTTATCAGGGTTGTTAGATGAGATGCATATAAAACCTACTCTGAGACAGAAGATTAAGGAGGCACAACAAGTTGATGCTGCAGTCCAACAAATCAGATCAGAGTATGGTAGTGAGAAACGAGATGGTTTCCATGACTCAGATGATCAAGTAGCTTGTTATCACGGTAGGATGATAGTACCAGACGTGGATAAATTGAGGAAGTTAGTCCTGGAAGAATCTCATTCTTCAATGTATGCTATGCATCTAGGGAGCACCAAGATGTATCGAAACTTGAAAGATATGTATTGGTGGCCTGGTTTGAAGAAGGACGTTGCTGAGTTTTTTATGCGGTGTCCTGTGTGTTAGCAAGTTAAAGTTGAACACCAAAAGCCTGCGGGGACAATACAACCTTTACCCATACCACAATGGAAGTGGGATCATGTGACCATGGATTTTGTGGTTTGTTTACCTAGAACAACCAAAGGTCATGATTCCATCTGGGTAATAGTCTTGGAAAAGTCCATATCGTGCAAAGAACCTCAAGGAGGTGGTTTGTATCGAGTTACAACTTCCTTAACAAAGCTCTATCGGGTTGTGCAAAATGTGATGAATTCATTGATATATTTTATTCAAAAGGATAAGTAATGGACGAATTTGCATCTCTAGATTATTCTAAACTGTTTTTCAAGACAATATAAATGATGATGCATGCTTGTACACGTGTCACCCATGCATGGACATGTGACACCTACTAGTTCAAAATAATGACACCTCATTTTTACCTTCCATCATGTGCAACAAGTATATATACCCCTAGTTTCACCCCTTAGTGTAATTTTGCGACCCTTACCACCCTCCTACCCTAAGGTATAGTGAAAGGGTGCTAAGGAGCAAATAGGAGCTCATACTTGACCCTTAGGTGAGGCCATGATCATCTTCAACCTTGGATTGAAGCATGATGTTAGGGTTTTGATCTTCCTTTCTTTTCTTCTTCACTGATTGCTTATCCATGGTGATTCCTTGTATATGAAGGAGTTATGAACGAGCCTTGGACTTTTCATAAGTCATCTTCAACCTTAGGAACATGGAGATTTGGAGCTTGGAGCTTTGAAGTGGTTCTTAAGGTGGGTTATATAACTTGAACTCAACCATGTTATTATTCATCACCTAAATTGCTGTATTTAATGATCTACTTTTAATTCCAAAATTTCCTGAAATAGTTGATGAAATTATGAGTTCTAGTAGTTTCTTAGACCTTTTGACATGAACTATAATAGTTAGAACAAAGGTCTAGATCTTGAAGATGATGATATCACCTTATAAAAGTGATATTGAGTGCATGCACACAAGCAAGCACCCCTAACCCGATATGATGATACACCTATTTCACTAAAATGATATGAATAGGTTTGTAAACCTTATTTAACAAAATGGGGGTGTATTATACACCTCTTGCACGATAGGGAGTCAAGTATAGACTCCAGGCACGATACAAGGTCAATTGTATACTTGTAAGTTGATGTGAAACCCTAATTTGGGTAACCAAATATTAGTAAAGAATAGCAAGTGCTATTGCACGATATGGTAGCCCGATACACAACCCTAGTTGATGTCTAGCCCACCATGGTGATGGCTTAATACCTCATGCATGACATGGGTAACACATACAAACACCTTTAGCCCGATATGAAAGGTGTGTATATACTTCTAGCCCGACATGAGAATGATTCATGGATGACATACCATGATAATGAGTTTCACTGGATAAGCTTGAGATGTTGATATAGTATGATGAGTAAATGATATACATGTCCTTCCCATTCCTTATAAAGAGAATAAATGACTTACTTCTCTATCGCAGATAGTTGCAATGCTTTAAAAGATGAGAATATTCTAAACTGCTTATCTTCTGCTCAGTTTTATACCATTTAAACTATTATAATAATATTGTTGGCGGAGAGTTATATCTCTCGCTGGGACAATTGTCTCACCCCGTGGGATCCACATTTTTTTTAGGTGGATGTGGACGAGGGGGATTGAGACCATATTGCAGAGGAAGAACATCAGCAACAGGGACAACAGTGACAGCTCAGGTTGAGTGTACTGCCTGTCGTGCCTTGTAGATAGTAGTCCTATGTGTCCTCTCTGTACTCTCAGGTCCTTGGAGTTGGTCTGTACTGACTTTATGATAATCTGAGGATTTTAGCATGAATGCCTCGAGGTTTTATGTTGCTTCAGTATGTGTTTTGATAGAACAACTACTATATGTTATCCTCAAGAAAAGATGGTACAATGTATGTACAATGTGAAAAATGATGTATATAAAGTTTTGGTTCTGCGTTAAAGAGTTTTTCCTGGAAATGGATCTGTTTGCAAAATGGTTTTAATTTTTAGTGATTTTTTTAATCCGTTGTTTATGTTTATTCCGCTTAATTAATGATGATTTGTTTGTCGGTCGTCACAAGTAGTGGTATCAAAGATCTAGGTTCGCTGAGTCTACAGAGACATAGGACTAAGGTGTCGAGTCTGTGTTAGTGTCCTCCAGTATACCCTATAGTGACTTCTGCTTATGGAGAGTAAAGGGTAAAGTTTATAAATGACCGGGGAACATGAGGAACACATTGCTAAGGGCAATGTTGTTGCACCAGGAGTGGGTGCATGGGATCAGGCAAGAGAAGAACAAGTGCTTGAGAATTCCCATCTTGACCTGATCAGGATAGAGAATCCTATATTTATGCTCTTGAAGGGCAAGTTAGGACAACAATGATGCATATAGAATACTAGATACTAGCATTACAACCTAGGTTACAAGTCCTTAATGCGGAAACTTTGGGCTTTGAAAGGGTTCATGAATGACATGGTCATGTCAGAACAGAGGAAATGTGGGAAAGATTAACATATGGTGAGAAAGTAGACTCTGCCATAAGTTTAGAAAGATAGTACATCTGTGATGGTAGTGCCCAAGGAGGGGCAATAAGCTGAGATTTAAGGTAAGGTCTCTATAATTTTAGAGACATTTTCCTAGTTGTTCTGAAAAAACAAAGTTTTGGGTGTCACCAGTGCAATAAATGCCTAGTGCACCAGGGCAGTAGCCACTAAGTAAAGGCAAAGGTCCTCACTTTCCAATAGTAAGAACTCATGGCATAGCTTATACATCGGTAATGAGACCGATAAGACCATGGTATGAGGAAAAGACATGTTATGGATATGGACATGTTGAGCATACTAAACTCTTCTCTTTGAAAAGAAGGGAGGAAATGACTCAACAACCGAGGTAGACTCGACAAGGGTTATGAAAGTTATAGCCCAATAATGTGAAAAGGCAAAAGCAACAACATGAAACAACTAGACTCTATGTGTTGAGTCAACCTAAAGCGGTAGATGACTGCGAAGGGTAATAGTTAGATGAAATAAATTCATTCTGATATTTCCTTTCATAATTCTATGTGTTAAAAGAAAGTAGTTATTTTTGAACTTCCCCTGACTAGTCCTATAAGGACACAAGAAAGATGAGAATTTACATTTTACTCAGTATTCCTTAAAATGCTTTATAATCTCTCTTATATGTGTGATAAAAGATGAGATATAGAAGTGATTCCTGAAGAAAATCCAGGAATGAAAAATCTTGTGTGTATAATGATATGAAAAGTGAGGAACATGATAGTAAATAAAGTGCATACTACCTAATCTCAATATTTGTATACCATGGCCAGGTATATGATTATTGGAGATAGGGCAAGTATGGAACTCTTAGATTGTTATCTTTCTAATTACTCTGATCAAGTAGTCATTCTGAAACAATCTAGTGAGTATAATGAAACCAAATAGGGATTTTCTAAGTGAACTTTCCCAACTAATGAGAAAGTGCTGAGTGAACTTTCCCAACTAATGAGGAAGTGCTTAGTGAACTTCCCAACTAATGAGGAAGTGTTGAGTGAACTTTCCCAACTAATGAGGAAGTGCTGAGTGAACATTCCCAACTAATGAGGAAGTGTTGAGTGAACTTTCCCAACTAATGAAGAAGTGCTGAGTGAACTTTCCCAACTAAAGAGGAAGTGCTGAGTGAACTTTCCCAACTAATGAGGAAGTGTTGAGTGAACTTTCCCAACTAACGAGGAAGTGTTGAGTGAACTTTCCCAACTAATGAGGAAGTGCTGAGTGAACTTTCCCAACTAATGAGGAAGTGCTAAGTGAACTTTCCCAACTAATGAAGAAGTGCTGAGTGAACTTTCCCAACTAATGCGGAAGTGCTAAGTGAACTTTCCCAAACAAATAAAGGATTGCGTAGTGGATTACCTCTATCAAATATATATGTTTTCCCTTTGATAAACAACCTTGCGTGATGATAGGGGTATGTTCCTTTATGTTTCTTCCTTTCATTGACATGACAATCAAGTAAGTATTATGACATTTGATGTACATGGATTAGGAATAATCTGTTGATGGATACTTAGAAAAGTATCAGTTTGCTTTGGACTTTGGTTCCAAGATAATGATATATGGAACAAGCAATTTCCTAAAAAAATAAAAGAAATACCTTGTGCATGTGTACCCTTGGTGGTAACAACAGAGAAATGAATATGATAAGGATGAGATGTGTTCTCAACACATATGATGAATACCAAAGTAAGGATTCTGGTATCTGAGAAATAATAGATGATTTATGTTGGTTATCTATATTGGACAACTGTGAAATCAATCTAGTTACATCAAATAATATGGACATCATATGTTAGGGGTTTATGCTCTGCATAAACATAAACATTGATAAGGTTGAACTAATGGAAGGAACAATTGTAATTGGTGGTAAAGTTTGTCAAGATAAAAGTATTTCCTTAGAATAACCCTATGTGGAAGAAACTTTGTGTGGATTATAGATCTATGGTATCTCCATGACATTAAGATGTTATGTGGAGACTTGATGGTATAATAAATGAATAAAATCTGTCTCTCCTTTTCTTGGGATTTTGGGGATAAAATCCTTGTTAGTGGCTTATAATTGTAACATCCCTGACCTGGGTTATGAGGTAACCCTATTTGTTTTGGCTAATAAAGTTTCTTAGAACTCTAATATAATCCTCTAAGGAGTTTTTTCATCATGTAACAAACTTATCTTTCAAGTTTGGTCTTGATTGAATGTTGTTTGAGCAATGTTCCTTTATTTTGGACCAAAGTGCAATTTACCCAAGTTGAGGGGTTATAATGCAAAATGTCACATGTTGAATGTACCACATGCGTTTTAAAATCATAAGAGAGAGAATGATGCTAATTGGTGGCTTATGGAAAGCCTAAATTCCAAGTTTGAACTTGTTTGAACAATGTTGGAGCATTGGACACCAATTTTGGTACAAATTGCAATTTACCCAAAATGTGGGGTTAATATGCAAATTACCACATCTAGAGTGTTCCTACTCCCTCTTAGCATCATGTATAGGAGAGATAAAGTAGGATACACCATGCTTGATGTGAAAACTGTCTTGCGAAAACAAGATCAACGAATTTAAACTAATGCGGAAGCATTTCGTTAGCAGCGGAATTATTGAAAATCAAAAAATTTTAAAACTTTTTACACAAAGGTCCATAAACTATCGGGCTATTTCATAAAAGAACAAGATACATTATTTACAAACTGATTCACCATTACATCTCTGTAATATCACATCTCGAGAGTCACAACATCAACTACCCTGTTAACTGTACAAGGCAAGATACAAAATCTCGAGGCATTATGCCAAAATCTCATATCTATTTAAAACATCTAAAGACTCCTAGGACCTGAGAGTAAATAGAAAACACATAGGACATTTCTATCTATAAGACTTGACAGACAGTGTCTCCACCTGAGGATCACTGTTGTCCCTGATGTTGCTGTTGTTGCTGTTGCTACTCACCCACTGAAGGGTTCCTTCGTCCTCGGCGTCTGCCTAAAAAGTCGAATCCAACGGGGGTGAGACAATTGAATAATTGTCCCAGTGAGAGTTATAACTCTTCTCCAGAAGCATTTTTATTGCAAATATTAAAATAATAATGAGTAGAAGAACTATAATTATTCAACAATAGGCAATTTATTGAATAAACTAAGTAGAGCAGTATTTTCTAAGCAATTATTTCAATTATAACTTGATGGGATGACAAGACATATATCAATAATGGATATGAAGAACATGTATATTAGTTATTCAACTAGAACACTATAAACAATGTATCATCAATCATTATTTCTCGTAGTTCAACCTAAGTAATTAAGCTATACGGCTGATTACATTTTTCAAACACATTTATGCCCTGAGGAGATGAGGTATACCACTCATTCTCCAACCGATCATTACTAAATTGCAATCGGTACCATACATAGGTCATTAGAAGAGCTAGATTTCTATGACCTCATCTTCCTCAGTTAGTGTGAGGTACAACATGTAGGACATGTTGTGTCTCTACTTAAATATCTTTCCAGGGTATTCTGGAAACTTCGCTATTAGAGTTACAGTGGCATACTGTACTCTCTTCGCCATCGAGGGATTTCTTGTTTATCTCTCATCGATGTGGCATTAACAACATCATCGGGAGATTAGTGATACATCATCCCGACTTACACATATAATGAAGGATTGAGAGATTTGATGTTTATCTCACATCAATTCCTCCATTAGGACGTAAGGATATTCGCGTCCATAACCCCCACATACTCAAAAGTATGCTCTCCAGGAATTCCCTTAGGAAAACCTATTTCACCATCATTTAATTTCTGACAATGATGGATCTATGGTCAGGGCTCTACATGATATCATTATACTTGATTATTTAAGTACATTATGGCATTCTTTTAGCATCAGGCATGTTTTCAAACATAAACCAATAAGACAATTGCTATTAAGTAAGAGTACTAATTATATCAAGTTCGTTTCACATCTAGTTAACATTGGGATCTCAATCCCTAACCTTCTCATCATTGTGATTTAGGAATATGGGTATTCAAACCCTTAGATCATCAAACACTTGTTACCAAGTAACATGTTGCTATTGAATCATTTAACAGTATGAACAGAATAATTGTTATGACCTCACCTTTCAGTAACCCCCAATTAAGGGAGACCAAGAGGATAAAGCCGCACCCATTAATACCGGATCAAAGGTTCGACATATAACCATAAACAATTATTAAATTCTAACAGACTATACTAAAAAAATGGTAATAAAATTTTTCTTTGCATACCTTGAAAAGTTGGGAACTATCTTCTAACCTCAACTGAACTATTCTATCTAATTCCTCCTTGTTCTTTAATTCTTGAATTCACAATATGTCGCTTTACTATTTGTGCTTTTGAAATTTGTACCTAAAACGCCGACAAACAAAACGACGATCAGCCGAAGCTGGTATGTGGGGGAAACAACTATTGTTCAACTAGGTTAACAACATAATCATTCAATTATTCATTCAACAATCATGATTTTGTTTTAGATATAACTCCGCGATCCAAGGGTACCCTATCCTCTGTATTGTCCCCATTAAACCCCTCATGATCCACCTATAAGTGAACCAGTTTCTAGGGCTGAGTCACATGGAACTACCCGTAGGTAGACCACTCCTTAACTCGGGGTACGCTAAAGAGTCTCATGGCACTACCCTTAAATAGCCCCATTTCTAACTCACGGTAACCTAGACCTTGCTCTAGGATTACCCCCTTTTTAGCCCTTTCAAAGTAACAGAGGTGGACCCGGATCTAGCCAGTTATATATATATACTTATGATGATAATCATAGTCACTTTATAATTGCATAAAATAAATAAACATCCAAACTGTTTAGTTGCATTCAATGCGATTAAACATTCGGGAAACATCGAGAAATGTAAGCGGTTAACCATAAGTAACCACATACCTTTAATTACAGATTTCAAGATAGAAAGAGAAACCCAATCAACAAGCAAAACCTGAAATAAAAGGACAATTTTCCTTTTATTAATATTTATCTAATTTTCATCATATTACTTAGGGTTTCAGTTCCTATTTTATGGTTCCTTTAGAAATTAGGGTTTTCACTTCTTCTTTCCTTATTATCATCCTTAAATTATTAAACCACATAAAACCCCTAATTTCTCAGTAAATTTCCTTTAATAAGCATCTAATTATCTTATTCCGCAAAAACATGCTTTTTATCTCCTTTTATCCAAATTAGGGTTTCCATGTAAATTAACTTCCTTTTTAGGCATTATAACTCTAAATCTCATACTTTTTGCATTCAAACTGATAATCATATCACCTGTATCATTAACAAAGTTAAACTTATCAGTTTGATCTATTGATTTACCAAAATACACTTTAATCATGCAATTAGGGTTTCTCATCAATTCTTAATACACTTTATTAAAAAATTAAGGTACTTTTTGCAAAACAGACAGAACTAGGTTCTCAATTTATTTTTATTGGATTCCTCATATTTTTCTATACAACTTTCATATATAAAGTTTTCTCATACGAGTTTCCTAGCAATTTCTATAAATTTCGCAAGATAAATCCTTTTTCCTGAATTTCTATCAGAGATGTGAAATTACCAATTATGTGGATCGTCAGATGCGCCGCGGTCCACAGTGGTCTCCTGATCCAACGGTCCATGCAAAGCACCTCCACTCGGCCCCTGACATGCGCGCCTCGAAGCCTGGATCGTCGGATCTCCCCGGTCCACGGTGGAATCAGGATCAAGGGCTCCCGCCTCGATTTGGCCCGACCGTTAGATCACGATCGGACGAAGACTGCTGCTCGTCTTCTTCACTCCAGGACACGGCAGTGCCACGCTAAACCCTCATCGACGCTAAGTCAATCGGGGGATGCAGAGGGTTACGAACTCTCAAAAGTGGCCGCTCGTGTTCGTGAAGGTGCACCAGACTAGAAGGACCCCTATTTATAGGGTGCAAGGGCCTCTCTGGGGTTTCCCAACCCTGCATCCATCCCAGTCCTCAGCCCAATTGGGCGTTTTGAGTACACACCACGAAACCCATCGTATCCTAGGTCTAGATCCTTCGCCCGGACCTCCCGATCCCAGTGGGACACAAATCGTGAGTGCACATGCACTGTACCGATCAGAAAAACGAGGGGAAAATCCCCTGTGTCGGCGCTATGTCTGAGTCCCTTTGGGACTCTGGACGATGACCGCGATCCGTTGGATTAAAATCCAACGGTCAGCGTTGTCTGCGTTTAAACCAAAAAGGAAAATCAATTCCTAATTATTCAAGGAAAAAGCTATTTTGATGATAACTTGAAAATTTAATAACTCTCAATCCTTAACTCTGTTTTATCTCAAATTTTGAGGAAAACGCGTTTATACCTTTATCTTTCCTTGTATAAAAATTGGAGTCATTATCCAAACGAAACGAGCCCTTTACTTCAGTTTCAAGTTATCCCTTATTTAATTGTATTTTTCCACATATTCCTTATTTCTTTTACCATTATCTAATTATCCTGAGTTCCTTGAACCCCAAGGAACCCTTTTAACTCGAAATCTTATTTTGGGAAAATATCTTTTGGCCTTAAAATCATTTCTTTTTATTTTCCTCATATATTCCTTTATTAAATGAAATTCCTTTTTTCTTTTCATTTTTCTTTTAATCCTTTAATTGGGCTCAATGGCCACGAAGGCCCAATAAGAACACATACAAGCTATCAAACACAAAAATCCATTCAATCCATTCAAACAATTCATCACATCAACCATGGATTTCATTTATCTTTAAAAAGAACATTTATAATTTCATTACATATTTTGGAAAAATCGAGGTTATAACATCCTCCCCTCCTTATAGGAATTTTGCCCTCAAAATTCATCAATCAAGCAAACAAATCAGGATATGCTTTTTCCATGTCCGTCTTCAGCTCCCATGTGGCCTCATCCTCTCCATGGTGTTTCCAAAGAACCTTTACCATCTCTATATTCTTATTTCTGAGCTCTTTTACCTTAGTATCTATAATACGCAAAGGTAACTCAGGATAAGACAACTTTCCTTGAAGCTCAATAGGTTCAATGCTCAACACATGGCTCGGGTCTTGCACATATCGCTTCAGATTGGACACGAGAAACACATCATGCATCATACTATATTGAGGGGGTAATGCCAAACGATAAGCCACCTCACCAATCCGTTCTAAAACCTCAAATGGACCCACATATCGGGGACTCAACTTTCCTCTATTTTTAGCTATAGCTCGGAGTGGTCGGATTTTCAGAAAAGCATGCTCTCCCACAGTGAAATGCACATCAGTCCTCTTCGCATCAGCATATGACCTCTGTCGATCCTGGGCTCTCTTTAGCCTTTTCCTGATCAAAGCGACTTTATCAGCATACACTTGGAGTTCATCTGACCTCAACAAGGTCCTCTCACCAACATCATCCTAGTGAAGTGGTGACCGACACGGTCTCCCGTATAGAGCTTCATATGGAGGCATCCCGATACTGGCTTAGTAACTATTGTTGTATGCAAACTCTGCTAGAGGTAAGTACTGCTCCCATGATCCACCCCAATCGAGCACACAAGCTCTCAAAAGATCCTCTAAAGTCTGGATTGTCCTTTCTGACTGTCCATCTGTCTGGGGGTGATAAGCGATACTGAACTTTAATCTTGTACCAAGTTCCTCTTGAACCTGCTTCCACAGTTTGGAAGTAAACTTCGGATCTCTATCAGATATGATGGAACTGGGTATGCCATGCAAACACACTATCTCTCGAATGTACAACTCAGCTAAATCTGACACATTGGCAGTGGTTTTTAGTGCAAGGAAGTGTGCTGACTTGGTAAGGCGATCCACCACAACCCATATTGCATCATGACCTCTCTTGGTCTGGGGTAAACCTACCACAAAATCCATGGTGATCTGATCCCATTTCCATTCCGGAATCTCTATAGACTGTAAGAGTCCACCAGGTCATTGATGTTCAGCCTTCACCATCTGGCACGTAAGACAACTGGCCACATAAGCTGCAATGTCTCTCTTCATTCCTGGCCACCAGAAAAACCTCTGAATGTCCTTAAACATCTTAGTAGTCCCTGGGTGTACTGTGTACTTAGAACCATGAGCTTCTTGTAAGATACGTCCTTTCAGTGATGAGTCTTTAGGAATCCATATACGATTCTCGAATCTGATTCCTCCATCTACACCCAAAGAAAGGCGGGTCTGAGGCTTCTTCATCAAACCTCTCATCTTGTCAAGTTCACTACTGACCAACTGTGCTGCCACAATTTCACTCAACAAATCAGACTATATCTGAATGTTGGCCAATCGAACTCGATCACCTAATGGTTGAGGAGACCATTTCACCAGCTCTTCCAAGCTCTTCCACTGACTGGATAGAACAGCTGCACACCTGAGATGTTTCTGACTCAACGCATCTGCCACAACATTTGCCTTCCCTGGATGATAGGCAATGGTGAAGTCGTAATCCTTCATGTATTCCATCCATCTTCGTTGTCGTAAGTTCAAGTCTTTTTGTGTCAGAAGGTACTTCAAGCTCTTATGGTCAGTGAAGATCTCGAAAGAAGCACCATACAGGTAATGCCGCTAAATCTTCAAGGCATGAATGATAGCATCCAACTCTAAGTCATGTGTCAGGTAATTCACCTCATTAGGCTTGAGTTGTCGAGAAGCATATGCAACTACATGTCGATTATGCTCCAATACACAGCCCAGACCCATTTTGGATGCATCGGTGAAGATCATGAACCCCTCATTGCCTGATGGTAGAGTCAAAACTGGTGCAGTGGTCAACTTTTCCTTCAGTTCTTGGAAACGAGTCTCAAAAACATCAGACCACACAAACTTCACATCCTTATGAGTCAACATGGTCAAGGGCAAAGCTGTCTTTGAGAAATCTAAAATGAAACGCTGATAGTATCCTTCTAACCCCAAGAAGCTTCGGATCTCGGAGGGGTTCTTTGGTGTAGGTCAGTCTCGAACTGCTGACACCTTGGTTGGATCCATGATGATCATTCCTCCTGAGATGATATGTCCAAGGAACATGACTCGGTCTAGATCCAAAACTCACATTTTGAGAATTTCCCATAGAACTTCTGCTTTCTCAGGATATCAAGGACTTTACTTAGGTGGTCTTGGTGTTGCTCTAAGTCATTGGAATAAACCAATATGTCGTCTATGAACACTATGACAAATGAGTCAAGGAAGGGTTGGAACGCACTGTTCATAAGGTTCATGAACACACTGGGTGCATTGGACAACCCAAAAGGCATAACCACAAACACTACAAGAAAAGAATGCATTAACGACCAAAATAACGACAAAGTTAATTCTTTGTCGTAATTGTTATCCTAATCGTGACCATAAAATTTTGTTGTCACTATTAACACACTTAATAAGGACCAAACATATTATCCATCCTAAATGCCATGTCTATTCCGTCGCTAAAATTGTTTTTTTTATACCTTATTTTTTGAACTTGCTTTCTTAAATTTGACTAATTTTTATTTTTTTTCTTAAACTACTTCTTCTATCTGAACTTTGGGATGAAATCTATTCTCCCGCATTTGCTCCCCCGCCCCAGCAATGCTCGTAGAATGCCCCAGCTAACTGATATTCCGATTTCCGCGCAACAAGTTCCCGATCTAGTCGCCCACAAACACTAATCCACTCAGCTCCATCTTCGGCTCCCACTCCGAGAGCCGTTGTTCTCCCAGTCATTCTCAGCACGCCCAAGCGCAAGGAGAGTAGTAGATCCGTATGCCCTACACCACTCCCTGCGCCCTCTTCCCCATCGCTCACTCGGCTTTCGCTTCCCTCCCACACTTCTTTATCCTGGCGGTATTTTATGGGTAGGCTCCAACAGACTACGGCGGATCTATTGCAAAGAGGGAAGCACGATCCCAAACAGCGAGACTCCAGTAGCCGACGACTGGAGAGCTAACGACTGATCCAGTAAAAAAAGAAGCGGTGACCAGAAAGGTGAGTAGGAGGCCGCCATTGTCAGTGAGGGACCTCCAATCAGTGTCGGACCTCACTCCGATTTAGTATAAGAAATGACCAGATGTTGGTAATTGTAACCTGCTTTGTACTATGGGCAACAATTACTAGAAAATCTATATTCACGTGCGAGGACCAATCCCTTTCCCTTTCCCTTTCGTGGTATTCTCTGGTTGTTTATTTAGTGACGTAGTGGTCTTCCTAATTGAAAGAGTCAACCAATCATCTCTGTTCTTGAAAGAGTCAATGAAACTACCTGCCGTTTAATTTTCTATACGTCATTTACAACATCGCCTAAAGATTTATGTCTTCACTTTTTATTTAGGAACTTCATTTCTTTGTCAATATCAATATACATATTGTAATTGCTTCTTGTATAATTTTGATAGTGATTACACACTTCCTGTAGGTAAACATAATTAAAGTCTATATAACCATCTTGAACGGTCTAAATTTTGTACTAATATGTAAAAAGTATGTACTGATTTGTGTATTTTTCGTGAGGCTGTAAATATGTATCGTAAATATATAGCAATTATATATGAACCAACAACTCGATAACTCTTGCAATCATTAACAGTACAATTCCTATTGTTCTTATAAAATTTATGTAGAAACTGTGTACATAATTTTGTACTGTATTATGTATAAATGTATATTGTAAAAATATATATTCATTATAGTATCACAACTCAATAAAGGTAAAAAAAGTCTTCACTTATTTGTACGTGTTACTTTGGTATTGATAATTTGGTATACATATTTTTTTTAGGAAAATCAGGAGGCATTCTTATTCATCCCGCCCTCCTCTTGTGAGCAAATTCAAATCAAGTTTACAATAACTAAGAATGTCTACGTAGTTAAATAAGGTAGTAATACTACCCTTACATAAGTCCCTAGCTAGAAGATCATAGATCTCGGTAGGGGGGAGAGTATACTCATTGTATCTCTCGCTCTGCTTAGAATGGATTTTTGCTAGGATGTCGACCACATAGTTACTCTCTCTATAGGTGTGGGTAATAGACCAGCCAGGTCTAATCAGCGATCTAATCCTCATAACCAGTTTGACATATCTAGGGTTGTCCTGCCATATGGAGGTGGCCAATTGGACTGCCATAGTAGAATCCATCTCAAAGATGGCTTTATCCGCATTGTTCGTCTTATCTATTTCCATGGCCAATAGCAGTCCCCTGAGTTCGGCTTCGATGACGTCTTGAGTGTAAATCAGCTGCGCAGAACCACCTCTCCATTTCCCCTGGTTGTCTCTAGCCACCATGGCGCAGGATGCACGGTTTGGTTTGACAACAACATCAGAGTTGAATTTCAGTGTGTTCGACCTGGGAGTTTGCCATTTTGTTTCCCTATTCGTCATCATGTTCCGAGTAATCTCATTAGCCGTGAGGAAAGCTTGGATTTGATTTTGTGCCTCCTTGATGATGTATCCGACCTACTGTTGTGGGTTAGTAGATTCATCCTGGAACACTTGCCTATTCCTGCAATTCCATACGTGCCAGCAAGTGGTTAGGAATAAACTCGTGTGCTCCTCTGAGTTTCCTAATTGTTCCTGGAACCATCCTTTAAGGTTGTTGTTGCTGAAGAAATTGGCATTGCCCCTAATCTGGTGAAGTGCTGACCACACAGCCTTCACATGGGTACAATCCCTAATGGCATGGATTGTTGTCTCTTCTCCTGAGTGGCAGTGTGGACAAGAAGTATCGGTACTAATATGCCACCTTACTCTTCTTGTATTGGTTAAAACGGCTTCGTGCATCAGAAGCCAAGCGCAATGCTTTATGCGGGGTGAAACCTTGGCTTTCCAGATCTTCATCCAGGTCCCTTCGGTAGGTCGACACCTTCCTTCCATCAGTTTGAGGTAGGCTGTCTTGGTCGAATACATGCCGAATTTGGTGTGGTTCCACACTCTAATTTCCTCACCATCGCTGTCTCTGGGGACCTCCAACTTCATGATTGCATCGACTATGGTATGAGGGAACCATTCTTCCAGAAAAGTGATGTTCCAGTTGCCTTGGAGATCAATGAGGCTACTCACTTTCAGATTGGTAAGTTCAGTAGGGATAGGGTTCAAAGTATGATCTTTGAGAATTTTCCCATTTCTCCACCACCTGTCCTCCCACACGTTGATATTGTGCCCATCCATAGGCACTAGATAGGAGTTGTTCTCGATAAAGGATTTGCCTTCGATAGCTGCCTTCCCAAGCTGTGAGAGATTGTGGACTGTCCTTGTCAAGCATCTATTGAAGAGATCCCACATTCCATCACACCACTGTGATCTACGATTGGTCATTAGATCCCAGGTATGTTTATAGAGTAATTCCTAGTTCCAGTATCTCATCTTCCTCAGGCCAAGGCCCCCTTTGTCCTTTCCGCAGTAGGCTTTATCCCAGGCTACAAGGGCTAGAGGGTGTGCTTTGTGAGCGCCGCCCCAGATGAACCTCCGAATAGTGCTATCAATCCTATCACAAAGTTGCAGGGGTAAACGAGTTGTCTGCATTACATATGTAGGCATATCAGCTAGGGTGGCCTTGGCTAGACACACCCTCCCAGCCAACGACAGGTTCCTTGCCGTCCATGCCTCAATTTTGCTTGACACGGTACTGAGAACCTTGTTGTAGGTCTGTTTCGATACCTTATGGTGTATGATGGGAAATCCTAGGTATTTCCCTAGGTCTTCAGTGGATTGGAAGCCCGCCATCCGCTTGATTCTTCTTTTCATAGTAGCATCAACGCTCCTCAAGAAGTAAATTCTGGTCTTCGATTTGGATATTGATTGGCCGAAAGCTAGATGAAAGGCCATGAAGTAGTCTGTGATAGCTCTTATCTGTTTTACAGTGGCTTGGCCAAATATAATAAAATCGTCGGCAAAACAGACGTGGGATATTCTAGGACCATTCTTGCTTAGCTTAACCGGTTTTCAGTCTCCTCTCTTGACCTTCAGTTGGATCAGTTGGCTAAGGCGTTCTAGACATAAGACAAAGAGATATGGGGACAGTGGATCCCCTTATCTGAGACTTCGACTAGCCTTGAAAGGTTCGGCATTCTTACCGTTCCAAGCAATGGTAGTGTGCCCTTTCGAGATCGATTCCATGATGTAAGATCTGATATTCTGAGGGAGATTGACCTTCTTGATGGTGTCTTCTATGAAGCCCCATGACATTAGGTCGTATGCTTTTTTCAGGTCGATTTTTATCGCCATGATAGCTGAACCTTTCCTTCGTTTCATGCCATGGATCAGTTCTTGGACAAGAGCGATGTTGTTGGTTATTTTGTGCCCAGGTATAAAGCTACTATGTGACTGAGAGACCCATCCGGCCATATAAGGCTTGATTCTTTCGACCACCAGATTGGAGGCAAATTTGAGTGCGATGTTATTTAGAGAGATTGGCCGCAGGTTCTCACACTTCTCAGGGGTTCGAGTTTTTGGAATAAGAACCATCGTTGAGTGACATAGATCTTCGGGGACCCCTCCTGATATGATAGCTTCTTGTACAGTTTTCACTAGGATAGGGCCAACAATACTCCAATTTTTCTGGAGGAAGAACGCGGATACACTGTCTAGTCCTGTAGCTTTGGCGGGATCCAACAATGACACTATATGTTGGATCTCACCAGCAGAAGGGGCGGCACCAATACAAGTCATTAGTTCATTGTTGAGTTGTCTGAAATCTCCAAGAACTTCGCTGTGGTGGGTAGTGGTGTCTTCGTCAGGTGCCATGAGGATGGTCTCAAAATGGGAGACTACCATGTTCATCAGTTCGTTCTCATTGGTGATCCACTGGCCATCATGGTCCTTCAGTTTGGATATTGTATTCTGCCTGCGTCTTTGGTTGACGAAGTTGTGGTAGTAATTAGAATTTCTGTCGCCTTCTTTTAACCAATTGATATGGCTTTTATGCATGAGGTCAATCTCTTCAGCTTTTAGGATATTGTCAAGTTCTCTCTGGAAACTAGAGCATAACTCATCCGATATTTCATTATACTGGATGGACATGTCCGTCTGTAATCTGTTTATATTTTGGATTAGTCGGTCCTTGTGCTTTCTCTGCTCCTTACACATCTTGTTGTCCCAGCTAGATAGATGTTGTCGTTCTTTCTGTAGGGCATTACCGAAGCTGAGATCCTGATCCCAACTGTTGTGAAGAATGGAGGGAAAGTCTGAATTCAGTTGCCAGGAGGCCCTCGTTGTGAATCTCTTCGGACCCCTATGAACTTGCCTAAACTTGACAAGTAGGGAGTTGTGGTCGGATCCGAGCCTAGGAAGGTGATCGACTATCGACTCATGATACCTATTCAAGAAATAGGAATTGGCGAGAGCTCTATCGAATCTTTTGAGAAGGAGGCCATGGAGAAAGGTGAAATTCATGCCCGAGTAACCAAGGTCGTTTAGGTTTGCCTCCATCAGTGTGTTTTGGAACACTGCAGCCTCCGAATGATTAAAGTGCTCACTACCACTTTGTTCCCACGGATCCATAATTGCATTGAAGTCCCCCAAAACTATCCAAGGGGCCTTGATGGTTTCACCCATATGGATTAAGTGCTTCCATATCAGCTGTCTCGTTCATAATTGCGGGCTAGCATAGATGAATGAGATATAGCAGATGTCATTCACCCTGCAAGTAATAAACTGTCGATGGTTGTTAACTATGTCTACCTTGCACCAATCGGCTTTCCAGCAAACCCAGATACCACCAGTGAAGCCTCTCGCTTCAACTCGGTAGGAATTTGAGAAACCCAACTTGCGAATGGTTCTGTCTGCATTGCTGCCGCTGATGCGGGGCTCCAGGATTGCACATATGTCGGGTTTATGGATAGCTATGAGCTCTTTTAGCATTCTGCATCTATTGTCGCTACCGATCCCTCTAACATTCCAGCAGAGTAAGTTCGTCAGAGACATATAGCTCTGGAACTGTATGTATGGCGGGAAGTTCTCCTACTGATTGCTGCAAGTTTTGCTGCTATTGTCTCTCTTGTTCGACACTGACCCATTATTCAGGCGTGGGCACTTACGCCGTTGTTCGTAGGGTACGGTAGTTCTTGTCTTCTTCATCTTCGTTCCGTTGGCTTTTAGGGTCTTTCCGGATGGGGTTGGTTGTGTTTTGGATCTGCCCTCCTCGGCCAACGCCTTAGCTTTTAGTTTCGTGGACATGCTTGGGAAAGTGTTAGTTTCAATGCCCTTTTCTATTGTGTTGGCGTTGCTGGTGAATGTTGTTGTGGCATTACCTTCCTTGCCTGGTTGTGCCCCGGTTCCATCTATGATCTCCAAAGCTTCTTCGTCTATGTTGATAATGTTGCCTTGCTTGTCTTGTGCCATTTCTATTATTACCTCATCGAGTTCCATATTTTGAATGTATACATATTTAGTATACATATTTTGAATGTATAAAACGCATACCACATTATTTTTTTGTGTTTTTCATGTGTAAAAGTAGATGTACAATGGTGTCGTACATCTTTGTACATTTTTTGTGCTAATGGCATTCTATTTACTACCGTTGATTAGTTTCCTTTCATTTTTTGTTCCTTTTATTGGGCAAAGAAATATTGGCATTTCATTCATATTATATACACTTGCTATCTCATATGATCTATTCATTAAGATTTCTAATTCTACTACTTAGATTAAAATGTGTACCGTCTAGGATGTTTTCAACAAAATATATAAGTTAGCCACAAATTCTCATAAATTTAATGTTTATTAGAAGTTCATGTCTTAGTTTATTCTATGATATTTAAAAAACATTATGGTAGTAAGAAATTTGACCTATGATGCTCGAGGCCTCACCGAGTCTCCATAGCTAGCTCCACTACTCTCTCCAATAAGGTTGCCCCTCTCCCAAGATTTTTGAAAACTTGTTAAAAGTCCATTGATTAGCGTGCTATTATATAGTTGGCTATTAGGGAAAACTAAGAGGCAAGCTAAGCAATAAAATCAGCAGAAGGATAGATTCTCAGGCTTCACGCAAGATTATATTTCATTAGGTTTTTAATTTTTTTGTTGTTCATGGATATAAAACACAATATGGGTTCTTCTTAAGATCTAACACATATACCATTCCGTTTTCTTTTTGGGTTTTTCATAGGATCTCATTACTGTCATTTTTCTACTGCTACTCCTGCATTGCCCCTTTATTCATGTATTTTTCTTCCTTTTCTTCTTTATGTAGTACCAGCCAGTGGATAGAGGGTGATCCAAGGTCGAGGGAAAGGTTGTGGACTCAAGGCAGGAGGAAGGGAGGGCTTGAGTAGGAGGCTACCACTGCAAGACTATGACAAGGAAGGCAATAGGATTGATGTTTACTTCAAGCGCAGCCACAGGGTATGTTATTTCATATTTGTCTTACTTATTTGATCTATTCATGTGAATACATTGACTCAACTATTGATTGTTATTGTTGGTGGGTCTTCAAATGCAAATTTAATAGGACCTAAAAAATACCACAAGATTCCCATCCTTCTAAAATTAACACAAGAGGTTTACTCAAATTAACAGAAGAGGTTTAATAAATTAACACTATCTTCTGAAATTTAATGTCTTGGAGGTGTTATGTGCTCTATTGTTTTATCTCAAACTTGACCTTGTAATCATTTCACACAACAATAGATCCCTGGTTGCAATAGCCCAGATGATCATCTCTTAAAATTCTACTGCAAAATGGATCATGCTATCTCTATAGGTGATGATATGCATAATCCTCACACCTAGATTTCTTGTTCACAAACATGTCCTTCATTCTTTTCACACTACCGCAGAGCATCTATCACACTCAATGATCCACCAGAAATCACTACTTGGTGTTTCCACATGCCACAATGACATTGTGGTTTGAACCTAATAGTGGAAGCATAGAAGTGGAGGAGAGATAAGAATTAATGAAATGAGATAAGAAATGATGTCAAATAGCTCTCAACAATAGGTTTTGGATGAGCAATAAAAGAAAACTAGAACCAATATGAGGAAAAAATATATAAAAAATAAGAAGGCAAAGAAGAAAAAGATGAGGAAACCATGGTTGAGTTGAAAATATGGATTGAAGTGCAAGAAAGATAGGAGATAAAAATATATGTCAGTAAAAACCAAGAGGATGTAGAATCGAGAGGCCAAATAATGAGGGATGAATACATAGGAGGATAAAAATTCACTATAAGGAGGTGGAGGAAGAGATGAGGAGGCGGTTCATGAACTGTGGTTCTGAGGAACTCTGCTCATGAGGTTGATGAATTTAGTTACTGAAGATTTTTGAAGTACACCTAATACGAGTCAGGAAACAATGCATAATATTAGCACAAAAAACTCACATTCTATATATCACTTGATATTAATAAAACTTCTTGTAGGAAGTAAATCTAATATTATGCACACGAACTCACCTAATACTACTACACAAACTCACCTAAATTTATATTTAAATTTGCTTGGAAACCAACTTCAATTTGTAGTACTAAAGATGTTTAAATTATTTTCATGCATATTATCGTTATGCTTTGAAGATTTAGAAGATGTCATGAATCTGCTCTGAACCTCTATGTGATTGTTCACCCATCATAGAAAGCCAGAAGCTTATGATAATAGGTTGAGGTTGAGTCTAGATAAACACAACTTCATTGTAGCTCTTTCAAGAAGCTATTCATATGACATAGAACTGTTAGCACCAAATTCATACAACATCACTTGGACCAACATACATGAGTTCAGTCACACAACATATATTGTATTAGAATATGATTTCCAATAGTCAATTTTAGTTTCAATACCTATTATATATAAGGTTGTGGAATGAGTGTTCATTTAGTTATTTCTTCACTATATTGGGTTGAAAAGTGAGAACAACAATAGACATAAGGAGTTCACATGCTATCAATCAGGCTAAAAATCTCACTCTTCCATAAATGTATCTAGCATGGTTCCTCATGCATTCTATCTCAGACCTCCTCTCGCATAGGACACATGATGCATGGGGAAAGTTGAGGTGTGGGTAAACGAACAGAGTGTTGGTAGGTATTTCTCTAGCTCTTGCATAGGGTGATGACATTTGTCAGTATCATGCAAGATTACCAATATTGCCAACTTCCAGTGTAGTGTTGCTCTCAAAGAAATGACTTATCTTGGGCTATTTTTTTTCAAATTATTTCCCTTTTATCTCCATGATAGGCTTGATTGTGGCTTTGATCATAGGTTAAACAATTAAACATTTAGTTTGCAATGCACTTCTCTTAATATCAGGTATTTTCCTACCGTGAAGTGGTGCGACATTATGGGCATAGGTGTAATCCACAATATTGATGTGTTTAATATCAAAGCTAGATAATTGTTTTATCCAGGAATTGACCTTTTTTAGAAAATACATCATGGGTCCCCTACCTCTTCTCACATTCTAGTAGGACTTGAAAATAGTAACTACATCAGTTTTCGTTCTCTAAAACTTCAGTTTTGCAACAACACTGACTCTCACTAAGATTGCGTAACATTCAGCAAAAGCTATTGTTCAAACTCCTTTGAAGGTGTTTGAGGTAGCAGCCACAAGATAACCATTTTGGTCTTTGATAAAAGCAGCTGAGAAGGTGGTTTCCTTCACCAGGATGGCAGCATGAATGTAAATTTTTATGATCCCATGATATGGTGGCAGTCAAGGCAAGCACTTGATAATGTGTTGAGACCTGGTGCTAATGGTTCCCCTAATTTTTCCTAAATAAATACAATCAATCAAATCAGACCTAAGATCATTATTTTGTCCAAAATAAAACTTAAATTGACATAGTTTAGACCTTAAATGCTTAAAATAATTTGCTTTTACCTAATACAATTTATTTAACCTCAGCATAAGAAATACAAACAAACACACTACAATATTTAAAGCATTGATCTTTCATTATGACTACCTCCATCCATTTCTTTTAGCTCTCAGTGATGACTAGTTCAACCATTATATAGAAACTGATCTACTTATTAGAACATGTATTGCTTGTCCTAACTATTTTATCGCTAAATTATCTTGACAACTAACATTGGATGCTAGGTTATTTTTTTGGTTAATTACTTCATCCAAGGCTCTATGGTGTTGGACGGCTCCCAAAAGCTATATTGAAGAGCCTGAGTCTTTGACACGATCTCAGCCAGCACACTTTAGGGCATTAGTGCTTCGTGGAAAAGGCAAGAATGAAGGTGTACCATTCTCTAAGGTATTGATCCCATAAGTATAAGGTGATGAACTCCTCTCTACCTCAATGCATTGTCTCCCCCTTTCCTATTTATTTCACAAATTTTAGAAGTTTCAACCCATGGCTACATAAGTATTTTGATATGAATATGATACAAGTAATAGATTCCACACTAATCTCGTATATGACCAACACAAGGTAATGGTTCGTTGTAATTTTGTTGTGGGTTACACATTAATCTTGTATATTCAGTTCATTACCTGACACGATGTGTATGAATTTAGCCACATCATAGAAATGAAACCCCTGGTAGGAAACCATCCTCGACCATAATCATGAACAGACCACATGGCATACAACTAAAATACCTACAGGCCCATTAGCTGAAACCATTAAGGCTTACAATATAGACAGAACATATGAATTGGTACTATAACCCCATTGCATGAGGAATATCCCTATAGTCATCCCATGATCAAGACAACATGAAGATCAATTACCAAACTTCAGCCTAATTGAAAACCAATCATAGAAACAAAATCAGTAAATCCTCAGCCTTGAAGCATTAGCCAACCTTCCCAGAAAAAAAAACTCTGTAGGTATAAAGAGACGTATCTATAGACCAAAACCTAACAAGGCATACTGAAGCACATCATCCAATCTTGCATATTATATATATTATATACTAGTAGTCTAATTTTTTGGGAATGTTACATGTGGATTTTGTTTTAATATTTCTTACTGCCATTATTATTGAAGACCTAAGATGGAGTGTGGGCTGACAACACATATTGTAAATTGAAAACTGTACATAATGATGAAACATTATCTTTGAAATGTTTGTGTTAAAGTGCACGTTGTTATCACCTCTCATATGTGATCAAATGACATGGAACATGCTCAATTTGCATGGATGCAGAGCTGCAAATTTGAAAAAAACATATTGTTCGAGAAGGAGATGTATACGGAGAGGTATGACAGGGTCCTAGAGTCATGTTCATTGAAGAAGGACCTAGGATTCTTCCTAATAGTGATCAGATGGATCTAGGAGAGATAGGCATCAACCTCAGTGTTGGGAAAAAGAAACAGGTCAAATTGATCGAGCTCTCTACCAAGATGTTGGAATTTTCTTGTTTGATGATCCCTATAGTTATGTGGATGCTCAAAGTGGAAGAGATCTATTCAAGATTTAATGGATATGGATTTGGATCACTGCTCTTATACCATGTGGAATGTAATAGGCTAATAAATGGTTTTATTAGACAGAACTGTAATTCTATAAAGTTGGAGAGGGGGCACTTAGAATGAGCCAAATAGATGGTTAAATCCCTTTAACTTGTGCATGTATACTCCCCTCTTTATATTGTGTTATAGATAATTGAGCATATTGTATGCCTACATTTACCCATTGGTTGTTATGTATTGTCTTAGAGTGTCATCTATTAAATGTTTCAGCTTGACTTGAAGAAGCAAGGAAGCCCAACTTTCAAGATATAACAACTAGAATAGAAAATTGGATACTCCCTCTTCTATTTAGTTTTCTTGAATGCCTTCTATTAATCTAATTGGCATTTTATTTGGACATTCCAACTGATAGAGAAAACTAACTATGACTGATATCTATCATAATACTGCTGAACTTTTGTTATTGGAGTAGTTACTAATGAAATACATTGTGTGTTGTGGTCAGGTCTGCAACTGTCCCTATTTCACGCATCGCAAGACCTAGTGAGAACAAAGCGCCAATCTCTTCAAGTGAAGACTGACGATGATGTATCTAGGTAGAACTCTATTTTCATTTGTTTCCATTCCTTTCGTTCAGTTTCATGTTCCCTTGTGTTAGTTATCATTTGGTGGGGCGTGGTACCCACATATGTCATCATCCATCGTTTCTAGGGCATGGTACAACAAGACATACACCATAGATTCATTGTTTGCATTCCTAGACATTCACTGTTCCCTCTAGTGTCCCACTCTGCAGTGATGATATTAGCTGGGTGCTGACGGAAGATGAGTACTAGATGAGTCCTAAAAAGTGTACATTATAGTATTCAGTTCACTATCTTGTCTACCCTAGTTTGACCTCTAAATATTCTGTATTGATATATATAAAACATATTGACGGATGCATACTTTCAGTGTCCTTTGTTGGTTAAATCTTGAGCTCATATGAGCCATTTTGTATAATCTAGTACTATACCACATCTCAATCAATCTATAGTGTAAAGGAGATGGATCCAACGTAACAATACTTTCTATAGTCCTTGTTGTTCAAATCTATTGTATGTGATATGTGCAGTTGTATGATAATACCACCACAACCAAATAAATTTTCTTGTGACCTAAACCATGCCATCCTTAGACTATTTTTGCTTATTTGATAACTTATGTATGTGTATAATAATTAAATAAATGGTTATGCCTTCTTATGCAATAACTATGCTATGTTGGGGCTAAATCGTGTTTGCACATGCATTATTACTTGCCCCCAAATATCATAGCGAATACTCAAATTCCTGGTGAGAAATCGGACAATAAAAATACCTACTTATGAGAGGCCTTGATTTTGGTTTTATATGGACATATATTTTGTTCCTCACATCTTCTTGTCTCTCCAATTTTTTTTTGGAACACATACCTCTATTGTAGATGGGTCTCTACTTATACCATGCTCACCTTTTCCACTTGCATCTTTTTCTGAAAAGAAATCTCACAGGAAATAAATGAGCAATACCCATGGATCTTTCCTAATATTTTCTTCTTCAAACTTCAGTAGGCATGTTCTTAAGCATGTTTGGTAAATCAAGATGTGTCAGCGACATACTACTAGGCTATCAATCCCCACCGTTGATGATCAACATGAAGAATCATGCACCAAGCAAACCACATACCACCCTACCCATAAAACCTTAAGTTTCCCAGTATGCGAATGAGAAACCATATGTTTCCCATTGTGTTGGACCAATTGTCAATTTATAGGTGCCTTACCCACAAGGCGTACATGCAGAAATCCACAGAAGTAGTTATTGTTTACTACTGCCTACCTGTTTAGTAGTAATGTTGCAGAATCCATATATGATTTCATGAAAGTAACATATGACTACCCCCAAACATCACCCCATGCAGGATAAATTTTGATTTAGGGGAAAAATAACATTGTGGTGAAGGCACTACCACCAATGGGAAGAAGTAGAGAAACATGAAATTTACTACCTCATGAATTCGTCAACTGATTGTCCATTCAAGATACGATAAAGAAGCATGCTTTCTAAAATTTCTAGATAGTATCTAGATAATCAAGTTTGAGGTGTGTATTTATGATTGGCTGAGTATTAATAGTGTGTAATTCATTTCTGGGTAATTTTGAGAACTTACATGCATTGATGTTATAGTTCTAATAAATAATGATTATTAACTTTCACTAACTGACTAAGAATGTAGTTTAGTCGATATACTTTTTCACTTAATGTATTCAATTTGTGTAGCACATGGAGGCACTTTTTATATTGAAAACTAAGGTATGAACCACAAAACCCCTCTAGTAAGGGCTCTTCTTTATCATCACAATGACCCATGTAAGGAGTTGTTTTATGATTTTCATTTAAACTGATAAACTTTTAGAGGTTCAGGTTCCAGACTATACCTTGTGTGCATTCACATCGTAAATCAAACACCCTTTAGGATGTAGTTTGACAAGTGTTGTTTTAGTTGAGAATATGCATGCTTGCATTTGTTTCTTCTCAGTTGCAACCATTGTAAAATATTAGATTACAGTGTAGTAAAGCACACATCTTCCTTCCCAAAATCACTTCTCGAGCTTCACATATCCTATGATAAGTTGTTTTAAACAACAAAAACGGTGGGCATGGCTTACACCTGATAGACAAACAGAATGACATATAGGTTGTGTCACCGGGGGAGGTTGTTGTGATTAGCATGCTAGGTACTTAGTTAAAATTAATTGGTGATGGATAGAGAATGGTGTAGGAGATATTTGTTTAGTGACGATGTTGTTTACATAACGATCTGAGTCAGCTATTACCACAAGGAGAAAGAAAGGTTTGAAAAGCTAAAGATATCCATATAAAATTGAATATCGCATACACTTACCAGCAAGTCAAGTTTGCGATATGCAGAGGCAGTAACAAATACGTGTACCTGCATACAACCTGTAGAACATACCATTCACAGCAAATCACTCCCCAATATATATAATAGGTATATACTACATCTTATCAAACTTTTACCACAATACGAAAATTAGCATAGGGAAGAACATTCTTTTTACTTTATATTGGAAATCTTCTGTCAAGATTTGCTATACATGCTTACTAGAAAACTGTCTGAATAGTTATTGCTCATTGAAGCAATCTCAATCTGACTTGGAAACACATCGTCATTTTTTTGTAGCTTGTCTCTATATTTCTAGAGTATAGGGATGTACTAATTTCATATTTCTGTTGAGGGTCGATTTGATTGTTGATGAACACATTTTCCTGAACTCTTTCATAGTTAAGTAGTTCCATGTGGTTATTCCTTATAGGTTTATACTAATTCCTATCAAAAAAATTATTTGATTTTAGTTTCCATGTGCCAAAAATCATTTCTAATAACTAATTGATCTTAAATTGTAGTATTATTAATTTTTAATCATTGAAATTTGTACTTGAATATTCTTCTTCTACCTGAGTATGCATATGCCATATCCATGAAAATGGTATTATAAAGTGGTCAAATAAAGCCTTCTAGTTTGTGTGTGCATCGGTTCATGTGCTTGCCTGGACTGGCTTGATGAAGCATGTTTGAATATTATCTAAGGTTTTACATATGAAATTGAGAGGATAAAGAACATGTGGTGTAAAATTTTGAAAGCTTCTTAGCTTTTGTTTTCCCACATTGCCTAGCAGGTACAATCCAAATAGCCAAGCAGCTGCTCTACAATGATGATTAAAGGAAATTTTACTATCACCACATTTGCAGATATGTGGCTGAAGTATCAGTAGTGTTTCCTTGGATGATATCCAAATGGGTTCACTCATTTGTAGTCTAGGTCAACTTTGAGGACACCCTTTTCTTCCAGATTTCACCTCAGCTAGTAGGCTTATATTCAAGTGCCTCATCATTTTCATTAGGTTTGGTGAGAAGACGGATGTTATTGTGTCCATAGAAATATATCTTCTCTACTTGGAATGATTCCTAATTGCAAACCTCCACCAGTGGAGGTATTACAATGTCTATTTCTAAAGCGTTGGTTTTTTGTAGGTGAAGGTTATTGGAATTTGAATATGTTTGAACTCGTTCTTATGTCTCGCTGGTGCATTTGGCAGTTGAGGTGTGCTTAATTATAGGACTCACTTTGTCATTTGCATGCACATCTCAGATTCCTTGTTGGTACTCACCTGTCTAGAGGGATGTTCTTCAAATTCAACCATTTTTTGAAGATCCAAAAACCGTATGTAAGAGATTTTATATCATATTTTCAGTCCTAGGCCACTTGTGTAGATATTTGTTGTCTTTGAAGAATAATTATGTGTTAAATATAAATCTATTCAGCTATTGCAGCAACCTTCAATCCTGAAAGATGCTAATCAGATGCTTACTATTATGCAGCTGCCTACCAAGCAAACTATGATGCCTAGCTGGATGAAGAACTTGGCTAGGAATTACCATGATAATCTGATGGCAATTGACACAATAAATTATTATCCAATATGAGTTGCTTAGTCTTGCTTTATAGCTCATCATACATCCTTGCATAAGCATGATACTATAGTTACATTTAGTTTAGACATAACTGTACTCTTCAAGCTCTAGAAAGCCCACTGCCAATGAGGCTGAGTCAGAATGGTGGTGAACCAACTCTGAGTTGATCGCAACAGGTATATTGATGTTCAAATGTATTTTAGTGTTCTATGATTTTGTTGCACCTGATTTTTTCCCCTTTAATAAGTAGCAATAACTATTCCAGAAACATCATCAAAATGAAGATAAGAAGATTAATTAGATTTCAGTGGTTCTCGTTTGCAGGGACTTTGGATCTTTTCAAGTCTTTCAGTAGTTTACATGCACATATGGTTCTGAAACTAGGCTTCCATGACATTCCTATTTTAGATCACTCATCCCAAGATTGGATATTCTGGAGGCAACCGATGTAGTACCACCTCAGAGTACTTCAAGTAAGTATCAAGTGAGCACTTCCTTGAGTAAATATCAAGAAAAAATGATTACTTTTCTAATTGCTCTTCAATAAGTCTGGTAGGTATGTCCAGTTGTTAGATTTGTTTAACATTTTGACATTCTGCAACATCTTCAAAATGCTGAAAAAAAAGATTATTGTTCCCTGGAAAACAAAGATTATTATTCCATTCTCCCCCAGTTAGCATGGTGAGGTGAAAACAATAGCAACTCACCTGAGAGTTATGAATATTTCTTTTTATTCAGTAGAACCTGGAGATGGATAGCTATGAAGCATGAGGGCCTCCTGGAACAACTCACAATCATTTAGATTGAAGTGGGAATTCCCTCTCTTATCACTAAGGTGCAACATAGAGTTGAACACTAATTACAATACAAGACTCCTTAATATCATATCACAATTCCACTAGCTGATTCCAAATGAGTTTCATAAGGGTAGGGTTTGGGCTATCATAAATGGTGGTCAGAATCATTGAGTCATTTACTTTGCAGTATATAAACTACCTATGGATCATCTTGATTTCAATATTGCACTCAAAGTCATTCTGGAACGCCCAAATACCTACTGGAAAACCCCTAGCTTCATTTCTGGGAGCAATGGAACCATGTTTTTGGATAGTAGCCTCAGATTTAGTTGTAGAAATATTGGTTCAATGATGACAAGTATTTACTATTTATATTTGGTAGTGTTTGCTCTGATACTAGTTACTGTACCATTATCCCCAATTCCTCAACATTCCATCAAATGACTTCTGACATAAATGTAAAGTAAAGAGGGGATGATGAGATACCTGGATTATATAGTGCATTGGTTGTTTATGAGGTACCATTGATGCCTCTTTGCTTCTCATTATCTATCTTTTCTCCACACTTAATACAATTCCAGCATAGGTTATTTCTTCATGCTTTTGTTGTGTCATCCCTATGATATACTATTTATCATCGGGTAGCTTCTATCTATATTCTCTGTTGTGTCCATAATGACAACAGTTTCCTACAATGAACCTTGACCAGCTTCAAGGACTCGAGTCAGACATTTCCCTAACTTGATGTATTGGTGCCTACAACATAATCATCCCTTACCCTATCAAGGTCTCGAGTCAGACATTCCTACACCACTTTGTCTAAGGATCACTTTACAATAGGTCTCTGGTCGTATTGGATGTTTATTTTGAAGGAATGAATCCTTATAGATCAACTATAAATGTTAAGTGCTTCTTTTATTATTGTTGCACTAGAGTGCTTTATTGCATTACAGAGAGCATTTGTAAAAACGTCTAGCATTTTTAGGTTCTCTACTTGGACAAGCTCCCAGTCTTCACTCCTTCACTCATTGCTTGTTTTCATAATGTCATGTTATCATTTAACATGCAACAATAGACATTTTTGAAGTCTAAAAATGTTGGAGTAGGACTTTAGAGTCCTTAGTAATTTTTATGTGTGTGTTATAGGTAACCCTTACTATATTGACATATTTTTCTTATCAAACCAATATTGAGATATTGGTTTGTTCATTCCTAACAAAGAATTCCAATGAATTAAACAAGTCCCTACTTATGTAAAGATGCTGATGCATAATCTTCTAATGGTTGATATTGACTTGGAAATACTGCAAGGAAGACCATGAAGAACAAACCCTATAGTTTTTCTATTATTATACTACCACTCTTCATTTTTGTGGTTCTGGTGTTTTCAAGCTATTCATCTGTTGTTAGACTCTTCATTCTTTTCATTTTGGAGCATTGAGTCTGTTGGATTCTTTTTGTTTTGAGGAAGTTGTCCTAGTGTTTATATTAGGAACATGGATTCCTTACTATTTCTTTTTATTTTGTTGTTATCTAGTTTGGCTTTAGAACCTGCAGCTTGCAAAAGTAAGGTAAGGCACATGATGTCTTCAATATGCCTTTTTTTTCATCACCCTATTAGTCACAAGCAGTACACTAGTTGTACTCATGGGAAATCTTGAGTATCCTGTTCAATGCAGCAGACTTCTTCCAGCAATATCAAGGTGTGTTTCTATTTTTTGAATGTCTGCATAGTCACATGATCCCTGGCGTCATGTGTACCCTTTAGATATTGCATGTTTCAACTATCAAGTAAAGTAATATTTCACCTTGTTATTCCCTTCATATCTCAATCTAATATTTATGCTGAGAGGTTTTCATAAATGGAGCAACAAAATATATAGGAAAGATTGGCATTGTTGCAGTAAAAAAAGCTAGAGGGATGTAGATAGTGGGCGGAATCAGTAGTGATTACTTTGGTCAATATGATGGAATAATTTGTTCCCTTCATTCTCAGTTGTTTGCTTCCTTCATGATGAAGTTTTTGCTTTACTGTTTGACATTAGGCACTAATGAATTTCTCACTGGTATAATTTCATACCTTAGTTAATTGTAGGGCTTTTGTAAAGTTATTTTTATGATCTTGGCATTTAGATTGCTGATGGGTAACAAGTTTAGAACAAGTATAATCACATATTACTGAAAATGGGCTTCATTGATATTATATGCATGATATTTCATTCTAATATGTTATTTCATCATGTAGAGTTCAAAAAGATCAACTTCTGAGACTGCATTTGAGAAAGTGCCAATCTATTTGGGTCCTTCTCTATCCTCTCTTCTCGGGACATACAAAAAGGTAAGAGGTTGGATTCCATCTCTATCTATTAGTGTCTTCCTACAAAATTTCATTTGCAGTATGCATTTTTTATCGAAACGGCGAAACAATTAGAAATCAATTTCTAACAATAGAAGAAATTGAACTATGCTTTCTACTGTAATTTCTTTTTTGAAAAACACCTCATCCCCTATTCTATTCCACATTTTTTCTCTATTTTGTTTATTGTTAGGCCATTCAGATAGGGGGTCATAATGTTGGTTGGTTGTGTACCTCACAGATGGTATGGAGACACAGACTAGGGCACCATCAAGAGGCCCCAAAAATATGGGAGACTAGCAAATCCCACAGCATCATCACTATGTGTACTAGTACATCCCACATTTTTAATGGTGCTCTGTTCAGCTCCATTATTGTCCGCTTATTATCTAGGATCCCAATGCCCTTTACATTCTAGATGATGATTAACATCGGATGATGATGCTTGGGTGTTCTCCTTATTGGACTTGCACAATCAACCTAATTTTTTTCTCCATTTCTTCTGAAATCTGCTGCTGTCAAGTATTCCTAGAATTTTTGAAATGAGTTAACTCTATCTTGACATGTATCAATATGTTTCTTAATTGTAAACCACCACTAGTGGAGGCCCTGCCATGTCTACTGCCTGAGGTCGTGGGTTTTTGTTGGTGAAGGTTATTGGAACCAAAATATGTTTCAACTCCTTTTGGTGTCTCGCTCCTACTTTGGGCACTTGAGGCTTGCTGAATCTCAGCTAATACCATGCCCTCCAAATGTGCAACTCATTCTCTTTGTTGTCATTTTTGTCTAGACGGTTGTTGCTCTTGCTTGGTGTTCTACCACAGCTTCCTGTGTCCACACTGGTGATGTTTTGGAGGGGTTGCCTAATCATCCTGGGTGCTTGGCTAACCAACACATTCTTGACGAGTAATTTGGTGATTCAGTTCTTCTTTCCTTAGACTCTGCTACTGCTTTTCAGTCATTGTTCTTTATTGCCTCACCATGATGTTTGTTTGTTGATCTAGGTTACCCAGGTCTCTCCAGGCCATAATAAAGTGTATTCTGTTTCTGAATGTACCTTGTGCTTGGTTCTGTTTATTTCTATTTTCTATTTTTATTTGAAGTCCAGCAGCTGAATTCTTTTTTTTTATTTCAAATATCAATGGAGCACTACTGCCATATCAACAATTGCTCTTTTTAAAAGTTCTCTAGAAACTTTGGTTCAGATATGATTTATGCTGAATACTTTTTTCATGTTGATCTTGTATAGATGTGATATTCATTGAGCTGATTTTTTCTGTATTAAATATAGGCCTCCTACCCTATACACTCTTGTACATTTTTCAGTTCTAGAGAAAAAGAAAAGAAAAGGGGGAGATGCACACTTGTAAGACCAAAACAAGTTACTTGTTGTATTGTATTTGGTAACTTATTGAAGGTGGCAAAGGCCCATGTCCTCCACTATGTAAATTAACATTTATTAATAATAAAAGAAAAGATTTGTGGATTTTCTATGTATTTGTCCAATTGTGTATCTTAGATGGCTATTATTAACGAGTTATGTTATGCAAGATAGGATGCATACATTTTAAAAACTATAGCTCGAGCAATGTATATCGCCAAAAGTATTTACGACGGAAGTTTTTCGTCCTAATTAACCTTGATGAAAGTACCAACAAAATGGTCCTTGTTGGTATTTACGACTGAATTATTTCACCGTGATTGTTAATTATGACAAAAAGTTTAAGTTGACGTTATATCCATTAGGGATAAGATATATTATATGTCGTTGTTGATTATAACGATGGAACGAAATATGTTGTCTTTATTGATAATAATGGCAAGATCAATAACGACAACATGCGACGACTTATTTTCCCCCTCCTTAATTGTTATAACGGCGACTTTTTCCACAATTACGACCGACATTTTCCATCGTTATTGTTATAGTTTCTTGTAGTGAAACTCATAATGGCCATACCGTGTTCGAAAAGCTGTTTTTGGAATGTCCTCACTCTTGACTCTCAACTGGTGGTAACCCGATCTTAAGTCAATTTTGGAAAGGACTCGAGCAGACTTCAACTGGTCAAATAGGTCATCTATTCGGGGTAAAGGGTATTTGTTCTTAATGGTAGCTTGGTTAATCACCCGATAGTCTATACACATACGGAGCGATCCATCCTTTTTCTTTACAAAAAGGACTGGAGCTCCCCATGGCGATGTGCTAGGACGGATAAAACCCTTGTCTAGCAATTCCTGCAATTGTTTCTTCAACTCGAGCAACTCTGCAGGGGCCATTCTATAAGGTGCACGTGAAATAGGGCTTGTTCCTGGAGCTAGCTCTATGGAAAAATCCACCTCTCTTTCGGGAGGAATCCCAGGTAGATCATCTGGAAAAACATCTGCATAGCTCTTGACTACCTCTATTACCTCTAAGGGTTGCACCTTGGGTTCGGGCTTGGTAACAATTGCTAGGAAAGCTTGACAACCTTTACTCATCATTCTTTCTGCCTTCAGGGATGATACATACAAACTGGTGGTGGCATCCTTCCTACCTCTAATGACAAAGGGTGGGTGACCTAGTTCCCTAATGATCACTTTCTTTTCCCTACAGTCGATTTGGGCCCTATAGGTATAAAGCCAATCCATTCCAATGATCACATCAAAATCATTCATGTTAAGAAGGATAAAGTCTGTAGGAAACTCATGATCTCGATATTTCACAGGTATCACCGGAGTTTTCAAAAGAGAGGTAAAGATTTGACCACTTGGGGTTGTAACATCTAAGACATATCCTAAATCCTTGATATCCAAACAAAGCATAGTTGCAAGATTCCTCAAAATGAAAGTATTAGTAGATCTAGAATCAAATAATGCTTTTACAGTATGTCCCATGACTTCAAGCATTCCTACATTATTGTTCACCATACATTAGACTATTACATGCTTAACTTTCAAAACATAAAAAAAACTCTAAGGGTTATTACCCTTGATCAACCGATTTGCATTAGCTTGAGCTTCTTCATTGTCAATGGCGAACACTCGAGCTTGCCTTCTTTCTCCAGCAGGTGGGGCCAAAGCTACCGGTGGGGATTCTACTGGACCTGGTCCTTTTGGCTCTAGTAGAGGACAAGCAGCTTGGATATGTCCCTCTTGATGGCACCGATAGCACGTCTTCTTCTTGTAGCGACACTCACCGGCATGCCCTTTTCCACAAGTGCAGCAAGGAGGTCGGTTGTTCTCTTGGCGGGGTCTTCCATGCCTTCCTCCATGTTTTCCCTTGGCTTGCGGGCATCCTTGACTCTTCTTGTGGTGGTTTCTCTAACCTTGAACTCCCTCGGTGAAACCCAAAAACCCCTTGGGTGGAAACTGAGTAGGCATCACAGCCCTTTCCATGTCTAGGGCAGTGTTGTAAGCTTCTGCGAAGGTTTTAGGTTTTCTTGCCATCACATGAGGCTTCAAGGCAGGGTGACGATGCTCTATGAAGTGATCCACCCTCCTTTCTTCATCCATCTTGTACCCAAAACGTTCCAGGATCTGAAACTTGCACCCAAAGTCTGCCACAGAGGAATTTCCTTGAGTCATGTTAGTGAATTCCCTTTCCTTTTCTTTCTTAGATGCAACAGGGACGAATCTGGAAGTGAAGATGGTCTTGAAATCAGCCCATGCCATTGGTTCCTCAGTCAGATCTCGGCCTGTGATGTGAGTCTCCCACCATATCTTAGCTGCTCCTTCCAGGAGGTGAGAAGCAAAGAGGACCTTCTTGCTCGGCTGCACTTCAAGCATGCGAAAACCATTCTCAATTGCAAGTATCCAGGCTTCTGCTTTATCAACCACTTCAGTCTTATCCTCTCCCCATAACTTTTCTATGTTTAGCTTGACAAAGTCTAGGATGGTGGCTCCCACACGTGGACAAACAGGGTGTGGTTCACCATTCTCATCTCTAACTACGTCTCGAAGGGCCAAAGCATTAATAGCATCTGTCAGATTCCTCTGTTGCTCTAACCATAAGGTATCAGGGGTATGGATCAACATAGTGGGTTCTGAATCATCGACTGGGTCCTCCTCCATCTTGGCTTCTTCCTCATACACATGCTGCTCTTCATATCCTTAATCTTCTTCTTGGTTCAGGTTACTAAATGGTACCGGGTCAGGGTTAGGGACTTCTTGAGTGACTTCTTCAGGCCTCTTCCTCTTCTTAGAGGATCCACCCTCATGGTTCCTATTCCTCTTTTCAGAAGATTCCTTTACTTTACGCGGAGGCCAAACACTCCTAGCTGGTTTTCCAGAGCCCTCAGGAATAGCCACAGTCTTGGTTCGTGCCATCTACATAAGCATAACAACAAACCTTTAGTTTACCATTTAAATTGGTTATACTTATGTTCAGTGATATCTCATTACATATCTTTTATTAATTTGATGGAGGATTCTTAAACCCTTAACTTACTTGCCCATACCACATGAGTGTGGAGGAGAGAGAGAATCCTACTCTTAAAGCCTTAATAGAATATGTGATGAGAAGGGATGAATAAGATGAGAGAGTCCTAAAGGTATCTTATTTCGATTCATACCCTAAGACTTTGGCCAGGCGGTCACACGGGTCTGGGAGTCCTCGTATTCTGACTAGCGGTGCGGAGGAAAATCTTGCCAGCCCCCAGTCGTGATCCCTTTCTAGACACCTCCGTCTTTCGGATACTCCTCTAATAACTCCCTTGGGTTCTATGGAGTTTGTAAAATTTAATAATTACTAATGGTTACATGAAGAACCCAGGCTCTGATACCAAATATTACGACCTCACCTTTTAGTAACCCCCAATTAAGGGAGACCAAGAGAATAAAGTCGCACCCATTAATTCCGGATCAAAGGTTCGAGATATAACCATAAACAATTATTAAATTCTAACAGACTATACTAAAAAAATGGCAATAAAATTTTTCTTTGCATACCTTGAAAAGTTGGGAACTATCTTCTAACCTCAACTGAACTATTCTATCTAATTCCTCCTTGTTCTTTAATTCTTGAATTCATAATATGTCACTTTACTGTTTGTGCTTTTGAAATTTGTACCTAAAACGCCGACAAACAAAACGACGATCAGCCGAAGCTGGTATGTGGGGGAAACAACTATTGTTCAACTAGGTTAACAACATAATCATTCAATTATTCATTCAACAATCATGATTTTGTTTTAGATATAACTCCGCGATCCAAGGGTACCCTATCCTCTGTATTGTCCCCATTAAACCCCTCATGATCCACCTATAAGTGAACCAGTTTCTAGGGCTGAGTCACATGGAACTACCCGTAGGTAGACCACTCCTTAACTCGGGGTACGCTAAAGAGTCTCATGGCACTACCCTTAAATAGCCCAGTTTCTAACTCACGGTAACCTAGACCTTGCTCTAGGATTACCCCCTTTTAGCCCTTTCAAAGTAACAGAGGTGGACCCGGATCTAGCCAGTTATATATATATACTTATGGTGATAATCATAGTCACTTTATAATTGCATAAAATAAATAAACATCCAAACTGTTTAGTTGCATTCAATGCGATTAAACATTCGGGAAACATTGGGAAACGTAAGTGTTTAACCATAAGTAACCACATACCTTTAATTTCAGATTTCAAGATAGAAAGAGAAACCCAATCAACAAGCAAAACCTGAAATAAAAGGACAATTTTCCTTTTATTGATATTTATCTAATTTTCATCATATTACTTAGGGTTTCAGTTCCTACTTTATGGTTCCTTTAGAAATTAGGGTTTTCACTTCTTCTTTCCTTATTATCATCCTTAAATTATTAAACCACATAAAACCCCTAATTTCTCAGTAAATTTCCTTTAATAAGCATCTAATTATCTTATTCCGCAAAAACATGCTTTTTATCTCCTTTTATCCAAATTAGGGTTTCCATGTAAATTAACTTCCTTTTTAGGCATTATAACTCTAAATCTCATATTTTTTCATTCAAACTGATAATCATATCACCTTTATCATTAACAAAGTTAAACTAATCAGTTTCATCTATTGATTTACCAAAATACACTTTAATCATGCAATTAGGATTTCTCATCAATTCTTAATACACTTTATTAACAAATTAAGGTACTTTTTGCAAAACAGACAGAACTAGGTTCTCAATTTATTTTTATCAGATTCCTCGTATTTTTCTATACAACTTTCATATATAAAGTTTTCTCATACGAGTTTCCTAGCAATTTCTATTAATTTCGCAAGATAAATCCTTTTTCCTGAATTTCTATCAGAGATGCGAAATTACCAATTATGTGGATCGTCGGATGCGCCGCGGTCCACGGTGGCCTCCTGATCCAACGGTCCGCACAATGCGCCTCCACTCGGCCCCTGACTTGCGCACCTCGAAGCCTGGATCGTCGGATTTCCCCAGTCCACGGTGGAATCAGGATCAAGGGCTCCCGCCTCGATTTAGCCCGGCCGTTAGATCACGATCGGACGAAGACTGCTGCTCGTCTTCTTCACTCCAGGACACGGAGGTGCCGCATCAAACCCTCGCCGGCGCTAAGTCAATCGGGGGATGCAGAGGGTTACGAACTCTCAAAAGTGGCCGCTCGTGTTCGTGAAGGTGCACCCGACTAGAAGGACCCCTGTTTATAGGGTGCAAGGGCCTCTCTAGGGTTTCCCAACCCTGCCGTTGTCCCAGTCCTCAGCCCAATTGGGCGTTTTGAGTACACACCAAGAAACCCATCAAATCCTAGGTCTAGATCCTTCGCCCGAACCTCCCGATCCCAATGGGACACAAATCGTGAGTGCACATGCACTGTACCAATCAGAAAAACGAGGGGAAAATCCCCTGTGTCGGCGCTATGTCTGAGTCCCTTTGGGAATCTGTACGATGACCACAATCCGTTGGATTAAAATCCAACGGTCAGCGTTGTCTGCGTTTAAACCAAAAAGGAAAATCAATTCCTAATTATTCAAGGAAAAAGCTATTTTGATGATAACTTGAAAATTTAATAACTCTCAATCCATAACTCCGTTTTATCTCAAATTTTGAGGAAAACTCGTTTATACCATTATCTTTCCTTGTATAAAAATTGGAGTCATTATCCAAAATAAACGAGCCCTTTAGTTCAGTTTCAAGTTATCCCTTATTTAATTGTAATTTTCCACATATTCCTTATTTCTTTTACCATTATCTAATTATCCTGAGTTCCTTGAACCCCAAGGAACCCTTTTAACTCGAAATCTTATTTTGGGAAAATATCTTATGGCCTTAAAATCAATTATTTTTATTTTCCTCATATATTCCTTTATTAAATGAAATTCCTTTTTCATTTCTTTTCGTTTTTCTTTTAATCTTTTAATTGGGCTCAATGGCCACGAAGGCCCAATAAGAACACATACAAGCTATCAAACACAAAAATCCATTCAATCCATTCAAACAATTCATCACATCAACCATGGATTTCATTTATCTTTAAAAAGAACATTTATAATTTCATTACATATTTTGGATAAATCGAGGTTATAACAATAATAGCAATGCTGATATCTCCTATGGCTCATATAGCTTGTCAATCTCTTATGTTACCTATCACTGGGCAACATAACATATCATTACTTTCACAGCGTATAAGTGCTTTCAATGAATATGACATCATAGTTCTTACCTGGCTATGTTCACCATTTCATAAAACCTACATAATTAATACATTTGATAATAGGCAAATTATCTCTATATCAGCACATTGCAGAATAAAGATAACCTTTCAATTCAAGGGTTGTACTACTATACCCTTACTAGGATTAGGGTTTTCCCTTTTTAATTCAATTACGGTTAACCAACCCCTTTAACTTAATTAAGAAAAATGATTCCTCATTTCATAGTTCAAACATTGAGTTTCATGCTTAAAAGCATAACCCAGAATTAGGGTTTACTGTTCACATCCTCACATTACCCTAGATTAGGGTTTACTATTCACATTACATCACATTACCCTAGATTTAGGGTTTACTATTTACATTAAGATTATACCATCATCATATATAAGGATTAATTCCATTAATGTCCTCAATTAGGGTTATGACACATTAGTTGTTATAACTGGGGTTTCATGATCTCATTATCATGGATCATATCCTAATTAGGTATCCATCTATATTGGGAATTCATTACTTGATTAATCATTCATATAAGAAGTCTTCTCTCTCTTCTTTCTATAAGTTGATGTTTGCAATATCCTTGATTAGGCTAAGTCAATTCAACATTGACATCATGAGTTATATCATTACTATTGTGATCATTAGGTCTTACTCATCCAAGGAGTACTAATCACTCTATCCCGTCAAGGGTACCTTATAATGATTACCACTGATTATAACATGCATTAATCAACTAATTACTTGGTCCCTTAATCACTTTAGGTATCTATGAGGTTTAAGTTAATCAACCACTAAACCATCTTGACCACTAAAGCATCAAACGATCTTGACCCTTTTTAGACCTCAAACGGTTTTGCACACTAAACCCCCAAACAGTCTTGGACTGCCCTTGAAACTGTTTGGTGTTGAAGACCGTTTGGTCTTGTTGACTTTTGAAACCATTTGGTGAAGTTCACACTCAAGACCGTTTGCCCAAGATGGGATGAAGACCGTTTGGTCATGAAGACCGTTTGGTCAAGCTTTGACTTTTGAAACCGCATGGACATAACCGACCTTGAAACCACATGATACCAAACAGTTTGGGATCGTTTGGTCCCAAACGGTCTTGAGACCATTTGGACTCAAACGGTCTTGAGACCGTTTGGTCCAAACCACCTCAAAACCGCAAGGACCAAAAAGTGTCTCAACCACTTCAATTGAATTAGGGTTTCTAATGTTGAACCCCTCAATTGGTCCTGCACTTGCTAGCCACTTATCAATTGAGTCAATTAGGTCAACCCTCAACTGATTTGATACTCAATTGATCCTCAATTGATCATCAATTAGGGCTTGGATCGATTGGATTTGGGTTTGAAATTGATTACCCTTCAACATGTTCCAATGTGAGTCTAATTGATTTAAAATCATTGAACCATCATTCAATTTGGTCATGACCTGACCCAAAATGGTCTTGGGATCATTTGGATGACCTCCAAATGGTCTTGAGACTGTTTTCCCATTAATTTATCAAAAACTAAGTCATTCATTTAGGGTTTGGATATTGGAATTGGTCACCAAAATCAGCAATCGATTTCTCATCAACTTGATATCATTGGGTCCTCAATTGGTTAACCCTACTTAACCCTAGACCTACAAATGATCTTGGATGATCATCAAACGGTCTTGAGACTGTTTGGGTGATCCCCAAATAGTTTTGAAACCGTTTGGGCCACTCAACCCAAACTTCAACATGATCCTATTATTAAAATCAGCAAATGACCCGATTAGGGTTTAGGTGACTAATGGGCCTTCAATTGGTGATTCACTTGGAATTAATGGATGATTTTTGGTAGGAAATTAGTCTAAATTACTCTCAACAGTCCTCCAAACGGTCAACACCTGGTCAACACACCCAAACGGTCTTGGACCATTTGCTTCTATGTGGTTTCGTTGAAACCGTTTGCATTCGAATGGTTTGAAATTGTTTGCTCCCAAATAGTTTGGGAAACTGTTTGAGCAAGGGTTGGAGACCGTTTGCTCAAGTAAATTTTTGGTTAGACATAGGAATTAACGTCATCATCTTCTACCTCAAGAACAGAGGCTGTTCTTCACGGAATTGCTAGCAAGAACACAAGAGTAACAAAGGAAGAAGAATAACTAACAATTTTTCTTGGAGATGAAGATGCATAAACAAAGCTCAAGGTTTAGAGATATAAAACCCGCCTTTAGGTCTGATCCAGAGCTCCTAGATCTGTAGATTTAATGGTGGTTTGAGCTCCAGTAGTTGTCCAAGGTTCGTTCTTCACTCTTTGGTTGAGCAAGATGGCTAGAAAGAAGAATCGTGTGAAAAACACCATGAATCTGACCTTATATAGTGGTTTCCACCATGAATTCAAGGTAGATGACAATCCATACTTACCAAACCAGCTTGGTCATCCTTCCTATACTCCAGAGTTCCTCCTTGGTCGGCCAAAGCAGGTTTGAGAAGAAAATAACTAAGGGAAATGATCCCTTGTATATTTGGAAAGATTGCTTATATATTTATGGGTCTTTTCAAAGCAAAAGGAAAATGGATAGTTATTTCCTTTTTATATCCCAAATGTATCCACTAAGGCTTACTACATCCTTGGAAACTTTTTCCACTTATTAAACTCATGCAAACTCCTCCATTACCCAAGGTTTAAAGGAAAAGAAACCAAACATCTTAATAAGTTGTATATATAAAAGGACCATTTGCTTAAATTTTGATTATTTCAACATCAAGATTATCTCTCCTCCTTGATCATTCAAATGAGGCGCCCTTCTCATTTTCTTTGATCTACTTGATGCCAAGAAACATGAGAGATACTCTATAGGATACATTTTACATGTTGAACCCTAGGTTTTGGGTAATTTTGCACATTACACCAAAACTAGGTTTTAAAGCACAAGGATTGCTCTACATGCTATATCTTGGTGCCCAAGCTTGTGGAATCCATACCACCACATCATATTCATTCTTAAGATGTCTCATCATCATAGGAACATCTTGACATGTGCAAATTGCAATTAAACACCTCAACTTGGGTAATTTGCACTTTAGTCCATTATTAACAAAACAATGTTTCAACATTACACAAAAAGAACTGAAAATAGAAATATAAGTTCCTCAAAATCCTTAATTACATTTCACAGGATAAACACAAGCATCTAATCACTTAATTAGGCAAAACACCTAGGATTAGTTCATAACCCAGATAAGTGATGTTACAAATTATCCACCCTTTACAAGGATTCCACAAGCCACCACTTAGCATCATTCTTTTTCTTATGATTGTAAAACACATGTGGTACATTCAAAATGTGACATTTTGTATTATAACCCCTCAACTTGGGTGAATTGCACTTTGGGCCAAAATAAAGGAGCATTGCTCAAACAACATTCAATCAGGACCAAACTTGAAACATAAGACTGTTACATGATGAAAAAACTCCTTAGAAGATTATATTAGAGTTCTAAGCAACGTTATTAGACAAAACAAATAGGGTTACCTCATAACCCAGGTCAGGGATGTTACACTCATCATCTTACATCTCACCTTAACCCTAATTATGTTTCATTTTATGGTTTCGCTTAGGCCATTAGGATATTCCATCATTACTTGTATTCTCATCTTGGAGTTATATTACTGATGTCATATTCCAGATTATTGTCTCATTAACTAGTAATTATGTTTCACATTATTATGTACACATAATAATCATAGTCACATTCATTAGTCATATTAGGGTTACATAACATGTATTAAAGGTCATCTTCACATAACATGAATTCTATGCATCTAACTGATATCAAAGTTTCATATTAACTTCCAGTTACAGATATTTAGGGTGTTCCATAAATTCCATCATTTATTGAGCATGTATTTATTTATTGTATTTTGTTTAGGGTTATTAGCCCTAGATAGCCATATTAAGCAAATTACATGATTTCGTGCATCAACATCATAATCAATGACTTTAAATGGATTATAAACATGAATATGGATCTACTGACATATTATCATAATTTTAGGCCATCGTTTGATATTTATTATCTGTTAAATAAGTATTTTACAACTTACATGAAATCACTAATATTTGTGCATCAAAATCTTTGATATTTAGGCTTTCATGTTGTTCTACACATTTTTCTTAGAATTTCAGTACCTTATTTGTATTATTCTAATAAGTGAGCTAATTACTATGAATTTTCTAAGATATGAGAAATATCTAGGGTTTTACCTTTTAGAGCCAATTGAATGCCAACACATGGCAAAATGGGGACGCGCTGCTTTACGTGGAGTTGGCTGGTTCGTGTTGGTCTGGTTGCAAGCCGACCAGTTTACCACTGGTTCTCTTCTATTCTGAGTGTACTGGATCGGGACGGTTCAGGGTTTGGACCGGTCCCTCTTCTTTCCTCATGAATCACGATCGCAGCATTGACGCCCACGTCCGTCTGTGTTCTTCCAGAATAGCCACATCGTGAGGCTTGACTCCGGCATACAAGTGATGGTACAATGATTGTTACAACCCAAATTTTCGGGTTCTTTTGGGCGGAGATACAATTTCCCCAAATAAAGGTAGGATTATGAAAATTGAATGATTGAATAGATTCCTTTGATAAATAGCCTTGTGTGTTTGATTTCGTTGGCCTTGTTGGCTATTGGGCCCAAAAGAAGAAAAAGGAAATAAAAAGGAAAAGAAATCAATTAATAAAGAAATAACTAAGATAATGATCTAAAAGGCTAAGAATTATCCTCTAAGGAGGGATTTCATATCTTTAGGATTTCTTGGGTTTCAAGGAGTCCAAGTTGCAAAGATAATAGGAGGAGAAAGAGATAAAATCAAATAAAGCATTATTAAGAAGGAGATTTGAGATAATGATGAAATTATAGGAAATATGTTGAAATATGGATAATGGAATCATCATGGATGAGATTTTGATTCCACATGTTTCCAATGGTAAAAGGAATCCAAATAAAGAGAATAAAGGAATAGGAGAGAGAAAATATGCATAAAATATACCTTAATAAGTAATAACTTGCATATAAAGAAAAGTCTGCCATACTTTCGAGTTTGAGTCCCAAATTTGGCACACAGGTAACTTAAATCATTATGAACCTTCCTTTAAAATTTGGGGACGATTGGATAAAAGAGGAGAGAGTTATGAATTTGTTACGTTTCCATAAAGTGGAGGGTTAACTAATATATTAATACAATTTGTCACATTTCAATTTGAATCTGGAACCTTGGGGCCCGTCCCAGGAGAATGTCACACTCAACAACATCCGTTGGATGGTAATCCGATGATTCGAAGATTGTCTTCCACCTCTAATTGGAAAAGGAAAATGCAAATCAGTAGTTGATAACCTTCCCAAGTTGAAATCTTGTGATCCAAGGCAAGGCGGTTTTGGGAAACATGTCCAATAACATCAGGAGACTAGTATGAGTTGGTCTTCCCCAAGATGCATGAGATTTCATAGCCTACAGGTGTTTTTCCCATACCATGAATCTATTGCTTCTCGTAAGCCAAGAAAGGACATATAAATATATGGTCTTGGACCCCCTCCGAGGTCGTTGTTTGTACTAGTGGCTTCGGCCGAGTACCTCGGGTCAACCTGCGCTAGGAATTTTGCTAGCTACCCTATCCCTTCATCCCTGTTGACGAGGAAAGCACAACGAGTAGAGATTCTCTTCCCAACCAACACCGACCCCCACTCAACCAATTGAGAGTACAGATCGGTTCAGCGGGGGAGGCCGAAGGCGAGCAGCCTTGTGCGTACGGGAGAGGAAGCCTGTGGGCAGAAGTCAACTACTGAAGTTGACCAGCCATGGTGTTGTGTTGAGGTGGGGGAAGGATCGGGGGTTGAAGATGCGCATGCACCAAAGGACGAATCTACCCCTCAAGTGCCTGTAGATCGAGATCAGCGAAGTAGGGCAAGATGTCCTTTCAGCAATAATCCCAGCCGGTCACCTAGTGGAATAAAATCAGGTAAGTTGATGACGTGTCAATTAGCGATTGGTTAGCATATAATTATCTTGCAAAAATCATAACTTAATATTGGTAACTCGGATGGCAACATATTATATATGAAATTTGATCAGAAGAACTCCAGGAATCCATTAAAAATACAATTGAAGCTTAATTTTTCTTACGATTTGGAAAGCATATAAAGTTGATAACTTTAATTCTTTAAATAGATCAAAGCCCTAGATCTTGATTATGGATGTAATTAATAGATTTAGTTGATGCTAGTAATCAAATTCTGACTTAATTTCATAAATATGATGAAAGAGATCTAATTATAGATAATTGTTCGTAACTGGTGTAATTAGGGTTTACTAACCTAGAAGATGTGTAAAATGGTAATTAGGGTTCATTTGTGAATTTGATTATAATCATTGATGGAATCAGAGTTGTCAATTCAAAAGAGCATGGACATGGTAATTGACCTTAATGATCTTGACATGACCTAAAAGAATAATGTTGATAGTTTAGTGTAAAAGAGATATATCTGGCTTAATTGGAATTCAATCTTGCATATGATGTTGAAATTAGGGTTTGTGGGCCAAAACTGCATTAAATGTGATAATTGGATGGTGGAAGCTAAAACCCTAATAAAACCCTAAAAGGCGGCCTATAAACCCTAATGTGGGACCCGAGTCAATCTTGAGGATGTTGAATGACACATGGGTGTTATGCATTAATTTCAGAATCACTGATAGATTGCTTGAGTGGTTTCTTATCTTGATTGATTGGACATATTGATTAAATTGGATCATGCTTATTTCCTATAAGATCTCCAAATCAGGTATGTGGTTAATTATGAATAATCACCTTTAATTTCACGGCGTTTCTCAGATGTTTTATCGAGTGATCACAACCTAAACTATTAAATGTTCAATTATGCAATCCTATAAAGTCCATTTGAGTATCACAATTAATTATGTATGTGTATTCGCGAACCTACATGCCACCCTGATGTATGTTGGAAGACCAAGCCCCAGAGGGAAGGTCTGTTTTGGTCAAGCCCTGGAGGGAAGACCATTGGGTGCCTCGAGAGGTGACCCCAGGCACCAAGCTCAGGATGGAGAAGGTGGCCTTATGTCCCTTGCAAGAACAAAAGCCTAAGAGAGGGTAATCCAGGGTTTAGGGGAAAAGAGTTTGAGAAGTCACATTGAAAATGTAATTTGGATTGTTAATCAATTTTTCGCTATAATTAGGTTGTTAGAAACTATTAGTGATATTGTGATTGTCCCAGTATAGCAATATACTGACCAACATTTTGTTTGTTGGCATTTTAGGTACAATTCTGAAAATGGACACATAGTATATCAAAATTTGTGAAGATACAACTAAACATTTTAAGGAGGATTAGTTAGATAGACCTTTTCTATGGATAGAAGTCTAGAATTTGAATTTTACAAGGTATGAAAAAATATTTATTTTATTCCAGTTTTTCAATTTAGAAACAGTAGAATTTGATAATTATTTTTGATTAAATGTCAAGCCATGGATCTTGAAATATTGGGATGGCGTCTCTGACCTCTTGGTCTCCCTTGATTGGGGGTTACCGGGAGGCGAGGTCATTACATTTGGTATCAGAGTTGTGGTTTATCATTTAATCCTTAGTAATTATTAAATTTTACAAACTCTGTAGAACCAAGGGAGTTATTAGAGGATTTTCCAAAGACGGAGGAGTTTAGAAAAGGATCACGGTCTGGGGGATGACAAGATATTCCTCTGCCCCGCTAGTCAGTCACTAGGACTCCTGGATGTAGTGTGACTGCCTAACCAATGTCTGAGGTTTTGACTCAAAATAAGATATCTTTAGGACTCTATTATCTATTTTGTCCCTTCTCAACCCTAATTCAATTAAGGATTCTAAGGTTTAGGGTTTCTCTCTCTCTTCCTCACCCTCTTGAGGTCAGGGTAAGTACGATAAAGATTAAGGGACCCTCCACCAAAATAATGAAAAGCATGTAAATAAGATGTCATGGATATAAACTTAATAGTTTAAGCGTAAACTAAAGATTAGTTACATGCTTAAGGTTGCATGGTGCGTGTTGTCCTACCCTCAGGAGATATATGAGGTTAGACCTTTTTACAGGAGTATGAGGAGAGAGTTATCCTTGGAGGCAGAGGCCTCTAGAAAGAGGTAGAGACTTGGTACATCCTCTGAGGACAACGCTAACCCTAACCCTAAGTGGTTGTTAGAAAGAGGGATTGCAAGATTAGTTGGATATCACAGTTGACCATGCATGTATGTACATGGGTTGACATGCATATTGGTTTTGAGTACCCATGAGAAGCATGAGCTATGTGAGGTTGGTTGACCTAGTGACTTTTGGCGACCCAACCTTGGAAGGGTCGTGCCTGCTAGGGTGAAGGATAGCTCCTTCATTAAAGAGGATAGTGGTGACCATATAGGAACCCTTATGGGCATATATGAACACAGAAGAGCATGCACCTATGTAGGAGAGGATGTTAGTAGTGCTGGAAGTAGGTTGAGGCTTAGGTCAAAAGGGTTATGCCTGATAACTTAGGAGATGAACATGCAAATCTTTGGATAATATTGATCGAATATAGGTTTGGGTCATACGTTTCACCCATGTAGGTGTATGCATGTATCCTTAAGATCTTGATCCACCTTCTTAGAACCTCCAGTGGTAGGGTCAGTTGTAGGGTTAGCTCTAGAGAGCGAGTAAGACCCGAGAAGGAAGGTTGGAAGCTTAGACTTGGAGACATGAGGAATCATGGGAAGTTGGGTATGTTATAACCTGTTTTAGAAGACCCTCCTGAGTAGATAGTTATGGTTGCTCATGCATGATCCTTGAAGGATTTTCATACCTTGGTTGCCTTTAGAGGAACCAAATCTTAGAAAGAGAAAGTGGCTTCTTGAACCGATGTATGAAAGTTGTAGGTACCTACCTCTAGGTATAGAAGAAGAGTTCTTTAGACCCTGAAGAAGTATATTAACAAGTTATGCAGTCTCACACCGAGTTGGTTGTCCTTGTGTAGGACTCTAAGGTGTTGTTCACGTGGAAGAATCGTGGGAAGTTTATGCCCTACCTTATGCATGTTTGGTTCGTGGTTGGACATCTGATGCATAAGAAGTGAACCTAGGGTTTCTTGACCTAAGAAGGGAAGTAGTAGTACCCCGTGCACCTGATGCTCATGAAGATGTTTGAGTTCCTACGGATTTGATCATTGCACCTCTCATGTTTAGAGGAAAAGGAAACCCCTTGGACTAAGGTATAAGTTTGATGAATCCCTTGTGCATAGGTTGATGACATATGCATGTATGATATTGGTCCAATGTTAAGGAATAGGAACAAGTATGACATACCAAGGAAGCCTAGCATGGTTTAGTAGGTGGTCTTCTTGTTAGATACGTGCCTTAGTAGATTGATAGGGTTAAGCATGCACATGATGATGTAAACCCTTGTAACGACCCCAACTCCCAATAACACCCAATTAAGGGAGACTAAGAGGTCGGAGCCGTTATCCCCATTTCCAGATCAAAGGTTCGACAAATAAACAATAATAATTATCAAATTATATCAAACTAAACTGAAAGGCTATAATAAAATTGAACTTTTCATACCCTTTTCAAAAGCTTGGATATCTACTTCTACCCACATGGAGTCTATTCGAACTAATCCTCCTTTGAACTTTAATTCATATTTAATTCCACATATGCCACTTTACTGTTTGTTCTTTTCACTTGTACCTAAAACGTCAACAAACAAAATGTCAGTCAGCATAAAGCTGGTATACGGGGAAACAATAATCGTGAAATTAATAACAACATATTGCAGTCAATTACAGTTTTACAACCAACTTTACGTTTTAAATATAACTGTGCGATCCACACATATCCTATCCTCTGCACTATCCCTACAGTGGAATTGGATGCTACCTTCCTTATTGTAGATCCCCATTAAACCCCTCATGATCCTACCTAACAGGTGAATCAGTTTCTAGGGTTGAGTCACATGGCACTACCTGTAGGTAGCCCACTCCTTAACTCATGGCGTGCTATTGAGTCTCATGGCACTACATGTGGGTAGCCCAATTTCTAACTCATGATAGCCTAGACCTTACTCTAGGTTACCCTTTTTAGCATTTGCAAAGCCACAAAGGAGGATCCAAATCTAAGCCAGTTACATACATATACATTTATAGTGATAATCATAGTCACTTTATAGTTGCCTGAAATAAAAGTCATCCAAACAGTTTATTTCAAACAACCAATAAAATCTTCAGGAATCGTCGTGAAACTAAGGCGGTTAATCATAAACGAACCACATACCTATCAGGCTGAGTTGAGACAGAATAATCCAATCAAGAAATCCAATTAGGCAAGCAAGCACATTATGAGATCCTGAAATATGCATACAATTTTCTATTATTAAACATGCCATAAAGATCTATTAAACCTAGCTCTCTTCATAGGGTTTCTAGTCCACTTTTTATGATTTTCATTGCAATTAGGGTTTCCCTTCATATTTTACTATTTTAAACCCTAATTTTGTACAATTACTCGCAAACCCTAATTATCTCATTTATTCTTCATGAAAGATATTAAGGTTATCTTTTAACAACATATAACCCTAATTTTAGAAAAAACATAATTAACCATCAATTAAGTCCATTAAGCCTCTCTTACATTAAAGCTACAATTTTTATCCTTTTAATCCATGACAAGATCATTACGCTCATTTATCACCAATTCATAGTTCATTATGGTCTAAATCACACATGAACTCCATCTATTACCAATTCCACATTTTATCCATTAGAAAACCCTAATTACTACATTAAGGGTATTTATCCACAATAAGGAACTTTTATACTCAAAATAGCTTAAAATCATCATATCTTAGCTTTATTCACAATTTTGAATAATTAAAACCATTATGAGTCACATTTACTAATATTAGGGTTTCAAGGTGTTTGGTTTTAGGGGAGGCAGAGAAGCAGCAGAAACAAAAAAAATTCTCCCAAAACCTAGAACAAAAGGAATCGCGTCAACGTCTATATAATAGGAAAGATGGTTTGTGGATGCATACCTTGTCCCGAGGCTTGCTCGGCGACAGTACCTCACGCCTTATGCGCTCTTCACCTCCAGTCTTGGACGGTGTCTGTGCAGCTCCTTGTCGTACCGGGACTGAAGACTCCTGGTCTCACCGGGACTGTCGGGATTGACAGTTGTCCTCCGAGTGAAAGAGGTCTCCCGCCTCTACAGTCATCCACACGGACTGCCTGGAACTCCGATCTCCTTGTCGCACAAGGAATCAGAAGGAGTCACAGCCTCCTGTTGGCGTACTAGTCACCAACACACTCTCCTACCACCAGTCACTTTCTGCAGTTGTCCTTCCGTTGCTGTGCTTCCCTTATCGGGAAGCACTTGCTCGGGCTCTCTCTCGGTTACCAAAACCAGAGAGAACGACAACTTCACATAGCAACTGGTTGCATTGAGTTGTACTTTTAGAAGCCCCCAGTACCCCTATATATAGGAGGGTCATGGGACAAGGTTCTCTATCCCAGGCAATGCGGGACTAAAGCAGGAGTAGAAGGGTTCAAAATTTTCCACAAAAACAACCAACTGCGTAACCTGAACCGATCGTTTCACAACTGAAACGGTCGGTTGGGAATATGAGCCGGTCGGTTGACACCTCAACCGATCGGTTGGGACCCATGAAACGGTCGGTTCACTTCTGAGCTGGTCGGTTCATGGTCCTGATCAGTTTCTGATTTACTTTTCTTCTTTTGTTTCGAATTGGTATCAAATACCAATCCTTGTTCCAATCAAATTGGGCAAGTGAAATGAAAGGAAATTTCTCACCAATCCTACTTTCCCAACTTGTTCGGTTGCAATAGTTGAATCGATCGTTTCAACACTTGAAGCAATCATTTCACCCTATCCATGAGCTGATCGACTCACCAGTTGAGCCAATCGGTTCACCAAGCTCAGCCGATCGGTTCATCACATGAGTCGATCAGTTGGGAGTGCAGATTGTGCAGATTCAGTCAATTGCAGTTTCAATCAATCTGATACTCCAATCAATGTGTCCAACACCTTGAACATTATGACATTGAGCTATCAATTGATTGAGTGTTTAATTGAACTACTAAACTCCTTTAGTAATAAATCTAAACATGTTTGTGGACAAACTCCTATTCCATGTTAAATCCTATGTGTGTGACCCTACAGGTCCATTTCACGTTGGCAGTGAAATTCCATAACACTTATGACTTCACAAGCAAAGAGCGGTGCCTAGTCACACATCAGTGCTACCAAAGTGAAATAGAAAGTTGGAGAACAAGTTTCAATCATACAATCCGTGAATGGTGTTACAGTGAATGTATAATTCCTTTGTCACTGATATCCTGAATGAACTCGAGGCATGGAATAGTCATACTATCAATGTTCATTCATTTCCTTGATCTCAGAGCAGATTGGGTGAGATGTGTGTGACATCAAAATCACATATTGATTCACATGTGCATGCGCATGCCTTTCTCAATCCTACTCATCAAGTGGCCAAGGACATCAAACTTCCTAAGGAGGGACAAATCCCATATCTATCACTCACCCCTCAAAAGCCCCATGTGTCAAAGCCACCCAATCATCACCTTTATAACAACCCATGTTTCAAGATTGCGTTTGATGATGTCAAAGTGTAACCAACGACATGTGTTGAGTGTAGTGATTTCAGGTCTAAGAATCACACTCACCACCATCACTGTGAGAGCTGACTGTGACTGCCAAGTCATGGTTCCATGTATCACTCTCACAGTGGGTTTGTCTGGTAACTTGTTCTCTAACAAGTACATATGTGCTTGGTTTGATATCACTATGTCATGACTAATGAGATTCTGTCATCAACCAACACACAATCTAGTCTTTAGTGTTATTGATGTCTATGGTTATTTCCATAATAACAACCGACTAGGGACCAAACAAGAATGTATACTCTTAACATACGTATGATCTCATCGTTTAGGTCCTTAACCTAAAAGCATACGTCATTGAGTAAAATCATTCTTTAGACATATATCATGTTACACTATCATCTCAGAAACAGTAATTGACTATTATTATTCAAATCATTTAGAAAGTATCCCATTACAATCATCATATGACTTGCTCTATGGGCATACATACCAATAGACTCCCACTTACACTTAGAGCAAGTCACCGAGGAACCTCAGTCCTTGTGACCTAGCATGACCATCATGCTTCTGCTGAGAAAGCGCCTTAGTCAGTGGATCAGCTATGTTGTCTTCAGTTGGTACTTTGCAAATCTTCACATCTCCTCACTGTACGATCTCTCATATGAGATGGAAGCGCTATAGTATGTGCTTGGACAGCTGATGTGATATGGGTTCCTTAGCTAGTGCAATAGCTCCATTATTGTCACAATAAAGCTCAATTGCATCACAGGTACTGGGAACTACACCAAGTTCAGAGATGAACTTCCTGATCCACACAGTCTCCTTTGCTGCATGTGAAGCAGCAATATACTCGACCTCTATAGTAGAATCAGCAACTGTTTCTTGCTTGAAACTCTTCCAGCTCACAACTCCATCATTAAGATAAAACACAAATCCTGACTGTGATCTGTAATCATCTTTATCGGTTTGGAAGCTTGCATCGGTATAACCCTTTATAACCATCTCTTCCTCACCTCCGTAAACAAGAAATTGATCCTTAGTCCTTCACAAGTACTTGAGGATGTTCTTTACGGCTGTCCAGTGAGCATCCTCGAGATCTGACTGGTACCTGCTCGTCATACTGAGAGCATACGAGACATCTGGGCATGTGCACAACATAGTGTACATGATGGATCCGATGGCTGATGCATATGGGATCCCATTCATACGCTCCCTGTGGCATCCAACTTATAAAACACAAGATTAATTAAGCGGAAGCGAATCATTTGCAGCGGATTACTAAAAATCACTAAAAATTGAAACTTTTTGCAAAAAGATCCACACATAGGAAATCTTTTTCATCAAGAACCAAAATATAATATTTACATTCTGATCCATAAGTACACAACCTGTACTATCTCTTCTCCAAGATTACAACATCAGTTGTCCTATTCAACATTATGTACAGACAACATAAAACCTCGAGGCATCAAGCCAAAATCTCGAGTCAATGGTGAAAGCACTATCTATAAATCACGAGGACCTGAGAGTACAGAGACGACACATAGGACTACTATCTATACAACTGGATAGGCAGTATCTCCACCAGAGATATTACTATTGTCCTCGATGTTTCTGCTGTTTCTTCTATGCTAAAGGTTTCCTACCTCTTTGTCTGCGTCCACCTAAAAACATTGGATCCCACGGGGGTGAGACAATTGTAAATTGCCCCAGCGGGAGATATAACTCTCCGCTAAAACATTGTATTGCAATTTAAAGATATGAAACTGAGTAGAGGTCAAGTAGTTTAAAGCATTCCCAACTTTGTAAACATTGCAACTATTTATGATACAACAATATATCATCTATTCTTTGAATAAGGAATAGGAATGACATGTATATCATTTATTCAACATGTTATACCATCATATCAAACTTTTCTTGTGACACTCATCATCTCGTTATGTCACCCATGGAACATTCTTGTTTCATTCTGTTGGCCTTAGCCAATCTGCTAAACAGATAAGGAATTACATCTACCATGTACTCATATATCATTAATACATGCATTGGATTATTACCAATCTTGTATTACCAATACATGCATTGGACTACTAACAATCCTGTGTCATCATTATAGGCATTGAGCCTCTACCATGTATTGGACTCTTCCAAACCTGATTACACCGCCAGGCATTGGACACTACCAATCCTGATTTCACAACCAGGCATTGAACTTTAACCAATCCTGATTACAGGCATTACACCTCTACCAGGTATTGGACTTCTCCAAACCTGATTACACTGCCAGGCATTGGACGCTACCAATCGTGATTCCACAGCCAGGCATTGGACTTTAACCAATCCTGATTACACAACCAGGCAGTGGACTCTAACCACTCCTGATTTCACAGCCCGACATTGGACTTTAACCAATCTTGATTACACAGCCAGACAGTGGACTCTAACCACTCCTGATTTCACAGCCAGGCATTGGACTTTAACCAATCCTGATTACACAGCCAGGCAGTGGACTCTAACCACTCCTGATTTCACAGCCAGGCATTGGACTTTAACCAATCCTGATTACACAGCCAGGCAGTGGACTCTAACCACTTCTGATTTCACAGCCTGGCATTGGACTCTAACCAATCCTGATTACACTGCTAGGCAGTGGACTCTAACTACTCCTAATTTCACAGCCAGGCATTGGACTCTATCGAATCCTGATTACATGCATTACACCTCTGCCATGTATTGGACTTCTCCAAACCTAATTTCACAGCCAGGAATTGGACTCTAACCAATCCTGATTACATAGTTCATGGAATTTAATTCCTTTAACTCATCATTGATCATCACATACTACTTTAGGCTCTGAACCCTAAGGTTAGCCGGCATAGCTTTTTACATTCTTTATTGAGTACAATTGTTCCTTTTATTAAGTTTATTAAAACATTATCCTTTCTTACAATAAACTTTTATAATCATTTTGGTACCTATCACTATGCCATAATTTCTCTCATGGCTCATAAGGCCCATAAAGCATCTTGTCACCTCTCACTAGGCAACATTTAACCATATGGCTCACAAGGACATTAAACATCTTGTCACCTGTCACTGGGCAATGATAACATATTACTTCATGTAATACAATAGTAACACTTCTATTCCCTCAATAGGATTAGGGCTTACTATTCATATCATATTATGATTTCTCATGTCTCATTACCCAATTTAGGGTTAAGGTTTCCCATCTCACATTAGGATTTCATAGTTATCAAAGTATATCAACTTTGAGATGCTAACTGTGAAGTCTTTCATATCTTGATGTATCACTTTCCTCATTACTTCCAACTTTCATAAGTTATCAGCTTATCTTGTATTAAGGCATTTCCCATCTTAATCCTTCCATCCACTAACCTATCACTCTTACCATGAAGTGCATAGGTTCCACATATGAATGGTCCAACTATCTTTAATGATATGGACTCATCTCAGGTTAAGGCATTGCTTACAATAAGCTTTCCTATAATCAACCATTTATGATATTTCACCCTTATAAGGTTTTACCCACTATTTTATTATTAGGGTTCTGGGTTGTCATCATGTTATCCAAGATTAAGGATTCATTTATTATAACTTCAATTAGGGTTTCACATACCTTTACCCTTTATTAGGGCTTTGGGATTTCACATTCTATCGTACTTTATTAAAGTTAGGATTGCATATAGCATCACCCTTCATTAGGCTTTCACATCTCATTGCCTATACTTAATGTTTATTATTCATCCCAACTAGGGATTTCTCATGGCATCACCCTAAATTAGGGTTTCTAATGAAATCAACCTCAATTAGGGATTCACATTGAATCAACCTCAATTAGCGATTCACATTGAATCAACCTCAATTAGGGATTCACAAGGAATCAACCTCAATTAGGGATTCACATGGAATCAACCTCAATTAGGGATTCACATGGAATCAACCTCAATTAGGGATTCACATTTTATTATCTTGGTTTAGATTCACAACATTACCCTGGTTTGTGTTACATTTGATATTGCTCTAAATTAGGGTTAGGGCTCATCAACCTTCTTGATTAGGGTTTCATGATCTCTTTATTAAGGATCATACCCTATTCATCACATGATCAATACTCATGTATGAATTCCTTTCCATCATCCTCTCAATTTGATTAGGTTACATCAACCCTTCAATTAAGTACATACAATTATGATTAACATAATGTACCAAGTCATTGTTCTTGTAGGAAATGAGGGTTTATCCCTTAATTGGCACTAATCACTTAGGCACTATTAGGGTTTCAACCTTTGTACCTTCATTGATTATCACTACTAATCATCATTGAATCAATGGATCATTCATCATCTTAATTCTCAAGAGATTCAATCACATTGGACCTCTATTACATAAGGTATCCAATTGATTTGATCAATTGAATCTTCAATTACAACTGGTGTCCAAGTGGATTAACCAATTGAGTCCTCAATTAATTTTTACTACTTGAGCCCCAAACGGTCTTGGTATTTCAAATTTCAAATGGTTTGAAACCATTTGGTAAAGGTGGTGCTTGAGACCGTTTGCTAAAGCAAGTACTTGAAACCGTTTGCTAAAGCACCTTTTGAAACCGCATGGGCTCAACCGGTTTGGGATCGTTTGGTCCCAAACAGTCTTGAGACTGTTTGGACTCAAACGGTCTTGAGACCATTTGGTCCAAACCTCCTCAAAACCGCATGGACCAAATATGGTCTCAACCAATTGAATTGGATTAGGGTTTCCAATGTTGATTCCTTCAATCATTGAATTCATGGAACCAATCACCAATTGGACCTATCCTCATTATTCAATTGAGTTAAATAGGTCAACATTCAACTTATTTGACCCTCAATTGACCCTCAATTGATCATCAATTAGGGTTTGAATCAATTGTATTAGGGTTTGGAATCGATGATCCTTCAACATTAACCAATATGAAACTAGTTACTTTAAAACCATTGGACCATCATCCAAATTGGGCATGACCTGACCCCAAACGGTCTTGAGGTCGTTTGGATGACCTTCAAATGGTCTTGAGATCATTTGATCATGTGAACATCAAAATCGAAGTCAACCAATTAGGGTTTGGATCATTGGATTGATCACCAAATCAGCAATTGATTACACTCCAACGTAGTATCTTTGGATCTTCAATTGCTTAACCGTACTCAACCCTAGACCTCCAAACGGTCTTGGGTGACCTCCAAACGGTCTTGAGACCATTTGGATGAGCTCCAAACGGTGTTGAGACCGTTTGGCTCATCCAACCCTTGGATTCTAGTGAAATTTCATCAAGGTTTGGTCTATTGAGTCGATCAACAAATCATCAATTGATTGCTTTGTAACTTGGAAACTTTGGACCTTAAAATAGGCAACCATACTTAAACCTAGACCTCCAAACGGTCTTGGGTGACCCCCAAACGGTCTTGAGACCGTTTGGGTGATTCCCAAATGGTTTTGAAACCGTTTGGGCTAATTAACCCAAAAAGTCAAATCAATCAAGTTGAAAATCAGCACTTAATCCAATTAGGGTTTTCCTAATTGATTAGCCTTCAAATCATGATTCCTTTGGACATAATCCATAAAATTTGGTGGGTTATCAACCAACATAATTAGGAACAGGATTCTCAAACGGTAAACCCTTGGTAAACTCCCCCAAATGGTTTGAAACCGTTTGGTCTCATGCGGTTTGATGAAACCGTTTGCTTCTAAACAGTTTGAAACCGTTTGCTCCCAAACGGTTTGGGAAACCGTTTGAGCATCCCAAACAAGATAGTTTGCCTTATATATTTTAGAGAGGTGTGTTCTTATCATCTTCAACCTCTAAACTCACGAAACCTTCTGTGGTTTCCGTGGTAATTGCATCCATCAACCAAATCAATTATTGTAAATGTAGAAAAGATCATTATTTGGTATGGAATTGAATGCAATAACAAAATCAAGGGTTCAAGTTATAAAACCCACCTCAAATTGAGCTCCAAAGCTCCATGTACATGGCAAAAATTGTGGATGCAACTCCTTTTACCATCCCAAGGATCTTCCTCAAGGTTTGAGTGAAAAGGAATGGTTAGAATTGAAGAGGAGATCGAAATAGGAAGAAATCATGCATTGATTTGTGATTTCCACCATGAAATCGTGATGAACCAAGGTCAATAAGCTTACCAACAGGTTAGGGGTCGTCCTACTGACCCTCCCAAGCTCCCTTGGTCGTTCCCCAAGTAAGGAGAAGAAGTGGGGTCGAAAAAGCCTTCCATTTGGCTTGTAAGAGGTTCTTTCATAAAAATTCAATGAGAGAGAATGTACTTTGCAAAAATCCAATTAACCCCAAAAATGTGGCCGCCTCTTCCCCCTCATCTTCCTTAGGGAAGAGGATATGTTGTGTGACTCTTATTCCTCTCAATTATCCATGATTTAAAGAAAATCAAATCAAGCACCTTAAATCATTTTATATTAATATCCATATGTGAGTGGATATTTCTTTTTCTTATAAAATTGTGTGTGAGTTATCCCTCCCTTGGATATTTTCATGGTACTTGCAAGGTTCAAGGACGTCACACACACATCTGAATCCAACCATTTTAATTTTGGTTGAAGCCCCTTTAATTAATACTTTATTTTTTCCCTAAATCGAATTAGGGTTTCAATTAGGATTAAATATTGATTATTTTAATATCAAGATTCTCGCTCCTCCAACTTAATTCAAATGAGGCGCCCCTCTCATTTTATTTTCTTTACATGATTCCAAGAAATATTAGGGACCTTATTGAAGTGGTAATTTACATATTACACCCTAGGTTTTGGGTAAATTGCACATTACACCAAAACTAGGTTTTCATGCACATACATTGCTTTATCAGCTCTTTCTTGGTATTCAGGCTTCCATAAGGCATACCTCAACATCATTTTCACTTTCATGATGCTTAAACACATGAGGAACATATTATCATGCACAATTTGCACTTAAACCCTTCAACTTGGGTATTTTGCACATTAGTCCAAAACAAACAAAACATTGATTTCAACAATGTTTAAAAAGGACTAGAATTGTAACATAAGTTCCTCTTGAGCCCTAATTACTTTTCACAAGATGAAATTAAGCATATAATCATATTTCTTAATCAAAACACCTAGGGTTAGCGTATAACCCAGGTCAGGGATGTTATAAATTATAAACCACTAACAAGGATTTCGTCCTCGAAATCTAGAAAAAGGAAGACAGATGTATTTTGTTCATAATACTATCTAGTCTTCACATATTATCTCCTTATTATAGAGACACCATAAAAATTTGATCAGCACAAAGTGTTTCCATACAATATTCTCATAGAATCAACACACAAGGCATATGCCCCACTGTCCCTCATCATTGACTATAGATCCAACTTTGTGTCAAATAACTCTTTGCTTATTCAGAGAGCCATCATACATTCTTTATTAATATAATGTTTATGCAAAGCATAAACCCCTAACATATGATGTTCATATCATTTTATAAAATCAGACTAATTTCATAGTTGACCACTCCAGGTAGCCAACCTAAACCATCTGATATTTCTCATATACTAGAATCTTTCACCTTGGTATCCATCACATGTGTTGAAAACACATCACATTTTTATCTTCCTTTCATCTTGGAACATTAATTGTTACATATGTCCTCATCTTGGAACTAAAGTCCAAGATAAACTGGTACTTTTCTAAGTATCCATCACATGAACATATTTATCCTATGCACATCAAGTGTCCTAAGACCCACTTGATTGCCATGTCCCTGAAAGGAAAGAAAACAAGTATTCATATTCCTGATATTAATTCATGTATTTTCAACTATTCATGAACCATTTACTCTTTATCTCATCCTAGGTTCCTTGCCTTTAGCATAGGAATTTGTAAGGATGATTACATGTCATTATCCCTTTCTTTATTATTATCTAGCATGTTTTTGGATCATCTCATGATCTCATCACAATTCCCATTTCCTCATTATGGGAAAGATCTTTATTATGCTGACAACATTATTGAATAGGGTTCATCTCCGTTATTCTTATTCTTATCTTATGAGGAGTACACTTTTAGTTCCTCATACAACATGCTCATCTGAGATTATCTCAGACTTCTCTTTCTTATGCATAGGATATGACACATTTATTCATTCCGTATTCTTGATTCATGATACTCATTAGATTGTCTCAGAATGACTACTTGATCAGAGCAATAAAAAAGACAACAATCTAAGAGTTTCCATACCCACCTTATCATCAATAGTTGTATACCTGGCTAGGGTATATAAATATTGAGATCAAGTGGTATGCACTTTGTATGCTATCGTACTCCTTCTTTTCATATTATCACAAGCATAAGACTTAACATCCTTGAATTTCATTCAGGCATCTCTTTTGTACCTCATCATTTCTCAAGGAGGTAAGAACAACATAAAACATTTGTAATGTTTTACTATGCAAAACATAAGTCCTCACATGACTAATCAAGGAAAGTTCAATCAATTCCTTTCTCAATTAATCCAGGAATTCATAAAATGACATATTTGAATGACATTATCTTGTCTAACTTGTCATAATTCATGAATTATTCACTGGCTCAGGCTAACTCTGCCTCAAAGATTGATTCAACAAGGTAAGGTTGAGCACAGACTCAATTTAAGTCCAGAAATTCATCATTTCCTTTTGCTTCAACCTGTAGATGTTGATTACAAATCATGTTGATATCTAAAACATTATCATTGGGATTGGTAATTCTAGATTACACTGCCAATGCTTGATCCACTATATACATTATTGTTGCCCTAAATTCTTCAATAGTAACACTTAAAGAAGGATTTTCTTATTATAGTTGGATCAGCTAGGGAATTATCAGGCAATTGTCTCTCTCTCTTGCCTGTTCCCATGCACCTCTTCTTGGTGCAACATTGCTGCTCTGAGAAGCAACCTCCTCATGTGACCCAGTCATCTTTAAGTTCTTCTTCTCTTATATGAGCAGAAGACATTATCAAATACATTGGATGATACCAGAAAAGACTCTACTACCTTAGTCCTATGTCTCTGTAGACTCAACGAACCTAGAGCTCTGATACCACTAAATTGTGGCATCCAACTTATAAAACACAAGATTAATTAAGCGGAAGCGAATCATTTGCAACGGATTAATGAAAATCACTAAAAATTAAAACTTTTTGCAAAAAGATCCACACACAGGAAATCTTTTTCATCAAGAACCAAAATATAATATTTACATTCTGATCCATAAGTACCCAACCTTTATATCTCTTCTTGAAGATTACAACATCAGTTGTCCTATTCAACATTATGTACAGAAAACATAAAACCTCGAGGCATCAAGCCAAAATCTCGAGTCAATGGTGAAAGCACTATCTATAAATCCTGAGGACCTGAGAGTACAGAGACGACACATAGGACTACTATCTATACAACTGGACATGCAGTATCTCCACCTGAGATATTACTGTTGTCCTCGATGCTGCTGCTGTTTCTTCTCTACTAAAGGTTTCCTGCCTCTTTGTCCGCATCCACCTAAAAACATTGGATCCCACGGGGGTGAGACAATTGTAAAGTGCCCCAACGAGAGATATAACTCTCCACCAAAACATTGTATTGCAATTTAAAGATATGAAACTGAGCAGAGGTCAAGCAGTTTAAAGCATTCTCAACTTTGTAAACATTGCAACTATTTATGATAGAGCAATATATCATCTATTCTTTGAATAAGGAATAGGAATGACATGTATATCATTTTTTCAACATGTTATACCATCATATCAAACTTTTCTTGTGACACTCATCATCTCATTATGTCACCCATGGAACATTCTTGTTTCATTCTATTGGCCTTAGCCAATCTACTAAACAGATAAGGAATTACATCTACCATGTACTCATATATCATTAATACAGGCATTGGATTATTACCAATCTTGTATTACCAATACAGGCATTGGACTACTACCAATTCTGTGTCATCATTACAGGCATTGAGCCTCTACCAGATATTAGACTCTTCCAATCTTGATTACACCGCCAGGCATTGGACACTACCAATTCTGATTTCACAGCCAGGCATTAGACTTTAACCAATCCTGATTACAGGCATTACACCTCTGCCAGGTATTGGGCTTCTCCAAAACTGATTACACTGCCAGGCATTGGACACTACCAATCCTGATTACATAGCCATGCATTGGACTTTAACCAATCCTGATTACACAGCCAGGTAGTGGACTCTAACCACTCTTGATTTCACAGCCAGGCATTGGACTTTAACCAATCCTGATTACACAGCCAGGCAGTGGACTCTAACCACTCCTGATTTCACAGCCAGGCATTGGACTTTAACCAATCCTGATTACACAGCCAGTCAGTGGAATCTAACCACTCCTGATTTCACAGCCAGGCATTGGACTTTAACCGATCCTGATTACACAGCCAGGCAGTGGACTCTAACCACTCCTAATTTCACAGCCAGGCATTGGACTCTAACCAATCCTGATTACACATCCAGGCATTGGACTCTAAGCACTCCTAATTTCACAGCCAGGCATTGGACACTATCCAATCCTGATTACAGACATTACACCTCTACCAGGTATTGGACTTCTCCAAACCTGATTTCACAACTAGGAATTGGACTCTAACCAATCCTGATTACATAGTTCATGGAATTTAATTCCTTTAAGTCATCATTGATCATCACATACTACTTTAGGCTGTGAACCTTGAGGTTAGCCTGCATAGCTTTTTACATTCTTTATTGAGTACAATTGTTCCTTTTATTAAGTTTATTAAAACATTATCCTTTCTTACAATAAACTTTTATAATCATTTTGGTACCTCTCACTATGCCATAATTTCTCTCATGGCTCATAAGGCCCATAAAGCATCTTGTCACCTCTCACTAGGCAACATTTAACCATATGGCTCACAAGGCCATTAAACATCTTGTCACCTGTCACTGGGCAATGATAACATATTACTTCATGTAATACAATAGTAACACCTCTATTCCCTCAATAGGGTTAGGGCTTACTATTCATATCATATTATGATTTCTCATGTCCCATTACCCAATTTAGGGTTAAGGTTTCCCATCTCACATTAGGATTTCATAGTTATCAAAGTATATCAACTTTGAGATGCTAACTGTGAAGTCTTTCATATCTGGATGTATCACTTTCCTCAATACTTCCAACTTTCTTAAGTTATCAGCTTATCTTGGATTTAGGTATTTCCCATATTAATCCTTCCATCCACTAACCTATCACTCTTACCATGAAGTGCATAGGTTCCACATATGAATGGTCCAACTATCTTTAATGATCTGGACTCATCTCAGGTTAAGGCATTGCTTACAATAAGCTTGCCTATAATCAACCATTTATGATAGTTCACCCTTATAAGGTTTTACCCACTGTTTTATTATTAGGGTTCTGGGTTGTCATCATGTTATCCAAGATTAAGGCTTCATGTATTATAACTTCAATTAGGGTTTCACATACATTTACCCTTTATTAGGGCTTTGGGATTTCACATGCTATCATACTTTATTAAAGTTAGGATTGCATATAGCATCACCCTTCATTAGGCTTTCACATCTCATTGCCTATACTTAATGTTTACTATTCATCCCAACTAGGGATTTCTCATGGCATCACCCTCAATTAGGGTTTCTCATGAAATCAACCTCAATTAGGGATTCACATTGAATCAACCTCAATTAGGGATTCACATGGAATCAACCTCAATCAGGGATTCACATGGAATCAACCTCAATTAGGGATTCACATTTTATTATCTTGGTTTAGAATCACAACATTACCCTAGTTTGGGTTACATTTGATATTGCTCTAAATTAGGGTTAGGGCTCATCAACCTTCTTGATTAGGGTTTCATGATCTCTTTATTAAGGATCATACCCTATTCATCACATGATCAATACTCATGTATGAATTCCTTTCCATCATCCTCTCAACTTGATTAGGTTACATCAACCCTTCAATCAAGTACATACAATTATGATTAACATAATGTACCAAGTCATTGTTCTTATAGGCAATTAGGGATTATCCCTTAATTGGAACTAATCACTTAGGAACTATTAGGGTTTCAACCTTTGTACCTTCATTGATTATCACTACTAATCATCATTGAATCAATGGATCATTCATCATCTTAATTCTCAAGAGATTCAATCACATTGGACCTCTATTACATAAGGTATCCAATTGATTTGATCAATTGAATCTTCAATTACAACTGGTGTCCAAGTGGATTAACCAATTGAGTCCTCAATTAATTTTTACTACTTGAGCCCAAAACGGTCTTGGTCTTTCAAAGTTCAAATGGTTTGAAACCATTTGGTAAAGGTGGTGCTTGAGACCGTTTGCTAAAGCAAGTACTTGAAACCGTTTTCTAAAACACCTTTTGAAATAGCATGGGCTCAACCGGTTTGGGACCGTTTGGTCCCAAACAGTCTTGAGACTGTTTGGACTCAAATGGTCTTGAGACCATTTGGTCCAAACCTCCTCAAAACCGCATGGACCAAATATGGTCTCAACCAATTGAATTGGATTAGGGTTTCCAATATTGATTCCTTCAATCATTGAATTCATGGAACCAATCACCAATTGGACCTATCCTCATTCTTCAATTGAGTTAAATAGTTTAACCTTCAACAGATTTGACCCTCAATTGACCCTCAATTGATCATCAATTAGGGTTTGAATCAATTGTATTAGGGTTTGGAATTGATGATCCTTCAACATTAACCAATGTGAAACTAGTTACTTTAAAACCATTGGACCATCATCCAAATTGGGCATGACCTGACCCCAAATGGTCTCGAGGTCATTTGGATGAACTTCACATGGTCTTGAGACCATTTGCCCATGTTAACACCAAAATCCAAGTCAACCAATTAGGGTTTGGATCATTGGATTGATCACCAAATCAGCAATTGATTACACTCCAACATAGTATCTTTGGATCTTCAATTGCTTAACCATACTCAACCCTAGACCTCCAAACGGTCTTGGGTGACCTCCAAACGGTCTTGAGACCGTTTGGATGAGCTCCAAATGGTCTTGAGACCATTTGGCTCATCCAATCCTTGGATTCTAGTGAAATTTCATCAAGGTTTGGTCTATTGAGTCGATCAACAAATCAACAATTGATTGCTTTGTAACTTGGTAACTTTGGACCTTCAAATAGGCAACCATACTTAACCCTAGACCTCCAAACGGTCTTGGGTGACCCCCAAAAGACCGTTTGGGTGATTCCCAAACAGTTTTGAAACCGTTTGGGCTAATTAACCCAAAAAGTCAAATCAATCAAGTTGAAAATCAACACTTAATCCAATTAGTGTTTGTCTAATTGATTAGCCTTCAAATCATGATTCCTTTGGAATTAATCCATAAAATTTGGTGGGTTATCAACCAACATAGTTAGGAACAGTATTCTCAAATGGTAAACCTTTGGTCAACTCCCTCAAACGGTTTGAAACCGTTTGGTCTCATGTGGTTTGATGAAACTGTTTGCTTCTAAACAGTTTGAAACCGTTTGCTCCCAAACGGTTTGGGAAACCGTTTGAGCATCCCAAACAAGATAGTTTGCCTTAGATATTTTAGAGAGGTGTGTGCTTATCATCTTCAACCTCTAAACTCACGAAACCTTATGTGGTTTCCGTGGTAATTGCATCCATCAACCAAATCAATTATTGTAAATGTAGAAAAGATCATTATTTGGTATGGAATTGAATGCAATAACAAAATCAAGGGTTCAAGTTATAAAACCCACCTCCAATTGAGCTCCAAAGCTCCATGTACATGGCAAAAATGGTGGATGCAACTCCTTTTACCATCCCAAGGATCTTCCTCAAGGTTTGAGTGAAAAGGAATGGTTAGAATTGAAGAGGAGATCGAAATAGGAAGAAATCATGCATTGATTTGTGATTTCCACAATGAAATCATGATGAACCAAGGTCAAGAAGATTACCAACAGGTTGGGGGTATTCCTACTGACCCTCCCAATCTCCCTTGGTCGTTCCCCAAGCAAGGAGAAGATGTGGGGTCGAAAAATCCTTCCATTTGGCTTGTAAGAGGTTCTTTTATAAAAATTCAATGACAGAGAATGTACTTTGCATAAATCCAATTAACCCCAAAAATGTGGCCGCCTCTTCCCCCTCATATTCCTTAGGGACGAGGCTATATTTTTTGACTCTTATTCCTATCAATTATCTATGATTTAAAGAAAATCAAATCAAGCACCTTAAATCATTTTATATTAATATCCATTTGTGAGTGGATATTTCTTTTTCTTATAAAATTGTGTGTGAGTTATCCACTCCCTTGGATATTTTCGTGGTCCTTTCAAGGTTCAAGGACGTCACACACACATATGAATCCAACCATTTTAATTTTGGTTGAAGCCCCTTTAATTAATACATTTATTTTTGCCCTAAATCGAATTAGGGTTTCAATTAGGATTAAATCTTGATTATTTTAATATCAAGATTCTCTCTCCTCCAACATAATTCAAATGAGGCGCCCCTCTCATTTTCTTTTCTCTACATGATGTCAAGAAACATTAGGGACCTTATTGAAGTGGTAATTTACATATTACACCCTAGGTTTTGGGTAAATTGCACATTACACCAAAACTAGGTTTTCATGCACATACATTGCTTTATCAGCTCTTTCTTGGTATTCAGGCTTCCATAAGCCATACCTCAACATCATTTTCACTCTCATGATGCTTCAACACATGAAGAACATATTGTCATGCACAATTTGCACTTAAACCCCTCAACTTGGGTATTTTGCACATTAGTCCAAAACAAACAAAACATTGATTTCAACAATGTTTAAAAAGGACTAGAATTGTAACATAAGTTCCTCTTGAGCCCTAATTACTTTTCACAAGATGAAATTAAGCATATAATCATCTTTCTTAATCAAAACACCTAGGGTTAGAGTATAACCCAGGTCAGGGATGTTACACTCCCTCTCTTCATAAGATTGGGGACATTGAGCTCTAGAGACGGTGACTCCATGTAGCATGGGGATGTTGCCTCTCTTTGAGTTCTCCATGCTGAACCGCTTCAGCACTTTGTCGATGTACGTGCTCTGACTTAGTCCGAGAAGCCTTCTAGATCTATCTCTATAGATCTCAATTCCTAGAATGTAGGATGCTTCTCCTAAGTCCTTCATTGAGAAAGTATTCCCAAGCCAAGTCTTTACCTTCTCTAAGGATAAGACATCATTCCCCATCAAAAGTATGTCATCCACATACAATATGAGGAATGTGGTCAATCTCCCACTAACCTTCTTGTACACACAAGGTTCATCTTCATTTTGAGTAAAGCCAAACACTTTGACATCCTCATAAAATCGAAGATTACAACTCCGAGATGCTTGCTTCAATCCATAGATTGAGCTTTATAGCTTACAGACTTTATTCACATTCTTTGGATCTACAAAACCTTCAGGCTGTGTCATGTACACATCCTCATTTATATTCCCATTAAGGAATGCAGTTTTAACATCCATCTGCCAAATCTCATAGTCATAATAAGCTGCAATAGCAAGCATGATCCTGATGGACTTAATCATGGCAACTGGAGAAAAGGTTTCGTCATAGTCAACACCTTGAACTTGTCAAAATCCCTTCGCAACCAATCTGCCTTTATAAGTTTGCACATTGCCATCCATGTCGGTCTTTTTCTTAAATACCCACTTGCACCCTATGGGTTTTACCCCTTCGAGTGGTTCCACCAAAGTCCATACTTTGTTGGAGTACATGGATTCCATCTCGGATCTCATGGCTTCAAGCCATTTCTCAGAATCTGGTCCCTCCATAGCCTCTACGTAGGTAGTTGGATCATCATCTATGATCAACTCACCACCTTCCTGAGTCACAAGGTATCCAAACCTCTCAGGTTCAAGATGGGTCCTACTAGATCTACGAGGTCCTTGTGTTACTAGAGGAGAATGAGATCCCACAACACCTTGTGAATCTCCATTTTCCTCTTGTACATCTACCGATTCTATGTTTTCTTGTTGGGCTTGAACTTCTTCAAGCTCTATTTTCCTCCCACTACTTCCTTCGGAAATAAATTCCTTTTCTAGGAACACAACATCCCTGGAAACAAACACTTTGTTGTCAGTAGGGTGGTATAGATAATATCCCCTCATTTCCTTGGGGTATCCAACAAAATGACATTTATCAAATTTGGGTCCAAGCTTATCAGGAAACATTTTCTTGACGTAAGCCTCACAACCCCAAATCTTCATAAAAGACAAAATGGGACGCTTCCCATACCATATCTCAAATAGTGCCTTTTGAACCGATTTAGATGGTACTCGGTTAAGTGTAAACGCGACGGTTTCAAGAGAATGACCCCAGAAGGAAATCGGAAGATCAGCAAAAATCATCATTGATCGCCCCATATCCAATAATGTGTGATTCCTTCTTTCAGACACACCATTATGCTGTGGTGTTCCAGGCGGAGTCCATTGTGATACAATACCACAGGCTCGCAGAAGGTCCTCAAACTCCTGGCTTAAGTATTCCCCACCTCGATCGGATCGAAGTGCCTTAATACTTTTACCAAGTTGGTTCTGTACTTCTTTCATGAAATCCTTGAACTTTTCAAGGGTTTCTGACTTATGCTTCATCAGGTACACAGAGCCATACCTACTGAAATAATCAGTGAAGGTAATGAAGTACTGATACCCATTTATGGCATTCGTTCTAAAAGGCCCACATACATCTGTATGTATGAGTCCTAATAGATCACTAGCTCTCTCACCTTTACCTGAAAAGGGAGTCTTGGTCATCTTGCCCAACAAACAAGATTCAAATGTCTCTATTGATTCATAATCAAAAGAGTCTAGATAACCATCTTTATGGAGTCTAGAAATGCGCTTCTCATTTATGTTCCCTAGACGACAATGCCAGAGATATGTTTTGTTTGAGTCGTTGAGTTTTTGCTTTTTGGTGTTTACATTGTATACATTTGTCTCCAAGTCTATCAAGTATAGACCATAAGACATTGGGGCACTGCCATAAAAGATCGCATCTTTAGAAATGGAACATTTTCCATTCTTAATAAGAAATTCAAATCCATCTTTGTCCAAACAAGAGACGAAAATGATATTCCTATTTATGGCAGGTACATAATAGCAGTTCTTCAACTCTATTATTAGCCCATTTGGTAGAGTTAACTCATAGGTTCCTACGGCACTGGCGGCAACCCTTGCCCCATTGGCAACACATAGTTCAACCTCGCCTTTCCCCAAAGGCCTACTTCTCCTAAGATCCTTCGCATTTGAACAAATGTGAGATCCACATCCGGTATCAAGTACCCATGAAAAAGAAGTAGTAAAGTTAATCTCTATCATGTATACACCAGAAGTAGAGATCTCTATCTCTGACTTCTTCTTCCATCGTTCCTTCCATCCTCTCCATGTAGAAGAAATTGATTTGGTGAGAGAACCCTTCTCTCCCTTACCATTCGTTCCATTGATCTCTATCAATGAACTTTCTTTCCTCTTCATCAACGCATTAAGCGTACATAGAGTGGATTCAAAGGCTCCTGGTATATCTGGATTGTGCAGAACACTTCTCACAGTCCTCAACCAGTTATGGAATTTTTTCTCAATTAATTTGCCCATTTTAAAAGATGATTCTCTTGCCATTCTACAAGAGAAAATTGCATTTGTCAAAACTCATTTTGATTTTATTTGAATAAAATTTGATGATAGTTAATTAGGCCTTTAATTAATTACCGCTCCCATTATTTTCATTCAAATTGACAGCCCTCACCATCAATTCGGAAGATTGCAGCGTACAATCTTTTAGTGGGTCAATATCCTAAAATCCTCTGAGCCATGGACCAGCTAGGGCTGTCACCCACAACTCAGGTCTCCCAGGTAGGCAACTCTTGCCAATTGCATCATATGCAACTCTTGAAAGATGTCATATGCAACTCTTTTCCATGATCATCTCCATGCCTCAAGGTACTAGATCCCATCTCGATCACCTTGTTAAGTCTGACCCAAAGCCAACATGATGAATATGCACCCTGCTAGGGCAGACCCACACATTCATCCTTCACGCTTCCACGAGATAGACGGTGTACCATGCTAGGGTGTGCCCACACTTGGTCAATTAAGCTTTTCACATATGTCACATTTGGAAGGCATCTAAAACTTAATATTTAATGAGGGATTTGGTTTTATATACATATACATATGCAATCACCACAATATATAGTATGTATCATATACATGCTATATCCCACAGAAAACATGCAAAATGATAAAAAGCAATGATTATGGCCATCCTATTGTGATTCCTCGAGCCAAGAGGAATCACGGTCATCTAGGTCTACATCACATGCAACATGTAAAAGATGAAATATGTGCCTGCCTGTCTGGGTTTGATCAACTCATCTCCATGACTGATCGGCTCACCATCAAGTTGGTTGTTCGGGTGCCACCAGCCGATCGACTGGCACCTCCAGCCGATCGCTTCACCGGTCGTCGTGCATCTCCTCAGGTCACCACCCGCTCATCTCGCTCCTTGAACCAGTCGTCTGGAACACCAACCGATCGGTTCACACCTTGAACTAATCGTCTCAGGTCGTCCGCCATTCTTTGACATAACAAGAAATAAAAACTATCCTATTTACAATTGAATTGTGAAACCCCGAGTTACATTCGGGGGAGGAAAGGTAGGAAAGAAGTCTCGAATTATTTCGAGTTACATCAAGAATGGGAGAAAGGGAATCGGTGCGTAGACCGAGATGCAAGCAACCACATACAACCATACACAAATATAGGGTTTATAGGCCATAACCATGCTACACATCCACTACAAAACTTGTTTAAGGGCGACGCATACCGAGTGCATTAATATTACATATCATATATGTATATTTGGGATTTGTGGATTGGACATGCATAAAGCCAATTTTATTCGCATCGTATGCAATAAATAAAGGCAACAAACCAAAATTGATCATATTGATAATCCTAAAATATAGAGCAGTTGACGTGTCTCTGATACCACTATTGGGTTTTAGGGGAGGCAGAGAAGCAACGGAAACAAAAAAATTTCTCCCAAAACCCAGAATAAAAGGAATCACGTCAACGTCTAAATAATAGGAAAGATGGTTTGTGGATGCATACCTTATCCCGAGGCTTGCTCGGAGACAGTACCTCACGCCTTGCGCAGTCTTCACCTCCGGTCTTGAACGGTGTCTGTACAGCTCCTTGTCGCACCGGGACTGAAGACACCTGGTCTCACTGGGACTGTCGGGATTGACAGTTGTCCTCCGAGCGACTGAGGTCTCCCGCCTCTACAGTCGTCCACACGAACTACCTAAAACTCTGATCTCCTTGTCGCACAAGGAATCGTAAGGAGTCACACCCTCCTATTGGCGTACTAGTCGCCAACACACTCTCCTGCCACCAGTCACTTTCTGCAGTTGTCCTTCCCTTGCTGTGCCTTCCTTATCGGGTAGCACTTGCTCTGGCTCTCTCTCAGTTACCAAAACCAGAGAGAATGACAACTTCACAGAGCAACTAGTTGCACTGAGTTGTACTTTGAGAAGCCCCCAATACCCCTATATATAGGAGGGTCATGGGACATGGTTCTCTACCTGGGCAATGCGGGACTAAAGCAGGAGTAGAAGGGTTTGAGATTTTCCACAAAAACAACAAACTGCGCAACCTGAACCAATCGTTTCACAACTGAAACGGTCGGTTGGGGATCTGAGCCGGTCGGTTGACACCGCAACCGATCGGTTGGGACCCATGAAATGGACGGCTCACTTCTGAGCCGGTCGATTCGTGGTCCTGATCAGTTCCCGTTTGACTTTTCTTCTTTTGTTTCGAATTGGTATCAAATACCAATCCTTGTTCCAATCAAATTGGGCAAGTGAAACAAAAGGAAATTTCTCACCAATCCTATTTTCCCAACTTGCTCGGTTGCAACAGTTGAACCGATCATTTCAACACTTGCAGCAATCTTTTCACCCTGTCCATGAGCTGATCGACTCACCAATTGAGCTGATCGGTTCGCCAAGCTCAGCCGATCGGTTCATCACATGAGCTGATCGGTTGGGAGTGTAGATTGTGCAGAATCAGTCAATTACAGTTTCAATCAATCCGATACTCCAATCAATGTGTCCAATACCTTGAACATTATGACATTGAGCTATCAATTGATTGAGTGTTTAATTGAACTACTAAACTCCTTTAGTAATCAATCTAAACATGTTTGTGGACAAACTCCTATTCCAGGTTAAATCCTATGTGTGTGACCCTGCAGGTCCATTTCACGTTGGTAGTGAAAGTCCATAACACTTATGACTTCACAAGTAAAGAGTGGTGCCTAGTCAAACATCAGTGCTACCCAAGTGAAACAGAAAGTTGGAGAACAAATTTAATCCTATAATCCATGAATGGTGTTACAATGAATGTATAATTCCTTTGTCACTGATATCCTGAATGAACTTGAGGCATGGAACAATCATCCTGTCAATGTTCATTCATTTCCTTGATCTCAGAGCAGACTGGGTGAGATGTGTGTGACATCAATATCACATATTAATTCACACGTGCATGCACATGCCTTTCTCAATCCTACTCATCAAGTGGCCAAGGACATCAAAATCCCTCAGGAGGGAAAAATCCCATATCTATCACTCACCCCTCAAAAGCCCCATGTGTCAAAGCCACCCAATCATCACCTTTATAACAACCCATGTTTCAGGACTGTGTTTGATGATGTCAAAGTGTACCCAACGACATGTGTTGAGTGTAGTGATTTCAGGTCTAAGAATCACACTCACCACCATCACTGTGAGAGCTGACTGTGACTACCAAGTCATGGTTCCATGTGTCACTCTCACGGTGGGTCTGTCTGGTACCTTGTTCTCTAACAAGTACCTATGTTCTTGGTTTGATATCACTATATCATGACTAATGAGATTATGTCATCAACCAACACATAATCTAGTATTTAGTGTTATTGATGTCTATGGTTATTTCCATAATAACAACCAACTAGGGACCAAACAAGAATGTATACTCTTAACATCCGTATGATCTCATCATTTAGGTCCTTAACCTAAAAGCATACATCATTGAGTAAAAGTTTTCTTTAGACATCTATCATGTTACACTATCATCTCAGAAACAGTTTAAACATATAGATCGGAAATTGCCTTTATTATTATTCAAATCATTTACAAAGTATTCCATTACAATCATCATATGACTTGCTCTATGGGCATACATGCCAACACAAGGCCTATTAAATCATATTTATGCACATGAAATTCTAAATTAAACCAATTACGCCCAAAGTCCATCCTTTTTGTTCTCAATATACCTTTTTACAATTAACATGTCAATATCAACTTTAATCATCCATTAAACCCTAGTTACATTAATCATCTCAAAATAGGATTTCTTAATCTTTAATTCATTAAAGTTGATAAATTACACTACTTTTCGAATTGCATGAGGAATTAGCCTCTAAAACCATTTTTAATTAATTCCACTCATTTTTCTGAGAAAAATACAGATATTATTTGCTACTATCGGAGTTATCAATATGGAGATACGATTTTTGTAAAATTAACTCACCAGAGCCAATCAGAGCGTGCCACATCACTCATGTCATGCAACATCGCCCAACAGGTTTGGAAACATAATTGAATGACGATTTTGCCCCTGTCTAAGTGGCCGACTCTTCATACCTGGGAGGGGTACATCCATCCAACGACATCTACTCTTCATCTACCTCGCGATAACCTAACTACACAGACCTGTAGCACGTCGGAGGTCTGTACTTCCCTCCTCTGGGCTCGGGGGCAGTCGTCCATGGCCACCCCAACTCCGATACACCCTGGCGCCCTTGGGGCACATCCGAAACGTGGCCAAAGATGGCTGCTCTTGAGCTTGATCTTCCTGCGGTTACTGCTGCGGTTTGCTGCAGTTTGCGGCAGTTCTGCAGACATATGATAGAGGTCGCTCGAAGGCCATGCCAGGGTTGGATAGCCAATCCTCTTGGGATCTATATGGATGATTCTTGCCTTTAACAAGACCACACTACCACCCTTCATGCTGTAGGGATAGCACTACACCTTATAGGTTAGGGTTTGTAGGGAAAGGAACAAGAAGAAGAGAGGGGACTGCATGGAATCTCTCTGGACTCAGCCAAGGGCTCTACCCTTATATAGGGGAGTGTAGCAACACCCTAGGATGCTTGCTCATGAAGAAACAAGGTTCTTCCCCACTAGGAATCCGATTACTTCATTAAGAAGCAAGTCTCTCTCTCTCTTAACTATTTTCTTGATATTCATTAGAATTTTGAAAATCATCTCTTTTATTCTCTTAAAACTTGCCATTTAATCCATTGGCATGAATTTTATGTTTTCTTTTAGTAGAAAATACCATCTTTTTAACAATACCACAAAATTCATTAATAATGTATCACATTATCTTCTTATTTTGCATTATTGGTATTTTCTCTGTCTTCATTCTTCATTGGGGCTCCTTGGATCCAAGAAACTCTAATATATCGAAATTCCTTTTTAAGGATACTTATTATCCTTCTAGATGCATCTATATTCATTATCGCTCATTATCTTGTTTATTTCTTATTACAATATCTCTTTTTGAGGATTTCTCTTTATCTTTCTTTTTATTTTCCTCATTGGCATTCCATTTAACATGTGGAATCCTTTTGATATGAAAATCCGCCAAGGATAACTCAATTATGCCTCTTTCCACTTATTTTCCACATTTTATCATTGTTTTCAATTTATTTCTTAATAAAGAAATATTTAATTGATCTTTTCTTTTCTTATTGCTTTCGCTTTGCAACTTTGGACTCCTTGGAACCCAAGGAACCCAATAGGCATAAAATCCAACTTTGGATTATATTCTTTTGCCTTCTAGAGGTTTCTATATCTTTCTTTTCTCCATTTCTTATTAATAATGGAGTTCCTTTTGGTTTTTCCTTGTTATTGGGTCCAATAGCCCATAAAGCCCACAAAGCAATCATCAAGGCTATTGTAAACAAAATCCATTTATTCAAAACAAATTATATCATTATTTGTTCCAATATCTTTCATATGAGAAATTACATTTCTCACCAAAAGAGCCCAAAAGTTGGGGTTGTAACATCCTTCCCCTCTTATAGGTATTTTGCCCTCAAACTTTCATCAAGCAAACAAACAATTCAGGATAAGACTTTTACATGTCCGTCATTGGCCCCTATGTGGCTTTACCCTATCCATGGCGCTTCCAAAGAACCTTTATCATCACATATTCTTTTCTCTGAGTTCTTTCACCTTGGCATGTATAGACCTCACAGGTGACTCAGGTCATTCCTGTTGGATCAATGGGCTCTAGAAGGGGGGGGTTGAATAGAGCTTCACAAACTTCACAAAAGTGATTAGACCACCAAATTATATTAATTGCAGAACACAATTCAAAACAGCAATTTGATGTCCTAAACTAGCATACAAAGCAAGGATAAGAGACAAGGAAATCATGCACTTGGACAGGTGGTTTAGAGTGGTTCCATGTCCTAAACTTAGGAGCGATGTCAGTCCACTACCTAGAGTTGGTTAGGCTCTAGGATTTGTAACTTGGTTCTCTTATATATATCACACAATAAGATTACAAGCTACAACTACCAACCATCCAAGGACTTATATATCAAGCCAAGATCTTCTACCTCACCAAGGACTTACCCACCAAGCAAGTAGTCTTCAGCCTTCTTCAAAGGACTTACCTACTCTTGCTCTAGTCTTCGGCCTTGCAGGAATTACCCATCTTGCTTGAGCTTTGCCTTGCACCTCTCCTTCACTTGGAGAGCTTTAGCACCTTCCTCCTTCACTCGGAGGCCTGGAGCAGCTAGCCTTCTTCTCCTTCACTTGGGGAAGAACAGCAACCTTCTTCTCTTTCACTCGGAGAAGAAACTTCAATCAATCTTCATAGAGAATGGAGATGGGAGAAGTGGAAAGGAGAGCTTTACAAGATTACAAATGATAGCTCTCATACATGGGATCCTAACTCACTCATACTCACGAATTTGCTTTGAAGGTAGAGAGAGAAAGGGGCTCAAAGGATTAGAAACCACTCAACTAAGGCTAGGACCAAGCATATGTGAATGAGCAACCTTGGAATGAAGTCCAAGAGGTCCTATTTATAGTTGAGGGTGTCCCTTTGAGGTTGGGTGAGTTAAGTGGCACAAACTAGCCGTTTTACAACTTGCAACGGATCTATTTTGAGTCCCACCAACTCCTCCAACGGTTGGAATTGCTTTTTCTGCATTCCAGTACAGTTCGATCGGCCGAGTTTCATAAAAGGCAATTCGGCCGACACACTAGGCGACAAGGCTGAGAGGCAGACTATCGGCCGAGTTTCCATGGGGAAACTCGACCGATCAGTCGACCTTCAGTCTTGACTGACCAGTGGATCGGCCGAGTTTCCTATCATTGAAACTCGACCGAACAGGGATCGGCTGAGTTGGAAACTCGGCCGACAGCCCAGAAAATTCCACAATACATGGATCGGCCGAGTTTGTAATTCGGCCGACAAAATCCCTGTTAAGGGTATTTTGGAATTTTCATAAACTGTACAAACGATGGATTTTTGAGTCCCAATCATTTTATCCATCTTAGATACAATGCAAAACATGATTATGAGTGATTACATAAAATGTTCTAAGCCTCTAAGGGCTATATTACAAAGCGGTTAAAAGTCACATGTTTTGCATGTGCCGGAAGAGAAGCTATGGAGATAAAAGTGATTCTTTTCTTGTATCTAATATCTGCAATGATCTCAAATAGATTTGTTAGATACATATGAATGGAATGGTTAAGTCATTATCAAAATATGGGCAATGTGCGACACCTAGGCAACATTCTCCCCCTTTTTGACAATGACAAACCATTCCTCAACATATTGAAAAGAGTTTGAAAATTATACCTTTTCTTTAGGGAATTGCAAGGGGATGCAAATATGATCAATTTGTAATGCTCCCCCTCAATTCATGCGTACTCGTTCCTGCATAGTTAGTTAACACACAAGCAGACATAGCATATATAGATACTATATGATTCTAAGCAAGTCTAGATGCATTTCAGTTTATAGACAAGAAAAGAACCATACAAGCAATAAAAACAATATGATTGAGGTCTTTCTCCCCCTTTGTCATCTCAAAAAGGCAGGGGGGGTAGAAGAGCATAAAAGCAAGGTCTTCTCCAAACACTCAAACAACCAAAACATAGAGAAACAGATAAATATCAAGATAAAGCATGAAATCAGAAACCTGTCATTCATCAAAATATGGAACACACTATAAGATAAACCATACAAAGTGTTTCCAAAAGAAAGCATAAGACAAAAACTACACGAACGAATGGAGTAGCAATAGTACAACTCAGATGATGTGCCTAAAGTAAATAATACAATCATAGTCCAAAAAGATATATCATGGTCATCCGAGACTAAACTAGACACATCTACTCTAAGCTATACTAATCTATGTCAACATCATCAACGGCAGCCTCCATGTCCTCGTCGGGCTGGTAGTCCTCATCGCCATCATCGGAAGGAGGAGCAGCAGCTGGTGTAGCCTCGTCTTCAGCATCGGCATCGTCATCGTCATCGGCATCCGTCGCAGTAGCCTCATCAGCGTCAGTGTCAGCATCATCCTGATCAGCCATATCCTCGTCGGGAGGACCAAAAGCACGTCCAGGCCACCGCGCACTCTGCTCAGCCCAAGTCAAGCCAAGAGCATGTAGCTCATAAGCAACCTCAATGGGGGGAGCAGAAGAAGAGTACTGGGCCAGAAGCTCAGACAGACGGCCACCGGGGAGCGCCAGAACCAGAGGAGAGTGAGTGTATCCACCTGCAGAGTGATCAGCGGAAGCAGAAGGGGGTGGAGGAGGATAAAACTGACTATACGCATAAGATGCGTAGTCGCCACCGGGGTAGGGCTCGTAGGTGGGGTAGGGCTGAGGGCAAGACAGAGACATGGACGACATGATGTGGCACAGATCCTGATGGTGATGTTGCTGGACCTGCATGTTGTAGGCTTGCTGATGCATGAGGTACCCCATGAGGGCCTCATTGGAGACATGGAAGTCAGCAAAAGCCGGCTGCGGAGGAGGTCGGAAAGATGGCTCAGGAGGAGGTGGTGCAGCTGTGGAGGGTGGAGGTGGTGGAGCATCAGATGATGGTGGAGGTGGAGGTGGTGCAGAAGAAGATGATGCACCAGAGGTAGGGACACTCTTCTGAAGAGTGGTCTCACTGATATAAACTCCTTTCCGATCAGGACGGTAGAGAAAGTCGGTGAAAAGAGATTTACCAGTAGCAGATTGGAAAAGACCACAAATTAGGGCAGGATAAGGAAGATGGGTGCCCTTTGTGTTCTTTCCGGAGTCAAAACAGGTCATGTGGTGAAGGATATACCGGGCCCATTTGACTCCATGGTTGTTCAAAAGCAGATACATCATCATAGCTGTGTTCTCAGCGATGTCCGTTTGGTTTTTCTTGGGGTGGACATTACAGCTGAGAACGAACGCCAAAACACGGCGAGAGGAGGACAGGGCGGACGATGGCAAAGTGCCCTTCTTTCTATAGGGAAAATCGGGGAGCTTGAGAAACTTATGAATGTCAGTCAAGTCAACCTCGATTGCCTTATAGATGTCCTCGGGGTGCAGAAGATCAAAATAATTTGGGTAATCGGAAATCCACGAAGCCGTGCCAACATCTCCGTTGAGATAAAGATTGAAAGATCGTTCGGTGATATGAAAAGGCTGGCCGGCGATCATGGATGTCAAAACGATTGAGGTGTCCGAAGAGGGGATCAAAGAGTCGTAATTCCACCGCAAGTTAGCGTAGAATTGACGGACGGCTTTGGTGCTATACTTGAGATTATGAAAACGGGCATCCTCAATACAAAAGGCTTCAAGATGATGTGTGCGAAAGATTTTACAAGCGTCGAAAAGGTCGGCGTGGTAGGTATGCGGCTGATAAAGAGCTCGAAAAGGAAAGGGAGAGCGAGGAAGGAGCTCTTTGTAGCGAGCAACCGCAGCATTGTCAACAAAAGATAGATTATCAAACGACATATACCTCGGCGCTAGAGGAACCGCAGGGGAAGGGATAGGAACAGCACGTTTTCGGCGTTGGGACCTCATGGGAGAGGAGAACGAGGCAACGGAGCCGATCCACGCGGAGAGAGAGAACAGGCAGCACCTCAAGAGCAGCAAGGACACACGAACGAACCGATTTGGGGGCAAAAACGGCCGGAGAGAGAGAGAGGAGAGCACCAGGGGAGGAAGGGTCGAGCTGGGCGGCTAGGGTTCGGTCGACTTTGTTCTAGTTGAGAGGGAGCAAGTCGGCCGATTCCTATATATATTAAACCCGTCTGCCGTCGATCGGCCGAGTTCCAGGGAGAGGAAACTCGGCCGACAGAACACACAGGTGCCCTGTCCCGACCGATCGGCCGAGTTTCCAACTCGGCCGACAAAAACTCTGATGTGGGAAAAACCTAGAATCTAGTCCTAGCCTCAAATGACCTAACACAATTTTTCTGATTGGACTAGATTGTATATTAAGCATATTTAGGCACATTCCCTTCATCATAGGGTACTATTTGTCGATTAAAACCCGATTTGTGAGAAAAGCCCGAAAAAGAGATAGAAACAAGATAAAATTTTATTAAAAACAAGCATTTTGAGCAATCAAAGCATTTATAAGCAAGAGCAACACACATAAGATGTAACCAACTAATTAGAGAGCAATTCAACATCATCAAGAGAGGTTATAAGCAATTTTGATCTAATAAAATTAAATTGTTCTCTAGCAAGCGGTTTAGTAAAAATGTCCGCCAACTGATTTTTCGTATCCACATGTGTGATATAAATATCCTTTTTGACAATGTGATCACGGAGAAAATGATGGCGAACTTCTATGTGTTTAGCTCTACTATGCAATATTGGATTATAAGAAAGATTTATTGCACTAGTATTATCACAGAAAATAGGAGAAGCATCAAAATGAATGTTAAAGTCTTGGAGCATTTGCTTCATCCATAGGACCTGGGCACAACAACTTCCGGCTACAATGTATTCAGCTTCGGTAGTTGATAATGCCACTGTGCTCTGTTTCTTGGAGAACCAAGACACCAAGCATGGTCCCAAGAGGAAGCAAGTGCCACTTGTGCACTTTCTATCAATCAGGCAACCTGCGTAGTCAGCATCACTATATGCTACAAGAGTAAAGTCCCTTGACTTAGGATACCATAGTCCAAAATTTGGAGTTTTGGCTAAGTACCTCAAAATCCTCTTGACAGCAATAAGATGTGATTTCCTAGGGCTTGATTGAAAGCGAGCACACAAGCCAACACTAAACATTATATCAGGTCTAGAGGCAGTTAAGTAAAGTAAACTTCCGATCATACCTCTATAGAGCTTCTCATCTACCTTCTCACCTTCTTCATCCTTGTCAAGTTTGGCAGTGTTTGACATGGGTGTATCCATTGGCTTCATGTTCTCCATCCCAAAGCGTTTAAGAAGTTCAAGTGTATATTTGCCTTGGTTGATGAAGTTACCCTCCTTGGTTTGTTTGATTTGAAAGCCGAGGAAGAAGGTCAGCTCACCCATCATACTCATCTCGAATTCACTCTGCATAAGAGAACCAAACTCTTTGCAAAGATCAAGGTCAGTTCCGCCAAATATAATATCATCCACATATATTTGAATTATGAGAAAATGGGTAGAAGTGTGTTTTAGAAACAAAGTACAATCAACTTTTCCCATGATATACCCGTTATCTAACAAAAAGTTCTTTAGTTTCTCATACCAAGCTCGAGGTGCTTGTTTGAGTCCGTAGAGAGCTTTTTGCAAGAAATACACATGATTGGGTAACTTATCATTTTCAAAGCCCGGAGGTTGAGCAACATATACTTCCTCCTCGATTGTACCATTCAAAAACGCACTTTTAACATCCATTTGATAAAGCAAGAAATTTTTATAACTAGCAAAGGCAAGTAGCATACGAATAGATTCTAATCTAGCAACAGGAGCATAGGTTTCATCAAAATCAATACCTTCTTGTTGATTGTAACCTTGTGCTACTAACCTTGCTTTGTTCCTTACCACTTTTCCTTGCTCATCAAGCTTGTTGCGGTAGACCCATTTGGTACCAATTATCTTTCTATCATTTGGTCTTGGCACTAAGGTCCACACACGGTTCTTCTCGAACTGCTCAAGCTCTTCTTGCATGGCAAGGATCCACTCATCATCGCCAAGGGCCTCTTTGATGTTCTTTGGCTCCAGTTGAGAGATGAAGGCACTGTCTGCTTGTTCTTTGTTGTGTGCAGCTCGTGTCCTTACTCTTTCAAATGGGTTGCCAATGATCAACTCCTTGGGGTGATTCTTTGCAAAGCGGGGAGTGGGATCCTTCCTTTCTTCTTCCTTTTCTTCTTCTTCAACCTGCTTGCCTTTGTCTTTGATGTTGAGCTCTTTTAAGATAGGAATGATTTCATCTGCAACATCATCATCACCCAAATGCTTGCCAATACCAGGGTTAGTTTCAATAAATTTAACATTTATAGATTCTTCTATTTTAGATAGTTCAATGTTAAACACTCTAAAAGCCCTGCTAGTAGTGCTATAGCCTAGGAAGAAAGCCTTGTAGGATTTCGGATCAAACTTGTCGAGAGAGTCCTTGGTGTTCAAAACAAAACATGGACATCCAAACACATGAAAGAAATCAATTGACGGCTTCCTACCACGCCATAGTTCATAGGGGGTTTTCTTAAAAGTCGGATGAGTGAAAACTCGGTTTTGCACAAAACATGAGGTGCTAACGGCTTCAGCCCAAAACTTCTTAGGAGTGTCATACTCAAGAAGCATGGTCCTAGCCATCTCTTGTAGCGATCTATTCTTCCTCTCAACAACTCCATTTTGTTGGGGTGTGCGAGGAGAAGAGAAATTGTGCGAATAACCCGATTTTTCACAAAAACGTTCAAAAAGATCATTTTCAAACTCTCCCCCATGATCACTACGGATGGAAACAACATGACAAGAAGCTTCGTTTTCAACTCGTTTACAAAAGCTCGAGAAAACATCGAGTGTGTCGCTTTTGGAAACAAGAAAGAAAGTCCAAGTAAATCTAGAAAAGTCATCGACAATAACAAGACAATACTTGGAGCCGCGAAGCGTTTGTGTTCTCATAGGTCCGAAGAGATCAATATGAAGAAGCTCTAGAACTCTCTTGGTACTCATGACCCCTTTGGACTTGAAAGAGGATTTGGTTTGTTTCCCTTGTGTACAAGGTTGACATTCCTCATCCTTTTCAAAATCCAATTTAGGAAGTCCTCGAACCAAGTCCTTTTTGTCTAGTTTCTTCATTTGATGCAAGTTCACATGACCCAAACGTCGATGCCAAAGCGAAAGATCGTTTTTATCCACGACTAAGCATCTATTTAGTATGGGCTTTAAAGCATCAAGAACTATCACATATAGATTACCATTTCTAGTTCCCTTATATATGACATTATAGGACAGGGAATCTAGAAGCAAGCATTCTAAGGAAGTAAAGAGCACAAGATAACCATTATCACATAATTGGCTCACACTAATCAAGTTGTGATGTAGGCCATCAACAAGCAAAACATTTTTAATGCACAAATCATTACCTACATCACCCTCACCTATAACCTTACCCTTTTTGTTGTCCCCAAAGGTTACCGATCCTCCTTTCTTCTTCACAATTTTGTTGAAATGGCTGATTTCTCCAGTCATGTGCTTAGAGCAGCCACTATCAACAATCCATTTCTTTGTGACCTGCAAGAAAAGAGGATGTCGGAACCCAACTCAAACTTTGGGGTCCGGGGTTAGCTTGGGGACCCATTTCATATTTGGGTTGGTCCCCTTAGGCTTGTAAGGACAATAGGTAGAATAATGATCATCACATTTGCAATGCATACATACCATGGGGTTTTTAGAGCCGGAAGACTCTCCATTGAAAATTGGAGTTTCCACACTCTTTTTCTTACCCTTCTTCTTCTTCTTACCTTTTGGAGTAGTCACATTGTATCCTAGACCACTAGTACCAACTTGTTTGGTAGAGTGCTCTAGAACATCATTTAGAGACTTCTTACCCGAAAGAAACCTTTGCAAAGTAGATCTTAATTTAGCATTATCATCACTAAGATTTGTAATGGTAGTAGATAGACTAGCAAGATCTTCTCTAGCATGCAAAAGGTCGGCCTCAAGACAGAGGGCTTTAGTAAGAAGAGAGTCTTTTTCAAGAGTTAAGTTTGCAACTTCATTTCTAGGCAAGATAGGTCTAGAAGATAAATCATTTGTTTGAGCAAGAAGTTTAGCATTTTCATATTTAAGGACTACAATTTCCCTTTGATAAGCATACACTTCATCTCTCCTAGCATCATCAATAAGCTTAAGTTCAACATTTTCAGTTTTTAGAACATCTAGCTCATCTAGGCAATTTTGGTTCTCTATCTTAAGATTTTCAATAGTTTTAAGATAAGTACCATTCTCAACCTCTACTCCATTGTATTGAAGTTCAAGGTCTAGAAATTGCCCTTGTAAAGAATCTATGCTATCAAGATGTAATTTCTCATTTTGATCTAGAATGTCAATCTTGGCATAGAGATCATCAACTATCTTTCCTAATCTTTTTCTTTTAGCTTTACATTTAGCAAAAGATGATTGACAATCATTAAGCATTTCAATGAGGGTTTCCTTAGATAAATCAAGTAAACTTTCATCACTTACCTTGCTTACCTCACTTACCTCAATTACTTCTTCACTAGTAGAAGCCATGAGTGCAAGGTGACATTCACCATCCTCGGAGCTTGAGGAACTTGAAGTAGAGGACTCCTCCCATGCCGCATGAGCTGCATCTTTGGGTCTTCTCTCCTTCTTGTTCTTCTTCTTGTACTTGGCTTCTCTTTTGTATTTGTCATCCTTCTTGTGGCTGCTCTTATGATAGCCCTTCTTGGCTTTTGGGCAGTCATTCTTGTAGTGGCCCTTTTGACCACACTCGTAGCATCTAGGAGTGGAGGATGATGGTTTGCCCTTGAAGTGTCTTCCTTTTGAATAGTTGGCTTCATGATCATTTGCACCTTCATCTTCGCTTGAGGAAGGGCAGGGAGACTTCATGGCAAGTTGTTGTTGCCGCATCATTTCTTCAACTTGAGCTTTGAAGACTGTGTCCTTCATCTTCTTGGACTCCTTCTCTTCTCTTTTCTCCTCTTCCTCTTGCTTGTCGAGCCTTGGTTCATGTGCTTGGAGATTACCAACCAGCTCCTCGGTTGACAACTCGCTCAGCTTGTAGACTTCTTCAATTGAAGTGACCTTCGGCTCCCATCTCTTTGGAAGAGATCTCAAGATCTTTGCATTGATGGTACCTCTATCCATGACACTCCCAAGGGCTGCAAGACTGTTGAGGATGACGTTTAGCCTTGTGTACATGTTCGCAACTCTTTCATTCTTCCCCATCTTGAAATTCTCAAGTAGGCCACCAAGCATATAGATTTTGGCCTCCTTGACTTGCTCCGTCCCTTCATATGTGACACATAGCTTGTGCCAAATCTCATGAGCCGTGTCCCATGAAGAGATGCGGTTGAACTCCGATGGAGAGAGGGCGGCGTAGATGATGCTAATGGCTTTAGCATTGAGTTGAGCACGCTTCATCTCGTCTTCCGTCCATGTGATGATGTCCCCCTTTGGCTCTTCATACTTGAGATGGACTATCTTCCACATCTCGTAGCTCACACCTTGGATGTAGAATTGCATCCTTCTCTTCCAATATAGGAAGTTTGTGCCGTCGAAGACCGGGGGTCTCATGGAGAAGCTTCCTTCAAGATTGAGTGACCCAAGAGCTGAATCGCCCATCTTCTCCTACTTGTTGAAGTAGCTTGGAGAAGACCTGCTCTGATACCACTTGTTGGATCAATGGGCTCTAGAAGGGGGGGGTTGAATAGAGCTTCACAAACTTCACAAAAGTGATTAGACCACCAAATTATATTAAGTGCAGAACACAATTCAAAACAGCAATTTGATGTCCTAAACTAGCATACAAAGCAAGGATAAGAGACAAGGAAATCATGCACTTGGACAGGTGGTTTAGAGTGGTTCCATGTCCTAAACTTAGGAGCGATGTCAGTCCACTACCTAGAGTTGGTTAGGCTCTAGGATTTGTAACTTGGTTCTCTTATATATATCACACAATAAGATTACAAGCTACAACTACCAACCATCCAAGGACTTATATATCAAGCCAAGATCTTCTACCTCACCAAGGACTTACCCACCAAGCAAGTAGTCTTCAGCCTTCTTCAAAGGACTTACCTACTCTTGCTCTAGTCTTCGGCCTTGCAGGAATTACCCATCTTGCTTGAGCTTTGCCTTGCACCTCTCCTTCACTTGGAGAGCTTTAGCACCTTCCTCCTTCACTCGGAGGCCTGGAGCAGCTAGCCTTCTTCTCCTTCACTTGGGGAAGAACAGCAACCTTCTTCTCTTTCACTCGGAGAAGAAACTTCAATCAATCTTCATAGAGAATGGAGATGGGAGAAGTGGAAAGGAGAGCTTTACAAGATTACAAATGATAGCTCTCATACATGGGATCCTAACTCACTCATACTCACGAATTTGCTTTGAAGGTAGAGAGAGAAAGGGGCTCAAAGGATTAGAAACCACTCAACTAAGGCTAGGACCAAGCATATGTGAATGAGCAACCTTGGAATGAAGTCCAAGAGGTCCTATTTATAGTTGAGGGTGTCCCTTTGAGGTTGGGTGAGTTAAGTGGCACAAACTAGCCGTTTTACAACTTGCAACGGATCTATTTTGAGTCCCACCAACTCCTCCAACGGTTGGAATTGCTTTTTCTGCATTCCAGTACAGTTCGATCGGCCGAGTTTCATAAAAGGCAATTCGGCCGACACACTAGGCGACAAGGCTGAGAGGCAGACTGTCGGCCGAGTTTCCATGGGGAAACTCGACCGATCAGTCGACCTTCAGTCTTGACTGACCAGTGGATCGGCCGAGTTTCCTATCATTGAAACTCGACCGAACAGGGATCGGCTGAGTTGGAAACTCGGCCGACAGCCCAGAAAATTCCACAATACATGGATCGGCCGAGTTTGTAATTCGGCCGACAAAATCCCTGTTAAGGGTATTTTGGAATTTTCATAAACTGTACAAACGATGGATTTTTGAGTCCCAATCATTTTATCCATCTTAGATACAATGCAAAACATGATTATGAGTGATTACATAAAATGTTCTAAGCCTCTAAGGGCTATATTACAAAGCGGTTAAAAGTCACATGTTTTGCATGTGCCGGAAGAGAAGCTATGGAGATAAAAGTGATTCTTTTCTTGTATCTAATATCTGCAATGATCTCAAATAGATTTGTTAGATACATATGAATGGAATGGTTAAGTCATTATCAAAATATGGGCAATGTGCGACACCTAGGTCAACAATTCCAACCTCCCTTGGGGCTCACTAGGTTCATTGCTCCGCACATGGTCCGGGTACCTCACATAGTGCTCTAAATTGGACACATGGAACTCATCACACATCACATAATCCTGAGGGGTAAGGGCAAACTTAACCTTCTCCACTAAACCATGTCAAAAGAACCCATGCATCAGGGACTCAACTCTCTTAGCTATACATATTCCCCCACAGTGAACTGCATGTCAGTCTACTTTGCATCTGCTTACAACTCATGTCGTCCTTGTGCTTCTTTTAGCCATTGCATGATCAAAGCGACTTCTTCTGCACACACTATGGTCCTTTCTTGACCTTTGCGGGGTCCCTTCACCAACATCATCTTAATGAAGTGGTGACCAACACAACCTCCCTTGAAGAGATTCTTTACATCCTGATACTGGCTATGGTGGTTATCATCACATCTTACAGAAGACAAGAACTATCTCTAGATATCACCCTGAACGAGCACACATTCTCTCATCAAACCCTCTAGTCTGGATTGTACTAACCATTCGTTAGGGGTGATAAGCGGTACTAACATCGAGTTCTTCATGTACCTACTTCCACCTTATGGAAGTGAACCTTTAGGTCATACTCATGATCTTTTGAACTTGCATCATGGTGTAGTTGAACCATCTCTCTCATATGTAGTTCAACCGGATTTGTCCCTTGACAATACTCTTTCTTTCTCATGTCATGTAGGTAAGGCGATATACCATAGCCCATATTGCATCTTGACCTTCCTTGGTCTAGGGGAGAATCACCACAACATTCATAGTGATGAACTCCCATTCCCTCCCATGGACTCTTAACTTCTATATCATTACACTGGGTTACTAGTGTTTGTCCTTTACCTCCTGTCATGCATGGCATTATACTACATGCAACTTCAACTTAGGCATCCAAAGTACTACTGTCACTTATTATCTTGGTAGTACCACGGTATATGGTGATCATGATCTCCCGTATGTCATGATTCCTCATGATCAATTCCTCAGAAACCCTAAACCACTCTAGTCAGGGTTTCATCACCTTCCTTACCAGAGAAGTGCATTTGAGGTTCTACAACCATCCTTTCATTGCATCAAGGCCTAGGTTGGATAACCAAACAACCATTACCTTGTTAGACAGATCTTGTTACCTCTGAGTGTTAGCCAATCTTATCTCTTTTTCCAACTGGGGGTTATCCTATCAATCTCTTCTAGCCTCCATCTAAATTAGGTAGATGTGTCTTATCTAGAGCATCCATTACCACTTCACATCCTTCGGTATTAGGTAATGTTGAAGACATACACCTCCATGTATTCCATTTATTATCTCATCTCAGCTCTAAGTTTATCTTCATCAAGAAAACTCTAAGCTTATTCTCTTAGTTTTTCAAACTCAACCTTGTATGACTCATACCTCATGATAAACACATCCTCATAAGATGACTACCTTATTCCTCTTAGTGTTTGTAAACCATTCATGTATCGTTCACTCCACCATGTCATGTTATCATCGCTGTCCTCATACCTCATACCAATGTTCCAACTCACATCATCTTTTATCCTTGGTGTATGGCATGCGTATTGTTCTATCTCTCACTCCCATAACAAGAGGAAATAAGCATTTGGCTACAGTCCAAATACAGAGTTCTTCCTATTCTAAGAGTAGAGATGGTACATACCACCTTTCCAGTTTACCTTTAAATCTACATTGAAATGTGCCACTTATGTCTCTACATCACAATCATCTCGATATCAAAGTTACTCCCAGGAAAAAAAATAGATCTCAAACTTACTTGGGTCCACACACAATCCTTGGTCATCAACCTTGGGTCTATAGGGTGCCGACACTTTTGGGGTCATCCCTCTTCCCTCATGCATCCAGAGAGTGCCCTACTCATCTACCCTTTGGGTCCCATGAGTTCATGAAGGTGATCAATCTCCTAACCCATGGCCCTCAGACAATGATAGTTGTTACCCCCCGACTATATGGTCATGTGCAACTAGGGAATTAGGCAACTCCTACTTCCATCGGTCTTATCCCTACCTAACCCTAGGATAGACTTAGGATTCTGACATAGTACATGTCCAACTTAGAACCTTACCCAAAGCTTCTTCATCTCTCTATGCATTCATGGGCTGACTTTCATCCTTTCATAGGGGTCATGGCAACCTGCCTACCTTAGTCAGGCCCCATACCGGTTACCTCTATGGTAACACATCCACATGCACTTAGAGATGGTTACCTATGGGTCTACAGGTTCATTCTCATACCATGTACTTTTCACTTAGCTTCTCAAGATCCTATGAGACCTCTTTAGGTTTCCTCAAAACCCACAAAACTGGTATACACCCTACCAAAGGGTCCCTCTCCCAGGATGGGAGGAAACTACAACTCTTGACAACAAGGTCACAAACATCCTTAGGGTTTATATTCACATGAGCATGCTTAACCCAACAACTACTAAGGCACAAGAAGACCACCTACTAAACCATGCTAGGTCATACTTGTTCTCTTTCCTCAATGTTGGATCAAGATCATACCTTCCCATGTCATCAACTTAGCTGTGAGGGGTTCATCAAACATACCTTAAACTTAAGGGGTTTCCTTTTCCTCTAAACATGAGGAGTACCATGCTCAAATCTCATCATGGTCATTGGGTACACCACTTCCCCTCTTAGGCCTAGGAACCCTAGGTTCACTCCTCTGTTGTCCAACTGTCTGCTCAGCCTCTTAACCATGAACCAAACATATACAAGGTATGACATGCACTTCCTATCATCCTTCTACTCGAGCAACACTTTAGAGTTGAGTCTGCCTCAAGGACAAACAACAAGGTACAAGGCCTCACAACCTGTTACTAAACCTCTCCAGGTCTAAGGAACTCTTCTTCTCATCTATACCATAAGTACAGAGGTACCAACAGACTCATCCTCTCACTAGGGTTTGGTTCCTCTCATGGCAAACAAGACATCATCAACCTCTAGGGATCAAGAATGAGGCAACCACAAACATCCACTTAGGTCACATCATCCTAAACTCCCCACTTTTCCTCATATCCTGGAGTCTAGGCTTCCAACCTTCTTGCTTGGGTCCTGCTCCCTCTCTCTAGAGCTAACTCCACAAACAACCTCACTACCAGAGGTCCTCTCTCCACGAAGATGGATCAAGCTCACAAGCATACCCCTACCTAGGTGAAGCCTATGTTCAACTTATGTTTGCTCAAGATTATCCATAGCTCTTTATGCTTACCTTACAAGCTATCCATCATACTCTCCTGGCCAGGGTTTTATCCTACTGTCAGCACTACTGCCATACTATGTGTATACTAAGCCATACTCATATAAGCCCATAAGGTTTCTATAGGTTCTTCTCTAACCTCATCATTGAAGGATCTATCCTTCACTCTAACATGCACGACCCTTCCCAGGGTTGGTCACCAAAGGTACTCGGTCATCCAACCTCTCATGGATCATATGGCATCTAAGGCATGTCCATCCAAACACCTGGTCTACCATGACTTCTAACTCATCATGCCATCTCTCTCTCTCTCTAACTTCCACTTAGGGTTAGGGTTAACATCACTCTTAGAGAAAGTGTTAGGTCTCTACTTGTAATGGAGATCTCTACCTCCAAGAATAACTCTCTTTACTTATCCTCCTGACAAGAAGGCCTAGCCTCAGGTCTTTCCTGAGGGCATGACAACTTATGTCATACAACCTTAGCATGTATCTATTCTTTTATTCTTAATCTATTAAGCTTATGTCCATGACATCTTATTTACATGATTTTTATTAATTTGGTGGAGGATTCCTTAAACCTTATCAACCTTACCCATACCTCAAGAGGGTGAGGAAAAGAGAGAAAACCCTAATCCTTAGGGTCCTTAACAACATTTGAGTTGAGAAGGGATGAACAAGATGAGAGAGTCCTAAAGGTATCTTATTTCTAGTCAAATCATGAGACTTTGGCCAGGCAGTCACACTAATCCGAGAGTCCTCGTATTCCAACTAGCGGTACAGAGGAAAATCTTGCCAGCCCCCGGACGTGATCCTTTTCTAGACACCTCTGTCTTTCAGAAAATCCTCTAATAACTCCCTTGGGTTCTACGGAGTTTGTAAAATTTAGTAATTATTAAAAATTAAATGAGGAACCAATACTCTGATACCAAATATAACGACCCCACCTCCCAGTAACCCCCAATTAAGGGAGACTAAGAGGTCAGAGTCATTGTCCCCATTTCCGGATCAAAGGTTTGATAAATAATCACTAATAATTATCAAATTCTATCAAACTAAACTGAAAGGCTGTAATAAAATTGAACTTTTCATACCTTTTTCAAAAGCTTGGATATCTACTTCTATCCACATGGAGTCCATTCTAACTAATCCTCCTTTGAACTTTAATTCATATTTTATTCCACATATGCTACTTTACTGTTTACTCTTTTCACTTGTACCTAAAATGTCGACAAACAAAACGTCGGTAAACATAGAGCGGGTATATGGGGGAAACACTAATCGTGAAATTAATAACAACATATTACAGTCAATTACAGTTTTACAACCAACTTTACATTTTAAATACAACTGCACGATCCACACATATCCTATCCTCTGCGATGTCCCTGTAGTTGACCTGGATGCTACCTTCCTTATGGTAGATCCCCATTAAACCCCTCATGATCCTACCTAACAGGTGAATCAAATTCTAGGGTTGAGTCACATGGCACTACCCATAGGTAGCCCACTCCTTAACTCATGTCGTGCTATAGAGTCTCATGGCACTACACGTGGGTAGCCCAATTTCTAACTCATGATAGCCTAGACCTTACTCTAGGTTACCCTTTTTAGCATTTGCAAAGACACAAAGGAGGATCCAGATCTAAGATAGTTACATACATATACATTTATAGTGATAATCATAGTCACTTTATAGTTGCATGAAATAAAAGTCATCCACACAATTTATTTCAAAAAACCAATAAAATCTTCGGGAATCATCGTGAAACAAAGGCGGTTAATCATAAATGAACCACATACCTGTCAGGCTGATTTGAGACAGAATAATCTAATCAAGAAATCCAATTAGGCAAGCAAACACATTATGAGATCCTAAAATATGCATACAATTTCCTATTATTAAACATGCCATCAAGATCTATTAAACCTAGCTCGCTTGCTAGGGTTTCTAGTCCACTTTTTAGGGCTTTCATTGCAATTAGGGTTTCCCTTCGTCTTTTACTATTTTAAACCCTAATTTTGTACAATTATTCGCAAACCCTAATTATCTCATTTATTCTTCATGAAAGATATTAGGGTTATCTTTAAACAACATATAACCCTGATTTTAGAAAAAGCATAATTAACCACCAATTAAGTCCATTATGTCTCTCTTACATTAAAGCTACCATTTTTATCATTTTAATCCATGACAAGATCATTACCCTCATTTATCACCAATGCATAGTTCATTATGGTCTAAATCACACATGAACTCCATTTATTACCAATTCCACATTTTATCCATTAGAAAACCCTAATTACTACATTAAGGGTATTTATCCACAATAAGGAACTTTTATACTCAAAATAGCTTAAAATCATCATATCTTAGCTTTATTCACGATTTTGAATAATTAAAACCATTATGAGTCACATTCACTAATATTAGGGTTTCAAGGCCCATTGAAGCATATTTATGCACATGAACTTCTAAATTAAACCAATTACATGCAAAGTCCATCCTTTTTGTTCTCAATATACCTATTTACAATTAATAGGTTAATATCAACTTTAATCATCTATTAAACCCTACTAGTTACATTAATCATCTCAAAATAGGGTTTCTTAATCTTTAATTCATTAAAGTTGATAAATTACACTACTTTTCGAATTACAAGAGGAATTAGCATCTAAAACCATTGTTAATGAATTCCTCTCATTTTTTTAAGCAAAATACATATATTATCTGCTACTATCGGAGTTACCAATATGGAGATACGATTTTTATAAAATTCACTTACCAGAGCCAATTAGAGCACGCCACGTCACTCATGTCATGCAACGTCACCCAACAGGTTTGGAAACATAATTGAATGATGATTTTGCCCCTATTTAAGTGGCCGACTCTACATACCGTCCAACGACCACCTGCTCTTCATCTACCTCACGACAACCTAAATGTGCCAACCTGTAGAATGTCGGAGGTCCGTCCTTCCCTCCTCTGGGCTCAGGGGTGGCTATCCATGGCCACCCCAGCTCCGATACACCCTGGCGCCCTTGGGGCACATCCAAAACGTGGCCAAAGATGGATGTTATTGAGCTTGATCTTCCTGTGGTTTGCTGCAATTTGCAGCAGTTCTGTAGACATACAATAGAGGTCACCCGAAGGCCAGGGCAGGGTTGGATAGCCGATCCTCCTAGGATTGCCGCAGATGCTTCTTGCCTTTAACAAGACCACACAACCACCCTTCGTGCTCTATGGATATCACTACACCTTCTAGGTTAGGGTTTGTAGGGAAAGGAACAAGAAGAAGAGAAGGGACTGCATGGAATCTCTCTGGACTCGGCCAAGGGCTCTACCCTTATATAGGGGAGTGTAGCAACGCCCTAGGATGCTTGCTCACAAAGAAACAAGGTTCTTTCCCACTAGGAATCTGATTACTTCATTAAGAAGCATGTCTTTCTCTCTCTCTCTTAATTATTTTCTTGATATTCATTAGAATTTCGAAAATCATCTCTTTTATTCTCTTAATACTTGCCCTTTAATCCATTAGCACGAATTTTATGTTTTCTTTTAGCAGCAAATACCACCTTTTTAACAATACCACAAAATTCATTAATAATGTATCACATTATCTTATTATTTTGCATTATTAGTATTTTCTCTTCCTTCCTTCTTCATTGGGGCTCCTTGGATCCAAGAAACTTTAATATTTCGAAATTCCTTTTTAAGGATACTTATTATCCTTCTAGATGCATCTATATTCATTATCTCTTATTATGTTGTTTATTTCTTATTACAATATCTCTTTTTGAGGATTTCTCTTTCTCTTTATTTTTATTTTCCTCATTGGCATTCCATTCAACATCAGGAATCCTTTTGATACGAAAATCCACCAAGGATAACTCAATTATGCCTCTTTCCACTTATTTTCCACATTTTATCATTGTTTTCAATTTCTTTCTTAATAAAGAAACATTTAATTGATCTTTTCTTTTCTTATTGCTTTCTTTTTGCATATTTGGACTCCTTGGAACCCAAGGAACCCAAGAGTCATGAAACCCAACTTTGGATTATATTCTTTTGCCTTCTAGAGGTTTCTACTTCTTTCTTTTCTCCATTTCTTATTTATAATGGAGTTCCTTTTGGTTTTTCCTTGTTATTGGGCCCAATAGCCAATAAATCCCACAAAGAAATCATCAAGGCTATTGTAAACGAAATTCATTTATTCAAAACAAATTATATCATTATTTGTTCCAATATCTTTAATATGAGAAATTACATTTCTCACCAAAAGAGCCCAAAAGTTGGGGTTGTGACAACCCTGGACGTAGGGATGTTTTTTACTTTTGCTTCTACTAAGAGATAGTTTTCTCCCATCCTAGGGAGGGACCCTTCCATAGGGTGAGTATTAGGTTTTGTGTAGGTTTGCGGTAACCTAAAGAGGTCTCTCATAGGATCTTGATGAGCTAAGTGGAGAGAACATGGTATGAGCATGAATCTATAGACCCTTGTGTGACCATCTCTAAGGGGCATGAAGATATGTTTCCATGGAGGTAACCTTATGGGGCCTGACCAAGTTAGGTAGGTCACCATGATCCCTATAAAAGGATGTAAGTTTGACCATGAGTGTCCAGAGAGATGATGGAGTTTTGGGTAAAGATTCAAGAATGAGATGTGCTATGATGGAATCATAAGTCAATACTAAGGTCATGAAGGGATATGACTAATGGAAGTAGGAGTTGTCTGTTCCCTGGATGCATGAGACCATAGGGTCAGGAGGTAACAACTACCTTTGCCCAAGGACCATGGGTTATGAGGTTGGCCACCTTCATGAGTTCATGGGGCCTAAGGGGTAAAAGTGAGAGGCACTCCTTAGATGCATAAGGGTCAGATCACCCCAAAAGTGCCGGCACCCTAGAGACCTTAAGGTAACGACTAAGGATTGTACATGAAAGAGATATGTTAAGATACAGAGGTGATGGGAAAAGTCTTCCCATGGGTGTAGACCCATAATCGAGATGTTCATGTTGTGGAGACATGTAATGTATGTTTCAACTTGGATTGGAAAATTTATGGCGATGTGTGATGCACCATCTCTACTCTTAGAACAAGATGAACTTTGTATTTGGACTGTTGCCAAATGCTTATTTCCTCTTGTTATGAGTGTGAGAGACAGGACAAAGCACATGCCATATACTAAGGATCAAGGTGATACAAGTTGAAACATTTCTATGATGCTTGAGGCCTTTTGAAAGTACTTTGGATGGATGGTATGAAAGCATAGATGAACCTCATATGAGGACGTTCTTATCAAGAGCAAGATAGGATTTGTGAGTTATATAAGTTTAAGTTTGATATCCAAGATGATGAGATCAAAGTTTTCTTGACTCAGTTAGACCTAATCTGAGATGAGGATGATAAGTGGAGCCTATGAGGGTTTATGTATTCACCCTTACCTAGCACATAAGGATGTAAGGTGGTAATGGATGCTCTTCGTTGAGACACATCTATCTGTTTATCCAGTAGAGGGGCTAGAAGAGGTTGTTAGGTGAACCCTAAGTTCGTGAGACATACATGGATAATCCTCTGATACAACCAGACCCGTTGGTAGAGTAGTGGTTTCTTGGCTAGCCACCCTAGAGCTTGATGAGATAGAAGGATGGTTGTAAGAACCTTAGGTACACCTCTCAGAAAGGAAGATGATGGAACCCATGACTAGAGTGTTTAGGGTTTATGAGGAGTCAACCCTGAGGAATCATGGCATGCAAGAGCTCGTGATGTTAAGTACACCCTGCATCGTGGTACTACTAAGATGATTAAAGTTGTATTAGTGCTTTGAATACCTAAGATAAAGAAGTTGATAGAATTGCATGTGGCTTATCGCCATGCATGCCAGTGGGTGAAGGCCGAACACTAGTAACCCAATAAGTTGCTACGAACAATGAAGAGTCCCCAAGAGGGAATGGGAGTAGATTACCATAGACGTTGTGGATGGTCTCCTATGGACCAAGAGAGGTCATGATGCAATATGGGTTATGGTAGATCGCCTTACCAAGTTGGCCTAATCCCTTGCCTAAGAAAGAGTACTGGCAATGTGATAGATCCGGTTGAACTATTTGCATGGGAGAGAGATAGTTCAACTACACCATGACCCGAGTTCAATATTTAGAGCATGACCTCAAGTTCACTTCCCTATGGTGGAAGTAGGAACATGAAGAACTTGATACCAGTTTGAAGTTAGAACAACTTATCACCCCTAACTGATAGTTTGTATGATCCAGGCTAGAGGGTCTGATGAGAGCATGTGTGCTCCTTCAGGGTGATACATGGGGCAGTTCCTATCTTATGAGAGTTTGTTTGTAATGATAACCACCATAGCCAGTATCGGGATGAAAGAAGCTCTGTAAGGGAGGTCGTGTCGGTCACTGCTTCATTGGGATGATGTCGATGAAAGGACCTTGTAAAGGTCAGAGAGACTACAGTGTGTGCAGATGAAGTCACTTTGATCGTGTGATGGCTGAGAAAGCCTAGGGGCGACATGAGCCATGAGCTCATGTGAATCATACTGACATGCATCATTTTGGGAGAATATGTGTTAGGAAAACCCGACCCCTATGAGCTATAGCTAAAGCTGAGTCCCCGATACGTGGGTCCATTTGAGATGGATTGGTGGATATGCTTATGTTTATCCTTACCCCTCAGGATAACATGATGTATGGTGTGTTCCATGAGTCTGATATAGGGCACTATGTGATGCATCCCAACCATGTGCTGAGCCATGAACCTATTGAGCTTCTAGGGAGGCTAAAATATCTTGAGTCACCTACGAGGGTACAAGATGACAAGGTGGGAGAAAACTCAGATGTAAGAATATAAGATGATAATGGTTCCTGATGCATGGGTTTTGAGTCACTTTTATAGGCTTATTTTATATCTGTTTTATGCATGTATTTGTCATTTTCTTGATTATATTTGCATAATTCATTATAGTTGGCCTTTAAACTCTTTTTTCATCAAATTATACTTCTTTTATCATATTTATATGATTTTATATAATCCCTAGACTTATACACATGTTTCGGCACTTTTGCAGGCACTTTTGCATTGTCCAGAGTCGATACTATCGACCCTGGTGTCGATAGTATCGACATTTTATCAGAAAGCAACCCCAAAACGTGATTTTGGAAGGAAAAGCCTGTATCATGGTCGATACCATCGACCTTGGGTCGATACTATCGACAGCGTCGGGATCTGGCGATTTTCAGCACTAAAACGGAGCGTTTTAATCCGACGGATGAGCTTTTTCGGAGTCGTAAAGTGGTCCTATGACCTAAGAAGAGCACGGACGGCCCGATGGGGATCTCATATTGTGTTGCACAACATCCAAGAAGGAGGGAGAGAGAGAGGAGACGAGAGAGTAAGGCCGTCAACCGAGCGATCCGGGCACCTCCGATGGGCGATTTTGCTGTCGGAAGACTACAAAATGTGCGTTTCTCGAGGAGGATCTCCAGGAGCACCTTCGTATCAGGGGTTAGACGAGTTTTCTCCATGTTTCCCATGTTTTTCTTCTCCACTCCTATATATTCTCCATTGTCAACCATGCGGGGCTAATCCCCATTGTTCCTTAGGACCCGGGAGTAGCCCGGGGAACCGTTATATTGAATTTTTGCATGAATTGATATAGAATTCTCATTTCTTGGATATATAATTGTGGAGATTGCTTGATTTACTTATGCTTTATGACCATAGGTAAAGAATTAGACTAATAATTACTCTGGAAAGGGGATTAAAGGTCAGAAAACCCACTTTTATACACCATCTTATGCGTTCCTTAGACTAGGCGACGTACAGATAGTGGAGAGATACCCAGAGTCATCGTTAATGCGCTTAATCTAAGATATAAATTGCTACGAAAATAGAATTGGCTTAGATTTGGGTAGTGGATTGTATCGTGAAAGCGGGCAATCTTGATTACATGCTCTTTATCCAAGATTCGATAAAATCTACGTTATTTATGCAAGATATTCAGTATAACGAGACCCCGTGGTGAAATCGGCAATCCTAAGGAATCCCATTCTCATTTGATTAAACCAACATTTAATCATCGCTCTCTTTGTTTTCACTTTATTTTCTTTTCTTTTTCAAACCAATCAACTCTTTTAATCGGTTTAGCTGATCGCAACCAATTAGTAATAGTCTACTAAAATTCACATTTGCTTGAGTTCGACTCGGGCCTCACAAGGCCTATATTACATTGATACGTATACTTGCGTTTGCATGCACGGTTTACGCGTGTCAAGTTTTTGGCGCCGTTGCCGGGGAAACGGTGAATAGTTAATGCGACTAATCTAAGAAAAGTATATGCCATCGACCCTAGGGTCGATAGTATCGAGATTCCTGAAGATTTACAGAAAAATTGGTGCCAGTAAAGTCGATACCATCGACCTTAGGGTCGATAGTATCGACACTTTTGAGTTCCCAGGCTTTTAGATGCGTCAATTTAGAAAAATTGCTGAGTCTGGGTTGATACCATCGACCTTGGTTGATAGTATCGACACCTGCAGGACAACTACATAAAACAGGCCGTAAAAGGTATCGAAATGAGATTTTTTCAAACCGTTTTTTGCAGAGGAAAGATGGATGAAGCAAGTCACATCTTAGAACCACTAATCCACAAAAATGGGCCACAAAAAGGAGGGAGATAGCAAGCATCACTTGGTCTACTTGAGCATCTAACCATCCTTCTTCACCACACTTCAAAGCAAATGGTACCGTTGTTCCACCTCTTAAGTGAGAATGTTGACTATGAGGCCATAGTCTTATTCAAGCTTAGGGGGGGTGTTGATACAACCCTTTATCTTAGTTTTTACTTACTTATTCATGTTTCTTTTATTTTTGAAATATTAGTTGTTTTTATTTCTAGGTTTACTGCTTTTGTAGGATCCACATCTATCTAGTGTAATCCGTGGAGCAATAAATGCATGGTTTCAATTGCCTCTGCCTCGCCAACTACCCTGGTCTCTTACTTATAACACATATCTTGACCACCATGGATCTTGTGGTATAGAAATGGATAGAGAATGTTAGTCCATCCCTTATAAGAATTGAATACTTGCACCAACGGTGTCACCACCATGGTCTTCTCAACATAGCACTCCCTCCCAGTCAGACTTGACACCATCATTGACAATCTTGTGACAACATGAGCCCTGCGTGGATGAATAATAATTTCCGATCGCCTAAGGTTAGTTCTAGTACAATGTTTGCATATTCAAAGTCTTCCTCTTAATCATGAATACATATGGGGATTGTGATCTTACACTAAAAGAAACTAATTATATGGAACACCTTGATTAATAATCATATCACAGTGAGGTTCATATAAATAACTAGTAAGTCGTATAAATCGTTATTAGAAAGTAACCATATTGATTGATCTTTTAACTTAGTATCTTGCATATGAGTATGTTTTTACATATATGTATATGAGCTAATAAATTTTAAGTTGTAGCTCACAATTTCAATGTTTGTTAATAATAGAACATAATGCCATCTTATCCCTTTATACATTCCCTAGATACACATCAACATATATAAGTATGAGTTGGGAATTAGTAATACATATGGATCTAGGGTACATACTTATCTATATTGATTTTTTTTAACCAAAGGAAATATAAACATAGGTATATGCATGCATTATTATAAGCATAAGTATGGGTGAGATGATGGTTACATTGGAATCTACTTCAAGTACCTATGCACTAGATATTTTTATTTATGGCATTATCAAGAATTTAATGATAAATTCTACATACACACCAATATGCATGCTAAGTATAATGTTAGGTATAATTTTGATTCACATGACATACAGAGAAAATGTCATTACAAAACCCAAGTTGAAAGAATGCATATTAAAAACCTCACACGTATATCTGCCCGAGATAAAATTAGACCTATGTTACCAGAGATAAATATTATATGTCCAATGACCATATCATTAATTAATATGTTTAAAACCTAACGATCCATTGGGTGACTAGAGCTGGGATAAGAGCTATACATATATATAACTACACTAGGAGTGTATATATATGTATATTATGGTTTGACTAAGATACATTGTTTTTTCCTAGGATGAATACTCAACTTTGGGGACCAAATGTAATTGTTGATAAATCATTAGTTGTGTAGACAAGGTATGTACTCTTCTATATTTATAATTGGGTATTATATGATTAAATTTTCACTTAATGAGGCAGCTTTTGCAATACTTTCTCTTATTCCAATTGTTGGACAAACTATATACTCTCAATTGGACTTATTGTTATTCTTTTTAGATTACTATTATCATGTTGCATTGGGTCAATGACCCCACTTGCTATTTTGCTTGGATTTGAAATTATTATTGATGAATTATGCCATATCTTTCCACTCAATTTATGCATGTTGATAATTTAGCTAGATATCTATTGTATGGTGCATGAGAACAACCATTAGGGCATGCTATTTATGCCTGGGGTGTGCTATTTCCACCTCTCTTTATATAGGGGTGCAATACTTCCTCCTAGGGTGTGCTATTCCACCAATTTTTTAGATCAAAGATCCAGTGGTGTCTTGATCATACTTTAGCTATTTAGTCTAAATATATCTGCATGTGAATGATTATGATTGTTGTGATAGTGTGGATGTTAATGGCAAGATGTGTTCTCTCAATCATTCAATTATATTGCCTCATTCTTTTGGAAATTCATTTTCTTGTTACTTCTCATTGAAACTTACCTAGCTTTATTGGCCCCCTCTTTGATGGGAATATCTTACTTTACTTTTGAAACAAATAATTCCCTAGTTAATTTTCTAATGTACATACTCAACTTTTGCTTACTCATACTCTTTTGTTTCCTATTTTTCCTGGGTGTTCCCTCTACCCAGGTGTAGGTACATTATAGGACAAGAACTCAGGATGATCGTGAGCTTGTTGGTGAACATAAGGAAAACTTGATATAGCCTTGTTACCCTTTTCATATGGGCTTATGTGTATATAGATGTAACCTTTTCATTTTATGTACCACCCTTAGGGTGATAAAGTTATGTACATACATATTTTGTAACTTTGTAAATAATTTTGTTTCCGCTGCTTAAATATTTCATTGCTTATATTTTACCATTGAATGTGCCCTCAATTGGGTCCCACTCCTTACACATGCAAATAGAAGAAATTGTTGTGGTAAGGGGTTTGAGTGCTATTACATAGGATCACTCATCTTTTCTTCATTTAGACGCTATTAGATAGGAGCATCTTTTATTTTTTATATATTTTTTTCTCTTTCTTTTCCCTTGGTGTAGTAGGGAACATGGTTGTGAGAATGAAGCATGGGGATACAGATATGGCCACCCCAAACTTTTGGAGGTGGCCAAGGTTGAATATGTGCTCGTTGGCATCCTTTCATGAGGCGATGAGATAAGAAATGATGAAAGAAAAGTGAGTTAAATAGGGGTGTGCGTTTCAACATGAGATCTATTGCATGAAGGTTATTCTAACAATTCATCAAGAAATGAAATACCACATGAATGAGAAATATGAAAATCACATTTATATCATGGGATTTTTCAAACCCTAAGCATTTTTGGTTTTCTTAAATCACAATTCAACCATGAAATTAATGAGCATGAGAGAGGTGATTTACATGTAAAAAGTAAACAATTGAGGCCATTTAGCAATATAACATGAGAGTCTAGCATGCATTTATCAAAGGTCAACATTTTCAATTCAACAAGTAGAGACTGGATCAAAACATGCTTTTGGGAAAGAAATTCTAAATGTGGGTAAAATTGGTAAAAATGGTGCTAAATCGCCTTCAATCAAATCTAAGCCTTCCATATGAAAAAAAACAAGAATAAGAAAATCCTAGCTACAAACATGTAAAAAATACAAAATTCTACATGATATGCAATGCATGGCAAAAAGAGTAAAAGATTTAGAAAATTACACAAAAATTCAAGAAATGAACCATAGAATATGCATGTATGGAAAGCAAGCACACAAAGTACGGATACACAAGTATGAATGATAGTTATACTATTTGATATCTTGAGCAAAAAATTATAACAAGGAACATAGAACAAAATGAGGTAAAGTAAGGGCTTACTGCCCTAACACCTCAAACTTTTAACCCATGTTGTCTTCAACATGAAATAAAATTTTAGTATGATAGGGTAGAGGGCATGGAGTCATGGTTGACAAACGCCTATAGGGGAGAGAGATCTCAAGTTGTCTAGTGAGTAGGGAATATCCATCACAGTTGTGTTGCCCACCACATTCGTTTTGTATTGCTAGCACCGTGGTCATGTTGTGTAGTAGAGCTTTGTTGATCTCCTTCATGTAGTTTTTCTACTGATTTGCAATTTTCTTTTCAATTTTGATCTTCTCCTTGATGATATCATCCATGCATCATCTTCCTTCCAATGTACCTATCCTATCATGATTCACAAACAACTAAAACCATCAAGTATAAAGTGAGTATTTTCTTGTAAAAGTGGAAAAATGATCAAAAGTATCAAAAATGAAAGGTTGGGTGAAAAATTCCTCAAACCAATGTGGGTTGCCTCCCACTATCACTAAGCTTCATGTCTTTAATTGGGCTTCTTGTAGTTCCTTCAATCATTCAACCATTTGTCATCATCATGTGTCAACTCTTGCAATAGATACATCCCTCATCTGGATTCAACAGTTGTTCCTTGTCCCATTGGCCACAAAAGCTATCATGAGGTCTTCCATTCAGATCTCCTTCTTTCAAATAATCAGCCGAACTCTTCAAGTGACAATGTTCAACATACTCATGTTGGCATTCTTTGATTGGGGTTTTGAACATATTGATCTTTTTCTTCATGTCCATGAAAGAGACTGTCAAGTGCCATTATGCACATGTATCTTGATATCAGTTGTAGCTAAGAATGGTCTTTCCAAGATGATGGAAATCTTCCTCTCGGTCCATGTCAAGAATGATGAAATCTTTCAGGAAAACTACTGCCTTTTCCTTATCTATCATCACCAAAACATCATCTACTCTTCCTCTAGGCACCTTGATCGAACAGTTTACTAATTGGAGAGTACAATGAGCCAATTTAACTTGCCTAACTCCAGCTCCACATACACTATATGCCATCAAATTCACACAGTATCCCAAGTCATGTAGGGATTGGTCTATGCTATGTACCCCTATGTAACTAGGTATGAGTGGGGCTCCTAGTTCTTTCCTCTTCACATGAAGTGATTGTTTTATAATGGATATCACTTGTTGTATCAACTTGATTTTCTTAAGTATCCTCCCTGTTGACTTCCTCTTGACAGTACACAATTCCTTGAGAAACTTGGCATAAGAGGAGATTTGCTTGATGGCATCTAACAAAGGAATGTTCACTTTCACTTGTTGGAACATCACAAGAAAGTAAACATTATGCTTTTGCCTTTTTTTTATGCTAGAGGCTCATCCAATGCTTTAGGGAATGGTGGCTCAATTGCTTTTGCAACATGCCCTTCTTGTGGCATGACATGAGTTGGAACACTATAGATGGTAGAACCTACAAATAGAGTGTGATATGGAGCACATGGTATCACGTATTCAACATGAGATGTCATGGAATCCTCTTCAGCAATCTCAATCATAATATCACCACTTGACTGCCTTTGATTTATTTCATCAACATTTCTTTGACTTATTGGCTTCTCATGAGATCTTCCACTCCTTAAAACTGTCACAAAACTACCTTGCTCATGGTGGAGAGAGGGAGAGGGTTGTGGCTATGGACAACGTCGAGGAGGTACTTGGTATAGGAATTGAGATGGAGGAGGAAATTTAGGTTGTTAGGTGAAGTTTGGATGGTTGTGGTGATGGAGTGGGAGGAGGCGTATAAGGCTTGGGATGGCCTTGGAAATGATAAACGGGATGACTTTGCATAAGAGGTGGACTATAGAAAACTTGTGAAGTATCCATTGGTCCACTAGATTCATTGAAACTCATTATGGGTTGACGGAACAGATTTTCTTCTGCTAGAAGAGTTAGAAATGAGGAGAGTTACTCTACATTTTTCTCAAGCCTTGTCACATTCAATTGCACATCATAAAAGCTTTTCAACCTAGAGTGGACTTCTGTCTCAAACCTTGAGCTATATCTTGGCCTTTGTTGTTCTGGTTAGCTTTGAGAATGAGATGTCTTCACTTTTTCACCAAAGGACCCAACAAAATTAACCAAGTGATAAGGAAAACTTCCTACTTGGTTCTTCATAAATATCAACATTTCCCCAATAATATTCATCATTTGTGGGCTTGAATCACTATGAGATGGAGATGTCACACCAATGGGGTGGTCACCAACTTTCATCATAATAGAAGCTCGGATCCTTGAATTTTTTACTAATTTCTCAAACAAGGGCCATGTCTCCTTAGGTGGCTTAACCATAAAGGCTTCTCCACAAGAAGAATCTGCTATATCCTGACTCAATGGAGAGACACTGGAGTAGAAGGATTACACAAGCTACCCCAAAGGGATCTCATGGTGAGTACACTCTGTCAACATCTTCTAAAATCTCTCCCAATCATCATGGAACATCTCATTACCCACTTGATTGAAATTTTGTGTCAACCTTGCAATGCAGTAGAATTTCCTTAATCTAGCATTTATGGCATCACTTCCCAACTCACTATGTATCTTCCATACCAATACTTGGCTTTACCTTTGAGGGAGAATGAGAACAAGGTCAACTTGATTGCATCATCACTGGTTGTCGGCATCTTGATGCTAAATGATTCCATGCAGGAGTTCTCACTCTCTGAGTCATAGATGGTGGGCAGGAGCCCAAGAAGACCTCGAGGGGTGGAGAATTTCTCCCTTGACATTTGATCAACTCTATTAGCAATTGGTGATTGTATTTGCTAGGCATGAAGTAATCCTAGAGTAGCTTGTGATGTGCATTTTGGCCTTCCATTTTGTCTTCCTTCTGGGTTTCTTGTCACATGCACAAGGCACAACTAAAGAAAAGAGGATAAGTTAGCAAACAAATATGCACAAATAATACAAAGAATAAAGAATATAGAAGCAATGATGAAGGAATTATGAAAAGATCAAAGTAAAACTAACTACCTAGGTCAAGCGCTTTTCTCCCTGGAAATGATGACAAAAAGCTTGGTGTGTTTCTCAAACTTACAAAGAAAACTGGAAAGAGATGGTGCTAAAGGGGATAGTCAACACCACCACTACTAGGTAGATATGGTGCTTTTTGTCCCTAGCAATGACACCAGAAAGCTTGATGCGTCTTTCCTAGCCCCGAGGTTCACACACCTAAACCAATTGAGTTAGATTAGATGTGCACCTCAAGGCTTGAACACACTAGGCATCTTTCTAATTTATAAGGAGCCTAAACTAATACACCCACTTAGACTAACACATTAACCCGCAAGCACATGGGATCATGTTATAGTATAGGCAAGCGGAAAGAATAGGGTCGATCCACAGGGAGAAAAGGGAGCACTAGAGATAGGTTAGTTTTGGCTAGGATCCTACTATAGAGTCTAGGGTTTAAGGGTGTGAGGTTAATTTTGTTAATTACACTAAGGTTGAAAAAGAAAACAAGTAAATAAGAACAAGAATCAAATCCTAAGTTAACCCTAGACAATTAGTTCTAAAGAGCAAGAAATGACAAGCTAAGCAAGAAATGGCAAGGAAACTACACTAAGGCAAGCAAGAAGAGATCTACACTACACTAAGCTACCAATTAAGACTAAATGGTAATTAAAGACCCAATTTATCAAGAATAAGGAAATATAAAGGCAATGGACTAACTAAGAAAGTAAAAAGTTAAACACCCAAGACTAGCTAAGTGAGCATGAACTAAGAAAGAAGGAAAATTAGGGTTTTAATGCAATTATGGGGAAGTGTGGGTTGTTTGGGGGAAATACACTTATCAATTAGGTTAGGGTGATAATATATAAACATTATTCTTTCATTTAGATTACCAAACAAATAGAAAGATAGATGCTAATGGATTGCCCTAAATTACAAATTGACTGTGGATAGGGTAGGTGTGTATAGGGGAACTAGTTCCTATCACCTCCTACCCACCCTTGTGAGGCTCATTTTGATTAGGTTTTAGGTGGAATTCAATTGGGATCTAGTCAATCCTAGGTTACTAGGATGGAAACTCTTAGGGTAATTAGGGGCCGAGGATAGTAATGGAAGGTGGAAATGAGGTTTTAGACCTCACATCACCTAAATTCTAGCCTTGAGAAGCTCCAAGGTAATTACACTAAATGCTTTTATACTAGCTACTTTGATCTCTCACTTAGGTGTAGGAGAATTGATCAGCATGTAGGAAGGTGAATAGCTAACTAGGGATCCATTAATTGGACACAAGATAGAAAGACCCACAAATAAGTAATTTTCCTAGAATCCTAGATGATTTCAAGCACAAACCATAAAGAAATTTATGGGAAATAAGATAGATATAGAACATAATCATTAATGAAATTACAATGTTTATGATGTACGGGTTTTGAGTCGTGTATTATGAGCCTATTTTATGTTCATTTTATGCATTTTTTAGTCAATTAGTTGATCATATTTGCATAAATCTTTATAATTGTCTTGTATAATCTATTTGCATCAAACTGTTCCTATTTCATCATAATTATATTATTTTATACATTTCTCAACCTTATACATGGTCTCTGTGCATTTTCAGGATCTTCCAAGTAATTGAGGAGTCGGTGCCATCGACCATCACTGTCGGTGCCACCGAGACAGACTCAGGCACCGGGAAAAAGACAACCAGAAGTAGTCGGTGCCACCGACCATCATGGTCGATGCCATTGAGAGAGCATCAACAAGACAGAGGAAATATTCGCATCAGCTCGGTGCCACAGACTTCCAACGATGGTACCAATTTTACCATAGCACGACCAAGATCTTGATGCCGTCGGTGCCACCAAATCTGTCGGATTTCAGCAATCTAATTTGAGCGTCCCAATCCAACGGTCCACGTTATGTGGTACCGTAAGTGACCTAGGACAAAAAGGGATGACAGCCAGACAGAAGGGCATGAGTTTTTGCACCGCACGATGGCCAAAGAAGAGATGAAGAGAAGCATAGAGCCGAAGGACATCAATCGGGAGATTCGAGCACCTCCGACGGACAATGTTGCTGCCGAAAGACTGCAAAACATGCATTTCTCGAGGAGGATCATCCGGAGCATGTTCTTTCTAGGGGTTACATGAAATTCCTTCATGTTTCCCACATTTTTCTTCTCTCCTTCTATGTATTTGCAACTGAAAACCATGCGGGGCTAAACCCCTCTTTTCCTTAGGACCTGGGAGTAGCCCAGGGAATCATTGTATTGACTGTCTACATGATTTAATATAAATTTCTCTTTATTCTTGGATATATAAGTGTGGATTTAAATGACCTATTGCTGCTTGATCACCATCGATAGGATTATAGACCGATAAATACTCCGGAAGGGGGATTAAAAGTTAGAAAACCATAACTTGTACACTTTCCTACATGACCCTTGGAAAAGGTAACGTACAGTCGGTGGAAAGAACCAAGAGTTTCTAATAATGCACCTAGACTAAGAGATAAATTACTACAGATGTGGAATTCGCTTAGATCTAGGTAGTGAATTGTATAGCGGAAGCGGGCAATTCTGAATACAAGTTTTCTATCTAGGGTAGTAGTAGACATTTGTATTAATTCGGTAGAAATAAGATACAACGAGACCCCGTGGTGAAATGGATAACCCTAAGGAATTCATTTCATTCGAATCAACCATTTTAATTTTCTCTTAATTTTCTTTTGTTTTATTCAAACTCAATTCAACCTTTTTAATCAGCTTAGCTGATCACACCGTAGTTAGTAGTAGTCACTGAGACTATGTCTCCTTGAGTTCGACTCGGGCCTTACATAGGCCTATATTACTCAACGCATGCACTTGTGTTTCTACGCACGGTTTTGGCGTGTCAAGTTTTTGGCACCGCTGTAGGGGAGACGACAACATTTTAGCACTACGAGTGTTGCGGTCGGCCACTCTAAGCCACTTTTTAATTTTTGTGAAATTTCATTTTAATCTAAAAAACTATTACTTCATATTCATATCTCAAATTTTCTTTGATAGGTACTTTGACTAACTATTTTCAACTTGTCAGGTACTAGTGTATGGTGACAACAAGGACCACAGATTACAGAGAAGCTATACCTGAGGTTCCAGTCACTGTTGAGGATCCAATTCAAACAACTTCACGAGAAGGCATACCATTGTCACCCAGGAAACAAGCAATGGGAGACGGAAATCCTGGAGCAGAGAGGACCATCTGGGAGAGGATAAAGGCATCCTCTTCAGCTACACAGAGAGGGCCAATCAAAAAGCAGAACATGAATGTAGCTCAGTATAATATTGATCTGGGTTTGATTTCACTCGTCAAGTCACAAGCATTCTATGGGAATGCTCATGAAGACCCAGTGGCGCATATTAGCAATTTTGTGGAGATCAGTGATATGGTGAAAGTCGACAAGTTTCCTCAAACTGTCATCTATCTGAAGCTGTTCCCATCTTAACTGGCTAATAAGGCAAAGGAATGGCTTCACAACCTACCTAAAGAGTCGATCGATACATGGGATCAAATGGTAGAGGCATTCTTTGAAAGATATTTTCCTCTAGAGAAGACAAATGAGATAATTAAAAACATCCACAATTTTAAGCAACATGTGTATAAATCCTATTCTGAGTCATGGGAGTGCTTTCAAATCATACTCAGGAAGGTCCCACACCATGGAATAGATTTGGAGAATAAAGTAAAGATGTTCTACTTCGAACTCCGCAAAAGTAAACAGACCACTTTGGATAGTGCAGGCTCAGGGTTCTTTCTCAATAACTCACCTTCAACATGTCAGTACATTTTGAAAAATATGGCGAAGAATTAGGCATGGGGCAATGAGAGAGACAATCCAGAATAGATCAAGAGCATAGGGGAATCTAAAGTTATCACATCTTTGAATGAAAAGCTTGACTTGATAGCAAAGAAGCTTCTAGAGAAGGACAATAATTCATCAGATGAAGAAGGCCAGGTGAAGTATATGTGGTAGTAAGGCTACAGGAACAATGATTATGCATAAAGAAAGGATCCTAAGTTCTCTTGGAAAGATCCAAATAATATTCTTCATGTCCCATATCAACAAAACCAAAATAGGAATAATTAGCAACAGTGACCTGCAACAGAGGATACCACAAATAAAATTCTCAACCGCATAGTGAAGCAAAATGAGAAACTAATAAACAATTTCCAATGTGATTTCCAGAACCAAGGGGCTCAGATGAGGAGATTTGAGACAACCTTGTCTCAGCTAGCAGCAGATGTGGCGGCTTTGAAAAAGCCTACTCAGCAAGGTTTTCTAAGAAATACTGACACTACAATAGGAAACCATCAGGTTAAGGCCATACTTCTGAGAAGTGGGAAGAAGACATTAACCCCACAAGCTGTGGAGACTGAGGTGACCAAGCCCATTGACAGTGGTGACTCAGTGGTAGAGTAGGAACAAGAAAAACTAGAGGAAGGCAACACAGGGGAAGAGCAAAATCAAGAATCTAAGGTGGAAAAGAGGACTTCATATGTGCCACCACATCTGAGGACACAGACGGTATCAGTTCCATATCCTAATAGCTTGAAGGCAACAAAGATGGATCAACAATTCACGAAGTTTCTAGATAGCTTTATGAATCTTTCTGTAAATATATCGTTAATTGAGGCAATTGAACAAATACCCTCATATGGTTAATTTCTGAAGGACATAATTAACACGAAGAGGAAGATCCCATATTCTGAGGTGGTTGTGCTAAGAGAGCAAGTCAGCGCTTTCATCTTAGGTACACTACCACCAAAGAGGTAGGACCCCGGTTGCTTCAACATCACGTGCTACATCAGGAAGACAAAGTTTGGCAAGGCACTCTATGATTCAGGGACAAGCATCAACTTGATGCCCTTATCTACTTTTAAGAAGCTTGGTCTCAAAACATCTAGGAAGAGCAGCATGACAATCCAGTTGGCGGACAACTCTGTGGTGACACCGTATGGCATTTGTGAGGATGTACTTGTCAAGGTGGACCGGTTTGTTTTTCTTGGAGATTTTGTTGTGATGGAGATACAAGTTGAACATGACAACGAACTTCTTTTAGGAAGGCCCTTCCAAGCAACAATTGATATGATCTTAGATATGGGAAGAGGCTGCTTGATTACGGAAATTAAAGGCGGCATGTTTGAGATAACCATGTCGGACAATTCCAAGCCATCCAATGCTCAAGAGCAATGCAATATGATGAAGCACATGAATAACAATATCTCATTGCTCTTGGGAAAACCATTTTTGGACATGGCACATGTTATGACAAAGGTGGACAAGGGGACTCTTGTTGTGGACATCATGGAGAACACCAAAGTGGTCTCATTTTCCAAGGTGTTAAGGTATCGAGGATGATGGAGAAGAGGAATTGGGCTTATCTACTATGGATGATGACGAGGAGGACCCCATACTATAGTTCCATCATCATCTTCTGCTAGAGGCTTGTCTAATGAACTCATTGGATGATTGTGTTCGGGACCGGTCACTAGAAGAATGTGCAAGGCTACTCAAGGCTTTTCCTTATCATTACACCAGGCATTTTGAGGACTTGGGACCGCTACCACCACCATTGGTTTCTTCACTCTTGAGCCCGCCCGAGTTAGAACTCAAGCCGCTGCCGCCTCATCTAAAGTATGTTTTTCTAGCCGTATAGGAGAAGCTACCAGTCATCATATTGGCGTCATTGAGTAACTCGAAAGAAGAACAATTGATCACTATGTTAAAGAATCACCAAGGTGCTTTTGGGTGGTTTGTGGCTGACATCAAGGGGATTTCTCCCATCTTGTACCAATACAAGATTCAGCTAGTAGAAGGAGAGAAGTCGGCCATTCAACCTCAGCGTCGCGTAAATCCAATCATGACAGAGGTGGTAAAGAAGGAGGCAATCAAGCTACTGTCAGCATGTATAATCTATGTTATTTCATTTTCTATGTGGGTTAGTCCAACGCAGGTAGTGCCCAATAAGGGGAGAATTACTATCACTACTAATTCATCTAATGAGAAAATCACCACTAGATTAGTGACAGGATGGCGAGTTTGCATTGATTATCATAGGTTGAACACTGCTACACTTAAGGATCATTTTCCATTGCCATTCATTAATCAGATTTTGGAATGACTCATCAGTCGCTCCCATTTTTGTTTTCTCAATGGATATTCGAGCTATAATCATATTTCAATCGAGCCTTAGGACCAGGAGAAGTCTACGTTCACCTGCCCTTATGACACCTTTGCATATCGTTGCATGCCTTTCGGGTTGTGCAATGCACCCGTGACTTTTCAAAGGGGTATGTTGGAAATTTTCTCAAATATGGTGGAAAGATGTCTCGAGGTTCTCATGGATGATTTTTTGGTTTGTGGGATGTCTTTTGATGATTTCTTGAAAATTTTGGACAAGGTTTTGTAGAGGTGTGAAGACACACACTTAGTGCTTAATTGGGAAAAATGTCACATGATGGTTAGTGAGGGCATAGTGTTGGGCCACAAGGTATCTAGCAAAGGATTGGATGTGGATCCGATTAAAATATAAGTGATTTCAAAACTTCCTCCATGAATGTCGGTGAAGGTAGTTAGGAGCTTTCTATGTCACATTGGGTTTTATCGCTGATTCATTAAAGATTTTTCAAAAATCACTAAACCATTGTCTGAGATTTTGGAAAAGGATGTTGAAATCAACTTTAATGAGAGATGTTTAAAGGCTTTTGAGATTTTTAAAGAAAAACTCATATCTGCACCGGTTGTGCAGGATCCAGATTGGAGCCAACCGTTTGAGCTGATGTGTGATGAATCATACTATGTTGTGGGGGCGGTGTTGGGGCAATGCCTAGACAAAGTTCATACGGTCATATATTATGCATCTAAAACACTTAACGACGCACAACTTAATTACACCACAACTGAAAAAGAGTTACTAGCTGTTGCCTTTGCTTTTGAAAAATTTAGACAATATCTTGTGGGAGAAAAATGGTGGTGTGGACTGACCATGCGGCTATTAAGTACTTACTGTAGAAGAAGGATGCCAAACCAAGATTGATTAGGTGGATCCTTTTATTGCAGGAGTTTGACATTGAGGCCAAGGATAAAGCAGAGATAGAGAATGTTGTGGTTGATCACCTATCTCGATTGGAGAGGGTAGATGAGAAGGATATGAATATACCCATTCTAGAGACTTTCCTTGATGAGAAGTTGTTCACCCTTAAGAAAAAAGATCCTTGGTTTGCTAACATTGTGAATTATTTAGCTTGTAAGGAATTGCCTGCTGATTGGGGATATCAAGAAAAGAAGAGATTTTTTTATTCTTTGCATTATTACTTTTGGGATGATCCTATTTTGTTGAAAAAATGTAGGGATGGAATTTTGAGAAGATGTGTACCTGAAGGTGAGTATGATAGTGTGTTAAAACATTGCCACACACTACCTATAATTGGACACCATGCTAGTTCTAGGATAGCCGCAAAGGTGCTGGAGAGCGGGTTATACTGGCCGACCCTATTCAAAGATGCATATGATTTTGTGCGTAGGTGTGATGCATGTCAACAGTCAGGTAACATATCAAAGAGGCAGGAGATGCCCTTGAATGTGTTGCAAGAAGTAGAGGTTTTTGATTTATGGGGTATTGACTTTATGGGACCCTTTGTATCCTCTAACTCTAACCTTTACATCTTGTTGGCTGTAGATTATGTGTGAAAATGGGTGGAAGTGAATCCAACCCGCACCAATGATGCAAATGTTGTATGAAACTTTGTTAAGGATCACATTTTATATAGATTTGGAGTGCCAAGGATGATTATTAGTGATGAGGGAACTCATTTCACTAATCATAAATTTGGGGCACTTTTGAACAAGTATGGAGTGACACATCGTGTGGGTACACCCTATCACCCACAAACTCAAGGAAAAGTCGAGATTTCCAATCACGAGATTAAAAAGATCCTTGAAAAGATGGTGTCATCTAGTAGGAAGAATTGGAGTGAATTGTTAGTTGATGCGCTATGGGCCTATAGGACTTCCTACAAAACACCCATAGTAACTACACCCTTTAGGTTAGTCTATGGCCGAACGTGTCATCTCCCTATGGAATTAGAACATAAGGCTCATTGGGCGTTAAGATGGCTCAATTTTGATCTTGATGAAGTAGGTAAGACAAGGATGTTAGATTTGAATGAGATTGATGAAATTAGGATGAAGTCTTATGAGAATTCAAGATTGTATAAGGCAAGAACTAAGCAAATTCATGACCGACATATAGCAAGGAGAGTCTTTTTACCAGGAGAGAGTGTCTTGCCTTTAACTCAAGGTTGAAATTACACCCCAGGAAATTGAGGTCTAGATGGAGTGGACCATTCATTATAGAAGAAGTGTTTCCACATGGAGCGGTTAGAATAAAAGAGGGAGAGAGATCCTTCTTGGTCAATGGACAAAGGCTGAAGCATTATTTTGGGGAAGATTTCATTAGAAAGGAGCATGAGGTGAAACTTATTGCCCCTAATTAATCTCAATAATGGATTTGTCTAGCCTAGGACGTTAAACAAGGGTGCTTGTTGGGAGGCAACCTAGCCATTAGGATATTCGTTTCATTCATTTACATTAAGTTGTTTTAGTAGTACATAGTATTTTTTTTATTTTATGTAAAAATGATACCCTGATTCATTTGTTAAGTGTGCAAGCTATGGCTGAGTCAATGCCACTAATTTCCAAGTCGATGGCACTGAGATAGGGTTAGAGAGATGGGAAAATCGGCTGACACAAGTCGGTGCCACCGACCACCTCGTCGGTGCCACTGACATTTCTGAAGAAAGTGTAGGAAATTGGATGCAACTAACTGATAAGTCATTGGTATCACCGACACCCATGTCGGTGGCACTGACTCGGCTAGTGCTCCAGGTTCGGTGGGTGTGTCGATGCTAAAAAAATCAATTGAGAAAAGTCAGTACCACTGACAACTCATCAGTACCACTGACCAGAGGAAACATCGATCTGTGGACACCATCATCTATGGCTCAGATGTGTCCCAAGTGGATGATTGGCAGCATCGATCCTTCCCGAAAGCTGGTGCCACCGACTCATCAACAATCTGCCAAGTTTAGATTGTGCACTGACTATCGTCGATGCACTAAGTGTTCAGATCCACCGCCAGAAGTCAGTGCCACCGGCTCAAGGTCGGTGCCACCGGCTCAAGGTCGGTGCCACCGGCTCAAGGTCGGTGCCACCGACCCAATCACAGTAGGGCAGTGCCAAGTCTGCTTTCTCCAGACCTCCAGGAAAAACATGAAAAAAAGGCTTGAATGGTACGATCTCTCTGTCACCCCAGAATGAAAGGGGTGATCTTGTAGTTCTTGGTCTGTGAAGATGCATTGTTAGGTGCTCCATTTTCCCTTTGAGGATGAACCTAAACCTGTGCTAGAGAGATAGATGGTCATACACTGATACAGGATGTATGGATTCTCGAGAAGAGAGGAGCCATGGTGGTCCAGAGGAAGTAGTGGTTTTGTTTTCTCTCACAACTTGAAGAACCACTACTCCCTCACGCACAAGTGACTACTCCAAGCATCCAGAAGCTTCATCGAGCTCTTCTTTTCTCAATCTCCTTCCTCAATCACTTCATCGTCATGGTGAGAAGAGGAGGACCCCCTGGTGGATTGATGCCACAATCCCAACTCAGCCACCCAATGACAGAAGTATAGAAGGTCTATGAGGAGATTGCTAAGAGGTCGTTCGCTCTGACGAGATACAGTGATCGACAGTTGTTGGAGGACATGGGCTTCACTGACAACATGGTTGCTGTCCTTGAGCGACAAGAGTTTGACAGAAGGTCTGTGAACCCCATCTTTGGCGGATGGCCAGCATACAAGGAAATTGTGATTGAGTTCATGGTGTCCCTTGAGATATTAGTCACTCCTGATCAATCACGCCCATCAAACGGTGAATGGAGAGAAGTGACCGGCCTAAATCGCGTGTCCTAAAATTGGAGGCGGATTTGAGGTAGTCGAGCTTTTACATTTATAAACCTGAATCCTTCTAGCCCCCCACAACTTTGTTTACGGGGTCGAAGTAGATATACGGGGTCGAACACAGGGACAAGGGGGGTAGTGTTGAGAATAGGAATCGACACGCTACACTCCGACAGGTATAAAGAGAAGTAAATTCCCAAAAAGGGAAGCAGTAAGATGTCACAAATAAAACAAAGGAAACTATCTCCAACTGGAGCTACTAGAAAGATTTAAGGTTTTAGTCATTTAGCAGTTTGTAGGGGTTTTCATGCAATAGAAACAGAAAGATATTGCTCGAGCTAAAGCGAGGTATGAAGGATAAGACTCCGGTAAAACAAGCGGTGGCAGAACCAGTCATGTACCCCTCCTCTCGAAGCGGGTACCTCTAACAAGGCATCAACGCCCCTCTCGAGGTCACTGGACTAAAATTAGAGTGGAAAGGTTACTAAAGCAACTCCGTTCCAGGCACTCTCGTACTCCAGAATCGGACCAAACACTAGAGCCACAACACAACTCTCGAAGTTGTTGCGATGGGAAAACACGATTCGTTAGCTAAGAAAAACGCAATCCAAACGTGCAAGTTAGAGTTCGGATATCAAACATAGCAGTCATCCAACATTGTGCACCAAGCATAGAGCAACAAGTAATTAAGCATATTCTATTTCCATAGACAAATAAAGAGTCTTAATTACAATGCATAAGTAAGGAATTAAATGACAGAAAGTAAATATAGGTGTCACCTCCTTGATGTAGAAGGACGACAGGGTGTTGTATCTCTCCTGCCCGATATTGGTCAGAGGCCTAGCCCGATACAGAGGTGTCGAGCGACACGCACCGACTGTCGACCGTATCGCTCAAGGACCCTGGCCGATACGCTCATGTCGGGCGGCACGCTCGACAAGCTAAGCGTATCGGTTTGATATCGTGTTGGGCTAAGAGCTACACATTGTTGTTGTCGGGCACTTGTGTCGCTCATCCACGTCGGCCGATATCGGCCCGCAGTGTCGCCCGGGACGGTCCTAAGTGAACTGTCCCCTCCCTCTCGGGACGAGGAGAAGCTCACCTAGTGTCGCCCAAGACAAGCATTGGGGCACGACACGTATGATCTCGCAGTCTCCTCGGAAGATATCTCAACTCCCAACTGTCCGAATTCTAAAACTCCGAACTATCTTTTCGGCTCCCTGTAGCTGCTATTTATAGTCAGCTGGCCGGGAGGAGTTATGGTGCTCAAAGCGCCATGTGGTCCCCTTAAGCGACGGTCGATGGACGGCCGATACAGTTATAGCCCAGCGCGGAGGTGTCTGCTATCGGTCACGTGACGGGCGGCGCGTCTGCCGGTGGGTGGCTGTGTCGCCCAACAAGATGGGTTGTCGGGGCGAGCCGGGATCCCTGTCGGGTAGAAGGTGTGTCGTCTGTCAGCTTCTCCTCGCGCGGAACCTCTTTGTCGAGCGTCTTTGTGTCGCCCAGCCCCTGTCGGACAGGGGTTGTATCGGGCGTCAGGGAGGCCGAGATAGGCTTTGGACTTATTCATGGGTCGGAGCGGCCTTATTGCCCAAAAACGAGGAAAACTCTACAAAAGATAGGAAAATTGGATTAAGAGCATTGCTTGGCCAATTATTGTGAAAGTGCATACAAAAGACAGGAAAATAGCAGAAAAGAGGAGTTTTGATAACAGAAAAACTGTCTAAAATATCACAAAATTTGGTGTTATCAAGAAGGAAATGTGTACTTTTGCCTTTACAACACCAAATATTCCCTTACTCTCTACACCTTCAATGACATCTATGGGTGGTCGCATGTGCCTCGCCGCCATCCCGAGAACGTCGATTTTGACACCATCTGGAAGGATCTTGTGACAATATAGAGGGTAAAAAGTTGAACTTCCACCATAGTTCCTTGGCGGACCTCAAGCATACCTTTGTTCGAGTGCTTCATCGTATTCTCACCAACACACTATTTGCCAAGTCAACCCAAGGGTAAGCAAAGGTATAACTGTTGGACTTGTATTTTCTGTATCAACTTTTGGAGGGAAGACCGGTCAACTGGGGAGCATTCTTCCTCCAACACATTATTGTGGTGAGGCACAATGTCAGGCGGGCCACGTCTATACTTTTTGGGGGACTTATCACCCCCATTTATCTTCACTTGAGCCTCGATCTTTCTACTCTAGAGTCGCTGAATTCCAGACTTAAAATAAACCCATGTTTTCCAAAAAGAAGGAGCATCGACCGCCTTCATTTCAAGTAGGCGGGCCTCATAACTGTGGAAAACAACACAATCTATGCCATATGTTCGATTGATGATACTTTCTACGAGCGTCAACTTCCTAATCCTATCTTCAACATGAGGCAAGTTGAGCATTATAGATGGTCGGCTGTGGACGAAGTCAATGCTGGACAATAAGAGGTCAATGTTGTGGAGGAAGAAGAATCAAGCGATGACGTGGAGGAAGTGGAGCCCACCATTCCTATGACACATATAGTGGCTCCACGGAAGCATCCTCGACATTATGCTGCATTGACATCTTCTACCCTGCCACCCTCTCAAGAAGGAGAGGATGCTTATTCTATGGAAGATATGTATTCTATGCTGCAGGACATCCAGACACATCAACAACAACAAACCCAATCTCTGTCTAGCATTCAAGATGTGCAAGGTCGGCTATATAGAAACCAGCAGGCGATCTATGAGAATGAACATCTTCTCTTGGCCAACTAAGAGAACATGCATCAGCATCTACAAAGGATAGAAAATTATTAGTAGCCATTCTTTAACCATTACTGGAGCCAGGGATATTTTGGAGGTTACCCGATGCCACCGGATATGCCTTCGTCTGATCCGACCTTCCAAGGGATGTTTCCTCCCCAAGACCCCACTGAGCTACCGCCACCACCATTTTAGTCGGGTATCACTATTCCACCCCTTAAGTTGGGATTTTGACTATGAGGCCATAATCATATTCAAGCTTGGGGGTGCTGGAACAACTTCTATCGTAGTTTTTTATTTTTTTTCTTTTATTTTAACTTTTTGTGTGTTTTATTTTGAAAAAAATAGTCAGTTTTCTTGTTAGTTTTTTTCTATTATGTAGGATCCACAATCTATCTAGTGTAACCTGTGGAATATTAAATGGAGGGTTTCAATTGAAAATATCAATCTCCAGGATGGGTGCAACTTTTAAATTTTTTTTGTGAGCTTATCTTGTGAGTAATCGAGTCACATAACTGAGGAAGTGCTTGAGTAAGTCAGATTCAGGACATTAGATCATAAATGACCATCTAATTTGTCTAAGAAAGTGATTGACAAGGATTGTTGAGCCTAAACTGATCAAATACTAACGTGACCCTAAACTAAAATTCAAGAAAGAAACCCCCTGATTACCTTATACACAGGTCATTAGAGAGGGACATATGATTTTCTCTAAAGGTTCTATCTCTTAGTTGTGTGATCTCATCCACTGCATACATCCACTTTACACTCCACCATAAGAAGATTGAGTACATGTTATCATTCTTTCTCTTGATTACATTTACATTGCATAGTAGACTTTGCATAACAGTTGTTTATTTTTTCTTGCATTAGTACAAAATAAAAAAAATAGAAAAACATACATGCACAACAGAATCATGGTGCATGTCATTTAGTTGCATTACAGTTTTGTTCATATAGCTACAACTACATTACATAAATCATATAGTATCATCATGCGCTAAGCATTCCTCTAAAACATAAGAAGGTAGTAACTTTTCCAATACCCTTGAAATAAAGAAGAAAAATAGTGTCATGATTTTAAAAAAAGTGTAGTGTAAGTAGAAGCCCGTAATAGCATGTTAAAAGGTGGCTTGAAAAAAAATCGAAAAAAAAAGAGATTGAGTATAGTGTCAGAAAGTGAGGGAGAAAGGGCATAATCCTACCTGATCATAAGGAAGAATTAGTGTATGATGTAGTTTGTAGATATTTTGTCTTATGTTGAGATGAAATGATAGTTGCATGCATCATTCCACCTTCAAAAAGTAGGCATTAGGAGCATTCTATAAATTTTATCATTATAGGTTCATCATGATTTTTGATTGCATGAATGATTTTTTGTGTTCATGATTCTTTCGTAGCCACCTATTTCAACTACCTGTTGCTCTTATTGGTAGGCCACTCTCTCCTCATTCATTATTTTATCAGGAGAACTGCTTCCATGTAGATGGTAGGTAGAGAAAAGAGAAACGTAGATAGGAGATCACATGATGCATCACGTATGAACCGAATGAGTCTATCATATTAATTGCTTTAACTGATAGTGTCTCATTGATTGGGGGGCGGACATCTTTGATAGATGTTTTTGGTTGCCTATAGGTAGTTAGTGTTCAGTGGTCAGTAAAGGCCGGAAGGACCAAAAGGTGGAGACTTTGTAGATGTACCTTATGCATTATGTCCTTCAACTGACTTATCTCAATCAGATCCAAAGGTGTTGTTGCTCGAGGATGAGAAAAATTTCATCTTAGGGGAGTTTGATGTACAGGTTTTGAGTCATGTATAAAGAACCTATTTTATATTTGTTTTGTGCATTTGTTAGTCAATAAGTTGATCATATTTGCATAATTCTTTATAATTGGCTTGTATAATATGTTTGCATCAAACTATGCCTATTGCATCATAATTATATTATTTTATACATTTCTCAACCTTATACATGGTCTCTATGCATTTTCAGGATCTTCCAAGTAATTGAGGAGTCGGTGCCACTGACCATCACAATCGGTGCCACTGAGACAGCCTCAGGGATCAAGCAAAAGATGACCAGAAGCAGTCCGTGCCACCGACCATCATGGTCGATGCCACAGAGAGAGCATCAACGAGACAGAGGAAATATTCACATCAGCTCGGTGCCACCGACTTCTTAGTCGATGGTACCAACTTTACCACAGCATGACCAAGATCTTGATGCCGTCAGTGCCACCGGCATCCAGGTCGGTGCCACCGACTCTGTCGGATTTCAGCAATCTAATCTGAGTGTCCCGATCCAATGATCCACGTCATGTGGTACCGTAAGTGACCTAGGACAAAAAGGGATGATGGCCAGACAGAAGGGCATGAGTTTCTGCACCGCACGAAGGCCAAAGAAGAGAGGAAGAGAAGCACAGAGCCAAAGGACGTCAACCGAGAGATTCGAGCACCTCCGACGGACAATTTTTCTGTCAGAAGACTATAGAAGATGCATTTCTCAAGGAGGATCATCTGGAGCACCTTCTTTCCAGGGGTCACACGAACTTCCTTCATGTTTCCCATGTTTTTCTTCTCTCCTATGTATTTGCAACTGAAAACCATGTGGGGCTAAACCCCTCTTTTCCTTAGGACCCGGGAGTAGCCCGGGGAATCGTTGTATTAACTATCTACATGATTTAGTATAAATTTCTCTTTATTCCTGGATATATAAGTGTGGATTTGAATGACTTATCGCTACTTGATCACCATCGATAGGATTATAGACCGATAATTACTCTAGAAGGGGGATTAAAGGTTAGAAAACCATAACTTGTACACTTTCCTACGTGTTCCTTGGAAAAGGTAATGTACGGTCAGTGGAAAGAACCTAGAGTTTCCAATAATGCACCTAGACTAAGAGATAAATTACTATAGATGTGGAACTGGCTTAGATCTAGGTGTAAATTGCATAGCGGAAGTGAGCAATTCTGAATACAGGTTCTCTATCCAGGGTAGAAGTAGAAATTTGTATTTATTTGGTAGAAAGAAGATACAATGAGACTCTGTGGTGAAATCGATAACCATAAGAAATTCATTTCATTCGAATCAACCATTTTAATTTTCTCTTAATTTTCTTTTGTTTTGTTCAAACTCAATTCAACCTTTTTAATCGGCTTAGTTGATCACACCGTAGTTACTAGTAGTCACTGAGACTACGTCTCCCTGAGTTTGACTTGGGCCTCGCATAGGCCTATATTACTCGAAGCGTGCACTTTCATTTCTACATGATTTTGGCGTGTCAGTTTACATATCAGTTTCCACCAAAATGGCATCAAAGTAACAGTTTTGACCCTAAACACCCACCTAAAGGGCCTAGCTACTCATAAAACAAGAAAATAGAAAAATGGAGAAGAAAGAGGTAGAAGTAGCCATAGAGCTCGTGGTTAGATGAAGATGTCTCCCTCTATAATAGCTGCAAGGACGTGATCCTCCCTCCTCCAAAATGGAATGGCATGGAATGATGGCGGAAAGTGGTCAAAACACTAGAAAACTAGGGTTTTGGTGATGGAAATGGTGAAGTGGAGTGGAAATGAGGTGAGAAAGTGATGGAATGGGTAAGGGGTAGAATGGGTGAGCTAAGAGGGGGTACAAGGTATCTACCCTCATGCTCCATCCCCCACCCAAGTATATGTAGGTGGTGGGGAAGCACTAGGTTAAGAGGGGATAGGGTGGGAAATGCAGTTCAAAAAATGTTAGTTTTGGTGGTCACCACGGCCGTTTTGGTCACCATGGTTGTGGTGGTGGGAGATGATGGATGTGGTGGAGTGGAACGGGTGAGGTGTAAAATGGATGGAAATGTCAGATAAATTCATTATTCTGAAGAGTTAGCACCATAGTCGTGGTCGTCACCACAATCATGTTGGCCACCTACTAGTATGGGCATTCTTCGCAAACTGACTTCTTTGGCCAACTGCACCAGCTTTTGAAATGTCTGTGAACATCTTGAGATGGGGCATGTCCACCATGGTTGTGGTGGTGTACCATGGCCATTTTGGTCTCCTTCCTTTCACTTGAGCTTTGAACTTGATCATCCATGGAGCGCATTGCTTCAATACATTCGTTGACCACTTGGGGTAGGTTGGGAGTGGTTTTGGCCTTGTTTTGGGATCCTCCATGCATGGGGAAGCCCTAGATTCAACCATCTTCTCTCCATTTTATCAAGTAGTGGCCAAAGTACCTATAAAACATACAAAAAGCCTCCATAAGTGTATTTGATAAAAATATAGATATTGAGGGAAGTAATGTGTATTCTAATATGTCTAGATGTCTTCTCATTTTAAGTACATCTTTTGTAGTTATTTTATTAGAATTTATCCCCTTTTTACTATTTTTTCTAGAATAAATTGCAATTTGTCACTTTTAAACCAATAATGAAAATTCTTACTTTTTATCTATATTTTTGTAGGTTTTTCCTTCAGAGAAAAATTGGACCACCTCAGTACGTGAGTCAACCGACTCATGAGATAAAATCATCATTCCAGGCCTAAAGGATGTTACAACTCAGAGCCAGATGGCCATTTAGGCCCTCGACTCCACTCTTCACTCTAGTTGTTCAAGAACCCAAGATGAGCATTCACAACATTTGAACTGCTCGGTTGGTCTCATCACCTGAGCATCTCACCCCCTCAAATGGCCATCTCAAGGTACTTTACGACCAAGTTATGGTCCAACTACATGCCACCACTACATCTTAGGGTTTCTCCCTTAAGTTAGATGCTAAATAACCATTCATTCTTCAGACAGCTAGTTCAAGGTTACTTTAAGGTCAAGATTCATACAAACGATACTACCACCCTAATTTTATGGTTTTGGCCAACTTCTCTGGGTTCGCACCCCTTTTGACCCAGACCGATAAGTTCAGGCTACAAATCAGTTGATTCTATGTGTGTAGTTAGGCCTTTTTTAGCATCCGTCACCCTAAATTCACTCCCCCTCTTTCTAGGTTTTCACCCCTCCTCCCCCTATAAAATCAGGGGGCTCCACAAGAAAAGGAGATCCAACTTTTTGTACTTGCAAATTTACTTTGAGCATTGTTATTTTATTCTTGCATGTGTAACCTTCTAGTTCTACAATAAAGTTAGTTTTGTTCTCAAGATCTCCAATTCTCATTCTATTTTATTGGTTTTATTTGGCAGAAAGGAACTAAGGGAGTTAGCCATTTAATTGTCACAAGTTATAGTCCATTTTGGATTCTTTTCTTTTTTTAGTCTATGACTTGTTTCCTTTCTCCCTTCGTTCTCACTTTAGCTATTATGAACTGTGAGTAGTTTCTCATATCAAGGCGTTGGGAGTATCCCCATAGTAATGTTGTAACATAGATCAATTCTTTATATGATTTCTTTACTTAGATGGTATTTGGTTTGGATAATCACCCCATTTCAAAAACTTGATCTCTATTTCCTATCGAGCATTAGTCTTGGGCAATATGACTATGGAACCCAAGGCTTGAAACAACCAACCAAATACACATGGATCCAGATGAGACCTAGGAAGGATCTTTGTTAGGATGTTTGGGCTATGATCTGTGGGCGCTAGGACCAATGGGTTCACACGTAGCTCGACTTTTGTGAATGATTTTTCATACCTTCTTCTAACTAGTTCAATGTATGAATTCCATCAATCGTGTATCACTTCAGCTATGGTGGTAAAATGCATAACCTTGAAATCCTTTTCGCATTGATTCAATGTCGTTTACTCAATCGCTTGTTCCAATTGCTTCCTTTACATACTTGCAATTTATTTCTTACTCTTAGATAATTCTTTTTTATTATTCTAACAATAACTCCCTTTCTTTTGTCCTCAAATAACTTTTCTTTACTTTCTCTTAGCATAACTTTATTTTATCAGAATTTTACTTCATTATTCTAGTGTAATCGAACAATCAATCAATGAATCTTCACTTTCTTGCAATCTCATTCAAAGTAACCTAGGTTTAAAAGAAACAATCTTGAAAACATTTTCATGTGGGATCAAACCTTCTATACTAATAACTAACCTTAATTGGTAGTTTTTTCATAAAAAATTAAACTCTAAGATAAAAATCTCTAATGAATTGGTGTGCTTAATGGCGTGTATCAATTTTGGCGCCATTGTTGGGGAAAATTGATTGTTTTTTCTGAACCCTAAAATTTTTTGAACAATTTTCTTTTTTTCCCTACCTTTAGAGTACCATTCCAAAAGTGCTACTCCTCTTTCTATTGAGTTTCCATTTTATCAATACATTTTTTTTCTGCAATCGATTATAATTTTTTATTATAAATGTGAATGTGACACTCACAACATGTTGATTCTGCGTCGCCAGTTTTAGACCCAAAAATCATAATGACATTCCATTATTTAAATCATCAAAACTGGTTTAGGATGGATGGGGAGGAAGTAACTAGAGCAATCGAGTAGGCACTTGCCACTCAAAGGGAGGCCATGATGGATGAGCGTGCGGCTAAGGATGACACTTTGCGTGCAACCTACATTGTGAAGCAAGAGGCCCTTGAAGCCACTCAATGGGAATCCGAAATAAAAAAATAATTAAAGGACTTCTCAATCCCCAAAATGAATTATGCACAACACCCTATTGTGCCACCCGACATCACAACCCCACGATTCAAGATCCAAACCAATTGGATCACCATGCTTCAAGCCAATCCCTTTTCCGGCAACAAAGGATAAAGTTGCCATGACCACCTCCAACATTTCTCTAATCTATGTTCTTTACATAAGATTCTAGGCATTTCTGAGGACACCGTTTGACTTTGATTATTCAAATACTCTCTTTCTAGACAAACCAGGAGCTTTTATATTGTCATGGAAGGTGGAGAATGTGTGACCACATGGGAGGCACTATAATCTAAATTTTCAAAGAAATATTACCCTCCTTCCCTCACTTATGATATCAAGAGGCAGATCACTCTTTTTTCTATGGACCTAGGTGAAACACTAGGAGAAGCTTTGGAGAGGTTTAAGGACCTTCTCCGACATTTCCCCCACCATGATATTTCCCATGTTTAGCTCATCAAAATAGTGTACCATGGTGTTGATAATGACACCAAGGTCTTCCTTGATTCCTCATCTAGAGGAAATTTCATGTTTTAAACCCTAGAAAGTGTGTAGGAGGTTGTGAAATGTTCTCCTAAAACCCAAGCATGATGAGGAATAGGTGGGGTCCTCAAGGAAGCTAAGGCAGTAGAGAATTTTGACATCAAAAATATTGTTGAAAGACTTAAGCTTATTGCCTTGAAATAGGACCGCTTGGAATCTTCTTTTAAAGCCATGAGAGAACAACCCCAATAGAACAAGGTAGTAGATTCTCTTTGTGGTATTTTCCTAGAGTATGATAACACTACCCTACAATTTCAATACCTCTACAATGTCCCCATGTAGCTGAAAGTAGGATAAAAAATGGAGAACCTCAACTTTATCCATAACATACCAGGTCAAGGTTATTACAACCCAAACGAAGCCAGAAACCACCCTGGATTCCAAAATGGAAACCCATCGGGTGCTGAAAATGCTCCTCAACTTCTTCCCCAGCAAACACCCCCTTATTCTCTAACTAAAAATCATCCACTACCAGGCTTTACCAGCAACAACCATCATAGAAACTTTGGGAATCAAGGAAATTATTGGGGTAATTTTTAAAATCGTGGGGTCTACCAAGGGAAACAATATCAAAATTTTAACCAACCACCACCACAAATGCAACTGCACACTCCCACTCCTTCTGATAGTGAGAAGATAGCTACATTGGAGCATATCATCCTTTCACAATAAGCCCACAAAAGGGCAACTAATGCTTAGTATGCCCATCTTATTTCTCAACAAAAAAACATCACTGGCATTTTTGCCTGCCAACTAGAAAACAACCCCAAGCATATAGAAATACTCAAGGCCGTGACTACCCAATACGGCCTTACCACTCTAGAAACACAAAATCCTCCCCACCTTAATTTTTACCAAGGGGAAGATGATGAATTGATTATCACCCACTGTATAGGAAGATGTGCCCATTTACAAACCATGAATGCCTTTTCCTGGACGTCTGAAGAAGACCCAATTGGACTATAGGTTTAATAAATTCAAAGAAATAATGAGGAAGTTATGCATCTATATCCCACTTTTGCACGTTATGACTCAATTGCCATAGTGAACAAAGTTTTTTAAGGGTTTGCTTAACCATAAACGCATTACTGAAGAATCTAAAACGATAAAGTTGGCAAGAATTACATCGTACATTATCCAAAGCAAAATGGCATGCAAACAAAAAGACTCAAGATCCTTTGGGATCACATGCACTATCAACAATTCTACTAGAAAATTAGGGTTGGCCAATCTCAGAGCAAGCATATTCATAATTCCTCTAAGCATGTATAGCAGACTTGGTCTTACCAATGCTCAACCAACCCCAATGAGCATTCAAGGGGCTGACTCTTCCATTACCAAATTGGTTGGCATTATTGATGATGTTCCTGTAAAAGTTGGAAACATTTACACCCCATGTGACTTTGTGGTTTTGGATATAAAAGAAGATTGTCTCTACCCACTTATCTTTGTAAGGACCTTTCTTGCCACTTCTAGAGAATTGATCGACATTGAGGAAGAACTTATCACCCTATGAGTGGGAACCGAATCGATCAACTTCCAAGCCTCGAGAGGTAGCACAAAATATACCAAGGAAGAAGAAGCATATTTCCTCGACTGCATTGACCTGCTTAATTAGATGTAGCAATGGTTCCTTGATTCCAAGACCCCACCAGTTGTAGAATCTTGGATCTCCTTAGAGAACAACCATGTTTCTAAACTCAATCACCCCCATGATGATAGTTATTTAGGCACCCTTATATCCCATCCCCACCTTTGTAACATCCACCTAAGAGTTCTCCTATTCCCAACCTCAAGCCATGCCCATCTCCCCCCCACCTCCCTTGAAGCATGTCTATGATTATCACCAGATCCCCCATGAGTTACCACTACAAATTTACAACTCAAGGAGAATAGCTAACAATCAATGAAGTCCACATTTGTAATCATTTTGATCTGATCCCCATGACACTAATGCCTTTTCATGGTGATATAACTAGGCATCCGCACTTTAATCAAAACTCTACACCTTTAAATGATTATCTTTATACAACTGACTTTCCCCATCATTATGCCTTGTGACATGTTGAACCATGGGAACCGATTCATTCTGATCCCAACTATTGTCCTTGTATACAGATATATGCCAAGCCACCTGGATATGTTCCAAGAAACTCAAATAAAGATTAGGGAGTGGTTGCAAGGAAAGCAATAAATTCAGTACAACACTCCCATACCCAACCCAATTCTTTCCCACCATTGATAGATACCATCTCTGTTGGGCCTTTGACATTAAACTAGACACTTTTTGGAAGGCTACCCAACTTTTGTTTTATTTTCTTTTTATTCCCTTTTAATTTGATTTAGATATCCCTTGTTTTTGTCTCTGATTCAATTTAGGATGTTCAAAAAAAGGAGACAAAAATCAAATGGACGGTTGGATACCCAACCTAGTATCTTGTTCAGACAAAGTTGGGCATCTAAAACAAACAAACCAATCAGTTCATCCCATGAGACAATCATTTTGTCCATCCACAACCTTTCAAACTTGATGAGTTATTTGAATTCCAGTGCTGCCCACGACAACTCAGATGGTCATCTCTCTCAACAAAATAGTCGGCCCAGCCCACGATATGTGCTTTGATGTGCATAGACACCTTGGGAGCCAAACTACCTAATGTGCCACCCACAACTAGCCAAATGATCAGCTGATCTTCCCAACCAATCATTTATTCTGTGCGATTTGGCCTATAAGATCTGTCAACTTGGGGTGGGATGCTCACATATACAAGCATCCCTTTATCCTCCCCCTCTCCAGGTTAGCATTGATGCCATGCTCCTTCAACTAAGAAATGAGCATCCGCAACATCTATCGTATGTTTCCTTCACAGACATGGGTTTTGCATCTGGACTGGATGCCTTGCTCCTTGACACTCCCTGACAATCATCTTCCCTACCAACACATGTCGAGCGTTTGGCTGGACAAACCGGTCATCTCATGGTCCTGCTCTGACATCCTCCAACAATCCTCAAAACCCCCCTTCCCATCCACAGGCACTCTAATGTTTCCCCCCTCCAGGTGAAATGATCGATTGATGCAACCAACCGAGTGGTTCGTGCATTCCAGACAGCACACCTTGCCAATTCATTTAATCATCTTGGTTGCTGAGATGAGTAACCATTTTGTAGTCCTAACTGATCATCTCATCCTTCCAGCATCCCGCCCATCATGTCTCAAGAGTGATAATGAGAATGAGGCTTCTTGAGCCGCTTCCACAAGGGCAAGGCATTGGCTTAGAAGATTGTTTCTTGCAACCCTTATCCCCACTCTACTTCGGGCCATGGCATCCATATCCAGGATCCAATGGAGAGTCTTTACCGGAGATGTCCGAGGGGATGTACTGTGACCTCAAGGAGGTGCAACAGTTCATTTGTGAGACTGTGGTGGGCTCATCATCTCACGACCCCAACTCCATAACCCCGGAGTCACAACACATAGCCCCACTTTTGGGAATCTATGCCTAGTTCATCAATGACAAACATTATGAAAGATTCAACGACATGACAGCAATCGCCATCTCCCTTCCTCAATGGACCTACAAAACTATCATTAATGCCCCTTGGCATCAAGGACGTTATCGACAATATCTTACAAAAGAACTGCATCTTTCTCTCTTCCCCTACCATGTCACCTTAATGTTTAGTGATCTCACTCTTGAGTTCATGACCACCTTCTGTCGTTTCCACTCCTCTCAGAGGAATTCTAGCTATAAGATTTAGATTTTCAGAGAGGATTTTGAGATCTTCACCAAATAGCTCACCTCCGTCATCCTTGATGGTGGCGAATTCAATTGGCTCACTCACTACATGGAGTGTGCCCACAATGCCTTGCCTAACCACTGCAACAGGGATAAATTCAAGGAAGACATTATGAGACTTCCTCCCAAGCTTCCCAAAGGTCCCAAAACTTCTAGCATCAACAACCCAGTGGTCCATATCTTCACTATATATTGTCATGCACCATCTTCAGAAGGGAGTGTACTCATCTCAAGCTTGACACCCTATGGTACCTTCTAAATGGTGTTCCTTTCAACTGGGGAAATGATATGCTTGATCATATCAACTATCAAGATGCACCATTTCTTCTTCCTTCTACATCGGCCAAATTGTGACCTATGTAACCATCTTCTTGGGCTACACTCACATTTCTTTCCCACTGTTGGATCTCATGAATCACTTGATTGGCCTTTTATACTTGAAGGGATTCAAGTTCCTCTATTTCAATGTTGATGACATCTATTACCTAATGTTCAAAAACACTCATGTTGTCCTTAAGCTTCCCCGACATTCCAAATTTGTAGCAGCAAATTTGGTCTTGATCTAACTGACATACCGACACACATTTAGTGATACCTTCTAGAGAACCCTGACCCAAAAGATGTTCTCAATCCTACTACTCATAGGCAGAGTGTCTCATTAGAGACACATGATGATGCAATTGGCCCTCTGCTACCACCATCTCAACATTACACCAAGAGAAGCACATGAGATGAGGAGGCCCCCGACAAGCCTTATGGATTCTACGAGGTTCAAAGTCAACTAAATGACATCCAACGTGAGTAGTAGATCCAAGGCCACCAGCTCAACCACATGTACCTCATACAACACTCCCAAGAGTCTTGGCGTGTGGATTGTGGTCACTATGCCCCCATATGTGTGTCTTATGAGGAGTATGGGTCCCATCAGGCTTACCCTAACCCCAACTACCCATATTGGGGGAATTACTACTACAACATGGCCTCCTCCTCCTCTCCTCCACCACCTTACTATCCACCAACGCATTGATATTCTTCCCTCCATCTCAAGTTTGGGATTTTCTTAGGGTGAGCAAAATTCTAAGTCTGGGATGGAGGTGGGTGGTATGTGGCAATTCCACCACCCTATCTTCCCTTTTTTAGCATTATGTTTTTTTCATTTCAATTGCTACTTGTATTTTGCTTTTTTACCTCCTTAATTTGAAAAAAATGGCCTTTATCTAGTCCGGCCAAGATGAATAGATTTGTATCATTTTACCCCTTTGAATTTAGTAAATTTTATTTGCAAAACTTTTATTAATTGCCATGACTAAAAACACCATGTCACTTAGGACCACCAAATTAGCATCACTCCATGGAAATGTTGGCAAGTCATATGGAGTTGATAAGAACCAAATATGAATTTTCTCTATTTTAAATTATACATTAACTTGTCATAAATCTTGTATAATGTGCTAACGGGAAGAATCAATCCAATGCAATGACACTCCTAAAAAAATGAAAGTTTATAAGAACAGGAACAACCTTTTTGTTAGAACCCGTCACACTAAACAAGTTTACTCAAAACACAAAACATGATAAATTATTAATTAATCACTTCCCAGAAAAGAGGGTAAATTAAAACCAATTTCACATCACCACATGCTCAAAAAACATTTACATAAGAGCCCAACAATTTTCATGTATTCATATATCATGCCAAGAATTTTATACAAATTGTTGTGGCCTCAGCCACAACATATATACATAGGAGAATAGTATCCACATATACTAAATGAACAAGCTTCAACATGTTAACAAAAACTTGATTCAATTGAAACATTGTATACAACTTTACCGCCTTGACCTAAGAGTATAGGGACGACTCTAGGATGCACTAGACACCTAAACAACCTTCACTAAGGTCCATCACCATAACTCCTCCTCACTACCACAAGTCTGATGTCACTCCTGTCGATCACCTATAAATATGTGGTGACCCAGGATGTGAGACCCATGTCCCAGAGAGAGATATAACTCTCAACACTACTTATTGATTATAGCAGGTTAAGCAATTAAACATTTTAAGTAGATTAGCCAGATTAATCAGAAAGGAATAACTATAGGAATGATTAACAATATTCTAAAGGAATAGATAACAACTATCATCATTATCCTGATTATCAACATATGTACTGCTAATAGCATAAATAATCCAGGGCATAAGCATGGTTACATCATAAGTAAGTCTAGTAGTATAGAATCTCTATTATCATAAATAAGTCTAGTTGTATAAGCATAGTTAATAGTATTAGCATGTCTATCATGTTGAATAGATTTGCATCATAAGTAGAGCTTAACATCACAAGTACAACTATCTACATAAGCATGATTAGCATTTTAAACATCTCTAATAGAGGAGATGTGGCTAGAAGTGTAAGCATAGTTAACATCATGACATGGTTAATATCATAATCCTAACCAACAATAGCAACATATCTATCGTCATAAGCATGGCTATTGTATGTACACATCTACAACATGAGTATATTTACAGCATAAGCATATCTACTATATCTTAATGCACTAAACATCATCTCTAAGTACAAAGAACAAGTAAGGGTTATCATCCAATGTGAATCATTGTATGTAACCCTAAACAAAAATGTGGCACAGTTGTATTACATCTTTTATTAGGTTCTGATGAGCTTGAGTCGTACCACTCAAAGTCCAACTGACCACCACTTGGTCACAATTAGTTTCGTATAATATCTAGGAAGAGTAAAACTCCAAGATCTTCTCCACACTCAGTCAATATGAGTCTTCACTGCAGCGACATACTAGTCAAGATGCCAACAATGACATATAGTCAAGATGAAAACACCTACTCCACCCTTGGTATAGGTTGTGGCACTATCGACCAGGGTATGCAAAGCAAAACCCTGCCACTGAAGTACAACTACAGTTGTCTTCCAATCACATCACATATATATACCCAAGACATGACCGCAACCGCTCTCAATCACTTGGGATCAAGATGACAAGGAAACACAGTCACCTGCACCTTCCATACTCAACATGTTATGTATCCACTCTGATTTTCCCTTAGGAATACTCGTTTCACCATCCAGCAAGTTCTGACACTAAAGATGGTTCCTTTCAGCACATCTTCTGTCGGTCTTGAGCAACTTCCATGTGTTTCTTTATCAACTGTACCTTTTTTGTCATCATTTGCATGTCATCGATCTTCACTAGAGAACGTTCACCGACATCATCCCAATGCAAAGGTGAACGATATGGTCTACCATAGAGAGGTTCAAAAGGTGGCATACCAATACTATCTTGGTAGATATTGTTGTAAGAAAACTCAACTAACAGAAAATATCGATCCCATGCACCACCCCAATCCATCACACAAGCACAAAGAAAGTCCTCCAGAATCTAAACTATTCTCTCAGATTGACCATCAGTCTACAGGTGGTAAGCAATACTGAAACGCAAGTCAGTACCCATCTCCTCCTGAATCTGACCCCATAAGCGGGAATTAAACTTTGGGTCATGATTAGAAACTATTACCTTAGGTATTCCATGTAGGCGTACGATCCACTCAACATACAACTGAGCCATATATGCAACTTTCTAATTGGTTTTGAAAGGCAATAAATGAGCAGATTTTAAAAGTCGATCAATAACCACCCAAACAGCATCACAACCTTTCTTGGACTTGGGGAAACCAATAACAAAGTCCATTGTGATCTTCTCCCACTTCCATTCTAGAATTTCAAGAGGGTGAAGAAAACCACTAGGCCGTTGATGTTTGATCTTGACTTGCTGACATGTTAAGAACTTTGTGATGAACAGAGCCCATTCTTCATGTTCTTCCACCAGACGCTTTGCTACAAGTCCTTGTACATTTTTGTTGTGCTAGGATGAATAGTGGACTTGGACCCATGTGTTTCACTCAACACCTTCTATCTGAGATCACCCATGTTAGGAATCCACAACCTTTGTTTGAAGCGGACATCACCATCCACTTTGATATAGAAGTCAGATTGCAATTTCTCAGTCAAGGTCTTCATCTTTTCCATCTCGAAGCTTTCCAACTATGCGTAAATGACTTTCAAGATCCAAGTCGGTGTAACAGTCAAACTAGTCATATGGACACACAACTTGTCTTCGTCCACTGAATCAACAGGTTGAGGTCATCAACTAGTCACATATTCGATATTTTCCCACACCGAACATCTCAGAGCAACACAAACGACATCCTTCTTACAACTTAAAGCATCAACTATGACGTTTGCTTTACCATGAAGATAGGTGATGGTGAATTCATAATCTTTGAGATATTCCATCCACCTTCGTTGTCGTAGATTCAGATCATTTTGTGTCAACAAGTACCTCAAGCTTTTATGGTCAGAGAAAACTTCAAACTTCACACCATAGAGATAATGTCACCAGATTTTCAGAGCATGAATGATGGCAGCAAGCTCTAAATCATGTGTAGGCCAATTAGCTTCATTTGGTTTCAATTGGTGGGAAGCATAGTCGATCACCTTTCCATTTTGCATCAAAACACAACCTAAGCCTGATTTAGAAGAATCAGTGTAGATGACATAGGGTATGCCTTCAACAGGCAAGGCAAGAACGGGAGCAAAAGTTAAACACTCTTTCAACTTTTAGAAACTGTTCTCACATTATGGTGTCCAAGAGAACTTGACCTCCATTCGCGCCATCTTGTTTAAAGGCAAGGACAACTTAGAGAAGATCTTGATAAACCTTCGATAGTAACACGCTAAGCTGAGGAGTGTAAGGAGTGGGATCCACTAACTACTAAAAAAATTGGAAGAATAAAACATCCATTCCAAACACACTCAAAGGTATGTTGGAATAGGTATAAATCTTCCAAATTTATTATAATGGTATGCAAAAGACCAAAGTGTAGCGGTGGAATTAAATAAATGACTATATTCAAGTTTCACAAAAGATTACAAAAATATATCATAATCTCCCATAAGGGTTTACATGTATGATACAACATAGGGATCCAAGTAGAGGGTAGTCTAAACTACTTCAAATCTATCTCCAAGCAACATCTCCAAGAGCTAGGTCAATGTTGGAAGTAATGTTCTCCTTGGTCATGTTCAACACCTTGATCTAAACCTGGGTGGTTGGGAAATCACCCAGTAAGAGAGAGAAATACAAGGTATGTGTCAAATAATGAACAAGAACAAAATATAAGGAAATAACATGAAAGTAAAGGCTAAGATTTCATCATAAGATGAACAGAACAAGAGTATGAGGCTATATTCAAAAGAAACTTACCATTAACAATTACATTAAAAAGAATTTGCATGTAAGATAATTATGTCTACCTAACTAAGTAGGGTTGAGGCATCTACCGGACCTCTAACCTATAGGTGAGGGGAGAATAAGACATTCCCAGTCATCTACACAATTATATAGGGGAGAATAAAAACATTCCCCAGGGTGATTAAATGCATGCTCTCTATGGGTGGTTGTACATAAGTACCACTACATTAAATTAAATAGAACATAATCTACATTCTAGAAACGTAGTCATGGCAAGAGTAGTCATAATATTCAATAAGCATGGTAGTGGGGTATAAGACACAAACAAGTAGAAATTATAATTTTATTTGAGGCATGAACAACATTAGGATTCAAGAATAGAAGATTTAGGATTCATTTAAGCCTCATTAGGGAAATATAGGGTTTGGCTGCAATTATCCCAACATAGGGTGTAAGTAATGCACATACCTCTCTTACATATATCAATTACTAACTTTCACCACTTTAATTGAGTCCAAGTTCCACTGACCTATTTTTAATGTATTAACATGTATTAGAGTACATAGTGCACATTAATGTATAGAAACCCAATATTCAGAACTTTTTAGCAAAAATCAGATTTACATTTTGAAAATATCACCAATGAACTTATTAGGTTCTCCTGATGAAGAAAACATATTTTTATGTTAATTTTGGAGTTATGATGATTAAGGTGTAATTTTTATGGATTTTATGCATTAAATTCATTTTACAAAAATCACCCTTCGTCAAACCATAAAATCAAACCTTGGAAATATTTTTATTAGACACCAAGGAGAGACATGAAGCAGTGAGCCCAGGTGTGGATGAGGTGGTGGAGGTGATCAATGTAGAACTTGCAAATGACCCCATCATCACAGGAGACTCCTTACAGAAATAGTCAGAAGACACGCTGCCACCCAATATCGTTGATGTCAATGATGCTATAGCATCCTTACACATCACCGATGATAAAAGATATAAAGGCAATTTGACCAGAATGAAGAGGAAAGGGAGAATGAGTCAGACCCCCCCCCCCAAAGGACAACCCACCCAAGAGCAACAAGAATGTACAAAAAATGACTCCCGCTACTAAGGGGATGATAAGTCCTGGAGAGGAGGAGGCTCATATGATGGAGGGTGATAAAGATGATGATAAGGAGAATCAAACACCTCACAACAATGCTTAAACTAGATAGTACACCAAACACAACCAGATTAATGCTAGATATAATGTGTTGGAACATTAGAGGTATAGCTAGAGATGAAAGCAAGGGGGTTCTCAAAGAGCACATCCTTCAATACAAACCCAAGGTGATCGGTATCCTCGAACCCTGGATAAGCGGGGACAAGGACACAAGAACCATCAAAAGCCTTGGATTCTCAAACTCGTTTAGAGTGGAGGCTCACGGTTTCTCTAGCGGGATCTGGGTCTGTTGGAATGAACATGACTGCAAAATTGATATTGTAAACTACCACAAACAATTTGTTACTTGATGTCTGAATAGGGATACAATGATCACCTTCACCTACGCTAGCCCACACATCAATACCAGAAATCTTCTGTGGAAGCACCTAATTAAGATGGGGAGAAGGTTTGACCTACCATGGGTAGCCCTTGACGACTTTAATACTACCGTTAACTCGGAGGAATGGAGTGGTTCAAGGCACTATAACTATGATGAGGCAAGGGTGTTTCATGAGACCCTACTGGAGGCTAGTTTAACAGATCTGGGGTTCTCGGGACCCAAATTCACTTTCAAAAGGGGCATTCTACAGCAACATTTAGATAGGGCAGTGGTGAATGACTTGTTTATAAGGAGATTCCCTTAAGTGATGGTTGTCCACCTACCCCGAGTGCCATCGAACCATTGTCTATTGCTTGTTAAATCAACCATGAAGAAGGTCCCCCAGTGCCGCTTTGTTGCAAAGGCGGTGTGGTCGACTGATAAAGACTTCAAAGACCTCATGCAATAGAATTGGAAAAACACATGTAAGTCCAATAACTCTCTGAATGCAGTGAAGGAGAACATCCCTTGCTGGGATCGTGCCACAACACAGAACCAGAGGAAGAGAAAAAATCTCTTGTTAAGAAACATCAACAGCCTAGAGAATGAACTCACCCTTTCATATAACTCCATTACTGATGACTTATACATCTCTATGCAGGTTGAATTGAACGAGATCCTTAAGTCTGAAGAAGAAGAACTTAGACAAAAAGCCACCTGTACTGGTTAAAGAACGGTGACATGAATTCCAAATACCATCATGCTTATATCAACCAACGGAAATGATTCAACACCAATGCTAAACTCAAGAACAAGGAGGGCACATGGATATCTAATGAGGCCGAGCTCCAGAACCTGGTTCGAGAGAACTTCCAACAACTTCTCACGGAGACAACCAACACACGTAGTGAATCCATCTCAGATATCACTGGCGCATTTATACAACTCGATAGAAATCAGAAAAGGCGAGTGGGAGGAGCCCCAAGCAAAGCCAAAACCATCACAATTCTGAAAGAGATGAACCCATATAAGGCAGCTGGGCCGGATGGAATCAATGGACTATTCCTTCTAAAGAACGGGATGCTTATAAAGGGCTCAGTAATGAATACCTTAAAAAAAGTCTTAGTCGGGCATGCGCTGAGCACCGAGTTATGTAACTCCACAGTCGTCCTGATTCCCAAAGTCCCCAACCCCAAATCCTGCGAGCAGTTATGCCCCATCTCATTGAACAATATACGCCTTAAACTCACATCCAAGATAGTCATTGAATGACTGAAAGGGTATATGCATACATGGATAGGGTCTTCCTAGAGCAGCTTTGTGTCGGGTAGACGCATCACAAACAATATAGCAATGGCATAGGAGGATATCCATATGATGAAGAGGAAGAGGGGGGGAAGTACATGGCAATTAAGATTGATCTATCTAAATCATACGACAGGCTTTCATGGGAATTCGTAAGTGATACTTTACCAAAACTTGACATGCCTTTAAACATCACCAGATACATCATGAACTCTATCACCATGGGCTAGTTCTCTGTCCTATGGAATGGTTCTCTCACAAAGGCCTTCAAGGCGAGTAGGGGTCTATGCTAGGGAGATCCCCTATCGCTATACATCTTCGTGTTGTGCATTGAAAGACTGAGTCAAATGATCGAACACCTTATCAAAAGAAATGAATGGACTCCTGTAACCATTGGAAGAAGTGGAATTAAGCTCTCACATCTGTGTTTCGCAGATGATCTCATCCTTTTCAGCAAAGTGCCAGGAAAACAAATGAGAACAATCAAGTAATGTTTCAGAAGATTTAGGGAGGCATCAGGTCAGTCCATTTCTATTAAGAAAGCACAAATTTTCTTCTCTACAAGCGTCCCCAGACGCATGAGGAGGAAGATGGTAAGGATCTGATCCTTCAAAGAAATGGTAGACCTTGGAAGATACCTAGGGGTACCTATCATCCACTCGAGAGTCAATAAACACACATATGCTGACATCTTAAATCGAGTTGATAGCCGCATCAACAGTTGGGCAGCCAAAAGCCTCTCATTCACAGGAAGGTGTTGCCTTGTGAAAGCCACACTCACATCAATCCCCACATATGTAATGCAAACCGCACAACTCCCTTTGGGTCTCTGTGATTGCATTGATAGCAGCATCAAAAAATTTATCTGGGGTGGCAACTAGAGCACACATCCCATCCCTCTAGTCACTTGGAACAAAATGACGAGCATGAAGGACATCGGGGGACTAGGAATCCACACCATGAGGGAGTGGAACATGGCTCTCCTTATAAAGAATGTCTAGGAAGTGGTCACCGGAAGGGACACCGCCTGGTGTCGATACACCAGACCCAAATATGAGCAATACGCAGGAGGAAAACTCCCAAACCTATCTAGATTGGCGAGAGCTATTCTCAAGGGCAAGTGTTTCATAGAAGCGAACTCGTACAAGGAGATTTTGAACAGCAGAAGCACCAACTTCTGGAAGGACTACTGGTTCTTTAAGGAGATTAAACTAGAGGACATGGCCTGACAAATCCCAGCAGATCTTGCTGACCTACAGGTAGCCAGTATGATATCAAGCAATGGAAAATGGGATGTAGACTTCTTCAAACACTGGCTGCCCAGAGATAAAGTTGATCAGATCACGGCCATCACAGCTCCCCTAAATAAAGAACGCAATGACATCTATGTGTGGAAGGCTACCACATACTAGAAGTATTCTACTAGATCTGCATACAAGATCATCAGAACCTCACAAGATCTAAAGACTGACGGTGAGTGGGATAGATTGTGGAAAACCAAAGTGGCGGCCAAGGTCAAACACTTTATGTGGCTTCTCATGCATGGTGCACTCCTCACAAACCACAAGCGTGTCCAACACCATATGGCCACGAACCCTTTGTGTGGACGATGCCAGGAAGATGATGAAACATCTATCCACACTATTCGTGACTGCAAATTCGCTAAACCAGTCTAGAATAGGCTATTGAATGGAAGTCAGCCACCTTCATTCTTCACTATTAATGCTTGCACATGGATCAAACAAGGGCTATGGCTGAAAGGTGAGGAACAAAGTTTTTTTATGATTGCCTACTGGTATATATGGCACTGCAGAAACCATCACATCTTTGAGAAGCTATCAAGCCCACTGAGCACATCTGTCAGTTCATCACCTCGGAAGTGGTTGCATCAGCAAAGGCATGGCGGGAAGATGATTCTAGTCACACTGGACAACCTACCGAGTGAGCAGAGGATAATTGGAGATGCCCTAGCACTGGGAGGTCGAAGATGAACGTCGACGCCACTGTCATTCAATAGAAGAGCGCAACAACACTTATAGTTAGAGACAATGGTGGTAATTGGATGTGGGGTTTTGGGTCTCTTTCATCCAGTGTCACTTCAGCGCTGCATGCAGAACTTCTTACCTTGCATATTGCAATGCAAAAGGAAGACGAGCTGAACCTGGGGAAGTTGGATATCGAGTCCGACTACAAACAGACAGTCAATGCTTTGTTGAACTTATCTGTTGAACATCCAAGGCACGCGTGCATTATCTATGATTGCCAATAGTATCTGGCCAAAAATGTGCACTGGACACTCTCATACATTCATAGGACCGGCAATAGAGCTACGGATGGTCTCGCTAAATACCATATCAGAACCAAAAAAGAGCCATATCACTACACCGGGCCACCTAAGTCTATCCATAACTAGTTGGAGGGTGATAAATGTAATGGTAGTAGTACTACCATGTTTAATTTGCATTCAGAACCTTGTATGTTTAATATATTGAATTTGCCTGCAGGAGGAGAGTGGGATGAATAAGAAGATCTCCTGACTTACCCCAAAAAAAAATTCCAAAACATATTTATTTGTCAAATTTGGATAAGTGGACTAGAAGACATGAATTTTTCAATACTGACCAATAGGAAATTGCCACATCATCAAATCGATCGACATAATTGAAGAGAGAGGGAGAGGGAGAAAAGACCATTTGACCCAAGGTCAGGTTTGTTAGGTTTGAAGTTGTATAGGTAACCAAATAGAGCTTCTAGAGAAGGTAAAATAGCAAGAAACTAAAACCCTAGAAGAACATGGTAAAAAGAGATGGAAATCATCGATTTTAAACATAGAAGCATGAGTTTTAAGCATGTACTAAGCAATATATGAGAAGGGGGTTAACAAAACTTGCATCTAGGAAGGTATTAAGGTCCAAACAGAAAGGATCCCAAGATTAGAAGGTCTGGTTGCTCCAAGCCAAGCTTCTTTCTTGAGCAAAGATCACCTTCTCCACTTTGGAGGTGTAAACCCAAGTAAAAGAGCATGGAGATGAGATATTTTAGGGTTCTAGGTGGAGTTTTACCATGGAAGGTCATGGTTCCAACCTGGAAGAAGGTGTGAGGAATACTAACAGCATGAAAATAGGGAAGGAAAGGAGGATTCTTACTAGTTTTGGTCAAAATCACCAAGGAGGATCTTAAGAAATCCTAAATAGAGAAATTTGGAACCTTAGGAGCCTTCTTCACCAAGGTAGGCACCCTCTTTTACCTTGGGACAGCAACTTCATGGCCAAACATAGAAGGTATGATGCTCTAAGCTGTAGGAAAGAGAAGGAGAGGATTGCTTCTTGGATTGGGAGGTGGGAAGGGGTAGGCATGGCTATATAAAGAAGGGGGCAAGTATGAGGTGTATATGGGACTTTCCATGTGTCATTAGGCTAGGGATTCATGGATATGCAAGAGGAAAGCTCATAGACTCTTATTATTTATCAAAGGTCATTCTTAAAAGCCCATGGAGCCTTCTAGGCCACCCCAATCGTCCTTCAAACAAAGAAATAACCCCATTGGTTGATAGTTTTTAAAGATAAGCACATTTATAAAGAGGGTAATCCCTATAATGCCCTAGGAGAGAAACACCTTCAAATCAAGGTGCAACCAGGTTCTCCATGGTTCAATATTGAGAATGGTAAGGGAATATCTAAGGATTAAGATTCAGGTGATAATTTGCAAAGAAAACCTCCCAATTGGGTAAATTGCATAAAATTCCAGAATGTACCTAAAATTGCATGACTTGCACAAACAACATCCAAATCGAACCAAATTTGAAACTTATGCTCATTTTATGTTTTAAAAACACATTAAAAAGTTATATTAAGGTTTAGAGCACTTAATTATGGTAATTAAGCTTTCACTAAGGTATTTGTGCATAAACCCTTATATTGGTACAATTAGTGAATAAATGTTCACTAAACCACTATAAATTCCACTAATTAAACATAAATGACATAAAGGATAGAAATGAAAGGGAAACTTGGGAAAAAGGTTTACATGGAGATTACATCTAGGATTCATTATGTTACACTTATCAAGTAGCCATGGACATCATACTCCCTCAGGAGGGACAAATCCCATATCTATCACTCACAGTCAAAACCCCATGTGTCAAAGTCACCCAATCATCACCTTTATAACAATCCATATTTTAGGACCGTGTTTGATGATGTCAAAGTGTACCACCCAATGACATGTGATGAGTGCAATGATTTTAGGTTTAAGAATTACAATCACCACCATCACTGTGAGAGTTGATTGTGACTACCATGTCATGGTTCCATGTGTCACTCTCACGATGGGTTTGTCTGATACACTATTCTCTAACATATATCTATGTGCTTGGTTTGATATCACATATCATGACTAATGAGACTCTATCATCAACCAACACATACTCTAGTCTTGTTGTGTCATTATTGTCTATCAACCTTCCATAATGACATCTGACTAGGGACATAACAAGAATATACAAACTCTTAGCATCTGTATGATCTTATTTTTTTGGTCCTTAACCTAAAGACATACATCATTGAGTACTATCATTCTCTAGACATTCACTTTGTTCTATCATTATCTCATAACTGATTGGACCAAAATAAATTGTAAGCTTGCCTTTGATATTTATCAAATCAATCTTAATGTCCCAATCCAATCATCCTATGATTGGCTCTTAGGGCATACATACCAATAGACTCCCACCTGCATTGTCAGCCAATCACCTTTGAATCATATTATTAGTGATCTCCAAACATGTCCCACATGTTTTTGCTACTCCAGTGCTAACGTAGTGAGTTAGCAACACTTTTCTTTAGTTGGTATATTGCATGTTTCACATATCTTCACTGTACAACATATTGTATGAGATGGAGTTTCCGTAATATGCGATCTGATATTCCTTGCCTATTACTTAGCTCCATTGTTTGACTTGGTATTACTACTTGTCATCAATTATTGGAATATCTATAAGTTCATCTCTATGAACTTCTAGATCCATATAGTATCCTTTGTTGTTCATAACACAAGGATACTCAACATTCCCTTTCAGAATTAAACAACTTTTAAACCAGAACGTTTCCATTTATCAACTCATATTCACTTTTATATTTTATACTTTGCGATCATTTTTTGTCATTTTAGAAGCTTGCATCAGTGTAATTCTTTACACCCAACTCTTCCTTATATTACCATAGAACTAATACTTCATAAGTACCAAACAAGTTCTTCATGGTATTCCAGTGACCCTCACTAGAAGTAGATAGACATCCACTCGTTACACGAGTTAATAGGATGAGCATATCATATTGCCATGTCCAATACATACAAGATGACGAATGCATATTTTCTTGTCATGTCTAATACATACAAGATAATAGTATGATTACATACATGATAGATCCATATCTATCTTTGTTTTCCTATTCTTCATAAGAATTTGGGACACTTGGCATCTGAGATACTAACTCCATGTATCATGGATAAGTGTTCTCCCACTAAATCTGTGCATACTGAACCCTTCAGTAGAGATTGCCAATGTATGCCCTCTCTTTACCAGGTCAAGAGGTTTTCGAGAACTATCTCTATAGATCTCTATTACTATCACACGGGACATTTTTCTATCTTCCCTTAAAGAAGGTATTTCTACACCAGTTTCCATTTTAGAACATTTCATTCCTCATCATCATGTGGAATGTGAATACACTCCCACTAAATCTTTGTAATCGCAGATCCCTTCTTTATTTTGATATATCAGCCAAACCTTTTTACTATGTAATCAAAGTAAAGACTTCTGGTTTTAAGTTGTTTGCACTTAATCAATCACATTGATTAATTACTTGTAACTTATAGACTGCATTTGCATTATTGGATTCATAAAACCCTTCAGGTTGTGTCACATACATAGCCTTATCTTATTCCTATCAGGAATGCAACTTTAACATCCATATGCCAAATTTCATAGTCTTTTAAGTTCCAACATCAAGCATGATCCTTTCTCTAAATGTTACGACCAAGAGATCAAAGCCGTTATCTAATAACCTGGATCAAAGGTTCGACAAATAATCAATAATAATTATGAAATTCTACTACTAAACTGAAAATTGGTATAAAATAAAAACTTTACTTACCTTTTAAAATATGGGATTTTTAAACTTCTATCCATGAAGATACTAATCTAACTAATCCTCCTGTGTATGTTATTTCTCATTTAGTTCTACAAATGCCACTTTAATGTTTGTTCTTTTCATTTGTACCTAAAATGTCGACAAACAAAATGTCAATCAGCAAGAAGCTGGTATGTGGGGGAAATAATAATTGTGCAACTATGTTAACAATGTAGTCAACCAAATATCATTTAACATCCAAGATTACGTTTCAAGCAATACTACTCAATCCTTGCCTATCCCCTATCTCTGTACCGTCCCTACAGTGGACATGGATATTACCTCTCTCATATAGTAGATCCTTACCCCCATGGTCCTACCACACAGGTAGCCAATTCCTAGGGTTATGGAGTCGCATGGCCCTACCCAATGGTAGCCCAATCCCTTACTCATGATGACTTGATGGTCCCACCCCATTGGTAGCCGTGTACGTAGTCATTCAATGACCTGATGGGCCTACCCCATTGGTAGCCATGTACTAGGTCAATCCATTAGGCTACAGAGGGGACTAGGATCTGACCTAGTAGGCACATCTCTTATGTGATAGTCATATTCACATTATAATTTTCATGAATTAAATTCAACCAACAATTTAATTCAAGTCATTGATAAAAGCTCGAAAATCCTTGAGAAACTAATTCGGGATATTCATAGGCATAACCACATACCTGTCAAGTTGATGTGAGACGTAAATAATCCAATCAACCAACAGGCAAGCAAGCATTCAATAAGATCCTGAAACAATTATACAATTTCCTTTTATTACTCATGTCTTTAAGATCTATTAAATCTAGCTCGCTTCTTAGGGTTTCTAGTCCACTTTTAGGGTTTCCATTGAAATTAGGGTTTCCCTTCATTTTTTACTATTTTAAACCCTAATTTAACACATTGATTACAAACCCTAATTATCTCAACATCTAATCCTCAGTTTCAGATTAAAGGCATAATTATCCATCAATTAAGCCCCTTAAACCTCTTTTACATTAAAGCTACTATTTTTATCCTTTTAATTCATGACAAGATCATTATGCTCATTTATCATCAACTCAAAGTTCATTATGGTCCAAATCACAAACGAACTCGATTTTCCATTAATTCCACCTTTTATTCAAGAGAAAACCCTAATTACTCCATTTAGGGTATTTATCCACAAATTAGAAACTTTAATGCTCGAAATAGCTTATAACCATGAAAACTCAGTCCTATACATGAAATCAAATAATTAAATCCATTAGTAGTCCTAATTACCAACATTAGGGTTTCAAGGCCCATTAAAACACATTCATGCACATGAACTTTCAATTAAACTAATTACGTGCAAAACTCATCGTTTTTTATCTTAATGTATCTCTTTATGACTAATAGGTTAACATAGACTTTAATCATCAATTAAACCCCACTAATCACATTAATCATTCCCAATTAGGGTTTCTTTAATCATTATTACATTAAAGTTAATAACTTCCATTACTTTTCGAATTGCAATCAGAATCAGGCTTCAGTTTTATTTTTATTAGATTCCCCTCATTTTTTTGAGCAAGTTTCATATTTTATGCATACTCATCCGAGTTACTATTAGGGAGATATGAAGTTTGTAAAATTACCTACTTTGGGCCAATCTAGGAGTGCCACGTGGTCAATCCCATGTAATGTTGTCCGATTAGGAATTATAACTGAATTATCATTGTACCCCCACATAAGTTGTTGCTTCTTCAGCCCATAGAGGGGCAAACTCCTCCAACTCCCTACGACCATCCTCAACCTCAGATTCCCCGCGACCAGGCCACCGCTAGCTGCTTCCCACGGCTTGTTCTCCCTCCCTATGACTCGAGGATCACTGGCAAAGGCTGCTCCAAGTCCACAAAACCTTGGCGCACCTGAGGCACCTCCCAAACTCTGTACTAGCAGGTTGGTCTCGAGCTCCATGGCCTACAACTGCGGCCGTCATTGCAGCCTTGCGGATGTCGCTGCACACGCACCCAGGTGGAAGGACTGCCACTGATCATCCAGTTGTGGTCGAGGGAACAACTAGAACCCAACAAGATCATCTACTAGCTCTTTGTTGCTCCATAGACACTCTACTCATCCACCCTAGGGTTTCATGCAAAGAAGAAGGAAAAGAAGAAGAAGAGAGGGATGGTTTCATGGAACTTCCCTTGAAATCGACCATGGACTCTGCCCCTTATATAGGGGAAGGTGCCCATGCCCCAGATTGTTTGCCCATGAAGTAACCAAAACCTTTTCCAACTTGGAACCCAATTCCTTCATGAAAAAGAAATATTTTCTCTCTAAAAAGAAACCCTTTTATATTCTTTACTCCTTAGATATTAGAATTTCGAAAATTATCTCTTTTATCTTCTTTACACTTGCCTCTTAATTATTTGTCACGAAATCACATTTCCTCTTAACTGAAAATACCACCACAAACATTATTTATTCACATTGTCTTCTTATTTGACTTTATTGGTATTTCCTCTTTCTTTCCTCTTTATTGGGACTCCTTGGATCCCAACAAACTCAAAGATTTCAAATTTCCTCATTAAGGATACTCATTATCCTTCTAGATGCATCTAAATGCATTATTTTTCATTGTCTTATTTTATTCTTTATTAAAATATCTCTCTTTGAGGATTTCTCTTTATTTTCCTCATTGATTTTCCTTTTGACATTAGGAATGCTTGGGATACGAAATCCCACTATGGATAACACAATTATATCTCCTTATCACTTATTTCCCATATTTTTATTGTTTTCAATTTCTTTCTTAATAAAGAAATACTTAATTGATCTTTTTTCTTTTCTTTTTGCATTATCTTGCAAATTTGGACGCCTTGGAACTCAAGGAACCCATGTGGCATGAAATCCACCTTTGGATTAAGCTCTTTTGCCTTCTAGAGGTTTCCACACCTCTCTTTTCTCCAAAAACTCAATTATTCATTAATTAATTGAATTTCCTTGTCATTGGGCCCAATAGCCAATAATGCCCACAAAACAATCGTCAAGGCTATTGTAAATTAAATCCATTTATTCAAAATAGATAATATCATTATTCTTTCATATATCTTTAATATGAGAAATTACATTTCTCACCAAAGGAACCCAAAAATTGGGGTTGTAACATCCTTCCCCTCTTATAAGAATTTGCCCTCAAAATTCCATCAAGGAAGCAAACAAATAGGATAAGCCTTTCATATGTCCATCATGGCTCCCATGTGGTTTCACCCTTTCCATGGTTCTTCCCAACAACCTTCATTATCTCATATTCTTCCATCTGAGTTCTTTCTTACCTTGGTATATCGTACCCTCATAGGTGACTCAGGACATTTCAGCCTCTCAAAAGCCGAATAGGTTCAGGGCTCAACACATGGCTTGGGTACCTCACATAGTTCTCCAGATCGGACACATGGAACACATTTATTCATCATGTTATCCTGAGGGGCAAGGCTAAACACAACCATATCCACCAATCCATCTCAAATGGACCCATATATCGGGGTCTCAGCTTTCTCAAAATGTAGCTCAGAGGGGTCGGATTTTCACATCACATATTCTCCCATAGTGAACTGCATGTCAGTCTGATTTGCATCATCTCGTGACTCATGTCACCACTGGGCTCTCTCTCAGCCATTGTACGATCAAAGTGACTTCGTCTGCACACACTATGGTTCTTTTCTGACCATCGTGAGGCCTCCTTCACCAACATCATCTTAATGAAGTGGTGACCGACACAACCTCCCTATAGAACTTCTTGCATCCTGATAAAGGCTATGGTGGTTAACATCACATCTTAAGAACTGTCTCTTTGTATCACCCTGAACAAGCACACCTGCTCTCATCAGACCCTCTAGTCTGGATCATACTAACCATTAGTTAGGGGTGATAAGCGGTACTAAAAATGAGTTCTTCATGTACCTACTTCCACCGCATGGAAGTAAACCTTCTAATCATGCTCAAGAACTTTTGAACTCGCATCATGGTGTAGTTGAACCATTTATCTCTCTATTATAAGTAGTTCAACCCGATCTGTCCCTTGACAGTACTCTTCTTTTTCATGTCATCTAGGTAAGGTGATCTACCATAACCCACATTGATCTTCCTTGGTTAAGGGGAGATTTTCCACATCATCCTTAGTTATGAACTCCCATTCCCTCTCATGGACTCGTTTATCATCTATATCAATACACTGGGTTACTGGTGTTCATCCTTTACCTCCTGGCTTGTGTGGCGACCAGCCATGTGCAACTTCATCTTAAGCATCTCAGGTACTACTATCAATTACTATATGAGTAGTACGGTGTGTGGTGATCTTGAAATCATGATTTCCTGTATGTCATCATTCCTCAAGATCAATACCTCGGAAACCCTAAACCACTCTCATAAGGGTTTCATCACCTTCCTTTCTATATAAGTACATCTGAGGTTCTTTCATTATATCACAAACTAGGCTGGCTAACCAAGAAATCATTTACTTGATTAACCACTATTGATACATCTGGGTGTTAGCCAAACTTATCTCTTTTTCTCGACTTAAGGTTAGCCTAACAACCTCAACTTCTTCTAGCTTCCAGCTAAACTAGGAAGCTATATCTCAACTAGAGCATTCATTACCACTTCTTATCCTTAGGTGTTAGGTATTGTTGAGAACATACACCTCCATGTATTTCACTTATCATCTCATCTCAAACTCTAAGTTTTTCTTCATCAAGAAACTCTGAGCTCATCCTCTTGGTTTTTGAATTCAACCCTGTATGACTCATGATAAAAACATCCTCATAAGATGACTACATTATTTCTCTTAGTGTTTGTAAACCATCCATGTATCATTCACTCCTCCAAGGTATGTTATCATTTCAATCATCATACCTCATAGAAACGTTCCAACTCGCATCATATTTTATCCTTGGTGTATGGCATGCATACTGTCCCATCTCTCCCTCTCATAATAAGAAGAAATAAGCATTTGGCAGCCGTCCAAATATCGAGTTCTTCCTATTCCAAGAGTAAAGATGGTACAACCCACATTGTCATTACACCTTCAAATCTAAGTTGAAATGTGCAACTTATGTCTCTACATCACAATCATCTCGATAACAAAGTTATTGTAAGGACCCTGACCTTCGTTTAGGGTTTACCCTGTTTGTTTTGCTTAACCTTGATGCTTTGGTGCTTGCTAATCACCTTTAGTGGTGATTAGGGTTTTCGTTGTGCTTTGTTGAGAGTTGGAGGTGCTTCTTGCAAATAACCCAGGTCTAGGGTTTGTGGGCAAGTTTGCCACCTTGTGAGGTGTTCCTCTCTCTCCTTGCTTCCTCTAGTGTAGAGAGGAAGGCTTGGGTTCATTGCTTGAGTTCTTTTGGGCTTGGTTGAGCTTGTTTGGGCCTTGAGGTGCCTTGCTTTTCCTTGGTTGAGCCTTGTATCGACCAAGGGAGGTGTGTATCGGCCAAGGGTGAGGAGTGTCGCCCATGGGGGTGAGGTGTGTCACCCATGGTGTTGGTTGTTGTGTCACCCATGATCTTTGACCTAGCTTTGACCTCGTTGGTGTCACCACTAGTGGACACTTGGTGCTTGATGCTTGCATGTGGCAATGACCTTGGACATGTGCTTAGGGCTTGCTAGAGTGGTGGATCATGCACTAGGACAAGTGTCCCTAGGTGGATGACACCTTGCCTTGCTCTACCTTGTTTTCTCCTCCCTTTCCTTCTATATATGCAGTTCATTTCCTTGCTAAGAGTTCCTTTGGTCCCTTAGTTTCTTCCCCACCTTGGTGTGCACGACACAACCCTCTCTTTGCTTGTTGATGGTCGATATCCTATTGAAGGAGCAAGCCTAGTGGCTGATATCCCTTGGAGTTTCTTCTCCTTTGCTTGGAGCTTGCTTAAGGCGGGTTGCATAGCTTCTAACCCTAGCTACATTATCTCCTTTTCTATGATCTTGCTTACATGTTGTTGTTAGTTTTATAGCTTGCTTAAGTATCCATGTTGGCTGATCCTCTTTGTGGTTTAGGGTTCTTGGTGAGCTTGTGTTCTTGACCCTCTAGGGTTTTGAGTGCCTTTGAGATTGAGGAAGATGATGACCTTGTGTGATGTACCTTGGACGATATGGGTTTGGGGAGGTGCTGCCCGACAGCCCTCTTGACCTAGCCTCTTGGGCGATAGGCCATGTGAGAGTTGGACAATAGGTTGTTGTGACGAACGATATACCTTGACCTGTGACGGGCGTCACAACCTCATCCTTATCTTGTGACGGTCGTTAGGCCTTGGTCCAGTAGTTGCACGATAGGATGGATGAACCATCTATCTTGAACGACATCTCTTGTGGCTTGCGACGGTCGATAGTCACCCCGTGACGGGCGTTGTTGGGAAAGCTTGTGATGGGCGTCACCTGCCTAATAGTTGCTTTTATATCGGCTGATAACCCTAGGTTGTGACGGGCGTTGCCTGATATGTGGAGTGCCCGACACCACCTCTTGTGTGTGTTACCCCTTGTGACGCAGCGTTGTTGCTGCATGCTTGGTTGCCTTGGTGGCAACACATCGTTGTGCGTTGGCCGTTATGTGAAGAACATGGTGAGGGCAGGTTGCCCGATACAACCTTTAGTGAGGTTTCTTGGTGCCTTGTGGTGAGGGTTTTACGTATCATGGAAAGCAGGCTAGTTGTATATGTTCTTGTTTAACACTATAGTGACTCCTTGCCTACTTAATGGTAGTGGTAACACTCATCCTTTTTATCTAAAATGACTATATGCATGAACTTGATCATCATGATTATTTGTATAATGCTGAGATAAGGATAAGCATATAAATGGGTTGCTTAATGATGTGTCTTATGCATATGATCATCAGTTGATGTATGATTGATGAGTATAAAATCTTTAATGTCACCCTATGTTGATAGCATGGTCCTTCTATTAAAACTATGATTATTGAGTACACTAACCATGCAGGTGATGATTAGCCATGAAAAGTGTACGAGAATTATGTGATTAGTAACATTACTTTGATAGTTACTCTTATTGATGAGATTGCATGTATGATGTGTTTATCCCATGATAATGGGGTAAGCCTTTAGAGGCAGTAGCAATATGTGATGAGGGATTGAGATCGCATGGTATGTGATGATCCTTGAGATGGATCTAGATGATTGGCAAGAGGCCAAGTGATAACATGTGATGTTGGATGCTTGAGATGGATCAGGTTGATGTGATTATAATAAAAGCATAATGTTGAGTTTTATGTTGTTTATTTCTTGTATAGTTTGCATGTTATACAACTTGGTTGAATCTTGCAATCCATATAAAAGATACTGATTAATCACAGTGGAATATATCATGTAGTTTTCCCTGGCCATAGATCCATCATCGTCAAGAGCTGGTGATGGTGAAACGGGTTCTCCTGCGGGTTAACCCGGAGCGCATATTTTTTAATATGCGAGGTTTCTCCTAGCCTCAAATAGAGAGGAAAACGAGTGCATCTGCGGTTGCAGACTCGGGATATGTGATGAGCATGGTGAACAGGCCCATGGCTCCGGATATGTGATATGAAGTGCATGAATGTGTTCATGTCTTAGAGCACGGTGATCAGGCCCGTGGCTTAGATATACTAGTGCTGTGACCTGTACCGAGGTGGGCTAGAGGAAGGGTAGCCTGAGGAGCTGACCCTGTGGCTGAGGCCACTTGAGCATGAGACGGTGGTCCTGCTTTGGTTCTCGTGCACTGACCACGAGGGGGAAGGTTGTGGAGTCTGACTCTTCCATTAACCTTGTATGGCACCGGCTATGGGCTTCAAAGCCGAAGGTTGGATTTGAACGGTACGGTTCACTTCCTCAGGGCATAAAATATGTAATTCAGCCGTATAGTATTTATTACTTAAGGAAAAACACGGAACATTGCTTGAGGCCTTGCTTGTGTAGTTAATCTGTTATATCTTGCAGTTACTCATTGTTGCTCATGTTACATAGCAATATAACTTATCTTGTTAATCATGTTGCATAGAGAAGAATTGGTTATATGCCTTCTGTACATCTGATAAGCTTGTTGGTAAGAATAGCTTTGCTTTACATAAACTGCTCTGTTATATCTCTTATCAGTTATCTGTTGTTATTGCTTTATCTTTCTGAGGTTCTATAGTTGTGGCGGGGAGTTATGTTTCTCACTGGGACTTTGTGTCTCACCCCGCTGGTTTACAACCTTTTTAGGTGGTCGAGCTAGACATGGTGGTGGTCGTGGAGTTGCGGCCGAGCAGCTAGACGAGTAGTAGAAGGCAAGCGATGGATATGTTGTTGTTTTGGATGTTTTGTAGTAGAGACTAGAGTCATCCATGTACTCTCAGGTCCTTGGAGGTGTTTTGAAGTTGTTTCACGATGTATAATCGTCGATGTTTTGTATATCCTACTATTGGACAGATGTGGGCCTTTATGTATGTATGAACAGGTGGTGAACTCATATGATGGATAAACAGCTGTCTAACCATCTAGCTGTTCCTATAAGCTGTGGACACGTATCAGATCTTGTATATGTATATATAACCTATTTCATTGTAGGATGAGGACTCGAATGTAATAGTTTCTCAGTTTATCAGCTTTCTGCAATCGGTTTTAATTAACCCATGTTTTTGGTAATCTGTGGTTATGGTGATTTCCGCACGTTTTCGCATAACACCTCACTGTCTGTGTGATAGTGGGATGTGTTGCCACAAGTTTTGGTATCAGAGCTCTAGGTTTGCTGAGTCTACAGGGATTTAGGACTAGGTTGAGTCTGTTCTTATGAGTTTTCTAGGTTTTCTTACGAACATCTTCTTCCCTCAGTGGAAGAAAAGCCAAGATGTCTGGAAACCATGAAGAATATGCTAACGAGCATAGTGATGTTGCATCAGTTGATGGAGATGTAGGACAGGCACATGAAGATTGGGTGTCTGAGGTCCCCAAACCTAACCCAGCCATACTTGAACATCCTTCCTATCAATAGCTTATGGGGCAGATGATGGCTACAATGAATCTCATGGTTGAGAGATTACCAGTGCCTCCTCCGCGAGCACAGGTTCCCCATGTAGAAGCATCGGGTATTGGTAAGACCTTCGAGCAGCTTCGCCGAGTCGGAGCTTCAGATTATGCTAGAACGGCTGATCCAGCAGATGCAGATCTATGGCTGACAAGTCTTGAGAAGGCTTTCCGGATCCTCAAAATCCCCAAAGCAGATAAAGTAAAGCACACTGTCTACCTTCTAAAGGGTAGTGTTGGTCACTGGTGGACCATCGAGGAAGAGAAGCGGCCTGGTGAGGTGATCTGTTGGGAAGTTTTCCGACGCGAGTTCGTCAACAGATACTTTCCGAAGACGTATCTGGATGAGAAGATCAGTCAGTTCGAGTGTTTACAACAAGGAACGATGAACATCACCGAGTATGAAGCCAAGTTCATGGACATGTTGAGGTTTTTTCCTCATATGGCGGCAACAGATGAGGAGCGGATCAGATGTTTCGAGAAAGGTTTGAGTTTTGAGATGACAACACCTATGTCTGCGTTGGAGAATCGAGAGCGGTTTTCTATGTTTGTGGGATCTTTCCGGAGGATTGAACGGTCAGTAAGGGAGAAAAGAGATTCCATGCCTCACAAAAGACCTATTCAGTTTCAGGGACAGAGGTTCGGTGGCTTCAAGAAGCCTAGGTTTTCATCATCCTCGGTGATGAGAGGTTCTGGTGTACCATCGCAGTGGTCTCCGAGTAAGGGAAGAGGTTATGTTTCTTCACCATCTAAGGCACATAGTACAGCTTCAGTGGCAGTGACAGGGTCATCTAGACCATGGTTTGACGATAGGACATGCTATACCTACGGTCAGATAGGGCATGTCAAGTCGAGTTGTCCCTACAGAGATGATGAAGTGACGCAGCAGCTAAGGCAGAATCAACAAGGGTCAGAGAGACTGTAGCCTAGTGGTAGCAGAGGGTGAGGACGTAGTCAAGCGTCTCAAGCTGGATCGTCTTCTCAAGGAAGCAGAGGACGTGGACAGCAAGAAACGGCTCGATTCTATGCTATGAGTCAGCCGGAGGTGATAGTCAGCCCACGAGTAGTGACAGGTCAGATGGAGTTATTTCATTATGTCTTCTTCTTGCTTTATATCTGTTCTGGTTGACCCGGGTGCTACCCACTCTTTTATCGCCTATAGTATGCTTGAAAACTGCCGTTTACCTGTTGGCTGTAAGAAGGATAGCTTGTTGTTAGAAACCCCTCTTGATGGTTCCTCGTTGCTTCGAGAAGAGTGTGCGTCTTGTGTCTTGTCTTTTTCGGGACACAGCATTCATGTGGATCTTATACCACTTGATATGCATGGTTTCGACGTTATCCTTGGGATGGAGACCTTAGATAAGTATAAGGTTGTTTTGGACTGTGGTTCCAAGCAGGCGGTGTTTGATGATGGTGGAAAGAAGTGGATCTTCCAGGGAGATAGGAAGATTCTTCCGACATGTTTAGTATCAGCTATGGTGGCAGAGAAGTTGTTACGACAAGGATGTGAGGCATTCTTAGCTCACGTGGTGGATACCGTTGTGGTTACCAAGGCGAAAGGTCCTAGTCTTGAGGAGGTGTCAGTTGTTCAAGAGTTTGCCGACGTGTTTCCTAAAGAGTTTCCTGGTGTTCCTCCACCTCGAGAGATAGACTTCGAGATCAATCTGGTTCTAGGAACACATCCAGTTGCACAAACACCATATAGGATGGTTCCAGTAGAGATGGTAGAGCTTAAGAAGTAGTTGCAAGATTTGTTGGAGAAAGGTTTTATCCGACCGAGTATGTCGCGTTGGGGTGCTCCAGTGTTGTTTGTCAAGAAGAAGGATGGATCGATGCGGTTGTGTATAGATTAATGACAGTTGAACAAAGTCACAATCAAGAACAAGTACCCATTACTGAGGATAGATGATATGTTCGATCAGTTGTGTTGTGCTACAATGTTTTCAAAGATCGATCTACGGTCTAGATATCACCAGTTGAGGATTAAGGTGGATGACATACCAAAGTTAGCTTTTAGGACGAGGTATGGTCACTTTGAGTTTGTGGTTATGTCGTTTGGGCTAACTAATGCACCTGCTGCTTTCATGGATCTGATGAACTGAGTGTTCCGTCCGTTCTTAGATCAGTTTGTTGTAGTCTTTATAGATGACATCTTGATCTATAGTCGGGACAAGCAAGAGCATGAGTGACATCTTCGTCTAGCATTGACTCTTCTTCGCCAACATCAGTTGTATGCCAAGTTCAGCAAGTGTGAGTTCTGGTTGGAAGAAGTGACTTTCTTGGGTCATGTGATATCTACTGAAGGAGTCAAAGTAGATCCGAAGAAGGTGGAATCCGTTGTAGATTGGGAACAACCGAAGACGCCGACAGAAGTTCGTAGTTTCCTTGGTTTAGCAGGATACTACCAGAGGTTTATCAAGGACTTCAGTGCGATCGCGTTACCAATGATAAAGTTGACCAGAAAGGATGTACCTTTTGTTTGGGATGAATGATGTCAGCAAGCTTTCCAGAGTTTGAAGGAAAAGCTGACCAGTGCTCCAATGTTAATCCTGCCAGAGTCTGGAAAGGGCTACATTGTTTTCTGTGATGCTTCCAAGAAAGGTTTAGGTTGTGTGCTGATGCAGGAAGATCATGTGGTTTCTTTTGCCTCGCGACAACTTAAGAAACATGAGGAGAACTATCTGACCCATGACCTGGAGTTGGCAGTAGTGGTTCATGCGTTAAAGATTTGGAGACACTATCTTTATGGGGAAGTGTGTCAAATCTTTACAGATCATAAGAATCTAAAGTACATCTTTTCGCAGCATGAGTTGAACATGCGACAACGTCGATGGATGGAGTTGATCAATGATTATGACTGCACTATCGAGTATCATCCTGGTAAGGCGAACGTGGTAGCTGATGCACTTAGTAGAAAGTCTTCTTCTCTTTCTTCAAAGACGGCACAGTTGAGTTCTCTGGTATGCCATGGGTGAGATATGTTTGTTTCTTTGCGGCAGATGAATGTGTAGATGGAAGTTTCCTTATTGTCTGGTCTTTTAGCACAGATGCGAGTTAGGCCTGCGTTGAGACAACATATCAAAGATGTACAACAGATAGATGATGTGGTACAGTTGATCAGATTAGAGTTCGGTAGTGAAAAGCGTGATGGGTTTCATGAGTCTGAGGATGGGCTAGTTTGCTATCGTGATAGGATGGTGGTTCTAGATGCTGATGATTTGAGGAAGTTGGTGCTCGAGGAAGCACACATGTCGATGTATGCTATGCATCCAGGTGTCACCAAGATGTATCATAGTCTGAAGGACTTGTATTGGTGGCCCGATCTGAAGAAAGATGTAGCTGAGTTCGTGGCGAGATGTGCGGTTTGTCAGCAAGTGAAGGCTGAACATCAGAAACCAGCAGGTACGTTGCAACCTTTTCCGATACCGCAGTGGAAATGGGATCATATAACCATGGGTTTCGTAGTTGGTCTACCCTGGACAACTAGGAATCATGATTCCATTTGGGTGATAGTGGACAGATTGACAAAGTCTGCCCATTTCCTACCAGTAAAGACGACGTATACAGTTGAGAAACTCGCTCGAGTATATGTGAATGAGATAGTACGTTTGCATGGTGTGCCAGCAACGATAGTTTCTGACAGAGGTCCTTAGTTTACAAGTCGTTTCTAGGAGTAGTTACACAAAGTGTTGGGAACACAGTTGAGGTTCAGTATCGCCTTTCACCGGCAGACAGATGGACAATCTGAAAGGACTATTCAGACTTTGGAAGATCTCCTTCGAGCTTGTGTTTTGTAGTTTCTAGGCAACTTGGATGTACATCTTAGTTTGATAGAGTTTGCCTAAAACAACAGTTATTAGTGGAGCATTAACATGTCTCCTTACAAAGCTTTGTATGGAAGGAAGTGCAGATCGCCTTTGTGTTGGTATGAGTCTGGTGAGTATCAGCTCTTGGGTCCTGAGTTAGTACAGTAGACAACAGAAAAGATCAAAGTGATACAGCAATAGTTGAAGGTGGCACAGGACAGGCAGAAGTCTTATGCAGACAATTGACGATGACCTTTGGAGTTCCAGGTAGGAGACAAAGTGTATCTTAAGGTCTCGCCTTGGAAAGGTGTGCTAAGGTTTGGACGGAAGGGTAAGTTAGCACCTAGGTATATGAGGCCTTACTCAGTCATAGCACGTGTTGGCAAAGTAGCTTACGAGTTAGAGTTGCCTCCAGAGTTGCATAGGTTACATCCAGTATTCCATGTCAGTATGCTGAAGAAAAGTCATCTAGATTCGGGAACAGTGATACAGCCAGTTGAGATTGAGCTTGGTGAAGATGTGACCAATGAGGAAGGTCTTGTGGTGATCCTTGACAGAAGGGTCAAGAAGCTGAAGAGGAAGGACCTGGTTCTTGTGAAGGTTCTCTGGCATCATCGTGGCATTGAGGAAGCCACATGGGAGCTTGAGGAAGAGATGAGGAGGAAGTATCCCTCACTTTTCTCTTCAGATTTCGGGGATGAAATCACTTGAAGGGGGTTAGCTTGTAAGGACCCTGACCTTCATTTAGGGTTTACCCTATTTGTTTTTCTTAACCTTGATGCTTTGGTGCTTGTTAATCACCTTTAGTGGTGATTAGGGTTTTGGTTCTGCTTTGTTGAGAGTTGGAGGTGCTGCTTGCAAATAACCCAAGTCTAGGGTTTGTGGGCAAGTTTGCCACCTTGTGAGGTGTTCCTCTCTCTCCTTGCTTCCTCTAGTGTAGAGAGGAAGGCTTGGGCTCATTGCTTGAGTTCTTTTGGGCTTGGTTGAGCATGTTTGGGCCTTGAGGTGCCTTGCTTTGCCTTGGTTGAGCCTTGTATCGGCCAAGGGAGGTGTGTATCAGCCAAGGGTGAGGAGTGTCGCCCATGGGGGTGAGGTGTGTCTCCCATGGTGCAGGTTGTTGTGTCGCCCGTGATCTTTGACCTAGCTTTGACCTCGTTTGTGTTACCACTAGTGGACACTTGGTGCTTGATGCTTTCATGTGGCAATGACCTTAGACATGTATTTAGGGCTTGCTAGAGTGGTGGCTCGTGCACTAGGACAAGTGTCCCTAGGTGGATGACACCTTGCCTTGCTCTACCTTGTTTTCTCCTCCCTTTCCTTCTATATATGCGGTTCCTTTCCTTGATAAGAGTTCCTTTGGTCCCTTAGTTTCTTCCCCACCTTGGTGAGCACGACACAACCCTCTCTTTTCTTGTTGATGGCCGATATCCTCTTGAAGGAGCAAGCCTGGTGGCCGATATCCCTTGGAGTTTCTTCTCCTTTGCTTTGAGCTTGCTTAAGGTGGGTTGCATAGCTTCTAACCCTAGCTACATTATCTCCTTTTCTATGATCTTGCTTACATGTTGTTGTTAGTTTTACATCTTGCTTAAGTATCCATGTTGGCCGATCCTCTTTGTGGTTTAGGGTTCTTGGTGAGCTTGTGTTCTTGACCCTCTAGGGTTTTGAGTGCCTTTGAGCTTGAGGAAGACGATGACCTTATGTGATGTACCTTGGACGATATGGGTTTGGGGAGGTGCTGCCCGACAGCCCTCTTGACCTAGCCTCTTGGGCGATAGGCCATGTGAGAGTTGGACGATAGGTTGTTGTGACAGACGATATACCTTGACCTGTGATGGGCGTCACAACCTCATCCTTATCTTGTGACGGCCGTTAGGCCTTGGTCCAGTAGTTGCACGATAGGATGGATGAACCATCTATCTTGAACGACATCTCTTGTGGCTTGTGACGGCCGATAATCACCCCGTGACGGGCGTTGTTGGGCAAGCTTGTGATGGGTGTCACATGCCCGATAGTTGCTTTTGTATTGGCTGATAACCCCAGGTTGTGACGGGCATTGCCTGATATGTGGAGTGCCCGACACCACCTCTTGTGCGTGTTACCCCTTGTGACGCAGCGTTGCTGCTGCACGCTTGGTTGCCTTGGTGGCAACACAACGTTGTGCACTGGCCGTTATGTGAAGAACATGGGTGAGGGCAGGTTGCCCGATACAACCTTTAGTGAGGGTTCTTTGTGCCTTGTAGTGAGGGTTTTACGTATCATGGAAAGCAGGCTAGTTGTATATGTTCTTGTTTAACACTATAGTGACTCCTTGCCTACTTAATGGTAGTGGTAACGCGTGTCCTTTTTATCTAAAATGACTATATGCATGAACTTGATCATCATGATTATCTGTATAATGTTGAGATAAGGATAAGCATATAAATGGGTTTCCTAATGATGTGTCTTATGCATATGATCATCAGTTGATGTATGACTGATGAGTATAGAATCTTTAATGTCACCCTATGTTGATAGCATGGTCCTTCTGTTAAAACTATGATTATTGAGTACACTAACCATGCAGGTGATGATTAGCCATGAAAAGGCTATGAGAATTATGTGATGAGTAACATTACTTTGATAGTTACTCTTGTTGATGAGATTGCATGTATGATGTGTTTGTCCCATGATGATGGGGTAAGCCTTTAGAGGCAGTAGCAATATGTGATGAGGGATTGAGATCCCATGGTATGTGATGATCCTTGAGATGGATCTGGATGATTGGCAAGAGGCCAAGTGATAACATGTGATTTTGGATCCTTGAGATGGATGAGGTTGATGTGATTACAATAAAAGCATAATGTTGAGTTTTATGTTGTTTATTTCTTGTATAGTTTGCATGTTATACAACTTGGTTGAATCTTGAAATCCATATAAAAGATACTAATTAATCATAGTAGAATATATCATGTAGTTTTCCCTAGCCACAGATCCATCATCATCAGGAGCTGGTGATGGTGAAATGCGTTCTCCTGCGGGTTAACCCAGAGTGCATATTTTTTAATATGCGAGGTTTCTCCTAGCCTCAAATAGTGAGGAAAATGAGTGCAGCTGCGGTTGCAGACTCGGGATATGTGATGAGCATGGTGAATAGGCCCATGGCTTCGGATATGTGATATGAAGAGCATGAATGCGTTCATGGCTTAGAGCACGATGATCAGGCTCGTGGCTCAGATATACTAGCACCGTGACCTGTACTGAGGCGGGCTAGAGGAAGGGTAGCCTGAGGAGCTGACCATGTGGCTGAGGCTATTGAGCATGAGATTGCGGTCCTACTTTGGTTCTCGTGCACTGACCACGAGGGGGAAGGTTGTGGAGTCCGGCTCTTCCATTAACCTTGTATGGCACCGGCTATGGGCTTCGCAGCCGAAGGTTGGATTTGAACAGTACGGTTCACTTCCTCAGGGCATAAAATATGTAATTCAGCCGTATAGTATTTTTTGCTTAAGGCAAAACACGGAACATTGGTTGAGGCCTTGCTTGTGTAGTTAATATGTTATATCTTACAGTTACTCATTGTTGCTCGTGTTACATAGCAATATAACTTATCTTGTTAATCATGTTGCATAGAGTAGAATTGGTTATATGCCTTATGTACATCTGGTAAGCTTGTCGGTAAGAATAGCTTTGCTTTACATAAACTGCTCTGTTATATTTCTTATCAGTTATCTGTTGTTATTGCTTTATCTTTCTAAGGTTCTGTAGTTGTGGCGGGGAGTTATGTTTCTCGTTGGAACTGTGTGTCTCACCCCCGTTGGTTTACAACCTTTTTAGGTGGTCGAGCTAGACGTGGTGGTGGTCGTGGAGTTGCGTCCGAGCAACTAGACGAGCAGTAGAAGGCAAGTGATGGATATGCTGCTGTTTTGGATGTTTTGTAGTAGAGTCTAGAGTCATCCCTGTACTCTCATGTCCTTGGAGGTGTTTTGATCTTGTTTCACGATGTATAATCGTCGATGTTTTGTATATCCTATTGTTTGCTGGATGTGGGCCTTTATGTATGTATCAATAGGTGGTGAACTCGTGTGATGGATAAACAGCTGTCTAACCATCTAGATGTTCCTCTAAGATGTGGACATGTATCAGATCTTGTATATGTATATATAACATGTTTCGTTGCAGGATGAGGACTCAAATGTAATAGTTTCTCAGTTTATCAACTTTCTGCAATCAATTTTAATTAACCCGTGTTTTTGGTAATCTGTGGTTATGGTGATTTCCGCACCTTTTCGCGTAACACCTTGTTGTCTGTGTGATAGTGGGATGTGTTGCCACAGTTATTTCCATGGAAAACTGGTCTTGAACCTACTTGGGTCACAACACAATCCTTGGTCATCTCCTCCAGGTCTATAGGGAGCCGACACCTTTGGGGACATCCCTCTTCCCTCATGCATCAGAGAGTGCCCTACTCATCTTCCCTGTGGGTCCCATGAGTTCATGAAAGTGATTAATCTCCTAACCCATGGTCCTCGGACAATGATAGTTGTTGCCTCCCGACCCTATGGTCATGTGCAACTAGGGAATTAGGCAACTCCTACTTCCATCGGTCTTATCCCTTCCTGACCCTAGGATAGACTTAGGATTCTCTTATAGTACATGTTCAACTTAGAACCTTACCCAATCCTTCCTCATCTCTCTCTACATTCATGACTGACTTTCATCCCTTCATAGGGGTCATGGCAACCTGCCTACCTTAGTCAGGCCCCATACCAGTTACCTCCATGGTAACACATCCACATGTACTTAGAGATGGCTATTTATGGGTCTATAAGTTCATTCTCATACCATGTACTTTTCATCTAGCTTCTCAAGATCCTCTGAAACCTCTTTAGGTTACCTCCAAACCAACAAAACTGGTATACACCCTACAAAAGGGTCCCTCTCCCAGGATGGGAGGAAACTACACCTGATAACAACAGTCACAAACGTCCTTATGTTTAGGGTATGCATCCACATGAGCATGCTTAGCCCTAGCAAGCTACTAAGGCATAAGAAGACACTTACCAAACCATGCTAGGTCGCACTTGTTCTCATCCTCAACATTAAACCAACTTAGTTGTGAGGGGTTCGTCAAACATACCCTTAACTTAAGGGGTTTCCTTTACCTCTACACATGAGGAGTACCATGCTAGAAACTATAGAGACTCAAATCTCATCATGAGCATCAGATACACTGCTTCCCCTCTTAGGCCTAGGAACCCTAGGTTCTCCTTTGGGTATCCAACTGCATGCTCAATCACTTAACCATGAATCAAGAATGTCCAAGGTATCTCATGTACTCCTATGATCCTTTTATATGAGCCACACCTCAGAGTTGAGTCCTCCTCAAGGACAACCAACTAGGTACAAGGCCTCACAACCTGGTTACCTAAACCTCCTCAGGGTCTAAGGCACTCTTTGTCTCATCTCAACAGGCACATAGGTACTAGAAGCATCGTTCTCTCTCTAGGGTTGGTTCCTCTAAAGGCAACCAAGATATCATCAGCTTCCAGGAATCATGCATGAGGCACCCACTATCATCCATTTAGGTCGCATCATTCTCGACTCCCCACTGTTCCTCACATCTTTGGGGTTTTAGGTTTCCAACCTTCTTGCTTGGTTCCTTCTTTCTCTCTCTAGATCTAACTCCACATCCATCATTACTACTAGAGGTCCTCTCTCCATGAAGTTGGATCAAGCTCACAGGCATACCTCTATGTGGGTGAAGCCTATGCTCAAACTTATGTTTTCTTATGATTATGCATATCCCCTTATGCTTATCTCATAAGCCATTCATCATGTCCTTCTGGCCTCAGTTTAGACTTACTGCTCATACTACTGATGTACTCTGGGTGCAAGCTATATCCTACCTGCAACAACCCATAAGGTTTCTATAGGTTCTTCTCTAACCTCATCCATGAAGGAGGTATCCTTCGCTCAAACATGCACGACCCTTCCCAAGGTTGGGTTGCTAAAGATACTCGGTCATCAACTTCTCATTGCTCATATGGCATCCAAGGCATGTTTATCCAAACACCTGGTCTACCATGACATCTAACTCTTCATGTCATATCTCTCTAACCTTCACTTAGGGTTAGGGTTAACATCATCCTCAAAGGATGTGCTAGGTCTCTACTTTTAATGGAGGTCTCTACCTCCAAGACTAACTCTCTCTACTCATCCTCCTGCCAAGGAGGTCTATCCTCAGGCCTCTCCTGAGGGCAATGACAACTCGTGTCATACGACCTAAGCATGTGTCTATTCCTTTATGCTTACTCTATTAAGCTTATGTCCATGACATATTATTTACATGCTTTTTATTAATTTGCTAGAGGATTCCTTAATCCTTATCAACCTTAGCCATACCTCAGGAGGGTGAGGAAAAGAGAGAAAACCCTAATCCTTAAGGTCCTTAGAGAATTCGAGTTGATAAAGGATGAACAAGATGAGAGAGTCCTAAAGGTATCTTATTTCGAGTCATATCCTAAGACATCAGCCAGGCAGTCACACAATCCGAGAGTCCTCGTATTCTGACTAGCGGTGTATAGGAAAATATTGCCAGCCCCCGGACGTGATCCTTTTTTAGACACCTCAATCTTTCAAACAATCCTCTAATAACTCCCTTGGGTTCTACAGAATTTGTAAAATTTAATAATTATTAAAGATTAAGTGAGGAACCTTCACTCTGATACCAATTGTAACGACCCCATCTCCCACTAACCCCCACTTAAGGGAGATCAAGAGATCAGAGACGTTGTCTAATAACCCGGATCAAAGGTTCGACAAATAATCAATAATAATTATGAAATTCTACTACTAAACTGAAAACTGGTATAAAATCAAAACTTTACTTACCTTTTAAAAGCTAGGATTTCTAAACTTCTTTCCTTGAAGATACTAATCTAACTAATCCTCCTATGTACGTTATTTCTCATTTAGTTCCACATATGCCACTTTACTGTTTGTTCTTTTCATTTGTACCTAAAACGCCGACAAACAAAATGTCGGTCAGCAAGAAGTTGGTATGTGGGGGAAACAATAATTGTGCAACTATGTTAACAATGTAGTCAACCAAATATCATTTAACATCCAATATTACATTTTAAGCAATACTACTCAATCCTTGCCTATCCCCTATCTCTGTACCGTCCCTGCAGTGGACATGGATACTACCTCTCTCATATGGTAGATCCTTACCCCCATGCTCCTACCACACAGGTAGCCAATTCCTAGGGTTATGGAGTCGCATGGCCCTACCCAAAGGTAGCCCAATCCCTGACTCATGATGACTTGATGGTCCCACCCCATTGGTAGCCATGTACTAAGTCATTCAATGACCTGATGGGCCTACCCCATTGGTAGCCATGTACTAGGTCAATCCATTAGGCTACAGAGGGGACTAGGATTTGACCTAGTAGGCACATCTCTTATGTGATAGTCATATTCACTTTATAATTTGCATGAATTAAATGCAACCGACAATTTAATTCAAGTCATCGATAAAACCTCGAAAATCCTTGAGAAACTAATTCGGGATATTCATAGGCGTGACCACATACCTGTCAAGTTGATGTGAGACAGAAATAATCCAATAAACCAATAGGCAAGAAAGAATTCAATAAGATCCTGAAACAATTATACAATTTCCTTTTATTACTCATGTCTTTAAGATCTATTAAATCTAGCTCGCTTCTTAGGGTTTCTAGTCCACTTTTAGGATTTCCATTGCAATTAGGGTTTCCCATCATTTTTTTACTATTTTAAACCCTAATTTAACGCAATTGATTACAAACCCTAATTATCTCAACATCTAATCCTCAGTTTCGGATTAAAGGCATAATTATCCATCAATTAAGCCCCTTAAACTTCTTTTACATTAAAGCTACTATTTTTATCCTTTTAATTCATGACAAGATCATTATGCTCATTTATCATCAACTCAAAGTTCATTATGGTCCAAATCACATACGAACTCGATTTGCCATTAATTCCACCTTTTATTCAAGAGAAAACCCTAATTACTACATTTAGGGTATTTATCCACAAATTAGGAACTTTAATGCTCGAAATTGCTTATAACCATGAAAACTCAGTCCTATACATGAAATCAAATAATTAAAGCCATTAGTAGTCCTAATTACCAACATTAGGGTTTCAAGGCCCATTAAAACATATTCATGCACATGAACTTTCAATTAAACTAATTACGTGCAACACTCATCTGTTTCAATCTTAATGTATATCTTTATGACTAACATGTTAATATAGACTTTAATCATCAATTAAACCCCACTAATCACATTAATCATTCCCAATTAGGGTTTCTTTAATCATCATTACATTAAAGTTAATAACTTCCATTAATTTTCGAATTGCAATTAGAATCAGGCTTCACTTTTATTTTTATTATATTCCCCTCATTTTTCTGAGCAAGTTTCATATTTTATGCATACTCATCCTTGCTACTATTCGGGAGATATGAATTTTGTAAAATTACCTACTTTGGGCCAATCCAGGAGTGCCACGTGGTCAATCCCATGCAATGTTGTCCGATTAGGAATTATAACTGAATTACCATTGTACCCCTGCGTAAGTTGTTGCTTCTTCAGCCCGTAGAGGGGCAAACTCATCCGACTCCCTTCGGTTGTATTCAACCTCAGATTCCCCGCGACCAGGCCGTTGCTAGATGCTTCCCGTGGCTTGTTCTCCCTCCCTAAGGCTCGAGGATCACTGACAAAGGCTGCTCCAAGTCCACCGAACCTTGGCGCACCTGAGGCACCTCCCAAACTCTATCCTAGCAGGTTGGTCTCAAGCTCCACGGCCTGCAACTGCGGCCGTCATTGCAGCCTTGCGGATGCCGCTGCGCGCGTGCCCAGGTGGAAGGACTGCCACTGATCATCCAGTTGTGGTCGAGGGAACAACTTGAACCCAACAAGATCATCTACTAGCTCTTTGTTGCTCCATAGACACTCTACTCGTCCACCCTAGGGTTTCATGCAAAGAAGAAGGAAAAGAAGAAGAGAGGGAAGGCTGCGTGGAACTTCCCTTGAAATCGACCCTGGACACTGCCCCTTATATAGGGGAGGGTGTCCACGCCCCTGATCGCTTGCCCATGAAGCGACCAAAACCTTTTTCGACTTGGAACCCAATTCCTTCATGAAAAAAAATCTTTTCTCTCTAAAAAGAAACCCTTTTATATTCTTTACTCCTTAGATATTAGAATTTCGAAAATTATCTCTTTTATCTTCTTTACACTTGCCTCTTAATTATTTGTCACAAAATCATATTTCCTCTTAACAGAAAATACCACCACAAACATTATTTATTCAAATTGTCTTCTTATTTGACTTTATTGGAATTTCCTCTTTCTTTCTTTTTTATTGGGACTCCTTGGATCCTAAGAAACTCAAAGATTTCGAATTTCCTCATTAAGGATACTCATTATCCTTCTAGATGCATCTAAATGCATTATTTTTCATTATCTTGTTTTATTCTTTATTAAAATATCTCTCTTTGAGGATTTCTCTTTATTTTCCTCATTGGTTTTCCTTTTTACATTAGGAATTCTTGGGATACGAAATCCCACTAAGGATAACTCAATTATATCTCCTTATCACTTATTTCCCATATTTTCATTGTTTTCAATTTCTTTCTTAATAAAGAAATACTTAATTGATCTTTTTCTTTTCTTTTTGCATTATCTTGCAACTTTGGACTCCTTGGAACTCAAGGAACCCATGTGGCACGAAATCCACCTTTAGATTAAGCTCTTTTGCCTTCTAGAGGTTTCCACACCTCTCTTTTCTCCAAAAACTCAATTATTCATTAATTAATTGAATTTCCTTGTTATTGGACCCAATAGCCAATAAAGCCCACAAAACAATAGTCAAGGCTATTGTAAACGAAATCCATTTATTCAAAATAGATTATATCATTATTCTTTCAAATATCTTTAATATGAGAAATTACATTTCTCACCAAAGGAACCCAAAAATTGGGGTTGTAACACTAAATGTCATCCATGTCAGTCTTAACTCTTAGACCCAATTGCACTTATGGGTTTTATCCCAATCAAGTGATACCATAAGGTCAAACCTTAATTGGTTCACATGGAAGTCATTTTAGATCTTATGGCCTCAATTCATGATTCAAAATCTAGTCCCTCAACATCATCTAGATTATTCGCTCATCATATGACCAATTTATCACCTAGACATATGATGTGTATCTATTACATAAGGAACTTTGAGAATCCACAACACTTGTGATTCTTAATCTCCTTTATTTAGTGTAAGAATATTCTTTTAGAAGAATTCTAGAAGGTTAGTTATTTGATGATCATGCTCTAACTCTTTAGAGTATGATTCCTTCTTTGATTTAGACACCATTATGCCTTAATCATGAGTTCTCTATGATACACTATCGAAATTATTCACAAGGTCCTCAACCATTTGGTTTAAGTATCCCATTCATTGATAACATCAAAGAGTTAATACTTTTACCAAGTTTTTACTTCATTTATGATAATCTTGAACACTTCAAGATATTCATATTATTATTTCAATAAACACCATTTGAAGCATTAGCATTTATTCTAATAGGTATATAAATACATCAATATTTATTATACCCAATATATTAGTCATTCTCCCACTCCATCTAGTGAAGATTGACTTGTTATCATGCCCAAGACATCCATATCTCTGAATGGTTCATAACCAAACGATTCTAGCTTTATCCATTAACGTAGAACCTAGAGATGAATTTCTCATGGTAATGCTAATTAATTGTTTGGGTCATCAATAACTTTTAGGTATCATTTTATCTTATGCATACCAAGTACCACAAGATAAATATGGCATTTCCACAAAAGATCATATCTTTGAAATTGAAACATCAACTTTATTGATAGACATCCTTATCATTACAAGATGCAGAAATAAAGTGTTTCTATTTATTGGCAAAATGAAATAGTAGTTCATAACTCTATTACATGCCCTTTGGGCTGAAATAAACTGAAAGGTACACCTCTCTATGGCAGCAACACTTGCTCCAATGATGAGTGCTCCTTCTTGGTCCTTTCACAAAGTCCATCACTTCTTTTCAGATCTTACATATCATATATGTCAGATCTATGTCTTGGTATCATATACCTCAGATTAAAGAAGTGTTTCAAGTTTATTTCATGATACATGAGGTGGATACTTCCATCCCCTCCTTCTTCTTCTTTTATTCATCCAGATAGATTGGGAAATTTCTCCTCCAATGTCCTGGCTCTTGACAATGTTGACATTTACCTCCCTTGTTCACCCCTCCTTTGGCCTTGAAAGCTGAAGATGACTTGGGTTGCTGGCTAGTATCAAAACCCTTCTTTACTTTGTCCTTGCCCTTGCATTTAGACTTACCCTTCTTTCTGCTAATCAACATCACATATTTGGGTTTGTCTTTCTTCATATGTGCCTCGGCTGTCCTCAACATGCCCAACAACTCTGTCAACGGCTTGTCGAAGTTGTTCATGTTGTAGTTCTTCACAAACTAATTGTATGATTCTCGCAACGTTTGCAGTATCATACCATTAGCCAACTCTTAGCTCAGAGGGATTCCCAGTCGAGTCAGGTTCTCCACATACCCAATCTCATTGAGTGTGTGAGGGCCTACTACATCTCCTTCTATCATGACATACTAGGACAGTACTTTGGAGACATCATATCTCTCATGTTGTTTCTGCAACTCATATTTCAAAGAACACAACATCAAAGACTCCACATCATTGGTATCCTCAATATGCTTCCAGTAAGCATCCCCTTTAGCCTTTGGTGTGGTGGGAGAGGGTTCCTCTAGCACTGGTGTATCTAGGACATAGAGCTTTTGCTCTTGAGTGAGAACAATTCTCAACATCCTAAACCAATCATGGAAATTAGTCCCATTCAGCTTGTCCTTCTCAAGGACCGATCGCAACGAAAAGTGATTATTGTTGACAGCCAATTGTTTTACAAAAAGGAAATTTGCAATGTTAGTCCAAAACTCTTTTGACTTAATTTGATTGATTTTTAAAATTTGACAATATAATTAGGCCTTTAAATAATTATCGCTCTCACTATTTTGTTCAAATTGATAGCCCTCACCATCAATTCGGAAGATTGCAGCGTACAACCTTCTAGTGAGCCAATATCCAAAACAATTGAATTATTACTCGACCAACGCCAGCGTCCACAATCAATTATTAAGGTAGGTAAAACTTACCAATTGCATCATATAAAACTCTTAGATAGATGTCATGCGCAACTCCTTTCCATGTTCATCTCTATGCCTCAAGGTGTGTGATCTAATCAAGGTCACCTTGTTAAGTCCAACCCAAACGCCAACACGATGAATATGCACCCTACTAGGGAAGACCCACATATTCACCTTCACACTTCCACGAGATAGATGGTGCACCACAATAGGGTGTGCCCAAACTTAGTTGATCAAGCTTTTCATGTGTGTTGCTTTTCGAAGGCATCTTAAACTTAATATTTAGTTGAGGGGTTTTAATATGCTTATATATGCATATAAGTATCCAATCACCATATATAGTATGTATCATATACATGCTATATCCCACAATTGAAAACATGCAATAACTATAAAGAGATGATTATGGCCATCCTATTGTAATTCCTTAAGCCACACGAAATTACAGTCATCAAGGTCTACATCACATGCAGCCTATTGTTGATGAAGATCTTATGCTTAGGCTGTTCCAGGTTTGATCAACTCGTCACATGATTGATTACTCACCATCTGGACAGTCGATTGGTTGTCGCCAACCGATTGTCTGGATCCTCCAGACGGTCAGTTCGTCAGGTCATATGCTCCTCGTTAGGCCTCCAACTGCACCATCAGTCGGTCGTCTCAGTCCACCAGATGATTGGTTGGCACCTCCATCCGATCTTCTTACACCTCCAGCTGCTCGTCTGGGCGCTCTCCAATCCTCGATGTAATAGGAAATAAACTATCCTACTTTTACATATATCATTCGGAAACCCTAAGTTACATTCATGGGAGCAAAGGTAGAAGAGAATCTTGAGTTACATCAGGAAAATAAGAAGAAGAAGAAGGCTTAGTGCACAAACCGATATGCAAACAACCACAACCAATCAAGCACACATAGGGGTTTATAGGCCATAACCACACTACACATCCACCATCAAAAACCACTTTGAGTGACGTGTATTGTTTGCATAAATATACCATATCATATATGTATATATTTAGTTTGGGATCGTGTGGTATTAATCAGATATTCACATTTAGCCAGTTAAATATTCACATCGTATGCAATAAATAAAAGGTGGTAAACCAAAAACAGATCATATCGATTATCCTAAAACATAGTATGTTGACGTGGATCTGATACCACTGTTGGGTTTTAGGTGAGGGAGAAGGCAGTGGAAACAAAAATTTTCTCTCACCACAAAACCATAACCACGGATCGCATCCACGACTACGAAATAGGAAAGATGGTTTTAGCGAGGTGTACCTAGACTTGAGGCTTTCTCAGTGACAATACCTTACAGCTAGTGCAGTCTTCAACCACCTAGTCTTCGACGACGTCTATGCAGCTCCTGGTCCTGACCCAGACTGTGGTTGACAGTCATCCTCCTAAGTGGCAGAAACCTCACGCCTCTATATATAGTCCACACGGACCTATGGGAACTCTAGTCATCCTATCCTATAGGATAGTAGAAGGATTCATCCCCTTCTAATGGCATACTAGTCACCGACACACTCTCCCACAATTAGTTGCTTTTCAGTAGTTGTCTTACCCTCATTGTTCCTCCTTAGATTGGTCAAACTTGCTTGGGCTCTCTCAGTTACCACAACTAGAGAGGACAACAACTTTGCAAAGCAACTGATGTTTTGATTTGTGCTCTCTGAGAAGCCCCCCGTACCCCTCTATATATAGGAGGGATCAGGGTCAGGGTTCTCATCCCCAGCCAATGTGGGACTAAAGTGGGAGTATAACCGATTGCACTGTGTTAGCCGAGTCGGTCATTTCACAAACGAACTTGTCGGTTGGGAGTGTGAGCCAATTGGTTCGCCAGTTGAACCGGTCATTTCACATTCCTGACTCACCTCCAATTGACTTTCCACTTTCATTTCCAATTAATACAATGATCAATTCTTGTCCCAATCGAATTGTACAAGTGAAACGAAAAACTTTTTTCACAAATCAAAACAACCCAACCTCCAGTCAAACCGATCAGTTATCCAAGTGAATCGGTCATCTCACTGACCATGAGCCGATCAATTCATGCAGTGAACCGGTCAGTTAGTGATCCAAATTGTGTAGAACACAGTCAATGCAGTTCTCATTCAATCTGACACTCAAATCAATTAGTTCAACACTTGAACTTGATGATTTTGAGTCAAGTAAATTGATTGAATGTTTGATTGAGTACCTAAACACCTTTAGTAATCAATCCAAACATCATTCATGGATAAACTCATCTTCCAGGTAAATCCCTTGTGTGTGACCTTATAGGTCCCATTTCACATTGGCAGTGAATGTCCATAACTAGCTTATGACATCACAAGCAAAGAGAGGTTCCTAGTCACACATCAATGCTACCCAAGTGAAAAGGAAAGTTGGAGAACAACTTTCAATCCTATAGTTTGTGATTGGTGTTCTAATGAATGTATAATTCCTTTATCTCTGATATCCTGAATGAACTCAAGGCATGGAGTTGTCACCCTTTGAACATTCATTCATGTTCCTTGATCCAAAGTAGATTGTCTGAGATATGTGTGCCATCAATATCACATATTGACTCACATGTGCATGTGCATGCCTTTCTCAGTCTCGCTTATCAAGTGGCCATGGACATCATACTCCCTCAGGAGGGACAAATCCCATATCTATCACTCACAGTCAAAACCCCATGTGTCAAAGTCACCCAATAATCACCTTTATAACAATCCATATTTCAGGACCGTGTTTGATGATGTCAAAGTGTACCCAATGACATGTGATGAGTGTAGTGATTTTAGGTCTAAGAATCACAATCACCACCATCACTATGAGAGCTGACTGTGACTACCATGTCATGGTTCCATGTGTCACTCTCACAATGGGTCTGTCTGATACACTGTTCTCTAACATGTATCTATGTGCTTGGTTTGATATCACATATCATGACTAATGAGACTCTATCATCAACCAACACACACTCTAGTCTTGCTGTGTCATTGTTGTCTATCAACCTTCAACAATGACATATGACTAGGGACAAAACAAGAATATACAAACTCTTAGCATCTGTATGATCTCATTCTTTAGGTCCTAAACCTGAAGACATACGTCATTCAGTATTGTCATTCTCTAGACATTCATTATGTTTTATCAATATCTCATAACTAATTGAACCAGAATAAATTGGAAGTTTGCCTTTGATATTTATCAAATTAATCTTAATGTATCCCAATCCAATCATCCTATGATTGTCTCTCAGGGCATACATACCAACAAATTGGCCCCACATACCATCACTAGCATTAACTGTACATTTTCTACTCACTCACGTGCAAGCCAGGATAAACTCCCCAGCTGGTCACTGACGTGTATTTTACTACGCGCTAAAACGCAAGTATACGCGTCGAGTAATATAGGCCTTGTGAGGCCCGAGTCGAACTTAGGGATACGTGAATTATTGGAGACTTCTACTAACTAATCGCAATCAGCTAGACCGATTAACAAAGTAGGGTTTTGTGTTCAAATTAAAAAGGAAATAAAAATCAAACAAAGAAAACAATCGATTAAAGGTTAATTTAATCAATTCAAAAGGATATCTTTAGGATGGCGGTTTCACCGCGGGTCAACATTGTATTAGGTTTTATATAATTCCTCACACTTCTCTCTCTATCCGGGTAGTGGCCTGAAAACAGAATTACCCACTGTCGTGGTGTAATTCACTACTTAGATTTAGGTTGATTCCACCGTCGTAGTAATCATTCCCCTAAACTAAGTGCATTATAAACGGTCTCTCAGTTCCCACCATTAATTTTACAACTCCTTTGTCAAGGGTTTTATTGATTAATGTAGAATTCGTCTCTTTTCAACCGTTAATCCTTCTGTCGAAGTGATTAAGGGTGTTAAATTATTATTATGGTGATCAAGCATAACAATAGAAATGGAGAAAATGAATTTATACCACGGATTTGAGAGAAAAATATGAATTATTGATATAAAAATGTCATACAATGCATTCCCGGGATACTCCCGGTCCTAAAGATTGAGGGTTTTAGCCTCTCATGTTCATCTCACACGAATACATGGTAGAAATTGGGGAATTCATAAGAAAAATGGGAAATAAATGGGAAAACCCCTGAACGGAGAAGAACCGGTGGATCCTTGGCGTAGAAAACGAGCTTCCCCGCCTGTCGGTGGTGGAAATCGTCTTCGGCAGCGTCCGAATCACCCGGGATGAGCTTCTCGGCCTCCGTTCTCCTTTCTCTCCTCCTCGGCACTCGTGCAATCCAAAATGAGATCCTTTTCCTATCTGGGCGGCCGTCATTAGGTATAAGTCCCTAATTAGGTCATCAAATAACAACAGCCGTCCGATCGAGATCAAAACAGATCCAACGCATATCTGCCGGCGTCGATACCATCGACGCGGGTCGATGGTATCGACCCGGTGGATTAGCGGCAGCTTTCCTTTCTTTTATTCTGAGCGCCTGTGGTGATGTCGATACCATTGACTTGGGTGTCGATGGTATCGACTCCTTTAGCGTCGGTTGTTGTCGTTTAGCGACGCTGTAGCTCCCCTTGTGTCGATGGTATCGATAGTTTCCTCGCCAGCAACTAAAAGGGATCTTGATACCATCGACTTAGGTGTCGATGGTATCGACTCTGTATTGCTCTTCTCGGCTGACAACCTGTGGCTTGGTCGATGGTATCGACTTCCGTCGATGGTATCGACGGAAGCAGATACTTGTTTTTCCTGAAATTTCACAACAAGACCAAGTAAATCCACACAATTTATAATAAGATGATAAATAATGCTCAAAATAGTAAAACAAAGGGGATTTGATATAAAATGATGGCAAAGACCAAATAAAGTGAATTATGCAATAATATCCATGAAAATGAGTAATTAAGGCACAAAACACATATGAAATAGGTCTCTAAATGCGACTCAAAATCATTGCATCAAACTCCCCTAAGCTTAAACATTGCTCGCCCTCGAGCAACTAATCCTTAGAATAGAATTGCAGATGTCAACTAACAATCAATACATCACCCCACATTCCACATGACTCCCACTGAACGTTCTCAAACCGGCCTTTCCTAATCACAGAACAGTAATTACCCTACAGGCGACAATAATCATCAATAAAAGAAATTATCCTTCAAACCGATGAACACTATCACATAAGGTAGTTAACATAATAAAATTTGCCGATTCAGCATTAGTGCATCTTGTGATCGCCTACACTACGTTGCTCGCCCTAATTACCATCTACATGGAAGCAGTTCTCCTGATAAACATGAGTGAGGAGAAAATCACGGTGGCCTACCGATCCGAGCAACGGGTGGATGGAATGGGTGGTTCATGGAAGAATCTGGAAGTATTACACAGTTTCAAAATGCATACAACAAAATTCCCTAAATGATGCAAATGCACATTGAAAATGCCCTAATGCTTAAAATTGGGTGGAATGATGCATGCACTAACCTTCCACCTCAAAAAGAGATAGAAATCTAATTAAGCCACATCATGTACTCAGTTTCCTTGTTATGCAAGTGATATCATGTTCCTTTCTCCCTCTTATTCCATTTTCTTCTAAATTCTCTTTTTTTGTTTTTTTTTCAAATATTTTTTTTCAGATTTTCAGATTTTTTTTTTCTTTTAGCCTCTTAGCCCACATATCCATAATTGCTTAGAGATACATGTGTTAGGCTATTTTCTTCATGATTGGAAATCTTTGTACTATTGCGAGGGTATGGAACATATGGAACAATTCAGATCGCTTTTCAAGACAACCTGATGTACATGATGTACTTATGCATGAAAATCATGAAAGTTATGAGTGCAACTACATGACATGCACCTAAAGGTAATGTGCATGAATCACTATACTGTTTTTTTGTTTTATGCAAAAGTATGAAAATAACAATGCAAATCCTATCTACATGCTATGCACGCAAGGAGGAATTAAAACTGTACTTTACTTCCAATTCTTTGGTGGATTATAGAAAAATATGAAGTGGAATGATCACAAGATTAAGTTACTGAACCTTAGAAAAATATCATGTGTCCCTCCTTACTGACATGTGTAGTAGTTCAAAGGGTTCTTTCTCGTATATCCAATTAAGGTCTCATTACCATTTGATTAGGTTAGGCTCAAACAACCGTTACTATCCACTTTTCATGAGTCAATGGGGGTGTGGGTGTGACATATTGCTTTAGAGTTGACATAATCAATCATTTTCATAGGACACGTTTCCCAAGGACAACCAAGTTAAGCTATCCAAAAGACCCAGAAATTTTGAAATGCCCTTAAATTTCCCATGAAAAAGCGAGATGACAATTTTTAAGACATCCACAATTACACTAGATAGATGTGGATCCTAAACAAACTAAAATTGCAAGAACAAATTAAAGCAAAAACTAAAAATAACTAAAGAAAAGATAAAAGATAGAGCTGTTCCGGCCACCCCCCTAAGCTTGAATTCGACTATGGCCTCATAGTCAAAAACTAACTTAAGGGTGGAACAGTGATACCCTGATCAATCTTGCGGAGGCGGTGGTGGGTATTGCGGTGCCGTAGGATCCCAAGACGGGTACTCCCCCTGGAAGCTTGGAACATATTGGGTCCTCGGCGGAGGCTGTGGATAGCCTCCAAAGTAGTCTTGACTCCAGTAATGGTCAAAGAAGGGCTCCTGTTGCGTCTCTATCCGCTGCAACCGGGTGTGCATTTGCTCTTGGTTGGCGAGGATGAGCCGCTCGTTCTCGAACATAGCTCGTTGGTTGTCAAGTACCCGGCTCGTAGTCTCATGAATGCCGGTATACATACCCATGTGCTGCTGCTGAGTCTGCTGGATGTCCTGCAGCATGGTGTACATCCCCTGCATGGAATAGGGATCCATGGATGGCTGCTCGTACTGTGGTGATGGCGGCGGGGGCTGAGATGATGAAGATGCACCCGGATGCATCCTAGGACGCTTCCGTGGTGCCACACGTGCTCGAAGAGGTGTGAAAGCCTCCTCTTCCTCTGCAGCCTCGCCTTCTTGCTCGTCACCACCGTCATCTTCCTCGGAGGACTCGATGGCTATGATTGGCCACCGGAAGTGCTGCTTGCCCTCTATGTTGAAGACGTCATCCGGTAGGGAGCTCTCCTGATAATCTTGGTTGACGTGGCAATGAGCGTACGCCAACCCGTCCCAAAAAAGAATAAGGTTTGAACGGTGCAAATGTTGCACGTTCACCATGCTCCTCGTAAAGATCGGAGTCATGGACTGAAGGTTCAGCCCCAAGTAAAGCGCCAACTTGGTGACAAGACCACCAAAATGGATTGGAGCCTTCCTTGTGCTCCTCTTCACCGCCAGGACGCGCTGTAGCCAGAACGCCCCCCAGTTGCACTCTTGACGTTTCAGGTGTGCGTAGAGAAAGAACAGGTGACTCTCCTGAAACTTTCTCAAAGCAAGATCGCTTCGAGCGAAGAAAGTCAAGCTCAACATCTTATGCAGGACCCGGACGAACGGGTGCTCAAAATCCGCTACCGCTGCATTATGGTAGCTCACAGTCTTTCCTGCCGGCACTGTAACCAGCTCGGTGAAGATTTTGTCATAGTCGGTGCGGGCGTCGGGGCGTCGGTGATCGTTGCGGCTGTGGTTCCAGTTGAAGATGTCGTTGAACTGCTTCAACGTGATGTTGTAATTGTTGTTGAAGAGTCGGAAGGACACCCTTCCCTTGATCCACGTCTGGTCCGATGGTACCACGTCATTTGGTACGACGCAGATATCAAGAGACGCCATGAACTCAGCCACCAGTTCCTTGTATGTGGGCCATTCGCTGAAAAACGGCTGCCCATCCGCGTGACAGTCGATCTCATAAAGGTGATTGGTGTGCCGCGCTTGCCCGGCCAACACATAGGCCAAGTTGGCCTCGAACCCCAGCTCCTGGATCATGCCCCGGTCCACATACCGGGTGGGCTCGAACTTTCGCTTCATAATATCCTCGTAAACCTTCCTCACATCCATGTTGGCATGAATTAGGCGTGGACGAGGGATGGAAGCGGGTGGGGGAGGAACAAACTCCTCGATCTCCAAAGGGTGAGCGCTTGAGGACGACGCTCTGGCGGTGTGCACCATGGTTGCGAGAAAAGATGGGATTAGAAGAAAAGAGCTCGGTGAAGATGGAGAAGAAATTCTCTGCTCGATGAAGATCTCCGCTCGATGACGCTTCTCTTCAGTCTTGGAGGGCTCGGGGGAGTGCTCGGCGCAAAGGAGGATACTTGCTCTGAAGGTGTGACGTCAAGTGACGTTGCAAGTCCCCTTAAATAGGCTTGATCGGCACCCCTGTTGACCCGTCGATACCATCGACGCGGTTCTATGGTATCGACACATTTCGCGGGTATCCGCCTCTCTCGCGAGTATCGACGGCTGACGTTTGCTGGATCGAGAAACCCGGATTGCTGACGTGTCGATACCATCGACGGAAGTCGATGGTATCGACGCAGCACCCGGATCGCTGATGTGGCTGTTGCGATCGTCGTCGATGTCTGTATGCGGATCGGTGACATGTCCGTCGATACCATCGACAGATGTCGATGGTATCGACTTGCTTTTATTGCGACACCGCCGTTGTGTTGCATTCAACCTGTGATGATGTCGATACCATCGACGAGGCCGTCGATGGTATCGAGTTGACTGAGCAAAATTCATCTGAATATCTCCAGAGATCTCGATGGTATCGACTGGGGTGTCGATACCATCGACACTTTTATTGCGACCTATCTGTGACCATGTCGATACCATCGACGGGGGTGTCGATAGTATCGATGCAGTGCAATTTTTGCTGGTTTCAACCTGAACCCATGTCGATACCATCGACGGGTGTGTCGATGGTATCGACCCTTCCTGTGCCTGCACATTCAACAAACGGATCAAGGTATCATTTTTAAACTAAAATTCAAACGAAATAAAAGCAATCTATGACTAAAATTAAACTATCCTAGTGTACCGATGGTTGGGTTGCCTCCCAACAAGCGCCCTTGTTTAGCGTCTTAGGCTAGACGTCTTCCCTTCATCTCATTCATGCACAAGTGAAATGAGTTTGACCTCATTCACTTTCCTCTTGTAATTCTCACCAAAATACAACTTCAAGCATTGCCCATTCACCAAGAACGTGGCATCTCCATCACGCACGAGAATCGCTCCGTGTGGTTTCACCTCTTCCACAATGAAGGGTCCACTCCACCGGGATTTCAGCTTCCCGGGATGCAGTTTGAGACGGGAGTTGAACAATAGAACGCTGTCTCCCTTCTTGAACGTGCGCATCTCAATATGGCAATCGTGGATCAGCTTTGTGCGCTCTTTGTAGATGCGGGCATTCTCATACGCCGTCATGCGTAGCTCATCCAATTCATTCAATTCAAACATCCTTTTTCTCCCGGCCTCATCATAGCGCAAGTTCAGCCTTCTTAGCGCCCAATGGGCCTTGTGCTCTAATTCCACCGGAAGATGGCAAGCCCGGCCGTACGCCAACCTGAAAGGCGTGGTGCCTATAGGTGTTTTGTACGCCGTTCGATAAGCCCAAAGTGCGTCCGGTAGCAATACACTCCAATTCTTCCTTGTGGATGCTACGGTCTTTTCTAAAATCTTCTTGATTTCTCTATTTGATACCTCCACTTGTCCTTGCGTCTGTGGATGATATGGGGTGCCGATGTTGTGCTTGACCCCATATTTCTTTAAAAGTGTCACGAATTTCTGATTTCGAAAATGTGTGCCTCCGTCACTTATGATCATTCGGGGAATCCCGAACCTGCAGAAAATGTTCTCTTTGACAAACCTGCACACTACGTTCGAATCATTAGTCCTTGTGGGGATTGCCTCCACCCACTTCGACACATAATCTACAGCAAGTAAAATATAAAGATTTGAATTTGAGGACACAAAGGGTCCCATGAAGTCAATGCCCCATAAATCAAATACCTCAACTTCTTGAAATACATTCAGGGGCATTTCCTGTCTCCTTGAGATGTTACCTGCGTGCTGGCACGGGTCACATTGCCTAACAAAATCATAGGCATCCCGGAACAAAGTGGGCCAATAAAGGCCGCTCTCCAACACCTTAGCTGCTGTCCGTGAGCTAGCATGGTGTCCTCCTGTAGGCGACGCATGACAGTGGTGGAGAACACTCTCGTACTCCATCTCCGGCACGCACCTGCGAAGAATACCATCCCTGCACTGCTTCAAGAGAATCGGGTCATCCCAAAAATAATATCTCAATGAATGAAAGAATTTCTTTTTCTCTTGATAGGACCAATCCTCCGGGATGATCCCGCAAGCCAAATAATTCACAATTTCCGCAAACCATGGTTCTTTAGAATCAATTTTTAAAAGTTGCTCATCGGGAAAGGTCTCGGTAATGGGTATGTGCAAACCTTGTTCATCAACCCTCTCTAACCTAGGCAAGTGGTCGGCTACCACATTTTCAATTCCCGACTTGTCCTTGATTTCAATATCAAATTCTTGTAGGAGCAAAATCCACCTAATTAGTCTAGGCTTCGCATCCTTCTTCTCCATCAAATACTTTATTGCAGCGTGATCAGTCCACACAACCACCTTAGAACCCACTAAGTACTGCCGAAATTTTTCAAAGGCGAACACGACGGCCAGTAACTCCTTTTCCGTAGTTGTGTAGTTCAATTGAGCATCATTAAGCGTTTTTTAGGCGTAGAAAATCACAGCAGGCTTGTTATCTACCCTTTGCCCCAAAACAGCTCCCACAGCATAATCGGACGCATCACACATCAACTCGAATGGCTTTGTCCAATCCGGCGTTTGAACAACCGGAGCTGAAATCAACTTCTCCTTCAAAACCTCGAATGCGTGAAGACATTTCTCATTGAAATCAAAAACTGCGTCTTTTTCCAACAATTCCGATAATGGCTTTGCGATTTTCGAAAAATCCTTAATAAATCGCCGATAAAACCCGGCGTGTCCTAAAAAACTTCTCACCCCTTTTATAGAATTTGGTGGGGGTAACTTAGAAATCACCTCAATTTTTACGGGGTCTACCTCAAGACCCTTGCTAGACACCTTGTGTCCTAGCACAATTCCTTCCGTCACCATCATGTGACATTTCTCCCAATTGAGGACCAAGTGTGTGTCCTCGCACCGCTGCAACACCTTATCTAAGTTATAAAGGCATTCATCAAAAGACGCTCCATACACCGAGAAGTCATCCATGAAAACTTCAAGACACCGCTCTACCATGTCAGAGAATATGGCGAGCATGCAGCGTTGAAAAGTCGTCGGCGCATTGCATAAACCGAACGGCATACGGCGGTAAGCAAACGTCCCATAGGGACATGTAAACGTAGACTTCTCTTGATCCAAAGGATCAATAGAAATCTGGTTGTACCCCGAATAGCCATCTAGAAAACAAAAATGCGACCGACCAGCTAGACATTCCAAAATCTGATCGATAAATGGCAATGGAAAATGATCTTTAAGAGTTGCGGTATTCAATCGGCGGTAGTCAATGCAAACACGCCACCCGGTTACCAATCGGGTGGTGACAGGTTCATTCAAAAGATTTGTAGTGACAGTGATTCCCCCCTTTTTAGGGACTACCTATGTGGGACTCACCCATGTTGAATCGGATATGGCATAAATGATCCCTGCAGCAAGAAGCTTTATGACTTCCTTCTTGACAACCTCCATCATGCTTGGATTTAGACGTCTTTGAGGCTGTATAACTGGCTTGGCTCCCTCCTCGAGCCGAATCTTGTGTTGGCAAAGTGTAGGGGAGATCCCCTTGATGTCCGCCACAGACCACCCAAAAGCTCCACGGTGGTTCTTCAGCACTATCAGTAGTTGCTCCTCCTCGTCCGCACTCAAGTATGCAGAAACAATCACTGGTAACTTGTCCTCCTCAGCTAGAAAGACGTACTTCAGATGCGGGGGCAATGGCTTCAATTCTAGATCCGGTGGGCAAATAAGAGATGATTGTAGCGGTGGGGGAAGTGTACCCAAATCTTCATAATGCCTCGTGTAGAAACATGGAAGCATTTGAAGCATTTTGGCGCACTCCTTGAGTGAAGTACTCCGCATCCAATCATAAGTGACATTTAACAAACACGCCTCCAAAGGCAATTCCGGATATGCATCAAAGACGGAAGTAATAATCACATCATCCTCCCATGAAGATGGAATCTCCTCATTCTCATCATTTGGAAACCGAACAGCCTTGCATAAAGAGACAACTTTAGTTTGCTCCATAAGGTCCACTGCTAGGGTCCCATTATCTATCCTGCTCATAACATGAGCCATATCCAAAAATGGCTTCCCAAGACAAAGTGAGATATTTCGTTCCACATGCTTACCCATGTTGCAATGTGCTTTTGCTTTATTAGATGCATTACCATTGGGCATGACCATCTCAAAGCGATCATCCGCAATGCCCAAGGTCAAGCGACCTCTCCCCATCTCCAAGATCATATCAGCTGTAGCTTGGAATGGGCGACCAAGTAGTAACTCATTTCCGTGCTCGTCCTGCATTTCCATAACGACGAAATCAGCCGGAAAAACAAAGCGGTCTACCTTTACCAAAACATCCTCACAGATTCCATACGGTTTCACCACAGAATTATCGGCCAATTGGATGGTCATGTTACTTGGTCTCGACTCCTTCAATCCAAGTTTCTTGAACGTAGAAAGGGGCATCAGATTGATGCTTGCCCCAGAATCACAAAGTGCTTCACCAAATTTGAACTTCCCGATAAAGCAAGAAATATTGAAACAACCGGGATCCTGTCTCTTTGGCGGAAAAGTGCCCATAATAAAAGCACTCACTTGCTCCTTCAATACCACGACCTCAGTGTCGGGTATCTTTCTCTTCTTGGTGATTACATCTTTGAGAAACTTCCCATAAGATGGGATTTGTTCAATCGCCTCTAGCAAAGGAATATTCACTGATAACTTCCTAAAGCTGTCCAGAAATTTCTTAAACTGTGCATCCACCTTTCTTGCTTTTGCACTATTGGGATAGGGGACCGGAACGGTATGCGCCCTTTGATGAGGTGTCACATAGGGAGTTAATTTCTGTGGTTCCTCCTCAGTGGCTTGTTCTTCCTTACCATCTTCAGCTATGTCCTCAGTTTGCTCTATGACAGGTGCGGGCTGCTCTTTGACTGTTGCTTCTTCAACTGTGTCCTGCAGTGTGCTTGTGTCATCCGCCTTTGGATTTAACACTTTCTTACCTCTCCTCAATAAGATGGCCTTGGCCTGTTGGTTTCCCCCGGGAACATTGGTGTTCCCCGGAAAACCCGGATGTGCCAGCTTCTTCAAACTTGCAATCTCGGCTGCCATCTGCGCCATGGAAGTCTTTATAGTTCTCATTTGAGCCCCGTGGCTCTGCAAAGTCTGCCCAAACTGGTTCATGAATTCACCCTGCTGCTTTATTTGCTGCCCAAAAGTGTTCATCAACTCTTGATTTTGCTTTATGACTTGATTTAGAAACTCCGTGCTCTTGTCCTCTGTGACCGGTGCAGGTTTGGCGTCCGGATCCTGCAGAAAGTTATTTGGATCCTTCCATGAAAATTTCTTGTCCTTCCGCCATGAATAATCGTTATTCCTGTACCCCTGCTGTTGCCTCATGTACTTGACCTGAGCCTCATCCTCAGACTCATTGTCTTCCTTCTGCAGCAACTTCTTTGCGAGAAGGTCCATCTTCTCGTTCAGCTCTCTCATTGCCTTTGACTCACTGGCAACTCTTGCTTGCTCAACTGGGCCTCTTTCTCTTTCCCCCCAAGATTGCTTTCGTGCCATATTCTTCAGTATTTCCCAGCATCTTGTATCAGTGTTATTTAAGAAAAATCCGGAGCCAGCCGAGTCCAAATTGCTTCTATCATGCTCGGAGAGAGCAAAGTAGAAGATCTTCACTTGGGTTTCCTTATCCAGTCCATGGTGTGGACATCTCCTCAACATGACTTGGAATCGCTCCCAAGTCTCAGAATAAGTTTCACCCGCCTGTTGGGTGAAATTGTGGATCTTCCGGATCATATCATTGGTCTTCTCAGGAGGGAAGAACCTCTCGAAGAAAACCTCCACCATGTGATCCCATGATTCAACAAACTCGTCGTCGAGGTTATGAAGCCACTCTCTTGCCACTCCAGCCAAGGAACTCGGGAATAACTTGAGGTAGAGCACATCCTACGGAAATCGATCTATCTTCACCATATCGCAGTTCTCCACAAACTGACTAATGTGTGCCACTGGATCTTCATTTTTCAGTCCGTGAAATGCATTGGATTTGACCAAGTTAATCAGTGCTGGGTCGATCTTGTATGTAGGTATGTTTAGCCCCTGTTTCTTTATAGGCCCCTTTGATGCCGAGGAAGAAGACGCCTTGATCTTCTCCCATATTGTCTGTGCTTCAGCCATTACTTCTTCTTGTTCTTGCTCAGATTCAGAATTTATATCACTGTGGTGTTCCTCCTCGTAGTAGTCCTCGTCCTCTGGTCCCGCAGATGGAACCTCAGGTGTGCGATTCACGTAGTCTCGACTACGTGTGTGCACCATGAAAAGTACCTGAAATATGGAAATAGTGGTTCAGTACAATGCCTTGAATGAGTCAACACAATTATAGAGAAATAAAGGAATTTTTGAAATTGTTCTAAAAATAAATTAAAAAAAAATGTGGCCTAGAATGGCCGCTCTTAGCACTCAAAGTGCCAATAATTTGCCGTATCCCCGGCAACTGCGCCAAAAACTTGACGTGTATTTTACTACGCGCTAAAACGCAAGTATACGCGTCGAGTAATATAGGCCTTGTGAGGCCCGAGTCGAACTCAGGGATACGTGAATTATTGGAGACTTCTACTAACTAATCGCAATCAGCTAGACCGATTAACAAAGTAGGGTTTTGTGTTCAAATTAAAAAGAAAATAAAAATCAAACAAAGAAAACAATCGATTAAAGGTTAATTTAATCAATTCAAAAGGATATCTTTAGGATGGCGGTTTCACCGCGGGTCAACATTGTATTAGGTTTTATATAATTCCTCACACTTCTCTCTCTATCTGGGTAGTGGCCTGAAAACAGAATTACCCACTGTCGTGGTGTAATTCACTACTTAGATTTAGGTTGATTCCACCGTCGTAGTAATCATTCCCCTAAACTAAGTGCATTATAAACGGTCTCTCTGTTCCCACCATTAATTTTACAACTCCTTTGTCAAGGGTTTTATTGATTAATGTAGAATTCGTCTCTTTTCAACCGTTAATCCTTCTGTCAAAGTGATTAAGCGTGTTAAATTATTATTATGGTGATCAAGCATAACAATAGAAATGGAGAAAATGAATTTATACCACGGATTTGAGAGAAAAATATGAATTATTGATATAAAAATGTCATACAATGCATTCTCGGGCTACTCCCGGTCCTAAAGATTGAGGGTTTTAGCCTCTCATGTTCATCTCACACGAATACATGGTAGAAATTGGGGAATTCATAAGAAAAATGGGAAATAAATAGGAAAACCCCTGAACGGAGAAGAACTGGTGGATCCTTGGCGTAGAACATGAGCTTCCCCCGCCTGTCGGTGGTGGAAATCGTCTTCGGCAGAGTCCGAATCACCCGGGATGAGCTTCTCGCCCTCCGTTCTCCTTTCTCTCCTCCTCGGCACTCGTGCAATCCAAAATGAGATCCTTTTCCTATCTGGGCGGCCGTCATTAGGTATAAGTCCCTAATTAGGTCGTCAAATAACAACAGCCGTCCGATCGAGATCAAAACAGATCCAACGCATATCTACCGGCGTCGATACCATCGACGCGGGTCGATGGTATCAACCCGGCGGATTAGCGGCAGCTTTCCTTTCTTTTATTCTGAGCGCCTGTGGTGATGTCGATACCATCGACTTAGGTGTCGATGGTATCGACTCCTTTAGCGTCGGTTGTTGTCGTTTAGCGACGCTGTAGCTCCCCTTGTGTCGATGGAATCGACTTCTGTCGATGGTATCGACAGTTTCCTCGCCAGCAACTTGAAGGGATCTCGATACCATCGACTTAGGTGTCGATGGTATCGACTCTGTATTGCTCATCGACTCTGTATTGCTCTTCTCGGCTGACAACCTGTGGCTTGGTCGATGGTATCGACTTCCGTCGATGGTATCGACGGAAGCAGATACTTGTTTTTCCTGAAATTTCACAACAAGACCAAGTAAATCCACACAATTTATAATAAGATGATAAATAATGCTCAAAATAGTAAAACAAAGGGGATTTGATATAAAATGATGGCAAAGACCAAATAAAGTGAATTATGCAATAATATCCATGAAAATGAGTAATTAAGGCACAAAACACATATGAAATAGGTCTCTAAATGCGACTCAAAATCATCGCATCAGTCACCCATCCTGGTACTACTCTAGGCTGAGCACACTTAACCACAGAGTTCTTTAGTGATGGGATCTCGAAAAAGAAGGTGCACCTTGGTGATATGGGTAGTCAAATGATTCCTTTTAAGATCTTTTTATTTGAGGCCTCAAATCTTGGGACGTTACAATATTTCCCATTTGAACTCTTGACGTCCTCGTCAAGGCTCAACTGTATAGCCTCATAATCTCTTCCCCATTTAAGTGCAGACCCATAATGGCCCATGGACACCCAGCTCCCATCCACAACTACCGATGCAAGGGAGGCTCCATGTCATCTTAGTGGATAGCCCTTTCCAACTTTCTTGGACTGCATGGCTTAAGATTGGCATTCCACATGCCCATGTGGGCCCCACCTAGTGCAGGGGTTATGGCTCTAATACCATTTGGAATGACCTCACTTTTAGGCAACTCACAATTAAGGAAGGTCAAAAAGATGAGAGAAATTACCTAAAATTTTCCCAATGATACACATTTTAATCAAATAACAAGAAATAGAAAATAATTTCATTGTACTCGAATAAAATAATATTACATCCCAAGATTTGAGGCCTCGATAAAATGATCTTAAAACAAATGATTGGACTACCCATATCACCAAGTTGCACCTTCTTTTTAGGGAGCTCATCACTAAAGAACTTTGTGGTTAAGCGTGCTCAACCCAAATTCATACTAGAATGGGTGACAATCGAGAAGTTTTCCTATCTTGCATGAAAGTGAGGACAAAGTGCATAGCTAAGGCTAGTGGTGGTCTGTGGGGACAGTTGTCATTCTTGAAACTCTATTAGAGCCTTTGGTTGTGGGCTCGGCCGTTACAAAGCTAGTGATTTCTTTTATGTATTTGCTTCCCCTCTACTTCTATGGAATGCTTCCATACCCCTATAAGCTATATTAACAAATACGTTACATTATTGAATACTCATACAACGCAAACATTAACTAATATGTTGAGCATAGAAAAATTATACTTACATATGAATCTGCAATTGCATTAAGTGTCTCTCATTTAGTGTTAGTTTTATACCTGAAGGATCAAAGAAATGCACAATATAGATCTCAGGAACAATCACTAACAACTGTCAATGCTTATTTTTTAGTGAACAGAAGGCAAATAAAGTAAGATAAAATTCCACAACATTTATATATTCATAAGTTAGAAATATAAACAACAAGCCCAAAACTTACACAACGTTGAAGGGAGATATGATGACACTCTTACAAGCACCAAAAACCTTCATCATGATATTCATGTAATCAATGATGCCACTTAGAACTCTAGCTACATCGCTAATCATTGATCGAATTAGAAACACCACATTTCATAATGTCAAACATAGCCTCCATGTAATACATATCACTAAACATATATATGAAATGATCTATTCATATATAGGAAACAATTATAAAACATGTATTTTTACATATAACGAGGTATTCAGACTCATTGTATCCAAGCTCTATCAATGATGTATTCAGTAATTGACAATGAAATAGCTCAAACATTTTTTAACACTATAATAGTGTCACGACCTATACATATGACCTTGTAACACCTGGGCCCACTATCGTAGGCTCAAGTACAGTTTTAGGAATGACGACTAGCCCCACAGATCACTACTAGCCTTAACTACACACTTTGTCCTCACTCACGTCCAAGTCAGGGTCAACTTCCTAATTGGTCACCCATACTAGTACTACTCCAAGTTGAGCACACTTAACTATGGAGTTCTTTGGTGATGGGATCTCAGAAAAGAAGGTGTACTTTGGTGATATGGGCAGTCCTATCATTCCTTTTAAGATCATTTTATGTGAGGCCTCAAATCTCAGGATGTTACAATCTCCCCCACTTAGACACTTTATGTCCTCATTAAGGCTCAACTATATGGCCTCATAATCTATCCACGTTTCAGTGTAAATTCCAATGGTGCATGTACACCCAGCTCCCAACCACGGCTACCAGTGCAAGGATGGCTCCATCAACTAGGATAGCCCTTTTCAACATGCATGGACCGCACGGCTCAAAGACTAGCATGCCACTAACCCAAGTGGTCCCCACCTACTGGAGGAGAATTGGCTCTGATACCATTTGTAACACTTGGGCCCACTGCCCTAGGATCAAGTAGATTTTCAAGAATGATGACTGGTCTACCATCCTATTACTACACCAAGTCGAGTACACTTAACTATGGAGTTCTCTAGTGATGGGATCCCGAAAAAGGAGGTGCACCTTGGTGATATTGGTAGTCCAATCATTCCTTTTAATATCATTTTATCTGAGTTCTCAAATCTTGGGACGTTACAGACCTCCTCCTGAAGGTCTATCACCATGGTATATGATTGATATGTATTATCTAACCATATTGTAGAGTCAAATAGCTCCTATGGAATAAAATATGGGGGTGGGGGTTTTGGAACCCTAGGGGGCTTCTTAGATTTTGTGGTCTATGTGCATATATTCTCATATTAGCTTTTGATTATATATAAATTCAATATACATTTGTCATACCCCATGAAATACAACGATCCATTTGAGACACTTGGTACAACCGCCTTCTACCACTCTGACTATGGTGGCATTTGGTGCTTGTAAGGAAGTGGTCTTTCTTTCCATGCCAGAATGACATGTATGAAGGACACATGAACATGATCAGTGAGAAGGGGAAAACCATGAACCACATTAGCATTTGTAAAAACCTCGCCATCTTCCACAATGTTGTATGATGGAACATTGATGGCAAGGCAACATTTTTTGACCACCTACAATTTTATGAAACACAACATTTAAATTGACACACACACACACACACAGATATATATATGTATATATATATATATATATACTTGAGGGATTACTTCATCACAGTGTAAAAATACAACATAAAAATTGACTTAAATTGAACCCTTTTACCATGGTCGGGCCACGTGTGTTACAATAAGTACTGCCAATACCCTCCTCAAATGTGTGATGTTGTACATGATTCATGACTACTAGAGGAGATTGTGATGCCTCAGAAGCCTTAAATTGTGCCAAGGTTGCAGCTATCAATCTTTGCACCTCCTCATAGTCCATTCCCCCCTTTCTTGGTAGAATTGGATTTTTTTTGGGATGAGCCAAAAAAGAATTTAGCACAAACCCAGCTCCATCATCCCTAACACGTCCAAGGTTCTCTTCTGTCCCTAGAGAAAGCTTCAATTCATTATGTGACCTAAGAGGTGAACTTGCCCTCCTTTCTTTGTAGCCATCTCCAACTACTTATCATCAAGATTGACTAACCAATAAAACTTAATAATACAGTGAAAAAATAAAATAGAGATGCATTGTTGGACCAAGAAATTTACCATTTATACGCCACCTCCTAGGTTGCTTGGATGAGGATTTCTCTGGCTTTGTTTTTCCTCACATCTATCCACTCCAAATAGAGAGGAAACCACCTAGATGCACTAGAAGACTCACTAGTATAAGGAGTAGAGGTAGAAGGCCCATCCTTTGGCTCTTGCTCTTTCTCTTACTCTTACTCTTACTCTTTCTCTTTCTCTTTCTCTTGCTCTTGCTCTTGCTCTTACTCTTGCTCTTGCTCTTGCTCTTGCTCTTGCTCTTGCTCTTGCTCTCTCAATAGGTGGTGTTTAACATCATGAATGTCTGATTAATTCAATAAGAATATTGTTGACTAATAATAATGAATAATAAGAATGTAATTGATTCAATACATTGAACTCATCTATATGTCTCTACTCAAGAAACTATTCCCATTCTTTTTTATCAAGATAGGACAATTGCACTTTGGGGTCCTTGTCCTTCTTGGATCTAAAGATTTAGTCTCTTATGAGGATTGTCTGCCAATCTCTATGTCTTCTCTCTATGAGCTGCATAACATTCTTGCAGTGCAACCTTTCATCACTCTCATATAGGACCTAAAGAGGTTCAACATTCACTACTTTTAAAAATGTGAAAAGAAAGAATAAGAAAAGACTACAAAATGTAAATGCTTATAACTCACCTCTAACTCATTCCAGATGAGGTCTTTAGTGTCCTAATCCATGTGTCTCCAACCCTCAATACAGGGAGGCACTTTTCTTTGACTAAGGACCCCACAGTATCTAACCACCTCTATAGTAATATGCATGCCTACTTCATTAAATTCAACAGTGCCCTTATTGCCTTTGTCCTTAGTTGAGGCTTTTTTATCAAAGTTATCCCTCTCCTATGGGTAGATTTAGCAGCACCATCATCACCCTAGACAAGAGGCCCATAAGGATCCTCATGCTGAGGATTGATGTGCTCCTATTCAGATGTCATGTATAAAATCAAATGTGAACATATGAAAATTTCAGATCACATTTGAAAAAATAAACATGTTATATAATGCAAATTTAACATATGAAAAAGTCAGATACATCAAAAAATAAACAGGTTTAATGCATGTAGCATATCCTTAAACTAATATCGCTTTTATGTGATCTTCATCTGTATAGCCATTAGTGTTAGATTCAACATTTACACTTGTAAATCCAAAAGAGAATGGACTAGAGTCATCATACTAGTCATAGTACTTTTCTCATCAATAGGATCTGAAATGAACAATCTTTTCCTATGAAGAACAATGGACCAATTTTCTTTTGCAGGATAATCGATATAGAATACCTGATTTGCATGTGATTCCCTGATAAATTGTTCATCCTTCTCACCTATCCACTCAAAACTCACCATTGTGAAATTGAGTTCATCAACTACAACTCCTTTTTTGTTATAACTCGTTTACACCTAAATAATGATTCTAAACTCTGTGTAGAAAATTTCCCATATGTCTTCAATGACACCGTAATAAGACATCTTTCCTTCACATGGAGTCTTATCCTTGGCACTAAATAAATACAATGAAGATGCTTGAAGGATGACCCCACTATTTTGGATGACACTCTTATCATCTTGACATTTTGTGTAGTATGAAAATCCATTTATGTCAAACCCTTCATAAGATGTAATGTGCATCTTTGGCTTATATGTGAGCCATTTGATAGTTTCTGTAACATTATTTGGTGTTTGAGATAGTTGACTTAAATCTTTCTCTTAAAACCACCTAATAAATGCCTGATTATGCTTTCTAGCAAGCCACATTGAACTGGTTTGGAGATATTTTGTCTTGATCTTGTTGGTGTGTTTGGTGATATAAATAGCCACATCGTCAATGTTGTGTAAATATACAAGTGAGCTTGTTCCCACTGCACATGACTGATATCTATCTTTCTTTCTCCTAAAGTACCTTTGCCAGAATAAATGTCAGGATTCATGGTATTAGTAGGAGTTTTTTTGCAACTCAAAAAGTCATTGTAAAAGTCCATAACCTCTCTATAAACATAGCCCTCAATGATACTCCCTTCAAGACGATAACGGTTCCGAACATCACCTTTAAAAATATTCATGTACCACTCAAAAGGATGCATCCAATGCAAGAAAACTAGGCCCAACATTTTACTTCCCAAATCAAATGGACAACCAAATGTACCATGATATCAAAGAATGAAGGGGGGAAATACTACTCAAGTTGGAACAGGGTAACAACCACTTCTCTTTGTAACTTATCTAGATTCTCAAGAACAATGAATTTGTTGCATAGAGTGTTGAAGAATAATCAAAGCCTAGTGATTGCAAACCTTACATGCTTAGGAAGGATAGATCAAATAGCCACAAGCAATATATGTTGCATTAGAGTGTGAGGATCATGATATTTTAGAACTATCATCTTCAGATCCTTCATTGATACTAATCTATGGATATTGGTTGAGGATCCATGTGATACCTTAACATTAAGAAATAACTCACAAAAAGCTATCTTCTCCTTTACAAAAAGGTGTTACAAGCATGAGGTAAATATGTGTAGCGACCCTTGCTAACTTTTGTTGTTAATTCTTTCCTTATACCAATTTCACATAAGTCCATTTTGGATTTGATGTCATCTTTAGTTTTGCCTTTTATATTAAATAGAGTACCAATGATGCTATCACAAACATTTTTCTCAACATGCATGACATTGATACAATGTCAAACTGTTAAAAAACTCCAATAAGGAAGAATCTAGAATATCAAACACTTTTTGAATAAAGACTTTTCACCTGTAGGAGTACTACATGGTCTCTTACCAAAATGATTTACAATGTTGTTTACTATTGCATAAATATCCTCCCCTAACATAGGTTTAGGGGAACTCTATTCCTTAGTTGATCCATTGAATGTTTTGTGCAACTTTCGGTAAGGATGCACCATTGGCAGAAACCTTTGGTGACCAAGATATATAGTCTTACCACCCTATTTTAGTCAGATTGAATCAATATCTTCGTCACATACATGACATGCCTTGGTTCTTTTCACATTGTATCTAGCCAAGTTCCCATAAGTTTGAAAGTCATTAATAGTGCAAAACAACACAGCACATAAATCAAACATCTCTCCATGCAAAGCATCATAAGTCATCACACCTTCTCCCTAGAGTTTCTTTAGGTCATCAATAAGAGGTTCAAGGTAATCATCAATATCATTGCTAAGTTGTTTAGGGACCATAACAACAAGGACATATTGACATATTTATTCTTCATACATAAGCACAGAGGAAGATTGTATATAACAATCATGACGGACCAAGTGATATGTTGACTTCTTAATGTTCCATATGGATTCATCTTGTTGGTACAAAGTCTAGGTCTTAAACTCCCAGCTTCTTCACCAAATTCATGGTACAATAAATCAATCTTCTTCCATTGTGAGGAATTAGATGCATAACATTGAATACCACTGTTGTTTTTCTTTACCTCTGCATGCCAACAAAAATTTTGTGCATCTACGGTATTAGCAAATAAGTGTTGAAACTATGGTATTATAGGCAGATACCACGTCACCTTGGTAGGAGACTCAGTTTTGATCTTACCTAATGTTGTCCTTTTGTACCTAGATGCTCTATATTTCAAACATTCTTTCATATCGATATAGTCCTTGATACAACACACAATCATTTGGGCATGCATGTATCTTCTTAATTAGCCTGCATTCCAGTTGGGCACAACATCTTTTCCATTTTGTATGTTATATTGGAAGATCATTGCCTTCAAGGAGAATTTCTTTCAACAAAGACAATAGAGAAGTGAAGCTTTTGTTGCTTCATCTATTATTAGCCTTGAGAGTATACAATCTCAACACAATGCTCAACTTTGTAAACTAAGTACAACCTAAGTATAATGGTTTCTCAGCAACATGTACAATGTTTCTAAATAAGGGAGGTGGGTCTGTAACAATTACCCCACAACTATGTAGCATCACATCAACCATGATTGTTGGAATTGGTTCATTCACATCAACATAGCCATTTCTTCTTCGACAAAACTACCACCCCCGACATCTGCTAATCTCATACTAGTAATCTCCCCATGCCAATACCATTTTTCATAGCCTTGTACAATCCCATTACACATGACATGATTTTTGATCATGTCAATAGTGTCAACTTTCAAGTTTTAACTACAATTCCTACACAGGCAATAGAAACTATCACTAGGTTATTTTTTATGTTCCTCTACAAATCTTACTAACTGATCGAGACCACTTATAAACTCTAACGTGCAGCAATGTGGACTAGATGTCCATGATTGATCCATTCTATGATCAGATGAGAAATGAGTTTCTCATCAGGTATTAGCTAATAAGTTAATTTTAGAATAAAATATGTTCAAATTGAGCCCTAATCATCTATTAGAAATCACATAGATAAATGTGTACCACCTATCCCATTCTTGAGCACTTCATCTCACTAGTAAGTCATGTTTTAATTCAATAAATTTTTGCAGTATTTCCCCACAATTCTCCAAGTACACCGATGTAGATGGGAAAATACCCACCAAAATATGTACCCAGAGAACAAAAGGAGAAATGTTGTTGAAATTTATTTAAATCAAACACACACTACACACTTACATATTGAGTGAGATGAAGTGATAAAGAACAGTCCTAAATTGGGTACTATCTGTTTACTCCTAATGAGTAAATCCCAAATGGGTTTCTAGGCCAATAGATAATGGGGTTTTGGGTTTACAAATTAGAGTTTACTATTTAGAAGTTTAGGTTTTAAGGTTAATTAGGTAAATTTATATCAATTTCGATGTAAATCAAGTTAATTTGGAGCAACATATCAACTTCAATGTATTGATTCCTAGATGTGATTACTTATCCATACTAACATTCGAATTGCTAAGAATAAATAATGCACTTTTCATAGATATACATGAAAGAATTGTACATGAATGAATAGAAGGAACATTCATCACAATTCCCATATAATTCATCACAATTTTCAAACTATTCATCAAAATTTCCATGCAAATCATCACAATTTTTACACAATTTAGATGATTGCTTCTCAGTTTCATCACAAGTTATCACAATTCAAAGCAAAGAATGCTAGAAAGCATGGAGAAGGGGGGAGTACCTTTGGTGGCTAGTAGTCTTGCTTGTCATTGTGGCGGTAGCAGCAGTAGTAGTGGCCAGCAGATAGGACTATTGTTGTGGCTATGGCAGCTGGCAAAGGAGGAGAGAACAATCACTGGAGGAGAGAAGGAGCACCGGTGGAGGAGTAGTACCAATAGGGCAATTGGTGTTTGCGACAGCTGCGGTGGGGCCAGACCAGGAGGACGAGGCAGCATGGTGGCGGGGGCCAGACTAGATGGAGGAGCATAGGAGGAGGAGGTAGTGCGGTGCAGGGTGATAGAGATCACATGCAGATAGGTAGAGTCTGAGAGATATTCTCATGGGAAGGGGAAATAGGGGAAAGGGGTTTGACAAGGGTTTATTAGTAAAGACTAGCTCTTCAGTTATTTTGAAAAACCGAAAAAGTACCTATTTTCTCAGTTCCCAAAAACAAACCCCATGGTGAATCTTGTGCCCGTACGAACCTACCACGTCAGTCCACCACCAAAAAACTAACTACACATCATGTGTCCATGCAACTATTATTTCATCGGTTTCCTACAAACAACAATGAAATAATACAATTTGGGGGGGGGGTTCATAGGACTTTTAGTGTGAACCTTTCTCATTGGTTGCAGTAAGATAAGCTGACGAGATAGCTTCTCTGGGTTAGGCTTTTATTTCATTGGTTGCATAGTTAAAACCCGATGGGATAGGGTTTTTTTAGGGAAGTGAAAACTCTCTTAAAAAATTCACAAATTATTTTCTTGTTGACGCTCTATCTCCTCGATTTCTTTACGAACAAACCAACAAGATAAATAAAGTGTGACCCATGTTTTCTCAACTGGACATTCGTGGTAATTTTCTTTAAGGAACCGACAAGATATGTTACGATGTTGGTTTCCCTTCAGAGAAAAATCGACGACATAAGTGATATTTGTAGTAGTGGAGGGATATCCACTTGGTGTTAGCAATGGACCACCAAAATGTGACCCGGTGGTTCTTCAATACTATGAGCAATTGCTCCTCCTTCAAACTTAGTTATGCAGAAATTATCATTGGGAGTTTGTTGTCCACTGCCGAGAATTTGCACTTCAAGTGTGGTTGTAGTGGCTTCAGTTCCAGCTTAATAGGATATTGTAAGGAAGGTACTAATGGTGGCGGTGATGGTCCTAGATCTTCATAATATCTTGAATAGAAGCACAACAATGTCTTTAAATATAGGGAAACTCCCCCAATGAATGATAGCATGTGCAGTCATCCACCAAATTCATGATACAAGCTTCTAAGCATAATTAGGGATTTTCTTGTATGATGGCATCATAGACCTCCTCTTTCACTATCATCGGGTACACCTCCTCCTCTAGATCATCATGGTACTTCACAACCATTGTTAATGAGATCTTTGTATGCTCCACAAATTCAACAATAAGAGCACCCTTTACCACCTTCGTCATGACATGAGCCATGTTTACAAATGGTTTTCCTAAGATTATAGACACCTCACTTCCCAAATTTCTCATCATGTGACATTGTGCCTTCTCCTTAGCCAGTGATGATAATAAGGCAGCTTTTTCTCAAACTGATCATCCTGAATGCCCACTGTCAATTTTTCTGGTCCCATCTCCAAGATTACATATGATGTGTCTTGGAAGGGCCTACCTAGGAGTAGTCCATTTCCATAACCATCTTTCATCACCATGACTATAACAATTGTTGGAAATATGAATTTGTATACCTTTACCAGAACCTCTTCACAAATTGCTTTCAACCTCACCAATGAATCATTTGCCAGCTGAATCGTCATGTTGCTCTTCCTAAATTTTAAGTCCCAGTTCCTTGAATGTACTCAGTGGCATGAGATTGATGTCTGCCCCACTATCACATAGTGTGTCTCTAAACATGAGCTTTCCAATGTAGCATGGTATGTAGAAGCACCATACAGCCTATCTCTTCTATGGCATCTTGCTCTATATCAAAGCATTGACTTCTTCCCTTAGGACCACTACATCACAATCATCTATCCTCCTTTTCTTATTGATTATATCTTTTAGGAACTTGTCATAGGAGGCAATCTTATCAATAGAATATACAAGAGGTAGGTTGTTATGAAGCTTCCTGAACGTATCTAGTAATTTCTTAGGTTGGTCAACTTTTTTAGCCTTCACACTATTAAGAAATGGTACTGGAGTCACATTTTTGCACTAAAGGGGTGGGATGTAGGACTTCTTCTTGACCTTTGACTAGCCAATAAATTCCTTTTTCTGGGCCTCCTCCTATTGTGTGGTGTGGTGCGGTGTCTTATAATTACTCTAGAGAGATAGTATCTGTCATTGCCCCAGTGTCAACTATTATGGTGCTCTGCCCTAGAGTTCTCTTTTACTCCTTCATCAACACATTGCCACTATGAAGAAGTACTTCCTTCAATTATTGGTTATTAGGGGGAATATTTGTATTTCTTGGAAATCCTTGTTGACCAACCTTCTTGATAGATGCCCTTCCACTACTAGCCGAGAGATCTAATTTTTAGTGTTGCAAATTTTGTGCCCCTTGATTTGGCTGCTCCCTTTTTGTCTAGTCTAATAATGCCTCATTCTGACTCACTAGTTTTCCTAGAATGTCTTCAATCATGTCTATCTTACTGGGACCCCCATCCTATGGATGTTGCTGTGAAATGTTGCCTTGTTTCTCTTTGTGTTGTTGTGCCTATGAAGGATCCTATTGAAAATTATTAGGATCTTTCCACAAGAATTTGGGATCCCTCCTCCATGAGTACTCATAGTTTCCCATGTTATTTGGTTGTCGTACAAACATGCACTCCTCCTCTTCACCTCCACATGAGGTTTTGAATTTGTGCTCCACCTTCCTTGTAAGCCTCTTCATTTGATCCTTAAGTTCTGTGATCTCTTTTGATTCCATAGAACTCTTGATTGTTGTAGGTTCTTCTCTCTCCTCACCCCAGGACTAATTCTTAGTCATGTTCTTTAAGATCTCATGACATCTTGTAGCCTTGTTGTTCAAGAAGAAACCTACCACTGCACTATCAAGGGTAGTCCTCTTCCCATTGTGGAAACCATAGTAGAATTGTTCCACATTCCCATATAGATCAATCCCATGATGAGGGACCTTTTTTAGCATATTATGAAATCTTTCCCAGGATTCTAAATTGGACCCCTCAGCATGTTGTTTGAAGTTGTGGACCTCCCCCACTAGTTCATTTGTCTTCTGGGGTGGAAAGTATTGCTCGAAGAAGGTATCACCCATCTTGTCCCAAGTCTATGTAGATTCTAGATGGAGGCTAAGGAACCATGATTTGGCTTTATCTAATAGGGAATAGGAGAACATCTTCAGATATATAACTGTGGTTGGAACCCTGTCCAGCTTCACCATTTCACAGCTTTTGCACAAAGTTCTTTATGTGTGCCACCAAGACCTGCATCATGTGTTTGTGGAATGACTACGATTTGATTAGTGCCACTAGTTTTAGATCTATCTTGTAGTTGTTCCCATTAACTTCTTTCCATTTGACTGGCTCTAATTGTGTTTTGGTCGAAGATGTCTTTATCTTCTCCTAGACCATATGTTCCTCATTCTCTTCCTCAACATGTTCTTTGTCATTTGGATTTATTTCTACGGCATATGCATGCTCTATCTATGGTGGTGAAGTTTGGATGAGCTTCTCAGGTGAAGCTCCAAACTCTCTTATATTACAAAAAAAATCTCATCTTGACTAGTATTTTGTGAAGTAGATTCCCAATAATCTATGGTTTGAGTGTGAACCATCCAGTAGTATCTGAAAATGTGAAATGGTAATGTGAGATGCCAAGTACTAATGAATTGACATCATCATCATCATCATCAACTAAGCCTCAATCCCAACTATGTTGGGGTCGGGTATAAGGATCCTTCTTTTCCATTCAGCTCTATCATGGGCCATATATTGGTTGAGATTTAGAGATTCAAAATCTCTCTTTATAAGCTCTTCCCATGTTAATTTAGGCCTTCCTCTTCTTCTATTAATTGTGCTTGCCTCAATAGTATTGCTTTGTATAGGTGTGTTAGTTAGTCGTGTTGCACATGTCCATACCATATGAGTCGGTCCTCGCACAACTTGTCCCCAATGCTCGCAAACCCCACTTTATTCTTGATATAATCATTTCTCAAGCGATCTTTTCTTGTCATCCCACACATCCATCTCAACACACACATTTCAGCCATGTTCATCTTCTTGAGTCCTTGTTTCTTCACTGTCCAACATTCACTCCCATAGAACATGGTTGGTCTTATAGTAGTTTTATAAAACTTGCTTTTTAGTCTGAGAGGGATCTTTCGATCACATAATACTCCAGTTGCACTCCTCCATTTCAACCATCCTAGAGTGATCCTATGACAAATGTCATTTTGGACATCCCCATCTGTTTGAATGATAGAGCCCAAGTAATGAAATTTATCACATTTTGGTATATCTACTCCGTCCAAATTGGCTCCACCATTCACACTGCGAGATTGGCTGAAATTGCGATGCATATACTCAGTTTTGCTCCTAATAATCATCAATCCATTTGATTCTAGTACCTTTCTCCAAAGTTCAACTTTATCATTGAAACCAACTTTAGTTTCGTCAATCAATACAATATCATCAGCAAATATCATACACCAAGAAACTTCATCCTAAACATTCTTTGTCAACTCATCCATAATAAGAATGAACAGATATGGGCTAAGTGAGGATCCTTGGTGTGCCCCAATTGTGATGGGAAATGTTGGTGTCTCTCCTCCGGGGGTCTTCACACTTGCAGTAGAGATATCATACATGTCTTTAATCAAGTAAATGTATTGGATTAGCAAACTCTTTTCCCTCAAAACCATCCACAACACTTCTCTGAGTACTCGATCATAAGCCTTTTCCAAATCGATAAGAACCATGTGAAGATCTCTTTTTCTTTCCTTATACTTTTCCATAAGTCTCCTTATCAGAAAAATAGCATCTGGTGTTGATCTACCAGGCATGAAACCAAATTGGTTGTTTGATATATGTGTTATAGATCTTAGCCTCTACTCAATAATTCTCTCCTAAAGCTTCATTGTGTGACTCATCAACTTGATACCTCTATAGTTTGTGCAGCTCTGAACATCACCTTTATTCTTATAGATGGGGACTATAGTACTATTTCCCCACTCATCTGGCATCTTCTTTGTCTTCATCATCTTGTTAAATAAATTTGTTAACCACATAACTCCTTCATCCCCCATACTCATCCATACATCAATGGGAATACCATCTGATCTGCATGCCTTTCTCATTTTCATCTTTTTGAAGGCATTCTTGACCTCAAAATGTGAAACTCGTCGTGTGTAAATGATATCTCATGTATCCCTGTCACACAAGTCTCTACCATTATTTACAGTATCCCCATTGAAAAGCTTATGGAAGTACTTTCTCCATTGGTTCTTGATATCATCGTCCTTTACCAGCACTCTACCATCTTCATTTTTGATGCATTTTACAAGTACTAATGAAATGACAAAGTAAAAAAATCAATTATTCACTTATTCAAAGAAAAATTTTAAAACTAGTAAAAGAAAAAGAAATGGCCTAGAGTGGTCGGTTGTAGCACTCATAGTGTTGATGTTGTCCTTTCTCCAGTAATGGTGCCAAAAGCTTGACATGCCTAAACTATGTGCACAAAATGCAAGTGTGCACGTCGAGTAATATAGGCCTATGAGGCATGAGTATCAAACTTAGGGAAACATTTTATAGAAACTACTACTAATTGTAACCTAATCAGCTAGGCCTATAAAAAATAGTTGAATTGTTGTTTTATAACTAAGAGCAAAGAATTAAATCTAAATTAAGCGTTTGTGATCAGGAATGATTGCATTCTTTAGGATTGTAGTTTCACCATGGTATGAAGTGCATTTAAACTTCATTTCAACAATAATTATTCACCCTTAACTCTAGACTAAAGACATATAACAAGTATTATCTACTCCCGTAGTGTAATATACCCCTAGACTATGACAAACCCCACTTCCATAGCAGTTGAGGAATTAGCTACATGCCTTATTGATAACTCTAGCTTGGTCTTTCATAGATGTAAGCCCTCTCTTAAGGTGCGATATGATCTGCATAAATATGTACCTTTTCCAACCCCTAATTCCTCTCCCAAGAAACTAGTGTTGTAATATATTGGTTATGGTGATCAAGCACAAACAATTCGATAAGAAATTATTATTCAAGTCTAGAATTAAAGGAAATAGAATATTCATGTATAAAAGTTGAATATGGAGAAATAGCAGGATACTCCCACATTCTAAGGAAATTTGGGATTAGCCTCGCATGATTTCTATCATCATACAAATAGAGGAAGAGGGAGGAAATGAGCTTGACATTATACAACCAATGAGAACCCCTTGGAGAAGCGATCTTGATGATCCCCTCTGATGGAAACTTTGATCCATAGTATTCCAGCTACAAATCTACCCTCTAAAGGTGCCCATAGCATCTGGTTCATGGCTATCTCCTTCCTCTCCTCCTCTCCCAACTTTGTGCTCCATTGCAAAAGATAGAACATTAACTCCTCAATTGGTCGAATTCCCCTTAGGTCATACAATGGGGCTTTGGCCGTCATGAAGTCGTGGTCGTTGGATTCATGATTTTCAATCTACACTAATCATGTGAAGTCCATACCACTGACAAAATGTTGATGGCACTGAGTGTTGGCTAACTCAAAACCCTTGAATAGTTTTGATACTACCGACGAGTGTGTCGATAGAATTGAGTTGCTTTCTATGAGTTTTGACTTGATCATCGAATGGCATTTCAGTGGCATGAAATCAATTAATTTTAGTTACTGATTCTCTCTGAATGGTGAGTCGATGGCACTGATTCCTTTCTTCGATAGCATCGACTCCATACTCAGTACCACCGTGAGCGGTCTCAGTAGCACCGATATTTTTGGAATTTCTCATTGGAATTTCATGTTATATCATTACCACTAACATAGTTGTTGATAGAACCTACATATCATGTAAATGCTTAAATTACCTAAAACTAGGAAAAATCAACATAAGTTTGAATTAAAGATGGTAATCTAGAACAATTGAGTACAAATACTCAATATTTGAAGTAATAGTAACTCACAAGCTAATAATGATAGACAATGTATAAAATATCTCAAAATGAACAATTATGCACTAAATACATGGAAAAATATCATCTGAGAAGTGACAAAAACTTAGTACATTAGGAGTTGGCTCTCTTCCTTATTTTGTCAACATACCTCTTTAGAGACATTGTCAGACTTGAAGTCTCCATCGGAATCTAGTGTGACCTACAACTCGATCCTTTGTGAGCCGATCGACCAAACTTTATCGCGCCTTGATCAAATGTACCACTAACAATAGCATAGGGATATCCTCTTAGTAGTGTTAATACATTTATTTATAGTGCCATATAATATGTCTTATATTTATTGTTTAATAACTAGAGTGTAAATGAATACACTATCATTTGTCATGTTTATCTATCCCTTGTCATATTGCTCATATGGTTGAACCATATAGGTTCTTAATAGTAGGGTATGTTGCTTTCACTAAGTGGCCACTACTACTAGTACAGGTAACAAATGCAATTTATGATAGTATGGGGACAGTAAAATATTCATACTTAAATCATTTTTTCATGATATGTATTTTTAATATTCATGTATTTTTCTATCTCATGTATGTTTTTTGTTCATTTTTTTGTCCCTCATAAGACTCTCATGCCCTCGTTATGTATCTTCTAGGCATTTCAGCTATAAAATGTTAGTAATTAGCACATTTTGAACCATGGTCACAATGTGTTTACTATTCAGAATGAGCAACCTCCATTGGAATACGGGGACATGTCTTGTTGTTTCTTATCTTTTTTTATAACCTTACTACCTTTTCTTAGCTTTTTGTCATATTTCTTTTGATCTGCTACTCTTCTAAGTAGGACTAACAAAATGGTGAAAACTAGGAGTCTATTTCATGGGCATAATGAATGAGGATGAACAAGCATTCAAAATGTAAGTTACCAAAATCAACACACAACAAGCTATACCAAAATCAGGCTTTGGCATGACATGGTGTATAGATGGGGAACATATGGTGGTAGAGGCAATTAGGGTTTCCCTGAATGTGGTGAAGACAGCTGCAATATATGGGGAATGCATGATCATGGGGTTGGAGATTCATTGGGTGGGGGAATAAGGAAGTCATTAACTAGGGTAAACCCTCAGATGGTTGGTTGGATGGCAATAATGATACAAGCATGTCAGTAAAAGATGTTGGACTAAACCAAATCTGTAGCAATATATTTCAAAGAGTCCCATGGTTGGAGATAGATCTAGAATCCCTTTCTAGTGTCTTAAACAAGCCTTCTAGGAGATAGAGTGTTGACTTCATTCCTTCCCATAAATGGGAACTTAGAACACAAGGCAAACCACAACCCCGATAGTAGAATACAAGAGTCACGATGGAGAAAATTCATTCAAGTAAAAAGGTGGGAACAATAGAGCAAGACAAGTATATTATGTCCCTAATGGATGAAACTCAACAAGAAAATGATATTGATGACATAATCTTGTTTAATGAACATCTCTATTTGAATCTCTTCATAGTACAAAGGCAGACATGATCGTACTGTCCAAATGGCAGAATGTGATGGGAATAAAGATGTTAGGGAAGAGCATTGGATACCTAACTTGGTGCGACCACATTCAATTTTTTTTTATGGATGGCAGAAGATGTAATGGGTATGAAGTCAAAATGAATCACTATGTGATTCAATTTTCATATGAAGATATTACCTTAATTCTCATGTGGATGGTCACCAAACTATCTTTTGGAGTCCATTGATGGTATGGAAATGGAAGATGCATTCATCTTATGAATGTTCTGCCACTTAAGATGGTCAATTGAGTAGGGATTACAATTCTCTGTTACATATGTAACATGAGGCAGTTCTTGAAAAAATGGGGGAAAAATTAATCAAACTTGGGATTAAGAGAGAAATATTTCTCCCCACCTTTCCCGTGCCTTTGGCGGGGGCCAAACGCCCGGGAGGGTGGTAAATCAAGGTGGAAACTAGGATACAAACATTAATCAAACTTATTAAAGTCAATGACTACTCCTTAAAATCCACTGCAATAAATTTTCTAGACTATCAAATGACATTGATACTACTATGCAATTTCATCCTACAATGGTCATCATTAGATATGATTATAAAGTGGATTATGAAAAAAAATTAGTTGCCTATGGTTTAGGAATTGGTGTCGCTAATAATAAGATTGAGGAACAGATAGTAAGGAGGTAGCATAGGAAAATAACTCTCCACAAGAGGCGAAGGTAGGGGTAATTGGGTAGAGGAAGAGGAGAGATGAAAAAAAACTATGGATTGAACATTCACATTAGAAGGGAAAACAAGAAAAAAGAATATAGAAAATGTAGGAAGGAAACAATGAGGTACATCAAAATACGTATATGTCATGATGGAGGATGAGAATGATGAGACAGATCAACCAACTTTTAAGGCATTGCTAGAGATAGGTGATAACAGATATGGAGAGTCATCAAAAAATAAAAAACTATGAAAGAGAAAAAGGAAGCCTATCGCACCCAAGGTACTAAAAGATATCATATATGAGGCTAAAAAGAAACAAGTAGGCACTAAAAAGAAATAAATATACAATAGTACATTTTTTTGCTTGTGGCATCAATTGTTGTGTCATATAGATTGTATAACCTGACACAAAAGAACTACTTAGTAGTTTATGAAATTTAAGTGTCACAATAAATAGTTATGGGCTATTGAAAGAAAATTTTGGATGTCGCTTTTGATTCCTCATTGGTTGAGGAAGGGGAAACAGATGTAACACATAGCCTAGGAAAATCATTTTCCTTGAAAATTTTGGGACAATAATGTAGTGTTGATTTTGGATAAACTGGCATTGTAATGTTCTCATGATGCTCGTCGTGAAATGTTTGTTCTCTCCAAATTAGCCATTTGCAATGGCTTCAAAATATAAATCAACGTATGAGATGGATAGAAATATAATTGCTCAATTTATCTAACTACTCCCTCCAATTACCTTCCACATCAGTTTCTTAGTTTAAGCCAACACAGAGTCTCTAAGTTATTTAATTATAATAATTCCTTAAAACAACATTTATGTCAAATTTTGTAGGTGAACTATCATCAAATGTATATGTTATTTTAAAGGATAAATCTTTACTATTACGTTGATTTTAGGACCAAAACCAATTTCATAAACATTCATTGTATGTTGATTTCCAAGTTAAAGAGACACCTACAAAGACCCAATTTTTATGATCAAATATTTAAAAAAATGTATCAAAAGTATAAACAAATCTTTGTTACAATCATTCTTTTACATCAGAGCCGCGGAAGTTTCAAACATAAGATTATAAGATTTAGAATAGGCATTGATTCCTATTTACCCTTCAACAAGGGATAAATGTTGCATGTCTCTTCTAGTCCTTCTTTGTAAAACTTGTCCAGGAGTTCTCAGAGGAACAAAACCACACATAAACCCCATGAACGTAAAATATAGGTCAACTAGGCTAGTGTTATAACCAATTATTGGACTATCTTAAAAGTAAAGAGTTATGAGATCAAATCTAGGTAAGATTGCTTGGTGGACTATGGGAATAACAAAAGAATATCTAGTTGTCATGCTAGTTTCAAAAAGGTACAATAATTCAAAGTGGAAACTAGAAAACAATAAAGAGATTCTCAAAACTAATATTAATATTTCAAAATGAAATGATTGTATTCTCAAAACTAATATCAAGATATAAAATATTGAAAATGAAAAAGATTTATCCATTGGCACAATCAATCCAATATTTTTTCTTCGCTAGTGGCTAGTTGCCTAGTGTTCTCCCCTCTATGAGAGAATAGCACTTTCTCTTGTGGGGTCACTACATGGGGTTGGGGGATATGACTTGGTGAATCTAGTGAGCCAAAGCTCTTTAGCCAATATTTTGTCTTTTTGTACCAATATCAAAATCAACCAATATTTCAATTATGCAACAATGTTCAACATTTGAATTAGTCATGGTGACCTTCAAAAAGAGGGAAAGGATAATAACAAAGATATCTTGCCACTTTTGCAAAATTATATACATGAAACTCAAGTGGGAAATAAATAGTTCAATAAAGAATCAAGAATTTAGTACCTTAAATTAGAGGCAAGAAAATCCGAGTATTGCATGTATGGGGTTCTAAAAATAAATGATAAGGGATATGTAGTGCAGAGTAAAATGAATATTACTATTGGATTGGAGTCAATTTCAAGTTTAATTTGTTATTCATGACTAGGGTTTTCTATGTTGGACTTCTATATTTTACCATCAGTAGCATTTCTAGAATTATAGGTAGGTTATATACAATCAATGTTATATTCCAAATTGATTTGTCGCATTTCCTCTAGATTTGATCCTACCATGTTACCAACTAGGAATCCAAGCTTGAGGAGGGATTATATCAATGAGCTACTTATGTGCTTACCAACCAAAAATCTAAGCTGAAGTTGTTAATCAACTTCCAATCTCATCACTATAACATGGTTACTCCCTTGTTCCCAATCTGGTGTAACAGCACATCCATTTGTAGATGTCATATAACCTTTATGATACAATCCAATCTATCATTTCAAAAGAGAAAAAAGATCCTACCATGTTATTCTCTCTTATATATATAATTTATTTAGTAACTTGGATTCAATATGTTTGTTTACCAACCTACCCTTGCTAGGGATATACATACCCTAATATGCACTAGTCATATATTATTTTTTGATTATGTTCTTAAATACAAGTAGAGTCTAGATGAAGAATAATAGGGTAATACCATACATTGCTCCACCGAAAGATCATGTAAACTAAGTTTGTATTAAAGATATCTATCTATGTGTAAATTTATAAGGGAACCCTCCTTATATATGTCATTTTTGTATATATACACATTTATCTGATCTAGATCAATTTAGATAAGCTTATTTCTTAGGTCTATTAGATATTAGGGTTTGAATTCATGACAAGTCTAAGTTAGCATTTATGATATTATTATATATTATTATATTTCTCATTTCATGATTTTGTAAGCATTGAATATCTACTATAGAGGATATGTTTATTATTAAGTTACAAACTTCTTATTAGTTCAATATATACATAAGTACCTTTTACATATACTATAAGGCTAATCAGCTATGTAACTATGATTATTAATTGTTCATCCTTTGTTCTCATAGTCCCATTTCCCAATCAATCAAATTAACTTAAGAGCAAGTAAGAAGTAACTGACCTATAGTTTTGTAGTCAGTAGGATGGGCAGAGGTGCCTTATAGTGAGAGAGAGAGAATCAGGTCTCCAACTACAAAGTTGTAGTGCGTCCTGTGGTGATTTGTGAGCAGTAGAGTCTAGGGTATGTGGAGGTCATCTGCAGTGTAGTAGATCGAGTGGAGGGGGAGGAGGAGGCAAGGGATCTAGGGTGGCTGATGGTGATGATGGTTAGAGGCACTGATAGAGGTGGGTCGGTCTCTATGGCACCAAAGTTTGGTTGATGGCCAGTGTAGATTGCTATTGGGTTTATGAGATTGTCTGTCTCAAAGCTCAAGGAGGAGGATGGTTGTCAGGTGAAAGGTTGATTAGGTTAGAGAAGTAAAGAGATCCAAGGATCATCAGATGTGTTGGTTGGTAGTCAAGGCACCATATCTATTGGTAGGAGATACGATAGTTGTATATGGTTGGGATCTCCATAATCGTCGACAGTGGTGGTTGTGCACCACTGTAAGGTCTGAGTTTGCTTACAGTGTTTTTGGGGTGTTGTAGACCCAACAATAGACTTGTTGAGAGACAATGTTGCATCAAGTAGTGGTGTTTACATTGTGTCATAGTGGGGCAGATGTTGGTGAGGACTCTATGTGGTTATGTGAGGAGGTGAAGATGAAGGCACTAAAACAATGGTGTTGCGGGTTAGGAAGGTGACAAGTCTTGGCTTAGAGGAGGTTTATGTCAAGTTCATGAGTATCATGGTGTTTTTGAGGTAGGCAGCAGCCGTAGTAGATTGTTCAGATCATCAAGATAGTTGGCAGTTGGGACTTCAGGTTTTGTGTTGTTGTGGCAGTGGGGGCACCAAGGTGGAGGAAAATGGGGGCTAGGCTTGCATACTGATAGATGGAGAAGGGTCTATATGGGTACCATTGCCTCTTGCCTCTGACCATTGTTTTATATAGCTAGGGTTTTGGTTTATGGAAGGGAGGTGGTAGAGGAAAGAGACCACAATCTCCAGTAACGCCAACATTACTAAATTAGTCAATTAAACTGGTAATTAATCCTCTTTTGCTAATTACTTCCTCATTTTATAACCACTAAACAGAGACCCCAACTATTTTGGGGTTTTAACCATGTGTGTGACTTTTATTATACTATATTCTAAAAATACTAACTCTTCACATTATGACTTCAACCCAGTCCATTTATGTGTATATCATAATTCACTTAATAAGTATAAAATACATTCTAAATTATATTTTCATTAAATTCCAAGGCCATTAGTTGAGACACTAAGAGTAAGACATGAATAAAAGGTCAAATCAAGTTGATTAATTTGAATTTCAGCACTTTATATCAAACTAATGCATGGAACAAATCATTAGGGACTGATTTGTAAATATTTTTCGGGTGAGTACAATAGTCAAAAAATCTCATCAGCACTTGGAATTCAGGACAACATCATAAATAAGCTCAATTTTGGAGAGACTATGAGTAATATCTCAAATTAGATTTAGTACCCAAAATCCAGTATGTTTGTAACGCCCCTTCAAACACACACACACACACACACACACACACACACACACACACACACACACACACACACACACACACACACATATATATATATATATATATATATATATATATATATATATATATATATATATATATATATATATATATATATATATATATATGGGGATTTATTCATTGCCCGCACGGGTAGCCTAATTTTTTGCTAGCCGCACATCCAAAAGTGTAAATATATGGTACACAAAAATAACTCTAAGATCAAAAGAGTAACTATATTGATAAAAAAAAGTAACAATACGACTAAAAAAGTAACTACGTAGAAAATATACAATCAGTAAATATATGGACATATTTTTTATTTTGATGGGGAAAATGATGTTATTTTTGGATGAAATTTTTTGGGGAGCTAGATAAAATGCTCCTCAACAATTGCGGATTTTTTTTAAAAAAAAAGGACAGGAAGGGTGTGCGGGTAGCTACCCTCGCGGGTATTAAAGATGAGCCATATATATATATATATATATATATATATATATATATATATATATATATATATATATATTTATTTATTTATTTATTTATATTTATATATTTATATATATTTATATATATATATTTATATATTTATATATATATTTATATATATATTTATATATATATGGGTCCATCTTTAATACCCACGTGGGTAGCTACCCGACCCCTATTTTGGTTACTTGTTTTTGAGTTTCTTACTTTTGTCATGTAGAGGGTTACTTTACCTTGCAAACTATAAAGTTTCATGCACAGATAGTTAGCAGCAGATTCAAAAACACAGTTATATACATATTTGTTGTGTATTTTTCACAAATTTACTTTTTTAGTCGCATACTTACTTTTTTTATCAAAATAGTTACTTTTTTATATCAGGATTACTTTTCTGACCAGAAGAGTTACTTTTTTGGCTTTCGGGTAGCGAACTCTAGGTTACCCGCGTGGGTATTAAATGAACACCATATATATATATATATATATATATATATATATATATATATATATATATATATATATATATATATATATATATATATATATATATATATATATATATATATCATCGGAAGCAAACCCTATGTTATCCATAACATGGGTCACTTGGCTTGAAGGAACATTACAAAATATGATATTCAATAGCAATAAGACAAATGAAACACCATGCATTACTCAAAAATATAGATTCATACATTGTTCTTGAAAGGGAAAACAAAAATTGTCTCATCTTAATCTCAAACCTAATACATGTAGGCTAAGAAAATTTGAAGCATGAAATAATACTAGACTAGATAATCTATTTAGTGGTAGATGGCACCCCCACCAAGGCTAAACTCTTAATCAGTCCTTGAGATGTATGCTCCTCGGCTAAACTCCCTTATTATTTCCTCCTACGGACATCGCATCCCCTGCTATGCATTCAAAATAGAAAACACTCTACCACTTTTAAATTCTTGAATAATAGTGTTTCTGTCCGAGATGTAATCCCTGCGAGAGGTGGGTAGGTTGAATAAAAGTTACCCCTCGTCTTTTCAAAAAAAAAATAGAAAACACGTTAGAGTAAGTGGCATTGAGTATTGTTATAAAAAAATAATAAGTTGGCAACAAGGAAACACCAAAATTAACTTATTAGTAAATTTGGATTCTCATAATATGCTCTTAGTGAATGATTATAATGTCCTCTACTCTTATGCACCAATTATGCTCATAAGGCCCATAGGCTCAACTGATGTTCCACTTAAACTCATGATTTGCACCTGAGTGTCGTTAGCTATGTTCCAATTGAGCTCATGATTTGCACCTAAGTGCCATTGATAATGATCCACTTGAGCTCATGATTGCACATACATGCCACTATGTTCTATTTGAACTCATAATTTGCACATAAGTGTCACTATGTTCCATTTATACTCATAAGGCTCAAAGGCTCAACATTAACATGATGAGGACAAAATAATATAACCAATTAGATGATTAATCATTACTTGACAATTCTTTAGTTTAACTAAATTTCATTTTCTCATAACATGTGTTCTTGAAAATAAATTTTGAAAGCATAAGCAAAATTTAATAACATTGATGTTATTAAATTTCAAATTTAGGTACATAGATATGTAGATAATTTATCTTGATCATGATAATAATCATAAGGAGGTTGAAAGCCATAATTTAATACTCAAAGTGCATGGACTATATTACCTGGAGCAAAGTTCACTAATTAATTCCTTATATCTAAGTCAAATTCTAAGTTATTGACATTACGTGATTTATATTAATTATCACCTTAAATAACATCTTAAACCCTAATTTGGGTCATTTAAGAAGACATGGTCAGAGATGATGAAATTTGGGTTTGAAAACACTAGAATCATGTTCTACTTGAAAATTCCTTTGCAACGACTATTTTTACTAAATATTCTGATCATGGATGTAACTACTACGATTTTAAGAAAATCTGACCAATCAGACATCACCGAAAATCCACACAAGAAAATCAATTATCCATAAACCTAGTGGGCCATGCCTAGATGGCCCAATAAGAGCCAGTCAACTAGAAATGAGGCCCGCTCCAGAGGATGTGCATTCATAGGAAAAAGGGTGACAAAATTCCCAACCTTCCCATTCTAGTATTGTAGTATTATCAAACAACCTAATGTAGAAATGGTGATTTGCTACCTGGGATCTTCATTCTACAAAAATGAAGATAGAAGTTGAGAGAACGAAATTAGGTAGATGATCTGTGATGCCCCATATTTCTACAATTAAACCCAAGTGAGAAACCATGGTCAATGATGAATTGTCCACATCCTTACGAAGGCAACAAGCCCTGATTTTGGCAATCTTGTGGCCTGGAGTGCCAAGATCTCTTTCTACCATTAAAATGGTAGGATAGTTGAAGTGGAGTAAGGGAGTCTCAATTCTATAAGAAAAAGGTTCATATAAAATTTTAGACACATACAAGGTCCCACAACCAACTCCATGGTGAAGGAAATAGTGGGAACCGAGCTCTGTAGCGGTGGTTTTCTTGATCAATATCATGAATAGAAGAAATATGATGAAAAGGTTGAAAGGTGATTTACCTCATCTCAGGTGAATTTTTATAGCTTTAGAATATTTTAGATCGACCCTCGCATCAAGGGGAAACTTTGTGTGGTGTTCCCCAACTTGCAGGAGTGTCACTGGTCATTTTGCGAGTCCAAGGTCCAAGCTCAGTGTGATAGTCTGTAATTTCACTCTCATTAAATTAAAGCACATCTTGAATCCTTCAACACTATAATATGGGTAACAACCTCCCTCACACCCAATTATATAATTTGGTATCACCTTATACTCAATTGATGACATGGAATCAAATAAATGTCACACCATGCTTAATTGACTATAGTTGAATGCATAATTTCACTATTGGAAGTGTATTTTTAAAATTGAGTACCCTAAAAGTTATAATTATAGATCCAAACTTTGGATATAAAAATCAAGATGAAATTTTGAACCAACTCTAATAAATTTCATGTCAATCGGAGTTACAGTTTAAGAGATATGAGCTTTGCAAGGTGGACAAAGAAACACAATTTTGAGACAAGTTAAACACCTCAGCAATCTGTGTCATTTACTCTCGTCCAATGAGAATGCTCCACTTTATAGCAATAGATCCACACTCCCAGCCATCAGATTGACTTGTGCTTCATGCTAAACTGAATCCAATGTCCCTCGATCATCTTCTACCTTGTGTCAGAGCAAGTACAGCAGTCCTACCTACTCCTATTTTGCTTGACCAATCCGGCTCCTCTAGCCCCCATTGCTTAAATTGATGACCTCTTTGCAATTCTTTCTTCTTTGCTTCAATTTTCCCCTTGTTTCTCCTTCATTTCATGCCCTCCTTTCCCTTCTTTCCCTTCTTTTCCACTGTGGGAAACACCATGGCACCAAGCTCCGGCAAGGTTGGTGTTGCCCCCCACCAGCCACGATGGGCCGTGTACGATGTCGCTCCTGGCTTCACGTGATGATGGCGACCTAATCGACTACTTCCTTTTTATTGTGCAGCCCACCATCCCCCTCTCCCATTTTGACCCACTGTTGGCTGCCACCATGGCTTGAGGGTTGAGCGTTGCTGGACTCGTGTGGGGGCGACGTACAGACATCATCCGATGGGGAGCGGGTCCAGCATGGGTCATGATCGGACGGTCATGCATTGCCGCATACTCCAACCAGAGACTCAGGCACGGGCCATACTAGACGAGTTTGAGAAGGCCCAAGAAGCACCAGACCGAAGGCCCACAGAGCCAGATCCATGAGCAAGAGCACCCATTCTGACGCTTGGATCTCGATCCATGGGTCCTCATTTCTTGAAACAAGGTAAAATCTTTGAAAAATCATATCTTTTTTATGAATGATCCAAATATGGACAACCAATATGTCATTTTGATCAAATGTGATATTTTCAATTAAAATACTTCCAGGCACTATATTTGCTTACTCCTCTACTAATATTTCAAAATACATGCTTTTGAGGTCCTTTTATGATGATGTATGCTATTGAATGCATTACCTTGATATATTATGTCTTAAACTTTGATGTTAAACTTATATAAGTAACTTGAACACCCTTTTTCATCAATATTGTAACTTTGCTAGCTTTTGTACCCTAAAATGATCTTAAGTTGATAAAACGACCTAAAAAGGGCTTTTATGCTACATGTTACTCCTTTTATGATTAACCTTAATAGTATGTGCCTCTAGCCCTCACGCTTGACCTAAATTAGTAACTTTTGATGCATGTTGAACTAAGGTTCGAACTTGTCCATACTAGCATTCTAATTTGTCTTGATGATGTACCTTGAACCTTGAAGCATGCTTAACATGGATACTTTGATGTTGAATTTAATCCCTAGCTCACATGTGGGACTTTTTATGTCTAAGATGATCATGTGAACTCCTAAATCAATAACCTTAAATCCCCTGTATCCCTATATGTCTTTTAGAACTTTCTTGTGCACTTATGTGGCTAAATACCCTAATCTTGGCTTCATATGTGATATAGTGTGCATGTGATATCTAAATCTCTAATCTTGTACACATCCATGTTATATAATGATCTCAAGTCAGTATGTTAGTGATGTTAATGACTCCTAACTCAAGTAGACCCCATCTATATTCTAATGATGACAACTTGCATGATTATAACTCAATATGACTAGTTATACCAATGTTGATGCTTGTGTTGACTAAGCTTGCTTAAATCATATGCTTTCTCTATTTAAGATCTTGGAACTCTAATAATAATCCCTGACCTAGTTGTGATGTGTCACTCTAAGTGCTAATGAACCCATGATGTACTATTTTGCTTGATAATGAAGTCTCATGAATAGTTGAAATGTAGAAACCTATGTTGTAGATATGATATCTAGATCTAGGTGGCACATCCAACCACCATGATTATGAATGATGGACCTAATCTTGTTGATGTTAATTCAATTTTACTTATTTGAAATGTCAGGATCTTACGATGACATATTTTCTACGATCTAGTCCAAATTTCTAGTTATGGTCTTCCAAATCAAAATGGTTAATCTTTTACTCTATTCACCAAGTACGCTTACTCTCTTGACCATACTATGGTATTGGCTTGTTTGTATATACTAGTAGATGCATGTGCTTTGCACGTAACATAAATATACATGATTATCTTGATACCTTTCAAGGATTATATATATATATATATATATATATATATATATATATATATATATATATATATATATATATATATATATATATATATATATATATATATATATATATATATATATATATATATATATATATATATATATATATATATATATATATATATATATATATATATATATGAATGTATCAAATATCTACAAAATTGTAGTGGGGGGTTCATTGTTTTTCTAAAGAAAAACATATACTTCATTTAACTTTACTTTTTTGTTTTTTAAAAGTTTATTATTTTTTAGTTCAATTAAAATATCTAAATGCATGCATGATTTGTTTATTTCATGTTGACGTGTTCAATTTAATCTATTTATTTATAAATTTCTCCAATTATTTAGTTGAACTCATAATAATATAAACTTACTCTTGATATTAAGATCGTTACAAGGATATGATCTTTATGATGTTCTAGCATGATCATTATTGTTTTTATGTCTAAAGTTAGATTTTAGTGTGCACATAATCATCTTTGTATGACTATTGCTACATATTGTTTCATATGAGTATGTTTCTAATGATCTATGTATATTACTTAGGTGTTTCACATTCAATATTGAACATTGATGTGTGCAAAATCATTTACAATAAGTATGCAGTATGTTCAGATAGAATAAACACTAAATTACAAATTTCATGAAAATATCAGAGTATAAGATCGTTAACAAGGATATGATCTTTATAATGTTATATAATGATATTTATTGTTTTTATGTTTGATATTAAATTTTAGTGTACACATAATCATCTTTGAATGACTATTTCTACATATTGTTTCATATGAGTATTTTCTAAAATCTATGCATATTCCTTAGGTGTTTTGCATCCAATATTGAACATTCATGTGTGGAAAATCATTTTCAATAAGTATGCAGTATGTTTGAATATAATAAAAAACTAAATTACAAACTTCTTGAAAATAGCATAGAAGAAACTATGTATTGAAAATAGCATAGAAGAAACTATGTACAAACTTCATATAGAAATATTTTTCATCTATTCAATACATTTTGACCTAGTGAATAACTTATATAACTCATTTTGAAACATTAATAATAAAAAAATTATGAAAGAATCAGTTATATTTTAACATTAATAATTATTTAATTTTTATGTAATAACAAATATTAAAACATTCTCACATGATTTTCTATGTTGTTACTAATTAAATATGTAAATCACTCTAAATTTTTAGCATTTGTCATTAGCAAGGGAGATTATATAATCACCAATTTCATATATCTAGTTAAGTGGAAGAAATCATTATGATTACATAAAATAATGATTTCCTCATATTATATTACTTTAGTATTTGATAAAGGAAAGAAAGTAACTTAAATTTCATTATGCTAAAATTGGATGTGATATTATCAATATAAACATCAATATTCACTGATTGTATACTTGGCATGATGCAATTGGGAACACATTTTATGACACTAAATAATGAAAGAAAATGATGAATGCCAACACTTAAAAGAGTTGCAAATGTTTCTTTCTTAGATAATACGAATTTATGTAAAAGAATTATCTCGTTTTTTCTCACATGACTTGATTTATCATCATATATCAAATTATACATTTTGATTCAGCTTGACAATCCAAGGTATGGGTGTTTGTTTTTTGTTTGTCAATATAAAGACAATACTAACACATTTTCTTTTTCTATCTTTATATCCAACTACATATAATTAAAAAAATCTAGATGAAGGTATATAACTGATTCAAAACAACAATGAAAAGTTGAATATAAACATAATTGAATAGATGAATATATGTTTTCATGCATAAAGGGTCGTAGAAGTCAAGTCTTCTCATTTCTTTTGTATATAGGATACAAAATTTATCTATCAAGCCATAAATACATATTATTTATGATATGAAACTTGTTTGGATTTGTAACTTCCTATTACTCATTTATTGTATATATGTTGATCGTTGTGCTAGAATATCTCAATGACGTCCTTTCATAAATTAATGTATTCATATATATTACGACATCCACATATTATGCGGTGGAATATGAAGGGATAGTTCTAATAGTGTGAAGAGGTCATTTAAAAATACCTACATTGTGGAATGAGTGAACATCTTCTATCCTATAAATATCTTAACTATACACTGGATGAGAGTGGTAGTTGAGGTTCTACTTTATGTTCTTATTCTACCATCAATATCTTTCATGTACTTACTACATAGATTATGGGCTGATTTTTTTATTATGGTTTTTGTCTTTATATTGACCATCAAAAAATATTACATAGATGATTAAGGTGAATTTTAAGGCGATTCAAGTGATGTCATTGAGTTATCTATCGCCATGATCAACCCAGATTCATACATGGTAATTTTAATTTTCATCTACTTTTACACATTTATCCCTCATTGATAGATTCATTTCATGCAAGTTATCATACTTAGACATGACTAATGATCATGTATAAGTCATATTGATATAATATTTTTTTAGTGTAAACATTGAAAGTAGTATTATATTATATATGTATAAAATCACACAAAATGAGATAGTTGATTCATATAGTATACTGCTTCACTGTGATATATATGTATAAAATCACTGAACAAAAATCATTAGACATGACTAATGATCATGAACAAAAATTACTGACTTATACATGATCATTAGGATATGTGAAAGTCATATTGATATAATATATGTATAAAATCATTAGACATGACTAATAATCATGAACAAAAATTACTGAAAGTATTAGATTATATATGTATAAAATCACACAAAATGAGATAGTTGATTCATATAGTATACTGTGATATAAGTTAAATCTATACTACATTTTTTATTCACTACACGTTAAATGAAAATAGTATAACATTGAAATAAAATTAATAACTTATTAAGGCACCTAGAAGTCATAAATATTAAGGATACAAAAAATATCTCTCCATAATGAGTCTTGAACTACAATTTCGAATTCAATTATATGTAGATGCAAGGCAAAGGATAGTTGAGTGCAATTTAGACAAAACACTATGAGAATCACATTAACATATACAAAATCATAAGAAATGATTGTTGGATCCATATGGTCTAATAATTCTTATTGATGTGAATAAAATATATGAGTACTTTTTGTTGTTTTATATGATGATGAACATAATATAACCCAACAACACATCTTGTAACTTTTTTGAAGGAAACTAAAATGAACGAACCTAAAATGCATAAATGTTCAAATACAAACCACAACTCTTTTTAGTTATTCTTTAGCTACATTTTCTATATAATATGTAGTTGTGAGGTCTAGAATATATTCAATAGTTAAATATTAGTGGTTGAGTGCATGCTCATGGAAATAAGAAGGCATTTCAAGTGCGTACCATGGACTTAATCCTTCCCTTAATTTTATATTAATGTTGGGTAACATATAACGACTACAATATGGTTGAGATTGAGGTTTAGTTGTTGATGATGATGTGGGAACAACATTACAAAATTTGGAGACGTAGAAAGTCTATAAGAGACTCTAATAGAATTTAAAAACTAAATCCATCCAAGCATGTCTCAAGAAAGCACAATTCCATGTAAATTTACTTATTAAGCTTTGTTTTCCTACAACTGCTTCTAGTAGTTATCCTATTTGTCCCTTAGGTCTCATGCACTTTTTTAGTATTTTTTCAACACCTTGAATTTTTGCCTTCTATGTATGGGCTTTATGAACAAATTTCCTCCATTTGCTCAAGAAAAAAACAGGCTTCCATGAGAATAGCATATGAAACAAAAATATTTTTATCACTTTACATTATTAGTATTTATGATTAGAGCATGTACATTTCACAAGATATCAATGATATTAATAATGAAATAATTGTATGTCTCTTACACTAACCCCTATAGTGATCATACAACTGATAAAATTTCAAAGGCATAAGAGAAAAATTCTGATCGTCATATCAATTTAATCGGGCTAACAACACAATGATCCATCCCTATGAATCTATTTAGTGTTGTGGCTACTACAATTTCTTAAGATCATTCCATATTCTAACATGTTTGCAGAATTTGTGTGGGAACTAAAATTCATTTAAGGTTGTAATTATTACATTCTTCTGTACAATGAATACACATATTGTTGTAATGGACAGGTGTTTTCCATTTGAGATGTCTTAATGATGTGATTGACATGATAGTATTCTTATAAGCCTATGTGTGAGGTTCATTTTATTCTTAACGGTTACAAGCACCCAATTGTAACCAGATGAGTCAAATTCAAGCAATAGCTAGAAAATTTCAAATTTTTGAGAGAAAAATAGTTGTATGCATTTATGTTTAAGCTAATAAATTTTAACCTTCCATGTAACATTTTAAAGACAAGAAGATTGTTGATATCTAATTGATTGTCTTGAAAGTTTTTGAGTTCAATGAATCCATGAATATAGTTTAATTTGTCACATTTTAATAACAATGTCATCTCAAAGTATATTTATCAAGTAAGCTGAATACAAGCACCCAATTGATGGTAGTTTGTTTTGGATATGAAAATTGTAATTATCAACTAAAATTTTTCAGAGTAGCTTTTTGTTTTATAAAGTAAGTCCACCCAACAATGTCACGCCATTAATCCTTCATGTATCAATTAAACAACTGAACAATGTAGAGTTTCACATTCTCATTTTATCAAATGAAATGCAATTCTTTTCAAGTAAAAAAAGAATATAATTGCATGTCGAAATCAGAAATATAACCCATAGATAGCCCAAAGTTAACCCTACAAGAAGGGCATACAAAAAAAAGGTCCTCGGTCTGTATGTAATTGGCAGACATAACATTACAGCCTAACAAAAAAGAATAGAAGTTTATGGAAGACCGGATTAGCCTTATGATTCCAGACCAACCGTTAGACACCATATGTAGATTAAAGATGAAATAAAGGCTAGATCTATATAAATCTAGACAAAAAAATAACCATAAATATATCCAGAAGCCATAAGAAGTAGACAAAGAGGAACTCACCTGCAAGATTTTGAAATAAGGATCAACATGCAAGGACTTGTCTATAATATACTTCTTAATGAACTTTTCTAAGGGCAAGTGGAAGCGAGATCTCCATACGGATAATAAGTGATCTGCATTAGCAGCATCTGAGGAAACAAACATCAAAGAATAGATGGATTCCCTTAAAGGACGGATAGAATTTATGTTCCTTGTATGAATATGGATTCAGATCAACCCTTCAATTAACCGGTAATGGATCGGCAAACAAAGGAACTCATTTAAATTGACAAGAAACATGATTTTCAGCACGCATTGACCAGGTCACAGTTTTGAAAGACATCCTTGATTGCATGTTCGTTCTTGCACCATTGTCTAAACATAATCCCAAATCACTTCTTCTATTTGTATTGCTATAAGATCTTCATAATACTCGCTAACATTGTTCCAGTCTGAGACTGCTGCGATTGTACTTCTCTTTTGTGTCTCTTGTCCTTGATGGTGTAGTCAACATCTCCATATCGAGGCACATGACCTATATACCGAATGATTACAGCAGTCAAACAACAACTACAAATAGGACAATGAAGCATCCATGCTAGCGATTGTGGCATGAAAAAGATGTGTGCCCCCGTCCGACGGTCTCAGTTCATGTGTGTACTGCGACTGTAAATATTTGTATAACTATATAAGGGACACGTGATTTAATTAAGAAAGTAGGAAGCTTATTGCAGTTGACGTTGTATCACCATGGTTGTCAAATCATCTCGTCGTGGTTAATAGATCTACAGGTCGCTGTGATAGTGTGACCCATCCAGGTCGCTACATAGATGCCTTTTTCAGTGCGGCTATATAACAAAGGAAGCGACAGGTGATTGTTGGGAGAGACCGTTGAACGCGGGATGTGAGAGTTCAGCTAATATAGGGTCTACAAATTTCAATGCTACGTTATTATAGGATAGCAGAAAGGACTGAGAAAAATTATAAGATAATCAAAAGATGAATCTGGTAAACGTGATAATGAAATAGTCCAACTATTACTGGGAACATGAGGGACGGGGGACGGAGACGGGTCTTGATACTTAGAATGGTAATAATAATATAGTAGATGTTTGTATGAATGCTTGGCTACATAATTACTTGTTTGAGATATTTTTTTCCTATAATTAGTACATTCATTTTGTTTGAAATATGTTGAACATAATTGAACTTGTCCATTATACAAACATCGGGTACCTGCCTATATTCATGGGGTAAGGACACAAGGTTGGGCGCCTTACTTGAGATGTCAAGATAAGGTGGACCATGTCGATAAAAGGGTTGGTTAATCTTGAGCACCCTTATGGACCCTTCCAATGGAAAGCTGGTCATTGGCCATAATATGTTATTGAGTATAATGAAAATACACTTAAAATACACTTTGTATAACATAATATCATTAAGTGTTTCATGCTTTATTTCTACTTCTTACTTATATTATGTTTCTAGCCAAACAACTTTTATATTACACTTCAATTGTTTACATGTCTTTTCATAGTGTACTTAATGCTTTAGCATTAATATAATTTGTTTATTGAATTTGTAGTTTCCAAATGAAGATCTGTTGCACTCAAGACTCCAAGCTTTGAAATGCAATACAAATAGGTATACTTGAATCTATAAATGGGTACATGTCTCTCATCGCCATGTTTAATATCTTGTTATCTCTTATCTTTTTCTTATTTTTAGTTTTATTCATGCATATGTTATGTGATCCATTCTAGGGATGGACGCCCAGGTCCACTTGTTGTTGACTTTGTAGCCATTAGGAGTGTGGACTTGGGGTAACAAACGGTTTCGTGACAAATGGTATCAGAGCAATCACATATCCTCTATGCATGTTTAATAACCCAATTTCACATACCCTAGAGTGTCTTCTAGCATCTCATCTCTTCATTAAGGACAACCCTAAGTCACCCATTAGATTATTAATTAGCTTCTCATCTCCTCATGTGATCCTACTACTCATGACTATCAATCACATGATCTCTCAATTATGGGTCACATGATCTCTCAATTATGGATAGCTTATGTAAGGGGAAAGATTAAAATTTGAATAAAATTGTAAAATTTGAGTAACACAATGATGATGCCATGATCAGACCCTAAAATGAAAACTCGATTATGACTAATGAAAATAGTTGTGTAGTTAAGTACTTGTGTATGAACTCTCAGATCATGTTAACTCAACCTTACCAAATCTAGATCACATGTTTTCTATGTTCAAGGTAGAATGATAATGATCTCGATATGATGACATAAGGATGATTTATACATTATACCCCATTTTTATGAGGTCCCTATTTGATTAGAATCCACGGTGCCCTATTCTTGACCAAACCTCAAACATGACTAAGAAAATTTCCCCTATTTGATATGTACTATGATTATGCCTTGGAATGGCAATGCCCTTGGACTCTCAAAATCCTAATGAAAGACTTTGATACAAGAGGCATATTCCCTATTGATTCCCATGCCCCTTGGTAATCTCAATTTTGAATAACATGATGAGCATGGAACTCAATCTTGCCCTATTATACTCAAACTCTTGAGTTCTCAATTTGACTTCTCAATTTCCAAAATATACCCATACCTTGACCATGAAAGGAAGAGAACATGATAATGGCCATGACATAGTGAAATCATGAAATATGGTTACCCTATTATGACCATGATCTTGCAAAATATTGAAATATGGTTGCCCTATTATGGTCTCAATCTTTGATATTGTGACTCTATGAAAAACAATTTGATAATTGATACTCTCCCTACTTGGATATGTGATCGGCCTTTTTCACGCGTCCGGAAATGAACGCGGGACAAAGAAAGGAATCAAGCTTTAAATTTATAACATGAAACCTTCTCGGCCCCCGCAACTTTATTACAGGGTCGAAATAGATATACGGGGTCGAACACACGGACGTGATGATGTTTAGGACGCCACAAATCTCATTCTTTAGTCAGATAAGCCAAGACGATAGTCGATAAAAGTAAGTTCTAGAACTAGTCTAGCGGGTTGTCACGATATAAAACAAAACAAAGAAAACAAAACAAAACAAAATAGAGCTCGTGATTCTACTAAATAGAGATAGAGAGTTCTTGACTATGTAACCACAAACGGGGGAGTCTATGCACTCGTTCTCGGGCGTAGACAACCCTTCAACACCCAAGCAAGCATCTAGGATGCACGGTGGCATCTGTCCTATGGGGTCGTCCCACTAGCTCTCGTGATGTGTGACTAAAACCATCAACAATATGTCAATGACCCTCTCTCGAGGAATGACATATCAACACCTCAGAATACACTAAGTTCCCTCTCGGGTCTTAGGATATTCTGGGGTGTTAGGAACAGAATACCTTGGATCATCCTCCTCTCTGGCTCAGATCCAAACTATCATCTCTTAGTTATTCCTACAACGGATCTCTCGATACAGGCAGAAACAGCAGTTCAAGCGAGTAAGAGATCAACCAAACTAGCAATCATAACTTGGAAAGAGAAAATAGAACATGCAACATAATAGATCTTATATGAATCTACTTACTTAAGGCAAAAGTATATAAACATGTCCAGATCGGGGTACATAGCCAAGAAGGAGCTAACTAGCCATAGACAAGCATAGCTGGCACCGAACAAAGATGGATAAACATCGTTTGTACAAGAAACAAAGGAATGCAGTAGAATGAAAGAGAAGAGGGAAGAGATATAGCCCGTAGAGGAGAGGTGGCTCTCTCTCCTCGGCCTCTATGTAGGTCGGATCTCGGCCCTTGGGTCTTCTCTTCATCCCTCTGGACTCCTCGGCTCTCTCTCTCTAGACCGTATCGGGCAGACCGTATTGGGTAGACCGTATCGAGCAGACCATATCGGGAAGACCGTATCGGGAAACCGTATCGGGCAGTAGACTTTTGGGGAACTCGACACACTAGCTCCTTGGTCTAGGCACTAACTCTTACATGGTCCTCCCTCCGGCTCCTACCTTGTTGTATAGGTTGGCAGCTGCTATTAATAGGCAGCGAGTTGATGGGAGTTATAGCTTTTATTGGTCCACGTGTCCTTCATCTGTGGCTTTGATCTTGAGGCATCAGGTGGGCCAATATGACTGTCGCCCGATGACCGTGTCAGACAGGGTAAGTGTCGGGCAGCTGTATCGGGCAGTCTGTATCGGGCAGCCATATCAGGCAGGCCGTATCAGGCAGTTGTATCGGCCAGACCGTATCGGGCAACCGTATCAGCCAGGCCCTATCGGGCAGCCCTATCAGGCAGCCGTATCGGCCAGGCCCTATCGGCCAGCTACTGGAATTCTTTTTTTCAGGTTCGGTACTTAAGAGTCCCCAAAATTGGCTAGTTTCAGTGTCTGTAAGTCAAAATTTGGCTAATTAGCTACATTATTGGCTATTTTTACTACTTTTATCTAATTCAAGACAGAAAGCATAAAACATGAACAAAAGAGTGCATATTAAGACTAAAGTGGCACAAAACTATAGATAAAATGCATAGAAAATATGCGCTAATTTGGGTGTTATCAACTACCCCAAGCTTAAAACTTGCTTGTCCTCAAGCAAGGCTGTGCTCAAAGAACAAAAAGATAACATCCAAATTAAGCTTGACAATAAATGCTAAGGTTAAGAAAAATAGTTTAAAACATCAATTCTCCTAATCCATGTCGTTTCAGAACAAACCCCCACCTGTCAGGCACAATCCTGCCAAAGGAAGATCAAAGAGTTTCCAGGCAAGAAAATCCACTACAACCTATTGATACTCATGAGGGTTTGAACCATAATTATTTAAACATGAAAGAGCTGTCACACAGGTGATCACGCGGGTGATGAGCAATGAGCCATCACCATGAATCCATGCAAACCAATCAGGAATACCATGCCTCTCACTTATTCATGTCCTAAGAAACAAAGCAAAAAGACTCTAATGACTTCTGAGGATCCCAATCTGCGTCAAGTTGGTCCATGTAGCGGGCAACAGTCCCTGCAGTCCAAACTAGTTGGTCCAAAGTAGTGAGATGAACTCCTCGTACTGTGCCCGAACGAACCCTGCTACTGAGATTGTCTCATAGGTCACCTAGGGGGTTCCTAGTGACTCTCTAATGAGCTTTTAGAGTGGTACTACCACGCACGACATATCTGCGTTCATGAGTGCAGTCATACACCGGATGGGCACCATCCTCAACTCTCCTAAAAGAGAAAACAACACTCATTTATTGTTCACACTCAGGCTTTAAACATCTGCATTCTATTTGTAGGCTTGGGTGAGAACTATATACATATTTTGGGATTTTTTGGGCGGCCAAGCCTCTTTTGCACATTTTTATATTTTTCATCTTTTTGACTCAATCTAATGTGAGAAGGCACGTAGTCCATCAAGGAAAAACATTTTATCTTGATTATAGCTCAAACTCATCATGATCTGCTTGACACCTGTGTGAAAAGTTGCAATTATAATTCAAGAATCCTTAGAATAGAGTCAACCTTGTGAAATTCACAGCTAGGAGACTTTAATCATGATTTAGCTCATTCCAATGGTCCTTTACCATGGATTTTCCATTCACGACATAGATCAAGGGAATTTAGATTTAAGCTATGAAAAATGGACATAACCTTAGATTTATTACCAAACTCAAGGAAAGAGTAAAAGAGCAAGTCAAGCAAAAGGCCAAGCAATTTTTAAGATGAAAATTGTGCATCTAGGCATGAAGTCAAGCATTTATCTATTAGATTCACACCACATAGCCATAATTGCTTTTAAACTAAATGTAGGAAGTAAACATGGATGCAAGAAGGGTGAAGAGAAAGAAGGGTGAAGCCTACCACCCCAAGCTTAAAACTTTGGTCGTCCTCGAGCAAGACTTAAACTTGAAATAGTGAGGAAGGAATGCATGATTGTTAATGGCAGTTATTGAAGTTCTAAAGATGATGCATGGATGCAAGGATATAAAACAGTTAGAGGAAAGAAACTAACAAGAACATGAAAAGCAAAATTTATTGTAATAAAAGGGCGGGAGGGTGGGTAAGAGAAAAGGGGGTGGCTGTTCCACGATACCGACACTGGGATCCCAAATCCTGAGTTTTGGGACCAGTGTCACATGTGTCTTGCCGATGGGTTCTGCCACATAATATGAGTAGAATAGGCGGATGTGTTGGTCCTGCCAAGTCCGAAGAAGAGAAGTGAAATTCGGTCACTCAGTGAAGTCGTCTTTGTGCTGGAAGTGGCTTGAACTGCATTGGGATGAATTCTTCGACATATCATCCTTAGGGTACCTTACATTATATGAATCTGAATATGATGGTCCTGGGATGTTGACACATGGTGAGATGGATGAGAGAGGTTGGATGTCTTTTGGAGGACTCATATCTTCTCTCTCCATCTCTACACTTGAGGTTGGATGCTCAGATAAATCATCATGTATAGTCTGAGTCATCCAATCATCTTCTGAACAAGAAGTACTCCCCAAAGAATCAGTTTGTGGTTTTACCACCCCAAGCTTATCACCTGGCGTGGAGTGAGGGGTATCTTCATGCTTAGCAGCCATGCTGTAGTGAACCGTCCATCCTGCCCCCTTGACGTCCACTAAGCCTTGTAAAGGGGTGGTGGCGAATGATGGCTCGTGCTGCTCCAACTCATCTTCGTTACTATACTCACTGCTCCATGTCGAACAGTTGTCGTCGTCATCATCGAACAAATTATTCCAAACCATGGTTGGCGTGCTGCTCAAAGAGAAATGACAAGTCTCAATATGAGAAATGTCACTCTGGTCTGGTTCAATATCTGACTCTAGTTCCTCAAACCAACCTTCTTGTTGTGAGGTCGATTGGCTTTTCGAGTCTTCATCATCGTCATCATAGACCCATTCATGTCTATGACTCATTTCTTCCATTGGTTCATCAGCTGGGTCATCTGGATAGAATGAAGGGCTTCCCCAAGTGGGTTGGTCTTCACAAAAAAATCCTTGTGAATCTAGTTGATGGTATGAATAGGATGATGGTGCATACTCCACTTTAGACCCAATGGAATGGTCTTGATGACTAACATCTTTATTGTCTTGTGATGGCGTTTGTAACTGAATTGTAACCAAATCGATGAGCTCTTGGAGCCTCCTGCCTTATTCAACATCTTTATCATGAAGTTGTTGTACTTGAGCAGCAATGCTTTCGAGATCTGTCGATTCTGCCATGCACATATAAGGGGAACCCGCTGTATCAAACTGATGCTTTAGGATGAATCCTTGTTCAATAGTTTGAAGTATACTACTACTGTGGTCTGCAACCTCGGTGGCTACTTTGAGATGATGATCCTACTCTTCTAGTAGTTGTTGTATTGGATTGACATCTTCTTGGAGATGAGGGGCTGAGGTGAGTGCTCGAATACTTTCCCTAGCCAACTCCACTTCCATAATCAGTTCTTGATCCCATGATAGCATGGGGTCGAGGTATGACTGGCAGTCTCCATTGTTGTAATTTCAACATATGACGACCGTGGAGGTGAGTATAACTCGACTAGTTGCAAAGCACGCCCTTCAATTATTTGCCAAGAGTCGGAACTACAGAATAACTCGGGGGGACAGGTGGACAAGATGACTTGTCTCACTGAAGCGAGATCCATGGCTGAAAAGGTATAAGAAAAAGAAAAGGTACTTAGTATATATGACAAGTATGCTTAAAGAAAGAGGAAAACTATGCATGTATATATAGACTTATAGTGATAGAACGAAAATCTACTAGGCATGTAAACGTGGAAAACAACCTCCCCGGCAACGGTGCCAAAAGTTGATCGGCCTTTTTCACACGTCCGGAAATGAACATGGGACAAAGGAAGGAATCAAGCTTTAAATTTATAACCCGAAACCTTCTAGGCCCCCACAACTTTATTACGGGGTCGAAGTAGATATATGGGGTCGAACACAGGGATGTGGTGACGTTTAGGACACCACAGATCTCGTTCTTTAGTCAGATAAGCCAAGATGATAGTTGATAAAAGTAAGTGCTAGAACTAGTCTAGCGGGTTGTCACGATATAAAACAAAACAAAGAAAAGAAAACAAAACAAAACAGAGCTCGTGATTCTAATAAATAGAGAAAGAGAGTTCCTGGCTATGTAACCACAAACGGGGCAGTCTATGCACTCGTTCTCGGGTGTAGATAACCCTTGAACACCCAAGCAAGCATCTAGTATGCACGGTGGCATCTGTCTTGTGGGGTCGTCCCACTCGCTCTCACAATGCGTGACTAAAACAATCAACAATATGTCAATGAACCTCTCTCGAGGAATGACATATGAACACCTCAGAATACACTAAGTTCCCTCTCGGGTCTTAGGATATTCTGGGGTGTTAGGAACAGAATACCTTGGATCGTCCTCCTCTCGGGCTCAGATCCAAACTATCGTCTCTTAGCTATTCCTACAACAGATCTCTCGATACAGGAAGAAATAGCAGTTCAAGCGAGTAAGAGATCAACCAAACTAGAAATCATAACTTGGAAAGAGAAAATAGAACATGCAACATACTAGATCTGATATGAATCTACTTGCTTAAGGCAAAAGTATATAAACATGCCCAGATCAGGGTACATAGCCAAGAAGGAGCTAACTAGCCATAGGCAAGCATAGCTGGCACCGAACAAAGATGGATAAACATCTTTTGTACAAGAAACAAAGGAATGCAGTAGAATGAAAGAGACGAGGGAAGAGATATAGTCCGTAGAGGAGAGGTGGCTCTCGCTCCTCGGCCTCTGTGCAGGTCGGATCTCGGCCCTTGGGTCTTCTCTTCGTCCCTATGGACTCCTCGGATCTCTCTCTCTAGACAGTATCGGGCAGACCATATCGGGCAGTAGACTTTTGGGGAAATCGACACACTAGCTCCTTGGTCTAGGCACTAGCTCTTGCAAGGTCCTCCCTCCGGCTCCTCCCTTGCTCTATAGGTTGGCAGCTGCTATTTATAGGCAGCAAGTTGATGGGAGTTTTAACTTTTATTGGTCCACGTATCCTTCATCCATCGCTTTGATCTTGAGGCATCAGGTGGGCCAATATGACTGTCGCCCAATGATCGTGTCGAACAGGGGGAGTGTCGGACAGCTGTATCGGGCAGGCCGTATCGGGCCGCCATATCGGGGAGGTTGTATCGGGCAATTGTATCGGCCAGACTGTATCGGGCAACCGTATCGTCCAGGCCCTATCGACCAGCTGCTGGAATTCTTTTTTTTCAGGTTCAGTACTTGAGAGTCCCCAAAATTGGCTAGTTTCGGTGCCTGTAAGTCAAAATTTGGCTAATTAGCTACATTATTGTCTATTTTTACTACTTTTATCTAATTCGAGATAGAAATCATAAAACATGAACAAAAGAGTGCATATTAAGACTAAAGTGGCACAAAACTATAGATAAAATGCATAGCAAATGTGCGCTAATTTGGGTGTTATCAATATGTTTGATGGCTCATGACTAAAGTAGACTTTTATGCTAGATTGGGGTGGTGATTGAAGCATGACTCCCCTAACTAGGTCGCATCCCTATTATGACTACCTTTAAATTTTCATGTTGTTGATTATTTAGAGTTTGGAAATGCGACCCTTTCCACCCGATTGTAATTTCTTGACCTCCGTCTCTAATGGGTCAATCCAGGATGATATTGATAGTCGATCTTATATAATGATTTAATGACGATCTTGAAATATGATGATGTTGACTATACCTTGGGGTTGACTTCCTAGAAAGACCTAAGTCTAGATCATTCACCAACTTCGAATATCGTGATAATGAACTTGATATTGATGTCTCGATATGTTTCTCAAATAATGCTTGAACAATTGCTCGATTGTTTCTCGATTATTGTATATGGATGAATGATCACCTTTAGGTCTAAATAGAAATATAACCCTAGCTTTGTAATGTTTAGACTATGACTTTGATGTCCAAATTTGACTATCGATACTAAATAATGAAATCTTGACTCTTGATTTATGATCTTGATTCGAAGCCCATGATCATCCTAGTTGGATATTGAGATCACCCTTGATATATGACAGCTAACTTTCATGTTCCCAAATTGCAAAAAGTTGAAACGATGATTATGTTTACTCACTCAATTTATGACTTAGGGGTGAGCTCCATGCGGACTAGAGTGGAACTTCCATTGATCTTGAACTTGAAATTAGATATTGAACAAGAAATCACGATGTTGAAATATGATGTTTGGCTCAAATTGTTGAAATATGAATTTTCAATCATGGATGTATAACCCCACCTAGTCCAATGTAGAATCTAAGACCCCAAATGTTGGAAAGGAAATTCATGCTTTACTCTTGATTTAAAGGGCTCTATTTGTTTGACCTAAAAATTGTGATCTACAGGATAATCTCTCCAAATTTGTGATTTATGTAATGATCTCTCCAAGTTGTTGATCTGTGTGACTATGCTTGGAGTATGAGGCCAATTTCTCAATTTCAAAATAGTGGCAATGAATGTTGATTATTGTGATATGTAAAATGATATCTCAAACTCGATTGACTGACCTAATTTTGGGGACAAAATTCCTTTTAAGGTGGGGAGGATGTGATAGCATGTAATTTCAGTCTCATTAAATTAATGCACATCTTGAATCCTTCAACACTCTAATATAGGTAACAATCTTTATCACACCCAATTATATAAAATGGGATCACCTTATACTCAATTGATGAAATGGAATCGAATAAATGTCACACCATGCTTAATTGACTATAGTTGAATGCATAATTTCATTATTGGAAGTGTATTTTCAAAATTGAGCACCCTCAAAGTTATAATTATAGATCCAAACTTTATATATAAAAAACTATAGGAAATTTTTGAACCAACAATGAAAATTTCATGTCAATCAGAGTTACGGTTTAAGAGATATGAGTTTGCAAGGTGGACAAAGAAACACAATTTCGAGACAACTTAAACACCTCAATAATCCGTGGCATTTGATATCGGCTAATGAGAACGCTCCACTTTGGAGAAATAGATCCACACTCTCAGTCATCAGATTGACTTATGCTTCATGATAGATCTAAATCCAATGGCCCTCAGTCATCTTCTACCTTGTGCCAGAGCAAGTACAGCAGTCCTACCTACTACCCTTTTGCTTGGCCAATCTGGCTCCTCTAGCCCCCATTGCTTAAATTTATGACCCCTTTGCAATTCTTTCTTCTTTTCTTCAGTTTCCCCCTTGTTTATCCTTCATTTCGTTCCATCCTTTCCCTTTTTTCCCTTCTTTTCCATTGTTGGAAACACCATGGCCCCGAGCTTAGGCGAGCTTGGTGATGCCCCCCCTCTGGGCACAATGGGTCGTGTATGATGTCGCTCCTAGATTTTTGTGATGAAAGCGACCCAATCGGCTACTTCCTTTTCCCTATGCAACCCTCCATCCTTGTAACCCACTTTCACTCACCACCGGTTGCCGCTGCGGCCTAAGGGTTGAGTGTTGTTTGACTCGCGCAGGGGCGACGTACATACATCATCTGATGGGGAGTGGGTCCAACATGGGTCCTGATCGGATGGTCATGCATCATCATAGACTCCAACCAGAGACTTGAGCATAGGCCACACCAGTCGAGTTTCAGAAGGCCCAAGAAGCGTCGGACCGAAGGCTCACCAAGTTGGATCCATGAGCAAGAGCACCCATTATGACCCTTGGATCTCGATCCATGGGTCCTCATTTCCTAAACTAAGGTAAAATCTTTGAAAATCATATCTTTTTTATGCATGATCCAAATATGTACATCCAATATGTCATTTTGATCAGTAAAATGTGATTGTTTCATTAAAAATACTTCCATGCACTAGATTTTCTTACTCCTCTACTGATATTTCAAAATACATGCTTTTGAGGTCCTTTTAAGATGATGTATGATATTGAATGCATTACCTTGATATGTTATGTCTCAAACTTTAATGTTAACCTTATATAAGTAACTTGAACACTCTTTTTCATCAATATTGGAACTTTGCTAGCTTTTGTACCTTAAAATGATCTTATGTTGATAAAACCACCTAAAAAGGACCTTAATGCTACATGTTACTCCTTTTATGCCTAACCTTAATAGTATGTTCCTCTAGTCCTTAGGCTTGAACTATATTAGTAACTTTTGATGAATGTTGAACTAAGATTAGAACTTGTCCATACTAGCATTCTAATTTGACTCGATGATGTACCTTGTACCTTGAAGCATGCTTAACATGGATATTTTGATGTTGAATCTAAACCCTAGCTCACATGTTGGACTTTTTATGTCTAAGATGATCATGTGAACTCCTAAATCAGTAAACTTAAATCCCTTGTATCCCTATATGTCTTGTAGAACTTTCTTGTGCACTTATGTGGCTAAATACCCTAATCTTGGCTTGATATGTTATATAGTATGCATGTGATATCTAAATCTCTAATCTTGTACAAGTCTTGATTGAAGGATCATCCATGCTATATAATGATCTCAAGTCAATATGTTAGTGATGTTAATGACTCCTAACTCAAGTAGACCCCATCTATACTCTAATGATGACAACTTGCATGATTATAACTCAATATGACTAGTTATACCAATGTTGATGCTTGTGTTGACTAAGCTTGCTCAAATCATGTGATTGCTCTATTTAAGATCTTGGAACTCTAATAATAATCCCTAACCTAGTTGTGATGTGTCACTCTAAGTGCTAATGAACCCATTATGTACCATGTTGCTTGATAATGAACTCGCATTAATAGTTGATATGTAGAAACCTATGTTGTAGATATGATATTTAGATCTAGGTGACACATCCAACCACCATGATTATGAATGATGGACCTAATCTTGTTGATGTTAATTCAATTGTACTTATTTGAAATGTCTGGATCTTACGATGACCTATTTTCCAAGATCTATTACAAATTTCTAGTTATGGTCTTCTAAATCAAAATGGTTAATCTTGTACTCTATTTACCAGGTACGCTTACTCTCTTGACCCTACTATGGTATTGTCTTGTTTATATATATGCTCGTATGAATGCTTGGCTAGATAATTACTTGTTTGAGCTACTTGTTTCCTATGATTAGTATGTTCATTTTGCTTGAAATATGTTGAACAAACCTTGAACATAATTGAACTTGTCCATTATACAAACCTCATGTACCTACCTGTATTTTCAGGGTAAGGGCACAAGGTTGGGCACCTTACTTGAGATGTCAAGATAAGGTGGACCATGTCGATAAAAGGGTTGGCTAATCTTGAGCACCCTTACAGACCCTTCCAATGGGAAGTTGGTCATTGGTCATAATATGTTGTTGAGTATAATGGAAAAACACTTAAAATACACTTTGTATAATAGAATATCATTAAGTGTTTCATGCCTTGTTTCTACTTCTTACTTATATGATGTTTCTAACCAAGTAACGTTTAAATTACACTTAAATTGTTTACATGCCTTTTCATAGTGTACTAAATTCTTTAGCATTAATATAATTTGTTTATCAAATTTGTAGTTGCAAAATAAAGATTTGCTGCACTCAAGAATCCAAGTTTTGAACTGCAATCCAAATGGGTATACTTGAATCAAGAAATGGGTACATGTCTCTCATTTCCATGTTTAATATCTTGTTATCTCTTATCTTTTTCTTGTTTGTGGTTTTATTCACGCATATGTGATCCATTCTAGGGATGGACGCCCAGGTCCACTCATCATTGTCTTTGTAGACATTAGGAGTGTGGACTTAGGGTAACAAACAGTTCTGTGATACTTAGATTGGAGTTTGTAAATGAAAACTCAGGATGCAAATCAAGGCCAAGGTGACGATGGTTCATGGTTCCTAAATATCTGCTAATGCCTTTGGGATGTCTTGCATTTATAGAGGAGGTAGGGAAGATCGTCTGGGGGTCCAGACCCTCCAAAATAGGGCTTGTTTCCGCCTCACCATCCATGGGATTTAGGGCATAAAGGCATGCGGAAATAGGGGTATGAGGGTTCGAGTCTCTGCGATGTAGGAGTTCATCGACTCTATCGCCATAGTGACGGCACAAAGAGATGGGTTGCAGTCATGGGGCATCACACTCTAAAGAGTACTAATGAGACTCGAGAAGGTGAGGGGGAAAACATTGTGGGATTTGTGAGTCCTAATCAGACTCTGATTGTGTCTGTTTGACACATCCATTCAATGAAATTTGATTTTTAGGATAAAGTCCAATATTGGGATACTTAAGTGATCTTCTTCATAAATCAAATTTCAATATCTAGAAACATCCAAAATTAACCAAATTTAGTGAATTTCTTAATTGGACCACAATGAGTTCAAAAATCATGTTAGTTTCCTCATTTGACAAACCAATTATCTATATTTCTCTTTTTAGGATAATCATGACTTAATTACATAAAATCATTTCATAAAATATTTGGGGCTCATCTTTTGGTAAAGGCCATACATTATCAACTTTATTTCACACAAATATTTTAAAGTCTTATGCTCATTAAATGGGTTTTTTTACTTTAACCCCATATGTAACTGAAATTGACTAATTAGAGTTATATTGAATAACAATTGGATATATAATGGGAATTCATCTCTAAAATTAGTGTAAATAAGCTTTGAAAATTTTAATTGGGTCTCTTCATCACATTAGGATTTAGTTGACATGAATTTGAGATTCAAAAGTTTGGGTTTATTTGCATTGAAGTCCAATTAGTGAAAAAAAAATATTAAGACCCTCATCTCATTTTATTCAGAGTTAAGGATGTTACAATTCTACCCGCCTTAAATAAATTTTGTCCTCAAAATTTTCATATACTACCCACCTCGGGGTTTTTCTTATTTGATGAATGCTAAATTTTATAATTATCTTAGGGTCTCATTATCATACATAGAATATGACCATCCTATGGTTAAATATCTAAATCACACTAGCATATGTATATAATACTAATGAAGCTTGAAATATATCTCATAACATCATCATCTTACATAGAAAGAAACCTAGCTTGACAATCTCTAGAGGGAGATAAATTAGGGTTTTGGTTCCAGTTTGATTCCAACTCACTTATCGATGGAAAATTATACTATGTGTTTGATTACATTTAGGTGACTATATGTCTCAAATTTTTAATGATGACTCTTGTTTTATTTGTCACCTTTGGATACATGTTATCCATTCATATATTCAGAGGTGACATATTTTATCACACTTATCTAAGATCCTCCCTTGTGCACATGTCCCATACCACATGCACTTGAAAGGATAAGAGAAGCATGACTTGCACATAACATTCTCTCTACAAATCCCCATGAGCCTATGTCTCATACCACAAACATGTGGGAGAAAGAGAGGGAATGTTATATACAATTATAGAGATAACATACAAGTCCAAACCATCTAGGCACATAACCCTAATCCTTGATTATACATATGTACCCTGACTAGACCTTTACTTTGATTTCTAATATCTTTCACTTACTTCTTCTATACCTAGGGATAGAACATATGAATCTAGTTTTTTTCTTAGTAGCCATCTACTTATTTTCTCTGATACCATATTGTAATGCCCCTCCAGATGCATATATATATATATATATATATATATATATATATATATATATATATATATATATATATATATATATATATAGGAAGCAAACCCTCTATTGTACATAACATGGGTCACTTGGATTGGAGGAACATTGCAAAACATGATATTCAATAGTAATAAGCTAAATGAAATGTCATGCATTACTCAAAAATATAGATTCATACATTGTTCTTGAAGGGAAAACATAAATTGTCTCATCTTAATCTCAAGCCTAATACATGTAGGCTATGTAAATATAAAGCATGAAATAAAACTAGACTAGATAATCTATTGAGTGGTAGATGGCACACCACCAAGACTAAACTCTTAATCAGTCCTTGAGATGTATGTTCCTTGGTTAAACTCCCTTATTCTTTCCTATTATGGACATCACGTCCCCAACCATGCATTCAAAATAGAAAACATGTTAGAGTAAATGGCATTGAGTATTGTTATAAAATAATAATAATAACTTGGCAACAAGGTAACATAAAATTAACTAACTAGTAAATTTGGATTCTCATAATATGATCTTAGTGATTGATTATAATGTCCTCTACTCTTATGCAACAACTATGCTCATAAGGCTCGAAGGCTCAACTGATGTTCCACTTGAACTCATGATTTGTACCTGATTGCCATTAGCTATGCTCCAATTGAGCTCATGATTTGCACCTAAGTGCCATTAATAATGCTCCACTTGATCTCATGATTACACATATGTGCCACTATGTTCCATTTGAACTCATAATTTGCACATAAGTGCCACTATGTTCCATTTGAACTCATAAGGCCCCAAGGCTCAACAATAACTTGATGAGGACAATAATATAACCAATCACATGATTAATCATTAACTTGATAATTCTTTACTTTAACAAAATTTCATTTCATCATAACATGAGTTCTTAAAAATAAATCTTGAATCATAAGCAACATTTAATGACATTGATGGTAGTACATTTCAAATTTAGGTACATAGATATGCATATAATTCATCTTGATCATAATAATAATCATAAGGCGATTGAAAACCATTATTTAATACTCAAAGTGCATGGACCCTCTTACCATGAGAAAAGTAAATCCTAATTTAGTTCCTTTGATCTTGATTAAATCCTAAGCTCCAAAAATTACATGATTTATATTAGTTGTCACCTTAGATAGCATCCAAAATAATTTGAATCATTTAAGAAGACATGGTAAGATATGATGAAATTCAGGTTTGAAAACACTGGAACCATTTTCTACTTGAAAAATCCTTTCCAATGACTATTTTTACTAAATTTTATGACCATGGATGTAATTACTACGATTTTAGGAAAATCTGACCAATCAGATTTCACCTAAAATCCACACAAGAAAATCAATTCTCCATAGACCTAGTGGGCCCTTCCTATTTAACCCAATCAGAGTAAGACAACTAGAAATGAGGCTCACTCTAGAGGATGTGCGATCACATGAAATAGGGCGACAAAATTCCTAGACTACCCATTTGGGTGTTACATTCTTATCAAACAACCCAAGGCAGAAGTGGTGATTTACCACCTAGGATCTTTGTTCAGCCAAAACAAAGATAGAAGCTTAGATATCCAAATCACGCAGATCAAAATAAAGCAAGAAACCATGGTCAACAATGAATTCTCCACATCCTTACAAAGGCAACAAGCCCCGATTCTGGTTATCTTGTGGCATTGAGCGCCAAGATCTCTTTCCATAATTAAAGGAGCATGAGATTCAAGGTGGAGGAAGGGAGGCTCAGTTCTCCAAGGAAAAGGTGCATACAAGAGTTTAGATGCATACGAGGTCCCACGACCAACTCCATGGTGAAGGAAATAGTGGGAACCAAGATCTGTAGTGGTGGTTTTCTAGATCAGCCTCACAACTGGAAGGAAAATGATGAAAAGGGGGAAAGGAAAATTTACCTCGTCTCATGTCAATAGGTTGATAGCTTTAGAAGGTTGCATATCGACCCTCGCATCTAGGGGAAACTTCATGTGGAGTTCCCTACCTTGTAGGAGCATCAGCGACTGTTTTGGGAGTTTGAGGTCCAAGATTAGATTGGAGTTCATGAATGAAAACTCAAGATGCAAACCAAGGATAAGGTGATGATGGTTCATGGTTCCTAGATATTTGTTAATGCCTTTGGTATGTCTTGCTTTTATAGAGGAGGCAGGTGAGATCGGATGGGAGTCTAGGCCATCTAGAATAGGGACTATTTCTACCTCGCCATCTAGGGGATTTAGGGCATAAAGTCATGCAGAAACGGGGGTCTGAGGGTTCGAGTCTCTGTGATGTAGGAGTTTTCATACTATGTTGCCACTGTGACGGAAGAGAGAGATAGGTTGTATTTTGGAGGAATCACACTATACAGTCCTAAAGGGACTCGAGCGGGTGAGGGGGAAACACTGTGGGATCCAAGAGTCCTAAGTTGACTCTGATTGTATCTGCATGACACATCCATTCAATGAATTTCGATTTTTATGATAAAGTATAATATTGGGATAATTAAGTGACTAAGTTATCTTCTTCTTAATTCAACTTGGAATATCTAGAAACATCCAAAATTAACCAAATTTGGTTTATTAATTGATTGGATCATGAGGAGTCTAAAAATCATGATAGTTTCCTCATTTTTTTCAGTCATCAAAACTTGTGCTATTTTCCTCATTTGACAAACCCAATTATCTATATTTCTCTTTTTAGGATAATCATTTTTTCTGCAAAACAACTGAATTGTTACTAGCAAACAGATTACAAAGAGGAACCTCTGACCTGAGCCATGGAGGTTTAAGGGTAAAGTCTATGGCTGAGGCGGTATTCATTACATGCCTTGTGACGGCATCGAAAACTAAGGTAAACTTCCTAGGTAGATACTGGAAAACAAAGGAAGATAACTGGTCATCAGACCATTGCCTGAAGAGGGGCTTCAGGCAGGGTGGTGCCTCCTCCATGTTCTGAAAGAAGGAAATGCCCAACTTAGAGTCGGAGAGGATGATCGGCCTCGAGAGACCTTCCGTCCGACAAGTGTTTATAGCGTGAGAGATGGCTTGGATTTCTACCTCGACAGCGCTAGAAGCGTATCCAGTTAATCTTTTTAGGATAATCATGACTTAATTATATAAAATTATTTAGTAAAATATTTGGGGCTCATCTTTTGGTAAAGGCCATACATTATCAACTTTATTTCACAAAAAGATTCTAAGGTCAACTTATGCTCATTAAATGGGTTAATTTTACTTCAACCCCATATGTAACAGAAATTGACTAATTAGGGTTATATTGAATTACAATTGGATATATAATATGAATTCATCTCTGAAGCTAGTGGCACTAAGCTTCAAAACTTTTAATAGGGTCTCTTTGTCACATTAGGATTTAGCTGACATGAAGTTTAAGATTCAAAAATTGGGGTTTATATGCATTGAAGTCCAAGATTTGAATTTAAATAATGAAAAAACAAATATTAAGACCATAATCTCATTTTATCTTGAATTAGGATGTTACAATTCTGCCCACCTTTAACAAAAAAAATCCTCAAAATTTTCATATACTACTCATCTTAGGGTTTTGCTTATCCTATTTATGCTAACCTTTAATATTATCCTAGGATCTCATTATCATACTTAGATATGACCTTCCCATGGTTAAATATCTAAATCAGACTAACATGTGTATATAATACTAATGAAGCTTGAAATCTATCTCATAACATCATCATCTTACATAGAAAGGAACCTAGATTCTTATCTAGAGGGAGATAAATTAGGGTTTTGGATTAAGTTTGATTTTAGCTTACTTATCGATGGAAAATTATCTACCCTTTATATTCATGCCCGGTCTTACTATGTGTCTGATTAGGATTAGGTAATTATATGTCTCAAACTTTTAATGATAACTCTTGTTTTATTTGTGGCCTTTGTATACATGTCGATCGGTCATATATTCAGAGGTGACATATTTTATCACACTTATCATAGTACCTCCCTCGTACACATGTCCCATACCACATGCACTTGAAAGGACAAGAGAAGCATGATTTGCACATAGCATTCTCCCTACAAATCCCCATGAGCATGTTTCCAATACCACAAACATGTGGGAAAAAGAGGCATCATGTTATATTCAATTCTAGACATAACATACAAATCCAAACCATCTAGGAACATAGGCCTAATCCTTAATTATACTTATGTACCCTTACTAGACCTCTACTTTGTTTACTAATAGATTTCACTTACTTCTTCTATACCTAGGGCTAGAACATATGAATTTGGTTTTTGCTTGGTGGTCATCTACTTATTTACTCTGATACCATATTGTAATGTCCCTCCAAACACACATATATATATTAGCGGCAGCAAACCCTATGTTGTCCATAACATGGGTCACTTGGCTTGGAGGAACATTACAAAACATTATATTAAATAGCAATAAGATAAATTAAATGCCATGCATTACTCAAAAATATAGATTCATACATTTTTCTTGAAAGGAAAAACATAAATTGTCTCATCTTAATCTCAAACCTAATACATTTAGGCTCAGCAAATATAAAGCATGAAATAAAACTAGACTAGATAATATATTGAGTGGTAGATGTCACCCCACCATGGCTAAACTCTTAATCAATCCTTGAGATGTATGCTCCTTGGTTAAACTCCCTTATTTTTTCCTCCTGCGAACATTGTGTCCCCAGCCATGCATTCAAAATAGAAAACATGTTAGAGTAAGTGGCATTGAGTATTGTTATAATGAAATAATAACTTGGCAACAAGAAAACACGAAATTAACTATTAATAAATTTGGAATATCATAATATGCTCTTAGTGATTGATTACAGTGTCCTCTACTCTTATGCACCAACTATCTCATAAGGCCCATAGGATCAACTGATGTTCCGCTTGAATCCTTGGTGAACACCTGAGTGCCATTAGCTATGCTCCAATTGAGCTCATGATTTGCACCTAAGTGCCATGAATAATGATCCACTTGATCTCATGATTGCACATATGTATCATTATGTTCCATTTGAACTCATAATTTTCACATAGGTGCCACTATGTTCCATTTGAACTCTTAAGGATGAAGGCTCAACATCAACATGATGAGGACAAAATAATATAACCAATTACATGATTTATCATTAACTTGACAATTCTTTACTTTAAGTGAATTCCATTTCATCATAACATGAGTTCTTGAATCTTGACAGCATAAGCAACATTTAACAACATTGATGCTAGTAAATTTCAATTTAGGTACATAGATAAGCATATAATTCATCTTGATCATGATAATGATCATAAGGTTGTTGAAACCCATTATTTAATACTCAAAGTGCATGGACTCGCTTACCTGAAGCAAAGTAAATCCTAATTTAGTTCCTTTGATCTTGATCAAATCCTAAGTTCCTAAAATTACATGATTTATATTAATTATCACCTTAAATAACATCCTAAGCCCTAATTTGGGTCATTTAAGAAGACATGGTCAGATATGATGAAATTCGGCTTTGAAAACACTGGAATCGTGTTCTACTTGAAAAATCCTTTCCAATGACTATTTTGCTAAAAAAATTATCATAATCTAATTACTATGATTTTAGGAAAATTTGACCAATCAGATATCACTAAAAATCCACACAAGAAAATCAATTATCCAAAGAGCTAGCCGCCCTGCCTATCTAGATCAATCAGACTCAGCCAACTAGCAATGAGGCCTGCACCAGAGGATGTGCGATCACAAGAAACAAGCTGACAAAATACCCAAACTTCTCATTCCAACATTATAGTTATCAAACAACCCAAGACAGAAGTGATGATTTTCCACCTGGGATCTTTGTTCTATTGAAATGAAGATGGACGCCGAGAGATTGAAATCAGGCAGACGATCTAATATGCCCCAAATTTATGAGATCACAACCTAGTGAGAAACCATGGTTAACAATGAATTCTCTACATCCTTATGAAGGAAACAAGCCCCAATTATGTATATCTTGTGGCCTGGAGCACCAAAAGCTCTTTCCACCATTAAAGGAGTAGGAGAGTCAAGGTGGAGGAAGGGAGGCTTGGTTTTCTAAGAAAAAGGTGCACACAAAAGTTTAGACGCATACAAGGTCCCACGACCAACTCCATGGTGAAGGAAATAGTGGGAACTGAGCTCTATAGTGGTGACTTTCTAGATCAACCTCATGATTGGAAGAAACATGATGAAAAGGAAATGTGATTTATCCCATCTCAAGTCAAGGTTGATAGCTTTATAAGATTGCAGATTGACCCTCACATCCAGTGGAAACTTTGTGTGGAGTTCCCCCGACTTGTAGGAGCATCAACGACCATTTTGGGAGTCCAAGGTCCAAGCTTAGATTGGACAAGGTGACAATGGTTCATGGTTCCTGAATATCAACTAATGCCTTTGTGATGTCTAGCTTTTATAAAGGAGGAAGGGGAGATCGTTCGGGGGTCCAGTCCCTCTAGAACAAAGATTGTTTCTTATGAAGCCCTATTTTAGGGATACATCTTGTGTCATATTGCATTTCAATCACATTTATACATGTTAGATTACATGATGTTCCCCTAATATGCATATTTGTGTAAAATGCATGTATGGACATTATTTACATGTTTTTCAGGTACTTAGACCACACTTGGATGGATAAGAGAGATGGAGGGGCCCAAAGAAGGCCCCAAAGCTCCCCCAACCTACCCCTAGTGACCAAGAGTCTAGCTTAAGAAAATAAGTCCATGGATCATGAAGTTTGAAGCTCCAAGTGCAAGCAAAGCCCCCAGCACAGTCATGGTAACACGGAACAGTCGTGTTATAAATGAAGAAATCACATGAAAAATCTTAGTTTTGAAGCAGCTGCAAAACATACGCCAACATGGTCGTGCTACGTAGCACAGCCATGTTGTGACCCTCCAACACGTCTATGCTACCAGCTCCCAACACGACCATGCTACCTAGCACGACCGTGCTACTAGCTAGCCACTCCCCCAAAATAACCTGACATTTTTTACCATTTTCATTCACATGATCGTTGTACCCCACCACGATCGTGCTCACCCCTACCCACCACGGCCGTGCTACTCACAAAACCTAGCTACTTTTTCCACTTCACTACCCAATCTACCCCTACTTGACCTACTGCTTACCCCACACCTATATATAGGGGGTGGCGGCTATAGGTCAAGGTAAGATACCTTCCACCACCTCCTAGCTCCCCATTTTTGCCCCTTAGCCATTCCACTTCATTTCCACCTCCATTCCACTCCATTTCACCATTTCCACCACCAAACCACTAGTTTATCCTAGTTCCTACCGATAATCCCCTTCATTCCATACCCTTTCACCTTGGAGGGGAGAGGAGGACGTCTTGCAATAGCTAGAGAGGAGGATTTCTTCATCTACACCGAGCTCCATGGCTTCTGCTACCTCTTTCTCCTTTCTTTTTGTATTTTTCATTCTCATGAGTAGCTAGGCCCTTTCTGGTGGGCTGTTTGGGGGAAATTATGTTACTTTGATACCATGTTGAGGTAAAATGATATGTAAACATAATGATTTCGTTTGGAAATGATTATGTTCTTTTTGCATCTTATTCTCCATGAATTGCCTGTTGGTTTGTGTGTGAAATCACTTAAGAATTTAGGGAAATTGCTTATATGTATGAATTTTGGGATTTGCCCCTAGGTCCAATTCTTAGATCCCTAGGATGCCTCCCATCTTCCTACATCCTAATCACTCTCCCTAAGCCTAAGTGAGAGATCTAAGTAGCTAGTTTAGGTGATTCTAGTGCAATTAGCATGGAGCCTTCTCAAGGCTAGAATGTGGGGGAACTGGGGTCCAAAGCCCTAATTTCACCTCCCCATTACTACCCTCAGCCCCTAATTTCCCTAGGAGTGTCTAATCTAGAAATTTAGACTTGATTAGACTCTAATTGAACTAAACCTAATCCCGAACCCAATTGAGCCTCACAAGGGTAGTAGGGGGTGTTAGGGACTAGTTCCCCTATACACAACCTAGCATATCCATGGCCAATTAGTATCTTAGGTTAGTTCTTTAGACTCTAACCTATTTTTTGGTTTGGATAATCTAAATGGAATCATAATGTTCATATGTCACCCCCAACATATGTGATAAGTGCATCCCCTAAACAGTCCACACCTTCTTTAATTTCTTTAAAACCCTAGTTTTCATCTTGCTTGGCTAGTGTTAGCTTAGTTAGCTCTTTTCCTGCTTAGTAAGCTTCTTTCCCTAATTTTTCCTTATTCTTACTAGTTTAGCTCTTTACTCGCTCTTGTGATTTTCTTTTTCCTACCTTCATGTAAATTTCCTTTTCGTACCTAGCTTAGTCTTTTCTTACATACTTAGTCTTAATCTAGTCTAGGGTTAGGTTAGATTTCATTCTCGCCTTTAATTGCTTTCTTGCTCACCAAGTTTAACAATCAAATCACCTTTAAACCCTTAACCCTAGTCTCTGTAGTAGGAACCCAGCCAAACTAACCAAGCTCTAGTACCCCCTTTTCTCCCTAAAGATCGACCCCTACGCTTGCCCTTCACCTATGCTACAGTAGTACCCTGTGCGCTTGCGAGTGACCCATTTGGTATTTTGATCAACTGTGTTAGGGATAATATAAATTTTGAAAGATCCACACGTGTGTTCAAGTCCCGTGGAGTGCATCTAGTCACCCCTTGTTGGCTAGTGTGTACAACTCTGGCTTGACGCACCAAGCTTTCTGGTGTCGTTGTCAGGGAGAAAGGAGCTCGGCCTAGCTAGTTAGTTTTTCTTTGACTTTTCCTGTAACACCCCATCCACAACAAAACACGATTACATGCTAACCAGCGGATTGCCGAAAAACACGGGAAATTAAAACCGATTTACAACAAGCACCACAAGATGAAACATATAATATCTGAGCCAACACTTTTCATTTCATAGAATATCTCCAAGGTGCTACAACATAATTTCCCATCATCTCGTTACATGAAATAACTGTTGCCAGAATGCTTTACATCAAGATACATACCGAAAACCATACATCGGTCATTGTATAAGAAATGTCGAAAATCTCTCCCGAAGACCTGAGTGTACAGGGACGACTCATAGGACTCTATTACTAGACACTATCTATCCCACTAGGTATGATACCTCTGCATAACATCCGTATCCACGTGATCTTCATCTCTCCAGTCACGTCCACCTAAAAAGGGTTATTAACCAGTGGGGTGAGACACATAGTCCCAGCGAGAAACATAACCCTCTACCAACTTTATTATTACCACAAATACTAGTATAAACAGATTATAGGAGCAACATACTAAGCAAAGCTAACTTTATTAACATTCTGACCATACTATCCAGGAGGCATATAACAGCATTCTTTATGGAACATGATTGATAATAAGATTTATAAGATCTTACCACATAACATAAGGAATGTATAAGTAACTGCAAGGTATAACAAGATCAACTACACTAGAAAGGCCTCAACCAATGTTCTGTGTTTTGCCTTAAGCAATAAATACTATTCGGTTGGATTACGTATTATTATGCCCTGAGGAAGTGAGTCGTACCGCTCAAATCCAACCTTCGGTTGCGAAACCCAAGCCAGTGCCATACAAGGTCAATGGAAGAGTCGGACTCCATGACCTCCCACCTCGTGGTCAGTGCACGAGTGCAACACAAGTAGGACTGCAGTCTCATGCTTAAGTGGCCTTAGCCACAGGGTCAGGCTACCCTCTGCCTAGCCCACCTCAGTACAGGTATTGTCTCTAGTGAAACTGAACCACGGGCATGTTCACCGTGCTCTGAGCCATGAACGCATTCATGCTCCCTCACACTGAGCTATGGGGTTGATCATCATGTTCTTATACACATCATGAGTCATGGGTGTGTTCACCATGCTCTTAACATATTGAGCCACGGGCCTGAATCTGTGCTCTGGAGTCTACAACTGAAGTTGCACTCTAATCCTCCTCATTTTCAGCTAGTAGAAACCACACATATTCAATAATATGCGCTTCTAGGTTAACCCGTAGGAGAACCTATTTCACCATCACCAGCTACTGACGATGATGGATATATGTCTAGGGAAACTACATGAGAGATTCATCTATAATTAGTTAATGTATTTTAAGTGGATTGTTGGGGGCAATCTAGTTGTATTAAGAAACCATATATAAAACATGAACAACATTAGATTCATTACATTGATGTTATATTGCTATTGCTATTTCCATTGCCCTCAACAATCATCACATTTCCATGGGATATAAATCCCTCACATCACCTCATAGTGCTACTACCTCTCAAGGCTTCATCATTTCACATCATCATGGGATATCAATCCCTGAGTTCATCATATTACACCAGTGCCTGTCAAGGCATCATCAACATCATTAGGGAATATTAATCCCTCATGTCATTACTAGAGGATCACACCTCAACATGTCTTTCTCGTCATACTGGTGATGTATGTTATATCATCAACAAGACATATCATTATTACTTAGATATTGCACATATCTCAAGTGTTGTACCAAGCACGTAATCATATAATCACCATAGCTCTTATTTGGTTATGAATTCAATACACCTGCATGGTTAGCTTGCATAAGAAAGAGATAACTGGATTACCAAGCATAGAATATATTGGGATTATCATGCCATCAGGAATTTAGGTGTACATAATTGGAACATCATCCATGTTCATATATATACATGAGATTCAAGGCTGTGAATGCAAGCAATGTAATTACATTATCATTACCCAACTGTGAGCACCCACCATGCCCCATATCTCATGAGCATATCTTTGATTATCATATCAACAAGATTAAGGTTTATACATTAGTATATTATTTCATCATTATGAACATATGTAGGTTAATTTCATGACTGGTGTATTCATAAATACACCACTTCTATCAATCACATCATCCCTAAGGATTATCTTAAGGGTCATACACCATAACCCACCATCCAAACTTATCATAGCTTCATCTATTATTACCCATAAATAACCACTGCACAAAGGTCCACAATCCACTTCATCTTGGCTCATCATACTTTTGTTATGTACCATATCAACATATCGGGTTCACAACCTATCATCTTATTTCATTATTAACATAGGTGCAGGGTTCAAGGTGATTAAACCATATCACATGTATCATTTTTATATATGCATTCTGAGTTACAAGAACCCTCACCAAAGCTCCTACAACTCTCACTATAGGTATGGCGGGCAGTGCCATCCCTCACTAAAAGATGTATCAGCTAGGGTTTCCCGATTCTAAGCAAGCTCACCACCATATCGGTCAACCCCATCACTTCACCTATCATGCAACAAGAACCCACCAGCTCCCATGGTGTCGGGCAAGGTGTATCGTGCATCACCACGGGGATGTCGGCCAAAGGCCTATCGTGCACACCAGCTAAGGTTAGGGTTTCCTCTATCGGCCAGTCCTCAAGAGTGACCATATCGGCCAAAGGGATATCACCTCCAGGTCATCCAAGATACCCTATCGGGCATGGACATATTGGTTATTCAAACAGCATATCGGCCAACACCACTAAGGTTCTCTAACCCATCATCATATCAGGCATCACCAAACTACTTTATATCAGCCAAGACCTATCACAAGGTGTGTCGTGCAGAGCACACATCTAGGTGTATCTCCCAAGCTCCAACTCCACAAAGGGTATCGACCAAGCTCAACTAGGCATATCAGTCAAAGGAATAGTACCACTAAGATACTCACTAAGGTGTACTACCTGCATGGCTATCGGCTAACCACCACACTAGCCCTATCGGTCAAAGGGGTGTCGCCCCAAGGTACCCCTACTACGCAATCATCATTGTATCGTCCATGGACCATTCTATCATCCAGGGCACCAAGAACCATGTCGTGCATAGCCATGAAGCAGCATAATGGCTAGTATCTAGGGTTAGCCTGTCAGACATCATGCCATGTCATCCATCCCCTCATCTCGGCCAAGCCCACTAAGACAAGGCGGTGTCATCCAAAGCTTGTGTCGGGCACCAAGCTATCAAAGTCTATCGGCCAAGGCCATGTTGGGCATTAAGCTAGCACCACCTAACGGCCAAGATCATCTCGAGACAAGGGAGTGTATCAGACATCCACTCTACATGGTGTATCGGGCAACCACCTATACAAGGTGTATCGGGAAGCCACTCATCATAGGGAGGGCATAATAGCCACAAGATCAACAAGAAGCTAACCTCTCATGTCGTCCAATACTTAACCCTAATGAGGTTATTAGGAAACACACTCAAAGATTCATCATGGAAACATATATCGGCCAAGAGCCCATCCAAGGGTCTAGCAACCATGTCGTCCAAAGCTTGTCTCTAGGGTGGATAGGGGATATCGGTCATCAAGGTACAACTATTACCAAATCATCATATCGTCCATATGTCTAGGTCATAGGCTCACCTTTCAAGTCCAAAGGAGAGAAAGGGGTATTGCCACAAACCATCAACCAAAGCATAACTCATTAAACAAGGTACTGTATCGGGCAAAGCATAGTTATATCGGGTAAAGCCCCATATCGGGCTAGTCATCTTCAACCTCTGGCCACCCATTACCATATTGCACAAGGAAAACAAGCTAAAGGAAGTAATAAAACGTAGCCTTCCCTTAGATAAGGTTTCGAGTTCCATATATATATCTATCATGGAGAAAAGGTAATGATTTAAGTACAAGAACCATTATATACATATATGGAGAGTGTGCATAATAGAGATGGTTAAGAGTTATGTAACCCGCCTTAAGAGGATCTCCATGGAAGGAATATAGCTTCATTATCCAAGAAGCAAACACACGTTCTTATCCAAGAACAACACCCATCCAAAGCTCCAAACATGCCTTTGGCACCATCATCATCACCTCAAGAAACAAAGGAAGAAGAAGAAGAAGAAGAAACTATGGTTATTATAGCTCAAGAAGAAGAAAGGAGGGGAGATAACCACGGCCTTGCTTACTCTTATCAAGGGCCTATCCATGGTCGAGAGGGGAAGAGGAAGGTGAAGAAGAAAGCACAAGGAAAGACTAGCAAAGAAGCATGACTCACCAAGGTCGGATCTTGAGCAAGGAGTTTCCATGGTCAAGGAGCTTGCCCCTCCATGCTCCATGGGAGTCTTCCTTAGCTCCCAAAGCTCCCATGCTCATCCCATACAGGTAGGGGAAGGAAGGTGGCCGAAAAGGATTGCTTGGCTAAGGAGGAAGGGAGTTATATACACCAAGGAAGAGAGAGGTAGCAAGGGAGAGGTGTCATAACCACATAAACCAAGGTGCCACTTGCTCTAGCTCATAACGCCACTTGTTGCCACCCTAGCAGCTCATGCATGGACTGCTGATACACTCTAGGAAGTGTATCGTGCAGCTGGGCAACTTCCATGGATGACACACCTCTCTTGGGCGACACACCTTCAAGCCTTAGCCGATACACTAAAGGAGAAGGTGGCCTATGTGACACATATGTGATATAAAGACCATATAGAGATGTCACTCCTCATCTATCAACCAAACAAGGCACCCCTACCTCCATCCACGTTCTAGATGGTTCCAAACAGAAGCAAGAAGACTCTAGAACTGATAAATTGCATATTGACCCTCTACTTTGGGTAATTTGCAATTTACACTGAAACTAGCACATAAAGCACAAGCACCAACCAACCAAGCTCAAACCTGAAACATAGGTCCTCCACAAGGTGTCCCATAGCATCATTCTATTTCTAATGATGAAAGAGAACTAAAGGCATGCTTTACATGTGACATATTGCAATATAACCCCTTACTTTGGGTAAATTGCACTTTGGTCCAAAACAAGAAAACATTGCTCAAACAGCATCCAAATGGGACCAAACTGGAAACATGAGCTCGTCACATGATAACAAAACATCTAGAGAGATTAGATTAAGGTTATAAGAACCTTTTATAAGCAAAGCAAAGTGGGTTAGCCCAAAACCTGGGTCAGGGTCCTTACATTTCCTATTGCCCTCATCATTGCTATTCTTTATTCATTATTCTTTGCATTCTTTGTGTATATTGGTTTTCTAACTTGTTCTCTTTTGTTTGGTTGTGCTTTGTGCATGTGACAAGCCATTCAGGGGAAAACAAGATGGAAGGACAAAATGCACGCCACAAGCCACTTCAAGACTACTTCATGCCTAGCAACTACAAATCACCAATTGCTAGCAGGGTTGATCAAATGCCAGGGGAACAATTCTCTATTCCTCTAGGTCTTCTTGGGCTCCTACCCATCTTCTATGTCTTAGAGAGTGAGAACCCCTATAATCACTTGGACTCCTTTCTTGAAGTATGCTCCACCTTTAGGATGCTAACAGGTAGTGATGATACAATTCAGTTGACATTGTTCTCTTTCTCCCTCAAAGATAGAGCTAAAGATTGGTATGACTCAAGAAGGGATATCATGAGTTGGGAAACAATGAAGAATGCCTTCTTGAGACAATTCTACTCTATATCATGGTTGACACAAATGCGGCATGCCGTGATAAGTTTTAGTCAAATGGGCAATGTGTTGTTTCATAATGCATGGGAGAGATTTAAGAAGTGCCCACACCATGAGATCCCTGTGTTGAATCTAATTCAATCATTCTACTCTGGTTTGTCTATAAAGGACCAAGACACAGTGGATTCCTCTTATGGAGGAGTTTTCATGGCTAGGCCACCTAAAGAGATATGGCCTTTGTTTGAGAAATTGGTTAAAGGATCAAGAATTTGAGCTTTTAGCATGATGAATGAAAGAGGGTATGCCTTTGGTGTGACACTTCCTACTCATGATGACTCAAGCCCACAAGTGATGAAGATTCTTGGTGACATTGTGAGCTACATGAAGAACCAGGTGACAAATGTTCCTTGCCATCCGGTCAATTCTATTGAGTTCTATGGTGAGGAAAAGAAGACACCTCACTCCTATAGCTATCAAGAGCCACAAAGTCCAAAATATAGCTCAAGGTTTGAGGAAGAGGTTCTGTCTATATTGAAAATATTTGATGATGTCCAAAAAGATGTTGCAAGATTAGAAGAGAAAGTAGAGTAGCTATCTTCCATAATTGCTCTCTAAGAAGAAAAGTTGTCTTCAAAGCCCAGCATGACCTACCATGAAGCAAGTGGACCCATGCCCTCTTCTCAAGTTTTCTACAATCCACCTACCATGCAAGTGCATCACATCTACCATTTTTAAGGTGATTCCAAGCCTTATACTCCACCTCCCCCTCCATCACCACCATTTTCCCAGCAATTCACCATCCAACCTCAATTCTCCCCTCCACCTCAATTTCAACCCCAAGTATCACCTCCACCTCCTCCGCAGCCACAACTAGCTCCCCCTCTCCACCATGAGCAAGGAAGTACAGTGACAGTTCTAAGGAGTGGGAAATCTCTTGAGCAGCCCGCAAGTCAAAGAAAGGTTGACAAAGCAAAGAAAAGGCAGTCAAGTGGTGATACTATGATTGAAATTGCCAAAGATGATTTAGTGATACATCATGTTGATTTTGGGATACCATGTGCTCCACCTCATACTCCATGTGCAAGTCCCACCATCCCTAGTGTTCCACCTCACATTGATGCAAGCAAGTCAAAAGCCAATGATCCTCCATTCATTAAAACACTAGGTGAGCCACCAGAAATGAAGAGAAGACAAAAGTATAATGTGGATATTATTGAGGTGTTTCGCCAAGTGAAGGTGAACATTCCACTCTTGGATGCTATCAAGAAAATCCCATCATATGCTAAGTTCCTCAAGAACCTATGCACTATGAAGAGAAGGTCAATGGGGAGGATACCAATGAAAGTGAAGTTGACTGAACAAGTGAGCTCCATCATACAACATTCACTTCCTGTGAAGAGAAAAGACCCAGGAGCCCCACTCATACCTAGTTAGATAGGGGGACATCACATAGATAGGTCCTTACTTGATTTGGGATCTATGTGAATTTGATGCCATACAATGTCTATGTTGAGTTTGGTTTAGGCAAGTTGAAGCCGACACATTGCACTCTCCAATTAGATGATAGATCCATAAAAGTGCCTAAGGGAAGAGTGGATGATGTCTTGGTGATGATAGATAAAGAGAAAGGCGTAGTGTTCCTAGAGGATTTCATCATATTTGATATGGATCCTGAGGATAGGAAGATTCCCATCATCTTGGGAAGGCCTTTTTTATTTACAGTCAATGTTGAGATTCATGTCCGCAACGGCACCATGACAGTTTCATTCATGGACATGAAGATCAAGATCAACATATACAAAACTCTAACCCGACGGGTCCAAGATAGGGATATTGGACATAATCACTTCACAAGTCTGAATGATCATTTGAGAAAAGGAGATCAAGATGGAATAGTTGATGATGATTATTGTGATCAAAGGAATGAGGAAAGTAAATTGAGTGCAAATGAGGGATGCATGTTTTGCAAGAATGGACACATGAGAATGCCATGTGGATGTGTTACTGAAGAAACACCATGAAGCCAATCTAAAGGCAAGAAACTCAGTGCTTGTGGGGGATGGGGAATTTTTCACCCAACCACTCATTTTTTATACTTTTGCTTCATTTTTACACTTTTCCAAGAAAACACACACTTGTTTTTAATAGTTTTTGTTTAGTTTTAAGATGTGCAGGTGAAAATAGGGTGAAATGAGGAAAATTAGATGAGATTTTGACAAAGTGATCCAAGAAAAATCATTCTGGAGCAAGATTTTGAGTGTTTGATGTTCTTCAAGTTGGGAATAGCCGCAACAAAGACCACCACAGCCGTGGCCTTCCACCACAGTCATGTGAATTAAATCCACAAGTGGTCACAGGGAACAAAGCCAAAGTTTGAGAAAAAAAATTGACAAGGGATGCACCACGGCCATGTAAGGCAGCATGGCTTTGCAGCCTAAAGCCACCATGGCCGTGATGCAGCCTGATTCCAGCAACTTAAGTCAGATTTTGCAAAAATTGCAAATCACTTGTTCACTTCTCTAAAGAATAGAATGGTCGTGTTGGCCCGAATCCAGTGCATAAGTCACCCGACTCCACCTAATCCAGCACCCCCCATCACAGGGAGGACCACCTCCACCACATCCATGACTCCTACCCTATCATTCCTAAGCTTTAGTTTCATGTTGAGGACATCATGATTCAAAAGTTTGGGGTGGTAGGGTGGTAAGCCCTTAGTTCTCACCTTGTTTTGTTGATCACCTATCTCATATGTTTACTTTTTGTTTGTTTTTGCTATCTATTTTAGAGTTTACTTGCTTTGCATACTTGCATGCCATTTAGGTTGCTTTCTTGTCATTTTTGCATAATTTTTAAAAAAAATCTCTCTTTTCCATGCATTGCATACCATGTAGATTTTTTGTAATTTTTGCATGTTCTAGATAGGATTTGCTTGTTTACTACTTTAAGTTCAATAATATAGGCTTATATGTGATTGAAGGCAACTTGGCACCGTTTTGGTCAATTTTGCCCAAATTTGAGATTTCTTGCCTAAAAGTGTGTTTCAACCCAATCTCTACTTTTTGGATTAAAAATGATGACCTTTGACAAATGCAAGTGAATTATCAATGGTTTTTGCTAAATGGTATCCATTCTTGACTTTTTACATGTGCATCACCTCTCTTATGTTTGTGAATGATTTGGTTGAATTGTGACTTGAGCAAGCTGTGGGCGTTTAGTGCCTATGAAATCACTTGATTGAAGTATCAATTTTAGGTTGTTCATCCATGTGGTTTGACATTGTTGGATGAAGTGTTGGATTAATTTTCATGTAGGATACCTTATGTTGAGAATCACGCCAATGACCCCTCTTTGACCTGACTATTCACTCACCGTCTGCTTACCCCTCTGCCTCATGATAGGATGCCAAAGTGCACATATCATCCGTGGCCACCTCTAAAAGTTTGGGGTGGCCACATCTACATCTCACCACTTCACTCTCATCACCATATGCCCTATCTACTCCAAGGGAAAAGAAAAAGAAAAAAATGCAAAAAGAAAATAAAAGGTGCTCCTCTTTAAGAGCATCTAAGTAAAGAAATGATGAGTGCTCTATGTAATAGCACTCCAAAAATATTACCTCAACCCCTTCTTCCATTTTCATACCCATTGAGCTAGGAAACTTCAAACCTAGCTCATTTTTTCCTTTTCCACAGCCATGTGGGTCATTTGGTATGATTTAAAACATAAGGTTGAAAGCATGAAGGTGAAACAACACTCCTTGTCATTCTTGATTAATGCCATCATGAAACAGTCTACCTAGAACTACATGAAAGAAATATGAATAGCTTGTGTGTTTTATGCACTATAATTGAATACACTTTGTGCTCTTTTCATGATTGGTTTGTGAAAGCAGGAGAGGAGAGAGGTGGAATTCATGTACTTAGTCATTTTTTATCCCATTCAGCACTAATCATCCTTTGCATTGCATTTTTCATTTCTTGATTGTGGGAAAATTGTAGAGAGATTGAGTTGGAGCATACTTGAGGACAAGTATGTTTTAAGTTTAGGGTGGTGATGTAGCCCTATTTTAGGGCTACATCTTGTATCATATTGCATTTCAATTACATTTATACATGTTAGATTATATGATGTTTCCCCTAATTTGTATATTTGTTTAAAATGCAGTTATGGACATTATTTGTATGTTTTTCAGGTACTTGGACCACACTTGGATGGAAGAGAGAGATGGAGGGGCCCAAAGAAGGCCCCAAAGCTCCCCCAACCTACCCTTAGTGGCCAAGAGTCAAGATTAAGCAAAGAAGTTTATGGATCATGAAGTTTGAAGTTCAAAGTGCAAGCAAAGCCCCCAGTACGGCCGTGGTAACACGAAACGGTCGTGTTGCAAATTAAGAAATCACTAGGAAAAATCTCAGTTTTGAAGTAGCTGCAAAACATACCCCAACACACTCGTGCTACATAGCACAGCCATACTGCGACCCTCCAACACGGCCATGCCATGCAGCACGGACATGCTACCAGCTCCCAACATGGTCATGCTACCCAGCACGACCGTGCTACTAGCCAGCCACTCCCCGAAAACAACCTGACATTTTTGACCATTTTAATTCACACGATCATTGTACCCCATCACAACCATGCTCACCCTTACCCACCACGGTCATGGTGATCCACCACGGCCGTGCTACTCACAAAACCTAGCTACTTTTTCCACTGCACTACCCAATCTACCCCTACTTGACCTATTGCTTCCCCCACACCTATATATAGGCGGGTGGTGGCTGTAGGTCGAGGTAAGATACCTTCCACCACCACCTAACTCCCCATTTTTTCCCCTTAGCCATTCCACTCCATTTCCACCTCCATTCCACTCCAATTGGCAGATCGCTCCATTAAAGTTCCTAGAGGGAGAGTAGATGATGTTTTAGTGATGATAGACAAGGAAAGAGGCATAGTGTTCCTAGAGGATTTCATTGTTCTTGACATGGAGCCAGATGATAGGAAGATTCTTGTCATTTTGGGATGACCATTCTTATCTACAACTGATGTCGAGATACATGTTCAAAGTGGCATAATGACAATCTCTTTCATGAACATGAAGATAAAGATCAACATATATAAGTCCTCAACCCGACGAGTTTCAGATGAGGATATTGGACATGGTCACTTCAAGAGTCTGACTAGTTATTTGAGAGAAGGAGATCCGGATGAAGGACTTGATGACAATTTTAGTGATCAAAGGGATGAGGAACATAGGTTGAATGCAAATTAGAGATGCATTTATTGCAAGAATGGACACATGAGAATTCCAAATGGAGGAAGTATTAAAGAATCTCCAAGAAGCCCAGTTGAAGGCATGAAACATAGTGCTAGTGGGAGGAAACCCACCTTGGTTTGGGGAATTTTTCACCTAAGCTTTCATTTGTTGATACTTTTTGGTTATTTTACACTTTTCCAAGAAAACACACATGCACAGTATATTTGATGATTTTTTTGTTTGTGAATTATTTTAGAACGGGTACAATGGAGGAAAGATGATGCATGGAAGAGTCAACCAAGGAGAAGATCAAAATTGAAGAGAAGATTACAAAACAGTAGAAAAGCTATATGAAGGAGACCAGCATGGTCATTCTGCATAGCATGGTCGTGTTGCTGGAAAGCCAGAACGGACATGGTGGATTTGTCATGCACGAGACACCTTAAGATCTCCATTCCCCACTTGGTGTTTATATACCCCGACTCCATGTCCTCTACCTGATCATCCTAAACTTCTATTTCATGTTGAGGACAACATGGTTTAAGAGTTTGGGATGGTAAGGCGGTAAGCCCATGCTTTACCCAACTTTCATCAATGTTCCTTGTTCTAAATTTTTTCTTAAGATTATCAAACAATATAACCATCTCTCATACTTGTGTATCCATACTTTGTGTGCTTTCTTTACTTACATGCATATCATATAGGTCAATTTCATGCATTTTTTGCATAATTTTAAAAAAAAATGCTCTTTTTGTCATGCATTGCATATCATATAGTTTTTCTTTGTAATTTCTATGTCTTTGTTGCTAAGATTTGCTTGTATCTTACTTTTTGTTTCATAATAAAGGCTTAGTTGTGATTGAAGGTGATTTGGTACCATTTTGGCCAATTTTTCCCAGATTCAGAATGTTCTGCCCAAAAAGCATGTTTTGACCCAATCTCTACTTTTTGGATTTAAAATGATTACCTTTGAAAAATGAAGTGAACTATCATGGTTTATTGCTAAATGGCCTCAATATTGAATTTTTACATGTGAACCGCCTCTCTCATGCTTGTGAACTATTTGGTTGAATTGTGATTGAAGCAAGTCACAAATGCTCAGAGTTTTGTACAATATCATGATAGAAATGTGGTTTTAATATTTCTCATTCATGTGGTGTCATTGCTTGATGAAATTTTTGGGGTAAATTTCATGTAGGAGATCTCTTATGGAAGTCCATATTAGTAACCCCTCTTTGATTCACTTTTCTTTTGTAATCTTCTTACCTCTCCGCCTAATGAAAGGATGCCAAAAATGCACACATTCAACCTTGGCCACCTCTAAAAGTTTGGGGTGGCCATATCCATCCCCCCCCCGCTTCACTCTCATCATCATGTGCCCTATCCCATTAAGGGCAAAGAAAAGAAAAAGAAAAAAATGCAAAAACAAAATAAAATATGCTCCAATTTAAGAGCATCTAAATAAAGCAAATATGAGTGTGTAAAAGCACTCTAAAATCTTACTGCAGGCCTTTCTTCCTTTTGCATGCCCATGGAGCTAGGAGACATCAAACCTATCTAATTTTTCCCTTTCTTGCATCCACGTGGGTTATTTAGTGTGGTAGACATATGAGATTGAATGCATGAATGTAAAACAGCAAAATTAGTTATTTTTTAATCTTTTCTACAATGAAACGGTTTACCCAGAGTGATATGACAACCATGTGGATTGATTGTGTTTTCTATGATCTATATTTGAAGTTTGTCGGCTTAGTACTCTAGTCATGATTGGTTTGTGAAAGAGGAGAGGAGAGATGTGGAATGCATGTACCTAGTCATCTTTTAGCCCATCTAGTCAATATTCAACTATTGCATTGCATTTGTCATTTCTTGATTGTAGAAAAATTGTAGAGAGATTGAGTGGGAGCATACTTGAGGACAAGAATGTTTTAAGTTTGAGTGGTGATGCAGCCCTATTTTAGGGCTTCATCTTGTATCATATTACATTTTAATCACACTATACCTGTTAGATTACATGTTATTTCCCCTAATATGCATATTTGTGTAAAATGCACTTATGGACATTATTTGCATGTTTTTTAGGAATTTGGACCATGGATAGATGGAAGAGAGAGAAAATGAGTGATATTGGGGTTTCTCTACCCTTATATAGGGCCATAGTGAAGTTTGAGGCTCCCTCAACCTACCCCTAGTGTCCAAAGCTCCATTGTAGCAAAGATGTCCAAGAAAACACCAGGTTTCAACTCAAAGTTTTGATCTAGCGACCAACACAATCGTGATACCATAGACCAGCCATGCTAGTTCACTCCAAAATCAACAGAGTCAACATTGAAGTAATGCATGAATCACCATGCTCGTGCCACTCACAATGGCCGTGGTAGATTAACCTAGAATGGTCATTCCACCTTGCACGCCCATGTAGCAGTTGATCCAGAATGGTCATGGAGTAGAGAATGGGTAGATTCCTCCAAGCCAACATAGTTGTGGTAACCACCACGGTCGTGCCACCCTTGCCCAACCACGGTCATGGTGACCACCACAGTCGTGCCACTTTCAATTCAAAACCACCAACGTTACTGTGAATTTTCCCCATTTTTCACCATGGTCATTCCACTCCACCACACCCATTCTCACATATTTCCACAACGGCTATGCTACCCACCATAATCGTGCTACTCACAAACACCTAGCTATTTTTCCACTGCATTTCCCACTTTACCCCTACTTGACTTATTGATTCTTCCCTGCCTATATATATGTGGGTGGCAGTTGGAGGCCAAAGGAGGCCACCCCTAGATACCTTCTACCACCCCCTAGCTCCTCATTTTCCCATTCCTCTTCCTTTCCATCCCCATTTCACCATTTCCACCTCCAAAACCCTAGTTTTCTAGTGTTTTGACCACTTTCCACCTTCATTTTATGCCCTTGCGCCTTGGAGAAAGGAGGAGGACGTCTTGCAGCAGCTAAAGAGGAGGACCACTCCATCTACACCGAGCTCCATGGCTACTTCTCCCTCTTTATCCTTTCTTTTTGTATTTTGTATTTCCATGGGTAGATAGGCCCCTTTGGTGGGATGTTTGGGCCAAAAATGTTACTTTGATACCATGTTGGGGGGAAATGATATGTAAACATTATAATTTCATTTGCTAATGATTATTTTCTATTTCTATCTCACTCTTCATGAATTTCTCATTGGTTTGTACTTGAAATCATCTAGTAATTTAGGGAAATTGCTTATATGTGTGAATTTTGGGATTTGCTCCTAGGTCCAATCCATGGATCCCTAGTCCTACATGCTAATCAATTCTCCTAACCCTAGTTAAGAGATCTAAGTAGTTATTTTAGATGAATTGAGTGTTCTTAGCATGGAGATTTCTCAAGGCTAGAATGTGGGTGATGTGAGGCCTAAAACCTCACTTCCACTCTCGTTACTACCCTCATCCCCTAATCACCCTAAGATCATGTAACCTAGAAAGCTAGGATTATTTAGACTCTAATTGAATTACACATAGACCCTAACCTAATTGAGCCTTGTAAGGGTAGTAGGAGATGTTAGGGACTAGTTCCCCTATACACAACCTATCCTATCCATGGTCAGTTACTAGTCTAGAGCAATTTAGACTCTAGCTTGTTATTTGGTTTGGTAATCTAAATGAAAGCATAATGTTCACATGTCACCTCCAACCTAATTGATAAGTGCATCCCCCAAACTGCCCACACATCCCTTTACTGCTTTAAAACCCCTAATTTCCTTCTTGCTTAGCTAGTGTTAGCATAGTTAGCTCTGTACTTTCTTAGTTAGCCTCTTGCCTTATTCTCTCTTTGCTCTTTCCAGTTTAGGTCATCAATTGCTCTTGTTCTTAGTTTGCTAGCTTAGTGTAGTGTAGACTTCTACGTGCCTACTTTAGTGTAGCTTGCTCTTTTCTTTGCTTGCCTTGTCTTTCTTGCTCAGTAGAATTAACTGTCTAGGGTTAACTTAGGTTTTGATTGTGTTTGTTTCCTTTAAATGCTTTCTTGTTCAACCCTTAGTGTAATCAACAATCAACCATCAAACCCTTCAACCCTAGACTCCACAATAGGAACCTAGCCCAAAAACTAACCTAGTTGTAGTGCCCCCTTTTCTCCCTATGGATCGACCCTATACTTACCGCCCTCCTATACTATGACATGACCCTGTGCGCTTGTGGATGTAGTATTTTAGTAGAAGTAGGTGTGTTGGTTTAGGTCCTTATAAATTTTGAAAGTTATCCCCCGCATGTCCCGATCTCGTGGGGCACATCTAGTCAAATATAATTGGTTAGTGTGCGCACCTCTGGTGTGACGCACCAAGCTTTTTGGCATCTTTGTTGGGGAGAGAGGTGATCGGCCTAGCTAGTTAGTTTTTCTTTGATCTTTTCCTAATGCCCTCACCGTTTTTATTCTTTATTCTTTATTCTTTGTACATATTGGTTTGCTAACTTGTTTTCTTTTGTTTGGTTGTGCCTTTTGCATGTGACAAGCCACTCGGGGAAGATAAGATGGAAGGCCAAAATGCACCTCACAAGCCACTTCAAGATTACTTCATGGCTGGCAACTACAAATTGCCAATTACTAGTAGAGTTGATCAAATGTCAGGGGAGCAATTATCCATCCTTCCAAGTCTTCTTGGGATCAAGCCCATCTTCTACGGTTCAGAGAGTGAGAACCCCTACAAGAACTTGGTCTTATCTCTTGAAGTATGCTCTACCTTAAGGATGCCAACAGTCAGTGATGGCACAATTAGATTGACTTTGTTCTCATTTTCCCTCAAGAATAAAGACAAAGATTGGTATGATTCGAGAAGGGATGTCATAGGTTGGGAATACATGAAGAATGCCTTCCTAAGGAAATTCTACTCTATTTCAAGGTTGAAACAAATGTGGCGTGCCATAGTGAATTTTCGTCAAATGGGAAATGAACAGTTTCACAATGCTTGGGAGAGATTTAGGAAGATGTTGAGAGAATGTATGCACCATGAGATCCCTTTGGGGTATCTAGTTCAGTCCTTTTACTCGGGTCTATCTCCAAAGGGTCAAACTACAGTAGATTCTTCTTGTGCATGAGTTTTCATGGCTAGGCCACCTGAGGAGATATGGGCATTATTTGAGCATATGACAGAAGGTTCAAGAATCTTAGCTTCTAGCATGATGAATGACGGTGATAACCCATTTGGTGTGACATCTCAAGCTCATAGTAATTCAAGCCCGCAAGTGATGAAGATTCTTGGTGACATGGTGAGCTTCATGAAGAACCAAGTGAGAAGTATTCTTCATCACTCGGTCAATTCTATTGAGTTCCATGGTGAAGAAATGAAGACACCTCACTCATATAGAAACCTGGAACCACAAAGTCCAATATATAGCTCAAAGGTTTGAGGAAGTTATCTCCAGGTTGAAAAGTTTTGATGAGGTGCAAAAGAATGTTACAAGGTTTGAGGACCAGGATAGAGCAGCTATCTTCCATACTAGCTCTCCAATAAGAAAAATCATCTTCAAAGACCATAATATGTATCAATGAAGCAAGTGGGCCTATGCATTCCACTAAAGTTCTCTATAGTCCACCTACTATGCAAGTGCATCCCATTTACCATTTCCAAGGCCATCCCAAACCTTACACACCTCCTCCCCCTTCATTACACAATTTTCCAACCAATTCACCTTCCAACTTCAATTTTCCCCTCCACCTCAATTTCAATATCAAGTGCCACCTCCACCTCCTCCAGAACCAGAACATACTCCCCCTCTCTACCATGAGAAAGGTAGTGTTGTGATAGTTCTAAGGAGTGGGAAAACTCTTGAGCAGCTCGCAAGTCAAAGAAAGGTTGGCAAAGCGAAGCAAAGGCAGCCAAGTGGTGATATTGTGATTGAGATTGCCGAAGATGATTATGTGATACCTCATGTTGAGTTTGTGACACCATATGCTCCACCTCACACTCCATTTGTAGGTCCCACTATCCCTAGTGTAACACCTCATGTTGAATTAAGTAAGGCCAAAGCTAGTGAACCACCATTCATTGAAGCACTAGATGAGCCACCGGAAGTAAGGAGGAGATAAAAGCACAATGTTGACATTCTTGAGGTGTTTAGCCAAGTGAAGGTCAACATTCCATTGGTTGATGCTATCAGCAAATCCCATCATATGCTAAGTTTCTTAAGAACTTATGCACTATGAAGAGAAGGTCGATCGGGAGAATACCAAAGAGATTCAAGTTGACTGAACAAGTGAGCTCAATCCTTCAACACTCACTTCATGTAAAGAGGAAAGACCCAGGTTCCCACTCATACGTAGCTACATTCTGGGGAATCACATAGACAAATCCCTACTTGATTTGGTATCTAGTGTGAATTTGATGCCATATAGTGTCTATGTCAAGCTGGGCTTAGGCAAGTTGAAACTGGCACATTGCACTCTCCAATTGGCGGATCGCTCCATCTAAGTGCCAAGAGGGAATGTAGATGATGTTTTGGGGACGATAGATAAGAAAAGAGGCATAGTTTTCCTGGTGGATTTCATTGTTCTTGGCATGGAGCCAGATGATAAGAAGATTCCCTTCATCTTGGGAAGACCATTCATATCTATAGCTGATGTTGAGATACATGTTCACAGTGGCATAATGATAGTCTCTTTCATGGACATGAAGATAAAGATCAACATATACAAGTCCTCAACCTGAAGAGTTCAAGATGAGGATGTTGGACATGGTCACTTCAGGAGTCTGACTGGTCATTTGAGAGAAGGAGATCCATATGAATGACTTGATGATAGTTTTAGTGATCAAAGAGATGAGGAACATAGGTTGAATGCAAATGAGAGATGCATTTATTGCAAGAATGGACACATGAGAATTTCAATTGGATGAATGATGAAGAATCTCCAAGAAGCTCAGTTGAAGGCATCATAACTTAGCGCTAGTGGGAGGCATCCCACCTTGGTTTGGAGAATTTTTCACCTAACCTTTCATTTTTGATACTTTTTTGTTATTTTACACTTTTCCAAGAAAACACACACACACACTATACTTGATGATTTTTTTTATTTGTGAATCATTTTTGAACAGGTACAATGGAGGAAAGATGATGCATGGAAGAGCCATCCAAGGAGAAGATCAAAAATTGAAGATAAAATTGCATAATAGTAGAAAAGCTACAGGAAGGAGGCTAGCACGGTCGTGTTGTTGGCAAGCCAAAACAGCCGTGGTGGCTCTTTCATGCATGGGACACCTTGAGATCTCCCTCCCCCACTTGGGGTTTGTCTACCCTGACTTTATGTCCTCTACCCTATCATCCTAAACGTCTATTTAATGTTGAGGACAACATGGTTTAAGAGTTTGGGGTAGTAGGACAGTAAGCCCTTGCTTTACCCAACTTTCCTCTATGTTCCTTGTTCGAATTTTTTTTCTTAAGATGATCAAATAGTATACCCATCTCTCATACTTGTGTATCCATACTTTGTTTGCTTGATTTACATACATGCATATCACATAGGTCAATTTCATGCATTTTTTGCATAATTTTCAAAAAAAATGCTCTTTTTGTCATGCATTTCATATCATGTAGTTTTTTTTTGTAATTTCTTCATGTTTGTAGCTAAGATCTGCTTGTTTCTTGCTTTTTGTTTCATAATAAAGGCTTAGTTGTGATTGAAGGTGATTTGGCACCATTTTGGCCAGTTTTGCCCATATTCAAAATGTTCTGCCCGAAAAGCATGTTTTGACCCAATCTGTACTTTTTGGATTGAAAATGATGACCTTTGACAAATGTAAGTGAATTATCATGGCTTTTTGCTAAATGGCGTCAATCTTGATTTTTTACATGTGAACCACCTCTCTCATGCTTGTGAACTATTTGATTGAATTGTGATTGAAGCAAGTCACAAACGCTTAGAGTTTTGTAAAATCTCATGATAAAAATGTGGTTTTAATTTTTCTCATTCATGTAGTGTGTCATTGCTTGATGAAATTGTTAGAGTAACTTTCATGCAGGAGATTTCATGTTGAAGTCCATATTAGTAACCCCTCTTTGACTCACTTTTCTTCTACCATCTTCTTACCTCTCCACCTCATGAAAGGATGCCAAAAGTGCACACATTCAGCCTTTACCACCTCCAAAAGTTTGGGGTGGCCATATCCATGCCCCCCTCTCGCTTGGCTTTCATCATCATGTACCCTATCCACATCAAGGGCCAAGAAAAAGAAAAAGAAAAAGAAAATAAAAGATTCTCCTATTTACAAGCATCTAAATAAAGAAAAGATGAATGTGTAAAAGCACTCCAAAATCTTACTGCAACCCGTTCTTCCTTTTGCATGCCCATGGAGCTAGGAAACATCAAACCTACCTCATTTTGTCCTTTTTCACAGCCATGTGGGTTATTTAGTGTGGATGGACATATGAGATTGAATGCATGAATGTAAAACAGCAAAATTAGTCATTTTTTTATCTTTTCTACCTTGAAACGGTATACCAGGAGTGATATGATAGCCATGTGGATTGATTGTATTTTCTATGGTCTATATTTGAAGTTTGCAGGCCCAGTTCTCTATTCATGATTGGTTTGTGAAAGAGGAGAGGAGAGAGTTTGAATGCATGTACCTAGTCATCTTTTATCCCAATTAGAGAATATTGACCTATTGCATTGCATTTTCCATTTCTTGATTGTGGAAAAATTCTAGGGAGATCGAGTTGAAGCATACTTGAAGACAAGTATGTTTTAAGTTTTGGGTGGTGATGTAGCCCTATTTTAGGGTTTTATCTTGTGTCATATTGCATTTCAATCACATCTATACCTATTAGATTACATGTTAGGGCTTCATCTTGTTCCATATTGCATTTCAATCACATATATACCTATTAGATTACATGTTATTTCCCCTAATATGCATATTTGTGTAAAATGCACTTATGGACATTATTTGCATGTTTTTTAGGCATTTGGACCATGGTTGGATGGAAGAGAGAGAGAATGTGTGATCCTAGGGTTTCTCTACCCTTAGAGAGGCCCAAAGTGAAGTCTGAGGCTCCCTCAACCTACCCCTAGTGGCCAAAGCTCCATTGAAGCAAAGATGTACAAGAAAACACCAATTTTCAACTCGAAGTGTTGATCTAGAGACCAACATGGTTGTGGTACCACAGAATGCCCATGCTAGCTCACTCCAAAATCAACAGAGTCAACTTTGAAGCAATTTAGGAATCACCACAGACGTGCCACTCAAAATGGTCATGGTATATTAACCCAGAACGGCCATGCCACCTTGCATGGTTGTGTAGCAGCTGATCCAGAATGGTCGTGGAGTAGAGAACGGGCATCTTCATCCAAGCCGCCACAGTCATGGTGACCACCACGGCCGTGCCACCCTTGCCTCACCACAGTCATGGTGATCATTGTGGCCCTCCAACTTTTAGTTTAAAACCACCAACGTTACTTTGGTTTTTCCCAATTTTTCACCACGATCATTCCACTCCACCATGACCATTCTCACCCCTTCCCACCATGGTCGTGCTACTCACAAAAACCTAGCTACTTTTCCACTTTATTTCCCACTTTACCCCTACATTACCTATTGCTTCCTCCCCACCTATATATATGTGGGTGGTGACTGGAGGCTAAAGGAGGTCGCCCCTAGCTACCTTCTACCACCTCTTAGCTCCCCATTTTAGCATTCCACCCATTCCACTTCATTTCCACCTCCATTTCACCATTTCCACCACCAAAACCCTAGTTTCCTAGTGTTTCGACCACTTTCCACCTTCATTCCATGTGCTTGCACCTTGGAGGAAGGAGGAGGACATCTTGCGACATCTCAAGAGGAGGACCACTCCATATACATTGAGCTCCATGTATACTTCTCCCTCTTTCTCCTTTCTTTTTGTATTTTGCATTTCCATGAGTAGCTAGGCCCCTTGGGTGGGACCTTTGGGGCCAAGAATATTACTTCGATATCATGTTAGGAGAAAATGATAAGTAAATATTGTAATTTAGTTTGCTAATGATTACATTCTATTTTTGTCTCACTATTCATGAATTGATCATTGGTGTGTGCTTGAAATCACCTAGGAATTAAGGGAAATTACTTATATGTGTGAATTTTGGGATTTGCTCCTAGGTCTAATTCATGGATCCCTAGCTATCTACCCATCCTCCTACATGCTAATAAATTCTCCTAACCCTAGTTGAGATATCTAAGTAGCTATTTTAAATGAATTGAGTGTACTTAGAATGGAGCTTTCTCAAGGCTAAAATGTGGGTGATGTGAGGCCTAAAATCTCACTTTCACTCCCATTACTACCCTCACCCCCTAATCACCCTAATATTCTATATCCTAGAAACCTATGCTTGTTTAGACTCTAATTGAATTACACCTAAACCCTAACCCAATTGAGCCTCGTAAGGGTAGTAGGAGGTGTTAGGGACTAATTCCCCTATACACAGCCTATCATATCCATGGCCAGTTAGTAGTCTAGGGCAATTCATTAGACTCTAGATTGTTGTTTGGCTTGGTAATCTAAATGAAAGCATAATGTTCACATGTCACCCCCCCAACCTAATTGATAAGTGCTTCCCCCAAACAACCCACACATCCATGTGTTGCTTTAAAACCCTAATTTCCTTCTTACTTAGCTAGTGTTAGCTTAGTTAGATCTTTACTAGCTAGCCTCTTTCCTTGTTCTTACTTTGCTAATGCCAATTTAGGTCTTCAATTGTTGTTGTTCTTGGTTTGTTAGCTTAGTGTAGTGTAGACTTCTAATTGCTTGTTTTAGTGTATCTTGCTCTTTTTTGTGCTTGCCTTGTCTTTTCTTGCTTAGTAGAGTCAACTATCTAGGGTTAACTTAGGTTTTGATCTTGTTTGTTTCCTTTAAATGCTTTCTTTTTCAACCCTTAGTGTAATCAATAATCAACCATCAAACCCTTTAACCCAAGACTCTGCAATAGGAACCTAGCCCAAAAACTAACCTAGCTCTAGTGCCCCCCTTTTCTCCCTTTGGATCAACCATATACTTGTCGCCCTCCTATACTATGACATGACCCCATATGCTTGTTGGTGTAGTGTTTTAGTAGAAGTAGGTGTGTTGGTTAAGGTCCTTATAAATTTTGAAAGTTATCACGTGTGTGTCCCGATATCATGGGGTGCATCTAGTCAAATCTAATTGATTAGTTTATGCACATCAGGAAGGATGCACCAGGTTCCAAGAATCAATCATAAGGGATCTGTAATGCAGAGTAAAAATATTACTATTGGCTTGGAGTCAATTTCAAGTTTAGTTTTGCATTCATAACTAGGGTTTTCCATGTTGGATTTTTATATTTTACCATTAGTAGCATTTCTAGAATTTTAGGTAGGTTATATATCATCATTTTTATATACCAAATTGTTTTATAGAAATTCCTCTAGATTAGATCCTACCATGTTATTCTCTCTCTCTTATATTTATATATATATATATAATTGATTAAGTCACTAGGATTCAATATGTTTATTTACCAATCTACCCTTGCTAGGGATATATATACCTTGATATGCACTACTTATGTATTAGCTTTTGATTACGTTCTTAAATACAAGTAGGGTCTAGATGAAGGATAATAGGGTAATACCATATGTTGTTCCACCCAAAGATCATCTAAACTTAGTTTGTATTAATAATATTTTTATGTGTAAATTTATAAGGGAAACCTCCTTATATGTGTCATTTTTTTATACATACACATTTATCTGATCTAGACCAATTTAGTTAAGCTTATTTCCTAGGTCCATTAGATATTAGGGTTTGAAATAAGGCTAAGTTAGCATTTTTGTTATTCCTATTATATATAATATTATATTTCTCATTTCATGACCTTGTAAGAATTGAATAACTACTATAGAGGATTTTTTTATCATAAATTACAAACTTCTTATTAGTACAATATATACATAAGTACCTTTTACACATATATAAGGCTAATCGACTGTTTAACTATGATTATCAATTATTCAACCTTTGTTATGTCAGTCTCATTTACCTATAGGTTTTGGTCGAGAAGTGTAGATCTAGACCTAGGTTAAATTTATCTCCTCCTGGTCTTCTTGCTCTTAAGCCTAAGCCAAGGATGGGCTGATTAGTGGAGTTGTAAGGGCACCAGGCTATCGTGACCCATGTTCTAAGTCATCACCTTCAATATAGGAGAAGGAAGGGTTGATGTTGGGTTGGTTTGTAGGTTTGCAGTCAGTAGGCGGGATAGAGGTGCCTTATGGTGAGAGAGAAAAGTGGGTATCCAACTACAGAGTTGTTGTGCGGCCTGTGGTAATTTGTGAGCGGTGGTATGGGGTATGCGGAGGTCATGTGCAGTGTAGTAGATCGAGCGAAGGGGAAGGAGGACGAGGTGAGGGATCTATGGAGGTCGATGATGATTATGGTTAGAGGCATCGAAGGAGGTTGTGGTCTGGTCTCTTTGGTGGCAAAGTCAGGTTGGTGGCTGATGAAGGTTGCTGGTGAGTTTCTGATGTTGGTATCTACTAGCGACCATTTGTCTCAGAGCTCAAGGAGGAGGATGGTCATCAGGTGAAAGGCTGAGCAGGTTAGAGAGGTAGAGAAATCCAAGGATCATCAGATGTGTTGGTTAGTATTCGATGCACCATAGTCGTTGATAGGAGAAATGACAGTTGTCATGATAAGGCCTGAGTTTGTTGGCAAGTTTTTCAAGGTGTTGCAGATCATGCGATAGATTAGTTGAGAGATTATGTTGCATCAGGTGGTGGTATTTGTCTTGGGTCACAGTAGGGAAGACGATAGCGAGGACTCTATGTGGCTATGGGAGGAGGCGGAGATGATGGCACTTCATTAGTGGTTTGCAGGTTGGGAAGATGACAAGTCTTGTCTAAGAGGAGGTTGATGTCATGTTAATGAGTTTCGTGGTATTGGAGAGATTAGTGGCAGTAGGAGTAAATTCTTCAGGTCATCAAGATGGTTGGCGGTCGAGGCTTTGGGTTTTGTGTTGTCGTGGCAATGGTGGTACCAAGGTGGAAGAGAGGAGGGGCTAGGCTTGCAGATCGATACTCAAAGAAGGGTCTACAAGGGTGTTGCTTCCTCTTGCTTCTGATGAGTTGTTGTATATAGCTAGGGTTTGGTTTGAAGGAAGGGAGGTATCCAAGTAAAGAGACCATGGTCTCCAATAACGCCAACATTACTAAATTAGTTGGTTAAATTGGAAATTAATCCTCTTTTGATAATTACTCCCTCATTATATAACTACTAAATAGAGACCCAATTATTTTGGGATTTTGACCATGTGTGTGACTTATATAATACTATATTCTAAAAATACTAACTCCCCACATTATGAATTCAACCTAATCGATTTTATTTTTCTATCATATTCACGGAATAATTATATAATACAATATAAATTATATTTTCATTTAATTCCAAAGTAATTTGTTGGGAAATTAAGAGTAAGATATGAATGGAAGTTCAAATGAAGTTGATTAATTTGAATTCCAAAACTTGATATCAAAGTAGAGCATGGAACAAATCTTGATAGACTGGTTTGTAAATATTTTTTAGGCGATGATAATAAATACATTTGTACAAAGGGGATGTATCAAAGGCCACGAATCAGAATATCTCATCAACACTTGAAATTAAAGATTGACTTCATAAATAAGCTCAATTTAGGAGAGATTATGAGTAAATCTCAAATTAGATTTAGTACCCAAAATCAAGTATGTTACAACGTCAGACTAAAAACTTGCATGTCACTTCATCAATTTTTGCCTTCAAACTGATGTTATAGGTTTGCTAATAACACATGAAACTTCTTTCTTCACACATTCTCTATGTATATGCATTCTACACGACTCATTTCTTCTTTCCCTAAGAATTATTGTACCACTGAGCTTCATCCCCAACTCTTGCTAATTTTGTTGAGCCCTCATACCCTACTCCTATCGAAGTTGATGTCACTCGCCACTATTGTTGTTGCTGACTATTTCCTCCTCTCCCTTTGTTGTTGCTTCAACTCTATTGTTGGTCTCTAGTAATGGCACTTTTTCTTTCCATGATGTCGCTTTTGTTGGGCCTCCTCAGTTATTTCTACTACTATCGGCCACAACTGAGGCCTCTTCTACTCTGACCTAAAGAAGGTTTTTTCTATTTTGTTTTCTTTGTTTAATTTTTTTGTTTTGTTTCAGCTTTGCACTTTTTTATTATTTTTCACACCCCATTGTTTGTATAATTTTTTTGACTTACTTTTCACTTTGTTTTTTCATTTAGCTTTTTGTATAATTAGAATCCATGTACAATGTCCTCCTTTATTTGGTTAGATTTGAAAATGTGTATATAATTGCATATTTGATTTTTCTAGATTGTAAAATTTATGATGAAATGCTCCTTTATTTTCTATATTAGATTGATTGAAGACGGATGTATATGGGTTCATTAATTTTAGATAATTAATGACATCTACTGTAATGACCCCGCCTCCCAGTAACCCCCAATTAAGGGAGACCAAGAGGTCAGAGTTGTTATACCAATTTTCCGGATCAAAGGTTTGACAAATAATTGATAATAATTATCAAATTCTACCAAACTAAACTGAAAGGTTGTAATAAAATTAAACTTTTCATACCTTTTTCAAAAACTTAGATATCTACTTCTATCCACATCTAGAGTCTATTATAACTAATCATCCTTTTTACTTTAAATCTTATTTAATTCCACATATGCCACTTTACTATTTGTCCTTTTCACTTGTACCTAAAACTTCGACAAACAAAATGTCGGTCAGCATAATTGAATATGCTGGTATGTGGGAGAAACAATAATCGAGCAACTATGATAACAATGTAATCAGCTAAATATCATTTAACAACCAAGATTACGTCTTAAGCAATACTACTCAATCCTTACCTATCCCCTATTTCTGTGTTGTCCCTACAGCGGACTTGGATACTACCTCTCTCACATGGTAGATCCTTACCCCCATGGCCCTACCTCACAGGTAGCCAATACTTAGGGTTATGGAGTCACATGGCCCTACCCAAAGGTATCCCAATCCCTGACTCAAGGTGACTTGATGGACCTACCCCATTGGTAGCCATGTACTAAGTCATCCAATGACCTGATGGACCTACCCCATAGGTAGCCATGTACTAGGTCAATCTATCAAGCTACAAAGGGGACTAGGATCTGAGCTAGTAGGCACATATTTTAGGTGATAGTCATATCCACATTATAGTTTGCATTATTTAAATTCATCCAATATTTTAATTCAAGTCATCGATGAAAACTTCAGAAATCCTCGGAAAACTAATTTGAGATAGTCATAAGTGTAACCACATACCTGTCAGGCTGATTTGAAACAGAATTAATCCAATCAATGCAAGAAATCCAATAGGCAAGCAATCACACAAAGAGATCCTAAAATATGCACACAATCTCCTATCATTGATCATGCCATCAAGATCTATTAAACCTAGCTCACTTCCTAGGGTTTCTAGTCCACTTTTAGGGTTTCCATTATAATTAGGGTTCCTCTTCATTTTTACTTTTTTAAACCCTAATTTTATACAATTACTCACAAACCATAATTATCTCATCTATTCTTCACGAAAGATATTAAGGTTACCTTTTAACAACATATAACCTTAATTTCAGATTAAAGGCACAATTAACCATCAATTAAGTCCATTATGCTCTTTTACATTAAAACTGCCATTTTTATCCTTTTAGGGCATGTTTGGTTACCTGGATTTTACCGTATTGGATTGTATTTTGGACTCCAGTTCAGCAAATTTTATGTTTGATTTGCAGGATTGGAGAAATGGGGCTAATCCCGGGATTTTCAAACATAATAGGAATCCCGCATTTTGGTCTCCATCAAAATTCTCCCGGACGCCAAAATCCATCATGAGCAAGATGGTAGACATGAAAAAAAAATCCCACACTTACAAAATCCAGCAAACCAAACATAAAATTTTACTTTGTGGGATTTTGAGAATGCAGCATTTTAGTAATGCGGGATGGACAGAATATAGGATTTCAGTAAATCCTGCAAACCAAATGTGCCCTTAATTCATGACAAGATCATTAGGCCTAATTATCATCTTTGGTTCCTTCCAAATTAACATCTCATAGTTCATTATGATCTAATTCACATATGAACTCTATTTATCATTAATTCCACCTGTATCCATTAGAAAACCCTAATTACCATATTAAGGGTATTTATCCACAATTAGGAACTTTTATACTCGAAATAGCTTAGAACCATCATATCTCAATTTTATTCATGAATTTGAACAATTAAAGCCATTAAGAGTCACATTTACTAACATTAGGGTTTCAAGGCCCATTAAAGCTCGTTCATGTACATGGAACTCTAAAGTAAACCAATTACGAGCAAAGTTCATCGTTTTTGTTCTTTTTATAATTAACAGGCTAATATCAACTTTAATCATCCATAAAACCCTCCTAAATACATTAATCATCTCAAATTAGGGTTTCTTAAACATTAAAGCATTAAAGTTGATAACTTCCACTACTTTTCGAATTGCAAGAGGAATTAGCTTCTAAAACTATTTTTAATGGATTCCTCTCATTTTTTGAGCAAGATTCATATTTTATACACATCCATCTAAGCTACCAATAAAAAGATATGATTTTTGCATTATTTCACTTACTTGACCAATGGTAGGCTGCCACGTCAACCTTTCCATGCAACGTGGTCAGTTTTGGAAATATAACCAATTGACGGTTCGACCCTCATTTAAGTTGGTTGTTTCTTCATCCTATGGAGGGGAAAAACCATCCAACACCTATGCCTTCTTCTTCAACCCTACGCAGCCCTAGCACTGTCGGTGGTAGCACCTCAAAGGAGCTTCCTCCTCTACCTCCTTGGACCCTAGGGGCACCGGTGACCATCCCATTGCTTCCGCCGCCCTCTGCCACACCTACAAAGGTCTCAATACATGGTCGAGGTGGCATGGACGGGGCTCGATAGTCTGCCACTCGTAGTGATCATATGTACCCGAGCTATGGCTGTTGCGTTCGGCTAGGATGAGGGAACGATCACCCAAACACCCCATGATGTTGCGGGAGCGGCAAACCTCCAACGCCACTCCTCCACAACCCATTATTGCTCTAGAAAATCTTTACTTTTTGCAACTAGGGTTTGAACGAATAGAAGAAGATGGGGAAGAGAGAGAGATGTGTAGGATCTCTCTTGAACTCAAACTAGGGGTTCTACCCCTTATATCGGGGAGGGTATCCACACCCTAAGGTGTTCATCCACGAGTTAATAAGTTCTTTTCCCAATAGGAACCCAAGTTCCTTCATTAAGAAGCAAACCTCTCTCTCCTAATTATCTTCTTAATAACCCATGTTCATTGGATATTTAGGAATTCAAAAATTATCTCTCTTATTCTCTTTATGCTTGACTTTTAGTCCATTGTCACAAAATTATATTTTCTTTTAGTAGAAAATACCTCCTTTTTAACAATGCCACAACATTCACTAATTATGCATCACATTATCCTCTTTTTGTATTATTGGTATTTTCTCTTTCTTTTTCTCCATTGGGGCTCCTTGGACCCCAAGAAACTCTAATATTTCGAAATCCTTTTTAGTGGATACTCATTATCCTTCTAGATGCATCTATATCAATTATTTCTCATTAACCTTTTTATTTCTTTATTAAAATATCTATTTTCGAGGATTTCTCTTTATCTCTCTTTTTATTTTCCTTATTGGAATTCCTTTTAATATTAGAAACCTTATGTATATGAAAACCCACCAAAGATAACTCAATCATACCTCTTTCCACTTATTTCCCATATTTTATCATTGTTTGCAATTTCTTTCTTGATAAAGAAATATTTAATTGATATTTTCTTTTCTTATTGCATTATCTTTGCAACTTTGGACTCTTTGGAACACAAGGAACCCAAGAGGCATGAAATCCAACTTTGGATAACATTCATTTGCCTTCTAGAGGTTTCTACATCTTTCTTTTCTCCATTTCTTATTTACTTATTTAATAATGGAGTTTCTTCTGTCTTTTCCTTGTTATTGGGCCCAATAGCCAATAAAGCCCACAAAAAAATCAACAAGGCTATTGTAAATGAAATCCATTAATTCAAAACAAATTATATCATTAATTGTTCAAATATATTTAATAGGAGAAATTACATTTCTCACCAAAAGAACCCAAAATTTGGGGTTATAACATCCCCTCTTATAGGAATTTTGTCCTCAAAATTCCATCAAGCAAACGAACAATTCAGGATAAGACTTTTCTATGTCCATCATTGGCCCCTATGTGGCTTTACCTTATCCATGGTGCTTCCAATGAACCTTTATCATCACATATTCTTTTCTCTGAGTTCTTTCACCTTGGCATCTATAAACCTCACAGGTGAATCAGGTCATTTTAGCCTCCCTTGGGGCTCACTAGGTTCATTGCTCAGCACATGGCTCGGGTACCTCACATAGTGCTCTAATTTGGACACATGGAACTCATCACACATTACTTTATCCTGAGGGGTAAGGCCAAACATAACCTCCTCTACCAATCCATCTCAAAAGAACCCATGTATTGGGGACTCAGCTCTCTTAGCTCTAACATAGAGGGGTCGGATTTTCTCATCACATACTCTCCCACAGTGAACCACATGTCAGTCTACTTTGCATAAGCTCACGATTCATGTCACCCCTGGGCTCTCTTTCAGCCATTGCACGATCAAAGCGACTTCATCTTCACACATTGTGGTCCTTTTCTGACCTTCATGGGGTCCCTTCACCCACATCATCTTAATGAAGTGGTGACGGACACAACCTCTCTTACAGAGCTTCTTTACATCCCAAAAATGGCTATGGTGGTTAACATCACTTTTTCCATAGGACAAAACTATCTCCATGTATCACCCTGAATGAGCTCACATGCTCTCATCAGACCCTCTAGTCTGGATCATACTAACCATTACTTAGGGGTGATAAACTATACTAATATTGAGTTCTTCATTTATCTACTTCCACCTCATGGAAGTAAATCTTTAGGTTATACTCAAGAACTTGTGAACGCGCATCATGGTGTAGTTGAACCATCTCTTTCTCATATGTAATTCAACTGGATCCGTCCCTTGACAATATTCTTTCTTTCTCGTGTCATCTAGGTAAGGCGATCTACCATAACCCATATTGCATCTTGACCTTCCTTGGTCCGGGGGAGACTTACCACAACATCCATAGTGATGAACTCTCATTCCCTCTCAGGGACTCTTTATCCTCTATATCAATACACTAGGTCACTAGTGTTCGTCCTTCACCTCCTGGCTTGCATGGCGACAAGCCACGTGCAACTTCATCTTAAGCATCCAAAGTACTACTATCACTTACTATCTTCATAGTACCATGGTGTATGTGATCTTAAAATCATGATCTCATGTATGTCATGTTTCCTCAAGTTTGATTCCTCAGAAACCCTAAACCACTCTATTCAGGGTTTCATCACCTTCTTTTCTAGAGAAGTGCATTTGAAGTTCTACCACCATCCTTTTATTGCATCAAGGCCTAGGCTGGCTAACTAAGCAATCACTAACTTGATCAAAAATCTTGTTACATCTGAGTGTTAGCCCTAACATATCTCCTTTTCAAACTTAGGGCTAACCTAACAACCTCTTTTAGCCTCTAGCTAAACTAGGCACATGCATCTCAACCAAAGCATCCATTATCACTTCACATCCTTAGGTGTAAGGTAATGTTGAAGACATACACCTCCATGTATTCCACTTATTATCTCATTTCAAACTCTAAGTCTATCTTCATCAAGAAAACTCTGAGTTCATTCTCTTGGTTTTCAAACTCAACCTTGTATAACTCATAGCTCATGATAAAAACATCCTCATAAGATTACTACCTTATTTCTCTTAGTGTTTGTAAACCATCCACATATCGTTCATTCCACAAGGGTATGTTATCATCTCTATCCTCAAACCTCATAGAAACTTTACAACTCACATAATCTTTATCCTTGGTGTATGGCATGCGTATTGTCCTATCTCTCACTCCCATAACAAGAGGAAATAAGCATTTGGCTACAGTCTAAATACAAAGTTCTTCCCATTCTAAGAGTAGAGATGGTACATCCCACCTTGCCAGTACACCTTCAAATCTAAGTTGAAACGTGCAACTTATATCACAATCATCTTGATATCAAAGTTACTTCCATGGAAAACTGATCTCGAATCTACTTGGGTCACCACACAATCCTCGGTCATCTCCTTCTAGATTTGTAGGGTTCCGGCACTTTTGGGGTCATCCCTCTTCCCTTATGCATCCAAAGAGTTCCCTCCTCATCTGCCCTTTGGGTCCCATGTCATGAAGGTTGTCAATCTCTTAACCCATGGCCCTCAGACAATAATAATTGTTACCTCCCGACCCTATGGTCATGTACAACTAGGGAATTAGGCAAATCCTACTTCCATCAGTCTTTTCCCTACATGATCCTAGGATAGACTTAGGATTCGGGTATAGTACATGTCAAACTCAGAACCTCACCCAAGTCTCCATCATCTCTCTCTGCATTCACGGGCTGACTTTCATCCTTTCATAGTGGTCATGGCGACCTGCCTACCTTGGTCAGGCCCCATACTGGTTACCTCCATGGTAACACATCCACATGCACATAGAGATGGTTATATATGGGTCTATAGGTTCATTCTCATACTATGTACTTTTCACTTAGCTTCTCAAGATCCTATGAGACCTCTTTACCCTACCAAAGGGTCCCTCTCCCAGGATGGGAGGAAACTACATCTTGATAACAAAGGTCACAAACTTCCTTATGTTTAGGATTTACATCAACATGAGCATGCTTAACCCAGCCAGCTACTAAGGCACAAGCAGACCACCTACTAAACCATGCTAGGTCATACTTGTTCTCATTCCTCAACATTGGATCAAGATCATACCTTCCCATGTTATCAACTTAACTATGAGGGGTTCATCAAACATACCTTAAACTTAAGGGGTTTCCCTTTCCTCTAAACATGAGGAGTGCCATTCTCAATTCTATAGAAACTCAAATCTCATCATGAGAATCAGGTACACCACTTCCCCTCTTAGGCCTAGGAACCCTAGGTTCACTTTTTTGAAAGAGCTGTCCAACTGTATGCTCAACATTCTAACCACGAACCAAGCATGTATAAGGCATGACATGCCCTTCCTGTCATCCTTCTACTCTAGTAACACCTCAAAGTTGAGTCCTCCTCAAGGACATCCAACAAGGTATAATGCTTCACAACTTGTTACTAAACCTCTTCAGGGTCTAAGGAACTCTTCTTCCTAACCCTAGAAGGTGAACATCTATATCATAGGCTCATAGGTACCAGCAGCCTCATCCTCTCTCTAGGTTTTGGTTCCTCTAAAGGCAACTCAGCTACCATCAGCCTCCAGGGATCATGCATGAGGCAACCGCTATCATCCACTTAGGTCGCATCATCCTCAACTCCCCATTGTTCCTCATATCTCAGAGTCTAAGCTTCCAACCTTCTTGCTTGGGGTCCTGTTCTCTCTCTCTATATAGAGCTAACCCTACAAACAGCCTTACTACTAGAGGTCCTCTCTCCATGAAGGATCAAGCTCATAAGCATACCCCTACATAGGTGAAGCCTATGTTCAAACTTATGTTTGCTCAAGATTATCCATATCCCTTTATGCTTATCTCATAAGCTATCCATCATACTCTCCTAGCCAGGGTTTCAACCTACTACCGCACTAGTGACGTACTCTGGGTGCATGTTATGCCCTACTCACATAATCCCATATGGTTTCTATAGGTTCTTTACTAACCTCATCATTGAAGGAGTTATCCTTCTCTCTAACATGCATGACCCTTTCCAGGGTTGGGTTGCCAAAGGTACTAGGTTATCCAACCTCACATGGCTCATATCGTCATGGGTATCCAAAAGCATGTCTACACACCTGGTCTATCATTACATCTAACTCATCAGGTCATCTCTCTCTCACCACCACTTAGGGTTAGAGTTAACATCATCCTCGAAGGATGTGCCAGGTCTCTACTTATAATGGAGGTCTCTACCTCCAAGACTAACTTTCTCTACTCACCCTCCTAACAAGGACATCTAGCCTCAGGTCTCTCTTGAGGGCATGACAACATATGTCATATGACCTAAGCATGTATCTATTATTTAGTTTACGCTTAAACTATTAAGCGTATGTCCATGACATTTTATTTACATGCTTTTCATTAATTTGGTGGAGGATTCCTTAAACCTTAACAACTTTACCCATACCTCAAGAGGGTGAAAAAAAGAGAGAAAACCCTAATCCTTAAGGTCCTTAAAAGCATTTGAGTTGAGAAGGGATGAACAAGATGAGAGAGTCCTAAAGGTATCTTATTTTGAGTCAAATCTTGAGACATTGGCCGGGAAGTCACACCAATCTGGGAGTCATTGTATTCAGATTAGCAGTGCAGAGGAAAATCTTGCTAGCCCCCAGACATGATCCTTTTCTAAACACCTTTGTCTTTTAGAAAATCCTCTAATAACTCCCATGGGTTCTACAGAGTTTGTAAAATCTAATAATTATTAAAGATTAAATGAGGAACCTATGCTCTAATACCAAATGTAATGACCCTGCCTCCCAGTAACCCCCAATTAAGGGAGACCAAGAGGTCAGAGTCATTATCTTAATTTTCCAGATCAAAGGTTCGACAAATAACTGATAATAATTATCAAATTCTACCAAACTAAACTGAAAGGTTGTAATAAAATTAAACTTTTCATACCTTTTTCAAAAACTTGGATATCTACTTCTATCCACATCTGAAATCTATTCTAACTAATCATCCTTTGTACTTAAAATCTTATTTAATTCTACATATGCCACTTTACTATTTGTCCTTTTCACATGTACCTAAAATGCCGACAAACAAAATATCAGTCAGCATAATTGAATATGTCAGTATGTGGGGGAAACAATAATCGTGCAACTATGATAACAATGTAATCAGCCAAATATCATTTAACAGCTAAGATTACATCTTAAGCAGTACTACTCAATCCTTACCTATCCCCTATTTATGTGCGGTCCCTACAGAGGACTTGGATACTACCTCTCTCACATGGTAGATCCTTATCCCCATGTCCCTACCTCACATGTAGCCAATACTTAGGGTTATGGAGTAGCATGGCCCTACCCAAAGGTAGCCCAATCCCTGACTCAAGGTGACTTGATGGACCTACCCCATTGGTAGCCATGTACTAAGTCATCCAATGACCTGATGGACCTACCCCATAGGTAGCCATGTACTAGGTCAATCTATTAAGCTATAGAGGGGACTAAGATCTGAGCTAGTAGGCACATATTTTAGGTGATAGTCATATCCACATTATAGTTTGCATGAATTAAATTCAATCAATAGTTTAATTCAAGCCACCGATGAAAACTCTAGAAATCCTCAGAAAACTAATTCGAGATATTCATAAGCGTAACCACATACCTGCCAGGTTGATTTGAGATTAAATTAATCCAATCAATGCAAGAAATCCAATAGGCAAGCAAGCACACAAAGAGATCTTGAAATATGCACACAATCTCCTATCATTGATCATGCCATCAAGATCTATTAAACCTAGCTCACTTCCTAGGGTTTCTAGTCCACTTTTAGGGTTTCCATTGCAATTAGGGTTCCTCTTCATTTTTACTCTTTTAAACCCTAATTTTATACAATTACTCACAAACCCTAATTATCTCATCTATTCTTCACGAAAGATATTAAGGTTACCTTTTAACAAAATATAACCTTAATTTTAGATTAAAGGCACAATTAACCATCAATTAAGTCCATTACGTTCTTAAAAAGAAGAGGCAGTCTCCCCTCTCTCTCACCCTAGAGACACTAGGGTTTCTTCCTCCATAGGTGGCTGGCTGGGGGGAGGGGGTTTGGCCTCCGCAAAGTGGTGCCCCGCTCCCCCTCGGCCTCTTCTCGCTCGTCATCAGCAGGGTCTCTTCTTTGGGAGCTATGTGGGCGTGGTGTCTTTGGAGGAAGCGGTCTTCTTCCTCCCTTTCGTTGAGCCCGGCTGCGACGAGTTTCCTATCCCCTTTCTCTTTTACTGGCTTTCTATTTAGATTGTTCTCTTATTTTGTCTATCTCGCTATTAATCAGCGTTGCTTTCTCTTCTCATGGTAGATTTTTCTTTCTCGGTCAATTTTGTTGTGGAGTTTGTATGGCATCAAGCGCGGGAAATATATCCTTTTGGAACACCGATTTGGTGCAGGTATTCTACCACATATACATACTCAGGTTGAAGGTATTCCTCATAGAAAATTGCCTTAGCCAGTGAAGGAGAAGAGGGATCTATACATCATTATCCTTATCAGATTCCGATATGAGTTTTTGTGGTGGTTTGTATCTGTTCTTGATCTTTGTGTGGTCTTCTAGTTTGTTTTTCTCCTCATGTAGATGTCGTATGGCTCCTCCATAATGAAATTTGTCAGTTTAACTTCAAAAAAAAAGTCCATTATGCTCTTTTGCATTAAAACTACCATTTTATCCTTTTAATTCATGATAAGATCATTAGGCCTAATTATCATCTTTGGTTCCTTTTGGATTAACATCTCATAGTTCATTATGATCTAATTCACATATGAACTCTATTTATCATTAATTCCACCTTTATCCATTAGAAAACCTTAATTACCATATTAAGGGTATTTATCCACAATTAGAAACTTTTATACTCAAAATAGCTTAGAAACATCATATCTCAATTCTATTCATGAATTTGAACAATTAAAGCCATTAAGAGTCACAATTACTAACATTAGGGTTTTAAGGCCCATTAAAGCTCGTTCATGTACATGGAACTCTAAAGTAAACCAATTGCATGCAAAGTTCATCCTTTTTGTTCTTTTTATAATTAACAGGCTAATATCAACTTTAACCATCCATAAAACCCTTCTAAATACATTAATCATCTCAAATTAGGGTTACTTAAACATTAAAGTATTAAAGTTGATAACTTCCACTACTTTTCGAATTTTAAGAGGAATTAGCTTCTAAAACCATTTTTAATGGATTCCCCTCATTTTTCTAAGCAATAATTATATTTTATACGCATCCATCCGAGCTACCAATAAAAAGATATGATTTTTGCATTATTCCACTTACTTGACCAATGCTAGGATGCCACGTCAACCTTTCCATGCAACGTGGCCCGTTTTGGAAATATAACCAATTGACGGTTCTGCCCTCATTTAATTGGTTGTTTCTTCAGCCCGTGGAGGGGCAAAACAGTCCAACGCCTCTGCCACCTTCTTCAACCCCGTGCAGCCCTAGCGTTGTCGGCGACAACAACTCAAGAGAGCTTCCTCCTCTGCCTCCTAGGACCCTAGGGGCACCAGTGACCATCCCATTGCTTCTGCCGCACCTGTAGAGGTATCAATACATGGTCAAGGTGGCGTGGACTGGGCTCAATAGTCTGCCACTCGCGGCGGTCATATGCAGCCCAGCTGTGGCTGCTGCGTTCGGCTAGTTCAAGGGGACGATCACCCAAATACCCCATGATGTTGCGGGAGTAGCAAACCTCCAACGCCACTCCTCCATAGCCCATTGTTGCTCTAGAAAAGCTTTACTTTTTGCAACTAGGGTTTGAACGAATAGAAGAAGATGGGTAATAGAGAGAGATGTGTGGGATCTCTCTTGAACTCGAACTAGGGGTTCTACCCCTTATATAGGGGAGGGTATCCACTCCCAAAGGTGTTCATCCACGAGTTAATAAGTTCTTTTCCCAATAGGAACCCAAGTTCCTTCATTAAGAAGCAACTCCTAATTATCTTATTAATATCCCATGTTCATTGGATATTTAGGAATTCGAAAATTCTCTCTATTATTCTCTTTATTCTTGACTTTTAATTCATTGTCACGAAATTATATTTTCTTTTAGTACAAAATACCTCCTTTTTAACAATGCCACAAAATTCATTAACTATGCATCACATTATCCTCTTTTTTGTATTATTGGTATTTTCTTTTTCTTTTTCTCCATTGGGGTTCCTTGGACCACAAGAAACTCTAATATTTCAAAATCCTTTTTAGTGGATACTCATTATCCTTCTAGATGCATCTATATCCATTATTTCTCATTATCCTTTTTATTTCTTTATTAAAATATCTCTTTTTGAGGATTTCCCTTTATCTCTATTTTTATTTTCCTTATTGGAATTCCTTTTAACATTAGAAACCTTATGGATACGAAAAACCACCAAAGATAGCTCAATCATACCTCTTTCCACTTATTTCCCATATGTTATCATTGTTTTCAATTTCTTTCTTAATAAAGAAATATTTAATTGATCCTTTCTTTTCTTGTTGAATTATCTTTGCAACTTTGGACTCCTTGGAACCCAAGAGGCATGAAATCCAACTTTGGATAACATTCCTTTGCCTTCTAGAGGTTTCTACATCTTTCTTTTCTCCATTTCTTATTTACTTATTTAATAATGGAGTTTCTTCTGTCTTTTCCTTGTTATTGGGCCCAATATCCAATAAAGCCCACAAAAAATCAACAAGGCTATTGTAAACAAAATCCATTTATTCAAAACAAATTATATCATTATTTGTTCAAATATCTTTAATAGGAGAAATTACATTTGTCACCAAAAGAACCCAAATATTGGGGTTGTAACATCTACGAATTAATATAGTGAATTGATATGAATTTAGCTAAATTATACTAACTTGATTTATATTGAAAATTGGTATTCATGCATTCATCCAAACTCTAAACACTAAACCCTAAACACCTAATCCCTAAATCCTAAACCATATTCCATAAATAGACATACTTTGGTGGCCTAAAAACCTGTCCAAGATTTTCTCATAAGGATTAAATCTTGGATAGTCCCCTGTTTGGGATTGGTCTTGACACTTAATATCACTTAGGATGTGATTGTATAATGCATGTTTGGTTTTCAAAAATATTTCTACAGTCATTTCATAATTGGTTCTTTAAGTATATATGTAGGTGGGCATTTTCCCATTTATATCGATGTACTTGGAGAACTACAGAGAAATGATGTGAAATATTCTTGAAAGCAACGCACGCATTATACATATATTAGTGAGATTAAATTCTCAATAATGTAATAGATGGTGCACATTCACCAACTTGAATTCCAAGATATATATCTTATTGGACTAGAAATGTACCCAAGAATTACTATTAGGAGTAAATTTTGGATAGTCCCTGGTTTGGACTATTTACAAACACTTACTCTCACTTGGGATGTAAGTGTACAATGCATGTTTGGTTCTCAAGAATATTTCAACAATTTTTTCATTCTTTATTCTCTTGGTACATATGTAGTTTGGAACTTGCCCATGTACATCAATGTACTTGGTGAACTGGTGTGAAAAGCTGCCAAAGTATTCTTAAAATTCAAACACATATTCAACACTTACTTTTGGGATTTTGTGTTCAAGAATGGGATGTATGGTACACATTCATCAATATGAATGCTAAATACTATTCCAGAACTATTTTTATCTCAATTCAAGCATGATTTATTTAAAACAATAATTCTAATCAATATAGGGCCAGAATGGATCAACGTTGGATGTTCATTAAAAGTTGTTACACTGAAGAGTTAATAGCGGTCTTTATGAGTTTATAAGGTTTACGGAGGAACATAATAGACAACCTGGAGATCGTTTCTTAATCTGTATAGGAATTGTAATAACAACTTGAACGCTGACATTGCTTATAAAATCAAAAGTCATGTCATGTGCACTGGATTATACAAGACTATACATAACGTACTGGCATGAAGAGATTCCTACTATGAGGTCAATAGATGTTGATAGTGGAATTTTTTTGGAAGATGAGAAGGGCAATGATGTTGATTTGAATGAGCCAATTCTAAACAACATAATTTATGTGGTGCTAGATATTTGTAGGGTAAATCTTACCGAACCACCTTCATCATTTAGAAACATTTTACATGATGCTGAGAAATCATTATACTTAGATTGTACTAAGTTTATGAGGCTAAGTGATGTGTTGAGATTGTATATCCTAAAGGCTAACAAAAATTTCATGTCTTTGTTGTCTTTGTTAAAGGAAATACTTCTTGAATGGCATGACCTTCCAATCTTGAAATACAAAATAAACAAAATATTGCGACCAATGAGAACGGATCATAAGAAGATGCATGCATGTTGGAATGGCTATGTGTTGTTTGGAAAAGATTATGTTTATGTGAAAGATCATCCAAAATGCAGGTTGTCAAGTTACAAAATGATAACTTTGGGTAAAACCAAGAATGTTTTTCCTACCAAGGTGATCTGGTGTCTACATATAATACCATAGTTTCATCACTTATATGCTAATTTGGTAGATGTGTAAAATTAAAGACAAAAAATGATGGATTCCTAGGATGTGTTTGATTCCCCATAATGGAAAAAAATTGATTCATTATACCATGAATTTGGTGAAGTCAAGAATTTAAGACTTGGTCTTTTTACTAATGAGATGAATCCATATAGTACATTAAGTAGCCAACATAGCACTTGGGCTGTTATGATTCTTATATACAATCATCCTCCTTGGCTGTGTATGAAAAATTATTATGTCATATTGTCAATGTTGATATTGGGATCGAAACAACATTGCAATGATGTCGATGTTTACCTTGAACCTCTAGTTGATGAGTTAAAGAAACTCTTTGAAGAAGGCATTATGACCTATGATGCTTCATGTGGAAAGACCTTTAATTTGCATGCTATGTTGTTTTGCATGATTAATGATTTCCCAACATACAAAATTTGTCTGGATACAACGTAAAAGGAATCAAAGTTTGCCCTATATGTGAGAAAAATGTTGATTCAATTTGACTAAAATATGATGACAAGATTGTATATCTTGATCATCGAATGTTTCTCCCTAAAGAGCATCCTCGCTAAAGGTTGTGCAATGCATTTAATCGCTCAACTAAGGAACATCGTGCCCCTAAACCTATGTCAGGGAGCATGTTTGTGAAAGATTAAGAGACATTAGCAATGAATTTGACCAGATACCATGTACTAACCCAATAAGTGATAAATATCTATTTGAGAAGAGGTCAGTATTATGGGTCCTTCCTTACTAAAGTTCTTTAATAATTAGGCATTCTATCAATGTCATACATGTCAATAGAAATGTATGTGGTAGCATGATTAGTATCTATATAGTAGGCAAGACTCAATGGGGAATCATGTGTAGGATGGACCTACATGAAATAGGTATAAGAAAAGAATTAACTTTATATGTTGTCAATCATCTTCATGCATGCTTACCTCCTACTTGTTACACTTTGTGTAGACATGACAAAATCTCTCTTTGTGAGTGATTGCTTAATGTTAAGGTACCATAGGAATACTCTTCCAATATTTTTATATTAGTATCAATGAAGAATTAAAATTTCATAGGTCTTAAATCTCATGATTGTCACACTCTAATGCAACAAATAATGCATGTGGCTATTCGATCTATATTGCCAAAGCATGTAAATTTTGCAATCACCTGGCTTTGTTTCTTCTTCAACACTCTATGTTGATGTTTAGAATCTCGATAAGTTGCAAATAGAAGTGATTGTTACCTTGTGCCAAGTTGAGATGTATTTTCCTCCTTCATTCTCTAATATCATGGTACATCTTGTTGTCCATCTGACTAGGGAAGTGAGGATGATGGGTCTGAGTTTCCTTGTATTAGATGTATCCTTTTGAGTGGTACATGAGTGTGTTTAAATGTGATTTTCAAAAACTTTATCTGCCTGAAAGTAGTATTAATGAGGTTTATGTGGTTTGGAAGCTGATGGACTTTTGCAATGATTTCTAACTTGTAGTGAAACTATCCCATCAAATTGAAGCTTATTCTGGAAAAACGACCTAGGAGCATGAGTGGAAGTAATTATTCATGTGTTGTGCAAACAAGCACACTTGCACATCTTATAAAACATCGACAAAGTGGGTATTTATATCACCAAATAGACAAATTTTATCAGCAGAGAGCATCCTCGAGCTAGTTCAATGTGGCTTTCCAAAGAGCATAATCAAACTTTTGTTAGGTGGTTTAAAGATAAGGTCTTACGTCAACTATAATAAACACCAAATGATGTTGCTGAGAATATCAAATGGCTCACCTTTAAACAAAGCATAGATGTTATATCTTAAGAAGGATTTGACATAAATGGATTTTTGTACTACACAAAGCATCAATATTATTAGAGTTTTTTCCAAAATATCAGGGACCCCCTTAAAGCCTCTTTAATGTACTTTCCTAGTGTGAAGGATAAGAGTTCGTGAGAAGGCAAGATGTCTTATTACCCTTTCATCGAAGACATATGGGAATTTGACTACCAGAGTTTAAAGTTCTCATTTTTAGTGCAATTGGTTTGATAACAAATGATAACAACAAATGAGTTCAAGTGCATGAGTTGGGTTTCACATTAGTAAATTTTGAAGAAAAATAGCAATAATGATGAGTCATTAATCATGGCATCACTGGTAAAATAAGTATTCTATATCAATGACCCTACAAATGAAAAATGATTTGTCATTCTTCATTGGAAAAGGTGGTTCATTGCAGATCCTATAGATGAAGAGGAGTACTACGACAAGTATGATATCTCCAATCCATTCTCAGTGCAATTGCCAAGTGTAAATACTTAAGGTAACATAGATGAATAATATATTCATAAAGATCATAGAAAAGGAATTGATAATGAGAAGTGATCCTAACAATACTAGAAGCATGCATTTTATAATGCAAACAATTCATTTCGTTAGATGCTAAATATTTTGCATGTTTCTAAATCATTTGTATATGTTTTATTTGCTAGATGTGCATGTTTCCCACACTTATTATGTATATTCAATTTTGCAGATTGGTATAGCATGGCTTCTAACCATGAGGATTTTGAGCATTGTGAGGAGGTTGTGCATTGTGAGATGTTGAAAATTGTGAGGATGTTGAGTAGGATGTTGAGGTGTTGAGTCTATTGCCTCAAGAAGTAGAGGCATCACACTCACATGTAGGTTAATGGTACTTAGGGTTGAAGGTGAGAACTTGGCCATTGCTTTTGATGCTAATGAAAATCTTGTTGGGGGGGGGATTGTGATTTTAGGAACTATTGTGGGGTTATTGCTCACATCAAAGTGCCAATAGTCATAGAATCTTGGCATTTAGTTGATTTTCCCATTAAGGACCTCATCTTAAAGGACATAATTTTGTGAGTAATATTCATTTATACTATGTTTCATAATTTTTTCTTAATCTTTCTTTTATCATTTATAAGATAATATAATTACTTTTACAAGATATTTTTTACCTTGATGAAAAACTTCATTGTTAAAATGTGTTATAGCATTGTGGGGAATGTGGAGGAATTTTAAGACTAATCTGACAATAGTACATAAATAGCGACTAGTGAAGAAGGTTGCCACTAAGAAATATGGGTATCTTGATACTATTGTGTAGGAGCTTTTTGCTTCGAATAAATCTTATGACTTCAAGGTATGAAGTAATTTAATATACAATTATGATTAATCAGATGAGTTTAAGGTATTAAGTATTTAAAAAATATTTTTTATTAACCAGACTACACATGAGGCTGAAAAAGAAAGGCATGCAACGAATGTGTACGAGCATTGGTTGGGTCTTGGTGGTTACACCTTTAGCCACCAATACATGAAAAAAGTACAATGGTCTGAAGAAGAGTCAAGCATAATTCCATGTCCACATTCTAATACTTTGGCATGAGGAGTGGATAAATGCTATGACAAATAGATCTGGAAAAATTTACAACCCCACAACCGTTGAGGTGGCTCAGAAAATGGTAAAGTTCAACTCTCACCAAAATAGGTTCATTTTCTTTCTAATAGTTAGGTCTTACTTACTAGTTCCATTGATGATGATTAGTGGAAAATTTATGAGCACAAAAAAGAAGGCAAGTTCATCTCTAATGGATGAAATGATGAGTTGGTAGTTTCTCTTGGTACCCAAGAGCATCTTGTTTGTATTAGGGGTGTAGGATATGGTGTTGGGCTAAAAGCATATTTTGGCTCATTAGAACAACCATGTAGCATCACAGGATGAGATAGATGATCTAATCAACACAGGATACAAGAAGTAATGAGATCCTTTTAGTTATCTCCACCAAAACATACTCAAATTGTCATATGCCTCTCTTCTGATGAGACACGTAAGGGTATTGGAAGTACTCCCATGGACCTTCCGCCAGGCCCATCACATGATATAATTGTGATATAATAGTTTTCCAATTCAATATAATATATATTGTGTTATTGATATATATAATATCATGAAAATTTTAGATGGCTAGAAAATTTGACTTGTAATTAATCTTCATGTTAGTATCGCATGGGTGAGGGAGAGGTTTTTCCACATAGTGATTCAACAATGCATTATATCACCATGACAGATGATGTAGTTTGTGGGTCTCCCCATCTTTTCTATTTACTGATGAAAGAGAGACTACTATTGATACCTCACCTTGAATAGAAAACAATTGGAGAAGCAGAAGGAAGCATGATTGGGTGGCCCAAAGTCTAGATTGTCTATGAGAAGGTATGACAAATGTAATATCCTCAATTATTGTAAGATTGAATTATATAATATAATGCATGTTTTGATAAATAAATAATCTGTAATGGTATTACTGGTGGAATAATAATAATAAGGTTAATCACCTTTGTGACATGAGTGCTTGTGGCACAAGTTAAATAAATAAAAGAAGAATCTAGAATTCAGTGATATAATTATTCCTAAAGTGCACCGTATATGTATTTTCCTTAATGACTTTATGGTTGCCTAACAAGATTATTCCAGTGCCTTCTCATGACTTTTGGTTTTATTGGAATAAAAGTCAAGGGTTTTCATAAAAGCAAAAGTAAGGAAAAGGTAAGAAGAATATAGAGTTATGTCTTGCCTTTTCCCCATGATATACTTGGTGTTAAAATAAAAAGGAGATATATTTTAATACTTTTGGATGAGAAAAGGATTATTATGGAGAAAGGGGTTCTTTGGACTCATGTTTTTGGAAAAGGAGTATTTGGATCGGCAAGATAATTATTGTATGAGACAACTACTTTAAGGAGTGTCATTATATCGTCTGTGCCTAACTATATATATGGGTCTCACATGGTGCAGACAAAAACCCAACCCTCTTCTCCCTCACGTATCTCTTCCTCTATATGATATCCAACCCAACCCATGCTCCTTATTTCATTTGGGGTTGGCATCGCACCAACAGAAAGGAGGTGTAACAAGTTCCTAATCCTCCCCTGCCAACAACATTGGATCATAACCGGAAAAAATCCAGCTGAGAATGTCTTGAGTGAGGCACCTTGCCAAGTAGTTGGGAGGCACCAAAGTTTGGTTGGTTCCTGGATCTTCGTAGGAGGACAAGACGATGCCACTGGCCAGACTCCAACCTTCATATGCAACACCCCCTCCATCACCCTCCACTTAACAGCACTTCTAACTAGTCTGAGATGAAAGGTAGCCACCATGGCAATGCTCGCATCGAATACGTTCTTCAATAGACGGTGTAGTGGCCAAGGTAGAAAGTAGCAGACCTAATAAGGTCTTACAACTGGTGGGGAAGAAGGAGACAAAGAGGTTTCTAACCTTGAACGTCGAGTTCACTGGGGCAGACGTCATGTGGACAGAGTGCCTGTGCGAGGGCGTGACGGGAAACATCCAGGCGGCTTCGGTCGTGCAATAATGTGACGGCAGTGCTTATACCCATCACAAGGGAGAGAGGGTGCCATCCCTACTTCTTGGAACTACTGGGTTAGGAAATCTAGGTGGCTAACACCCACGAAGTGTTAGAGGTGGAAACTAGAGGATGCATTGAAGGTCGGACTAGGTGGCTGACGACGGCGACATCAATGTTATGAGTCGGTGTCTCTGCGGTGTTGACGGTGTGTGATCATCGTCTGCTGCGTTGACAAGAATCTTGGTCCAGGTCTGAGGGAGCCCAATAGAGTGTGACCTACTCACCTCTTCCGCTATGGAGCCAAGGGTCATGGAGGGCGGCTCGCTAGCTTGAGCGTGGGGGAGACATCGGGCTTCCCTATTGGGCAGCGGGTGTTGGGCGATTACAGCCCTATTCCGAAGAAAGGGAAGTCGGTCTAGTTCAGTGGCTAGTTGATGGATCAACTGGGCAGAGTAAGTGATGGCCAGTCCAGAATTAAACCACAAAGGTAAAGCGCACCTAGTTTGGCGCTAGATTATAAAGCACCATCCAATCAAAAGGTGACATGTGGCCTCATACTTAAGGTAAGAATGTGTGTTTTGATTCATTCATAGAAATTAAAGGGATTATTCAAATATAGAGAAACTATATATCAAGTTGCTAAAAAAATGAGAGGACTTTAAAGAAAATATAATCAGAGTCTAATTAATCTTCCTATTCCAAAAGTATATGCAATACCTATGTTGAAGTGATTAGTATAAAGGAAAAACTAGATTTTGGATAATATGATGCTTAATTGAGTAGACTCATTTATGTTGTGATAATACCTAATCTAGATATGTATAATGAGAAAATCCTTGATAATGATAAATAATTGACGTTCTAGATTAATAATCTTATTCATGTTGTGTTAGGGTTTTGAAATCAATGTGGACACCTTGATATGATCCTAATGCTAGTAATATGATCTAGGTATCATGGATAATCTAATATGCTTAATTTGATTATTAGGGTTTTGCCTAATATGCATAACTAGGCTTGGTAATCTTAGAGATCATGATATGATGGAATTAGGATTTGTAACCCTAATCCCTAGTCCAAACATGAGATAACCCTAAACCCTAGTTTAGGAGCACAGCTAGATTTGATTAATGTAATGTGAATACATGGTGACACATATGTAGTATGTAAATTTTAAATTGAATGCTTTGTTTCTTGGATGTTTGGATGCACTCTTAAAGTACATATGATATATTCTGCATGGTTTCTGCAATGGGTAAGGTACGTGGTTATGTTTATGAATACTTGTATCGAATTTTGAATTTGTCGAGGGTTCTTGATGAGATTGAACGAATGATAAATTTCTTGCTTGTTTATTTACTTCTTGCAAATTATAAAGTTCCTATGAGTATCATGTAAAGTAAATAATAGTATTCTGAACCTTGGGTTTGACTGATCTTAAGGGTAATGCACACAAGCCCCAGAGGGATAGTGATTACACCTGAGGTAGTAGACCAGATATGGGTTAGAATATAAAAACAAGTTTGTGTTCTTATATGCAAGATAAAGATGTTTGCTTATATGTGTACTTGTGATTATTGTTAGAACCCACATACCAGTATAGAAATATATTGATCGCATATTTATTTGTCGGTGTTTTAGGTATCAGGTATACTTGATTCGTGAACATGAGGTTACAGACTAAATATGTTGAAGATACTAAAGTTATTCATGATGGTTTAGATACAATGGTATATCATCATACATGAACAACTTAACTCTTTCTAAAATGTATGTAACCCCTTAGAGGAGCTTTTTATGAAAACATGTAACTATTTGTTCATTAATGGAAATTGTTTACTATTATGTATTATTTCTTGAATCTAATCCTGGAATTTATGAGTAATGATTTGTGACTTTAAGGTCTTTTATACACTCAAAAGTGTGGGTCATTACATTTGGCATCAGAGCACAGATTCATCAACTAATACTTAATAGTTTATGATTTCAAATAATCCTTAGAAATTTAAGAGAAAAACTTAGTAAAGCATAATGTATCTTTTAGGTTTCCCATCTCACATTTCGTTTACTTCTCATATCTTTGTTTAATAAGCCTTGAAAATAAATTGTTAATTTGAGAAGTAAATGTGAAAATATGTAACATGTAGTGTAGGTCCCTTTATCGAGAGTAAAACACTAGAAGGATACATGTATGGGTAAGCCCTTTCTTAGAGGAAGGACTTGGATTAGGGTATGAAGACTCTAGTGGATCAAGGGATATGGAACTCTGAGAGGTTGAATATAATCCCTAACCCTAACCCTAAAACCTTAATCTTAAATAATAAACATGGTGTGGTGGTATGGGATACCACCCAGGTGAAATTTAAAATCAGGATTAAGAAAGATAAAGGGATGGATTTAGGTGACCTGGTCTCCCATGCATGTTTGCATGAGGAGTATGACACTTATGTAAGAGATCTTAAGAAATATATGAACCCAATAGGTATATATATATATATAAAATGAAAGTCTGAATATAACTTGCTCAAACCCCTCATGTTGTCTCTAGAAGTTTGGTGATGGTGGCCAAGCCCCTAGAGGGGAAGGTCGAGGTAGCACCAAGCCCCTAGAGGGGAAGGTGACCCAAGTTCACTGAATGGACGAAAACCATGAGGGGGTATTCCAGAAATTAAGCAAACATGGGTTTCTAAGTTATAATGATAAAAAATTATGCCTAATGATATATATATAAAAAAGATATCTATGAAACCTTTAGGGTTAGTGTGCCAACCTAGGATGGGTCAACCTAAGAGTGGGAAGATGACCTAGGAGGGAGGCAAAACCTTAGATCTTGGGATCAGGTTGTGGCTAGAGAGCCTAACTCCCTCCTATGAGCCAAGAAGGCACCCTAGGCTAGGACTTTCCCTTAAAAGGTAAGTGAATAAATGTATTCAAGTTTTGAGATAACCTTAATCCTCACCTAGAGGGGTGAAGAGTTAAAGATATAAAAATGAAAGCACTTATATTCTTTGAACCCAAGGATGCCATCTCTGATTGACACAACTGGTCAAGCCCAGGAGGGAAGAGTAGTAAGGCACCAAGTCTAGGAGGGAAGGTGACCTAAGTGGATGACCAAGCCCAAGAGTGAAGGTCATGAAATGGTCAAGCCTAGGAGGGAAGACCAGTAAGGCACCAAGCCCAGGAGGGAAGGTGTCCCAAGTCCACAGTGTAGTTGTTTAGGACCAAGCCCCTGGAGGGGAAGATCACAGAAGGTCAAGCCCAGGAGGGAAGACTGACATGGCACCAAGCCCTGGAGGGAAGGGGGGCCAAGCCCAATGATGGGACAACACTGCATTATGTGTACTCAAAAGAAAGAGATGAAGGCAATTCGGGTTAAAGAATTATAAGAGAGAATAATGTGCTTAAAATATGTGACATCTCAAAAGAAACCCTTAGGGAGGGTAGAGTCCTAATGCCATCCTAGGATCAAGTAGGGTGTATTAGAGGTACATAGGACTGATGGGTTGGGAGTTAATATGCCCTGAATGCACATGACCATGTGGTCGGGAGGTAACAGCTAGGTTTACCCATGGTACATGACTCAGGAGATTAGCTACCTCCATGAGGATCATGTAGCATAATGGGTGAATGTGAAAGGCACTCTCTTGATCCATAAGGATTAGATCACTCCAAAGGTACCTATACCCCTAGAGACCTCAAGGAATTGGCTAAGACTTATAAAACATGAGGTGTAAATATAAAAAGATATAATGAAGTCATGAAAACTTGAGAGAAGTTGTGCCCTAACTTAAGAGTAATAAAAGGGACACGTGACTCCATGGAATACATGAATACTATGAAATTACGAACAAGTAAGTTTAGATCCATAACGAGTATGATTCAACTTAATATGTGAAATTGAAAGGTAATGTGTGGATGTACCATATCTGCTCTTGGAATGGAATGAAATTTGTATTTGGGCTATAGTCAAATGCCTATTTCATCTCATTATGAGGGAGGGAGATTGGATAGACATGTGTTATGCTTAAAATTGAGATAAAGAGGATGAATATCCTACATTTAATGTGTAATGACATGAACTAAGGTTAGAGGTGTCACCTCACCATTATGAGAAAATAATGAATAATAGGTTGGAAACCTAGGTGAAAAGAGAAATCACCAAGTAATAATGAAACCACCAATGAGAATGAAATCATCAAATGATGATAAGATGTGTATACTATAGATGTGGATATACTTGAATTGCAATTCAGGTGCCAATCTTAGTACTAAAACAAAAATTGATATACTAAAGAAAAGTTGTTAAAGATATCTAATTAGGGTGCTAAGCCTAAGTTTTGAAGATAATATGAGTTATCATTCACCTTAAATCTTACTAGGTTTGAATTTTGGGGACAAAATTCCTTTTTTAGGAGGGGTGAATGTAATATCCTCAATTTTTGTAAGATTGAATTATACAATATAATGCATGTTTTGATAAATAAATAATCCATAATGGTATTACTGGTGGAATAATAATAAGGTTAATCACCTTTGTGACATTAGTGCTTGTGGCACAAGTTAAATAAATAAAAGAAGAATCTAGAATTCAATGATAAAATGATTCCTAAAGTGCACCATATATGTATTTCCTTAATGAATTTATGGTTCCTAACAAGATTATTCCACTGCCTTCTCATGACTTTTAGTTTTATTAGAATAAAAGTCAAGAGTTTTCATAAAAGCAGAAGTAAGGAAAAGGTAAGAAGAATATAGAGTTATGTCTTGCCTTTTCTCCATGATATACTTGATGTTAAAATAAAAAGGAGATATCTTTTAATACCTTTGGAAGCGAAAAGGATTAGTATGGAGAAAGGGGTTCTTTGGACTCATGTTTATGGCAAAGGAGTATTTGGATCGGAAAGATGATTATTGTTGGGACAACTACTTTAAGGAGTGTCATTATATCGTCTGTGCATAACTTTTTGGGAATTTTCCTTAGATGGCAACAAGAAGGGAGGAAAGGATGAGAGGGATTAGCTATATATATATGGGTCTCACATGGTGCAGACAAAAACCCAACCTTCTTCTCTCTCACATATCCCTTCCTCTATAAGATATCCAACCCAACCCATGCTCCTTGTTTCATCTGGGGTTGGGCATCGTACCAATAGAAAGGATGTGTAACAAGTTCCTAATTCTCCCCAGCCAAAAACGTTGGATCATAACCGGTAAAACCCCAGTCAAGATAGGCTTGAGTGAGGCACCTTGCCAAGCTGTTGGGAGGCACCAAAGTTTGGTTGATTCGTGGATCTTCGTAGGAGGACCAGATGATGTCGCCGGACGGACTCCGACTGTAACAACCCTGACCTGGGTTATGAGGTAAACATATTTTTTTTTGGATAATAAAGTTTCTTATAACTCTAATATAATCCTCTAAGGAGTTTTATCATCATGTTACACAGTTATGTTTCAAGTTTGGTACTGATTGAATGTTGTTTGAGCAATGTTCCTTTATTTTGGACCAAAGTGCAATTTACCCAAGTTGAGGGTTTATAATGCAAAATTTCACATCTTGAATGTACCACATGTGTTTTACAATCATAAGAGAGAGAATGGTGCTAAGTGTTGGCTTGTGTAAAGCCTAAATTCCAAGTTTGAACTTGTTTGAACAATGTTGGAGCATTGTGCACAAATTTTGGTACAAATTGCAATTTACCCAAAATGTGGGGTTAATATGCAAAATACCACATATATAGTGTTCCTACTCCCTATTAGCATCATGTAGAGGAGATATAAAGGAGTATACACCATTCTTGATTCCATTATGAATGATGGTAATCTTGGTGAAGAAATGACCAAGAAAAGGGTTGAATTTGAAAGCTTAACTTGAGTTGTATCAAGTTGAAAAGCTTATATATGAGTGTCTATCGAACAAGGAGCCCAAGGAGGTGTCCCATATCATTTTTTGAACTCTTGGCAAAGTCCATATCGTGCAAAGAACCTCAAGGAGGTGGTTTGTATCGAGTTACAACTTCCTTAACAAAGTTGTATCGGGTTGTGCAAAAAGTGATGAATTGATTGATATATTTTATTCAAAATGATAAATAATGGACGAATTTGCATCTCGAGATGATTCTCAACTGTTTTACAAGACAAGATAAATGATGATGCATGATTGGACACGTGTCACCCATGCATGGACACGTGGCATCTACTAGTTCAAAATAATGACACCTCATTTTTTACGTTCCATCATGTGCAACAAGTATATATACCCCTAGTTTCACCCCTTAGTGCAATTTTGCGACCCTTACCACCCTCCTACCCAAAGGTATCGTGCATAGAGATCCCATATCGTGAAGGGATGCTGTGGTATCGTGCATGGGCCTTAGGATATCGCCCATGGCAAGATCATATCGCCCAAGTAGGTGATATCAGCCATATAGGGTGATATTGGCCATAGTGGAGTGGTTTGAGTAGCATATCGTGCAAGTGAGTGTCATATCGTGCATGGGTGGTGGCATATCATGCAAGATCAGTATGGTATCGTGGAAGGGTGCTAAGGAGCAATTAGGAGCTCATACTTGACCCTAAGGTGAGGCAATGATTATCTTCAACCTTGGATTGAAGCATGATGTTAGGGTTTTGATCTTCCTTTCTTTTCTTCTTCACCAATTTCTTATCCACGGTGATTCCTTGTATATGAAGGAGTTATGAACGAGCCTTGGAATTTTAATAAGTCATCTTCAACCTTAGGAACATGGATATTTGGAGCTTGGAGCTTTGAAGTGGTTCTTAAGGTGGGTTATATAACTTGAACTCAACCATGTTATTATTCATCACCTAAATTGTTGTATTTAATGATCTACTTTTAATTCCAAAATTTCCTGAAATGTTGATGAAATTATGAGTTCTAGTAGTTTCTTAGACCTGTTTACATGAACTATAATATTTATAACAAAGGTCTAGAGCTTTAAGATGATTATATCACCTTATAAAAGTGATATCAGGTGCATGCACACAAGCAAGCACTCCGAACCCGATATGATGATGCACCTTTTTCACTAAAATGATATGAATAGGTTTGTAAACCTATTGGAACGATATGGGAGTGTGCTATAAACCTCTTTCACGATAGGGAGTCAAGTATAGACTCCATGCACGATACAAGGTCAATTGTATACTTGTAAGTTGATGTGAAACCCTAATTTGGGTAACCAAATATGAGTAAAGAATAGCAAGTGCTATTGCACGATATGGTAGCCCGATACACAACCCTATTTGATGTCTAGCCCAACATGGGTATGCCTTAATACCTCATGCAAGACATGGGTAACACATACAAACACCTTGATCCTAATATGAATGGTGTGTATATACTTCTAGCCCGATATGGTGAACATATGCACACTTCTAACCCGAGATACCTTGTAAAGGTGAGGGCAAGACACTCTTAGGAGTAATAAGAGTAACACCAACTTATGGTGTGGCTAATACCTTTATAGGTGATACACCTAAAGTGGTTGATAATGGACAACCTTATATCAACAGTGCCTTAACCCGAGATGAGTCTATATCATTGATGATAGTTGGGTGATTCAAGTGTATGACTTATGGTCAATACTTTACAAGATTAATATGATGGGATAGTGGATAAATTATTAGTATGGGAAATACCCTAATACAAGATAAGTTGATGAACTTGAGTAAGTTAAAAGTGATGAGGGAAGTGATACACCAAGGTATGGTAAATATCACATCCAACACTTTAAGGTTGCTACACCTTGATGCATCTTAAATCCAATATGTATGAATGAGTAACACATGAAGTGTGTCATGCCAATTTTTACATTGAAATGTAATGAGTTTAATGCACTTTGATAAGTGTAGGTTAACATACCTTGAGAAAGGGTTAAGCCAAAACAATAAAGTATGATGTAATCAATATCCTAGAGAGGATGAAAGAGAAACTCGTACCTTGTGTTGGTAATCATTTAATGATAAATGTTGAGAATAAATAAGTATGATTGGATACTTATGATATCAATGTATGATCCTAGATGTGTGGAGCAATGAATTAGGGTTTGTATCAATAAAACAAACATGAAACCCTAATCGGTCAAAAAGGGGAAACCCTAATCCCAATGATGGGATGGTTGTCATTCTCTTATTGCATAAGCCTTGAAAGGTATGCTAAATACTTGTATAACAAGTATAATGACTTATGTCTTTGTGAGCCATGAGAATAAGTTGTTGCCTAGTGAGAGGTGACAAGATGTGTTATGGCCTTGTGATCCATGTGATAATTTTTTGCCTAGTGAGAGGTGACAAGATGTGTTATAAGCATTGTGAGCCATGAGAATAAGTTGTTGCCTAGTGAGAGGTGACAAGATGTGTTATGGCCTTGTGAGCCATGTGATAATTTGTTGCCTAGTGAGAGGTGACAAGATGTGTTATGGGCCTTGTGAGCCATGTGAATAAGTTGTTGCCTAGTGAGAGGTGACAAGATGTGTTATGGCTTTGTGAGACATGAGAATAAGTTGTTGCCTAGTGAGAGGTGACAAGATGTGTTATGGCCTTGTGAGCCATGTGATAATTTTTTGCCTAGTGAGAGGTGACAAGATGTGTTATGGGCCTTGTGAGCCATGTGAATAAGTTGTTGCCTAGTGAGAGGTGACAAGATGTGTTATGGCTTTGTGAGCCAAGAGAATAAGTTGTTTCCTAGTGAGAGGTGACAAGATGTGTTATGGCTTTGTGTGCAATGAGAATAAGTTGTTGCCTAGTGAGAGGTGACAAGATGTGTTATGGCCTTATGAGCCATGTGATAATTTGTTGCCTAGTGAGAGGTGACAAGATACTTAATGGGCCTTGTGAGCCATGAGGATAGTTGTTTCCTAGTGAGAGGTAACAAGGTGTTTATAAAAGTCTCATATAATAAATGATAATGTTCAAAATAAACTAAGAAATGGAAACTTAGTAATATAATAATAATAATAATAAATGGATACAATAATAATAATGAAATTTTGATCATACATGCTTTATGTTTATAGAAAAATAAGGGCTAAAGTGTTTGAAATATATGAGAGGGATACTTGTTTATAGAAAGGATGTGAATAAGCATGATGGCTTGGCCAAGGTATAATGCCTAGTAAAAGTGATGTGGTATTCAGTAATACACAGGATTGGCATAGTCCAATGCCTGAAATAGTTGCATAGGATTCACATAGTCCAATGCCTGAATATAATATGATGATGCATACTCACATGACTGGTACAATTAAATATCTAGTTAGAAGATTGGTTGAGGCCAACAAATAGAAATGAGAATGATTCATGGATGACATACCATGATAATGAGTTTCACTGGATAAGCTTGAGATGTTGATATAGTATGATGAGTAAATGATATACATGTTCTTCCCATTCCTTATAAAAAGAATAAATGACTTACTGCTCTATCACAGATAGTTGCAATGCTTTAAAAGATGAGAATATTCTAAACTGCTTATCTTCTGCTCAGTTTTATACCATTTAAACTATGATAATAATATTGTTGGCGGAGAGTTATATCTCTCGTTGGGACAATTGTCTCACCTTGTGGGATCCACATTTTTTTCGGTGGACGTGCACGAGTGGGGTTGAGACCGTATTGTAGAGGAAGAACATCAGCAACAGGGATAGCAGTGACAGCTCAGGTTGAGTGTACTGCATGTCGTGTCTTGTAGATAGTAGTCATATGTGTCATCTCTGTACTCTCAGGTCCTTGGAGTTGGTCTGTACTGATTTTATGATAATCTAAGGATTTTGGCCTGAATGCCTCGAGATTTTATGTTGCTTCAGTATGTGTTTTAATAGAGCAACTGCTATATGTTATCCTCGAGAAAAGATGGTATATTGTATGTACAATGTGAACAATGATGTATATAAAGTTTTGGTTCTGCCTTAAAGAGTTTTTCTAGAAATGGATCTCTTTGCAAAATGGTTTTAATTTTTAGTGATTTTTGTGAATCCGATGTTTATGTTTATTCCGCTTAATTAATGACGATTTTTTTGTAGGTCGTCACAAGTTTTGGTATCAGAGCTTAAAGTTCACTGAGTCTATAGAGACATAGGACTAAGGTGTTGACTCTATGTTAATGTCCTCCAGTATACCCTATAGTGACTTCTGCTTATGTAGAATAAAGGGTAAAGTTTATAAATGACTGGGGAACACGAGGAACACATTGCTAAGGGCAATGTTATTGCACCAGGAGAGGGTGCATGGGATCAGGCAAGAGAAGAACAAGTGCCTGAGAATTTCCATCTTGACCTGATCACGATAGAGAATCATATGTTTATGCTCTTCAAGGGTAGGTTAGGACAACAATGATGCATATAGAAGACTGGATACTAGAATTACAACCTAGGTTACCAGTCCTTAATGCGGAAACTTTGGGCTTTGAAAGGGTTCCCGAATGACATGGTCATGTCAGAACAGTGGAAATGTGGGAAAGATTAAAATATGGCGAAAAAGTAGACTCTGCCATAAGTATAGACAGATAGTACATCTGTGATGGTAGTACCTGAGGAGGGGCAATAAGCTGATATTTAAGGTAAGGTCTCTATAATTTTAGAGACATTTGCCTAGTTGTTCTGAAAAGCCAAAGTTTTTGGTGTCACCGGTGCAATAAATGCCTAGTGCACCAGGGCAGTAGCCACTAAGTAAAGGCAAAGGTCCTCACTTTCCACCAGTAAGAACTCATGGCATAGCTTATACATTAGTAATGAGACTGATAAGACCATGGTATGAGGACAATACATGTTATGGTTATAGACATGTTGAGCATACTAAACTCTTCTCTTTGAAAAGAAGGGAGGAAATGACTCAACAACCGAGGTAGACTCGGCAAGGCTTATGAAAGTTATAGCCCAATAATGTGAAAAGGCAAAAGAAACAACATTAAACAACTAGACTCTATGTGTTGAGTCAACCTAAAGTGGTAGATGACCGCGAGGGGTCATAGTCAGATGAAATAGATTCATTCTTATATTTCATTTCATGATTCTATGTGTTAAAAGAAAGTAGTTATTTTTGAACATCCCCTAACTAGTCCTATAAGGATAGAAGAAAGATGAGAATTTACATTTTACTCAGTATTCCTTAAAATTCTTTATAATCTCTCTTTTTTGTGTGATAAAAGATGAGATATAGAAGTGATGCCTGAAGAAAATCCAGGAATGAAAAATCTTGTATGTATAATGATATGAAAAGTGAGGAACATGATAGTAAATAAAGTGCATACTACCTAATCTCAATAGTTGTATACCCTATCCAGGTATATGATTATTGGAGATAGGACGAGTATGGAACTCTTAGATTTTTATCTTTCTTATTACTCTGATCAAGTAGTCATTTTGAAACAATCTAGTGAGTATAATGAAACCAAATAGGGACTTTCTAAGTGAACTTTCCCAACTAATGAGGAAGTGCTAAGTGAACTTTCCCAATTAATGAGGAAGTGCTAAGTGAACTTTCCCAACTAATGAGGAAGTGCTAAGTGAACTTTCCCAACTAATGACGAAGTGTTAAGTGAACTTTCCCAACTAATGAGGAATTGCTAAGTGAACTTTCCCAACTAATGAGGAAGTGCTAAGTGAACTTTCCCAATTAACGAGGAAGTTCTAAGTGAACTTTCCCAACTAATGAGGAAGTGTTAAGTGAACTTTCCCAACTAATGAGGAAGTGCTAAGTGAACTTTCCCAACTAATGAGGAAGTGCTAAGTGAACTTTCCCAATTAATGAGGAAGTGCTAAGTGAACTTTCCCAAGTAATGAGGAAGTGCTAAGTGAACTTTCCCAACTAATGAGTAATTTCTAAGTAAACTTTCCCAATTAATGAGGAAGTGCTAACTGAACTTTCCCAACTAATGAGGAATTGCTAAGTAAACTTTCCCAATTACATAGGAATTGCTAAGTGAATTTTCCCAAACAAATAAAGGATTGCTGAGTGGATTACCTTTGTTAAATATATATGTTTTCCCTTTGATAAACAACCTTGGGTAATGATAGGAGTATGTTCCTTTATGTTTCTTCCTTTCATTAACATGACAATCAAGTAAGTATTATGACATTTGATGTACATGGATTAGAAATAATCCATTGATGGATACTTAGAAAAGTATCAATTTTCTTTGGACTTTGGTTCCAGGATAATGATATATGGAACAAGCAATGTCCTAAAATAAAAGAAATACCTTGTGCATGTGTACCCTTGGTGGTAACAACAGAGAAATGAATATGATAAGGATGAGATGTGTTCTCAACACATATGATGAATACCAAAGTAAGGATTCTGGTATCTGAGAAATAATAGATGATTTATGTTGGTTATCTATATTGGCCAACTGTGAAATCAATCTAGTTACACAAAATAATATGGACATCATATGTTAGGGGTTTATGCTCTGCATAAACATAAACATTGATAAGGTTGAACTAATGGAAGGAACAATTGTAATTGATGGAAAAGTTTATCAAACTAAAAGTATTTCCTTAGAATAACCATGTGTGGAAGAACTTTGTATGGATTAAAGATCTGTGGTATCTCCATGGCATTAATATGTTATGTGGATACTTGATGGTATGATAAATGATTAAAATATGTCTCTCCTTTTCTTGGGATTTCGGGGATGAAATCCTTGTTAGGGGTTTATAACTTGTAACAACCCTGACATGGGTTATGAGATAACCCTATTTGTTTTGGCTAATAAAGTAGCTTAGAACTCTAATATAATCCTCTAAGGAGTTTTGTCATCATGTAACACACTTATGTTTTAAGTTTGGTCCTGATTGAATGATGTTTGAGCAATGTTCCTTTATTATGGACCAAAGTGCAATTTACCCAAGTTGAGGGGTTATAATGAAAAATTTCACATTTTGAATGTACCACATGTGTTTTACAATCATAATATAGAGAATGATGCTAAGTGGTGGCTTGTGGAAAGCCTAAATTCCAAGTTTGAACTTGTTTGAACAATGTTGGAGCATTGTGCACCAATTTTGGTACAAATTGCAATTTACCCAAAATGTGGGGTTAATATGCAAATTAACACATCTAGAGTGTTCCTACTCCCTCTTATCATCATGTATAGGATATATAAAGGATGATACACTATGCTTGATTCCATTATGAATGATGGTAATCTTGTGAAGAAATGACCAAGAAAAGGGTTGAATTTGAAAGCTTAACTTGAGTTGTATCAAGTTGAAAAGCTTATATATGAGTGTCTATCGGCCAAGGAGCCCAAGGAGGAGTCCCATATCGTTTTTTGAACTCTTGGAAAAGTCCATATCATGAAAATCACCTCAAGGAGGTGGTTTGTATCGAGTTACAACTTCATTAACAAAGTTGTATCGGGTTGTGCAAAAAGTGATGAATTAATTGATATATTTTATTCAAAAGGATAAGTAATGGACGAATTTACACATGTAGATGATTCTCAACTGTTTTTCAATACAAGATAAATTATGATGCATTCTTGTACACGTGTCACTCATGCATGGACACGTGGCACCTACTAGTTCAAAATAAGGACACCTCATTTTTTACCTTCCATCATGTGCAACAAGTATATATACCTCTAGTTTCACCACTTAGTGAAATTTGTGACCCTTACCACCCTCCTACCACATGGTATCGTTCATATATCTCCCATATAGTGAATGGATTCTATGGTATCGTGCATGGGCCTTAGGATATCGGCCATGGCAGGATCATATCGCCCAAGTAGGTGATATTGGCCATAGTGGAGTGGTTTGAGTAGCATATCGTGCAAGTGAGTGTCATATCGTGCATGGGTGGTGGCATATCATGCAAGATCAGTATGGTATCGTGAAAGGGTGCTAAGGAGCAATTAGGAGCTCATACTGGACCCTAAGGTGAGGCAATGATTATCTTCAACCTTGGATTGAAGCATGATGTTAGGGTTTTGATCTTCCTTTCTTTTCTTCTTCACCAATTGCTTATCCACGGTGATTCCTTGTATATGAAGGAGTTATGAACGAGCCTTGGACTTTTCATAAGTCATATTCAACCTTAGGAACATGGATCTTTGGATCTTGGAGCTTTGAAGTGGTTCTTAAGACGGGTTATATAACTTGAACTCAACCATGTTATTATTCATCACCTAAATTGTTGTATTTAATGATCTACTTTTAATTCCAAAATTTCCTGAAATAGTTGATGAAATTATGAGTTCTAGTAGTTTCTTAGACCTGTTTACATGAACTATAATAGTTATAACAAAGGTCTAGAGCTTGAAGATGATGATATCACCTTATAAAAGTGATATCGAGTGCATGCACACAAGCAAGCACCCCTAACCCGATATGATGATGCACCTATTTCACTAAAATGATATGAATAGGTTTGTAAACCTATTTGAACGATATGAGGGTGTAGTATACACCTCTTGCACGATAGGGAGTCAAGTATAGACTCCATGCACGATACAAGGTTAATTGTATACTTGTAAGTTGATGTGAAACCCTAATTTGGGTAACCAAATATGAGTAAAGAATAGCAAGTGCTATTGCACGATATGGTAGCCCGATACACAACCCTAGTTGATGTCTAGACCAACATGGTGATGCCTTAATACCTCATGCACGACATGGGTAACACATACAAACACCTTGAGCCCGATATGAATGGTGTGTATATACTTCTAGCCCGATATGGTGAGTGATCATATACTTACAACCCGATATGGTGAACATATGCACACTTCTAACCCAAGATACCTTGTAAAGGTGAGGGCAAGACACTCTTAGGAGTGATAAGAGTAACACCAAGTTATGGTGTGGCTAATACCTTTATAGGTGAAACACCTAAAGTGGTTGATAATGGACAACCTTATATCAACAGTGCCTTAACCCGAGATGAGTCCATATCATTGATGATAGTTGGGTGATTCAAGTGTATGACTTATGGTCAATACTTTACAAGATTAATATGATGGGATAGTAGATAAAGTATTAGGATGGGAAATACCCTAATACAAGATAAGTTTATGAACTTATGTAAGTTAAAAGTGATGAGGGAAGTGATACACCAAGGTATGGTAAATATCACATCCAACACTTTAAGGTTGCTACACCTTGATGCATCTTAAATCCAATATGTATGAATGAGTAACACATGAAGTGTGTCATGCCAATTGTTACATTGAAATGTAATGAGTTTAATTCACTTTGATAAGTGTAGGTTAACATATCTTGAGAAAGGGTTAAGCCAAAACAATAAAGTATGATGTAATCAATATCCTAGAGAGGATGAGAGAGAAACTCATACCTTGTGTTGGTAATCATTTAATGATAAATGTTGAGAATAAATAAGTATGATTGGATACTTATGATAGCAATGTATGCTCCTAGATGTGTGGAGCAATGAATTAGGGTTTGGATCAATAAAATAAACATGAAACCCTAATCGGTCATAAAGGAGAAACCCTAATCCCAATGATGGGATGGTTGTAATTCTCTTATTGGATAAGCCTTGAAAGGTATTCTAGCTACTTGTATAACAAGTATAATGAGTTATGGCTTTGTGAGCCATGAGAATAACTTGTTTCCAAGTGAGAGGTGACAAGATGTGTTATGGCTTTGTGAGCCATGAGAATAAGTTGTTGCCTAGTGAGAGGTGACAAGATGTGTTATGGCCTTGTGAGCCATGTGATAATTTGTTGCCTAGTGAGAGGTGACAAGATGTGTTATGGGCTTTTTGATCCATGAGAATAATTTTTTGCCTAGTGAGAGGTGACAAGATGTGTTATGGCCTTGTGAGCCATGTGATAATTTGTTGCCTAGTGAGAGGTGATAAGATGTGTTATGGGCCTTGTGAGCCATGTGAATAAGTTGTTGCCTAGTGAGAGGTGACACGATGTGTTATAGCTTTGTGAGCCATGAGAATAAGTTGTTGCCTAGTGAGAGGTGACAAGATGTGTTATGGCCTTGTGAGCCATGTGATAATTTGTTGCCTAGTGAGAGGTGACAATATGTGTTATGGGCCTTGTGAGCCATGTGAATAAGTTGTTGCCTAGTGAGAGGTGACAAGATGTGTTATGGCTTTCTGAGCCATGAGAATAAGTTGTTGCCTAATGAGAGGTGACAAGATGTGTTATGGCTTTGTGAGCCATGATAATAAGTTGTTGCCTAGTGAGAGGTGACAAGATGTGTTATGGCCTTGTGAGCCATGTGATAATTTGTTGCCTAGTGAGAGGTGACAAGATACTTAATGGGCCTTGTGAGCCATGAGGATAGTTGTTTCCTAGTGAGAGGTAACAAGGTGTTTATAAAAGTCTCATGTAAGAAATGATAATGTTCAAAATAAACTAAGAAATGGAAACTTAGTAATATAATAATAATAATAATAATAATAATAATAATAATAATAATAAATGGATACAATAATAATAATGAAATCTTGATCATACATGCTTTATGCTTATAGCCAAATAAGGGCTAAAGTGTTTGAAATATATGAGAGGGATACTTGTTTATAGAAAGGATGTGAATAAGCATGATGGCTTGTCCAAGGTATAATGCCTAGTAAAAGTGATGTGGTATTCAGTGATGTTTGCACAGGATTGGCATAGTCCAATGCCTGAAATAGTTGCACATGATTGGCATAGTCCAATGCCTGAATATAATATGATGATGTATACTCACATGACTGGTATAATTAAATATCTAGTTAGCAGATTGGTTGAGGCCAACAAATAGAAATGAGAATGATTCATGGATGACATACCATGATAATGAGTTTCACTGGATAAGCTTGAGATGTTGATATAATATGATGAGTAAATGATATACATGTTCTTCCCATTCCTTATAAAGAGAATAAATGACTTACTGCTCTATCACAGATAGTTGTAATGCATTAAAAGATGAGAATATTCTAAACTGCTTATCTTCTGCTAAGTTTTATACCATTTAAACTTTGATAATAATATTCTTGGCGGAGAGTTATATCTCTCATTGGGACAATTGTCTCACCCTGTGGGATCCACATTTTTTAGGTGGACGTGCACGAGGGGGGTTGAGACCGTATTGCAGAGGAAGAACATCAGCAACAGGGACAGCAGTGACAGCTCAAGTTGAGTGTACTGCCTATCGTGTCTTGTAGATAGTAGTCCTCTGTGTCGTCTCTGTACTCTCAGGTCCTTAGAGTTGGTCTGTAGTGATTTTATGATAATCTGAGGATTTTTGCCTGAATGCCTCGATGTTTTATGTTGCTTTAGTATGTGTTTTGATAGAGCAATTGTTGTATGTTATCCTCGAGAAAAGATGGTACAGTGTATGTACAATGTGAACAATGATGTATATAAAGTTTTGGTTCTGCCTTAAAGAGTTTTTCTAGAAATGGATCTCTTTGCAAAATGGTTTTAATTTTTAGTGATTTTTTTTAATCCGCTGTTTATGTTTATTCCTCTAAATTAATGACAATTTGTTTGTCAGCCATCACAAATTTTGGTATCAGAGCTTAAGATTCGCTGAGTCTACAGAGGCATAGGACTAAGGTGTTGAGTTTGTGTTAGTGTCCTCCAGTATACCCTATAGTGACTTCTGCTTAAGCAGAATAAAGGGTAAAGTTTATAAATGATTGGGGAACACGAGGAACACACTGCTAAGGGCAATGTTGTTGCACCAGGTGAGGGTGGATGGGATCAGGAAAGAGAAGAACAAGTGCCTGAGAATTTCCATCTTGACCTGATCAGGATAGAGAATCCTATGTTTATGCTCTTGAAGGGTAGGTTAGGACAACAGTGATGCATATAGAAGACTGGATACTAGCATTACAACCTAGGTTACCAGTCCTTAATGCAGAAACTTTGGGCTTTAAAAGGGTTCCTGAATGACATGGTCATGTCAGAACAGTGGAAATGTTGGAAAGATTAACATATGGCGAGAAAGTAGACTCTGCCATAAGTTTACACAGATAGTACATTTGTGATGGTAGTACCCAAGGAGGGGCAATAAGCTGAGATTTAAGGTAAGGTCTCTATAATTTTAGAGACATTTGCCTAGTTGTTCTGAAAAGCCAAAGTTTTTGGTGTCACCAGTGCAATAAACGCCTAGTACACCAGGGCAGTAGCCACTAAGTAAAGGCAAAGGTCCTCACTTTCCACCAGTAAGAACTCATGGCATTGCTTATACATCGGTAATGAGACTGATAAGACCATGGTATGAGGACAATACATGTTATGGTTATGGACATGTTGAGCATACTAAACTCTTCTCTTTGAAAAGAAGGGAGGAAATGACTCAGCAACCGAGGTAGACTCGGCAAGGCTTATGAAAGTTACAGTCTAATAACGTGAAAAGGCAAAAGCAACAACATGAAACAACTAGACTCTATGTGTTGAGTCAACCTAAAGCGGTAGATGACCGCGAGGGGTAATAGTCAGATGAAATAGATTCATTCCAATATTTCATTTCATGATTCTATGTGTTAAAAGAAAGTAGTTATTTTTGAACTTCCCCTAACTAGTCCTATAAGGACACAAGAAAGATGATAATTTACATTTTACTCAGTATTCCTTAAAATGCTTTACAATCTCTCTTATCTATGTGATAAAATATGAGATATAGAAGTGATGCTTGAAGAAAATCTAGGAATGAAAAATCATGTGTGTATAATGATATGAAAAGTGAGGAACATGATAGTAAATAAAGTGCATACTACCTAATCTCAATATTTGTATACCCTGGCTAGGTATATGATTATTGGAGATAGGGCGAGTATGGAACTCTTAGATTGTTATCTTTCTTATAACTCTGATCAAGTAGTCATTCTGAAACAATCTAGTGAGTATAATGAAACCAAATAGGGACTTGCTAAGTGAACTTTCCCAAATAATGAGGAAGTGTTAAGTGAACTTTCCCAATTAATGAGGAAGTGCTAAGTGAACTTTCCCAACTAATGAGGAAGTGCTAAGTGAACTTTCCCAACTAATGAGCAAGTGCTAAGTGAACTTTCCCAACTAATGAGGAAGTGCTAAGTGAACTTTCCCAATTAATGAGGAAGTGCTAAGTGAACTTTCCCAACTAATGAGGAAGTGCTAAGTGAACTTTCCCAACTAATGAGGAAGTGCTAAGTGAACTTTCCCAACTAATGAGGAAGTGCTAAGTGAACTTTCCCAATTAATGAGGGAGTGCTAAATGAAATTTCCTAATTAATGAGGAAGTGCTAAGTGAACTTTCCCAACTAATGAGGAATTACTAAGTAAACTTTCCCAATTAATGAGGAAGTGCTAAGTGAACTTTCCCAACTAATGAGGAATTTCTAAGTAAACTTTCCCAATTACATAGGAATTGCTAAGTGAATTTTCCGAAACAAATAAAGGATTGCTGAGTGGATTACCTCTGTTAAATATATATGTTTTCCCTTTGATAAACAACCTTGGGCAATGATAGGAGTATGTTCCTTTATGTTTCTTTCTTTCATTAACATGACAATCAAGTAAGTATTATGACATTTGATGTACATGGATTAGAAATAATCCATTGATGGATACTTAGAAAAGTATCAGTTTGCTTTAGACTTTGGTTCCAGGATAATGATATATGGAACAAGCAATGTCTTAAAATAAAAGAAATACCTTGTACATGTGTACCCTTAGTGGTAACAATGGAGAAATGAATATGATAAGGATGAGATGTATTCTCAACACATATGATGAATACCAAAGTAAGGATTCTGGTATCTGAGAAATAATAGATGATTTATGTTGGTTATCTATATTGACCAATTGTGAAATCAATCTAGTTACACAAAATAATATGGACATCATATGTTAGGGGTTTATGCTCTGCATAAACATAAACATTTTTTTTGGTCATTACATAAACATAAACATTGATAAGGTTGAACTAAATGAAGGAACAATTGTAATTGATGGAAAAGTTTATCAAACTAAAAGTATTTCCTTAGAATAACCCTGTGTGGAAGAACTTTGTGTGGATTAAAGATCTATGGTATCTCCATGACATTAAGATGTTATGTGGAGACTTGATGGTATGATAAATGATTAAAATTTGTCTCTCCTTTTCCTGGGATTTCGGGGACGAAATCCTTGTTAGGGGTTTATAACTTATAACAACCCTGACCTGGGTTATGAGGTAACCCTATTTGTTTTGAAGGGTGGCCACCACGGCAATGCCCGCATTGAATACATCCTTCAGCAGACGATGTAGTGGCCAAGGCGGCAAGTAGCAGACCTAACAAGGTCTTATTGCTGGTGGGGAAGAAGGAGACGGAGAGGTCGCCAACCTTGAACGTCAAGTTCACTGGGGAAAACATCACACGGACAGAGTGCCTGTGTGAGGGCACGACGGGAAGTAGCTAGGCAGCTTCGGTCGTGTAATAGTGTGACGGAAGCGCTTAGACCCATCATAAGGGAGAGAGGGCGCTAGCTCTACTACCTAGAATTACTGGGTTAGGAAATCTAGGCAGCTGACACCCTAAAGTGATGGAGGTGGAAGCCATAGGAGGTGTTGAAGGCCAGCCTAGGTGGCCGATGGTAGCAACATCAATGTTGCGAATCAGTGTCTCTGTTGAGCCGACGGTGTGCGATCATCGTATGTTGTATTGAGAAGAAGCTTGGTCCATGTCTGAGGGAACCCAATAGAGTGTGACCTACTCACCTCGGCCACTATGGAGCCACGGGTCACGGAGGGCGGCTCATTGGTTAGAGCATCGGGGAGACATCGGGCTTCCCTATCGGGTTGTGGGTGTTGGGCGATCGCAGCCCTGTTCCGAAGAAAGGGAAGCTGGTCTGGTTCAGTGGCTAGCTGATGGCTCAACTGGGCAGAGTAAGTGATGGACGGTCCAAATTTAAACCATGAAGGTGAATTGCACCCAGCTTGGTGTTGGATTATAAAGCATCATCCAATCAAAAGGTGCCACATGGCCTCATACTTAAGGTAAGAATGTGTATTTTGATTAATTCATAGAAATTAAAGGGATTATCCAAATATAGAAAAACTACATATCAAGTTGCTCAGAAAAATGAGAGGAATTTAAATAAAATATAATTAGAGTCTAATTAAGCTTCCTATTCCAAAAGTATATACAATACCTATGTTGAATTGATTAGTATAAAGGAAAACCTAGATTTTGGTTAATATGATGCTTAATTGAGTAGACTCGTATATGTTGTGATAATACCTGGTCTAGACATGTATAATGAGAAAATCCTTGATAATGATAAAAATTTGGCATTCTAGATTAATAATCGTATTCATGCTGTTTTAGGGTTTTGAAATCAATGTGGATACCTTGTTATGATCCTAATGCTAGTAATATGATCTAGGTATCATGGATAATCTAATATGCTTAATTTGATGATTAGGGTTTCACCTAATGTGCATAATTAGGTTTGTTAATCTTAGAGATCATGATATGATGGAACTAGGGTTTGTAACCCTAATCCCTAGTCCAAACATGAGATAACCCTAAACCCTAGTTTAGGAGTTCATCTAGATCTGATTAATGTAATGTGAATGCATGGTGACACATATGTAGTATGTATATTTTAGATTGAATGCTTTGTTGCTTGGATGTTTGGATGCACTCTTAAAGTACATATGATATATTCTGCATGGTTTCTGCAATGGCATAAGGTATGTGGTTATGCTTATGAATACCTATATCAAATTTTGAGTTTGCCAATGTTTCTCGATGAGATTGAATGAATGATAAATTGCTTGCTTGTTTATTAACTTCTTGCAAATTATAAAGTTCATATGAGTATCATGTAAAGTAAATAATAATATTATGATCCTTGGGTTAGACTGATCTTAAGGGTAATGCACATGAGCCCCAGAGGGACAGTGATTACACCTCAGGTAGTGACCAGATATGGGTTAGAATATGAAAATAAGTTTATGTTCTTATATGCAAGATAAATATGTTTGCTTATATGTGTACTTGTGATTATTGTTTGAACCCACGTACCAGTATAAAAATATATTGATCATGTATTTGTTTGTCAGCATTTTAGGTATCAGGTATACTTGATTCGTGGACATGAGGTTACAAACTAAAGATGTGGAAGATACTAAAGTTATTCATGAAGGTTTAGATATAATGGTATATCATCATACATGTACAAGTTAACTCTTTCTAAAATTTATGTAACTCCTTGGAGGAGCTTTTAATGCAAACATGTAACTATTTATTCATTAATGGAAATTGTTTACTATTCTGTATTATTTCTTGAATCTGATCCTGGAATTTATGAGTAATGATCTGCGACTTTAAGGTCTTTTAGACACTCAAAAGTGTGGGTCGTTACAACAAATGTATATTACATTTCTATTTATGAGTATCTTTTATTTTTCTATATATATATATATATATATATATATATATATATATATATATATATATATATATATATATATATATCCAAATGATATGAGAATATTAACATACTCCAATACCTAAGAAGCCCCCTATAGTTCCTACTCTAAAGTTGCCTACACCTACTCTAATTACACTAGAACTATTTGGCTATCTAGGTTTTCAATGTTAGGGCTTAACTCGATAGCTAGAGAGTATTCGACAAGAGTCCCATATGTCGAAGGACATTCTAGGACAAGATATGGACACTTATATACTCATTGAGGATGTTAAGGAGCTACTTGAGTAGGAATGGCTAAATACCTTCATGATAGAAGTTTGGATATTGTGAGATCTTATGGCTAAATATGTATTTATATGTTAATATGTATTATGAATTGCTTTACTACACCTTTACACCATTACATATCGTTCTTACGACTACTTATATGCTAAGACAACAACGTTTGAATTAGTTTTTTGTTGTTCCTTATTTCATCTTTGATTACAAGTGTATATAGTGAACAATTAGCTAAATTTGCTTATTTCTTGATTGCATTTAAATATTTTTCTACAATGACAAAGGATGTGATTTTAGCTAATTTTAATGTTGGATAAGTTTTCATTTTTTTTCTTGAAATTTAAAATAATGAATTATCTTTATTCACCGAGAATATGGTTTCTTTTATTTGCCTTGTTCTTTACTTAGAAATAGACATTGAGAGACATTGGTAATCGTCCCAAGCACGTTGACTTGTATTATCTTGACCTGTTGGGTAGAAAATTTACGAGTAAGGGACACCAATTGAAATTCCCAATTATAGAATAAATGTGTTTTTTATCCATCAACATATATATTAATATAAGCATCACTATATAACTACTTAATCATGAAATAACCATATATTTAACTTATAGGGCAACAAAAGAATTTGTGAGACTAATGGAGCTATAATTGACAAAAGAAAACAGCTTCTTCTAGGGATGGCAATGGTACCGGGTGCGCACACCCAAATACCAAAACCATTCCACACATATATACTGTAACCGGTTGCGTCCACTTCCCAAATTAGTGGGTGGCGTGGAATATTAAAGATGGACTTCCATGGTACAAATGGGAAACCATAATTTGAGCGATTAATACTTAAGCACGGGCTTGGCGCATCCAACGACGCAGCGTTATCTAGCGGACCAACATTTCCTTCCCCCACACGTGACTAATGACCGTTAGAGACAACGTCGTTCTTTCCCTCCCCACACATGACTGACGTCGTAGCTGGCTTCGTGACATGCTCGGGCAGAGACAACACCGGCGGCGGCGGTCCGAGCAATGGTCATCGTCCTCTGTAGACCGTAGATAAGGTTGTTGAAGCCGGAGTTGCAGGCAATGAGGCTGTATTTGTCAGCAAGACGACGGGTTTTCTGGTATGCGCGCAGTTCGTTATCCTGCACACTGTAGGCAGATCACATCACCTCCGTGAAGAGATCTTGCTTCACAGGTTTCTTCTTCCTGCAGTGTTCCTCAATCGCCGACAACTCTGCCTCAAGCCCGGCCTCAAACTCGTGTCCCCTGTCACATACAACCCCACCACCAGCAATCCGGCAAACGACTCCTTCCCCGACGACAAGCCAACAACCCCGGCGACATGGCGTCTAGCCAGCAAAACCCGCAACATGGCGGCAATAAGCTCAAGGCAAATAACTCCTTCTTCAGTATGATAGATATAGGCCAGTGACCTGGTGGCAATAAACATGTTATGCAGAGACAGGCCGGCAATATGCCGTTAATAAGCTCATTTCCAGCGACCTGGCAACACCAAGCACTTCCCAACAAGACGACGACCATCACGGCGACAGGAGGAGAATGGGGTATAAGTGTTGCCTCCGGTGCACCTGCATTTAATCTTATACGGTAGCAAACATAGTTTACTGGCCAACGATGCTGTTAACATTTGGATTACGGTTGTATGGTTTTGACCCACACACAACCAAACCATAAAACCTGGTTATCCGCCGTTGGGGCCCCACAACCTTGCTGGATGTGAAAAATCCGCTAATTTTGGGGTGGTTTGGTTTGGGGCTGGTTTGGGGACCGGTAGATGATGATAATTGTCATCCCTAATTTCTTCAAGTAATGCTCTTGTGGTTTTATGACTCTAAATCTTATTTCAACTCCTCTTATTTTTATTCATTTACTAACGTCTTGCATAACTTTGAATTTCTAGTGCCCTACACAAGATAATGGTTGGGCGTGCATATATTATGTAAGGAGTGGGACCCCGGAAGGGATCCACTCCTTGAGGAATAAACTATCTAATCTAAACACACTGATAAGTATGTTGGATTAGGTTTTTTTATTTATCAAATTAATGGAATAAAAGAATAGTAGCAGAATAAAATATCGTGACTTTATAAGATTACACAATAATCTCCCACTTGGTATTAAATGAAACAAATAACTACTTCACTAGGTAGAGGGATGTCCAATCTATTTCAATTCTATCTCCCACAAGTCAGCTCCACTAAGCCAAGTTCAGGTCATCATGTCAAGTCTTCCATGTCCTTCACCTAAGAGGTTGGAAGCATACCCCACAAGAGAAGACAAAGTAGAAGTTGTCATCATAAAATCTGGTATGTACATATAAAATATGACTTGAGCAATACCAGGGAAAAAGATATCAATAAAATTATCAAGACTTCCCAAATCAAGAGGGAAAAGTAAAATTGAAATGGATATCAAAGAGAACGTTTAAAGAATAAAATCAATAAGAAATGTTCTTGCCTTAAATATCATAAACAAATATGATAAATATAAATAGTGATAAATAATGAATGTCAAAATAGTTGGACTAATATTATTTAAGTAGAGATGAGACCCATAAAATATAGAGCCTAAAGTAGTAAAAAAATGCACATCTTGGACAGAATAAGCGTGCACATTATGTATGTACTACTGGAATATGTAAACTCAGGATGAAATATGCATGCCCAAATGTTATGGTAGTACAGAGCTACTGATACTACTAATAAGTTTAGTCTACAGTGCATGCACAAATGTAGAGATAAGAATTAAGATTAGTAAAATTGAAATAATGGGATGAGTGTGGGGTCAAAGAAATCATGAATAAATATTGAACCATATGCACATTTAAGATACTTCATAAGCCCATAAGAGGCCATCACGTGGAGAATAAGAATTAATTCCAAAATAGATAAACTTTATTCAAAGCCACAAAATAGGTTACAAGATGAAATAGGATGAGCAAAGTACAACTTCAGAGTCAAAAAAGTATATCAAACAGATTCAAATATACTGAAGAACCATATTAGATATAACTACTCACATTTGTCAACCTCTCAGAAGAGAGAAAAGTTATGTAGGTTGCATGTCTCAAAAGACCAAGAGAGAGTAAACATATAGGTAATTGCTCAATATGTAATAGTCGAATGCAACATACATTAAGACAGAGTTAAATTAGGTCAACTTCTCAATATAGAATGGACGGACTGCAACATACCTCACATCCAATCTACTAATATTCAAGCTAAACCTAGATATACACTAGGATAACATGCCACCTATTAAATGTGTACATAAAAATAGGTTTAGATTCACATTAAAACATAAATCCTAAAATTCGCCTTTCTTGTAGAAAAGTGTGATTCTTTATTGATTATACCAAACTTTGAGTACAAGTATATGCTCCCAACAACCACTGTTGTGAAAAGCAAAACTTCTCAATATCCCAGAACCACAAAGGGACTGAGTTAGAGAATATGAAATCTAATTAAGATATATGACATTCCTCAAAGGGAACAAAATGGACTCCCCTGGCTAGGAATGTGTAGAACAAATACTCAAGGACTCGGGATAGGACCCTGAATCAAAAGAGAACCAACAATACAAACTAAAGGTGAATAAAAGGAACCTTACATGTTAAATCCTTGAGAGGAAATAACGCCACTTAGAAAAACAAGCAACCTAGACAAAGAAGAAAAGCCTCCCAGAGATGAAGCTGAAAGAGCTACCCATCCATATAAAATAACATCTATTGTCTTATCAAAATCAATTGTGGATATTTCTTCTAGATTACTTTACTTTTTCTTCTTATTATTTTTCTTTGATCTAGAAATGTCATCATTGATCTTGAACTTATACCTCATATCAGGGTCTAAGGCAATCATATGAAGAGATGTGTCTTCTCTTCCATGTCACAACAATCCTATTTTCCACTTTGATGATTTAATTAGACTCCACAACTGTGCATGATATGGTTTATGAAACACAATCCCCCCTCATAACTTATATTAAGACACACATCTAATTTCCAATCAAGGTTCAAACCATCTACCTTCACCAGTAGATTTGCATAGAACATATATGGTTCTATCCATGGTGAGGGATTAGTTGAAAAATATTGGGGAATAAGAAAGGTGTTATTAACCTTCTCGCAGACTAAAGAAATGCCTTAGACTTCATCTGTACTGGAAACACCATGCCAACACATGCATCCTCTTTGGCTAGAATAGTTGTTGAAGTTGAAGGTTTTTGGCCCCTTGATGTGTCTGATGCTCCTCCTGAGGTAGCTTCATTTGCAGTAGTAGATGAGTCATTACCAGCTCCATCATCATTGACATTACCTCAAACACTTAATATTCATTTTCCAATGTGAAATTGAAGTTCTTTGCTAGGTGAATTATTTCTCTTTGTTACAGGGAGGTGGTTGAGTCTGTGCCCAAACCTCTTGCAACATGTGTTTATGAGCACCTTTTCCATGAAATCAATCTTCAGGAGCATTGGATTTTTGTCAACCTCGGCCATTGTAGATTTTGTGAGAGTCAATGTAGCTTTGAATTCTAAGCAAACCTTTGTGACTCCAATGCAGTGGGATGAGAGAGTAGCATCACCAAAGTCCAATGATGTATCCAATGTGATACCAATGTTATCCAATCGATTAATGATCTAGGAAAGACTGGGATTCTTGACCTTCACCCAAACATGTGTCGATAAGAGGGATAAAGAAGGAAAATCCACTCCAAGTTTCCACCGTGAACAAAAACTAGATTCCCATCCATCATCCATGGAACTTGGTCCATAATCCACTCTCTCTTCTTCAAAGTAAGCATTTTGACAATGAAACTTTCTTTCTCCTCGTTTGCAATGTCAAACTTGCCACTGCATATCTCTAGTTATTTCAAATCCATCCCCACAGGTGACCCTGGAATGGTTTCATACTAGTAAACTTGATCAACGGGAACTCCTCCCAATCAAGAATTGATCCCTCAAGTCTCGATATCTTACCATGTTTCAACCCATTATGTGGCACTGGCTCCACAAACTTGATCACAAATACATCTACGTCCTCTCACCCTTATCAACTAGCCATTAACCAATCAACATGCATCAATGAATAGGAATTAGCTACACCCATATTAACTTTAGGAGGATGGAGGATGTGAAGAAGGTGACTAGGAAGACAACACTACTAGAATTTCTCCCAAGCTAATTTCCTTCCTTAAGTGTAGTTGGGAAAATGTCAACTCCGAGGCATTAGAAATCTAGATAGAAACCCGTGAGTTTTTCTCTCCACCGGTTACCCTAGAATCTGATGGATGAGTGGCTCAAGTCGAATCAATTTCCACATATCCTCCATGATCTCCTCACCCCTATGGTTTTATCCTCGACCTCTCTCCCTTCCTTGGCTCTTCCATCCCATCATTCTCTTGCTTCCTCAAACTAATTGAAGAGGAATAGTGCAATCCATTATTATTACTACTATTATTATTATGTTATTATTATTATTGAACTAGGATAACAAAACTATACCATCATGTATATTATATTTTTCTAACGTCACGTGATATTTTACTTTATTTTTTTGACTTAGAGATTACTACATATAAATCCTAGAAATTCTATCCAAATATAAAAATCACATATTGTGTATATTAGAATTAGGTGATGAAAATCATACCAACATGTTGATAATAATATTAAAATTAAAAAAATTATACTTTAATGACATTTTATATATATTTAATATAAATTTACAATTTTCAACCAATCAAAAATAAAGAAAGTCGTGTGTACAAGAAATATCCCCAACCAACTCGAGTGGTCTCCTTGAGTTATCCCAATCAAGATTGACCAAGTGATCAATGCCTATAAGAATCCAGGAGCATAGCTAAGAGCAGTGAACAATTTGGTCAGAAAAAAAACCAGGTATGAAAAGACGATAGCACCCCTTCTTTTCAAACTAATCAAAATCCTAGAGAAGTGGTACAAAGGTGCAACTACATCTCACAATGCCCCTTCTCCAAGACAAAGGCCTAAACATGCAACTGACCTACCATGGATCTAGTCTTGAGCACCATAACCCTTAATCTTCATGGACCATCATCGACTTTCACCTTCCTTGTGGTTTGCTACAGCCGGGATCCTAAATAAGGCAACACTTGGTGAGGGGAATCTATTTCAATATTTGCTACCATGGCAGAAAGAAAAAGAAGATCCAAAGCCAAACTGGTATTAGAATGGAGCCAAATCAAGAGTATTAATTATTTTCTAAAATGAAATGAAGATAATCAGAGAAAAATGCATCAAAATGTAATTAAACTCCAATTAGATATTGAGGTTAGATGATCAAGACTCAAGGAAACCCATTTTATGGTTATATTTCACTTTTGAAACTTCCTTTTATGAGTTCTAAAACAATTAGAGTTTAGCTCCATCATCTTAATGTTTATTATAAGTTACCCAAATACCATCATCCATATTATCCTCTAATAGTTATCAAAAGAGTTTTGGATTGATGATATGAAACTTTGAGTCAGATTGCAGGTCAACCAACCCCTTTTTTTATCTTTTCTATGCATGTATGTGATGGATTATATGTAAATTTTGTATTTATAATGAATGCAAGTGACTTTGAATTTTAATTTGAGTTGCAATTGGAAATTGAAGATGTGCATGTGTTGGTTAATTGTGAATGTGTGTGCAAAGACATGTGCAATTTGAAGATGCATATATAATGCAATGGGCAATCGAGATGTGGGTGTGGATGTGTATATATGTGTTTGATATTGTAGGTTTTGTTAGGTTCATAACGAAATGTTGTTAGGATGAACATAGGATGGAACTTGCTTTGTCTTTGGAATAGTAGGTTACACATCATGTTGAACCAGTAGGTTTGTAGACTTGCTATAATAAGCACATATTACAACTTCAATTGTTATAAAAAAATGATGTCCTAATATAGTGCGTCAATTTCTTAGCACAAAACTGATGTGACTAACAATATTATCAGTTATTTTTTTGTCTAATAATCCACCTACTACATCAATTTGAAACAAAAAAATTGATGTTGGACATATGTGACATTGATTTCTTTAGAAAATTGATGACACTAATCAATTTCAACAATCTAGCATTCAACATTTTACTAAAGTAGTTTTGCAAAAAGTCAACATCATAACAACTTAAGCATGTAAATTTTACAAGTGAAACCAACATGATGGGCCTCCTATTTAGAAAAAAAAATTGTGGATAGCAAGTTGTTCATGTTGATTTTTATTATCCTATATATTGGTTATTGGAACCGTTATTGTGGTACTATGTTGGTTTTGCCTTCATTAGTAGCCATCAATCAATAGTGTGTCCCACCTTAATGACACCTAGAAATTGGCATTATAGGGCTTAATTAACTAAAGTGAAAGTTCACCTATGTACTAGTGAAGAAAACAAAGGTTACACGAGTTGAGGAAATGCAAATATTGTGGACTTGAATGGTGATGATACAATCAAGGGAGGTGGAGAAGGAGAACTAGGAGGTTGTTATGACAGGTTTAGTGGAGACTAGGGAAGGAGGTGAGAATGGAGGAACTAATAGCCATCACCCTAAAGGAAGATTGGCGAGGAGAACTAAGGGAAGTAGTGGCAAGATGAAGATGTTTCCTTATAAGTCACAGAACCAAAGCCGAAAAAGGCAAAGTCTCAACAAAGGAAAGTGGAGGTCGGTGGGTAATAAAGTGTTCATCCTTTCCTTCCTACCCACCCATGTAAATTTATAGGTTTGATATGATTTTGTTGGAATATTAGGGGGTTTAGAATGATACAACTTAAAACACCCATAAAGAAATGGTTAACATGTATCAACCAATGATCCTATAGTGCCAGAGATTCATATCTTAATGGCTAGAGAAGATGAAATTTGTCAAGCTCTTAAGCTTTAATCAATCTCATAGCATGGAGGCAAGGGAATTTATAAGAGGTGTTTATATTTTGTGGGTGGAATGTGATTTTAAAGTGGTTTTTTGAACAATCATATACAAAATATTCATTTATGTATGGGTGCTATGTCTTGATAATTGCATGTGCAAACCAAAACTTTACTCTTAGATGTATCTTGTAGAAGCATTTCTGTAGATAGAGATCTCTATGAAAGGAGATTGGGTTGTTGTTCATGATATAAACACAATGTTGGATCCCTCAAGAAACAAAGAAGAGATATTTCAACCATATAGAGCTGGTAACTTCCATCATATTCTTGTTGAAGCTGGCTTGGATGATATTAGCCTCTTGGGACCAAAATTCACCTATAAGAAAGATTTACTTCATGAAAGGCTATATCTTGTCCTAGATATCAACCAACATGTCTAGATCCATTGTGGAAGTATTGTTTTTCACTTTTTGTGAATCATTTTTTATTGTATCTCCGTCTTGTTGAGTGTCATGAAGAAAAGTTGATAACAAAATGTCTTCTACATAAATGTTATTGGCAGTTGAACCAAGAGTATAAGCAGATACTCCAGGAATATTGGGTCAATGGTGACTTTCTCAGTGAAGCATGAACACATTAAAAGGAAAAATTGCAAACTATGACAAGAAAGAAAGTCAAAATAAACTAAAAAGGAGATCTAAGCTACATGTGAAAAATGAGGCATGTGAAAGAGCATTAATTACAATATCATTTAACAATAGATATGAGTGCTAAAAATACAGTGAGAGTATAAGGAAGAGCTTTTGGAGTAGGAGGAATACTTATTGAAGAATAGCCTCTTTTAGTAGATCCACAATAGTGATATTTCCATGCATAAGTGAAAGGAAGAAGGCAATGTAAATAATCACATCCCTTATCGATGCAGTAGGAAATTGAGTGACAGATGCATATATTTTGAGAATACTTTTGTAGCAATTTAAAACACTAATTCACTACTACCTACCACCCAAAGCTAGAGGAACTACATGTCTTATCATATATGTTTCAACAATTTTCAAAGGAACATCTGAATTGGATTAATCATATCCCTATGGAATTGGAGGTCAAATATGCAATCAACAAGATGGTAAAATACAAGGTAAATGGTCTTCTTGGTGTTTTCGGTGGGTTTCTACAAGAAAATGGAATGTTGTCCAGATTTTGGCTATGAATATGATAACTAGTGCATTGACTGATTACCCCAAATGAACCAAGTCTATGTGACTCAAGAATTGCTTGTATACCAAATCTAAAGAGAGATTAGAATTATGGACAACTAAGACCTATTTTTTCAAACAATATGTTTGAAGATGATATCAAAGTGGTGTTGTAAAGGATGAAATAACATATGCCCAGAAGGATGTATGCTTCTCAAAGAAGCTTTGTATTGTACTACACAATATTTATAATTTTTTTAGCATAAGAGTCAATCTATACCATGAGAGGATAAGGTGGCCATCATAGCTAGCCTCTCAAAGGCATATGAATGTAATTTTTAATACTTCATTACGATACTATCATCAAAGAAGGTGTATAGATTCAAGAGGCTAAATTTCCTAATCCCGTGTTTTGATGATAGCTAACCAAGTCCACTTATTTGTGTCTAATATTTCTACTTGAGTGATTTCAAATAGATACTTTCCAAATGCATAAACTTGCAAACTCTAGTTTAGATAAATTAAGTCATACATGCAGAAGGATCATTATTGAAGAATACAAAGTTTTAGTTTTCTCCTCAAATCTTTGTTGTAAATCACTTATAATGGTAGTGAAACTTCTAATTAATCTCAAAAATGTAATTGAATTAATGATATCAAACTAATGTTGCATGTAACATTATTTACGATTTTCCAAATATGCACTTCCATTGACAAAGATTGTCTCAGATTAAATTCAACCAAGGATCTTGTTTGTATTATCCAATTGATTTCATTAGTTGAGATTTAACTATCATGAAATTTGACCGATGAGCTAAAGGTATATTTTTAACAAGTTCATTGCCTAGGATTTCAAGTGTTAATCTCACCCTACAGTCTATGTGGGCCTTGTATTTTTTTGTTGATGGAGTTTTGGAAATAAAATCATGTTCGACCACACCATATATACAAGTGCAATATAAATATTAGACGGGGTATGTAAGAGAAAATATATTCATTGTACATCACCAACAATTGCTAGAATTCATTATAAATGTTTCCAACAGCTAGGAGACATTCTCAACTATAACTACAAACTATTGGGTTTCATGTCATGGTTAGCCACATGTCCCCCCCAGGTGCCGATGTTGTAATTGAGTGAATATGCCTCAAAGAGACCCTATCCACTCTCATGAGATCAATCACTTGCTACAACTATTATAGTGAGTAGGAGACACATAAAAGAGATAGTCCTACATGTATATCTTATGAGACTCTCGCTTCTATACCTTCCAGTATCCCCCTCTCTTTCTCTAGAAGTCGGATTCCTCTCTTTACAAGGAGAAGAAGAAGGCACCCATTGGTAAAGAAGCATTCGCTTAGTGAAGGGAATTTGGAGGGTAGTGTCCTATAGAAAGGGAAGGCATCCTTTCATGGAAAAATCTTCTCCTTGGTTAATGTAAAGCCAAATGTGAAGATACTTGTCAATTATGTATAAGTCTTTGGTGCAGGTGGAAGATTATTGGTCACTGGATAGTTAGTCATTTGGAAAGTTGAAGAGCAACTGTAACAATAGGTAAGTCCCTTGTAAGGTTGTTGGCTGCCTTTCCTGGAAAAGGTATGCTAGTTTAGACTTTGATCCTAGAAAAGGTGGTCTCTTGGTGTAACTATTACAATGGAATATAAGGAGTGAATATAGGTTGAACATCTCATAGTTTGACCTCTCTAGGTAGTGTATATACATCCATTGATATGGAACCACTATAAATATAACCTTCACTTGCGAACTGTTAAATCTATCCCTCCTTTTCTTTTATGAGTTTCATTATCTTGGCAAATAGTTTTCATGTCTCATTAATTTTATTTAAGTGGTTTCATATCAATTCACCCCCCCTCTTGAGACCATAGTTCCAACAAGTTCCATCAAAGCTTTCTCCTAGATTATACTTCCAAAAGTAGGATAAGATAGATGACAATTTAGTATAGAGATACTCCTCTAAAATATTGTTTTTTTATTGAGGTGACGTCCAATATTGGAAGAGAATAATGCATTTACACATTCAAGGTTAAAATATTGAGATGTGGAATATGGTGGAACTTCCATACAATCAACCCATAAGAAAGCTAGAAGTCTAGGATGCAGCTACCTTAAATGCAAAAGTCATAAGAAACCTCTATGCTTCTCTCAGTTCCATTGAATTCAGATGGATATGTTCTTTTAAGGAGTGGGACCTAGAAGGGGATCCACTCCTAAATTAATCTAAGAAAATCATTACATAAAAACCCAATCATTCACAACTATAAAATAATATCCTTCAAATAAAAGGGGTGCACAATATTTTCTCAAATAGATTGGTAAAAGAAACATAGTTTTGTGGCAACTGAAAGTAAATATAACAATAACAAAATTCTTGTTCAAGTTCAACATTGGGGCCACAATGGACAACTAATGAGATATGAAATCTAAACTATTAGGATCTCATATGACATCCTCAAACTAGTCTTAAGCAACTCCTTGTACTTCCTAGACCCAGGGTTGTGCTGCCTCTAGGTTGGTTGAAAGTAACACCCAGATGAGGAAGAAAACAAGAGAAAGGACGTCAGATAACACTGAGTATGTGTTGCAGATAACAACTGGGCATTACTATATATTATTGAAAGTTCAATATAGAAGATTTCAAAAAGGGATGTTAAAGAGAGATAAGTACCAAAAGAAATAATAGATCAAAAAGATGAGGCATGTACAAGATGATTAACAATTAGGGAGTAATGCCTTACAAAATTTCCATCAATAACATCAAAACAAAAGTTGTACATGTAGACAATCATAGACTAAAATTACTTTAAGTAGGGATTGGACACTATAGGATCTCACCCAAAAGCGTTGGGTGGAAAAGCACACCTTGGGCAGAATAAGCGTGATATATATACATAATGAGTGGAAAACCACACTCAAGAAGGAAAAAGTGCAACCTACTTATGGTTGTACTCATGTACCACTACTAAAATAAAATAATTCTAATCAATGCACACAAATAGAGGAAGGCAAGTTAAATTTTACTCAAATTTCCACATATTTCAAGAAAAGGATGGAACATCCATGCAAGCAATAAATTTAGGTCAAAGGACCATCAATTATTTGATCACTTAATTTTTGAACAATTTTAGGGAAAAATATCACAAAACGTAATAATTTTGGAAGGATACACAAGTAATCATGCAATATCAACACATGTCGCATATGGGAAATGATTGGTCAGTCAGGTTAGTGCCTAGATAATATGAAGGATGCACATACCTTGACTTGAGTATTAAATCAGAGAACAAATTCTACCCTTTAAGTCAATAGTCGCCTTAGACCTATATATAATGGTTTGTAAAGATTAGAGTTCAATTATGTTGCATATGATGAAACCTTAGAAATCCAAATCTTTAGAAAGCTCCTAGACAAGTTCCAAGATATTAATCTAGTGATATGGTCCAGTGTTACTATTTATAGATCAGATCCAAGTTATACATTTTATTCATTGTATTTTTCCCCAATTATAATTAAGATAATAAGAGATAGAAAACCCCTAAAAATCACGTATTTATAACTTTAGAATTAAGCAATGAAAATTGTACCCAAAGATAGAAAAAAAATCTCACAATTCTAGAACATATTTTTTACAATTTTTGGAGCTTCCCGTAGAAAGTTATGATTTTTATAAGATTCGTATCAATTTTCATTTATTTGTGAATTGAAAATACAAAGCACTAATGTAGACCCAAAAAAACATTTCGGACTACAGATCATGACATGATATAATTGTCATATTTGTTTCCTTACATTAGCGTGACAAATAAATTAGATGTGAAGCAATTACATAAAAACCCATGTGGCTGAAAAATAAGAGAAGAACATGAGAGAGCAATAGGCTAACTGACTTGTGACTTTCCTCCTTCAACCTCACACCCATGCCATGGTCGGTGGCGTGCAGCATGAGCATGCCTGATTTGGGGAGAAATAGGGTGCACGATTGTTTGCAGTTTTGACTAGATGAAATGAAGAAGAGGGGTCTCGATATCATACCCAAAGAGCAATTGAGTTCTGATGAGACAGAGCAGTGAGGGAGAGGGCCACAATTCCATATGAAGAATTGAGTTTGGCAGTGCAAATAACATGATGCAAGGAGCAATTTACCATAGGGGATGATGGCTTGCGATGGGACGGAACCCTAGGATAGGTTAAATATATATAGGGTTCGGTCCTTTGGCTTATGGGTGTAGGACTTTAGAAACTTGGACAACATGAATTGGGTGTTTCTTGAATATGCAAAGAGAAATTGACTAAGGTATTAATGGATGCAGAATACATCCAAGAATACAGTGGCAAAAGAATCTTGGGCAAAGATTGGATGTGGAGGGAGAAATTAGGTTTTTAATTTGTCGTGTTCAAACCTATTGAATTCCATACTTGCACAAGGTAGGTGTCTGAGGGGCGACCGTCTGATCCATGATCTGATGGCTATGAAAACCTCACACATCTACTACGATCACGTGTCCATGTGACAACATGATCAAAATTACTTCCAAATCAAAATTTGACTAAATTGACATCTAAATAATGTTCCTTTTCTTTCCAAATCAAATTGGGATATCAAATAATGCCAAATAAAGTAAAACTTGGCAAGTAGACTAATAGGGACCCAAAGAATTAGAATTAAAAGTCAATTTTACCTTTTGATAACTTCTAGTATCCAAAACTTGTGACTTGAGGAAAATTTTACTCTTAACATATTAGTGCATTCCTTTATCATTTATTATCCAATTTTTGTTTGTGGCTCCATCTTACCCATACCTATCCATGTGAAAAATCTAGAAGGTTTATTTTGAACTTAAATCCTTCAACGTCGAACATTTGTATAATTAGACCCAAATTGGAATATTATGCCAATTTCTTGCACTAACTCCTTAAATAATTGATTTATTAATCAAAACACTATAAAATAACATTATTAACATCTTAGTACATTCTAAGTTAAGGAAAGATTCTAAAAGAAAATATCATATGGTAAAGTTGAACAACTAATAATTCAATCTCTTTACTCTTTAGTTGCTTCAGTCGAGAGTCAAGGACCTTCACGGGGTACTCCTCATAAGTCAGATCTTAATGAGTCTGTATATGTTCTATAGATAGCACATGGGATGGATCTTTCACATATTTCTTTAGCACGAACACATGAAAAACATTATGGATCTTTTCATAAGTAGGGGGTAATGCCAAATTGTTAGCACATTCTCTAATCTTATCCAACACTTGAAACGGTCCCACATAGTGAGGACTGAGCTTTCCCTTCACTTTAGATCTTGAAATTGATCGAATTGGTTTTACTTTTAAGAAAACATATTCACTAACCAAAAAATTCACATCCATTCTCTTCTTATCAGCGTACACCTTCTATCGATCTTAAGTCGATTTCATCTATTTCTTTATCAAACCAATCTTGTCCTTTGTAAGTTGCATGTTATCAATATTTACTAGAGTATGATCTCCCAAATCATACCAATGCAAGAGAGAATGACAAGGTCGGCCATGAAGAGCTTTGAAGGGAGGGGTACCAATGTTGGCTTGGTAACTATTATTATAAGCAAACTTGTCTAATGGGAGATATGTGTCCAAAACACCTTCTGAATCCATCACATTGGGTCACAACAGATATTCTAAAATCTAAATCATCCTCTCAGACTGATCATTGGTCTAAGGGTGGTAAGATGTAGTAAAACATAAATTGGATCCCATGTCTTATTGAATATGCCTCCACAATCAGGATGTAAACTTAGGATCTCTATCAAACATGATAGATTTCATCATTCCATGCAAATAGATTATCCAATCCACATATATATGTGCCATGTTTGGAACCTTATATGTGATATTGAAAGGTAAGAAATGAGAAGACTTTGTGAGTTGATCCACCATAACCCAAACTGCATCCAAACCACTTCTAGGTTTTGGAAATCAAGTCACGAAATCCATCATAATACATTCCCACTTATACTCTAGTATCTCATGATGTTAAAGAATCTCACCGGGTCTTTGATGTTGAATATTCACTTGCTAACAAGTCAAACATTTTGTAACAAAAGCAGCAATGTCCTTCTTCATATTTCTCCACCAGTAACTTATTTGTAGATCCTTGCACATCTTGATGGTGCCAGGGTGAATTGTATATTTTAATCCATGAGTCTCACTTAGAACCTTCTATCTCATATCATCCATGTGAGAACCAATTACACTAAACGAGATTACTCAAAAGATAAAGCACAATCGATCACTAATTAATCACATACCCAAAAATATGGGTAAATTAAAACCAATTTCAACATCAACACATGCTCAAAAACATTTGCATAAGAGCCCAACATCTTTCTTGTATCCATACTATGCCAAAAATTTGATACAAATTGGTCTCTCTCCTTAGCCACAACATATATACACAGGAGAACAATATTTTTATATGTCACACAAATGAGCATTATCATGCTAACAAAATTTCAATTCATTTGAAACACCATATACAAACTTTTTTCTGCCCAGACCTGAGAGTACAGGGACGACTCTAGGACACACTACACATCTAATCAACTTTCTCAAAGATTCATAACTATAGCTCCTCTTTATTGCCACATGTTTGTTTTTGTCACTTCCGATTACCTAAAAAAATGTGACGAACCACAAGGGTGAGACCCATGTCCCAGCAACCTCCAACAACGTTTATTGATTACAACATTTTTAAGTAATTAAATAGTTAAGCAGTTTAATCAAATATAAAAAATAAGTTCAATAGTACTGATGATTAACAAAATACATAAAGGAGCAGATAATAACTATCATCATTAGCCATACTATCATCCTTTATCTTGTTGACAGTATAAGTAATTCAGTAGCATATGCATATCTAGCATCATGAGCTAGTCTAGTAACATAGAATCTCTATCATTATGAATAAGTCTAGCCACATGGGCATAGCTAACAACATTAGCATGTCTAATAGGTCAAACATATTAACATCATAAGAAGAGCTAACAACATAAGCACAACTATTTGCATAAGCATTATTAGCAGTATATGCATCTCTAGTAACAAAGGCATGGCTAGCATACTAAACGTAACTAAGAACATGAGATAGCTAGCATCATGATTATAATCAGTAGTAGTAGTGTAGTTATCAACATAATCATGGCTATTGTATGTACGCATCTACAATTTTAAGCATATCCACAACATAAGTATATCTACTATCTCTTAATTGCACTAAGCATCATCTTTATGTAAAGATAACAAGCAGTGGTTGTCATCCAATGTGAAATGTTGTGTATAACCCTAAACAAATATGCTACACGATTGTATTACATATTTTATTATGCCCTGGGGAATTTGAATCGTACCATTTAAAGTCCAACCGACCCTACGAAGGGCTATTCAGTTCCTTACAAGATCTAGGAGTCTCGGTATCCTAAGATCTCTTCCCCTCAGTCAGTACGAGTAAAAAGGTAGTGACAAATCAGTCCAAGCTACCACCACAGTGACATATAGTCAAGTTGCTAACCACTAGTACGCCCTTGGTACATGTCACAGCACTAGAAACTAGGGTATTCAAACTCAATCACTGAGGTACAACCGCAGTTGTCCTCTAATCACATGTTATAATCATCGAGACACGACCGCAGCCATTCTCAATCACATCATATACATGAGGCATGACCATAGACAACCTCCACAATCTGCATTGTGGATGACAAGGATATATCCTCAACCTGCCACCCCCACATACTCAACAGTATGCGCTCCGAGTTTCCCTTAGAAATACTCATTTTTCACCATCCAACAAGTTCTGACACTGAAGATGGCTCTACGGCACAGGGCACTACATGATTAGAGTTGCACTTGATTAGTTATGCCAATTGGGTGAATTAAGGTTGCATCAAACAAGTGGACATACAAACCCTAATTCACTTCTAGCAAGCATATAAATATCAAAACTTTGAAAATATATAAAATGTGTGAAACATAATTCCTCATCTCATCATCGCATGGTACTATTAACTTGCCATTCTTGAGACCACAGTAGTCATCATACTATCACAATATATAAATCCTTTTCAAAATATCACAGGGTATCAACCCTTATCAACATAAGAGGATTACACCTCATTCAGGGCTCAACCATGCCCAAAGGTCATTAAGACCATCATATTATCACAAGATATAAATCATTTTCACAATATCATAGGGTATCAACCCTTATCAATGCAAGAGGATTACACCTCATTTAGGGCTCAACCATGCCCAAAGGTCATTAAGACCATCATACTATTCCCTACAAGATCATCATTATCTTTGCATGCCTTATAACAAGGCTCAACAACATCACTTACATATAATACACCAGATCAACACAATATTGCATTAATGAGCTAGGAGGTATTCATAAACAATCATAGCAGGGTTTTATGAATATTAAGAACATTCCTTTATTACATCAACATATAAGTAATCTAGATATGATTAACTCTCATCATATTCATAATGCACATGTTTAGCATAAGAAAGTATCAACCATGTGGCTATGATAACCACCAATTAACATATCAAGGTTATGACAATATTAAGGAGGTTATTCCACCATCATTCCATCATATAACAATGTTAAACATGAATACTCATCTTTTTATATTTGCATTAGAGTTAGGTTCACAAGATAAATTATATTAATGTTACTAATCAGCACTCATACCCAAACCCTAACTCACGGCATCCCAATTGGATAATGGATGCATAAGGTGAAGCATCACCATCACATTCCATACTATTATCAAGTATGAACCCACACAGAAATCAAGGTGTAACCATCAGGTTATATCATATTAGGGTTTCAACAACAGTAACAGAGTACTCCATAATTGTATTAGTCATTCAAGGACTATTCATACCCAATTACCATCATTTAGTTATATTAAAGCTAGGTATAACAAGCTATACCACTTTAGGGTTACATATCAACACAATATGATTATCATCCCTTCTATTCATATGAGTGAATAGGTAAGACTACCTTATTACGGGTAACCCTCCATTTGTTCCATCATCAACACATATCACCATACCACAATGTCACCCAAAACCATTGGATGTTTAAAAGGTAAGACCATTGGTCCTTTACATAAGTAAACACCTTGGATAAACCACCTATGAAGTCCTTGAGTTGTTCTCTATAAAGAGTCAACATTTAACCCTAGACATCCCTTGATTAACAACATAAAAAGTACCATTGAGAGTAGGGTAAAACTCACAATCGACTGTTCATTTAAAACAATCCATCCATTGTCAACAAGTAAGCTCCTTAAGTTGATCATATAAAGGAAACCATCTAAATAACATTATTAGGACCAACATGTTACATTAGCCATCATTCCACTTTATTGTAGGAATAAACATTAGATCTTGACCATTGGGTCAAGTTTATATGTCAAAACCATCAATTACAGTATAGGTCCGACCATTGCATTAAGTGACCCAAGAAACCATTGGTTTAAGGCTTAATTAATGCTACAACTATATGATTAACTCACAATAGGTTGTGGAGACCTGATCCACCATCATTAGTGACCACTAAATCGCAATAGGTTGTTAGATCAACACTATATTCATTAATCAGCATCAAATATTAAGCTAATGTCATCATTGATTGATAACATTACTAGGGTACTTAATGGTTGATCATTAAACTTCTAATTGATCCAAAACCTGGCCTAAGTGGTGAACGTCAATTGACACCCTTGGTCACCATAATTAGTTGTCATGAAGACAACACCATCATTTGTTGCAATGGTACCACCAATGGGTCATGTGTTTATAGAAGAAATAAGCTTAAAACCCTAAAATTGACCATTGGTTGATGGGTGCTTAGCACCATAGGTTGTCAAACCAAACAGATACAAGTCATATTATACCTTAGGAATAATGTACACATGATCACAGGTTCATCCAGAACTAAAATCAGAATAGGGAACATTATAAAAAATGAAATCCAAGTCAAGCATAGCTTTTTAGTGCATGGATCATCATTTTTAAGTGAGAACATGATCTAGAAAGTTTATGGTAAGCAATAAACGTGGAGAAAGTTATCAACTTGCCTCTAATGAGAAGATGAAACCCCACACAGAAGGAAACTTGAGCAGGTAGGGTAGAAAATCCAAGCAAAAGCTATAAACTTGTCCATCTAGCACCTTTCTTCATCAAATGAGCAAACCCTAAGCATAAGGAGCAAGAAAGGTAGGGTTTTAAAGCTTTAGAGAAATTTCTACCATGGAAAAGAAAGGTTCTGACCTGGAGAAAGGTAGGAGGAAGGATAACAAAGAACTAAATGGAGGAAATAAGGAGATTCGTACTCTTTTAGGTCAAGATCACTAGAAGGAATCTTTTTAAACCCTAAAGGAAGTCAATTGCAACCCTAGATCCTTTTTCCAAGAAGGTCCCTACTTTATTCTTCCTTGAATAGGAAAATTTGCAGCAACACAGAGGGATAAGAGGTTGGGAGAAGGAGGGAAGTGTTGGAGAAAAAATGGCTCATTTTGGTGCTTGGGGATAAGTATATGAAACTTTAAGATAAAGAAAAAGAAAAAGTTGAAGTTCTAATATCTATCCAAGTGTCCATGGCCTTAATTTATTAAGAATATACAAGCACACACACAAGAAGATCCCCCACCATCTGTATAGACCTTCTTATCTTTCCTTTGTCGAATTTCCCAGCCAATAAAATAATTCATTAGTTGATAGCTACAAAGGCAGCTCATCCATGAAGGGGTAAACCCTAAAATATCCTTGGATAAAACACCTTCAAACCAAGGTTTAAATAGGTTCCCCATGTTTCAAAAAACTCAATAATTATGATAGAATATCCAAGTAACATAATGCAAGTGATAAATTGCAAATAAAACCTCTCAATTGGGTAAATTGTAGAAAAGTCTAAAATGTGCATAACTTGCTCAACCAGTGTCCAAATTGGACCAAATTTGAAACTTAATCATGTCTTATGATTTCAAAGAATATCACAAGGTTATATTAGGATTATAAGAATTAAATTATGATAATTAAGCTTGTTCAACTCATTAAGAAAGTTTAGGGGCCTTACAACTATTAACCCCTAACAGGGATTTCGCCCCCAAAATCCAAGGTAAACAAAGATGGGTACTTCCTTTTCACCTCATCCTATTACCTTCACATGGTTACTTGCATATCATGGTAATGTCACATCATTCATACATATCTCCTCTTGGTTCAATACAAAACCCCCCACATAAGAAGACGTTTGCAAATATGGAACATAGAAACTTGTTGTGTCACATATACAAATCTAAAAGTAACTTTCAACTTTAAATTCTAGCTATCATCCTGAAATTATATCTATTGTATCAACACATTACTCAAAATCCATAATTTCTATATTTTTACCAAACATGGCATGTGTCCCACACCATTCCTTGAAGCATTAAAAAATAGGTCATCCTTTTTTTTAATACACTGGCACTAGAACTCTTGTCAGTTCTTTTTCAGCATTAAAAGAAATGATGACGCTGGCACCTATCATTCCATACAAGGAAACATAATTCCTAGTCAACCTTGTTAGGGGTGAAACAACAACACTACCTACTTAGAAAACATATCATGATCCCATAAATAAATGTAATCAACCCCATCTCACTCTTATTCAACTTGTTCTCATAGCTATTGCTGCTTCGGCAACCCTAAGGTTTTTGAAGAAATATTGATCATATTTTTTTACCAAATTTGAAATACTTTGACATGTCATCATTTAAATCTTAATATAACTTGTATGACATGAATAGAACACTCTGTTCCTCCTATTCATTATTTCTATTTGTACATTGGTTAGTCTAAAGGACATGACTCTAAACTCATCATGGTCATGTGAATTATGTCATCCAATATAACTCTTATGCATTGATATTTGAGCATATGTTTATCTTAAAGGAACACAATATCACATATCTATTTACCAACAACCATCTATCCTTGATAGTGGTCTTGCCCAGCTATCATTGAACCATACAAAACATTATAGAATCACTTTTGTTTTTCCTTTCAAACAACATTTATAGGATCATCATCAACTCTCTCTCTCTCTCTACGGGAGAGGAATACTTCTAATGTTCAAGGAATACTTAGAATGTTCATTTAATAAACATTTCCAACCTTCACACATTTCTCATACTATTGATACATCTTGGATACTAGAATTCATTACCTCGGTATCCACCTCATGTGCTATAAGGAACTCACATCATTATCCCATCCACTTTTAACAACATAACAAATATCAAGACATATAAGAGGAGTCTTCCTAATTATTGGAAGGCTCAAAAGCAAACTCATCACAAACTTTATGATCTTAGAACCATAGTCAAAGCAACCTTATGCTATAATAAGCTATCCACCCTCATGTTTGCAACGAATCCACATGTACCAAGTGGCAATGATCCACTTAAAAGTTGTGCCCTAGAAAGGAAAGACACAAAGGGAAACACACTTCCCACATCATTGAAACATTTTTCAAGGGTCACTAGCAAAAGGTAACCAATTCTATTTTCATTATGTGAGTTACAACTTCTTATGTATCATTTTACCCTTTTCATTTTGGGTTCCTTGCCATTCGTATAGGAATCATCATGATTAACATATCTCGTTACTCCTTCCTTGATGACTATTTATCACACTTGGGTATGTTCTCTTATTTTATTATATTTTTCAACCACTTATCAATAGGTAAATACTCGTATTCCACATTTGCTTCATTAAATTGGGATCATCTCCCTTAATTTATTTCACATGCCATGCTAATTTTTTATTAACACTTTCTTACACACATAGGTTGGTCTGAGATTAACTCAGGTTCAACCTTATTTCTTTGCCATTGTTCTCATTCATCTTCTTATTTTGTACTTGTTATAGGAGTTCTCTCTATCTTATGTGGATTTCATACCTTAATTCACTTTTTAAGCATAGACTTATCTATCTTTTACTTTATTATCTTCTTGAATCACATCTTTAATAACTCCTCTTTTCCTTATTTGTATTCAGATTTAGATTTTATGGTGTTGTATCTCTCTCTTATATTTACCAAACATTCAAGTTTTGATAGATAATGATGCAATTATCATCTTGTTTAAGGTAGGATTGAAATATTCACACCATGATTTCTTATTCGTTATGATCTTTAGATTGTCTCAAAATGATTACTTGATCAGAGTAATTAAAAACATAACAATCTAAGAGTTCCATACTTACCTTTCTTCAATACTTTAATACCTGGTCAGGGCATCCAAATACTGAGATTAGGCAGTATGTACCATGTTTTTGTGTCACGTTCCTAACTTAGACATCATCCTAGTCTTAAGTCCAAGTGTCCCTATAGACTCAGTGTTATGACCGCATCTGAGCTTAATTGGTAAACTAGGGTTTACCTGGATGATTACATATTTAATTGGATTGATCATTGCTTAAATCTAATTAATGATGATATCTCAATTATGATATGTTAAACCTAATGAGAACCCCAAGCATGCTATCTCTTTGTATAATTAGGGTTTGAGATATATAATCTCTAGTCGGTTGAATTAGGGTTTTCAAAAAATAAGCTCATTTTGGAAGGAATGATAGAGTTAGGCATAGAAAAATAGAAATGATAGTTGGATGCTTGGGTAGCACGGCCATGGTGGGTAGCACGGTCGTGCTAGGTCATTGGTGGCACGGGCATGCAAGGCCACACGGTCGTTTTGAAAGAATTGAACTATTAACCAACTTTTATACTCAAATCTGCTGAAAACAATGCACCACGGCCGTGGTAGGTAGCACGGCCGTGCTGGGTCCATCTTGCACGGCCGTGGCAGCTAGCACGGCCATTCTGAGGCATTTTTGCTTCAAATGACATTTCTGCAGATTTCTGGATAGCAGTTCACTGTTCTGTTTTTATTTATTTATTGATAACTTCAAATGATCTCAAATTTTAACTGAAGCTTTATAGATCAATTATAAATAACTTGCTAAATTACCATAATTTTTGGAGAAGGTTTGATCTCTGAAATAAACGAATTACAGTAACTTTTGTATAATTGAATATTCAGCCAATATAATAAAAGTTGAGTGTAGGGTCAATATGCAATTGACCCAAGCAGCTCAATTGCTCTATATGTTCGAACACACACACTAACAGATCTCATAATTCGCAATTCATTCCAGAGAAACGAGCTCCTAGAGAGAGAGGGAGAGTTAGGGTTTGAGAGGAGAAAGTGGTGGAATTGCTGAATTAGGGTTTTGCGGTCCGAGGAATGGTGAAATCAAGTAAGTTTAGCTTCTTTGTATAGCCTTTCATGGTGAATCTTCTCTCACATGTCAAGATTCCGTCCCTCCCCTGATTTGATCCGAAATGGTATCAAAGCTTCCCCTTTTCTCACTCTTTCTTCATAATCCCTCATTTTCAAGGTTTCCGAGTTGAATGGAAGAAGAATTGGAAGATTTGCTAGGGATTTGATATGAGTTCGAGATTCCCTGAGTTGAGCTGCAGTTTTGAGGTGTTTTCACACCTTAGGGTGAGTGGGTTCTTCCTTCAAACAGTGTAATGCATGAAATTTGATTATAGCATCCAAACCCCTAATTGCTTAGTATGTGATTCTAAACCCTGAAATGTCCGTTTGATTTAAGTTGTTGCAAATTGATATGATATGGATTCCTTCTCTATTTGAATGACTCTTTGATGGTATATTTACATCAGAAACGTATACAACACATCCTAGTAAGAATGTTTTTCAGATTTATACCATATGATGTAATTAGGGTTTAACCTAATTGAGATATCACTAGAGTTTCAACCTTAGTGAAGAGACATTTAGTCTTGAACTAAGTCTAGATCTTAATGCTCCTAATAAAGCGCATGTCTAACATATTTCAATATCCAAGCCCATTTGGATTCACCATTAAGTCTATGGCTTTTGATTTCACTAAGTTGAAGTTCAATCGAGCTGTGGCACGGCCGTGGTGGGTGACCACGACCGTGGTGAAGGGTCTGTGCCACGGGCGTGCTAGGTAGCACGGCCGTACTGAATGCTTTTGAAACTCTGATCTCTATACACCACGACCGTGGGGAAGAGCCATGACCGTGGTGAGGTAACTGTGCCACGGCCGTGGGGTGACACCACGACCGTGTTGAAGCAAACCCTAAATGAATACTTAAAGGTCAAAGTTAAATGAAGAGGACTAGTAATCTTATAAGTGGTTAGGATGTACCTCATGGGTTACCTTATTTGAATTTTATTCTTGGTGCATGATATCTCAGTGAATAGCATGGAAACCTAAATTTAGTTCAATTCCCATGGTTTCATACATATATTGATTATATATGGTTGTTGAAAGAAGTCTTTAATTTGTGAATGTTTATATCGTGTGAAATCTTTATAAGAGCCATGTGATAAGTGAATGAGGCAAATGAAACCCTAAGAGCAGGCATGTGATGAATGAATAAGGCAAATGAAACCCTAAGGATAGGGTGTTCAATGAATCATGTTATGGTGACATGAAAGGTCTCGATATGAGATGTGGTGATACTTAACTGTTGAATTGTATGTTTCTAGTGCATTTAACTTTATATGCTTGTTCTCTCTAAGTTGATATCTACATACTGCAGGGCTTCTTATATTTCAATACATATCTCATAAATTGCAGGTGATGAGATATGACATGCCCTAGAAAGGGATGTTACCGAGACATGGTATATGTTGAATACATGAGCTATGATGTTTTATATGATATGATATGGCAGGCCGTGTGAGCCTTGTGAGAAATGTAAAATGAGTTATGATTTCTGTTTTACATGTATCTATAATATTAATGTTAGACTTAGGTGCCCTGAACACCGTAGAACCCCTTCAAGAGGTCTGCTTCTTAGGGGTGAAACTCGTGTTGCAACAATAACCGTGCGGAGTCACGGTGGCACGAGGACAGAGAGACAGTGTTCAACAATAATCCGTGCGGAGTCACGGTGGCACTAGAGAAAATAGGGGTTATTTAACATTAATCTGTGCGAAGTCATGGTGGTAACCCAGTGAGACTCTCTGTCTGTGTACTCAGGTTAGAGGAGGAGTCCAGAGCACTCGGAGTTAGTGCATTGAGGCCGGAGAGCCTGTGGTCCTGTAGCAGAACAGGGCTGGCAGTCAGACTTAGCATTTCCCGGGTGTGTCGCTAAGTCTTGTACGGTGTGGCCATAGTGCACTGCGAGTCTCTATGTAGAGTACACTGCATAGATCAGGGCATAAGTTAAAATATGATCATATAGGTTCACAGAGTTCCTTATAAATGAAAGAGTTAAGGAAGACTAGAGCATAGTCTTCTAGTAGTTATTCTTTGGATGCAATATTTACATTCCTTATTATTTCAATTATATTGTTTTAGAACTGTTCAGTGTAGTATTTATTGTTGTTAAATTGCATACCGTTTACTCAAAGTTATATCTGTAATCACATTAGTGCCTTAAACTGTTTCTTTGAAGTACTCATTCACTGAGCGAGTAGGCTCACCCCTATACTCAAACATTTTAGGGTTAACTGCGTGGACTTGAAGATGGTCAGAGCATCAACGTAGATCTTCCACAAGAGTTAAGTACAAGATTAGTTGAGTCAGTCGGTCCTTGTCACTCTAGGTCCTCAGTAAGAGATAAGAGAGAGAGTTGTAATTATGATGTGTAATATTATTCCTCTTTTGAAATTGTATGCTATTAGTAGGTCTTATGTGCATAAGGTGTGAGAGACATCATAAATGTTTATACATGTATCTTTTCTATTAAAGTCTGATTAGTAAAAGAAATGTTCAGATTCCCTTGTTAAAATGATTTATGTGGTTCAATGTGAAGAAACAAGAGTTTGAAAGAAAGAAAAGAAAAAGAAAAAAAAAGTTAAGGGTGTTCTTTGTATTACATATAAATCCTATCTTATGCCCTAATCTCATGATTTGAGGAAATTGTGAGATCGGGGTGTAACACTCAGTGAACCTAAGGCTCTGATACCAACTTGTGAGAACATGTTAGACAAAATGAGATTACTCAAAAGATAAAGCACAATTGATCACTAATTAATCACATACCCAAAAATATGGGTAAATTAAAACCGATTTCAACATCAACACCCGCTCAAAAACATTGCATAAGATCCCAACATCTTTCTTGTATCCATACTATGCCAAGAATTTGATACAAATTGGTCTATCTCCTTAGCCACAACATATATACACAGGAGAACAATATTCATATATGTCACACAAACAAGCATTATCATGCTAACAAAATTTCGATTCGTTTGAAACACCATATACAAACTTTTTTCTGCTCGGACCTGAGAGTATAGGGACGACTCTAGGACACACTACACATCTAATCAACTTTCTAAAAGGTTCATTACTATATCTCTTCTTTGCTGCCACATGTTTGTTTTCGTCACTTCTGATTACCTAAAAATGTGGCGAACCACAAGGGTGAGACCCATGTCCCAGCAAGAGATATAACCTCCAACAACGTTTATTGATTACAACATTTTTAAGTAGTTAAGTGGTTAAGAAGTTTAATCATATATAACAAATAAGTTTAGCAGTACTGATGAGTAACAAAATACATAAAGGAGAAAATAATAACTATCATCATTAGCCAGACTATCATCCTTTATCTTGTTGACAATATAAGCAATTCAATAGCATATGCATATCTAGCATCATGAGCAAGTCTACTAACATGGAATCTCTATCATTATGAATAAGTCTAGCCACATAGGCATATCTAACAACATTAGCATGTCTAATAGGTCAAACATATTAACATCATAAGAAGAGCTAACAACATAAGCACAACTATCTACATAAGCATGATTAGCAGTATATGAATCTCTAGTAACAAAGGAATGGCTAGCATGCTAAACATAACTAACAACATGAGATAGCTAGCATCATGATTATAATCAGTAGTAGTAGTATAGTTATCAACATAATCATGGCTATTGTATGTACGCATCTACAATCTTAAGCATATCCACAACATAAGTATATCTACTGTCTCTTAATTGCACTAAGCATCATCTTTATGTAAAGATAACAAATAACGGTTATCATCCAATGTGAAACATTGTGTATAACCCTAAACAAATATGCTACATGGATGTATTACATCTTTTATTATGCCTTGGGGAATTTTCATCGTACCATTCAAAGTCCAACAAACCCCTTCGAAGGGCTATTCAGTTCCATACAAGATCTAGGAGTGTCGGTATCCTAAGATCTCTTCCCCTCGGTCAGTACAAGTAAAAAGGTAGTGATATATCACTCAAAGTTGCTGCCACATCGACATATAGAATAGCTGCTAACCACTAGTCCACCCTTGGTCCAGGTCACGGCACTAGAAACCAGGGTATTCAAACCCAATCACTGAGGTACAACCGCAATTGTCCTCTAATCACATCATGTTATAATCATCGAGACACGGCCGCAGCCGTTCTCAATCACATCATATGTATGAGGCATGACCATATCCAACCTCCACAATCTGCATTGTGGATGACAAGGATGTATCCTCAACCTGCCACCCCCACATACACAACAGTATGCGCTCCGAGTTTCCCTTAGGAATACTCATTTCACCACCCAGCAAGTTCTGACACTAAAGATGGCTCTACGGCACAGGGCACTACATGATTAGAGTTGCACTTGATTAGTTATGCCAATTGGGTGAATTAAGGTTGCATTAAACAAGTGGACATACAAACCCTAATTCACTTCTAGCAAGCATATAAATATCAGAACTTTGAAAATATATAAAACATGTGAAACATAATTTCTCATCTCATCATCACATGGTACTATTCACTTGCCATTCTTGAGACCATGCTAGTCATCATACTATCACAAGATATAAATCCTTTTCACAATATCACAGGGTATCAACCCTTATCAACATAAGAGGATTACACCTCATTCAGGGCTCAACCATGCCCAAAGGTCATTAATGCCATCATACTATGACAGGATATAAATCCTTTTCACAATATCACAGGGTATCAACTCTTATCAACGCAAGAGGATTACACCTCATTTAGGGCTCAACCATGCCCAAAGGTCATTAAGACCATCATACTATTCCCTACAAGATCATCATTATCTTTGCATGCCTTATAACAAGGCTCAACAACATCACTTACATATAATACACCAGATCAACACAATATTGCATTAATGAGCTAGGAGATATTCATAAACAATCATAGAAGGGTTTTATTAACTTTAAGAACATTCTTTTATTACATCAACATGCAAGGAATCTAGATATGATTAACTCTCATCATATTCATAATGCACATGTTTATCATAAGAAAGTATCAACCATGTGGCTATGATAACCACCAATCAACATATCAAAGTTATGATCATATTAAGGAGGTTATTCCACCATCATTCCATCATATAAGAATGTTAAACATGAATATTCATCTTTATCTATTTGCATTAGAGTTAGGTTTACAAGATAAATTATATTAATGTTACAAATCAGCACTCATACCCAAACCCTAACTCACAGCAGCCCCATTGGATCATGGATGCAGAAGGTGAAGCATCACCATCACATTCCATACTATTCTCAAGTATGAACCCACACATAAATCAAGGTGTAACCATTGGGTTATAGCATACGAGGGTTTCAACAATAGTAACAAAGTACTCCATGATTGTATTAGTCATTCAAGGACTGTTCATACCCAATTACCATCATTTAGTTATATTAAAGCTAGGTATAACACGCTATACCTCTTTAGGGTTACATATCAACACAATATGATTATCATCCCTTTTATTCATATCAGTGAATAGGTAATACTACCTTATTAAGGGTAACCCTCCATTTGTTCCATCATCAACCCATATCACCATACCACAATGTCACCCAGAACCATTGGATGTTTAAAATGTAAGACCATTAGTTGTTTACATAAGTAAATACATTGGATAAACCACCTATGAAGTCCTTGAGTTGTTCTCTAGAAAGAGTCACCATTTAACCCTAGACATCCCTTGATTAACAATGCAAAAAGTTCCATTGAGAGTAGGGTAAAACCCACAATCGATTGTTCATTTAAAACAATCCATCCATTGTCAACAAGTAAGCTCCTTAAGTTGATCATATAAAGGAAACCATATAAATCACATTATTAGGACCAACCTATTACATTAGACATCATTCCAGTTTATTGGAGGAATAAATATTAGATCTTGAGCATTGGGTCAAGTTTATATGTTAAAATTATCAATTACAGTATAGGTCCGACCATTGCATCAAGTGACCCAAGAAACCATTGGTTTAATGCTTAATTGATTCTACAACTATATTATTAACTCACCATAGATTGTGGAGACCTGATCCACCATCATTAGTGACCATTAAATCACCATAGGTTGTTAGATCAACACTATATTCATTAATCAGCATCAAATATTAAACTAATGGCATCATTGATTGATAACATCAGTAGGGTACTTAATGGTTGATCATTAAATTTCTAATTGATCCAAAACCTGACCTAAGGGGTGAACGTTAGTTGACACCCTTGGTCACCATAATCAGTTGTCATGAAGACTACACCATCGCTTGTTGCAAGGGTACCACCAATGGGTCATGTGTTTATAGAAGAAATCATCTTAAACCCCTAAAATTGACCATTGGTTGATAGGTGCTTGGCACCATAAGTTGTCAAACCAACCTGATCCAAGTAATATTATATGTTAGTAATAATGTACACATGATCACAGGTTCATCTAGAACTGAAATCAGAATAGGGAACATTACAAAAATCGAAATCCAAGTCAAGCATAGCTATTTAGTGCATGAATCATCATTTTCAAGCAAGAACATGATCTAGAAAGTTTATGGTAGCAATAAACATGGAGCAAGTTATAAAACTTTCCTCTTATGAGAAGATGAAACCCCCACATAGAAGAAATTTTGAGCAGGTAGGGTATAAAATCCAAGCAAAATCTATGAGCTCGTCCATCTAGCACCTTTCTTCATCAAATGAGCAAACCCTAAGCATAAGGAGCAAGAAAGGTAGGATTTTAATGCTTTAGAGAAATTTATACCATGGAACATCAAGGTTCCGACCTGGAGAAAGGTAGGAGGAAGTATAACAAAGAAATAAATAGAGGAAAGAAGGAGATTCTTACTCTTTTAGGTCAAGATCACTAGAAGGAAGCTTTTTAAACCCTAAAAGGAAGTTAATTGCAACCCTAGATCCTTTTTCCCAGAAGGTCCCCACTTTCTTCTTCCTTGGATAGGAAAATTCACAGCAGAATAGAGGGAGAATGAGGTTGGGAGAAGGAGGGAAGTGGTGGAGAGAAAATGGCTTGTTTTGGTGCTTAGGGATAAGTATATGAAACTTTAAGATAAAGAAAAAGAAAAGGTTGAAGTTCTAGTATCTATCCAAGTGTCAATGGCCTTAATTTATTAACAATATACAAGCACACACACAAGAAGCTCCCCCACCAATCTGTATAGACCTGCTTAGCTTTCCTTTGTTGAATTTCCTAGCCAATCAAATAATTCATTAGTTGATAGCTACTAAAGGTACCTCCTCCATGAAGGGGTAAACCCTAAAGTACCCTTGGAGAAAACACCTTCAAATCAAGGTTTAAATAGGTGCCCTAAGTCTCAACAAGCTCAAGAATGATGATAGAATATCCAAGGAACATAATGCAAGTGATAAATTGCAAAGAAAACCTTTCAATTGCATAAATTACATAATAGTCCAAAATGTGCATAACTTGCTGAACCAGTGTCCAAATTGGACCAAATTTGAAACTTAAGCTTGTCATGTGATTTAAAAGCATATCACAAGGTTATATTAGGGATATAATAATTCCATTATGATAATTAAGCTTGTTCAACTAATTAAGCAAGTTTAGGGGCCTTACAATCCACATCTAGTATCCATATTCAATGATGAAAATGAATTGCACCATCAACACCAATAGAGAAATCAAATTGTGGTTTTTCAATTAAGGATTTTGTGTCATTAAGGTGAAGACTAGCCAATTGAGCTACAGTCACCTTGGAGATCCAAGATGGACTAACTGAGATGCTAGCCATGTGCACACACATCCTTCCCACAACAACATCATCAACCAACTCATCTCTCCAGCCACAAACATGCTCCATAGTTCTCCACAAAAAATAGTAAAGAGGCACACCAACAACATCCTTCTTATGACTAATGGCATCAACAACTATGTTTGCTTTTCCAAGATGGGAAGTGATTGTGAAATCATAAGCCTTTAAATATTCCACCCAGTGCCTTTATCTCTGACTTACGTCCTTTTCTATCATAATCTAGTGAAGATTTTTATGGTCAGAGAAAACCTCAAATTTCACACCATGAAGATAATGTTTCCAAATCTTGAGAGCATGAACAATAGATGCAAGCTCAAGATTGTGGGCCATCCAATATTTTTTATTAGGCTTCAGATAGAGAGAGGCATAAGCTATAACCTATCCTTCAGGAATAAGGACACAACCAAAGCCTTGTCTAGATGCATCAATGTAGATAACATAAGGCTTTCCTTCAACGGGTAATTCCAATATAGAGGTAGATGTCAAATAATGCTTTAATTCTAGAAGACCCTTTTCACATTCTGGGGTCTAGATATTCTTGGTATCTTTGTGAGTCAACTTGGTTGAAGAATGAGACAGCTCATGAATGTTCTTAATAAACCATCTGTAATAAACCCCAAGACCCAAAGAAACTTCGTGTCTTAGAAGGATTCTTTGGGGGTTTCCACTTAGTCACAACTTCAACTTTTGTTGGATCCACAACTATGTGACTTGTTGATCTCATGTGGCCTAAGAACATCACTTCCCTTATTTGGAATTCACACTTAGAAAACTTGGTATAAAGTTGTTTCTCACAAAAAGTCTGCAGCACAACCCGTAGATGTTCTAAGTGTTGGTCCATCAACTTAGAGTAGATGAGAATATCATCAATCAACACTATCAAAGTCATCTAAGTAGGGTAAGAAGACCTGATTCATAAGGTCCATGAAGTTCGTAGGGGCATTAGTCAACCCGAGAGGCATGACTAAGAACTCATAATGCCCATAATGTGTGTGGAAGTCTGTTTGTGGTATATCCTCATATTTCACCCCCATTTGATAGTGTCTACTTCATAGATCCATCTTAGATAAAATAATAGCTGACTTCAACTGATAGAATAAGTCATCAATGTGTGGTAGAGGATAACTATTCTTTACAGTCACTTGATTCAACATTCTATAATCCATGTACATCCTTAGAAAACCGTATTTATTATTTACAAATAGAATAGGAGCTTCCCAAAGAGTGACTCTTGGGCACACAAACCCCACGTCAAGAAGTTCTTATAGTTGCTTCTTGAGTTCTGCAAGCTCTATAGCTACCATATGATAAGGAGGTTTCAAGATAGGAGTCGTGCTTAGTGTGAGATTGGTGGAGAACTTGACCTCTTGGGAAGGGGGAATACCAAGTAGATCCTTGGGAAATACATCATCAAAATCTCAAACTGCATCAATATCTTCCAACTGAGGTGGAGAGGGATCAAGGAAAATGGATGCCAAGTAAGCTTGACATCCATGTGAGATAGGATTTTGTGGTTTTCTTGATGAGATGATGAATTTCCTATCCACATGTTTTTGTCCATTATACATAGTTGCTCACCATCTGGATGAAGAAAACTAACCTTCTTCTCACCATGGAATAAATCCGCATCAAACTTATTCAACCAGTCCATGCCCAGAATGATGTTGAAGGCCATCATGTTTAGGAGGATAAACGTAGTTACAAACATTATGCTAGATATACATAATTACACGGGTGGGATCTTTAGATAAGAAGAGCATACCCCACCACTAGGGGTCTGAACATCAAGTACAAAGTCCATATATGTAGTATCTAAGACTAACACCTCAACAAGTTTTAAAGATATAAAGGCATTTGAAGAACCAGAATGAAAGAGAGATTTTATAGGATGTAAGTTAAGATGCACCCTACCTTCAATCACTTCATTATCACCAACATCATTCCCAGCATCCATTGCAAAAACACGACCAACACGCCTCTCCAGTAGAGGGCATCAACCCTGAGGGTTGTTGTTCCTTGGAGGTGGATTAGGATGAGAATATAGATGAATTATAGGTTTTTGGGTAGCCACAAGGCATTGTTGAAGTTGTGGGCACTAGGGACTGATGTGTCCAACCTAGCCACAGGGATGACGTGTAACCTTCTTCCCATCTCTATGTGCCCCATGATTCCCCACTGGACATCTACCTAGAGGATTATGACAAGTACAAGGGTTGAACTTATCACATTGTTGATATCCACCAAAGCGCATCCTTTTGTTATGAAGTGATGGGGCTTGAAAACCTAGATATGACTCAACATCTAAGGCCTTATCAACCATCTGTTAGAAAGTGAGAGGATGTTGACGGACTAGCACATGATCCATGTGATAGCTGAGTCCTTGCCAGAAAATAGTAGCCCTATGATTCTCATTCAAACCAATAACATAATGCTCAAGCATTAGAAATTTTTGCACATAGGCAGGGACAAATGCTTTAAATCTTAGAACTCATCTTCTTTCTTTCTAAGAGCAGTAATGTAGATGTTCTTCTCTCAAAAGAGTGACAATAATTGTTCCCAAGACAAAGTAGAGGTGTCACGAGTTCACGCTATCCCATTCCATCAGATATGTGTTGGTCCATCTAGCATATAAGAGGAAAACCTGACCTTCTGGTGAGGAGGCATGCCATACCCTCAAACGTCTGCTCTACAACTAAAACCTAGTCATCGGATTTATCAACCATATCCATTTCCCCTTCATCCTTGAATTAGGGTGGTTGCATCTTCATGAAATTAGTCAGTAAGTACTCCTTTGGTTTATCAAGAACAAGATTTGTGTTCAGTTTTCCCACCATGGCCATGGTGAGAAACTATTGCAGCAAGGCTCACTCTTGTTCAGGGGAGATATTGGTTGAAGTAACAGTGGTGGGGACGAAAATAAACTGAGTCACAGGGGTGACCTAAGTGCTTGAGTTGTCTCTCAGACGGGAGATCCACCAGCATGCTAAATTGAGTGTTTCTTGGTGTAGCGTACCCGTTCAAAATGCCAGACCCAGGGATAGAACCAATGTCATCAAAAAGGTTGGTCCTCATGAAACGTAGGCATGACTTATTTGGGAAAATGTACTAAGGATGAATTCTGAAATAGTTAGGTTGTTGATCACAAAAATTCTCTGGTACCATCTTGTAAGGAGTGGGACCCAAGAGATCCATTTCTAACTTAGTTTAAGAAAATAATTTCATAAAACCCCATTCATTCACAATTATAAAATAATATCCTTCAAATTTAAGGGGTGCACAATATTATCTCAAATAGATTGGTAAAAGAAACCTAGTTTTGTAGCAGCAAAAAGTAAATCTAACAACTAAAAAATTCTTGTCCAAGTCTAGCATTGGGGCCACAAAGGGCAACTAACAGGATATGAAATCTAAACTAGTTAGATCAATTTGTGGTGAGCAACTTACCCATCTTTTAATACATCATGAAGCTAGTCTAAAGCAACACCCCTACTTCCTAGACCTCGGGTTGTGCTACCTCTAGGTGGGTTGAAAGTAACACCCAAAAGAGGAAGAAAACAAGAGAAAGGACATTAATGAACATTGAGTATGTGCAGTAGATAACAACTGGGTATTACTATAAATCACTAAAAGTTCAATATAAAAGATCTTAATAAATGATGCTAAAGAGAGATAAGTACCAAAAGAAATAACACATCAAAAAGATGAGGAATTTTAATAAGATGATTAACAATTACATAATCTTGCCTTATAAAATTTCCATCAATAAGTACACTAGGGAATCTTGCCTTATAAAATTTCCATCAATAACATCAAGACAAAAGTTATGCATGTAGACAATCATATATTGAAGTTATTTTTAAGTAGGGTTGGGACACCATAGGATCTCATCCAAAAGCATTGGGTGGAAAAGTGCACCATGGGCGGAATAAGTGTGCCTTTTATACGTAACAAATGGAAAAGCACACTCATGGTGGAAAAAGCGCCCTATATATGGTTGTACTCATGTACCACTACTAAAATAAAATTAACTAATCCATGCACACAAATAGATAAAGGTAAATTAAAGTTTAGTAAAATTTCCACCAAACTCAAGAAAAGGCTGAGAACATCTGTATAAGCAGTAAATTTAGGTTAGAGACCATCAATTATTTGACCACTTACTTTTTGAGAAATTCCACAAGAATAATATCACATAAAGGAACGAATTTTAGAAGGAGAGCATCTAGGCTACATGTTTTTAGATTGAAGCTAAGATTCATGCATGGTTCATATTTCCTAGATCTTTGAGATGAAAATAATTGTTTCTTATATAAAGAGGATTTCTTGGTGCTTTGATGTAAATCAAGCATTTGAGGTGGACTCTGGAGCTGGATCATTCTATAGAGACGCATATATATTTTAATGTTTTTCTCCTTTTTATTCTGCTTACTTTTTCTAGGTCTTATGACTCTATAAAGTGGTAAAGTTAAGTTCATTTCTATAGATAAACCTATCTTCAAAAATACAAAAAAAAAGAGGAAGAGTTTTGGCTGACCAAAAAAATGAGAAGGATGCAAAAGTAATCATGGGATATCAACATATGCTTCATATGGGAAATGGTTGGTCAATCAGGTTCATAACACATGGATAATAGGGAGGATGCACGTACCTTGATTTGAATATTAAATTCGAGACCAAATTCTACCCTTCAAGTCAATAGTCAACTCAAACCTAAATATAATGTTTTGTACCAAAATTTGGGTTCAATTGTGTTGCATATGATTAAACCCTAGAAATCCAAATCTTCAAAAAAACCCTAAATTAGTTCATGATATTAATTACAGTAATAGGGCCCAATATTACTAATTATATGTCTGATCCAAGTTGTAAAATTTATTATTTTTAGTTTTGCTCAATATTTATTAAGAAAATAAGAGAGAAAACCCCTAAAAATCATGTTGCTAAAGTTTAGAATTAGGAGATAAAAATTATAGGAAAAGTAGAGGCAAATCTAATGATTTCAAAAAATATTGTTTTATAGTTTGGAGCTTCCAATAAAAAGTTATGATTTTTATAAGATTCCTATCAATTATTGATTTATTTGTAAATTTAAAAATACAAAGGACTAGTGTAGACCAAGATAAACATTTGGGACTTTAGATCGTCATAGGTTATAATTGCCATGTTCATATCCTTACACTAGTGTGACAAATAAATTAAATTTGGAGCAATTACATAAACCCATACGGTCGAAAAACAAGAGAAGAACACAAGAGGGGAATAGGGTAATTGACCCATAATTTGCCTCCTTCAACCGCACGCCCACACCATGGCCGGTGGCATGCAGTAGAAGTAATATGACAAATTTGGGGGGAAATAGGGCACACGACTATTTGTGGGTTTTGCTAGACAAAAATGAAGGACATTATATGTATCTTATACATTTCCTTGGTGTTATTATATATAATTACCGATTTATACCAGAACGAGTGATTTCATGTACAAACATCACCATACCAGACCTCATATGTATTTTATACATGATAATGTATTACTAACATGTTCCTATAATTTTGGGTCACCCTTTAATATATATTAATCCTGAGATGAGAACTATGTATCTCATAATATAACATCTATATTTATTCATCAATACTGTGATACTAGGATACCTTCTCATTCTACTCATTTTTTCTATGATTTTGATAGCTTGTTTGTATTTTATGACATTGGATGTAATTACTACGAATTATGTAATTTCTAAATTTTTCTGGGATGCTATTACCTTTCAGCCAACCAGGATCTCCCACATGGCTCTAAAGGTTGCAACTCATGCTTTATGGGCTCATGGTGAGCCAGTCAATTCATACCAGGAACCATCTAGTTCACATCTCCCTTTTCATCCTCTCTATCATGTCTGATCTCCCACCCAACCCATTGAGTGTTCTCAATGCAACGTTATGTTCTTTCAAAATTGATAGCATAGCCATTGTGAGAAAGTCATCAAGTTGTAGGTCATAAGATCCTCCTTCGCTTCCTTTTGATACATCACCTTCACCTTCCTTAGATCAGATGCTACACCTCTGGTCTCGTGGATAGTCGTTAGGGCCTCCCCTTCACACTCTTGGCGAGCTCACGACGATAGGAAACTGTTGCGGCTAAGGAAAAAGTGGAAAATCCCTTGTCGCGCTGTGACTAGAAGATGATACTTTAGTGAGGTCTACAATGCCTACAGGAACTAAACTATGCACTCAAATTTGCATAGAGTTATATCTAGAACCCATTTTGAGCTCTATCTTCGTCTCTGGCCAAACGGAGTTTGTCAGCCAACATTGAGGCATCAGAGATCAAGTCAAACTCTTCTCTATCTTTGCAGACTCACAAGGATGTTTCTCCACCATACACCCTGCCTCTAGAGTTTCTCCCTTCTCTACTCTAAGTCTTGTTCTTTAACTTCTTCCAATAGTCTGTACATGTGGGTGGAGAGGCAGCATAGGTATGAGGGTGGTGCTTTGAGCACTGTACACAAAAATACTACTATGAGGGGTTGTTAGACTCCTCTCCTCATGGATTAAAACTCTCTTGCAAGACATCCAAGCTCCTAGGCCACGATTAGAGAGAACTACAACCTGTGTGATTGCCACTCATAGTTAATTCTATAACCGCAAGGTGGAAGACACAATCCTAGACATTGATTACTGTAGTGTGGTTGATATATGTCCTACATGACATGCACCCTAGTTGATCTATGGATTCCCTTCGCAATGGGCATGTGACATATCTGACCAGGGTTATCACACTATGTTGATCAAAGCTAAGTTTCTAAATATGAAACATTGGTCAAAAGTATATCAAGTTATTATTCATTTAGCCTACTTTAGACCTAGATATCTCCTTTTAGGAACAACCAAATACCCTAAAACTTTGAACATAGATTTTTTGTGACTCAATTTTTAATGACCTCACTTTTAGCAACCCCCGATTAAGAAAGGACAAAAAGATGAGAGTCATTACCTAAAATTTTCCCAAAGATCTATATTTCATACAAATAATAATCAATAGCAAATAATTTCCATTAATTCAAATACATTGTTTACAAGATGTGCCTCTAGAACTTACATAACTTTTCTTCATCAAAATTGTACATATGAGAAGTATCATCTATCTAATCCTCCTTACAAGTTAACTTTAATGTCTTCAAGTTATTTCATCTGTCCATCATATCTTGATATCATCCTATCTAGCATGTACCTAACACTCTGTGAAATAAAACAACGGATCAGTATATCGAAATATACTATGTATGTGGGGTGCATGCAAAATGTGTGCAAGTATATAACAACATATAACATGCAATTACTTGCAAATAAGAATTGTCATTTTTTTAATATTATGGCCCTTACTGGATATATTATCTTGGGTGTGATCATTGTCCCTTCCAGGCCTCGTGTGCATCACCCCTTGATACTCATCAGTCTATGGTTCAGAATATGATATCTAAATTTATGTGATACTCATAGTGGCATTATAATTAAATAGGATGTAAATATGTTGGTTCTGCATAGTATGTATGGGAGTCAAAAATTGTTTAATGGGAAATGTCTCGCATTAAAAATGACTACAATTTTAATACATATATGTATATATAGATATACATATAAAATCATATATGTCACCCTTAAAAATGTTTTATGTGGTGAATGCATGCATGGCTATTGCCTAGGATACCTTTTGTGAATTACTTGATTGGTTGTGTATCTTATGCTAGGATGTAAATGGTTGTGCATGGATCATTTGTATAAGTATTCAACTTGCATGTCAAGCCTCGTCTACTATCTCAAAGTGTAATCAATTACATTCCATCTAATCCCCCCATGAATGTAACTCGAGGTTCTCCTTTTTACACATAATGTAACAGAGATAGAAACAGATTTATCTTCAAAAGACTTAATGTGAAGAGGCAACTTGAAGATCCAAATCCAAGGAGTGTCCATGAAGAGGCAACTTGTAGATCCAAGACCAATGAGCATCAATGAATGCTCACCTTGATGTTGATCAAATGCATGTTCATGTAATATTCATATGTTGTCATTGCATGAGATGTGAAAGACCATAGGTGGATAGTAATCCTTTGTGGCTCCAAAGGATTATAGTAGTAGGGTCATAACCAATTCTTATGTGTTTGTGGATTGCATGTCTGTGGATTGTGATATGTGGATATAGTATGTATATGGTACATATTATAAGTATACGATGTTTGGATATATATATATATATATATATATATATATATATATATATATATATAATCCCTCAATATAATATTAAGTGTTAGATGCTTTCCATAAGCAACATACATAAAAAAGTTGATCTACTAAGCATAGGTTATGCCAAAGGGTGGTGCATTGTCCATCTCATGGAAGCGTGATGGTGGATATGTAGATCTACAAAAGCAGGGTGCATTCGTGTTGGATTTCAGGTCAAGCTTAACTAGGTGATCTTAATGAGATTAACTAGGAAGATTTACTCAATTGAAGGAAGGGATATATTAGTATGAAATTTTTTATTCATCTGTCCAACTAGATAAAGTACAAAGATAAGGGCATGGCACAACTTTCAAATATATAAGACATATAAGGTATGAGCTTTTCACACTATCACCACATAACACCTGTATACTATCATTCACAAGATCATCATCATTGTTGCACAACCATTCAACGCTATCACTAATGTCACATCAAGGTGGGATATCAGTCTCTTAATCACATCTTGCACTAGCTATGATATTCAAATTTGTATCACATGCATGGTTAGAAATTAATAAATGAGAAAGAGGAAATATCCTAAATTCATGTGTCACGTCATCATCTCCACATGCCTCAATTATACAACCATCACCATAGCACACCCAAACATGGCACACATTCATCCTGCAAGGTTAAAGGTTCATAACAAGATAAAGATATCATCATAATATAATAGCCATTCCAAGAAGGAGAAGCAATCATATTGCCATACTCATCATTAGGGTTAGGGTTTCCCATTCATAGTTGATTAGGGTTTTGAAGTCACAACCAACCACCCAACCCTAGATACACCACCTCCCACTATCTTGTAGTGTATTAGGGTTAAGTAACATCATTAGAGTTGATTATACATTATTCCAAATAGCATTATACATGGCTTATGTATCGATCATACAAGATGTCAACATGTGTCCAAGCATAACCCCTCAACCACCATCAAACCACCCATTAGTCCTAGGTCTTGACCAGACTAGAAAATAAGTCATGACCACTCAGCCCACAACATGTCACACCCGTGACACATAGACTGTCATGGCATCCCTCAAGATTAACCTCCTTAATGTCTCGACCCATCTAGTGTTAGGGTCCCAACCATGCACAAGGTTGCCATGACTTCAAGAAACATGGCTATGCTGACCTCAAATCATGGCAGCATATTGTGACCCAAGACCACATGTCACGACCTCTCTCAAGAGGTGTGTCACAACCAAACTAAATCAAGGTCAAGTCTCAAAACTATGGCAACCACCTCACTAAACAGGGGTCAACATGACCATCAATCCTCAAGTGTCGCGGCCTCCATCAACACTAGGTACAACATATCAATAGGGAAGCATCTTGCTTAGAATTAACTATGGTCACGATCAACATGGGGTAGGTGTCTCGACCACCCTAAGGGATGATGTCAAGGCCTCAAAATAGAAACAATACTAAGGGAAAACCATGATCATCATGAAGTAAAATCCCATGCCAAACGATCACCATAAACCCTAAGTCATACATCATGGTACCACGTGGAAGGATATCATCTAAGAGAGAGGAAACCATAAGTAAGGTACCCAAAACTAGACCTAATCTTCCTTTAACATCTAGGTACACGAACATCATGCATGTAGGTAAAACTAAGGTTAAAAGGATAGAGGAATATCATCATAACACCACAATCATCAAACTCGGGTATTTGAAATTAGGGTTTTTGGATTTCATCCAAACTAAGCAAGATAATCACCACTAGACAAGTTCTAGAGATTATCATCATCTAATATCATGTTAGGAGAACGTTTTAAAGAGAGAATACAATAGCTTACATGTATAAAAGAGTGTAGTAATGGAGAGGGAAAAGAGTTATATAACCCGCCTTAAGATGATCACCACCAAGAGCTCCAAACTCCAAGATCACGAGCTCCAAGCACATGATCCAAGTGTTGAAGAAGCTTCACAAAAAGCTCCACACTTGGCAACAAGAGAACATCAAGAACAAGAAGACACCAAGGTCAAAGATAGCCCAAGAAAAGAAGTAAAGAATCTCTTGGATGAACCAAAGAAGAAAGGAAGGAAGAGAGGAGAAATCCTCTTCACACTTGGGTCTACCTTGTCAAGACATGGTCTGTGACCCTTATGATAGAGGAGTTTCTTTCCCAAATGACAACCATGGAAAAACCATGGTCTACGGTTGAGAAAAGAGAGGAAGATGAAGGTAGGAGATTAAAAGAAACATCAACTTAGAAGACAAACACTTACCAAGGATGGAAGATGAGCTCGGATCACCACCACCACATGCAAGAGGAGATAGATCCCCCAAGCTCCAAGGATGAACCTCCTTGCTCCACCAAGCACCAAGAACAAGCAAAGAAGGAGGGAGAACATAGATCACAAAAAAGGGTTGCAAATAAGGGAAGTTAAGGGGTTATATAGATGACGGATGAGAGAGATTGCAAGGGATGAGGTGTCAACATACTAAGGAACTTCTTCTCACAAAAGACCAACATGCATCCACATGTAACCACTTAAACATGACGTGCAAGACATGGTGATACACTCTAGGTAGTGTCTCGACTATCATGTCATCCCCATGGTCACGGTCACGGCCATCCTAGGGTACACCTCCCATGTTCGTGACACCACTATCTAGGTCGAGACAAGGTACCACCATCAACCGTAGATTGAGACAACACATGCTAGGTCATCCATCTCGACCCAAACCACCCTAGACTATTTGGGTCATGACCCTACACTCTAGAGGAGGTGTCTCGATCGCGATACCCTCTAAAATAGACCTAGGTCGCGACCCATGGTCGAGACAACCCAACATACTTCATGGTTCGAGACATCCAACATGCATGGAAACCCTAATCGCCCTTAAGGTGTCAATTCCTCAACCAGAGCTCAAACAAGATGCCCTCCTCTTTCTCTATCCTCTAGATGATGTCAAGGAAGAGAAAGAACACACTAGAGATGGTAAATTGCACAGTAATCCCCTTCATTGGATAAATTGCAATTTGCATCAAAACTAGCACAGAAAGCACAAACAACATCCAAACAAGCTTAAACTTGAAACTTAAGCTCTCCACAAGACCTATTATATTTCAAAGGATTATAGGAAGGTTCTAAGCATAAGATTAAGCCAAAGCAAATAGAGTTACCCCAAAACTTAGGTCAGGGGTCTTACATAAAGTGGTATTACTTGGTTGATGAGATACATGAGATTTGTAGTTATATATATGTTGTATCTTTGTTTAACATTGTGTGAGAACCATTAATGGGACACATTTTCATGCTTACAACTTACCAATTGAACTCAAGGGTAGTTTCTAGGGTCCAAAAGAGTACCCTACACCAAATTTACTTGCTTTAATGAATATTTATGTCACCTTCTCATATGTTTTGGCAGGTTGGAAAGGGTCTACTCCTTTCTTAAGAGTGCATCTATTCTGAAAATAAAAGCTCAAGTGGTGTATATGGTGGATTAAGTGGTAAAATAGTAGAGTTTAGATTGTTTCTCTGAAAAATGGTTGGGTTAGAAACATGTACAATTATTTCTGGACCTATTGTTGTTCCACAATGTATACATGTGAACATACGCCCCCATTCCTTTTTTTCTTTATGTTCTTATGCAAAAACTTTGAAGAGCAAGGGCTACATTGACACGGACAATAGCAACTACATACCCCTCAAGGTAGCTTCCTGGGTTGTCACTTCTGGGTTAATTTTCCAGACATGCACTATAGCTTACTAAATATAGAGACACCTCCCAGTCATTCACTGGTCGAGTGGTGTTAGTTAGTTAGTCTTGTTTTCCATTTTATGTTTTTTCTAATTTTGGGGTGTACAATTTTAATGGTAGTGTGGTGTTAGTTGGTTGCTCATGTTTCTCTAACAAAGGTAGGTGTGTAGGTTGTACAGTTGATGGGTGTAACATGACTATTGTGTCATAATCATGATTAACTTCATGGGTATGCATGCATAAGTGTTTTAGCCTAAAACCACTAGATTCAGAGTAGCTAACATGCACTTAATTTAATTCAAGCAACAACTCAACTACATGATGATGTCGTAAAGGTATGGCTTGGGTAAATGTAGCTAGATAATTATTAAACTTGTTTTCTTTTGTTGCTTTTATCTTCCTTTTTTATTTGTCGTGTCAAACCCTCCAACCCCATCATTAGTCTTGGTGTGTTGGTTAGCTCTGTTTGCTTGTGCTCTTTTTCTTTATTGTTGGGAACATGTGTTGGTGTGTTGTGTGGTTTGGGTGTGGCATTGGGGAATTGGGTACATGTGTATGCATTTGGATATTGGGTACATTTGGGTATTGGCATTTGGTATTGGGTGTTTTTAGTTTGATGGAGGTACTGATCACTATATTGTTGAAAATATGAAGACTATCATTAATATTACACACATGTTGTAACAACTTGGTTTTTCTCACTCCTCTCATGTACTATTCCACTCTCTATTTTACTCAAATAATTCAAGAGCATATTAATTCGATTGTTGGAATGTGGTGATGCTCTAATTCTATGACATCAATGGCCACTTTCACAATGTGTGCCTTTAATTTAATCTTTTGATCTAAGTTTCACTCTTTAATGATTCACCACTTTACAAATAAATTTGAAACTTATTCGTATGCTCATATTACTCTATAATATACTTCAGGAGATAGAGTGTTCAATTTTCTTTCTAATGGTACAAAAATAACCCAAATGGGACGCTCCTACCCAAAGTTATGACCCTTCAAGTTTTGCTCCAATTTCACTTTTCTTAATCGGTTTTACTCGATTTTGAACCTTATTGGCCAAATGTGCCACGCGCGGCCCAATTGAATAGGCACCCCCTCACCACGGCTAGCTTTTGTTTGGATTCATTTTAATCGTTGGATCTGTGTCCACAGATCGATCTCGACGATCTCTTCCTCGAGCCGTACACTGTAGCAGTTTGGGGCGCCATCTTTGGGCGTTTCGACCACATGCTTTCCCCGCCCCAGACATGACTCCCATCAGCTCCGCGTCATCCTTCTCGACTTGGAGGGCCATATCTAGATCCTCAAGAAGCCCTATCCCGCCTTCGTTCCTCCTTTCTTCCTCCCTACCGGGAAGCTTCTTGGATGGATGTCGAAGCTTCGTCACCAGAGCAATCTGAAGCGATTCGCACCCCCTATGGCGCCGGCGGGATCACTTACGGCACCAAAAGTGTGGGTTGCACCCTAGGTCACACCCCTGTGGCCTGGGGTCCGGTGTGGAGCTCGCCGGAGGTCAGCCTCGTGGCGGTGTACAGACCTGACGCAAACTGCTTTTTCGCGTGTCGCGGGAGTGCGAGCGGGATGGTCAGGCTAGGTTGCCAGCGGACCGGACCACAAAGGCGGCCCAGGTGGGAGATAGCCACGGCCCAGCAAGCAGGTCAGGGCCCTGCACGACCAGGGGATCCCTGGTCGCTCCCTAGGGTGGGGCGGACGGCATGGCCGTTTCTTGGCCCTGGATCTTAGATCCAACGATCCAGGACTCCCCATATGAGGTAAATCTCTCTAAATTCATAGAATTTTCTACGAGCATCCAAATATAATGATCCAATGTACCAAATCGATCATCTCGACGAGATCTACACATTGGGTTTGATCTCAGATCCTAAATCAAACATTTGTTTTCCTGATTTCTTGAAAATGACAACTTTAATCATGTTGAGTACATTTAATGCACTTTTATGATCAAGCTTGGAACTTTGATTAACTTTCACCCTCCTGATCTTGAGATCTGTAACTTTGTGCATATTTTATCTACAAGAGGGTCCTAATCACCCCAATTTCTCATGAATACCCCAAATTGCATAAAGTGACTTGCTTTGGGACTTAAATGATGTAACTTGCCCTAATTTGGTAATCTTGCTACTTAATGATGGACTAATGCCTAATCAACCTCAAATCAGTAACATATGTATCTCCTTGAGTCTAATATCAGTCCCCATATCCTCCTTTCTATGGTTGATTCTTTTGACATGTAATGCATGTATGCGCCCCAATTATGTGAATGTTTGACTACACCTTGAATCAATGTGTAAGGAGTGGGACCCAGAGGGGATCCACTCCGTACTAAAAATTTGAAGAATAAAATCTCCAGTCCAAACATACCTAAAAGATATGTTGGAGTGGTGTAAAGTTTTCAAATCTTATTATTGGTATTCAAAATAACCAAATTGTAGCATTGGAAGAATATAATGACTATATTTAACTTCTTAACAAGATTACAAAAGTATATATCTTAATCTCCCACATAGGGTTTACATGTATGATACAACATAAGGATCTAAGATAGAGGGAAGTCTAAACCATAACAACCTTGTCTCCAAGCTTAAACTCCTTAAGCTATGCCCATATCTTCATGCCATATCATCCAAGTCATTCACCTAGGGTTGAAAGCATACCCCATCAAGAAGAGAAAAAAAGAAGATATCAGCAAAAGCTAGTATGTGCATACTAAAAATTAAATTGAGCAATATATGGAGTAAAGGACATCAAATAAAATGAAGCTTCCTATAGAAGAGAAAAGTACCACCCAAATGGATATCAAAAGAAAAGTTTCACAATAAAATGATACTTGCCATTAAAATAAATAAAAGATTATGCCATATATATACATCTACCACCATGGTGAGAAATAAAGCACAATAAGAGAGTGTAGGGCACACACCCCACAATCATCATCTATATCCTGCATGCATGTGAGATAAACATAGCCCTAGAACAATATAAATAACAATGGCGGCCAAGCCTCATAAACTTGAAACCTGATAGAGAATGCACATAACCAAACTCCCAATATATACAATGTGGGCCAAACCTCATAAATTTGAAACCCGAGTATGGGGCACATAACCTCCATCTCAAAAGCATAAAGGGTACATAACATAAAACCAATGCAATTATACTACTCTAGTGCTACTGAATCACATAGCATGTTTAATGTAGAGGCAAGTAGAAAGTATAGTCAGATTATACCAACTGGTCACCACATAGGTGACCAACATATACATCCACCTCATAAGTGGGCAAAAGACATCACATGTCATCATATAGAGTTCCATCATGAACAAAGAATATGAAAAGAGTCCCAAAGAATATCCATGATCACAAGGTCAGTAACAAGTAGGGTACTTCACATGAAGTATATTTTTCAAAAGAACAAGATAGGGTGTAGGTTAATGTCCATAGGACCAAGAGAAAGATGAAAGTAGGATAATTGATCAATAAGAATAGTCAGGGATGCAAACATACCTTAAACAAGAATCTAAACAGTCCAAAGACAGTCCTAGATCCAAGCCTAGGCCTCGAAAGTACCTATATTGCCATTATTATCACACTATTTCATTATTATCACTATTGTTCATTCCATTATATAACTTAATTTTTTTTTTATCTGCATGGGCCGAAACCCACCCCCTCTCCAAACAGGTGCCAGAGCCCGGATGACCCAAGAGGTTGGTAAATACAGCTGACCCAAGCGGGGAATCGAACCAGCGACCCTTCATGAGGGGCGCGCTGGCTTGACCGCCCGGGCTACGCTGGCCGGGTTATATAACTTAATATTATCACTAAAAGAATTAGGTGTGATTATTTGCTCGAAATTTATATAATTCATTATTATCTCATGTGACATATTCTATGTGTCTATTATTGGCCCAAGGCTATTGTGAGAACATTAGATTACATTAGGGTGATTTATTCTTGCATTAACACATTAAAGTTATACTAAACCTCATCTAGATCTATCCTCAACTTTGTTTGGCTAAGTCTAAAAAGTCAAACTTCTAGGGTAGGGTTTCAGATCATGTATGTTACAACACTCTGTCCCTTAAAAGGATTTCATCCTCAAAATCTATCGATCCAAACATCAACAACCAACTACTCTCCACCCCTTTAAATGTTTAACCTAACAAGTCAAACTAAACTACTTTTTAGGCCACCCACATATCTTTTAGTTGTGAATATTTTAGAGATTTATGTTTTTCATGTATCCAACTAACAAGTCAGAACCATCTAGAATTGAGTTTTAGGTCATCGTGTCTCTAACCTAACAATCATAAGATCAAAAAGTCATAAGGTACAAAGAGTAGGTCCACTACACCTTTATATCATTTCACATATTCCTAGTCACTACTTCAATATTAGGATTAAGATTCTATTCCATCTATTTCTAGGGTTTCACTATCCATACATCAGAGAATTCTTCATGGTGACTTAGTTCAAGAAAAATTTGATGAAATCCAGAAATTTTGTACATATAGTAGTATAATTGAAAATAATTTTTGGCAATGAAATCTATTCGAGGTGAAACAAAATATGGATCCAAAATTGATTGCAGAACTAAGTCACGATTTTCCATAATAAGATCCTACTTATTACTCATCCATAATAACCTAATTTCATCCTCAAGTCAAACCCCAGTGCATAATAAAGATTTATGTCATCAAAAACCTTTTGGTAGGGTATGATCATCTAATCCTCATCACATTAGGGTTCACTAAACATCCACCTTTCATCATTTCATGGACAACTTTAGCAACATCTAGGGAAACATCTCACCTAAAGGGTGACTATGTAAGTCAAGGATTTTAATTAGGGAGACAAAATTGAAATAGTCAGATTCTGACTACCTAATTAGGGTTCACTAAACATCCACCTTTCATCATCTCATGGACAACTTTAGCAACATCTAGGGAAACATCTCACCTAAAGGATGATTGTGTAAGTCAAGGTTTCTAATTAGGGAGATAATTAAAATAGTCAGATTCTGACTACCATGAGCTCTGATATCATGTTGTAAGGAGTGGGACCCAGAGAGGATCCACTCTGTACTAAAAATTTGAAGAATAAAACCCCCAGTCCAAACACACCTAAAAGATATGTTGGAGTGGGTGTACAATTTTCAAATCTTATTATTGGTATTCAAAATAAAGAAATTGTAGCAACAGAAGAATATAATGACTATATTCAACTCCTTAACAAGATTACAAAAGTATATCGTAATCTACCACACAAGGTTTACATGTATGATACAAAATAAGGATCTAAGATAGAGGGAAGTCTAAACCATAACAACTTTGTCTCCAAGCTTTAACTCATTAAGCTATGCCCATAACTTCATGTCATATCATCCAAGTCCTTCACCTAGGGTTGGAAGCATATCACAGTAAGAAGAGAAAAAAATATTATATCAACAAAAGTTGGTATGTGCATACTAAAAATTAAATTGAGCAATATATGGAGTAAAGGGCATCAAATAAAATGATGCTTCCCATAGAAGAGAAAAGTACCACCCAAATAGGTATCAAGAGAAAAGAATCACAATAAAATGATACTTGTCATTAAAACAAATAAAATATTGTGCCATATATATACATATGTACCATGGTGGGAAATGAAGCACAATAAGAGAAAGTAGGGCACACACCCCGCAATCATCATCAATATCATGCATGCATGTGAGATAAACATAGCCCTAGAACAATATAAATAACAATGGATGTCAAGCCTCATAAACTTGAAACCTGATAGAGAATGGCACAAAACCAAACTCCTAATATATAATGTGGCCCGAACCTCATAAATTTGAAACCCAGGTATGGGGCACATAACCTCCATCCCAAAAGTATAAAGGGCACATAACCTAAAACCAATGCAATTATACTACTCTACTACTACTAAATTGCATAGCATTTTTAATGTAGAGGTAAGTAGAAAGTGTAGTCAGATTATACCAACTGGTCACCACATAAGTGACCAACATATACATCCACCTCATAAGTGGGCAACAGACATCACATGTCATCATATAGAGTTCCATCATAAACAAAGCATTTGAAAGGAGTCCAAAAAAATATCTATGATCACAAGATCAAGAACAAGTAGGGTACTTCACATGAAGCATACTTTTTAAAAGAACAAGATAGGGTGTAGGTTAATGTCCATAGGACCAAGAGAAATATGAAAGTAGGATAATTTCTCAATAAGAATAATTGGGGATGCAAACATACCATAAAAAAGAATCTAAACGGTCTAAATACAGTCCTAGATCCAAGCTTAGGCCTCCAAAGCACCTATATTGCATATATGTAGAATTAGTGTTAGGTTTTCATAATTTATTCAAACCCCTAAAAATTGACTTTTTATTATTAGTAAATTAGGTTATAAAAACCATGCCATATTTTAGTTTATATTATTCTAAGTTCAAAACATATTTTATTATATTTTTCTGACTTATATATATTTATTTATGAATTTTGCAAGTTATTACTTATTTAGATTAATCCATTAAAATCACATATTTTCAATATTAGATTTTAGCCACAAACTAGTATTATTATAAAGCTTTTATTTTTTTTAATTCAATGATTATTTATTTGTAATTTTAGGATAAGTGGATAATTAGTTATGAATTTTCAAAGCTCGACCAATAAAAAAAGGCTAAAAAGCCAAATAAGTTGACAAACTGTGAGAGAGGAGAGAGAGGGAGTGGGCAGACCTAGTGTCTTGGCCCAATCATGAGTGTCCAAGTCACTTGGTCAACGTCCAAATGGAATTGCTCAAAGCAAACGAAAGGGGGGGGGGAATATGAAAATATCCTCGGTTGAGAAACACTGCGAAAGAAGTAAAACTAGAGGGCAAAGTCGAGAATTCTTCTGGGGGATTCTCCCCTCTCCCAGGAGCCATGGATGGCAAAACACAGAGCTTCAAACTGTAAAGAAAATTACATGAACTAGAGTTTTAATGAGATAGAGAGTTGGGTACGAATAGAGACTGCCTCGTACGACTTTTCCAAGCGCACGAGCCAAGATTCTGCACACTGTAGAGTTTAGGAAAACCTAGCTTCAGGGGGTGATTGGAAGAGGAGTGTCACACCACCTCATGGACCAAGGACAGCTTCAACATCTTCGCGAGGACCCATGGATGACATAGCCAAGGTTGATTAGGACAAAACCACAACTATAGGTAGCGTTCAAACTACGAACGTACCGAGGACAAACAAGGTAGGTTGTGGGACATGAAGGAGTTTTAGGGCCAATAGAGGGTACTTTGTAGTCAATAGGGATCTGACGGTGCTTATCTGACCCTTATATAGAGGTATGCTTAAGGTTAGGGGTGTTTGTAATGTGGTGGCAACAGGAAGCTCGCAACCCAATTGGGCGTTTCTCCAAACGGGGGTGTTAGGGGTTGTATTAGGGTTCCTTGAATCGGAAACTCGAGAGGAACAACTTGGTGAAGAAATCACGAAAAATTGTTGAGTGGAGAGAGAGAAATCGCGGAGGGAAAATAGCAGGTACCTTTCATGCGAAACATGGTCTCCTACCCAAAGTAGGAGATAACTTCTTAGACGTCCAATCGAATATCTAACGGCTGCGAACAACCAACGCATCAATATAGCATGACAGTGATTAAATAGCAACATCAATCTGATTTTTAATAAAGTGGGGTCACATTATTTTCTTTTCTTCTCTCTCTTCATTTGAGGGTGCAATCGAATCCTAAATTAAGTGAAGTTTTGCACAGAGGCTAATTAAAGCATGTAGATTCTGATTATGCAATTAGATTTATCTTTTGAGAACTTTTAATGTGTTAAATAAATCAAATACTATTTTCTCTTTCCTCATGCATTAACGACTTTAAGATTCCCCAAATTTTATGAAACTTCACCCACAAGTCATATTTAATGTGTTGGATACAAATTTGCCATCAATTTTATATGTTGCAGTTATTTGTACAATTATTTAATACTTTAAAGATTCTACACACTTTCTCTCTCCTAATTTCACCTTTTATTCAAGCATCTTCCAAATTAGATGAAAAATCACCCAAAGGCTATTTTTATTATGTAGATTATGAATCCAATATTATTTTCCTCTTTTGGAGTCATTGATTATTTTAATTGATATTTTGGGTAAAACACACATCTTCTTTCCAAATTGAATTAAATTAATTATTATTGTGTGAATAATACTCCCAAGGAAATTGGGACCCAAGGAACACGATTCTTAACTTAGATTTCACTTTTGGGGTTTCCTTTAATGAGTTATGACACAATTAATATTTATGGCCATTATTATCACACTATTTCATTATTCTCACTTGCTCATTCCATTATATAACTTAATATTATCACCAAAAGAATTATGTGTGATTATTTGCATGAAATTTTATATAATTCATTATTATCTTATGTGACGTGTTCTATGTGTCTATTATTGGCTCAAGGCTATTGTGAGAACATTAGATTACATTTGGCTGATTTATACTTGCATTAACACATTAAGGTTATACTAAACATCATCTAGATCTATCCTCAACCTTATTTGGCTAAGTCCAAAAAGTCAAACTTCTATGGTAGGGTTTAAGATCTGGTATGTTAAAACACTCCACCCCTTAAAAGGATTTCATCCTCAAAATCTATCGATCCAAACATCAACAACCAACTACTCTCCACCCCTTAAAAGGTTTAACCTACAAGTCAAACTAAACAACTTTTTAGGCCACCCACATATCTTTTAGTTGTGAATATTTTAGAGGTTTATGTTGTTCATTGTTGTGTGAATTCTACATCATCTTTTCACTTACTATCACTCACAAATTTGGTTCATTCTGATTTTATTTAGCCTCTTTTCATATTACTTTTGCCATCTTACTTTACTTATCGCATAACTTGCATTGCAGATATGTCCCAAAAGAACTGATTTCAGAGCTTAATTCTGTCAAAATAGTAGAATGCATGGCGTGCAGGACAAATGCAAGACGTGCATCACTTTAGAAGAAGTTTTGTTTCACCCAGACAGCAGAATGCACGGCGTGTTCGGGCCTCGAACACGGCGTGCGAGTTTCCAGAAATGTACAGAAAAGCATGTGCACGGCGTGCACCTAGAGCGTCAAGCAACCAAGAAAACTTCTGGAAAGTCACACGGCGTGCATTGCTTATGTGCACGTCGTGCGTAGTTCAACCTGGAGCAACCTCTCAGTGTTGGTGCACGACGTGCACCCAGAATGCACAGTGTGCACCTGGCAGTTTCAGAAATTCAAAAAATACGAGTTTGTGTTTAAATGAAGGAGGGAACGGAAAGGGCAGTTAGGTTGGGTCATTTTGAAAGGTTTTTCTCGTCCCAAGCTAGAGGAAAATAGAGGAGGGCAATTTTGGGAGAGATCTAAGGTGATTTCTTGCAAAAAGAAGCCATTTCTTCTTCTCTTCTTCTCCGTTGTCTTCTCCAAGGTGCAGCCAAGCTTCCCCAACTCCGTGCAGCTTCTTGGGAAAGGAGCTAGTTCATTTTGGAGCAGCTAGAGAAGGAGAATTTTGTCCCCAACCCGGAATTCCTCCTTGTGGTTACAACTTCAGATCTCTTTATTTTTCCTCCTCTAGATCATGTTTAGAACTGAATTTTCTATAACAAATATGCAAGGCATGGTTATGGATGAGTAATTCTCTTTTCTTGGGCATGGGAGAGTAGCTCCCATGTCATAACATGTATGGAACAAGTGATTTTATACTAAATACTATGATTCTTGTTTTTCTACCATGAATGTACCGATTTATTTATCTCTTGCATGTATTGCTGGCCACTTTATATGCATGTTTTTTGCATTCTTGCTTGATTTGAGAGGATAGGTAGGAATGTATGAAGGTACCCTTCTTGGCAACTCTTTCTCTACTATGGGAGTGGAGAGATGAGTTGAGGAACAGGTTGTGATCAAAAATGAAATTTATGCACGAGAGTGCATCTTTGAGTTGCGATCGTTGCACTTGCATCGGGAGGTGAAGTGTAACATAACTTTTCCTTTAACAAGGGATTATATATGTTTAAATTATCATGTTCCTATGATATGCTATGATATGTGAGTGAAATTCTAACATCCAAGATCCATTAATATTTGAACCTAAACTTTTCTAGTAATCTTTTCATTATTAGTTTTAATCTGAATTTTCTACAATTAGATAGGCTTCACCATCTCTTTTAAACTGATTTAGATTGTTGAACTTTAGTATTTTTGCGCTCAATTAATTGCCTAAGCTCCTTGTGTTCAACCTCGACTATACTTCCTCTATATACTTGCGGAGATTAGTTAAGTTGGGTAAACTATCCTTCTTTGGATAAAAACTCGCTAGTCTAAATATAACCAACATTCATGTATCCAACTAACAAGTCAGAACCATCTAGGGTTGAGTTTTAGGTCTTCGTGTCTCTAACCTAACAACCATAAGATCCAAAAAGTCATAGGGTACAAAGAGTAGGTTCACTACACCTTTATATCATTCCACATATTCCTAGTCACTACTTCAATACTAGAGTTAAGATTTTATTCCATCTATTTCTAGGGTTTCACTATCCATACTTCAGAGAATTCTTCATGGTGACTTAGTTCAAGAAAATTTCGATGAAATCCATAAATTTTGTACATATAGTAGTATAATTGAAAATAATTTTTGGCAATGAAATCTATTCAAGGTGAAACAAAATATGGATCCAAAATCGATTGCGGAACCATGTCACAGCTTTCCATAATAAGATCCTACTTATTACTCATCCATAATAACTTAATTTCATCCTCAAGTCAAACCCCAGTGCATAATAAAGATTTATGTCATTAAAAACCTTTTGGTAGGGTATGATCATCTAATCCTCATCACATTAGGGTTCACTAAACCTCAACCTTTCATCATCTCATGGACAACTTTAGCAACATCTAGGGAAACATCTCACCTAAAGGGTGACTATGTAAGTCAAGGTTTCTAATTAGGGAGACAAAATTGAAATAGTCAGATTCTGACTACCATGGGCTCTGATACCATGCTGTAAGGAGTGGGACCCAGAGGGGATCCACTCCGTACTAAAAATTTGAAGAATAAAACCTCCAGTCCAAACACACCTAAAAGATATGTTGGAGTGGGTGTACAATTTTCAAATCTTATTATTGGTATTCAAAATAAAGAAATTGTAGCAGCGGAAGAATATAATGACTATATTCAACTCCTTAACAAGATTACAAAAGTATATCTTAATCTCCCACATAGGGTTTACATGTATGATACAAAATAAGGATCTAAGATAGAGGGAAGTCTAAACCATAACAACTTTGTTTCCAAGCTTTAACTCCTTAAGCTATGCCCATATCTTTATGCCATATCATCCAAGTCCTTCACCTAGGGTTGGAAGCATACCCCAACAAGAAGAGAAAAAAAAGATTTTATCAGCAAAAGTTGGTATGTGCATACTAAAAATTAATTTGAGCAATATATGGAGTAAAGGACATGAAATAAAATGAAGCTTCCCATAGAAGAGAAAAGTACTACCCAAATAGGTATCAAGAGAAAAGAATCACAATAAAATGATACTTGCCATTAAAACAAATAAAATATTGTGCCATATATATACATCCACTACCATGGTGGGAAATGAAGCACAATAAGAGAAAGTAGGGCACACACCCCACAATCATTGTCAATATCCTGCACGCATGTGAGATAAACATAGCCCTAGAACAATATAAATAACAATGGTGGCCAAGCCTCATAAACTTGAAACCTGATAGAGAATGGAACATAACCAAACTCCCAATATATATAATGTGGGCTAAACCTCATAAATTTGAAACTCGAGTATTGGGCACATAACCTCCATCCCAAAAGCATAAAGGGCACATAAACCAAAACCAATGCAATTATACTACTCTAGTGCTACTAAATCACATAGCAGGTTTAATGTAGAGGCAAGTAGAAAGTGTAGTCAGATTATACCAACTGGTCACCACATAAGTGACCAACATATACATCCACCTCATAAGTGGGAAATAGACATCACATGTCATCATATAGAGTTCCATCATGAACAAAGCATTTGAAAAGAGTCCAAAAGAATATCCATGATCACAAGATCAGGTTCAAGTAGGGTACTTCACATGAAGCATATTTTTTAAAAGAACAAAATAGGGTGTAGGTTAATGTCCATAGGACCAAGAGAAAGATGAACATAGGATAATTTCTCAATAAGAATAATTGGAGATGCAAACATACCTTAAAAAAGAATCAAAATAGTCCAAAGACAGTCCTAGATCCAAGCCTAGGCCTCCTCTAGATCATGTTTAGAACTGAATTTTCTGTAACAAATCTGCAAGGCATGGTTATGGACGAGTAATTCTCTTTTTCTTGGGCATGGGGGAGTAGCTCCCATGTCATAGAATGTATGGAACAAGTGATTTTATACTAAATACTATGCTTCTTGTTTTTCTACCATGAATGTACCAGTTTATTTATCTCTTGCATGTATTGCTTGCCACTTTATATGCATGTTTTCTACATTCTTGCTTGATCTGAGAGGATAGGTAGGAATTTATGGAGGTACCCTTCTTGGCAACACTTTCTCTACTACGAGAGTGGAGAGAAATGAGTTGAGGAATAGGTTTTGATCAAAAACAAAATTTATGCACGAGAGTGCATCTTTGAGTTGCGATTGTTGCACTTGCATCGGGAGATAAAGTGTAACACAACTTTTTCTTTAACAAGGAATTATGTATGTTTAAATTATCATGTTCCTATGATATGCTATGATATGTGAGTGAAATTCTAACATCCAAGATCCATTAATATCTGAACCTAAACTTTTCTAGTAATCTTTTTGTTGTTAGTTTTAAACTGAATTTTCTACAATTAGATAAGCTTCACCATCTCTTTTAAACCAATCTAGATTATTGAACTTTAGTGTTGTTGCGCTCAATTAATTGCCTAAGCTCCTTGTGTTCAACCTCGACTAAACTTCCTCTGTATACTTGCGGAGATTGGTTAATTTGGGTAAACTATCCTTGTTTGGATAAAAACTCATTAGTCTAAATATAACCAACAAGTTTTTGGCGTCGTTGCCGGGGAGCTACTATTGTTTATTTGGAGTAATAAGTACTAATCAGTATTCAAGGCTAGATCACCATTTCCATATTTTGAATTTCATATACATTTTAGTTGTGTTCTCAATTCCTCTTGTTATTTTTTTTAGGTTGTATGTGTCGCTCACAATGAGGTCTTCAAACATCTGCTTTGTTAGACCTTGAAATTGAGTGTACTCTTTCAAGCTTGATAAGAGCCAGAAGAGTAGAATAGCCGATTATAGAAGGTACTCCTCTGTCACCATCATCACCACCACCATCTTCTTCACTCTTTGAGGAAGCTACACCAAGCGATCCAGCCATGGAGGACGACCGTCCTTTAAAGGATTTTGCGATGTCGGTCGCCACAAACATCTGTGGGGCCATTGACTTTCTTGCTGTAGAAGCAAACAACTTCTCAATTGCTCCTTCTATGATGCAAATGATACAACAAAATTGTTTTGGAGGCACAGCCAATGAAGACCCAAGTCTTCATGTTGCCGAATTCTTGGAATATCTGAATACCTTCAGAATTAATGGGGTATCTCCTGAAGGAGTGAGACTTAATGCTTTTTCCCTTCACTCTAAGAGATAGAGCTAAGGCGTGGCTTTTGTCTCTTCCAAAGAAGTCAATCAAAAGTTGGGACCAACTCTTAAATGCTTTTCTTGCAAAATACTTCCCACCCAGCAAAACAGCCTAATTGAGGAATCAACTCACCAATTTCTCTCAAAATGAAGGAGAAACTCTTTATGATACATGGAAACGGTTTAAGGATCTTCAACGCCTTTGCCCACCCCATGGTTTAACTAACTGGTTGTTGATTCAAACTTTCTATAATGGACTGTTCTACAACACTTGGTTGACATTAGATGTCGCAGTTGGTGGTGCATTAATGACTAAGTCTTATAGAGAGGCTTATGACATTATTGAAGACATATCTCTAAATCATTGCCAATGGGGAGGAGATAGGGGAGTAAAATTAGCCTCTACAGCTAGTTCTTCAATTGGGAAACAAGGAGGGAAACATATTGTTGATGACATTGATCTTATTGTTGCTAAACTGGATGTTCTTACACAGAAGTTTGAGAAGATGACTACTATGCAGATCCAATCGGCTGAAATTATATGTGAAGCTTGTGGTAATGCAGGACATACTTCTTCTTCATGTTTTGCTCCTAATGCAATTGAAGGGAATTTTGAACATGTCAATGTTATTGTAATGCAAGGGAATAAGTAATACAATCCCTATTCCAACACATACAATCCAGGATGGAGAGATCATCCTAATTTCTCCTATAGGAACACAAGCAACACTCAAAACTTCCAACAAGGACAGTAGCAACCGCAGCAACAACATGTAAACCGTCAAGGGAATCCGCCAGGTTTCAACAATAGGGGTTAACAACAGCCACAACAACCCCAAGGTTCTTCCCTAGAAGCTATGATGGAAAAATTTATATCTACACAAATGCAGCAGAATGAAGAACTTCGAGGAAATGAAAAGTTGTTGAAAGATGCCATAGCTCAACTTTATACAAAGGTGGATGGCATTTCCACTCACACCAAGATGTTAGAGAACCAAATAGCACAACAAGCTCTAACTCAACAAAGGACTCCACAGTCCGGTTCTCTTCCAAGCCAACCAGAAGTAAACCCAAGGCAACAAGCTAATGCAATTATTCTAAGAAGTGGAGCTGAGATTGAAAGACCCTCTCCATACAAAGAGAATAACATGGAGGTAGTCAATGAAGAGGAGTCTAACACTCAAAATTGCAGCAAGGAGAAAGGTAGAACTGAAACACCACCTTCTTTCAAGGTCACTGCACCTTTACCTCAAAGGCTTACCAATAAGAAGGAGGACCTCATGTATAGGAAGTTTATGGACATTATTAATAAATTACATGTCAATCTTCCTTTTGCTGAAGTTATTGTCGAGATGCCTTCTTATGCTAAATTCCTATATGATATCTTGACTAAAAGAAGAAAAGTTGGTCAAGTTGAAATAGTAATGCTTTCAGAAAGAGTGAGTTCTATTATTCAAAATCACCTTCCACAAAAGCTTGATGATTTGGGAGCTTTTACACTGCCATGTAAGATCAACAATACCACTTTTGACAATGGTCTAGTAGACCTTGGTCCTAGTATTAGTCTCATTTTGTCCACCTTATGGCAAAAATTGGATCTTGGAGACTTGAAGCCAACAAATATGGCTATTGAGTTAGCCGATCATTTTACTAAATACCCAAAAGGTATAGTGGAAGATGTACTAGTGCAGATCTGGAAGTTCTATATACTGTGTGATTTTTTGTTATTAATATGGTGGAGATCCCTTCCAACCCAGTTCTTTTTGGAAGGCCATTCTTGAGGACTGTCGGATGTCTTGTTGACATTTGGGAAGGAAAGCTCACTCTACGTGTGTAACATCCCTGACATGGGTTATGCTTTAACCCTAGATTTTTTGTTTAAGAAAGATAATTATATGCTTGCTCTTATCTTTTAAAAAGAAATTGATGCCCAAGAGGAACTTATGTTTCAATTTTAGTCCTTTTTTAATAATGTTGAAAACAATGTTTTGCCTGTTCTGGACTAGAGTGCAAATTACCCAAGTTGAGGGGTTGAGTTGCAAATGTTACATGGTAAAATGTTCCTCAAGTGTTAATTAATAATAAGAATGAGAATGATGCAGAGGTATGGCTTGTGCAAGCATGAGCACCAAGAAAGAGCTTATTAAGCAATGTTTGTGCATTAAAACCTAGTTTTGGTGTAATGTGCAATTGACCCAAAACCTAGGGTTCAATATGCAAAATACCACTTCTAGAGAGTCCCTAATGTTTGTTGGTATCATTTATAGACAATAAAATCATAGGGTCATCTCATTTAAATCTCTTTGGAGGAGAGAGAATCTTGATATTAAAATAACCAAGATTTAAGCACAATTGAAACCCTGATTCAATTTAATGCAAAAATAAATATATTAATGGAAGTGCCCTTCAACCAAAAATGTAAGGGTTGAATTTGTATAAGTGTGGACGTCCTTGTGCCTTGCAATGGCACCGAAATATCTAAAGTGAGTGGAGAGCCCACTCACATTAGTTAAAGAAAAATTAATATCCACTAATTTTTGGATATCATTATTATATTGATTAAGGTGCTTAATTTGTTTTCTTTTAATTCATGGATAAAGAAGAGGAATTTGAAGGGAAGGATGATGGATTCGTATGAAAGGAGTGAGGGGGATAAGTTGCACCAATTTAAGGAATTGAAGGATTTTTATAACACTTTCTCTCTCTTGAAATTCCCTTACATATATCCCATTTTTCACCCATATGAAAGACTCTTTTTCGAATCTACATTCTTTCCTTGCTTTGGCCATGCACAAGGGAGCTTAGGAGAAACAGGAGGACGTATCCCAACCTGTAGGTAAGCTCCATAGTCATCTTCAACTTTGATTTCATGGTGGAAATCGAAATTCAATGTTTATATTCTTCTTTTCTCCATTCAATGCTCAACTTTGATCATCCTTTGCATCCAAAGACTTGAGAACGGACCTTGGACAGTTGAGAAAGCTTCATTCACCATTAAAGATGTGAATCTTGAAGCTTGGATTAAACTTTGAAGGTGTATTACTTAACTTGAACCCTTAAATGTTATTATTGATATCATTTCTTTATAAGATATTGATTCTTTCTTCTTTCCCGAATTTCCTTTTGATTAATTGTTGAAATCACCACAAGGATCATAGAAAATTTCGAAGGTTTGTATCTTGAAGATGATGATGTCATATTAGCACACACCTCAAGAAAAATCATGAGCAAACGGTTTTCACTTTGATGACCAAACGGTCTCAAGACCGTTTGAGAGCAAACAGTCTCAAAACTATTTGAGGTTAAATGGTCTCAAGACCATTTAGGGTTAATTGCTGATGTGCATGAATGAAGAACTAATGGTTCAAACTGATTTAATTATAATGGTTTCAAGAAGGGATGATCCATTGATTACGAACCCTAATTGGATTGATTGGTTGAAACCTTAAATTGATTGAATCAATTTCATGTTGATTGGCCTAATCAGTCTCAAAACCGTTTGAGGGAAAACGGTCTCAAGACCATTTGAGGTTAAACGGTCTCAAGACCATTTGGAGGTCAAGGGATGTGATGGATGGTTGGAGATCCAAGGGTTATAATTTGATGTATTTTCAATGGTCCAATTGATGAATGATTCAATGAAGCAAACCCTAAACTGATTGATTGTAGAAACCCTAATTTAGGGTTAAACGGTTTCAAGCTGATTGAGACCAAATGGTCTCAGACTATTTGAGGACCATTCGGCCTTAGACTGTTTGAGGACCATTCGGTCTCATACCGTTTGAGGGCCATTCGGTTTCAAACCGTTTGGGGTTAATTAATATTTAATTCAAACGGTCTCAAACCGTTTAGGGATTTTGAGATCAAGATCGTTTGATGGTCTAACAGTCTTAAGACCGATTGAAGGTTTTGGGACCAAGTCCATTTAAGGTCTAATGGTCTCTAGACCATTTGGAGGTTTGGTCCAAGACCGTTTGAAGGTCTAAACAGCCTCAGACCGATTTGAGTTTTGGACCAAGACCGTTTGAAGGTCAAAGTACTTCAAGACTGTTTGAGGGTCTAACACCTCAAGACCATTTGAAGGTCTAATTGATTCAAACCATGTAATTACAATTAACCCTATGATTGTTAATGGTGTTTATCAAAGATATTTACAATGGTTGTATCTTTAAGGTACTAGGGTGATTGGTACCCTTAGAAGGGTTAACCTTTGATGCTTATGAAAGCAATATCTCAATACACCATGCTAACCCTAAATGTGTGTATTTGAATGAAGGGTTGACCTAATCTAATCAAGTTTGAAGTAATCAACATCCTAGAGAGGATGAGAGAGAGAGGAATTCATACATGTATAATAATCATGTAGTGGTTAAACCTCAACACTCTCAACATGAATAAAATATGTAATTAGGATATGATCCTTGTCAAAGAGATCATGAAACCCTAATCGAGAAAGGTTGATGAGCCCTAACCCTAATTTAGGGAAATATTAGAGAAACCCTAATCTAGGGTAATGGTGTAACCCTAATCTAGGGTAATGATATGAGAAATTCCAATTCAGGGTAATATAATGAAAAACCCTAATTCAACAGGATGCTTCATGAAACCCTAATTTCGGGTAAAGTAACATGAAACCCTAATTTGGGGAAAAGTTATAAGGAACCTAAATTTGAGACAATGATGTGTGAAACCCTAATCATGGGTGATGACATGTGAAACCCTAATCTAGGGTAATGCCATGTGTAACCCTAATGCAATGATGTGATGTGAAACTCTAACCCAGGGTGATGCTATGTAGTGTTATACGAAACCCTAACCCTAATATAGGGTGAAGGAATGTGAAACCCTAATTTTGGGTTATAGTGCATGAAGCCCTAATCTTGGGCAATATGATGATAAGCCATAACCCTAATTTTGGAAAATGGGATGAGTATCCCTAATTGGTATGAAATTTGGAAATTCTAACCCTAATAAGGGAATAGTGATTCTACTCTTACATTGCATAGTGCTAATATGTAATTGATATAACTGTTATCATGTGTAATGATCATGCAGGTAATCATGAGATGATGAGCATAGCCAGGTATGTGTTAATTATTTAAATGCTTTATGGGGCTTGTGATCCATTATATGCTTTGTTTCCTAGTAAGAGGTAACAAGAGATTAAATGGGCTTTGAGAGCCATGTGAGATGCTTGTGTAGCAAGTATCATGTTTACCTTGGTCAGATGACCTGAAGATATTAGTTACCTGATAAGTGGACAAGTGCTCTTTGATGAGTTGAGGGTTTGAATACCCATATTTCATAATCGTGATGATGAGATGTTAAGTGATGAGAATGCCCATGATGATATAAGGGATTGAGATCCCAATGTTTTGAAAAGTACTTGATAGAAGTATTATACATTCTTTGTAGATTTTGTCATAATATTTGATGTTTGGAAACTTGTCTGATGCTAAAAGAATATGTAATACACTTAATTAATCAAGTGAAATCTTATCATGTAGAGCCCTGACCATAGATCCATCATCGTTAGTAATTGGTGATGAAAAAATAGGTTTTCCTATGGGAATTCCTAGAATGCATATTTTTGAATATGTGGGGGTAATGGGAGAATATATCCTTATGCCTCACAGGAATGACTGCGGGCCATATCCTATGCTCATGAATGGTTATGGACCATATCCCAATAAGAGTATGGCTATGGGTCATAACTCCACAATACCAGGCTTGGCTAAGGGCCATATCCTGAAGAGAGTATATGCTATAGGCTATAACTCTATAGCGAAGTTACCAGTATACCCTGGAAAGCTATTTAGCAGAGACACAAGATGTCCTGCATAAGATCTCGTACTGACCGAGATAAGGGAGGTTATGGAAATCTGGCTCTTCCTTACCTATGTATGGTACCGATTTCAATTTCACAATGGTCGGTTGGAGTATGAGTGGTATACCTCATCTCCTCAAGGCTTAAGTATGATTGTAAAATGTAATCAGCCATGTAGCGTATTTGCTTAAGGTTAAAACACGCAAATCAATGGTTGATGTTACCTTACTTATCATATCCTAGATGGATAAATGTTATACATGCTCTTCAAATCCTTATTGGATAAGTAACATGCTTCTTTAACAAGTTATAGCTAAAATGCTTGGAATAAGAATATTGCTCTAATATGTTTAGACATTATTTATCTGTTGTTGAATATATATATGATTCCTCTGCTCAGTTTTATTCTATTAAACTGTAATAATAATATTTCTGGCGGAGAGTTATATCTCTCGTTGGGAGAATTTCAATTGTCTCACCCCCGTGGGATCCAACCTTTTTAGGTGGACGAGGATGAAGAGGCAGAAACCCTGCAGCAGGGGAAGAGCAGCAGCAGCAACAGGGATAGCAGTGACATTCCAGGTGGAGGCACTGGTTGTCATAGTTTGTTTAGAGAGTCATATGTGTCGTCTCTGTACTCTCAGGTCCTCGGAGTTAGTAGTTAGTACTCTTAATAATTCGATCTGAGATTTTGGCTTGATGCCTTGAGGTTCTTATATTGCCTGTGTATAGTTTTAACAGAGCAGTTGATGCTTGTAATCCTCGAGAAGGGATGGTACAGGGTATGTACTTATGAACCAGGATGTAGATAAAATACATTGGTTCTTGATAAAAGAGTTTCCCTGTGTTTGGATCTCTTTGTAAATGGTTTAAATTTTTAGTGATTTTTATTAATTCGATGGTAATGATCGCTTCCGCTTAGTTAATAACATTTTGTTCGAACGGGTCGCCATAGTTTAGTGGTATCAGAGATCTAGGTTCGCTGAGTCTACAGAGACATAGGATTAAGGTTGTTGAGTCTGTTCTAGTGTCTTCCAGTTATCTGATAGTGTCTTCTACTCATATAGGAGGAGAAAAAGAACTTAAAGATGTCTAGATCACACGAAGAACATGCTGTTGAGAGAAGCATTACTGCACCAGGAAGAGGTGCAAGGGATCAGGATAGGGAGGAACCAGTACCTGAACATCCCTAGCTTAACCAAGCTGCATTAGAAAACCCAGCTTTCCATGAACTGTTTGGGCAGTTCATGGCAACCATGACGCATATGGCAGATAGGATGCCACCACCTGCACCTAGGGCACCAGCTCACCATGAAGGACAGGGAGCCGGCAAGACTTTCGAACGACTTCGTCAGGTTGGAGCCATAGATTATGCTGGTACAGCTGACCCAGCAGATGCTGACTTGTGGTTGACTGAGTTGGAGAAGGCCTTTAGAATCCTCAATATCCCTGAAGCAGAGAAGGTGAGGCATGCACTGTACCTTCTAAAAGGGAGTGTTGGCCACTGGTGGACAATAGAAGAGGGCAAGAGGCCAGGTGTTGAGATCGGATGGGAAGTATTCTGATGAGAATTCGTCAATAGATACTTTCCCAAGATGTTTCTAGATGAGAAGATCTCTCAGTTTGAAAGGTTAAGGCAAGGACCAATGAACATTAGCGAGTATGAAGCTAAGTTCATGGAGATTTTGTGGTTCTGTCTGCATATGGCAGCTACTTATGAAGAGAGAATTCGGCATTTTGAGAAGGGGTTGAACGATGAATTGGCCACTCCTGTGTCTGCTTTAGAGAACAGGGAGAGGTTCGCCACCTTCGTGGAGTCCGTGAGATGGATAGAAAGGTCAGTAATTGAGAAGCGTCAGACTAAGAGTAAGAAGGTGTATACTCAGTTCCAAGGACAGAGGTCTGAGAGTTTTAAGAAATCGAAGTTTTCTGCACCAGCACCACCACCGAGGTTCAATACCCAGACGTAATGGACATCAAGTAGGGGTAGGGGCCATAGTTTTCCTCCAAATAGAGTCCCTAGTAAAACATCAACGTCAGCAGCTGGACCTTTTAGACCATATCAAGAGAATAGAACATGTCATCAGTGTAGACATGTAGGACATCTAGTAAGGGATTGTCCAGTTGGAAACACAATGGTAACCCAAGCACCAAGGCAGAGTCAACAAGGCCATCAGAGGAAATAGATTTTGAGTGGCACTAGAGGACGTGGACAAGCGTCCCAAGCTAGTTCATCGGCACCCAACAACCAAGCACAGGGTCAACAGCAAGCAACGGTGAGATTCTACGGAATGAATCAACCCCAAGCAGTAGTCAACCCTCAAGTTGTGACAGGTCAGATAGAACTATTTCATTCTGATATGTCTTCATCCTACTTCATATCTATTTTGATTGATTTGGGTGCTACGCATTATTTTATCACTTGAGAAGTGATCTTTGACTGCAATATGACTGTTAGTCATAGAGCAGATAGTCTGTTGTTATAGACCCCTTTGTTGGGATCTGCAGTGCTGTGGGAGGTGTGTACTCCCTTCATTCTTTTCTTTTCTGAGCATCACATTCAGGTGGATCTTATACCACTTGAGATGCACAGGTTTGATATAATTCTTGGGATGGACACCCTAGAAAAGTATAAGGTTTTCTTGGATTGTGATTCCAAGCAAGCGGTGTTCACAGATGACGACGAAACATGGATCTTTCAAGGAGATAGAAAGATTCTTCCAACTGGTCTAGTGTCGGACATGGCAGCTGAGAAGCTGATGAGACAAGGATGCTTTGCATTCTTGACACATGTGGTAGATACTAGAATAGAGAGTTCTAATCTTTCTGAAGTTTCGATAGTTAGGGAGTTTGAAGATGTGTTCCCTGAGGAACTTCCAGGTGTTCCCCCACCCCGAGAGATTGATTTTGAGATTAATCTAATTCCGGGCATGCAACCAATAGCACAAATACCGTATAGAATGGCACATGTTGAGATAGTAGAGATTAAGAAATAGCTACAGGAATTGCTTGAGAAAGGTTTTATCCGACCGAGTACTTCGCCATGGGGTGCTTCGATTCTCTTTGTTAAGAAGAAGGATGGATCGATGCGGTTATGCATTGATTACAAACAGTTGAATAAAGTAACCATAAAGAACAAGTATCCTCTACCAAGGATCGATGACCTGTTTGATCAGTTGTGTGGTGCAATTGTCTTCTCTAAGATAGATCTGAGGTCGGGATATCATCAGTTACGTATCAAGGAGAGTGACATACCTAAGTCTGCCTTTAGGACAAGGTATGGTCACTATGAGTTCATAGTTATGTCGTTTGGACTAACTAATGCACTAGCAGCATTCATGGACTCATGAATAGAATCTTTCGACCTTTTCTTGATCAGTTCATAGTAGTTTTCATAGATGACATCTTGATATACAGTAGAGATGCTCAACAACATGAGCAGCACCTCCGTCAGTCTTTAACTTTGTTAAGAGAGCATAAGTTGTATGCTAAGTTTAGCAAATGTGAGTTCTAGTTACCAGAAGTTTCTTTTCTAGGACACGTAATATCTGCCTCAGGTATTTGTGTTGATCCTAAGAAGGTAGAATTTGTCTTGCAATAGGAACAAACAAAGACACCGATGGAGATACGTAGTTTCCTAGGACTGGTAGGCTATTACAGGAGGTTCATTAAGAACTTCAGTTCTATAGCTTTACCCCTAACCAAGTTCACCAGGAAGGAGGTTCCTTTTGTCTAGAATGACAAGTGTCAACATTCTTTCCAACTGTTGAAAGAAAAGTTAACAAGTGAACCTATATTGGTGTTACCTGAGCAAGGGAAGGGGTGCATAGTTTTTTATGATGCATCTAAGAATGGTCTAGGATGTGTGTTGATGCAGGATAATCAAGTGATTTCTTTTACCTCTCGACGGCTTAAGAAACACGAGGAGAATTATCCGACACATGATCTAGAGCTAGCTATTGTGATCCATGCTTTGAAGATCTGGAGACATTATCTCTATGGAGAAACATTCTAGATTTTCACAAACCATAAGAATCTAAAATATATCTTCTCACAACATGAGTTGAATATTAGGCAATGCCGCTGGATGGAGTTAATCAAGGACTACAATTGTATAATTGATTATCATCTAGGGAAGGCTAATGTAGTGGTTGATGCACTAAGTAGGAAATCATCATCACCAACCTTAAATAAAGCACAGTTGAACTCCTTAGTGTACTTTAAAAGAGATATGCTCATTTCCTTGAGGTAAAACAATATACAACTTAAGGTATCATTGTTAGCCAGGCTGTTAGCTGAGATGCAAGTGAAACCTACTCTGAGACATCAGATTAAAGAAGCACAGCAGGCTGATCCTGTGATTCAGCAGATCAGGTCAGAGTATGGTAGTGAGAAACAGAATGGCTTTCATGAGTCAGAGGATCAGGTAGTCTGTTACCATGGTAGGATGGTAGTACCTAATTCCAATGACTTAAGGAAGTTAGTCTTAGAGGAAGCTCATTCTTCGATGTATGCAATGCATCCAGGGAGCACCAAAATGTATCGTAACTTGAAGGATATGTATTGGTGGCCTGGTTTGAAGAAGGATGTAGCTGAGTTTGTTATGCGGTGTCCAGTGTGTTAGTAGGTTAAAGTTGAACATCAAAAGCCCGCAGGAACAATGCAACCTTTGCCTATACCGCAGTGGAAATGGGAGCATGTAACCATGGACTTTGTAGTTGGTTTGCCTAGAAAAACCAAATGTCAAGATTCCATATGGGTGATAGTTGATAGGTTGACTAAGACACCACATTTTCTTCCTGTCAAAACAACCTACATTGTTGAGAAGGTTGCTCAGATATATATAGATGAGATAGTGTGGTTGCACGGGGTTCCAGCTACTATTGTTTCTGATAGAGGTCCCCAGTTTATGAGTCATTTTTGGGAACGACTACATAAAGCTTTGGGTACGTAGTTAAGATTTAGTACTGCCTTTCACCCATAGATAGATGGACAATCTGAGAGGACCATACAAACTTTGGAGGATTTTCTTAGGGCATGTGTCCTTCAGTTTGTAGGAATTTGGGATCTACACCTGAGCTTGATAGAATTTGCTTACAATAATAGCTATCAGCATAGTATTGATATGGCACCATATGAAGCATTATATGGTAGACGTTGTAGATCTCCTTTATGTTGGTATGAAATAGGAGAATATCAACTTTTGGGTCCTGATCTTGTGTAGTAGACAACTGAGAAGATTAAAGTAATACAACAACAATTAAAGATTGCACAGGATAGACAGAAGTCGTACGCTGACAAACGACAAAGACTTTTAGAATTCCAAGTTGGAGATAGAGTTTACCTCAAGGTCTCACCTTGGAAAGGTGTCCTTAGATTTGGAAAAAAGGGAAAGTTAGCTCCTAAATTTATGGGGCCTTATCCAATCATTGAACGAATTGGAAAGGTAGCCTATAAGCTGGAGTTGCCACCTGAGCTGCATAAGTTGCATCCAGTGTTCCATATCTCCATGCTGAGAAAGTGTCATCCTGACACAGAGTTAGTTTTGCAACATGTGGAGGTAGAATTAAATGATGATATATAATATGTTGAAGGATCAGTGATGATCCTTGATAAAAGAATTAAAAAGATGAAAAAGAAAGACATATGTCTTGTGGAAGTTCTTTGGCATCACCATGGCATTGAAGAAGCTACGTGGGAGCTAGAGGAAGAGATGAGGAGGAAGTACCCTTCTCTTTTCTCTTGATAATTTCAGGGACGAAATCCCTGTTAGGGGTGGATAATTTGTAGCATCCCTGGCCTGGGTTATGCTTTAACCCTAGATGTTTTGTTTAAGAAAGATAATTATATGCTTTCTCATATCTTTTGAAAATTAATTGAGGCCCAAGAGGAACTTATGTTTCAATTTTAGCCCTTTTTGAATAATGTTGAAAACAATGTTTTGCTTATTTTGGACTAAAGTGCAAATTACCAAAGTTGAGGGGTTAACTTGCAAATGTTACATGGTAAAATGTTCCTCAAGTGTTAAAGCATCGTAAGAATGAGAATGATGCAGAGGTATGGCTTGTGCAAGCCTGAGCACCAAGAAAGAGCTTATTAAGCAATGTTAGTGCATTAAAACCTAGTTTTGGTGTAATGTGCAATTTACCCAAAACCTAGGGTTCAATATGCAAAATACCACTTCTAGAGAGTCCCTAATGTTTCTTGGTATCATTTAGAGACAAGAAAATCAGAGGGGCATCTCATTTGAATCTCTTTGGAGGAGAGAGAATCTTGTTATTAAAATAATCAAGATTTAAGCACAGTTGAAACCCTGATTCAATTTAATACAAAAATAAATATATTAATGGAAGTGCCCTTCAACCAAAAATGTGAGGGTTGAATTTGTATAAGTGTATACGTCCTTTTTCCTTGTAATGGCACAGAAATATCTAAAGTGAGTGGAGAGCCCACTCACATTAGTTAAAGAAAAAGTAATATCCACTAATTTTTGGATATTATTATTATATTGATTAAGGTGCTTAATTTGTTTTCTTTTAATTCATGGATAAAGAAGAGTAATTTGAAGGGAAGGATGATGGCTTCGTATTCAAGGAAGTGAGGGGGATAAGTGGCACCAATTTAAGGAATTAAAGGATTTTTATAACACTTTCTCTCTCTTGAAATTCCCTTACATATATCCCATTTTTCACCCACATGAAAGACTTTTTTTACATGATGAGTTAAAGGATGGGGGACGCACGGGGGAGCGAAGGGGCGACGGGTGACAAGGATGGCGGCGCTGGTTTGGGAAGCGGTAGCCATGACTGGGGAGGAGTCGATGATGTCGGAGGAGGAAGATCTAAAGGGTACGGACCTGGTATGGAAGATGAACGTCGCGGACTTGCCCAGGTTAGCGTCAAAGAAATAGGTTTGAACCTCATATACGGTGGAATGAGGGGTCGAAGAAATCAAAGCACACCGGAGAAAGACCTTAGAATAATATCTCGGTCTAACTCAAGAGAAAGACGAGAAGTGATTCAGAAGATCGCTTTCCCGCCTCTCTCCAATCATCTGGGAGACGGAAACCCTAGATCTGACGACGTGGTGACCAGTGACGCACAGGAAATGAATGGATTTAATGAAGCGGTCTGGAACAGAAAGCATAGGAGAAGAGAACAACAGGTAAATACTTTCATATTGGATGACAAAGATGAACCACAGATACATGACAGTGAAATAGAAGTGCTTAAGAATAGGGGCTTGCTCGAAGTTTACCTGGCTGAGGAAGCAAACGAGAGACTAGAAAAACCATTCAAGTTTGCAGTGATTGTCAAATTGGTCGGAAGGGATTTAGGTTTTCTCACTATGAGAGATAGACTTAAACTCATATGGAAACTGAAAGGAAGATTCAATATCTATGAATCGGGCATGGGATACTTTATAGTACAGTTGTCATGTAAGGATGATTATGATCGAGTACTTACAGAGGGGCCGTGGGCGATATTTGGATATCCTTTGATGGTATGGAAATGGTACCCGTCCTTTCAACCTTCATCTGGTATGCCTACACACATTGTTACCTGGATGCGTGTAGTTAATTTACCTCCTCACTTATATAATAAGAAGATATTCGAGGTGATAGGGGATGCGGTTGGGAATCTTATTAAGGTGGATGAACACACGTTAAAGAGAACGAGAAGTAGATTTGCTCGTTTGGCAGTAGAGCTTGATACGTCAGCACCGATCCAGCCAACGATATTGATTAATGGGGTGGATTACAAGCTGGAGTATGAGTCTATCCCCGAGATTTGTCTTTCGTGCGGGAAGATTGGACACCTTATCAACAACTGTAAAGTGGTTGATCAACAGAAAGCTGAAGAAGAAGCAAGAGCGAAGGAAGCAGACGCGGGAGTAAGATGGGTGGAGGACGAAGAGAGATGGCAGGTTTACTATGGTAGGAATATACACTCCAGACGGGGGCGAAGAAAACTGGCGCTAATACAGAACCAGTCAATAGAAAAACCTTTGCCAACAAGTTTGGTGCTTTAGAGGATGATACTACCAATGAAGATGGCCAAGAGACAGCTACGGTGGAGGAAGTTTCCATAATTGAAAAGGCTCAAGGACCTACGCATCACAAGACACGGAAAAGAAACAAGAAGAAGAAGCAGGTTAACACTGATGAACAGGAAAATGAGGGGAACAATGAAACGGAGAAGAAGAATGCAGAGGATAAAAGCAAGGATAGGGAGGAGAATATTAGAAGAATGAAAGAAAGTTGGACTACTGATCATACAGTACAGGAACCCCTTGGGGATGAGGTACTACATGGAAGACAGGAGGAGGATCTACAAATCGATACAACTGGAGTTATGACCAGTATGGATAATGAAATAGAAACTGAAACAGCAAAAGCAATACCTCCAGACATTGAAACAGGACAGGATAGCAGGAAGGATAAAGGAGACAAGGAGCCTAATCCAACCCAGAGATATATGTTGAGAAGCTCGAGGAATAAACTACCTGGTTAATTCAGGTAGATTCTGCTTTTTTCGTTCTTATGATCAGTACACTCTGCTGGAATGTGCGCGGGATTGGTAATGATCATACCCGTGACTACTTAAAGAATATGACTCGTAAGTACAAGCCAGACTTGGTAGCCATTGTCGAACCAAGAATATCAGGTGAAGAAGCGGAGAAGTCTATCAAAATCATAGGTTTACCAAACTCTCACAGAATAGAGGCTCATGGTTTCTCGGGCGGCATCTGGATCCTTTGGGATTCGAACAAATGCAAAATTCAGGTGTTAATGAACCATAGACAATTTTTACATTGTCAAGTTAATGAGGATGAATATGTCACCGTGGTGTATGGAAGTCTTAACCCAACTACAAGGCAATGGCTCTGGAAACATATTAAGAACATCAGCAGATCGGTTAATGGTAGCTGGCTTGTTCTCGGGGATTTTAATGCCATTACCCACCCTGACGAAAAGAAAGGAAGCAAGCTCTTTAATCAGCGGGAAGCTATGGAGTTTCAGGAAACTTTGATTAGTTCGGGGCTATCAGACCTTGGATACAATGGACCAAAGTTCACTTATAAAAGCGGAAGGCTGTTAGAAAGGCTAGACCGAGCTATGGCTAATGATGAATGGATCATACGGAATGCATCCAGTCGAGTTGTTTGCTTACCTAAAGCAAGGTCCGATCATAATCCAATTATGGTTCAAAAAGTACATTATACCAGTAAAGATTATTGCTTTCGAACCAAGGCGGCATGGAATCATGATGGAGAATTCAAGAAAGTGGTTGAAGAGAACTGGAAAGGAGAGTTAGAGTTCACTGATGCGTTCAAATCCATAAAGCCCACCATACAGAAATGGGACTCAAAGAAAGAAAAGGATCGTCATAGAGAGAAGGAGACTCTGCTGAAGGAGATTTCCGAAATGCAGATTTAGTTGGATGAAAATTATAATGTACAGCTCGATGAGATATGGCATACAAAGCAACAACAACTAAGTGACCTTCTACGAGTTGAGGAGATGAACTGGAAGCAAAAAGCCAGAATTGATTGGCTTAAAGAAGGAGATAATAATACCAGATTTTTTCATGCGAGTGTTCAAAATAGAAGAATGAGGAATACCATTGCTAGACTAAAAAATAATGAGGGAAGCTGGATTGAGGATGAACAGGAGATTGTTGCACTGGTCACCGATTTCTTTAAAGATCAATTTACTGCGAGTTGCTATCCGTCTACAGAAGACATGGACCAAATTCCTGGATACTTTAAAAAGCTTACGACCACACAGTCACATCACATTGGACGTGTACCAGATGAGGTTGAAATCCGGGATGCATTAAAGACGATGAGTCTGAACAAAGCAGGGGGACCAGACGGTGTAGATGCAGGTTTCATGCAAAAAATTTGGAAAACGGTGAAACATTCAGTTATAACATCTGTGAGGCGAGCTTTGAATGGTTTTCCTCTACCTGACACTATGTGTGATTCTATAATTGCTTTGATCCCAAAAGTGGACAATCCAGATTCATGCAATCAGTTAAGACCGATATCTCTGAATAACACTATTCTTAAGCTGGCATCAAAAGTGGTTGTGAGGCGTCTGAAACAGCACATGACCACCTGGATTTCTGACGCCCAATCAAGCTTTGTTCTTGGCAGAAGGATCACCGACAATATAATCCTTGTTCAAGAATTGATACATAATATGCATAGAACTAAAACTGCCCCATTCATGGCGATTAAAGTGGACCTCACAAAATCTTATGATCGGATGGCTTGGCCCTTTGTCCTAGACACTATGCAAAAGGCTGGTTGGCCGACTAACATTATACGCTTCGTCATGCATTCTATGGTGAGTGGTACAGCAGCGATTCTGTGGAAAGGAAAGAAGCTTAAGCCTTTCAAAACTTCTAGAGGCCTCCGACAAGGAGATCCGCTATCGCCATATCTCTTTGTTATGTGCCTTGAGAGATTAAGTCAGATGATCCAGGGATCAATTGAGGAGGGTCGATGGCAACCTATTAAAATGTCTCAATCCGGTCCAAGAATATCACATGTAGCTTTTGCAGATGACATTATTCTGTTTGCAAAGGCAACGGTGGCACAAATAGATGAAATAATGAAATGTTTTTGGAAGTTTGGAAAAGCTTCAGGACAACGGATGTCAGTAGAAAAAACGTGAGTGTTCTTCTCAAAGGGAGTGGATAAAACTCTACAAAGAAGGATTGCTACGAGGGCAGGTGTTCAGATCACCCAGGATCTTGGAAGATACTTGGGTGTGCCAATACTTCATACTAAGGTGAATAAGGAGACCTACTCATCCATACTTAAGAAGGTAGAGAGTCGTACCACTGGTTGGGCGGCGAAAACTCTGAGCCGGTCAGGCAGACTTTGTCTGATCAAGTCAGTCTTAACAGCTGTTCCTACATATTCTATGCAAACCTGCAAGCTACCAATAAACATGTGTGAACGACTTGATAGATCTATCAGAACGTTTCTTTGGGGTGGTGGCAAAGCTGAGAAGTCGCTATCACTGTTGGGATGGAACAAAGTTACCAAGGCAAGCAAGTATGGAGGGCTGGGGATCAAACGTATGGCTGAATGGAACAAAGCTTTGTTAATGAGAAGTGCTTGGGAGGTACTCACTCGTAGACAGGTCCTATGGAGGATAGGGGTGGATGAAAAATATAAAAGTTTTAAAGAGCAACCTGGAAGAAGAGCGAGCAACTTTTGGATAGGTGTGTATCCACTCCTGGGAATAGCAAAGAATCACTGTAGAAAAATAGTGGTAAATGGTAGGACTACTATGGCCTGGCTGGATAACTGGAGCTCACTGAAAATACCTTTAATACAGGCTACTACTAAGGAGGTTCCTACAGATCTGATCGATATGACAGTGGATACATGGCTTGACCTGGACAGAAATTGGAACACACAGTTTCTGAATGAATATCTACCTCTAGAGGCTGTAGAGGAAATAACTCGATGCCAACCGCCGATTGAAACGGAGGACAAAGACGTCTGGTATTGGGAGCTCACTCAGGATGGCCGTTTTAGCACATCTTCGGCTTATGATTTGCTTAGTGATGGAACTGAAGTAAATGATCCTTCTGTATGGAACAAAATCTGGACCATAAAAATACCCAAGAAGATACGCATGTTGTTATGGTTAGCAGGATGGGAGGCCATAATGACAAATAGTAGGAGGGTCAAACGGAAACTGGCTGTTGATGATACTTGTCCTAGATGTTGCTCTGAGGTTGAAACTACGGTGCATGCTCTCCGAGACTATACAAAGGCAAGGGAAGTTTGGCTTAATTTTCCACAGTTGGCGAATGTTGTGCATTTGCAAAAGGATCGCACTATTGACTGGTTTGATGAATGCTTGAAGATGAATAGTTGGGAACAGGTGAAGCTGGCTTTGGTGTGCTGGATTATATGGCTTAGCATGAACCAATTAGTTTTCAATAACAAGGTGTGTTCGACTATTAGCCAAGTCATTCAGATCAAGACACTGGAAAGACAAATCATGGATTTGAGTACTAGTAAATCAAAGGAGTTTGCAGGAACTAACTGTGACAAGGAAATACATTGGACATCACATGTTGAAGGATGGATAAAAATAAATGTTGACGCTGCGTGGATGCCACAAAGACGGGCAGTTGCTGGAGTGGTTAGGGATTGTTCAGGAAGTTGGATGACTGCATGGACAAGGAGTAGCCGAAGTAACTCTGCTGATGTGACTGAGATGGAAGCTATCTACTGGGGAGTTAAGCAAGCTATAGATATGGATATACCAGCGTGCATCATTGAGACAGACTGCAAATTGGCTGTGGAGGAGCTTCAAGGCAAGGAAATGATGTTACCACGAGCTTCATACTGGACAGGGAGGATTAAACAGTTGTTGAACACAAAGAATCGAATTCTCATAGTCCATGTGAAATGTGAGGCTAACTATATTGCTGATAGCTTGGCTAAACAGCACCAAAACAACAAGGAGAGTTGTACCTACAACCAACCTCCAAACCATAGTATAGCTTGCATTTTAAATTCAGATAAATGTAAGGGAAGTAGTACTTCCTCTTTTAGTTTATTAGCAAGTTTAGATGTGTATGTAGCTAATTTTCGATTTGCACCCATAAGAGGAGAATGGGATGAATAAAAGAGTCTCCTGACTTCTTCCAAAAAAAAGACTCTTTTTTTAATCTACTTTTTTTCCTTGCTTTGGCTGTGCACAAGGGAGCTTAGGAGCAACAGGAGGACGTATCCCAACCTGTAGGTAAGCTCCATAGTCATCTTCAACCTTGATTTCATGGTGGAAATCGAAATTCAATGTTTATATTCTTCTTTTCTCCAGTCAATGCTCAACTTTGATCATCCTTTGCATCCAAAGACTTGAGAACGGACCTTGGACAGTTGAGAAAGCTTCATTCACCATTAAAGACGTGAAGCTTGAAACTTGGATTCAACTTTGAAGGTGGGTTATATAACTTGAACCCTTAAATGTTATTATTGATATCATTTCTTTATAAGATGTTGATTCTTTCTTCTTTCTCAAATTTCCTTTTGATTAATTGCTGAAATCGCCACAAGGATCACAACAAATTTCGAAGGTTTGTAGCTTAAAGATGATGATGTCATCTTAGCACACAGCTCAAGAAAAATAATGAGCAAATGGTTTGCACTTTGGTGATCAAACAGTCTCAAGACCGTTTGGTGATCAAACGGTCTCAAGACCGTTTGAGAGAAAATGGTCTCAAAACCGTTTGAGGTTAAATGGTCTCAAGACCATTTAGGGTTAATTGCTGATGTGGATGAATGAAGAACTAATGGTTCAAACTGATTTAATTATAATGGTTTCAAGAAGGGATGATCCATTGATTACAAACCCTAATTGGATTGATTGGCTGAAACCTTAAATTGATTGAATCAATTTCATGTTGATTGGCCCAATCGGTCTCAAGACCATTTGAGGGCAAATGGTCTCAAGACCATTTGATGTTAAATGGTCTCAAGACCATTTGGAGGTCAAGGGCTTTGATGGGTGGTTGGAGATCCAAGGGTTATAATTTGATGTATTTTCAATGGTCCAATTGATGAATGATTCAATCAAGCAAACCCTAAATCGATTGATTGTAGAAACCCTAATTTAGGGTTAAAGAGTTTCAAGTTGATTGAGACCAAATGGTCTCAGACCGTTTGAGGACCATTCGGTCTCACACTGTTTGAGGACCACGGTCTCAGACCGTTTGAGGGCCATTCGGTTTCAAATCGTTTGGGGTTAATTAATATTTAATTCAAACAGTCTCAAACTGTTTAGGGATTTTGAGATCAAGGTCGTTTGATGGTCTAACAGTCTTAAGACCAATTCAAGGTTTTGGGACCAAGACCGTTTAAGGTCTAACGGTCTCCAGACCATTTGGAGGTTTGGTCCAAGACAGTTTGAAGGTCTAAACGGTCTCAGAGCGATTGGAGTTTTGGACCAAGACCGTTTGAAGGTCAAAGTACTTCAAGACCATTTAAGGGTCTTACACCTCAAGACCATTTGAAGGTTTAATTGATTCAAACCATGTAATTACAATTAACCCTATGATTGTTAATGGTGTTTATCAAAGATAATTACAATGGTTGTATCTTTAAGGTACTAGGGTGATTGGTACCCTTAGAAGGGTTAACCTTTGATGCTTATGAAAGCAATATCTCAATACACCATGTTAACCCTAAATGTGTGTACTTGAATGAAGGGTTGACCTAATCTAATCAAATTTGAAGTAATCAACATCCTAGAGAGGATGAGAGAGATAGGAATTCATAGATGTATAATAATCATGTAGTGGTTAAACCTCAATACTCTCAACATGAATAAAATATGTAATTAGGGTATGATCCTTGTCAAAGAGATCATGAAACCTTAATCGAGAAAGGTTGATGTGCCCTAACCCTAATTTAGGGCAATATTAGAGAAACCCTAATCCAGGGTAATGGTGTAACCCTAATCTAGGGTAATGATATGAGAAATTCCAATTCAGGGTAATATAATGAAAAACCCTAATTCAACAGGATGCTTCATGAAACCCTAATTTTGGGTAAAGTAACATGAAACCCTAATTTGGGGAAAAGTTATAAGGAACCTAAATTCAAGACAATGATGTGTGAAACCCTAATCATGGGTGATGACATGTGAAACCCTAATCTTGGGTAATGCCATGTGTAACCCTAATGCAATGATGTGATGTGAAACTCTAACCCAGGGTGATGCTATGTAGTGCTATAAGAAACCTAACCCTAATATAGGGTGAAGGAATGTGAAACCCTACTTTTGGGTTATAGTGCATGAAGCCCTAATCTTGGGCAATATGATGATAAGCCATAACCCTAATTTTGGGAAATGGGATGAGTATCCCTAATTGATATGAAATTTGGAAATCCTAACCCTAATAAGGGAATAGTGATGCTACTCTTACATTGCATAGTGCTGATATGTAATTGATATAACTATTATATATCATGTGTAATGATCATCCAGGTAATCATGAGATGATGAGCATAGCCAGGTATGTGTTAATTATTTAAATGCTTTATGGGCCTTATGATCCATTATATGCTTTGTTGCCTAGTAAGAGGTAACAAGAGATTAAATGGGCTTTGAGAGCCATGTGAGATGCTTGTGTAGCAAGTATCATGTTTACCTTGGTTAGATGACCTGAAGGTATTAGTTACCTGATAAGTGGTAACAAGTGTTCTTTGATGAACTGAGGGTTTGAATACCCATATTTCATAAATATGATGATGAGATGTTAAGTGATGAGAATGCCCATGATGAGATAAGGGATTGAGATCCCAATGTTTTGAAAAGTACTTGATAGAAGTATTATACATTCTTTGTAGCTTTTGTCATAATAGTTGATGTTTGGAAACGTGTTTGATGCTAAAAGAATATGTAATACACTTAATTAATCAAGTGAAATCTTATCATGTAGAGCCCTGACCATAGATCCATCATCGTCAGTAATTGGTGATGAAAAATAGGTTTTCCTATGGGAATTCCTGGAATGCATATTTTTGAATATGTGGGGGTAATGGGTGAATATATCCTTACGCCTCATAGGAATGACTACAGGACATATCCTATGCTCAGGAATGGTTATGGACCATATCCCAATAAGAGTATGGTTATGGGCCATAACTCCATAATACCAGGCATTGGCTAAGGGCCATATCCTGAAAAGAGTATATGCTACGTGCTATAACTCTATAGCGAAGTTACCAGTATACCCTGGAAAGCTATTTAGCAGAGACACAAGATGTCATGTATAAGATCTCGTACTGACCGAGATAAGGGAGGTTATGGAAATTCGGCTCTTCCTTAACCTATGTATGGTACCAATTTTGATTTCGCAATGGTCGGTTGGAGTATGAGTGGTATACTTCATCTCCTCAGGGCTTAAGTGTGATTGTAAAATGTAATCAGTCGTGTAGCGTATTTGCTTAAGGTTGAAACACCTAAATCAATGGTTGATGTTACCTTACTTATCATATCCTAGATGGATAAATGTTATACATGCTCTTCAAATCCTTATTGGATAAGTAACATGCTGCTTTATCAAGTTATATCTGAAATGCTTGGAATAAGAATATTTCTCTAATCTGTTTAGACATTGATTTATCTGTTGTTGCATATATATGATTCCTCTGCTCAGTTTTGTTCTATTAACTACTATAATAATATTTCTGGTCTAGAGTTGTATCTCTCGTTGGGAAAATTTCAATTGTCTCACCCCCGTGGGATCCAACCTTTTTAGGTGGACAAAGACGAAGAGGCAGAAACCCTACAGCAGGGGAAGAGCAGCAACAGCAGCAATAGGGATAGTAGTGACATTCCAGGTGGAGGCACTAGCTATCATAGTTTGTTTAGAGAGTCATGTGTCGTCTCTGTACTCTCAGGTGCTCGGAGTTAGTAGTTAGTACTCTTAATAATTCGATCTGAGATTTTGGCTTGATGCCTTAAGGTTCTTATACTGCATGTGTATAGTTTTAACAGAGCATTTGATGCTTGTAATCCTTGAGAATGGATGGTACAGGGTATGTACTTATGAACCAGGATGTAGATAAAATACATTGGTTCTTGATAAAAGAGTTTTCCTATGTTTGGATCTCTTTGTAAATGGTTTTAATTTTTAGTGATTTTCAATAATCCGTTGTTAATGATTTCTTCCTCTTAGTTAATAATGTTTTGTTCGAACGGATCGCCACAACATGTTGGTGAAGAAGCAATGGAATTCTCTATTCATGATGCAATGAAAACACCCCACACGTGTTGAGGAAATATGTTTGTTAGATACTATTGATCCAATTGAGGATGATAATGAAGATATTGTTGATTTGATGATCAATCTTTATGATGATGATGTGACTGAACTAAACAATTCAGAATTTTTTGGAGCACTTCCTATTTATAAAGCACAAACTATTAATGAAGATTCTCCACCTGTTGATGATAAAGTTGATGAAGGTACAAAAGGGAAAAAGGTAGAACTAAAAGCCCTTCCACCCAGGCTAAGGTATGCATTTCTTGACCCAAACTCTACATCCCCTGTTATAATAAATAATGAATTAACCAATGACCAAGAAAATAAATTACTTGCTGAACTGCGTTTGTATAAAGACGTCATTGGTTATTCCATAGATGATCTAAAAGGCATTCATCCTTCTATATGTATGCATATAATTAATATGGAAGATGATGCTAAACCAACAGTTGAACCACCTAGGCGCCTAAATCAAAATATGCTTGAAGTGGTAAAGAAAGAGATTTTCCAGTTAATTGATGTTGGAATCATTTATCCCATCAGTGACAGCCCCTGGGTTAGTGCCATTCACATGGTTCCTAAGAAGGGAGGTGCAACTGTCATCAAGGGAGACAATGATGAGTTCATACAAACATGTATGGTTACTGGTTGGCGTATGTGTATTGACTACCGACGTCTGAATAAGGCAACCCGCAAGGATCATTTTCCGTTGCCTTTTATTGATTTGATGCTTGAACGCCTCGCTAAGCATTCTTATTTTTGTTACCTGGACGGGTATTCTGGATTTTTTTAGATTCCTATTTATCCACTCGACCAAGAGAAAACCACATTTACTTGTATTTATGGAACATATGCCTATCGTCGTATGTCGTTTGGTCTTTGCAACGCTCCCGCTACTTTTTAATGGTGTATGATGGCCATATTCTCTGATTTTATTGAAAATATAATGGATATTTTCATGGATGATTTTAGTGTATACGGTGATTCTTTTGATCAATGTTTATTGAACCTATCTTTAGTCTTAGCCCGATGTAAAAAGGTTAACCTAGTGCTAAACTGGGATAAGTGCCATTTCATGGTACAATTCGGTGTAGTACTAGGACATGCCATATCTAACAAAGGTATTGAAGTGGACAGGGCAAAAGTTGAAGCCATTGAGAAGATGTCTACTCCATCTTCAGTTAAAGACGTCTGAAGCTTTCTTGGACATGCAGGTTTTTATAGAAGATTCATTAAGGATTTCTCTAAAATTGCAAAACCGTTGTGTTCCCTACTTGCAAAAAATGTCGAGTTTGTGTTTGACAATGATTGCCATACATCCTTTTCTAAGCTCAAAGAGGCCCTTATTTCATCCCCAATTATTCAACCTTTGGATTGGGATTCCCCTTTTGAGCTAATGTGTGACGCAAGAGATTATGCAGTGGGGGTTGTTCTAGGACAACAGAAAGACAAGAAACTCCATGCCATCTATTATGCAAGCAAAACCCTTGATGAAGCACAGATCAACTATACAACCATAGAGAAGGAAATGCTAGCCATCGTTTATGCTTTTGACAAGTTCTGACAATATTTGGTGGGATCAAAGGTGATTGTATATACTGATCATGCAGCCATAAAGTATTTGTTGAACAAGAAAGATGCCAAACCACGTCTTATTTGCTTGACTTTGCTTCTATAATAATTTGATCTTGAGATCCAAGATAAGAAAGGTATAGAAAACAATGTTGTTGATCATCTTTCTAGACTAACCACAGAGGCTGGAGATCCATTGCCCATTGAAGATCATTTGCCTATTGAAAAGCTATATGCATTGTCATCTACTCAAGTGCCATGGTTTGCGGACATCGCCAACTTTCTTGCTACTGGACAACTCCCACCTGATTTGACGTATCAACAAAAGAAGAAATTCTTTCATGATGTGAAATTTTACTATTGGGATGATCCATTGTTATTCAAGCATGGAAGTGATGGAGTGATCTGCCAGTGTGTTGTTGAAGAGGAAATCCCAAATATTATTGCTAAATGCCATGCCTCACCTTATGGAGGACACTTAGGAGGAGAAAAGACTACTTCTAAGATACTACAAGCTAGTTTTTATTGGCCCACATTATTCAAAGACGTCAATCTATTTTTCAAATCTTGTGATAGATATCAAAGAACATGAGGTATATCCCACCGTGGCGACATGCCTCTCAACTCTATCTTATAGGTTGAGATGTTTGATGTATGGGGATTGGATTACATGGGACCATTCCCATATTCTTGTGGGTATCAATACATTCTTGTTACTTGTGAATATGTTTCCAAATGGGTTGAGGCCATTCCAACCCAAGCGGCAGATGCTAAATCAGTAATTAAGCTTTTTCAAAAGATTATTTTCCCTCAGTTTGGAGTTCCTCATGCCGTAATTTCAGATGGAGGAACACACTTTGCTGAAAAACCATTCAACAACCTTCTCTCTAAATATGGTGTGACTCATAAGATCTCTACACCCTATCATCCTCAAACATCCGGGCAAGTTGAGGTTTCAAACAGGCACGTGGAGAATATTCTTGAAAAGACTGTTTCTAGTTCAAGAAAATATTGGGCCTTAAAGATTGATGACACATTATGGGCATACCGCACAACCTATAAGACTACCATAGGGACTACTCCATTCAAGCTAATCTATGGCAAATCTTGTCACCTTCCGCTAGAATTGGAGCACCGTGCTTTATGGGCAATTAAGTTCTTGAATTTTGATATGAAGAAAGCAGGAGAGAAATGCTTTTTACAGCTGTAGGAACTTGAAGAACTCCACCTTGATGCTTATGAGAACGCAAGGCTATACAAGGAAAGAACAAAGGCTTGGCATGACAAGAGGATCCACGGGAAAGATTTCTAAGAAGGAGATAAAGTCTTGTTATTCAACTCTAGATTAAAGCTATTTCCAGGGAAGATGAAATCAAAATGGTATGGCCCGTTCCTGGTGCTAAAAAAAATTCCATATGGAGTTGTGGAACTCCAAGGCAAAGATGGCAACTTCAAAGTGAATGGATAGCGTTGTAAACTTTATTCTTGTGGAGATGAAGTAGAAAAGGGAGCCTGTTGCTCCCTCCAAGATGCTTGAAGAAATTGAAGAGTCTTACTCCATACTATAAATGGAGGACCTTGTCGGAGTTGACCCCACATTAGGATAGATTTATTTTAAGTTCTTTGAGTCAAAAATACTCTTAAATTTCGTTAATAATCCTGTCATGGATGAATGTAATAATTTAGACTTGATTTCTACCATATCTCTCTCTATTTTTTGCTGACTTACTGCTATTTTCTGCAGAAATTCCAAAATGCACAGCGTGTCTTTCTTTGACACAGCGTGCACCACAATAGAAAATGCACTGAATGATGTTCTGGAATCACACACACCGTGCAGTTCTCGATGCACGGCGTGCACCTAGGAGCTATAAATATGAAAAATGTTCTGGAATCTCGCACGCCATGTATTTCTTGACGTACACCGTGTACCTAGTTTTTCAAATGATAAGAAAATGTTCTAGAAACATGCACGATGTGCATTGATCAACGCACACTGTGCATCTATGTGTAAGAACTGTTCTGTAATGTGTTTTCAACCACTGCACGGCATGCATCAAAATTTCACGTCGTGCACCGGAGCGTTAAAGACAATCCAACTGAAGAGGAACACACCATGCATATATCATGCAAGTCATGTCTTTTTTTTGTAAAGACTAGTCAAGAAGGGATGGAGTGCACAACCTAATTCCCCACTCCAACCCTAGCAACCATGCACTCCAGCCATGCGCCACCATCGTCCTCCATGAGAGTCATGCGTCTATGCATACCGTTCCCCCTTTCTACAGCCGTGTGCCATCAAGCAAGAGCAGTCGCCTTCTCCGTCTGTCTCCTCTCTTAGTCACCGCCCTAGCGCTGAACCCTAATGGTGCCGCAATTGAGCAACTGCAAATGCCACCGTCAAGCAAGCCAGTCGCCTTCTTCTTCGCCAACACCACCACTAAGCTAGGGCTCCTCTGTCTGCTTCCTCTCTCAGTCATCGTCTTAGCACTGAACCCTAACGGCGTCGTAGCTGAGCAACCACCAACGTCGCCTTTAAGCAGCAAGAGGAGAATCTCACCGATCTGCCCCAACTCGTCCTCCGTGACTGGCGCCAGTTCCTCCGTCTGCCTCCTCTCTGCACCGCCCGACAGCAACAACAACTCATAGAAGCCGATGCCAACTGCCTGCTTCTCCACCGCACCCTAGCTAGCCAGCTTGATAGCAACAGTGCCGCTTGATTTTTCTACAATTTATCTGCAGGTGCACGCCGTGCGCTTATTTTGCATGTCGTGCATTCGTCTTCCAGAGCAGACACAACATCTTTGCGGTGCATGTCGTGACAGCAAACTACACGTCATGCAGTACTACAACAGCATGTCACCTATCAAGAGAAGCACAGGCAGACGCCATGTAGGACCTCCTTCATCCAAAGCATGCCTAACTACAAGTGTGACACCTTCTGAGACGGCACTAGTAGCGTTTGTACCCTCCAATCAATTCCAAGTCACCCCGGAGGAAGATGCAGATTATCAGTTCCTCATCACCAGGCGTGTTCTACCTTCCCGCTATGTCTGCGAGGAAACCCTTGACAAGTTGGGTTTCAAAAATGAGGTAATAGAGCATCTACAGTTCTTAGGTCTACACCTTATTTGCACTAGAGTGTCAAAGACCTACCCCCGCATGGTTTATGAATTTTTGACCACCTTCAAAGCAGAAGACGACCCACAAAACCACCATGAGCCATATCCAAAAATCAGTTTTTGACTTCTAGACAAATTCTTTTCTATGGATCTTAAACGGTTTTGTGCTTTACTTAAGTGCAACTATGGAGGGTATACTAATTATCCACCCGCCTTCCATAGTGACACATTTTGGTCTGATATTACTAGTGAAACGGTGCACAGAGCTAGAAATGCACGAGCTTCTTCACTTCATAATCCAGTTTTTAGAGTTATGCATCGTATTTTAAGCACAGGGCCCTTTGCTAAAAATGTGACTCAAGGTGTCGTAGGAAAAAAATGATCTTTTCTTCTTATGGTGCATAGTAAAGAATGAACAAATCAGTTCTGGCTACTACATTGTAAATAAGCTTCTAGAGACCAAAAAGAAGAAGCAAAGAGAGGTAGGTGACATCATGTGCGGTGGGTTGATCAGTATACTTGCAATGCAGCTAGGCTTAGAGGTGGGTGCCCTAGAACTTGCACCTGAGAAAAACCTTGTAGACATCAACTATCTTATTTCTTGTGGCTTGATATCAAGACATGGCAGTAGCACAAGTAAATTCAAGGTTTTTATCACAAAGAAGCAGTTCGTTGTCATCCCTGATTCAACCTGCAATGATATCGGGAACAAAGCCACTTGGATGGTGGAGTTACAGCCTGAAGATGATGAAGAGACACCCACCTGTGGCACCAACATCTCTACGCCAGCAGCTACACCAGCAACTCCTACTCCATTTCCACCCTCCACCAGTACTCATACAGAGTACAGTTGGACGATGCCTGATGTGAGGCACCTTTACAGTTATGCTCAGCAGAGTTTTGACCACATCGACATCCGTTTTGACCAGATGAGCACGCAATACATTGCGATGTACGACATGGTCAACCGGATGGACGCTTGGCATATCTCTCAGGGCCATTACCCTGCCCCTCCACTGTATCAGTCACCGCCTCAGCAGCAGCCCAAATTTCCACCGTCTGAATGCCCACAGCAGCCACCTCAGTTTTCAGAATAGCAGCCACCTCAGTTTTCAAAGTAGCAGCCCGACTCTTCCACCCAGCTGATGGACATCCCCGACATTGTCAGCTAGTTCTTCCCTGATCAAGAGGGCAGCGGCTCTTATTTCTGATCACATCAATTATAGGTACCCAGTTATGAACTCCATAAGTTCGATTGATGCAGTGAGGACACTACTGATTTCAAGCTTAGGGGGAGCACAACTGGCCAATAGTTGTAGTTTTTCTTTCAGCTTTTCTTTATTTGAGTCAGTTGTATCATGTGTTTTCCTTTTTATTCCTTGTTATGTTCCTTGATGGTAAAAATTAATATGACTTGAGACTATCTTGTTAGAATGAACCCCCCCGTATGCTAGAACTATTATGCCCTTTATGTGTCTTGGCTACATGAAAAGAAAAATCAAGAGCATGTATGAATGAAATGGAAACTGAAAAATCCCCATGTACATGATTTTGCCTTGTGTTTGTTGCTTGAAATCTCAAAATTTTTTACATCCTTGATTTATCAATACACGTAATAGTTCCAAATTTTAAACAAATGAATCAACTTGGCAACATTTAATAGAATAAGGGATACTCTTGCCAAACCTTTAGTGCATCTACAATAAATTTTTTAGTGAAAAACTTTCAAAAGATTGATTTAAATCTTGCTAGCTTTAACATTCTTGTTGACTCTTTGGTGTTGTACCATCAACAGTTTATCTTGACACCATAAAAGATGGCAAATGGCCCACATATTATGCTATCCTAGTGTGAGTCCGATCTGGAAACGATGGTTAGGTGATATGAAAATCAAAAGAGGGTAAAAACAACACCCCAACCGGCTTTCCTCGTGATCGTAAGCCTAAATTAGCAGCCGAATGCCAGAACCCAAAAATTCCATCATCATATCCTTAAGAAAAAGAGTGCAACTAAGTATTGTTAATGTTAGCATTGGTTTCATCATCTTATATCTGTACTAGCAGAAAACTTTGTAATGTACATGCACTAATTGTTTAGCTTGATTGTCCAAATTCTATTTAATGTCTTCTAGTTGATCATTTCATTTGTTTTGGAACCAACCCTACTGAACTTAATTTCTCTATCTTGGATGTTGAAAATTTGAGATGACAACAAAGAACACAAGCACAATGTGCATGGTTGGCTGAGCTGATTGCATAGCTTCTTTTCTTTTAATCCATGCATAAACTTGATTTTTCTTCTTGAATTTAACCATGTTCTTTTTTCTTGAGGACAAGCAATAGTTCAAGCATAGGGGGATTTGTTGTGTGAATTCTACATCATCTTTTCACATACTATCACTCACAAATTTGGTTCATTTTGATTTTTTTAGCCTCTTTTCATATTACTTTTGCCATATTGTGTTACTTTACTTATCGCATAACTTGCATTGTAGATATGTCCCAAAAGAACTAATTTCAGAGCTTAATTCTGCTAAAACAGCAGAATGCACGGCGTGCAGGATAAATGCATGACGTGCATCACTTTAGGAGAAGTTTCCAGAAATGTACAGAAAAGCATGTATACGATGTGCACTCAACTACACGGCGTGTGAGTTTCCATAAATGTACAGAAAAGCATGTATACGACGTGCACTCAACTACACAGCGTGCACCTGGAGCGTCAAGCAACCAAGAAAACTTCTGGAAAGTCACACGGCATGCATTGTTTATGTACACGACATGCGTAGTTCAACCTGGAGCAACCCGTCAGTGTTGGTGCACGGTGTGCACCTGACAGTTTCAGAAATTCAAAAAATACGAGTTTGTGTTTGAATGAAGGAGGGAATGGAAGGGGAAGTTAGGTTGGGTCATTTTGAAAGATTTTTCTCATCCCAAGCCAGAGGAAAACATAGGAGGACAATTTTGGGAGAGATCTAAGGTGGCTTCTTCTCCATTATCTTCTCCAAGGTGCAGCCAAGCTTCCCCAACTCCGTGCAGCCTCTTGGGAAAGGATCTAGTCCATTTTGGAGTAGCTGGAGAAGGAGAATTTCATCCCCAAGCTGGAATTCCTCCTTCTTGTGGTTACAACTTTAGATCTCTTTGTTTTTCCTCCTCTAGATCATGTTTAGAACTAAAATTTCTATAACAAATCTACAAGGCATGGTTATGGATGAGTAATTCTCTTTTTCTTGGGCATGGGAGAGTAGCTCCCATGTCATAACATGTATGGAACAAATGATTTTGTACTAAATACTATGATTCTTGTTTTTCTACCATGAATGTACTGGTTTATTTATCTCTTGCATTTATTGCTGGCCACTTTATATGCATGTTTTCTGCATTCTTGCTTGATTTGAGAGGATAGGTAGGAATGTATGGAGGTACCCTTCTTGGAAACTATTTCTCTACTATGGGAGTGGAGAGAAATGAGTTGAGGAACAGGTTGTGATCAAAAATGAAATTTATGCACGAGAGTGCATCATTGAGTTGCGATCGTTGCACTTGCATCGGGAGGTGAAGTGTAACATAACTTTTCCTTTAACACAGGCTTATGTATGTTTAAATTATCATGTTCCTATGATATGCTATGATATGTGAGTGAAATTCTAACATCCAAGATCCATTAATATTTGAACCTAAACTTTTCTAGTAATCTTTTCGTTGTTAGTTTTAATCTGAATTTTCTGCAATTAGATAAGCTTCACCATCTCTTTTAAACTGATCTAGATTGTTGAACTTTAGTGTTGTTGCGCTCAATTAATTGCCTAAGCTCCTTGTGTTCAATCTCGACTATACTTCCTCCGTATACTTGTAGAGATTGGTTAAGTTGGGTAAACTATCCTTGTTTGGATAAAAACTTGTTAGTCTAAATATAACCAACATTCATGTATCCAACTAACAAGTCAGAACCATACAGGGTTGAGTTTTAGGTTTTCGTCTCTCTAACCTAACAACCATAAGATCCAAAAGTCATAGGGTACAAAGAGTAGGTCCACTACACCTTTATATCATTGCACATATTACTAGTCACTACTTCAATACTAGAGTTAAGATTCTATTCCATCTATTTCTAGGGTTTCACTATCCATACTTTAGAGAATTCTTCATGGTGACTTAGTTCAAGAAAACTTTGATGAAATCTAGAAATTTTGTACATATAGTAGTATAATTTAAAATAATTTTTGCCGATGAAATCTATTCAAGGTGAAACAAAATATGGATCCAAAATCGATTGTGGAACCAAGTCACAACATTCCATAATAAGATCCTACTTATTACTCATCCATAATAACCTAATTTCATCCTCAAGTCAAACCGCGGTGCATAATAAAGATTTATGTCATCAAAAACCTTTTGGTAGGGTATGATCATCTAATCCTCATCACATTAGGGTTCACTAAACCTCAACCTTTCATCATCTCATGGACAACTTTAGCAACATCTAGGGAAACATCTCACCTAAAGGGTGACTATGTAAGTCAAGGTTTCTAATTCAGGAGACAAAATTGAAATAGTCAGATTCCAACTACTGTGGGCTCTGATACCATGTTGTAAGGAGTGGGACCCAGAGGGGATCCACTCCATACTAAAAATTTGAAGAATAAAACCTCTAGTCCAAACACACCTAAAAGATATGTTGGAGTGGGTGTACAATTTTCAAATATTATTATTGGTATTCAAAACAACCAAATTGTAGCAGTGGAAGAATATAATGACTATATTCAACTCCTTAACAAGATTACAAAAGTATATCTTAATCTCCCACATAGGGTTTACATGTATGATACAACATAAGGATCTAAGATAGAGGGAAGTCTAAACCATAACAACTTTGTTTCCAAGCTTTAACTCCTTAAGCTATGCCCATATCTTCATTCCATATCATCCAAGTCCTTCACCTAGGGTTGGAAGCATACCCCAACAAGAAGAGAAAAAAGGATTATATCAGCAAAAGTTGGTATGTGCATACTAAAAATTAAATTGAGCAATATATAGAGTAAAGGACATTAAATAAAATGAAGCTTCCCATAGAAGAGAAAAGTACTACCCAAATGGGTATCAATAGAAAAGAATCACAATAAAATGATACTTGCCATTAAAACAAATAAAATATTGTGCCATATATATACATCCACTACCATGGTGGGAAATGAAGCACAATAAGAGAAAGTAGGGAACATACCCCACAATCATTGTCAATATCATGCATGCATGTGAGATAAACATAGCCCTAGAACAATATAAATAATAATGGTGGCCAAGCCTCATAAACTTGAAACCTGATAGAGAATGGAACATAACCAAACTCCCAATATATATAATGTGGGGCAAACCTCATAAATTTGAAACCCGAGTATTGGGCACATAACCTCCATCCCAAAAGCATAAAGGGCACATGACCCAAAACCAATGCAATTATACTACTCTAGTGCTACTAAATCACATAGCATGTTTAATGTAGAGGCAAGTAGAAAGTGTAGTCATATTATACCAACTGGTCGCCACATAAGTGACCAACATATACATCCACCTCATAAGTGGGAAATAGACATCACAATTCATCATATAGAGTTCCATCGTGAACAAAGCATTTGAAAAGAGTCCAAAAGAATATACATGATCACAAGATCAGTAATAAGTAGGGTACTTCACATGAAGCATATTTTTTAAAAGAACAAGATAGGGTTTAGGTTAATGTCCATAGGACCAAGAGAAAGATGAACATAAGATAATTGCTCAATAAGAATAATTGGGGATGCAAACATACCTTAAAAAAGAATCAAAATAGTCCAAAGACGGTCCTAGATCCAAGCCTAGGCCTCCAAAGCACCTATATTGCATATATGTAGAATTAGGGTTAGGTTTTCATAATTATATTCAAAACCCTAAGAATTGCCTTTTTATTATTAGTAAACTAGGTTATAAAAACCATGCCATAATTTATTTTATATTATTCTGAGTTCAAAACGTATTTTATTGTATTTTATTGACTTATATATATTTAGTTATGAATTTTGCAAGTTATTACTTATTTAGATTAATCCATCAAAATCACATATTTTCAACATTATATTTTAGCCACAAAATCAATATTATTAGAAATTTCATATTTTTGTGAATCCCACGACTATTTATTTGTAATTTTATGATAAGTGAATAATTAGTTATGAATTTTCAAAGCTCGATCAATCAGAAAAGGCTAAAAAGCCAAATAAGCAGACAAACTGTGAGAGAGAAGGAGAGAGGGAGTGGGTCGATCCAGTGACTTGGACCAATCATGAGCGGCCAAGTTACCTAGTCAACGTCCAAATGGAATTTCTCAAAGCAAACAAAAAGGGGGGAAATACAAAAATACCCTCAGTTGAGAAACACTGCAAAAGAAGCAAAACTGGAGGGAAAAGTCGAGAATTCTTCTGGGGGGTTCTCCCCTCTCCCACACACCATGGATGGCGAAACACAGAGCTTCAAACCGCAAAGAAAAGTACACAAACTAGAGTTTTACCAAAATAGAGAGTTGGGTACAAACAGAGACCGCCTCGTATGACTTCTCTGAGCACACGAGCCAAGATTTTGAACACTGTAGAGTTTAGGAAAACCTTCGCATGTCAGCCACTTTGATAGCTTCAAGGGGTGATTGGAAGAGGAGCATTGCACCACCTCATGGACCAAGGATATCTACAACATTTTCATGAGGACCAAGGATGGCATAATCGCGGTTGATTATGCCAAAACTACAACTACAAGTAGTGTTCAAACTATGAACATACCGAGAACAAATAGGGTAGGTTGTGGGACATTGAGGAGTTTTAGGGCCAATCGAGGGCACTTTGTAGTTAAGAGGGATCGGGCAGTGCTTATATGACCCTTATATAGAGGTATGCTTAAGGTTAGGGGTGTTTGTAACGTGGTGGTGGTAGGAAGCTCGCGGCCCAACTGGGCGTTTCTCAGAACTGGGGTGTTAGGGGTTGTATTAGGGTTCCTTGAAATCGGACACTCGAGAGGAACAACTTGGTGAAGAAATCATGAAAAATCATTGAGCGGAGAGAGAGAAATCGCAGAGGGAAAATAGAAGGTATTGTTCATGTGAAACACGGTCTCCTACCCAAGGTAGGAGACAACTTCTTAGCCGTCCGATTTAAAATCTAACGGCTGTAGAGAACCAGCGCATCAATATAGCGTGACAATGATTAAATATCAATTTCAATCCAATTTTTAATAAAGTGGGTCACATTATTTTCCTTTTTTCTCTCTCTTCATTTAAGGGTGCAATCGAATCCCAAATTAAGTGAAATTTTGCACAGAGGCTAATTAAAGCATGTAGATTCTGATTATGCAATTAGATTTGCCTTTTGAGAACTTTTAATGTGTTATAGATCAAACACTATTTTCTTTTTCCTCATGCATTAATGAATTAAGATTCTCCAAAATTTATGAAACTTCACCCACAAGTCATATTTAATGTGTTGGATACAAATTTGCCATCAATTTTACATGTTGCAGTTGTTTGTACAATTATTTAATACTTTAAAGATTCTACACAATTTCTCTCCCCTGATTTCACCTTTTATTCAAGCATCTTCCAAATTGGATGAAATTCACCCAAAGGTTATATTGATTATGTAGATTATGAATACAAGATTATGTAGATTATGAATAGGCAGCAATGAAGGGGCGGTGAGAAACAGATGTGCCGCTGAGATGGGCATTGACCAGATATCCGAATCCATGATGTACCTGGGAGTTCCGATTTCTTTTGGGAGGACGAAGAAGGTTGATTTTGAGTACCTAACCCTGAAGATTCAACAGAAAGTAGCTTCGTGGAAAGCAAGGTTGCTCTCTTTCGCAGGTAGAAAGTTGCTGATTAAGCACGTTCTGGCTAGCACTATGATTCACACGGCATCGGCGGCGGGGATTCCTATCACTGTATGCAATCACTTGGAGAGGATGATGTCGCGTTTCTTATGGGCGGATAGGGAAAATCACAACAGAAGAGCTTGGGTGGCATGGGACAAGGTTGCGTCCCCCACAGAATCGGGAGGACTGGGCTTCCATTCTTTGCGTTTGATTAATAAAGCTTTCATCGCAAAAGCAAGCTGGGAGATGATTGCAGGAGATTCGCTATGGGCAAGGTTCTGTAGGAAGAAATATTCGACTACTACCAGAAACTCGTCCGGCCTATATCCACCGATGTTGAAGAGGGGCGCCACGGCATCTCCGCTTTGGAAGAAGATTTGGGATATGTTCCCAACGATCTACCCCAAATGTAGATGGATCGTAGGGAAGGGTGATATTCACTTTTGGGATTCGTTATGGTGTGAACGAAGAATGTTTGATCATGCCCTTCACAGAACAGATAGAAGCATGCATTTTATGGTTAAAGATTTCTGGGATGAAGCAAATGGGTGGGATTGGAACGCTCTAGAGCTGGTTGTGGATGCGGAGGGGATGGAGTCTATCAAAAGAGCAGGTTTATTTCTTTCCGATGAGGAGGACAGAATCGTCTGGACGATGACGGAGACAGGTCGGTTTGATACTAAATCGGTGAAGAACTTGTTCCTCGATCATTCTCCCACGGGGTTTGAGGATATGGCCAAACTGTGGAAGTTGGACTGCCCTCGAGCCAGCGCTGTGATCTGGAAGATGATTCATCGGGCGACCCCTACGGATGATAATGTTGTTCGGTGTAACATTCAGTTAGCATCAATGTGTTCTTGCTGTGAGAATCCGACGTCGGAGAATCTTTTTCATCTGGTTTTTGAGAGTCAGATAGCTAAGAAACTTTGGAACAAATACGAGTCGCTGATCCAGGAGCCCGCCCCTCATGATTTTACATCCTTGCTTTGCTGCTGCGGACACGTTCATACCGCGTCGGCTAGACGTTGGATGGGTGGTAGATTGGCTGCGATTACCGTCGAAAGCATCTGGAGGATTAGATGCTTGGCAAGATATGAGAACATCAGGAGAAATCTGGACCTCGAATGGGATTACATGATCAGCAGGATTAACAACTTGATGCAGAAGAGGAGCTTCGCGCCCAATGAGCCACCGGATTTCCACCAGGCTTTGGTAGATCATGGGGTAAAGGAGCCTAGATGGCATCTAAGGAGGCTTAAGTTGTGTCGTTGGAACCCGCCGGACATTAACAACATCAAGTTGAATGTGACGATAGGCAGATCTAAAGATATGGAGGGTCAACATCGTCGATGGGCGGCCGGATTGGTGAGAAACAGGAGGGGTCATGTACTGGTGGCGTTCAGAACTTGGTTACAGGCTGAAGCATATCTCGATGCTTATCTTCAAGCATGCATCGTTGGTTTAAAGATTGCAGAGGACAAGTTCTTCAATATCACTTCCATGGAGGTTGACGACCATCGTATATCAGACATTTTGTGGGAGAACAAGGACGAGCCATGGAGGGCTGTCCCTATCATTAGAGAGTTGAGAAGAAAGATTAGAGAGGATAACATCCATGGTGCTGTGGTGAATAAAATTATTAACTCCATCCCTAGAGAATTGGGAGTATGGGGAAATCACATGGAGGATGTTTTCATCTGCTCTATTCCAGAAAATCTTCCGCAGAAGATTAGAGGCATGCTGGTGATGGAGAGAAGGAATATACCTTATATTCAGGTAGATAAAGGATCAAACTGAGATTGGGAGATCCTTTTTTTTTTTAGTTATCATGGTGCTATCCATAGTTCTTGTTTTGGGTGTTCGGATATGGGGGACATACCTGCGAATTATGAGCAGGAGTTGTACTTTGGTTGGAGATTGCGCCTACACGGGGAGGGTAGGATGAATAATAGTACCTCCCGGCTTAACCCCAAAAAAAAAAAAAAGAATACAAGATTATTTTCCTTTTTTAGAGTCATTGATTATTTTATCTGATATTTTGGGGAAAACACACATCTTCTTTTCCAAATTAAATTAAATTAATTATTATGATGTGAATAATGTGAAACTTGTCTCCCAAGGTAATTGGGACCCAAGGAACACGATTCTTAACTTAGATTTCACTTTTGGGTTTCCTTTAATGAGTTATGACACAAATAATATTTATGGCCATTATTATCACACTATTTCATTATTATCACTATTGCTTATTCCATTATATAACTTAATATTTTCACCAAAAGAAATATGTGCAGTTATTTGCACAAATTTTTATATAAATCATTATTATCTCATGTGACATATTTTATGTGTCTATTATTGGCCCAAGACTAATGTGAGAACATTAGATTACATTATGGTGATTTATACTTGCATTAACACATTAAGGTTATACTAAACCTCATCTAGATCTATCCTCAACCTTGTTTGGCTAAGTCCAAAAAGTCAAACTTCTTGGGTAGGGTTTAAGATCTGGTATGTTACATAGTGGTTGCTTGACCTATAATATGTACCCAATTACCTTAGATATATGAAGCACTAATCTTGTGATGCTTGGTGAAATTAATTCCTAAGGCATATCCCATTTGTACTATGATGGTACTTGTGACACTTGATACATTGTATTCTTAAATGACTTGTTTGCCTTTCTTGTGCCTCAATCATGATATGGATCTATTTCTTATGTCCTACACTCTTAAATCAGGGCTTGTTCTAATCTTTGTGACCCCTTTTGATGTTGTTGGTTCACAAAAATCACATGTTGAATCGATAAGCTATGTGTGTCGAAATGTTGAATATAATGATGAACCTTTTGAGGATAGACTTAGGTGACATTTCGTCCCTTCTTTGGGATATGCTAATCTTGTCTTTAACTTTATGATCTAAATCATGCTTGATGCTTGAACCCCTTGTCTTGATTGGATCATGACCTTGTATGCCCAAATTGTGAGTCTTATGACTTAGTTATGCAAGTAACTTGAATCTTGTAATGATCATATATAATGAATGGAACACCAAAATGACACAAAACTTGAACCCTACCTTGTTAATGGCCTCTAAATAAATAAAAGGCCATCTAACTTACTAATAAGCAACATTGAACTTAACTTTACCAAAACCCTAACATGAAGCTAATTAGGATTAATGATGAGAATCTAATGCATGTATGTAATCTTGTTGTTAATCAGGTGTTTCTTATGGCTATATGGTCCAGGATAAGTTAGGTTATGAAATCTTTGAAATCATGTTACGGCTTAAATAATTATATGACTATGGCTTTCTTGCTTGAAATGTGATACATATGTATTCTTGTTTACTAGCTCACATATTGCATGTATTATTCTAGTATGTACTCGAGGTTTGTATCGTATCATTGTTGTATAACTTGAAAACATAATATGAAACTCCATTACAAATGTTGAAACATGGTTTTGCTCATTGACTTTAGTCATTGGGGTCCCTCATGAAGAAACAGGGTTTGGCAATTATAACACCCCTGACCTGGGTTATGGCTTAAACTTAGAAGTTTTTCTTAAGTAAGATACTTACAAATTGATTCTAATCTTTTGAAAAGAAATTAAGGCTTTTCGTAAAGTTTGTTTTCAAGTTTGAGCTTAATTACAAACTATGTGTGCATTATATGAAAGTCTGAGTGAAAAGTGCCATTTACCCAAGATGAGGGGTTACATTGAAAATGACACATGTGGAATGTGTTCTAAGTGTTTTGGTATCATAATAAATAAAGTGATGCTAAGTGGTGGCTTTTGGAAAGCCTAAATCCCAAGTTACAACATGTTTGAACAATGCTAGTATCTTGTACACCAATTTTGGTACAATTTGTAATTTACCCAATATGTGGGGTTAAAATGTAAATTACCACCCATAGAGTGTCCCTGATCCCTTTATGTATCTTTTAAAGGAAAGAGAAATAAGGAGACACTATGTTTAAATCACCTTGTGTGGTGATACTCTTGGTAATGAAGGATCACGAATGAGTTGAAGGTAAGAGCCTTATATGTATTGTATCGAGTTCTAGACTTGATATACGTAGCTCTATCGGCCAACGAGACAAATTAGGAGCCTCTTATAGGTTTTTTAAATCCTTAGAAAAGGGAATTATGGGAAGAGAACCTCAAGGAGGTGGCCCATGACTAGTTGTAAAGTTCCTTACAAAAAGTGTGTTGGGTTGCTTATTTAATGAGATAAAGATGAGATAACTTGTCCAACAAGATAAGTAAGGGTTGAGATATTGTCTCTAGGTTATCCCCAAGACTCTTGCATGGAAATATATAAATGTGTGCATGCATGGACACGTGTCAACCATGCATGGCCACGTGTCATCTAGTAGCATGAGGGGAAGACACCTCTTATATGCTTTATCTCATGAAACCAAGTATATATGCTTCACCTTTCACTAACTTATGAAAGTTTACGATCCTCATAACCATTCCCCTTGGAGATATCGTGCAAAGACCCTTAGGTATCATGCAAAGCATCTCAAGGAGTTAGGAGAGCTCGAGCATCAACCTTTAGGTAAGGCTTTGGTCACCTTCAACCTTGGTTGAAGAAGGATATCAGGTTATTGATATTCTTTTCTTTCCTTCTTCACCAAGTGATTAACTATGGTGATTTCTTGTCCATGGAAGATTTGTGATCAAGCCCTAGACCTGGGAGAAGCTCTTCTTCAACCTTAGGATGAGAAGCTTTGGATCTTGGAGCTTTTAAGTGTTCACAAGGCGGGTTATATAACTTGAACTCTATCATGTTATTATTCATCACCTAAACTGCTATACTTAATGAACTACTTTTAATTCCAAAAATCTTCTAAAATAGTTGATGAAATTACGAGTTCTAGTAGTTTCTTAGACCTGTTTCCATGAACAATAACAGTTAGAACGAAGTTCTAGAGCTTGAAGAAGATGGTATCTCTTTATAAAGTTGGTATCGAGTTCAAGCATACACACTAGTAGCTCTAACCCGATATGGGTATGTGCAAATACCACTTGCACGATATGAATTGAAGATTTTATTTTCTTCTACAATATGAAGGTGAATGTAAGGACCCTAACCTTCGTTTTGGGCTTATCCTATTTGTTTTGCCTAAACCTTGTGCTTGGTTGCTTGCTAATCACCTTTAGTGGTGATTAGGTGTTTGCTTGTGCTTAGTAGAGAGCTGGAGGTGCTACTTGCAAAATAACCTAAGTTAGGGTTGGAGAGCAAGTTTGTCACCTTGAGAGATGTTTTCTCTCTCCTTGCTTCCTCTAGAGTTGAGAGAAAGGTTTGAGTTCATTGTTTGAGTTGCCTTGGGCTTTGCTAAGCTTTGTTGGGCCTTATTTTGCTCTGCTTGGGCTTTGCCCTTGCCTTGTTGGACCTTGTGTCGGACAAGAGTGCCTTGTATCGGCCATAAGTGTGTCACCCAGGGAGGTGTGTCGGGCATGGTGATGGGGTGTATCGGCCATAGACCCCTTTGACCCTTTGACCTCATTTGTGTCACCACTAGTGGACACTTGGTGCATGATGCTTGCATGTGGCAATGGCCTTGGACATGTGTTTAAGGCGAGATAAGGAGGTGGCATTACCCATGGACAAGTGTCCCTAGGTGGGAAAGACCTTGCCTTGTCTTACCTTGGTTTCTCCTCCACCCTCTCCTATATATGTGCCTTCTTTCTCTTGCTAAGGATATCTTTAGTTCCTTGGTTTCTCTCTTCCTTGTTGGACGACACTCTTCCTTTGCAAAGCTTGGTGGTCGATCCTTCTCTTTGGAGTCTTCTTCTTCTTCCTCTTGAGGTGGCCAAAGGTGTTGCTTGGTTCTAGGAGCTTGGAGCTTGCTTAAGGCGGGTTACATAACTCCTAACCTTAGCTATACTTCTCTCCTTTTATTGTTGCATGTTATGTTCTATCTTGATTGACCAAGTATCTTGTCGAATATACTTCTTGCTTAGTTGTAGCCTTGATCTTAGTGGCCGAACCTTGTGGGCAATACCCCTCTTCTCTCCTTTGGTCTTGAGAATTGAGTCCGACCTAGTAATATAGACAATACCCCTCTCTCTTGGTTGTTGGGAGGTGAGTCTATACTCTAGTTGCTTGGGTAATACTCTTCTCTCACCATGGATTTGAGAGGTGAGCTTTGGTGGAGTGATGGCCTAGTGGTGGATGACATCTTGGCCGATATGGAAATAATCTGTCATGTTGCCCGATTAGTGATGGAGGTTGTGCAAAACCCCTCTCTTAGTTGTTGAGAGGTGAGCCAATTCTCTTGAAGGGTTTCTAAGATGGTGATCTTGAGGTTGATGATGATGATGTCGGGATGAGTTTGAGCCTTGCGTGATACCCATGTAATGGTGCTGCCCGATACCCTCTCTTGGCCTAGAGTTCTGGGTCGATATGATGATGTTAGGGTTTGGGTGATACACCTTGGACTTTGCCTTGTGTGTTGGCTAATAGGATGAGGCTACCTTGGTTGGACGATAGGCTCTCCGTTGGTGCCCTCGTATCGAAGAAAGATATGTAAATTAGTGGGTGATATAGGGTTGGCCTAGGCGCCATGGCTCTAGCCGATATGATAGTTGTTGCCCGATATAACCCTAACCCTAAACATGGTAGGATGATAAGGCCTTGTCCGGTTCAGTAGAATGTTGTCACCTTTATTGCACGACATGCCCCATAGACTTAGATGTATGATGTGCTTTGTGTTCTTCCTAGTTGCACGACACACCTTGAGGTGGTAGCCCGACATCCTTGCTTTAGGGTTGGCCGATATGTGGCTAGAGTGCTTGGGCGATATGAGGAAAGTTACCCTACCCAATACCACCTCTAGTGGGGGGAGTTCCCTACCCATCACACTTCTTGTGAGGGTAGTGGGCACTTCTATTGAGGGTCATGTTCCCCCAGAAACCCATCTGATAGATCTTTATCATGAAATCACATCCTTGTTGATAATGAATTATGGTTTATGGAGTGTAAACCTTTGACATGTTTGATACTTAAAGTTGATGCCATATACTTTCATATGTTTTGAATAGATTCTCTTGACTTGATAATAGTGAGGTAATTGATATAGTAGAACACACCTATGTAAACATGACATGTATATCTGAAACTCTAATGGCATGATAAACAGTGGATCTAGATATATTTGGTAATTTTAAAGTTATCTCTTTTGATGTGTGTACTGACCATGCAGGCTATAAGATGAATTCACATCCAGGAAAAATCTATGAGGCTTATGTGTTTGAATAATACTGTATCATGATGATACCTCTTGTTGATGAGATAACATGTATCACCAGTATATTAAGATAGGTCGGTGAACCTGATGAAGGTCGTGTGCCTAGTGAGATACTATCCTCCTGTTGATGAGATAGGGATTTTATCCCAAGTGATGATGTGAGATGATGATGATGCCTTGAGAGGCAGTGGCTTTCTATGATAAGGGATTGAGATCCCAGGACAATGTGATGATGACAATAATAATATAACTCGATGATTTCATGCTATATAACTTGGTTGCCTCAACAATTCACTTAAAATATACTAATTAATTACAGTGAAATATTTCATGTAGTTTGCCCTGGCCATAGACCCATCATCATCAGCAGCTAGTGATGGTGAAACGGGTTCTCTTGTAGGTTAACCCGGAGCGCACATTGTTGAATATGTGAGGTTTCTCCTAGTCTAAAATAGAGAGGATTCGAGTGCAACTTCGGTTGTAGACTCAAGATGTGTATAAGAGCATGGTGAACAGGCCCATGGCTCAGTGTGATAGAGCATGAATGCGTTCATGGCTCAGGGAGCACGGTGAACTGGCCTGTGGCTCAGATATACTAGCGCCGAGACCTGTACCAAGGTGGGCTCAGATATACTAGCGTCGAGACCTGTACCAAGGTGGGCTAGAGGAAGGATAGCCTACGGGAGCTGACCCTGTGGCTGAGGCCACTTCAGCATGAGACTGCGGTCCTGCTTTGGTTCTCGTACACTAACCACGAGGTGGTAAGGTCGTGGAGTCCGGCTCTTCCATTGACCTTGTATGGCACCAGCTCCGGGTTTCGTAGCCGTCGGTTGGATCTGAGTGGTGCGGCTCACTTCCTCAGGGAATAATAATACATAATCCAGCCGAATAGTATTTATTGCTTAAGGCAAAACACGGAACATTGGTTGAGGTCCTGCTTGTGTAGTTGATCTTGTTGTACCTTGCAGTTACTTATACGTTCCTTATGTTATGTGGTAAGATCTTATAAATCTTATCTTGTCAATCATGTTCCATAAAGAAATACTTAGTTATATGCCTTCCGTACATCTTGCTCAATATGCTGCTCTTATTCTACACTTTATCAGTTCTTTGCTATTATTGCTTTAACTTTCTGAGGTTTTATAGTTTCGGCGGGGAGTTATGTTTCTCACTGGGACTGTGTCTCACCCCATTAGGTTACAACCTTTTTTTTAGGTGATCACAGTAGATAAGGTGGTCGTGAGGTTGTGTTTGAGCAGCAAGAAGAGGAGCAGTAGAAGGCAAGAGATGGTCATGCTGCATGTTTGGGGGTTTTGTAGTAGAGTCCTAGAGTCATACCTGTACACTCAGGTCCTCGGAGATGTTTCAATGGCGGTTCACGATGTATAGTTGTTGTAATTTTATATATCATGCCGATGGTCGTTCGAGGGCCGTTATGTATGTATAAATAGGTGTTGAACTCTAGTGCTGACAGTACAGCTAGTTCTGATAAGCTGTGGACCCATAACCAGGCTTGTGAATGTTTATATAACATGTTTCTCTGCAGGATCTGGATGTAGTAGTTCCCTCATGTATGCTTGTCGCAATCGATTTTAATTAACCCATGTTTTTGCTAATATGTGGTTTATGGTGTTTCTGCACGTTTTCGCGTGTCATCTCGTTGTCTGGGTGATGGTGGGGTGTCACAATGAGGTTGGTATCAGAGCTCTACATTCACTGAGTTTACAGCGATCTAGGACTAGGTTGTGTCTATTCTTGTGAGTTTTCCAAATTTTCTTACAATTATCTTCTACCCTCGGTGGAAGAAAAAGCCAAGATGTCTGGAAACCATGAAGAACATGATGCCGAGAGCAGCGAGGCTGCATCAGTTGATGGAGCTGAAGGGCATACACATGGAGATCGGGTGCCTGAGGTTCCCCAACGTGACCCAGCCATTCTCAAAAACCTTGCCTACCAACAACTTATGGGGCAGATGATGGATACGATGAATCTCATGGTAGAGAGATTTCCCGTGCCTCCACCGAGAGCATAGGCTCCCCATGGTGAAACATCGGGTATTGGGAAGACCTTTGAGCAGCTTCGCCGATTCGGAGCTTCAGATTATGCTGTAATGGCTGATCCAGCAGATGCAGATTTGTGGCTGATAGGTCTTGAGAAGGCCTTCCAGATCCTCAACATCCCCGAAGCAGACAAAGTAAAGCATGTTGTCTACCTTCTGAAGGGTAGTGATGGCCACTGGTGGGCCATTGAGGAGGAGAAGCGACCTGGTGAGGTGATCGGTTGGGAGATCTTCCGGCGTGAGTTCGTCAGCAGATACTTTCCGAAGACATATCTAGATGAAAAGATCAACCAGTTTGAGCGTCTACTCCAAGGCACGTTGAACATCACCGAGTATGAAGCCAAGTTCATGGACTTGCTGAGGTTTTGTCCTCACATGGTAGCAACGGATGATGAACGGATCATGCGGTTTGAGAAGGGTATGAGTGCAGAATTGACAACGCCAACTGCCACCCTAGAGAACAGAGAACGGTTTGCTACATTCGTGGAATCTGTTCGGAGGATCGAACGGTCAGTTAGGGAAAAGAGAGAGGCCATGTCTAAGAAGAGGCCTGCTCAGTTCTAGGGATAGAGGTCTGGTGGCTTCAAGAAGCTAAGGTTTTGGCACCTTCCATGATGAGAGGTTCCAGTGTACCGTCACAGTGGTCTCCAAGTAAGGGAAGAGGTTATGTTTCTTCACCGTCAAAGGTGCATAGTACAGCTTCAGTGGCAGTGACAGGGCCATCTAGGCCACAGTTTCAGGATAGGGCATGCTATATCTGCGGACAGACAGGGCATTTCAAGTCAAAATGCCCAAGAAAATATGTTGAAGTGACACAACAGCCAAGGCAGAATCAACAAGGGGCAGATAGACAACAACCCAGTGGTAGAAAAGGGAGAGGATGCGGTCAAACGTCACAAGCGGGATCGTCTACTCAAGGCTGTAGAGGATGTAGACGACAACAAGCAACAGCTCGATTCTATGCTATGAGTCAGCCAGAGGCGGTAGTCAACCCGCGAGTGGTGACAGGTCAGATGGAGTTATTTCATTCTGATTTGTCTTCTTCTTGCTTTATATATGCTCTGGTTGACCCGGGTGCTACACACTCTTTTATCGCATGTTCTATGCTTGATAATTGTCTATTACCTGTTAGTTATAAGAAAGATAGCTTGTTGTTAGAAACCCCTCTTGATGGTTCCTCGATGCTTCGAGAGGAGTGTCCATCTTGTGTTATATCTTTTTCGAGACACAAGATACAAGTGGACCTTATACCACTTGATATGCATGGATTCGATGTGATCCTTGGGATGGATACCTTAGAGAAGTATAAGGTTGTGTTGGACTGTGGTTCCAAGCAGGCAGTGTTTGATAACAATAGTGAAAAGTGGGTCTTCCAAAGAGATAGAAAGATTCTCCCGACATGTCTGGTGTCAGCTATGGTGGCAGCAAAGTTGTTGCGACAAGGATGTAAGGCATTCTTAGCTCACGTCATGGATACCAAGGCAAAAGGTCCTAGCCTTGAGGTGGTGACAGTTGTCTGAGAGTTTGCAGTTGTTTTTCCTAATGAGTTCCTCGGTGTTCCTCCACCTCGAGAGATTGATTTTGAGATCAATCTGGTTCCAGGAACACAACCAATTGCACATACGCCATATAGGATGGCTCCAGTAGAGATGGAAGAGCTCAAGAAGCAGTTACAGGAATTATTGGAGAAAGGTTTCATCTGACCGATCATGTCGCCTTGGGGTGCTCCAGTCTTGTTCGTTAAGAAAAAGGATGGATCGATGCGGCTATGCATAGACTACCGGTAGTTGAACAAAGTCACGATCAAGAAAAAGTATCTATTGCCAAGGATAGATGATCTATTTGATCAGTTGTGTGGTGTTACATTGTTTTCAAATATCGATCTACGGTCTGGATATCATCAGTTGAGGATTAAGGCGGATGACATACCAAAGTCAGCTTTTAGAATGAGGTATGGTCACTATGAGTTTGTGGTTATGCCGTTTGGGCTAACCAATGCACCTGCTGCTTTCATGGACCTGATGAACCGAGTGTTTTATCCGTTCCTAGATCAGTTTGTTGTAGTCTTTATAGACAACATTTTGATCTATAGTCGGGACAGGAAAAAGCATGAGCAACATCTTCAATAAGTGTTGACTCTCCTTCGCCAACATTAGTTGTATGCCAAGTTCAGTAAGTGTGAGTTCTGGTTGGAAGAAGTAACTTTCTTAGGTCATGTGATAGCTACAGAAGGAGTCAGAGTGGACCCTAAGAAGGTGGAGTCAGTTGCAGATTGGGAGCAACCAAAGACACCGATGGAAGTTTGTAGTTTTCTGGGTTTAGCAGGATACTACCGGAGGTTTATAAAGGACTTCAGTGTGATCACGTTACCAATGACAAAGTTGACTAGGAAGGATGTACCTTTTGTCTGGGATGATCGTTGTCAGCAAGCTTTCCACAATTTGAAGGAGAAGCTGACGAGTGCTCCAGTGTTAGTCCTGCCAGAGCCTGGGAAGGGCTATGTTGTTTTCTGTGATGCTTCCAAGAAAGGCTTAGGTTGCGTGCTGATGCAGGAGGATCATGTGGTTTCTTTTACTTTGCGACAGCTTAAGAAACATGAGGAGAACTATCTGATACATGATTTGGAGTTGGCAGTGGTGGTCCATGCGCTAAAGATTTGGAGACACTATCTTTATGGGGAAGTGTTCCAGATCTTTACAGATCATAAGAACTTGAAGTATATCTTCTCGCAGAGTGAGCTAAACATGCGACACCATCGATGGATGGAGCTGATCAACGATTATGACTGCACCATTGAGTATCACCCTGGTAAAGCAAACGTGGTAGCTGATGCGCTTAGTAGGAAGTCTTCTTCTCTTCCCATAAAAGGGGCATAGTTGAGTTCCTTGATATGCCATAGACGGGATATGTTGGTCTTCTTACGGTAGATGAATGTGCAGATGGAAGTTTCCTTGTTAATAGGACTTTTGGCACAGATGCATGTAAAGCTGACGCTGAGGCAACAAATCAAAGACACACGCAGAACAGATGATACAGTGCAGTTGATCAGGTCAGAGCTCGGCAGGGACAGGCGTGATGGGTTCCATGAGTCCGAAGATGGACTAGTTTGCTATCATGACAGGATGGTGGTCCTCGATGTTGATAATATAAGGAAGCTAGTGCTCGAGGAAGCACACACATCGATGTATGCTATGCATCTAGGAGTCACCAAGATCTATCACAATCTGAAGGACCTGTATTGGTAGCATGGCTTGAAGAGAGATGTAGCTGAGTTTGTGGCTAGGTGTGTAGTATGCCAGCAAGTCAAGGCTAAGCATCAGAAGCCGGCAGGTATGTTGCAACCCATGTCGATACTTTAGTGGAAATGGGATCACATAACCATGTATTTCGTAGTTGGTCTGCCCAGGACAACTAGGAATCATGATTCCATTTGGGTTATAGTGGATAGATTGACGAAGTCTGCCCATTTCATACCTGTGAAGACGATGTATACAGCCGAGAAGCTCGCTCAGGTATATGTAGATGAGATAGTATGTTTGCACGGTGTACCAGCAACGATAATTTCCGACAGAGGTCCTCAGTTCACGAGTCATTTCTGGGAACAGTTGCACAAAGCGTTGGGAACGCAGTTGAGGTTCAGCATCGCTTTCCACCCGCAGACAGATGGACAGTCTAAAAGGACTATTCAAACTTTGGAGGATTTGCTCCGAGCTTGTGTGTTGCAGTTCCTAGGAAGCTGGGATGTGCATCTCAATTTGACATAGTTCACGTATAACAACAGTTATAAGCGGAGTATTGGCATGGCTCCTTATGAGGCTCTATATGGAAGGAAGTGCAGATCTCCCCTATGTTGGTATGAGTCTGGTGAGTATTAGCTTTTGGGTCCAGAGTTAGTACAATAGACAACAGAAAAGATCAGAGTGATACAGCAACAGTTGAAAGCAGCACAGGACAGAAAGAAGTCTTATGCAGATAATCACTGATGACCTTTAGAGTTTCAGGTGGGAGACAAGGTGTATCTCAAGGTCTCACCATGGAAAGGCGTGTTGAGGTTTGGCAGGAAAGGAAAACTGGCACCCAGGTATATGGGGCCATATCCAATAATAGCACGGGTTGGCAAGGTATCTTACAAGTTAGAGTTGCTATCAGAGTTGCACAGATTGCATCCAGTGTTCCATGTTAGTATGCTGAAGAAAAGTCATCCAGACATAGGGACAATGATACATCCAGTTGAGGTTGAGCTTGATGAAGATGTGACCTACGAGGAAGGTCCTGTGATGATCCTGGACAGAAGAGTTAAGAAGCTGAAGAGGAAGAACCTGGTTCTTGTGAAGGTTCTTTGGCATCATCGTGGCATTGAGGAAGCCACGTGGGAGCTTGAGGAAGAGATGAGGAGGAAGTATCCCTCACTTTTCTCTTCAGATTTCGAGGATGAAATCCCTTTGTAGAGGTTTATGGCTTGTAAGGACCCTGACCTTCATTTTGGGCTTATCCTATTTGTTTTGCCTAAACCTTGTGCTTGGTTGCTTGCTAATCACCTTTAGTGGTGATTAGGGGTTTGCTTGTGCTTAGTAGAGAGCTAGAGGTGCTACTTGCAAAATAACCTAAGTTAGGGTTGGAGAGCAAGTTTGTCACCTTGAGAGATGTTTTCTCTCTCCTTGCTTCCTCTAGAGTTGACAGGAAGGTTTGAGTTCGTTGTTCGAGTTGCCTTGGGCTTTGCTAAGCTTTGTTGGGCCTTGTTTTTCTCTTCTTGGGCTTTACCCTTGCCTTGTTGGACCTTGTGTCGGACTAGAGTGCCTTGTATCGATCATAAGTGTGTCGCCCAGGGAGGTGTGTCGGGGATGGTGATGGGGTGTATCGGCCATGGACCCCTTTGACCCTTTGACCTCGTTTGTGTCACCACTAGTGGACACTTGGTGCATGATGCTTGCATGTGGCAATGGCCTTGGACATGTGTTTAAGGCGAGATAAGGAGGTGGCATTGCCCATGGACAAGTGTCCCTAGGTGGGCGACACCTTGCCTTGTCTTACCTTGGTTTCTCCTCCACCCTCTCCTATATATGTAACTTCTTTCTCTAGCTAAGGATCTCTTTAGTTCCTTGGTGGATGACACTCTTCCTTTGCAAAGCTTGGTGGTCGATCCTTCTCTTTGGAGTATTCTTCTTCCTCCTCTTGAGGTGGCCGAAGGTATTGCGTGGTGCTAGGAGCTTGGAGCTTGCTTAAGGCGGGTTACATAACTCCTAACCTTAGCTATACTACTCTCCTTTTATTATTGCATGTTATATTCTATCTTGATCGACTAATCTTGTCGAATATACTTCTTACTTAGTTGTAGCCTTGATCTTGGTGGCCAAACCTTGTGGGCAATACCCATCTTCTCTCCTTTGGTCTTGAGAAGTGAGTCCGACCCTAGTGATATAGAAAATACCCCTCTCTCTTGGTTGTTGGGAGGTGAGTATATACTCTAGTTACTTGGGTAATACTCTTCTCTCACCATGGATTTGAGATGTGAGCTTTAGTGGAGTGATGGCCTAGTGGTGGATGACATCTTGGCCAATATGTAACTAATTCGTCATGTTGCCCGATTAGTGATTGAGGTAGTGCAAAACCCCTCTCTCTTGGTTGTTGCGAGGTGAGCCAATTCTCTTGATCTTTAGGGTTTCTAAGATGGTTATCTTGAGGTTGATGATGATCATGTCAGGATGAGTTTGAGCCTTGTGCGATACCCATGTAATGGTGTTGCCCGTTACCCTCTCTTGGCCTAGAGTTCTGGGTCGATATGATGATGTTAGGGTTTGGGCGATACACCTTAGACTTTGCCTTGTGTGTTGGCCGATAGGATGAGGCTAGCTTGGTTGGACGATAGGCTCTCCCTTGGTGCCCTCATATCAAAGGAAGATGTGTACATTAGTGGGCAATATAGGGTTGGCCTGGGCACCATGGCTCTAGTCAATATGATAGTTGTTGCCCGATATAACCCTAACCCTAAACATGGTAGGATGATAAGGCCTTGTCCAGTTTAGTAGAATGATGTCACCTTTGATGCACGACATGCCCCATAGACTTAGCTGCACGATGTGCTTTGTGTTCTTCCTAGTTGCACGACACACCTTGAGGTGGTAGCCTGACATCCTTGCTTTAGGGTTGGTCGATATGTGGCTAGAGTGCTTGGGCTATATGAGGAAAGTTACCCTGCCCGATACCACCTCTAGTGGGGGAGTGCCCTACCCTTCACACTTCTTGTGAGGGTAGTGGGCACTTCTAGTGAGAGTCATGTTCCACCCAGAAACCCATCTGATAGATCTTTATCATGAAATCACATCCTTGTTGATAATGAATTATGGTTTATGGAGTGTGAACCTTTGACATGTTTGATACTTTAAGTTGATGCCATATACTTTCACATGTTTTGAATAGATGCTCTTGACTTGATAATAGTGAGGTAATTGATATAGTAGAACGCACCTATGTCAACATGACATGTATATCTGAAACTCTAATGGCATGACAAACAGTGGAGCTAGATATATTTGGTAATTTTAAAGTTATCTCTTTTGATGTGTGTACTAACCATGCAGGCTATAAGATGAATTCATAGCCAGGAAAAAGCTATAAGGCTTATGTGTTTGACTGATACTGTATCATGATGATAACTCTTGTTGATGAGATAACATGTATCGCCAATATATTAAGATAGGTCTGTGAACCTGATGAAGGCCGTGTCCCTAGTGAGATACTATCCTCTTGTTGATGAGATAGGGATTTTATCCCAAGTGATGATGTGAGATGGTGATGATGCCTTGAGAGGCAGTGGCTTTCTGTGATAAGGGATTGAGATCCCAGGACAATGTGATGATGACAGTAATAATATAACTCGATGATTTCATGCTATATAACTTGGTTGCCTCAATAATTCACTTAAAATATACTAATTAATTACAGTGAAATATTTCATGTAGTTTGCCCTGGCCATAGACCCATCATCGTCAACAGCTGGTGATGGTGAAACGGGTTCTCCTGCGGGTTAACCCGGAGCGCATATTGTTGAATATGCAAGGTTTCTCCTAGCCTAAAATAGAGAGGATTCTAGTGCAACTTCGGTTGTAGACTCAAGATGTGTATAAGAGCATGGTGAATAGGCCCATGGCTCAGTGTGATAGAGCATGAATGCTTTCATGGCTCAGGGAGCACGGTGAATTGGCATGTGGCTTAGATATACTAGTGCTGAGACCTGTACCAAGGTGGGCTAGAGAAAAGGTAGCCTACGGGAGTTGACCCTATGGCTGAGGCCACTTTAGCATGAGACTACGGTCCTACTTTGGTTCTCGTGCACTGACCACGAGGTGGTGAGGTCGTGGAGCCCGACTCTTCCATTGACCTTGTATGGCACCGGCTCCGAGTTTCGCAGTCGTCGGTTGGATCTGAGTGGTGCGGCTCACTTCCTCAGGGCATAATAATACGTAATCCAGCCTATTAGTATTTATTGCTTAAGGCAAAACATGGAACATTGGTTGAGGCCCTGCTTATGTAGTTGATCTTGGTGTACCTTGCAGTTACTTATATGTTCCTTATGTTATGTGGTAAGATCTTATAAATCTTATCTTGTCAATCATGTTCCATAAAGAAATACTTGGTTATATGCCTTCCGTACATCTTGCTCAATATGCTGCTCTTATTCTACGCTTTATCAGTTATTTGTTGTTATTGCTTCAACTTTCTGAGGTTTTATAGTTTAGGTGGGGAGTTATGTTTCTCGTTGGGACTGTGTGTCTCACCCCGTTGGGTTACAACCTTTTTTTTAGGTGATCGCGGTAGATGAGGTGGTCGCGAGGTTGTGGTTGAGCAGTAAGAAGAGGAGCAATAGAAGGCAAGAGATGGTCATGCTTCATGTTCGGGTGTTTTGTAGTAGAGTCCTAGAGTCATCCCTTTACACTCAGGTCCTCAGAGATGTTTCAATGACGTTTCACAATGCATAGCTGTGGTAATTTTGTATATCCTGCTGCTGGCCATTTGAGGGCCATTATGTATGTATAAACAGATGTTGAACTCTGGTGCTGACTGTACAGCTAGTTCTGATAAGCTGTGGACCCATAACCAGGCTTGTGAATGTTTATATAACATGTTTCTCTGTAGGATCTGGATGCAATAGTTCCCTCATGTATGCTTATCGCAATTGGTTTTAATTAACCCATGTTTTCAGTAATATGTGGTTTATGGTGTTTCCGTACGTTTTCGCGTGTCATCTCGTTGTCTGGGTGATGGTGGGGTGTCAGAGTGAAGTTCATATCTTGGAACATGATATGGTGTTATCCATAAACTTCTTGCACTATAGGAAGTCAAGTATAGACTCCATGCACGATACAAGGTTTAATGTATACTTGTAAGATTGATATGAAACCCTAGTTTGGGAAATCTGATATGAGTAAGTTAGTAAGTATTCCCTGCATGATATGATCATGTAATATACACTTGTACATGATATATTGAAGCATACATCTGATGCACGATATGATGGATTGAGTGTGCATTTATGCACAAAATAAGATATGGAATAAAATATAAGGTGTAACCAGATATGGTTGGAACACCTCAACCCGATATGAAACCCGAGATGGGGTTAACCCGATATGAAAATAGATGATATCTCATACACGATATGGGTTATGCCCATGCACGATATGGGAGATACCCATTTACCCCTTATGAATGATACAAGTCCAAGATTATACTTCTTGCGCGATATAGAGATAGTAAATACTCTAAACAATGTAGATTTGGAAACCCTAGATGATGGGTAAGCCGATACAAGTGGTGAGTGATACCACATGAATGATATGAATGATATCCCTTGGATGCCAGGAATATCACCTACTCTTATCTTGTGAACAATATGAGGTTCAATTCATACTTCATGCACGATATGGCATGATGTACCCAATCTAGTGGAAAACCCTAGATGATGGATTGAAATCCGATATACCCCTTTTTGAATAATGGATGGTAGCATGAGAATTTAATAAGACACCAAGATTGTCAAGTAACTATATGATAAGGTTGATCCTTGAAGGAATAGATGGGTTATAAGTCTAAGGGTCTACCTAAATGGTAACCCAATATGGTAACCTGATATGTTACCCGATATGGATACCCGATATGACAATCCTGAAGGGAGACCGGTATAGTATCTTGTATATCACTCAAATGATATACGATGAGACATATGTTTTATGCCCAATATGGGGCACATGTTGTGCATGATATGGCACCAAGCACATAGCTTATACCCGATATGGGGTCAAGCACCTAGCTCATACCTGATATGAAGTTGTCTTAAGATAATAAGAACTAAGTGATAGTCAATTTGATATGGGTACACGATAGGATGATTAGGGGATATACCCTAAAACATGATATGGCGTGCTTATACCACCTGCCCGATATGGATACACTATGTGAAATAAGAATGTATCTTAAAGCAATACATGTTAACATACACACATCTTATACCCAATATGGTAGAGACACTTCAATCATATGTGATTGATTGAGTGATACATGTTGAATGCGGTGTTAATTAAAAGATGATGGGAATTGCTAATGATGAACTAAGATTCCTTAAAGAGGACGATTGAACCAAAAGTATGATGTAATCAATATCCTAGCAAGGATGAGAGAGAAACTCATACTTTGTGTTGATAAACATTTAATGACAAATGATGAGAACAGATAAGTATGATTGCATACTTATGATATCAATATATGCTCCTAGATGTGTGGAGTAATGAATAAGGGTTTGGATTGATAATGTGAGCTTGAAACCCTATTCGGCTATAAAGAGAAAACCCTAACCCTAATAATGGGAAGGTTGTATTTCTCTTATTGAATAAGCCTTATAAATCATGTTAAATAATTGTATAATGCTTATGTGGTCTGATGACCTAAAATATAATTGTTACCTAGTGAAAGGTGACAAGATGTTTAAATGGCCATGTGAGCCATGTGCATAGTTATTAGCTAGTGAGAGGTGACAAGATGTTTAATAACCTGTGTGAATATTGTTACCTAGTAAGAGGTGACAAGACGTTCAATAACCTGTGTGAACATTGTTGCCTAGTGAGAGGTGACCAGATGTTCAATATCTTGTGTGAATAATTGTTGCCCAGTAAGAGGTTACAAAATGATTAATCAAACTATGTGAGCTATGTGAAATACTTGTACAACAAGTGAAATGAATACCTTGGTCTAAGGACCTAGAGATAATAGTTACATGTTACAGAGGTAACAATGTTATGTGATGATCTAGGGGTTTGAATACCCAGATCCGGTAATCATGATGATAATGATGTGAAGGGATGAGGATTCCCAATAGTGTGATAAGGGACTGAGATCCCAAGTACCAAGTATCTAAATGTGTTTTAAAGACTTGAAAAGTACATGATAGATGTATTACACTTTCTTTGTAGCATTTGTTGTGATTGATAATGATAACTTGGTCCGCCTCCGAAATGGTACTCGTCGTGTAGGCTGGCCAACTGTGTGCTTTAACTGGTTCCCGGGTGTGGGGGGCACTCGGGGCCCGAGAGTATTACACTATCTGGGGGGGTTACAAAAGTGATGCTTCTACGGGGGCGGTTCTCTTGATAATAAAAAATGATAACTTGTTTGATGCTAAAAGAATGATGTAATGCACGTAATATATCACTAGAAACCATAAAACATTGCCCTGACCATAGATCCATCAACGTCAGAATTTGCTGAATGGTGAAACGGGTTCCCCGCGGCATAACCCGGAATGCATATTTATGAATATGTGGGCACATGGTGCATAAGTGACCATGACTCAGTAATTTCATAAGAATGTCTCAATAGCACGGTGAACTGACCCGTGGATCAGAGTATGGTGCCTATGTGACCATGACTTAGAGTATGGTGCCTAAGTGACCATGACTCAGTAATTTCATAACTTGGGATGGTTGTTGTAGATGTTCCCCTAAGAGAGCACAATTGATGATGTAGCTCTAAGCGAGGATGCCTTTGTACCCTGGCACAACTATATTGCAGCTGACACAAGATGTCATGCTAAGCCTAACTAATTTCGTACTGACCGAGACAAGGGAGATCATGACAACTGACTCTTCCATTGACCTTGTATGGTACCGAGTTGTGAGAAGTTTCTGGTCGATTGGAGATGAATGGGGAATGCTTCATCTCCTCAGGGTATAAGTGTGATTGTAAAATATGTTCAGCTATGTAGCATATCTGCTTAAGGATCGAATACGAATAATATTGTTTGATGTGCAATTTGGTTATACATCTTAGTTGATAAATGTTATTTATGTTTCTTTACATTCCTTGTAAAGTAGATAGATGTTTTATAACTCTACCATGGGTAGATGCAATGTTCTCCTTAAGAAAGGAGATTATCTTATTTTGTTCATACATTGATTAATCCTTCCTATTAATATAAAAGAACCTCTGCTCAGTTTTATAATGTTTATCTATAATAATAATTTGGTCGACGGAGAGTTATATCTCTCACTAGGACAATTGTCTCACCTCGTGGGATCCACAATTTGTAGGTGGACGAGCATGAAGCGGTGGAGACCTTTCTACAGAAGAGAAGCAACAGCTGAAGCAGTAGTAACAACTCAGGTGGAGTGTACTATCTGTCGTGTCTTATAGATAAGAGTCTTATGTGTCATTTTTGTACTCTCAGGTCCTTAGAGTTGGTTCGTAATAGTTTCATGAACAATCTGAGATTTTGGCTTGTATGCCTCGAGTTTTATGTTGATCCAGTATGTGTTTTGATAGAGCAACTATTATATGTTGTCCTCAAGATGAGATGAAATAATGTTGTACAATGTAAATCATGATATGTATGGGTTTTGGATCTTTCAGTAAAAGTTTTCTTATCAAAGATCTCCTTGCAAAATGGTTTTAAATTTTAGTGATTTTTTTGTTAATTCGTTGTTTATGGTAATTCCACATAATTAGTAACGATTTGGTTATCGATTTGATGGCGGATGTTACAAGTTTGGTATCAGAGCCTAAGGTTCACTGAGTCTACAGAGACATAGGACTAAGGTGTTGAGTTTGTTCTAAGTGTCATCCAGTATATCTTATAGTGACTTCTGCTTATGCAAAAAATAGAGTGAAGCTTAAAGATGTCTGGAGAACACAAGGAGTACATTGCTGAAAGCAATGTTGCTGCACCAAGAGAAGGTGTAAGGGATCAGGAGAGAGGAGAATGGCTGCCTGAGGATCCCCAAGATGATCCAACTATGATAAAGAACCCTTCTTTTGATACCATTGCTGGGCAGGTTAGGATAGCAGTGATGCATATAGTGGATTGGGTATTAGCAACACAACCCAAATTACCATCCTCCAATGATGAAATTTTGGGCACTAGCAGGATTCTTGATCAACATCAACATGTTGGAGCGATGGAAAATGTCGAAAGAAATAGTTTACAACCCAAAATCAGGGTTTGCTACAGGTGTAGGCAGCCTGGACATATCATAAAAGACTGTCTAGAAGAGGATGATGAGGTAGGAATTAAGAAAAGACCTATCCAGACTCAGGAACAGAGGCCTAATAGTTCCAAAAAGGAAAGTTTTTGGTACCACCAGTGCAACCAATGTCTAGTGCACCAGGGTAGTGGCTACCCAGGAAGGGTAAAGGACTTGATGTTCCACCAGTTAGAACTATTGGTTTGGCCTCTACATCGGTTAGAAGGCCAACAAGGCCGGGGAATGCTTATAAGATGTGTTATATGTGTAAATAGATTGGGCATATTAGATCCTCTTGTCCCAAAAGGAAGGAGGAAATGACCCAACTGTCGAGGTTGAGTCAGCAAGACTCTCAAAGGCAATAGTCTAGCGGTGGCATACGAGGACATAAACAGATGTCCCGAGCAGGTCCATCAGTACCAAGCAATAGAGCACGACGTTGGAACCAGGCAACGACAAGATTCTATGAAAAGAATCAGCTTGAGGTAGTAAACAAACCGTGAGATGAGAAGGTCAGATGAAATAGTGTCATTTTGATATGTCATTTCATGATTCTATGTGATAAATATAAGAAAGTAGTTGTTATTGAGCTTCCTTTGACTAGTCCTATGAGGACACAAGGAAGATGAGGACTTACATTTTGTTCAGTAATCTTTTAAATGCTTTATAATTTATTTTATCTATGTAAAAGAGGATAATGTATATATGTGATGCCTGGAGAAAATCCAGGGATGCTAAGTCCTATGTTCTTGATGGTATCAAAAGTGAGGAATATGATAGTAAACAAAGTGCATACTACCTAATCTTAGTACTTGTATACCCTGGCCAGGTATTCAACTATTGAAGATAAGGTGAGTATGGAACTCTTAGATTGTTATCTTTCTGATTACTCTGATCATGTAGTCATTCTGAGACAATCTAGTGAGTATAACGAAAATGTAAGTATAGTATGGACATTTGTATCACATCCTAAGTGCAATAAAGTGGAATCTGAGATGATCTCAGATCAATCTGTGTGTATGAGGAAGTAAAGAGTATAATCCTCATGATAAGAAAATGAGAATAAGGGAGATGATACATGTTTGATAAAGTCGGTGTGAATAGTAAATATCTTTTCCCATAATGTAGAAATGATGAATGTGATAAAAACATGAAATTTTCATGAACATGTTAGCCAATAATAAAGAAAGGGATGATGATATGTAATCGTCCAAATAATTCTTATACATATGGCAAGGAACCTGAGATGGAACAAGTGTAAATGACTCATGAACAGTGAAAGTTCATGTAATAATCTTAGGAGATGATGATGTCTCCTCTTTGATGAACAACCCTGGGTAATGATGGGATGATGAAAGGAATATGTTTCTTTGTGTTCTTTCTTTTCAGGAACATAGCAATCAAGTGGGTCTGAGGACACTTGATGTGCATGAGTTAGAGGTGATCTGTTGATGGATACTTAGAAAAGTATCAGTTTGTCCTGGACTTTGGTTCCAAGATAAAGATATGTGTAACATATTATGTCCCAAGATAAAAGAAAGATCATTTTGTATGTTGACTTTGGTATTAATAATAGAGAAATGGAAATGATGAAGCTGTGATATGTTTTCGACACATGTGAAGGATACCAAGGTAAGAAATTCTGGTATCCAAGATGTGCCAGAAGGTATGTGAGAGTGAGAATATGACTTTTGATAAGATGAATAATGTTTGGTCGCATAGAAGGGCCAACCTTGAGACAACTGTAGTAGGAAAATCATATGTTAGGGGTTTATGCTCTGCATAAACATAACTTTGATAAAGATACATTAATTGAAAGAATAATTGTAGAATCGTTTTTATCAAAGCTAAAAATAATTCTTTAATGTATCCCTATCTAGATCTATTGAAGAGGATTACTCATAACATCTAGAGATATCTCTGAGATAAGTTCTTCTTTAGTAAGTGACTTTTCCTTATGACCATAGAATGAATAATTAGAAAGATAGTTGATACAAGTAAGTCATAAGAAAGTTTTGTGTCATGATAACAGATTAGAGTGATACTAAAGACGTATGGTAAGACATGTAGTCCCAAGTGGGTGACAAAGCATAATTCTGATATATCCTCTAAAGTGAAATGCTAAACTGAGTAAGGAGTATGGAAGATTCTCTAGATACTTGTCACATAAGAGATGTGAGTCAATAAGGCTTGACATCGGAATTATTCATAATACTTCTCTAACTTAGAAAGTGTTACTTGACACAGAGTTGACTTCGTGGTCAGTAATAGATAGAACAACTGAGTATGTATCATGTATGATAGGTCTTATGATGATCTAATATGAAAAGGATTTGTGATGGTCAAAGTTCTTTGGTATCTCCATAACATCAAGATGTTATGTGGAGACTTGATGATATGATGCATGAATGACAATTGTCTTCCTTCATCTAGGATTTTGGGGACTAAATCCTTGTTAAGGGTTTATAATTGTAACACCCCTGACCTGAGTTATGGATTAACCCTAGAAGTTTTGCTTAAGTAAGATACTTACAAACTGATTCTAATCTTTTGAAAAGAAATTAAGGCTTTTGGTAAAGTTTTTTTTCAAGTTTGAGCTTAATTACAAACTATGTGTGCATTATATGAAAGTCTAAGTGAAAAGTGCAATTTGCCCAAGATGAGGGGTTACATTGCAAATGACACATGTGGAATGTGTTCTAAGTGTTTTGGTATCATAATAAAGAAAGTTATGCTAAGTGTTGGCTTGTGGAAAGCCTAAATCCCAAGTTACAACTCGTTAGAACAATGCTAGTACCTTGTACACCAATTTTGGTACAATTTGTAATTTACCCAATATATGGGGTTAAAATGTAAATTACCACCTATAGAGTGTCCCTACTCCCTCTATGTATCTTTTAGAGGAAATAGAAAGAAGGAGACACTATGTTTAAATCACCTTGAGTGGTGATACTCTTGGTCATGAAGGACCAAGAATGAGTTGAAGGCAATAGCCTTATATGTGTTGTACCGAGTTGTAGACTTGATATAAGGAGCCCTATCGGCCAAGGAACCAAAGTAGGAGCCTCCTATCGGTTTGTTGAATCCTTGGCAAAACCCATGATGGGTAGAGCACCTCAAGGAGGTGGCCCATGATGAGTTGCAAAGTTCCTTACAAAAAGTGAATGGGGTTGCTTATTTAATGAGATAAAGATGAGATAACTTGTCCAACAAGATAAGTAAGGGCCGAGATATTGCCTCTAGGTTATCCCCAAGACTCTTGCATGGCAAGATATACATGTGTGCATGCATGTCCATGTGTCAACCATGCATGTCCACGTGTCATCTAGTAGCATGAGGGGAAGACACCTCTTATATGCTTTATCTCATGAAACCAAGTATATATACTTCACCATTCACCAACTTATGAAAGTTTATGATCCTCATAACCATTCCCCTTGGAGATATCATGCAAAGACCCTTAGGTATCGTGTAAAGCAGCTCAAGGAGTTAGGAGAGCTCGAGCATCAAGCTTTAGGTAAGGCTTTGGTCACCTTCAACCTTGGTTGAAGAAGGATATTGGGTTATGGATATTCTTTTCTTTCCTTCTTCACCAAGTGCTTAACTATGGTGATTTCTTGTCCATGGAAGAGTTGTGATCGAGCCCTGGACCTGGGAGAATATCTTATTCAACCTTAGGATGAGAATCTTTGGAGCTTGGAGCTTTGAAGTGTTCACAAGGCAGGTTATATAACTAGAACTCTATCATGTTATTATTCATCACCTAAATTGTTATACTTAATGAACTACTTTTAATTCCGAAAATCTTCTGAAATAGTTGATGAAATTACAAGTTCTAGTAGTTTCTTAGACCTGTTTCCATGAACTATAACAGTTAGAACGAAGTTCTAGAGCTTGAAGAAGATGGTATCACTTTATAAAGTTGATATCAGGTTCAAGCATACACACTAGTAGCTCTAACCCAATATGGGTATGTGCAAATATCACTTGCACGATATGAATTGAAGATTTCATTTTCTTGCACGATATGAAGGTGAAGTTCATATCTTGTAACACAATATGGGGTTATCCATAAACTTCTTGCACTATAGGAAGTCAAGTATAGTCTCCATGCACGATACAAGGTTTAATGTATACTTGTAAGATTGATATGAAACCCTAGTTTGGGAAATCTGATATGAGTAAGTTAGCAAGTATTCCCTGCATGATATGATCATGTAATATACACTTGTACATGATATATTGAAGAATACATCTGATGCACGATATGATGGATTGAGTATGCATTTATGCACAAAATAAGATATGGATTAAAATATAATGTGTAACCCAATATGGTTGGAACACCTCAACCTGATATGAAACCCGAGATGGGGCTAACCTGATATGCAAATAGGTGATAGCTCATACACGATATGGGTTATGCCCTTGCACAATATGGGAGATACCCATTTACCCCTTATGCATGATACAAGTCCAAGATTATACTTCTTGCACGATATAGAGATAGTAAATACTCTAAACAATATAGAGTTGGAAACCCTAGGTGATGGGTAAGCCGATACAAGTGGTGAGTGATACCACATGAATGATATGAATGATATCCCTTGGATGCTAGGAATAGAACCTACTCTTATCTTATGAACGATATGAGGTTCAATTCATACTTCATGCATGATATGGCATGATGTACCCAATCTAGTAGAAAACCCTAGATGATGGATTGAAATCTGATATACCCCTTTTTGAGTAATGGATGGTAGTATGAGAATTTAATAAGACACCAAGACTATATGTCAAGTAACTATATGATAAGGTTGATCCTTGAAGGAATAGAGAGGTTATAAGTCTAAGGGTCTACCTAAATGGTAACCTGATATGTTACCCGATATGGATACTCGATATGACAATCCTGAAGGGAGACCGATATAGTATATTGTATATCACTCAAACGATATATGGTGAGACAAATGTTTTATGCCCGATATGGGGCACATCTTGTGCATGATATGGCACTAAGCACATATCTTATACCTGATATGGGGTCAAGCACCTAGCTCATACCCCATATGAAGTTGTTTTGAGATGATAAGAACTAAGTGATAGTCAATTTGATATGGGTACACAATAGGATGATTAGGGGATATACCCTAAAACATGATATGGTGATGTGGTTATACCACCTGCCTGATATGAATACACTATGTGAAATAAGAATGTATCTTAAAGCAATACATGTTAACATACACACATCTTATACCCAATATGGTAGAGACACTTCCATCATATGTGATTGATTGAGTGATACATGTTGAATGTGGTGTTAATTGAAAGATGATGGGAATTGCTAATGATGAACTTAGATTCCTTAAAGAGGAGGATTGAACCAAAAGTATGATGTAATAAATATCCTAGCAAGGATGAGAGATAAACTCATACTTTGTGTTGATAAACATTTAATGACAAATGATGAGAACAGATAAGTATGATTGCATACTTATGATATCAATATATGCTCCTAGATGTGTGGAGCAATGAATTAGGGTTTGGATTGATAATGTGAGCTTGAAACCCTATTTAGATATAAAAGGAAAACCCTAACCCTAATAATGGGAAGGTTGTATTTCTCTTATTGAAGACCTTGTAAAGCATGTTAAATAATTGTATAATGCTTATGTGGTGTGACACCTCGCCATCACACAGACAACAAGATGACGCGAAAATGTGCGGAACCACATCTTACCAAAAGCACGAGTTAATTAAAACCGATTGCGGAAAGAATACTCAAGGGAACTTTTGCATCCAGATCCTGCAGAGAAAGCATGTTATAAGAATAATACAAGCTTTGATATATGTCCACAACTTATCGGAACCAACTGTACTATCAGCTCCAGAGTTCATCACATGTTTATACATACATAACGAGCCACGTATGACCAGCAGCAGGATAAACAAAATTACAATAGTTAGACACCGTGAAACGTTGTCAAACACCTCCTAGGACCTGAGAGTACATGAATGACTCTAGGACGCTACTACAAAACTACCAAAAGAGCAGCATGTCCATCTCTTGCCTTCTACTGCTATTCTTGCTACTCGGCCGCAACCTCACGACCACCACCACGTTTAGAGCGATCACCTAAAAGGGTGTAAACCAGCGGGGTGAGACACACAGTCCCAGCGAGAAACGTAACTCCCCTCCGAACAATAAAACCTCAGAAGGTTAAAGCAATAACAATAGATAACTGGTAAAGCATATAACAAGAGAAGCATATTGAGCAAGGCTATTATTACCATCAATCTTACCAAGATCTCCAGGAGGCATATAAACAAGTATTTCTTTATGGAACATGATTGACAAGATAAGCTTGATAAGAACTTATCACAGAATAAGGATCGTACACATATCTGCACGGTATAACTAGATCATCTATATAAGCAAGGCCTCAATCAATGTTCTGTGTTGTACTTTAAGCAAGATATACTATTCAGCTGGATTACGTTTTATTATGCCCTGAGGAAGTGAGTCTTCCCTGCTCAAATCCAACCATTGGCTCTGAAGTCCAATCCAGTGCCACACAAGGTATAAGGAGATCCGGACTCCATGACCTCACCTTCTCGTGGTCAGTACACAAATCATTAAGCAAGACCACAGTCTTATGCTTATAGGGCCTCAGCCTCTGGGTCACCTCCGCAAGCTACCCATATATACATCTGAGCCATGAATGCATCAGGCTCATCATCACATATCCTGAGTCATGGGTCTGTTCACCATGCTCCATATATCCTGAGTCTGCAACCACCATTGCACTCAAACCCTCCTATTTTAGGCTAGGCGAAACCTCACATATTCAACAATATGCGCTCCAGGTAATCCCACAGGATAAACCTATTTCACCATCACCAAATACTGACGATGATGGATCTATGGCCAGGGAAACTACATGATATGTTCATCTATAATTAATTAGTATATTTTAAGCCAATTGTTGAGGCAACCAAGGTATAAACATAGCCTTATAGAATTACATCATTATTTCCATCATCATACTGTCATGGGACCTCAATCCCTCATTATATCAACCACTGCCTCTCAAGGCATCATAATCATGCATCAGCATTCTGGGAACGCATCCCTTGATCTCATCATCAAAGGATAACACCTCAACCAGGCACTCAGCCTTATATCAGGTCCTCGGACATATCAACTTGTTGTCTCATCACCATAGGGTGCTATTCAAGCACATACATCTCATAGCTCTTACCCAGCTATGAATCCACAGAAATACCTGCATGGTTAGTATACACATCCATAGAAATAACTGAAGCCATCATGGATTAAGAGAATTATCATGCTATCAAGTATAAATCAACATCCATGAGTAGATTACACATAAGTTGTAGAAAGCATAGTTTTATCATCAATCATAAGCATATATCATGTTCCATACATGTAATCATAATCATGAGCCACATCATCATGTGAAGCAACATCATATGCTTCCAAGCTTCCTGGTTCACAACCTATCATCTTAACCCATTATCATGTATATATAGGATTCAAGGTTATCATATCACTTGTATTATCATTATTACCAGAGAACTATCAACTACATACTTTCCGGGTTATCAGAACCCTCACCAAAGCTCCTGCAACCCTCACTATAGGTATGGCAAGTAGCGCCAACCCTCACTAAAGGGTGTATCGGCTAAGGTTCCAACCCCTAGAGCACTTGTGCCAACATATCGACCAACCATGCTTCAACCTATCGTGCAACCAGTTCACATGGTGTCGGGCAACCAGATTCAAGGATGAATCGTGCATCATCAGCAGGGGCTGTCGACCAAGGGCTTATCGTGCACACGAACTAGGGTTAAGGTTTCTATCGGCCAACCCTCTCAACAAGAAGCATGTCGACCAAGACCATGGCGCCCAAGACACCCTATCATTCAACCATCACCCATCTCGTTCAAAGGACCCTCATGACGGCCAAGGTACTCTATCGTCCACGGCATGGTAACCACTAAGGCACCATACCGACCAACTCACATAGGGTGTGTCGGGTAAACACAAACCCCATGCTCGACACAAGGTTATCCATCTTACTCATATCATCCAAGGAAGAGGCTAGGATGTCGCCCACCTATGACAAGCAACACCTTAAGAAGACCTATCGTCCAACTAGGTCAAACACCCCACATCGGCCACCACTAAGGCACCTAATAGGGTTCTTGTGGGCTCTGATCTCCAAAACCACGATATAAACTTAGCGGAAGTGATTCGATTAACAGCGGAAGACAAAAATCACGGGAAATTAAAACTTTTCGAGATAAGAGCTTGAATCTATAAAAACTTCTTTCATAAAAGGAGATAAACTATTTACATCTCAGATAATTACTTCTTGAGTAATTATATACAACATGATACAAAATCTCAAGAACTCAAAACCAAAATCTCAGACCAAAAGACTCCAAGGACCTGAGAGTACAGAGAACACATAGGACTAACTATATAACTAAACAACTCAGCAGTCTGAATCTCCACCTGAGATTTACTGCTGCTCCTGATGCTGCTGCTGCTGATATTGGTCACCTGAAGATTGATTCCTTCGCCCTCGACGACCACCTAAAAAGTTGAAATCTACGGGGTGAGACAATTTTAAATAATTGTCCCAGCGAGAGTTATAACTCTTCGCCAGAAGCTTTATTATCGCAACCAAGAATAACATAGTCAATAAAAGTTCTAAGGTTATCAACAGCAGATTGTTATCAAATAGAACAACAACATTTAAGGAATATGAAAAAAACATGTATACTAAGTAATGTATCATCAACCAATGTATTTTGTGGTTCAACCTAAGCAGATATGCCACGCGGTTGATTATGTTTTACAAACATCATTATGCCCTGCGGAGATGAGGTATACCGTTCATACTCCAACCGATCACTATTAAGTCACATCGGTATCATACATAAGTCATCAAAAGAGCCGGATTCTTATGACCTCATCTTCCTCAGTCAGTATGAGGATCAACATGTAGGACATCTAATGTCTCTGCTACTATAGCTTACCAGGGTATTCTGGTACTTTGCTATTAGAGTCACAGTGGCATTATGTACTCTCTTCGCCATCGAAAGATTTCTTGTTTATCTCTCATCGATGCGGTATAAAAGAGTTCCTCGGGAGATTAGTATTACATCACCCCGGCATAAACACATAGTGAAAGGGTTGATGGATTTAAGATACATCTACATCAATTCATTCACTAGGATGTAAGGTTTTACACATCCATATACCCCACATACTCAAAAGTATGTGCTCCAGGAGTTCCCTTAGGAAAACCTGTTTCACCATCATTTGGTCTCTGACAATGATGGATCTATGATCAGGGCTCTATATGGAATAATTATACTTGATTAGTTAGGTACATTTCAGTATTCTTTTAATATCATACAGGTTCTCAAACATCAATCATTAGAATAGCAGCTATGAAAGTAGAATACTAAATGTAACAAGCCTAACTCTCTTCAATTATCATTTCTCAATATTCTCATCACAAGTCATCTCTTAAAGCATGACCTTGATGGTATTCATGGCTCTCACAGCCTATCAATCTCAAAAGATGCTATTAACAAGGCATCAAGATATATCACTATTCATAAAGATAACAACATGCTTTCAATGAATATAGTATCATCATCCATACTTGGATATGATCATCCTCATAAAGGAGCATGCATGGTTAAATCAACTGATAACAGCAAATGACTTATTTAAAGAAGTTGTATCTCCCTACTCATACAAGAGTTAGGTTTCCCTGGTTTTCATCAATTAGGGTTTACTATTCACCTCATGGTGAAATGATCTCATAATATCCCCATGTATGAGAAACATCATCATTAAAGACCTCAGATAAGATTAAGATTCATCAATTATCATAATTAGGGTTTCCATGATCTCACATAAGTGGATCATACCTAAACTTTGCACATTCAAGTATATTGAAGGTATTTTACTTGAGTTTCCATCATAATTGGTACTTTCTCTCTCCTCTTACTAGTAGATGGTGATTACACCACTCTAGATTTGGTTGGATTAAGTCCTCTTTGATTAACATAGACCAAATCACCACTATTGAGTGATTAGGGTTTGATTAAAACAAGGTATCACTCAATTGAACCTTTCAAGGTCATTTTTGGTAAATTACCCTTTGATCATCATCATGGGTCACTTCATTAGTCACTTAGTTCCTTAATGTCTTAAGTTACCATTATGGCTTAGATTGGATCTTTATTGAACCATTTATACCTTCAAGTGGTTAAGTATAATCATCCTTGAAAGTCTTCAATTAGGTTAGGGTTTAACCTTCAACCCATTTGAACCTTAAACGGGTGTGGACCCTCTGAGTTGAAACGGGTGTGAACCCATTTGAGATGAAACGGGTGTGAACCCATTTAAGATGAAACGGGTTGAACTCGTTTGGATTGAAACGGGTTGAACTCGTTTGGATTGAAACGGGTTGAACTCGTTTGGATTGAAATGGGTTGAACTCATTTGGAGCTAAACGAGTGTGGACTCGTTTGGGTCTAAACGAGTGTGGACTCGTTTGGATCCAAACCGCATGGATATGAAAGGTGATACAAAGGTCATGATTGAAAAGGATTTCTTAAGTTGAAGCCTTCAATTGACCCAAGCCATGTTAACCACTTACCAATTGAGTCAATTAGGATGAGTCTCAATCAATTGGACTCCAATGTGATCCTCAATTGAAAGCCAATTAGGGTTAAATCTAACTCAATTAAGGTTTCCAATCGGCTACCCATCAATTTTCAACAATGTGAATCAAAATAAGGTTGAACCTATCAATTGAACTCCAATTGGGCCCAAACTTGGCCCAAACGGTCTTGAGATCGTTTGGATGATCTCCAAACGGTCTTGAGACCGTTTGCCCAAAGTTTCACCAAAAATTAAGTTGATTTGATAAAGGTTGAGTCCTAATTAAATTACAAATCAGCACTTTTCATCAATTTATTAATATCTTGTGATTGGACCCTCAAACCATCACATTTCTTTAACCCTAGACCTTCAAACGGTCTTGGGGTGTCACTAAACGAGTGTGAGATCGTTTGGATGAACCCCCAAACGGGTTTGAACTCGTTTGGGTCCTTCAACCCAACACTCATCAAAATCTATATGAAAATCAGCAAATTTAACCCGATTAGGGTTAGGGTGTTGAAATGCCTTCAACTCTTAATTGGTTAGGAATTAGATCATGATTCTTGGTAGAAATGAAATTCAATATATTATGAACAGGAATCCCAAACGGTCAACACTTGGTCAACTCCTTCAAATGGGTTGGAACCCATTTGCCCAAAGATTCAAATAAATCAGTTTAGAAAACAGCACTTAATTCAATTCGATTGCCTAATTGATTGACCTTCAATCTACGATTCCTTTGGAGTTAACCCCTCAAATTTGGTGGGTCATTAGCCTACATAATTGTGAACAGAAATCTCAAACGTTCAACGCTTGTTCAACTCCTTCAAACGGGTTGGAACCCGTTTGGCCAAACTGACCTATTGAACCCGTTTGGATTGAAACGAGTGTGAGATCGTTTGACCTATTGGTCCAAGATCGTTTAGTAAAGTTGGATAAGGACCAACATAGGTATTAACGCCCCTTGTCTTCAACCTTGAAACCAAGGTCTGTTCTTCATGAAAAAGCTTGCAAGGGTGCAAAGAAGGATGGGGAAGAAGAAGAACTAACTATTATTTGCACGAATAAAATTATGCATAACAAAGCAAAAGGTTTAGAATTATAAAACCCGTCTTAAGGTCGTTCCTTGAGCTCCAAGCTTCCAAGATTCAAGTCTTTAATGGTGTCTTGAGCTCCACAGGTCAGCCAATGGTTTTTCTCCAAAGAAAGGTTGGGAAAAGATGGCTAGAACGAGAAAGCTAAGTGAGAAAACTAGCAATCCATTCTTTTAACATGATTTCCTCCATGAATCCAAGCTAGAAGGTGGTGTTCTCTTACCTTAGAACAGGTTGGTCATTTCCTTGAGCTCCTTATCTCCTTCCTTAGTTGGCCACAGCAAGAGATAAGTGAAGAGTGAAAGGAAAACGTTGCCTTTGATTGCAAAGGAAAGGGTATAAGTACCTTTGGGGTTATTTTCATCATAAGGACAACTTACTCCTCCTTTTCACAACTAGGTCCTTCCTTTCTTTTAGGCACGTCCCTCCTCTTCTTTTCTAAGGTAAAACTCCTTCTAAAACCAAGAACTAAAGGCAAGGAAGATCAACTTATCACTAAGGTACATATGTACATAAGGGTCTCCTTACTCACATCTTGCTGATCTAATTACAAAGGTGTTCCTTATTATATGATTATTCAAAGGAAGTGCCCCCTTCATCATTATTAGTTTAAAGGATGTGAAAAGTCATAAAAGATGTTTAAGATGGTGTATTTTATAAGTTTCACCCCACATTTGGGTAATTTGCACTTTAATCCAAATTAGGGTTTTTAAGCACAAGGATCATTCCACAAGCTGTATCTTGATGCCCAAGCTTGGGAAATCTATCTTACTTCATCATATTTACTCATATGATGTCTCATCATCAGAGGAACATCTTAACTTGTGAAGTTTGCAAGTTAAACCCCTTATCTGGGTAATTTGCACATAGGTCTCTGTATTACCAAACAATTCTACAACATTGTTTTAAAAGGAAAAAAATGAAAATGTATGTTCCTTAGGAACTTAATTACATGTCAAAAGATAATCACCAGGGTTTAATTACATATTTAGGCAAAACACCTGGGGTTAGTTCATAACCCAGGTCATGGATGTTTCAGTTCTGCCATGCACCCACCATATCGGGCAGCACAAGACTACTTCATATCGGCCAAGAGCTATCACAAGGTGTGTCGTGCAAAGCACACATCAAGGTGTATCGCCCAAGCTCCAACTCCACAAAGGGTAAATGCCAAGCTCATCTAGGCATATCGGTCAAAGGTACAACCCAAGACAAGGCTATCATACAACACTACTCTAAAGTCATATCGTGCAAGGCACAACCCAACATGGTCATCTTCAACCTCAAGCACAAGGGCACCAAACCCTAATTGTTCAAGAAGATCGGCTCACGTCTCAACAACTAAGAGAGAGGGGTTTTGCACAACCTCAATCACAAATCAGGCAACCACAAGGACCAGCCTCAACATAGGTCATCACATATCCAAGAGCTCACCTCTCAAATCCATGGTGAGAGGAGGGTGTTGCCCAAGAAACTAGAATGTAGACTCACCTCTCAACTAAAATGAGAGAGGGGTATTACCTACATCACTAGAGCTCAAACTCACTTCTCTAGACCAAGGAGAGAAAGGGGTGTTGCCACCAAAGAAAACCCTAAACTATGGTTCGGCCAACTAGATCCAAAGGTATATAAACCATCAACAACATCAGCAAAATCATGCTCACTGTATCCATAAGATCAACAACATGTACTAGAGCAAGAACACATAACATGCAAAGGCCAATCATCCACATATATCAATCATACAACATAGAGAAGGTATTTTAGCTAGGGTTAGAAGTTATGTAACCCGCCTTAAGCAAACTCCTCAAGCTCCAAGATTCTAGCTCCTAGCTCCAAGCACACCACTTTCGGCCACCTCAAGAAAAGGAACAAGGATCATAACCACCATGACCGAAGGGTAGGCAAGATGGAGAAGAAGATGCTAAGGAGAGAGGGAAGATGCTTACCAAAGAACAAGACCCACCTAGGGTTCTACCACCAAGCTAGAGGAAGAAGAAGAGATCTCCACCAAGGGGAAAGGATCGTCCACCAAGCTCTCCAAGGAAGGTGTGTCGTACACACAAGGAGGGAAGAGCAACAAAAGAGCTAAAGGGTTCCCAAGGAAGAGAAAGGCAAGGCATATATAGATGAGGGTCAAGGTTAAACCAAGGCAAGGTGTCACCTTACTAAGGGACACTTGCCCACACATTTTGCCACCTTGCAAAACACATGCACATGCCATGCCACCACTCAACCAAGGATCGGCCGCATGTCCAAGCTAGGGTGATACAACCAAAGCAAGGGGTCAACAAGGTCAAAAGCCAACACACCACCACCACCTTGGCCGACACACCCATGGGCGATACCCTATGGCCGAGACAAGGCATCCTTGCCCGATATAGGGCTCAACCAAGCAAGGAAAGGCCCAAAGAAGGGAAAATAAGGTCCAAAAGAGCTCAACCAAGCCCAAGGCAACTCAAGGCACGAACCCAAACCTTCCTCTAAACCCTAGAGGAATAAAAGAGAGAGAAAGACATCTCTCAAGGTGACAAACTTGCTCTCCAACCCTATCTTAGGTTATTTTGCAAGTAGCACCTTAAACTCTCTACAAAACACAAGCAAACCCTAACCACCACTAATGGTGATTAGCAAGCAACCAAACATAAGGTTTAGGCAAAATGAATAGGGTAAACCCAAAATGGAGGTCAGGGTCCTTACAAGCCATAAACCTCTACAAAGGGATTTCGTCCCCGAAATCCAAAGCGAAAAATGAGGGGTACTTCTGCCTCATCTCTTCCTCAAGCTCCCACGTGGCTTCCTCAACACCATGATGATGCCAAAGAACCTTCACAAGAACCAGATCCTTCCTCTTCAGCTTCTTTACTCTTCTGTCAAGGATCGCCACGGGACCCTCCTCATAGGTCACGTCTTCATCAAGCTCAACCTCAACTGGTAGTATCACTGTCCCTGTGTCTGGATGACTTTTCTTCAACATGCTGACATGGAACACCGGATGTAACATGTGTAACTCTGGCAGCAGCTCTAACTTGTAAGCTACCCTACCAACACGTGCTATTACCGGGTATGGCCCCATATACCTGGGTGCCAGTTTGCTTTTTCGACCAAACCTCAACACGCCTTTCCAATGTGAGACCTTGAGATACACTTTGTCTCCCACCTGGAACTCTAAAGGTTGTCGGCAATTGTCTACATAAGACTTATGTCTGTCCTGTGCCATTTTCAACTGTTGTTGTATCACTCTGATCTTTTCTATTGTCTGCTGCACTAACTTAGGACCCAAAAGCTAATACTCACCAGACTCATACCAGCATAAAGGGGATCTACACTTCCTTCCATAAAGAGCCTCATAAGGAGCCATGTCAATGCTCTGCTGATAACTATTATTGTAAGTGAACTCTATCAAACTGAGATGCATGTTCCAACTGCCTAGGAACTGCAAAACACAAGCTCGGAGAAGATCTTCCAAAGTCCGAATAGTCCTTTCAGACTGTCCATCTGTCTGTGGGTGGAAGGCAGTACGGAACCTCAACTGCGTTCTCAACGCTTTGTGCAACTGTTCCCAGAAACGACTTGTGAATTGAGGACCTTTATCGGAAACTATCGTTGTTGGTACACCATGCAGACACACTATTTCGTCTACATACACTTGAGCAAGCTTCTCTGCTGTATACATTGTCTTTACAGGTATGAAATGAGCAGATTTTGTCAGCCTGTCCACTACTACCCAAATGGAATCATGATTCCTAGCTGTCTTTGGTAGACCAACTGCGAAGTCCATGGTTATATGATCCCATTTCCACTGTGGTATCAGCATGGGTTGCAACGTACCTGCCGGCTTCTAATGCTCAACTTTAACTTGCTGACATACTGCGTACTTAGCCACAAACTCAGCTACATCCTTCTTCAAGCCAAACCACCAATATAGGTCTTTCAGATTACGATACATCTTGGTGACTCCTGGATGCATAGCATACATCGATGTGTGTGCTTCCTCGAGCAATAGCTTTCTTAGATTATCACCATTGGGGACCACCATCGTACCATGACTAGTCCGTCCTCGGACTCATGGAACCCATCACACTTTTCACTACCGAGCTCTGACCTGATCAAATACACTGTATCATCCGCCTGCTGTGCGTCTTTGATATGATGTCTCAGCGTATGCTTGACTTGCATCTGTGCCAACAGTCCTGCCAACAAGGAAACTTCCAACTGCACATTCATATGCTGCAAGGAGACAAACATATCTCGCCTATGGCATACCAAGGAACTCAACTGTGCCTTCTTCGTGGGGAGAGAAGAAGACTTTCTTCTAAGCGCATCAGCTACCACATTTGCCTTACCATGATGATACTCAATGGTGCAATCATAATCAATGATTAGCTCCATCCAACGACGTTGTCGCATGTTTAGCTCATTCTGCGAAAAAATGTACTTTAGGTTTTTATGATCTATAAAGATTTGACACACTTCCCCATAAAGATAGTGTCTCCAAATCTTTAACGCATGCACCACCACTGCCAAGTCTAAATCATGTGTTGGATAGTTCTCCTCATGTTTCTTAAGTTGTCGTGAAGCAAAAGAAACCACATGATCCTCCTGCATCAACACACAACCTAAGCCTTTCTTGGAAGCATCACAGAAAACAACATAGCCCTTCCCAGGATCTGGCAGCACTAACACTGGAGCACTAGTCAGATTTTCCTTCAAACTTTGGAAAGCCTGCTGACAATGATCATCCTAGACAAAAGGTACATCCGTCCTAGTCAACTTTGTCATCGGCAACACGATCGCACTAAAATCCTTGATAAACCTCCGGTAATATCCTGCCAAACCCAGAAAACTACGAACTTCGGTCAGCGTCCTTGGTTGTTCCCAATATGCCACTGATTCCACCTTCTTGGGGTCCACTCTGACTCCTTCTGTAGATATCACATGACCCAAGAAAACCACTTCTTTCAACCAAAACTCACACTTACTGAACTTGGCATATAACCGATGTTGACGAAGAAGAGTCAACGCTTGTTGAAGATGTTTTTCATGCTCTTGACTATTCCAACTGTAGATCAAGATGTCATCTATGAAAACTACAAAAAATTGATCTAGAAACGGACGGAACACTCAGTTCATCAAATCCATGAAAGCAGCAGGTGCATTGGTTAGCCCAAATGGCATAACCACAAACTCAAAGTGACCATACCTCGTCCTAAATGTTGACTTAGGTATGTCATCTGCCTTAATACTCAAATGGTGATATCCAGACCGTAAATCGATCTTTGAGAACACTATAGCACCACACAACTGATCGAACATATCATCTATCCTTGACAATAGGTACTTATTCTTGATCGTGACTTTGTTCAACTGTCGGTAATCTATACATAGCCGCATCGATCCGTCCTTCTTCTTAACAAACAACACTGGAGCACCCCAAGGCGACGTGCTCGGTCGGATGAAACCTTTCTCCAACAACTCCTGTAACTGCTTCTTCAACTCTGCCATCTCTACTGGAGCCATCCTATACGGTGTCTGTGCAACTGGTTGCATTCCTGGTACTAGAGTGATCTCAAAATCAATCTCTCGGGGTGGGGGAACACTATAGAACTCATCAGGAAACACACTCGCAAACTCTCGGACAACCATCACCTCCTCAAGGCTAGGACCTTTCGCCTTGGTATCCACTATGTGAGCTAAGAATGCCTTACAACCTTGCCGCAACAACTTCTCTGTCACCATCGCTAACACTAGACATGTCGGAAGAATCTTCCTATCTCCTTGGAAGATCCACTTCTCTCCTCCGTCATCAAACACTGCCTGCTTGGAACCACAGTCCAACACAACCTTATATTTTTCTAAGGTATCCATCCCAAGGATCACATCGAATCCATGCATATCAAGTGGTATAAGATCCACTTGTATACCGTGTCCTGAAAAAGATAAGATATAAGATGGACACTCCTCTTGAAGTATCGAGGAACCATTGAGCGGGGTTTCTAACAACAAGCTATCTTTCTTACAACTAACAGGTAAAGGACAGCTATCAAGCAGACTATGTGCGATAAAAGAGTGTGTAGAACCCGGGTAAACCAGAACAGATATAAAACAAGAAGAAGACAAATCAGAATGTAATAACTCCATCTGACTTGTCACCACTCGTGGGTTGACTATCGCCTCTGACTGACTCATAGCATAGAATCGAGCTGTTGCTTGTTGTCCACATCCTCTGCTTACTTGAGCAGACGATCCCGCTTGTGACACTTGACTACGTCCTTGCCCTCTTCTACCACTGGGCTGCTGTCTGTCTGATCCTTGTTGATTCTGTCTTGGTTGTTGTGTTACTTCAACGTCTCTTCTTGGGCAATTTGACTTTAAATGCCTAGTTTGTCCACAGTGATAACATGACCTGCCTTCTGTTTGCAGCCGAGATGGTGTTGTTACTGCCACAGAAGTTGTACTATGCACCTTCGATGGTGAAGAAACATAACCTCTTCCCTTACTCAGAGACCATTGAGATGGTACACGAGAACTCTGCATCACAAAAGGTGTCGAAAACCTTGGCTTCTTGAAGCCACCAGATCTCTGTCCTTGGAACTGAGCAGGCCTTTTCTTGGTCATGGATTCCTTTTTCTCCCTGAGAAACCGTTCAATCCTACGGACGGACTCCACAAACGTGGCAAACCGCTCCCGATTTTCCAAAGCAGCAGCAGGTGTCGACAACTCTACACTCAAACCTTTCTCAAACCGCCTGATCCTCTCATCATCTGTTGCTACCATGTGAGGACAAAACCTCAGCAAGTCCATGAACTTGGCTTCATACTTGGTGATGCTCATCGATCCTTGGCGTAGACGCTCAAACTGGTTGATCTTCTCATCTAGATACGTCTTCAGGAAGTATCTGCTGATGAACTCTTGCCGGAAAACCTCCCAATCGATCTCCTCACTGGGTCACTTCTTCTCCTCAATGGCCCACCAGTGGCCAGCACTACCCTTCAGAAGGTAGACAACGTGCTTGACTTTTTCTACTTCAGGGATATCGAGGATTCAGAAGGCCTTCTCGAGACCTGTCATCCACAGATTTGCATCAGCTGGATCAGTCATTCCAGCATAATCCGAACCTCCGACTCGGCGAAGCTACTCAAAGGTATTTCCAATACATGATGTTTCACCATGGGGAGCCTGTGTTCTTGGCTGAGGCACTAGAAACCTTTCCACCATGTGATTCATCGTAGCCATCAACTGCCCCATAAGTTGTTGGTAGGCAGGATTTTTGAGAATGACTGGGTCAAGTTGGGGGACCTCAGGCACCTGATCTTCATGTGTTTGTCCTCCTGCTCCATCAACTGATGCAGCATCGCTGCTCTCAGTAGCATGTTCTTCATGGTTTCCAGACATCTTTAAGCTTTATCTTCCGCTGAGGGCAGAAGGTTATTGTAAGAAAATCTAGAAAAACTCACAAGAATAGACGCAAACCTAGTCCCAGATCCCTGTAGACTCAGCGAACCTAGAGCTCTGATACCAAACCAACTGTGACACCCCACCATCACACAGATAGCGAGATGACACGCGAAAATGTGCAGAACCACATCTTACCAAAAACACGAGTTAATTAAAACTGATTGCGGAAAGCATACTCAAGGGAACTTTTGCATCCAGATCCTACAGAGAAAGCATGTTATAAGAATATTACAAGCTTTGATATATGTCCATAGCTTATCAGAACCACTTGTACTGTCAGCTCCAGAGTTCATCACATGTTTATACATACATAACGAGCCACGTATGACCAGCAACATGATATACAAAATTACAATAGTTAGACATCGTGAAACGTCATCAAACACCTCCTAGGACCTGAGAGTACATGGATGACTCTAGGACGTTACTACAAAACCACCAAAACAACAGCATGTCCATCTCTTGCCTTCTACTGCTCTTTTTGCTACTCGGCTACAACCTCATGACCACCACCACGTCTAGAGCAATCACCTAAAAGGTTGTAAACCAGCGGGGTGAGACACACAGTCCCAGTGAGAAACATAACTACCCGTCGAACTATAAAACCTCAAAAGGTTAAAGCAATAACAGTAGATAACTGGTAAAACATATAACAAGAGCATCATACTGAGCAAGGCTATTATTACCATCAATCTTACCAAAATCTCCAGGAGGCATATAAACAAGTATTTCTTTATGGAACATGATTGACAAGATAAGCTTTATAAGAACTTATCACAGAATAAGGATCGTACACATATCTGCACGATATAACTAGATCAGCTATATAAGCAAGACCTCAATCAATATTATGTGTTGTACTTTAAGCAAGATATACTATTCGGCTGGATTATGTTTTATTATGCCCTGAGAAAGTGATCCTTCCCTACTCAAATCCAACCATTAGCTGTGAAGCCCAATCCAGTGCCACACAAGGTCAAAGGAGATCCGGACTCCATGACCTCACCTTCTCATGGTCAGTACACGAATTATTATGCAAGACCGCAATCTTATGCTTATAGGGCCTCATCCTCTGGGTCAGCTCCGCAAGCTACCCATATATACATCCGAGCCATGAATGCATCAAGCTCATCATCACATATCTTGAGTCAAGGGTATGTTCACCATGCTCCATATATCATGAGTCTGCAACCACCATTGCACTCAAACCCTCCTATTTAGGCTAGGGGAAACCTCACATATTCAACAATATGCGCTCCAGGTAATCCCGTAGGATAAACCTGTTTCACCATCACCAAATACTGACGATGATGGATCTATGGCCAGGGCAACTACATGATATGTTCATCTATAATTAATTAGTATATTTTAAGCCAATTGTTGAGGCAACCAAGGTATAAAAACATAGCCTTATATAATTACATCATTGTTGTCATCATCATACTATCCTGAGACCTCAATCCCTCATTATATCAACCACTGCCTCTCAAGGCATCATAATCATGCATCAACATTCTGGGAACGCATCCCTTATCTCATCATCAGAGGATAACACCTCAACCAGGCACTCAGCCTTATATCAGGTCCTCAGACCTATCAACTTGGTGTCTCATCACCATAGGGTGCTATTCAAGCACATACGTCTCATAGCTCTTACCCAGCTATGAATCCACATGAAATACCTGCATGGTTAGTATATACACATCAATAGAAATAACTAAAGCCATCATGGATTAACAGAATTATCATGATATCAAGTATAAAGCAACATCCATGAGTAGATTACACATAAGCTGTAGAAAGCATGGTTTTATCATCAATCATAAGCATATATCATGTTCCATACATGTGATCATAATCATGAGCCACATCATCATGTGAAACAACGTCATATGCTTCCAAGCTTCCTGGTTCACAACCTATCATCTTAACCCATTATCGTGTATATACAGGATTCAAGGTGATCATATCACTTGTATTATCATTATTAACAGAGAACTATCAACTATATACTTTCCGGGTTATCAGAACCCTCACCAAAGCTCCTGCAACCATCACTATAGGTATGGCAAGCAACACCAACCCTCACTAAAGGGTTTATTGGCTAGGGTTCCAACCCCTAGAGCACTTGTGCCAACATATCGACCAACCATGCTTCAACCTATCGTGCAACCAGTTTACATGGTGTCGGGCAACCGGATTCAAGGATGAATCGTGCATCATCAGCAGGGGTTGTTGACTAAGGGCCTATCCTACACACGAACTAGGGTTAGGGTTTCTATCGTCCAACCCTCTCAATAAGAAGCATGTCGACCAAGACCATGGCGCCTAAGACGCCCTATCATTCAACCATCACCCATCTCGTTCAAAGGACCCTCATGACGGCCAAGGTACTCTATCTTCCACGACATGGTAACCACTAAGGCACCATACCAGTCAACTCACATAGGGTGTGTCGGGCAAATACAAACCCCATGCTCGACACAAGGTTACCCATCTTACTCATATCGTCCAAGGAAGATGCTAGGATGTCACCCACCTATGACAAGCAACACCTTAAGAAGACCTATCGTCCAACTAGGTCAAACACCCCATATCAGCCACCACTAAGGCACCTAATAGGGTTCCACCATGCACCCACCATATTAGACATTACAAGGCTACTTCATATCGGCCAAGAGCTATCACAAGGTGTGTCGTGCAAAGCACACATCAAGGTGTATCGCCCAAGCTCCAACTCCACAAAGGGTAAAGGCCAAGCTCATATAGGCATATCGGTCAAAGGTACAACCCAAGACAAGGCTATCAGACAACACTACTCTAAAGTCATATCGTGCAAGGCACAACCCAACATGGTCATCTTCAACCTCAAGCATAAGGGCACTAAACCCTAATTGTTCAAGAAGATCGGCTCACCTCTCAACAACTAAGAGAGAGGGGTTTTGCACAACCTCAAATCCATGGTGAGAGGAGGGTGTTGTCCAAGCAACTAGAATGTAGACTCGCCTATCAACTAAAATGAGAGAGGGGTATTGCCTACATCACTAGAGCTCAAACTCACTTCTCTAGACCAAGGAGATAAAGGGGTGTTGCCACCAAAGAAAACCCTAAACTATGGTTCGGCCAACTAGATCCAAAGGTATATAAACCATCAACAACATCAGCAACATCATGCTCACTATATCCATAAGATCAACAACATGTACTAGAGCAAGAACACATAACATGCAAAGGTCGATCATCCACATATATGAATCATACAACATAGAGAAGGTAGTATAGCTAGGGTTAGAAGTTATGTAACCCGCCTTAAGCAAACTCCTCAAGCTCCAAAGCTCCAAGATTCTAGCTTCTAGCTCCAAGCACACCACTTTAGGCCACCTCAAGAAAAGGAACAAGGATCATAACTGTCACGCCCCGATCTCACATTAACAACAAACCACGAGATTAGGACGCGACAGGATGGGATTTACACATAAGCCAACCACTCTTCACTTTTTAAAACATTTTAAAGAGATTTAAAAGATAATCTGATTTATGCAGTAAAATGAAATTAAACAAACTACGGAAGCACCTTTATAATTTGACTAGCAATATAAAGAGAGTCTACAACATTTTACATTGTTTGGCATAAATAAGCATAACCGTTAATTTACATCTTATACACATTCTCTCTCTCACTCACTCCTTGTCCCAAAGATTGAGGGGAAAGGACTAAGAGACCTCTAACTACTATCTACGAACCTTCTATTGACTAGGCGTAAGGATAAGACGATCCTTCTGATTTCCTGCTGCTGATGATAACCTGAAAATGTTTTGAGTAGAGGTATGAGCCTACTCGCTCAGTGAATAGCATTTCACTTAGCTATCACTAAACAACTCATCAGGTTTATAAACTGAAATTAAACATAAATGCAGAACTAAGCAAGGCAGTTCTAATAACATAACAGATTTACAGAATATAATCACATTTCCAAGCATTAACAGGTAATTCAGATAAATGAACAGTTATATAAATTTACTGTGAACCTACTTGATTATTTATTCATTTTATTATTATGCCCTAAATATATGCAGTGTACTCTGCATATAAAGATCCGCAACAAGTCCATGCTACGGTCCCACCGTACAAGACTTAGCGACACACCCGGGGAGTGCTAAGTCTGACTACTCGTCCTGGTCTGCACAGGACACAGGCTCCTCGGCCTCCTCGCACAACCACGTGTGCTCTCGACTTCTCCTTAAACCTGAGTACACCGGCGGAGAGTCACAGGGTTACCTTCGCGACACAAGCATGAATGGTGTTAGATAACCGTGTTTTCTGTTGATATCGCAGTGCCATTGTGACACAAGCACAATTGTTGTTAGACACTGCCCTTTTCTCTTTCCTCGTTTGTCCACGACACAAGCACGGATGATGTTGCAACACGAGTTTCACCCCAAAGTTGCAGACCCGTCTAAGGGGTTCTACGGTGTTAGGGCATCTAGGTCTATACTTGATTAAACAATAAACAAATAAACAGGAAAAATTACATTTCATACATAATGCACAATCTGAACATCACAAGAAGCGCATAAATAACCTTTATCGTAATTAAACACAAATCAGAATCATTTATCCAGTTTCTATGTTAAACATCTATTTTGAAATTAGTAAATACATTGCAACTATAATACAAGAAATTGCATCATTTTCGTTAAGCATATCACGTAGTTCAATTCTAGTAAATCTAACATACTCTATTGAATGAACTATACTGTTTAGGAGTTATATCAATTAATATATAAGCAATAAAACAATCAATTAGAGTTAAATATTGATTTCTAAATGAACTACTACTCACATTCTGGAACTCGGCCGACCAAACTGGGAACTCGGCCGATCAGCTGACAACTCGGCCGATCCACCCGTAACTCGGCCGATCCAAACCCTGGTCGATTTCCTATAAAGGGGAAACTCGGCCGAATCATGCCCAATTCGGCCGATCAAAACACTGATCGTCAATTCTAATAAAGGAACTCGGCCGAATCGTACGCAATTAAGCCGAACGACACACAGACAGGAAATTAAAACAAACCTGTTGCAAATCAACAGTACCTCACATACATTCAGGTAGGAATCAGACTTTGTTGGTTGTTGCTCGTGGCTAGCTGACTACGGATTAGTGTTCAGGGCCCTTGACCGAACTTATGGGTGTCGTTCTCTTGGTGTTTTCCGGGCAAATTGCCCCTGGCTCGAACCTGCTGCTATAAGCAGTCGTTCATCTCACCAACAGGTTGAAGAGGGGAGGGTTGGCTGGGTGCTAAAACGTGGCTGGGAGCTGCGAATTTCATCTAAGACCTGAAGGTCGGAGTCGGGGCCATCGTTTTGAGGTGCTAGCTGCGCCCAAACAAGCTCCTGGCCGGCGCCGCTACAGCTGCAGCTTGGCCGCAGCTCTGCTAGCCGGCTTCCTAGCAGCTTGGCTGCTTGGATGGGGCGAGGTCGAGGAAGGAGAAGGTGGAGGAAGGAGAAGAAGGAGAGGGTGGCGCTGTTGGTCGCAGCTCAAGGCGCCAAAATCGCCCCAAATCGCCCCTGTGTCGTGCCCTGTTCTATCAGGCACCGCTTCATGCGGTTCTGGTCCTGTAAGTGTCGGGTGAAGAAGGAATAAGGGAGAAGGGTCGCAGAGGGGGCTGACTGCAAAATTCCCAAACGTTCCCAATATTTACAACTAGGTCCCTAAACACTCAAATGTCCATATCTTTTAACTCGGAAGTCGGTTTCGAGTGATTTTTCTTGCAACGGTTTAAGCACGGAATTCTCTATAACCTCAAGGTGCAAAACATGCTAAAAGGACTATTTCACTGGATCAAAGCTCTAATTACAACTGTAATTACTTGATTCAACTTAATGTACTAAATAATCAATATTGACATTATTAATTGCCTCAGGTGTTTCAATCTTAGCTATTAATTCGCATCTTAGCTTATCTTGATTATCCATGATGTTTAATTTGATACTCAACCCTAATTGAGGTGTTTTACGTAATTCGAGGTATTTATTAGTTAATCGTGGAGTGGGTCATAACAACCTTTTCCCCTTAAAAGAATTTCGTCCCCAAATTCCTAGAAGAGAAAGGAAACATGCTACTCATTTCTGACTCGTATTCCTACGTAGCTCCCTTTAGGTTAAGATTTCTCCACAAAACTATCACTAATGGTACCTCACAATTCATGAGTTTCTTGACCCTCCGATCAATCATCCGTATGGGTCTCATAACCTAGGATACATCTGATCTGATTCCAGATCAACCCACAAAACATCGTCTTTCCAAAATTGTTATAGCAGTATCTCACTTTATGGTAATTACCAAGAAATTATTATACTGTTCATACAAACAAATTAAAATTCTTAAATAAACAAAATACATGTCTATTTGGTACTAAAATTAAATCATGCAATTTAACTGTTAAACATCACTACATATCATACTGAGAATTGATATTAAAATACTTGATTCATCGTACACCCTATCCTTAGGGTTTCATTTGCCTTGTTCATTCATCACATGCTAACACCCTACTCTTAGGGTTATCTCATTCACTAATCACATGGCAACACCCTACTCTTTAGGGTTTCCATTATCTCATTTGTTTGATTGCAATTCAAATCACAATACGGTATCATTCTGGAACTGGCAGAGCAGTATATTTCAAAATCATTGTAATTACTGAGTAATGTTTATATCATGCATGCAGACAGATTAAAAATTCATAAATATTCCAAACTCAAATCAATTTTGACACATACATACAGAATTCATGTAATCGAACATCTTATGACACCAATAAAAGTAATTTTCTCCACTAATAAGAAACCATATGTAACGCCTGGGCCCACTGTAATTACCAAGTAATTTGCTCTGATACCATCTGTAATATTCATCAATTATCTGAAATTTCTCGAAGTACGTGCATATTAACCAAATTCCTGATTTATGCATCACATAACTCAATTAAGAGTTATTTACGTATCATATCACAAATATTTAATAGTACTTGAGAATTTCTGATAATATCTCAGAGAAACGATTCATGTAAATTTTAAGTCATACACATTAACATAACAGGAAGCATGCAATTTTGGTTTATTTACATATTTTAATGCTATCTTACTATCTTGAAATCATACATCTAATGGTTTACTAAATCTGTGTTTTCAGGGTTCATTCTCAAACCGTACCATTATCAGTTGTGTATTTCTAAACTCAATATGATATGATTGAAACTGGATTACCAAGCAACTTAATTATTTTATCCATGTATATCTTAGTCAAGTCTCGAGACATCCAAGGTCGACTTATTATGAAGAAAGTGAGCAGACTAAATTAGTCTATCCACAATTATTCATATCGAGTCACAACCTCTAGGTGTCATGGGTAATCTTAACACAAAATCCATTGTGATAAATTCCCATTCTCATTCCAGCATAGAAAAAAAATTACAAGGTAGCTATAGATCTCTAGGGTTCAGCTTTAACCTACTGGTACACACTACTTCTAACCACGTACTCAGTTACATCCTTCTGCATATTTGACCATCCATTTCAACTTCTTGGATTTCATATACATCTTAGTGTCTTCCTGAAAACATAGCATACATCAAAACATACACTTCTATAAAAATTCTTTTCTTTCATCTTTTCCCCTTAAAGAATTTTACACTATCTTGAGATACACACAACATGTCATGTTAATACAACACCTTATCATCATAAAAACTTAAACTGTAGTCTCTTTTCCTCCTATCATGTTATGCATAGTCTGGTTTAACTCACTATCACCCTATTGTAGTTTCTTGATCTGATCATAAGAAGTAAGCTTAACTTACATCTATACAATCAAATCACTCTGTGTTATTACCCCTAAGTCTAAGTTCAACTTCCACATTTCTACTAGCAGGTCTCTATTGAAACCTGTCATAGAGAATGCATTGGCTGTTGAACTTGACTTTCTGCTGAAAACATCATCCACCACATTCTCTTTACCAGGGTGATAATCTATTGTCACATCATAAAGATCGTGACACCATGTCTTTAAAACATGAACTACATCAACTATCTTTAGATCATAATCGGATAATACTCCGCTTTCTATGTTACTTACTTATTGTTACATTTTAGGTTTTTGTCTTACTCATTCCTCTAAATCATTTCATGTTGTTCATGTACCGATCAGATTATCTACTTCAAAACCCTAGATCACTATCAAAGCCAGTTTACTTTTCATAGAACAATTCTCAAGGTCTTATTTAACAAAGATACTGGTATACAAGGTTACATCACTAATGATATCCTTTAAACTACTGCAACTTTAATCATTCTAGGGTTTTGGTCTATATCAGTAACATAGCTTTATTGTGTGTATGTGTGATCGATTATATAAATCAAATTGAGTTGCTTGGGTCAATAACATATTAACCCAACACTCAACTTTAATTACATTAGCTGAAAATTCAGTTTTCACAATAGTTTCTGTAATTCGTTTATTAAACTGCTAACAGAAGCTCCAAAAATTCTGAAAATTTTATATGTTGTGCCTAATAAAGTTTTAGACCTCCAGTAAAAATTTCAGGTCATTTCAAGTTACCAATAATTAAATAAAAATCGAACAGTGTACTGCTATATTGCAGTCTGCAGCAGGTTCGGCTGAGTTACAAACTCGGCCGACACCCTTGCTGTAGAGGTCAAAAGTCATCTAAAAATTACGCCAATTTTACAGAGTGTCTAAAATTGTGTTGTTCAAGCACAGTTAAAATTTGAGATCAATTGGATATACCAATAAAAAGATAAAATTCAATTACCACACTGCTATATTATTCAGAAAATGTGATCGGTCGAGTTTGAAACTCGGCCGATTAACAAGTCAAAACATTATTCAAAAATTTTGATATTCTCCAATGTTGTTTATATTTCATATATCCAAATCATATCCAAAATTGAACTAAATCAGAGTTACACATAAAATACTAAAAATCATTTAGTGAGACATCCTATTTATCAAATTCCGTATGCATATGTCATTTGAATCCTAATTTGGGCCAATTAGGGTCTATGCTTCTCAAACCCTAATTCTCAAGATAAAAGAACATTTAGACTTCTTTTCTTATTTCACTTGTTAATAGGAGTCATTAGATCTCAGTAACGCATCCTGCCAGCCGGACCAGGCCGAACCTGTAGTCCTGAAGCCAAGAGCTACTCGGGATTAATCAACCCCTATTAATCTTAAACATGTGGAATGAATATCCACTCCAAGCAAACTCATTTAAACATAATTTTGGGTCTACTTTAGTACTAAGAAAACAAACACTTAACAATTCACTTCATGACACAACAATATAAAAGGATCATATTTACTTTGCAAACTGCAATTTCATTTCATGCATATAAAAGAATTTCTAATGATCTTTAAATCGAATAAGCAATGTAAGGCAAGAGTTGTATCACATCCTATATATAATCTCTTATTCCTTTGTTAATTCTGATCTCTTAACCCTAAGATTTCTAGGGTTTTCTCTCTAGCCTATCCTTCCTCTGCATACCTGGCCAGGGCATCCAGAGAAGAACAGACAGAGTAGCTTGATACTGGTCAATCTAAGTATTCAGACACCTGGCCAGGGTATCTAAACACTTAGACCTTCCAGAGCTAAAACACATCATTCATTATTCGCCTTACTTATAACTTTATTCTTTTGACCTTAATGATTCTTAACGACTCAACTTAAGCTCATTACTTGATTCTCGTGACCACATCCTCTTCCTGCTATCTGTAGTAATATAACAGAACACTTCCTGTTAGAAAATTACAGATAGAAGAAAGACACCTAAACCTTAATCCTATTGGTCTCTTATCGTCCCCTGACCTTGAGTAACTATGTACTCAAACCAAAGCTCTGATACCAAAATTGTCACGCCCCGATCTCACATTAACAACAAACCACGAGATTAGGACGCGACAGGATGGGATTTACACATAAGCCAACCACTCTTCACTTTTTAAAACATTTTAAAGAGATTGAAAAGATAAACTGATTTATGCAGTAAAATGAAATTAAACAAACTACGGAAGCACCTTTATAATTTGACTAGCAATATAAAGAGAGTCTACAACATTTTACATTGTTTGGCATAAATAAGCATAACCGTTAATTTACATCTTATACACATTCTCTCTCTCACTCACTCCTTGTCCCAAAGATTGAGGGGAAAGGACTAAGAGACCTCTAACTACTATCTACGAACCTTCTATTGACTAGGCGTAAGGATAAGACGATCCTTCTGATTTCCTACTGCTGATGATAACCTGAAAATGTTTTGAGTAGAGGTATGAGCCTACTCGCTCAGTGAATAGCATTTCACTTAGCTATCACTAAACAACTCATCAGGTTTATAAACTGAAATTAAACATAAATGCAGAACTAAGCAAGGCAGTTCTAATAACATAACAGATTTACAGAATATAATCACATTTCCAAGCATTAACAAGTAATTCAGATAAATGAACAGTTATATAAATTTACTGTGAACCTACTTGATTATTTATTCATTTTATTATTATGCCCTAAATATATGCAGTGTACTCTGCATATAAAGATCCGCAACAAGTCCATGCTACGGTCCCACCGTACAAGACTTAGCGACACACCCGGGGAGTGCTAAGTCTGACTACTCGTCCTGGTCTGCACAGGACACAGGCTCCTCGGCCTCCTCGCACAACCACGTGTGCTCTCGACTTCTCCTTAAACCTGAGTACACCGGCGGAGAGTCACAGGGTTACCTTCGCGACACAAGCACGAATGGTGTTAGATAACCGTGTTTTCTGTTGATATCGCAGTGCCATTGTGACACAAGCACAATTGTTGTTAGACACTGCCCTTTTCTCTTTCCTCGTTTGTCCGCGACACAAGCACGGATGATGTTGCAACACGAGTTTCACCCCAAAGTTGCAGACCCGTCTAAGGGGTTCTACGATGTTAGGGCATCTAGGTCTATACTTGATTAAACAATAAACAAATAAACAGGAAAAATTACATTTCATACATAATGCACAATCTGAACATCACAAGAAGCGCATAAATAACCTTTATCGTAATTAAACACAAATCAGAATCATTTATTCAGTTTCTATGTTAAACATCTATTTTGAAATTAGTAAATACATTGCAACTATAATACAGGAAATTGCATCATTTTCGTTAAGCATATCACGTAGTTCAATTCTAGTAAATCTAACATACTCTATTGAATGAACTATACTGTTTAGGAGTTATATCAATTAATATAGAAGCAATAAAACAATCAATTAGAGTTAAATATTGATTTCTAAATGAACTACTACTCACATTCTGGAACTCAGCCGACCAAACTGGGAACTCGGCCGATCGGCTGACAACTCGGCCGATCCACCCGTAACTCGGCCGATCCAAACCCTGGTCGATTTCCTATAAAGGGGAAACTCGGCCGAATCATGCCCAATTCGGCCGATCAAAACACTGATCGTCAATTCTAATAAAGGAACTCGGCCGAATCGTACGCAATTCGGCCGAACAACACACAGACAGGAAATTAAAACAAACATGTTGCAAATCAATAGTACCTCACATACGTTCAGGTAGGAATCGGACTTTGTTGGTTGTTGCTCGTGGCTAGCTGACTACGGATTAGTGTTCAGGGCCCTTGACCGAACTTATGGGTGTCGTTCTCTTGGTGTTTTCCGGGCAAATTGCCCCTGGCTCGAACCTGCTGCTATAAGCAGTCGTTCATCTCACCAACAGGTTGAAGAGGGGAGGGTTGGCTGGGTGCTAAAACGTGGCTGGGAGCTGCGAATTTCATCTAAGACCTGAAGGTCGGAGTCGGGGCCATCGTTTTGAGGTGCTAGCTGCGCCCAAACAAGCTCCTGGCCGGCGCCGCTGCAGCTGCAGCTTGGCCGCAGCTCTGCTAGCCGGCTTCCTAGCAGCTTGGCTGCTTGGATGGGGCGAGGTCGAGGAAGGAGAAGGTGGAGGAAGGAGAAGAAGGAGAGGGTGGCGCTGCTGGTCGCAGCTCAAGGCGCCAAAATCGCCCCAAATCGCCCCTGTGTCGTGCCCTGTTCTATCGGGCACCGCTTCATGCGGTTCTGGTCCTGTAAGTGTCGGGTGAAGAAGGAATAAGGGTGAAGGGTCGCGGAGGGGGCTGACTGCAAAATTCCCAAACGTTCCCAATATTTACAACTAGGTCCCTAAACACTCAAATGTCCATATCTTTTAACTCGGAAGTCGGTTTCGAGTGATTTTTCTTGCAACGGTTTAAGCACGGAATTCTCTATAACCTCAAGGTGCAAAACATGCTAAAAGGACTATTTCACTGGATCAAAGCTCTAATTACAACTGTAATTACTTGATTCAACTTAATGTACTAAATAATCAATATTGACATTATTAATTGCCTCAGGTGTTTCAATCTTAGCTATTAATTCACATCTTAGCTTATCTTGATTATCCATGATGTTTAATTTGATACTCAACCCTAATTGAGGTGTTTTACGTAATTCGAGGTATTTATTAGTTAATCGTGGAGTGGGTCATAACAATAACCACCATGATCGAAGGGTAGGCAAGATGGAGAAGAAGATGCTAAGGAGAGAGGGAAGATGCTTACCAAAGAACAAGACCCACCTAGGGTTCAACCACCAAGCTAGAGGAAGAAGAAGAGATCTCCACCAAGGGGAAAGGATCGTCCACCAAGCTCTCCAAGGAAGGTGTGTCGTACACACAAGGAGTGAAGAGCAACAAAAGAGCTAAAGGGTTCCCAAGGAAGAGAAAGGCAAGTCATATATAGATGAGGGTCAAGGTTAAACCAAGGCAAGATGTCACCTTACTAAGGGACACTTGCCCACACATTTTGCCACCTCGCAAAACACATGCACATGCCATGCCACCACTCAACCAAGGATCGACCACATGTCAAAGCTAGGGTGATACAAGCAAAGCAAGGGGGTCAACAAGGTCAAAGGCCGAAACACCACCACCACCTTGGCCGACACACCCATGGGTGATACCCTATGGCTGACACAAGGCATCCTTGCCTGATATAGGGCTCAACCAAGCAAGGAAAGGCCCAAATAAGGGAAAACAAGGTCCAAAAGAGCTCAACCAAGCCAAAGCAACTCAAGGCACGAACCCAAACCTCCTCTTAACCCTAGAGGAAGAAAAGAGAGAGAAAGACATCTCTCAAGGTGAAAAACTTGCTCTCCAACCCTATCTTAGGTTATTTTGCAAGTAGCACCTTCAACTCTCCACAAAACACAAGCAAACCCTAATCACCACTAATGGTGATTAGCAAGCAACCAAATACAAGGTTTAGGCAAAACGAATAGGGTAAGCCCAAAGCGGAGGTCAGGGTCCTTACATGTGGTCTGATGACCTAAAAGATAATTGTTACCTAGTGAAAGGTGACAAGATGTTTTAATGGCCTTGTGAGCCATGTGCATAGTTATTACCTAGTGAGAGGTGACAAGATGCTTAATAACCTATGTGAATATTGTTACCTAGTGAGAGGTGACAAGACGTTCAATAACATGTGTGAACATTGTTGCCTAGTGAGAGGTGACCAGATGTTCAATAGCCTGTGTGAATAATTGTTGCCTAGTAAGAGGTGACAAAATGATTAATCAAACTATGTGATCTATGTGAAATACTTGTACAACAAGTGAAATGAATATCTTGGTCTGAGGACCTAGAGGTAATAGTTACCTATTACAGAGGTAACAACACTATGTGATGATCTAGCGGTTTGAATACCTAGATCCGGTAATCATGATGATAATGATGTGAAGGGATGAGGATTCCCAATAGTGTGATAAGGGACTGAGATCCCAAGTACCAAGTATCTAAATGTGTTTTAAAGACTTAAAAAGTACACGATAGATGTATTACACTTTCTTTGTAGCATTTGTTGTGATTAATAATGATAACTTGTTTGATGCTAAAAGAATGTTGTAATGCACATAATATATCACTAGAAACCATAAAACATTTCCCTGACCATAGATCCATCATCGTCAAAATTTGTTGAATGGTGAAACGGGTTCCCCGTAGCATAACCCAGAATGCATATTTTTGAAAATGTGGGGGCATGGTGCCTAAGTGACCATGACTTAGTAATTTCATAAGAATGTCTCAATAGAGAACGATGAACTGACCCATGGCTCAGAGTATGGTGCATGTGTGACCATGACTCAGAGTATGGTGCCTAAGTGACCATGACTCAGTAATTTCATAACTGGGGACGATTGTTGTAGATGTTCCCCTAAGAGAGCATAGTTGTCGTTGTAGCTCTAAGCGAGGATGCCTTTGTACCCTGGCACAACTATATTGCAGCTGACACAAGATGTCATGCTAAGCCTAAGTGGTCTCATACTTACCGAGACAAGGGAGATCATGGCAACCGACTCTTCCATTGACTTTGTATGGTACTGACTTGTGAGAAGTTTGTGGTTGGTTGGAGATGAACGGGGTATGCTTCATCTCCTTAGGGAATAAGTGTGATTGTAAAATATGTTCAGCCATGTAGCATATCTGCTTAAGGATCGAATAAGAAAAACATTGTTTGATGCGCAATTCTGTTATACATCTTAGTTGATAAATGTTATTTATGTTTCTTTACATTCCTTGCAAAGTAGATAAATGATTTATAACTCTACCATGGGTAGATGCAATGTTCTCCTTAAGAAAGGAGACTATCTTATATTGTTCATACAATGATTAATCCTGCCTGTTAATATAAAAGAACCTCTGCTTAATTTTATAATGTTTATCTGTAATAATAATATGGTCGGCAAAGAGTTATATCTCTCGTTGGGACAATTGGCTCACCCCGTGGGATCCACAATTTTTAGGTGGATGAGCACGAAGCGGTGGAGACCTTTCTGCAGAAGAGAAACAACAACTAAAGCAGCAGTAACAACTCAGTTGGAGTGTACTGTCTGTCGGGTCTTGTAGATAGAAGTCATATGTGTCATCTCTATACTCTCAGGTCCTTGGAGTTGGTTCGTAATGGTTTCATGAACAATATGAGATTTTAGCTTGTATACCTCGAGGTTTTATGTTGCTCTATTATGTGTTTTGATAGAGCAACTATTATATGTTGTCCTCAAGATGAGATGAACCAATGTTGTACAATGTAAATCATGATATGTATGGGTTTTGGATCTTTCAGTAAAAGTTTTCTGATCAAAGATCTCCTTGCAAAATGGTTTTAAATTTTAGTGATTTTTTTGTTAATCTGTTGTTTATGGTAATTCCGCATAATTAGTAACGATTTGGTTATCAGTTTGATGACGGTCGTTACAACAATGGCCTCGAGGTCCCTCACATATAAAAGGGTTAGCTAATCTTGAGCACCCTTATGGACCCTTCCAATGGGAAGGTGGCCAAAGGCCTTACGGTTACATGATATTGATGGTATAGTTGGAGTAAAATGACATAAAACACGAGCTCTCATTTTGCTAAATACTTAACTTGTTTATCTCTTATTCGTTACTTATGCAAAACTTATATATATGTATTGTTTATCTCTTATTTGTTACTTATGCAAAGCTTATATATATAGGTTCAAAGATGGATAGAAGTTGATGGGCTTGGCGAGATATGTCAGGTGTACTTGTTGTTAGATCCATAGTGTACATGGGGAGACTTGAAAATTGTACTCTTGAACATGTACTTGAATGCTTGTAATAAACAATGTTGCTGAATAATATTTGTTGAATGTTGAGATTATGATTGGTGTTTTTATCTTCTTATTTGTTCATGTATGCTAAGCATTTCATGCTTCCACATGTCGTCTTTGGTATTCTTTTGGCTCATGGGACTGTGATTCTAGTTCCGTGACACGTCTTATTAATTCTTTTATTAGAAGTTGCTCATTTTTGTCTTATACCAAATGTTGTGTCTTCTACAGGTTGATGGAGCTAGAACATGTCATTCTTCTTCCTAGAGAGAGAAGAATGAAATTTTATTATACAACCTTGTGGCGAGTTGAATGTAAACACTAATGACAATATTATTTCAAATTTAGATGAACTACTTTTAACTATCTTTGGGTGAGACAATACTCTGATGTTTGCCTGAAGAGTGTCTTGAACATCAAACATTCAGATTTATGATTTTCTGGCCACATGTGTCCCTATCTTTACAAAATGTTTGGATCTAGTGTTGAATGTGTTAGAATTTTTTTCAAAAATAAAATAACAAATGATGCATGTGATAGTAGTGACATTTCTTTGTGTATAGATTGTATTTGAATATCTCTCTAGTTGTAATTCAATATATACATATATATATATATGTATATTTGAAGTTGGGAATCTAAGCATTTGATTTGTATTTCTTCAAAAAATAAAATCTCAAATGGTACATGTTATAGTGGTGATATTTTCATGTATAATGGATTTGATTTTGAATAGCTCTCTATTTGTAATTCAATCTATAAACATGTGAAGTTAGGAATCTAGGCATTTGGTTTGTATTTGAATTAAAAAATGTATCCACTAAGATTAGATTTAGAATTCGAATTCTGAATCTCTATATATTAAATTTAGCATTTGGAATCTCAGATTAAAGACTAAAAGATTTCAAATTGTGGGTTGTAAATTTTTGGGTTTGAAATGGAGTTCGAATATTAATAATGTATTCTAAATAGTCTTTAGGGTTACAAATATAAAATTTATGATGCAAGATGTAAATCCTTTAACATAATCCACCAATCTAAACATAGAATTTCATTATACATGATTTATTGATTCCAACAAGCCAAACATAAAAGGTTAATTAGTGGGATTACTAAAATCCATGATTATGTTAATCTAGTACTTTGATAGTCCTAAATTATTGGAAATCCATACTAATGTGTTTCTAAAGATCCTAGGAGAAGTTTTCATATCTAATGATTGGCACAATGACTTGAAGATTTGAATAGCTAAAGACATGGAAGAAGCCATCCACATGTAATGATCACTAAAAAAATTCCAGACTAGTCCAAAAAACTAAACGTGCCTTATAATTTAATTTGTAAAAAATGAAAGAAAAGAGAGATAGGAAGTGAGGAGACGAAATATAGTTAAAAAGGAATAAGATAAAAAGAGTACCACAAAAAAGGGGGTGGAGAGCATTCGAGGAAGGAGAAGTTACGGCCAATATTGAGCACGACCAATATATGTTTAGAGGGGAATTGGTCTACGGTGAAGAGACGGAGATAACACTGAAAAAGAAATGGGGTGGGGGGAGGGATGAGAGGGTTAGCCGGGTTGTGGAACGAAAAGCTAAAAATGGTAAACTCACATACATGCGTTATAAGGCATAATCTGGTACGTGGTGAATCATAGGAGGGAAATCATGGTGAAATAAAAAAGTTTATTTTGTAAGCATGGTGATGGTTATAGAGAATTTTTTCCATGGCAAAATAAAAAAGTTTATTTTATAAGCATGGTGATGGTTATAGAGAATTTTTTCCATGGTAAATTCATGGTGAATTTTGATATTTTTTGTCTCTATGGAAAAGCATGGTGAATGATGGTAATGATGGTGAAAGAAGTTTTTTTGAGGAAAATTTAGTCTCCATTAATAAATGGACATATGTGTAAAAGAAAAATTCTTTTATATCTTACCTTCTGTAAGCCACATATTCCCTCTAAGATTTCTTTTCCATCAACATATTTCATTTTCCCACCAAAACTTATTTTGGTCTAAATATTATTTATATATCTTATTTCTCCGAGAAAAAATTTTCTCCTGCTATTTTTTTATTTTATTTGTTAATGTATCCATTATCAACTAAAAATAATTCTTTTTTGTTAAAACGTTTCCTTCTAACAGAGCTATTTCCCACCACAACGTTTCTCTCGAAGACAAAATTTTTCTGTGCACCTTTTTCCTCCAAGACAATGTTTTCTGCCGCACATTTTTGCCTCCAAGATATATTTTCCCGCTAAACTTTTTCTCCTGCAAGATAATTTTTCCCGCCAAGAAAAGTTTCCGTCACACATTTTTCCTCCAAGACACTTTTTTTTCCTCCAATACAATGTTCTCGCCACACGAGGGACGTCAAGTCATAGCAATATGAATGAGAAAAAATCATCCTGTTATATTTTTCAAAATAATATTAATGATAAAATGATTTTATTTTCATAATTTTTCCAATGAAGTATTTATTTGCAATGATTGTTAAGAATTCATACCCATACTAATATTTGATGATAGAATGTTTGTGTTATTCATGCCTAAAGAAAATTTTATGTATGGAGTGTTAATAAGTAGTGTTTATATTTGTACGAAGTATTTTTTATAAAAAAAAGTTCCCTATCCTCATCTCTATAATCTTGTAACAAACAACACTTTTTAAGTATTTTTCCATTCCTTTCCTCATCACCATGCAAGTGTTACCGAACAAATCTTTTTAACAATTTCACAACCACCATCAGTGTGACCGTCGTAGTATCAATATAATAATTATCACAATCATAATCCAATAATCCAGCAAGCTCAATCTTCTGAAAAGTTAATTCTATGGGCATCATGCTTTTGTAAACTGAAGAACAACTTTGCAACCTCAACAAATTCGATCCAATTCTTTTGGATTAAAAAAACGGAAAACGGTAGTTTGCAACTCTATTCAATTTGAATGCGTCTTTCTTCTATCATTTTCGTCCTTCTGGCTGGCCGAGCGGTTTGGTTCTACTTCTAGATGTGCAGGAGGCAAGTAGCTGTTCTGCTTGTCAGGAGTCAAACTGTACGAACTTCCGTCAAGACCGTTGAACGCCGCTCGGCGCCACTCCTCAGTCCCTGTTTCCTTTCCCGGTTGCTTCTTTCCATTTGCAGTGAACTCCCGTCGAGACCACAAACCTTGACTGGGAGGTGAAGTCAGCAGGGCTCGAGTTTGAAGTAAATCCGGTGGGAGTGGATAGGCGATTGCGGTTCGCTTTTCTGCATCAAGGATGTCCGGGTAAGTTCTCGTGTATTCCCTTTTTAGTTATCCTCTTTATCCCCGTCCTTTTCTTCCGTTTAGGGCACCGGGGTAGTTTCCCCCTTCTTTCCATCGTCGATGACCGGTAAGATGGTAGGATCACTGGAAGTAGAGCATGGATTATGGCGTTGGGGAAGGCGTCGCCTCCCTATGATGAAGATATCTCCCGCTCAAGGCGGGTCCCTAGTTTACAGGGGACTGGTTTAAGACTGAAATAAGAGACATACGCAAACTCTATGCGTTACTGTCCCATTGAGCTGCATTAATATAGGGAATACAAAGCTTGTGCTACAAGGCTGAAGGTAGCTTGACTTGCACAGCAAGCGTTGCAGACCTGTCATACCCAAAAGATAAAGAGGGTCCTATTGGACCATACAAACATAGGCCTTAAGGGCCAGTGGGCTATTCCCAACTAGGACGGTGAACCTATCAATTCCCTCCCCTCAAGCGCTGACAACGTCCGCGGGGTCAGACCATGTTGGGAAATCTGCTCGGAGCTTGGCGTAGGACATCCATTCTGCTTCTTCACGAGGTTGATCTACCCAAGAGACAAGAACTTCAGCATCAGCATAACGTCCTTTTTTGACCATTCGGCGGTCGAGAATTTTGTCAGGAAACTTGGATGCTGCTGCAGTAGGTGGCCAAATGGTGGGTAGCTCTGAAGGAGTTGCCGTTGGTGCTGCCCCAACATGTTTCTTGAGTTGTGATATGTGGAACATGGGATGGATGAGAGAAGCTTGTGGCAGCAACAATTTGTAGGCAACAGGACCTATCCGTTCCAAGATCGGAAAGGGTCCATAGTAGCGTGCTGACAGTTTGGGGTTGGTGCGGTTGGCAAGAGACTACTGTCGATACGATTGTAGTTTGAGGTAGACAAGGTCACCAACAACATATTCGATGTGTCAACGATGTTTGTTAGCGTGTTGCTTCATCCTGTTCTGGGCTCTAGTGAGAAAATGCTTAAGTTGTTGGAGTGTGTAGTCTCGGTTGGTAAGCATGCTATCAACCGCAGGTAGATTTGCAGTGCCACGGACATATTGAATCAGTGAGGGAGGTGGGCGGCCATAAACTGCTTGAAACGGGGTGGTGTTGGTTGCAGAATGCCAAGAGGTATTGTACCAATACTCAGCCCATGGTAGAGCTTGGTGCCATTCCTTGGGGGTGGTGGAACAGAAGCATCGCAGGTATGTTTCAAGGCATCGATTTACCACCTCTGTTTGCCCATCAGATTGAGGATGGTATGCAGTGGAAAACCGAAGTTTGGTTCCCATTTTACTGAACAACTCCTTCCAAAAATGTGCGACGAAGATTTTGTCACGGTCACAGACAATAGACTTGGGAATTCCATGGAGGCGGACTATGTTGTCCAGGAAGATGTTGGCTATAGATTTTGCTGTATATGGGTGTTTGATGGCAGTGAAGTGAGCATACTTGCTGAGCCTATCAACTACTACAAGGATGGATGTGTAGCCTTGGACAGACGGAAGGGCATCAATAAAATCCATAGAAATGTCTTCCCATATTTGCTCAGGAATAGGAAGAGGTTGAAGGAGGCCTGCGGGGCTGGCAGTGATGTATTTTTGTTTTTGGCAAATACCACATTCTTGGACCAGTTTGCGTACATCGTGACGGAGGCCATGCTAATAGAAGTCGCGTTTAATTCTATGCAACGTCTTTCGGTACCCAGAATGTCCTCCTGGTGGGGTAGAGTGAGCATCATGGAGGATGTCTTGTTTCAATGTTGAGTTGGAGCTTAGCAAAATGCTGCCTTTGTAGAATAGGAGGCCATTATCTTCTATATAGTTGACGAGGCTTAAGCGGCCTTCCTGGAACTTCTTACGGATCTCTTGGAGGTCCTCTTTGCTTTCATACTCTTGCTTGAGAATGTGGAGCCAGTTGGGTTCCAGAACACTGATGTGGAAAGATTCAGTTATTGGTATGCGGGAGAGGGCATCAGCTGCTTTGTTTGTGTTCCCAGGTTTATATTCGACCGAGAAATCATACCCCATTAGCTTAGTGATCTACTTCTGCTGCGAGGGCGTATGAATACGCTGCTCCAAGAGGTGCTTGATACTTTGGTGGTCTGTGCGGACAACAAATGAGGCACCCAGGAGGTATTGGCGCCATTTGTTGATTGCAATGACTAAGGCAAGAAGCTCCTTTTCATATGTAGACAGGCTTTGCTGGTAGGGAGATAAGTTGTGGCTGAAGTAAGCAATTGGATGACCCTGCTGCATTAAGATTCCTCCGAGCCCATTGCCAGATGCGTCACATTCCACAACAAATGGTTGAGAAAAATCAGGAAGTCGGAGTAGAGGTGGCGTGGATAGTGCCTGCTTGAGCTGTTGGAAGGCGTAATCCGAGTCGGTTGCCCAGTGGAAGGAGTCTTTGCGGAGGAGGTTGTGCAGGGGTGCTGCTAAAGTTGCGTATCCCTTTATGAATTTCCTGTAATAGTTGGACAGTCCCAAGAAACCTCGTAGTTCTTTGATGTTGCGCGGTTTTGGCCAGAGTTGGATTGCTTGAAGTTTAGTTGGATCTGCTGCTACTCCATTCCCCGAAATGATGTGGCCAAGGTAAGTGACTGAAGGAGTGGCAAAGATACATTTGCTAAGCTTGACCTTCAGGTTGGCGTCATTCAGCACTTGGAGGGTTAATTGCAGGTGGCGTATGTGGTCCTGCCTTGATTTGCTGTACACGAGGATGTCATAAAAAAAAACCAATAGGAATTTACGTAGGTAAGGACGGAAAACCTCATTCATAAGAGCTTGGAACGTGGAAGATGCGTTGCACAAGCCAAAAGGCATTACACGAAATTCATAATGTCCTTCATGAGTGTGGAATGCTGTTTTCTTTATATCATCTTCTGAAACTCTGATCTGGTGATACCCTGCCCGAAGGTCTAGTTTTGAGAAAATAGTGGCTCCCTGAAGTTCATCCAGTAACTCATCTATCACTGGTATGGGGAACTTATCCTTAACTGTTTGTTTGTTGAGTGAACGATAATCCACGCATAGCCTCCATGAACCATCAGATTTCTTGACAAGAAGGGCTGGGGAGGAGAAAGGGCTATTGCTGCGTTGGATATACCCCTGTTGCAGCAGGTCAAATACTTGCTTTTCTATCTCAGTTTTTTGGTAGTGGGGGTAGCGGTATGGATTTGAGGAAATTGGTGTGGATTCATCCTTGAGAGGAATTCGGTGGTCTTGGGGACGTGGTGGTGGAAGGGTGGTAGGCTCATTAAATATTGCTTCAAATTGTTTTAGGAGCAAGGAAATATCAGTAGGTATGGGTGTGGGTGTATCAGGTGGTTCGTTGGTAATAAGAAAAAGTTGTCGAGCTTTGCAGATTGAATCAATAGCTGATTCTGGTTGCATCATTTCAACGTGTTGGGTTTTGAGTCCCTGTAGGGAAAAGGGGGTTAGGTACTCAGGAAAGTGGACTGTATGAGTATGGAAGTTCCATGTGGATGGCCCCTTGCTTTTCAACCATTCGACTCCCAATACAACGTCGTAGCTGCCGAGTTGCATTACATATGCGTCGATGCTTTCGTGGATACCCGACAAATTGAATGGTACCTGCTGTGCGCGATGAGAGTAAGGTACTGCTCCCCCGTCAGCAACACGAACATACCCGGAGGCCGGAGATAGCAGGTGTTTGATGGAGGTATCGATGATTTCTGGGCTGATGAAGTTGCTATTGCTGCCGGAGTCTAGAAGGACGAGGGCGCGTCGGGGACCCAGTTGTGCCCAAAGGCGGATGGTATCGTTGGTGCCGCGGCCGGCCATGGCAAAGGCGGAAATTGTTGGCTGGTCATCCGTTGGTGCTATGCCAGAAGATATTCCAGATTCTGTGGATGGCGGCTTGGAGTCTTCCCTATCTTCGTCGTCATCCCGGTCATCGATGAGGAATAGGGTTGGGGATTTGCATTTGTGGCCCTTGAAAAACTTCTCGGGACAATAGTAGCACAGGTTTTGTGCTCGGCGTTCCTCCATCTCCTTGGCAGTCAGCTTTTGGAATGTTGGTACTTTTGGGACGGGCGTTTCCCCAGTTTTAGGACTCCAACTGTTTAGGCGTGGGGGTCGACGCCATGGTGACTGTTGTTCTTCCACCACCCGAGCGCGTCTGGCCAGGTCGTAGCGTGGGGTCGTCTCGGGTACTCCGCGTAAACCCAGTTCGCGTTCGATCTCGTCCTTGAGTCCTGCAAAAAATAGTTCGGAGAAGATAGTTTCACGAAAGCATGTTGTGAGGTTCGCCAACGCCTCGAACTCTCTCTGGTATTCGAGGACGGTGCCTGTTTGCTTTAACTTGGCGAGGCGTCCCCTAGGGCCACGAGCTTCAGTAGGTCCGAACCGCTCCTTGATGTCGTCGCTGAACAGTTCCCAGGAGTAGTTCTGTTCCGCTAGCTCATAGGTGGCGTACCAGTCCAAGGCGTCACCATCGAGGTGCATTGCCACCAGTCGAAGTCGTTCCTCGGTGTCCTCCACCTCGCCGTGGCGAAAGAAATGCTCACAACGTTTTAACCATCGATCAGGTGGCTCACCGCCGTTGTATGTGGGAAACTGAAGCTTGAACATGTCGCGGCGACGGTCTTTGGTCTCGCGGTGAGGAGGTCCTTTGTCCTCTGGCTGTTTTTCGATGGATGAATGAAGTTGGGTCAGTTCGTTGAGGACCATGTCTAGTTTGGTTGCCAGCATTTCTATGCCTCGTTCATGGCGGGTTACCGCTTCTTGTATATATGCGACTTCTTCAGGGTCCATGGAGATGTGGCTGTTGCTGGTGGGGGGACGGAGTTGGGTTTGGGCGTTGTCGGGATAGTTGGTAGGGTTTATGCGGGTGGGTGGGAGGGTAGTCGAAAAGGGGGTGGATCGATTTGGCTCTGGTACCAATTTGGTAGGATCACTGGAAGTAGAGCAGGGATTATGGCGTTGGGGAAGGCGTCGCCTCCCTATGATGAAGATATCTCCCGCTCAAGGTGGGCCCCTAGTTTACAGGGGACTGGTTTAAGACTGAAATAAGAGACATACGCAAACTCTATGCGTTACTGTCCCATTGAGCTGCATTAATATAGGGAATACAAAGCTTGTGCTACAAGGCTGAAGGTAGCTTGACTTGCACAGCAAGCGTTGCAGACCTGTCATACCCAAAAGATAAAGAGGGTCCTATTGGACCATACAAACATAGGCCTTAAGGGCCAGTGGGCTATTCCCAACTAGGACGGTGAACCTATCATAAGAAGTCCCAAACATTGCGCGCGTGTGGTTTCTGGGGGTTAGCAGGGAAAGTTGGTTGCTTTGTGCGGTTGAAGGGCCATGGGTAATGGAATTGATACCGACTGCATAGACATAAAGCCGTGATCAGCAGTTTGGTAATCCACAGTATATGTCACTTCTGATGGTTGAACATTAATACATCCTGATGTCGTGATCTCTTGTAAAGCCTATAGCAGTTTTGTGATGGTCCGTTCTGCTCATACTCACTTTAAAATGCGGGAAATGGTCCGTTTTGAATACGGTCGATATATTATCAACTGTTTGGATCAAATTACTGGTGTCAGAAGAGGTTGGAATAGAAAGTTATTCCATCCGATTAACTAATTCTAACCTATTCCAGATACAAAAGATGAGTAAATGCATAATGACTTCCCGTAACAGCCTTACAGAGCCACTTATTCCATTTGAAGCTATTACTAAGAAAGCAAACAGGACATGCCAGAAAATGATTACCGTTTAGAATATATGGTACATTTGATGAGCGGGAAAAGGAAGGAATGTGAATGATGCGAAAGAGGAGTGTGTGTGAGTGTGTGGGGGGGGGTGGGGGGGTTTTGGGGGGGGGAGATTGTCTAATTGATACCAATACCGTATTTGCTCGGTACGGGGAGGTGAATGTAAGTGAATAGACAAAAAAAGAAAGTTCTATTTCCATTCTCCAAGAAGACATTGTTCCCTTCCCTTTTCTTCCTCTTCACTCTAATATGGTTAAGAGAGAAACATGAGAAATGTAAATAGATTTTCCTTCCATTCTCCAACATTTTGTCCAACCATACATGCCTCCCATTCTCTACATACTAAGCAGAAAGTTAACCTCTGATCAGCCTTCATCTATCCCATTTTGCATGTCAAGGTCTACCATGTTGAGAAAATTGGAACTTTTTATGCATTGTGGTCGCCTATGTAATTACTTTGTTAGTAAATATTTAAGTTTCCAATATAACTTAGCTCAACGGTACAGTCTGGAGAAGTGGGATATTAAATGTAGAAATTGTTTTCACCAAAAAATACCCAACCTTTCTTGTGTATAAATTATTAAGTCATTTATCCACGCTATACTTCTCAGGACCATTCTGATATTATAATTTTGAACTTTCCAAGCTCCAATAAATTGTTTTGTTATCTGCTCTTCCTGCAAATAACTGTCTAGTGCTGATTTGATCTTCCTTCTGCTTAACATAACACTAACTTTGCTAATAGTTTTCCCTGTAAAAATAGAGATTTTATCTTCCTACTATTGGAGATGAATGGACCTCTTGCTGTCCTTTTCCATCTCATCTACGGTTATCAAAGTCAGAACCTTTTGGAACGGATGTGATTTGAAAAATTCAAAATCTTGCTTTCATGATTTATGTGATCATGTGAAAAAGTATTGTAGAATTAAATCGCAATGTGACATAGGAACATGATTCCTTACTATACTTAATGTTTGTATTAGACTTGATGCTAATAAAAGTTTCGAACATGTAACAATAGGTGTTCGTGAACTTATAACTAAATCCACACACATATATATACATATATATATGATAATTACGTTTGGGCTTTCTAAAATCTAAGTCTGGGTTGGTTTGTATCAGGCATGAATCATGATATTAGCTAAATTAGCAAATACACTGTCTAACACTACCAATCTAATTTTCATTTAAATTCCTCATGTTGGACCGCCCCCTAATTTTTTCTTTCGAATGCGAGCATATAAAGGAACTCGATTATGTCAGATAGAAATGCCTGAAAGGAATTTGATTGAAATTATTTAAATTGAAACTTTATTGGAGTGTCCATACTTGTCAAGGCGCTCGCCTAGGCGGCCGCCTAAGCGGCAAGGCGTCCCAGGGCTGCGCCTAGGCGAGGATGCTTTATTTATAATGCTACAGTGACCTAGTTTTGTGGGTCTGGTTGTATATTCACTTATTTTAATGTTTGATATGGCTACACCAATGTTCAAAATTAATAGTGTTGCCTATTTTATGTGCCAAATATCACTTTTAATTGGATCTAATACTCTTTTTTGGGTTTGACTGGATCTAATACTCTTTTTTTGTTTGACTGGATCTAATACTCTTAGTACACATTTGATTTTTCTTAGTTTGCACCTTCAATTCAGATGTACTTAGTAGCTATGCTATGAAGGACAGTGATTACATTGCTTAATACTTGTAGCTATGTATGACAATATATATATATATATTTATTTGTTGATCACTCTCTTACATTCTTTACAATGATTCTTTTCGCGTCCTTGACATTATTGTCAATGATAATATATTAGAAATATAATTGGTTATTTTTTCATACAATAATATATATATATATATGTATATATATATATATATATATATATATATATGGGGAGATCGATTATAAATATGTAGATAACTACATATATAACTATACAATGTGTGTATATGAGTGGGGAAAAACCATGACACATGTATATATACATAAAATATATACATAAATATTTTTTTTTAAAGGTCGCTTAGGAGACGCCTAGGCGTGCCTAGTCGCGTCTTGGCGCAAGGCGTCCAGCCCCAACGCCGTGTCGCCTTAACAAGTATGGGAGCGTTCCTACCTAGTGATGCACTGCATGGGCACCCAGATACAATGATAAATAAGCAAGGGATTTTGGTGCATTGACACCCAAATGTGTAAATGACTGACAAGGGTTGTTATACCTTTTGTGGGTAAAGATAAAGAAGCTACTCCCGCTATACCATTGCTTGGATGTAGTGAAAAACACGCTAGGGTTCCCACATCATTTTGGATGGAGATGGGAAGAAGCTAGACTAAGATAAAAGATTAGACTGGGATCTTTGAATATCAGCTCTTTAACAGTAGTCACTAGAGATAGTGTAATCTATGATCGGAACAAAGTCAATGTTGCTTGTTTGTAGGAAACTAGTGGTTAGGGGAATATGTAGAGAGATTGAATGCAAAAGGTAAAAAATATGGTATATAGGTATCAACACAATTAGAAAGATGTGGAAATTGTTGTTGATATGATGTTATCAAGATTACATGGATGAGTGATAGGATCACAACTATAAAGCTCATTTTTGGGGGAAGAATTGTCAATCTTGTAAGTGCTTTTTCTCCTCAAGTAGGCCTTTAAGAAGAGGCTAAGAAGGATTTTTAGGTCACATTGGACGAGTTGATGCAATGAATATCCTATACAAGAGAAGATCATTATTGGGAGGGGTTAGAATGGCCATGTGGGAAGCAACACTGTTGGTTTGGAGAGGGTACATGGTGATCTTATATTTGACAATTGGAATGGCAAATGAGAGGTGATGCTTGATTTTGTAGTTGCTTATGATATGATTTAATCAAACACCCATTTCAGGAAAAGAGATCCACATCTGATAGTTTTCTGGATTCAGTGCAATTGTAGTCAAATTAATTACTTTCTTACAAGACCGGTAGATCGAAAGATATGCAAGGACTGTAATCTGATTAAGAATTTACCGCCCAACAAATATTGATTGTTTGGATTATTAATATGAAGATCAACAAAAGTAAGCATTAGGGAACCCACGACAGAAGAAATAACTAGAGGAACCTTAGAGAAGACAAGAAATGGTTTTTCTAATAAATTGATAATGGAAGGTACTTGGAACTTGGATTTTGAAGTTAACACAATGTGGTAGAGCTCATGCGCTACAAGAATTGCCAAGGAAATATTAATGGAATTAAAGGGTATGGGCCTCCAAATCTTGAGACAATGCAAAATTTTAGAGATACACGTTTGCTAAGAAGGAAACAAATAAAGTAGCCCAAGAAGCCATATCTATATGCTTTTACGAGATATATAAGTTGGATACAAAAGAAGGGGAAAGTGATGTATGTAAATATGATTCATATAGGAAAAAAAGAAAAAAAATTTGAGCCAAGTGAAATGCATCAAGAATAAGACGGTAAACTATTGGTTGAGGATGATGATCTCAATAATTAATGCAAAAACTAGATCCATAAGCTTTTTAGTGAATGTACTCCCAAGTAATTTCAAATAATTGTGCCCTATGTATACAAGAATATTGCTTACCTTCGATGGGATACTCAATTAGTCAAGAATGTGTTGAAATCATGGTGCTAGACTTCGACTTCGTGTTGACTTCGCTAGGTGAGGAAGTGGAAGTTTGTGGAAACTTTGAGGAAGTTTCGAGGAAGTTTAGACACAAACTTTGACAAACTTTGATGTCAAGTTTTGAAGAAAATGATGTGAATTTGAAGGAAACTTAGATTGAAAACTTCTAACTATGTTATACCTCTATCTTATAATTGTTAATTTAACACAAAAACACGATTCAATACTCTCTAGCCCTAGGTAGGTTGATGATACAATGTCTTGCTTGCAATGGTCAAACGTGCAATACATATACAAATATAGTTCAAGTGTTGAACTTATGTATTATATAATATACATCCAAATAATACTTACAAGACCCTCTCTAGGAAAGAGTGGCAACAACAAACATAGGAGTTGATATTAGAAGTTCTGAAGAGGGTTGGAGGCGACACTTATGCCTTATATGGCAGTTGGGGCATTAATTAGGATTAATGTTTTGGGTGGTCTCAACTTCGAGGAAACTTCGACAACTTCGGAGAAGTTGGGACGAAAATACACACAAAATTCAGTTTGGACCTTAGCTATCAAGGCACCTGCCTAGGCGCCTAGGCTTAAGGCAACCCGCCTCAAACAGGGCACCCAACCCCCTAGGTGACCTAAGTGTCTGCCTTAGGCCTTTTAGGCCCAAATTAAGCCACTATAAGGCTAATTTAGCATAAATTAGGTCTGCATTTGATCAAATTGAGTCATTGTATGGTTGAAATAGGTCTGATTTGTTTCAAATGTGGTCGAATTAGGGTAAAACACGCCTGATTTGGGGGAAATAATGGGAATTACGTCTAATTTGGGGGAATTAGGTCTGTCTGATTTGATCATGTAAGGCCTCATTTAGATCAGTATAGGGAAAATTAGGGCTAGTTAGGTTTGACTAAGTCATGTTATGCAAAATTAGGTTGGTTTAGGCCAAATTATGTAAAATTTAAGCAGATTAGGTATGATTTGGGGAAACAAGTCTGGTTTTGGGGAAATGGGTCTGATTTGGTGAGATCAGGTCTGATTTGGCCAAATTAGATCTTGTTTAGGTCCAGATAGGGAAACTTTGGGGAAGTTAGGTCTAATTGGGTCATAATATTCAAGATTAGGTTTTATTTAGGCGAAATTATGTCAAATTTGGGCACATTAGGTCTAATTTGAAAAAAAAAGTATGATTTGGGGGAGATAGTTCTAGCTTGGGAAGATTAGGACTAATTTAGCCAAATTTGCTCTCATTTAGGTGAATATATGAAATTATAGGGAAATTGGGTATGATTAGGTCATTTATACAAAATTATATATGGGTTTAGGCCAAATTAGAGTAAACTAGGTCAAATTTGATCAAATTTGGATCAAATGAGTTCAAATTAGGGCCAATTGGTTCTAGTTTAGGTCATGTTAGGTGTTATTTAGCCTAAATTCTACATAATACTATGTAATAATGTCATTATTTTATATTTACATATATGAAAATATGAATGTAAATTTTAAAAATTACAATTTTTCATTAAAAAAGGAAAAACACCTAGAAATGCCTAGGTGCCCTAGGCGGCCCCTAAAAAATGCTTGGCGCCTGGCTGCCTTAACAACTATGGTTTGAACGAGGCCAAAGTATTGGGGATTCGACTTTGCTCATGGTCGAAGTTCGAAGTTTCGGCGAAACTTCGCCCAACTTCGCCGAAGTTTTGCTCCATGGTTGAATTAGATGAAAATGGAAAAAACACGTGTTCCATGTAGTGTTCTATTGGTATTTGAAGAGTACCGAGGATAAAGGAGTAATGTGGTTATGCCTTATATGGCCTTTAGGGCACTAGTTAGGATTAATATTCTGGGTCGTCTCAACTTCGCCCCAACTTTGCCAACTTTGAGGAAACTTCAGAGAAGTTGGGACAAAAATACACAAAAAATTCAACTTTGACGAAAACAAGGAAACTTCACCCCGAAGTTTGGACGAGGTCGAAGTATTGGGTATTCGACTTCGCCCATGGTCGAAGTTCGAAGTTTCGGCGAAACTTTGCCCAACTTCGCCATAGTTTAGTTCCATGGTTGAAATAATTGAAAATGGAAAAAACACGTGTTCCATGTAGTGTTCTATTGAGATTTGAATAGTACGAGGGATAAAGGAGTAATGTGGTTAATGACTTTTATAGGGATGTGTTTTGTTGAGTGTCATGTGCATAGCATGTGCCTTTTCACTACTGCCCTACCTCTGCTCATCATGGCCTCGGTTGTGCCTCCTCGCTCTCTGTGTTACCACCATCAAGCTCGATGGCTCTAATTACCATCTATGGTCAGCGTCCTTCGTCCTCTATGTCAAAGCCCAAGGCCTGTACTCACATCTTACTACTGATCCTCCTGCTGCCCCTAACTCACAGGTCCAAGGACCTGTGATTATGCACATGACACTCAACAAAACACAACATATCTCTATACTCCCCCTCAAGCTGGAGCGTAGATGTCAAACATGCCCAACTTGTCTACTAGAGTCTGAAAACGAGCTTTAGGAAGTATCTTGGTGAAGATGTCCGCAACTTGCTTTTCAGTGCTGAGATATGGAGTGCAAATCCGGCCAGAAAGGGCTGTTTCTCGAACAAAGTGACAGTCAACCTCAATATGTTTCGTCTGCGCATGAAAGGTGGGGTTGCTTGCAATAAAAATGGAGGCCTTGTTGTCACAAAACATCGGTATAGGGCTGGAATAGGATATATCAAACTCCTGGAGGAGACTCTGGACCCACAGAAGTTCGCATGCAGTATGAGCCATAGCTCGGTATTCTGCCTCTGCACTGGATCTGGCGACAACAATCTGCTTTTTGCTTCGCCAGGTAACAAGATTTCCGCTCACAAATGTGCACTATCCCGATGTTGACTTACGGTCAGAACGACTTCCTGCATAGTCAGAGTCTGAGAAACCAGATAGATTGCAGTGGCCATGCTTCTTATACAACAAGCCTTTTCCTGGAGAGCTTTTAAGATACCGCAGAATGTGACATATAGCTTTTCCCAATGACACTGCCAGGGTTTATCAAGATGCCTGCTGATGAATCCGACGGCAGTAGTGAGGTCAGCTCTTGTGACTGTCATATAGATAAGCTTGCCTACCAGCCTTCTGAACTGGTGATGATCAACATAGGGAGGAGAATTTTCATCGTCCCAATCCATATTTGGGTCAAGGGGAGTGTTGGCTGGTTTGCAGTCCAACATACCAGTTTTCTGCAAGAGATCAAGTACATATTTTCTTTGAGAGAGACACATCCCTGTAGATGATCTGGAAACCTCAATGCCTAAGAAATACCTCAGCTTTCCGAGATCTTTAGTGACAAAATATTTTTTTAGGTAGGTTTTAGTTGCCTGTATACCCACGGTATCACTGCCAGAAAAAATAATATCGTCAACATAAACAATAAGAATGACAAGTCCAACCACTGTTTTGCGGATAAAGACTGAATGATCAGAGTGAGAGCGAAGGAAGCCAAAAATGACTAAGATCTGACTGCGCTTGTCGAACCAAGCACGTGGGCTCTGTTTGAGATCGTAGATGGCCTTTTTCAGTTTACAGACTTTAAAGGCAGACTCCCCCTGAGCAGCAAAAGCGGGTGGTTGCTCCATGTATACTTCCTGCTGTAGATCTCCAAAGAGAAATGCATTTTTAACATCTAACTGAAAGAGAGACCAATCTTTATTAACAACAACAAAAATCAAAATTCGAACAGAATTTAATCGTGCAGCAGGAGAGGTCTGAAAATGGTCAACACCATATGTCTGCGTGTAGCCTTTTGCAACGAGTCAAGCTTTCAGGCGTTCAATAGTACCATCAGGTTGATACTTAATGGTGAAGACCCAGCGGCAACAGGTGGAGGGAGGTTGGAGGCGGCAGAGGTGGATGGAGGGGCTGCCAGCGGCAGGGGGGTGGGTGGCGGCGACGGGGGGTGGGGGGGTTGAAGGCTTAGGGCATAGGGGCAGGGTAAGAAAGAGAAACTCGGGGAACCAGACCCGCTCTTGGTACCAGATAGAGAATCTGGGAATTGCTTATTGAATGAATAAACCAGTGTACAATACAGTCTCTTATATAACAAAATGGAGGGGCAGGGTAAGAAAGAGAAACTCGGGGAACCGGACCCGCTCTTGGTACCAGATAGAGAATCTGGGAATTGCTTATTGAATGAATAAACCAGTGTACAATACAGTCTCTTATATAACAAAATGGAATAGAGACTAAAGCAGAGATAAGCAATATGAGACTAAACTACTAAAGTAAAAACTTAAGTGAGGCACATGCTATGCACATGACACTCAACAAAACACAACATATCTCTATAACTTTTCACATGAAGATCATGAGGACAAACAAAAATGCAAATGACTGGAGGAACAATACCATAGTCCCCATCTAAAGGGAAATATCCAAAGCTGCACAAACTATTGAAGTATCAAGTTGACGTGTCACACTATGAAGCTTTGGAAGAGGACTTTTGATAGAAGACTACGATCTATAACGTGAATATTAGGCAACTAATTTGGTTTCAAGCGTGGAAGATCCACATAGGATGCTATTTTTTGATATGGAGGCTTATTTTATAGTATGGAGAAAACAAAATATATCTTCATATGACCTTAATTGATATGGAAAAGGCTTATGATCGAGTACAGAGGGAAGTGCTTTGATAAGGTTTAGAGAAATATGATGTCCCAATCCAATACACTGATTAATTGAATACTTGTATGGTAGCTCAACTGCGAATGTTAGGACTCAAAAGAGTTGAGACTCCAAGACATTCCATTTTGTGAGTGGTGATGCTAAGTTGGATGGAATGGATGCTAAGTTGTAAGAAGCTTTAATTGTTGTTAACACACATGATCTTTACTCTTAACAAAATTTATTATGCCCACAAAGAAGAAAATTCTATGTGGGGTTAATGCACTTTTTATAAGGATGAAATTTGGGGAATACCGTCTAACATGAGTTAGAGCCGAATCTCAGGCTAGTTCAAGCCTAAATTTCTACCCAATTTGAGTTGTGTGCGTTCATTGCCCATTACTCGTGAATGCTTAGTTATAGGCAACCTGATGCTCATCCCTATTAGGGAGGAATGTTGCCCAAGCAATTCGCGTTGCTTGATGCATACACACTTGTAGCAGCCTAGTCTTGTTCAGTTCAAATGTTCGAGGAGGAAATTAATCCATGTAAGTTGATGTGCATAAGCAACACAAACCCATAAAAGGTAATGGATTCATATACAAGTTTTACTACATGTCAACCATGGACATTGATCGTGTTTTCTCTATAATAAATGAATTTTCTCATCAAAGCCTATCTATTACCTCTTTAGATTCACAAGTTTATGTGAAGCTAGAAATATTAAATAATTGAGAGGTCATGCTTGTCTTGTCTAAGCTGAAGACTTGGGGATACAATTTAAAGAAGGTGTTTGAAATCTTTAAAAATTTGGCTAAATAAGATTTTTCTAATGAAACCTCAGTTGAGGATTATTATAATTAATGCTGTGTTTTCTGGGATGAATTTGAAGTGTACCATCCCTTTACTTCCGACGTCATTAAAATCCGAAGACAGTGACATGAACTGCAATTGGTTTAGTTCCTCGCCGGATTACCTGCTTCCTTTGCAGTATTAGTGGATCAAATTTGTCCAATGATCCTCTACCTAAACCACGAGATGTCTAAAACGGGTCAAACGCCTATTGTTTGTTTCTTCTTCTCCTACTGGTTCCGCTGAGGCATCAACCCTTACAATACGTTCTGGTGACTCTGGCCGTGGCTGTGGTAGAGGACTTGGTCGTTTTGGATCATCAAGACCTGGATGTGGACAACCCCCTTTTAGACCAGGATGAGGTTAGCCCTCCACTAGATCTAGCAACGCCCCCTCTTGGATCCCGTCATTGTAACTTCTGTGGGTGAAATAATCACAATCAAGATCGTTGCTTGGTGAAACATGGTTACCCAACACATGGGCTAATCAGGCATCTACTGACTACACTAAGGAAGAACCGACCCATACTTGTTGAGGCGCCCGACTAGTCGGCGACTAGTCGGCTGGTCGTTTTGGTGGCCAACGACTGGCCTGTCGCCTAGCTTTTTCATCATATTGAGCGTCCGCCCAGATGGACTGGTCGGCTAGTCGGCCGACTAGTCCGACTGGTCGGCTGGTCACCCTATAAGTCGGCCGCTTATTTGGTGGGCCTGACACTTTTCTTTAAATTTTTTTAACTAATTATATATTACTAATATATATATATATATATAACTAATTATATAAGTATATAACTATATACTTATATTTATATAGTATATATAACTATAACTATATAAGTATATAACTATATATATTACCAATATATAACTAATTGTATATTACTATTAGTAATTTACTAATATATATAACTAATTATATAAGTATATAACTATATACTTATAGTTATATAGTATATATAACTATAACTATATAAGTATATAACTAAATACTTATAGTTACATAGTATATATAACTATAACTATATAAGTATATAATAATATATATTACTAATATATAACTAATTATATATTACTTATATATAACTAATTATACAAGTATATAACTATATACTTATAGTTATATAGTATATATAACTATCACTATATAAGTATAACTATATATATTACTAATATATGAGTATATAACTAGCATATTTTTGTATATAAGTATATAACTATATATTACTAATATATATAACTAAATATATGGAGAAAAAAACCCTACGCCTGGGCGGCCGACTAGTCGGCCTGGTCGCCCAAGGAATTAGGGTGACCGACCGGCCGACGCCTTGACAAGTATGAAGGCTTGGATCTAAGTTGAATTTGAAAAAGTGTTCCAAGAACGACTCCCAACGCCGACATCGGCGACACACCCAGATGGTGATTATGCTTTTTAGCATCCTCGACTCCTTACAGTAAAAACAAATAGGTAGTTGACTCTGGTGCTTCTGCTCATATTTGGAAAATCTTACTTTTTCCTAATATGAGTACTACTACTATTCCACATGTGGCCGTTGTTGATGACAGTCAAGCCCCGGTACATGGCGTTGGTAATATTTGAACTACAAACAATGTTTTGCTCAGATTTGCCTTATATGCTCCCACTTTCCTCTAAATCTTCTTGAAGTTACTTAAACAGTCAAACAACTTCAATGTTCTATCATGTTTGATGCTGATGGATGTGTCTTTCAAGATCTTTGCACGAGGTTGAAGATTGATTTGGGCCATGAGGGACCAGACAAATTATACTATCTTGATGCTCCTTGGACTGTTGCATTACTATCTTCAGCTGTTTTGACTTCAGTGGCACTACAAATCAGGACATCCATTAGCATCCAAACTCGAACATTTAATTTCTTCTGTATTTGAAACTCTGTATAAATGTGAAGCTTGTCAATTAGGAAAGCAAACTTGATGTGTTTTTCCTAAAAAATGACTTTGCCTTAAAAATCTGTTTTTGATATTGTCCATGCTGATTTATGGGGGACCGTGCTCAGTCACAAGTGTAATTGCATTTCATTACTTTATGACCTTTATTGATGATTACTCTCGGGCTACATGGTTGTTTTTACTTAAAGACAGGGCACATGTTCTTGACACTATTACTTCCTTCTTTGTTGAAATTAAGACTCAATTTAATAAGCCCATCAAAATTGTTCAGACAAACAATGCCCTTGAATTCATGCAATTTAGTCTTTTTGTAAAAACCTTGGCACCATTCATCAAACTTCTTGTTCTTACACTCCTGAACAGAATAGTGTTGCCGACAGTAAGAATCGCCATTTCCTTAAAGTTGTTAGAACTCTTATGTTTCACTATCATGTCCCTAAACCTTTTCAGCTGATGCTGTTTACACTGCTTGTTTTCTGATAAAGAATGTCCTCTTCTCTCTTGAACAACCAAGTCCAGTATAGTATTTTGTACCTTGGAGCTCCCCTATTTTCCGTGCCACCTAGAATTTTCGACAATTGCTATTTTGTACTAATTCTTCAATCCAATTTAAGAAAAAGTGTATCTTCCTGGGGTTCTCAAGAACTCATAAGGGGTACATATGTTATGACTTGATTGCTAACAAATGATATCTTAGTGTGGATGCCGTATTTTTTGAGGATACACCGTATTTTTCTACTATTAGACTCTATTTGCGGATTTGTTGGTTGATACCCCTCTTCCAGTTCTTGTTGAGTCGGAATCTCCAGAACTAGTTGTTTCGGCTACTAATGCTCCTATCAAGGTAATGTAAAACTACATGCTAACTTAAAATAAACGAAGCAATGGCTAAACGATAATTCTTATTCATCAACTGTGCCTCTACATGGACGCAGATAGAGCCTTTATATAGGCTTTTAAAAGAAAGACTAAGCGGGCGTAGCCAATGTGGGACTAAACCACTTGACTTTACAAAAGCCCAAAAACAAGAAACAAAGGCAAAATAAAATAAATCCTGCTAATGAAACCTAACTAATGACACGACGCCGTCTACGTTCATAAGTGCGTAAAGGTGGGGCCTGTCCTACATCAAGTGTGGGAAGGTTGGCTAGTAGTGGACATGGGTATGGGATCTATAGGCTGGCGGGGCTTGTAACCATTAACAACTTCACAAGGACTCTTTCCTGTGGATCGATTAACCGAACTGTTGTATGCAAATTCAGCAGTAGGTAGCAATAAGTCCCAATTGCCTAAACGTTCCCCAACAAGACATCGCAGGAGGTTACCCAAACTCCTGTTGACCACTTCAGTTTGACCATCGGTTCGAGGGTGAAAGGCGGAAGAGAATTTGAGGTTGGTACCAAAGATTTTCCATAAGGTCTTCCGGAAGTAGCTAACAAACTTAACATCACGGTCAGAGACTATGGTAGTAGGGAGTCCATGTAGCTTGACTACCTCATTGAAGAAAAGGCGGGCAATACGAGAGGCGCCAGAAGTCTTACTACAAACAATGAAGTGGGCCATCTTTGAAAAACGATCAACAACCACGGACATGGAGTCATGGCCATAGGAAGTGCAGGGAAGACCTAAAATAAAATCCATACTTAGATCCTTCCAAGGCTCATGGGGAATAGGGAGGGGAGTGTAAAGACCAACATTTTGTCTTTTGGTTTTAGCCAATTGACAAGTACAACACTGAGACACGATGCGAGCTACAACACGTCATAAGGAAGACCAATAAAATCTGTCTCTCACTAGAGCGGCGGTCTTATCCCTACCAAAATGGCCAGTGAGGCCACCAGCATGTAATTCCCAAATGAGAAGATCTCGAACTGAAGTAGAAGGGATACATAACTGCGTGCCGCGAAAAAGAAATCCCTCTCATAGAATAAAATCAGAAGCATGGCTAGGTGTACTACTGAGAAGGTCAGAATGAATAGTCGTGAAGTCAGGACAAGTGAAATATTGCTCTTTGAGACGGCCGAAGCCCACAACTCCAACGCTCATAGACTGTAGGGTGGTCAAACAATGTCTGAGAGCGTCTGCAGCCTTGTTCTCAACACCTGTGCGATGTTTGAGAACAACAGTGTACGCTTGAAGAAACTCACACAACTTGGCGTGACACACACTTAAATTTTTTTGGGAATTTAGAAAGCGAAGGGCCTGATGGTCAGACCAAAGGATGAACTCTTGATGGAGAAGGTAGTGCCTCTAATGACGTAGGGATTGCACAACAACGTAGAATTCTTTATCGTAGGTGGAATATTTACGCTTTGCGTCGCTGAGTTTCTCACTGAAAAAGGCAGCAGGGTGTCTTTCTTGACTAAGAACGCCTCCAATGCCAACACCGGAAGCGTCACAAGATACTTCAAATGGAAGTGAGAAATTAGGAAGGTGAAGAACTGGGGCTTCGGTCAACTTGGTTTTGACAGCCTCAAAAGCACGTCTTGCGGATGGCGTCTACTCTAATTTGTCACACTTCATTAACTCAGTGAGAGGAGCCATAATGGTGCTAAATGCTCGAACAAAACGATGATAAAAAGTAGCCAGCCCGTGAAAGCTACGAAGCTCACAAATCGAAGTGGGTTGGGGCCAATCAATGATGGCTTTGAGTTTGGCCGGGTCAGCCTCAATGCCGGTAGCTGATACAAAGTAGCCAAGGAATAAGACTTTATCTTGAAGGAATAAGCACTTCTTTAGATTGACATACATTTTCTCAGTTCGAATTGTGTCGAAGATAAGCCGAAGATGAATTGGGTGTTTGTCCTTGGTCTTGCTTAAAATCAGAATGCCATCAAAGTAGACCACTATTTTTTTTTCAATGAATGGTTGTAAGACATGGTTCATGACACACATGAATAGGGGTGAGCAAAATTCGGTTAATAACCGATTAGCCGTATGGTTAATTTTTTTTAGACAATTTGGTTAATTCAGTTAATTTGGTTAATTTATTTCGGTTAATTGGTTAAACGGTTAATTTTTCGGTTAAAAATATTTTGTATTTGGTTAACCGAATTAACCGAATAGTCACAATTTATTCAAAAAGAAATATCTTGCTCATGTATATACCTATATAATTTTACTTTTATTTCAAAAAACCGCCATGTTTATAAACTAATCAAGCTTTTATGAACTATATATCACTATGTGTATATGTAATATTACTATAATATAATAACTGCTCAAAATTTTATAATTATTTTCATACAATATTATTATAAGAGTGTTGTTTGGTTAACCAAATTAACCGACGCAATTAACCATTAACCGATAAACCATAACCGAACTAACCGATACTAATTTGGTTAGGTTAACGGTTGAAATCTTAAACCACAAATTAATCATTTAACCGAACCAAATTAACCGTAACCGACCGAATTAACTGAATGCTCACCCCTACGCATGAAGGTGCTGGGTGCGTTGGACAGGCCAAAAGGCATGACTAGCCACTCATATAATCCGTCGGGGGTTTTAAAGGCAGTCTTCCATTCGTGGGACTCCTTAACATGGATCTGGTGATAACCGCTATGGAGGTCAATCTTGGAGAAATAGCGGGATCACGTCAATAGATCAAGCACGTCGTCACGGTGTGGAATAGCGAATCGATATTTGACAGTGATTTTATTAATGGGTCGACAATCTAAACACATACTCCAACTACCATCCTTCTTGGGAGCAAGGAGTGTAGGAACCACACAAGGACTCTTGCTCTCGCGAATGAACCCTTTGAGAAGGAGGGCATCAACTTGACGTTTCAATTCAACATGCTCAGTCGGGTTCACACAATAATGTGGTCGGTTAGGTAGCGAAGACCCTGGTATCAAATCAATCTCATGCTGAATATCACGCAAGGGGGAAAGTTCATCAGGAAGGTCGACGGGTGTCATGTCCTTGAACTCGTCAAAAAGGGAGACAAGTTCTGGTGGGGGATGAAAATCGGACACAGGAGTGGATTCTTTGATGTATAACACATACATGCATCTTGATTCTCGACTGGTTTCTTCAAGCTCTCGTCGAGTGACAAGGTGTAGAGAGTGCTGGGATTTGGAGGAATGGGAGTCTGGTGGTGGATTCCTTTTGATAGGAGAGATGAATTGAGTAGGTGCTAATAGGATGTGTTTGCCTTTGTGCTTAAAGGTATAAATGTTGGAGCGTCCCTCATTGTGGGCATCTAAATCATAAATCCAAGGGCGTCCCAGAATGACGTGGCCAACATCCATGGGCAACACGTAACACTAAATGTGGTCCAAATAAGCACCTAAAGTGATGGGTACAAGACAACGTTGGGTGATGGGCAAGCTGATTTGGTTCACCCAATGGACTTTATGTGGCTGAGGATGGGGCTCTGGACGCAAGTCCTTGTACTTCAATCCATGGGGTGAAATAATGTTCTGAGAGCTGCCACCATCAATGAGTAGTTTGCAACTTTTACTGGCATGTTTGAAGAAGGTCTTGAAGGGGGTGGTGCGTTTCCATTCATCCCTTTCTGAAGGGGCAGCTAAAACACACATGACCTGGAGATATGATAGATTATAATCATAGTTGTAATCAACGTCATCATTGGAAGGTTCAGAGGCACGATAAACATCTTCGTATTCAATGTCATCCTCAGGGGTGGGATCAGGAGTATGAGAGGACGTGAAAAGAGCATGACGAGGGCATTGGGAAACTAGGTGAATCGTGCTGTGACAATGAAAGCATTCACGACCTCGCGGAGGAGGGTGAACTGGAGTTGTGACTACCTCCTTACCTTTACTGGAGGAAGGGGTTGAAGAACTCTGGGGAGGTGGTTGGGGTAGGGGATAGGCAGAGCGATTTGGGGTAGTGGAAGGGTTATTGGTTGAGCGAATACATTGTCCAAAACGAGAAAAGGAAGGACCACGAGAAGCAGACTGAAGGTAACTCTCTACCTTTTGGGCACGGTGAAAAGCATCATTGATGTAGGACAAGCATAGCCTTTTTAATAGTTTTTATAACGTTTTATCAGTTACCTTGTGTTTGAGGAGTTATTTGATATTTTCCCAGTTTCCTTATAAAGCCTGTGTCACTTGAATCTTTTCTATCTAATCCTCCTTACACTTTATTTCTCATTTTCACAATGTGTCACTTTACTGTTTGTGCTTTTCAGGGTTGTACCTAAAACGCTGACAAACAAAACGTCGGTCAGCATATAAGAAATATGCCGGTATGTGGGGACAACCAAAATTTCACAAATATGACTAACAATCTAATTATCACAACCAAGGTAATTAACAAGCCAATTTACGTTTTCAATGTGTCATTCTCCACCGCTTTTTCCCTAACCCTGGAATACCCCCTCTAGGGTTTCTCTTTTGTCATTGACCTAAGGCCGCCTTCTCAATCCCGAGCTTGGTGCCTGGGGTCACCCCTCATGGTGCCTATTAGTCATGCAACATAGACCACCTTCTCATTCCCGAGCTTGGTGTCTGGGGTCACCTCTCATGGTGTCCATTGGTCTTTCCTCCTGGGCTTGACCTTTTTGCATCATCCATCAGGGTGGCATGTAGGTGTGAGAATACACATTTCTATTACAATTGCGATAATCATAGTGACTTTATAATTTGCAAGTATGAACATCCAAACTGATAGGTTGCATTCAATGCGATTAACCATCCGGAAAACCCTCAGAAAACTAATGCGATTAACCATAATTAACCACATACCTGTCAAGCTGACTTGAGTGCAGAAACAATTCAACCAAGCAAGAAACCAAGCAAGCACACACAAGTTGATCATGAAATATGCATCCAATTTTCCTATCATTTATCATGCCATCATGGTCTATTAATCCTAGTTGTTTCCTAGGGTTACTAGACCTTGTTAGGGTTTTGATTACAGTTAGGGTTTCACTTCATTTTCATTATTTTAAATCCTAATTTTATAAAATTACTCACAAACCCTAACTATCTCATCTTTTTTTCACAAAAGATCCTAAGATCATCTTTTGGCAACATGAAACCCTAATTTCAGATTAACCATTCTTTTCTTCCCTTTTTCCTTATTTAGGGTTTCTAAGGATATTAACCACCATATTAGGTTTAAAATCCTAAATCTTGCAATTTCATCTTCAAAACAAGTTAAGATTCATCTTTATCATTAAACAAGTTAACCATGCTCGAATTAACTTATTTGCAATATTAAATCTATCCTTTATCATCCATTAGGGTTTCTAACCACAAATTAATACTTTTTCCATCAAAATTATACACTTTTGCAAAAATATACTGATTTAGGCTTCCAAACCATTTTTAACTTATCCCTCGTATTTTTCTGATCAATTTTCATGTATAAACTTTTCTCATCCGAGTTTTCTAGTAAAAGATATGATTTTTGCAAGGAAAACCCTTTTTCTGATTTATTTGTTAATCCTTAGAAAAACGGGGATCGCTTGATCCATGGTCCGCGGGTCCACTAAGGATCCAACAGCTCAGGATTCACGCGCCTATTCTACGATCTGAAGTACGCGAAAGACTAGAATATCCTTACCTGGATAGAAGACACGGAGGGGCAATTTGGTAAAAGACCACAGGGTCTTCTTCTTCCTCGTGTCCAAGCACTGCGAGACCGCGGTCAACCTCGAGGTTGACTTCTCGATCTCGTCCACCTGCGAGCGTGCCAAAGGGTCAGGGAGCTCCGCCTCCCTCCGCTGAACTCGTCGACGAGTTCAATTGTGCGCCAAGAACACGCCGCGACCTCCTACTCGCCGGACTCCGGCGAGGCTTGCCGAGAAGACAGGGGTGCAGGTCAGGGTGAAAGGGGCAATTGGAGGCACGAGAGCACTCCTCGCAATCTGCCGCAACGTTTAGGGTAGCAAGTAGACATGCTAATACCCTCACAAACCCTCCCCTATATATAGGGTCGGAGGCAGATCCTGTTGGATTGGGGATTCTCCCAATCGACGACCAAACCCCTACAAAGTAGGGATGGTCTCTTCGGTTTCCTCTTATGAACTCAAAGGAAACAAATCTTGGCTTGCAAACGCTCAGGATTGTGAGAAATCTAAGAGGGAAAATCCCTCTGTAACTCGGCAGAGTCCAAGTCCTTGTGGGACTGGACGATGAGCGACAAGCGTTGGATCAAGATCCAACGATTCTCATTGCACGCGTTCAACCAAGAAGGAAAATCTTATTCCTATTTGCAAAATAATTCCATATTTTGGAGATAACTTGAGAAAATCATATCTCCTAAACCATTGCTCCTTTTTATCTCAAATTTTAAGGGAAAATTCGTCTTGACATTATCTAGTTATTTATTAAATTTGGGAAACAAATTCCAACGGACGAGAAGGTTTCCTTCCCTCCCAAGTTATCCATCAATTAATCCAAAATTAATTAGTATTTCTTTTCCCTTTGCCATTATCTTGTTATCTTGAGTCCCTTGGACCTCAAGAAATCCTAAAGTCACGAATTCCCATATTGGGGAATATCTATTTGCCTTTATCCTCTTATAAAAGTCTATTTCACCTATTTTCCTTTTATTAAATTAATCCTTTTCCTTTTTATTTCTCTTTTCCTTTCAATTGGGCTCAATGGCCAACAAAGCCCATTATCAATCAATCAAGGCCAATTCACACGAAATCCATCACAAATCAAAATAGATTTCATTTATTCTTTAAAAGAGAATTACACTTTTCAGAATTGAGGTTATAACATCCTCTCCTTACAGGAATTTTGCCCTCAAAATTCGAACAATCAAACAAACAAATCAGGGTATGCTTTCTCCATGTCCGCCTTCAGCTCCCATGTGGCCTCATCCTCTCCATGGTGCCTCCAAAGAACCTTTACCATCTCTATATTCTTACATCTGAGCTCTTTTACCTTGGTATCTAGAATCCGCAAAGGTGTCTCAGGATAGGTCAGCTCCCCTTGAAGCTCAATAGGTTCAATACTCAACACATGGCTCGGATCTTGCACATATCGCTCCAGATTGGACACGTGAAACACATCATGCATCATGCTATACTGAGGGGGTAACACCAAACGATATGCAGCTTCACCAATCCGTTCTAACACCTCAAATGGACCCACGTATCGACGACTCAACTTTCCTCTGTTCTTAGCTATAGATCGGAGCGGTCAGATTTTCAAAAACACATGCTCTCCAATAGTGAAATGCACATGAGTCCACTTTGCATCAGCATACGACTTCTGTCGATCCTAGGCTCTCTTCAGCCTTTGCTTGATCAAAACAACTTTATCAGCATACACTTGGAGCTCATTTGACCTCAACAGGGTCCTCTCTCCCACATCATCCCAGTGAAGTGGGGACCGACACAGTATCCCGTACAAAGCTTCATACGGAGGCATCCCGATACTGGCTTGGTAGCTGTTGTTGTAGGCAAACTCAGCTAAAGGTAGGTACTGTTCCCATTAGCCACCCCAATCAAGCACACAAGCTCTCAACAGATCTTCTAATGTCTGGATCGTCCTTTCTGACTGACCATCTGTCTGGTGGTGATAAGTGGTACTAAACTTCAACCTGGTACCAAGTTCTTCTTGAACTTGCTTCCACAACTTGGAAGTAAACTTTGTGTCTATCAGAGATGATCGATCCTGGTACGCCATGCAACCGCACTATCTCTCTGATATACAACTCAGCTAGGTCTGACACCTTAGCAGTGGTCTTTAAGGCAAGGAAGTGTGCTGACTTGGTAAGACGATCTACCACGACCCATATCGCATCATGACCTTTCCTGGTCCGGGGTAGACCTACCACAAAATCCATGGTGATCTGCTCCCATTTCCATTTTGGAATCTCTATCGACTGTAAAAGCCCGCCGGGTCGTTGGTGTTCAGCCTTCACCATCTGGCACGTAAGACAGCTGGCCACACATGCCGCAATGTCTTTCTTCATTCCTGGCCACCAGAAAACTGCTGCAGGTCCTTGAACATCTTAGTAGTTCCTGGGTGCACTGTGTATTTGGATCCATGAGCCTCTTGCAAGATACGTTCCTTTATCGATGAATCCGTCGGAACCCATATGCGATTCTCAAACCTGATTCCTCCGTCTACTCCCACGGATAGATTAGTCTGTGGCTTCATCATTAAACCTTTCATCTTGTCCAGCTCCTCACTGGTCAACTGTGCTGCTATGATCTCACTCAACAACTCAGATTGAATCTGGATATTAGCCAATCGAACTCGATCCTCTAATGGTTGTGGAGTCCACTCCACGAGCTCCTCCAAACTCTTCCACTGACTGGATAAAACAGCTGCACACCTGAGCTGTTTCCGACTCAAAGCATCATCTACGACATTCGCCTTACCAGGATGATAGACGATGGTGAAGTCGTAATCCTTCATATACTCCATCCATCGTCGCTGTCGTAGGTTCCATCGTCGCTGTCGTAGGTTCAGGTCTCTCTGTGTCAGTAGGTGCTTTAAGCTCTTATGGTCGGTGAAGATCTCGAAGGTAGCACCGTACAGGTAATGCCGCCATATCTTCAAGGCATGGATAATAGCAGCTAGCTCTAGATCATGTGTCAGATAATTCACCTCATTGGGCTTGAGCTGTCGGGAAGCATATGCAACCACGTGCCGATTCTGTTCCAACACACAACCAAGTCCCATCTTGGAAGCATCGGTGAATACCATGAAACCCTCATTGCCAAAAGGTAGAGTCAACACAGGGGCGGTGGTCAACTTCTCCTTCATCTCCTAGAAGCGAGCTTCACATATGTCAGACCACACGAACTTCACATCCTTCCGGGTTAACATGGTCAACGGCAACACAATCTTTCAGAAATCCTTGATGAAGCGACAGTAGTATCCGACCAACTCCAAGAAGCTGCAAATCTCGGAGGGGTTCTTTGGTGTCGGCCAGTCTCGAACTGCCGATACTTTGGCTGGATCTACGACGATTGTTCCTCCTGAGATGATGTGTCCAAGAAACATGACTTGGTCCAACCAAAACTCATATTTTGAGAACTTTTCGAAAAACTTATGCTTTCTCAGGATATCAAGGACTCTACCCAGGTGGTCACGGTGTTGGGCTAGGTCATCCGAGTACACCAAAATGTCATCTATGAACACTATCACAAAAGAGTCAAGGAAAGGCTGGAACACACTGTTCATGAGGTTCATAAAGACACTAGGTGCATTGGATAATCCAAACGGCATGACCGCAAACTCATAGTGGCCATATCGGGTTCGGAAAGCCGTTTTATGTATATCCTCACTCCTTACTCTCACCTGGTGGTATCCTGACCTCAAATCGATCTTGGAAAAGACTCGAGCTGATTTGAGTTGGTCAAACAAGTCATCTATTCTAGGCAAAGGATACTTGTTCTTAATGGTTGCCTGGTTGATCGTTCGATAGTCAATACACATTCGAAGCGACCCATCCTTCTTCACAAAGAGGACTGGTGCTCCCCAAGGTGATGTACTGGGCCGGATAAAGTCTTTGTTCAACAACTCCTGCAACTGGGTTTTCAACTCAAGCAACTCCGCAGGGGCCATTCTATAGGGTGCCTTAGATATAGGGTTAGTCCCAGGAGCTAATTCGATGGAGAAATCTACCTCCCTTTCAGGGGGAATCCCTGGTAGATCATCCGGAAACACATCCACATACTCCCGAACCACCTCTATCTCTTCTAAGGATCGCCCCTTAACCTCAGATACGGTAACTATGGCTAGGTAGGCTCGACAACCTTTGGATAGCATCCGTTCAGCTTTCAAGGCGGACACATAAAGGCTGGTTATCACATCCTTCCTTCCTCGAATGGTGAAGTGTGGATGGCCAGTTTTCCTAATAAGAATCTTCTTCTCTCTACAGTCAATCTGGGCTCTGTAGGTGGAAAGCCAATCCATATCGATGATTACATTAAAATCATTCATATCGAGAAGGATGAAGTCAGTGGGAAGCTCATGGTTCAGATACTTTACTGGCAAGACGGGGGTTTTCAAAAGAGATGTATAAATACGACCACTCGGGGTTGTGACATCCAAAACATAACCCAAATCCTTGATATCCAAACAAAACATAGTTGTCAGATTTTTCGAAATAAAAGTATTAGTAGAACCAGAATCAAAAAGTGTTTTTACATTTTGTCCCATGACTTCCAACAGGCCTACATAGTTATGCCATATCAGAAAACTACTACATGATCTACTAAACAAAAAGGAAAACTCTAGGGGTTATTACCCTCAATCAGCCTATTAGCATTCACCTGAGCTTCTTCATTGCCGATGGCGAACACTTTAGCTTGTCTCCTCTCTCCAGCTGGGGGTGCTCCGACTGGTGCTCCTGCTGGGGGTGCTGCAGCCACCGGTTGTGCTGCCACTGGTTGTGACCCCAAAGGTCCTCTTGGATCGGGCTGAGGGCAATTGGCGATGAAGTGTCCCTCTTGCTGACATCTGAAACACACCTTCTCAAAGCGACACTTCCCAGGATGTGTCCATCCGCAGGTGCGACACTGCTGGAGGCGACCACGGGGCTTGCCCTTGTGTCCATGCTTGCTTTTGTTGTGGTTGCGCCCTTGCCCCTTGTTATGTTCATTCTTCTGCCCCTGAGCTCCTTCAGTGAAGCCCAGATACCCCTTGGAGGAATTCTGTGCATGAATCACCATCCTTTCCATGTCCAAGGCGGTGTTGTAGGCTTTCGAGAAGGTATTCGGCTTACTAGCCATCACATGGGGCTTGATGGCAGGGTGCAGACGCTCTATGAAGTGGTCCACCATCCTCTCTTCATCCATCATGTGTCCGAAACGTTCTAGGATGCAAAACTTGCGATCAAAGTCCGCAACTGACGAGCTTCCTTGAGTCACGTTAGTGAACTCTCTTTCCTTCTCCTTCTTGGCTGAGACGGGGATGAATCTGGCGGTGAAGATGGTCTTGAAATCGGTCCACGCCATAGGTTCTTCGCTTAAGTCTCTTCCCGTGATATGGTTCTCCCACCATATCTTGGCTGCACCTTCCAATAGGTGAGCAGCAAAGAGAACCTTCTTATTTGGCTGTACTTCAAGCATACGAAATCCATTCTCGACTGCAAGCAGCCGAGCCTCCGCCTTGTCGACCACTTCAGGCTTATCTTCTCCCTAAAACTTCTCGATGTTCAGCTTGACGAAGTCCAAGATGGTGGCTCCCAGTCGAGGACAAACAGGTAGTGGCTCGCCATTCTCATCTCTAGCTATGTCCCTAAGGGCCAAGGCACGGATAGCCTCAGTCAGCCGTTTCTGTTGCTCCATCCACACCGCATCCGTAGTGTGGACTACCATAGCCGGTTCCAGACCACCTGCCTGGTCCTCCTCCATCTGGGCTACCTCCTCGTACACATGTTGTTCCTCATATCTCGGTCCCTCCTCTTGTTCAAGGTTGCTGAAGGGTATTGGTTCAGGGTTGGAGGCCTCATGTACAATTTCTTCAGGTCTCTTTCTCTTCTTTGAAGTTTCACCACCATGGTTCCGCTTCCTCTTCTCAGAAGGCCCATTCTCTTTGCGGGGAGGCCCACCACCATTGGCGGCAACCGGGATAGCCACGATCTTTGTACGAGCCATCTACATAAGCACACAAACAGACCTTTAGCCTATACTTAACTAATTATACTTATGTCGATGACATCTTAATTACGTATCTTTTATTAATTTGGTGGAGGATTCCTTAAACCTTATCAACTTTACCCATATCTCAAGAGGGCGAGGAAGAGAGAGAAAATCCTAATCCATAAAATCCTTAACAACATTTGAGTTGAGAAGGGATGAACAAGATGAGAGAGTCCTAAAGGTATCTTATTTTGAGTCAAATCCTAAGACATCGGCCAGGCAGTCACACAAAACCGGGAGTCCTCGTATTCCGACTAGCAGTGCGGAGGAAAATATTGCCAGCCCCCGGACGTGATCATTTTCTAGACACCTCTGTCTTTCGGAAAATCCTCTAATAACTCCTCAGTTCTATAGAATTTGTAAAATTTAATAATTATTAAAGATTAAATGAGGAACCTATGGTCTGATACCAAATGTAACGACCCCGCCTCCCGGTAACCCCCTCTATTAAGGGAGACTAAGAGGTCAGAGCCGTTATCCCAATAAACCAGATCAAAGGTTTGACAATTAATCAATAATAATTATGAAATTTTACTAACTAAACTGAAATCTGGAATAAAATAAAACTTCGCATACCTTTTAAAAACTTTGGAAATCTATTTCTATCCACCGCTTGAATCTCTTCTATCTAATCCTCCTTACACTTTATTTCTCATTTTCACAATGTGTCACTTTACTGTTTGTGCTTTTTAGGGTTGTACCTAAAACGCCGACAAACAAAACGTTGGTCAGCATATAAGAAATATGCCAGTATGTGGGGACAACCAAAATTTCACAAATATGGCTAACAATCTAATTATCACAACCAAGGTAATTAGCAAGTCAATTTACGTTTTCAATGTGTCATTCTCCACCGCTTTTGCCCTAACCCTGGAATACCCCCTCTAGGGTCTCTTTTGCCATTGACCTAAGGCCACCTTCTCAATCCCGAGCTTGGTGCCTGGGGTCACCCCTCATGGTGCCCATTAGTCATGCAACATTGACCACCTTCTCATTCCCGAGCTTGGTGTCTGGGGTCACCTCTCATGGTGCCCATTGGTCTTCCCTCCTGGGCTTGACCTTTTTGCATCATCCATCAGGGTGACATGTAGGTGCGAGAATACACATTTCTATTACAATTGTGATAATCATAGTGACTTTATAATTTGCAAGTATGAACATCCAAACTGATAGGTTGCATTCAATGTGATTAACCATCTAGAAAACCCTCAGGAAACTAATGCGATTGACCATAATTAACTAGTGCAAAAACTATTCAACCAAGCAAGAAACCAAGCAAGCACACACAAGTTGATCCTGAAATATGCATCCAATTTTCCTATCATTAATCATGCCATCATGGTCTACTAATCCTAGTTGTTTCCTTGGGTTACTAGACCTTTTTAGGGTTTTGATTACAATTAGGGTTTCACTACATTTTTATTATTTTAAATCCTAATTTTATAAAATTACTCACAAACCCTAACTATCTCATGTTTCTTTCACAAAAGATCCTAAGATCATCTTTTGGCAACATGAAACCCTAATTTCAGATTAACCATTTTTTCTTCCCTTTTTCCTTATTTAGGGTTTCTAAGGATATTAACCACCATATTAGGTATAAAACCCTAAATCTTGCAATTTCATCTTCAAAACAGGTTAAGATTCATCTTTATCATTAAACAAGTTAACCATGCTCGAATTAACTTATTTACAATATTAAATCTATCCTTAATCATCCATTTGGGTTTCTAACCACAAATTAATACTTTTTCCATCAAAATTATACACTTTTGCAAAAATATACTGATTTAGGCTTCCAAACTATTTTTAACTTATCCCTCATATTTTTCTGATCAATTTTCATGTATAAACTTTTCTCATCTGAGTTTTCTAGTAAAAGATATGATTTTCTCAAGGAAAATCCTTTTTCTGATTTATTTGTTAATCCTTAGAAAAACAAGGATCGCTTGATCCATGGTCCGCGGGTCCACTGAGGATCCAACGTCTCAGGATTCACGCGCCTATTCTACGATCTGAAGTACGCGAAAGACTAGAATATCCTTTCCTGGATAGAAGACACATAGGGGCAATTTGGTAATAGACCACATGGTCTTCTTCCTCGCGCCCAAGCACAACGAGACCGCGGACAACCTCGGGGTTGACTTCTCGATCTCGTCCACCTGCGAGCGTGCCAAAGGGTCAGGGAGCTCCGCCTCCCTCTACCGAACTCGCCTACAGGTTCAATTGTGCGTCAAGAACACGCCGCAACCTCCTACTCGCCGGACTCCGGCGAGGCTTGCCGAGAAGACAGGGGTGCAGGTCAGGGTGAAAGGGGCAATTGGAGGCACGAGAGTACTCCTCGCAGTCTGCCGCAGCGTGTAGGGTAGCAAGTAGACGTGCTGATACCCTCACGAACCCTCCCCTATATATAGGGTCGGAGGTAGATCCTGTTGGATTGGGGATTCTCCCAATCGACGACCAAACCCCTACAAAGTAGGGATGATTCTCTTCTATTTCCTCTTCTGAACTCAAAGGAAACAAATCCTGGCTTGCAAACGCTCAGGATCGCGAGAAATCTGAGAGGGAAAATCCCTCTGCAACTCGGCAGAGTCTAAGTTCTTGTGGGATTGGACGATGAACGACAAGCGTTCATTGCACGCGTTCAACCAAGAAGAAAAATCTTATTCCTATTTGCAAAATAATTCCATATTTTGGAGATAACTTGAGAAAATCATATGTCCTAAACTATTACTCCTTTTTATCTCAAATTTTAAGGGAAAATTCGCCTTGACATTATCTAGCTATTTATTAAATTTGGAAAAAAATTTCCAACGGATGAGAAGGTTTCCTTCCCTCCCAAGTTATCCATCAATTAATCCAAAATTAATTAGTATTTCTTTTCCCTTTGCCATTATCTTGTTATCTTGAGTCCCTTGGACCTCAAGAAATCCTAAAGGCACGAATTCCCATATTGGGGAATATCTATTTGCCTTTATCCTCTTATAAAAGTCTATTTCACCTATTTTCCTTTTATTAAATTAATCCTTTTCCTTTTTATTTCTCTTTTCTTTTCAATTGGGCTCAATGGCCAACAAAGCCCATTATCAATCAATCAAGGCCAATTCACATGAAATCCATCACAAATCAAAATAGATTTCATTTATTCTTTAAAAGAGAGTTACACTTTTCATTACATACTTAGGAAATTGAGGTTATAACAAGCTAGTTGTGTAGTGAGTTGGCTTTAAACACCTATATATAGTCCTTGTAAGGCTTTCGTTAAAAGCAGACTTGATGAATGAAATCTTTTGATGATTATTATTCCTTTTGATTAGTTATTTTAGATTAGTTTAGATCTAAATAATTAGTCTTAGATTTTATTCATTAGGTTCCACATTAATCATCCAAGGAGTCATACTGTTGTAACTCCATTTCTTGCTTAATGTCAGGGTGTAAACAATGCACAAAACGAGTGGCCAATTGCAAATCAAAGTCATTGTGAATACAACGGTTCTTAGCTTCCTCAAATCGTTCCATGTACTTTTGAACAGATGATGACCCTTGGCTAAGGGCCATCTAGTTAGAAAGAAGTTGTCTTTGGTATTGGGCGGGAACATAGTGTTCACGTAGCTTAGTTTTCATCTCACCCCAGAAGAGGATAGGGGGTTGACCACTACGTTCCATATCACATTAGACACCTTGCCAATACCTCTTGGCAGATCCGTCTAGTTTCATCTTGGCAAACCTAATCCGTTGGGCGTTTTTCATGTTATACCAGTCGAAGTAATCTTCCAAACTAGTAATCCAATCGAGGAAAGCCTTAGGGTCAAATTTACCATCAAAAGTTGGGGCATCGACCTTCACTCGTCGGGTGATATCATCGTGAGGTAGGTGTCTTGGGTGGTACTGACCATAAGGGTTTTGAGGAAAGGTTGGACCACGTGGGGCGCATGATATGCATCATGTCTAGGGAGACGGGGATGTGGCTCAGGTGGTGGAATGGGATGATAAGGCATAGGCATTGGTTGTTGAGGGTGTGGATAATGGTTTGCAGGAATGAATCGTGGAGCAGGGGGAATGTGTCGGGGTGGGTATGGTGGTTGTGACACAACGGGTTGAGGTGTATAAGGGAGAGGGTGATAATGCATAGGGAGGTAGGGGTGGTTTTCCTCGTAGGGCTGTGGAGTATAAGGGTCAGGTTCAGTAAAAGGTTCAATGGCCCCTAGGTTTTGGTAGTCGGGGATCCCTTGCGGTTGTGGTGCACAAAATTGTAGGGGAGTAACAGACAAAGGAGTTTGTGGTGCTTTCCCGTTATTTGGTGGCATACCATATCCCAGATAAGGTGCTGAAGTCTGACTAGCCTGGAGAGTATGTGCATGGCGAAGAGTGCGAAGCTCAGCCGTGATGGAATTGATTGATTGACCTAGAGTTTCAAGGGTAAACGGGGGTTGGGAAGACGTAGGGGCTGCTTCTGATGTGGGTTCTAAAACCGAGCTATCAGACCTACGGTCAAACATAACGATTTGCAACGAAATAACCAAAAATATATTTTGCAAAATGAAAACTTAGTTCTGAAATGGACAACGCAAAACAATTCAAGAAAACAATGCAGACTAATATATGATAGTAAAATAGTGCACCGAACAAGGGAAAACCTTTCTAAAAACTGGGACTTTGCAATTTTTTTGTGGATGAATCAAAGCTTCCTACAAACCCTTTGCGAATGTACTAAAAATGCAGTAGATAAGCAAAAGCACAATAAATAATGAAAAGATCTTACCCAAAGTGATGATAATCGTTGCTTCCTTGCTTTTGATATAGATGGAGAGAATTACCTCGAGAGGAAGTAATATATATGTGCCCTGACCCTACACAGATCCAGTTGTCGACGGAGTAGTGGAGGGCTGACCAAAGGGCGGCGACGGCGGCAGCGGGCGGCGGAGGCGGCGGTAGCAATAGGTAGTGGCGGCTGCTTGGGGCCAGTTGTCGACGAAGTAGTGGATGGCTGACCAAAGGGCGGCGGTGGCGGAAGCAGGCGGTGGAAGCAACAGGCAACGGCTGCGGTGGCAGCAAGCTACGACGACAACGGAGGCAACGACCGGTGGACGAGGACGGCGGCTGCGGACAGAAGCGGCGACTGCAACAACGTACATCGGTAGTGGCGGTGGGCAACAAACAAGGGGGCGGCGGCGACGACAGATATGGTTTGAACGGGTTGGGACGGAGAACGGCGGCTAGGCAGGACCTAACCCTAATGTTTTTAGGGTTAGGCTCTGATACCACTTAATGTAAAACTACATGCTAACTTAAAATAAACGAAGCAATGACTTAAAGTTAATTCTTATTCATCAACTGTGTCTCTACATGGACGAAGATAGAGCCTTTATATAGGCTTTTAAAAGAAAGACTAAGCGGCATAGCCAATTTGGGACTAAACCACTTGACTTTACAAAAGCCCAAAAACGAGAAACAAAGGCAAAATAAAATAAAGCCTGCTAATGAAGCCTAACTAATGACACGACACCGTCTACGCTCATAAGTGCATAAAGGTGGGGCCTGCCGTACATCACAAGGTTTACCAAAGATGCCACAAGACTACAATTTCCCTCTATGGCCCCTCCCTCAACCAATCCCTCATCTTCGTCGGCAAATCACGACACCAATCATGTATACTCTGACTTGGACACTCCAATTAGCATAAGGAAAGGGGTGCGCTCTTGTACTTTACATCCTATAAGTAGTTTTTGTTGTGGCGCTAATCCTAGTTCAAGATTTACTGCTATTTCACTATATGTGCTCCTAAATCTACAGCTGAAGCCTTGACACATCCTGCCTGGCGTCGTGCCATGGAGGTCGAAATGGAAGCTCTTCATACACAACACACGTGGGACTTCGTGGATGCTCCTGCTAATATGAAATATCTCTCCTGTAGGCTATCGTTGGATCTTTACAGTTAAAGCCCATAACAAAACAAATAATACAACATAACACACTAAAGCATATATACTAATATGCCTATTATTATATGCTCCAGCTTGAAAGGGGATTCAAGAGTGTCTTCATATGTGTAACAGAACCCTAATGACATGCCTACCCTAACCACATCCTTGTAGATATATGTACAAGGATATGTATATATGCCTATATATGAGGGTGGTTATAATACCCACACTATTTGGTTACGGTTTGAGCGAAATTATTACAATTTTGGTGAGATTATTACAATTTTGCATTCGTGTCTACAGTCGGGTGGTGATTCTTTATATCATAAAACCAATTTTATTGTTGGCAGATAAATTTTCAACCTATGTTTACAATGCCTTATATTTACAATTTTGGACTTGTATATACAATTTGATGCCTTATGCTATTGAGTCAATCACAATTAATAGAAGAAGAGGAAGACCTAAATTAACATGGGATGAGCTTATAAAGAGAGATTTTGAATCTTTACATCTCAACCAGAATATGGCCCATGATAGAGCTGAGTGGCAACGTAGGATCCATGTAGCCGACCCCAACATAGTTGGGACTGAGGCTTAGATGATGATGATGATATACAATTTGATGCCGTGTAAGTTTACAATTCGTGTCTTATATTTACAATATTTGTCTATTGTATTTACAATTTGACGCCTTTCAGTTACAAATTGGCAACCACAGCTAAGAAAAGGCTGTTACCCATGTGGGCATTTAGTTGATCCTTCGTATATATATGTATTTGTACACACACATATTTCTTTCTTAATCCCATACATATGGGATTAAGAGAGAAAGATTTCTCCCCCCTCCCACAATCTATAGCGAAGGTCGGACGTCCATGGGGGTAGTAAATCAATAAAAATGCTTGGCCGGTGGTTATATATATGTATGTATGTATGGGATTAAGAACGACATTCTCTCCCACGCCTGTGGCGGAGGCCGAACGCTTGGGAGGGTGGTAAATCAAGGCGGTAACTGAGATTTGAACCCGGGTCCCTTTATTAGGGGACACTATGCTTGACCACTTGAACCACTCCTTGTCGGCTATATGTATGGGATTAAGAGAGGCATTCTCTCCCCCTCTCCCATACCCGCATCGGAGGCCGACGAGAGGGTGGTAAATCAAAGCAGCAACTAGGATTTGAACCCGGGTCTATTTGTTAGGAGACACCATGCTTGACCGCTTGAGCCACTCCTTGTCGGCTTGTAAGCTATATTTATGTATGTATGTATGTATGTAAACTTAAATATGTTTCTATATGTATAGATATACACTAGGAAGCTGGGTTGTCTAGAAGGGTTCCAAGAGGTGCGAAGTAAGAGACATAGTTCTCCTCCAAGTGTTTCGGTTAAGCCAACTACATGTACTACTCTTCATTGAAAACCAGAAGACATCGTAATTGTATGAAGGGTATTGTGGTTAATGATCACCTTTCCTATGATTATGATGTTATTAAAAGTACTGTGAAAGATTTCTATAGTAATCTCTTTAACAATCAAAACTTAAACAATGATGTTTGGAAGGGTGACTGGTCTGGTCCTACTCTAACTGATGAACAACGCATTAGTATCATGCTTCCTATTACCAAAAAAGAGGTGGATGACATTGTGTTGAATTTGAACGTAGACAAGGCTCCTGGTCCGGATGGCCTAAATGGGATGTTTTTTAAAGTTACATGGGATATTATAGGTGATGATACCTTTGAATCTATTAAGGAGTTTTTCTCTTTTGGTTCTATGCTTAAGGAGGCTAATAAGACTTTTATCTCTCTAATTCCTAAAGGTGAAGACTCTTCTTTGGTTTCCAATTGGAGACCCATCACTCTCTGTAATATCTTTTACAAGATCATATCTAATATTCTTGCCAACAGGTTACAGAGACTCTTACTCTCCATTATTGATATTAACCAATGTGCTTTCATATGTGGTAGAAGCATTAAGGATGCTACTCTCCTTACTAATGAGATCTTGAGTGATTTCAAGAAGGATTCCGGAAACCTTTGCATTCAGGCAGATATTTCAAAAGCTTATGATTCCGTCAAGTAGAAGTATCTTTTTTCTATCATGTATAAGATGGGTTTCCCTCTTGGGTGATTAAGTGGATTGATGCTATTCTCTTGTCTACCTCTTACCAGGTTCTTGTTAATGAAGAACCAACTGAGATCTTTAAGCCCTCAAATGGTCTGAGGCAAGGGGACCCGATTGCCCCCTACCTTTTTGTTATTGTGATGCAGGGGTTGACTGAGTTATTGAAGGATTCTGTTAGAAAGAACTCTCCCCTATTAGGGCCTCGAAGAATGTCTGCATTTCTCACCTTATTTTCGCTGATGATCTCATGATTTTTTTGAAGGTCTCATCTAGTAATGCTGTTTGCATCAAGCATATTCTTGATTAGTTTGGATGTGAATCTGGTTTATCGATCAGTCTCCACAAAAGTAAAGTTTTCTTTAGTAAGAAGGTGAATGCTGCTCCAATCTTGAATATTTTGGAGATGCCTGAAGGCTGTATTGATTCTAATAGGTATTTGGGTTTACCTCTCTTTACTGGTAAGTTATCAAAGAAATTTTGTGATGGCCTTATTAACAAGTTTAAGAGTAAACTAGACACCTGGAAAGCTAAGTTACTGAGTTTTGCGGGCAAGATGGAGTTGATTAAGTCTACTTTGTCATCTTTGCATCTTTACTGGCTTATGTCCTTCCCTCTTCCGGCACACATCCTTGATGTTACTGAAAAGATTTGTAGGGATTTTCTCTGGGGTCAAACAGAAGGGAAGTCAAATCTGCATCTTGTAAGCTAGGATAAGATTACCCTACCTAAGGATGAAGGTGGTTTAAGTATTAGAAAAGGAAAAGAAGTTTCTAAAGCTCGTTTTATCAAAAATGCCTGGGATATTGCGAAGAAAAAAGATAGTTTGTGGGTTAAGTGGATTTCTAAGAACTACCCGAGGAAAACTACTTTCTGGAGTGTTGAGGAATCCCCTAACTTTTCTTGGATGTTTAATAGTTTGATAAGAATTAGGATTTGTCTCCAACCTCTTATAAAGTTTCATGTTGGAGATGGTTCTAGTATCAAAATATGGCGGGACCCTTAGATCAATTCTTGCTTTCTTGCTGATCTCATAGGGGGCAATATCTCTATTCGGTCTGGGCTTAATGTTGATGGCCTTGTTAGTGCCATGATTAAGGATAAGGCTTGGTGTATTCATCCTTCCAGATCAGCTGATATAATTTTGAAATGCATTTCTGATAATGGTATAAGTATTAGTTCTGTTGATCGCATCACTTGCCTGGGGAAAGGTGATGTATCTTTGAAAGATCTTTGGAATGCTATTAGGGTGAGAGGTGATGAAAACCCTATGTTCAAGTGGGTTTGGAGTGGTAAGGCACCCAGGAACTTTATGGTACATGCTTGGTGTTAATATATTTCATATTTATTCTATTTTGTAATTTCTATATCCTGCTGGACCTCTATGTAAATTATCTAGTTTCTCTTATTAATAAAAAAGGAGAAGGCCTATGGCCTCTCTCAACGCTGCATTGCACGTTGCATTGCGGCATCGCATTTCACATGGTATCAGAGCAATGTTCCTAACCTAACCCTACCCAGCCATCACAACCCAGCGCCGCCGCCGGTCGGCCGGCTGGTAGCCTTCCTCGGCTGCCAGCGTGAATAGTTGCTCCGACGTTGAACAGTAACTCCGTCGTGAACAGTACGGCGGAGTGAATAGTAATTTCGGCGTGAACAGAGCACGTCGCCAGCCTTCCCCGGCTGTCGCACCGCCAGCCCAAAGCGGGCAGAGCAACCGTCTCCCGGGCCAGGCGCGGTAGCCGCTGTCCCCCCTTCTCTTCTATCTCTGGATCGTCGGGTCCTTCAGTTGATCAAACAAATTTCTAAATCCCAAACCGGAGGGTCCGTCGGTACATAAGAAATTCCTAATCACATCTCCATGTATGATTAGGGAATTTCAGTTGGGGGCTGTGGATGCGTCAGATACACATCTGATCTTGTGACGTGATGTGTATCTCCCCGTCACCCATATCTTCTTGTGACGTGTATCAATCCGTCACTCTTCTTCTCATCAAATCATGGACACCAAGGCATCTACCGTCTACAGTGAGATGTCTCCTATCCCCTCCATCAAGCTAAACGGGAAGAATTATCTCTTATGGATGAATGCTGTCCATACTGTATTGGAGTCATGCGACAAAGCGAGACACGTTGATTCTGATCCTCCTGCACTTACTGACAAAGGCTATGCTGAATGAAAGCGTCATAACAATCTGGTGAAGACCTGGTTGTGGGGGAGCATGGAACTTGGGATTGCCTCGAGATTCATGTTCTACACTACCGCCAAAGAAATCTGGGATGCAGTGAAGAAACATTATTCTCAAGAGAAGAATGCGCTTCGTCAGTTCATGATATATGATCGCCTGTTTGCCGAACGACAGGGAGACATGCCTTTAGAAGAATACTTTGGAGTGATTCAAGGTATTGTACAAGAGCTGAGTTTCTACCATCCAGTAACTGTCCAGGAGCAAGTCAAAGACAGAGATGACTTGATTACAACAAAATTCTTGTCTGGTCTGAGTTCTTCGTGTAGTTCAGCCCGCAGTGTTATCTTAGTTCTGATAAACTTTCCAGCTTGGAAGATGCCTATTCAAGGATTTTACAGTTAAATTTTGAACCTGTTGATCCTACCGTAGTCTCATTTCAGGGAGATTCTCATGCTTCTGTAGCTGCTGCAGTGAGAGGAGGACGGGCAAGTATGGGCCGAGGACGTGGAACTCGCCCTAAGTGTACTTTCTGTGACAAACCTGGACACACAGTTGAGAAATGCTGGAAGAAACATAGTCGACTTGTTGCATCACCTGTGAGAGCAGCAAACTATGCTACCACTATTGAGTCTACTGAGCCTCCTGCTTCGAGTTCTGGTCCTTCTGGCATTACACTCACTAAGGAGGAATATGATAGATTTATTCTGGCTACTCAGCATATGAGCTTGGGATCATCATCTTCAACCAACTTGGCGTCCACCACTGGTAATCAAGCTACCTCTTTATTGGCTTCTGGTTCTACTTCATCATGGGTCGTTGACTCTGGAGCGTCACAACATATGACTGGTATGAGGAGACTTCTTCATTCCATTGACTCACATATTCCTCACAAATCTGTAACAATAGAAGATGGTTCAGTGAGGAGGGTGTTAGCCAGTGGATCTGTTTCTCTGACTCCTGGAATTAATTTTAAATCCGTACATTATGTGCCTGCTTTTCCTTTTAATCTTCTGTCTGTTGCTAAGTTGATTGATACTGTGAAATGTACGGTAACTTTTGGACCTTCTTGTTTTATATTACAAGATCTCAAGAGTATGAGGACGATTGGTGGGGGGGCCTAGGAAAGGTGATCTCTAACTCTTCCATGGTGACAGTCTGCCTCGCCAAGTGTCTGCTCCTGCTCCAGCTGTCCTGTTGAGTGGCTCTCCCTTATTGTGGCACTACAGATATGGACAACCTTCATTAGAGAGCCTGATAAAGTTAGAACCAGAATTGTCTCAAGAATGTCTTATCCCGGTCGTGTCAATAAACGGGCGTCATGTCCTTTTGAGTTGGTCCATAGTGATGTTTGGGGTCCTGTAAAAGACCATAGTTATAATGATTTTTGTTATTTTATCTCTTTTGTGGATGACTTATCGCGTATGACTTGGATTTATTTGTTGAAAAGTCGAGAGTCTGTGCTATACTGCTATCTATTGTCAAACATTTTCATCAAGAAATAAAAGTTCAATTTGATAGCAATATTAAAGTTCTTCAATCTGACAATGCCTTGGGAGTATGTTCAAAATGTTATGGCTGATTTTTGTAGTTCAGTTGGGATGATACATTGTACATCCTGTCCTCACACCCCTTCTTACTGCTTGTTTTCTTATCAACATGCAACCTTCTTCTGTGCTTCAAGGACGTACTCCTTTCTCTGTCCTACGTCCCAAAGATCAACCTTTCCTTGTTCCTCTTAGAGTGTTTGGTTGTACTTCTTTTGTCCACAATTTTGATCCTAAGGCTGATAAGTTATCTCCTAGGTCAATTAGGACTCTCTTTCTTAGGTACTCCAACACTAGCAAAGGGTACAAGTGTTATTGTCCAAGTCTTTGTCGCATGTTTGTGTCTAGAGATGTGGCTTTTCATGAATCCACTCCATATTTCTCTAGTGTTCCCAATAAGGGGGAGCAATTATGTGAGAGAGTGCCACCATCAAATGCTAATGAGAGAGTGCCACCACCTCATCAGAGTGAGAGAGTGCCACCTATCATTCCTGACTATACTATAATTCAAGAAGAGCAGCCAGCAGATGGTCCACCAATTCAGCAATATTCACATGTTTATAGCAGACGAGGCAAACAAGATTCAGAGGAGGTAGCGACTCTAGTCTCTGAGCCCTCCCCATCCTCCTCTACTCAAGGGATTCCTGAAGAACCATTTGACCTTGATGTTCCCATTGTTGTTCGCAAAGGTACCCGCTCCTGTACTATTCGACATCCTATTACAAATGTGTGTTGTTTGTCCAAGTTATCTCAGCAGGCTCACTCATTTGCTCTTGGGATTGATTCTGTGGTCATTCTAAGAAATCATCTTGATGCTATGAAGGATATTGGCTGGAAACAGACTATGCATGTTAAAATGTCTGTTCTGTTACTGAACAACACCTGGGAACTTGTTGACTTACCTCCAGATAAAAATGTTATGGGATGCAGATGGGTATTTACAGTAAAACATAATCCAGATGGTTCTGTGGAGAGATTGAAAGCTAGACTGGTGGCAAAGAGGTACACTCAGACATATGGGGTTGATTTCTTTGAGATCTTTTCACCAGTGGCTTGTCTGATTTCTGTGCGTATTCTTATTTCTCTGGCTACTACATTTGACTGGTCTCTAATTCAGCTAGATGTCAAGAATGCCTTTCTTCATGGTGATCTACAAGAGGTGTACATGGAGCAACCACCTGGTTTTTTTGCTCAGGGGGAGTGTCAGAAGATGTGTAGACTGAAGAAAGCCATCTATGGATTGAAACAATCTCCTAGAGCTTGGTTTGACAAGTTCAGTGATGTTGTGCTAAAGATGGGTTTTTCTCGTTCTGTTACTGATCACTCTTTATTTTATTCTACTTCTGGTGGATCTATTATTATTGCTGTGTATGTTGGTGATATTGTTATCACTGGTAGTGATTCCACAGACATATCTCGTGTGAAAGCGGGCTTGCAGGGGCACTTTCACACAAAGGATCTGGGAAAATTGAAATATTTTCTGGGCATTGAAGTACTTAGATCTCATGCAGGTACCAATTTGTCTCAGAGAAAATATGTGCTGGATTTACTACAAGAAACTGGTATGAGTGAGTCCAAGCCCGTGTCTACTCCTATGGACTATCATGTGAAGGAGATGACTGATGATGCTGATTATCCAAATCCAGGATCATCATCATCATCATCTAAGCCTCAATTCCAACTATGTTGGGGACGGCTACATGGATCCTTCGTTTCCATTCAGCTCTATCATGGGCCATATTCTGATTGAGATGTAGAGATTCAAAATCTCTCTTTATAAGCTCATCCCATGTTAATTTAGGCCTTCCTCTTCTTCTATTTATAGTGTTTGGCTCAATAGCATTGCTTCGTATAGGCGCACTAGTAGGTCTGCGTTGCACATGTCCGTACCATCTGAGTCGGCCCTCACGCAACTTGTCCTCAATGCTCGCCACCCCCACTTTATTCCTGATATAGTCATTTCTCAAACGATCTTTTCTTGTCTTCCCACACATCCATCTCAGCATACGCATTTCAGCCACATTCATCTTGTTGAGACCTTGTTTCTTCACCGCCCAACATTCACTCCCATAGAGCATGGCTGGTCGTATAGCTGTTCTATAAAACTTACTTTTTAACCTGAGAGGGATCTTCTGATCACATAAAACTCCAGTTGCACTCCTCCATTTCAACCATCCTGCAGTGATCCGGTGACAAACATCATTTTGGACATCCCCGTCTATTTGAATAAATAGGGACGCTCCAACGATATTCTTATAAGGATCCATGTCATAGAAGAGTGACAGTTTTTATAGGCTGGCTGTCAACCTACCACCAACCCTCCTCCTTTACCCGGGCTTGGGACCAGCTACATTTATACAAAAAATGAAAACATAGGCGGAGTTCCAAATCCAGGATATTACAGGAAAATTGTGGGAAAATTGATATATTTGACAATCACACGTCCTGACATTTTTTTTGCTGTAGGAGTGGTGAGTCAACATATGAGCTCTCCAAAACAGTCTCATTGGACATCTGTCTGTCGTATTCTGAGATATCTGAAAGGTGCACCTGGTATGGGAATCACCTATTATAGGCCGAAGACTCCTGTATCCACACTGTCTCTTACTGGTTTTGCAGATGCAGATTGGGCTGGTAGTCTGAATGATAGGAGGTCTACTTCTGGATATTGCACATTTCTGGGGAATCATCTTATTACTTGCAAAAGCAAAAAGCAAAATGTTGTGGCAAGATCTAGCACGAAAGCTGAGTATAGAGCAATGACACATGCATGTTGTGAGTTGCAGTGGGTTCAATCTGTACTTTCTAAATTAAAGATTCCTGTTTTGTCTCCTATAGAACTCAGATGTGACAATCAAGCGACCATATACATTGCTAAGAATCCAGTCTTCCATGAACGTACTAAGCACATTGAAGTTGACTGCCACTTTATCAGAGACCAGATCAAGAATGGAACTGTTGTGACTCCACATGTCAAGTCTGAAGATCAACTTGCAGATGTTCTTACGAAGCCATTGAGTCCAACAGCTTTCCAGAATTTTTGCAACAAGCTGGGTCTACACAATGTGTACACTCCAGCTTGAGGGGGAGTGTTATTATATTTCATATTTATTCTATTTTGTAATTTCTATATTCTGCTGGACCTCTATGTAAATTATTCAGTTTCTCTTATTAATAAAAAGGGAGAAGGCCTATGGTCTCTCTCAACGCTGCATTGCACGTTGCATTGCGGCACCACATTTCACACTTGGAAAGTCTGCCTTAATAAACTCCCAACCTCTGACTATGCTAGGAGAAGAGGCATTACTGTGGTTTCAGTGTGTTTCTTATGTTTAAGGCTTATGAAGACACTAATCACTTATCTTTTGATTGTGTATATGCGAAGAAGATCTGGTTTGCTTGTTATGATAAGGGTTTGATTTCTTTAGTTCCTAACTCCTTCATAGATATTTTGAGCTTCAAAAAGAATCCAGCTAAGATCACTGCTTTATCTATTTTGTTTAATCTTTGGATGGAAAGGAATCGGAGGGTCCATGACAATAAGCATTGGGATGATCAGATCCTATTGAAGAATATTCTGTCTATTGTGGAGGTGTTTCTTTAACTCTTTTTGCCTGGCCCTGGCTTCAGATCTTTCTTCTGCCTTGAAGTTTCAGATGGTGATGTGTAGACACAGGCAGGGATGCTTTCTTCTGTTTGTTTCAGTTGGGCTCCTTTTTCTGAAGGCCCTTTGTGTGTTGGCTACTTGAGGCTGGTCTTTGATGTGGAGGATTCTCTCTTTGGAGTTCGATCTTTTGCTCAAGTTTTGTTGTCAGCCCCTTTGGCTTTACTGCTTTTCTATTTGTTATTCTTTGTGCTTGTTGTACATCCTTTCTCTGTTCTCTCTTTGTACAGACTTTACAAAAAATACAAAAAAAGCAACAAAGTTTTAGCCGACCAAAAAAAAAAGTTATTATTATCGAGATTTATATGTAAGTGTCATTTATCCATTTTATAATTTTATCTTCGTTATATTATTAGGTCATTAGCAAAGAATCAAACGTCAAGCCGTTAGGTTTTTAGTCGTCGTGTAATAAGTGCCAGACTTGGCCCTTGGTATGTGTCTAGGAAGATGTTTGATTATATGTTTTGGTATCTCGGGAACTTGTTCACAATCACTCATCTTTGCAGGCAAGTTGAGTAGAAAAGACTCTCTTGAAGTTTAGAACAGTGTATTTGTTATGTTCTAGTCAGGTTTACTGATCCAAAACACGACTTGAATTGTATGTCAGGTTGCTCGCTTATATTTTCAGTTTCAAAGTTGAGTTGGGAGTCTTTTTTATTAGTTAGGAATGCAGCTGGATTTTCCTGAATAGACAACTCAGACTTTATTATGGGTAATCATAACTCAAACTTTATGCGGAACCCATAAAACATGATTAAATCATTCTGTCGGGCGCTTGACTTTACCATATCATAGATGTTTTTGGCAATGTAGTTTCATTTGTAATAGTCTTCCACGCCTTTTCTTGCAGATACTTTCTGTGCCTATGGACAAATTCAGTACACTATTAACCACATAATGAATATTTTACGCTATTTCTCTTAGCTTTGCTTCTTGTTTGGATCATTTTCTGGGTATATTTCATACCAAACTTCAGTTATTAATAATTTAAAACCATTTGTTATAATATTTGTTTGGATCCGGTGCCACTGGAACTCTCAATTGGCTAGGATTGAACTGGACCTAGAATATATTGCTTTGTTGATTATTTATTTATTACTTTTTTGTTGCAGACCATCGTGGCTGATTGACAGCACTAGAATTGCGACAAAGATAAAATGTGCATCAGAGTCCTCTGACCCTGCAAGATTCGCATGGAAAAGCAACCCTACTCGGAATTGTCCACAATGCAACCATGTTATCGACAATAGTGATGCATGTTCCTTAGCCTATCATTTTAGAATTAAATCTTCAATTATTTACATATTTTTGCATCACTTCTGTGTCTAGATGCATTGCATCTGTTCTGCTGTTGGGCCCTGTGATGTTTAGTTGAGATCATCTAAAAAAACTGTGAAGTATCTTGACAGTATCTCAATCATTTTACTTGTAAACAATAATCGCAGTAATTTACAGCCATGCCTAAAAAGGAAATAAATACTGAAATTGTTTATTTGTATTAATTGCAACCAACTGACCCTATATTACAACTATCAGGTCCTCATGGTTCTCTCTCATACCAATTCATTTCCTTTCAGCTGATTTTTGAAGACTTTTTTTCCCTTTTCTTTCCAGGTATCACATAAATGGCCAGGGTTACCCAGAGGAGTCAAATTTGATCCATCTGATCAAGAATTGCTTTGGCATTTACTTGCGAAAGTTGGTGACAGCAACATAAATCCTCATCCTTTCATAGATGAGTTTATTCCTACAATTGAAGGAAATGATGGCATTTGCTATACCCATCCGGAGAAAATACCAGGTATATAAAGCTTCATTTTCCTTTTATGATGATTTTGCTAGCATTGGTCATTACCAATAAGTTATCCAGGTGTGAAGCAAGATGGAAGTTGGTCCCACTTCTTTCATCGTACTTACAAGGCATACAGCACCGGTACTCGCAAGCGAAGGAAAATTCAGACTGACACCCTCGGTGATGTTCGGTGGCATAAAACTGGGAAGACGAGGCCTGTGCTTATAGATGGCGTTCGTCAAGGCATGAAGAAGATAATGGTACTATACATGAGCACAACTAGAGGTGGGAAAGCTGAAAAAACAAACTGGGTCATGCATCAATATCACTTGGGCACTGCTGAGGATGAAAAAGACGGGGACTACGTTGTGTCAAAGATAAGTTATCAACAGCAAATTAAGCAGAATGAGAAGAATGAGTTGCATCCCTCTCCAGATGCAACTGTTGAGAATGTTGGTGAAGCTGACATTGTCACCAATCCTAAATTAGCAACTCCAGAACCACCTCTTGAAAAGAGAATGCGCAACATGAACTCTGAGCAGCCAAATGGCAGTATATCAGTTACTGAAATTTCTTTATACTGTAATTTACAATGTTTTGAAGTTAAGGTACATTACATTTTTGACAAGAACCCCCTAGCCTCTTTATGTTTACAGGGAATAACAAACTTTGAAGCGGATAATAATGAAAACACTAATAGATCCCGTGCTGAAAATACTGAAGACAATGAAGTCAATTCTGAAGATCCCAAATGGTGGGAAGGTGAATCACAATATCTATTAAATTCACAGCAGTTGGCTGAGGGTATTGCATTCTGTGAAGAGTTTCTTCAGAGTCAGTCTTCATGTGGAGGTGGTGAAGAGACAAGGGGCAGCAAACCATCTCTTGCTGATTATGCTGTCATGGGCGTTGATGTCCTCAAAAGGGATTTGGAAGAGTGCCAGAAGCTGGGTGTTGCTGATCAACCAGATAATCTTCTTGATACACCTCCTGATCTTCGCCTTAGCCAACTAGTAAGTAACTGCTGCCTATTATCTTTGTTTCTTCATATTTGTACTTGGCTTCTTAAACCTTGATATCTTGATGCAGGAGTTTGGATCACAGGATAGTTTTCTTGCTTGGGGTGACACTGCTAAATTTACTGAATAAATGGAGAGTTCCTGATGGCTAACTTCGGCACTAATACAATTTGTCATCACGGGTATCTTTTTGCCAGAAGCCTGTACCATTTTTAAAGGGGCGGCAGTTTGGCTCGTTTTCTGCTGCTGATACTATTGTAGTTTTATTAGTGATCTTCATGCACTAGAATCTTGAATGGTTCCTTTCAAGTCCACGGTGATTTGTATCCGTATATGCTATGTGCAGCTGTAATAGGTGATAATGCAAATAAGGTTCTTAGCCATGAACCACGGTGTCATGGTCCCCTCAGATTCCAGTTGTGATAACCCGAATCCTAGTTATTGATTGCCAATTGCACTTTCTGATCTTAAAGCAGAGAAGCTAAGTTCCTGATGGCAGTTTCTGATCTCAAAACAGAGAACGTAAAATTGTGCTACCTACTTGCTTCTGCCTGGTAAATAGAAATGCCATTCGTGCTGAGCCCACAAGCTTCAGTTAATCTGATTACTCCCCTCCCGAGTTAGGTAAATGACTTGTACTAGGAATCTTATTGTTTGGAGAGCTGTGTTTAGGGAAGTATGTTTGTGTTGCTGTTGCAATTTATGAAGCAACCGATGGAAAATTTGGACCATCTAGGCAAAGACTATCATAAGTTTTGACTTGTCCAAATGAATGGTTTTCTGTCAAATACTACAGAATTGATAAGTCTCCTTCACCTCATTGTTCCTCAAATTTTGTGATGAAAGGCTCATCCTGTTTATCATCTTTCCAAGGCTCTTCCTTATCCTGATATATCTATTGGAGAGATCAAGGAGTACAGAACATGTGAAAAATCCATGGCAACTGTGATTGCTATAGACAAAAAATGATAAGGAATCCAGCACTGCAGAAAAAGTTAATATACACCTGCAAAAGTCTCGATCTGATAAGGTGATTTTAACAACGCTAACTCCTGACATTAATTCTAGGCGTTAGGTTGAGATGCCTGTACTACTGCACGCCAATATTTTTTTGAAATAGGCCAGAGACCATATGGTTGACGACGACTAGGATGAGCCAGGATGGATGTTCAGATTGAAGACGAGTCAGCATATCTACATTCTGATTTTGTGAACCAGAAGAAGCCGAACGGACCTTCACTGTACGGAATCCTGTGGCAGGACTTCCACGTGTGGCGAGATGGTATAATTAACGATATATACTAAAAATTTAAAAATTGCTACCGAGGTTTAGAATAAATAAATAAATTATTGCAACACTAAATGTACGGTTTAGATGACCCTGGACGCGTTACAGCCTTGAAAGTATTTGATGCGGCATGAATTATGTTATTTGAACACTGACAACTAACAACCACAAGATGCCAAACATTTAATGCATGTGATACTGGCATACTCGATCGGATGTGCCTATGCACGTTAGAATTGATCGACTTCGTGTTTACTACGGGAAGCTTGATAAGTAAACTTCCACCCCCGACTCCAAATATTAGTAACGAACATACAAGTGCAACTGCTTAAACGCACTAGCGAAACAACCAAAGGCATATCTTATATGGTTGGAGTGAACAATCACAGGTACGATAATGTAATAATTCAAAATGACCGCTCGAACAGTGGGATTGGAAAAATACCTCTTCAAGTTGTTACTAATAATAAAACCTTCATTCAAATTCCTCGAAAGTAGTGAAGATTTATAGGAATTATAGGAACAATACCATAACACATTATATAAAATCATATGCTTATCATACTAACAATTTTATTAACTTTTTTTTGATGGAAGGACGAGGGATCCTATGATTGGGATCCCCCGTCAACTATATATAAAGGCTAAATCTCCCGCCACCAATTTCACAATGCTAGAAGGAAAATTTTGCGTAAAGGAAAAACTACTTGCTGATCGTCTACGTGCTATGTTTGCAACGGCATGAGCCACTGAATTGCTGCTACGATCTAGTAAAACAAAAACAACAAAATTCAAAACTCCTACTAAGTAACACAATATCTTCTACTATACTCCCCAGGTAGTCTCTTCTCGCATCTGTTTGCTTGCATGCACGAACCACCTCTAGGGCGTCACTCTCCACTTCAAGTCGAGAGAGACCCAAGTTGGCTGCCCAGTCCAACGCCCTCTTCATGCAGATCGCCTCCGCAACAGTGATGTCCAACCCCTCGCCTAGCTTGTAGTCCGCCATAGCCATCAGTTTGCCTTCATGGTCACGTGATATGCCATCAGTTTGACTTCATGGTCACGTGATACCATACCGGCTGCTACGCCTGAGTCCTCTCCACACGAAGCATCTACGTTTATCTTCACATTTCCCATGGCTGGACGTTCCCAATGTGGGTTCATCTTGCTGCTCGTCGCTTGCCCGGTTGGGCATCTGAAACGCATGTGGTATGGTTTCTTTCTTTGATATACATAAGGTGTAACTACCATCCTCAACACAATGCTTGTCATAAAGTCCGCCTCTGGTAGCTAAGCCTCCAGTACGCATCCACCATAAGAAGTGTGCCGTCTTTGGAATCCAGTTTGATCTCCATATCCTGTGCCAAATTTGATCCCCTTGGCATGCTATGAACCTTCTTGTTTCTTCCCTCCCCAGGAGCCCCAACCAGTAGGCTGATCTCACTGTAAAGTCTCCTTTCGACACTGGCCACCAGTACCGTACATCCTTTGGTTTCCTCATACTCAGGGGAATAACACATATGCACTCTATATATGACTCTGGAAAACACATCGCTATCTTCTCTCTATCCCATGCCTCCCCATCCGGTGTCATCAAATCCCTCACAAATTTGTATATTGCCCCTTCTATATTATGAAGTCTCTCTAGTGTGTCCTCCTCCTTCAGTAGCTAGTGATCCTTCCATATCCTCACATCTTTACAGTTCTGTAACATCCCTGACCTGGGTTATGTGTTAACCCTAGAGGTTTTGCTTAATAAGGTTGAGTAGATTCTTAATCTTATATTGGGAAAAGTAATTAGGGCTCATGAGAAACTTATGTTTCAATTTTGGTCCTGTTTGAACAATGTTGAATCAATGTTTTGTTTGTTTTGGACTAAAGTGCAAATTACCCAAGTTGAGGGGTTTATGTGCAAATTGTGCATGATAATATGTTCCTCATGTGTTGAAGCATCATGAGAGTGAATATGATGTTGAGGTATGGCTTATGGAAGCCTGAATACCAAGAAAGAGCTGATAAAGCAATGTTGTGCATTAAAACCTAGTTTTGGTGTAATGTGCAATTTACCCAAAACCTAGGGTTTGATATGCAAATTACCACTTCAATAAAGTCCCTAATGTTTCTTGGCATCATGTAGAGCAAAGACAATGAGAGTTACTTCTCATTTGAATTAAGATGGAGGAGAGAGAATCTTGATATTAAAATAATCAAGATTTAATCCTAAGTGAAACCCTAATTCAATTTAGGGCAAAAATGAATGTATTAATTAAAGGGCCTTCAACCAAAATGTTATTGGTTGATTTTGAATAAGGATGGATGTTCCTTTGCCAAGATAAGGAACGAAAATATCCTAAGTAGGTGAAATTCCACTCACCTTATTATAAGGAAAAGAATTTCCACTCAAAAAGATATATTAATATTATAATGGATTAAGGTGCTTATTTTCTTTTCCCTTAATCCATGGATAATGGAAGGGAGTTAGGTGGGGATAGAGATGCCCTTGCATGCAAGAAACCAAGGGGTAAGTGGTGGCAACAATTTTGGAATTAAAAGACTTTTATAAAGTATCTTCTCTCTCATCAATTTCCTTATAAAAATGCCCTTTCCAAGCCAAATGAAAGGCTTTTCTCGACCCTTTTCTTTCTCTCCTTGCTTTGGCCGACCAAGGGAGCTTAGGAGGAGAAGAAAGACGAAACCCAACCTGCAGGTAAGGTTCTTGATCCATTTCTCCTTGATTTCATGGTGGAAACCGAAAATAAATTATGGATTCCTTCTTACTTTGATCTCCTCTTCAACCCTAGCCAACTTTTACAATCAAAAGCTTGAGGACGAGCCTAGGGGGAGTTGCTAGAGCTTCATCCACCATTAATGGCATGATCTTGGAGCTTTGGAGCTCAATTGGAGGCGGGTTTTATAACTTAAACCCTTAAACATTACTATTGCATCAATTCTCTATGCTTTGTTGATTGATTTCTTTAATTTGATACACTCTTGTTTCTTTGCTGCAATTTCCATCAAGAACGGTTGCTGTTCTTGGTTGTTCGAAGGAAGGGGATGATGACATCATCCTAGATCCTTATCCAAAGAAAAGTACCAAGCCAAAAGGTTTTGATAGCTATTCCAAATCGTTTTAATTTGATTGGTTATGCGGTTTCAGCAAACCGTTTAAGGGCAAACGGTTTGAAACCATTTGGGAGAAAACGGTTTCAAAACCGTTTGAGATGGTTGACCAAGCGTTGACCGTTTGGGAATGTTGTTACTAATTATGTAGTATGATAACCCACCAAATTTGAGGGGTTAACTCCAAAGGAATCGTAGGTTGAAGGCCAATCAATTAGGCAAATCGAATTGAATTAAATGCTGATTTTCAACCTGATTAACTTGACCTGTTTGGGAAAACGGTTTCAAGACCGTTTGAGTGAGTTGACCAAGCATTGACCGTTTGGGATTCCTGTTCATAATTATGTTGGTTGATGACCCTCCAAATTTTAGGGATTAACTCCCAAGGAATCGTGAGTTGAAGGCTAATCAATTAGGGAAACCTAATTGGATTAAGTGCTGATTATCAGTCTGATTTAATTGAACTTTTTGGGCAAACGGTCTCAAGACCTGCGTTGACCAAGGGTTGACCATTTGGGATTACTGTTCCTAATGATGTGGTATAATGACTCACCAAATTTGAGGGATTAACTTCCAAGGAATCGTGAGTTGAAGGCTATTCAATTGGGAAAACCCTAATTGAAAATAGTGCTGAAATTCCAATGAGTTAATTGGAGATTTTGGGTTGATTAGCCCAAACGGTTTCAAGACCGTTTGGGGATCACCCAAACGGTCTCAAGACCGGGTCACCCCAAGACCGTTTGGAGGTCTGGGGTCAAGTATAGTTGACCAATTGAAGGTCTAAAGGTACCAAATCATATTGCAATTAAGTGCTGATTTGTTGATCAACTCGATAGACCAAACCTTGATGAAATTTCACTAGAATCCAAAGGTTGGATGAGCTAAACGGTCTCAAGACCGTTTGGAGCTCATCCAAACAGTCTCAAGACCGTTTGGTGGTCACCCAAGACTGTTTGGAGGTCTAGGGTTGAGTATGGTTAGGTGTTTGAAGGTCTAAAGGTACCAAGCTGATATACAATGCAATGCTGATTTGGTGATCAATCCCATGATCCAAACCTTAATTGGATGGATTAGATTTGAGTGATATGATGGGAAAACGGTCTCAAGACCGTTTGGAGGTCATCCAAACGACCTCAAGACCGTTTGGGGTCAGGTCATACCCAATTTGGATGATGGTTCAAAAGTTTCAAAGTAAACAATCTTGCATTGATGAGTGTTGTTGAATCATCGATTCTAAACCCTAATCCAATTGAATCAAACCCTAATTGATGACCCAGTGAGGGTCAATTGAGGGTCAAATCAGTTGAAGGTTGACCTACTAAACTCAATTTAAGTATGAGCAGAGGTCCAATTGATGATTGGTTCCATGAATTCAATGGTTGAAGATCCAATGCAATCAATTGAAACATAATTAGTAGCTTGATTTATGATCAACTTCAAAGCTCTAATTGGTGTTTATAAACCATAATTCCATTGATATCAGACCCTAATTGAAGTTCCAATTAAGGGATGAGTTCATGACTCAATTGATGATTGAGTTGATGATCCAATTGGTTGAGATTCCATAGATTGGAATTGAGTGTTGTTAAAGTCTTGATTGACTCTTTGGTCCATGCGGTTTTGAGAGGTTTGGACCAAACGGTCTCAAGACCGTTTGGGACCAAACGGTCTCAAGACCATTTGAGACCAAACGGTCTCAAACCGTTTGAGACTCGTGCGGTTTCAAGTCCATGCGGTTTCGAAGCTTTTTGCTTAAACGGTTTCAAACCGTTTGTGATTCAATTTGGTTAATTCAATTGGATGCCCAATGCAATTGAATGATCAATTGGTTAATCCAATTGAGTACTTAAAGTAATTGAAGGAACAATGGGTTGATTCAATTGAGTACCCAATGATATTAAAGACTCAATTGACTAATCCAAATGGATACCCAGTGCAGTTGAAGGTTCTATTGATCAATCTATTTGGATACCTCAAGTTATTGAAGGTCCAATTGATCAAACATTTTTGTAAACCTAATGTGATTAGGTGGGAGATACCTTTAATGGTACTAATCATTAATGCATAACAAATGCATGGATCCAATATATGATGTAAACCCTAAATGAGGCTGATTCCATGTATAATCCTATTAAGAGGTTGTCTACATGTGAAATCACTAATTAGGATGAATAGTAAACCCTAATTCAATTGGATACCTTATGTAATGGAGGTCCAATGTGATTGAATCTTTGAGAATTAAGATGATGAATGTTCTATTGATCCAATAATGATTAGTAATGATAATCAATGAAGGTACAAATGGTTGAAACCCTAATAGTACCTAAGTAATTAAGTGCCAATTAAGGGATGAATCCCTAATTGCTTATAGGATCAATGACTTGGTACACTATGTTAATCATAGATGTATGTACTCGACTGAAGGGTTGATATGACCTAATCAAGTTGAGAAGTTGTAGTATGAATTCATACATGAATATGATTCATGTGATGATTAAGGGTTATGATCCTTAAGAAAAGAGATCATGAAACCCTAAACATGAACATAAACCCTAATTGACAGGGTTATTGAACTCAAACCTTAATTGAAGGTGTATCCATGTAAAGCCCTAATTGAGGGTGATTCTATGAGAAACCCTAATGGGGATTGAGTAGTAAACCCTAATTATGGGTAATGTAATATGAAACCCTAATGAAGGGTGATGCTATATGCAATACCTATTCTAATGAAGGGAAATGATATGTGAAACCATAATTCCCTAATAAGAGAATAGAATTCATGCCTGAATATGATTTAAGAGGTGAACTCCTGTAGTACGACCGTGTTAGGTAGCACGGTCGTGGTATTTTCACTTTGCACGACCGTGCAAGGTAGCACGGCTGTGGTGGCTTCCCTTAGCACGGCCGTTTTTGGTTGCACGGCCGTGGTACTCTAAGCTTGACTTAGAGTTGTTTTGAAAAGGACCTAGCATGGTCTTTTTATTAACTCCTGACTTATGTATGAATCCATAGTATTGGCAATAGTTGTATATTCCAAGTAAGTGACAATTGATCACTACTTTACATGATGAATGTGATAAACCGGTGCATAAAGTATTAGGATGGGTAATACCCTAATACAAGCTAAGTATGTGAACTTAAGAAAGTTAATGGTGTTGAGGGAAGTGAGACATCAAGATATGATAGATATCATATCCAACACCCCAAATACTGATATACCTTGTTGTGATATAAGTCCAATATGATTGGATGAATGATACATGAGATGTGTGATGGAAATCCTAATCCTGGTAAAGGATTAAGGGTAATACCCTTGCATTATTAATACATTGTTTTTGCATGATGTTGATACATAATTGATGTGCTGCTATCATATGTGCTAACCATGCAGGTATCATGAGATGATGGGCATAGCCAGGTATGAGCTGTGATATGTTATTAATTTGAATTTGTTTATTGGGCTCTGTGTGCCATAATATATCTTGTTGTCTGATAAGAGGTAGCAAGAGAGTTAATAGGCATCAAGTATCATACTTACCTTGGTCAAATGACCTGAAGGTGTTAGTTACCTAAGGAAGTGGTAACAATGCTCATGTGATGAGCTAAGGGTTTAAACACCCATAATCCCATGGTTAGGGTATTGAAATTGTGTAAGGATGAGAATTTCCGGTGGTGAATTGAGGGATTAAGATCCCAACACTTTATGAAAAGAATATGGCTACGGGCCATGACTTCACAATGATAATACCATGCTTTAGATATATGATCTAATCCTGAAGAGAGTTAAAGCAGTGGTAATGATTATGTAGTTTGAATAGATGTTATACTTGTTCTTTATATTCCTTAAAGGATAAATGACATGTTGATTCTATCAAGTTATAGTTGCAATGCTTCTGATATAGAATAATGTTCTAATCTGTTAGACATTAAAAAATCTACTGCTATACAAATATGATTCTTCCATTCATATTTATCTTCTTAAGTTGCAATAACAATGTTACTGGCGGAGAGTTATAACTCTCGCTGGGACAATTTTTATAATTGTCTCACCCCCGTGGGAACCACATTTTTAGGTGGACGCGGACGAGGAGATAGGAATCCTTCAATAGGTGAAGGACAACAATAGCAGCAACAGAGACAGCAGTGAAGTCTCAGGTGGAGACACTGACTGTTATGCCTTGTATAGATGTAAATAGAGTCCTATGTGTTGTCTCTGTACTCTCAGGTCCTCAGAGTAGTAGTTAGTGCTTTCGAGATTTTGGCTTAGAGCCTCGAGATTTTATACTGCCTGTGTTTAGCTTGACAGGACAGTTAATGCTTGTAATTCTCAGAAAGAGATAATGCATGATATGTACCTTTGATCCAAAAAGTAAATGTGTTATACTTTGGCTCTTGAAGAAAAAGATTTATTATGTGTGGACCTCTTTGCAAAAAGTTTTAATTTTTAGTGATTTTCGCTAATCCGTTGCTTGATGAACGCTTCCGCATTAGTTAATCTTGTTTTCGCGAGACGGTCGTCACAAGTTCCCTATCCTCCACTCCGTCCCTTTCATCAGTAGTGCCTTCGCGTTCCAGAGACTTCTTCATGTGTAGCTAGGATTGTATCCTCTCCTTTCTCCCAGATGTTCGTACTTGGAAAGTACCTAGCTTTTAACACTCTATAAACTAAAGAATCTGGGTTTGTTTCAAGTCTCCATTACTATTTTCCCAACAAAGCCTGGTTGAAGACATGCAAATCTCTGAAGTTGAGTCCCCCCTGTATTTTTGGTCTACATAGATCGCTCCAGCTCATCCATGAGATTTTTCTATTGTTATATTTTTCACCCCACCAGAATCTAGCAATAAGGCTCTGAATTTTATCAATAGACCCCGCCGACAGCTGGAAAATACTCATCATGTATGTAGGTATGGATTGTGCTATGACTTTGATCAGTACCTCCTTTCCTGGCTTAGACAAAAGTTTTTTTTCTTTCATCCCTGCAATTTCTGCCATATCCTCTCTTTTATGTAGCCAAACACTTGTTTTTTGATCTGCCAATGACTATTGGTAGACCCATATAGCATGCATGCTTGTCCACCTCCCTCACATTCATAAGCTATTTTAGTTCCTCTCTCTTGGATTGAGGCATTCCTTTGCTAAAAACCACCTCTGTCTTAGATCGATTTATCATTTGATCGAAAGCTTGTTCATACTAGATGATGATTTCAGCTATTTTCAGGCACTCTGTAGTAGTAGCTTTAGCAAACAAAATATTATCATCTATAAAGAAAAGGTGTGAAATACGAGGCACTCCTCTACTTGGCTTAATACCATGTATGAGGTTGTCTCATGCATTAGTAATAATGGAATTAGTAAAAGCCTCAACACATATAATAAAAAGATAAGGTGATAGAGGGTCACCCTAGAAAAGTCCGTGAGACAACTTTATCCTCCTAGTTCGGTCTCCATTTATGGAAAATGAATGTTGGACAGTCGTAATGAAATCAAGGACTCTTTCCCTCCACCCCTCCCAAAACCCATCTTCTCCATTACAAAATTTAGGAAACTCCATTCCACTATGTCATAGGCCTTGGACATGTCAAGCTTTAGAGCAATGCTACCTTACTTTTTTCCTTTATTTTTCTTCATGGCAAGGAACACCTCATAAGCAATGAGGGCATTATCTGTGATCATCTTCCCTGGTATAAAGGCAGTATGGTTGCAAAGATGATGGTGTTCATGTGTGGTTTTAGCCTATTTGCAACCACCTTGGATGCAATCTTATACGAAACATTGCATAGGATTATGGGTCTGAACTCCCCCATGGCCACATGTTTCTCCACCTTCGGGATCAACACAACCAACATGTCATTTATTTCAGCCATGCTCCTTTCTCCTTTCCATCAACCTTTAATATAATTTGCTACATCTCGACCCACAATACTCCAGTATTTTTGGGAAAACATGACTTTCATACCATACAGGCCCGGTACTTTGTTAGGATGCATTTGTTTTAAGGCTACAAAAATTTCCTCATCAGTGATATCTCTTTCCATCATTCCCCTATGAACCTCCTCTATCCTTCTCTGAATTCCCCTGATAGCTTGTTCAAAGCCTAATGGTCCACTAGTCTAGAAAAGTTTATTGAAAAAATCCATAACAATTCTATTGATCTCTTCCTCATCCGTTCTCAAACATCCCGAGTCATCTTTTAGGACTTCTATATGATTTATTAGTCTTTTATTAGTGGCTTTCTGGTGGAAATATGCAGTGTTGCGGTCCCCTTCTTTAATATCTTTGACCCTCGCTATTGCACACTAGTACTCTTCATTTTTCCTAAACCATTACTGCAACTCCTTTGATTTCTCCTTTGCCTTTTGTAAACTTGCGTGATCCAGTAGTGATGCTTGTATTTGACCCAATTTGGTTTCCAACTCTTTATTTTCCTTCTTCTACTTCCCAAATTTCTCTTTCGTCCACTTTTTGAGATTTTCTTTACACCTTTTCATCTTCTCAAGGATATCATTATTACCTCCATGTTCCCATGACTTTTTAATGGTGTTTTAACATTCCTGTTCACATGTCAACATTGGTTCAAGTGCATTTTTTCCCCTTTTCCTCCTACGGTGTTCTCTAGTATCCGCCGAAAGGATGATAGGGGCATGATCAAATTCATGGATGGGAGGATGGAAAACTTTGCAATATGAAAATTGACTCCTCAATTCAAGACCAACTAGAAATTTGTCCAGCCGTTCCTATACAATGGTCTCCTCTGTTAGGCCTCTGCACCATGTGTACGTGTTCCCCACATAACCCAGGTCCATAAAGCACAGTCGTCAATAGCATCTTGAAAGTTTTGCATGAATCTCTCCTCCTTTGGCAGCCCTACCTTCTTCTCTACATTAGAGACAATTTCATTGAAATCCCCAAAGAAATGACCGTTTCCTATGCCTCATTGCTCAACTTTCTCATTAGCTCCCAAGTTTTAACCTTATTCTATTGGTCAACCCAGCCATAAATGCCAATAGCTCTCCATATAATTCCCCTTGTATAATCCTTTATCAAGCATGCAGGTGCCTCTACGAGTAGTTCAAAATGCTCACATCCACCTCTTTCCACTAAAAGTCAATTCCACCCGATCTTCCTGCACTGGAGATGCACAAACCATCATGGTATCCACAACTTTTTTGTATCTCCTCAAGCTTTTGTCCTACTGTCATAGTCTCTATGATGAAGACTATATTTGGGCACTCTCTCCCACACCAAACATAGAGAGCTTTTCCTGTATCAGACTCACCCATCCCCTGATAGTTCCAGATAAGAATTTTTACTGTCCTTTGCTAGGTTGGTCACTGCCAACCACCGCTGGTTGGGCCATTCCGCCCCTGATATCTCGTACAATGTCCTCCATCCCCTGTTTAGATTTCTTTCTGCTTGCCTCTTGTGCACCTTGTTCGTCCACTTCCATGTCGCATAAATTAGAGTTTCTATTTCATTTGCTTGCCAAAGAATCCCATCTAACCTCCTTCTCTGGGATACCAAGCCTCTAGCCTCTTCTCATCTTGTAAACCCAAGGCACATGTTTTTTATTTCTTGGCACATCTGCTTTCCCTTGCTTTTTTCCCTTTACTTTAGCTTGTTTCCTTGTCTGTAACCTTGTTACCACCCTATGGTTTCTTTGATCTCCCTTATTTGCCCATTTGTCTTGTTGTTTAATAGACTCCAAATGCTGCTATGTCGGTATTGGGACCTGCTATATCCAGACCTCATCTTCATCCTCATCCCCTGGTGGTTCTTCCTCTACTTGCTTTGTTGGATTCATCACCAAAATCTCCTACATGGTGAATCTGATCACTTGCTCCCCCACCTACTGTGAACTCATATCCCTACATGTCGTGCTCCTGCTGCCTTCATCCCCCCATCACTATGCCTCGCTACACTCGTCCCTCCACTCTTCTTCTTTCTCCCTTACACCCCTTCCTTCCTTCCTTCTCCAGGTCACTGAATCGGCACTGCCCGACACCCTCGTGGCCACTACCTTGCTCGTCCTACCCGACATCATCTTCCATAGGTGCCTATGCTCATCTGCCTCCGTCGATGAATTCCACCCTGGTTCATCTTATTATTTCCCTCCTACACTTGAGTGCCTCCCTTCTTCCTTGTTGCTTACTGATGGTGTCCTATGTAACCCATCAACATCCCTTATAGCCTGATCCTGAAAAGGCTCTGATCTATGATGATCTTCCCTAGTTGCTCCTCCTTACACACCTCCTTGAACAATATCAACTTGTTGTCAAAATTCCATGGTGCCCCATCGATGACCCTTTATCTATCACGCCACTGTGTGAAATCAATGACGAAAGTCTCCCCTTCCAGTTGTTTGAACTCCGCCTTCTCCTCCAAAGCCCACACTTACTTGAGTGTTCTCTCCATTTCCCAAAAGTTGTACGTGTGACCCATCAACAGCCTTGTCGTGAAAGCAAGATCAGTGCAGTCCTCTTCCTCTCTGATGCCCTTCTATTCGATGTCGATTGGTTCCTCTTCAGTGAGTCACATCCTCACATATCTATCTGCTAATTCCACTACCATCCTAGAGACAAGACCAGAAAGACAAGCATACCTGACACCTGTAAGAGAAACCCTAATGGGTAGAGAAATCACCTACATCCAAAACCCTAGTTGCCAGAGTGATGGGATGTGAGGCGGGCTTGTCTATTTCCTAGGTTAACAATTTTACTAACTAGTTTCCCTTATGAAAACCTTAAATTTTGGCTATGGAGACCTCCGGGCCATCTTTATTTGACTAGTAGAAATTAAGGGTTTGTGGTGCTTTCCATGTTGGGTCTTGCCTCTTCCAAGTACTGGTCCCTGAATTTTCTAGAATGTTATTTTCTAGTTTCTTTCTTCCTTTGTAGGTCTCCATGACTAAAGAATTGAGTAATCGATTCACGAGATTATCACTCAGCAATGGAGAGGATGTGATTAAATTTAGTGAAGAGGAATCCTTTCAGATGAGTGATCATATAGATGTTGTGAGAACCCGTTACACTAAATGACATTTCTCAAAACATAAAACACAATCGGTCACTAATTAATCACATACCCAAAAATATGGGTAAATTAAAACCAATTTCAACATCAACACTCGTTCAGAAACAGTTGCATAAGAGCACAACATCTTTCTTGTATCCATACTATGCTAAGAATTTGATACAAATAGTTTTATTTCCTTAGCCACAACATATATACATAGGAGAAAAATATTCATATATTCCACACAAACAAGCATTAACATGCTAACAAAAGTCCGATTTGTTTGAAACACCATATACAAACTTTTCCTACTCAGATGTGAGGGTACAGGGACAACTTTAGGACATACTAGACATCTAATCAACTTTCTCAAAGATTCATTATTATAGTTCCTCTTTACTTCCATGGTTATGTTGTTGACACTGCCAATTACCTAAAAATATGTGGCGAACCACAAGGGTGAGACCCATGTCTCAACAAGAGATATAACCTCCAACAATGCTTATTGATTACAACGTTTTAAATAGTAGATAACTGGGCAGTTGGAGTATTTAATAATCAATTGAACATATTGAATAGTTCAAGTATGCTAAATAGATTAAGAAAATAATATTAGAAACAAGTATGATTATCAATGTGTATATATATAAGTAACAAATAAATCCATTTTTATGGATAGATATCTACTCAAATTTTGTCAAATTGCATATAATAACAATCATCGTCATTAATCTGACTATTATCATATTCCTTGCTAGCAACACAAGTAATCTAGTAGCATAAGCATCCCTGGCATCATGAATATATCTAGTAACATAACATGGTTATCAATATTGGCATCTCAAATAAAGGGAACAAATCTTTATCATAAGTAGAACTAACATCATAGCACAATTAACTGCATAGGCATGATTAGCAGTTTAAGCATTTCGAATTACATAGACATGGCTTAAACATAGCTAGCATCATCGTCTTAGCCATCAATGTCCGTATATTTGACAACATAAGCATGTTTACAACATGAGCATAACTACAACATAAGCATATCTATTATATCTTATTATACTATGCATAATCTCAATGAAAACAAAGCAAACAAGGGTTATCATCCAATATGAAGCGTTGTATATAACCCTAAAAAGAAATGCCACACGATTGTCTTACATCTTTTATTATGCCATGGGGAATTTGAATCATACCATCCAAAGTCCAATCGACCCATGCGAAGGGCTATTCAGTTCCATACAAGATTTAGGGGTGCTGCTATCCTAAGATCTCACACCCTCAGTCAGTACGAGTAAAAAGATAGTGACATATCAGTCAATGCTGCTACTATAGTGACATATAGTCAAGCTTCTAACAACTAGTCCACCCTTTGTAACATCCCTGACCTGGGTTATGAGCTAACCCTAGGTGTTTTGATTAATTATGTTATTAGATACTGATGATTATATTTTAGTATGTAATTAAAGCACCTGAGGAACATATGTTTCCATTTATGTCCTTTTTAAACAATGTTGTAATATTGTTTTGTAATACAAGGACCTATGTGCAAATTACCCAATTGGAGGGGATTAACTTGCAGATTACACATGTTAAGATGTTACTTTGATGGTGAGACATCATAAGATTAAATATGATGAAGTATGATGGATTATCCAAGCTTGGGCACCAAGATGCAGCTTGTGGAGTAATCCTTGTACTTAAAACCCTAGTTTTGGTATAAAGTGCAATTTACCCAAAATGTGGGGTGCAATTTGTAAAATACACCTTCAAGATTATCTTTTATAACTCTTGGCATCATTTAGAATAATTATGATGAAGAGGGTGCTTCTTTTAAATAATCACATAAGAAGGAACACCCTTGTAATTGAATAATCAAGTATAATAACCCTTTTATATGTGTACATTAGTAGTAAGTTGACCTTCTTTACCTTTAGTCCTTGCTTTTATAAGGAGTGTTACCTTAGAAATAAGGAGGAAGGACGTGCCTAAAATAAATAGGGACCTAGATGAGAATAAGAGAAATAATTATCATGGAAATACCCCCTAAGATATATAGTCATCTATCCTTTACAACTAAATGATCGTTTTTTCACTTCTATCACTTATCACCTTGATTGGACCAACTAAGGCAGAGCCTTGGAGCAGAGGAGAACGACCAAGGAGAAGCTAGGTAAGCTTGGGTCATCTTTTTGCTCAAATTCATGGAGGAAGTTGGATTACAAGGTTGGTTTCATGGTTTTCTTATTTAGCTTTCTATTTCTAGCCGATCTTTCCCAACCTTTCCTTGGAGAAACACCTTTGGACGACTTGTGGAGATCAAGACGCCATTAAAGGCCTGAAAGCTTGGAATCTTGGAGCTCTAGGAACGACCTTAAGGCAGGTTTTATAACTCTAAACCCTTTTGCTTTGTTATGCATCTCTTTTCTATATGTTAGTTGCCCGTTCTTCCTTCTCCCTACTCTTCCTTGCACTTTTGCAAGCAAAACCGTGAAGAACAGACCTTGGTCTCAAGGTAGAAGATGATGGGCGTTAATACCAATGTTAGTCCTTATCCTACTTTACCAAACGACCTTGGACCTTTGGTCTAAATGATTTGCAAGACCGTTTGAGAACAAACGGTTTCACAACCGTTTGATTTCATGCGGTTTGCAAGTTCGTTTAGATTCAAATGCTCTCCAAAACCGTTTGGAAAGTTTGACCAAGCATTTACCATTTAGAGGTCTGTTGAACACATTATGAATTAATCATATTCAAAGAATCATAATCTAATTGCAAGTAAATCATAAGTTGAAGGCACTTCAACCCTCTAAACCCTAATCGGGTTCAATTGTTGATTTCAAGGATCAATCTTGTTGAAATTTGGGTTGAGTGGCCCAAACGGTTTCAAAACTATTTGGGAGTCACCCAAACGGTCTCAAGACCGTTTGGTGACCACCCAAGACTGTTTGTAAGTCTAGGGTTAAGATAATTTAATCAATTGAGGGTCCAATCACAATAGGTTGTTGAATTAATTGAAAGTGCTGATTTGTAACCTAATTAGGGTTCAACCCTTATCAATTTGACTTAGATTTTGATGTGACTTTGGGAAAACGGTCTCAAGACCGTTTGGAGGATGTCCAAATGATCCCAAGACCGTTTGGGCCAAGTTGGGGCCCAATTGAGTGACAATGGATGGGTTCAACTTCAATTAGACTCATGTTGATCAATGTTGATGGTTAACCGATTACAAACCCTAATTGAATTGGTTTCAACCCTAATTGGCTATCAATTGAAGGTCAACTGAGTGTCCAATTGGTTAAGGACAACCCTAATTGGCTCAATTGATAAGTGGTTAACATATATGAGGACAATTGAGGGGTTCAAACTTAAAAACCCTAATCGATTGCATGTGTTGATGCACTTTTTAGGTCCATGCGGTTTTGAGCCATTTGGACCAAACAGTCTCAAGACCGTTTGAGTCCAAACGGTCTCAAGACCGTTTGAAGGTCATGCGGTTTGGAGCTTATGCGGGTTGAACCCATGCGGTTTCAAGGTCGTTTAAATTCAAACAGTTTCAAAGTCAACTATGTCCAAACGGTCAACATGATGAAACGGTTTCAAGACCGTTTAAGGGAAAACGGTCTTGAGTGTCATGCGGTCTTGAAAGTCAACCTAACCAAATGGTCAACCCTTCCAAATGGTTTCAAAACCATTTGGAGGTTGAAGTGTGAAATCGTTTGGGGACTCTTAGGGTTAAGATTTCTTAATGCCTTGAAGGCTTACATGGTTCAATGGTTGTTTAATCTAAACCCTAATGATACCTAAAGATATTAAGGAATTAAGTAACTAGTAGTTTGACCCATGTTATGGTTAATGGTGAACATTATCAAGGTACTCGTGAAGGGTTCAAGTAGACAAACTTCCCTTGATCAAGTAAACCCCAATGATTATAATGGAAATGACTTAACCCATGTTAACCAAGTTGACTTGACTTAACCTAATCTAGAGTGAAGTAAACATCATCTAGTAGTGAGAGGAGAGAGAAGGTTCCTAATATGATTGAGAATCAAGTAACATACCTTCAATATGTAAGAATGTACATGATTAGGGTATGATCCATCAAGGTGAGGTCATGGAAACCCTAATTATGATGATTAATGAATCTTAACCTAATTTGAGGGCATCAATGATGATAATTTCATACAAGATGATGCTATAAGCTCAATTCACTATGAAGTGAATAGTAAACCCTAATTCTAGGGTTATAACATGTAATGTGAATAGTAAACCCTAATTTAGGGAGATTTGATGAATGGAGTAATTCTAGGTTATGCCTTTGAGTGTGAAACCCTAATTACAAGTTGTAGCATAAAGAATCTTTATGCCTTGTAAGCTAAGAGGTTCAATAACCCTATGTTGAAGTAAATAAATCCAAAACCCTAAAAATCAATGGTGATATACTGATTCCTAGCACGCCCGTGCTAAGGAGCACAACCGTGGTAGCTTGCCTTTGGACGACCGTGCAAGTGATCATGGCCGTGGTGTTCTATAAAGAAATTGAATAGTTTTGGTATGATGCTAATATTGTTATATATGCATATTCTCAATTATACTAACCATGCAGGTGGTTAACAAGAGGTAATCATATCCAGGTAAGGGTTATGATATCATATTCATTGAAAGCATGTTATTAGCTTTATGGATAGTGACATACTATGTTGCCTAATTTAAGTGGCATCATATGAGATTGATAGGTTGTAAGAGCCATGAGTAACATCAAGGTCATGCTGATTAGATGACTTGTGATGAAATGATTAAGAATTGATATCCCTATGATAACTGATGTGAGTTAAGCTTGATACATTTAGTATTCTACTTTTATAGCTGTTGTTCTAATGATTAATGTTTGAGAACATGCTTGATACTAAAAGAATGCTGAAATGTACCTAACTAATCAAGTATAACCATATCATGTAGAGCCCTGATCATAGATCCATCATTGTCAGAAGCTAAATGATGGTGAAATAGGTTTTCCTAAGGGAACTCCTGGATCACATACTTTTGAGTATGTGGGGGAATATGGATGTGAATATCCTTACATCCTAGTGTAGGAGTTGATATAGATGTACCTTAATCTATCAACCCTTCACTACATGTTTATGCTGGGGGTGATGTAACACTATTCTCCCGAGGGAATCTTCAATGCCTCATCGATGAGAGATAAATAAGAGATCTTTCGATGGTGAAGAGAGTACAAAATGCCACTGTGACTCTAATAGCGAAGTGCCAGAATACCCTAGTAAGCTATAGTAGTAGAGATACTAGATGTCCTGCATGTTGATCCTCACACTGACTGAGGAAGATGAGGTCATAAGAATCCGGCTCTTTTGATGACCTAGGTATGATACCGATGCGACTTAGTAGTGATCGGTTGGAGTATGAGTGGTATACCTCATCTCCGTAGGGCATACTAATGTTTGTAAAATGTAATCAACCGCGTAGCATATCTGCTGAGGTTGATCTACAAGAAACGATGATTGATGTTACATTGTTTATACTAATAGTCTGTTCATGTAGTAATTATACCTGTTCTTCATATGCTTAAATGAAGTGATTGCTTAAGTAAAAGAGGCTTTACTTATTATCAAAACTGCTGTTGAATGATTTAAGTTACTTTGCTTATGTCATTTCATAATTGTTATAACAAAGCTTCTGGCGGAGAGTTATAACTCTCGCTGGGACAATTATTCAGATTGTCTCACTCCCGTAGGTTTCAACTTTTTAGGTGGACGTCGAGGACGAAGAAACCAATCTGAGGGTGAGCAGTAATAGTAGCAGCAACACCAGGGGCAGTAGTGAATCTCAGGTGGAGATACTGACTGCTGAGTCCTGTAGTTAGTTTGTCTTATGTCATCTCTGTACTCTCAGGTCCTAGGAGTCAGTAGGTCTGAGATTTTGGTTTTTAATCTCGAGATTTTGTATATGGATGTATATAATCACTCGAGAGGTGATTCATCAGTGATGTAATGTTAAAACATGATGTTAACTATTTATCTGTTTCTTATAAAGGAGTTTTAGGGTTTCAACATCCTGTCTTAAAAGTTTTTAATTTGGTTTCCAACATTTATTTTCCTTCTTCTACTTCCCAAATTTCTCTTTCATCCACTTTTTGAGATTTTCTTTACACCTTTTCATCTTCTCAAGGATATCATTATTACCTCCATGTTCCCATGACTTTTTAATGGTGTTTTAACATTCCTATTCACATGTCAACATTGGTTCAAGTGCATTTTCCCCCCTTTTCCTCCTACGGCGTTCTCTAGTATCCACCGAAAGGATGATAGGGGCATGATCAAATTCATGGATGGGAGGATGGAAAACTTTGCAATATGAAAATTGACTCCTCAATTCAAGACCAACTAGAAATTTGTCCAGCCATTCCTATACAATGGTCTCCTCTGTTAGGCCTCTGCACCATGTGTACGTGTTCCCCACATAACCCAGGTCCATAAAGCACAGTCGTCAATAGCATCTTGAAAGTTTTGCATGAATCTCTCCTCCTTTGGCAGCCCTACCTTCTTCTCTACATTAGAGACAATTTCATTGAAATCCCCAAAGAAATGACCGTTTCCTCTGCCTCATTGCTCAACTTTCTCATTAGCTCCCAAGTTTTAACCTTATTCTATTAGTCAACCCAGCCATAAATGCCAATAGCTCTCCATATAATTCCCCTTGTATCATCCTTTATCAAGCATGCAGGTGCCTCTACGAGTAGTTCAAAATGCTCACATCCACCTCTTTCCACTAAAAGTCAATTCCACCCGATCTTCCTGCACTGGAGATGCACAAACCGTCATGGTATCCACAACTTTTTTGTATCTCCTCGAGATTTTGTCCTACTGTCATAGTCTCTATGATGAAGACTATATTTGGGCACTCTCTCCCACACCAAACATAGAGAGCTTTTCTTGTATCAGACTCACCCATCCCCTGATAGTTCCAGATAAGAATTTTTACTGTCCTTTGCTAGGTTGGTCACTGCCAACCACCGCTGCTTGGGCCATTCCGCCCCTGATATCTCGTACAATGTCCTCCATCCCCTGTTTAGATTTCTTTCTGCTTGCCTCTTGTGCACCTTGTTCGTCCACTTCCATGTCGCATAAATTAGAGTTTCTATTTCATTTGCTTGCCAAAGAATCCCATCTAACCTCCTTCTCAGGGATACCAAGCCTCTAGCCTCTTCTCATCTTGTAAACCCAAGGCACATGTTTTTTCTTTCTTGGCACATCTGCTTTCCCTTGCTTTTTTCCCCTTACTTTAGCTTGTTTCCTTGTCTGTGCCCTTGTTACCACCCTATGGTTTCTTTGATCTCCCTTATTTGCCCATTTGTCTTGTTGTTTAATAGACTCCAAATGCTGCTATGTCGGTATTGGGACCTGCTATATCCAGACCTCATCTTCATCCTCATCCCCTGGTGGTTCTTCCTCTACTTGCTTTGTTGGATTCATCACCAAAATCTCCTACATGGTGAATCTGATCACTTGCTCCCCCACCTACTGTGAACTCATCTCCCTACATGTCGTGCTCCTGCTGCCTTCATCCCCCCATCACTATGCCTCTCTACACTCGTCCCTCCACTCTTCTTCTTTCTCCCTTACACCCCTTCCTTCCTTCCTTCTCCAGGTCACTGAATCGGAACTACCCGACACCCTCGTGGCCACTACCTTGCTCGTCCCACCCGACATCATCTTCCATAGGTGCCTGTGCTCATCTGCCTCCGTCGATGAATTCCACCCTGGTTCATCTTATTATTTCCCTCCTACACTTGAGTGCCTCCCTTCTTCCTTGTTGCTTACTGATGGTGTCCTGGTACTTTTAAAAGTGAGTTTCTTCCTTACCCCTTCCCAACGACTAGCCCTTCCACCCTCTTATGCCACCTTATCTTCCATGGTGAGGCCTTAAGCCAATTGCCCCACTGGTGCATCTGGTCTCCAACACTTTCCCCTTCCCTGCAATCCTTATCAATGTGCCCAAGTACCCCACATACAAAGCAAAAATTAGAGAGGAGTTCCTATTTTACTTCAAACTCTACCGTAGCACCCCCCTTTACTCTGATCTTCATAACACGTTTTAGCGGCTTTGTCACCTCCAACAACACCCTGACACAGATTGAGGAGTCCCACCCCATTTTTTCAGAGTCTACCTATAGCACCTCACCCACTCTCTTCACTACTTCTTCAATCATCTTTCCCCCTATGTAACCCATCAACATCCCTTATAGCCTGATCCTGAAAAGGCTCTGATCTATGATGATCTTCCCTAGTTGCTCCTCCTTACACACCTCCTTGAACAATGTCAACTTGTTGTCAAAATTCCATGGTGCCCCATCGATGACCCTTTATCTATCACGCCACTGTGTGAAATCAATGACGAAAGTCTCCCCTTCCAGTTGTTTGAACTCCGCCTTCTCATCCAAAGCCCACACTTACTTGAGTGTTCTCTCCATTGCCCGAAAGTTGTACGTGTGATCCATCAACAGCCTTGTCGTGAAAGCAAGATCAGTGCAGTCCTCTTCCTCTCTGATGCCCTTCTATTCGATGTCGATTGGTTCCTCTTCCTCTTCAGTGAGTCACATCCTCACATATCTATCCGCTAATTCCACTACCATCCTAGAGACAAGACCAGAAAGACAAGCATACCTGACACCTGTAAGAGAAACCCTAATGGGTAGAGAAATCACCTACATCCAAAACCCTAGTTGCCAGAGTGATGGGATGTGAGGAGGGCTTGTCTATTTCCTAGGTTAACAATTTTACTAACTAGTTTCCCTTATGAAAACCTTAAATTTTGGCTATGGAGACCCTCCGGGCCATCTTTATTTGACTAGTAGCAATTAAGGGTTTGTGGTGCTTTCCATGTTGGGTCTTGCCTCTTCCAAGTACTGGTCCCTGAATTTTCTAGAATGTTATTTTCTAGTTTCTTTCTTCCTTTGTAGGTCTCCATGACTAAAGAATTGAGTAATCGATTCACGAGATTATCACTCAGCAATGGAGAGGATGTGATTAAATTTAGTGAAGAGGAATCCTTTCAGATGAGTGATCATATAGATGTTGTGAGAACCCGTTACACTAAATGACATTTCTCAAAACATAAAACACAATCGGTCACTAATTAATCACATACCCAAAAATATGGGTAAATTAAAACCAATTTCAACATCAACACTCGTTCAGAAACAGTTGCATAAGAGCACAACATCTTTCTTGTATCCATACTATGCTAAGAATTTGATACAAATAGTTTTATTTCCTTAGCCACAACATATATACATAGGAGAAAAATATTCATATATTCCACACAAACAAGCATTAACATGCTAACAAAAGTCCGATTTGTTTGAAACACCATATACAAACTTTTCCTACTCAGATGTGAGGGTACAGGGACAACTTTAGGACATACTAGGCATCTAATCAACTTTCTCAAAGATTCATTACTATAGTTCCTCTTTACTTCCATGGTTATGTTGTTGACACTGCCAATTACCTAAAAATATGTGGCGAACCACAAGGGTGAGACCCATGTCTCAACAAGAGATATAACCTCCAACAATGCTTATTGATTACAACGTTTTAAATAGTAGATAACTGGGTAGTTGGAGTATTTAATAATCAATTGAACATATTGAATAGTTCAAGTATGCTAAATAGATTAAGAAAATAATATTAGAAACAAGTATGATTATCAATGTGTATATATATAAGTAACAAATAAATCCATTTTTATGGATAGATATCTACTCAAATTTTGTCAAATTGCATATAATAAAAATCATCGTCATTAATCTGACTATTATCATATTCCTTGCTAGCAACACAAGTAATCTAGTAGCATAAGCATCCCTGGCATCATGAATATATCTAGTAACATAACATGGTTATCAATATTGGCATCTCAAATAAAGGGAACAAATCTTTATCATAAGTAGAACTAACATCATAGCACAATTAACTGCATAGGCATGATTAGCAGTTTAAGCATTTCTAATTACATAGACATGGCTTAAACATAGCTAGCATCATCGTCTTAGCCATCAATGTCCGTATATTTGACAACATAAGCATGTTTACAACATGAGCATAACTACAACATAAGCATATCTATTATATCTTATTATACTATGCATAATCTCAATGAAAACAAAGCAAACAAGGGTTATCATCCAATATGAAGCGTTGTATATAACCCTAAAAAGAAATGCCACACGATTGTCATACATCTTTTATTATGCCATGGGGAATTTGAATCATACCATCCAAAGTCCAATCGACCCATGCGAAGGGCTATTCAGTTCCATACAAGATTTAGGGGTGCTGCTATCCTAAGATCTCACACCCTCAGTCAGTACGAGTAAAAAGATAGTGACATATCAGTCAATGCTGCTACTATAGTGACATATAGTCAAGCTTCTAACAACTAGTCCACCCTTTGTAACATCCCTGACCTGGGTTATGAGCTAACCCTAGGTGTTTTGATTAATTATGTAATTAGATACTGATGATTATCTTTTAGTATGTAATTAAAGCACCTGAGGAACATATGTTTCCATTTATGTCCTTTTTAAACAATGTTGTAATATTGTTTTGTAATACAAGGACCTATGTGCAAATTACCCAATTAGAGGGGATTAACTTGCAGATTACACATGTTAAGATGTTCCTTTGATGGTGAGACATCATAAGATTAAATATGATGAAGTATGATGGATTCTACAAGCTTGGGCACCAAGATGCAGCTTGTGGAGTAATCCTTGTACTTAAAACCCTAGTTTTGGTATAAAGTGCAATTTACCCAAAATGTGGGGTGCAACTTGTAAAATACACCTTCAAGATTATCTTTTATAACTCTTGGCATCATTTAGAATAATTACGATGAAGAGGGCGCTTCTTTTGAATAATCACATAAGAAGGAACACCCTTGTAATTGAATAATCAAGTATAATAACCCTTTTATATGTGTACATTAGTAGTAAGTTGACCTTCTTTACCTTTAGTCCTTGCTTTTATAAGGAGTGTTACCTTAGAAATAAGGAGGAAGGACGTGCCTAAAATGGATAGGGACCTAGATGAGAATAAGAGAAATAATTATCATGGAAATACCCCCTAAGATATATAGTCATCTATCCTTTACAACTAAATGATCGTTTCTTCACTTCTATCACTTATCACCTTGATTAGACCAACTAAGGCAGAGCCTTAGAGCAGAGGAGAACGACCAAGGAGAAGCTAGGTAAGCTTGGGTCATCTTTTTGCTCAAATTCATGGAGGAAGTTGGATTACAAGGTTGGTTTCATGGTTTTCTTATTTAGCTTTCTATTTCTAGCCGATCTTTCCCAACCTTTCCTTGGAGAAACACCTTTGGACGACTTGTGGAGATCAAGACACCATTAAAGGCCTGAAAGCTTGGAATCTTGGAGCTCTAGGAACGACCTTAAGGCAGGTTTTATAACTCTAAACCCTTTTGCTTTGTTATGCATCTCTTTTCTATATGTTAGTTGCCAGTTCTTCCTTCTCCCTACTCTTCCTTGCACTTTTGCAAGCAAAACCGTGAAGAAAAGACCTTGGTCTCAAGGTAGAAGATGATGGGCGTTAATACCAATGTTAGTCCTTATCCTACTTTACCAAACGACCTTGGACCTTTGGTCTAAACGATTTGCAAGACCGTTTGAGAACAAACGGTTTCACAACCGTTTGATTTCATGCGGTTTGCAAGTTCGTTTAGATTCAAATGCTCTCCAAAACCGTTTGGAAAGTTTGACCAAGCATTTACCATTTAGAGGTCTGTTGAACACATTATGAATTAATCATATTCAAAGAATCATAATCTAATTGCAAGTAAATCATAAGTTGAAGGCACTTCAACCCTCTAAACCCTAATCGGGTTCAATTGTTGATTTCAAGGATCAATCTTGTTGAAATTTGGGTTGAGTGGCCCAAACGGTTTCAAAACTATTTGGGAGTCACCCAAACGGTCTCAAGACCGTTTGGTGACCACCCAAGACTGTTTGGAAGTCTAGGGTTAAGATAATTTAATCAATTGAGGGTCCAATCACAATAGGTTGTTGAATTAATTGAAAGTGCTGATTTGTAACCTAATTAGGGTTCAACCCTTATCAATTTGACTTAGATTTTGATGTGACCTTGGGAAAACGGTCTCAAGACCGTTTGGAGGATGTCCAAATGATCCCAAGACCGTTTGGGCCAAGTTGGGGCCCAATTGAGTGACAATGGATGGGTTCAACTTCAATTGGACTCATGTTGATCAATGTTGATGGTTAACCGATTACAAACCCTAATTGAATTGGTTTCAACCCTAATTGGCTATCAATTGAAGGTCAATTGAGTGTCCAATTGGTTAAGGACAACCCTAATTGGCTCAATTGATAAGTGGTTAACATATATGAGGACAATTGAGGGGTTCAAACTTAAAAACCCTAATCGATTGCATGTGTTGATGCACTTTTTAGGTCCATGCGGTTTTGAGCCATTTGGACCAAACAGTCTCAAGACCGTTTGAGTCCAAACGGTCTCAAGACCGTTTGAAGGTCATGCGGTTTGGAGCTTATGCGGGTTGAACCCATGCGGTTTCAAGGTCGTTTAAATTCAAACAGTTTCAAAGTCAACTATGTCCAAACGGTCAACATGATGAAACGGTTTCAAGACCGTTTAAGGGAAAACGGTCTTGAGTGTCATGCGGTCTTGAAAGTCAACCTAACCAAATGGTCATCCCTTCCAAATGGTTTCAAAACCGTTTGGAGGTTGAAGTGTGAAATCGTTTGGGGACTCTTAGGGTTAAGATTTCTTAATGCCTTGAAGGCTTACATGGTTCAATGGTTGTTTAATCTAAACCCTAATGATACCTAAAGATATTAAGGAATTAAGTAACTAGTAGTTTGACCCATGTTATGGTTAATGGTGAACATTATCAAGGTACTCGTGAAGGGTTCAAGTAGACAAACTTCCCTTGATCAAGTAAACCCCAATGATTATAATGGAAATGACTTAACCCATGTTAACCAAGTTGACTTGACTTAACCTAATCTAGAGTGAAGTAAACATCATCTCGTAGTGAGAGGAGAGAGAAGGTTCCTAATATGATTGACAATCAAGTAACATACCTTCAATATGTAAGAATGTACATGATTAGGGTATGATCCATCAAGGTGAGGTCATGGAAACCCTAATTATGATGATTAATGAATCTTAACCTAATTTGAGGGCATCAATGATGATAATTTCATACAAGATGATGCTATAAGCTCAATTCACTATGAAGTGAATAGTAAACCCTAATTCTAGGGTTATAACATGTAATGTGAATAGTAAACCCTAATTTAGGGAGATTTGATGAATGGAGTAATTCTAGGTTATGCCTTTGAGTGTGAAACCCTAATTACAAGTTGTAGCATAAAGAATCTTTATGCCTTGTAAGCTAAGAGGTTCAATAACCCTATGTTGAAGTAAATAAATCCAAAACCCTAAAAATCAATGGTGATATACTGATTGCTAGCACGCCCGTGCTAAGGAGCACGACCGTGGTAGCTTGCCTTTGGACGACCGTGCAAGTGATCATGTCCGTGGTGTTCTATAAAGAAATTGAATAGTTTTGGTATGATGCTAATATTGTTATATATGCATATTCTCAATTATACTAACCATGCAGGTGGTTAACAAGAGGTAATCATATCCAGGTAAGGGTTATGATATCATATTCATTGAAAGCATGTTATTAGCTTTATGGATAGTGACATACTATGTTGCCTAATTTAAGTGGCATCATATGAGATTGATAGGTTGTAAGAGCCATGAGTAACATCAAGGTCATGCTGATTAGATGACTTGTGATGAAATGATTAAGAATTGATATCCCTATGATAACTGATGTGAGTTAAGCTTGATACATTTAGTATTCTACTTTTATAGCTGTTGTTCTAATGATTAATGTTTGAGAACATGCTTGATACTAAAAGAATGCTGAAATGTACCTACTAATCAAGTATAACCATATCATGTAGAGTCCTGATCATAGATCCATCATTGTCAGAAGCTAAATGATGGTGAAATAGGTTTTCCTAAGGGAACTCCTGGATCACATACTTTTGAGTATGTGGGGGAATATGGATGTGAATATCCTTATATCCTAGTGTAGGAGTTGATATAGATGTACCTTAATCTATCAACCCTTCACTACATGTTTATGCTGGGGTGATGTAACACTATTCTCCCGAGGGAATCTTCAATGCCTCATCGATGAGAGATAAATAAGAGATCTTTCGATGGTGAAGAGAGTACAAAATGCCACTGTGACTCTAATAGCGAAGTGCCAGAATACCCTAGTAAGCTATAGTAGTAGAGATACTAGATGTCCTGCATGTTGATCCTCACACTGACTGAGGAAGATGAGGTCATAAGAATCCGGCTCTTTTGATGACCTAGGTATGATACCGATGCGACTTAGTAGTGATCGGTTGGAGTATGAGTGGTATACCTCATCTCCGCAGGGCATACTAATGTTTGTAAAATGTAATCAACCGCGTAGCATATCTGCTGAGGTTGATCTACAAGAAACGATGATTGATGTTACATTGTTTATACTAATAGTCTGTTCATGTAGTAATTATATCTGTTCTTCATATGCTTTAATGAAGTGATTGCTTAAGTAAAAGAGGCTTTACTTATTATCAAAACTGCTGTTGAATGATTTAAGTTACTTTGCTTATGTCATTTCATAATTGTTATAACAAAGCTTCTGGCGGAGAGTTATAACTCTCGCTGGGACAATTATTCAGATTGTCTCACTCCCGTAGGTTTCAACTTTTTAGGTGGACGTCGAGGACGAAGAAACCAATCTGAGGGTGAGCAGTAATAGTAGCAGCAACACCAGGGGCAGTAGTGAATCTCAGGTGGAGATACTGACTGCTGAGTCCTGTAGTTAGTTTGTCTTATGTCATCTCTCTACTCTCAGGTCCTAGGAGTCAGTAGGTCTGAGATTTTGATTTTTAATCTCGAGATTTTGTATATGGATGTATATAATCACTCGAGAGGTGATTCATCAGTGATGTAATGTTAAAACATGATGTTAACTATTTATCTGTTTCTTATAAAGGAGTTTTAGGGTTTCAACATCCTGTCTTAAAAGTTTTTAATTTCCAGTGATTTTTCGTAATTCCGCTTCTAGTTAATTGCTTCTGCTTAGTTATCTTGTGTTTTATAAGTTGGATCCCACAATTAGTGGTATCAGAGCTCTAGGTTCGCTGAGTCTACAGAGACATAGGACTTAGGATGTCGAGTCTATTCTTAGTGTTTTCCAGTATATCTAATAGTGTCTTCTGCTCCTCAGGAGAAGAAGATAAGTAAGGATGTCTGGGCGACACGAGGAGTATGTGGCAGAAAGTAGTGTCGCTGCACCCCGAGAAGGTGCAAGGAACCCAGAAATAGAACAACCTATACCTGAGCCACCTATGGAGCCACCTCAGTTTAACCCAGCTGATATGGGAAACCCAACTGTTCAGACTATGTTCGGGCAGTTTATGACTGCCATGAAACATATCACAGATAGGATGCCTATGCCTGCACCTAGGGCACCTGCCCAGTCTAAAGGACAAGGTATCGGTAAGTCATTTGAGCGACTTCGTCGTGTCAGAGCAACCGAATACTTTGGAACAACTGATCCTACATATGCTGATCTGTGGTTGACCGAGTTGGAGAAAGCTTTTAGAATTTTGAACATCCCAGAAGCTGAGAAGGTTAGACATGCTGTCTATCTTCTCAAGGGGAGTGCTGGTCATTGGTGGACCATGGAGGAGTAGAAGAGGCCTGGTGTGGAGGTTGCCTGGGAAGTCTTTCGATGGGAATTTATCAATAGATATTTCCCTAAGACGTTCCTAGATGAGAAGATCTCTCAGTTCGAGAGGTTAAGACAAGGTCTGATGAACATTAGAAAATACGAAGCTAAGTTCATGGAGCTGTTGCGGTTCTATCCGCACATGGCTGCTACAGATGAAGAGAGGATCAGGAGGTTCAAAAAAGGATTGAATGTTGAGTTGACTACTCCCGTGTCTGCCCTAGAGAACCGGGAAAGGTTTGCTACCTTTGTTGAGTCAGTATGAAGGATAGAGAGGTCCGTAGCAGAGAAAAGGCAAACCCATAAGAGATATCCTCAGTTCCAGGGATCTTCATCTAGAGACTTCAAGAAGCCTAGGTTTTCTGCACCGACACCACCACCACCTTGACCTAGTGCTCTGACACAGTGGACACCGAGTAGAGGTAGAGGACGAAGCCTACCACTGCAAGGAGCTCGCAGTTCAGCATCAATGTCAGTTACAAGACCACCAAGACCACAACAACCGGAAAGAAGCTGATACATATGTGGGAAGGTGGGACACCTGATGAAGGACTGTAGAGCTAGACCAGCGAGTGTGACACAACCATAGAGGCAGAGTCAGCAAGGATCCCAGAGGAGACAGTTTCAAGGAGCAACTAGAGGACGTGGACAAGAGTCCCAAGATGGATCATCAACACCGAATCAACCTCAGGCGACAACAAGGTTCTATGCTATGAACCCACCTGATGCAGTGATCAACCCTTGGGTTGTAGCAGGTCAGATGGAGTTGTTATATTCTGATATGTCTACATCCTGTGTTGTATCTGTTTTGATTGACCCGGGTGCTAAGCACTCCTTTGTCACTCGAAGAGTGATTCATAGCTGCAATGTGACAGTCAGTCATAGGGCAGATAACCTATTGCTTGAGACTCCATTGAGAGGGTCTGCTGAGTTGTAGGAGGTATGCTCTCCCTGCATCCTTTTCTTTTCTGATCATCACATTCAAGTGGATCTAATACCACTTGAGATGTAAGGATTTGATATAATCCTTAGAATGGATACCTTGGAAAGGTATAGGGTTGTCTTGGATTGTGAATCCAAGCAAACTGTGTTTGCTAATGAATGCGACACCTGGATCTTTCAAGGAGAAAGAAAGATTCTACCCACCTGTCTTGTATCAGCTATGGTTGCTGAGAAGCTGATGAGGCAAGGATGTTATGCATTCTTAGCTCATGTGGTAGATACTACCATGGAGAGTCCTAACCCTGCTGAAGTTCTTGTAGTCAGGGAATTCGAAGATGTGTTTCCTGAAGAACTTCCAGGTGTGCCACAACCTCGGGAAATTGATTTTGAAATCAATTTGATCCCAGATACACAACCTATAACATAGACACCGTATAGGATGGCGCCTGCCGAAATGGCAGAACTCAAGAAACAACTCCAAGAGTTGCTTGAGAAGGGTTTCATCTGATCGAGTACTTCACCTTGGGGTGCTCCGGTCCTCTTTGTTAAAAAGAAAGACGGATCAATGCGGTTGTGCATTGACTACAGACAATTAAATAAAGTAACAATAAAGAATAAGTACCCTCTGCCAAGGATTGATGATCTCTTTGACCAGTTGCGTGGTGGAACCGTCTTCTCAAAGATAGATTTGAGGTCAGGATATCATCAACTCCGTATTAAGGATAGTGACATATCCAAGTCTGCCTTTAGGACAAGGTATGGTCACTATGAGTTCACAGTTATGTCATTTGGACTAACTAATGCACCAACTGCATTTATGGAACTCATGAATAGAATCTTCCGACCTTTTCTTGATCAATGTGTGGTTGTCTTCATAAATGACATTCTGATCTATAGTAGAGATGCTCAGCAGCATGAACATCATCTTCGTCAGGCTCTAACTTTACTAAGGGAACACAAGCTATATACTAAGTTTAGCAAGTGTGAGTTTTGGTTACCGGAAGTATCTTTTCTTAGACACGTGATATCTGCCTCGGGTATTCGTGTGGACCCTAAAAAGGTAGAATCTGTTCTACAATGGGAACAACCGAAAACACCGACAGAGATTCATAGTTTCTTAGGGTTGTCTGGCTATTACTGAAGGTTCATTAAGAACTTCAGTTCCATAGCTTTACCTTTGACTAAGTTGACCCGGAAGGATGTTCTTTTTGCCTGGAATGACAAGTGTCAGCAATCTTTCCAATTGTTGAAGGAGAGGTTGACAAGTTCACCTGTACTTGTGCTACCTGAGCAAGGCAAAGGATATGTGGTTTTCTGTGATGCCTCCAAGAATGGACTTGGATGTGTTGATGCATAATAAACAAGTGATTTCTTTTGCTTCCCGAAAACTTAAGAAACACGAGGAGAATTATCCGACACACGATCTGGAGTTAGCTACTGTGGTTCATGCTTTGAAGATCTGGAGACACTACCTCTATGGAGAAACATTCCAGATTTTCACTGATCATAAGAACCTTAAGTATATCTTCTCTTAGCACGAACTTAACATGAGGCAACGTCGCTGGATGGAGTTAATTAAGGACTACGATTGTACAATCGATTACCATCTAGGGAAGGCCAATGTGGTTGCAGATGCTTTGAGTAGGAAATCAGCAACATCAACCATGGATAGGGCACAACTAAACTCTTTAGTATGCTCTAGGAGAGATATGCTTATCTCCTTAAGGCAAGACAATGTACAGTTGAAGGTGTCATTGTTACCTGGGTTGTTAGCTGAGATGCATATAAAACCTACTCTAAGAGAGTAGATTAAGGAGACACAGTAGGTTGATGCTACAGTTCAGCAGATCAGATCGGAGTATGGTGATGAAAAGTGAGATGGTTTCCATGACTCCGATGATCAAGTAGCATGTTATCATGGAAGCATGATAGTGCCAGATGTGGATAACTTGAGGAAGTTAGTCCTGGAAGAAGCTCATTCTTCTATGTATGCTATGCATCCAGGGAGCACCAAGATGTATCAAAACTTGAAAGATATGTATTGGTGTCCTGGAATGAAGAAGGATGTTGTGGAGTTTGTTATGAGGTGTCATGTGTGTCAGCAAGTTAAGGCTGAACACTAGAAACCTGCAGGAACAATGCAACCCTTACCCATACCACAATGGAAGTGGGATCATGTAACTATGGACTTTGTTGTTGGCCTACCTAGGACAAGCAAAGGGCATGATTCCATTTGGGTAATAGTTGATAGGTTGACAAAGACAACACATTTCTTACCTATCAAAACAACCTATTCTGTTGAGAAGTTAGCACAACTGTATGTTGAAGAGATAGTGCGATTGCAAGGAGTTCCTGTCACTATAGTTTCTGACAGAGGTCCCCAATTTACGAGTCATTTTTGGGAGCAGCTGCACAAAGCTTTAGGCACCCAGTTAAGGTTTAGTACAACCTTTCATCCACAGACTGATGGATAGTTGGAAAGGACTATACAGACCTTGGAAGACCTACTGAGAGCATGTGTTCTCCAGTTTACAGGGAGTTGGGATCTGCATCTAAGCTTGATAGAGTTTGCCTATAATAATAGCTATCAACATATCATTGACATGGCACCTTATGAAGCTTTGTATGGTAGACGTTGTAGATCACCCTTATGTTGGTATGAAACCGGTGAGTATCAACTGTTAGGTCCTGATCTTGTGCAGCAGACCACAGAGAAGATTAAAGTAATACAATAATAGATTAAGACTGTACAGGATAGGCAGAAATCTTATGCTGATAGACGTCGTAGACCCTTAGAGTTCCAAGTTGGAGACAGAGTGTATCTCAAGGTCTGGCCTTGGAAAGGAGTCCTTTGTTTTGGAAGGAAAGGGAAGTTAGCTCCTAGATTTATGGGGCCTTATCCAATCATTGAACGGGTTGGAAAGGTAGCCTATAGACTAGAGTTGCCACCAAAGTTATAGAAGCTACACCCTGTGTTTCACATTTCTATACTGAGGAAATGTCACCCTGATACCAAATCAGTTCTACAACCCATGGAGGTAGAATTGAATGATGATATAACTTATGAGGAAGGACCAGTATCAATCCTTGATAATAAAATTAAAAAGCTGAAAAAGAAAGATATAAGTCTTGTGAAAGTCTTCTGGAGTCATCGTGGTGTTGAAGAAGCCACATGGGAACTAGAGGAAGAGATGAGAAGGAAATACCCTGCTCTTTTCTCTTAATATGTTTTGTTGATTTCGGGGACGAAATCCTTGTAAGGGATGGATGATTTGTAACATACCTGACCTGGGTTATGAGCTAACCCTAGGTGTTTTGATTAATTATGTAATTAGATACTGATTATTATATTTTTGTATGTAATTAAAGCACCTAAGGAACATATGTTTCCATTTCTATCCTTTTTAAACAATGTTGTCATATTGTTTTGTAATACAGGGACCTATGTGCAAATTACCCAATTAGAGGGGATTAACTTGCAGATTACACATGTTAAGATGTTCCTTTGATGGTGAGACATCATAAGATTAAATATGATGAAGTATGATGGATTCTCCAAGCTTGGGCACCAAGATGCAACTTGTGGAGTAATCCTTGTACTTAAAAACCCTAGTTTTGGTATAAAGTGCAATTTACCCAAAATGTGGGGTGCAACTTGTAAAATACACCTTCAAGATTATCTTTTATAACTCTTGGCATCATTTATAATAATTATGATAAAGAGGGCGCTTCTTTTGAATAATCACATAAGAAGGAACACCCTTGTAATTGAATAATCAAGTATAATAACCCTTTTATATGTGTACATTATTAGTAAGTTGACCTTCTTTACCTTTAGTCCTTGGTTTTATAAGGAGTGTTACCTTATAAATAAGGAGGAAGGACATGCCTAAAAGGGAGAGGGACCTAGACGAGAATAAGAGAAATAATTATCATTATCATGGAAATACCCCCTAAGATATATAGTCATCTATCCTTTACAACTAAATGATCGTTTCTTCACTTCTATCACTTATCACCTTGCTTGGACCGACTAAGGCAGAGACTTGGAGCATAGGAGAATGACCAAGGAGAAGCTAGGTAAGCTTGGGTCATATTTTTGCTCAAATTCATGGAGGAAGTTGGATTACAAGGTTGGTTTCATGGTTTTCTTATTTAGCTTTCTATTTCTAGCCGATCTTTCCCAACCTTTCCTTGGAGAAACACATTTGGCCGACTTGTGGAGATCAAGATGCCATTAAAGGCCTGAAATATTGGAAGCTTGGAGCTCTAGGAATGACCTTAAGGTGGGTTTTATAACTCTAAACCCTTTTGCTTTTTTATGCATCTCTTTTCTATATGTTAGTTGCTAGTTCTTCCTTCTCCCTACTCTTCCTTGCACTTTTGCAAGCAAAACCGTGAAGAACAGACCTTGGTCTCAAGGAAGAATATGATGGGAATTAATACCAATGTTATTCCTTATCCTACTTTACCAAACGACCTTGTACCTTTGGTCTAAACGGTTTGCAAGACCGTTTGAAACCAAACGGTTTCACAACCGTTTGATTTCATGCGGTTTGCAAGATCATTTAGATTCAAACGGTCTCCAAGACCGTTTGGAAAGTTTGACCAAGAATTGACCATTTAGAGGTCTGTTGAACACATTATGAATTAATCATCTTCAAAGAATCATAATCTAATTGCAAGTAAATCACAAGTTGAAGGCACTTCAACCCTCTAAACCCTAATCGGGTTCAATTGTTGATTTCAAGGATCAATCTTGTTGAACTTTGGGTTGACTGGCCCAAACGGTTTGAAAACCATTTGGGAGTCACCCAAACGGTCTCAAGACCATTTGGTGACCACCCAAGACCGTTTGGAAGTCTAGGGTTAAGATAATTTAATCAATTGAGGGTCCAATCACAATAGGTTGTTGAATTAATTGAAAGTGCTGATTTGTAACCTAATTAGGGTTCAACCCTTATCAATTTGACTTAGATTTTGATGTGACTTTGGGAAAATGATATCAAGACCATTTGGAGGATTTCCAAACGATCCCAAGACCGTTTGGGCCAAGTTGGGGCCCAATTGAGTGACAATGGATGGGTTCAACTTCAATTAGACTCAGGTTGATCAATGTTGATGGTTAACCGATTACAAACCCTAATTGAATTGGTTTCAACCCTAATTGGCTATCAATTGAAGGTCAATTGAGTGTCCAATTGGTTAAGGACAACCCTAATTGTCTCAATTGATAAGTGGTTAACATATATGAGGACAATTGAGGAGTTCAACCTTGAAAACCCTAATCGATTGCATGTGTTGATGCACTTTTTAGGTCCATGCGGTTTTGAGCCATTTGGACCGAACGGTCTCAAGACCGTTTGAGTCCAGATAGTCTCAAGACCGTTTGGGCTCAAATGGTTTCAAAACCGTTTGAAGGTCATGCGGTTTGGAGGTTATGCGGTTTGAACCCATGCAGTTTCAAGGTCGTTTAAATTCAAACAGTTTCAAAGTCAACTATGTCCAAACGGTCAACATGATGAAACAGTTTCAAGACCGTTTAAGGGAAAATGGTCTTGAGTGTCATGTGGTCTTGAAATTCAACCTAACCAAATGGTCAACCCTTCCAAACGGTTTCAAAACCATTTGGAGGTTGAAGTGTGAAATCGTTTGGGGACTCTTAGGGTTAAGATTTCTTAATGCCTTGAAGGCTTACATGGTTCAATGGTTGTTTAATCTAAACCCTAATGATATCTAAAGATATTAAGGAATTAAGTAACTAGTAGTTTGACCCATGTTATGGTTAATGGTGAACATTATCAAGGTACTCATGAAGGGTTCAAGTAGACAAACTTCCCTTGATCAAGTAAACCCCAATGATTATAATGGAAATGACTTAACCCATGTTGACCAAGTTGACTTGACTTAACCTAATCTAGAGTGAAGTAAACATCATCTAGTAGTGAGAGGAGAGAGAAGGTTCCTAATATGATTGAGAATCAATTAACATACCTTCAATATGTAAGAATGTACATGATTAGGGTATGATCCATCAAGGTGAGGTCATGGAAACCCTAATTATGATGATTAATGAATCTTAACCTAATTTGAGGGCATCAATGATGATAATTTCATACAAGATGATGCTATAATTTCAATTCACTATGAAGTGAATAGTAAACCCTAATTCTAGGGTAATAACATGTAATGTGAATAGTAAACCCTAATTTAGGGAGATTTGATGAATGGAGTAATTCTAGGTTATGCCTTTGAGTGTGAAACCCTAATTACAAGTTGTAGCATAAAGAATCTTTATGCCTTGTAAGCTAAGAGGTTCAATAACCCTATGTTGAGGTAAATAAATCCAAAACCCTAAAAATCAATGGTGATATACTGATCCTAGCACGCCTGTGCTAAGGAGCACGACCGTGGTAGCTTGCCTTTGCACGACCGTGCAAGGGATCATGGCCGTGATGTTCTATAAAGAAATTGAATAGTTTTGGTATGATGCTAATATTGTTATAAATGCATATTCTCAATTATACTAATCATGTAGGTGGATAACAAGAGGTAATCATAGCCAGGTAAGGGTTATGATATCATATTCATTGAAAGCATGTTATTAGCTTTATGGATAGTGACATACTATGTTGCCTAATTTAAGTGGCATCATATGAGATTGATAGGTTGTAAGAGCCATGAGTAACATCAAGGTCATGCTGATTAGATGACTTGTGATGAAATGATTAAGAATTGATATCCCTATGATAACCAATGTGAGTTAAGCTTGATACATTTAGTATTCTACTTTCATAGCTGTTGTTCTAATGATTAATGTTTGAGAACATGCTTGATACTAAAAGAATGCTGAAATGTACCTAACTAATCAAGTATAACCATATCATGTAGAGCCCTGATCATAGATCCATCATTGTCAGAAGCTAAATGATGGTGAAATAGGTTTTCCTAAGGGAAATCCTAGATCACATACTTTTGAGTATGTGGGGGAATATGGATGTGAATATCCTTACATCCTAGTGTAGGAGTTGATATAGATGTACCTTAATCTATCAACCCTTCACTACATGTTTATGCTGGGGTGATGTAACACTATTCTCCCGAGGGAATCTTCAATGCCGCATCGATGAGAGATAAATAAGAGATCTTTCGATGGCGAAGAGAGTGTAGAATGCCACTGTGACTCTAATAGCGAAGTGCCAGAATACCCTGGTAAGCTATAGTAGTAGAGACACTAGATGTCCTGCATGTTGATCCTCACACTGACTGAGGAAGATGAGGTCATAAGAATCTGGCTCTTTTGATGACCTAGGTATGATACCGATGCGACTTAGTAGTGATCGGTTGGAGTATGAGCGGTATACCTCATCTCCGCAGGGCATAATAATGTTTGTAAAATATAATCAACCGCGTAGCATATCTGCTTAGGTTGATCTACGAGAAATGATGATTGATGTTACATTGATTATATTAATAGTCTGTTCATGTAGTTATTATACCTGTTCTTCATATGCTTTAATGAAGTGATGGCTTAAGTAAAATAGGCTTTACTTATTATCAAAACTGCTGTTGAATGATTTAAGTTACTTTGCTTATGTTATTTCATAATTGTTATAACAAAGCTTCTGGTGGAGAGTTATAACTCTCGCTGGGACAATTATTCAGATTGTCTCACTCCCGTAGGTTTCAACTTTTTAGTTGGACATCGAGGATGAAGAAACCAATCTGAGGGTGAGCATTATCAGCAACAACAACAGCAACACCAGGGGCATCAGTGAATCTCAAGTGGAGATACTGACTGCTGAGTCCTGTAGTTAGTTTGTCTTATGTTGTCTCTGTACTCTCAGGTCCAATGAGTCAGTAGGTCTGAGATTTTGGTTTTTAATCTTGAGATTTTGAATCTGGATGTATATAATCACTCGAGAGGTGATTCATCAGTGATGTAATGTTAAAACATGATGTTAACTGTTTATCTGTTTCTTATAAAGGAGTTTTAGGGGTTCAACATCCTGTCTTAAAAGTTTTTAATTTCTAGTGATTTTTTGTAATTCCGCTGCTAGTTAATCGCTTCCACTTAGTTATCTTGTGTTTTATAAGTTGGATCCCACACCCTTGGTACAAATCACGACACTAGAGAACATGCTCACACATGGCTGTTCTATAAGAGGCACCTACAGTTATACTACTGGCTTTCACATTTCACAATATCCGAGGCATGACCATAGTCATCCTCCATAACCTGAAATTGTGGATGACAAGGATATATCCTCAACTATCCACCCCCACATACTCAACAACATGCACTTTGAGTTTCCCTTAGGAATACTCGTTTCACCATCCAACAAGTCCTAACAGTGAAGATGGTTATACATCATAGGGTACTACATGATTAGAGTTTCACTTGATTAGTTATCTTTAATTGGGTGAATTCAGGCTACATCAAACAAGTGGACATACAAACCCTAATTCATATTTAGAAAATATTGCTATATAACAACTTTAGAAGATATAAACATATGAGACATAATTTCTCATCTCAACATCACATGGAAGTATTCACCTACCATTCAAGATATTATACTTATCATCAAATCATCATCACATGATACTATTGTCTTGCCATTCATGAGACTATACTTGTCATCATACTATCATAGGATATAAATCCTTTTCACAATATCACATGGTATCAACCCTTATCAACACAAGAGGATTATACCTCATTCAGGGCTCAACCATGCCCAAAGGCCATTAAGACCATCATACTATTCCCTACAAGATCTTCATTATCTTTCCATGCCTTATAACAAGGCTCAACAACATCAGTTACATATAATACACAAGATAACACAATATTACATTAATGAGCTGGGAGATATTCATAAACAATCATAGTAGGTTTATATTAACATTAAGAACATTCATTTATTACATCAACATGCAAGGAATCTAGATATTATTAACCCCCATCATATTCACAATGCACATGTATAGCATAACAAAGTATCAACCATGTGGCTATGATAACCACCAATTAACACATTAAGGTTATGATCATATTAAGGAGATTATTCCACCATCACACCCCATCATATAAGAAGGTTAAACAAGAATACTCATATTTATCTATTTGCATTAGAGTTAGGTTCAACAAGATAAATTATATAATATTACTAATCAACACTCATACCCAAACCCTAACTCATGGAGTCCCCATTGGATCATGGATGCATAAGGTGAAGCATCACCATCACATTCCATACCGTTCTCACATATGGATCCACACATAACTCAAGGTGTAACCATCAGGTTATAGCATACTAGGGTTCAACCACAAAAGAGAGTACTCCATGATTCTATTCATCATTGAAGGGGTTGTTCATAATCAATTACCATCATCGCTTGGTTATATTTGGGCTAATTATGATGAAATATACTTCATCAGGGTTGTCCATTAAATCATTATATTTATTATCAATTTTATTCATATGAAGAAAAGGTAAGACTGTATTATTAAGGTAAACCTCCATTAGATTTCAACATCACTCAAATTGTACAAACTTACCATAATCATCATTCTAAAACATTGGATTGTTGAGAAGGTAAGACTATTGGTTGTTTACATAAGTAAACACCTTGGATAAACCACCTATGAAGTCATTGAGTTGTGCTCTAGAAAGAGTCACCATTTGACCCTAGACATCCCTTTATTAACAACATAAAAAGTTCCATTGAGAGTAGGGTAAAACCCACAAGTGATTGTTTATTTAAAACAAGCCATCAATAAATGAGCTTCTTAAGATGATCTCATAAAGGAAACCATCTAAATCACTTTATTAGGACCAACATATTACATTAGGCATCATTCCAATTTATTGGATGAAGAATCATTAGATCTTAACCATTGGGTCACGTTCATATATTAAAACCATCAATTGGAGTATAGGTCCAACCATTACATCAAATGACCCAAGAAACCATGGGTTTAAAGCTTAATTGATGCTACAACTACATGCTTAACTCACCAAAGGTTGTGGAGACCTGATCCACCATCAGTAGTGACCATTAAGTCACTGTAGGGTGTTCAATTAGCACTATATTCATTCATCATCATCGGATATGAAGCTAATGTCACCATTCATTGATAGCATCATTAGGGTATTTAGTTGTTGATCATTAAGATTCTAATTAGGCCAAAACTTGACCTCAGGGGTGAACGTTAGTTGACACCCTTGGTCACCACCATCAGTTGTCATGAAGACAACACCATCAGTTGTTGCAATGGTACCACCATTGGGTCATGTGTTTATAAAAGAAATCAACTTTAAACCCTAAAATTGACCATTGGTTGATGGGTGCTTAGCACCACCGATTGTCAAAACAAACTGATCCAAGTCATCTTATATTTTAGGAGGAATGTACAAATGATTACAAGTTCATATAGAACTTAAATTAGAATAGGGAACATCATAAAAATATAAATCCAAGTCAATCATAGCTTTTTAGTGCATGGATCATCATTTTAAAGCAAGAACATGATCAAGCAAGCTTATGGTAAGCAATAAACGTGGAGCAAGTTATAAAACTTTCATCTAATGAGATGATAAAATCCAAAATAGAAGAAAACTCAAGAAGGTAGGGTATAAAATCCAAGCATAACCTTTGAACTCTTCCATCTAACACCTTTCTCCATCAAAGAAGCAAACCCTAAGCATAAGGAGCAAGAAAGGTAGGGTTTTAGAGATTTGAAGCAACTTCTACCATGAAACATCAAGCATATGACCTGGAGAAAGCTAGGTGGAAAAAGAACAGAAAAAGAAACGGGAAAGAGAAGGTGAAACTTACTAAGTTAGGCCAAGATCACCAAGAAAGAACTTTAGAAACCCTAAAGGAAGCAAAACAAAGCCCTACATGCTTCCACCAAGAAATTCACCTTCTTCTTCTACCTTGGGCAGGTCCTCTGTAGATAAATAGAGAGGGAATGAGGTTCTTAGTAGGAGGGAAGTGGTAGAGCAAAACTTTCATTTGGGAGCTTAAAAGTAGATATTTAAAGCTTGATGGATAAGGAAAGAGAAGAAGCATGAGGTGTCTAAAAGCTCTCCATGCATCCATGGCCTTAAACTATTAAGGATATACAATTAGACACACAAGAAGTTGACCAACATCCATGAAAACCTGTTTATCCCTCGTTTATTGATTTTGCAAGCAAAGCAAATAAACCATTTTCTTGATAGCTCCTAAAGGTAACCCATCCATAAAGGGGTAAACCCTAAAATACCCTTGAGAAAAACACATCCAAACCAAGGTTCAACTAGGCGCTCCATGGATCAAAAATCTCAAGAATGATGAGAGAACATACAAATAACATAACGGAAGTGATATATTGCAAGAAAAACCTCCCAATTGGGTAAATTGTAGAAAAATCCAAAATGTACATAAAATTGCATGACTTGCACAAACATTGTTCAAATTGGACCAAACTTAAAACTTAAGCTTGTATTATGATTACAAATCATATAAAAGGTTAGATTATATTTCTAAGAATTCAAATATTATAATTAAGTATGCTCAACACTTTTAGCAAGGTCAGGGGTCTCTCTACAATAAACCCCTAATAGGGATTTCGCCCACGAAATCCAAGGTAGACAAAGATGGATACTTCTCATGTACCTCATCCCCAATCTTATGCATGGTAACCCTAATATCATGTTTATGTCACATTATTCTCATAGAAGTCATATTCTTCTCCCTCAACTTCTGCAAGTATCACCTTGGTTTAACATAGGAACTACTGTACCACATGTACAAGTCTAATAATACCTTTCAACTTTGGGACTCCACTACCATTCTAAACCGTTCTATCTGTTGTATCACACATCACTCATAGGCCATACTCACTGGCTCTTACCAACCATAGAACATCATGTATATCTTATCATATGTAACTTTACAAGGTTTCATCTTTATACTCCTTTAATGGTTGTTGTAATTAACAACTCAATCAACCAGGTAGGCATCCCCTAATTTTCAAGAATTATGAGGAATATGTTTTTAGAGGATTTTCCAATCATATCAATGGTGGACTGACCATCTATTTGGTTGAAGAATCATACACTTGTCTATAACTGTTAACAAATATAACTTCCTGGTTGACATTGTTAGGGGTAGAGTAATGACATTGTCTTCATCTTATCAGGATTCACATAACATACTTAACAGAGATATCATAACTCTAAGAAGATACTTTAGTAAACCCCCAACTCATGCTCTTGTCTCACATAAGTACAGTTACTTCAACATTCTTAAGGTTTAGCAAAGATGTTGACCATGTTACTAACCATCTCTGAAATACCTTGAGATGTCATCATTCAAAGCTTGCTACAACTTGTAAGACATGACCTGAACACTCTGTTCCTCCTATTCATAAATTCTAACCCTAAACTCATCATGGTCATGTAACTTATGTCATCCATTCTAACTCTTATGTCTAAAGGATATTTTATCTTAAAGGAACATGGTAGCACATATCTACTGATCAACAAACCATCTATCCTTGATAGTGGTCTTTCCCAACTATCACTGAGCCATACACAACATTATAGAATCACATTTATTTTTCCTTTCAAACAACATTTAGAGGGTCATCATCAACTCTCTCTCTAAGGGAGAGGAATACCTGGAATGTTCATTTAATGAATATCTCCAACCTTCACATACTACCCATACTGTTGATACATCTTGGATACTAGAATTCATTACCTTGGTATCCACCTCATGTTCTATAAGGAACTCACATCCTTATCTCATTTACTTTTACCAACATAATAAATCTCAAGACATATAAGAGGAGTCTTCCTAATTATTGGAAGGCTCAAAATAAAATTCATCACAAACTTTATGATATGGAACCATAGTCCAAGCAACCTTATGCTACAATAAGCTATCCACCCTCATGTTTACAATGAATCCACACATACCGAGTGTCAATGATCCACTTAAAATCTATGCCCTATAAAGGAAAAACACAAAAGGAAACATAATTCCCACATCATAGCAACATTGTTCAAGGGTCATTAGAAAAAAGGTAACCAATTCTATTTTCATTATGCAGGTTACAACTTCTTATGTATCATTTTACCTTTATCATTTTAGGTTCCTTGCCATTAGCATAGGAATCATCATGATTAACATATCTCATTACTCCTTACTTGATGACTATTTATCACACCTTGTGTATGTTCTCTTATTTTATTATGTTTTTCAACCACTTATCAACATGTAAATCATCATATTCCACATTTTCTTCATTAAATAGGGATCATCTCCCTTAATTTATTTCACATGCCATGCTAATTTTACATTAACACTTTCTTACACACATAGGTTGGTATGATATTAACTCAGGTTCCACCTTATTCCTTTTTCATTGTTCCCATTCATCTTCTCATTTTATACTTATTATAGGAGTTCTCTCCATCTTATGTGGATTTCATACCTTGATTCACTTTATAAGCACAAACTTATCTGTCTTTTACTTTATTATCTTCTTGAATCACATCTTCAAGAACTCCTCTTTTTCTTATTTGTATTCAGATTTAGATTTCATGCTGTTGTATCTTTCTCTTATAGTTACCAAACATTCAAGTTTTTATAGATAATGATGTAATTCTCATCTTCTCTTGAGGTAATATTGAGTTATCTACACCATGATTTCTGATTCATTATGATCTTTAGATTGTCTCAAAATGACTACTTGATCAGAGTAACTATAAAGATAACACTCTAAGAGTTCCATACTTACCTTTTCTTCAATAATTGAATACTTGGCCAGGGCATCCAAGTGCTGAGATTAGGTAGTATGCACTATATTTTCATGTCATGTTCCTTACTTAAACATAATCCTAGTCCTAAGTCCAAATGTCCCTATAGACTTAGTGAACCTAAATCTCTGATACCAACTTGTGATAATTTGCTACACTAAACAAGATTACTCAAAACATAAAACACAATCGATCACTAATTAATAACATACCCAAAAATATGGGTATATTAAAACTGATTTCAACATCAAAACTTGTTCAAAAATGTTTGCATAAGAGCCCAACATCTTTCTTGTATCAATCATATGCCAAGAATTTGATACAAATTGTTCTACTGCCTTAGCCACAACATATATACAAAGGAGAACAATATTCGTATATGCCACACAAACCAACATTAACATGCTAACAAAAGTCCGATTTGTTTGAAACACCATATACAAACTTTTCCTGCCCGGACTTGAGAGTACATAAATGACTCTAGGTCACACTAGACATCTAATCAACTTTCTCAAAGATTCATTACTGTAGTACCTCTTTACTTCCACGGTTCTATTATCGTCTCTGCCGATTACCAAAAAAGATGTGGAAAATCACAAGGGTGAGACCCATGTCCTAGCAAGAGATATAACCTCCAACAACACTTATTGATTACAAAATTTTAAATAGTAGATAACTGAGCAATTGGAGTATTTAATAATCAATTGAAAAGATTGAACAATTCAAGTATGCTAAATAGATTAAGCAAAAAATCATAGAAATAAGTATGATTATTATTGTATATATATAGGTAACAAATAAATCCATTTCTCTGGGTAGATATCAACTCAAATTTCATCAAATTGTATGTAATAAAAATCATCATCATTAATTTGACTATCATCATATTCTTTGCTAACATCACATGCAATCTAGTAGCATAAGCATCCCTGACATCATGAATATGTCTAGTAACATAACATAGCTATCAATATTGACATCTCAAATAAAGGGAACAAATCTATATCATAAGTAGAACTAACATCATAGCACAACTAATTGTGTAGGCATGATTAGCAGTTTAAGCATTTCTAATTAGATAGGCATGGCTAGAAATATTAAACATAGCTAGCATCATCATCATCTTAACCATCAATCTCAGTATATTTGAAAACATAAGCATTTACAACATGAACATAACTACAACAAAAGCATATCTATTATATTTTATTTTACTATACATGATCATAGTGAAAAGAATGCAAACAAGGGTTATCATCCAATATGAAGTGTTGTGTACAACCCTAAATAGATATGCTACACAACTGTCTTACATCTTCTGGGGATTTGAATCATAACATACAAAGTTCAACCGACCCCTATGAAGGGCTATTTGTTTCCGTACAAGATCTAGGAGTTCCGATATCCTAATATCTCACCCCTTGGTCAGTATGAGTAAAAAGGTAGTGACATATCAGTCAATTCTACCACTACAATGACATACAGTCAAGTTGCTAGCAACTAGTCCACCCTTGGTATAGGTCACGAAACTAGAGAACAGGCTCACACATGACCATTCTATAAGAGGCACCTACATTTATACTGCTACCTTTCACATTTCACAATATCCGAGGCATGACCGCAGTTATCCTCCATAACCTGCAATTGTGGATGACAAGGATATATCCACGACTTGCCACCCCCACATACTCAACTGTATGCGCTCTGAGTTTCCCTTAGGAATACTCATTTTACCATCTAGCAAGTTCTGACACTGAAGATGGTTATATGACACATGGCACTACATGATTTGAGTTTCACTTGATTAGTTATCTCCAGTTGGATGAATTAAGGCTGAATTAAACAAGTGGACATACAAACCCTAATTCATATCTAGAAAACATTGCTATATAGCAACTTCAGAAGATATAAACATATGAGACATAATTTATCATCTCAACATCACATGGAAGTATTCACATACCAATCAAGAGATTATACTTATCATCAAATCATCATCACATGATACTATTGTCTTGCCATTCATGAGACTATACTTGTCATCATACTATCATAGGATATAAATCCTTTTCACAATATCACAGGGTATCAACCCTTATCAACACAAGAGGATTATACCTCATTCAGGGCTCAACCATGCCCAAAGGCTATTAAGACCATCATACTATTCCCTACAAGATCTTCATTATCTTTCCATGCCTTATAACAAGGCTCAACAACATCAGTTACATATAATACACAAGATAACACAATATTACATTAATGAGCTGGGAGATATTCATAAACAATCATAGTAGGTTTATATTAACATTAAGAACATTCCTTTATTACATCAACATGCAAGGAATCTAGATATTATTAACCCCCATCATATTCACAATGCACATGTATAGCATAACAAAGTATCAACCATGTGGCTATGATAACCACCAATTAACACATTAAGGTTATGATCATATTAAGGATATTATTCCACCATCACACCCCATCATATAATAAGGTTAAACAAGAATACTCATATTTATCTATTTGCATTAGAGTTAGGTTCAACAAGATAAATTATATAATATTACTAATCAACACTCATACCCAAACCCTAACTCATGGAATTCCCATTGGATCATGGATGTATAAGGTGAAGCATCACCATCACATTCCATACCATTATTATGTATGGATCCACACATACTCAAGGTGTATCCATCAGGTCATAGCATACTAGGGTTCAACCACAAAAGGGAGTATCCATGATTCTATTCATCATTGAAGTGGTTTTCATAATCAATTACCATCACTTTGTTATATTAGGGCTAAGTATAACGAAATATACTTCATCAGATTTTCCCATTAACTCATTAGATTTATTATCAATTCTAATCATTTGATGGAAAATGTAAGACTATATTATTAAGGTAAACCTCCATTAGGTTTCAACATCACTCAAAATGTATAAACTTCCCATAAGCATCATCCCAAAACATTGGATTGTTGAGAAGGTAAGACTATTGGTTGTTTACATAAGTAAACACCTTGGATAAACCACCTATGAAGTCATTGAGTTGTTCTCTAGAAAGAGTCACCATTTAACCCTAGACATCCCTTGATTAACAACATAAAAATTTCCCCGAGAGTAGGGTAAAACCCACAAGTGATTGTTTATTTAAAACAAGCCATCAATAAATGAGCTTCTTAAACTGATCTCATAAAGGAAACCATCTAAATCACTTTATTAGGATCAACATATTACATTAGGAATCATTCCAATTTATTAGATGAAGAATCATTAGATCTATTGGGTCAAGTTCATATATTAAAACCATCATGGAGTATAGGTCCAACCATTGCATCAAATGACCCAAGAAACCATTGGTTTAAGGCTTAATTGATGCTACAACTACATGCTTAACTCACCATAGGTTGTAGATACCTGATCCACCTTCAACAGTGACCATTAAGTCACTATAGGGTGTTAGATCAATACTATATTCATTAATCATGATCAGATATCAAGCTAATGTCACCATTGATTGGTTGCATCATTAGGGTACTTAGTTGTTGATCATTAAGGTTATAATTAGGACAAAACATGACCTAAGGGGTGAACGTTAATTGACACCCTTGGCCACCACCATCAGTTTTCATGAAGACAACACCATCGGTTGTTGCAATGATACCACCATTGGGTCATGTGTTTATAGAAGAACTCAACTTTAAACCCTAAAATTGACCATTAGTTGATGGGTTCTTAGTACCACCGGTTGTCAAAACAACCTGATCCAAGTCATCTTATATCTTAGGAGGAACGTACAAATGATGACAAGTTCATATAGAACTGAAATCAGAATAGGGAACATCATAAAAATCGAAATCCAAGTCAAGCATAACTTTTTAGTGCATGGATCATCATTTTAAAGCAAGAACATGAGTAAGAAAGCTTATGGTATAAACGTGGAGAAAGTTATAAAACTTGCCTCTAATGAGAAGATAAAATTCCAAACAGAAGAAAACTCGAGTGGGTAGGGTATAAATTCCAAGCATAAGCTCTGAACTCGTCAATCTACACCTTTCTCCATCAAAGAAGAAAACCCTAAGCATAAGGAGCAAGAAAGGTAGGGTTTTAGAGCTTTATAGCAACTTCTACCATGGAACAACAAGATTCTGACCTGGAGAAAGGTAGGCGTAAAAAGAACAGAAAAAGAAATGGGAAAGAGAGGTGAAACTTACTAAGTTAGGTCAATATCACCAAGAAAGAACTTTAGAAACCCTAAAGGAAGCAAAACAAAGCCCTACATGCTTCCACCAAGAAATTTGCCTTCTTCTTATACCTTGGGCAGGTCCTCCACAGCTAAACAAAGAGGGAATGAGTTTCTTAGTAGGAGGAAAGTGGTAGAGAGCAAAACTTTCATTTGGGAGCTTAAAAGCATATATGTAAAGCTTGATGGATAAGTAAAGAGAAGAAGCATGAGGTGTCTAAAAGCTCTCCATGCATCCATGGACTTAAACTATTAAGGATATACAAGTAGACACACAATAAGCTGACCCACTATCCATGGAAACCTACTTAGCACTCATTTCTTGATTTTGCAAGCAAAGCAAATAAACAATTTGCTTGAAAGCTCCTAAAGATAGCCCATCCATAAAAGGGTAAATTCTAAAATACCCTTGAGGAAAACACCTCCAAACTAAGGTTCAAATAGGAGTCCCATGTCTCAAAAAACTCAAGAATGATGAGAGAACATCCAAAGAACATATTGAAAGTGATAAAGTGCAACAAAAACCTCCCAATTGGGTAAATTGTAGAAAAATCCAAAATGTACATAAAATTGCATAACTTGCACAAACATTATTCAAAGTGGACCAAACTTAAAACTTAAGCTTGTATTATGATTCCAAATCACATCACAAGGTTAGATTATATTTTTAAGAATTCAATTATTATAGTTAAGTATGTTCAACACTTTTAGCATGGTCAGGGGTCTCTCATATGTGACATTGGTGGGAAAGTTACCAACAAAGAGAAGCTACAACTTCATGGATCTTGAACATACCCTAACCCACTGGGGTTGGGCTCTACCACAAGAAGTGGCTTTCCACAAAATAAGGCAAAGCCTATTCATCATCCAATTTATGTAGTGGCAAGACCAAACAAGGTTAATGATGACTCATTGAGGAGAGTCTCCTATTGTTGAATGAGATTAACACCTATGACCAACCTCCGATCATCACGTTAAAGACCAATATACTATAGTCTCATATATGTGACCTATAAATGGAATATCATTGTAACGATCCATTTCAGGTTAAACTAATGCTAGATTAGTATGTACACTCTCTTGATTATATTTTCTAGCTTTTGGTTGAGTCAAATATCCTAATTTACAAATATTTAGTTGATAATGTTTGATAATGGAAAACATGGAACCTATCTGAGGGACGTTTGTTGATGGATTTGAATGTTTATAGATTAATTTTTATAGTGTGTACATCATATTAAGATAATAAATGCACCAAGTATGAAGAAGACACGGTGAAAACAAAGACAATGTAGCATCTAATTAGCTTTTCACGGTGTAAATTAGACATAATTTATGGTTGAAAAGTGCATGCTTTAAAGGCTATATATTGGTGTAAGTTGTGACTTTTCATATAAAATCATGACCTATAGTCTTATTAAGAGTATAATCAAGTGTTTAGTAACTAATTAAGGAAGACACTATGGTATGAAATTGTTGCATATTAATCCTCACACAACATCATAATTGTTCATATGCTTCGGTTTTGTTGTTTGGAGGTTCCCATTGACCAAAGAGTGGTCGATGCCATATGTACGTTGACCTAATTGATTGAAGGATGTCTAGAAAAACTTCAAACTTCTCACTGGATCAAATTCATGGCACTTCAAACCCTTGGACCAATGGATGGCTAAGCTATATCCATGCATTGACCATGAGGGGTCAATCTAAGGGATCAAAGTATGTCCCTTAGAGCCAGGATATGATATTTAAGTAAATAAAAAATACAACCCATGTCAATTTGTTTTGATTCCAGAGCACTTATAGTGCCTTGTTCTTTGATTCCAAGACTTTTCTCTCATATTTGTTTCCCTAGAGGAGAGATTAGAGGTGAGAATAAGGGGATTTTAAGAGATTTCAACTTAATATCTTCTTCTTCTTCATTTACAACTAAAAAATTGTGGTTAGTTCCTTGTTTTTGATTCTTCTAATCTGTATTCTCTTCTTCCTTCATCTCATTTCCTCCCTATGTAAGGACTAAGACCTTGTTTCTTTCATGTTTTCCTCAAACTCATTTCTTTCACTAGAAAGGGAGTTTAAGGCTATTTTCATCCTAAAACCAAGAAGAGTGGAAGATTTTTTGGGGGTTTGGGAGAAAGATATGTAATTGACCTTCTTTTCACTATACTTAGATAAGTATACATTATATATTAAATCTAGTACATAAAAATTCACCTCTTCTACCCGAACAATTTTGACTTCAAAATCCTTACCATGGAAATAGTTAACTCTACAAAATTACTTTGTATTTTAGACTACACTATAATGTTTTGGATAATGTTATGCTATTTAAATGGAGAAAGTTCACAAAATGATTCTATATTTCTATATATGCTTGATTATGATGGAATTTTCCTTAAAATATTGGAAATAGGTGAAATTGGCATCTGCTATATGAAATGTGATGATGTTTGACCCAACCTTGTATAAAGGTGCGGGGATGAGAAGGTTGATGTGCTATAGGATCCTACCTAGCCTTGTGATGGGCATGTGCTGAGTTAGTTGTCTTAGGATAGTTGGCTACACCCTAAGACATAGAAAGGTGAGCTATGCACAACTGCACACTGTGAATACTTCTACTTGGCTAGATACAAGTCAAGCAATTTTATGGAAAATATATAGCATGGAAAAGCTAATTGTATTATATATTATTGCTTAATCTTATCTTGCTCTCGTATGACATATTTTTCTTTACTTCCAAATACACTAATAAAATTATATTTGTTGCATGTAGAACGAAAATAATGAATCATATATGCTCTAAAAAAAGGAGATATGGAATTGTGTTATTTATTCTTATGCCAAGCTCACTTAAACATTTTCTAATCAACTAATGAACACATTTTAGGTCCTCAAGCTGAGTCATCTTCCCCTTAGTATAAGCATAGAGCCTAGTGACTTGAAGTCCAGATTTCCACTTCTTGTATAACTGTTCCTTGACTTAGGGTTTTGGGACATTATGGCTATATATTTATAAGGTAAAAAATATACAATTAGATGTGGACCTGTGCATATTTATGGAAAACATGTTAAGTATCTTTTTATGGAAGTATGTAAATGACTATGTTTATCCATATGATCATGAAATGTGAATGAATGATGTTTTCAATTTGCTTATAAATGTCACTCTTTTGATTATAAACTTTTTTTTAACTATGTGAGATTAGGTTCAGGATGATAGATTCACCGACCTCAAGACTGCCTATAATAACCATGTGTAGGTTGATGATTAGGAGAAATGCGTGACAATTTGTTATTAAATCTTAATCTTATGTTGTTACATGAACTTGGGATGTGTCAAGTCTTTTCCTTCTTGTGAGAGCCCATAATATCCATGTCTTATCTTTAGAAGTGGTGCTTGGAGATAAGGGCAAGTTGAGAACCAGTATCCCACTACTAGTGGAGCTTAGGTAGTGCCATAAGTACAAGATGCACACATACTTAATCCATCTCCTCCTTCACATAGTGAGCGTGATGCCCCAACACACCACAAATAAGATAACTTGAAAATGGACCGTAAAACTAAAACTAAACATGTAGATTACCAGAAACACATGAAAATGAAACCAAATTTCTCAAAGCACCAAAGCCAAAAACTTATCACACATAAGTAATCAATAGGACACCTGTATCTCATAACACATATATGATGGTGCTTACATCAGTGCGCACAAGCATTCCTATCATCAACATGCAAAAGAGATATTTGTTCCACATATATGTATATATACACCTACCAAATCTTACATACATGTCTCACAAGCCAAAAGCATCGTATCGATAACTTAGCCACAAAACACACAAGAACACCCCAAAGACCTGAGTGTACATGGATGACTCTAGGAATCTAACACCAAAAGACTAGAAACACATCCAACTTTATCATCCACTGCTCTTCCTCAGCTGCACAATCTTTACCTTTTCATGCACGACCACCTAAAAGATGTGGAAACCCATGGGGTGAGACCAACGTCCTAGAGAGTGATATAACTCTCCACCGACTTCTATTAAAGCACACATAACTAAGCAGGTATCTAAAATAGTAAGCAGGTTGAGCAAATTCAACTAAATGATATGTATCTAGAAGAAAGTGCAGATTAATCAAAACTAGGTAGTTATCACTGAGTAATAGAATGATTAATATTCTAAAAAGGAATATGAAGAACATGTATAACAATTGATTTCTCTTACCACCTTATAACTCAAGAAATCATTAAAAAGATAAGGCAAAGAGTATCATATGATGTTATTCACATTTGACCCTATGCTAGATACACTACACATATAATGAGATAGCCACTTCAAGAGAAAAAGAAAATACATCACATTGCCCAACACTAGGGTTAGGGATCCATACATAGATGATTAGGGTTTATGGTTACACTCAATCAAAAAACCCTAGGTATACCATTTCACACTTTCTTAGAGCATTTTAGGGTTAAAGGTCATGATTAGGGTTGGTCAAACATTCATCCAAACATCACTTTACATGGTTCATTCATTACTCATATACATGTGTTGATAATGTATTCAAGTATGTGTCTCAATCATCCATCTTACACATGTCTTGACCATTCATGCAAACAAGGTCACAACCTCAACACAACCAATGTGTCTCGACCGCGACACATTGGCTGTCTCGACCTAAAAACTAGGGCATCATCTCGACTAATAAGGGATCATATTGACCATCATCACCAACTGTCTCAACCTCAAACAAAAATTGGTTTTGACCTCAAACTAGGGAAAGCATTTTGACCAAACAAATCATGGGTCACGACCATCATGGAGGTAGGTGTCTCGACCTCAAGCACCAAAGGTGTCTCGACCCTCAACCTTTTAAGATTAGTTCACAGTCACGACACTAGGTCATGCATTTCAAACCAAACCAAACCCAAGGAATAGTGTCCACAAAAGTCATGCTACCATAAAGGAAACTAACAACCTCCAAGATAGGGATAATCCAATATCAAAACAAATGATTTCCATGGCCATAAAAGGAGATAAAACTAAGGGAAGTCATCATCTTTAAGAAGAGAAACTTTGCACAAAACTGGTCACCAAAAACCCTAAAAGCTTATGGCATTAAACTACCATGAAAGAACCTCAAATAAGAGAGATAAACAACGTTTATCACCACCAAAATAGAACCTAAACTCCATAGAGCATCAAGGTACACTAAGATCATGCATGTGACCAAAACTGAGCTCAAAAGATAGCAAGAAATCTACCATTACACATCCATCTCCAAAGTTGGATACCTTAGATTAGGGTTTTGGATTCTAAGCAAACAAGCATGTTAATCACCATAAAACAAGATCTAGAGCATGGTATGATATACTAGCATCATAGGGGTGCGTTTTACAGAGAGAAACAATGACATGCATGTATGAAATGTGCAATGATGGAGAGGACAAAGTGTTATATAACGTGCCTATTTTGAAGAGGGAAACAAGCTCCAAGCTCAAGCTCCAAAAAAGGGAAGGAAGCTCCAACAAGGATCATCACTTCGGCCACAAGATCACCTACATAAAGAAGAACACCTTGGGAAAAGGTAGCTCAAGAAAAAGGGCAAGGAAACCCTAGGCCGAACCAAAGAAGAAAGGGGGAAAAGAGAAGAAAACATCCTCCCACTAGTTACCACCATGGATAGTCCATAGTCTAAGGCCTTTTTGAAGAGGAGTTTATCTCAAGGTGACCACTAGGGTAGAACCCTAGTATATGACCAAGGAAAGAGGAATAAGAAGATGGAGGTTCCAAAGGAATACATGATCAAGATGGTAAAACTACTTACCAAGGGATGAAACCACCATAAGGAGGAAGATCTAGCTTAAAGGCACCACATGCAAGATCAAACCACCTACAAAACACCAAGGACAACACCTTCTTGCTCCACCAAGATGAAAGAACAAGCACAAGGGAAAGGGAGACAAAGAATGGCAAAAAATGATCAGTTTCATGGAGAGAAAAGGGTTTATATAGAAAAGGAGGAGAGAAGTAGGGTGAGATATGAAGTGTCAACAAGATAGGGCTCCAAAGGGACACTTGTCCACCGAAGAAACTAACATGCAACCACTTAGAACACACATGAGTGAGATGGTGATAAATATTATGTTGGTTCTAGACCACTTGGGTAACCCAACACATGGTCGTGGTCATGACCACCATATGGTCGATACAAAGCACCAAAACACAACATGGTCAAGACAAAAGGAACACCACAACACTAGGTCGAGACACTTCACTAGAAGACCTCTATCTCGACCCAAGACAAACCAAGACCATCAAAATCGAGACAATAACACCTAGAGAAGGTGTCTCAGTTGAGACACAAACCAAAACACACCCTGGGTCGCAACATAGGTCGAGACAACCAACAAGGTACACATGGTCAAGGCACAACAAAACCCTATAAACCCTAATCACTTCTAGGAATGACACCACTCATCTAAGGATCAACCAAGATGCCCCTAAGCATAAAAGTCTCTCTCATGAAGCCAAGAGAGATAAGGAACACTTTAGAGGTGGAAAATTGCAAGATAACCCTCATAAATGGGTAAATTGCAATTTGAACCCAAACAAGCACACAAAGCATAAAATCATCCAAACAAGCTCAAACTGGAGACATAAGCTCTCCACAAATTCTAAGATCATCTCAAAGGATTAGAGCAAGGTTCTAAGCACTCAATCAAGACAAATCAAATAGGGTTACCCCAAAACCCAGGTCATGGGTCTTACAAGTCATAAAGCCCTAACAAGGATTTCACCCCCAAAATCCTAGGCAAAAAGAGACGGGTAATTCCTCCACATCTCTTCTTCAAGATCCAATGTGGCTTTCTCATTGCCACAGTGATTCCATAGAACCTTCATTAGAACTATGTCCTTCTTCTTAATCTTCTTCACTCTCCTATCTGGGATCAACACAAGTCCTTCAACATAGGACATATCCTCATCAAGCTGAACCTCCACTGGCTGAAGCACTGACTCAGTATCAGGGTGGCACTTTCTCAACATAGACACATGAAACACTGGTTGCAACCTATGCAACTCAGGTGGCAACTCTAGGCTATAGGCTACCTTCCCAATACGTGCCACCACATGGTAAGTTCCTATATATATGGGAGCCAACTTGCCCTTCTTCCCAAACCTCAAAACATCCTTCCATGGAGTGACCTTGAGATACACCTTGTCTCCCACTTAGAATTTCAACAGTCCACAATGGTTGTCTGCATACAACTTCTGTCTGTCTTGGGCTGCTTTCAACTACTGTTGAATCACTTTGATCTTTTCTGTCATCTACTGTACAAGCTCAAGATCAAGAATTTGATATTCACTAGTTTCATACCAACACAATAGAGGCATGCAACGTCTCCCATACAATGCCTCATATGGTGCCATGTCAATGATCCTATGATAACTATTTATTGTAAGAAAACTCTATCAGACTGAGGTGGATGTCCCAATTTCCCAAAAACTACAAGACACAAGTTCTCAATATATCCTCCAAGGTTTGTTTGGTCCTCTCAGACTGACCATCTATCTACATATGGAAGGCAATATTCAACCTCAACTGTGTACCCAAGGTCGTGTGCAAATGCTCCCAAAAGCGACCTATAAACTGAGGACCTCTATCTAAAATGATAGTATCTATAACACCATGCAAACACACTATCTCATCAATATATATCTGAGCAAGCTTCTACACTATAAATGTCATCTTCACTGGAAAGAAGTGTGCTGACTTGGTCAACCTATCAATGATCACCCAAATAGAATCATGACATTTGGTTGTCTTAGGGAGGCCAACCACAAAGTCCATCATCATGTGATCCCATTTCCACTACAGTATAGGAAATAGTTGCAACACCCCTGCAGGTTTCTGATGTTCCGCTTTAACTTGCTGACACACAACACACTTGGCGACAAACTCAACCATGTCATGCTTCAAGCCAGGCTAACAATATAAATATTTAAGATTATGGTACATCTTGGTGCTACCTGGGTGCATAGAATACATCGAAGAGTGAGCCTATGCCAAAAGAATCTTCCTCAAAGTATCAACATCAGGAACCACAACTCTTCTATGGTAACACACTGTCCCTTCCTCTGCCTCGTGAAAACCATCATGATTCTCACTGCCAAACTCTGATTAGATCTATTGTATCAAAATATCAACCTACTATGCCTCTATGATCTGCTACCTCAACATGGGCTTCACTTGCAGCTGTGCCAACAACCCAACTACCAAAGAAACCTCTAGCTTCACATTCATCTGACGTAAGGAGACCAACACGTCTCTCTTGTGGAACACCAAGGAACACAACTATGATTTATCTATAGATGATGACAAAGAAGACTTTCTGCTCAAGCATCCACCACCATGTTCACCTTCCCTGGATGGTAATCAATCATGCAATCATAATACTTGATTAGCTCCATCCATCATCGGTACCTCATGTTCAACTTCTGCCATGAAAAGATATACTTCAAGTTCTTGTGATCTATGAAGATCTGACGCTTCTCGCCATAAAGGTAGTGTCTCCATGTCTTCAAAATATGAACCACTATAGCCAACTCCAGATCATGGGTTGGGTAGGTCTCCTCGTGCTTCTTCAACTGTCATGATGGAAAAGATATCACATTATTATCCTACATCAACACACAACCCAAATCATTCCTCAACGCATCATAGAAAACTATGTATCCTTTCCCTTTCTCAGGCAAAACCAACACTGGTGCACTTGTAAACTTCTCTTTCATCAATTGAAAGGCACATTGTCACTTGTCATCCCAGGAAAAAGGCACATCATTCCTTGTTAGATTCGTTAGGGGTAGCGCCACTGAGCTGAAGTTCTTGATGAACCTCCTATAGTATCATGCCAAACCTAGAAAACTACACACTTCTGTAAACGTCTTTGATTTTTCCCACTCCAGCATGGATTCAACCTTCTTGGGGTCCAAACAAACACCCTTACAAATATGACGTCCTAGGAAGGATACTTCCTTCATCCAAGACTCACACATGATGAACTTGGCATATAACTGATGCTACCTCAACACAATCAATGCCGAATGAAGATTCTATTCATGTTTCTCACCATCTCTAGAGTATATTAGGATATCATATATGAATACCACCAAGAAATGAAAAAGATACTACCAGAACACTCTATTCATCAATCCATGAACAATACTGGTGCATTTGTTAGCCTAAACGACATAAACACAAACTCATAGTGACCATACTGAGTCGTAACAACTGACTTAGGTATGTCATCCACCTTGATTCACAACTGGTGATATCTTGATCTCAGATCTATCTTCAAGAACACTGTGGCACAACACAATTGATCAAACATGTCATATATCCTCGACAAGGGATACTTGTTCTTTATTGTCACCTTGTTCAACTATTTGTAGTCTATAGAAAGCCTCATGGACCCATCTTTATTCTTCACAAACAAAATGGGAGCACCCCATGGAGATGTGCTCGATCTGATAAAACCTTTATCAAGTATCTCTTACAACTATTTCTTCAACTCTGCCATCTCAACTGGAGCCATCCTGTCCGATGTATGCACTATTGGTTGCATACCTGAGACTAGATTGATTTCAAAATCAATCTCTCTGGGTGGGGAACCTGGGAACTCATCTAGAAACATGTCTTCAAACTCTCTAACAACTGGTACCTCCTGAATACTAGGACCTCGCACCTTAGTATCCACCACATGTGCCAAAAATGTTTTGCAACCCTATCTCATCATATTCTCAGCCACCACACCGACACCAAACATGTTAGAAGAATCTTCCTATCTCCTTAGAAGATCCACATATCATCACCATCTACAAACGTCACCACTTTGTAACTACAGTCCAAGACCACCTGATACTTCTCCAAGGTGTCCATTCCAAGGAATACATTGAATCCATACATATCAAGTGGTATGAGATCCACTTGAATTCTATGTCCTAAAAAAGAAATGACATAGGAAGGTCACCTCTTGTAACTCGGATGAACCAACTAATGAGATTTCTAAGTGAAGAATATCCCAACTATGACAAACAAGAAAAGAACAACTATCAATCACTTCTCAAGTGACTAAAGAGTGCATCACACCCGGGTCAACCAAAACAGATATATAGAAAGAAGAAGACAAATAAAAAAAAAACTCCATCTGACCTGTCACTACTCGCAGGTTGAACACTCCTTCCAACTGACTCATAGTGTAGAATCTAGCCATTGTTTGTTGTCTTCCCCGTCCTCTTCTGACCTATCCAAAAGAACCAACTTGTGATGCTTGTCTACATCCTCAGCCTCCACCACTACTAAACTGTTATCTCTCTGAGCCCTATTGGCTCTGCCTCTATTGTTGGGTTACCTCATCATCTTTCATAGGGAAATACAACTTTGTATGCCCAACCTGGCCACCCTTGTAGCAAGTCCTACTCTCATACCATGGCATCGATGACCCTATTACTAACACTGAAGCTGTATTGTGAGCTCTCGTTGGTGGAAGACTGCGGCCTCTGCCTTTACTTGGTGACCACTGTGTCTGTACACTGGACCTCTACTATGATGATGATGCCGAGAACCTAAGCTTATTAAAGCCTCCTGATGACTGCCCTTGATATTGTACCAGTCTCTTCTTGGCACTCTTCTCATGCTTATCAACCACAGACCATTTGATCCTCTTGGTAGACTCCACAAATGTGGCAATCTTCTCATGATTCTCCAAAGCATCCATTGGGTTAGACAACTCAGCATTCAACCCCTTCTCAAAACTTCAAATCTTCTCCTCATCTATGGCAGCCATATGAAGATAAAACCTCAAAAGTTCCATAAACCTCATCTCATACTCATTGATCATCATGGGTCCTTGTCTGATCTTCTCGATCTGGGATATCTTCTCATCCAGATAGGTACGTGGAAAGCACCTGCCAACAAACTCTCATTTGAACTCCTCCCAACTGATAGCAACACCTGACCTCTTTTCCTCTTTAATGGCCCATCAATGGCCAACACTCCTCTTCAGAAGATACACAACATGCTTCACTTTATCAGCCTCATGAATACTAAGGATCTCGAAGACCTTCTCCATCTCTGTCAACCAAATATCCACACCCATTGGATCTGTCGTACCAGTATACTCCACAACCCCAACATGTCTCAACCTCTCAAAGGTCTTCTGAGACCCCAAAGATATAGCACTGGGAACATCTACCCTAGGTTGTGGTGGAGGCATTCTGTCTGCCATGTGTGTCATCATTGCCATGAATTGCCCAAACAAATAGTGAAAAGTAGGGTTTTACATCATGGCTGGGTCAAATTAGGGAGCATCAAGCGCCCTATATTCTATTGCTTGAACCCTTGCACCACTTTCGGGTGCAGCAACACTTCTCTGTGTAACGTGTTCTTTGTGTTCTCCAGACATCTTTTGTACTTTGCTTCTTCTTCTGCATGAGCAGAAGTCACTATAAGACATACTAGACACTAAAATAGACAAAAACCCTAGTCCTAGGTTCATATAGACTCGACGAAGCTAAAGATCTAATACCAACCTTAACTATGACGCCCTGATGCACCACAAACAAGATAACTCAAAAATGAACCACGAAACTAAAACTAAACATACATATTACCAGAAACACATGAAATTAAAATTGATTTGCTCAAACCACCAAAGCCAAAAACTTATCACATATAAGTCCTCAACTAGACACCTGTATCTCATAACACATATATCATGGTGCTTACATCACTGTGTACAAGCATTCCTATCATCAACATGTAACAAGAGATATCTGTTCCACATATATGTACATATACACATGCCCTATCTTACATACATGGCTCACAAGACCAAAACATCATATTGATAACTTAACCACAAAGAACACGAGAACACCCCCAAAGACTTGAGTGTATAGGGATGACTCTAGCACTCTAACACCAAAAGACTAGCAACACATCCAACCTTATCAGCTACTGCTCTTCCTCAGTTGCACAATCTCTACCTCTTCATGCATGAACACCTAAAAGATGTGGAAACCCACAGGGTGAGACCAACATCCCAATGAGAGATATAACTCTCCTCCAACATCTATTAAAGAATAGATAACCAAATAGGTAGATAAAATACTAAGCAGGTTGAGCAGATTCAACTAAATGATATATATCTAGCAGAAAGAGAAGATTAAGAAAAACTAGATAGTTATCACTGAATAGTAGAATGATTAATATTCTAAAAAGGAATATGAAGAACATGTATAACAATTGATTTCTCGTACCACCTTATAATTCAAGAAATAAGTAAAAGATAAGACAAAGTGTATCATTTAATGTTATTCACATTTGACCCTAAACAAGATACACTACATGACTATATTACATCTTATATTATTGTTGCCCTGAGTATTTGAGTCATACCACTCAAATCCAACCGACCACTACTAAGTCAAAATTGGTTCCATACAAGGTCAATGGAAGATCCAGAGTCCACGACCTCCCCACACCTCTTTATCAATAGATACATATTAGTCAACTACAACAATGACATAGAGTCAAGATCAGGGATGGGCTCATGCATGGCTATCTGCATATATAATCACACCTAACTCACCTTGGTACATGTACAATGCTAGAAGAACATGCTCACACATGGCTGTTCTAAAAAGAAGGATGTATCACTCATGGCCATCCATATCACAAGGAGATTAGCTCATGCTTGACTGTCTCACACAACTTATAATTATGGATGTAAGGAGGTACTCGACTTGCAACCCCACATATTCAAAAATATCTGCTCCGAGTTATACTCATTTAACCAATCCAACAATTATAGTTGACATTGGAAAGGATCTATGTCACATGGAACCTACATGATTAGGGTTCCACTTGATTAATTAAGCCAATTGGGTATCTTTTAGCATCAATCAAGTTACAACATATAAAGCCATAACAAACTCTATAAGAATAAGGGTATAGTACAACTCCAGAAAATATAAAACATATGAGGTATGAACTTGCCACACTATCACCACATAATACTTATAACAATGCCATTCACAAGGCCATCACCAATGTCACCTTACCGTGGGACATAAATCCCTCACTCAAATCATTAGAGATTACCACCTCACAATAAGCATTAATCCATTATCAGGCCATAGGACCCAATCACATAAACCCTACATGTACATCACCACATTATGCCTCAACAATGTGCATAATCATCACTCTATATTATATGATCATCACCACAACCTACACAAGCCATGGTATTTATTTCACCTATAAGGTAAAAAATTTATAAATAGGATAGAGAAAATAGCATAATAGGATAAACACTTCAATATAGAAAAGCAAACACATCACATTTCCCAACAGTAGGGTTAGGGCTCAATACATGGATGACTAGGGTTTATGGTTAAATTCAATCACCAAACTCTAGGTATACTATTTCCCACTTTATTGGAGCATTTTAGGGGTAAAGGTCATGATTAGGATTGGTTAAACATTCATCCAAACATCACTCTACATGGTTCATTCATTACTCATATACATGTGTTGAATGTGTATTCAAGTATGTGTCTCAACCATACATCTTACACATGTCTCGACCATTCAAGCATACAAGTTTGTGACCTCAACAAAACCAATGTGTCTCGAACATGACATATTGGGTGTCTTGACCGTGGCACCCCACATGTATCGACCCAAAAACTAGGGCATCATCCCGACCAATAAGGGATCATCTTAACCATCATCAACAAGTGTCTCAACCTCAAACCAAAACTAGTTTCAACCTCAAACCAAGGAAAGCATCTCGACCAACCAAACCATGGGTCATGAACATAATGGAGGTAGGTGTCTCGAACTAGAATAGTAGAGACATACAAGGAAATTATTTGAAGTATAATGGAAATATCAGAGACTCGCATCCTTCCATTACACATGCTCATCTGAATTCCTCTAAATTTTGAGATAAAAATAGTAATCGAGGAAAGACAAATGAATTTCCCAAGTTTCCTTGTTAAAATCCCTTTTTATTCATTTTTTTTACAAAATTAGGTTTTGGGGAACAATATCAGCCATTGGATGACCCGCGTGGTCCAAGGGACCATGGATCCAAGGGCAGCAGACCATCGTCTACCCTGAATCATAGGAGGATTGGGAGAAGAATTGGTAATTTGGTTTACCAGAGTTTGAGACGATAATTTGAAGATCTAGCGAGTCCATCGACTTCGGGAGAATGTTCTGAAGCATCTAGACCCTAAGTTTACGTGTTATCGCCGATGAGGGGAGAAGTTCCCGATTCACCAGACTTCCAGACCCGAACCTATATATAGGGGGGGTATTTGAGGGCAGTAATAGACCTAAGACTCCCCCTAAATGCTGCGGAGAGCGACGACGAGGAGAACGACGTGCTCAATTTCAAGTTTGATCCTAACCTGCCCCCTCTGCAACCTACCGACCTTGTCGGAGATCTGACGACTCATTCAAGGGGAAGGTCAAGTTAGATCGAGCAATTGAGCGGCTCGTTGAGCTTGGATGGTAGCTGCGGAGCTTTCGAGCACCTTCGTTTCTTTGTTGGTGGCCCAGAGCTCAAAGTCAACCACAGAGTTGACCGCGACCCTGTGCGCGAGCAGAGGAAGATGACGACCGATGATCGTCTGATCGCGGTCCAACATGATCCCAGGCAGAGATCCAACGATCCAGAGAGAGAGAGTAGCCAATTTAGGTGTGCGCAATGGGAATCGTCAAATCTGAGGAGCGGATCACCGGTCCACTGATCAGACGACTATCGATTTTCCAATAATTCCCCTCTGCTCAATTAATATTGGAAAAGGCTTTTTCTTATAAAAATCATAGAAATTACTAGAAAACTTAGATGAATAAACTTTATACATGAAAGTTGATAAAAAAATACAAGGAATAAGATAAAAATAGTTTTGGAAACCTAATTCCGTCTCTTTTAGCAAAAGTATATTATTTTGATGGAAAATGTATTAAAATTAGGTTAGAAACCCTAATTGATGGTAATGGATGTTTTTATGAGGAATAATGGGTTTATTCAAGTATTATTAACCTGTTATATGATAATGTGTAGTCTTAACCTGATTTAGAAGGATAATTGCATGATTTTGGGTTTTAAACCTAATATGGTGGAGAATACATGAAGAAACCCTAAATTAGGGTAGAAGAAGAGAAAATTGTACTTAATATGAAAATATGGAAATATTTAGTTAAAAGATAATCTTAGGATCTTTTATGAGAGATGGATGAGAAAATTAGGGTTTATGAGTAATTTGTATAATTAGGGTTTAAAGGATTTAAAAGTGAGGAAAAACCCTAATTGCATATGAAATCCTAAAAAAGAGGTAGAAAATCCTAAAAGGAATAGAAACCCTAAGAAGCAAGATGATTTGGATAGATCTTGATAAGATGGAATTATATGTTATTTCATTATTTTTTTTGTACTTGCTTGCTTGGTTGGATTATCTTTCTTGGTTGATTCTATCTCAAAGATCTGCAAAACAAGTATGTGGTTATTCATTGTTAACCGCTTTAGTTTCGAAGAGATTTCTCAGATGATTGATCGAATTGAATGCAACCTATCTTCTTGGATGTTCATATATGCAAATTCATAAGGCCACTATGATTATCATAATTATGATATAAGTGTGTACTCTCGCACCTACATGCCACCCTGATGTAAGATGCAAGGAGGTCAAGCCCAAGAGGGAAGACCAATGGGCACCATGAGAGGTGACCCCATGCACCAAGCTCAGGATATAGAAGGTGGCACTATGATATTACATGACTATTGGGCACCACGAGAGGTGACCCCGAGCACTAAGCTCAGGATGGAGAAGGTGGCCTTAAGTCAATTGCAAAAGAGAAACCCTAAGGAGGGTATTCCAGGGTTAGGGAAAAATCAGTGGGGTTTGACACATTGAAAACGTAAATTAGATTGTTAATTAACTTGATTGTGATAATTAGGTTGTTAGCCTTATGTGGGAAATTTTGGTTGTCCCCACGTACCGACATATTCTTTTATGCTGATCGACGTTTTGGCTTGTCGGCATTTTAGGTACATCATTGAAAAGGACAAATAGTAAAGTGGCATATTGTGAAAGTAATAATTAAAGTGCAAGGAAGATTAGTTAGAATAAATTGAAGCTGTAGATAGAAGTTAGATATCCAAAGTTTTTAAAAGGTATGCAAAGTATTATTTTATTCCATCTTTCAGTATAGTATGGTAGAATTTTATAATTATTATTGATTATTTGTCGAACCTTTGATCTGGTTTATTGGGATAAAGGCTCTGACCTCTGGGTATCCCTTAATTGGGGGTTACCGCGAGGCGGGGTCATTACATTTGGTATCAGAGCATTGGTTCCTCATTTAATCCTTATTAATTATTAAAATTTACAAATTCCATAGAACCGAGGGAGTTATTAGAGGATTTTGTGAAAGACAAAGGTGTCTAGAAAAAGGATCACATCCGGGGGCTGGCAATATTTTCCTCTGCTCTGATAGTCAATTTACAAGGACTCCCAGATCTGTGTGACTGCCTGGCCAATGTCTTATGATATGACTCAAAATAAGATACCTTTAGGACTCTCTCATCTTGTTCATCCCTTCTCAACTCAAATTATCTTAAGGATTCTAGGAGTTAGGGTTTTCTCTCTCTCCCTCACCTTCTTGAGGTATGGGTATGTATGAAAGATTAAGAAATCATCCACAAAAATTAATGAAAGGCATGTAACCAAGATGTCATGGACATAAGCTTAATAGTTTAAGTGTAAACTGAAGAGTAGTTGCATGCTTAGGATGTATGACATGTGTTGTCATGTCCTCAGGAGAGACCTGAGGTTAGATCTTCTTGTCAAGAGGATGAGTAAAGAGTTGGTCTTGGAGGCAGAGATCTCCATTAAAGGTAGAGTAACCCTAACCCTAAGTGGTGGTTAGAGAGAGAGATGGCATGATGTGTTAGATGTCATGGTCGACCATGTGTGTGGGTTGACATGCTTTTGGTTTTGAATACCTATGAGAAGTGTGAGCTTGGTTGACCTAGTATCTTTTGGACGACCCAGTCTGGAAGGGTCGTGCATGCTAGGGTGAAGGATAATTCCTTCATTAATGAGGCTAGTGATGATGATATAGAAACCCTATGGGTTTATATGAGCATGGCAGAGTAGGCACCCAGAGTACATCAGTAGTGATGGCAGTAGGATAAAACCCAAGACAAAAGGGCATGTTGGATATCTTACGAGATACGCATAAAGATCTATGGATAATCTTGAGCGAATGTAGGTTTCACCCATATAGGTGTATGCATGTGAGCTTGATTGTGACGTCCCCAGATTCTGCCGCCTCGAGACTTAGAAGGCTCAATAGGAAAAATCTGAAAACATTAGACAATCGTTTCAGAGAGCGATGCGGAAGCATAATACACATACATGAACATACAACCATAGCATTTCTCAACAATAACATGTATATTTGCAACATGAATTATTACAACTTAGATTACATTTACATATTGAAAAAAAGAAAATTACATAGTCTAAACATGTATGCTAACCAGGATCCTAGACAATAGGTAACCTAAACAACTTGCTCACACCATGTTCTTTTTCTCCCATGCTATCTCCGAACCTAAAACATATGTGAAACAAATGAATCAACAAAATTTGGTACATGGTAAAAGATACACTAGTAAGGTTGCATAAAGGAAAATACTTGAAGAAGGAAGAAAGAGAGAAAAACCATTTCTTAAGGTGAAAATCAGGTAAACATCCTTTTTATTACATTTATTTGATGTGGTTGTACTACACTTATCTGCACTTGACTTACATCCACTATGGGCAAAAATTATATCATCATACATTTAAGATGGGACAAAGCATCATACATCCATGTTAGGCAACATACATCCACACCGAGCTAGGTGCACTAGTAGCTACAACCCATCCATATACTTTTATGTTATATTATATTTTGGCAAAGTATAACTCATAATAGTTCAACCAAGCAATGAATATCCAAATAATAGCATTCATGATATTACATATCATAAGCAAACAAGAAATCTAGTCTTATACTTATAAGACCACATACTTGAGTTAAGAGATTTCTAACCATTCTTGCTTGTATGGATATCTGATGATCACCTGATTAATAGCAAATATTCGTCATTAATACAAGGTTTACCATTATTATTGATATTTAGGTCCAAAATAGGGTTTTGGTCAAACCTAGGTCAATTTGATGTTAGGATGTTGTCTAGTATTTTTAGTATGATCTGTACATCATTATAAAGGTTTGATATGAATTTCATATTTTTTCGTGGCTTTTTCTATTTTCTATAATTAATAGAAGGTTTAAAGTATCTAATTAATCTTCAATCAGAAAAGGCCTAATATTGATCAATAAAAAAATAGTTCACAAATGGGTTTCCATCATTATTAGGGTTCTAATATGATTTTCTGATAATTAATCTCAACTGGTTACTATTTATTCCAATTATATGAACCCTAAAAGAGCATTTACTTCTACATTTAAAATTATTAGTAATATTATTCCAAAAGCCTGATCTAGGAGTTTCATACAGAAGTAAAATTTTTTTTTATTCCATAGGTATTTTACGGGAATTTATTGGCCATGGGAGCTATTTATGGTGATTTTCTAAGATCAGGCATATTTATTAGAAACATATAAGTATTTACCTTCAAAACAAGTCAACATTAACCCAAGATCCACTAATTCCAGGGTCCAATAAGCCAGATAGGGACACTGAAAAACTTGGTTTCCTCCTTCATTCTCACGGCTGTCTCATCCCGTCTTTCAGTACTGCTGCTGTCTGGGTTCAGTGTGAAGCATCTCGCGATCTCTCATCCTGGATGCACTCCTATGCCTAAGCACCGTCGTGAGGCTCAGCTCTAGTGAGCTCTGGCTCACGTGCACTGTCTAGGGTCTGACACCCATTTCTCTCTAGCACACAATTTGCATCATGAACATGAGTTTGACTCCAGAGCAGGCACTGTTGTCATGATTAGAAAAGGAGGAACAACCTGATCTTCACTATGGAGCTGATGACTAGGGAAAATTGAAGGAGGGGGCAAGCACTACACGGCCATTGGTGCTTCCTAGTTGTTGCTGTAGGAACCAAGGAGGGCAGAAAGGGTCGCATATTCATTGTCCCAGAACCTACTCGCCTAATCGATACATCTACAAGCTCTGTAGACTTCCATAGCCAGCAATTTTGGGTTCGTGGCTATAGGGAAGATCCCAATAGGGCCAAGAGAACCCATCGTCGGGATTTACCATGCCTCAGTAGTTCTTCCCATCCGTTGGGAATCAACACTAATCATCTCTATTCACCATGTGTCTAGGTCACGATGAGAAGAGGCAACATGGATTACCACAAGTCGATGATCTCTTAGGCTTTGTCTGCTCTCCAGAGTTTTAGGAGGTCAACAAGGTATGCTCAGAGAGAATCACTAGCCGATCACCGCTAAGAAGAAGAGGAAGAAGATGGCATCCTACATTCTCTGCAATAAGACAGTGCCAAAGAGTGGCTTTGCGGATCTGGGAGCTTGGAGCCTCTACTGATGACTTATATCAAAGCATGGTTCTCCATACGAGACTCCATCTCCAAAGTGTGACGATGGAGCTACCTCCTTCAATTCAACCATGCTTTCTCTGAATTTGGATGTTGTGTTTGGAGATTGAGAGGCTGGGGGTGTGAGAACTCGTTCTCCCTGGATATTCCAGTGAAACACCTAATTTTTGGGGTCGATGGACTGCTCCCTGCATTACGGAGATGATACTGAACTATCACATGCTCAGTCTTTGTGAGAGTGGTGGATCGGGCAATAATTGTGGGGAATCTCAGTCATCTGTAAGGAATGGAGCCATATGTTCTTATCTAATGAGTACATGGAATTCACATTTCCAGGCTAAGGGTCATTCCCAATTGAAACTATGCCCCTTTTTATGTGGGTTGGCTGCATGACATCATTGAAAATCAAACCTAGTTTTAAAATCATTTGAAACCTTAGTCATTCAATCGGAGTATAAACATCAATACCTTCCAAATGGCTAACCCTAAATTCTTGAAATTTTAACCATGAATTCATCATCACATAAATCCCCATGTTACCAAGTTCGAACTCAAAATTCAACATTTGGTCATATAATTAAATTCCTTAATTAACCTCATAAATAAGTGTATTAACCTTAAATACAAGTTGATTCATCATCAACTCTTGATCAAAAAGTGCAACTTTCATTATATGACCACATTACACCTCTAGGTACATCATTAAAATATTTTACCCCAACATGACTTCAAATATTATATTGAGCATCAGAATCCTAAATTCTGGGTCATCACATTCACCCCACCTTATATGGAATTTCATCCTGAAAATTCAAGTGGTTTCATTTTTAAACTAATATTCAGGAGTTGTGGATGTCTCAAAACCACCACTCTAAGTTCCAAGAGTATCATTATCTTGATTCATCCTAGGTTGTCATCTTAGGAGGTTTAAGCATGTAGGGTGTACCCACCCCACCTTATATATAATATTTTTTTATCGAAATTATCAAACTTAACATCTTAATGTCAAGTTTTATGATCAACATCATATTAGAGGATTTCATCATTAGGGGGGGATTTCTCTTCATATTTACATAGTAGGGTCTTCACCCTATTGTGTGAATTGTCATCATACTAGAAGCTTAGATTTAGAATATTGGGGATTGAGAACTAAATCAAGTGATGTTGTAATCTATGATCCACAAATGTGTTTTATTTCAAGCACATAGTTTCAACTTATATCTTTCATATATGATATGAGGGGAAATAATAGAATATATTCAATCGAGATTGTCAGGATTTCAAACTCATATGTTTCATGTACAGTGTCAAGGGAAAGAGGATATACTAAATCAATTTTATCATGATTCAAACTTGAATATCACATGTAGGGTATAGGAAGGGTATATATATATATATATATATATATATATATATATATATATATATATATATATATATATATATATATATATATATAAGGTCAAGCCTATATGAGTGACTCTTCATACATGATCATCCAAATAGCTCAAGTGAGGTTTCTAACATCATATGTATATAGAAAGAGAAGGGGAAGGAGAAGGATTGGCATGCATTGATGAGTATTATATGCACAAGGCATTTTACTCTCTGAACCAGAGTTCATATATCACCTCACTTGCAACTAATGATGATATTAACAAACATATGCCACTCAAACTAGGACATATATATGTCCAACAAGACCTACTAACCAAAACTTCTACCCATAAAAAAATTTCTACCCATCTTTTGGGAAATAAGGGTAACCACTAGATTCCTTTATATACAACTACTAACCTGAGTATGAGTCTCATCATGGTTATCACACATCATATACATCATCTTAGGGTCTTGGGACATCTCCCTCACCTATATAGCAAGAATCAAAATTTTAATTGCCTCTTCCACTATGGTTAGATATTTTCATAGGACATCTAGGGTTCAACACTTTTAAGGAAACCACACACTGGGTCACTCAACTCAAATACTTAGAAGTAGTCTAGATAGGGACTCATTATCATGTATTTCATAATGCATATTTTTCAACATTTTACATATATTTTGGAGTATAGGTACTCTGACCATCTCCCATAACGGGTCGAATCATATCAAAGGGTCATTTTATTCATATATCCCATGCTAGAGGTCCTCCTTTGTAAGGAGATTGAGACCCATGTTGGTCTCAAACTATATGTCACATATCATATCTTAAAATGCACAAGACTAGGTACAAGCAAACATGCCAACCCACTAGCTATGTTTAGAACATCAACCAAGTCGTATGTATCAACAAGGTGCTAGGTCTAGCTAGGGTTGCATGGTCAAACTCACTTCATATTTTCAACCTACTTGACCTTATCAAGGACAACCTGAGCATTATCAACATCAATATCATTAACAACATCAACATCAACATCAAGATCAACATTAACATCGTTATCATTATCGTTATCATAATCATAATCATCATCTTAGGTTTCTAAGTTACTCACTAACCTAACCTTTATCATGGCTCTAGACAACTCCAAAGATTACAACTACCATCTAAAATCTCTTGTCTAGACTTGATGTTACATCTCTTTCTCTTAGGTTACATGGACACTCCCTACCTTTCTGGGTGTGGTAACATTTTTCATATGTACATATACTAATACTTGAAATAAGTTTTCTCCAATGTTGAAATGGGTGAGGAAAACCACCATACTCCATTCGAACGAAACCAAAACCAAAATGAGTTACCACACTCATGAGGCAGTCTAGTACCATGACACCTAGAGAACTAGCAAGAACATGGTGCACACCTGTGTAGACACCCTAAGCACATGCCACGAATCATGTGTAGGGAGGTAAATTGCACAAGTGTACACCTTGTTCTAGAACATCTAGGTTCTAACCTAGAGGCTAAGTCAACCTAGTCCACAAGGATATTTCATTAAGTTTCTAGGGTTGGAATGTAAAGTGAGTTTGGTTTATGTTTCATGTGAGCAATTGTTAGGTGTATCTATTGTTCATGCTCTGATACCAACTGTAACGTCCCCGGATTTTGCTATCTCGAGACTTAGAAGGCTTAAGAGGACAAATCCAAAAACGTTAGACAATCATTTCAGAGAGTGATGCGGAAGCATAATATGCATACATGAACATACAACCATAACATTTCTCAACAATAACATGTATATTTACAACATGAATTATTACAGCTTGGATTACATTTACATATTGAAAAAAAAGAAAATTACACAGTCTAAACATGTATGCTAACCAGGATCCGAGACAATAGGTAACCTGAACAACTTGCTCACACCCTATTCTTTTTCTCCCATGCTATCTCTAAACCTAAAACATACTTGAAACAAACGAATCAACAAAAGTTGGTACATGGTAAAAGATACACTAGTAAGGTTGCATAAAGGAAAATACTTGAAGAAGGAAGAAAGAGAGAAAAACCATTTCTTAAGGAAAAAATTAGGTAAACATCCTTTTTATTACATTTATTTGATGTGGTTGTACTACACTTATCTACAGTTGACTTACATCCAGTATGGGCAAAAATTATATCATCATACATCTAACATGGGCCAAAGCATCATGCATCCATGTTAGGCAACATACATCCATACCGGGCTAGGTGCACTAGTAGCTACAGCCCGTCCATATCCTTTTATGTTATATTAGATTTTGGCGAAGTATAACTCATAATAGTTCAACCAAGCAATGAACATCCAAATAATAGCATTCATGATATTACATATCATAAGCAACCAAGAAATCTAGTCTTATACTTATAAGAGCACATACCTAAGTTTAGATATTTCTAACCATTCTTGCTCGTCTAGATATCCGGTGATCACCTGATTAATAGCAAATATTCATCATTAATACAAGGTTTACCATTATTATTAATATTTAGGTCCAAAATAGGGTTTTGGTCAAACCTAGGTTAATTTGATGTTAGGACGGTGTCTAGTATTTTTAGTATGATCTGTACATCATTATAAAGGTCTGATATGAATTTCATATTTTTATGAGGCTTTTTTATTTTCTATAATTAATAGGAGGGTTAAATTATCTAATTAATATTTATTCAGAAAAGGCCTAATATTGATCAATAAAACTAAAAAAAAAAGTTCACAAATGGGTTTCCATCATTATTAGGGTTCTAGTATGATTTTCTGATAATTAATCTCAACTGGTTACTATTTATTCCACTTATATGAACCCAAAAAGAGCATTTACTTATACATTTAAAATTATTAGTAATATTATTCCAAAAGCCTGATCTAGGAGTTTCAAATGGAAGTAAACAATTTCCTAATTCCATAGGTATTTTACGGGGATTTATTGGCCGTGGGAGCTATTTTTTGGTGATTTTCTAAGATCAGGCATATGTATTAGAAACATATAAGTATTTACCTTCAAAACAAGTCAGACATAACCCATGATCTGCTAATTCCAGGGTCCAATAACCCAGATAGGGACACTTAAAAAATTGGTCTCCTCCTTCGTTCTCACGTCTGTCTCATCCCGACTTCCAACGCTGCAGCTGCCTGGTTTCAATGTGAAACATTTTGCAATCTCTCATCCTGGATGCGCTCCTATGCCTAAGCACCATCATGAGGCCCAACTCTGGTGAGCTCTAGATCACGTGCGTTATCTAGGGTCTGACACCCATTTCTCTTTAGCATACAATTTGCATCATGAATAGGAGTTTGACTCCAGAGAAGGCGCTATCGCCATGATTACAAAAGGGGGAAAAGCCTGATCTTCACTATGGAGCTGATGACTAGGGACAATTGAAGGAGGGGGTGAGCACTACATGGCCATTGGTGCTTCCTCATTGTCATTGTAGGAACCAAGGAGGTCGGAAAGGGTCGCATATTCATTATCCCAGAACCTACTCGCCTAATCGGTACATCTACAAGCTCTATAGCCTTCCATAGCCAACGATTTTGGGTTTGTGGCTATAGGGAAGATCCCAATAGGGCCAAGAGAACCCATCGTCAGGCTTTACCATGCCTCTATAGTTCTTCCCATCCATTGGGAATCAACACTAACCATCTTGTTTCACCATGTGGCTGGGTCACGACGAGAAGAGGCAACATGGATTACCACAAGTCGATGATCTCTTAGGCTTTGTCTTCTCTCCACGGTTTTAGGAGGTCAACAAGGTATGCTCAGAGAGAATCACTGGCCCATTGCCACTAAGAAGAAGAGGAAGAAGATGGCCTCCTACATTCTCTACAATAAGACAGTGCCAAGGAGTGGCTTTGCGGATCTGGGAGCTTGGAGCCTCTACTGATGACTGACATCAAAGCATGGTTCTCCATACGAGACTCCATCTCCAAAGTGTGACGATGGAGCTACCTCCTTCAATTCAACCATGCTCTCTCTGACTTTGGATGTTGTGTTTGGAGATTGAGAGGCTGGGGGTGTGAGAACTCGTTCTCCCTAGATATTCCAGTGAAACACCTAATTCTTGGGGTCGATGGACTGCTCCCTGCATTACAGAGATGATAATGAACTATCACATGCTCATTCTTTCCGAGAGTGGTGGATCGGGCAACAATTGTGGGTAATCTTAGTCATCCGTAAGGACTGGAGCCATCTATTCTTATCTAATGAGTACATGGAATCCACATTTCCAGGCTAAGGGTCATGCCCAATTGAAACCGTGCCCCTTTTTATGTGGGTTGGCTGCATGACATCATTGAAAATCAAACCTAGTTTTAAAATCATTTGAAATATAGTCATTCAATCGGAGTATAAACATCAATACCTTTCAAATGGATAACCCAAAAGTCATGAAATTTTAACCATGAATTCATCATCACATAAAGCCCCATGTTACCAAGTTCGAACTCAAAATTCAACATTTGGTCATATAACAAAATTCCTTAATTAACCTCATAAATAAGTGTATTAACCTTAAATACAAGTTGATTCATCATCAACTCTTGATCAAAAAGTGCAACTTTCATTATATGACCACATTACACCTCTAGGTACATCATTAAAATATTTTACCCCAACATGATTTCAAATATTATATTGAGTATCAGAATCCTAAATTCTGGGTCATCACATTGATCCACCTTAGAGAGAGAACCTCTAGTAGTAAGGTTATTTGTAGGGTTAAGATCTAGAGAGAGAGAGACAGACCCGAGCAAGAAGGTTGGAAGTGTAGACTCTAAGATATGAGGATCAGTGAGGAGTTGGGTATGTTTTAACATAGAATGGATGACCTATGTGGATGGTTGTGGTTGCCTCTTGCATGATCCATGGAGGCTTGTGGCATCTGGGTTACCTTTGGAGGAACCAAACCCTAGAGAAGGAAAGAAACTTATTGAACCAAGCTATGGATGTTGTAGGTTCCTACCTTGCCTTCTAGGGATAGGAAGAAGAGTTCCCTAGACCCTGAAAAAGTATAAGGTCATGTTGTGAGGTCTTATACCTAGTTGGTTGTCCTTGAGGAGGACTCGAATCTGAGGTTTTGTTCATGTGGTAGGATAATAGGACATGTATGATGTACCTCGTACATGCTTGTTTCGTCGTTAGAATGTTGAGCATGCTGTTGGGCAGCTGTTGCATAAGAGGAGAACCTATGATTCCTATATCTATAAGAGGGGAAGTGGCAGTACCTGGTGCACCTGATGCTCATGACGAGATTTAAGTTTCTATAGATTTTAGCAAGGCTCTCCTCATGTTTTGAGGAAAAGGGAAAAACCCCTTGGATTAAGGGGTATGTTTGATGAACCCCTCACATATAGGTTGGTGACATGGGCATGTAGGATGATGGTCCAATGTTGAGGAATGAGAACAAGTATGACCTACCATGGAGAATTAGTATGGTTTAGTAGGAGGTTTGTTTGTTAGCTATGTGCCTTAGTAGCTTGCTAGGGCTAAGCTTGGTCATGTGGATATAAAACCTAGGCATAGGGGCGTTTGTGACCTTTATTGCTATCAAGAGATAGTTTCCTCTCATCTTGGGAAGGGACCCTTCTTTAGGGTATGGATAAGCTTTTGTTGGGTTTGAGGTAACCTAAAGAGGTCTCATCGGATCTTGAGAAGCTAGGTAGAGAGTACATAGTATGAGAATGAACCCGTAGACCCATAGATAACCATCTCTAAGTGCATGTGGATGTGTTACCATGAAAGTAACCAGTATTGGGTCTGACCGAGGTAGGTAGGTCACCATGATCCCTATGAAAAGATGTAAGTCAGACCACGAATTCTGAGAGAGATGATGGAGACTTGGGTAAGGTTTCAAGTTGGATATGTACTATGTTAGAATCCTAAGTCTATCCCAGGGTCAGGTAGGGATAAGACCGATGGGAGTATGAGTTTCCTAATTCCCTAGTTGCACATGACCATAGGGTCGAGAGGAAACAACTATCATTGACTGAGGACCATGGGTCAGGAGATTGATCACCTTCATGAACTCATGGGACTCAAAGGGAAGATGAGGAGGGCAGTCTGTGGTTGCATAAGGGAAGAGGGATGACCCCAAAAGTACTGGCACCCTACAGACCTAGAGGAGATGACTAAGGATTGTGTGACAACCCAAGTGGGTTTGAGACCAATTTTCCATGGAAGTAAACTTGATATTGAGATGTTCATGATGTGGAAACATGTGATGCACGTTTCAACCTAGATGGGAAGGTGTACCGACAATGTGGGATGCACCATCTCTACTCTTAGAATGGGAAGAACTTTGTGTTTGGACAGCTGCCGAATGCTTATTTCCTCTCATTATGGGGGTGAGAGATAGGGCAGTACGCATGCCATACACTAAGGATAAAGATGATGTGAGTTGAAAACATTGCTATGATGTATGATGATAGAGATAATAGCATATCCTTGTGGAGTTTACGATGTGTGGACGGTTTACAAACACCAAGAGAACTAAGGTAGTCATCTTATAAGAATGTTCTTATCATGAGCTGTATGGAAATTTATGAGTTATACAAGGTTGAGTTTGATAACCAAGTGGATGAGCTTTGAGTTTTCTTGATGAATATAGACTTATAGTCCGAGATGAGATAATGAGTGGAATATCTGGAGGTGTATGTCTTCACTGTTACCTAACACATAAAGATGAAAGGTGGTAATTGATGCTCTTGTTGAAACGCAGGTGCCTAGTTTAGCTAGTGGAAAGGCTGGAAGAGGTGGTTAGGTGAACCCTAAGTTTGTGAGATATGTTTGGCTAACACTCAGATGTAATGAGATCCGTTGATCGAATTAATGGTTGCTTGGTTAGCCATCCTAGGACTTGTTGTGATAGAAGGATGGTTGTAGAACCTCAGATGCTCTTCTCTGGAAAAGAAGGTGATGAAACCTGTGACTAGAGTGTTTTAGGGTTTCTGAGGAACCAACCTTGAGGAATCATGACATACATAGATCACAATTTTTAGTTCACCATACACCGTGGTGCTTCTAAGATAGTGAGTAGAAGTAGTACTTTGGATGCCTAAGATGAAAAGTGTATGGAATTGCATGTGGCTTGTCGCCATGCATGACAGGAGGTGAAGGACGAACACCAGTAACCCAGTGCATTGATACATAGGATAAAGAGTCCCCGAGAGGGAATGGGAGTTGATCACTATGGACGTTGTAGTGAGTCTTCCACTGGACCGAGGAAGGTCAAGGTGCGATATGGGTTATGGTAGATCGCCTTACCTAGATGACATGATCTAAGAGAAAGAGAGAGTACTGTCAGGGGACAATTCCGGTTGATTTACATGTAAGAGAGATGGTTCAACTACACTATGATGTGAATTCAAAGGTTCTTGAGTATGACCTAAAGAATCACTTCCATGAGGTGGAAGTAGATACATGAAGAACTCGATGTTAGTACAACTTATCACCCCTAACTGATGGTTAGCATGATCTAGACTAGAGGGTCTGATGAGAGTGTGTGCGCTCATTTAGGGTGATGTATGGAGACAGTTCTTGTCCTATGTAAGATGTGATGATAGCCACCATAGCCAGTATTAGGATGTAAAAAGATCTGTAAGGGAGGTTGTGTCGATCACCGCTTCATGAAGATGATGTCGGTGGAAAGACCTTGTGAAGGTCAGAGAGACCACAGTGAGTACATATGAGGTCAATTTGATCATGCGATAGCTAAGAAAGCCCAGGGGGTGACATGAATCGTGAGCTGATGCGAAGCAGACTGACATGCAATACACTGTGGGAGAATATGTGATATGAAAATCCAACCCCTCTGAGATATAGCTGAGAAAGCTGAGACCCCAATACATGTGTCCATTTGGGATGGATTGGTGGAGATGGTTATGTTTAGCCTTGCCCCTCAGGATAACGTGATGTATGATGTGTTCCATGAGTCTGATCTAGAGCACTATGTGAGGTACCCAAGCCATGTGCTGATCCATGAACATATTTAGCTTTGAGAGAAGCTGAAATGTCCTGAGTCACCTATGAGGGTACGATATACTAAGGTGAGAGAGATCAGATGTAAGAATATAAGATGATGAAGATTCTTAGGTAGCACCATGTAGAGGGTAAAGCCACATGGGAGCCATGATGGACATGAGGAAGTCTTATCCTTCTTGTTTGTATGTTTGATGGAATTTTGAGGGCAAAATTCCTATAAGAGGGGAAGGATGTTACAACCTCAATTTTCCATGTGATTTCATAATTGAAATGTAATAATTTTATGAATATGGACTTGAATTGAGAAGGTTGTATGCTTTGCCTCAAAGAATGGATTTCTTTGCAAATCTCCCCTTTGATATGAATTTTGTAATATCTTCTATTTTGATAATCCAATGATGGATATAAAAGAGAAGAAGAGAAGAAAAGTCCAAATAATGGGGAAATATACAAGATAATGAATATTAAGAAAAGTATTTATGAAAATATATGGAAATCTCTAGAGAGTGGCATTTATGACCACAATTGATTAAATTTCATTTACTTTGGCCTTGTTTGTTTGTTAATGGGCTTTGTTGGCCATTAAGCCCAATTGAAAAGTAAAGAAAAATAAAAAGAAAATGATTTATCTAATAAAAGGAAATATATAAGAAAAGGATAAAAATAAGAGGAAAAAGACAAAGGGATATTTCCCAATATGGGATGTCGTGCCTTTAGTGTACCTTGAGGTCCAAGAGATTCAAGATGTTAAGATAATGGCAAAGGAAAAACAAATATCAATTAAAATTTGTTTAATTAACGGATAACTTGGATGTGAAGGAAACACCCTTATCCGTTGGAATTTGGGTTTCAAATTTAATACTCGATTAGATAATGCCAAGATGGAGTTTTATTTAAATTTTGAGATAAAAATAGTAATCGAGGAAAGAGAAATGAATTTCCCAAGTTTCCTTGTTAAAATCCCCTTTTATTCATTATTTTTAAGAAATTAGGTTTTAGGGAGCGATATCGGCCATTGGATGAACTGTGTGGTCCAAGGGACCACAGATCCAAGGGAAGCCGATCATCATATACCCTGAATCATAGGAGGATTGGGAGAAGAATTGGGAGTTTGATTTCCCAGAGTTTGAGATGATAATTCGAAGATCTAGCGAGTCCATCGACTTCGGGAGAATGTTCCGAAGCATCTAGACCCTAAGTTTACATGTTATCGTCAACGAGGGGAGAAGTTCCCAATTCGCTGGACTTCCAGACCCGACCCTATATATTGGGGGGGGGTATTCGAGGGCACTATCAGAGCTAAGACTTACCCCAAACACTGCAGAGAGCGACGACAAGGAGAACGACTAGCTCAATTTCAAGTTTGATCCTAACCTGCCCCCTCTGCAACCTGCCGACCTCGTCATAGCTCTGATGACTCATTCAAGAGGAAGGTCAAGTTAGATCGATCAATTGAGCGGCTCATTGAGTTCAGGAGACAGCGACAGAGCTTCCGAGCACCTTCATTTCTTTGCTGGTGGCTTGGAGCTTGGAGTCAACCGCAGAGTTGACCGCAGCCCTATGTGCGAGCCGAGGAAGACGACGACCGACGATCATCCGATCACGGTCCAGCGTGATCCCAGGCGGAGATCCAATGATCCAAAGTGAGAGTGGGTAATTTAGGCACACTCAACGGGAATCGTTAGATCTGGGGAGCGGATCACTGGTCCACTAATCAGATGACTATTGATTTTCCGATAATTCCCCTCTTTGCTCAATTAATATTGAAAAAGGCTTTTTCTTATAAAAATCATAGATTTTACTAGAAAACTCCGATGAATAAACTTTATACATGAAAGTTGATCTGAAAAATATAAGGAATAAGATAAAATAGTTTGAAAGCCTAATTCCATCTCTTTTTGCAAAAGTATATTATTTTGATGGAAAATGTATTAAAATTAGGTTAGAAACCCTAATTGATGGTAATGGATGTTTTTACGAGAATAATGGGTTTATTCGAGTATTATTAACTTGTTATATGATAATGTTGAGTCTTAACCTGATTTAGAAGGATAATTGCATGATTTAGGGTTTTAAACCTAATATGGTGGATAATACATGAAGAAACCCTAAATTAGGGTAGAAGAAGAGAAAATTGTACTGAATCCAAAAATATGGAAATATTTGGTTAAAAGATGATCTTAGGATCTTTTATGAGAGATGGATGAGAAAATTAGGGTTTATGAGTAATTTTGTATAATTAGGGTTTAAAGGTATTAAAAGTGAGGCAGAACCCTATTTGCATATGAAATCCTAAAAAAGAGGTAGAAAATCCTAAAAGGATTAGAAACCTAAGAAGCAAGATGATTTGGATAGATCTTGATAAGAAGGAATTATATGTTATTTTAGGATTTTTTTGTACTTGCTTGCTTGGTTGGATTATTTTTCTTGGTTGATTCTATTTCAAAGATCTGCAAAACATGTATGTGGTTATTTATGGTTAACCACTTTAGTTTCACAGAGATTTCTCAGATGATTGATCGAATTGAATGCAACCTATCTGCTTGGATGTTCATATATGCAAATTCATAAAGTCACTATGATTATCATAATTATGATATAAGTGTGTACTCTCGCACCTACATGCCACCCTGATGTAAGATGCAAGGAGGTCAAGCTCAAGAGGGAAGACCAATGGGCACCATGAGAGGTGACCCCAGGCACCAAGTTCAGGATAGAGAAGGTGGCCTTATGATATTGCATGACTATTAAGCACCATGAGAGATGACCCCATGCACCAAGATCAGGATGGAGAAGGTGGCCTTAAGTCAATTGCAAAAGAGAAACCCTAAGGAGGGTATTCCATGGTTAGGGAAAAAGTGGTGGGGTTTGACACATTAAAAACGTAAATTGGATTGTTAATTAACTTGATTGTGATAATTAGGTTGGTAGCCTTATGTGTGAAATTTTGGCTGTCCCCACATACTGACATATTCATTTATGCTGACCGACGTTTTGGCTTGTTGGCATTTTAGGTACATCATTGAAAATGACAAATAGTAAAGTGGCATATTGTGAAAGTAAGAATTACAGTGCAAGGATGATTAGTTAGAATAGATTGAAGCAGTGGATAGAAGTTAGATATCCAAAGTTTTTAAAAGGTATGCAAAGTATTATTTTATTCCAACTTTCAGTATAGTTTGGTAGAATTTTATAAATATTATTGATTATTTTTTGAACCTTTGTTCCGATTTATTGGGATAACGGCTCTGACCTCTGGGTCTCCCTTAATTGGGGGTTCGACATGTGGTCTTTTTAACCCAAGGAAACAAGAGAAAAAGCGTGAAGTAGGTACACAGAATGAAAAAGGGGAGTATCTAGATGGTCACCTTGAGAAGAATCATTCTACAGTGAACCCAGTCATTGGGGTTCCAAGTTTTCTCCTTAGAGCAGGTGGCTCATCAAAAACTCCTTTCAAGCATCCACGACCTAATTCAGGCAATGGAACACACTCAAAAATCCATGAGGAAGCTACTAAGAATGAAAGGAAAGAGGGGGAGGTTCCATGGAGAAACGATGATGAGAGTAGCAAGTAGCAACGATGACTGCTTATGGGGTGATTGAGCATTTCCCTTGTACTAAACTCCATGACCTATATTAGGGATCGTTGGGAACGGTAGAATGAGTGGAGTCAGTTTGTAAAAGAATCAAGTGATATGGTGGAGAATGGAGAGAGAAAACAATGCTGGACCTCATCGCCGACCATTGCTCCTACTGTGTGAGAAATTGAGGGAAGGAGATGACCATGTTTTCCTCCCACTAACCTGACCCAACTCACACACAATTAAACTGACCCTTGGGACCATAGTCTAGGGCGTGATATATAATATCCAACAAATAAAATGCAAACTTAGGTATAAACATGTATATTCTTCTAGGGTCAAATTGAGGGTACAAAAGACATCCAATTGGTCATGAAATTTGAGGGTTATCTAACGAGGACATGAGGAACCCAATTATAGGATTAGATTTATATTTTGAGGTTTGTAGGGTCTTAAATAATACCATGGTGCACTAAAACCCTAATTAGGGATTTAAATTTCAATTACATGATCAAATTTGTGAATCCAACCATATAATCTTGAAGTAAGTCCTTATAAGTTCCCAAGATATCCTAGTGTACATTATTATGATCAGGATATCTAGGTTACTATAATTACTAATTAGTTCCTCAAATTAAGTATTATGGTAATAATATTCTATGATCTAATTTCTATGGAACCCTAAAGAGTAAAATAGGGTTTATAGATCCAAAAGCAAGCTACTTCACTCTATAATAGGAAAAGTTGTCTTTAAGAGGTGCCTAATAATTTAACGGACAAGGAAAGAGAAAAGAAATGTTTGTATCTGGAATAGGGGATGTTACAACACACCACACCTTAAAATAATTTTGTCCCCAAAATCTCACTCAAAGAGGGAGGGGTAGGTCCACAACATCTCTTCCTTCAACTCCCACATAGTTTCCTCAAGGCCATGGTACTTGCAAAGAATCTTTACAAGCTGAATCTCCTTGTTCTTCAACTACTTCATTCTAAAGTCTAAGACCTTCATTGGAAACTCTTCATAGGATAGATCCTCTTGTAACTCAATAGGCTCAATAGTCAACACATGGGAGGGATCTTTCACATACTTCTTCAGAACATACACATGGAACACATTGTGAATCTTGTCATAAGTGGGAGGAAGGGCTAAGTAGTAGACACACTTCCCAAATCTATCTAAGATCTCAAATGGTCCCACATATCGAGGGTTTAACTTGTCTTTGACTTTAGACCTTTTTATGGATCAGATTGGCTTTATCGTTAGAAACACATAATCACCAATAAAGAAACTCACATAAGATCTCTTCTTGTTAACATACACCTTATGTCGATCTTGGGGATACTTCATCCTCTTCTTGATCAAATGGATCTTTTCAATCATCATCTACATGTCATCACTATTTTTCATAGATCGTTCACCCACATCATCCCATTGTAGTGGTGAGCGACACGGTCGACCATAGAGTGCTTCAAAGGGCAACATACCAATGCTGGCTTGGTAGCTGTTGTTGTAAGAAAACTCTATCAGTAGAAGGTATTTGTCCAAAACACCTCTCCAATCCATCACACAAGCACATAACAAGTCCTCCAGAATATGTAACATCTTCTCGAACTATCCATCCATCTGAGGGTGGTAAGATGTGATGAAATGTAGGTTAGAATCCATCTCCTTTTGTATTCATTTCCACAATCAAGAGGTGAAATTTGGATCACAATAAGAAACTATCACATTAGGAACTCCATGCGGGAGAACAACCCAATCCACATATAAATGTGCCATATCAAGAACCTTGTATGCACTCTTGAATGGAAGAAAGTGAGCCAACTCGGTCAGGCAATCAATAACAACCCAAAGTGCATCATACCCACACTTTGGCTTTGGAAACCCTATAATGAAATCCATCGTGATTTTCTCCCAGTTCCACTCCGATATCTCAAGTAGATGGAGAAGACCACCATGATGTTGATGTTCAATCTTCACCTACTGGATGTCAAGCACTTTGCAACATATGTAGCAATATCCTTCTTCATGTTCTTCCACCAGAGACCTCACTGTAAGTCCTTTTACATCTTCGTGATACTAGGATGAATCATGTACTTGGACCCTTGGGATTCACCCATAACTCTTTGTCTTAGATCAACAACACAAGTATCTACAATCTATGGTGAAAGAAGATATCACCATTCACTCCAATAGAAAACTCGGACTGTGGATTCTCTGTCAGCATATTCATCTCATCAAGCTCAAGACTATCCAACTGTACAACAACCTCAGAAATCTAGGCAGGAGTAACAAAAAAACTAGCCATCTTCACTCTCATCTTATCCACAGAAGATTCATCACCAACATTTGGTAGCTCAAGTTTCCATCGTGAAACCTGTTCTAAGCTCCTCCATAAGAAATAACAGATAGAAGTACAAGCTGCATCTTTCTTCCTATGCAGGGCATCAACAACAACATTGGCTTTACCTGGATGACAAGTGATGGTAAATTCATAATATTTGAGGTACTCCATCCATCGTCTCTGGTGAAGGTTCAAGTCCTTCTGTGTCATCAGGTAACGTAGGCTTTTGTGGTCACATAAGACTTCAAACAATACCCCATACCAGTAGTGTTGCCATATCTTCAAGGCATGAACTATGGTAGCTTGGTCCAAATCATATGTAGTCTAATTTCCTTCATTTAACTTCAATTGGTGAGAGGCATAAGCGATCACTTGTCCTTCTTGCATAATGACTCAACCCAACCATAGTTTATAAGCAAAAACGAAGATAATATATGGTTTACTATCAATAGGAAGAGAAAGCACATGAGAAGAAGTCAAACACTTCTTCAACTTTTGAGCACATGAGAAGAAGTCAAACACTTCTTCAACTTTTGGAAGCTCTTTTCACGCTCAAGAGTCCAGACGAACTTTGCATCCTTATGTGTTAGGTTCATCATCAGAAGTGCCATCTCAAAGAAATTCTGCACAAAACTCCAATAGTAGCCTGCAAGGACTAGAATACTACATATCTTTGAGGGGTCCCTTGGTGATTGCCACTTTGTCACAACCTCAATATGGACAAGATAAAAAACATTATGTCCTACAGAGATTACATGGCCAAGGAACATCACCTCACTGAGCCAAAATTAACACTTCAAGAACTTTTCATAGAATTGGTGTTCTCATAAGTCCTAAAGAATAATTTGCAAATGCTCACCGTGCTGGTCCATAGTATCAGAGTAGATAAGCATATTGTCAATAAACACCACCACAAATCTATCAAGGTAAGATGGAAGACCCGATTCATCAGGTGCATGAAGGTGACTGGAGCATTGGTTAAACCAAATGACATGACTAGGAACTTATAATGCCTGTAACGAGTGTGGAAAGCTGTCTTCAGTACTTCATTATCCTTCATGCGCATCTGGTAGTAGCCACTATGCAAGTCCATTTTTGAGAACATAGTAATAGACTTCAGCTGGTCAAATAAGTCATTGATGTGCAATAGAGGATAATGATTCTTGATCGTCACTTGGTTCAACATACGATAATACATGCACATTGACAAGGAACCATCTTTCTTCTTCAAGAATAGAACAAGCGCTCCCTAGGGAGAGATACTAGGGCGTACAAACCCCATGTCTAGGATCTCCTATAGCTTCTTCTTGAGCTCAACAAGCTCAGATGGTAACATGTGATAAGGTGTCTTTTAGATAGGAACCGTTCCTGGTATGAGGTCGATAGAAAAATCAACTTCTCATGTGGGAGGAAGTCCATACAGCTTGTCGGGGAAGACATCAGGAAAATCTTGAACCACATCACTGGCATCCAACACCGCTAGCATAGGATTAAGAACAACCAACGCCAGGTAGGCTCTATGATCATGTGTGATGAGCTTCTCTGCCTTGACTGGAGAAATGATGAACTGTCGATGACCTCATTTCCTTCCTTTGATATAGAAGTGCTCACTATTAGGGTGCAAGAAACTGACCTTCTTATCTTCTTAGAAGAGGGAAACTTCAAACTTATTCAGCCGGATCATTCCCAAGATAATGTTGAAGGCCATCATATTGATAATGATGAAGTCCGTCTCAAACATCTTGCTAGAAATACACATGTACGATACATATTTTTAGGAAAGTAGAAGACATCTTACCATTAGTAGTCTCAACCTCTAGAATATAGTCCATATACATAGATTCTAATCCTAACATGTCACAAATTTAGAAGATATGAAGGTGTTTCAAGATCCAAAATCAAGTCATGCTATTATAGGTTATTGAAATAAGTGCACAATACCTTTAATAACCATGATCATTAGTGGCTTACATGAAATCCATGGAAAAGACACGTCCTTCAAATTTCTCAACAGGTGGGTGACGTCCTTGCTGCTTGTTGTTCTTCGAGGGTTGTTGTGGATGCGGTTTTGGCTGCGGTTGTAGGGGTTCCCATGGCAGAGCTGGTGTGGTAGCCCTTTGGAGGTTGGGACACTAAGGCCTGATGTGTCCAGCCTGGACACACTCGTGGCATGTCATGTGCCTCACACTGGTCAGGCTGTAGGCTTCACGGTAGGGCACTTGCCAGGAGGGTGGTGTCACCTACAATAATTGAACTTGTCACAACGGTCATCACTGAAGTTCTTACGCTTGTTGGGTATCTAATTTGAGGATTGAAAACCTGGATAGGCCTCCACTGTGAGGGACTTATCCAACATCTGCTGGAAAGTGAGAGGGAGCTATGAAACTAGAACTCATCTGACATGGTAGCTCAGTCTTTCTAGGAAGAGTGTAGCTCGATGATCCTCTTCCAAGACATGTAGCACAATGCTCTAAAAGTAGGAACCTGTAAAGTAGAGACGCTCAAGGATCCCTACTTCAAGCTGTAGAACTCTACCTCCTTCTTACTCAAAGAGGCATTACAAATGTACTTCTGATGGAATAATACAAGGAACTGCTCCTAAGACATGCTGGGAGTATCGCGAGTGCAGGTGACACCATTCCACAAAGCGTCCAACACATAGGTGGAAAAGAGGACCTTCTAGTGAGGAGGGAACACCATGCCCTTGAAGGTACGTTCAATGGCCAACACCCTATCATCGACCTTGTCCACCATCTCAATCTCTCCTTATCCCTTGAAGTAGGGCGGCTGCATCTTGATGAACTTTGTGAGGGAGTACTCTTTGGGCTCCTCAGAAGGAGGAGTGGTGTTGACACGCCCCATCACTAAAGTGGTCAGAAGATGGCGTAGGACAACCAACTCCTGCTCAGGAGTGATCTGAGGTGGAGGAGGGATCTCTGAAAAAGGAGGAGGCACATTGGTGACGTAGTGACCCCCATAAGTGGCATGTGCATCTGGTGTTTTCATAAGTGGTTCCACATGTGGCATCCCAAACTATGAGATCAATGGTGTAGAATACCCATATAGTCTCTCATGGTATTGGGACGACTCACTACTCTTGTCACCAAATAGATTGATTCTCCTGAAAGCATAGATAGAGATAAGAATCATAATATAAGTTTTGAGATACTAGACTGCCAACTTCTAATGCTCTGATACCATTTTGTAAGGAGTGGAATCCACTAAGGGGATGACATGAATTTTACGTGCATAGAACGCAAGTGTACACGTCAATGTAATATAGGCCTTTGTGAGGCCCGAGTCGAACTCAGGGACACTGAATTATCAGAGACTACTACTAACTACTCACAATCAGCTAGACCGATTAAAAAGTTGGAAGTTGTTGTAAAATTAAAAGAAAATGAAATAAAACAAAAACAAAACAATTGATTAAAGGTTTAGTTTAATCAATTCAAGTGGAAATCTTTAGGGTTGCGGTTTCACCATGGGTTATCGTTGCATGAATTTCTATATAGTTACTCAGATTCATCTCTCTATCTGGGTAGTGGCCTGTAATCAGAATTGCCCACTGTCGTGGTACAAATCACTACCTGTGTCTAGGTCGGTTCCACTGTCGTAGTAACCTATACCCTAAACTAGGTGCATTAGAATCGACCTCTGGGTATCCACCATTAACCTTACACCACCTTGTTCAAGGGATTTGTCAGTTAATGTGAATTTCGTCTCTTTTCAACCGTTAATTCTTCTTTCAAAGTAATTAATGGCATTAGATTATTATTATGGTGATCAAGCATAACAATATAATTGAGAAAACGAAATCATACCACGGATTTATGAGATAAATGATGAATTACTATGATAAAATTATCATACAATGATTCCCCGATCTACTCCCGGTCCTAAAGACAAAGGGGAATAGCCCCGCATGTTCATCTCAAAGCAAAACATGGTAGAGAAAAAGGAACAAATAGGGAAAAATGTGAAATAAGAATTGAAAACCCCTGAACAGAGAAGATCCAAGTGTTCCTCAGCGTGGAATCCACGATCTATAGCCTCTCGGTAGTGGAGAACATCTTCTTCGGCTTCCGGAATGGCTGGGGCATGCTTCTGGGCTCCGTTCTTCTCTCCACACCTTCTCAAGATGTGTGCAGTGGCTAATGACGTGATAGATTGCTCTTGGCCACCGTCATTAGTTATAATCACCGAGTTAGGTCATCAAAATATCACAGCCGTCGGATTTAGAACGATCTGAAGCAAACTTGTATCTGACGGTGTCGATACCATCGACGCGAGTCAATGGTATCGACCCTGCACGGTATCGGCTGGTCTTCTTTCTCTTCGTTGTCGCGACTGATGCTGACTCGATACCATCGAAGAGGGTCGATGGTATCGACACCCTAAGCCGTCCGTTCTTGTCCTTTTCCGTCGCTGAATCTTCCGGGGTCGATAGTATCAACTTTGGAGTCGATAGTATTGGCTCGCTTCTCGCCAACAACCTGATGGTAAGTCGCTACCATCGACTTCTGTGTCGATGGTATTGACTCTGTGTGGCTCCTTGCGGCTGGAAACCTGTGCTTGTGTCGATGGTATCGACAGTAGCAGATATTCGTTTTTCCTGAAATTACAACACAAAACCACATAAGCCGAAATAAAACATATTATTGTAATCATTTATGCTCAAAATACCAAAATAAGGGAGATTTGACACTGAGAAGGATCATAGACCAAAGTAAATGAATCATGCAATATTAACCACCAAAATGACCAATAACTACATAAAACACAAGTAAAATATGTCTATAAATGCGACTCAAAATCATCGCATCAAACTCCCCTAAGCTTGAACATTGCTCTCCCTCGAGCAACAAAACCTTAGAATAGAATTGCGAGGGTCAACTAAAGAACATATCATCACAACAAACATTACCAAATGATCCCCGCCAGACATTCACATACCGGCCCTTACTAACCACGAAATGATAATTACCCTAAAGGTGACAATAATCATTCATAAAAGATATCTACCTCAAAATTGATGAACACTATCATATATGGCAGTTAACATAATAAAATTCGCCAGTTCAGACTCGGTGCATCTTGTGATCTCCTATTCTACGTTTCTCACCCTAACTACCATCTACATGGAAGCAGCTCTCCTAATATTCACAAGTGAAGAGAAAATCATGGTGGCCTACCAATTCGAGCAACGGGTGGATGGAATGGGTGGCTCATGGAAGAAATGGAAGCATTATACGGTTTCAACATGCACAAAGCAAAAATGACCTAAATGCTGCATATGCAAGTGTAAATGCCCTAATGCCTACATTTGGGTGGAATGATGCATGCACTATCATTCCGTCTCAAAGTGAGATGGAATATCTAAGAGAAAAACATCATGTTCTTATTCTTCTTAATATGCAGTGAAAACATGTTCCTTTCTCCTTCTTATTCTACTTCTCAATTTTTTTTCCTTTTTTTTTCTTTCAGTTTTTTTTCATTTTTACTTTTTTTATTAGGCCCTTATATCCACAAATGACAATGAATTATTTGTAGGGCTCACTTTTTCTACATAGCTCAAATATTTGAAGCATTTAGAAGGTATGGAACAAGTTAATCACCCTTATTGTTTCAGAAGAAATAAGATACATGATGTACTGTATGCATAAAAATTATGAATGCAGCTAAATGACATGCATCTAAGGATAATGTGCATGTATAACTACTCTAATTATTTTATTTTCATGCAAAACATGTGGAAATAATTGCAATGCAAGTCCTATCTACATGAGATGCAATCAAAGAAGTTAAAACCGTAATGTACTTCCAGTTCTTAAGATGGATTGTGAAAACAATTAGGTGGATAGATCACAAGACTAATTGACTGAACCTTTGTAAATTATTATATATCCCTCCTTACTGACCTGTGTAGTAATTGAGAGGTTTCTTTCTCTTACTTCAAATTAAAGTCTCATTATTATTTGATCAGCTTAGGCTCAAACAACCAATTCCGTCCACTTTTCATGAATCCTAGGCAAGTACAGTTGTGATATTCTGTTTTAGAGTTGACAAACCCAATCATTTTCTTCAGTTATGTGCTCAAAGTTGAACAAAACTTTCTTGCAAACACTAATGTTTTTTTAAAATTTGCCCTTAATTCCCATGTACAAGCAAACGAGATGACACAAGACCTAAGACATCCAGGATTCTACAAAAAAAATGCAAGATAGAAGTGACAAAACAAAACAATAAAAACTAAAAACTGAGAAAACTAAAGGATAAAGATGAGAAAACTAAAGGATGAAGCTGTTCCAACTCTCCCCCTAAGCTTGAATTCGACTATGGCCTCATAGTCAAAAACAATCTTAAAGGTTGGAACAGAGATACCGATCACTCTTCTGGCAGAGACGGGTACTGTGGGGCCGTGGGGTCCCAAGATGGGTACTGCACCTGAAAGCTCGGATCATACTGGGGCATGGGTGGAGGTTGTGGATACCCCCCAAAGTAGTTCTAGCTCCAGTAATGATCGTAAAAGGGCTACTGCTGCATCTCCATCCTATGCAACCTGTCGTGGATATTCTGTTGGTTGTCGAGGAGGAGGCGCTCATTTTCAAAAATGGCCCTCTGATTGTCAAGAAGCCAGTTTGACGTCTCCTGAATACCAGCATATGTAGCTGTGTGGTGCTGCTGTGTCTGCTGAATATCCTGCAGCATTGCATACATTCCTTGCATGGAGTAGACATCCTCGCTTTGCTGCAAGGGCGGTGGTGGCGGAGGCTGCGAAGATGAAGATGCACCCAGATGCATGCGAGGACGCTTTCTAGGTGCCACTCGTGCCCGAAGAGGAGTAAAGGCCTCCTCTTCCTCTTTCGCCTCGTCGTCATCATTGTTGTTGTCGTCGTTGCTACCGTCTTCATCTGAATCATTAATGGCTATGATGGGTCATCAGAAATGTTGAGCACCCTCAATGTGGAAGACGGGGTCGGGAAGCGAACATTCCTGATATGCTTGATTTACATGGCAGTGTGCATAGGGTAAACCATCCCGAAGCAATATGAGATTGGAGCGGTGCAGATGCTGGAGGTTGACCTTGCTTCTGGTAGAGAGGGGAGTAAGCTGAGAAAGATCCAACCCAAGATAGACGGCCAATGGTGTGATCAACCCTCCAAAATGAATTGGCGCTTTCCTCGTACTTCGCTTCACGGCCACCACGCACGTCAAGAAGAATGCGCCCCAGTTGCACTCCTCCCGCTTCAACAGCTTGTACAGGAAGAACAAGTCTGTCTCTTGAAATTTACTGAGAGATAGATCACCACAGGCGAACAAAGTGGTGCAAAGCATGCGGTGAAGAACCCGCACGAACGGATGCTCAAAGTCCGCCACCGCCGCATTGTGGTAGCTCACAGATCTGTTGGGCGGTGTAGTCACCAACTCGGAGAATATAGTGTCGTAATCTATCCTATTATCTGGCCGCTGGTGCTGATAGTCATGATGAGCCCAGTTATAAATGGAATTAAACTGGTCGAGGGTGATAGTGTAGTTGTTGTTGAAAAGCCAAAACGACACCCTCCCTTTTCTCCATTCTCCATCTGTGGAGATCACGTCGTTTGGCAGCACGTTGATGTCAAGTGATGCCATGAACTCCACCACGAGTTCCTTGTAGGTCGGCCACTCGCCGAAGAATGGATGGCCCTCAACGTAGTATTGGACTTCATCAGGCGTCCGGTCGGTTTGGTGTACTTGTCCATGGAGAACATACTGAAGATTGGCCTCGAACCCTAAATAATGCACCATGTCCCGGTCGACGTATCGAGTCGGCTCTATTTTGCGCTTTAGCAATTCCTCGTACACCTTCCGGACCTCCGCAGAAGGATGGAAAATCCGCGGACGCGGAATAGAATGAGGAGGAGAAGGAACAAACTCCGAGATCTCCAAGGGAAGAGCATGTGAAGAGGATGCACCAGCTGTACGCACCATCTTTGTGGAAGAAAGAGTAGAAGACGGAGCTCAGTGAAGTTTGGAGAAGAAAATCTCTGCTCGATGAAGGCTCGGTAAAGAACGCACTCCGTGGATGCTCGTAGTCGGGCTTCGATTGCTCACAAAGATGTACGAAACAAGTGGAGAAGGATTGCTCTGGAGTTGTGATGTCATATGATGACAATCCATCTCTTATATAGCTGTGGCCGGCGCTGCCGTATGCCCGTCGATACCATCGACGCAAGTCGATGGTATCGACTCAGGTGGTGCAATCCGTCCGCCGCTGGTATCGACGGTCATCGATGGCTTGATGTGGGGGCCCAGATCGATGACGTGTCAATACTATCGACATGTGTCAATGGTATCGACCTATCCCACAGATCGACTCTCTTGATACAACGATCGCCGTTGATCTCCTCTCGCGGATCGGTGATGTGTCGCATCGATACTATCGACGCATGTCGATAGTATTGACTTCTGATCAGAGCAACACCCTCGCGAGGCCCAGCCACCGCCTTCTGCCTATAACTGGGTCGATACCATCGACATGCCCGTTGATGGTATCGACTTCACTGAGACAATTTCTTCTGAATATCTCCAGAGATCTCACGAGTATCGACGCCCATGTCGATACTATCGACCTCATTCTTGTGATCAACCTGTTGGTGTGTCGATACCATCGACGAGGCCATCGATAGTATCGACGCAAAGTGATTTCTACAGCCGCCAACCTGTACCCAACTCGATGCCATCGACACAAGGGTTGATGGTATCGACTCTGCCTCAGTCGTGCACATTGAGCAAACGATCACGGTACCTTTTTTACACTAAAAACAAAGTGAAATCAAACCAAAGTACAAATGTGAAAGAAACGAACTAAACTACCAATGGTTGGGTTGCCTCCCAACAAGCGCCCTTATTTAACGTCTTAGGCTAGACAAAATTAAGCTCTTCGTGCATCCAGAAGTGCAACGAGTTTGACCTCATTCACTTTCCTTGTGTAATCTTCACCAAAGTACAATTTCAATCGTTGTCCATTGACCAGGAATGCAGTCTTGCCATCACGAACCATGATTGCACCATGTGGCCTGACCTCCTCTACAGTGAACGGTCCACTCCATCGGGATTTCAATTTCTCGGGATGCATCTTCAGCCCGGAGTTGAACAAGAGTACACGATCTCCTTTCTTGAAGACTCGCATTTGAATATGACGATCATGAATCAGCTTTGTTCTCTCCTTGTAGATCCGCGAGCTTTCATATGCATTCATCATCAGCTCGTCAAGTTCATTGAGCTCAAGCATCCTTTTCTTTCCCGCTTCATCATAGCTCAAATTTAACTTCCTCAGCGCCCAATGCGCTTTATGCTCCAATTCCACCGGCAAATGGCAGGCCCGACCATAAGCCAACCTAAAAGGCGTAGTGCCTATAGGTGTCTTATATGCCATCCTATATGCCCACAAAGCATCCGGTAGCAGGGTACTCCAATTCTTTCTCGTGAAAGCCATAGTGCGCTCCAAGATCTTCTTAATCTCTCGATTGGAGACCTCCACTTGCCCTTGAGTTTGCGGGTGGTACGAGGTACCAATGTTGTGTTTTACCCCATACTTTCTCAACAGTGCTGTGAACTTTTGATTCCAGAAATGCGTACCTCCATCACTAATGATCATTCTTGGTACACCAAACCTGCAGAAAATATATTCTTTGACAAACCTGCACACTACATTGGCATCATTAGTCCTTGTGGGTATTGCCTCTACCCACTTCGACACATAATCAACAACTAAAATAATGTACAAGTTAGAATTTGAGGACACAAAGGGTCCCATAAAATCAATACCCCACAAGTCGAACACCTCAACCTCTTGAAATACATTGAGAGGCATCTCTTGTCTCTTTGAAATGTTACCTGCCCTTTGGCAGGAATCACATTTCCGCACAAAGTCATAAGCGTCCATGAACAAAGTCGGCCAATATAGGCCACTTTCAAGTACTTTGGCTGCAGTGCGAGAACTAGCATGGTGACCACCCTTCGGTAGTGTATGGCAATGACGAAGAACACTTTCGTATTCCACCTCTGGTACACACCTGTGTAAGACACCATCCCTGCACTGCTTCAACAGGATAGGGTCATCCCAGAAATAATAACGTAAAGAATGGAAAAATTTCTTCTTCTCTTGGTATGTCCAATCATCTGGGATAATTTTGCAGGCAAGATAGTTAACAATGTAAGAAAACCAAGGGTCTTTTGATTTCACTTTTAAAAGTTGTTCATCCAGAAATGTCTCGGTAATGGGAATGTGAAAATCCTTTTCATCTACCCTCTCCAACCTAGACAAATGGTCCGCGACCACATTTTCAATGCCCGCCTTATCTTTGATTTCAATATCAAATTCTTGTAAAAGTAAGATCCACCTAATAAATCTAGGTTTGGCATCCTTTTTCTCCATCAAATACTTAATGGCGGCGTGGTCCGTCCATACCACGACTTTTGATTCCACAAGATATTGCCGAAATTTTTCAAAAGCAAAAACAACGACGAGCAGTTCTTTTTTGGTTGTCGTGTAATTAAGTTGAGCGTCATTTAAAGTTTTGGATGCATAAAAAAATCACAGCGGGTTTATTGTCCACCCGTTGTCCCAAAACAACCCCAAATGTGAAATCGGACGCGTCACACATTAATTCGAACGACTTAGTCCAGTCCGGTGTTTGCACAACCGGTGCGGAAATCAGTTTTTCTTTAAGCACGTTGAATGCATGTAAACACTTATCATTAAAATCAAACACAACATCCTTTTCCAACAACTCAGATAATGGTTTGGCGATTTTTGAGAAATCTTTTATAAAGCGGCGATAGAAACCGGCGTGACCTAGAAAACTCCGAACCCCTTTAACCGAATTCGGTGGGGCAATTTGGAAATAACTTCGATTTTCACCGGGTCTACCTCCAACCCTTTGCTAGACACTTTATGTCCAAGCACAATACCTTCGCTTACCATCATGTGGCATTTCTCCCAATTTAGGACCAAGTGTGTGTCCTCACAACATTGCAAATCCTTGTCCAAATTGTAGAGACACTCGTCAAAGGATGCACCATAGACGGAGAAATCGTCCATAAAAACCTCCAAACAACGTCCAACCATATCGGAAAAGATGGCAAGCATGCAACGCTGAAAGGTTGCCGGTGCATTGCACAACCCAAATGGCATACAGTGGTATGCAAATGTTCCATAAGGACAAGTGAAGGTGGACTTCTCTTGGTCCTTAGGATCAATCGAAATCTGATTGTACCCCGAATAACCATCAACAAAACAAAAATGCGATCGGCCGGCTAAACACTCTAAAATCTGATCAATGAAAGGAAGAGGGAAATGATCCTTAAGCGTAGCAGCATTCAATCGACGGTAATCTATACATACACGCCACCCGGTTACCAAGCGGGTCGTGACATGTTCATTTAATAGATTATGTGTAACAATAATTCCCCCCGTTTTAGGGACTACCTGTGTCGGACTCACCCACGTCGAGTCAGATATATCATAGATGATATATGTAGAAAGGAGCTTGATTGACTCCTTCTTGACAACCTCCATCATGCTAGGAGTTAGTCGACGTTGTGGCTGAATCACTGGCTTGGCTCCCTCCTTGAGGCGAATCTTGTGCTGGCACATTGTAGGGGAGATCCCTTTGATATCTGCAACCGACCACCTAAATGCACCTCGGTGGTTCTTCAACACAATCAGCAACTGATCTTCCTCCTCAGCACTTAGATATGCCGAAATAATCATAGGCATCTTCTCTTCCTCAGCTAGAAATACGTACTTCAAGTGCGGTGGCAATGGCTTCAATTCCAACTATGGCGGGCTGATTAAGGATGACTAAAGCAGTGGTGGGAGTTCACTAAGGTCTTCATAGTACCTAACATAAAAGCACTGAAGCACCTGAAGCATCTTAGCACACTCCTGCAGTGACTTGCTTCTCATCCAATCATGTGTTATATTGACTAAGCAGGCTTCAAGTGGTAATTCTGGATATACATTGAAAACCGAACTCGCTATGGCCTCATCTTCAGTAGAGGGGGGGAAGTCCTCCTCTTCATCGTTAGGAAAACCCACAGCCTTGCTAAGGGACACAACCTTGGTCTGCTCCATGATGTCTACAGCCAATGTCCCTTTCTCCACCTTGGTCATTACATGAGCCATATCTAAAAATGGCTTCCCTAGACAAAGTGAGATATTGCGATCACAATGCTTCGCCATGCGGCATTGCTCCTTAGCTTTAGATGACGTGGTGCTGGAAGGCATGACCATCTCAAACCGATCATCGGCAATACCCAAGGTCAAACGACCTCTCCCCATCTCAAGTGTCATGTCAGCTGTAGCTTGGAAGGGATGTCCAAGTAGTAACTCATTGCCTTGTTCATCTTGCATCTCCATTACAACAAAGTCTACTGGAAATACAAATCGATCTACTTTCACCAATACATCTTCACAAATACCATAAGGCTTCACCACAGAATTATCTGCCAGCTGTATTGTCATATTACTTGGCCTTGATTCTTTTAATCCCAATTTCTTAAATGTAGAGAGAGGCATCAAGTTTATGCTTGCCCTGGAATCACACATTACTTCTCCGAATTTCACCTTACCAATGTAACATGAAATGTTTAAGCAGCCCAGATCCTGCCACTTTGGTGGAAATGTGCCCATGATGAAGACACTCACCTACTCCTTGAGAACTACAACCTCCATGTCAGGGATCTTCCTCTTTTTAGTAATGATGTCCTTCAAAAACTTGCCATAAGAGGGGATTTGCTCTATTGCCTCTAATAGTGGGATGTTGACAGATAGCTTTCTGAAACTGTTCAGAAACTTCTTGAACTGGGCGTCCACCTTCTTTGCTTTCACACTGTTTGAATATGGGACCGGGACAGCCTGTGCCCTTTGGTGCGGCGGCACATATGGTGTCCTTTTCTGCATCTCCTCCTCCACTACAACATGATCAGCTATGACATCCTCAGATGTATCCTCAACTGGCTCCATGACTAACATTGTCACTTCCTCTGTGGCCTCACCTTCGGACTGGGGTTTGCTTGGTTCATCGGCCTTGGGGTTTAAAATTTTCTTGCCACTCCTTAGCAAGATTGCATTCGCCTGTTGGTTTCCTCTTGGAATGTTTGTATTACCCGGGAAACCTTGCTGCGTTGGCTTCTTCAGATTGGCTATCTCAGCTGCCATTTGCGCCATAGACGTCTCTATTGTCCTCATCTGAGCCCCATGGCTCTGCAATGTCTGTCCAAACTGGTTCATGAATTCCCCCTATTGCTTGATCTGCTGGCCGAAAGTGTTCATTAATTTTTGGTTCTACTTTATCACTTGATTGAGCAACTCCGTGCTCTTATCCTCCGCCACCGGCTGGGGTTTTGCATCGGGGTCCTGCAAAAAGTTATTCGGATCCTTCCAGGAGAATTTCTTGTCCTTCCTCCATGAGTAATCATTATTTTTGTACCCCTGCTACTGGCACATGAATTTAACTTGAGCTCATCCTCAGATTCAGTATCTTCTTTTGCTAGCAGTTTCTTGGCGAGAAGGTCCATCTTCTCATTCAGCTCTTTGATGGCCTTCGACTGTCCCACAGCTCGAACATGCTCAACGGCATCTCTGTCGCCCCATGATTGCTTCTTGGCCATGTTTTTTAGTATTTCCCAACACCTCGTGTCTGTGTTGTTCAAGAAGAACCCTGAATCGGCGGAATCGAGGTTACTTCTATCATGCTCGGAGAGAGCAAAATAGAAGATTTTGACCTGTGTCTCTTTGTCAAGCCCATGATGCGGGCACCTCCTGAGCATGATCTGAAACCTTTCCCAGGTCTCAGAGTAGGTTTCTCCTGCCTTTTGGGTGAAGTTATGAATTTTCCTGATCATATCATTGGTCTTCTCGGGCGGAAAGAACCTTTCAAAGAATACCTCCACCATGTGGTTCCATGATTCCACGTATTCATCGTCCAAATTGTGCAACCACTCTCGTGCGTTTCCTGCTAGAGAGCTCGGGAACAGCTTCAAGTAGAGCATTTCTTATGGAAATCTGTCTATTTTTATCATGTCACAATTCTCCACAAATTGGCTTATATGCGTGACTGGGTCTTCGTTCTTGAGCCCATGGAAAGCATTCGACTTGTCCAAGTTGATTAACGTAGGATCAATCTTTTAAGTTGGAATGTTGTTCGCCTGCTTCTTGATTGGCCCCTTTGAAGCAGATAAAGAAGAAGCCTTAATCTTCTCCCATATCGTCTGTTCCTCTGCCATTTCTTCTTGTTCGGATTCAGAATCTGTTTCTTCCAAGTGGTCTTGATTGTAATACTCTTCGTCATCAGGTCCCGATAGTGGAACCTCTGGTGCCTGTTGCGTGTAGTCGGTGCTACGCGTCTGCACCATACACAGTACCTGCAAAATGAAAATTTCAGTTTAGTACCGTGCTAGACGATTACAAAAATTGGAAAGATAGACTATGAATTTTAGAAATGATTTCAAACTAATAAAAATAAAAAGTGGCCTAGAATGGCCACTTGCAGCACTCATAGTGCCGACAATTTCCGTGTCCCCGGCAACGACGCCAAAAACTTGACACAAATTTTACGTGCGTAGAACGCAAGTGTACGCGTCAATGTAATATAGGCCTTTGTGAGGTCCGAGTCGAACTCAGGGCACTGAATTATCAGAGACTACTACTAACTACTCGCAGTCAGCTATACCGATTAAAAAGTTGGAAGTTGTTGTAAACTTAAAAGAAAATGAAATAAAACAAAACAAAACAATCAATTAAAGGTTTAGTTTAATCAATTCAAGTGGAAATCATTAGGGTTGTGGTTTCACCGCAAGTTCTCATTGCATGAATTTCTATATAGTTACTCAGATTCATCTCTCTATCCGGGTAGTGGCCTGTAATCAGAATTGCCCACTTTCGTGGTACAAATCACTACCTGTGTCTAGGTCGGTTCCACCGTCGTAGTAACCTATACCCTAAACTAGGTGCATTAGAATCGACCTCTGGGTATCCACCATTAACCTTACACCACCTTGTTCAAGGGATTTGTCAATTAATGTGAATTTCATCTCTTTTCAACCGTTAATTCTTCTTTCAAAGTAATTAAAGGCATTAGATTATTATTATGGTGATCAAGCATAATAATATAATTGAGAAAATGAAATCATACCACGGATTTAAGAGATAAATGATGAATTACTATGATAAAATTGTCATACAATGATTCCTCGGGCTACTCCCGATCCTAAAGACAAAGGGGATTAGCCCCACATGTTCATCTCGAAGCAAAACATGGTAGAGAAAAAGGGAAAAATAGGGAAAAACATGAAATAAGAATTGAAAACCCTGAACGGAGGAGATCCAAGCATTCCTCAGCGTGGAATCCGCGATCTACAGCCTCTCGGTGGTGGAGAACATCTTCTTTGGCTTCCGGAATGACTAGGGTGTGCTTCTAGGCTCCGTTCTTCTCTCCACACCTTCTCGGGATGTGTGAAGTGGCTAATGATGTGATAGATTGCTCTTGGCCACCATCATTAGGTATAATCACCGAGTTAGGTGGTCAAAATATCACAGCCGTCAGATTTAGAACGATCTAAAGCAAACTTGTATCTGACGATGTCGATACCATTAACATGAGTTGATGGTATCAACTGGTCTTCTTTCTCTTCGTTGTCGCAACTGATGCTGACTCGATACCATCGACGAGGGTCGATGGTATCGACACCCTAAGGCGTCGGTTCTTGTCCTTTTCCGTCGCTGAATCTTCTGGGGTCGATAGTATCGACTTTGGAGTCGATAGTATCGACTCGCTTCTCGCCAGAAACCTGATGGTAAGTCTCTACCATTGACTTCCGTGTCGATGGTATCGAATCTGTGCGGCTCCTTGCGACTGGCAACCTGTGCTTGTGTCGATGGTATTGATAGTAGCAGATATTCGTTTTTCCTAAAATTACAACACAAAACCACATAAGCCGAAATAAAACATATTATTGTAATCATTTATGCTCAAAATACCAAAATAAGGGAGATTTGACACTGAGAAGGATCATAGACCAAAGTAAATGAATCATGCAATATTAACCACCAAAATGACCAATAACTGCATAAAACTCAAGTAAAATATGTCTATAAATGCGACTCAAAATCATCGCATCAGGGGACCACTCCCTACTTACTTTGAGAATACTCTAGCGATACCTAAGCATTTGATTACAACATTTAGATATAAGGGGAGATAAAATACTCTCAAAATAATATGGAAACATAGAGCAACAAAGTCATAACAGTGGAAAATTAAGATTTACTTATTACATGATCCAGTTATTCAAAGTACTTGTCCACATGGACATAAAGAAAACATGAATGAAACTAAACCTAAATGTATTGGTTGTAGTGGGCAACCTAGACATCTCAAAAGCTTTCACAAACTACAGTTGAACATGTTCCCTGAACCCTAGATCCTCAGGTACATACTCCTCCTCTAAAGTAACAATAGGCTCCACTTCACCTGGGTGGAAGGGAACATCACCCAGAACATAGGAAATAAGGTAGAATCAACAAAGGCTGACTATGTCCATATATAGAACACTTTGGGCATTATATTGGATAATAAGTGTAAAAGAGATGTTCCCACAAGAAAGGGGCATGTTTGCAATTAGGTGAGTTCAAGAGAAATGTAACAAGAGAAACATGAGATACATTAAAATTCAGATTACACACACGATAATAATAGTGTCTTACCATGACAATTTTCAAAAATTTCATTATAAAACAATAAACATTTGCATGCATAACAATGTAGTCTAAATATACCTAAAACAGGGCCATGACACCACAGGATCATGGCCTAAAAGAAATAAGGGTGGAAACACACACCCTGAGTGGAATACTCACATCCTTTATAAATGTATGGTTGTACATAAATACCACTATTCTAGATATTCTAGTCAAACATGTGGCATGCATAAAATATAGTGGCAAGACTAGCATTATAGTCAATTTCTCATAAAAGGCAATAAAAGTAGGAGGGGTCCAAGAACCCATATAAACATGGTAGTTTAATAACCAAAATAATATAATGAATTCAAATCAAGAACTATAAATGTCCACGAATTTAGATTTTCAAAATAATTAACAATTCTAGAGATGCCTCATTAAAAGAATGTAGGTGATACGACCTAAATCACGCGCTCAAAAGGAGGCAGACTTAGAAGGATCGTCCTTTAAATTTATAACCCAAAACCTTTAAGGACCTCAAAAACTTTATTATGAGGTCGAAGTACATATACATGGTTGAACACAGGACGTGGGGACATTTAGGATGCTTTAGATCTTGCTCTTAAGTCAGATAAGTCAATTCGATACTTGATAAAAGTATGGAACTAGAACTAGTCTAGAAGATTGTCACGAAGTAAAACAAAACAAAGAATGAAAATAAAACAAAATATGTCAGATTCTACTAATCAGAGAGAAGGAGTTCCTGGCTATGTAACCACAAGTTGGGCAGTCTATGCACCCGTTCTCAGGTGTAGACAACCCTCAAACAACCCAACAAGCAACCTACATCCAAACATAGTACATATTGTTGTATCCGTTCCTATGGGGTCATCCCACTCACTTTCGCATAGCACGACTGAAACCCATCGTGATACGAAACCTCTCTCGAGGATGACAAATCAACACCCTAGAATATTCTAGATACCTTCTTAGGTCTAGAATATTTTGAGATGCTAGGAACAAGTGTGATCGGGGCAGAACCAAGTAGTGGCCCTGACTGTTCCGAGCTGGGCCCGGCCATGCCCAAGTCTACAATTCTGCATAGATCACCTTGAACCATCCTCCTTTCAGATTCCAATCCAAACTACCTTCTCTTATCTATTTCTACTATGAATTCCTCAATTTAGGTAGAAATAGAAGTTCAAGCAAGAAAGAGATCAACCAAACTAGCAATCATAACATCCTAAAAATCATATATTTATAAGATCATGAAACCATAATAAGAAGAGATTAGGGTCTCTACTACCTTAGTTCATTTACATCCATGTTGCCATTACAAGATCAAGAAATTTATAGTCCAACTACACCTTATATCACACATCAGGTAACTAATTAAATGGTGGTGATGAGTGAGTGGTCAACTCTTTAAGGATCACCCTAGATGTACCTACCTCACACAACCTCAGTGTCAATGTACTCTAAAGTTTTAAGAAAAAGAGTTTCCACTATAAATTCCAAACATGATTGTGTTTCTATATGTCCTCAAGGAAAACTAACATGGAAGAAAGTTTTATTATGTGATCCAACTACATGATCTTTCCTATATAGGACAAGGGAGATATGCATCATTACTTCCTTATGGGTACGTGAGGGATGAAATCCCAAGGATACTTACTTCTAATGTACATCTTCCTTCAACAACATAAATTTATGAGATATCCCATGTTTAGCAAAGTTAGTATCCAACCCATGAATGGTGAGTTACAAGAAAAACTATGTTGAAATAACTCCATGTTGTAGGAAAGACAAGACTAACCTTAAAGTATCTAGTTCATTTCATCATGTGCTATCTTAGAATATCTCAAAATGTAAAACTCATAGAATTATTCTAAGTTTGTAACTATGCATGCTTAGCCCAAATAATGTGTGTATCATAGCATGCAAGAAAACAACAAAAGCAAAAGGTTTAATGACTTGTTCTAAGGTGACCCACAATTCTATGAGTTCAATTCGACCTACTTTTTATAGTATACTAATTGTCCTCCCCTAAAGCAGGAGGTAGAGGCTACTTCCTAAAGGAGTCCTCCTTTACATATAGAAATTTATACCTATAAAGAGAGGGTAGGATTGTTAAGAGTTAACCTAAAAGTAGGTCCTCCACATACATTGGTTGCGATACCTATATATACTAGCAAATTAAATATGGGTGAACCCTAATTGGTAAATAAGATTCAGATGTAGGTATGAAAACAACATCTAAAGGCTAACCTATCTACTAAGAAATAATTTAGGATAACTTGAAATAGTCTAGTTGCCGACTGCTTAGGATCTGATACCATTATGTAAAGAGTGGGACCCATATCGGGCCCACTCAATGGTACAAATATAAGCCATGAAATATTTAACCATAAGCAAGCATAGCTTTTTACAAAGTTACAAAATATTTCCATGTACACAACTTTCTCACTCTAAGGTGGTACATAAATTGAAAATGTTACATCTACATATACACAAGCCCATATTATAGGGTAACAAGTCTATCTCAAGTTGTCCTTAAGTTCACCAATGATCTCACCAGCATTGTAAGCATCGGTCCTTAAAGCACCTACACCTTGGTGGTGGGAACACACAAAAACGTAGGAAAACAAAATATGTGTCAGCAAAAGCTGAGTATGTACATTAGAAAATTAACTGAGACATTATTTATTTCAAAAGTAAAGTAAGATATTCCCATCAAAGAGGGGCCCATTAAATCTAGGTAAGTTTCAATGAGAAGTAACAAGAGAAGGAACTTCCAAAAGAACGAGGCAGTGTAAATACTCCAATAAATAACAAACCTTGCCACAATCAATCATCATATTACAACAATTATTTGCATGTAGATATATTGGACTAATTTAACTATACTAGGGACAAGACACCACTGAGTCATTGGCCTAAATATATATTGGGTAGAAAAGCACACCCATAGGAAAAAAACATGCCTCTGTATATATAAGGGTAGAAAAGCACACCCCGAGTAGAAAAGCACACCCTAATGGTTACATATAAGCATCTAAGATAGTTAGCTAGTCAAATTATCTACCATACAATATAGTGTGGCAAGATACATTATTCATTAGAAATATGTGTCATAATACAAGCACAATAGCATGTGGTGTCATTGACCCAGTTCAACATGTAAATGATAATCTCAAAAGAATAGGATATGTCAACAAGTGGAACAAAAGAGTAAGTATTTCAACATTCGCCTCATTATGGGAAAATTTAGTCATATAAAATGCCCAGTTAAAAATAGGGAGGATTACATACATGGTCTTTAAGACTAACCCTATCCCTAAGGGTGAAATTTTTCATTCACCCTTCTCAACCTACAAGTGTTTCATATACACACATTTAGTCCATAACTGCCCATTCATAAATGAAAGTATATCTAATCCCAATATTGGTTACCCTATGCAAATTTAGGTTTTTAAAATCTTATAAGTACTGATATATAGTGTTAGGGATGGTTCAACTATTACTTATCTTTATAATCTCACTAGAAATATCAAGCACTTAACATGAAATACCTTTTTATATATTTTGTTCAAACTCATTCTTATATCTCAATGTGTAAGTATATTACCAATAAAAATACATTAGGTTCACACATAGTTCGATACATTCCTTGTATACATTTTCTTATGTATGATTACCATCAATTATATTGTGATTTAAAATTTTGGGTTTTCATTTCATGAAATAATTCTGATTGATATTCTCGAATACAAATATACTAAGATGATGAATCGACTAATATTGATTACCATTATATTCATGCTTTACTGAATGTCTATCAAAGACTAAAATTTTAGGACTCAACATTTATCAATGTACATAGGCCAGCATATATATCTTTCTGTAAAACAATAGGGTCACTGACAATATAATCTAAATCACTCTTGACCCTATACTCAATGATTCAGAACATATTTTATATCACCTATTATTTTTTATTTGTGCATTTTATTATATTAAGAAAATAGGGTCTGAGTTATGCATGATATCATGATAAGTATATATATATATCTAAAACTGAGTCAACTAAGTTAATCATGTTTATGTTTCATGTATGTATTCATTCTCTCAATTCTGATATAAATCTGAAGTTAGAAGACATAAATGTACGGTGATACCTTCATGTAATGTCAACATCAAACAAGTAGTCCTATAGTGAAGGATTGATGCATGCTGCCACATCCTTGTTGTTTGGGTAGTTGATGATGAATGCAGGTAGTGACCATCAGTTGTGGTATTCATGGTGGCATATGAACATATTGAACTCTATAGGTTAGGCCGATAATGTCTAGGGTAGTAAGATGGTTCTCTGGTCTGGTCGGGGGAAAGAAAGTAGAAGATGATGGGTATCCAATGTTAGAAATTTAGATGGACGAGGAGGTATTGTTGGGTTAGTGGCAGTGAGCATGAAGGTTGCAAGGTGATCCATAGGTTATTCTAATGGAGACAGGTAGCTATACATGTTTCAGTTGTAGTCCTGAGTCCTCATCAATTATTTTCCAGTGGCAAGGGAGGTTATGGAGAATGTAGGACCAATGATGGCCAACGTTTGGTAGATCCGCGGTTAGGTGTGAGGGTGACGATGTTGTAGGTGGCAATTTTTGGGGTTTATATTGCAAGGGAATCTTGATCGTATAGGTGTGCTAATGAGGTTGTGCGGTGCCCTACGGAAATCGTCATAGGTGGTCGTGACCTTCAACTGTCTAGGAAGTGGGGTGCTAGATTAAAGGGGAAGTGGTGTGCCAGATCAGAGGGGAAGCCGGTCATAGTAGGAAGGGAATTATTTGGTAGTCACTCGATGGCTGACAGGGTTGTTCAACAACAATGGCTCCATCAGCAGCAGGTTGTAGCAACGTTGTGTCATAGTGCCTGATGAGATCTACCACTAGCCTTTAGCATCGAGTCTGCTGTTGTCAGTCTGTGATGGTCATCCTGAGGAGATTTTCCTCGGGGTTATGCAACATCAAGATGTATTGAAGAGGAAGGAGCCATCATAGAGGAAGGAAGGTGGGTGTCGAGGATAGGGGATGCCAGGGTGGATCTCACATTGATGATGGTGATTATCTCGTCGATCCAAAGAACACAAGAAGTTCTGCATTGGGGCAATGTGTCTGAAGATCTGTAGAGTGGGGATCTATAGGTGGATCCTTGTTGCATGTCTAATGGCGACATGAAGGTTGTCAAAGTCAATGAAGGGTAGACAACAATTTCCAGCAGGGGCAATGGGGCTGGCAATGTCACAAACTATAGATGGTGCTAGGTCTTCTGGCTGTTATGTCATAATTTGATCAGGAGGCAGAGGTTGATCTAAATATGGGTGCTACTAGCAATCATCTAGAGATTTTAGATCATAGTTGTGGTGTTGTTTCTATGATGGAGTTTGAGAAGTAGTCTTTAGACTCCTTCAGACTCGACAACATCATCAATTATGACGAAGGTGGTGGTGTCACTGTTTGGAGGATTCAAATTTGGAGTAATAGAAGGATGCTCAACGACGCCATAGAAGCTTGGATACATGTTGTTTGAGATGTTTCCAGGTGTGCATAGGCCTTTCTAGGTTGCTGGCTAGGCAAGATGGTGTCTCAGTAAGGGAGAAAAAGAGGGGGGGGGAGGCAAAGGGGTGGGAACTAGGGTTCTTGGTCTGGGAGATGGAGAAGAAGGGTACATGGTGGCTAGGTTTTGTGTGTGTGTGAGATAGAAGAGAGGATAGAGTTGGAGAAGAAATAGGGAACGGGGGAAGGAGGACAATCGTCAGTTACATGAGATCCGTGGTGGAAATCTAGAACTGGAGTCACAACCAATGGGAAAGGGTACACGGGGAAGATGCATGAATAGGGGAGAAGGAGGCATTGCAACATGTATAAATTGACCAACTTAAGGATTATATTAATTATAACTAGGTAAGTTATGTCATTTCTTTCAAAATGAAAGTGAGGGAGCAAGCGTTACCCAAGGAATGTGAAACTTCATATATTATCTAATTGGACTATAGGGAAATTGAATTTGAAGTCAAAGTTTACCACTTGACATTAATTCATGTACTATATGCCACTTACATGTTATGAATTCATTTTGTGTATTTATTTCTCCTATTTGATCAACTAATATGCAATACCTTATATTATCTCACTTTATTTGATCCATTGGACCTAGGATGATCCTAAAGTACCAATTTACAGGTAACCTTTATTGATTGGTGTACTTGTATATCTAACCCTACTAATTAACTTATTTGTTTATTGTATTCTATAAAAATTAAATATGAACACTGTTAACATATGCACGGTAGTATTTGATTCAAAATATTCCAAGTTTAATATAACTTAGGGGAGAAAACTACTTTATATTGTAGTACTTAAAAGGTGATCAAAAGTGGGAGGGTTAACATATATACACAAATTTAGGTATGTTACATATAATGTTTAGTGTTGGCTTGTGTTCTCACTTCAATCAAGTACTAGGAAATCACACCTCATAGTGGTTAAGATGATTTTTAGGTAACTAACCATAACTCAAAATTGTTGACTATGGTATCCCAAGTTAAGGGACTTTACTCTTACTTCCTATAATGATGTTGATTATGTAGGTTGTTTGATTGATAGAAAGTGAACAAGCGACACTCGCTTCTTCCTTGGACCATGCCTAGTTTCTTGGTTCTTTAAGAAAGAAAGCACTATGACTCTTTCTACTACCGAGGCTGAATATGTTGCATTTGGGAGTTGTTGTTCTCAAGTCCTATTGATGCAGCAAATGCTCCAAGACTTTAACATTCATGTTGATGTTTATCCTATATATTGTGATAATACTAGTGCAATAAACATATCCTACAATCCTATATTGCATAGCAGAGCTAAACGTATAGAGCTCCATCATCACTTCTTTGTGACCACATTTCCAAGAAGGATATTTATATCACGCACATGGATACGGAAAAATAGCTTGCAAATATTTTTACTAAACCTTTATCTAGAGAGAAATTTGCTTTTATTAGATCAAAATTGCTTATTACTGATCTTGGTGATATTAACATGCCTTCTAGCTAGTTTTTCTCTTATGTATATTTTTCTTGCTAAAAATGATCATCTCTTGCTTACCATGTGCTATAGTTGTCTTGTTTTCATTTGTTTTTGTGTATTTTTTGCAAAAGAATGATTTATCACAAAATAATAACCTATGACGATTGAAATGTGCTTCAATATGTATAAAATGCATAATAGGATAAAGAAATAGATTTGTTTAGCACCTTAGAGGCTAGGAATTAAATTTTCTATTTTCTTGGACAGACTGCCCATCAGTCGAATATGAAACTCAACCAATCCCTAGCCGAGGTCATACTAAAATACCCGATCGGTCTATTTTCCACATCACATAATTCGACCGATGACAGAGATGGACCAAATTAAAGGGGTATCGGTCGGCTTTTCTCCCTCTCAACTAGAGACAAATTGATCACTCCCAACCTCCAGCTCCTTTGACCTCAAACCCTAGGTTTGAACTTCCTCTCCAAGCATCTGTTTGTCTTCCCTTGCCTCCTCCCACACCTACCTAGATGGTTGAATGACCTGTTGTGATGTTTTATTTCTTGTTTGGTTACTTGATAACCTCCAACTTTGATGATTATCTCAGTCTTTTTCTTTAGTTTTCTACACTCTTTCTAAATTAAATATATACATAATCCCTAAATTTCCCCTCTTATTATAAATATATTATCAGACTAACTTTTCCCTTTTATATATGCAGAAAAACACAAAAAAATATCATAAAAGACTAACTCAGCCTCAGACTGCATAAAGCCAAATGGTCCCGAGACCGCATGGAGTCAAACAGTCCTAAGACCGCATGAAGCCAATCGGTCCCGAGACCGCATGGAGTCAAATGGTCCCAAGACCGCATGAAGCCAATCGGTCCCGAGACCGCATGGAGTCAAACGGTCCTAAGACCGCATGAAGACAAACGGCCTTGAGGTCCAAATGGTCTTGAGGTCCAAATGGTCCTGAGGTCCAAACGGTCCTGAGGTCCAAACGGTCCTGAGGTCCAAACGGTCTCAAGATCCAAACGGTCTTGAGGTCCAAACGGTCTCAAGATCCAAACCATTTGGACTTCACTTAAGGCCTATAAATAAGACCCCGAGGGTCCTCAACCAGGAAGGAAGTTTTCAGACGTCCAAAGGCTGCCTCAATCACTCCAAAGCTCTTGCGATTTCCATCCTTCGCCCTGGGGCTGCCAGTCTGAGACCCATAATCCATCTCGAAGCTGCTTTCTCTCTCTCCGCCAAAGAAGGTGGGAAGAGGGAGATCTCGTCATCACACAACCTGTGAAGCTGGTGGATCGTTTCTCTCTCTCCAAGGGGTTGACTTTCCTCTCTCCTTTATGGGGATGATGCACTTTCTCTCTCTTCTTGCCTCCTTCTTTGTCCTAGTCATGAGCGAGTAGTCTCTTTCACTAGGGTGCGGGGAGTAGCCCCGCTACCCATGTTTTCATAACATGTAAATGTAATCCATAATTTGTAATATAGAGTTCTTATCTTTTCAGTTCGACATCAAACGTTTAATGAATGCATGTTGCTTGATCTCCAACTTGTGTTATCCTCTATCTTTTAGTATGAATTGTCTACGTTTGTACTATTAGATTCGAAACTCGTTTGTATGTTGGTTCTTGATGCATGTATCCACCATGCATCTATTTCGGTATCTAGAAGTGTATCTCAAGAAGTGGAGTAAACTCACTATCATTCGTTGCACTTTCATACTATGAAATGGAATCAGTTGACGTATGAAAGTGCAACCTTGGTAAGTCGAGGAACACACTTTGTGAGGGGAATGATGCAAAGTAGGTGACCATTTGTTCGAGAATGGCTGGCATTGCAACATTCCCACACTTCTCATAATTAGTTCTCCGAAAGGAAACTAAGTCTACAAAGATACTAACTGACTAAACTCTTTTTGTAGGTTATGTTTTGCTTTGCATGAATTGATCCATGTGTAGTGGCGGTGAAAACCCGATCACACTCTAGTGACTTTTATCATAGTTTAACTCCTTAGATTTTCTTACTTGCTTTACTTTACATGTTCTTAGATTAAAACAACAAAACCCAACTTTCGATTTAAGTGCCTACTAGTAAGTGATTAAGTGAAATTCTAACATTTTCCATCTTGTTGCTTGCAACAAGACCGTTGTCCTGAGGATTCGACCCTTAACTATACTACGATAAGACTTCCACATATCTTAGCATACGTGGGTGGAGTTCTTTACCTAGTATATGCAAGGCTAAACCTAAATACTTACTATCTTTAGGATTTTTAGTTGGTGCACGCAATTCCACGTAAGTGGAAGCTCCATCAAAAATTGGTGCCGTTTTCGGGGACAACAGAACATTGTAATTTCATTTAGTACCTTTCCAGTTGGTTAGGATTTTATGCTTTCTTTTTAATTATAAGTCTATATCTTCTTGAAACAATTATATATTTACCATTATCTAAAGGTGTTTTATTTTCTCTACTCAGGTAGAAAACGTGTATGCGATCATCGCATAACCTTGGATTCTCCCCTGATCCAGAGTACGACTCTGAGGTAGAGAGAAGTTTCCACCGCCGCATTTGTCTCAATCGCCAACGAGCCAGGAAAATGGCCGAAGATCAACGCCAGGATGCTTTGATGATGGAGAGGGTAAATGCCGCCATCGCCGCTCAACGGGCACAACTCATCGAAGACACTCGTGCCCAAATCCAAGCGGAGATTCGTGCAGAAGAGCAAGCCCGTATCAGAGCTGAAACTGAGGCAGCAACCCAAGCTGCTCAGTTGGAGTTAAGGAATAAGCAACTGAGGGACTACACTATCCCAAAGAACTATGAGGATAACCACCCGGTCCGACCTCTGATTATCAATATTCCCAACTTTGAGATTCGAACCCAGTGGATCCAGATCATGCAAGGCATCTCTTTCTCTAGAGGTTCTTGAGATGATTGCATGGATCATCTGAAAAGGTTTAAGGCACTGTGCCGCCTGGTTCCGCAAGCCAGAGTCGCTTTTGATGCGATAATGCTTCATCTTTTCCATTTCACTCTGTCTGGGAGGGCCCTGAGTTGGTACAACTCACTCGACAGGGAACCCATAATAACCACCTGGGCTCCCCTAGAGGAAAGGTTCTTAGAGAAGTTCTTCCCCCCCTCACTGACTTATGAGATCAGAGGGCAGATCAATCACTTCTCTCAGTTACCCGGAGAATCCCTTGCTGAAGCATTGGAAAGGTTTAAAGAACTTTTGCGGAAATGCCCCCATCATGGAATCTCCCAGAACCAATTGATAGGAACATTCTATCAGGGAGTGAGCGATGATATCAAACAATTTTTAGATTCCTCATATGGAGGAAACCTCATGAGAAAGAATTATGAGGAAGCCTGGAAAATTGTTACTCTTGGAGCTGAAAACCAATCCAACTGGGGACGGTCAGCCGGTAAAGGTGTCCTCAAGGTCTACAAAGCTGAAGAATCAATAGAGATGAAGGCAATAGCTGAAGCCTTGAAAACTATAGTTCATAAACAACAAGCTCTTGAGACGTCTCTCGGAGAGTTCGATAAGAAGAAAAATCCTCTGGTTCAACAAGTCAAGGCCGCCACAGGGACCTGTGAGGTCTGCCATGCTTCTGACCATTCGACCCTCTCCTACGGAATGCTTTACAATGTGATGATGGATCTGCATCCACCACCACAACCATATGAACCTATTACTGACCAGTCAGAAGAACAACTACCGGAACAAGTCAACTCCATCCACTCTATCCCTGGACAAGTCTACTACAACCCTAATCAGCCAAGGAATCATCCATAATTTCAGTATGGAAACCCTGCGGGAACTGCAAATCCACAGAATCAGACGCATGGATGATCCTCTAGTAGGCTACCACCTGGGTTCCCAAACAATTTCAACCAAAATCAAAGGAATTCCAGGAATAACTTCCCTAGGGCTAACTACCCCAGGAACCAATCAGACTACTACCAGTACACTCAGCCTCCGCTCCATCCACAATTGCATACTCATCAACCTCAGCTGGCGCTACCACCACAACAATCTCAACAAGCCCAACAACAAAGTCCTCTGAAAAACACTCCTTCTCAACCGGAAGATGAAATATCCTTGATAAGGCAGATGCTGCAATCTCAACAGACTATGCTCGCTAATCAGCAAGCGCAGCAAAAAGCAGTAGAAGCCCAGCTTGCCCAGATTGCTACACAATTGAAGCCTCCGGTAGGCACTTTTGTAGGGCAACCCGAATCAAATCCTAAGCATGGACAAAATAGACATGAATAGTTGAATGTTGTCACCACAAGATCGGGATGCACTCTTCATGAGACTACCAAGATCACTCTGGATAATGATGATACACCTATTTTTATGACGAATGAGAGCCCGCAACAGGGAATTGAGAAGCCCTCAGAGGGCACAAAGGGAAAAGATAAAGACCAAGTGTCCGCAGAACCTGAAGTTTTGCAATATAAACCAAGAATCCTGTATCTAGGTAGACTGCGAGAAACAAAGATGGACACCAGGTTTCAAAGGTTCAAGGAGGCAATGAAGAAACTATACATTGATATCCCGCTCCTTGATGCTCTTTCCGAGGTGCCAGCCTGGGGAAAATACCTCAAGACCTTATTATCAAGAAATTACATCACCGAGGAGCAAGAAACTGTTAAGCTTGCTCAGACCACTTCTGACATCATCTTAAACAAAATGCCAAAAAAGAAGAAGGACCCAGGTTCCTTCAAAATCCAATGTTGCATTGGAAACACATCTACTAAAAAAAGGATTAGCTGACCTTGGGGCCAACATATCCATCATGCCTTATTCTATGTGCAAGCGTCTGGGTTTCACCAAATTGCTACCTACCACAATGACTATTCAATTAGCTGATTCCACCATAACCGCACCTCTGGGGATCATTGAAGATATCCCAGTAAGGATAGGCAAGGATGCTTACATTCCGTGCGACTTCGTTATCATGGATATTAAAGAAGACTTGAGATACTCGATCATTTTCGGAAGACCTTTCCTTGCTACTGCCAGGGCGCTTATTGACGTCGAAGCTGGCATCATCATTCTTAGGTTCGGAAAAGAAGCAATTCAATTCCGAGTCCTTAATAGTATGAAAGGCCCCAACATCCAAGAGGAGGTTTTCCTTCTTGACGCAATTCAACAAATGTCACAGTTAGAAATATCTGAGCCAGCTGACGAACTGGAGAATGTTCTAATTAATCCAGATGTTGAATTCTCTACTAATGAACTAGTTCTACAGTGTCTGCAACATCTAGAAAAGGCCGAAGAAGCGCCAAAGGCCACTTTTGAAGAACTTAAAGCCGTTACCACTATAGAAGCAGCTAAGCCACCGAAAGCCCCTGAAATGAAGACTTTACCCACATGGCTTCAACATGTTTTCTTAGATGAGGAAAAGCTATGCCCGGTCATCATCAGCTCTACCCTTACAGAAGATTAAGAAGTAAGGCTTCTGGATGAGCTGAGGAAGCATAAAAAGGTCATTGGATATAAGATAACTGACCTAACGGGCATAAATCCAGCCCTGTGTATGCACAAACTTCCAATGGTTGAAGAATTCAAGCCCTCTCACGAACATCAAAGAAAAATGAATCCTAATCTCAAGGAGGTAGTTCGTCTGGAGGTCCTCAAATTACTCAAAGCTAGCATAATCTATCCTATTTCTGACTCCCAGTGGGTCATCCCTGTCCAGGTTGTTCCAAAAAAAGGGGGCACTACTGTAGTGCTCAACGACAAAAATGAGTTAGTGCCTACCAGGACTGTAATAGGGTGGAGGATGTGTATTGATTATAGGAAGCTGAACAAAGCTACGAGGAAAGACCACTTCCCTCTACCCTTCCTTGATGAAGTCTTGGAACGCCTAGCTCATCAAAAATATTTTTGCTACCTCGATGGTTACTCTGGGTTTTACCAAATACCCATACACCCAGAGGACCAGGAAAAAACTACCTTCACCTATCCTTTTGGGACATATGCCTTTAGAAGAATGCCATTCGGGTTGTGCAACACACCCGTTACGTTCCAACGGTGTATGTCTTCCATCTTCACCGGTTTAACTGAATCCGTCATGGAAGTGTTTATGGACAATTTCTCAATTTACAGAGATTCCTTCGACAACTGTTTAATCAATCTTGGACAAGTTCTGCAACGCTGCGAGGAAACGAACCTTATCATGAATTGGGAGAAATGCCATTTCATGGTAACGGAAGGTGTCGTCCTCGGGCACAGGGTGAGTGACAGGGGGATCAAGGTGGATAAAGCAAAAATTGACATTATCTTGAAACTGTCACCACCGAAAGATATAAAGGGAGTGAGAGCTTTTCTGGGTCATGTGGGATTCTACAGAAGATTCATCAAAGATTTTTCAAAGATAGCAAAACCCATGACCCAACTCCTGACTAAGGATACTGAATTCATCTTCAATCAAGAATGTATTCAAAGTTTCTCCACCCTCAAGAATGCTTTAATCTCCGCACCTATTCTGAGAGCACCGGATTGGTCACAGCCTTTTGAAATCATGTGCGACGCAAGTGATTACGCTATAGGGGCTGTTTTAGGATAGCGAATTGATAAGAAACCTTACGTTATCTACTACACATCCAAAATGCTAGATGAAACACAAAAAAACTATACTACCACAAAGAAAGAATTTCTGGCTGTCATCTATGTGTTTGAAAATTTTTGCTCATATCTGATTGGTTCTAAGGTCATCATTTATACCGACAACTCCGCCATTTGATACCTGATTCAAAAGAAAGATGCCAAACCTAGGCTCATCCGTTGGGTGCTGATGCTTTAGGAATTTGACTTGGAAATTAAGGATAAAAGTGGAGTGGAAAACGTTGTAGCTGATCACCTCAGCCGTATCTAGGTTGACGAAGAAGATAAAATCCCTATCCGGGACTCCCTACCAGACGATCAGCTTATGAAGGCCACTCATGGTTTCCCTTGGTACGTAGATATCGTTAATTATCTAGGCACAGGGATTATCCACCCCTCTGCTTCCCACCATGACAAAAGGAAGTTCCTTCATGACATAAAACAATATTATTGGGACGAACCCTACTTGTTTCACCTTTGTGCTGATGGACTTTTCCGTCGTTGCTTGCCAGAAGAAGAAATAACCCCGGTCCTAGAGCATTGCCATTCCGGACCCACGGGGGGCATATGAGTGCTAAGAAAACAACCATAAAAGTTTTACAATCTGGTTTCTTCTGGCCCATCATATCAAAGGACTCTTACGATTTCATATAAGCCTGTAACAAATGCCAATTTTCTGGCAATATATCAAAAAGAGACGAGATGCCCCTCACTATGTGGCAGGAAATTAAGCTTTTTGATGTGTGGGGGGTAGACTACATGGGCCCTTTCCATTCATCCTATGGCTTCTCTTACATCTTGGTCACGGTGGACTACGTCTCAAAGTGGGTCGAAGCTGTACCCACTGTGTCCAGCGATTCCAAGCCTGTTATTAAATTGTTCAAAGATATTATCTTCCCAAGATTTGGAGTTCCGAGAACTGTCATATCAGATGGCGGGACCCATTTCTTGGAATGAAGTTTTGAAGCCTTACTGAAAAAGTACGGAGTCAATCACAAAGTCGCCACGCCTTACCATCCACAGACTAGTGGTCAGGTAGAGGTATCTAATAGACAATTAAAGGCGATTCTTGAAAAAATGGTGAACAGAAACCGCACTGATTGGTCCACCAAACTTCCTGATTCCCTTTGGGCATACCAAACTGCATACAAAACACCAACCGGAACAACCCCGTTCCGTTTGGTGTACGGGAAGTCATGTCATCTTCCAGTAGAGCTAGAACACAAAGCCTGGTGGGCCATCAAACAATTAAATTTCGATCTCAAAAGTGCAGGAGAGAATAGACAGCTCCAGTTGTAGGAGCTAGAAGAGCTCCGCATGACTGCCTATCAGAGTGTCAGAATCTATAAGGAGCAGACAAAAATGTGGCACGACGGTCATCTCAAGAGGAAAGATATCGCCGTCGGTAACAACGTACTCCTTTTCAACTCCAAGCTCAAGTTGTTTCCCAGAAAACTTAGAACAAAATGGTCTGGGCCCTTCACCATAAAGCATATTTATCCAACTAGAGCTGTGATAATTGTCGACAACAACGGAGGTGAAAGGACGGTCAACAGTCATCATTTGAAAAGATACTACTCTCCGACAGACAAAATGCTAAGACAAACCATAGAAATCAAAGACGCCACGCCATCACCATAACAACGTCACAGCTTCGTCGAGCCAACGACGTAAAACCCAGGCGCTACTTGGGAGGCAACCCAAGATTTCAACCTCTTCCTTTATTTCCCGTTCTTTTCTTTACCTTAGGTTTTTTTTATGAAAATATACAAAAAAATTCATATAACCAAAACAAACATAAAAATAACAAAATGAAAATATACAAAAAAATTTCATATTAACAAAACAAATATAAAATACAAAAATCCGTTTGCCCTTAACCCTCCCAAACGGTCCTGAAACCGTTTGGAGCCAAACGGCCCTGAAACCATTTGGAGCCAAACGGTCCTGAAACTGTTTAGAATCTAAACGGTCGCTAAACCGTTTGACCAGGGTTTTTTTCAAGTCAAACCCCCGTTTCCTATAAATATAAACCCCCCTCCTTCTCTTCTCTTCGACTCTCGAGTTTACAGGTTTTCGTGCAAGAGCTGTTCCATTGCTTTTGCACCCTCCTACTCCCGCGCGTTTCGCCTCCGACGACCTGGTTCCCATGCTTCTACACGGCAACCTCACCTCCATTCCACCGTCCTTTGCTTCTTCATTGGCGCCACCAGCAGCTGCAAGGTAGTCCAGCAACCACGGTAGCTTGGCCGGATTTTTCTCTTCCGCAACCCTCTATACCGACGTTTCTGACTTCGGAGCCGCCGCAGCGGTTCCCCTTCTCCAACGTCAGAGCCACCTTTGTCTTCATTACCGTCGGACTCACCGCAATCCACTTTATCTTCATCTTTAGCGCCATCGACTCCTTCCGTCATCACCATTCGCCGACGACCTTTTCTACCGCCGCCTTCATCGCCGACGTCTCCGCCTTCCTTCCGCCATTTTCATCCTCGCCGGCTGTAACCTGTCGTCCCGCCTTCCAAACAGTCTTCAAACCGTTTGGGACCAAACGGTCTTGAAACCGTTTGGAACCAAATGGTCTACAAACCGTTTGGGACCAAACGGTCTACAAACCGTTTGGGACCAAACAGTCTTCAAACCGTTTGGAACCAAACGGTCCTGAAACCGTTTGGCTTTCCATAATCACTAAAAATACAAAAAAAAATATATACATAAAACCACATAAATACAAATAAAATCTGAATTGTTTCTAAACATGTCATTCTAACTCATGATCTCTCATTTTGCAGATATGGCATCACCAGCAAAGGAAGCCACCGGTTCTGATGAATCTCCAATCTGGACAACAGAGCAATTGCTAGCAGAACAAGCTAGACTCCAGAAGATCAGAGATGACTTCAACAGGACTGGAAAGATGCCACCTAATATCAAAATGATGCAAGTCCTGTGCGACCTTGATCACATTGAAAAGTGCCTAGCTCGGACACCTGAAGAAGAAATTGCAATTTCTTCTGATGACGATGAAGGCTCGGAATACAGGCCTAATTCTGAGGAAGAATCCCCAGCCGAAAAACAATAGGGGAAACGCAAGGTCCAGGAAACTGCAACTGGACAACCCTCCAAGAAACGGGCAAGAAAACAAGTTCACCCTACCTCTGCTATGGATCAACCCCTTGCAAAACATACCACCACCATCCCTGTCACCACCCCCACTTTCCCTCCCGTCACCACCACAACACCACCACCAGAAAATCTCTTCATACATACCACCCCCTCCACTGACAAAATCCTAAAACCCACTAAGTACGTCTGCTCCAGCATACTACTTAAGATGGGGATCCATGACCGCATTTTTGAAATGCTAGACAAAGCCAATCTCTCCAGGCTATGTCTAGTACCTGAGCTCTCCTATTCTGAAACCACTACCGAATTCTTCACCTTCCTTACCAAAGAACCCGTAGACATCATGGATAGAACACGAGATGGAGGTGACAGAAGGCTGGTCACCCATATCTTCGGCAACAAGGTTGTCTTAACAGAAAACATGTTGAACGAAATTTTTATCGACAACCGGGATCAGCTAAATAAAGCCAAGGCTGTGGGAACTGAGCACTCTGAGTTCAACAGACACAAAATTTGGAAATCTCTCACCGGGATACCCACCTATGATGCTAAGACGTGCAAAGCATCGAACATACATTATGGATTCGTTCGCACCCTACACAAAATTCTTGCTGGCACACTCTTCCCTAGGACTGAAGGAGGAAACGTTATCATTTTGGATCTCTTTGTTCTCTGGTCCATCCTAAATGGAAGGCCAGTCAACATTGGATGGAAAATAATCCAGAAATTATCAACTTACACCTTGGGGAAGGAAATATGCATGGGGCGCCATGTCACATCCATCATAAAATACCTTAAGATGGACATACCCCTACCTCACTGCACGCAAATAAAGGGTGACATCCTTACCAATGAACAAACTTTGAAGAACTCCTTCATTATCAAGGAAAAGGATGCAAAACTGCATTATGTCTTCTGCCCTACAGTCAAGTCATTAAGAATGCTCCTCCCACTTCTGGATCTTGCAAACTATGACACAGAAAAGCTCCTCTTCTCTGACGAGGAGATTACACAACTCTTAGCTTCGTTTAAAGCGGCCGACAAGAAAGCAAAAGCGGGATAGACAGAGCTCAGTATCACAGCCCCGACAGATCGACCATAAAAAATACCTGTCAAACGACCTTCCAGAAGGTAGTTGCAGGCACAATAGCTGTCGAGGACACCAACATCAAAGCCAAATCCAGAGGCCGAGACCCTCCATGAAGAAGTCTTAACCACCTCATCAATCGACTCTTTCATTCAGAGTCTACATGACCATCTAACCGCCACCACCACTCCACCTTCCACCTTTCCAACATCTACCACTCCTCCCTTCTTCACCACATCCACGCAACCATTCACATCCTCTTCTTCACCCCTTTTTCCTTCGAGCTCTCCCTTCTCCACTCCTATTCCTGACTTTACCACTTTCCTATTCCCCTCCACAGTTTCTACCCCATCTCTATCACTCCCACCGCTTTCACCTGAGATACCACCACCTTTCACATCCACCACCACCCCGACACCACTGGTGACTCCATCCATAGTCACCATGCAGTTCGGGGCATTCTTAGTGTCTCTTTCGCAAGGCACAACCACCCTCCCACATAGACCCCAGCCACCCCACCCTTCCGCCTCTGGGGTCCCTTTTGCCAATATCAGTGAGGAATTCGGTCGTCAATTCGATGCCGTCCGAAACCTCCTCACCGATCCTTCTCACATTTTACATTCTATTTTTTCTTGTGTGCAGGGAATATCGAAACAGGTGGCCACAATCAACGAGCAGAACAGAGCCTTGCCCAACATCCTCCAAGGGTTTCAGCAATGACAAAATGAGGTGGCTACGCAAGTTGAGCACATCAACAACCACTATAATAACTTGCTGGATCTAGTCCTTAGAGCGATGCGCCAGCAAGAAGCGATGGCAAAGCAAGTTGATGAGATCTCTACACAGACTCAACCTCTGCCTGAGACTCTCCGCGAGCTCCAGCAACAACAAGCAGTTCTGAGCACGCGCTTGGACACCATCAACAACACCCTCACACAGCTACATAATCACCAAGAGGAGTCAACTAATAATGACATCCAGCAGCTGCGTGCTCAAGTAATAGATCTAACAGCACGTCTCCTCTCCGCCGAGGGTCAATATAATGACCTCAAAGAATCCCACGACGCACTGCTCGAAACACACGAGCATCTGCAAGTGGCTTTCTATGAGTTACAAGCCACCCATCGGCGGTGCAAAAAGACCGCAAGTAAAAAGCCAGCAGACAAGGCAGCGACCGACAAGGATGGCGATTGTGACAAAGAAGAAGAAGACTCCGACTCATCTGCTGACTCGAACAATGATACCACCTCCTCAGGTGATAAATCTGATGACGGAGAGGACCCAGGCAATGCAGCAGAAGCTTCTCACAAAGGTTCCGACAAAGGCCACCATGACGGCGAACATCACCCCAAGCCCCCACACAATGATAATGTTAACATGTCATATGGGGACCAATTCCTTGATTATTCCACTCTGGGGTCCATCGGGGAGTCAGCCAAAGACGCGGCTTACACTGAATTCCAACAATGTATATTAGGAACCAGCGCAAGCCCACCCACAAAAACCGCCCCACCTCTCTCCACGTTCGACATGTCGGCGCCTTCCCCCTGACCAGGACGAGGCAGAACGAGTAACCTTAGACACAGATGAAGACCTCGATTCTGCCTCCGACTCAGAAGACGATCTACAAAGCCATGCAGAAGCCCTGGTACAACCCGCTTCTCCCCCTCTGCAGGAGCTTCCCCCGCCACCACCTCTACCAAACAAAATGCATGATCTTGATATGGCGGCCATCTCCACATTAGATGCTCAGGACATTTTTATACTGAACACTATTGTGGATGATGAAAAGGTAGGGGAAGACATCATCTATAATAACACCAAAACCAGGTGCAAGATGACAAGAGAAGACTTCCACCACATCCTGCGACCTCGGTCCACGATGCCGATGGAAATTTTCTGCATCCTTCTCGCCAATTGCATAGAAATGTATAGAAGTTCTAAGAGGCAGCAGCCCGTTTTCAACGCCTCGCCTGCTCTATCCATTGGCCTTTTATACAAAGACATACGAGCAAAATCAATCAAGCGGCTGCGTTCCGGTTTAGCACGACGGGCACATTATCTTACCGTGCCCTTTCAAGTCTCATATCATTGGCTATTTATGATTGTCGACACCGAAGCTCGGGATGCCAAGGTCTATAATTTTTGCGGCACTGAGCTACCCGCCGGTACAATAAACTTCGTTGGTGAAGCAGCAGGTGAAGCGTGATGTATACCCTTCCGGCTGCTTAAGTTAATTTGGGCTGCACGCCCATCGCTCCGCCAAGACTGGAGCCAGCCCTGGTTCCAAATAATAAACCCTCAAGTTCAAACTGCCGAGGGATCTGGGGATTGCGCTTTCAGCACCATACGTCACATCCAAGCGCTGAACCAAGAAATCCCTTTTGTGGACCTAATCGCTGAAGATTTTCATTCTTTGCGAGGGCGTTATGCCATGGAACTCATCTGTGATAGAAGGTTCTTCAAGGACCCAACAATGGCTCCAGATGACGTCCCTCATTACCTTTTTTCAGCTGTCCAACGCCCGCAGAGGTGACCTTTCCGCCAAACTCTGAAAGAGTTGGAGAAATCAAAGGACCCGGCCTTAGCTACCGAGCAAAGTAAAGGAGACACCGATCCTTTGTCTGCCATAGATCCAACCTTTCTTGACTTCGATCACGGTGCTTGCAAAGGTCTCAACGACCTCAAACTACGTCTCATTATGACGTGGCTTTCAGCCGAAAAGGATGAGCTCGTATTCATGTCTAGGGACATTTTAGTTATGGCAGACACGCTTCGAGAGACTTTACAGGTTAAAGGATCCCTCTCCGTAAGCCTTATGGCCGCTTACCAGTTTCTACTCGGCCAAAATAACCCCACTATATATATGGCGTCCCCGTACATGAAAATGATCTTCTAAAGCTCAAGAACTTCGGCACAACTGAAGCACTGATCTCCTTTCTATAGCACACAACACCGAAGTTCATCATGTTACCCTTCCTTTATCATGAGCACTGGATGCTCCTGGCAACAAACCTACCAGATGGAACAACTACAATATATAACAGTTCCGATAGCCAGTACAATCCACGACAGAAGAATTATGTCATGACACCAAGGACGCCAACAGAGGTAGTGGCGAAGGAATGCACTGACAAATTAATCGCCTTTCTAAGTCATCACACAAGGGCTTATGACAAAGATCATTTTCATCGCCCTGCCTTCAGCCACAAATGTCCCCAACAAATCCAACAATCAAATGACTGTGACTTCCACGTCCTCTACTGGATGTACACCATCATCGTCCTTCAAAGACCAATAGAAGATATGACTGACGTGGATTACCATGCTATACGTGGACAGTTTGCAGCAAATCTACTTCAATCACCAGGGGCAAATTCAGAATTACCCTAGCCTACAGCCCTTGTCATCATACTTCTCCGCCTCTCACTTTGACACTCTGAGGACAGAGTGAGTGATAAGTTGGGGGGGGGGTTACATTAGACAAGGGTGAGGTATCATTTCTAAATCTCTCTTTCCCCATTTTCTCCTTTCTCTGTTTGTACATATTTTCTTTTCTTCTTTTTCCTCTTTAACTTTCTTTTTAAATAACCCTTTTTGAATAAAGTCACTCTCAGTTAGCTTTAGATTCATGTTAGTCCCCAAAAGTAAATAGTACTTAGACATTTAATGGCGATTTAATAATGTCCCTCCACTATTGATTTTCATGCTTTTGAAATAAGCTAGGCTCTCAAGGGTGAGAGGGGCATCATGCATCTTCCAAATCAAGAAGCTCTACAAGTGGACCACAAACCAAATAAGTGCATGTTGAAAAACTCTAAGAACAACTTTCCTCTCTTCAAAATAAAAGAGGCTTGGCCGCCCAAAATAAATTCCCAAACAAAACCCCAAAACCCAAGCCTGCGAGTCTTCGAATAAAAGCTAGAGAGTCGAATAAAATTATGAGAGTTGTGCCATAAATAAGGATCTATATAAAGAACTGACGAAGATCTCACCCGGCCGGCACATTCAGCTTCCCTCACAAAGGAAGATGTGTCGTGCCCGGTAGTGAAACCCTAAGGTATCCAAATATATGAAAGGCTTATAAAGGACTCACCCAGCCGGTAATTCAGCTGCCCTCACAAAGGCAGATGTGTCGTCCCCGGTAGTGAGATCCTAAAAGCATAGACAACCCCTCCCCCACTTGAAGGGGGAGTTACACTTCAAGCCTTTAGCCAACCCTCATACCCTCTCTAGCTTCCAGTAGGTCTTTCAGAGAGGTATAAAGCTGATTAGAGTCAACAACATGCACAAAATAAAGGTGGCCCTGATGCGAGCTATGAGATACGGAAGGAACCTGAGACCCAAGCAACTCTCGAAACCTGAAAGAGTCAAGGCAAGCAATAAGACCTGATATAACCTTAGGAGAACTCAGGTTAAGAATTGAAGCAAGAGTATGGAAATTCTAAATAAAATCGCCTCGCCATTACATGCCTCAGCTCTATCTAACTTGAGGACAAGCTAGACTCTAAGTTAGGGGGGGTGATAACCTCCAACTTTGATGATTATCTCAGTCTTTTTCTTTAGTTTTCCACACTCTTTCTAAATTAAATATATACATAATCCCTAAATTTCCCCTCTTATTATAAATATATAATCAGACTAACTTTTCCCTTTTATATATGCAGAAAAACACAAAAAAATATCATAAAAGACTAACTCAGCCTCAGATCGCATAAAGCCAAACGGTCCCGAGACCGCATGGAGTCAAACGGTCCCAAGACCGCATGAAGCCAATCAATCCCGAGACCGCATGGAGTCAAACGGTCCCAAGACCGCATGAATCCAATCGGTCCCGAGACCGCATGGAGTCAAACGGTCCCAAGACCGCATGAAGCCAAACAGTCTTGAGGTCCAAACGGTCTTGAGGTCCAAATGGTCCTGAGGTCCAAACAGTCCTGAGGTCCAAACGGTCCTGAGGTCCAAACGGTCTCAAGATCCAAACGGTCTTGAGGTCCAAACGGTCTCAAGATCCAAACCGTTTGGACTTCACTTAAGGCCTATAAATAAGACCCCGAGGGTCCTCAACCGGGAAGGAAGTTTTCAGACGTCCAAAGGCTGCCTCAATCACTCCAGAGCTCTTGCGATTTTCCATCCTCCGCCCTGGGGCTACCGGTCTGAGACCCATAATCCATCTCGAAGCTGCTTTCTCTCTCTCCGCCAAAGAAGGTGGGAAGAGGGAGATCTCCTCATCACGCAACCTATGAAGCTGGTGGATCATTTCTCTATCTCCAAGGGGTTGACTTTCCTCTCTCCTTTATGGGGATGATGCACTTTGTCTCTCTTCTTGCCTCCTTCTTTGTCCTAGTCATGAGCGAGTAGTCTCTTTCACTAGGGTGTGGGGAGTAGCCCCGCTACCCATGTTTTCATAACATGTAAATGTAATCCATAATTTGTAATATAGAGTTCTTATCTTTTCAGTTCAACATCAAACGTTTAATGAATGCATGTTGCTTGATCTCCAACTTGTGTTATCCTCTATCTTTTAGTATGAATTGTCTACGTTTGTACTATTAGATTCGAAACTCGTTTGTATGTTGGTTCTTGATGCATGTATCCACCATGCATCTGTTTCGGTATCTAGAAGTGTATCTCAAGAAGTGGAGTAAACTCACTATCATTCGTTGCACTTTCATACTATGAAATGGAATCAGTTGACGTATGAAAGTGCAACCTTGGTAAGTCAAGGAACACACTTTGTGAGGGGAATGATGCAAAGTAGGTGACCATTTGTTCGGGAATGGCTGGCATTGCAACATTCCCGCACTTCTCGTAATTAGTTCTCCGAAAGGAAACTAAGTCTACAAAGATACTAACTGACTAAACTATTTTTGTAGGTTATGTTTTGCTTTGCATGAATTGATCCATGTGTAGTGGCGGTGAAAACCCGATCACACTCTAGTGACTTTTATCATAGTTTGACTCCTTAGATTTTCTTACTTGCTTTACTTTACATGTTCTTAGATTAAAACAACAAAACCCAACTTTCGATTTAAGTGCCTACTAGTAAGTGATTAAGTGAAATTCTAACATTTTCCATCTTGTTGCTTGCAACAAGACTGTTGTCCTGAGGATTCGACCCTTAACTATACTACGATAAGACTTCCACGTATCTTAGCATACGTGGGTGGAGTTATTTACCTAGTATATGCAAGGCTAAACCTAAAGACTTACTATCTTTAGGATTTTTAGTTGGTGCACGCAATTCCACATAAGTGGAAGCTCCATCATTACCCTTTCTTCTCCATCCACCTCCATGGCTTCTAACAATAGGAAGAGAGTCGTCCCTATTGGAGCATGCTCGTCTTCCTATACTCCTCACCCCATAACCTATGATGGCACCTCTTTCATATCCTCACAAGCTCTCAATCTCTATAAGGAACTCCTTTCCCTTTTTGAGCTCTATATGAACCTAGTTTCATCACAAATGAGGCTATAAAAGAGGTCATTGAGGTGTTTTCTACTCACCATGTTAGCACATTGTGTGTAGAATGTCATTGCTATCACAATTCTATCACTATCACTAAGGTGGTCCATGAGTTCTATGAAAATCTCCAATGGAACTATGACACAATCATGCCACCTCTCAATACTCAAGTAATTACGACTTCCATGATTGCAGGTACCAAATTAACCATCTCTGGAGACTCATTAAACATCTTTTTCAATGGTATTGAGGTTATTGACTCATGGAGGGATGATTACACTAATTATTATGACCTTCTTGACCCTAAGGCTTTCTAAAAAAGCAATGATATTACTCTTTCTATTAATCATAATTTTTAAAGAAGCCTAAAGTCCCATATTAGAAGAATTCTACCCTACCATCCTCTTCCCTTGATATAAAAAAACCATCTTATCACATTAGTTGTCAACTAGAATGTCCATATGAAAAAAAATCAAATTAAGATTGCAGAAAACACTACTGTGATTATGTACTATCTTTTGAAGAATATCAGAGTCAAGTGGTCTTGCTACATTCTTCATCACATGACCTTCTTTGACTCAGGGAAGAACACCTCTTGCACCCATCATCATTATCCTACTTTGATGTGTGGTCTCTTTGCTTCTCTAAATCAGAAATACCTTTTCTAAGATCATCACTACAAATCTAGTCAGAAAGGAATCAACATAAGTGAGACTACCATCAAAAAGACCTTTCTTCCTACCTCCCCTACCACACCTGGTGCCTCCACATACCTCCACCCATACCCCTCCACCACCTTCACCACATTGACCTGACTTTGCCTCTTTTAATGTATCAAATGAAACCCTCATGAGATATTTGATGCATCAACAAGCATAAAACCTTCAACTTCAGGATCATCTCCACCAAGAACTTTGCCAGATCTTGTACACCATGTATCTATCCTACATCCATCTCTATCCTACCTACTAGATGTACCTTAGACATGGCTATGCCTCCTATGCATAAAGTCAGTTCTACCCTGATCCTTCACCTTTTGCTACATCCACTGCCACCCCTACTACTGATGGCGGACCTGCCCCTGGTGCTTTACCTTTGTTGGCTCTTCTTGCTGGTCCTTCCTCCACTCTGATTGCTGGCTTTGATGACTTCTGCCCCTTCCTTTGAGCAAGTGAATGCATTACATGCATGTTGCATGTATTGGGCTGTGCATAATGCCAAGTTGCCAGGTCGTGGTTTTGACCTCCTGTTGATGAGGAGATGCATGACCAGGCTGCTGAGGATGGGGATGATGATGCTGAGGTCACTAAGGATGATGATTCTGAGGATGGTCTTGATGACGACTTTGTTGGTTCTTTTGGAAATGAAGGTGAGGCTAGTGATGTATCTACTGCACCATCAGATGATGATGAGGACTACGAGCCCGATGTCGATGATGATGTTGATGATGATGACCCCGTTGATAGAGATAACATAGATATATCTTAGATGTTTTATTTATATAGTATTTAGGTGTTAACCATATCTATCTTTTAGACTATTATGTAGTAAGACATTTGGGCAATGTATCTGAGGCATACTATTTTATCAACTTGTTGTATTATCATTGGTTAGTGGTTCTTTCTCCGAGTACATGCCTTGAGTTGTAATCTTAATCTTTTGTACCATAACTCTTTGATTGACTACATATTATGAGTTTGTGGTCTGTTATTCCATATTTTAATTATGAATCTGGATTGCTTGTGTCTCAGTGTTTGTCTCTATTTGGTGTGTGGTATATGTGGTTCCTTATGCCTGTGGAGAAAACATGTGTTTTTAGGCTCTTCTACCTGCATGCCTTTTTTATATGACAAAGGGGGAGAATTATTCTCAACCATATTGTTTTTATTGCTTGTATGATCCTTTTCTTGTCAATTATCTACATATCATATGACTGTCTAGAGGACCAATAGTACGTATATGTGCTATGGTTATTTTTGGAAAGACTAACCATGTATGCTTAGGTAAGCATGAATTATAGGAGATTAATTAACATTGTTAATTCATGTATCCCATTGCAATTCACATGGTAAAGGTTTAAATCTCACACACTTTCTCAAAGTAAATGTTTAAATTTCATATCACTTGTCAATATGTTGAGGAATGGTTTGTCACTGTCAAAAAAGGGATAATGTTGACCTAAGTGTTATAATTGCACATATTTTAATAATGACTTAACCATTCCATTCATATGTATCTAATATGTTTATTTGAGATTGATTTTAGGCATTAGGTACATGAAAAGGATCAAATCTACCAAGCCCTAGCTTGTTCTAGTTTAGGTCAAAAGTAATGCTGCACTTTTGTGGAAAATACTCCAAATCACCTTAGATGATTTTTGTAATAATTAGTATTGATGATATGACTTGTAACTAAGATGAGAAAAATGAGGACCTCTTAATTTGCAAATTTTATCACTCAAAAGTAATTTTCTAAAATTTATTACAGGTTGTTTTTGGTCGAGATTCAAAGTAGACCAATCCCTTGATGGATTTTGAGAATTTGTTGGTTCGATCGAGTTTTCCACTCACAGAACTTGAGCAATCCATGCACTTAGAAAAACTAATTTCAAGTGATCGGTCAAATTGCACATAGGACAAACTCGACTGCTTCTTCAAATTGGCTTTGGCGCATAGTGCAATCGGTCGAGTTACCTATATACAAACTCGACCAACTGTACTGTACGGAAAACACAAAAAAAGTGACTCTAACCATTGGAGTGTTGCAAAAGTCAAAATTATATCCATTGCAACACCCCAAATGGCTTGAAAACATTCCTCAATGTTTCTACCCTCTAATGGAAGGAGAACAGTAGAAGAAAGGAGAAGAAGAAGAGCTTTAGCCCTTAGAGGAGAGGTGGGTCTCACTCCTTAGCCTCTGTATAGGCCAGATCTCATCTTTGGGTTGTCCTCCTTGGTCTTCTGGACTCCTTGGACTCCTTTCTCTTTGGTTCTACCCCAAACAACAGCTTGAAAGGTGTATGGAGGTGGAAGATGGTTTGGAATGGTAGGATATGGGTGAATGGTGGTGGAAATGAAAGTGGATGGAAGCTAATTAGAGGGATGGATGTAGGATGAGCACTTCATCCCTTTCAGACCTCTGAACTCTCCCACAGGGATCTAGGAACCTAAAAATCTTAGAACCACAACGTGGAACCTCCAAATGTTTGGAACCCCTCTCCAGGTAGTGAGGAGTGGGTATTTATAGGTGAAGGTGGAGTGTATGTAATGAGTGGTCACATAACCTATTCCAATCTCTACACTTGTCTCGAAATGACCATGCCGGTCTTAGCACAATCATGCTGAGGGTCATGGTCGAATGAATGTCGCGGTCAAGGTAAACGTTGCAGTCGAGGCAAACGTCACAGTTGAGGAAGACATCACGGTCGAGGTAGGTGTCTCGGGTGCAGCAGGTGTCGCGGTCAAGGCAGGTGTCACAGTCGAGGAAGGTGCCTTGATCGAGACACGTACATATGACCCTTGTCCTCGGCACGGCCGTTCCGAGCATCTCGGTCACGTCAGGTGTCACAGTCGCGGCGGATGGAAGTCTAGCTGCTGCAAAAACCATGTGTTGGGGATAAATCTTAGAGAATAGATGCCTTTTTAGGTTTGGTGCCTGTAAGTCCCAAAATTGGCTAGTTAACCAACTTTATCTATGAAAAGATATAAATTCCTAAAAAATAAGAATCTAGGGTTATTTGGGCATAATAAGGCTATAATGACACAAAATCATAAATAAATGCTTAGCATAAATGCCTGGATTTGGGTGTTATCAGTAGGATTCAGTCAAATAATGCCCATAATAAAAAAGAGGATATACATATCTTATGACTAGACTATATATTTAATAACACTTCCTAGGATTAGGTTCAGGACTGTCACAACCTAATCACAATATATGTGCATTCATTTAATATAATTTGTATTGAATCCCTTACTTAGAAAGAGACCCTACTATAAGTTGGAAATATAATTGAAAAACCTATCTCATGAAATTATTCACATTTTTCTAATTCCAAAAATGTGTATATTTATATTTTTCTACTGAACCAATAATTAGTTATGATTTATATAAGTTAAAATCATTTTCTGATTAAGAGGGAATATAAAATGCAAATTGACTGAAATATCCTCAAATGAAATGAAGATATCAGAGTGTTATCTAGTACTATAGTAATACACATTTACATTATTCACAGTCAAAGATGAGTCAAAGACAGGAAAAAGACATAAATACCCATGTTAGGTGGCGTTGAAATAATACGACCCTTGGGCAAGGAAGGACTTTCATCCAGGGATTGAACATTTTGTACCTTGTGCCATGGGTGGAATGTAGGATCTCAACTCCCAGTTCCCTACAACGAGGGTAAGGTTCCTGACCCCAACATCTGTGTGTGCAGTCCATGACCCATCTTCTTCGACCGAAGAGGGAAGCCTCACTGAGCTATCACTCTCATTTGGATAGAAGGTCAGCCAGAGGGGTTGGTGGTTATGACGTCGGTTTAGGGAAAAGGTTCCATGAACAGATCATGTAGGGAGTAAGAAGAGAGGGAAGCACCCACAGAGTCAGCAACCAGGTAAGTATCATTCACCGAGGAGTACCCCAAAACTCACGAGGGCGAAGCAAGAACCAGAGCTAGTTCTGACTGTTAATAGAGTGAAAACATCTCATGACAACTCCGGATCGACGATCAATACATACACAGAAAAGATGGGTATGTGTAACATCCTCATTTTTATGCTTTCTTACAGTTTTCCTAATATCATATCCTGTATAGTCACATATTGCAAAAAGGTCAAATTAAACTAATTTTGGCTATTGAAATGCCTTGGAAAATTTCCCATTAAGGGAAAATGCAAGGATATGATGACACTTCACACATGTAGAAACATTCATATAACAACCAACAGTTTCATTCATTTTCACATTCACACATATAGAAACATTCAGACATGTAGAAACATTCACACATATTACAATTCAGAAATTCATTTACAAAATATCATTCTTTAGTCATTATTCGCTATCAACATCCCAATTATATTTTAAAAACCCCACTACTTATATGGCTTTTTCCCATTCTTCTCTTACATCATTTGATTCTTCCATCGTATAGGGAGAATGCACATCTAGTAAGGCCTTTCCTATAGTGCAGTAAGTTTTGAACACCTGCAAAGAGAATGATGTATATACATATAATTAATAATATATAAATAAGATTGATATATTTCATATTATCTAATGAGACTATATATAATACCTCAGGAATGGTATCGATGTCCACTGCGGCATATTTGATAATCATATGCATAAATCACATCACATAGTATGCACATGCCCATCCATTGTCTTGTGTAGCACACTATAAATTGAAACATACAAATTATTAAAAAATACAACTAATTAAGCACGGTTCACATAAATAATATACACATTGCAGTCGGGAACTTACTTCCACATTATTCCAAATTATTGGCTGGCTCTTTTTCATGGGGACCTTTCCTCCAGCCTTTTTGAACTTATCTAAACCCCTACATGTTAATGTAACACAGTACATTGCATAATTAAATAGTAATGTAATAACATATGGTAACATATGTGAAAATGAAATATTTCTCACCGGAATAACGCCATTTTCATTGTGTGTCCATATTTTGAATTCAATTTAGTCCCCTTAGGATCTATATAATAGATAGTGAACGTCTCGGGGACAATAACTAGTAACTCCCAATGCATACCACTAGAGGTAAAAAAGTTAAAAATTAATAACTCAAAGCAAACTCAATGTAATTTTCTTAAGTCCAAATTATAAGCAAAGTAAACTTACTCCATATTGAATGGAGCTATTATCACCGTCTTCTTATTTTGAGAAAAATTTGTAAAAGCATCACAACAATATTTTTGAACTGACGAAGGGTCTTTAGCTACTAGACTAATCAAAGATGGAATAAAAAATTCTACATGTTCGAATGAAAAATCTGCACATATCTTGTCTAAGTAGCTGTAAAACATGTATTACGTATGCATTAATATATAAGAAACCAGATCACCAGATCCTACACAAGGTATATGGATATTTAAAGAATATCTCACCTTATCCATAGCTCTATCACAGATGTATTCAGCCAATCATATCGAAACAACTCCAAAATATCTTGTATAAATAGTTTGCTTTCGTATGATTGACCTGCAACATCCACATCTATAGAAACAGTTATAGGGAAATTTATATCATGTTCGCCTAACCATATTGCCATACCCCTATAATTAGGACCTAACGGGACAGGTAGGTCCTGTGGAACCCAACTTGGTAATGTAGAAGGTGGAGGTGGAGGCCTAGATTCTCTGGGTGTCTTCTTTTTAACCTATATATATATATATATATATATATATAATTTCAGATCAATTGACATCATATACACACACTAATAATTTAACGTAATGTAAATTTACCATACAATTTCAGTATAGAGGTCATCCGCTTTTGGTCACAATATCACTCCGCCTTCTGCCTCACCAAGCGTTTCACAATCTGGGTGGGCATATGGCAATGGAAGATCCATCCAATTGGGGAATATACGTACCGGGCTCACACGAACCCAACCAGCTGGTAATGGAGACCCATGAAACATTTCCCCTGGTAGGGATGGGTAACCCGACGCCTCTGCAATGACAAATTCTTTACTTTTTAGACGGCATGGCTTCAACCCCTACAAATGTTTGTGCAAAGAATGTTATATACATATATACATATCATCTTGAAAACATATCAACTTGAAAAGACTAGTTACTATGTCATAAAAATACTTACAGCGGATGTGCTAGGTGGTGGGTCTATAGGATTACTCCCAACCTCTGCAGTAGGAGTAGAGCAGGACGCCATAGGTACTGTCTACTGAGTGGCAGTCAGAGATGCCTTCCACTTGCTCATTGCTTCATGGAGTGTTTTATCAATTGCTTCCTTGATTCTCTTATCAACTACTTCATTGACTCTCCTATCAACTATCATATCTACCTATACATGGATAAAAGAAATGTTAGCTTCTGATTATTGAATTCTCTTTTATAGTAACATTATAAAGAAAAAATAGGTTACCTCTTCTTATGAAATTCCCGCTTTTGGGACATGTTTGCGCTGGGATGGCCCAAAGAACACTTTGATGCCCACACCAACACCTGCAACCCTAACATGTCTAGGAAGCTCTGGATTACCCAGAGCAACTGTCAATTCATCCCTTGTTCCCTCAGGGATGAATGCCTTGTTTCCTCAGCTCGTGCAGCTCCCGCTAATCACCAAAACAAAAATTTGTAATTAAGTAAACACCACAAATAATCAATATTTGAACGATTGCTCTAAGAGTTGTATTTTACCATTTTTGTAGCCACCTCAGCAGTTGCGGGCTTCCTTATTTCTTCCTTCTTATTTTGCCTCCCAGCTATCCAGACATCATGGGGAGGCAGAGGTGTGGTACCTATAGTAGAGGACTCCTGAGTAGCAACAGACTGAGCAGTAGACTCAGCTTGTAGTCTTTGGCGAATGCCTGCATACCCCTTTGGACCCATTGTGTGGTCATGCACATTCAGTGCACACCTTGCTCTTTGCGCCTCACTGAGGGCCTAGTTAGTATGCACATTAATGATTTGGTTCGTAACACTAAATGTTAATCTTGAATAGGTGTATACAACATATATTAATTAAATTGGGAGTGATGCCTAATGCCTTGAATTCATCAGTTTTTCTTGAAGCAACAAACGCGCCACATTCTTCTTGGTCCAGGAAGTTCCACTGTTCAGTGGCTATCTTCTTCCTCTTGTCACCTTATTTTATGTATTCTCAGGTGAGATTTGTCCTATAGTTCCTTAGGACTCTCCCACATCGTTTCATCACACATTTACGATGCAACTTTTCATCCAATTCAAATATACTATGCAAAATAGAATTGCTTTACCTGGTATGTTGAGATTGGCAGCTCGTTTCCTTCAGGAAGCATTTCTTTCAACAAAGACAACAATGACGTGAAGCTTTTGTCACTCCATCTATTGTTAGCTTTCAGCTTATACAATCTCAACACAACGCTAAGCTTCATAAACTTAGTACAACATGTGTATAACGATATCTCAGCATCATGCACAATGTTTTGAAAAATGGGAGGTGGATCGATGTGCTCTACCCCACAACTATCCAGCATCGCATCAATGATGTCTACTGGAAATGGCTCATTCACATCTACATCATCGGAGGCAATTTCTTCTTCCACACAAATACTGCTATTGACATCCACTAGTTTCGGGTTTGAAATCTCTCTATGCCAGTGCCATTCTGTATAGCCTTGTATAATCCCGTTGCACATGACATGACTTTTGATTTCGTCACCAGTGCTGACTTTCAAGTTGTTACTGCAATGCCTACATGGACAATAGAACCTATCTCCAGGTTGTTTCCTGTGTTCCTTGGCAAATCTAATAAATTGGTCAAGACCAGGAATAAACTCTGGGGTGCAGCAATTGCGAATGGACATCCATGATATATCCATTCTATGATCAAAGAGAAAACAAGTATATATTACAACAATATTAGGGTTAAAAAATTAGAGTTTTTGCATGGTTAAAACTTTAGGCCAAAAATACATGTGTACCACCTATCCCATTCTTGAACACCTAATCTCACTAGTAAGTGTATAATGTGTATTGGGTTTTCAAGAAAATTTTGACAGCATTTCCCCGTTGTTCTCTAAGTACATATGTACTTAGAGAACAAACAGGGAAATGCTGCCGAAATTTTCTTGAAAACCAAATACACATTATACACTTACATCCTAAGTGAGATTAGGTGTTCAAGAACAGTCCCAAACCGGGGACTATCCAAGATTTACTCCTAATGAGTAAATCTTGGATGGGTTTCTAGGCCAACAAATACATGTGATGTCATTCTATAACATTGATTTCAACATTTTGAGTGTCCATGTATGTTCATCATCAAGATAAAGATTACACATAAATTAGTATGACCTAGGGATGGAGAGATTCATAATTAATTTCAAAATTTCAAACTAGCTCATGCATTATCATCAATCTACATCATACAATAGGGATTCCATCATACAATAGGGATTCATGTAGATGTTAGGGTGACACATCACTACAAAATTAGAGATTTAACATTAGGGTTTTAATATCTTACATAGATTGATCACAAGATTTCAACAATATAGTTAATTGAAGATTATGGTGAAATGTGTATTAGGGTTTTAATATCTTAATTCAACATGCATCAAAAATTACAGAATTAGGTCAAGCATTAGTATTCCATTGCAAATGTATCTTCTTCTTCCTTCTCCCTCCTTACCAAATGGATAAAAGCAAGGCCACGACCGTGGCTGTGTTGGCCTACCACGGCCGTGCTGGCCAGCACGGCCGTGGTCGGCCAACACAGCCACGGCCGTGACCAGCCCACACGGTCGTGGCCTTGCTTTAATCCATTTGGTAAGGAAAGGGAGCAGGAAGAAGAAGAGGTGGAGGAAGAAGAAGGGCAGCGACCTACCTGGGCAGGAGAGCAGCGACTTGGAGAGTAGGGGTGAGAAGAGAGCAGGGGCAGGCGCTGGAGCAACGAACCACGACGCAGGAGAAGGTGAGCAGGCTCAGGCGCCAGAGCTAGCAAAGAAGGGTGGCGTCCGAAGAGCAGGAGAAGGCACCGGCACGCAGAGGAGCAAGGAATGACGACGCCCAGAGCAACGAATGACAGCGGAGGCGGCGATCAGAGGAGCAACGAACGGCGGTGGAGGTGGCAACCGGAGCAGGTGAAATTCGCCAGACCTAAGCGTCGGAGTCAATGAAACAGAGAAGGGGAAGAGCCTGGCTCGCACGGGTGCTATTAAGTTAACAATAGGCATCGGTTATTCCAAAAAACTGACACATAAAACTAAAGGAGTTGGTTACACAACAAAACTGATGCTTAAAGGGTGTGAAAAATTTCCCAGGAACAGTGTGGGAAAACCCATATGCATCGGTTATTGCAATAAAATTGACGACCAAAATGTGCCCAATTTCTGTCTCACAAATAACCTTTGGTCGTCTGTTTAATAGTTAATAACCGACGCCATATGTTAAATTTTAGAGGTAATTTTTTTTCACTGGAAATTTTGGATTTGGCAGTTAATTTTAGGCGTCGCTTTATTATTAGGGAACCGACACTAAATAAAAGTGATACCCATATCTGGTCTCCGTTCACAGATAGATGTCAGTTTTTTTAACCGACGCTTTAGATTTTAGGTGTCGGTGTATTTATACAACTGACGCCTTTAAAAGTGATGTTATAAGCCATTTTTGTAGTAGTGAGTATAGCACTGACCTAAGTATATTCGTTAATATGTTAATTGAGAAACAAATAATAATATGATTTCAGCCACTAAGTTACTGCTTTACCCTAAAGCCGTGAAATTAAGACCTTTAGCTACCCTAAAAACAATTATCCCAAACTTTAATACTAAGATAGTAAGTTAGAAGACATAAACCCAATTTTTGAAAATTATATTATAAGGACATACATAAGTAATGTATGGTGCGAATATATATATATATATATATATATATATATATATATATATATATATATATATATATATATATATATATAAGGCTAGTGTACACTCTAGTGTACCAAAGGCACCGTACACCTCAGTCATTTTTAAAGATGTAGTAACTTTTTGAAAATTATAAACCATTGATCTTCTTAAATATCTTAAGAACATACTATATAGTAAATTTTAGCTCATTTAGATACTTATAGGTCATGCATCTAAAGGAGGCAAGAATCATGCATTTCAAATTAGTTTTGTGCGTTGATTTTGTTTCCCTTGGATGAATGACTTACACTCATCCTAATGAGCTCAAATTTTTTATATGGTCTATTATTATTGTAACTATGAAGATCAATGGATTGGATTTTAGAAAGACAAGGTCTAGATAGGCAAACACCATTGAGGTGTACAACGTAATATGTACACTCGAGTGTATTCTAGTCTGACTCTCTCTCTCTCTCTCTATATATATATATATATGTGTGTGTGTGTGTGTATGTATATATATATGTATGTATGTATGTATATATATATACATATATATATACATACATACATACACACACACACACACACACACACACACACACACACACACACACACACATATATATATATATATATATATATATATATATATATATATATACATACATGCCTGATACGAGACTTAGATTAGAGATTTATACAGATCTTTTCTAATATTAGAAACCTGAACCTTGAACCCTAATATCAGCATGACTGATTTAAAGAGGTCCAGAACCCTAGCCCTAACAACTCATCCACTAAAAAGGGTAATAGTATACACCTCAGTGTTCCTCAGAACATAAGATCATGTTCATGCTCCTAAGATTCACCCAAAAGTTAGACACATATACTGTCACGAATGGGCCCACTTTCGTAGGCTCTAGTAGAGTTTCAGGAATGATGACTGGCCCCACAAACCACCACTAGCCTTAACTACGCACTTTGTCCACACTGACGCGTAAGCCAGGATCAACTTCCCGACTGGTCACCCATCCTAGTACTACTCCAAGCTGAGCACGCTTAACTATGGAGTTCTTTAGTGATGGGATCCCGGAAAAGGAGGTGCACCTTGGTGATATGGGTAGTCCAATCATTCCTTTTAAGATCATGTTATCCGAGGCCTCAAATCCTGGGATGTTACAATCTCCCCCACTTAGACTCTTGACGTCCTCATCAAGGCTCAACTATATGGCCTCATAATCTGACCCCATTTCAGTGCAGACCCACAATGGTCCATGGACACCCAGCTCCCATCCATGGCTACCAGCGCAAGGGTGGCTCCATCTCGTCTCTACGGATAGCCCTTTCCAACTTGCCTAGACCGCACGACTCAAGACTGGCATGCCACATGCCCATGTGGGCCCCACCTACTGGAGGGGTTATGGCTCTGATACCATTTGTCACGACTGGGCCCATTGTCGTAGGCTCTAGTAGAGTTTCAGGAATGATGATTGGCCCCACAAACCACCACTAGCCTTAACTGCGCACTTTGTCCACACTGACGCGCAAACCAGGATCAATTTCCCGACTGGTCACCCATCTTAGTACTACTCCAAGCTGAGCACGCTTAACTATGGAGTTCTTTAGTGATGGGCTCCCAGAAAAGGAGGTGCACCTTGGTGTAGTCCAATCATTCCTTTTAAGATCATGTTATCCGAGGCCTCAAATCCTGGGATGTTACATGTACCCTAAAACACTAATTGAGAAAATCATGAACCCAATAATCCTTGGCTTGATAAGATGCCTAACTCTGATAGAACCTTTGGGTTTTTAGGAGAGAAGTAGATCCAAGTCCTAGAGAAAGTGGTGAATGAGATTTTGGCTTACAAAAGGTAAGTGGGCATGTCTTCAAATTCATATTAATTGATAGTCTAATTATCATGTGTAGAGTAATCCATTATACATGTGGTATAATGTCTATATGTAGAGTATTACTTTCCAGTACAATAGAAAAACTACCTCAAATAGTTCATGTGTAGATTGTATAAGTTATCAGTTTCAAGTTATTATTCACACAAAATGGTTACAAATCAACATGTGGATTATTAGAACTCAAAATATATGATTAGAATTTTTTTCAGTATGTTACTTCCTTACTACCATTTAGAATATGAAATATCTTTTAGAATTTTAGATTTAGATACAAAATTTAGAATTCAAACTTATCATGATCTTTACTAATTAAGTTTTAGAAATCAAAATAGGAATTGTAACTTAGAATCCGAGAATAGATTACATATTTCAGAAATCATCTCAAATAGTTGAGATATAGGATCAGAACAAAAGAAGAAACATAATAGAATTAGAAATAGAACAAGAATAGAAAAGAATAGAAAAGTGACACCAGAACATAATTTATATTATATAATAAGTCCTCACAGAATAGAATTATTGCGGTACACATAACAGAAGGCTTTTATACCACAGAAGGTGCATTGCACCATAGAAGGTGCTTGGTGCCAAAGAACAAAAGATGGCTCAACGTCACCATAAGGCAATTATTCCACAGGAGGTGCATTGCACCATAGAAGGCACATAGTGACACAAAGGAGGACTTATTATATAATAGTGGCCATAGAAAGATGTAATATGTAAATAAAAGATGCAGATAGAATCTATTTCGTATATTTGTAGATGGCAAGTTTTCATATTGTAGTTATTTCTTTTATGTTATAGAATTCAATGCCATTTACTCTAATTAGAATTATTTTCTTTGTGCAGGGTTGGAGACACAACGACTGTAGATAGTGAGGAGTAGTACGTGGGATCTTTGAAGGAGTTTCAAATTCAAGAAAGTAGGATACCTATTACTGGTGGAACATTATCTTAGGTGATCCTCCATGATCAAGATTTTATTTATCTTTTCCTTTTAGTTCATGTAGGGATATGTGACTCCCAGACTCATAATTTCATAATGTTGGACATTACCTTTATTCCCATTTACTTTAGTTAGTTTTCATGTTACTGTATGCCGAATATGTGATGTTTTCCCTAGAAATTTATATTATATGTGTGTTGATGCTTCAACATATGATTCAGTGGTCAATAAATGGGCAAGCATTACAGTATGGTACCCCAGAAGCATCAGCAAGCACCCTCAATGGGTTTGACCAAGTTTCCATGGCTCAAGGTCATGGTTTCTATTTCCGAAAAGCAACCAGGGAGAGGACGATGTGTGGTCTTGTCAACCCAAGGATACATGAGAAAATAGGGCAAAGTAGGTATACATAACGAAAAAGGAGAGTCTCTAGATGGTCACCTTGAGAAGAATCATTCTATGGTTATCCCAGTCACTGAGGCTCCAAGTTTTCTCCTTGGAGCAAGAGGATCATCGAAAAATCCTTCCAATCACCCACAACCCAAATTAGGTGATGGAAAATGCTCAACAATCCATGAGGAAGCTATCAGGAATGAAAGGAAAGAGGGGGGAGGTTCCGTGCCAAAATGATGATGAGAGTAGAAAGTAGTAGCGGTTGCTACTTTTAGGGCAATTGTGCATTTTCCTTATATTACACTCCACAACCTATATTAGGGCTTGTTGGAAATGAAGGAATGAGTGGCGTCAGTTGGCAAAAGAATCAAGCGATATGGTGGAGAATGATGAGAGAAAATGGTGTTGGACCCCATCGCCATCCGTTGCTCCTATTGTGTGAGAAATCGGGGGAAGGGGACGACCATGTCCGCCTCCTTCTAGACCGACCCAACTCGTGCATCATTAAACCGACCTTGTGACCATTGTCTAGGGTGTGACATTTAACATCCAATAAATAAAACACAAACTTAGGTCTAAACATGTATATTCTTCTAGGGTCAAATTGATGGTACAAAAGACATCCAATTGGTCCCAATCTTTGAGGATTATCTAAGGAGGACATGAGGAACCCAATTGTTGGATTAGATTTATACTTTGAGGTTTGTAGGGTCCTAATTTTGGTATGTATGCACTGAGAGACAATCATATGATGATTGGATTGGGATACATTATGATTGATTTGATAAATATCAAAGGCAAGCTTCCAATTTATTTTGGTTCAGTCAGTTATGAGATAAGGATAGAACAAAATGAATGCCTAGAGAATGACAGTACTCAATGACATATGTGTTTAGGTTGAGGACCTGAAGAATGAGATCATACGGATGCTAAGAGTTTGTACATTCTTGTTTTGTCCCTAGTCGGATGTCACTGTGGAAGGTTGATAGACAAAAATGACACAACAAGACTATAGTGTGTGTTGGTTGATGACATAGTCTCATTAGTCATGATATGTGATATCAAACCAAGCACATAGATACATGTTAGAGAATAGTGTATCAGACAGACCCATCATGAGAGTGACACATGGAACCATGACATGGTAGTCACAGTTAGCTCTCACAGTGATGGTGGTGATTGTGATTCTTAGACCTAAAATCACTATGCTCATCACATGTCATTAGGTACACTTTGACATCATCAAACACGATCCTGAAAGATGGATTGTTATAAAGGTGGTGATTGGGTGACTTTGACACATGAAGTTTTGACTGTGAGTGATAGATATGGGATTTATCCCTCTTGAGGGAGTATGATGTCCATGGCCACTTGATAAGTGAGATTGAGAATGGCATGCACATGCACGTGTGAGTCAATATGTGATATTGATGGCACACATATCTTAGATAGTCTACTTTGGATCAAGGAACATGAATGAATGTTGAATGGATGACATCTCCATGCCTTGAGTTCATTTAGGATATCGGAGACAAAGGAATTATACATTCACAAAAACACCAATCACAGAGTGTAGGATTGAAAGTTGTTCCTAAACTTTCCTTTTCACTTGGGTAGCACTGATGTGTGACTAGGCACCACTCTTTTCTTGTGATGTCATAAGCTAGTTGTGGACATTCACTACCAATGTGAAATGGGACCTATAGGGTCACACACAAAGGATTTACCTAGAAAAGGAGTTTATCCGTGAATGATGTTTGGATTGATTACTAAAGGTATTTAGGTACTCAATCAAACATTCAATCAATTTACTTGACTCAAAATCATCAAGCTCAAGTGTTGAACTAACTAATTTGCATGTTGGATTAATTGAGAACTGCATTGATTGTGTTCTGCACAATCTGGACCACCAACTGACTGGTTCATGGGTGAACCGATCAGCTCATGGTCAGTGAGATGACTGGTTCACTTGGTGAACTGATAGATTTGACTGGACCAAATGACCAAGGTTGGGTTGTCCCAATTTGTGAGAATATTTTTATTTCACTTGTACAATTTGATTGGGGCAAGAATTGATCTTTTTATTAATTGGAAATGAAAGAGGAAAGACAATTGGAGGCCAGTCAGGAATGTGAAATCACTGGTTCAACTGGTGAACTGATCGGATCATACTCCCAATGACCGGTTTGTCTGCCACAGTGCAAATTATTCATGGAAATTCTGGATCCTTCTACTCCCACTTTAGTCTCGCATTGCCCGGGGCTGAGAACCTTGACCCTGACCCTGACCCCTCCTATATATAGAGGGGTAATGGGGGCTTCTCAGAGAGAACAACTCATAACATCAGTTGCTCTGCAAAGTTGTCCTCTCTGGTTGTGGTAACCAGGAGAGCCCAAGCAAGTGCTACCCGACTAGAGAGGCATAGTGAGGGAAAGACAACTGTAGGACAAAAAGTGGTTGTGGGAGAGTCTGTCAGTGACTAGTACACCGACAGAGGGGGGACTCCTCCTAGTATCCTATAGGATAGGATGACTAGAGTTCTCGATGGTCCGTGTGGACTGTCTATAGAGGTGGGAAACTTTTGCCACTCAGGAGGACGACTGTCAACCACAGTCCGGGTCAAGACCAGGAGCTATACAGATGCTGTCAAAGACTAAGTGGTTAAAGACCACACTATTGGGTTATAGGGGAGACAGAGAAAGCAACAGAAACAAAAATTTTCTTCTCCCAAACCTAGAATAAAGGAATCGCGTCAACGTCTATACAATAGGAAGGATGGTTTGTAGAGGCGAACCTTGTCCCGAGGCTTGCTTAGTGACGTTACCTCGCGGCTTGTGCGGTCTTCACCTCTGGTCTTGGATGGTGTCTGTGCAGCTCCTGGTCTCACTGGGACTGTCAGGATTTATAGTTGTCCTCTGAGCGGAAGAGGTCTCCCGCCTCTACAGTCGTCCACATGGATTGCATGGAACTCTGATTTCCTAGTCCCACATGGAATCAGAAGGAGTCGCACCCTCCTGTCAGCGTACTAGTCACCAACTCACTCTCTTGCAACTAGTTTCTTTTCTGTAGTTGTCTTTCCCTTACTGTGCCTCCTTTATCGGGTAGCACTTGCTTGGACTCTCTTAGTTATCAAAACTTTAGAGAATGACAACTTTGCAGAGCAACTGGTGTTCTGAGTTGTACTTTGAGAAGCCCCCAATACCCCTATATATATAGGAGGGTCATGGGACAGGGTTTTTTACCCCGGGCAATGCGGGACAAAAGCAGGAGTAGAAGGGTTCAAGATTTTCCACAAAACAACCAACTGCGCCAGCTGAACTGGTCGTTTCAACCCTGAAACGATCGGTTGGTGACCTCAGCCAATGGGTTCAGACCTGAACCGATCGTTTGGGGCATCTGAGCTAATCAGTTCATGCTTGAGTCGATCGGTTCAGGCTCCTGGTCCAACTTGAATTGACTTTCATATTTGTTTCTGATTAATCAAATATTAATCCTTGTCCAAATCAAATTTGTATAAGTGAAACAAATTGTATTTGCAAAATAGTCTTCTAACTTTCCAAATGATCTTGGTTGGTCACATGAGTCGACCGGTTCAACAATTGAGCCAACCATCTCATTGATACATGATCTGATCGTCTTACCAGTTGAGCCGATCGGTTCACCAACCTGAGCCGATCGGTTCATCCCATGAGCCGATCGGTTGGAAGTGCAGACTGTACAAAATCAGTCAATTGGAATTTCAATCAATCCAATACTCTAATCAATTGGTCCAACACCTTGAACACTATGATTTTGAGCTATCAATCAACTGAGTGTTTAATTGAACTACTAAACTCCTTTAGTAATCAATCTAAACATCATTTGTGGATAAACTCCTCTTCCAGGTTAAATCCTATGTGTGTGACCCTACAGGTCCATTTCACATTGATAGTGAAAGTCCATAACACTTCTGACTTCACAAGCAAAGGGCAGTGCCTAGTCACACATCAGTGCTACCCAAGTGAAATAGAAAGTTGGAGAACAATTTTCAATCCTATAATCCATGAATGGTGTTACAATGAATGTATAATTCTTTTGTCACTAATGTCCTGAATGAATTCAAGGCATGGTATAGTCATCCTTTCAACGTTCATCCATTTCCTTGATCTCAGAGTAGACTGGGTGAGATGTGTGTGACATCAATATCACATATTGATTCACACATGCATGTGCATGCCTTTCTCAATCCTACTCATCAAGTGGCCATGGACATTAAACTCCCTTAGGAGGGACAAATCCCATATCTATCACTCACCCCTTAAAAGCTCCATGTGTCAAAGCCACCCAATCATCACCTTTATAACAACCCATGTTTCAGGACTACGTTTGATGATGTCAAAGTGTACCCAATGACATGTGTTGAGTGTAGTGATTTCAGGTCGAAGAATCACATTCACCACCATCAATGTGAGAGCTGATTGTGACTACCAAATCATGGTTCCATGTGTCACTCTCACGGTGGGTTTTTCTAGTACACTTGTTCTCTAACAAGTACCTATGTGCTTGGTTTGATATCACTATATCATGACTAATGAGATTCTGTCATCAACCAACACACAATCTAGTCTTTAGTGTTATTGATGTCTATGGTTATTTCAACAATTACAACTGACTAGGGACTAAAGAAGAATGTATACTCTTAACATCCGTATGATCTCATCGTTTAGGTCCTTAACCTAAAAGCATATGTCATTGTATAAAACAATTCTTTACCATCTATCATGTTACACTATCATCTCAGAAATAGTTAAAACATATAGATCGGAAATTGCCTTTATTATTATTCAAATCATTTACAAAGTATCCCATTACAATCATCACATGACTTTCTCTATGGGCATACATACCAACAAACTCCCACTTGCACTTAGATCTAGTCACCTAGGAACCTCAGTCCTTGTGACCTAGCATGACCATCATGCTTTTACAGAGAAAGGGCCTTAGTCAGTGGATCAACTATGTTTTCTTCAGTTAGTACTTTGCAAATCTTCACATCCCCTCACTGTATAATCTCTCTTATGAGATGGAAGCGCCACAATATGTGCTTGGACCACTGATGTGATCTTGGCTCCTTAGCTTGAGCAATAGCTCCATTATTGTCACAATAAAGCTCAATTACATCATAGCTATTGGGAACCAGACCAAGTTTAGTGATGAACTTCCTTATCCACACAACCTCCTTTGCTGCATGTGAAGCAACAATATAATTGACCTATGTAGTAGAATCGACAACTGTTTCTTTCTTGGAACTCTTCCAACTCACAGTTCCATTGTTTAGGCAAAACACAAATCCTGATTGCGATATGTAATCATCATTATCGGTTGGGAGGCTTGCATCGGTGTAACCCTTTACAACCAGTTCTTCCTCGCTGCCGTATATAAGGAACTGATCCTTAATCCTTTGCAAGTACTTGCGGATGTTCTTTACGACTGTCCAGTGAGCATCCTTGGGATCTGACTAGTACCTTCTCATCATGCTGAGGGCATATGAGACATTTGGGCGTGTGCACAACATAGCATACATGATGGATCTGATGGCTGATGCATATGGGATCCCATTCATACGCTCCCTCTCTTCACAAGATTGGGGACATTGAGCTCTAGAGATGGTGACTCCATGTAGCTTGGGGATGTTGCCTCTCTTTGAGTTCTCCATGCTGAACCGCTTCAGCACTTTGTCAATGTATGTGCTTTGACTTAGTCTGAGAAGCCTTTTAGATCTATCTCTATAGATCTTAATACCTAGAATGTAGGACGCTTCTCCTAAGTCCTTCATTGAAAAAGTATTCCCAAGGCAACTCTTTACCTTCTCTAAGGCTGAGACATCATTCCCCATCAATAGTATGTCATCCACATACAATATGAGGAATGTGGTCGTGCTCCCACTAACCTTCTTGTACACACAAGGTTCATCTTCATTTTGAATAAAGCCAAACACTTTGACTTCCTCATCATATCGAAGATTCCAACTCCGAGATGCTTGTTTCAATCCATAGATTGACCTTTACAGCTTATAGACTTTATTGGCATTCTTTGGATCTACAACACCTTCAGGTTGTGTCATGTACACATCGTCATTTATATTCCCATTAAGGAATGTGGTTTTAACATCCATTTTCCAAATCTCATAGTCATAGTAATCCGCAATAGCAAGCATGATCTGATGGACTTAATCATGGCATCTGGAGAAAAAGTTTCATCATAGTCAACACCTTGAACTTGTCAGAAACCCTTTGCAACCAATCTACCTTTATAAGTTTGCACATTGCCATCCATGTCGGTCTTCTTCTTGAAGACCCACTTGCACCCTATGGGTTTTACCCCTTCAGGTGGTTCCACCAAAGTCCATACTTTGTTGGAGTACATGGATTCCATCTCAGATTTCATGGTCTCAAGCCATTTCTTAGAATTTGGTCCCTCCATAGCCTCTAGATAGGTAGTTGGATCATCATCTATGATCAACTCATTGCCTTCCTGAGTTACAAGGTATCCAAACCTCTCAGGTTCAAGGCGTGTCCTACTAGATCTACGAGGTCCTTATGTTACTTGAGGAGACTAAGATTCCACAACACCTTGTGAATATCTGTGTTCCTCTTGTACATCTACTGGTTCAATGTTTTCTTGTTGGGCTTGAACCTCTTCAAGCTCTATTTTACTCCCACTGTTTCCTCTGGAAATAAATTCCTTTTCTAGGAACACAACTATCCTAGCAACAAACACTTTGTTGTTAGTAGGGTGGTATAAATAGTATCCCCTCATTTCCTTGGGGTATCCAACAAAATAACATTTATCGGACTTGGGTCCAAGCTTATCAGGAAAAATTTTCCTGACGTAAGCCTCACAACCCCAAATCTTAATAAAAGACAAACCGGGATGCTTCCCGTGCCATATTTAATATGGTCTTTTTTGAACTAATTTAGATGGTACTCGGTTAAGTGTAAATGCGGCAATTTCAAGAGCATGACCCCAGAAGGAAATTGGAAGATCAGCAAAACTCATCATTGATCGCACCATATCCAGTAAAGTGCGATTCCTTCTTTCAGACACACCGTTATGCTGTGGTGTTCCAGGCGGAGTCCATTGTGATACAATACCACGGGCTCACTAAAGGTCCCCGAACTCCTGGCTCAAGTATTCTCCTCCTCGATCAGATCGAAGTGCTTTAATACTTTTACCAAGTTGGTTCCTTACTTCATTCATGAAATCCTTGACCCTTTCAAAGGTTTCTGACTTATGTTTCATCAGGTACACATAGCCATACCTACTGAAGTCATTAGTGAAGGTAATGAAGTACTGATACCCATTTCTGGAATTAGTTCTAAAAGGCCCACATACATCAGTATGTATGGGTCCTAATAGATCACTAGCTCTCTCACCTTTACCTGAAAAGGGAGTCTTGGTCATCTTGCCCAACAAATAAGATTCACATGTCTCTATTGATTCATAATCAAAAGAGTCTAGATAACCATCTTTATGGAGTCTAGAAATGCATTTCTCATTTATGTGCCCTAGACGACAATGCCAAAGATACATTTTGTTTGAGTTGTTGAGTTTTTGCCTTTTGATGTTTACGTTGTATACATTTGTCTCTAGATCTATCAAGTATACACCATAAGACATTGGGGCAATGCCATAAAAGATCCCATCTTTTGAAATAGAACACTTTCCATTCTTAATAAGAAATTCAAAGCCATCCTTCTCCAAACAAGAGACATAAATGATATTCCTATTTATGGCAGGTACATAATAGCAATTCTTCAATTCTATTATTAGCTCACTAGGTAGAGTTAACTCATAGGTTCCTACAGCACTGGCGGTAACTCTTGCCCCATTGGAAACACGTAGTTCAACCTCGCCTTTCCCCAAAGGCCTACTTCTTTTAAGATCCTTCACATTTGAACAAATGTGAGATCCACGTCCGATATCAAGTACCCATGACAAAGAAGTAGTAAAGTTAATCTCTATCACGTATACACCAGAAGTAGAGATCTCTATCTCTCACTTCTTCTTCCATCATTCCTTCCATCCTCTCCATGTTCTGAGCATAGAAGATTCTGACATTGGTTTGGCGAGAGAACCCTTCTCTCCCTCACCTTTGTCCTTAGACTTTGTTCCATTGATCTCCATCAATGAACTATCCTTCTTCTTAAGAAAACATAGAGTGGACTCAAAAGCTACCGGTATATCTGGATTGTGCAGAACACTTCTCACAATCCCCAACCAGTTATGGAATTTATTCTCAATTAATTTTCCCATTTTAAAAGATGATTCTTTTGCCATTCTATAAGAGAAAATTGCATGTGTCAAAACTCCTTTTGATTTGAATAAAATTTGACAGTAGTTAATTAGGCCTTTAATTAATTACCGCTCCCACTATTTTGATTCAAATTGACAGCCCTCACCATCAATTCGGAAGATTGCAGCGTATAATCTTCCAGTGGGTCAAGATCCTGAAATCCTTTGAGTCCTGGACTAGCTAGGGTTGTCACCCGCAACTCAGATCTTCTAGGTAGGCAACTTTTTCCAATTGCATCATATGAAACTCTTGAAAGATGTCATGCGCAACTCCTTGCCATGATCATCTCCATGCCTCAAGGTGCTAGATCCGATCTAGGTCACCTTGTTAAGTCTGACCCAAAGCCAACACGATGAATATGCACCCTGCTAGGGCAGACCCACATATCCATATTTCACGCTTCCATGAGATAGATGGTGTACCACGCTAGGGCGTGCCCACACTTGGCCATGCCCACACTTGGCCGATCAAGCTTTTCACGTGTGTCGCATTTGGAAGGCATCTAAAACTTTAATATTTAATGAGAGATTTGGTTTTTATAGGTACATATACATATCCAATCACCATAATATAGTAAGTATCATATACATGCTATATCCCACAGAAAACATGTGAAATGATAAAAGTAATGATTATGGCCATCCTAATGTGATTCCTCGAGCCAAGAGGAATCACAATTATCTAGGTCCACATCACATGTAGCCTGTATAAGAAGAACTCTGTGCTTTGCCTTTCTGGGTTTGATCAACTCATCTCCATGATTGATCGATTCGCCATCAGGCCGGTCGGTTAGGTGCCACCAGCTGATCTACTGGAGCCTCCATCTGTTCGACTGGAACCTCCAACCGATCGGTTCATTAGTCGTCGGGCATCTCCTCAGGCCACCACCCATTTGTCTCGCTCCTCAAACCGGTCATCAAAAAGTCCGCCATTCTTTGACATAACAAGAAATATTTTTTTATCCTATTTTACATTTGAAAAAGGAAACCCTGAGTTACATTCAGGGGGAGAAAAGGTAGGAAAGAAATCTCGAGTTATCTCGAGCTACATTTGGAATAGGAGATAGGGAATCAGTGCACAGACTGAGATGCAAGCAACCACATTCAACCAAGCACACATACATAGGGTTTATTGGCCATAACCGCGATATACATCCACCAAAAAACTCATTTAAGGGCGACGCATATCGAATGCATTCATATTACATATCATATATGTATATTGGGATTTGTGAATTTAGGATTGGACATGCAAAAAGCCAATTTTATTCACATCGTATGCAATAAATAAAGGTGACAAACCAAAGTCGATCATATCAATAATCCTAAAGTATAGAGAAGTTGACGTGGCTCTGATACCACTATTGGGTTATAGGGGAGACAGAGAAGGCAGCGGAAACCAAAATTTTCTTCTCCCAAACCCAGAATAAAGGAATCACGTCAACGTCTATACAATAGGAAGGATGGTTTATAGAGGTGTACCTTGTCTCAAGGCTTTCTCGGCGTTGTTACCTCGTGGCTTGCGCGGTCTTCACCTCCAGTCTTGGACGATGTCTGTGTAGCTCTTGGTCTCACCGGGACTATCAGGATTGACAACTGTCCTTCGAGCGGTAGAAGTCTCCCGCCTCTATAGTCGTCCACACAGACTGCCTGGAACTCTAATCTCCTTGTCCCACAAGGAATCGAAAGGAGTCGCACCCTCCTATCGGCGTACTAGTCACCGACTCACTCTCCTGCAACCAGTTGCTTTTTTGCAGTTGTCTTTCCCTTGCTGTACCTCCCTTATCGGGTAGCACTTGCTTGGGCTCTCTCGATTACCAAAACTAGAGAGAATGACAACTTTGCAGAGCAACTGGTATTCTAAGTTGTACATTGAGAAGCCCCCAATACCCCAATATATAGGAGGGTCATGGGATAGGGTTCTCTACCCTGGGGAATGTGGGACTAAAGCAGGAGTAGAAGGGTTCAAAATTTTCCACATAAAAATCAACTGCGCCAGCTGAACCGATCGTTTCAACCCTGAAATGGTCGGTTGTTGACCTCAGCCGATCGGTTCACACTTGAACCGATCGTTTGGGGCATCTGAGCTGACCGGTTCATGGTTGAGCCAATCAGTTCATGCTCCTGGTCCAATTCAAATTGACTTTCATATTTGTTTCCGATTAATCAAATATTAATCCTTGTCCAAATCGAATTTGTACGAGTGAAACAAATTGTATTTGCAAAATAGTCTTCTGACTTTCCAAACGATCTCGGTTGGTCACATGAGTCGACTGGTTCAACAATTGAGCCGATCATATCATTGATACATGAGCCGATCATCTCACCAGTTGAGACGATCGGTTCACCAATCTGAGCCGATCGGTTAATCCCATGAGCCGATCGGTTGGAAGTGTAGACTGTGCAAAATCAGTCAATTGCAGTTTCAATCAATCCGATACTCTAATCAATTGGTCCAAAACCTTGAACACTATGATTTTGAGCTATCAATCAACTGAGTGTTTAATTGAACTGCTAAACTCCTTTAGTAATCAATCTAAACATCATTTGTGGATAAAATCCTCTTCCAGGTTAAATCCTATGTGTGTGACCCTACAGATCCATTTCACGTTGGCAGTGAAAGTCCATAACACTTATGACTTCACAAGCAAAGAGCGGTGCCTAGTCTCACATCAGTGCTACCCAAGTGAAATAGAAAGTTGGAGAACAACTTTCAATCCTACAATCCGTGAATGGTGTTACAGTGAATGTATAATTCCTTTGTCACTAATGTCCTGAATGAACTCATGGCATGGTACATTCATCCTTTCAATGTTCATCCATTTCCTTGATCTCAGAGCAGACTGGGTGAGATGTGTGTGACATCAATATCACATATTGATTCACACATGCATGCACATGCCTTTCTCAATCCTACTCATCAAGTGGCCATGGACATTAAACTCCCTTAGGAGGGATAAATCCCATATCTATCACTCACCCCTCAAAAGCCCCATGTGTCAAAGCCACCCAATTGTCACCTTTATAACAACCCATGTTTCAGGACTACGTTTGATGATGTTAAAGTGTACCCAACGACATGTGTTGAGTGTAGTGATTTCAGGTCAAAGAATCACATTCACCACCATCACTGTGAGAGCTGATTGTGACTACCACATCATGGTTCCATGTGTCACTCTCACAGTGGGTCTGTTCGGTACACTTGTTCTCTAACAAGTACCTATGTGCTTGGTTTGATATCACTATATCATGACTAATGAGATTCTGTCATCAACCAACACACAATCTAGTCTTTAGTGTTATTGATGTCTATGGTTATTTCCACAATAACAACCGACTAGGGACTAAACAAGAATGTATACTCTTAACATCCGTATGATCTCATCATTTAGGTCCTCAACCTAAAAGCATACGTCATTGAGTAAAACAATTCTTTAGACATCTATCATGTTACTCTATCATCTCAGAAACAGTTAAAACATATAGATCAGAAATTGCCTTTATTATTATTCAAATCATTTACAAAATATCCCATTACACTCATCGCATGACTTGCTCTATTGGCATACATACCAACACGCACTAGCTGCGATGTATTGTCACTGAGCAAGCCTCAAGACTAGGTACACCTTGCTAAAACCATCCTTCCTATATCATAGTCATTGATGCGATCCATGGTTATGGTTTAGTGGTGTGAGAAAATTTTTGTTTCCGCTGCCTTCTCCCTCACCTAAAACCCAACACTTAATTCTACCATGGTGCACTAAAACCCTAATTAGGGGTTTTAATTTCAGTCAAGATCAAATTTGTGAATCCAACCATATAATCTTGAAGTAAGTCCTTCTATCTTCCCAAGCTGTCCCAGTGTACGTTGTTATGGTCATGACATCTATGTTACTATTATTACTAATTAATTCCCCAAATTATTATTATGGTAATAATATCCTATGATTGAATTTTTATGGAACCCTAATGAGTCAATTAGGGTTTAAAGATATGAAAGACTTCTACTATACTCTAAAATAGGAAAATGGTCTTTAAGAGGTGCCTAATAATTTAAGGGACAAGGAAAGAGAAAAGAAAGGTTTGTACCTTGAATTCGGGATGTTACATATATCTACACCATTTATCTAATAGTGATGAAAATTTTGAGTCATAAATTTAAAAATATAATAGCACCCTACTAATGTGTATGTTATTGCACAAGCAAATTCAATTAGGTATAAGTCCCTAGATTTTTACTTAGCTTGCATAATCACTACTCACAATATGACATATCTTACCATAGTATAGTTCAAGATTGAAACCAAAAGACAACATTTTTAAGAATTGTTCTGATGAAAGTTATCAATGAAGAACTAATATTTAAAACAAGATTGGATTGGATTGTTGATTAAAATATGATTGTAGATAATAAAAGGGATGGATTAATAAATTAATGGGAACACTAGCATGGAATTGGTTTCACTAACACTACCTACCATTCACTTCTTGTTGAATCATGTTAAGCTAGGGAATACATGTATTGAAACCAAGAAAATCTCCCTTTTGGCATTAGGATTAAAATCTAGACATATATCACTCTAAGATCACTGTTACTTTACCTAGAGTGCATTACATCAATTGCCTTGGAATATACCTATCCGAAATTCTCACGAAGGGATTAATAGGAATCAATCAATATGATAGATCCTAGGTTCAAAGTTCTCTACACCCAAGTATAATAAACATGTAAATTTGATGATCATGCAAGAATACATGAATGAAAATGATTGATTCTAAACATATATTAGTCCATACAATAGTAAATGTAGTAAAGAGAATAAAATCAAGTAGCAGGGCTACTCTTGTCACCCTAGAGAGAGAACATCTCTCTCATGACAACAATGAAAAAAACAACAAGGGAAGAAAGAAAGAAAGCCATCATCAAAGTAGAAGATGGAGGTCGATACAATAAAAAAAACACACCCCTCTGAAGTTCTTCGGAGGAGATCTTTAGGGAGTCTTTTGTACCAAGGATGGATCTAATTTTTGTGAAGAGAGAGCATTAGGTCAAAGATGTTGGAGGTTGTCAACCGCTGGAAATGAGCACCTCTGGAACATCATATTTCAAGGTTCGAACCTTGGAAACTTGGTGGTGCTGAAGGTTGAAGGGTCTTCAGTTGACGTTCGTCAACTAATGTAAATGATTGATGGTTTCTAGTGGTAGATGTACTTGAACAAAAGTGGATGACTAGTGGTGTAAATGGAGGATTCCCCTTTCTGGAGGTGGTGGCCTTGTATTTATAGGTACAGTCGAGGGTTTGGAACCCTCGTAGTTGCCTTGGAGTTAAGTATTCATCTGCCATGGAGTTGAACAAGGAGTGATGAGAGGTAGACAAAGGGTATACACCCAAAAATATTTCTATGGTAGGTGAGTAGTCAGGGTGACCATTGGTAGGAGAAGGGTCTAGACTTCAGTGAAAAGATGAGAGATGACCACCCTTTAAAAGATGAAGCAAAGATTCCATTGAAAGGCAAGTGATAATGATCCCTCAGTTGTTGAGTAATTGGAACAAGTTTGTTCGACCATCAGAAGGGGCACACATGACTTCCATTGGAAGATGATCTAGAAATCCCATTGGAGGAAAGTGCAAGAACCCCATCAAGATGTGAGCATCGACAAATATGTGAAGAAGAACCATCAAAAGGAAACTACTGGGGTTCCATTGGAAGGTACATGCATAACTACCGTCCAAAGGCAAGTGTTGGTTGGCCAATGGAAGTGGGATCTAAACTTCCATCTGAAGACAACACTTAGAATTCTAGTTTGTCAAACAATGGAAGGGCAGACTTCAATAGAATCGATGGAATGATAGAACTCAAGAGAATCAAAGGAATGGTGGAACTTTTTGTCAGAAGAGATGAGCATAACTTTCCATCAGAAGGAAATTCATGGAAATGGAGACATCAGTATTAAATGAACCTACTAGGGGGTAATGGCATGTGTTGTGGAGTCAATGCCCTTTGAGAAACAATAGATGGAATCATCAAATGGTGAAGGGACATATCAACAGAATCATGGTCCATTTATTCAAAAGTTTCTATTGCCTTCTAGTTAGTTAGTGGCACCACTAGATCCTACATCGGTGCAAGATATATGAAGTTAAAACCTGCCATGAAAACCATGGATTCGAATCAAAATTCAATAAATTGCCAAAACAAACAAGAAAGCCTAAATATAAGCTACTTCTAAAGTAAAACAATGGAAACACGTGCTAAACTAAGATAAAAATGTTAACTAAAATGAGGATGCATATGCCTCCATCACCTACATGACCTGAAAGTAAACATTTCAATCTACTACAAGACTCCAAAACATCAACTCAAACTAGGTGGAACTCTCGTTATACTTATGTCATTGGGTATGTTGAATGTTATGTCTTATCACAAAAGTAAACCTAAGGAGGTTGTTGAGACCCTAGAAAGATTAAAATAATAGGTATTAGGCATAATGTCCCAATGAATGATAAAATACATGCAATGTGATAAACATTTGAATTTTGTATCATATAACTAACTGTAATTCATTTATGTATTAACTACACATGATACACTTAGGTATAAATAGCATGAACAATAAAATGTACAAAGAAAACTGTATAAACTAGTTCTATAAGCATGTAGTCATCCTTTTTTTACTTTGTCCTAACTACTTTGGATTGTACCTACCAATACACAACTTAAGTATTTAATCCAAATATCCCACCATAAGTAAGTTGGGGTTACAACCTCACCAAGATCTATCCATAGCTAGTTATGTTTGAGGGGCTCATTGGCCTGTAACCACATAATTTATGTCCTCACTTGGGTACTAAAAAACTATGACCCTATAAAATCACTATAAATCAAAGTTATGTCTGGATATGCTAAATTCAATACCACAATAACTAATCATTCTTTATGAATTTGATTTTAGTGCTAATTTCCTACATTCAATATATCAATTTCAATACTGCATAAATATGAGATACAAATCCATTCCAAACTAATATATGTGTGGCCATAGAAAATCCAAGTAGACCTTACGATATGAGGATTTTAGTCTCCCACATTCAATAACTTATGACTTTGAGAAGTCATCTGATGATTCTTGGAATGCTACAAGAAATTCAAATTTGCCTCCTTGAATATAAAACACTAGGAAATTGTATGGTGCTAAGGGTGTACTAGACTAGATTAAATAAGGGTTACACTCAACTTTTATGCATTTAATCACCTTTAATAATAATAATACAATTTTCATTATGTCCTACAAGTAATTGAATGGCAAAGGTAACAAAAAATTAAAGCCTTAATTTGATCTCCAAGGTACATGGTAACACTCACTTCTTTTTATAACTTATTGAGGTTATCATGATCTGTAACCTTTTTTTTCATATTTTGTTGAAGAAGAAACAAAGCTAGATGATTGTGAACCTTACCTGATTCGATAGTATAGATTGAATAGACACAAGATTTTTTTTTTGCATTAAGAGTGACAAGAGGTAGATATGAATGAAGAATACTTATAAACTTTATTATTAGTTATTTTCTCATAAGTTCAATCTATATATGGTGCCATCTTTAATCTCACTTGCTATATTCAACATTGTACCAATGATGCTATCATATTCATTTTTCTCAATATGCATGACATCAATACAATGTCTAATTGTCAAGAACTCCAATGAGGAAGATCCTAGAATACTTACCTCTTATTGTATACAGATTTATCACACATGGGAGTACTACATGGTCTCTTACCAAATACAATGATAATCAATCAATAACATCATTCACTGATATGGGTTTGGGCCCACTTCTTTTCTTAGTTGAGCTATTAAATACTTTATTCAACTTTTGATAAGGATGCACTTTTGGGTATAAATCTTTGATGACCAAAATATACAATCTTTCTAAAACATTTTATTCCTACCAAATCAATGTTTTCCAGACATATAAGACATGCTTTGGATCCTTTTGCATTGTATTCAGATAATTTTCCATATGCTAGAAAGTTATTAATTATGCAAAACAATAGCTGCAACTTAAAGGTCTCTTTACGTAAAGCATTATAAGTCTTTACATATTCTTCCCAGAGTTCATCTGATTCATCAATCAAAGGTTCAAGGAAAACATCCATATTGTTTCCAGGTTGTTTGTGGCCTAATATCAACATTAAAACATGAATTACTTATTTTTTAGATACAACCAAGGAGAAAATTGTATATAAATATCATAATAGGACAAGTTCTATGATGGCCATTGAATGTTCCATATGGATTCATTTTTGTTTAGTACAAATTCTAAATCTTAAATTTCTAACTTCTTCACCAAACTGAGGGTATAATAAATCAATTTTATTCCATTGTGGAAACCACACACTTGTCGTCAGACCCCATTATTATTTTCCATTACCTAGGCATGCTAAGATAAATTATGTGCATCTTCTCAATTAGAAAATAAGTACAAGAACCATGGTATATAAGTATATACCAAATCACCTTAGCAAGGGAGCCATTCTTGGTCTTTCTTAAACTCATCTTTTTGTACCTTGACGCCCCATATTTTGGACAATCCTTCAAATTGCATCACTCCTTTTAGAATAACACACAATTATATAGGCATGCATGTATCTTCTTAGACTCCAATCCCATTAGTACGTTATGATAGTAATCTTGTTGTCTTTGGAAATAATTTCTTTTAATGATGACAACCAAAACATGAAACTTTTGTCACTCCACCTATTATTAACTTTCAAAGTGAACAATATCAACACAATATCCATCCTTGCAAGCTTCATAACAAAACTATATAGCAATGCATCAACCATATCATTTTGAATTGGTTCATTTACATCAACACCAATCACCATTTCTTCCTCCACACAAGTACTACTATTGACATTTACTGATCTTAAAGTAGGAATCTCTTGATACCATTACCAATATGTATAGCCTTGTATAATCCTATTGCATATGACATGAATTTTGATTTCCTCAATAGTATTGGCTTTCAAGTTGTTTCTACAGTACCTATAGGGTATATAGAGCCTATCTCCATGTTGTCTCCTATGTTACTCTATGAATCTTAGAAACTCATCAAGGACATTTGTAAAATCTGGAGTGTAAAAATTTGGAATGGACGTCCAATGTCAATTCATTCATTAATCACTGGGTATACAACTGAGTATTGAATCTAGTGTTATCTAGGTCAATTTTTGATTACAGTATACTTGAATATGGATAAAAGTTGAATGTGTTTACAAATAATATTTAGAATGCATATTGATGGAAGTTTACGACCAATCCCATTCTTAAACGCATAATCTCACTAGTAACTGTGTAATTTGTGTTTGATTTTTTGAATATTTCAGAAGCATTTCCTTGTAGTTCATCAAATACACATAAGTAGAAGGGAAAATACCCACCTACATATGTACTCAGAGAACAAATGGGAAAATGGTTGTAGAAATATCTTGAAAACCAAATACACAATATGTACTCACATCCTCAGTGAGATTAAGTGTGATAACCTAGTTTTCTATATCCTCAAATTACTTCACACATCAACAATTTTGACACTATATTATGCTTAATAACCTTCCTTGCCTTCAATTTTATGAAAGTGAGTCACCATATACTCAAGTCATACATCAAAAATGACTAAATGTTACTTTGTACTTTTTTTTGATGAATGTTAAGTTTTTGTTACTCCATGAATATGTAATTACATTATTTGTCATCACTATGAGTCCTTTTATACCCTAACTACAATTTCATATTGTGGGTCTTGATATCACATTTGGAACACATCCTTTGTTGCCCAATTTGGGGATTCCATGGGGAAATGGACCCATTTGAATATTAGACCGAATTTCTAAACTTTTTGCCCATTTAATTGGTTTTGGGCCAGCTAGGAACCAGGTCCAGAATCCATCTCCCTTCTTTTTTTTCCACATCCCTCGTCATCCTCTCACGCAACTAGTCGTACAGACACCTAGCGGCTCCCATGCTGCATATCTTCCTCTCCTTTTCTCCTTATAACCCCACCTTCTCACTTTAGGCCATTTGACCAGCTGCGGTTGGAAGTGGGACACCTACTGGATGGGGGAGCTCAGTGGCTTCTGCCACGACAACCCTTACTCCACTCAAAACCCTAACCTACCCCCTTGCTTCCCCTCCTCCTATTTAAACCCTCTAACCCTTCACTTTTGAGGTTAGCTCCTCCCTCTACCAAAAGCAATGTTGCCTCCTGTGTTCCTCATCCACCAGCTCAGTGCCATCGGCCCTCTTAGTTTTCAAAACCCTCCCACCATCATGAGGATGACCACAGGAAGGACAACAAGTCCTTGGTTTCCCATGTCTTGTCCCCCCACTCACTTCCCCTCGCTCTCTCAACTTTTCCCCCATAAACCTTTTATGGCCTCGAGCCGGCTTGACTACTACACCTGAGTTTCTATAGTGACAATGCCACCCCAACTTCATGAAGAAGGCAACAACAATGATAGTAGATTGAGGGCTGTGTGACCATCCCAAGCTCGTCAACACCCACACCTGAACTCACAACTTCTTCTCCAAACTGTAGAAGCATACCCTGACCTGCTCCCAAATCCAGTAGTTTCTCTCCTCGACCACCTATTCGCTGGTGCTATAAAATGATGTGCAAGCCAAACGAGTCCCACTCAGGCCATTGATCATAGTTGGGCCCCACTAGGAGACCAGATCTAACAGTCTGCCTTACCTTCCACCCCTATGAGTGAGGTCACAGACCATTGAACCAAATAGGCAATGGAGGGCAGTCGCATGCCCTTTCCAGCCACCCAATAGTAGTAGGCGGCGATTGGAGGCACTAAGGCCCGTGTTAGGCCTCCCATGCGGCCCATATTAGGGTAAATCACACTTTTAATCCCTTTTTAGGATGATATAATCAAACCTTTTATATATCCCTAACCCTAGAACCAAATCATATCATATAATACATCTTTTGGTTTAGAAAAATGTCCTCTTTCATATGATGCTATAATTTCCTACTGTCTTTGCATGACATTTCACTGATTTTACTGAAAACTTTTTCTTTGTGATCTATTGGCTACCTTACATGCAAACCCGTAACCTTCATGGTGTTCAGTACTTCTTTTAACCAAGGGTAGGTCCTTTCTCCTATGTTGGACTCATATGACAATTTGATGAACTAATATGCCCTAAATGTGATGTTCATGTACTTATGTGGTTGCATCCTTGATGCTTGTTCTAAACTAGATCATTAATTATTCAAACCTCTATGTCCTTTTCCAAATCAATCCTTGAATGAATTGTTTTGCTAAATACCAAGTAGCATACTCATGTAATCCTTTTGACAATATGTAATACCTAGAATGATCTATATGAACATGTTTCTTGTTTAGAATCTAACCTTGCTAAGAACACACTCCAATGATGTACATGATATCTTAAATACTCCAAATCTATAGTTTTACTCTACTTGTAGCACTATAAGCCAAACTAATCTATCCTAGACTCTTTTATGCATCTAGGACTTTGAACTAAGACCATATTGCATGAAATGGATATAATGTGGCTAGTTGTGAATTTGCATGATTAACCATGATGATAACTTAGACCTCATGATTCCCCTTCGTCTCAATCAGATCTTAACTTTAATATGCTTTTACTCTCAATGTGGATGGTTCACCCAGACCTATGGCTAAATGTTGATCCTTGAACTATGTTGATTAATGACATGCATGTTGGGAAGTTTGGAACTATGCTGAACTATTTTTGAAACCTAGGACTAGGGGGAACATCCTCATGTATAATATGATGTTTATATTATCAAATATTTTTGATCTAAGACACCATTCTATATATTTTCTATGACATTCCAAAATTTCAATATTAATTTAAGTCTCAAAATGTGGTTTTCTTAAATGAATAATAATTGAGGGGCTTATTAGAAAAAGACCCTAAAGGGGAATTTTCTTAGAGAATAATGAAGTTAGAAAACAATCCACCTTTTTCTCCATTATAAATATGTTTTTTGCACTCAAGAAAATAGATGTCGACCCCTCACCCTTTTCTCTTATCTAACCTTAAATAATGTTTAGGGGAAGTGGAAGAGAGCAATAAAAAGTTCCAAATTCGAAATTATACTTGTATAACTTAATCCAGAAGTAACCTTCTTTACTTTCATAGTTTTAATAGGAAGGGCATCATTTTTCTCTTTCCTCCAACAAAGTTGCTCAAAAAGCCATACAAATATACAAGACATGACATTTTGAGAGAATAATGAATGGCTATCTCGAATTTTCTCAATGTACTAATAAAGGAAAGTAATTTTCTTAATTATCTAATCTATTAATGCATTAAATTAAAGTTAACTGACTATTAAGGAAACTATAGTCAAGACTTGCAAAAAACCTAAATATAATTGAATAGAAATAATCTAGACTACTTAATTAGTCTATGGTTCAAATTTGGTCTCATTTTGACCACATTTTCCCCTCCAAATCAATTAAGGAAGTTTAAAATATAGTTGGATTAGGAATTAATCAAAAATACATTAAATGCATTGAATTTCCTTAAAGTTCCGTTTGATTTGTGCTGTCACACACTTCTTTTATGATTTTCCTTTTTTTTCTGTGTGATCGGACGACTCGCTTCACTCGTTTCATTTTTTTCACAATATGATTGCACCAACTTTATCCCATACCTCCCGTCTTGTTCGCTGGTCTGAATACGGGTCCTGGTTATCCCTCCTTGATCCCATTCTCCATCCACAATGATCTGTTTCATGATTTTTCTTCTCCACTATCTTTGTGATGAATTCCCGATTCGAACGAGCCATAACCTAGCTTCCGTTTTGCTCTGTGCGCGAAACACCCAAACTAGGGCCCGTCGCCTCTCTCTGCTAGTGATTGCAGACACCATCACAACATCGCCCCTTTCTATTTAAGGGTGCCTAAAGCATCCCCAAACTAGTTCTCTTCTTCCTCCTCTTCCAATTTTGTCTCATGTACCCCAAGCCTCTGCCACCTACTCGATCTGTCCTCTGGCCAACACCTTGAGAGCATGACCCCATCCGCCACCTCCAACCAAATTGGCTCCTTGGTAAGCATCAATGGATCTTCGACTTCCTCTCTATATGGTTTTTATTCTCAGTTTTGTATCGAGACTTCTTATCATGTACCCAAGTTTTGTATCGAGACTTCTTACCATGCCATCTCAGGTACTCACTAACCACGAAAGTGGTACCTTCAGCTTCAGTTTGCTTCAAGCAACATTCTCCATCCTATGATTGGTCTTGTTCTGGCCTTCTTCTTGGATTTTAGATCTCCAACCTCACCCCCTCTATGCAGCCATGGCAGGACTCGTTGCCAATGCTCCTGGGCATGAGGGTAGTTGTATCAGGGTCCTTGTGACCGTAGAGACCTAAGGAACTCGTTCCCGATTTTGTTTTGCATTGACATTCCTTACTTTACAATATGGATTCACAAAGATGAGACCTTGATTTCTGTGTTTCTCTTGTGTTCGGTGGAGGAATAATTCTAGGAACGTTTTCTCGATTCTGCCCCACATCGATGTTCAGGGTGTCACACTAACCTATGGGATTAATTGGAACTCTGGGCTTTTCTTTTATTGACTAGCGTGTGAGTCTAAGACTGTGGTTTCTTGATTACATGGCCACACATGATTGGTCCAACCAGGCACTGATGGATAATACTCAATACATGGGTTTTCTCTGATTTCTCATTCGTCAGTTTCCAAATATTCACTTTAAATTGTATGATGCTCAGAAAAATGCAAATAAATAGTCATTGGAAAGGGTTTTTCAAGTAGAATATGATTTTATGGTTTCCAAGCTATGATTTGTCTTTCCATTTTGATGTTTTATTAGAAACCCTAATCTAATTCATGAAACCCTAATTATGTAATTAATTTGACCTAAGTCAATCAAGTTTTCCTCAATTATGACTATCAGTGATATTGACTCTAAAGAACTCAAACCCTAATCTACCCTAATTCAACCTCAGATTAATATAAGGTATTGATTTATGATGTTTAATAATTATGAACAGGTGCTTAGAGCCTAATACGGTCAAGGGGATAATTGACCTAGATTTGACTCAAGGATCAGGAAGACTATCTTAGGATCTACATTTCTCCTAAGTAAGTGGGCCATGCATTTTTGGCACAAGTATTTTTGATTGATTGAATGATTATTTATGATTATGCACATTAATTGAATTCATGAATTAGGAATGTCTTTTCAAGAATACATCATGTATATGTATCACTATTTGGTTGAGTTCTTATTTATGGTCTATGATAGAACACTAATTAAGATTTCATGGATCATGTTCAAGAAGGGGAAACCCTTTATGATTTAAGAGGGAGAAATCCCATCATGGCATTAATAGGGAGAAATCCCATCATGTTCAAGATTAATAATAAGAAAAGTTAATGTTTAAGTTAAAGACCTAAGTTAATGATGAAGATTAAGGAATTTGCTAAGTTTTTATATATGCCTTGTTTATGGACCTAAAAAGGTAATTATAGGCTTTCCTAGCATTATGGGCTTTCCAAGCAATTATGGGCTCCTATGGGGCATTAAGAGAGATGGCATATATTTACTTTTCCAATTCATCATGTTTAAAGTTATCCAATGAATGTTTAAGATAACCTATGGTCAAGTTATGTCAAATTATTTCATGTCAAGTTTATAAATGTCAAGTTATTATTTTCTATCTTATAACATGCCAAATATTGCTTACTGACGTGTTGTTGGTTTTGCATGGCTAGGGACGCGATGTTTGTAGGATGTGGAACAAGTGAAGGATAAGAAGAACAACCAAGGAGTAGTAGAACTTCAAGTTTATCCTAGTGGGGTGCCTTTTACCAAGTCGATGCAGAGTTTCAAAATAATTTCCATTATATTTAGTTATGATACCAAGTAGCTTAGATCTTATAATCCATGTGTGTAGTTTCCTTTATGCCAAGAACAATGTATGAATCAAGATTTCCTATAAATGCAAGGTGTTTTCATTTATCTTGTTGCTATGTTTATCATGTTTTGTGATGTTCCTCCAAGCCAAGTGACCCATGTTATGGACAACATATGGTTTTCTTCCATTGTTATGTGTATGCTTGGAGGGGCATTACAATATAGTATCATAGCAATTTTGGTAAATGGCCACTAGGAAAAAGTATAATTCATATGTTCTAACCCTAGGTTTATTGGACCCTTTTTTAGATGACCCCAAAGAGATCCGATAAGGGAAAAGAAAAGGTGGATGATGGTGCTAGTTCCTTTAGTGAAGGGAGTGACTCTGAAAGAAACCCTAAAGAAACTATAGAAGACCTTGTCCAAGAACTCACCAATGCTTTAGGACAAAGCCCCCATCCTCCAAGGAACCAAGAGTTGAATAGACTTCCTCAAGATCAGGCCCGACTCTTTCTTTGGTGAAGGAGAAGTTGATGTGATCACCAAAGATGAGGAGTGGATTAGAGGTATGGAGCATTGCTTTCGAGACATGAACTACCCACAACACTCCAGGGTTCATTTTTCAACCCACATGCTCAAGGGAGCAACCCACACATGGTGGGAAAACTACCTCTACTAAAGAGCAGCTGATGCACCTCCACTCACATGGGAAGGATTTGTTGAAGCCTTCTAGGAGAACTACCTATCCAAAGCCTTGATAGAGAAGAAGGATCTAGAGTTTGCCAACTTAGCTCATGTGGGTGACATAAATGTGACCTAATATGTCATGAAGTTCAGGGTCCTCCAAAAGTATGGGTATAATTATGACGAACATCGAAGGACAAAGAAATTCATCTAAGGACTCAAGCCCAACTTGAGCTTTGCCTTGTCAAGAAGAGGCCATAAGACCCTCTAGCATGCCCTCGATGCAACCCTAGAGCTTGAAGATCACCCTAAGAGATCCTACAAGAAGGAAGTTCCTCAAAAGAATAACCAATATCAACCTCCCAACAACCATGTAGTGAAGAGAAAGACACCTGAAGCAGAAGCTAAGCGACCCCAATGCCCAACTTGCACGAGACATCATGTAGGCCCATGCAGGAAGGATACTGGAGCATGCTACTACTGTGGAGAACTAGGGCATATCAAGCCAAATTGCCCTAAGATCTTGAAAAAGGAACAAAACCTGAACAAGGATCGGAACCCGCCTCCTAAAAGACAAGCTAGAGTCTTTGCTATGGTAGATGAGAGTGAAGATGAAAAGAATGAGTAGGGATTAGTGTAGTACTTTTCTTTTACTTTCAAAGATATTGCCGCATGCAAATGTTTAGACCATGGATTCACATCATAATGACAATGTGTTGAAGTTTTGTGCTAAAGATATGGAAAGTTATAAGGTGGGTAGTATAATGAAAATTTTAAGGATGAAATTTATTTAAGGTGGGTAGAATTGTAGCATCCTCAATTTTCAATATTAATTTAAGTCTCAAAATGTGGTTTTCTTAATTGAACAATAACTGAGGGGCTTATTAGCAAAAGACCCTAAAAGGGAATTTTCTTAGAGAATAATGAAGTTAGAAAACAATACACCTTTTTCTCCATTATAAATATGTTTTATGAACTCAAGAAAATAGATGTCGGCCCCTCACCCTTTTCTCTTTCCTAACCTTAAATAATGTTTAGGCGAAGTGGAAGAGAGAAATAAAAGTTTCCAAATCCGAAATTAAATAAAAGGTTACAAATTCAAAATTATACTTTTTATAACTTAAGCAAGAAGTAACCTTCTTTCCTTTCATAGTTTTAATTGGAAGAACATCATTTTTCTCTTTCCTCCAACAAAGTTGCTCAAAAATCCATACAAATATACAAGACATGACATTTTGAGAGAATAATTAATGGCTATCTCGAATTTTCTCAATGTACTAACAAAGGAAAGTATTTTTATAAATTATATAATCTATTAATGCATTCAATCAAAGTTAAATGACTATTAGCCAAAGAGATGGCACCCAGATGGTAAAAGTACTGATGTAAGACCGAGAGGTCTCAAGTTCGAAACCCCCCGACCACGGGATGAATGAATGGCCAATTTTTTTTTTAAAAAAAAGTTAAATGACTATTAAGGAAACTACAGTCAAGACTTGTGAAAAAAACTATAGTCAAGACTTGTGAAAAACCTAAATATAATTGAGTATAATGGAAATACACTTAAAATACACTTTGTATAAAAGAATGTCATTTTGTGTTTCACACCTTGTTTCTAAATCTTGCTTATATGATGCTTCTAGCCAAACAACTTTTATAATATTCCTAAATTGTTTACTTGCCTTTTCATAGTGTACTTAATGCTCTAGCATTATTATATTTTGTTTTATGATTTCATAGTTGCCAAAGATTCATTGCACTCTGGAGTCGAATGAAACACCAATGGGTATGCTTGAATCTAGAAATGGGTACATTTCTCTTATCTCCCTATTTTGTATCTTGTTGCCTTGTTGTTTCAACTTTGAAATATATACTTCCTGTGTGAAATATATTATAAGATCCATTATAGGGATGGACGCTATGGTCCACTTGCCTTTGGTTGTATAGCCACTATGAGTGTGGACTTAGGGTAATAACCAAATATGTGACATGAAGTATTCAAGAACAGTCCCAAACTGGAGACTATTCAAGCTTTTATGCTAAGGAGTAAATTTTGGATGAGTTTCTAGGCTAGCAAAATATATGTATTTATAATATATATTGATGACTATTTACCACATATCCCAATCTTTAACACTTAATCTCACTAGTAGTTGTACAATGTGTGTTCAATTTTTTAAAATATTATGGCAACATTTCCTTACAATTCCCAAGTATATCAATGTGGATGGACAAATATCCACCTATATATGTACTTAAATAACAAACAAGGGAATGACTATCAAGATTTCTTGAAAATAAAATACACATTATACACCACATTCTAAGTGAGATTAAATGTTCAAGAATAGCCCAAAACCACAAACTATCCAAGATTTACTCCTAATGAATAAATTTTGGATGGATTTTAGGGCCAAAAAAGTACATGTATAATTATCAAATGCATATACGATTTAGGTTATATACCTATTATTAAGTCTAAATTAAATCGATTAACTTCCTGTCAACTTAAATAGCTCATAGATGTGACCATTCATATCCTTAGGATTAGGATCTCTATCTTTCCTTTATAGGTTCCACTTGTGATCATTGATTCATTCATAAAATATTCATATAACTAATTGTTAGAATTGTTATTATTTAGTTTAATGTGTCGTATAAGCCTACTTGTCTTGGCACATTACGTTTATGTTTGCTTCCCTTGTACTTGTTGTCTTTCCTATATATAAGAGAGGAGGCTTCCTTCTATCAGTAATAAAAACATCCCATTTAGCCTCCCATCTTATTGTTCACATGGTATCAGAGCATCGATCCTAAGTCTAGGAAGAAATAGAGAGAGCCACCGCCTATGGACAATTGTCATTCCTTTTTGGCTTGGATACCCACTAGACATCATCTCATACTCCATGACTGTCTTCTCTCTTCTTCTTTTATAAACATTCAATATTTTTATCCCTACATAGGTGCTCTCTATCATGACCATCATCAATATTTATCTTCCCCTCGAATATTATTTATTTAGTCATCAATTCTCAACATCCTCATTGCCTTGGCATGTGTGAAGTCCATCTCCCATAGACTACAAAACCAAGGAAATCATCCTTTTGATCTAAGGTTTCATTTTGTTATTTCATTCTTCAATAATAACACTAGTCAAATTTTCCCTTTCACAAATCCAATTTGCTACGTGTCATCATAAAATGCCCTGTCGAAGTCTCTCTTTTCTTTCAGTTTTCTCATGTCATCATTACTAGTAAATATTTTCTTTTCACATATTTATTTGAACCATCATCCATTATTATTTCTTTTTTTTAGAAACCTCCTACTAACAATCTTAAATTATTATTATTTTGACCAAGCTCCTTTCCAATATACTTCTTTCCAATTGTTTTCCCATCTCCAATTAAAGATTTGTTGACTAAGTCATAAGGGTTGGTGGGACAAAAAAAGAGTGGAAAGTTGAAAAGGAAGTGGACTACTTGGAATGAAATAAAATGATATGGAGAAAAGGAAACATATCAGATTGAAAAAAGAAATCATGAGAGAATAAGATAAAAAAGAGAAGAAAAGCCTGTGTTAGTTTATAAAGAACCAATAAAAAGGGCATTGCACTTTTTTTCTTCTTCCTCTACCATATAGAATCCCCCCAACCACTCCTCATGTGCGCATCGGTTCCCAAGTGAAAGGGACATTGTCTCTTTTATATGCCCACCACTCAATCATTTTGTAATTGGTGTACATGGGGAATTAGAGGATAGAGAAAATTTATGAAGAAAGAGTATGAGAGAGACTATATGTATAATTCCATTCTACTCTGATCTCCATGAAGCTTCTTGTTGTTCAACATATCCATCTTTTTGATTTTTTTGTGGTGCTTCGTTCCCACAAAATATCATGCTTTCGGAGCATCAATTGCACTTCATTCTCAATGAAATTATTCTTCTTTGTGTTCATACCATGATATGTATGTATGTTGGCTATCTACACTTCTTCCTGTTAGTTACCACTTTCATGCATTAAAGGATCTCAATTGTTTGACACCAATAATTTTGCATTCATACCACATCATGTACATCATCATGGATCTTATTGTGCTCTGCCTCTAGTGTTAATGATGTTTAGTCAATCATTCTCTCTACATTCTCATGAGATGGATGGTTTCTTTTTCATTTTAGAATTCTAAAACCTCTTCAATTTCTAGCCTATGCTTTTATATCTGCAAGGATTCATCTTGAGTTATCTCCACCGAGCTACTTTTGTTATGTCTTATCCAAGCTACATCTATTAACATGGCCCTTCTTTTTATCTACTTGGGTTCCTACTTGATGGTGCCATTCATTCCTATTAAGACCCCAAAGTTCATGTGCCAGATTTGTGGAACCTGTATGGTATCCATTAGCACTTCGTCCAACTTGTTTTGTGCCACATTATGTACATACATGGTCTTCCATTCTAATTCCAATTGACTACACTTGTTAGACAATTTGAAGATACATCTATTACTACATCAACATTGTGGCTCCACGTCCATGCTACTTTATGTACGAAAAGTGTTGAATGTGTGCTTATACCACTTGCACATTCATCTCCAATGAAGATGGTGTAGTCACATAATTTTGATCATCAACTCTAGATTGATTATGATGAGTTTTTTCTATGGCATTCCGATTCCATTTATCAGATGTTCTTCAAAATACCTTCTTAAAAACTCGAGTTTTCTAGCCGACAGATGATAACTCAAATGATGGCGTCATCAAATTGTTTTGGAGAGTCATATTTAAGGGGGAGTGAAAATCTTGAATGGGGTGTAACATTCTTATTTGCACTTTTCATCCACTAGGTATGTGTTTTACCCATACTCCATCTTGAGGGGGAGTATTAAATTTTTTATTATTTAGTTTATTATGTCATATGGGCCTACTTTCTTGGCCCATTAGGTTTATTTTTACTTCCCTTGTACTTGTCTCCTTTCCTATATATAGGAGAGGAGGCTGCCTTCTATCATTAACAAAAACATTCCACACTAGCAATAAGTAAGGAACACAATATACGATTGATAAATTACTATAAATCATAATGTGTGTAACTTACCCAAATCTAGGCATATAGGTTAAACCTTCCTTATTCTAGGACCCTCTTTAGATATGCTAATATCTAGAAATTATTTAATCGTGAATCCGTTAGGAATTAGTGGGAATCAATAAGTACCATGAATACATTTATACCCCTTATAGGTAAAATTAGAAATGTAAAACAACCCTAATATATTCAATAAAATGTCTTGATGTTCAAAATACTAAATAATAGATCCAACTCTATCTTGTAACTCTATAATATCCCTAGAAGTATAAGATAAGGTAATTTGATAAGATTCATCATAGTTGGACAACTAATTGTAATGAATTCCTAAATGAGAAATCAATACACAAGAAATGAACAGTGACACAAAAAAGTTTCCAAAGTGCAAAAATAATTCAAAATTTGGTTTCCTCATACTCAAATTAGGCCACCTACCAATTTTGGGGTCAACCAGTTCTTAAATTCACTTCTTAAGTACTTATTAAAGAGGAATATAAAATGTAATCAAATTTGTTTGAATTGATTCTTGTCACACTTTAATTAGACTGCAATCCTATTTCCATCTGCTATCACATATGTTTTATTTCAACCCCTTGGTCGTATGTGATGCATGCTTATGTTTGGTATGTTTTATTTCAATCCCTTGGTCATATGTGATGCAAGCTTATGTTTGGGCCATGTGATCTGGATTTGATGATAGGCGGTTCAACTCCTACCTCCTGACCTCCTATAGCCTCCTGTCTTCTATAAAACCTCTACCAGACATTTTCTCTCTAAGAATTCTATTTCTCTTCTCTCATCCTCTTCTTATGTTTTCTTCTCTGATATGTTCTCATTGCCATTCCTCACTATTCATTCCTAATAAACCTAGGTGTTCATAACCCCTTACTCCCGATTGAACTCTAGTTCTACCTCTCCCTTGTTTTCACCTTTGCATAGCCTCCACCACAATTCATTCTTTCATGGCTAAGGGAGTACCTCCCAGATCCATTTTGGTGAACTTAGAAATACAACCAAGCCATTAATAATATCCCTTTTGAACACTTGGCATGTTTCTAGATTCTATGTCAAACCATCACTCGCCGACGCTTAGCATGTGCAATTCAAGTGATTGTAGCCATCACTAAGACCTTGAATTGATTCCACACTATGTCAGAAGGCATCCAAGCCAGTCAATTTTTAAAACTTTTGTGGTATGTAATTTTCCTCCTTTTTCCTCCTCTCTTGCAATTTTCCTCAATCTTGTGTACAATCGCGAGTCTCAACTTTGTTTTCCTAGTGAATCATGCATTGTCAATTTAGTCTTGGTTGCACAAAGTTCATCAGAATATTCATGTTGATAACTGCTTGTTGTTTTGTTGCACAACCTTGATCCTCATTTTTGGTGATGGTGAAAGAACCTCTAGTGAGTCCTAGCCACCACATATTTGGAGCAAGGGATTATTAAGTTTTCCAAGCCTTAAAGAACCTGGATCTGCTACTAGTTTGGTGATTTTCATGCTTTAGCATGGGTTTGATCCTTGTATTCAAGCATCTTGATCAGTGGTTACTCACCTCAGGAATAAGAATGGGAGAGGTGGTGTGATTGACATGGCTACTATGCGGCATTGATTTATCTCATTATTGAGGGAAAATAATGTCTTTTTGATTATGTATTTTGTTTACTCCTTGCATCTTCTTGATTGATAAAATATAAATTGAATTCCATGTCACACATCAATGATTAGATCTATGATACATGGACATTCCTATAATTTCACATGATTCTTGATTAATAAACTGGTTCATATTATCAACTTAGAAAATGTTTGACTAATTATTTACACATCAAGAAATATAAATAATTACATTTTGGAATTAGAGAAATATACTCAATTTAGTTGTATAGTTTTTAGAGTCTGAGTTTCTCAAAATGATTTCTAGGGTATGCCTAGCCATAAGGATAATAATTAACCTTAAATAAATAGTATGTTGATTACATTGTGAAAGACTTGATCCTGAATGTTTAGAGTACTCTTGAATATTGTACTTATTGAGAGGTATGTGGTGTGCTCCTGCTAGAGGCTTGCAACAAGTGCAATTCACGAGGTCGGGAGGCACAGGATGATGGGATCTTTTCTTTCGATATTTGTATGGTCCCACACTAACTACCTACGTCTACTAAGACACTACACCCGCAAGCGCACGGGGTCGTGTCGTAGTATAGGTGAGGCGGCAAGTACGGGGTCGATCTGCGGAGATAGAGGGGGCGCTAGAGTTAGACGGCTTGAGCTACGTTCCTAGTGTGGAGGGTAAGGTTTTTAGGGTTTTAAGGTTGATTGTTGGTTGATTAAACTAAGAGAGCGAGTAAGAAATGCAAGATGAAAACTAAATTATGGAAGAGCAAGCAAATTAGTAAACTAAGCTATCAAACTAACTAAGAAAGAGCAAGGAGGGCTACACTACTCGAGCAAGGCAAGAAGCAAATAAGAACTGAACTAACCACTAGCAAGAGCAAGAGCCTAAGTTAACACTAAAGAGTACAACTAAGCAATTGACTAAATTAGACTAAAGCAATTGAACTAAGCTAGCATTAACAAGCAAACTAAGCAATTAGGGTTTTAAGCAAGGTGATTAAGGTGGGTGGGCTGTTTGGGGAATGCCACTTTGATTTTAGTTGGGGGATTTCATTAAACATGCATGGTGCTCAATTCATATCTAGATTACCAAACCAAACAACAAGGGCAATTCCATTAGAACATACCCTATACTACTAGTAGAAGACTAGGGTTAGGTGTAGTTCTAGTGAGATTGGCCAAATCTAGGTTTCTAGGGTAAGTGATAGTGGACAATTGAGGGTTGAGGGTAGAGATGGGAGTGGAGATGAAGGGGTTTAACCTCATGCCACTAGCCACTCTAGCCTTTAGAAGGCCCTAGGCAATTGCATCACTCTCACTTACACTAGCCACTTAAATCTCACACTCATTTGTAGGAGGAGGGATGTGTATGTAGGAACAAAGGGGGCTAGCTAGGGATACACTAATTGGACCTAGGATCCATTCCTAAGATTGCCACATATACCCCAATTCCTCCTAGAAATGAAGTGTCATCAAAAACATCAAAACAAGCAATTCATACAAGAAGCACAAACCACATACAATAAGATAGGAAAAGAGATGGAAGCAAGAAGTAATCATCATAAATATGAATCAAGTTCATTACAACAATTTATCCCCCAACATGGTATCAAAGTAACGTTTTAATCCCAAACAGCCCACCACAAGGGGGCTTAGCTAGACATAATCAAGAAAATAGGAAAAGAAAGGGGTAGAAGAAGTAGGGACTCCATGAAGCTTGATGTAGAAGCCTCCTTCTTCACCTCCAAGCTTGCTGTAGACGTCCTCCCTCCTCCAAGGGTGCAAGGGTGCATGAAAATGGTGGAATGGATGGACAGAAACCTAGAGAATCTAGGGTTCTATGGTGGAAATGAGTGGAAAGTGGGTGGAAATGGGGTTGAATGCAAGGAAGAAGATGGATGGGAGTAATGGAGGCAAGGGAGCAGCTGGGGGCGGCTAGGAAGTGCTCTCTTGGTAGCTAACCTTGTGCCCCAGCTGCCACCTAGGTATATATAGGTGTCTAGGGCGTCTAGGGTTAAGTTAGGGGTAGAATGGGGAAAACAGTGGAAAACTCGGGTAAAATTATGTGTAGCACGGCCGTGCTGGGCTGCACGGCCGTGTTGGGCAATGGGTAGCACGGCCGTGGTGGATGGTAATGGCCATGGTGAGAAAATGGATTGAACAGGGGAATTTTGAGTTTCTGGGGCTGGTGGCACGGCCGTGCTGGGAACTGCCAAAACGACCATTCTTGGTAACACGACCGTTATGGCCAACTGGGTCAATTTTTGATGATTCTGCTACTTGGGGCATGTCCCACCACGGCCATTCCATGGTAGCACGGCCGTGTTGGGGTCCTTCCCTTGCATTTGAGTGTTGAACTTGGCCATCCATGGAGGGTATTGCTTCAAAACATTCTTTGACCACTTGGGGTAGGTTGGGCGTGGTTTCAGCCTCATTTTGGGCTCCTCCAAGCCTAGGGAAACCCTAAATTCAACCATCTTCTTTCCAATCCATCAAGTAGTGGCCAAAGTACCTATAAAACATGAAAAAACCATCCATAAGTGATTTTGACAATAAAACACATATTGAGGGAAATAACATGTAATCTAACATGTTTAGATGAAACTTAAGTACAAAATGGCACAGGATGGAGCCCTCAAATAGGGCTGCATCACCACCCCAAACTTAAAACATACTTGTCCTCAAGTATGCTCCAACTTAATCTCTCTTTTCTGTTCTTTTCAACAAAAACAAATGACAAATGCAAAGCAACAGAAAATTATTGAATATATGGTCTTGGAAGCGACTAAGTGCATGTGTCTCACATCTCTCCTCTCCTTCTTTCACAATCCAATCATGAACTGAGCACTGAGCATACAAACTTCAAATATAAAGCATAGAAACACAAGTTGTCCATATGTTCTTTATGTTATTCTGGGTAAACCGTTTCATGTTGGTGTTATTCAAAGGTGACTAGGAGTGTCGTTTCACTTTCATGCATTCGGTCTTATGCTTCAAACCACACTAGATGATCCACTTGGCTGTAGAAAGGGTAAAGTGAGCTAGATTTGATGTTTTCTAGCTCAATGGGTATAAAAGAATAAGAAAGGGTTGCGGTAAGATTTGGAGTGCTTTTACACACTCTTCTTTTCTTTATTTGAATGCTCTTAAACAGGAGCATCCTTTTATTTTATTTTTATTTTTTGCTTTTCTTTTCTTTTTCTTTGCCCTTGGTGTAGGTAGGGCACATGGTGGATAGAGTGAAGCGGGGAGATAAAGATTTGGCCACCCCAAACTTTTGGAGGTGGCCACGGCTAATATGTGCACTTTGGCATCTTTTTATGAGGCGGAGGGGTATGAAGATGGTGGAAGAATAGTCAGATCAAAGAGGGGTCATCAGTGTAGTTTTCAACATAAGATTCCCTGCATGAAAGCTAATTCAACACTTCACCAAGTAATATCACACCACATGATAGAATTAACACAATATTCATATTTCTACCAAGTGATTCCATTGGCTTTAAGCGTTTGTCGCTTGCTCAATTCATGATTCAACCAAAGCATTCACAGACTTAAGAGATGTGGTTCACATGTAAAAAGTCACAAACAAGACCATATATCAATAAGATCTAAGAATGTAGCATGCATTTGTCACAAGAGTAAACCTTTTCATTTCAAACATTGGAGATTAAGTCAAAACATCCTATCGGAGCAAGAATATTCAAATCTGGGCAAAATTGGCCAAAATGGTGCCAATTTGCACTAAATTGCATCTAAACCTACTTTAGGGAATTTAAAGACATAAAGCAGAAAATCCTACTTAACATGCAAAAGAAATTATCAAAAACTACATGAGGATGCAATGCATGGTATGAAGAAGCAAAAAATTTGAAAAATTACTCAAAAATGCAGAAATCAACTACATGTCATGCAAAGATGCAAGCAGACACACCAGGTCAGGGTAATTGAGTATGGAATGTCAGTCAAACTATTTGATCATGTTGCAAAAATTTAGCACAAGGCACCTAGAGAAAAATGCGGTGAGAGAAGGCTTACCGCCCTACCACCCCAAACTTTTAAATCATGATGTCTTCATCATGAAATAGAAGTTTAGACTAGTAGGGTAAAAAGGGCGTGGGGTTGCGAAAGGCAACCGACGAGAGCTGGAGTAGTCAATGTAATTTTAGGTGAGCAGGACAGGGCCACCACGGCCGTGTTGATCAGCACGGCCGTTCTGGACTTCTTCCTATAGCTCCTCCATTGATTTGCAATCTCTTATTCCACTTTGACCTCTGCCTTGGCTAAACCCTTCAGTATCATCTTTCCTTTCTTGTGCCTGTGCTAAAATAATTCACAAACAGAAAAACTATCAAGTATAGTGTGTGTGTCTGTGTTTCTTGGAAACCAAAAGAAAGTATAGTAAAACAAGGTTGGAGAATCTCAAACCACGTGGGTTGCCTCCCACTAGTGCTAAATTTATAGCTTTCAGACGGGCTTGTTGCTCTTTTTCATTAATCAACCATTGTCCAAAAGCAAAATGTTTTCTTCCTCATCGTACACAATCCTCTCAAATGCCTGCATTGTCTCCCAAGGGTTATGTGAGTTTCTCAAGTGTTTTTCTTCATTTGTCTCTCCTCTGGGGTCATCATCATAGGCCTCAATGTAAGAATCCTCATCAAAAAAACGTTTCAGCTCATTTAAGATGACCTTCTTAGGCATCTTCCCTCTCATCTTCTTCTTGAGGGTGAAAACACCCTTATGGAACCTTACATCAGTTGGTACTTGCTTGATGATGGCAAGCAATGAGTTGTCTGCCTTGGTCAATCTTAAGACCTTCAAACTTTTCATGCCACAGTTTTGCTTTCCCTTGAGGAATGGGTCTTCATAAGCATAAAAGAAAGGGGTTTCCATCCTGTTGGACACTTGCAATCCTAAAAATATCACATTGGGATGTTTTGGATCAGCAATGGGAGAACTTGGTGGTGTCATATCAAAGGAAGATGGGACATAAGATATTATCTTCTCAAAATCTGCCAGGACTGTAGAATTTTTAGTGCACTTAGCACTCTCACAAGGACTTTGCGGTAGGGGTTCTCCATCATGATCTTCGTCTAATTGCTTCCCTCTCTTGTTGATCTCCTCAACATCCTTGTCACACCTCAAGATTGAAATTGTATCCACTTGCTCATGGGGAAGAAGGAGAGCAAGTGATGGTTGTGGTGGTGTTGGTGGTAGTGGCGGATTGGGTTTGTGAAGGATGTAGGGAGGTTGTTGTGGAGGTGGGTGGTATGGGGGTGGTTCTTGTGATTGATGTTGTGGTGGTGGTTGTGAGGTGTGTTGGAAGTTATACGAGGGTTGAGGAGGTGCTGGATCATAGATAACTTGAGGGGAGCCCATATAACTATTTGCATTGTTTGGGTTGGCAATGGTTAGTGAAAGGGATCTTCCCTCCTCACAAAGGGCAAGTGAAAGGGAAATCTCATCCACCCTTTTCTCTAGTCGATCAATGGTTTGTCCTTGAAAGGACACCTCTCTCTTCATGTCATCAAGGCTTCTCAACCTTGCAAAAACTTCTTCTTCAAACATGGAGCTATCTCTTGGCTCGCGGTTTCCTTGTGGTTCCCATGAGAAGTTTGGACAATTTCTACATTCTGAAGTGCATGAGCTTGACATGGGGCTTTGGGCCTCATAAGATTGTAGAACCATGTCTCCACAAAGAGCCGCCATGGAGTCAGTAGAATGATGAGAAGAACCTCCCACATGAATCTACATTAGATACAACATGTCTTCCAACATCTTCATCATGTAGGGCGGTTGAGGGATTGAAGGGGCTTGCGTATCTCGGTACACCATCTTGACTCCAAAGGGTTGCTTGTCACATGCACAAGGCACAACCAAATAGAAGAGGGCAAGTTAGCAAACCAAGATGCAGAAGTAACACAAAGAATAAATAATAGCAATGGTGAGGGCAAAAGGAAAGGCTAAGATACACTATCTAACTAGGCCGAGCGCCTCTATCCCCAGCAACGGCGCCAGAAAGCTTGGTGCGCTCTCGCTAGAGGCTTGCAACAAGTGCAATCCACGAGGTCGGGAGGCATGGGATGATGGGATCTTTGCTTTTGATATTTAACTACCTACGTATACTAATACACTACACCCGCAAGCGCACGGGGTCGTGTCGTAGTATAGGTGAGGTGGCAAGTACGGGGTCGATCCGCGGAGATAGAGGGGGCGCTAGATTTAGACGGTGTGAGCTACGTTCCTAGTGCAGAGGGTAAGGTTTTTAGGGTTTTAAGGTTGATTTTTGGTTGATTAAACTAAGAGAGCGAGTAAGAAATGCGAGATGAAAACTAAATTATGGAAGAGCAAGCAAATTAGTAAACTAAGCTATCAAACTAACTAAGCAAGAGCAAGGAGGGCTACACTACTCGAGCAAGGCAAGAAGCAAATAAGAACTAAACTAACCACTAGCAAGAGCAAGAGCCGAAGTTAACACTGAAGAGTACAACTAAGAAATTAACTAAATTAGACTAAAGCAATTGAACTAAGCTAGCATTAACAAGCAAACTAAGCGATTAGGGTTTTAAGCAAGGTGATTAAGGTGGGTGGGCTGTTTGGGGAATGTCACTTTGACTTTAGTTGGGGGAGTTCATTAAACATGCATGGTGCTCAATTCATATCTAGATTACCAAACCAAACAACAAGGGCAATGCCATTAGAACATACCCTATACTACTAGTAGAAGACTAGGGTTAGGTGTAGTTCTAGTGAGATTGGCCAAATCTAGGTTTCTAGGGTAAGTGATAGTGGACAATTGAGGGTTGAGGGTAGAGATGGGAGTGGAGATGAAGGGGTTTAACCTCATGCCACTAGCCACTCTAGCCTTTAGAAGGCCCTAGGCAATTGCATCACTCTCACTTACACTAGCCACTTAAATCTCACACTCATTTGTAGGAGGAGGGATGTGTATGTAGGAACAAAGGGGGCTAGCTAGGGATCCATTAATTGGACCTAGGAGCCATTCCTAAGATTGACACATATACCCCAATTCCTCCTAGAAATGAAGTGTCATCAAAAACCTCAAAACAAGCAATTCATACAAGAAGCACAAACCACATGCAATAATATAGGAAAAGAGATGGAAGCAAGAAGTAATCATCATAAATATGAATCACGTTCATTACAACAATTTATCCCCCAACATGGTATCAAAGTAACATTTTAATCCCAAACAGCCCACCACAAGGGGGCTTAGCTAGACATAATCAAGAAAACAGGAAAAGAAAGGGGTAGAAGAAGTAGGGACTCCATGAAGCTTGATGTAGAAGCCTCCTTCTTCACCTCCAAGCTTGCTGTAGATGTCCTCCCTCCTCCAAGGGTGCAAGGGTGCATGAAAATGGTGGAATGGATGGATAGAAACCTACAGAATCTAGGGTTCTATGGTGGAAATGAGTGGAAAGTGGGTGGAAATGGGGTTGAATGCAAGGAAGAAGGTGAATGGGAGTAATGGAGGCAAGGGAGCAGCTGGGGGCGGCTAGGAAGTGCTCTCTTGGTAGCTAACCTCGTGCCCCAGCCACCACCTAGGTATATATAGGTGTCTAGGGGGTCTAGGGTTAAGTTAGGGGTAGAATGGGGAAAATAGTGGAAAAATCGGGTAAAATTATGTGTAGCACGGCCGTGCTGGGCTGCACGGCCGTGTTGGGAAATGGGTAGCACGGCCGTGGTGGATGGGAACGGCCATGGTGAGAAAATGGATTGAACAGGGGAATTTTGAGTTTCTGGGGTTGGTGGCACGGCCGTGCTGGGAACTGCCAAAACGGCCATTCTTGGTAACACGGCCGTTCTGGCCAACTGGGTCAATTTTTGATGATTCTGCTGCTTGGGGCATGTCCCAACACGGCCATTCCATGGTAGCACAGCCGTGTTGGGGTCCTTCCCCTGCATTTGAGTGTTGAACTTGGCCATCCATGGAGGGTATTGCTTCAAAACCTTCTTTGACCACTTGGGGTAGGTTGGGCGTGGTTTCAGCCTCATTTTGGGCTCCTCCAAGCCTAGGGAAACCCTAAATTCAACCATCTTCTTTCCAATCCATCAAGTAGTGGCCAAAGTACCTATAAAACATGCAAAAACCATCCATAAGTGATTTTGACAATAAAACACATATTGAGGGAAATAACATGTAATCTAACATGTTTAGATGCAACTTAAGTACAAAATGGCACAGGATGGAGCCCTCAAATAGGGCTGCATCAGTATGTGCTCTTTCTAATTTTATTTGGGCATTCAATGACTCAATTCTAGTTTGAAAATATTGAGGAATACTTTTATTGGCACTCCTATTTTTGAATATCATTGAACTCCCTCTTTTAATATTCAATATTTTCCAATAAATCCTCCCATTATTGATTATTGGAATCATATTTCCATTTTGTATCAATCATGCGACTCCATTCCTAATATCTTGGATGATCTCATCCCTTTGGTACATGAATATTATTTGAATTATAATATTATCTTTCTACTCAATTTTCATGTTAGAGTTGGACTAATATTAACTATTAGTAGTGTAATCATGTTTTAGGCACTACGTTTTATTTCCCAACAATGTTATAAGTATAGGCTCTAGGTTTTATTCCCCTGCCAGAATCAAGATCTTTCTCCTTGTCATGTATTATATATGGGAACAAAGGTTTTAGTCCTTATTATATGGCTAGTGGTTTGTGATTCCCTAAACCTAATTTAGTTTATTTTAGTCTTATTTAATCTACATGCACTTTTTATAAGGTGTTAGCTGTGATATGAGGCAAGAAATTCTTTGTTTCAAGAGATGCTTTCTATAAGTTGATAATGCCTTAGTTTTTATTTCTCATTACCTGGTTAATCATTCTCTTGATATGTTCTGTTGAACTTTCCTACATTTAATAATACATCTTTTATGGGATCAACCAATTATATACTTGTAATCCTTAATATGAAAAAATATTGATTTATGTACACAATATTGCTGACATATACTCTTTTCTTATCTCTTGCTGGGTGTTCTTCCAAAATCACCCAGGCATATGCGATGTAGAAGAAAACAACTTAGTAAGATCACATGCATAATGTGGACACGAGGATAGCTTGATGTGGTTCTACAACTGGCTCCTATACTAGAAAATGTACTCAATTTTATTGTAGTACCACCTTTTAATATGAGGAGCAATAGTGTACACTATCATATCACTATATAATAGTTTTGTTTCCATTAATTTACATTTACATGTCTCTTTGTATCTTATAATTTTAGTGGATCCCCTCTTGAGTCCCACTCTTTACAATGTTGTATCATATCCTAAGTAATTGGTGAATCAACTATTTCATGTTATCCCATGTAGGCACTTATGTACCCCTATGTAGGTTGTGGTTATGCCTATCCATGAGTCACAAAGTACCAACTAGGGCTTCAATCACTATACAATTTGGTCAGTTAATCACCCTCACACCAATTATATAGTTGAGACTTAATACATATCACCCATGCCCTCTCTATGGATGTGGAAATAACTCTAGACATGTGTTGACTCTCCAAATTATTAGTTTTTAGGGAGCTAGTTTGACCCCTAGGATATGTGTGATTTTGTATATGTATTCATAGCTAAGCTTAACCATACTTCATACCTTAAACCCTTTCCTCTATTGATTTTCTAGCATGCATGCATACATCCACTTCAAGGAGTAAGCATACATGGATACCGAGTATTGAACCTTGACGTGAGTTAGACCTCACCTTGGTAATCTCCATTGTGTGATTTGTTTACCTAATTATTGAGATGAGGAGTAGTCTAACTATACGAAACACCTTGTATTTTTATGACACTATGGTACTAAACCAGCAAGTGAAGAAGAAACCCTAATTTATTATTACAGTGGTTGGATGATCTTATATCTATGTAATGTTCTTAGACGAGATAGTATAAGTCATGTTTAGCTGAGGTGCAAAATAATAGATGTCAAACCTAGTAGGACCTTTTATACGCGGATTGCATGCCAAAAAAACATGTCTCTCCTTAATAGAGGTTTTATAGATGCTTACTGTATGCCAGGATGCATGTAGATTAGACTTTTTCTAAAGAATAAATTGACGATAGGATGATGGTACATGTTTAAGGTGGTGAAAGTGGTTGACTTAGTTCTAGGATCAATTTTGGCACCATTTCTAGACTTCCATCACAAAATTTTCATGATAGAAAATTTATTTTCATTATTAAATAATATGTAAAAAAAGAAAAACTTTCATATTTCATTGATGGTTTTGGAGACAAGTCACAACAACAAGAAAATATGTAAAGTAGAAAAACTGTTTAGTGAAAAAAATTTACTCGCATGTTCAACCTTGAGACTCTAGGACTAAGAGTGATGTAGAATATAAGAAGAAGTTTGAATACATAATATATATATATGTATGTTTGTATATATATGTATATACATGATGTAGTTGGTGTACTCCTATTGACTCTCTATATGGTTTAATAGGTTATAGGGTGAACGTTTTAAGGGGTAGAGTCTTGCACACTTAGATCTGTAGCTTATGGAAATGTTGAAATCAATACTTGTTGCAATAAGACATACTTGGGTAACTCCTAGTAATAATCACATGAAGGTTACTTCAATACTCTAAATATTTAAAATTCATCTTCACTAATCAGAATAGATGAACGTAAGTAAGGTAAGGTACTAAGTTATGTTAAAGGGGAAAAGAAAAATAAAATGTTTGATACCTAACCATTTAAATTAATGCCCAATACCCTAATTTTCTTGGAATGTAACATGAGGACAACTCTAGGCTAGAAGTTAGGTTGAGTACATCAAGAATGCTAAAATTTTGTTAACACACATCTTTTCCATATCATCATAACAAACTCAAGTGAAAATGTACTATATAGATCGCTATCAAAACATGTGTAATGTGAGAATCATGGATGAAGAATTCATTAGTTTTGTACAACATGTTGTAATGGTCAATGCATATAATAATCATGAAAACAAACAAAACCATAATGTTATATCGTAACCATAATCTATTTGATAATTTATATGAATGGGTAATTGTGATACATTAAATAGTTAACACTCCTTTTTAAAATCTATAAATATACTAAAACCTAAGAAAACCCTATTTTTTGAAGGATAAGAAGATATATAAGCATGTTTCACATTAATAGTACTTGCACACCTAATAAAAAAACTAACATTCATAAAAGGAAATAATACCAATAACATTGATAATAAAAATAATAATGACATATTTTGAGGGTGTCTTTAATAAACTAGTTTGGTCGGCCAACCTAGTGGTTGTAATTTGAATGATCCCAAAGAGAAACCTAGTTATAATATAACCTAGGCCTGGGTGGAATCTTCCTAGATCAAGCTATAATAAGATAATAATTTGGGAGAAATCATGCTTCTAGTGAAATAGATGGACCTTGAGTATATATTATGACTGTATATGGGGTAGTGTACTAGCATTCACAACATAGAGTGAACTAGAAACTTATGTAACAGTTAGGAGGTATACCTTAGTTTACTAGGATATATCATGGTATATTTTGGGGATAAAATCCTCTTTAAGGGATGAAGTGTTGTAACATGCCTAAATCCATACATATAGGTTTAACCTCCGGTATTCTAGGACCCTTTTCAATTATGATAATATTTAGAATTTTTTTATCCAGAATGCATAAGGAGTAAATGAGAATCAATACGTACAATAAATATATTTATACCCATTATAGGTAATATCCAAACTATAAATTCATCTTAATTAATTTAATAAAATGTTTTGTATTCAAATTTACTAAATAATACTGTGACGACCGTCTCATAAAAATAGGATTAACTAAAGCGGGAGCGAGTAATTAGCAGCGGAATTACTGAAAATCACAAAAATTTTAAAACTTTTTGTAAAGAGATCTACAAACTATGAAACTCTTTTATAAAGGAACAAGATAAGTTATTTACAAATTGATTCAACATTACATATTTGTAATATTACATCTTGAGAGTCACAACATCAACTGCCCTGTTAACTGTACAAGGCAAGATACAAAATCTCGAGGCATTACGCCAAAATCTTAGATCTAATTAAAATATCTAAAGACTCCTAGGACCTGAGAGTAAAGAGACGACACATAGGACATTCTATCTACAAGGTTTGACAGACAGTGTCTCCACTTGAGGATCACTACTGTCCCTGATGTTGCTGCTACTGCTGTTACTGCTCACCCACTGAAGGGCTCCTTCGTCCTCGGTGTCTACCTAAAAGTCGAACCCCACGGTGGTGAGACAATTGAATAATTATCCCAGAGAGAGTTATAACTCTTCGCCGGAAGCATTGTTATTGCAAAGATTAAGATAACAATGAGCAGAAGAACTATAATTATTCAACAGCAGGCATTTTATTATATAACTGATTGAAATAGTATAACTTATGCAGTCATTTCAATTATAACTTGAATTAATGACAAGACATATATCAATAAGGAATATGAAGAACATAAAGATTGTTTGTCAAACTAGGATATTATAAACAAAGTATCATCAATCAGTGTTTCTCGTAGTTCAACCTAAGCAATTATGCTATATGGCTGATTACATTTTTCAAAGATATTTATTCCCTAAGGAGATGAGGTATACCACTCATTATCCAATCGACCATTACGAAATCGCAATCGGTACCATACATAGGTCATTAGAAGATCCAGATTCCTATGACCTCATCTTCCTCAGTCAGTGTAAGGTACAACACGCAGGACATCTTGTGTCTCTGCTATAATAGCTTTCCAGGGTATTCTGGAAACTTCGCTATTAGAGTTACAGTGGCATGTGGTGCGTCCCCGCTAGTGGTTCTTTTACACCCCACGAGGTCAGAGCGCATGAGATGTGGGATCTTATGCTTTCGAAAATTTGTAAGACCTACACTAACTACCTACGTCTACTAAGACACTATGCCTGTAAGCGCGCGGGGTCGTGTCGTAGTATAGGTGAGCCGGCAAGTACAGGGTCGATCCACGGAGATAGAGGGGGCACTAGAGTTAGACGGGGTAGGCTACGTTCCTATTGCAGAGAGTAAGGTTTTTAGAGTTTAAAAGTTGGTTGTTTGTTGATTAAGCTAAGAGAGCAAGTAGGAAAAGTAATATGAAACTAAGTTATCAAAAGGCTAAATTAGCAATCTAAGTCAACAAGCTATCTAAACAAGAGCAAGAACAAACTACACTAGACTAAGCAAGAAACTAGCAATTGAGAGCCTAAGTTAACCACTAATCAAGATCCAAGACCTAAATTAACACTTAGCTAGCAAAACTAGGCAATTAACTAAGTTAACTAAAGCAATTGAACTACACTAGCATTAGCAAGAAAATAGAGAAATTAAGGTTTTAAGAAATTAGATGAAGGAGGTGGGCCGTTTGGGAATGTGACCTTGACATTAATTGGGGGATGTCACCATAATAAGCAATTAACATATTTCATTCTAGACTACCAAACCAAACAACAAGGTGGGTGCTATGAGGATGTACCCTATGCTACTAGTTGGAGAACTAGGGCTAGGTGTAATTCTCATAGGACTTACCAAGTCTAGGTCTCTAGGATAAGTGGTATTAGTCAATTGAGGACCAAGGGTAAGGATGGGAGTAGAAATGAGGATATTTGACCTCATGCCACTAGCCACCTCAGCCTTTAGGAAATCCTAGGCAATTACATTAATCACACTTATACTAGTCACTTAGAACTCACATTTGCATGTAGGAAGAAGGTGATTATGTAGGAAGATAGGGGGCTAGCTAGGGATCTGAATTAAGGACCTAGGAGCCAATCCTAGGATAGCTACATAGAAACCAAATCATCCTAGAGGCAAATGTCTTCAAACACCACGAGGCAAGCAATTAATGTAATTAAACAACAATCAAATGTACAAGTGATGGGAAATGAGATACAAGCAAAGGAAATCATCATAGAAGTGAAATATGTTCATTACAAATTACATTCCCCCAACATGGTATCAAAGTCACATTTTTGCCCCAAACATCCCACCAAAGGGGGCTTAGCTATACATGATCAAAATAGAAACAAAGGAGAAGGGAAAGAGAGTAGGAAACGCCATGGATGCTTGATGAAGCTTGACTTCTTCACCTCCTTGCTGCCAGCCATGAGCCTCCTCCTCCAATGGTGCCCAAGAGCATGGAAAAAGGGGAATGGATGGATAGAAACCTAGAGAAACTAGATTTCTATAGTGGAAATGAGTGGAAAGTGGGTGGAAATGGGATTAAATGTAAGGAAAGTGGGTGGATGGGAGTAATGGATGCAAGGAGTAGTGAGGGAGTAGCTGGGTAGTGACTAGGAGGTGCTCTCTCCCGAGCCCTAGAAGCAATTAGTGCTTATATAGGAGCTAGGGGTAAGTGGGGGTATAATAGGAAAAGCAGTGCAAAGTTGTGTAGGGTAGGTGATCACCACGATCGTTATGGGTGTGCCACGGCCGTGGTGAGGGTAGTGGGGAACGGTCGTGGGGGGTAAATATGGTCATGGTGTGAAGGAAGTGGTGAAAAGGCGAAGTATGGTGGTGGCCACGGCCGTGGCGGAGTGCCACGGTCGTGGTGGGTAACATGCACCACGGCCGTGTGGCTTAACACAACCATTTTGGAGGAGGAGGAGGTGACCGTGGGAGGGGCCACTGTCGTCTTGATCATCTTCGGCCATGGTCATGGCGTTCTGGGAAAAAACCCTGTTGGCAACTACCCTCTTGATCAATAAACGCACGACCGTGGGAGGAGCCCATGACCGTTTTATCTTCTCGAGGCCACGACCGTGCTGATGGCCACGGTCGTGGTGTCTTCACTAGTCACGGTCGTGGCTGGGAGGCCACGGCCATGGGACTCTATGGAATTTCCCTATTGAAACTGTTGGATCTTGGCAATAAACGCACGACCGTGGCATTGTGGCCACGGCCGTGGTGAGGCTTGCATGTCTTGATTCCGCTTCTGACTTTGTCATTTTCAAATGTCTTTTCTTGGGGATGATTCTTGGCCACTGGAGGTAGGTTGAGGGAGACTTTGGGGCCTTCTTTGGGTCCCTCCTTGAGTGGGGCACCCTAGAACTCCTTGTCTCTCTCTCTTCCATCTAAGCATGATCCAAGTACCTGAAAAACAGTGCAAAGAACATCCATAAGCATATTTGCAATGATAAGCATATTAGGGGTAAAAGACTTGTAATCTAACATGTTTAGATGCAACCTAAGTACAAAATGGCACAGGATGGAGCCCTAAAATAGGGCTGCATCAGCATGTTGTACTCTCTTTGCCATCGAGGGATTTCTTGTTTATCTCACATCGATGCGGCATTAACAACATCATCGAGAGATTAGTGATACATCATCCCGACATAAACATATAATGAAGGATTTAGAGATTAATTGTACATCTCACATCAATTCCTACATTAGGAAGTAAGGATATTCACGTCCATAACCCCCACATACTCAAAAGTATGCTCTCCATGAGTTCCCTTAGGAAAGCCTGTTTCACCATCATTTAATTCCTGACAATGATGGATCTATGGTCAGGGCTTCTACATGATATCAATATACTTGGTTATTTAAGTACATTATAGCATTCTTTTAGCACCATGCATGTTCTCAAACATAAACAACTATGACATTTGCTATAAAGAAAGAGTACTAATTGTATCAAGTTCATATCACATCTAGTTATCATTGGGATATCAATCCCTAATCATCTCATTATTATGATTCTGGAGTATGGGTGATCAAACCCTTAGATTATCAGAACACTTGTTACCAAGTAACATATTGTCATCAAGTCATTTTAACAGTATGACCTTGATTGTAACAATGCAGATATTTCTTATGGCTATCACAACCTATCAATCTCATATGCTACCTTTTACTAGGAAACATAGCATGTTGTTATTTTCAAAGCTTATAAAGTGCTTTCAATGAATGTAGCATCATAACCCTTACCTGGATATGCTCACTTCTTGATAAAAACCTGCTTGACTAACACAATTGATAACATGCACATTATATCTATATTATCACAATACAATTTATTTCCAAATCAAGTATAGAACACCACAGCCGTGCTACCTTGCACGGTCGTGCTACAGAAGATATACCACGGCCGTGTTACATCACCACGGCTGGTTTCTAGGGTTAGGGTTTCTGATTCAATTCAATTAGAGTTATTCAACCCCTTTATCTTACAAAGGCATAAGGATTACTCATTTCATATTCAAGTATAGTATTTCACGCTTAAAATCATAACCCAAAATTAGGGTTTACTATTCATACCATCACATTTCCCTAGATTAGGGTTTACTATTCACATTATATCACATTACCCTAGATTAGGGTTTACTATTCATATTACAATGAATTAAGATCATACCAACATCATGTATGAGGATTACTTCCATTAATGTCTTCAAATTAGGTTAAGATTCATTAACCATCATAATTAGGGTTTCCATGATCTCATTATAAAGGATCATACCCTAATTAGGTATATTCATACATATTGGAAGTTTATTACTTGATTCTCATTCATATTAGCAGTCTTCTCTCTCCTCTTACTATAAGATAATGTTCACATCTCCCTTGATTAGACTAAGTCAAATCAATACTGACATCATGGTTTGTGTCATTGCTATTGTGGTCATTAAGGCTCACTTGATCAAAGGGTATTGGTCACCCTATCCCATCAAGGGTACCTTTATAATGTTCACCATTGATCATAACATGCATTAGTCAACTAATTACTTGACCCCTTAATCATTTTAGGTATCTATAAGGTTTAGGTTAATCAACCACTAAACCATCTTGACCACTAAGGCATCAAACGTTCTTGACCTTTTTAGACCTCAAACGGTCTTGCACACAAACTCCCCAAACGGTCTTGGATGGACCTTGAAACCATTTGGTGTTGTTGATCGTTTGGTCTAGTTTGACTTTTGAAACTGTTTGGTAAAGTACACATTCAATACTATTTTCCCAAGATGTGGTGAAGACCGTTTGGTCAAGTTTGACTTTAAAACTGCATGAAAAAAACCGAACTTGAAACCACATGAGCACCAAATGATTTGGGATCGTTTGGTCCCAAACGGTCTTGAGACCGTTTGGTTCCAAATGGTCTTGAGATCATTTGGACTCAAACGATCTTGAGACCGCTTGGACCCAAACGGTCTTGAGACCGTTTGGTCCAAACCATCTCAAAACCGCAAGGGCCAAAAAGTGTCTCAACTACTTCAATTGAGTTAGGGTTTCCAATGTTGAACCCATCAATCGATCATGTACTTGTTAGACACTTATCAATTGAGTCAATTAGGTTAACCATCAATTGATTTGACACTCAATTTACCCTCAATTAATCATCAATTAGGGCTTGGATCAATTGGATTAGGGTTTGGAATCGATTACCCTTCAACACACATCAACATGAGTCTAATTGATTTAAAACCTTTGAACCATTATTCAATTTGGTCATGACCTGACCCCAAACGGTCTTGGTATCATTTGGATGACCTCCAAATGGTCTTGAGACCGTTTTCCCATTATTTCATCATAAACCAAGTCATTCACTTAAGGTTTGAACCCTAGGTTTGGTCACCAAATCAGCAATTACTTATACATCAACTTGTTATCATTGGACCCTCAATTGGTCAACCCTACTTAACCCTAGACCTCCAAACGGTCTTGGGTGATCACCAAATGGTCTTGAGACCGTTTGGGTGATCCCCAAATGGTTTTGAAACCGTTTGGGCCACTCAACCCAAACTTCAACTTAATTCAATTATTGAAATCAGCAATAAACCCGATTAGGGTTTAGGTGATTGTTGGGCTTTTAATTGGTGATTTTCTTGGAATTAGTCGATGGTTTTTGGTAGGTGATTAGTCCACATTATTCACAACAGACCTCCAAATGGTCAACGCATGTTCAACGCATCCAAACGGTCTTAGACCGTTTGCTTTCATGCGGTTTGGTTGAAACCGTTTGCATTCAAACGGTTTGAAACCGTTTGCTCCCAAACGGTTTGGGAAACCGTTTGAGCAAGGGTTTAGAGACCGTTTGCTAAAGAAAGATTGTGGATAAACTTTGGAATTAACTTCATCATCTTCTACTTCAAGAACAGGGTCTGTTCTTCATGAAAATGATAGCAAGAACACACAAAGGTGTCTAAAGAAGATGAATAAGCAACGATTCTAGGAGAAGAAGATGCATTAACAAAACTTATGGGTTAGAGTTATAAAAGCCGCCTTTAGATCTGATATAGATCTCCAAGCTTCGTAGCTTTAATGGTGGATGAAGCTCCAGTGGTTTTCCAAGCTTCGTTCTTTAAGTTTTGGATGGAGAAGATGGCTAGAAAGAAGAATTGTGTAAAGAAAACCAATAAACCAACATTGTAAGTGTTTCCACCATGAATTCGAGCTAGGTGATGATCAAAGCTTACCCAAACCAGCTTGTTCATCCTTCCTCTACTATAGAGCTCCTCAAGGTCGGTCCAAATCAAGAAGATAAGAAAAGGACTAAGGGAAACAATCCCTTGCTTTGGTGAAAAGAATCCTTATATACTTTTGGATATTTTAAGGAAAAGGAAAAGATAGTTATCTCTTTTATTTCCTAATCATATCCACCATGGCTTGCCCCATACATGGCCACTTTTCTTCCTCTTAATCACATGCAAAACTACTCCCTTATCCAAAGTTAAAAGGAAAAGAAACCAAACACCTTAATAAGTTATATATATATATTAAAGGCCATTTGCTTAATTCTTGATTATTTTAATATCAAGATTATCTTTCTTACTTCATCATTCAAATGAGGCACCCCTCTCATTTTATTTGCTCTACTTGATGCCAAGAAACATGAGAGATACTCTATAGGATACATTTTACATGTTGCACCCTAGGTTTTGGGTAAATTGTACTTTACATCAAAACTAGGTTCTAAAGCACAAGGATTGCTCTACAAGCTATATCTTGGTGTTCAAGCTTGCGGAATCCATATCACCACATAATATTCATTCTCATGATGTCTCAAAATCAGAGGAACATCTTAACATGTGCAATTTGCAAGTTAACCCCTCAACTTGGGTAATTTGCACTTTAGTCCATTATAAACAAAACAATGTTGCAACATTATTCAAAAAGGACTGAAATAGAAATATAAGTTCCTCGAAAGCTTAATTACATTTCAAAAGATAAACACAAGAATCTAATCACTTAATTAGACAAAACACCTAGGGTTAGTTTATAACCCAGGTCAGGGATGTTACAAATACATTCAACCCTATCTTGGAATTATATAATATTCCTAGAACTCTAAGACAAGAGAATTTGACAAAATTGAAAATAGTTGGAGAACTAATTGCAAGGAATACCATAAATGAGCAACTAATACACACGAAATGAATTATGACACAAAAAGATTTCCATAGTGAAAAATTGATGAAAGTTTGGTTCCTCATAGTCATATTAGTCCACCTACCAATTTTGGGGTCGGTTGAATGTTAATTACACTTATGGAAGTAATTATGAAAGAGTCATATAAAGTGTAGTCAAAACTTGATTGAATTGATCCTTTCCACACTTTAATTTTCTTTAACTTCCATCTCCATATGCTGTCATGTAAATTTTACCTCCATCCTCTAGTGTTATGTGATGTAGGCTTTTTTTTGGGTCGTGGGGGTTGGATCTGATTGGTGGGTGGTTCGCCTCCTACCTCTTGACCCCATGTAACCTCCCATCTTCTATAACGCCTTTTCCAGACATTTTCTCTCAAGTATTCTCTTCCTCATCTCTCTTCCTATCTTGTGTTTTCTTCCCTATTATTACCATTCCACACTAGTTGATTTTAATAAACCTAGGATTTAGTAGCGCCTAACTTCTGACAAAACTCTAATTCCTTTAGTCCCCTATTTTGACCTTTGCATAGCCTATACCACCAATTCATTCCTTCACGCCAATGGGAGTAATTCCTAAATCCATCTTCAAGAACCCAAAAACTCAAATTATTTGTCAAGACTTCCCCTTTTTGACATTGGGCATGGTTTTAGAATCCACATCAAGCCATTGCTTCTCAAGGACATCACAGCCATCACCAAGACCTAGAATAGTTTCCACACTATGTCAACAATCTTCCAAGCTAGTTACTTTTGCATCTTCTCATGGTATGTAGTTTTCCCTCCTTTTTCTCCTATCTTGCTATTTTCCTAGATCTCATGTTCATGTGCAAGACTCATCTTTATTTTCCTAGTGAATCATGCTTTGTGAGTTTCATCTTGGTTGCACAAAGTTCATTAGAGCACTCATGTTGATCACCACTCACGTTTGGCTTCTTGACCTTGATCCTCATTTGTGGTAATGGCGGAAGAACACCTGGTAAGTCTTGGACACCACAAGACTAGAGTGAGGGATCAGTGAGTTCTCTAGACCCCAAAGAACTTGAATCTACTTTGAGTTTAGTGATTTTCATGCAATATCTTGAGTTTGATCCTTGTCTTCAAGATTCTCGATCAATGGTTCCTTGTATCATGAGGAACAATGAGAGAGTTGGTGTGGATGAGATGGACTTGACATATTTTTGGTTTATCTCATGATTGAGGGGCAACACTGTCTTCTTGACACTATATTTTGTTTACTTAGTGCATCTCCTTGTTTGATAATATAAAGTGAATATCTTGTCACATGTCAGTGACTAGATGTCTGATACAAGGGCATTCACATATTTTTTTTGCAATCTTGATTATTAATTAAGTTAATATTATTAAATTAGAAAATCTTACTTACACTCCAACAATATTAATATCTACATTTAAATAAAATATACTCAATTTAGTGGTGTAGTTTTTTTATTCTAAGTCTTCATTTCCCAAAAAGGATTTCTAGGGTTCTGCTAATCATATGGATCATTATTAATCCTAAAGAAATAATATGTTGATTAGGTTATGGAAGACTTGATCCTTAAGGTTTTGAGTAATCTAGGAATACTAGACTTATTGAGAGGAATGTGCTCTCTTCTAAATTGATTTGGGCATTTGATGACTAAATCCTAATTATTTAGTATTGAGGCATATTTTTAGTGGAACTCCTCATTGAACTCCCTATTTTAATATTAAACATTATCCATTGGATTTTCGATTATTGATTATTGGAATTTTTTTCCCTTTCATATGAGTCATGTGACTCAGTTCCTCATATCTTGGATGTTCTTATCTCTTCCACACATGAATATTGCTTAGATTACACTATGATCTTGCCTATTTCTTTTGCATGTTATATTTAAACTAGTAATAACTCTTAGTAGTGTGATCATGTTTTAAGAACTAGGTTTTATTCCCCTGTCATGCACTTGATTTTATTCCCTCAAAATGTTGTAATTATACGCACTGGGTTTTATTCCCCTAGAAGGCACCAAGTTTTATTCCCCTACCACATTATATATATGGTAACTAAGGTTTTAGCCCACCTGACATGATTAATGATTTGCGGTTTCCTAACCCTACTTCAGTTTAGTCTAGTGTTATTAAATCTATGTGCATTTTTTTATATGTTGTTAATCATGATTAAGAGGCAAGAACTTCTTTGTTTCATGAGATGGCTTCTCTAAGTTGATAATGCCTCAACTTTTATTGCTCATTCCCTAGTTAATCGTTGTCTTGATATATTCTCTTGAACTTACCTACATTGTATAACTCCTCTTGCATGGGGACTCCCACTTTTATACTTATAATCCTTAATATACCCAAATATTGATTTATCCACATATACTAGTATTCTGACTCATACCCTTTTCTTATCTCTTGTTGGGTGTTGTTCCTAAATCACCTAGGCATAGGTGATGTAGAATAAATCAATTCCGGAAGATCACTTGCATGATGTGGACATGCGAATAGATTGGGATGGTTGGGTTTCCCTCTACAGTTGGGATCTTGTACTAGAAGTTGTACCATTTTTTGTTTGCAATACCACTTTTTAAGGCGAGGACCAATGGTGTAAGAAATATTATATAATTTTTTAATATTTGTTTCCTGCTACTTTACCTTTATATGATTCTTTATATCATACCATTTGATTAGATCCCATCTTAGGCCCCACTCTTTACAATGTGCATACTAAATATACATTAAGATATATAGTAAAACATACTAGATTTGGTTTCATTTGAATATGAAGCATAAACAAACAAGAAACAAACATACAAGAATCAATAATGACCGTTAGACCACATAGAAAACAAATGAAGTATAAATTACTATTGAACCCCAAGGTAGTGTTGACAATAGGGGTAATGAAGAGATGGTGGTGGAGGAGGAGTAGAAAGATGGGAGAGGAGAAGAGAGAAGCTGAAGAGGAGCTCATAAACAACAACAACTGGTGAGAAGGAGAGAGAAACCAACAAGTAACAAATATAAATGATGAGGAGCTCAATAACATCAGTTGTAGCAACATCTAATAGCAATGAGGACCCTAACAGCAATCAGTGGCGTCAAGGGCTACCACAAAAAACCATAATTGGGTTGAGGGCAGTGGTGGGGATAGGATCAGAGTCAGGAGTAGTAAATTGGAGTTTCCTAACAAAGAGGAATGGTTATAAAAAGACTTTGTGGGGGTTATTAGATATGAGGTAGCCTCAGTTCTATAGGGAAACCAACACTTCAGCGAACCGCCACTTGGGTTTTTCTTTTATGTTGATTAAGCAAGTATAATTGATGTAATATATTTTAATAAAAAGCCTAGTTGTAGCAAACTCTATTACATTGATCTCACCATCAAACTAATTTCAGATTATAATAAAAAACCCTAGTTCTACCAAAACTTGTTACATTGGTTTCCAGCACTAATTCTAGTAAGATTCTTTGGAAAGGTTATTTTTTTCAAGTATAACATCATGGGAAGTATATAACATCATTTTTGCTGATGAAATCACCGCTATATAAAGTTAAAAATTACTGCTTATTGCCAATAATATAGTGTCAGATTTATCTAAAATTTGACAAGTTGGTTCCTATTGAGGAAGCAATTATTTTGCGGGAACATATGACATTAGTTACTGTGAACTGACACTATTGTTCATGTCATAAAAAAATTTTAGATTTTTTTTTCATGGGCTAGTTATGGAATTAGTTTCAATATGGTGATCCGACACTACAAGGGAATTGGTACCCAAATCTTTTCTTTAAAGGCAAATGTCATTGTACACAAACACTTGCTTTTATATAACCAACAATATACATTTTAGTGTCTATTTTTATTAAATTGACGTTATCACTAGTGATGCTTTTGGCCAAAAATGTACTAGTGATAGTGACTATATGATTAACTATTGGTAGTGTACTTCATCTTACAACCTCTATATCCAATATATCCTTCTCCGTAGGATTTTGTGCTATATTTCAAGCTAATATTAAGTAATCACATCACTGTACAGTCAAAAGAATATTGAGACATCTTACTACAACCATGATGTATAGTATATGTTACCCAAAAGATGAAGATTTTTCTCTCATACACAATATCAATGTAGATAATGCTGGATGTAGTATACATACAATAGGTAACGACAATGTGTAATTTATATTTCAAATTTAGTTTTGTAAGAACAAAATATTGTACCATTATCAACAATTGAAACCAAATCCATGACATCATGTAACTTGTTTTCGTCAAATCCACTGGATGAATCAAGTCTTAAAATATTTTTTTATAGATATGCCCCCAAATACATAAATTGTTACAGGACTAGTGTAATTGATATATCAAACTACTATATCACATTGTCATGCAAACCACATAGAAGTCGAACATCATTTTCTTCATGACTATGAGAAAACTCAATTTCTCCTTGAGAACGTGGACACTTAACATCAATTAATAGATATGATAAAAAATAATTTCCTCTAGAATAATTTCAGTCTATTAGAAATAGATAGCTAATTACTATTTATCATCATTCATATAGATTAGCAAATCTTTGCATCGATGAAAGTTGATTACATGTTTTTATTTCAACATAGATATCATAGTATTTTTCATGATTGTAAAATGTATATTGGCATGCACTTCAATGATTAAGATCCAACTATGCAAAAATTGCAGACATCACACCTATTTTACATATTGTATGCTCATATTGACAAAAATATCTCACATTTTCTAGTAAAACAAAAAATGAATTTTATATTTTATTATTTATGGGATTTATTTTTAGAAAAACTTCATTTCTAGAGTAAATACATGTTTCTAAATCATAATTTTTTATTACAAAATTGTTATCCACAAATTCAAAATTTTATGAAATTAGCTACTTTTTCAACTAGACCATAAGTTTACCAAGGAGGGTGTCGATTGAGATCTACGTTCTACTAAGAGACTTCTAGGCCCGGGCAACCCAATGACACTTTGATAAAAAATAGTCAAATTTTTTACCATTGGTTTGTTGTTGACTGTCAATCGGACTTATAGTTCAACTGAGGCACCATGAGTACTCTAAATAAGATATCAATATACCTCATTTTTACACAATTTACTTTCCCTCTTTGGATCCATTCTTCAAGCTCTAAGTGAAACCAATCCCTTAGTCTCTATTGGGTACTTCTCAGGAAAATCAAATTCATTTCTCTCCACTCTCTTCTCTTTCATTTCCTAAGATAATTATGGCTGCTACTTGTATACACCCAACAAAGAAGGACCCTCACTTAAATAAGGCTACTCCCACCTATTATTAGAGTCAAATTCTCTGACTCAAATGCAGAAAATGGTACACCAATATGTGCATATGCAACATCATTGCTTTGCGGCCGATAGATATATTGCCCATTGCCAACATAGACATCATGGACCTCTTCTTGTTCCTACACATGGAAGACATGATTGAACCATTCAATCTCATTTGCTGAGCCTATAATAGACTGCATTCTAAGTAATAATTCATCATTATTAGGTCCCGATTAATAAAATTTTATTCTTTTGTGTAACAATAGTTATTGCTTGAACATAATCACTAGCAAGTAATCAACTCAAATTAAATGAATACGTTAACATTTAACTTAATTTGGAAATATAAACTCATTTACCAACTTTACGTTATGTCTAGAATGACCTTTTTTACCCTAGTATAATCAAGTGCTTTAATTAGTCTAAAATCTCCAATGTACCACTTGATTTAGCTGATATAATGTCAAATATGCTCTCTCCTCATTTTCAATAGTCAAGACAATTTTATATAATTTATAATGTAAGAAATGACTTAATTACATGCTTTTAATAAATCTTGACATTCAATCTTTCTCTGTCATTAAAGTTTCTCAAAAACATAAATATGATTAGCACATCACATATACTTGTCTTTGATTTTATATTATTTTTTGATAACGAGGCCAATCGTGTTCATTAAGCATAAATATCAGATAGTACAAGGTTTGTAAGATGCTGACGGATATCCCCAGCCTCTTTGGTGTACATAAAATCGCCATCCTTAGCTAGTTTGGCAATTCCATGTGCCACCTTATTACAGGATCGACAAACATGAGAAAAAACTACGGACTCAAAATAAAGAGAGAGCGCTAAGATGTCTTCTACTAACAAACCAAGATAGTCCATTCTTTTGGCCGAGTTGGTGATTGCAGCATGCAAAATAAGGGAATCGGTCTCAAACTCAACTCGTTTCCATCCTCGCTGCCAAGCAAGTTGAATACCTTCCAGCAGCGCAGCCGCCTCGCCAACCTGTGCTGACCATGCCTATATCCGTCTTCGTCCCAGCACCACGACAGCTTGGGCGGTGATATCTCTGCCAACAACTCCCAAGCCCGTCGCTGTGCCCGTTCTACATACCACATCACTGTTGGTTTTCATTGTACCTTGTGCCGGTGACCGCTAGTGAGCAGCTGGGACATTCTTGCCATCTTCGAGCTGTCGCCTTAAATGCCGGCGTGCTTGTTCAACATGGCTGATATACGCCATTGCGGCCCAGATGAAGAACTAGAGCTTCTTCTCCCCGTTGTCAAACACCACATGGTTTCTATAAGCCCACAAGCCCCACATAGCTGCCACAACGTCAGTAAACTCTTACGGTTGAGTCCATCCTTTAAACCTAGAAGGATTTGCCTTGGTGTTTGTATATCTGCTGAGGTGACAATATGTGCTGCCGGCGTGAGTTGTCAATACTTCCTAGCCTCCTCACAACTGAACAACATATACCAAAGTCTGAAAAAAAGTTCTATTGAGACCTATGTTTGGAAGATGGTAGACTTGACCTAGAAGTAATCAAGTAAAATACTTATTGTAATTTTGCATTCATTTAGGTCACTAACTAATCGAGATGTATTTTAGGTATTTCATAGGTCTAAAAGGCTTAACGGTATGAATAACTCTCTAATCCGCGTCCCAAAAAAAGTATTATACCGAAGTCTGGAAAATAGACAATCATCCATACTAAGGGCTAGTTTGGTTGGGTGTAGTAGGGTGCAGTTGTGTGAGTTCGCAATGTAAAAATGTACATTAAATACACACTTTGTCATCCGGCTACACCCTACCAAACAGGCCCTAAGCGTAAAGAAACTTACATTTCATACTCAATAACGAAGCACCAGAAAAAAAGAAGTACGAAACCGAAAATCTGGCGGGGTGATTGTAGCAACAACTTAAACACCTCATCGTTTGTGATGGACCTCTCCTCCTCACACATAACAATAATTCATTTTTGTAACAAGGCACTAACACATTTTGCGTCTTACATACTGAAAAGTGCGAACGTGCAATGGATTACACCAAATAACAAATAAGAACTAAACAAATCACATTCCAACCTAGACAACTAAGTAAAAATATTGTTGTGCGGTTCTTCAGTGTTTTCTTTCTAATACCATAGTCACATATTCCACTACATAACAACAACTATTACGATTATAAATCACATCCACACCATAACACATGTTACGGTTAAAAGTGTGTGACTATAAACGGTCCTCTACACCATTTTCGTCTCTGTGAACAATAATAGTATCTTGGTTATGCAAATAACTGAGCGCTTATGACTCTTGTGCATATATGCTTGCTGAATTAAAAGTGTAGCCCGACTTAATATGATTGGCACGTTACAACATAAGTTTTTATAGCAAACTCATTTGAAAGTTAACGTGAATTCAATACTAGTGTATGAATCAGCATTCGGTCAGGTCAACTTGCTGTTTAATGGGTTTAAACCCAAACTTCGTTTTCTGGATAGCAAAGGGCCATGCCTAGGCTCGGATTACATTTAAAGGTCTGAGGCTGTATCTGGCCTGCTTAACAAGTATGGGCTTCTTGCCAGAATTCGGCCATTCTTCTTAGCATGAAAAAGGAGAAATGTTACATATAATAAACGAAACTCATATTTTCTAATCAGATGAACTAATATCTTATACAATGTATGCTTTATAAAATTTGTATGCAAGCCATACGCATGTATCTAATACAGAATACATATTTTTCCTTTTGTTTTACAGTAATCACAAAACGTATTAAATATACAATAAACTTGGTATTTAAGTGTATGGGTTCTGTGTTTAGCTTGGTTCAGACCCAACCCAACCCGAGGTCTGAAATTTTAGCCCGGCCCGCTTACATAAGTTCTATGGATGGTTATGGAATATGCCATCTCGAGATAGCCGAATCCAATATTCATCCCTAGTAGAGCGTTTTCAATTCTCGAAGTGGTCCCACCAATAAGTACAATTTGATTTCTGCAACATGGCTTTCTGCACCTAACTCTTATCTTTAAAATGTGAATAGTAGAGTATTTATTTCATCATGGACATGATCGAAATGACTCTCTCGCAGCCCCAAGGCCAGGAGAACAGACTTACATATTATATTAGTACTAGGCATAAAACCGTGTTATGCACAGGTGCCTTAGTAGGCTACAATAAGTATTTTTAGGTTAAACTTTAAAAAAAGATGATGCAATAAATATGTACAATACATATCTTAATAGATATTCTTATACATTCATGGATCAATACGTAGTTTCAAAAAATAATCGAAAAAGTTGCATCTAATTCCTCGATGGGATTTCTTATATAGTATAGATAAGTTTAAAACCCCACTGTGGACAGACTTGCTTTGACACCGCCTCACAACAAAACCGATGTACATGTTACTCATAGTATCTACTCTTTTGTGCGTGAAGGTGACTCAGAGAGTCGAACATACGACATCCACATTAGGGAAGACGACCTCGCAGTAAGACCTATCTTTATTGGATTTGTGCGAACAGTTTAGATTATTTTTGACAAGTCTACGTGTTCTATTTGTATTTCGAGAATTAAAATATAAAAACTTTGTCAAAATTCAATAAATATATTAAGAAAAATGGATGTACGGAAGCATAGGAGATAACAAGTGAAAAATAAACACACACCAAACAAGAACATGCAATTTACATAATTCTCCCAAGACGAACGGCAGCAAATTATTCATTAGTACAGATTATGGTTACAAATTGTAGACATTTGTGCATGCACAAACTTATAAAAAATAGATAACCTGATGTTTGAAACCTGATCCGGATGACCTTATTTATAAGAGCAAAATATAAACTCCCAATACAATATGACAACTAAAAAGAAAAATCAAAGAATTTAGACTAATAACCCGATTTCAAAATTCCTTTCGGATTGGGGCGTTGCTCCGCACCCCCAAGGAGTGTCCTTCCAATTCGTTGATCGGACAGCAAGTCCCCCGCCTTAATTGGTGGGCAGAAATCACAGTGGGACCAGAAAAACACAAATAAATTAGGCATCAAGGCAGATCTAACAATATAAAATAAAAGAAAATAACTAGTGAAAGAATGATGGATGATATGACATCTTTACAACATATACTAAATTGAAAAATATTACTTGTACAATGGAATTTAAGTTTACGATATGGATCTTAATTTGGGACACGAAGTTCTCTTTGAAATTAGAGCCAGATTTCCCATGCAAATGACGTGACTTTTTAGTCAACCTCTATTGTAGCGCCCAAGCCAATCTAACTACAATTTCGGACTTTGAAAAACAAATATGCTAAGTAGACCATTTTGAAACACAAAATGAAATCCTATTCATTCTCCACCACATGTTTGAAGGTATAACAAATAAGATACATATTTTATTTATTATATCTTCAAACATGTGATGGAGAATGAGTGGAATTTTGTTATGAGTTCTAAAATAGATCTAGATAGCAAACTTCTTTGAAAAAACCATCTGTATCGGTTCCACAGGAAAAAGCCAGTCCTACCGTCAGGATCCTACTCTGTCACACCCTAACAACAAAGTTTATATCAAGACCGACTGTAGTAAACGTAATAGATGTTAAAAAATTAACATCAGCCGACTCCGAGTTCCAGAATATATTTTACGTCAAAAGGGTAAAAAATACATCAATGGTGTAAAAACAAGGGGATAAGAAGAACAAAGAAGATGGGCATACAAATGCCACTCGTAGACGATCCGTGCCGTTGCAATCTATCTTCAGTTGTTCCACCTCTCCTATCTGCTTCCCTTCGCCAGCTGATAAGGGAAGAAGTTGGTGATATTGGAGGATTAGTCTGTTTTAGGCGATTCGTAGGATACCACGATTGTCTCTATAGTCTTAGTTCGAATAAACTTTTTCCGGAGTTTGGAGGTTGATTGGTAATGGGAAAGCAAGGCAAATGTTTGATTCGTATCCTGACACAGTCCTGAGCAATGGTAAATGGTCCATGAAGTGCTAATGTCACTCGGTTACTCGAGCCAGACGAGAGTAGTGGTACCATCATGCACTTGCACCTAAGAATCAGTATGATGCATTCTTTTTCGTCATGAACGAAATAAAGGAAGAGAACGTTTAAAGAATATCTTGGTTAGCATGGACCACGCACTAGATCGATTGTCCTGTTACATATTTTATTACTCGCACAGTTGTGTAATACTTGCATGTGATATAAAAAAGATAAAATGAGAAATTAATAGATTCTCAGTTTGATAGACCAATAACATTCAACAGTCGTTACATTTCGATTTTTATTTTTCTTTGTATTATTTTATTTTATACACGTATGCCAGAAACTCAATAACACAAAATACACATTGAACGGAAACGTTTTAATATACACTATTTATGCATGTGATTATTTACTTCTCATATATATTTTGTATACTTCCAACTTTCACATGCGTGTGTACGTTGCCATAAATCCTTAATGAGCCAATGGCGTAGTGATGGGTTCAACATGATATTCCGTGGACTACTCGTTACACAAATCGATTGTAGGTCTTTTGATTAGTCTTATGTTCGAACATTTCACCCGATTCCAATTGTATGGGTTGATTTTTATCTCACGAAGTCCTTAGAAAGACAATTTTTGTAACATCTCTGACCTGGGTTATGTTTTAATCTAAGATGTTTTATTTAATAAAAGTGATTATATGCTTGTTCTTATCTTTTGAAAAAATAATTAAGGTTTAAGAGGAACTTACATCACAACTTTAGTCCTTTTTGAATATTGTTGAAATCAATGTTTTGCTTGTTTTGGACTAAAGTGCAAATTACCCAAGTTGAGGGGTTTATTTACAAATTGTGCATGATAATATGTTCCTCATATGTTGAAACATCATGAGAGTGAAGATGATGCAGAGGTATGACTTGTTATAGCCTGAATACTAAGAAAGAGTTGATAAAGCAATGTTTGTGCATTAAAACCTAGTTTTGGCGTAATGTGCAATTTACCCAAAACCTAGGGTTCAATATGTAAATTACCACTTCAAAATGGTCTCTACTATTTCTTGGGATCACGTGGAGCAAAGAAAATGAGAGGGGCGTCTCATTTGTATCTCTTTGAAGGAGAGAGAATCTTGATATTAAAATAATCAAGATTTAAGCATAATGAAACCTTAATTCAAATTAATGTAAAAATAAATAAAATAATTGAAGGGCCTTCAACTAAAATTGAAATGGTTGAATTCAGATATGTGTGGACGTCCTTGTGCTTTGCAAGGGACATGAAATATCTCAAGGAGGTGAAAAATCCACTCACCTTATTATAAGAAAAAAAAATATCCACTCACTTATGGATATTAATATAAAAAAGGTTAAGGTGCTTAATTTGCTTTTCTTTAAAACATGGATAATTGAGAGGAAAAAGAGGCAAAGAGAATATCCTCATCCCAAAGGAAGAGAAGGGGGAGATAATTCCTACTTTCTCTCTCCTAAATGAATTTTCAATAAAATTCACATATATGCTCCTTTATCCATAGAATGAAAGGGTAATTTTGAATTCACTTCCACCCTTTGCTTGCAAAATGACCAAGGAAGCTTTGAAGGACCAGTATGACGACCCCCAACCTATTGGTAAGCTTATTGACCTTCTTTTATCTTGATTTCATGGTGGAAATCATAAATCAATGCACAATTTCTTCTTTTCTTCACTCCATCTTCAACCCTAGCCAATCCTTTCACTCCAAAACTTGAGGATGAGCCTTGGGGGGGATGCAAAAGCTTCTTCAACATTGTTGACGTGAAGCTTAAAGCTTTGAATCTCAATTGAAGGTGGGTTACATAACTTGAACCCTTAACTATTGTTATTGAACTCAATTTCTCAATTCAATTGATTCAATTATTTTTCTTGCAATACCTTTGATTAATTGATGCAACTTCCATGGGTATGGCAGTAGATTTCGTGGGAATGAAGGTTGATGTTGATGACATCATCACAAGCACACATCTCAGCAAATTTGAGTTGCAAACAGTTTTAGACTTTTGGTCCAAACGGTTTAACCAAACCGTTTGAGACCAAACGGTTTGCAAACTATTTGGTGACTTGGACTCCAAACCGCAAGAGAGGGTTGACCTTTTGGTTAGGTTGACCGTTTGAGGTCTGAACTCAAGTGCATGTTGGATGATGTTCTAATGGACCTAATTGATTGATTCAAGGTAAGTACAATCTTTCAATTGGAAACCCTAATCGAGCTGATCAAAGAATCCATGATTGTTTCAAACGATTTCAAGATAATTTGGGTCAAACGGTTTCAAGACCGTTTGAGCAAACGGTCTTGAGACCATTTGAGCCCAAAGGTCTTGAAACCGTTTGGGACCAAACGGTTTCAAAAACGTTTTAGGTTTAAGGTTGATTCATGATTGATGGATAGAGATCCAATGGTGATGATTGATGAATCTTTCAATTGCCTAATTGATGGCCAATTCAATGGTGCAAATTATATTTAATTTGATTGGAAATGGTTTGTTACAACCCCAAATTTTGGGTTCCTTTGGTGAGAAATGTAATTTCTCATAACAAAGATAAATGGGCAAATAATGATGTCTTGTGATTGAATGCATGTATTTCATTCAAAATAGCCTTGTTGGTTTACTTGTGGGCTTTATTGGCTATTCGGTCCAATAACAAGGAAATTCAATTAATTAAGAATTCGAGAAAAGAAAGATATGGAAACCTGTAGAAGGCAAAAGAATGTAATCCAGGGATGGATTTTGTACCCTTAGGTTCCTTGGGTGCCAAGGAATCCAATATTGCAAAGAAAGGGCAATAATAAAAGAAAAGATCCAATAAGTATTTCTTTATTAAGAAAGAAATTGAAAACATTGGTGAAATGTGGAAAATATGTGAAAAAATGTATAATTGAGTTATTCTTGGTGGAATTTCGTATTCCAAGGATTTCTAATGATAAATGGAATACCAATGAGGAAAATCAAAGAGAAATAAAGAGAAATCTTCAAAAAGAAATATTTTAATAAGAAATACACATGATAATGAAGAATAATGCATTTAGATGCATCTAGAAGGGTAATGTGTATCCAATAAAAAGGATTTCGAAATAATATAGTTTCTTGGGATCCAAGGAGTCCCAATAAAGAAAGAGGAAAGAGAAAATACCAATAAAGCAAAATAAAAGAATAATGTAATACATTATTAATGGTTTTTGAGACTTTGTTTAAAAGTGGTATTTTCTACAAAAGGAAATCATGATTTCGTGATCAATGGTTTAAAAGCAAAGACTAAAGAGAATAAGGGAAGGAATTTTCATTTTTGGAAGAAAAAGGAAAAATCAAAAGATAAAGAAGAGAGAGAAGGCTACTTCTTATTGAAGGATTTGGTTTCCTAGTTGGAAAGTAACTCTTCGATTCATGAATAGCCGACTTGGGGACTTCATGACCTCCCCTATATAAGGGGTTGGCGTTCTGGTTCGAGTCCCAAAAGAGATCTCACACGTATCTCTTCTTCCTCTTCTTGTTCTTCCACGTTCAAACCCTAACATGTGAAGAAGGCTCTAACTCATGCGCAACGAGTGATCGTGTGTAGTCGGGATGGAGGATGGATGGCTACGAGTTTGGGGAGGGGCTTCGCCATCACGGCCCTGCCCTAGGCTGGTCGCAGTAGCCGCAGCACTGCAGCTACGGCAGCCACGCACAACAGGCATATCCAGGCCAAACGGGTCGCCATCGTTGCAAATAGAGGTACCCAGCTGAGCGCCAAGGGCAGACGAAGGTAGGGGAAACATCCCCGATGGTCGTGGGACCTTGGAGAGGAAGGAGCGCGCATGAGGTTGCTGCAAAACGACGTTTAGGGCTGCAAGGCAGCGCTACTGTTTGCCACGCGAGGAGGAAGAAGAAGCAGCAAGCGCATTGGACAAAATTGCCCCTCCGCAGGCTGAAGAAGAAACAACTTACACGGGGGTATAATGGTAACTTGGTTATGTTTCCAAATTGATCGCATTGCATGAGAAACGGATGACGTGGCGCCTCCTCATTGGCCCAAAAGTAAGTATTTTTGCAAAATTCGTATCTAATGAACCGTAGCTCGGATGAATACGCATAATATATGAATTTTGCTCAACAGAACACGAGGAATGCAATAAAAATATAATTGAAGCCTTTCTCTGATTGCAATTCAAAAAGTAGTATAATTTATACACTTTAATGAATTAATGGTTAAGAAACCCTATTTTTGATATAATTAATGTGATTGGTAGGGTTTAATGGATGGTTAATGTTGATATTAACCTGTTAATCATAAAGAGATACGTTAAGATCGAAAAAGATGTATTTTGCACGTAATTAGTTAATTTAGAGTTTCATATGCATGAATATACTTTAATGGGCCTTGAAACCCTAATGTTGACTAATTTGACTATCAATGGCTTTAATTGATTAATTTCATGATTAAAGTTGGAATATGCTGAATCTAAGCTATTTTGAGCATTAAAGTTCCTAATTTGTAGATAAATACCCTAAATGTGGTAATTAGGGTTTTCTCATGAATAAAAGGTGGAATTAATTGCAAATCGAGTTCATATGTGATTTGGATCATAATGAATTATGAATTAATGATAAATACATATAATGATATTGTCATGGATTAAAAAGATAAAAATAGTAGCCATAATAAAAAGAGGCTTAATGAGCTTGATTAATGGTTAATTATGCCTTTAATCCGGAATTGATAATTAGATGTGGAAATAATTAGGGTTTGTGATCAATTGTGTTAAATTAGGGTTTGAAATAATAAACAATGAAGGGAAACCCTAATTGCAATGGAAACCCTAAAAGTGGACTAGAAACCCTAATAGGTGAGTTATATTTAATAGATCTTAATGACATGAGTAATAAAAGGAAAGTGTATAATTGTTTCAGGATCTTATTGAATGCTTGCATGATCGTTGTTGTTTGGATTATTCCTGCACCTGAATCTACATGTACATGTATGTGGTTACGTCTATGAATATCCCGAATTAGATTCCCGAGGATTTTCGAGGTTTTATCGATGACTTAAATTAAACTGTTGGTTGCATTTAATTCATGCAAATTATAATGTGAATATGACTATCACATAAGAGATGTGCCTACTAGCTCAGATCCTAGTCCCCTCTGTAGTTGTATAGATTGACCTAGTAAATGGCTACCAATGGGTAGGTCCATCAGGTCATTAAATGACTTAGTAAATGGCTACCAATGGGGTAGGTCCATCAAGTCATCATGAGTCAGGGATTGGTCTACCTTTGGGTAGGACCATGCGACTCCATAACCCTAGGTATTGGCTACCTATGTGGTAGGGCCATGGGGGTAAGGATCTACCATATGAGAGAGGTGGTATCCATGTCCACTGCAGGGACATTACAGAGAAAGGGGATAGGCAAGGATTGAGTAGTATTTCTTAAAACGTAATCTTGGTTGTTAAATGATATTTGGTTGATTACATTGTTAACATAGTTGCACAATTATTGTTTCCCCCACATACCAGCTTCGGCTGACCGATGTTTTGTTTATCGGCGTTTTAGGTACAAATGAAAAGAACAAACAGTAAAGTGATAGATGTGGAATTAACTGAGAAATAACGTGCATAGGAGGATTAGTTAGTTTAGCATCTTCATGGATAGAAGTTTAGAAATCCCAGTTTTTCCAAGGTAAGAAAAGTTTTATTTTATACCAGTTTTCAGTTTAGTTGGTAAAGTTTATTAATTGTTATTGATTATTTGTCAAACCTTTGATCCTGTTAATTGAATAACGACTCTAACCTTCGGGTCTCCCTTAATTGGGGGTTACCGGGAGGCGGGGTCGTTACATGGTCCTAAGTGCCCATGCGGTTTTGAGGCTGGTTCGAGCCCAAACGGTCTTGAAACCGCTTGGGGTCAAACAGTTTCAAAACCGTTTGGAGTCAAACGGTTTCAAAACCATTTGGTGATGAAACCCCAAAACTGAATGGTGGACTATTGTGATTCAATCATTTGGAAATTGAAGGTGATGATTGTACCAATGATCTAATGATTGATAGTGATGGTAATCAATGGAGGTATAAAGGTTACTAAAAGCACCTAAATGATTAGTACAATGAAAGGGATAAACCCTAATTGCTTATAAGAACAATAATTTAGTACACTATGTCAATCATAGCTGTATGTACTTGATTGAAGGGTTGATATAACCTAATCAAGTTGAGAGGATGATAAAATGGAATTCATACATGAGTATGATTCATGTGGTGATTAAGGGTGTGATCCTTAGCATAGAGATCATGAAACCCTAATCATGGACATAAACCCTAATTGATAAGGTTATTGAACCCTAACCCTAATTCAGGGCAAATTTAAATGTAACCCTAATCCAGGGTAAGGGTGTAACCCTAATCTAGGGTGATGATATGTGTAAACCTAATTTAGGGTAATGTGATGCAAAATCCTAAATTGGGATGAATAGTAAACCCTGATTATGGGTACTTGAATAGAAAACCTAATTGGGATGAATAGTAAACCCTAATTGTGGGTAATGGAACATGAAACCCTAATTGGAATGAACAGTAAACCCTAATTATGGGTAAACGGAATATGAAACCCTAATTGGGATGAATAGTAAACCCTAATTGTGGGTTATTGAATGTAAACCCTATTTTGGGGTGAAATTTATGTGAAATCCTAACTAAGGGTGATTTTATGAGAAACCCTGATGTTTGATGTGATGCAGAACTCAAATCCAGGGTGATACTATGTAATGTTTTATGAAACCCTAATCTTGGCCAATATGGTGATAAACCATAACCTTGATTTGGGTAATGGGATGAATGTTCCCAAATGACATGAAATGGGAAACCCTAACCCTAGTAAGGGAATAGTGGTGTTACCCTTGAATAGTGAATCAATATTTGTTCTGCATGGTACTGATATGTAATTGAATCTACTGTTATAATCTGCACTAACCATGCAGGTATTCTGAAATGGTAATCATGGCCAGGTATGAGCTATGATGTTTAATTCACTATTGCTTATTGGGCCTTGTGTGCCATAATATACCTTGCTGCCTGGTAAGAGGTAATAAGAGAATTAATGGGCCTCAAGTACCATGTGTGATGCCTGTAGTAGCAAGTATCATGTTTACCTTGGTCAGATGACCTGAAGGTGATAATTACCTAGAAAAGTGGTAACAATGCTCAATGATGAGCTAAGGGTTTGAATACCTAGAACCATATGATTGGGGTAATGAGATTGTGAAGGGATGAGAATTCCCAATATTGAAAAGAGGGACTGAGTTTCCAATGCCTTTTAAAGACTAATAAGTAATGGATGAAAATAGTACATGTCTCTTTATAACATTGTCATAATAAGTTATGTTTGAGAACTTGGCTGATGCTAAAAGAATATGAAAATGTACTTAATTAATCCAGTGAAATTTGTTCATGTAGTGCTCTGACCATAGATCCATCACCGTCAGTAGTTGGTGATGATGAAACAAGTTTTCCTATGGATTTCCTAGAATTCGCATATTTTGAATATGTGGGGGTAAATGGGTGAAAATGTCCTTACGTTCTGGTGAAGAGATTGATGGAAGGTAAACATTAAACCTCTCAATCCTTCATGTGTCGGGATGGATGTATCACAAATCTCCCGATGGTTGGGATGGATGTATCATTAATCTCCCAATGATATTTAATGTCACGTCGATGGAGATAAACATTAATTCTCTCAATTGCCGATGAGAGTGCAGTTCACGCTATAACTCTATAGCGAAGTTCCAGTATACCCTGGAAAGCTATTTTGAGCAGTTGACATAGTCCTTCTTGTCATCCCGCACTGACCGACATGTGGGTGGTCATGGGAATCTAGCTCTTCCATTGACCTATGTATGGCACCGATTTTAATTTAGCAATGGTCGGTTGGAGTATGAGCGATATACCTCATCTCCTCAGAGCTTAAGTATGTTTGAAAAATGTAATCAGCCGTGTAGCGTATTTGCATAAGATTGAAATACGAGAATCACTAGTTGATGTTATCTAATTTAGTATATCCTAAATGGATGTGTTATAAATGTCCTTCAATTCTTTATTGAATATTAGACATGTTGTTTATCAAGTTACAGCTGATAAGCTTAAGTGAGGATGTTTCTCTAATCTGCATAGATATTAAATTAACTGTTGTTAAGCTTATGATTCCACTGTTCAATTTATTTCTATTAAATTGCAATAATAATATTTTTGGCAGAGAGTTATATCTCCCGCTGGGGAAATTTTTATAATGGTCTCACACCCATGGAATCCATCATTTTTAGATAGACAAAGACAAAGAAGAAGACCTCTGTAGCAGAGGAAGAGCAACAACAACAACAAGGACAACAGTGATCCATCAGGTGGAGATATTGGCTGTCTGGTTTTGTGTAGTTAGTCCTATGAGTCATCTCTGTACTCTCATGTCCTAGGAGTCAGTAGTTTATGATTTTATAATCGATCTGAGGTTTTGGTTTAATGCCTTGAGGTTTTAAGTTTCCTATGTACAAATTGAATAGAGCACCTGTTCCTTCAATTCTTTATTGAATATTAGACATGCTGTTTATCAAGTTACAACTGATAAGCTTAAGTGAGGATGTTTCTCTAATCTGCATAGATATTAAATTAACTGCTGTTAAGCTTATGATTCCACTGTTCAATTTATTTCTATTAAATTGCAATAATAATGTTTTTGGCAGAGAGTTATATCTCTCGCTGGGGCAATTTTTATAATGGTCTCACCCCCATGGAATCCATCATTTTTAGGTAGACACAGACAAAGAAGAAGAACCTCTATAGCAGAGTAAGAGCAACAACAACAACAAGGACAACAGTGATCCATCAAGTGGAGATATTGGCTGTCTGGTTTTGTGTAGTTAGTCCTATGAGTCATCTCTGTAGTCTCAGGTCCTAGGAGTCAGTAGTTTATAATTTTATAATCAATCTGAGGTTTTGATTTAATGCCTTGAGGTTTTAAGTTGCCTATGTACAAATTGAATAGAGCAGCTGTTGTATGTAATCCTTGAGAAGAGATGGTACATGACATGTACATTATGAACCATGATGTAATGATTTACTTTGGTTCTAAATGAAAGAGTTTTCCTATGAATGGATCTCTTGATAAATGGTTTTAAATTTTAGTGATTTTCAGTAATCCACTGTTAATGACCACTTCCGCATTTATCTTAATCGATGTTTGGCAACATACGTCACAATTTAGTGGTATCAGAGCTCTAGGTTTGCTGAGTCTATAGAGACATATGATTAAGGTTGTTGAGTCTGTTCTAGTGTCTTCCAGTCTGTTTGATAGTGTCTTCTTCTCATATAGGAGAAGAAGAACTAAAGATGTCTGGATCACACGATGAACATCCTGCTAAGAGCAGCGTTGCTGCACCAGGAGGAGGTGCAAGAGATCAAGATAGGGAGGATCTTGTACTTGATCAACCCCAGTTCAACCAAGCTGATATGGGGAATCCATATGTTTGGACAGTTTATAGTAGCTATGACCCATATGAAGGATAGGATGCCATTACCTACACCTAGGGCACCAGCCCATGATGAAAAACATGGAGCCGGTAAGCAGGAGGGTATGAGTCGTAGAGTATGCTGGTACAGCTGACCCAACAGATGCTGACCTGTGGTTGACTGAACTAGAGAAAGCCTTCAAAATCCTCATGATTCCTGATGATGAGAACGTGAGGCATGTTGTATATCTCCTTAAAGGGAGTGCTGGCCACTGGTGGACCATTGAGGAAGGCAAAAGACCTGGTGTTGTGATCGGATGGGATGAATTCCGGCGTGAATTCTTCGCTAGATACTTTCCCAAGACATATCTAGATGAGAAAATGTCTCAATTTGAGAGGTTGAGGCAAGGACAAATGAACATTAGCGAATACAAAGATAGGTTCATGGAACTTTTGCGGTTTTTTCTGCATATGGCATCTACATATGAGGAGAGAATTCGACGATTCAAGAAGGGATTGAATGCAAAATTGACCACTCCGGTGTCTGCTCTGGAGAACCGGGAGAGGTTTTCCACTTTTTTGGAGTCTGTAAGACGAATAGAAAGGTCTGCGATTGAGAAGCGATAGACCAAGGGTAAGAAAGAGTACCCACAGTTCCAAGGATAGAGTTATGGAAGTTTTAAGAAACTAAGGTATTCGGTGCCTACACCATCACCAAGGTTCAATACCCAGACGCAATGGACGTCAAGTAAGGGTAGAGGTTGTAGTTTACCACCGAAGGGAGCTTACAACTCAGCCTCAATTTTAGTAACAGGACCACCCAGACCACATAGGGGAAATGTAACCTGTTATAGATGTGGGAGAGAAGGCCATGTGGTGAGGGACTGTCCTGAAAAAGTTAGGAATGTGAACCAGCAACCGAGGCAGAGTCAGCAAGGCTCTCAGAGGTAGCAGTCTGGCAGTGGTGCTAGAGGACGTGAAAAAACATCCCAAGCTAGATCGTCAGCATCCAAAAATCAAGCACAGGGTCAACAACAAGCAACGACTAGATTCTATGCAATGAATCAACCCGAAGTAGTTGTCAACCCTCAGGTTGTGACAGGTCAGATGGAATTATTTTATTCTGATATGTCTTCATCCTGCTTCGTATCTTTGTTAATTGATCTGGGTGCTACGCACTCTTTTATCACTCGAGAAGTGATTCATGACTGCGACATGATTTTCATTCATAGAGCAGATAGTTTGTTGCTAGAAACCCCTTTGTTGGGATCTGTAGTGTTGAGGGAGGTATGTTCTCCCTGCAATCTTTCCTTTTCTGAACATCACATTCGGGTAGATCTTATACCACTTGAAATGCACGAGTTTGATATAATTCTTGGGATGGAAACCTTAGAAAAGTATAAAGTTGTCTTGGATTGTGGTTCCAAGCAGGCTTTGTTCACAAACAATGGTGACACATGGATCTTTCAGGGAGATAGAAAGATTCTTCCAACATGTCTTGTGTCAGCTATGGTAGCCGAGAAGTTGATGAGACAAGGATGCTTCACATTCTTAGCCCATGTGGTTGATACCACAATGGAGAGCCCTCATCTTTTTGAAGTTCCAATAGTCAGGGAATTTGAAGATGTATTTCCTGAAGAACTTCCAGGTGTTCCACCGCCCCGAGAGATTGATTTTGAAATTAATCTAATCCCAGGAACGCAACCAATAGCACAAATGCCGTATAGAATGGCACCTGTTGAGATGGAAGAGCTCAAGAAACAACTGCAAGAGTTGCTTGAGAAGGGTTTTATCTGACCAAGTACTTCACCATGGGGTGCTCCGATCCTCTTTGTTAAGAAGAAGGATGGGTCTATGCGTTTATGCATCGAATATAGGCAGTTAAATAAACTAACCATAAAGAACAAGTATCCTCTACCAAGGATCTATGATTTGTTTGATCAGTTGCGGGGTGCAACTACCTTTTCTAAGATAGATTTGAGGTCAGGATACCATAAACTGCGTATCAAGGAGGGTGACATACCTAAGTCTGCTTTTAGGACAAGGTATGGTCACTATGAGTTCATAGTTATGTTGTTTGGACTAACTAATGCACCAGCTGCATTTATGGAACTCATGAATAGAATCTTCCGACCTTTTCTTGATTAGTGTGTAGTCGTCTTTATAGATGACATCCTGATATATAGTAGAGATGCTCAAAAACATGAGCAACACCTATGTCAGACTCTAACTTTGCTAAGAAAGCATAAGTTGTATGCTAAGTTTAGCAAATGTGAGTTCTGATTACCAAAAGTTTCTTTTCTTGGACATGTAATATCTGCTTCAAGTATTCGTGTTGATCCTACGAAAGTAGAATCTGTCTTGCAATGGGAACAGCCTAAGACACCGACAAAGATACATAGTTTTCTTAGACTGGCAGGATATTATAGGAGGTTCATTAAGAACTTCATTTCAATAGCTTTACCCCTAACCAAGTTGACTAGGAAGGAGATTCCTTTTGTTTGGAATGACAAGTGTCAACAATCTTTCCAGTTGTTGAAGGAAAGGTTAACTAGTGCACCTGTGTTAGTGCTACTTGAGCAAGGGAAGGGGTATATAGTCTTTTGTGATGCATCTAAGAATGGCTTAGGATGTGTGTTGATGCAGGATAAACAAGTGATTTCTTTTGCTTCTCGACAGTTTAAGAAACATGAGGAGAATTATCCAACACACGATCTAGAGCTAGCTACTGTGGCCCATGCCTTGAAGATCTGGAGACATTATCTCTATGGAGAAACATTCCAGATTTTCACAGACCATAAGAACCTAAAGTATATCTTCTCACAGCATGAGCTGAACATGAGGCAATGCCGCTGGATGGAGTTAATCAAGGACTACAGTTGTACAATTGATTATCATCCAGGGAAAGCCAGTGTGGTTGCTGATGCACTAAGTAGAAAATCAACAATACCAGCCTTAAACAAAGCACAGTTGAACTCCTTAGTGTGCTCTAAGAGAGATATGCTTATCTCTTTGAGGCAAAACAATGTACAGCTAAAAGTATCATTGTTAGTCGGGTTATTAGCTGAGATGCACATAAAACCTACTCTGAGACAGCATATTAAAGAATCACAACAAACTGATGTTGTAGTTCAACAGATTAGATTAGAGTATGGTAGTGAGAAACGGGAGGGCTTTCATGAGTCATAGGATCAGGTAGTCTGTTATCATGGTAGGATGATAGTACCCGATGCTGATGAATTAACAAAGTTAGTCCTGGAAGAAGCTCATTCTTCGATGTATTCTATGCATCCAAGGAGCACCAAGATGTATCATAACTTAAAAGATATGTATTGGTGGCCTGGATTGAAGAAAGATGTTGCTGAGTTTTTTATGTGGTATCCAGTGTGTCAGCAGGTTAAAGATGAACATCAAAAGCCCGCAGGAACAATGCAACCTTTGCCTATACCGCAGTGGAAATGGGATCATGTAACCATGGACTTTATGGTTGGTTTGCCTAGAACAACTAAAAGTCATGATTCCATTTGGGTGATAGTTGATAGGTTGACTAAGACATCACATTTCATTCCTGTCAAAACAACCTACACTGCTGAGAAGCTGGCCCAGATATACATAGATGAGATAGTGCGTTTGCACGGGGTTCCAACTACTATCGTTTCTAATAGAGGTCCCCAGTTTATGAGTCATTTTTGGGAACGACTGCATAAAACTTTGGGCATGCAGTTAAGGTTTAGTACAACCTTTCATCCTCAGACAGATGGACAATCTGAGAGGACTATACAAACCTTAGAGGACTTTCTTAGGGCATGTGTCCTTCAGTTTGTAGGAAGTTGGGATCTACATCCGAGCTTGATAGAATTTGCTTATAATAATAGCTATCGACACAGTATTAATATGGCACCATATGAAGCTTTGTATGGTAGATGTTTTAGATCTCCCTTATGTTGGCATGAAACAGGAGAGTACCAACTTTTGGGTCCTGAGCTGGTTCAGCAAACAAATGAGAAGATTAAAGTTATACAATAACAGTTAAAGCTGCCTAGGATCGACAAAAATCATATGCTGATAAGCATCGTAGACCCTTAGAATTCCAAGTTGGAGATAGAGTGTATCTCAAGGTCTCACCTTGGAAAGGTATCCTTAGATTTGGAAAGAAGGGAAAGTTAGCTCCTAGATTTATGGGACCTTACCCAATCATTGAGAGGATGGGAAAGGTAGCCTATAGATTGCATCCGGTGTTCCATATTTCCATGCTGAGGAAGTGTCATCCTGACACAGAGTTGGTTCTGCAACCTATGGAGGTAGAACTAAATGATGATACATCTTATGTTGAAGGACCTGTGTTGATTCTTGACAGAAGAATCAAGAAGTTGAAAAAGAAAGACATTTGTCTTATAAAAGTTCTCTGGCATCACCGTGGCATTGAAGAAGCAACATGGGAACTAGAGGAAGAGATGAGGAGGAAGTACCATTCTCTTTTCTCTTGATGTTTTTGTTGATGATTTCGTGGATGAAATCCTTGTAAGGGGTTCATAAACTTGTAACATCCCTGACCTGGGTTATGTTTTAACCCTAGGTGTTTTGTTTAATAAAAGTGATTATATGCTTGCTCTTATCTTTTGAAAAATAATTAAGGCTTAATAGGAACTTACATTACAATTTTTGTCCTTTTTGAATATTGCTGAAATCAATGTTTTGCTTTTTTTGGACTAAAGTGCAAATTACCCAAGTTGAGGGGTTTATTTGCAAATTGTGCATGATAATATGTTTCTCATATGTTGAAGCATCATGAGAGTGAAGATGATGCAGAGTTATGGATTGTGATAGCTTGAATACCAAGAAAGAGCTGATAAAGCAATGTTTGTGCATTAAAACCTAGTTTTGGTGTAATGTGCAATTTACCCAAAACTTAGGGTTCAATATGCAAATTACCACTTCAAAATGGTCCCTACTATTTTTTGGGATCATTTGGAGCAAAATAAATGAGAGGGGTGTCTTATTTGTATCTCTTTGAAGGAGAGAGAATCTTGATATTAAAATAATCAAGATTTAAGCATAATGGAAACCTTAATTCAAATTATGCAAAAAAAAAAACTGAAGGGCCTTCAACCAAAATTGAAATGGTTGAATTCAGATATGCGTGGACGTCCTTGTTCTTTGCAAGGGCCACTAAATATCTCAAGGAGGTGAAAAACCCACTCACCTTATTATAAGAAAAAGAAATATCCACTCACTTATGGATATTAATATAAAAAGGGTTAAGGTGCTTAATTTGCTATTCTTTAAAACATGGAAAATTGAGAGGAAAAAGAGGAAAAGAGGATAGACTCATCCCTAAGGAAGATAAGGGGGAGATAATTCCTACTTTCTCTCTCCTAAATGAATTTTCAATAAAATTCACATATATGCTCCTTTATCCATAGAATGAAAGGGTAATTTCGAATTCACTTCCACCCTTTGCTTGCAAAACAACCAAGGAAGCTTTGAAGGACCAGGAGGACAACCCCCAACCTGTTGGTAAGCTTCTTGACCTTCTTTCATCTTGATTTCATGGTGGAAATCATAAATCAATGCATAATTTCTTCTTTTCTTCACTCCATCTTCAATCCTAGCCAATCCTTTCACTCCAAAACTTGAGGACGAGCCTTGGGGGAGTTGCAAAAGATTCTTCCACCATTGTTGATGTGAAGCTCCAAGCTTTGAAGCTCAAGTGAAGGTAGGTTATATAACTTGAACCCTTAACTATTGTTATTGAACTCAATTTCTCAATTCAACTAATTCAATTGTTTTTCTTGCAATACCTTTGATTAATTGATGCAACTTCCATGGGTATGGCAGTAGATTTCATGGGAATGAAGGTTGATGGTGATGACATCATCACAAGAACACATCTCAGTAAATTTGAGTTGCAAACGGTTTTGGACTTTTGGTCCAAACGGTTTCACCAAACGGTTTGCAAACCGTTTGTTGACTTGGACTCCAAACCGCAAGAGAGGGTTGACCATTTGGTTAGGTTGACCGTTTGAGGTCTGAACTCAAGTGCATGTTGGATGATGATCCAATGGACCAAATTGATTGATTCAAGGTAAGTACAATCTTTCAATTGGAAACCCTATTTTAGTTGATCAAAGAATCCATGATTGTTTCAAATGATTTCAAGATAATTTTGGTCAAACGGTCTTGAGACTGTTTGAGCCCAAACGGTCTTGAAACCGTTTGGGGCCAAACAGTTTCAAAACCGTTTGGAGGGTTTATGGTTGATTCATGATTGATGTATAGAGATCCAATGGTGATTGATGAATCTTTCTGTAGCATCCAACTCACGAAATCATGATTAACTAATGCGTAAGCGATCACTAAGCAGCGGATTATCAAAATTCACTAAAAATTAAAACCTTTTTACCAAGAGATTCATCAAAGGAAAACTTTCTCACATAGAACCAAAGTAACATATTTACATTTTGGTTTAAAGGAACATGCCATGTATTATCTCTTTCTGAAAATATCAAGCATCAACTGCTCTTGTTAAACTAAACACAAGAAGTATAAAATCTCAAGGAACTGAGCCAAAATCTCGAAAGCACTAACTACTAATCCGAGGACCTGAGAGTACAAAGACGACACAGAGGACTCTATATACATCTATACAAGGCATAACAACCAGCGTCTCCACCTGAGACTTCACTGTTGTCCCTGCTGCTACTGTTGCTGTCCTTCACCTACTGAAGGATTCCTGCCTCATCTGCGTCCACCTAAAAATGTGGTTACCACGGGGGTAAGACAATTGTAAATTGCCCCAGCGAGAGATATAACTCTCTTCCAGAAACATTATTATTGCAATTAATCAGATAAATCTGAACAGAGGAATCATAATTGTTTAACAACTGTTATTTCATTGTCTAATAGATTAGAACATTATTCTTATCTAAAGAATTGCAACTATAACTTGATAGAGCAACATGTCACTTATCCATTAGGGTATGTGAAGACATATATAACATTTATTCAATATAGAGTTATACTGTGGCACATACTCTATTCAGGCTTAGATCACATAGTTAATGTTTGGCATTGTCTTTTTGGTGTCATGGCCTATAGCCTTATTCTTTTAACAAAGTATTGGGATCTTAATCCCTCATCTCATCAAGTACATTTCCATCTCTTAACAAGTTCATCATCATGATTATAGAATATGGGCATGCAAACCCTTAAATCATCATAGAATACTTGTTACCACTTATTAGGTAACTTAATACCTTCAGGTCATCTGACCTATGACATTATGATTCTTACTACACAAAGTATTCACATAGCATTACCCTGTATTAGGGTTTATTATATCCTATTACCCAGTTTAGGGTTAGGATGCACTGTTCACATCAGCTTAGAGTTCATCATGTCTTTTTACCCAATTTAGGGTTTACTGTAATATTACATAACATCACCCTAGATTAGGGTTTTCCAAAAATAACCATATAGGTTCTCAAGATCATATTATTAATGATCAAGTCCTATTTCATTACTTCACACAACTAGGAATCAATATGGATAACATAAGTATTCAATCATACTTATTTATTCCCATCATTCATCATTAGATGAATTATCAACACAAAGTATGAGTTTCTCCCTTATCTTTACCAGAATATGATTGCATCATAGTTTATTGGTTTGGATTAACCTTTTCATAAGGCATGTTAGCCTACACTTATTAAAGTACATTACATCTCAATGTAACAATTGACATGACACATCTCATGTGTCACTCATCCAATTATATTGGACTTATAACACATCAACGTATATCAGTATTGGGGTGTTGGATGTGATATCTATCATATCTTGATGTATCACTTCTCTCAATACCTTTATCTTTTTTAAGTACATCCACTTAGCTTGTATTAGGGTATTCCCCATCCTAATACTTTATGCACTAGATCATCACATTCATCATGCAATGTGTTGGTCATAATTCACCTATTTAGAATATACAACCATTGCCAATGATATGGATTCACCCTTGAGTCAGGTACTATTAATGTAAGGATATCCATTGTCATCCCCTCTAGGTATTACATTTGTCAATACATTAATCATTATTCCATTATTAGGAATAGGATTTTCCATATTTATAGTTTGAGGTTCACATAGCATCTTTCATATATTATATGGATTCCACATAGTATTACTCTTCTTTAGAGTTTCATATAACATCCTTCTATATCAGGGTTTCACCAAGTATTATGTGAAATTAGGATTTCACAACACATCACCCAATGATAGGGCTTCACATAGCATTAGTAGCACTACCCTATATTATGGTTTCATGCACTTTTACCCCATTTTAGGTTTAAGGTTTACCATTTACATCCAAGTAGGGTTTCTCACACCTTATTACTCTAATTAGGATTAGGATGTACAATTCCCATTAAATTAGGGTTTCTTACATTGTTACACTAAGTTAGAGTTAGATCATCACCCTATATTATGGTTTTACTCAGCTTTGCCCTCAATTAAGGTTTCACATAGCCTTGTCCTAAATTAGGTTCAAGGTACATCAATCTTTTCAATGAGGATTTCATGATCTCATATTATGGATCAAATCCTGATTACACATTTATTCATAATGAGAGGATCAAGGCTTATTAAGTAAGCAATCATATCTCCCATTCTTTCTCCCTCTCATCCTCTCTAGGATGTTAAATACTCCAAGATTGATCTAGGTTAACTCTTCACTTAAGTACACATAGATAGGGTTAACCTTCATAATCACCATTGGTCTACATCATTAATAATCAAGTAGTTAATTGACCTTTGATCATATTAGGTGTCAAAATGGTTTAACCAATTTGAACCTCAAAAGGTCTTGGTCACTTAGACCTCAAACAATCTTGGTCACTTAGACCTCAAACGATCTTGACCAATTAAGTTCAAACGGTTTGAAACCGTTTAGCAAAGTTGGTGCTTGAAACCGTTTAGACCAATCATATAGAAACTGAATGAACTTGGGTCTCTAAATGGTTTGAGACCATTGGTCGAAACCCTCTCAAAACCGAATGGACCAAAAAGGGTCTTCAACACTTAAACAGTTGAAGGTTCCAATCCATGGACCAACTATCAATTGGACCACTAATTTATTGTTCAATTGAACCACCGAATCACCCTTCAATTGGACCTTAAATTAGGGTTTTGAACCCAATTGAACTAGGGTTGGTACTCAAGAAACCATCACTTAGGGTTTTGAAACTGAGGAACCATCAATGGTTGACATTGTGGAACCAATTCAATCGAAATCAGTGAACCATCATCATTACATGATATGATCTGACCCCAAATTGTCTTGAATGACCTCCAAATGGTCTCGAGGTCATTTGGATGATCTAAAAATAGTCTTGAGACCGTTTTCCTCAAACCACCATTGAAATGTATCACATTCACTTAGGGTTTTCACCATTGAATCAATGATCACTTGAGCTATTGATTGTAATGCAACTTGATATCTTTGGGTATTCAAATACTTAACCATACTAAACCCTAGACCTCCAAACGGTCTTGGTTGACCTACAAACAGTATTGAGACCGTTTGGGTGATTCCCAAATGGTTTTGAAACCGTTTGGGTCAATCAACCCAAAATATCAACTTAATCAATTGCAAAATCAACACTTAGTCGATTAGGGTTTGGTGATTGATGGTCCTTCAACTAATGGATCCTTTAAAAATAATCAATTACAATTAATGGTTCATTAACCATAGTCATCATAATCAAATATCCAAATGGTCAACTGTGGTCAACACTCTCAAGTGGTTTTGAAACCGTTTACTTCCAAACGGTTTGTGAAATCGTTTACTCCCAAACGGTTTGAAACCATTTGCTCCCAAATAGTTTGTGAAACCGATTGAGCACATATATAGAAACCGTTTGGTCTAGAATTTTCTTGAAAAAGTGTCCAAGATGATGTCATCATCATCTTCCTTCGTACATCCAAGAACTACTGCCATTTTCATGGAAATTGCAGCAATGACTCAAAGGAGCTCAAACTAGAACAAAATGAACAACAAATTATAGAGAATTGAATGCAATATCAATGTTTAAGGGTTAAAGTTATATAACCCGCCTTATAATATGATTTCCAAGCTCCAAGATCCATGTTCTTTAATGGTGGATGAGATCTAGCAACTTCCCAAGGTTCGTTCTTAAGCTTTTGGATGAAAAAGTTGGCTAGAGTTGGAAATCGAGTGAAGAAAACAAAGAATCAAGCATTGATTTTGGGTTTTAACCATGAAACCAAGGTGGAAGATGATCAAAAGCTTACAAACAGGTTAGAGTCGTCCTTCTCCTGCTCCTGAGCTCTCTCGTGGTCAGCCAAGGCAAGATGAGAAAAGAAATTCCAAGAAAGATCCTTAAGTGGGTAGGAAAAGAGATATGTATAAGGAATTTCCAAGGAAAGAGAAAATGGAATTAATTCCTTTATTTCCAAAATTATTTCCACCACTTCCCCATCAATTCCTTGGCCACGAATCCACCTTCATTATCTTTCAAAACCTTTTCATTATCCAAGAATTAAAGGAAAAGGAATTAAGCACCTTAATGAATTTTATACTAATATCCAACTTTTAGTGGATATTACTTTTTATTATGTTAATGTGAGCGGGCTTCCACTCAACCAAGATCTTTTCGTGCCATGGAAAGGCACAAGTTCGTCCAACATTTTGAAAATTCATCCCTCAACTTTTTTGTTGAAGGGCTCCTCAATTAATATATTTCTTTTTGCATTAAATTGAATTAAAGTTCCATTTATGCTTAAATCTTGATTATTTTAATATCAAGATTCTCTCTCCTCCAAGATAATTCAAATGAGGTGCCCCTCTCATTATCTTTTCTCTTCTTTATTCCAAGAAACATGACAGACCCTCTAGAGGTGGTATTTTTCATATTAAACCCTAAGTTTTGGGTAAATTGCACATTACACCAAAACTAGGTTTTAATGCTCAAATATTGTCCAACAAGCTCTATCTTGGTGCCCAAGCTTGTGGAAACCATACCACTACATCATATTCATTCTTATGATGTCTCAACATCATAGGAAAATTTTGTCATGTACAATTTGCAATTTAACCCCTCAACCTGGGTAATTTTCACTTTAATCCAAAATTAACAAAATAATGTTTCAACATTATTCAAAAAGGACTGAAATTGAAATATAAGTTCCTCTTGAGACTTAATTACTTTTCAAGAAATAAAAGCAAGCATCTAATCAACTTTATTAAGCAAAACACCTAGGGTTAAAACATAACCCAGGTCAGGGATGATACAAGTTATAAACCCCTAACAAGGATTTCGTCCCCGAAATCTCAAGAAAAAGGAGGAACATATTTATTCATTTATCATACCCTCAAGTTTCCACATAATATATTAATATCATGGAGATATCATGGATCTATATTCCACACAAAGTTCCTTTCACTAATTCAACCTTATCAATGTTTATTTTTATGCAGAGCATAAACCCCTAACATATGATGTCCTTATTATTTGAAAGGAAAAAAACATAAAAGAGCATACTCCTATCATCACCAAAGAGTGTTTATCAAAAGGGAAACATATATATCTAACAGAGATAATTCACTCAGCAATCCCTTATTTGTTTGGAAAAGTTCACTTAGCAAACTCTATGTAATTGGGAATGTTCACTTAGCTATTTCTATTTAATTGGGAAAGTTCACTTAGCTCTTCCTTATTAGTTGGGAATGTTCACTTATCTCTTCCTATTAGTTGGGAATGTTCAGTTAGCTCTTCCTTATTAGTTGGGAATGTTCACTTAGCTCTTCTTCATTAATTGGGAATGTTCACTTAGCTCTTCCTTATTAGTTGGGAATGTTCACTTATCTCTTCTTCATTAATTGGGAATGTTCACTTAGCTCTTCTTCATTAATTGGGAATGTTCACTTAGCTCTTCCTATTAGTTTCATTATACTCACTAGATTGTCTCATAGTGACTACTTGACCAGAGTAATAAAAAAGATAACAATCTAAGAGTTTCATACTTGCCTTATCTTCAGTAATCATATACCTGGCCAGGGTATACAAGTATTGAGATTAGGTAGTATGCACTTTATTTGCTATCATATTCCTCACTTTTCATATCATTATACACACAAGATTTTCCATTCCTAGATTTTCTCCAGGCATCACTTCTATATCTCATCTTTCATTACACAGATAAGAGAGATTATAAAGCATTTTAAGGAGCACTGAGTAAAAATGTAAATTATCATCTCCCTTATGCCCTTATAGGACTAGTCAAAGGTAGTTCAAAAGCAACTACTTTCTTATTTTTAACACATAGAATCATGAAATGAAATATTAAAATGACACTATTCCATCTAACCTGTCTGGGACGTCTGTCCACGTCCTCTATTGTTACTAGAAAACTGCCTCCTTTGTGAGCCTTGCTGACTTTGCCCCTGGGGTTGAGTCATCATCGAATTCCCATATGGACAATCCTTTGCTAGATGTCCCGATTGTCTACATTGGTAACAGATCATGGGCGCAAAATAGGGTCTGTGAGGTCCAGTCACCGATGTTGATGCTATGTCAGAGGCTCTACTTGGAGCATTACTACGATCCCTACCCCTACTTGATGTCCATTGCATTTGGGTATGGAATCTCGATGGTGCTGTCGATGCAGAAAATCTCACCTTCTTAAAACTTTTGGATCTTTGTCCTTGAGACTGAGTGTACACCTTCTTGCCACTAGTCTGTCATTTCTTGATTTCGGACCTCTCTATCCTCCTTACCGACTCCACAAAGGTGGAAAACCTCTCCCTGTTCTCTAAAGCAGACACATGAGTGGTTAATTCAGCATTCAACCCCTTCTTGAAATGCCAAATTCTTTCCTCATCATTAACTGCCATATGTGGACAAAACCACAATAGCTCCATAAACTTAGCTTCATACTCGCTAACGTTCATCTGTCTTTGTTTGATCCTCTCAAATTGAGAGATCTTCTCGTCTAGATACGTTTTTGGGAAGTATCTACTAACGAACTCTCGTCCAAATACCTCCCATCCAATTTCTCCACCTGGTCTCTTATTTTCTTCTATCATCCACCAGTAACCAACACTCCCTTTTAGGAGGTACACAACATGTCTTACCTTTTCAGCATCAGGAATATCAAGGATCCTGAAAGCCTTCTCCAGCTCTGTCAGCCATAAATCAACATCTGCTGGATTAGATGTACCAGCATAATCTATGGCTCCAACCCGGCAAAGTCTCTCAAAAGTCTTGCCGGCTCCATAACCCTCTTGATGGGCTGGTGCCCTATGTGCATGTGGTGGCATCCTATCTGCCATATGTGTCATGGCTGTTAGGAATTTCTCAAATAGAGCTTGGAGGGCTGGGTTTTCTATCATATCTAGGTCAATCTGGGGATGTTCAAGTACATGCCCTTCCCTATTCTGATCTCTTGCACCTCCTCTTGGTGCAGCATCACTTCTCTTAGCAGCATGTTCTTCATGTGGTCTAGACATCTTCAAGTTCTTCTTCTCCTATGTGAGCAGAAGATACTATCAGATAAACTGGAAAACACATAAAAGAGACTCTACAACCTTAGTCCTATGTCTCTGTAGACTCAGCGAACCTAGAGCTCTGATACCACTTAATTGTAGCATCCAACTCACGAAATCATGATTAACTAATGCAGAAGTGATCACTAAGCAACGAATTATCAAAAATCACTAAAAATTAAAACCTTTTTACCAAGAGATTCAGCAAAGGAAAACTTTCTCACATAGAACCAAAGTAACATATTTACATTTTGGTTTAAAGGTACATGTCCTGTATTATCTCTTTCTAAAAATATCAAGCATCAACTGCTCTTGTTAAACTAAACACAAGCAGTATAAATCTCAAGGCACTGAGCCAAAATCTCAAAAGCACTAACTACTACTCTGAGGACCTGAGAGTACAAAGACGACACAGAGGACTCTATATACATCTATATAAGGCATAACAGCCAGTGTCTCCACTTGATACTTCACTGCTGTCCCTGCTGTTGTTGTTGCTGTCCTTCACCTAATGAAGGATTCCTACCTCCTTGTCCGCGTCCACCTAAAAATGTGGTTCCCACGGGGGTGAGACAATTGTAAATTTCCCCAGTGAGAGATATAACTCTCCGCCAGAAACATTATTATTGCAATTAATCAGATAAATCTGAACAGAGGAATCATAATTGTTTAACAGTAGTTATTTCATTGTCTAATAGAATAGAACATTATTCTTATCTAAAGCATTGCAGCTATAACTTGATAGAGCAGCATGTCACTTATCTATTAGGGAATGTGAAGACATATAACATTTATTCAATATAGATTTATACTGCAACACATACTCTATTCAGGCTTAGATCACATAGTTAATGTATGGCATTGTCTTTTTGGTGTCATGGCCTGTAGCCATATTCTTTTAACAAAGTATTGGGATCTTAATCCCTCATCTCATCAAGTACATTTCCATCTCTTAACAAGTTCATCATCATGATTATAGAATATGGGTATTCAATCCCTTAACTCATCATAGAATACTTGTTACCACTTATAAGGTAACTTAATACCTTCAGGTCATCTGACCTATGACATTATGATTCTTACTACACAAAGTATTCCATGTAGTTCACAAAGCTCATATCACCTCTTATTACCCTTTAATAAGCAATAAGGAATTTTATGGCTTATGAGAGACCCATAAAAAATTTTCAATATACAGAGCATCATAGCCATACCTGGCTATGCTCATCATCTCAACATACCTTGCATATGACATCTTTCAAGAGTTGCATATGATGCAATTGGCAAAAGTTGCCTACCTGAGAGATCTGAGTTGTGGGTGACAGCCCTAGCTGGTCCATGGCTAAGAGGATTTTAGGATCTTGACTCACTAGAAGATTGTACGCTGCAATCTTCCGAATTGATGGTGAGGGCTATCAATTTGAGTCAAAATAGTGGGATCGGTAATTAATTAAAGGCCTAATTAACTATCGTCAAATTTATTCAAATCAAATCAAAAGGAGTTTTGACAAATGCAAATTTTCTCTAGCAGAATGTAAAAAGAATCATCTTTTAAAATGGGCAAATTAATTGAGAATAAATTTCATAACTGGTTGAGGACTGTGAGAAGTGTTCTGCACAATCCAGATATACCAGGAGCCTTAGAATCCACTCTATGTACGCTTAATGCATTAGTGAAGAAGAAAGAAGGTAAGGGAGAGATGTGTTCTCTCGCCAAACCAATTTCTTCTACATGGAGAGGATGGAAGGAACAATGGAAGAAGAAGTCAGAGATAGAGATCTCTACTTCTGGTGTATACGTGATAGAGATTAACTTTACTACTTCTTCGTCATAGGTACTTGACACCGGATGCAGATCTCACATTTGTTCAAATGTGAAGGATATTAAGAGAAGTAGGCCTTTGGGGAAAGGTGAGGTTGAACTATGTGTTTCCAATGGGGCAAGAGTTGCCGCCAGTGCCGTAGGAACCTATGAGTTAACTCTACCAAGTGGGCTAATAATAGAGTTGATGAACTGCTATTATGTACCTGCCATAAATAGGAATATCATTTCCGTCTCTTGTTTGGACAAAGATGGATTTGAATTTCTAATTAAGAATGGAAAATGTTCCATTTCTAAACATGGGATCTTTTATGGAAGTGCCCCAATGTCTTATGGTCTATACTTGATAGACTTGGAGACAAATGTATACAACGTAAACACCAAAAAGCAAAAACACAATGACTCAAACAAAACATATCTCTGGCATTGTCGTCTAGGGCACATAAATGAGAAGCACATTTCTAGACTCCATAAAGATGGTTATCTAGACTCTTTTGATTATGAATCAATAGAGACATGTGAATCTTGTTTGTTGGGCAAGATGACCAAGACTCCCTTTTCAGGTAAAGGTGAGAGAGCTAGTGATCTATTAGGACTCATACATATTGATGTATGTGGGCCTTTTAGATCTAATGTCAGAAATGGGTGTCAGTACTTCATTACCTTCACTGATGATTTCAGTAGGTATGGCTATGTGTACCTGATGAAGCATAAGTCAGAAGCCCTTGAAAAGTTCAAGGATTTCATGAATGAAGTACATAACCAACTTGGTAAAAGTATTAAGGCACTTCGATCCGATCGAGGTGGAGAATACTTAAGCTAGGAGTTTGAGGACCTTCTGCGAGCCTGTGGTATTATATCACAATGGACTCTGCCTGGAACACCACATCATAATGGTGTGTCTGAAAGAAGGAATCACACATTGTTGGATATGGTGCGATCAATAATGAGTTTTGCTGATCTTCCGATTTCTTTCTGGGGTCATGCTCTTGAAACCGCAGTGTTTACACTTAACCATGTACCATCTAAATCGGTTCAAAAGACGCCATATGAGATATGGTACGGGAAGCATCCTGATTTGTCTTTTCTGAAGATTTGGGGTTGTGAGGCTTACGTCAAGAAAATGTTTCCTGATAAGCTTGGACTCAAATCTGATAAATGTTATTTTGTTGGATACCCCAAGGAAATGAGGGGATACTATTTATACCACCATACTGACAACAAAGTGTTTGTTGCCAGGATAGTTGTGTTCCTAGAGAAGGAATTTATTTCCAAAGGAAGCAGTGGGAGGAATATAGAGCTTGAAGAGGTTCAAGCCCAATAAGAAAACATTGAACCGGTAGATGTACCAGAGGAAAATGCAGATTCACAAGGTGTTGTGGAATCTCAGTCTCCTCGGGTAACACAAGGACCTCGTAGATCTAGTAGGACCCGCCTTGAACCTGAGAGGTTTGGATACCTTGTGACTCAGGAAGGTGGTGAGTTGATCATAGATGATGATCCAACTACCTACGTAGAGGCTATGGAGGGACCAGATTATGAGAAATGGCTTGAGGCCATGAGATCTGATATGGAATCCATGTACTACAACAAAGTATGGACTTTGGTGGAACCAACCGAAGGGGTAAAACCCATAGGGTGCAAGTGGGTCTTTAAGAAGAAGACCGACATGGATGGAAATGGGCAAACTTATAAAGGCAGATTGGTTGCTAAGGGATTTCGACAAGTTCAAGGTGTTGACTATGACAAAACCTTTTCTCCAGTTGCCATGATTAAGTCCATCAGGATCATGCTTGCTATTACAGCTTATTATGACTATGAGATTTGGCGGATGGATGTTAAAACTGCATTCCTTAACGGGAATATAAATGAGGATGTGTACATGACACAACCTAAAGGTTTTGTAGATTTAAAGAATGCCAATAAAGTATGTAAGCTGCAAAGGTCAATCTATGGATTGAAGCAAGCATCTCGAAGTTGGAATCTTCGATTTGATGAGGAAGTCAAAGTGTTTGGCTTTATTCAAAATGAAGATGAACCTTGTGTGTACAAGAAGGTTAGTGGGAGCTCGACCACATTCCTCATATTGTATGTGGATGACATACTTTTGATGGGGAATGATGTCTTAGCCTTATAGAAGGTAAAGACTTGGCTTGGGAATACCTTCTCAATGAAGGACTTAGGAGAATCATCCTACATTCTAGGAATTAAGATCTATAGAGATAGATCTAGAAGGCTTCTCGGACTAAGTCAGAGCACGTACATTGAAAAAGTGCTAAAGTGGTTCAACATGGAGAACTCAAAGAGAGGAAACATCCCCATGCTACATGGAGTCACCGTCTCTAGAGCTCAATGTTCCCAATCTTGTGAAGAGAGGGAGTGTATGAGTGGGATCCCATATGCATCAGCCATCAGATCCATCATGAACGCTATGTTGTGAAAACGCCCAGATGTCTCGTATGCTCTCAGCATGACGAGCAGGTACCAGTCAGATCCTGGGGATGCTCACTGGACAGCCGTAAAGAACATCCTCAAGTACTTGCGAAGGACTAAGGATCAGTTTCTTGTTTACCGCGGCGAGGAAGAGCTGGTTGTAAAGGGTTACACCGATGCAAGCTTCCAAACCGATAAAGATGATTACAGTTCGCAGTCAAGATTTGTGTTCTGCCTTAATAATGGAGCTGTGAGCTGGAAGAGTTCCAAGCAAGAAACAGTTGCTGATTCTACTACAGAGGCTGAGTATATTGCTGCTTCACATGCAACAAAGGAGGCTGTGTGGATCAAGAAGTTCATTTCTGAACCTGGTGTAGTTCCCAGTAGCTGTGATGCGATTGAGCTTTATTGTGACAATAATGGAGCTATTGCACAAGCTAAGGAGCCCAGATCACATCAGCGGTCCAAGCACATACTGCGGCGCTTCCATCTCATACGAGAGATCGTACAGCGAGGAGATGTGAAGATTTGCAAAGTACCAACTGAAGACAACATAGCTGATCCACTGACTAAGGCCCTTTCTCAGCAGAAGCATGATGGTCATGCTAGGTCACAAGGATTAAGGTTCCTTGGTGACTGGCTCTAAGTGCAAGTGGGAGTCTATTGGTATGTATGCCCATAGAGAAAGTCATATGATGATTGTAATGGGATACTTTGTAAATGATTTGAATAATAATAAAGGTAATTTCCAATCTATATGTTTAAACTGTTTCTGAGATGATGGTGTAACATGATAGATGTCTAAAGAATGGTTTTACTCAATGACGTATGTTTTTAGGTTCATGACCTAAACGATGAGATCATACGGATGTCAAGAGTATACATTCTTGTTTGGTCCCTAGTCAGTTGTTATTGTGGAAATAACCATAGACATCAATAACACTAAAGACTAGATTGTGTGTTGGTTGATGACAGAATCTCATTAGTCATGATATAGAGATATCAAACCAAGCACATAGGTACTTGTTAGAGAACAAGGTACCAGACAGACCCACCGTGAGAGTGACACATGGAACCATGACTTGGTAGTCACAGTCAGCTCTCATAGTGATGGTGGTGAGTGTGATTCTTAGACCTGAAATCACACCACTCAACACATGTCGTTGGATACACTTTGACATCATCAAACGTAGTCCTGAAACATGGGTTGTTATAAAGGTGATGATTGGGTGTCTTTGACACATGGGGCTTTTGAGGGGTGAGTGATAGATATGGGATTTGTCCCTCCTGAGGGAGTTTGATATCCTTGGCCACTTGATGAGTAGGATTGAGAAAGGCATGCGCATGCACATGTAAATCAATATGTGATATTGATGTCATACACATCTCACTCGGTCTGCTCTGAGATCAAGGAAATGAATGAATGTTGACAGGATGACTGTTCCATGCCTCGAGTTCATTCAGGATATCAGTGACAAAGGAATTATATATTCGCTGTAACACCATTCACAGATTGTAGGATTGAAAGTTGTTCTCCAACTTTCTATTTCACTTGGGTAGCACTGATGTGTGACTAGGCACCGCTCTTTGCTTGTGAATTCATAAGTGTTATGGACTGTCACTGCCAACGTGAAATGGACCTGCAGGGTCACACACATAGGAATTAACCTAGAAAAGGAGTTTTGTCCACAAACAATGTTTACATTGATTACTAAAGGAGTTTAGTAGTTCAATTAAACACTCAATTAATTGATTGCTCAATATGGTAGTATTCAAGGTGTTGGACTGATTGATTAGAGTATCAAATTGATTGAAACCACAATTGACTGATTCTGCACAATCTGTACTCCCAACCGATCGGCTCATGTGATGAACCGATCGACTGAGCTTGGTGAACTGATCGACTCAAGTGTTGAGTCGATCGGCTCAAGGACAGGGTGAACGATTGCTTCAAGTGTTGAAGTGATCGGTTCAACTGTTGCAATCGGGCAAGTTGGGAAAGTAGGATTGGTGAGAATTTTCCTTTCGTTTCACTTGCCCAATTTGATTGGAACAAGGATTGGTATTTGATACCAATTAGAAACAAAAGTTGGAAATTCAATTAGGAACTGACCAAGACCACGAACCGACCGGTTCAGAAGTGAACCGACCGGCTCATGGGTCCCAACTGATTTCTTGAGGTGTCAACCGACCAGTTCAGGTCCCCAACCGACCGTTTCAGTTGTGAAATGATCGGTTCAGGTTGCGTGTTGGTTATTTTTTGTGGAAAATCTCGAAGCCTTCTACTCCTGCTTTTAGTCCCATATTGCCGGGGACAGAGAACCCTGTCCCATGACCCTCCTATATATATAGGGGTATTGGGGGCTTCTCAGAGTACAACTCAGTGCAAGCTGGTTGCTCTGCAAAGTTGTCATTCTCTCTAGTTTTGGTAACCGAGAGAGCCCGAGCAAGTGCTACCCAAAAAGGGAGGCACAACAAGGGAAAGACAACTGTAGTTGCAACTGGAAGTAGGAGAGTGTGTTGGTGACTAGTACACCGATAGGAGGGTGTGACTCCTTCCGGTTCCTTGTACGACAAGGAGATCGGAGTTCCAGGCAGTCCGTGTGGACGACTGCAGAGGCAAGAGACCTCTGTCGCTCGGAGGACAACTGTCAATCCTGACATTCCTGGTGAGACCAAGAGTCTTCATTCCTGGTGTGACCAGGAGCTGCACATACACTATCCAAGACCGGAGGTGAAGACCACACAAGGCGTGAGGTACTGTAGCCGAGCAAGCCTCGGGACAAGGTATGCATAAAACCATCTTTCCTATTATATAGACGTTGACGCGATTCCTTTTGTTTTGGGTTTGAGGGAGAATTTTTTTTTGTTTCTACTGCTTCTCTGCCTCCTCTAAAACCCAACAGTGGTATCAGAGCCACATCAACTGTTCTATATTTTAGGATTATCAATATGATCGATTTTGGTTAGTTGCCTTTATTTATTGCATGCGATGCGAATAATATCGGCTTTATACATGTCCAATCCACAAATCCCAAATATACATATATGATATGTAATATTAATGCACTCGATACGCGTCGCCCTTAAACGAGTTTTGTGGTGGATGTGTAGCATGGTTATGGCCTATAAACCCTATATCTGTGTGTGGTTGTATGTGGTTTCTTGCATCTCGGTCTGCGCACCGATTCCCCTTCTCCTATTCCTGATGTAACTTGAAATAATTTGAGATTTCTTTTCCTACCTTTTCCCCCTCCGAATGTAACTCGGGGTTTCACAATTCAATTGTAAATAGGATATATTTTATTTCCTGTTATGTCAAAGAACGGCAGACGACCTGAGACGATCGGTTCAAGGCGTGAACTGATCAGTTGGTGATCCAGACGACCGGTTCGAGGAGCGAGATGAGCAGGTGGTGACCTGAGGAGATGCATGATGACCGGTGAACCGATCGGCTGGAGGTGCCAGTCGATCAGCTGGTGGCACCCGAACAACCAGCCTGATGGCGAGCCGATCAGTCATGGAGATGAGCTAATCAAACCTAGAAAGGCAGGCATAGATTTCATCGTGTACAGGTTGCATGTGATGTAGACCTAGATGACCGTGATTCCTCTTGGCTTGAGGAATCGCAATAGGATGGCCATAATCATTGCTTTTTATCGTTTTGCATGTTTTATGTGGGATATAGCATGTAAATGATACATACTATATATTGTGGTGATTGGATATGTATATGTATATAAAAACCAAATCTGTCATTAAATATTAAGTTTTATATGCCTTCCAAATGCGACACATGTGAAAAGCTTGATCGACCAAGTGGGGGACGCCCTAGCGTGGTGCACTGTCGATCTCATGGAAGCGTGAAGGATGAATGTGTGGGTCTGCCCTAGCAGGGTGCATATTCATCGTGTTGGCTTTGGGTCAGACTTAACAAGGTGACCTAGATAGGATCTAGCACCTTGAGACATGGAGATGATCATGGCAAGGAGTTGCATATGACATCTTTCAAGAGTTGCATATAATGCAATTGGCAAAAGTTGTCTTCCTGAGAGATCTGAGTTGTGGGTGACAGCCCTAGCTGGTCCATGGCTCAGAGGATTTCATGATCTTGACCCGCTAGAAGATTGTACGCTGCAATCTTCCGAATTGATGGTGAGGGCTATCAATTTGAGTCAAAATAGTGGGAGTGGTAATTAATTAAAGGCCTAATGAACTATTGTCAAATTTATTCAAATCAAATCAAAAAGAGTTTTAACAAATGCAAATTTTCTCTTGTAGCATGGCAAAAGAATCATCTTTTAAAATGGGAAAATTAATTGAGAATAAATTCCATAACTGGTTGAGGACTGTGAGAAGTATTCTGCACAATCTAGATATACCAGGAGCCTTAGAATCCACTATATGTATGCTTAATGCATTAGTGAAGAAGAAAGAAGGTAAGGGAGAGAAGTGTTCTCTCACCAAACCAATTTCTTCTACATGGAGAGGATGGAAGGAACAATGGAAGAAGAAGTCAGAGATAGAGATCTCTACTTCTGGTGTATTTGTGATAGAGATTAACTTTACTACTTCTTCGTCATGGGTACTTGATACCGGATGTGGATCTCACATTTGTTCAAATGTGAAGGATCTTAAGAGAAGTAGGCCTTTGGGGAAAGGCGAGGTTCAACTACGTGTTGCCAATGGGGCAAGAGTTTCCGCTAGTGCCGTAGGAACCTATGAGTTAACTCTACCAAGTGGGCTAATAATAGAGTTGACGAACTGCTATTATGTACCTGCCATAAATAGGAATATCATTTCCGTCTCTTGTTTAGACAAAGATGGATTTGAATTTCTTATTAAGAATGGAAAATGTTCCATTTCTAAACATGGGATCTTTTATGGCAGTGCCCCAATGTCTTATGGTCTATACTTGATAGACTTGGAGACATATGTATACAATGTAAACACCAAAAAGCAAAAACTCAACGACTCAAACAAAACATATCTCTGGCATTTTCGTCTAGGGCACATAAATGAGAAGCGCATTTCTAGACTCCAGAAAGATGGTTATCTAGACTCTTTTGATTATGAATCAATAGAGACATGCGAATCTTGTTTGTTGGGCAAGATGACCAAGACTCCCTTTTCAGGTAAAGGTGAGAGAGCTAGTGATCTATTAGGACTCATACATACTGATGTATGTGGGCCTTTTAGATCTAATGCCAGAAATGGGTGTTAGTACTTCATTACCTTCATTGATGATTTCAGTAGGTATGGCTATGTGTACCTGATGAAGCATAAGTCAGAAGCCCTTGAAAATTACAAGGATTTCATGAATGAAGTACAGAACCAACTTGGTAAAAGTATTAAGGCACTTCGATCCGATCGAGGTGGAGAATACTTAAGCCAGGAGTTTGAGGACCTTCTGCAAGCCCGTGGTATTGTATCACAATGGACTCCGCCTGGAACACCACAGCATAATGGTGTGTCTGAAAGAAGGAATCGCACATTGTTGGATATGGTGCGATCAATGATGAGTTTTGCTGATCTTCCGATTTCTTTCTGGGGTCATGCTCTTGAAACCCCCGTGTTTACACTTAACCGTGTACCATTTAAATCGGTTCAAAAGACGCCATATGAGATATGGTACGGGAAGCATCCCGATTTGTCTTTTCTGAAGATTTGGGGTTGTGAGGCTTACATCAAGAAAATGTTTCATGATAAGCTTGGACCCAAATCCGATAAATGTTATGTTGTTGGATACCCCAAGGAAATGAGGAGACACTATTTATACCACCCTAATGACAACAAAGTGTTTGTTGCCAGGACAACTGTATTCCTAGAGAAGGAATTTATTTCCAAAGGAAGCAGTGGGAGGAATATAGAGCTTGAAGAGGTTAAAGCCCAACAAGAAAACATTGAACCTGAAGATGTACCAGAGGAAAATGTAGATTCACAAGGTGTTGTGGAATCTCAGTCTCCTCGGGTAACACAAGGACCTCGTAGATCTAGTAGGACCCACCTTGAACCTGAGAGGTTTGGATACCTTGTGACTCAGGAAGGTGGTGAGTTGATCATAGATGATGATCCAACTACCTATGTAGAGGCTATGGAGGGACCAGATTTTGAGAAATGGCTTGAGGCCATGAGATCTGAGATGGAATCCATGTACTCCAACAAAGTATGGACTTTGGGGGAACCACCCAAAGGGGTAAAACCCATAGGGTGCAAGTGGGTCTTTAAGAAGAAGACCGACATGGATGGCAATGGGCAAACTTATAAAGGTAGATTGGTTGCTAAGGGATTTTGACAAGTTCAAGGTGTTGACTATGACGAAACCTTTTCTCCAGTTGCCATGATTAAGTCCATTAGGATCATGCTTGGTATTTCATCTTATTATGACTATGAGATTTGGAAGATGGATGTTAAAACCACATTCCTTAACGAGAATATAAATGAGGATGTGTACATGACACAACCTAATGGTTTTGTAGGTCCAAAGAATGCCAATAAAGTCTGTAAGTTGCAAAGGTCAATCTATGGATTGAAGCAAGCATCTCAGAGTGGAATCTTCAATTTGATGAGGAAGTCAAAGTGTTTGGCTTTATTCAAAATGAAGATGAACCTTGTGTGTACAAGAAGGTTAGTGGGAGCTCGACCACATTCCTCATATTGTATGTGGATGACATACTTTTGATGGGGAATGATGTCTTAGCCTTAGAGAAGGTATAGACTTGGCTTGGGAATACCTTCTCAATGAAGGACTTAGGAGAAGCATCCTACATTCTAGGAATTAAGATCTATAGAGATAGATCTAGAAGGCTTCTCAGACTAAGTCAGAGCACGTACATTGACAAAGTGCTGAAGCGGTTCAACATGGAGAACTCAAAGAGAGGCAACATCCCCATGCTACATGGAGTTACCATATCTAGAGCTCAATGTCCCCAATCTTGTGAAGAGAGGGAGCGTATGAGTGGGATCCCATATGCATCAGCCATTGGATCCATCATGTACGCTATGTTGTGCACACACCCAGATGTCTCGTATGCTCTCAACATGACGAGCAAGTACCAGTTAGATCCTGAGGATGCTCACGGGACAGCTGTAAAGAACATCCTCAAGCACTTGCGAAGGACTAAGGATCAGTTTCTTTTTTAAGGAAGCGAGGAAGAGCTGGTTGTAAAGGGTTACACTGATGCAAGATTCCAAACCGATAAAGATGATTACAGATCACAGTTAGGATTTGTGTTTTGCCTTAATAATGGAGCTATGAGCTGGAAGAGTTCCAAGCAAGAAACAGTTGCCGATTCTACTACAGAGGCTGAGTATATTGCTGCTTCACATGCATCAAAGGAGGCTGTATGGATCAGGAAGTTCATTTCTGAACTTGGTGTAGTTCCCAGTAGCTATGATGCGATTGAGCTTTATTGTGACAATAATGGAGCTATTGCACAAGCTAAGGAGCCAGATCACATCAGCGGTCCAAGCACATACTGCGGCGCTTCCATCTCATACGAGAGATCGTATAGCAAGGAGATGTGAAGATTTGCAAAGTACCAACTGAAGACAACATAGTTGATCCACTGACTAAGGCCCTTTTTCAGCAGAAGCATGATGGTCATGCTAGGTCACAACGATTAAGGTTCCTTGGTGACTGGCTCTAAGTGCAAGTGGGAGTATGTTGGTATGTATGCCCATAGAGCAAGTCATATGATGATTGTAATGGGATACTTTGTAAATGATTTGAATAATAATAAAGGCAATTTCCAATATATATCTTTAAACTATTTCTGAGATGATGGTGTAACATGATAGATGTCTAAAGAATGGTTTTACTCAATGACGTATGCTTTTAGGTTCATGACCTAAATGATGAGATCATACATATGTTAAGAGTATACATTCTTGTTTGGTCCCTAGTCGGTTGTTATTGTGGAAATAACCATAGAAATCAATAACACTAAAGACTATATTGTGTGTTGGTTGATTACAGAATCTCATTAGTCATGATATAGAGATATCAAACCAAGAACATAGGTACTTGTTAGAGAACAAGGTACCGGACAGACCCACCGTGAGAGAACACATGGAACCATGACTTGGTAGTCACAGTCAGCTCTCACGGTGATGGTGGTGAGTGTGATTCTTAGACCTGAAATCACTACACTCAACACATGTCGTTGGGTACACTTTGACATCATCAAACACAATCCTGAAACATGGGTTGTTATAAAGGTGATGATTCAGTGGCTTTGACACATGGGGCTTTTGAGGGGTGAGTGATAGATATGGGATTTGTCCCTCCTGAGGGAGTTTGATACCCTTGGCCACTTGATGAGTAGGATTGAGAAAGGCATGTGCATGCACGTGTGAATCAATATGTGATATTGATATCATACACATCTCACTCAGTCTGCTCTGAGATCAAGGAAATGAATGAATGTTGACAGGATGACTGTTCCATGCCTCAAGTTCATTCAGGATATCAGTGACAAAGGAATTATATATTCACTATAACACCATTCACAGATTGTAGGATTGAAAGTTGTTCTCCAACTTTCTTTTTGACTTGGGTAGCACTGACGTGTGACTAGGCACCACTCTTTGCTTGTGAAGTCCTAAGTGTTATGGACTTTCACTGCCAATGTGAAATGGACCTGCAGGGTCACACACATAGGATTTAACCTAGAAAATGAGTTTTGTCCACAAACAATGTCTAGATTGATTACTAAAGGAGTTTAGTAGTACAATTAAACACTCAATTAATTGATAGCTCAATATCATAGTGTTCAAGGTGTTGGACTGATTGATTAGAGTATCAGATTGATTGAAACAACAATTGTCTGATTATGCACAATCTGTACTCCCAACCGATCGGCTCATGTGATGAACCAATCAGCTGATCTTGGTGAACCGGTCGGCTCAAGTATTGAGTCGATCGGCTCAAGGACAGGTTGAATGATTGCTTCAAGTGTTGAAATGATCGGTTCAACTGTTGCAACTAGGCAAGTTGGGAAAGTAGGATTGGTGAGAATTTTCGTTTTGTTTCACTTGCCCAATTTGATTGGAACAAGGATTGGTATTTGATACCAATTAGAAAAAAAAGTTGGAAAGTCAATCGGGAACTGACCAGGACCATGAACCGACTGACTCATGGGTCCCAACCGATCGGTTGAGGTTTCAACCGACCGGTTCAGGTCCCCAACCGAATGTTTCAGTTGTGAAACGATCAGTTCAGGTTGCGAGTTGGTTATTTTTTGTGGAAAATCTCGAACCCTTCTACTCCTACTTTTAGTCACATATTGCCGGGGACAGAGAACCCTATCCCATGACCCGCCTATATATATAGGGGTATTGGGGGCTTCTCAGAGTACAACTCAGTGCAAGCCGGTTTCTCTGCAAAGTTGTCGTTCTCTCTGGTTTTGGTAACCGAGAGAGCCCGAGCAAGTGCTACCCAAAAAGGGAGGCACAACAAGGGAAAGACAATTGCAGTTGCAACTGGTAGCATGAGAGTGTGTTGGCGACTAGTACGCCAACAGGAGGGTGCGACTCCTTTCGATTCCTTGTGCGACAAGGAGATCGGAGTTCCAGGCGGTCCGTGTGGAAGACTGGAGAGGTGGGAGACCTCTGCCGCTCGGAGGACAACTGTCAATCCTGACAGTCCCGGTGAGACCAGGAGTCTTCAGTCCCAGTGCGACTAGGAGCTGCACAGACACCATCCAAGACCGGAGGTGAAGACCACGCAAGGCGCGAGGTACTGTTGCCGAGCAAGCCTCGGGACAAGGTATGCATCCACAAACCATCTTTCCCATTATATATACGTTGACGCGATTCCTTTTGTTTTGGGTTTGAGTGAGATTTTTTTTTGTTTCCGCTGCTTCTCTGCCTCCTCTAAAACCCAACAGGTTTCACATAGCATTACCCTGTATTAGGGTTTATTATATCCTATTACCCAGTTTAGGGTTAGGATGCACTGTTCACATCAGCTTAGAGTTCATCATGTCTTTTTACCCAATTTAGGGTTTACTGTAATATTACATAACATCACCCTAGATTAGGGTTTTCCAAAAATAACCATATAGGTTCTCAAGATCATATTATTAATGATCAAGTCCTATTTCATTACTTCACACAGCTAGGAATCAATATGGATAACATAAGTATTCAATCATACTTATTTATTCCCATCATTCATCATTAGATGAATTATCAACACAAAGTATGAGTTTCTCCCTTATCTTTACCAGAATACGATTGCAACATAGTTTATTGGTTTGGATTAACCTTTACATAAGGCATGTTAGCCTACACTTATTAAAGTACATTACATCTCAATGTAACAATTGACATGACACATCTCATGTGTCACTCATCCAATTATATTGGAATTATAACACATCAAGGTATATCAGTATTGGGGTATTGGATGTGATATCTATCATATCTTGATGTATCACTTCCCTCAATACCTTTATTTTTCTTGAGTTCATCCACTTAGTTTGTAATAGGGTATTCCCCATCCTAATACTCTATGCACTAGATCATCACATTCATCATGCAATGTATTGGTCATAATTCACCTATTTAGAATATACAACCATTGCCAATGATATGGACTCACCCTTGAGTCAGGTACTATTAATGTAAGGATATCCATTGTCATCCCCTCTAGGTATTACATTTGTCAATATATTAATCATTATTCCATTATTAGGAATAGGATTTTCCATATTTATAGTTTGAGGTTCACATAGCATCTTTCATATATTATATGGATTCCACATAGTATTACTCTTCTTTAGAGTTTCACATAAAATCCTTCTATATCAGGGTTTCACCAAGTATTATGTGAAATTAGGATTTCACAAAACATCACCCAATGATAGGGCTTCACAATGAATTAGTAGCACTACCCTATATTAGGGTTTCATGCACCATTACCCCAGTTTAGGGTTAAGGTTTACCATTCACATCCAAGTAGGGTTTCTCACACCTTATTACTCAAATTAGGATTAGGATGTACAATTCCCATTAAATTAGGGTTTCTTATATTGTTACACTAAGTTAGGGTTACATCATCACCCTAGATTATGGTTTCATTCAGCTTTGCCCTCAATTAGGGTTTCACATAGCCTTGTCCTAAATTAGGTTCAAGGTACATCAATATTTTCAATGAGGATTTCATGATCTCATATTATGGATCAAATCCTGATTACACATTTATTCATAATGAGAGGATTAGGGCTTATTAAGTAAGCAATCATATCTCCCATTATTTCTCCCTCTCATCCTCTGTAGGATGTTAAATACTCCAATATTGATCTAGGTTAACTCTTCACTTAAGTACACATAGATAGGGTTAACCTTCATAATCACCATTGGTCTACATCATTAATAATCAAGTAGTTAATTGACCTTTGATCATATTAGGTGTCCAAATGGTTTAACCGATTTGAACCTCAAAAGGTATTGGTCACTTAGACCTCAAACGATCTTGGTCACTTAGACCTCAAACGATCTTGACCAATTAAGTTCAAATGGTTTGAAACCGTTTAGCAAAGTTGGTGCTTGAAACTGTTTAGACCAATCATATAGAAACTAAATGAACTTGGGTCTCCAAACAGTTTGAGACCGTTTGGTCCCAAACAGTCTTGAGACCATTTGGACTCAAACGGTATTAAGACCGTTTGGCCCAAACCCTCTCAAAACTGAATGGACCAAAAAGGGTCTTCAACACTTAAAAGATTCAAGGTTCCAATCCATGGACCATCTATCAATTGGACCACTAATTTATTCTTCAATGGAGCCACTGAATCACCCTTCAATTGGACCTTCAATTAGGGTTTTGAACCCAATTGAAATAGGGTTGGTACTCAAGAAACCATCACTTAGAGTTTTGAAACTGAGGAACAATCAATGGTTGACATTGTGGATCCAATTCAATCGAAATCAGTGAGCCATCATCATTACATAATATGATATGACCCCAAACGGTCTTGAATGACCTCCAAATGGTCTTGAGGTCATTTCAATGATCTCCAAACGGTCTTGAGACCGTTTGCCTCAAACCACCATTGAAATCTATGACATTCACTTAGGGTTTGCACCATTGAATCAATCATCACTTGAGCTATTGATTGTAATGCAACTTGATATCTTTGGGTATTCAAATACTTAACCATACTCAACCCTAGACCTCCAAACGGTCTTGGTTGACCTCCAAATGGTCTTGGGACCGTTTGGGTGATTCCCAAATGGTTTTGAAACCGTTTGGGTCAATCAACCCAAAATATCAACTTAATCAATTGCAAACTCAACACTTAGTCGATTAGGGTTTGGTGATTAATGGTCCTTCAACTAATGAATCCTTTAAAACTAATCAATTATAATTAATGGTTCATTAATCATCATAATCATCATCAAATCTACAAATGGTCAACTATGGTCAACATTCTCAAATGGTTTTGAAACCGTTTACTTCCAAACTATTTGTGAAACCGTTTACTCCCAAACGGTTTGAAATCATTTGCTCCCAAACAGTTTTTGAAACCGATTGAGCACAAATATAGAAATCGTTTGGTCTAGAATTTTCTTGAAAAAGTGTCCAAGATGATGTCATCATCATCTTCCATCGTAAATCCAAGAACTACTACCGTTTTCATGGAAATCGCAACTATGAATCATAGGGGCTCAAACTAGAACAAAATGAACAACAAATTATAGAGAATTGAATGCAATATCAATATTTAAGGGTTAAAGTTATATAACCCACCTTTTAATCTGATTTACAAGCTCCAAGATCCATGTTATTTGATGGTGGATGAGATATAGAAACTTCCCAAGATCTGTTCTTAAGTTTTTGGAAGAAAAAGTTGGCTAGAGTTGGAAATCGAGTGAAGAAAACAAAGAATCAAGCATTGATTTTGGGTTTTCACCATGAAATCAAGGTGGAAGATGATCAAAAGCTTACCAACAGGTTAGAGTTGTCCTTCTCCTGCTCGTGAGCTCTCTCGTGGTTGGCCAAGGCAAGATGAGAAAAGAAATTCCAAGAAAGATCCTTAAGTGGGTAGGAAAAGAGATATGTATAAGGAATTCCCAAGGAAAGAGAAAATGGAATTAATTCATTTATTTCCAAAATTATTTCCACCACTTCCCCCTAAATTCCTTGGCCACTAAGACACCTTCATTATCTTGCAAAACCTATTCATTATCCAAGAATTAAAGGAAAAGGAATTAAGCACCTTAATGAATTTTATACTAATATCCAACTTTTAGTGGATATTACTTTTTATTATGTTAATGTGAGTAGGCTTCCACTGAACCAAGATCTTTTCATGCCATGGCAAGGCAAAAGTTCTTCCAACACTTTTAAAATTCATCCCTCAACTTTTTGGTTGAAGGGATCCTCAATTAATATATTTCTTTTTGCATTAAATTGAATTAAAGTTCCATTTATGCTTAAATCTTGATTATTTTAATATCAAGATTCCCTCTCCTCCAAGATATTTCAAATAAGGCGCCCCTCTCATTTTCTTTTCTCTTATTGATGCCAAGAAACATGACGGACCCGCTAGAGGTGGTATTTTGCATATTAAACCCTATGTTTTGGGTAAATTGCACATTACACCAAAACTAGGTTTTAATGCTCAAATATTATCCAACAAGCTCTATCTTAGTGCCCAAGCTTGTGGAAACCATACAACTACATTATATTCATTCTTATGATGTCTCAACATCAGAGGAACATTTTTTCATGTACAATTTGCAATTTAACCCTCAACCTGGGTAATTTGCACTTTAGTCCAAAATTAACAAAACAATATTTCAACATTATTCAAAAAGGACTGAAATTGAAATATAAGTTCCTCTTGAGCCTTAATTACTTTTCAAGACATAAAAGCAAGCATCTAATCAACTTTATTAAGCAAAACACCTAGGGTTAAAACATAACCCAAGTCAAGGATGTTACACTTTCAATTTCCTAATTGATTGCCAATTCAGTGGTGCAAATTATATTTAATTTGATTGGAAATGGTCCTAAGTGCCCATGCGGTTTTGAGGCTGGTTTGAGCCCAAACAGTATTGAGACCGTTTGAGACCAAATGGTCTTGAAACTATTTGGGGTCAAACATTTTCAAAACCATTTGGAGTCAAACGGTTTCAAAACCATTTGGTGATGAAACCCCAAAACTGAATGGTGGACTATTGTGATTCAATCATTTGGAAATTGAAGGTGATGATTGTTCCAATGATCCAATGATTGATAGTGATGGTAATCAATGGAGGTATAAAGGTTGAAATCCTAAAATCACCTAAATGATTAGTACCATTAAAGGGATAAACCCTAATTTCTTATAAGAACAATAATTTAGTACAGTAAGTCAATCATAGTTGTACGTACTTGATTGAAGGGTTGATATAACCTAATCAAGTTGAGAGGATGATAAAATGGAATTCATACATGAGTATGATTCATGTGGTGATTAAGGGTATGATCCTTAGCATAGAGATCATGAAACCCTAATCATGAACATAAACCCTAATTGACAAGGTTATTGAACCCTAACCCTAATTCAGGGCAAATTTAAGTGTAACCCTAATCCAGGGTAAGGGTGTAACCCTAATCCAGGGTGATGATATGTGTAAACCTAATTTAGGGTAATGTGATGCAAAATCCTAAATTGGGATGAATAGTAAACCCTGATTATGGGTACTTGAATAGAAAACCTAATGGGGATGAATAGTAAACCCTAATTATGGGTAGTGGAACATGAAACCCTAATTGGAATGAACAGTAAACCCTAATTATGGGTAAATGGAATATTAAACCCTAATTGGGATGAATAGTAAACCCTAATTATGGGTTATTGAATGTAAACCCTATTCTAGGGTGAAATTTATGTGAAACCCTAACTAAGGGTGATTTTATGAGAAACCTTGATGTTTGATGTGATGTGGAACTCAAATCCAGGGTGATACTATGTAATGTTTTATGAAACCCTAATCTTGGGCAATATGGTGATAAACCATAACCTTGATTTGGGTAATGGGATGAATGTTCTCAAATGGCACAAAATTGGAAACCCTAACCCTAGTAAGGGAATAGTGGTGTTACCCTTGAATAGTGAATCCATATTTGTTCTGCATGGTATTGATATGTAATTGAATCTACTGTTATCATCTGCACTAACCATGCTTGTTTTATGAAATGGTGATCATGGCCAGGTATGAGCTATGATATTTAATTCACTATTGTTTATTGGGCCTTGTGTGCCATAATATACCTTGCTTCCTGGTAAGAGGTAACAAGAGAATTAATGGGCCTCAAGTACCATGAGTGATGATTGTAGTAGCAAGTATCATGTTTACCTTAGTCAGATGACCTGAAGGTGATAGTTACCTGGAAAAGTGGTAACAATGCTCAATGATGAGCTAAGGGTTTGAATACCCAGAACCATATGATTGTGGTAATGAGATTGTGAAGGGATGAGAATTCCCAATATTAAAAAGAGGGACTGAGTTCCCAATGTCTTTTAAAGACTGATAAGTAATTGATGAAAATAGTACATGTCTCTTTATAGCATTGTCATAATAAGTTATGTTTGATAACTTGGCTGATGCTAAAATAATATGAAAATGTACTTAATTAATCCAGTGAAATCTGTTCATGTAGTTCTCTGATCATAGATCCATCATCGTTAGTAGTTGGTGATGGTGAAATAGGTTTTCCTATGGATTTCCTGGAATTCACATATTTTGAATATGTTGGGGTAAATGGGCAAAAATATCCTTACGTCTGGGTGAAGAGATTGATTTAAGGTAAACATTAAACCTCTCAATCCTTCATGTGTGGGGATGGATGTATCACAAATCTCCCGATGGTTGGGATGGATGTATCATTAATCTCCCAATGATATTTAATGTCGGGTCGATGGAGATAAACATTAATTCTCTCGATTGCCGATGAGAGTGCAATTGATGTTGTAACTCTATAGTGAAATTCCAGTATACCCTAGAAAGCTATTTTGAGCAGTTGACATAGTCCTGCTTGTGGTCCCGCACTGACCCGGATGTGGGTGGTCATGGGAATCTAGCTCTTCCATTGACCTATGTATGGTACCGATTTCAATTTAGCAATGGTCAGTTGGAGTATGAGCGGTATACCTCATCTCCTCAGAGCTTAAGTATGTTTGAAAAATGTAATCAGCAGTGTAGTGTATTTGCATAAGATTGAAATACGAGAATCACTGGTTGATGTTATCTGACTTAGTATATCCTAAATGGATAAGTGTTATAAATGTCCTTCAATTCTTTATTGAATATTAGACATTTGTTTACCAAGTTAAAACTGATAAGCTTATGTGAGGATGCTTCTCTAATTTGCATATATATATATATATATTAAATTAATTGTTGTTAAGCTTATGATTCCATTGTTCAATTTATTTCTATTAAACTGCAATAATAATGTTTTTGGCAGAGAGTTATATCTCCCATTGGGGAAATTCTTATAATTGTCTCACCCCCTTGGAATCCAACATTTTTAGGTAGATGCAGAAAAAGAGGAAGAACCTCTATAGCAGAGGAAGAGCAGCAGCAACAACAAGGACAATAGTGATCCATCAGGTGGAGATATTGGCTGTCTGGTTTTGTGTAGTTAGTCATATGAGTCGTCTCTGTACTCTCAGGTCCTAGGAGTAAGTAGTTTGTGATTTTATAATCGATATGAGGTTTTGGCTTAATGCCTCTAGGTTTTAAGTTGCCTATGTACAAATTTAATAGAGCAAATGTTGTATGTAATCCTCAAGAAGAGATGGTACATGCAATGTACGTTATGAACCAGGATGTAATGATTTACTTTGGTTCTGAATGAAAGAGTTTTCATGTGAATGGATCTCTTGATAAATGGTTTTAAATTTTAGTGATTTTCAGTAATCCACTGTTAACGACCGCTTCCGCATTTATCTTAATCGATGTTTGGCAACAGACATCACAATTCTAGACTTCACTATGATCAGGGTCGTACTCATGAATGAAACAACTGCACAAAATTGAAAATAGTCAATTCAAAGTGTATCTTTTTTCGATAGATGCTCCATCCTAGACCAACTTGTTTGAGTCAATGTCATCGATCAATACGTCGACATGAGATCCAAACCACCAAAGATCTTGTTTAGAGGATCTAAATTTCAAGGTGCAAACCTAGTTTAACTAACATGTCCTAAAACCTAAAAAAAGCACCCAACATCACCTGCTCTTATCCTAAACATTGCCCATCGCACTAACTTACTCAAAGGAAGCCTCATCTGTACCAAATGTCTAGCCGAAGAAAGTTATGAATAGAGTTGCAAATTTGTCATGTTTTAGAGGCGCAAACGGTAACACATGCACTAGTATATTTCTGATTTCCAATGTCACTTTTCCTAATGTCAGTTTCACATCAAAACTGACACCTGTAACGTTCAACACCAGTGGTTGAGTGCAAACATCAGTTTTGGTCAAGTCTTGCCAATTAAGAAAAATACGAGGAACATTGTTTTCCTATAGCGTTAGTTATATCTTAAAGAAACTGACGTCCTACATAACCCGTGAAAAATAATATTCATCGAAAACTTATCCTCTAAATTTTTTTAATGTAAATGCCAGTTGTCTGAAACCGACGACACACCACTTTCCAAAAAAATACATTTCTTTAATCACAACAACCGGGGCTGCCTCTAAGTTGTCGGTTTAGCCATCTACAAAAAAATCGACGTTGTAGGTACTTATCTGTAGTGTTGCCCACTTATGTGTCAGTACAAAACTGACGTTACATGGCTATTTTAACGGAAATTAGAGGTGGTATCTATATTAGTGACATGTACTATTGGTCCTAAAATTCTGCAACATTTTAACTTTTTTCCCCCAAAATGATTCTACTCACACAACATGCTTGTATGGACATGTAACATCAAAATAAACTTTCTTATTTTTATGCTTATATCAGCATGTATTAGTTTATGAATCGATCTCATTTATACAACATTCCCCCATGGGCCATGATCATATGCATGCCATTCGACTTCTTGGATGTTATGATAAGGCTATTGCTTATAAAAACCTTGAATGGGTCATAATTTGTTATATTAAGAGCTTCTACATCATGGGCATTGATCAGAGACACACCTCTTCAACTTCTTAGCTCTTAGATAAGGCTCATGCTTGTGACTACCTTCAAGGGAGTGTTATGGAGAATACCACCCCCCCTCACATACACATTTCATTTGCACACCCATGTATTTTCTAAAAAGACTTTGACAATTACAAACAAGGCATGAACAATGAAATTATAATCCTAAACCCCCACCCTAGATCTATAGATTAGACCCCCATGAAAATTTATGATGGATATAAAGGTTTCAAAGGCTAAGACCCCTAAAATGTATGATAAACTCTTACGTTCTATATAGACCTTAGTCTTCCCCCTAAGCTTAGGGGTATTAATGACTTATGGAGTGGTAATTATGAATTCTGGGGCTTGCACTCTATTTTCTTTTACAAAATACAATTAAGAATGTCTTCTTTTGATACCTAGAAGTCCAAGCAAAGTAAATGTTTATCCGTCAAAAAAATCATACTTCTCACATGGTCACTGCAAAACTAAAAGAAAATAAAAGATAAGAAATTTAGAGACACAAATTTATTTTGCAAGGGAAATAGGGAAGATTATAGAAGAACATACGAATCAACACATGTTTTATCCTTGAAGAAAAATATTTAAAGAACTTTTCTACGGTCACTGCAAACCTAAAAAAGGGGAAAATATAGATTATAGGGACACCACCTTATTTTCTAATGAAAATAAGGAACACTATAGATAGACGTTTAAATCATCAAGAAAATGCAAAAAATACTAAAAATGACTTCACCCTAGGTTGGATAAGGCGTGAAAACTATGCCCAAGAGGCAAAGATTGACAATTCTATTACAACTATAGAAGGTGCTAGGCACCTCCATGTCACTTTAAGAATCAATACTATGAAAGTAAGATCAAGTTTGTGAAAGTCTAGTAGTTTGGTTGTTTAAGAAAAAAGAGAAAAACATTATTAGGGTGCATGAATCTTTGGAAACTCAAGATAACCATGGAACTTTTATCGTCATCCACAAAGACCATGATATTTATTAAGGTATTCCAATTGCCTAAGGGTCTCCAACATGAGAGATCCATCCTGAGTGATTGAGATGAGATGTAGGAAATATAAAGATGGACTATTAGAGAAGAAACCAATTACAAGAAAGCTGTACTTTCTTCAGAAATCAAGAAAAATATGTAAAAGAGGCGCTAGAATATCACGAGAATGATCTAGTTATGCAATTGTATTTGAGAATTGACTAAATGTTCATGCAAGATATAGTTTAATTATACATAGACATGTTGTTGTAGCAAGATAGATGAGTAGATAGATAGGAAATTATTATGCAAGTTGAACAATTAAATTAATTACTTAGCTATTGTGTTCTAAATTTAACAATTAAGATAAAATTGCGAACATTTCAAATAATTTTATGGCCCTGATGCCTACTTACCATTTCTACACCCTCCCTACATATCGAAAACATTATTGTAAAAGAATGATCTTCTAGTTCATCATTATTGGAGTTAGAAAAAGATAAGGTAGTCTGTTCTCTACTTTTAGGAGAGTTAAAATGGGCATTAAATGATGGTGGATACAAGGGATAATTATACCTATTGGTGAGGGTTGAGGGCTCAATGTAGCAAAAGAAGTTTCGTGAGAAGATTTTCCTTCAAATTATGAATAGGAAAAAATCAGGGTTTGTGACTTGAGGGAGCCTACGAAATGCATATATTTGTAAGGCAATCCACTAACAAAACACCTTGTTCCACCACGTGGCACCCTAACCGAACTTAATTGTTCCATTCCAGTGTTTGCACACAGGAAACATGAGTTTTCTGACTAAGTCTCTAACTTTTTGAAAGGTTCTGAGTGTATCTCGAGTAGGAATTTCATTACTTATTGTGAGATTGTGTCATCAAGAAATAATTTTTTTATTCAAAAACAAAGAAAAGGGAGAGAAACTTGAGGGATACATCTTCCATTTTATATTTCTTTAATAAAGATATGTAATTGAATTGAATATCTTCTCCATTAAAAATGAAATTAGCTATTGAAAAGAGATAATAAGACAATTGGCTTTCTAATTAGGATTGAATGTGAATAATTTACATCATCAATTATTCCATTAGAAAATCATTAGAAAAATAGTTTATAAAAGATTAAATAAAGGGAGATAAATGCACCTATGTTTTCCAGACACGAACCCTCAATAATTGAAAAATGGATGTATGCAAAAATTACAAGAAAATATTGAATACATCTAAAAAGTTCCATCATCATTCATAAAGCAAATATGATCATGATTTTTTATTGAATGACAAAAAATGGGGGTACTCCCAAGACAAGGTTTTTGGTATGAGTGAGAACCACAAGCTTGAGTCAAGTATGGCCCCCATTTTTTATCACGAGGGGGAAAAGGTGAGACTTTTCAAGGGATATTCTATTAAATCACGAGTCTAAAATGTGAAAGAAAGTTCTCTACTTTCAAATATTATTGTCCCTCTCTAAAACCTTATAATTAGATGCCTTTGTGAATTAGGCCAAAAGGAAAAATTGATGGATGTACACAATTTTGACTATAGTCATAATCCTAAATGGTAAAATGTAGCAGTTTCCTATGGCAGGACAAGGCTTTCTAAAATGCAAAATGCCTACTCAGGATAGGTCTTAAGATGGATTGCTAGATGTGACATGCATACTACAACATATCTTTTAGTGGAAATGAGGTACCTATCAGATGTAGAGTTTGAATCTAAGATGATTTAACTTATGTATGATAGGGCTTGCATGTAGAGTGATTGCCCTGCATGAGATATGCCTTTGAATGGTTTTACCTATGCACGATAGGGATGCAATGTAGAAAAAGGGAGCATGAAGTTTTTCCTACCGGGGTAAAGATGGAACGATGAATGCAAATGTAGGATTTTCTACTCATAGTAAGGTCTTGAATGCTAAGTAAGAAAATGTTTGCCTATTCAAGGTATGAATTTAAGAAAAGGAAGTGCCTATGTGGATGAGACTGTATGCAAAATGAGATACTTATGCTAGACAACACTTTCTGTATGTAGGTGGTTCAATATACGGTCATGATCTATGACTCATTGGAAGTACCTAACATATGTAGGGTTTTGAAAACGAGGTGCCTATTTAGGATAGGGCTTGGTTCTCATTAAAGGTCTTGGTCTAGGACCCTAGTGGAAAGATGGTGATGCCTACTTTTGATATGACTAGATATTTCAGATGACCCAGGGTCAGATCTAATTATGAGATTTAAATAGATGAAAGCTTGGAGTCTGGATCAATGATTGACATTGAGTAGTGTGGACCCAAGTTAAATACTCATGATCTGAAATATGAACACGCCTTAGGGACAATCAACCAATTTTTATGGTTCTTGTAAGAGTGGTTTTTTCAACCCTTTAAGGATTAATTTATGATACTTAATTTTTGAAAGACTTTCAACAATTTATTCACATTGTTTTTTAGTTTTTAGTGATTTTTAATGAAAACTTGAAGGTTTCATGGAATGTTTTTGACATTTTAGGGCCTTATTTGCATTTTCTTTGTCATTTGTTAAGGAAGAATGAGCATATGTCATGCATCATCGACATTTCTTGATTTTTGGTACCTATGTTGAAGTGAAGGAGCTTGACCATGAGCAATTGGTGGTGACAATTATGAAGTGGGGAGTTCTACTCATGGATGCCAGGTCAACCTGATGGTAGGAGGTGTTCTACCAGCGAGCTCCAACAAGTTCAATGAGTTGATTCATGTCATGAATGTGGTGACAGGTCCACCATTCTTTAGTGCATTTTTGATGGTTTTCATAGTCCAGTCAACCCAAAGAAGGTAGAATCATTTGCTTTTTGCCAAATCCATACTTTTTAGCTTTATGTAGTGATTTCTAAATTTTAGCTTCCCTAAGTTCTTCATGTGCTGCAAGTTGAAGATGAATGAGCTTGCCATCCAATTCACAATTTGTCTTCTTTTATTGTTTTGACATTTTGTGAATGCCTAACACCAAATTGCAATAATTTATCTTGTGTCACAAAGCTAATGTCCTTTGAATTTAAGTGTTTGATCAAATATGGCATCCAATAATGATTAACACAACTAGGATCAGGACATAACCCTTTGGAGGATCTCATCATGGATGATCATGAGCTCTTTATGAGGGCAAAAGGGATGAGGCATATCCTAATTGAGCCCTAAGTCTTTTATATTCATTGTATTTCCATAGACTTGAAATTTTTTAATCTTCATTTATGTTGGGAAATCAATAAACATGTGTTGATAGTATTCACAAAGATATTATCCTTGATGAGGACTTTGTGATGGGGTTGAGTCCATTGTAGACGAACTTCCACCTTGAGGAAATCAATCAGGAAATGTATAGATTTAATCTTTTAGCCATTGTTATTTACTTTCATTGCCTATTCTGTATCAGACTTTGATTATTTGTGTTGTTTTGATGCCTCTTTTGTATTTCACCTTAATATTTAATAACTCAAGATTCAACCTATTTACTTGAAAGCTCTCTAGAAGGAGCTTTGGTGGTTGTATGAAAATTTTATGCCACAATATTTGTCTCTTTTAAATATAACTGGCTTCTCTTACTTTTTTAGATGTGGATTGCATACAAGAGCTTAGTTGTCCCCTTGATTGGGCACTTTGGTAGAAGATCGATTCTTTCACTTCACATTTTTTTAGATAGACATACCCTAAGGAAGTTTATTGGGTTTAGTAGATTGTCTTTTAGAGGTATCCCAATCAACAACTTTCCTATTAGGAAATTCTAGGGATATATGCATCTGCTTCACATTCTGGGAGAGGAACCATATGAAGGAGGTATGACCTTGGAGTATGAGGTCAATACACTTGATTATGCATTGTATTCTTTGGGAACAAAGAAATGAGAGGTGTGCGCACCACTCAATTTGTGTCCATGTGTGTATCAATTTTCTTATTCTTCTTGGTTATCAGATGTATCTTTCACAACAATGCTGGAAATAGGGGCAAAATCAACTTGTTCTTCATCTTGATAATTCTAAATGTCATTTCTTCATTTTATTGGGATGGTGGAATGTATGCCCACTAGATAATATTCCTAAGAAAATGCATCATGAGTGATTCACCATGAAGGGACACATTTGTGAATTCAAAGTTGTGCATGCTTGGTTGGCCTCTTAGAGGTATACTTTTTAGATTTTATCATTTATTTTCTACACAAATTTGATACTCTGTGACTAATTTTACTGATCTTGTCTTTTCATATTAAATAGTATGAACACTTTTGGCTTGGTAGACCTCATATGCAGAGTGGTCAACTTGCTCACCTTCATTCTCCCTTGCATACTTACCATATTAGCATAGATATAGTGGTCAATCCTCTAATGATATGTGAAGAAAGGATATGAGGAGAATGTTAGTTGGAGAGGTAATCATGTCAACATTTGATATTTCCAGTTCTATATTATTGTGCTTTAGGTAATCCTCTATATTTCATATTTTCGTGGTCAAATTTAGAATCTTCTCCATATTTCAACTAAATTTGGTGAGTTTATATACTACATAATTCTTCTACACCTATACCCATATGCACAAATAATCTAGTTTAAGTCACTGCTAGGGTGTTTGTTGTACATGGATGAACATGTTGTTCAGTAGTGGGAAGGAGAATGGCACATCTTGTTTGATCCTCTTATAGGATTAGCTTAATTTACCATTTAGATCAATCAATTTTCTTAGACCCTATCCGGTGTCTAGGTGGGCCATGTTATATATTTTGAGTGGTTTTACTAGTTTGGTCAACCACTACTATTTCTCATGAATTTTTAGTGTGTCCTCTAGTTGTATATTTGTCTTTAACTTGATCTAAAATTGTGCCTTTGATTGTGCAGGTGATTGTATATAATACAATGAAGAGGACACATTACACCTGTCACGAGTTGTGGCATCCTCATCCTCATCAAGGAGAGTTTTTTCAGGTGACTCCTCTACCTTGAGCTAGCTAGAGAGGTGCTTGAGGGCTTTGATGACTTTCCAGGGTAGTAACCTCATTGTGACTTTGGCATTTGTGCTTCAAGTAGCTTCCATACCAAGAGGCTGCTTTTAGGACTGATGCAATAAGAGACTTATTTGGATCGATCATCACAAAATGATATAAGCATAGTCAACAACTAATGGGAGATCAAGGCCACCATTCTTATAGCATGTGTATGGATGATTGACCTATAGAGGATCTAATCTTTGATATGGACCCACATAGTTGTATGGTCACCAAGGTGCGACTTTCTATGACTATTGATGTAAAATTGTTCTGTATCAAATACACTTATTTGGGCTCTTAGGAGCACGTCAGTGCTCCATATTCAGACTATAGCTGGTCCACTAGTGTAGGGAATCCATATACGAGCAGGGAGCATAGATCTTGAGGGTCCTCTTCTGAGAGATGACCAGTGACTAGGCGCCTGACAATATTGTTGAAGATGAACTGGAGATGTAGTTATATTTTCCATTGTATGGCCAAGTATCTTCATTTATAAAATTATGTATTATTTATTTTCCTGCTATAAATTATATTAGTGTAATTTTCATAAAGTTTACAACAATAAATAGAATTTATTTAAATATTTGAATTTGGAGTTTGACTTTGAGATTCAAATCCTATTTCAACATTTAGAAATTTCTTTTTGCAATCCAATTACCATTCTAGAAAGTGTTCCAGATCCAACTAATGACATGAGTGTGAGTCCCACACAATGGCTCATTGAGTGTTCTAGATCCAACTAATGGCATGAGTGTGAGTCCCAAACCATGGCTCATTGAGTTCTCTATACCAAAATGACGTACATCTTACTGAGAAAGGATGACATAAGCATGAAAAAAATAGAGGAAGGTGACTAGAAAAGACTGTGGAAGAAGAGACAATCACTAAAGTTTCTCCATTTCCTATGGCATTTCTTCAGATATACTCTTCCTACCATGACAATCTCTACAAGAAGATGGTGACATAGAATCAAATATGTCCATGCTGTTAACACGAGGAGAAGGATAATGTTCACCTACTTAGTCGAAAAATAGTACTTTTATGGGATGCTTGGAGTAGCGATCTTAATTTCTTGGAGAAGTCTACATATATAAATTATGTCACTGTATGATATCTATATGTATGGGCTTCTTGCTTTCTTGTTCAGAAACCTTTGGAACTTTGATAATTTTAGATTTTGTCTTCATGGAGTTGTCTATAATCAATGAAGTACCTCACTCGAGAAGTCCTCCAATGAACTTGTCCTTAGTGCAATGTTGAATCACAATCACATTTGAGATAGAAGAGGTGGAGTTAAATATCTTCAACATGACTCAACACCTTTTTCATGTTGCATGTGTATGCATTGATAGGGTGTTGGTGTTGATTGTTGTCCACTTTGATGATCCTCTTTTTCATACGTCCCACTTTAGGGATATTATGCTGACTCACAATCTAAAGGATGCAAAGACAACTCGTCTAAATATTCATGATCAGTGGCTAATTGTTATGTAGAAATCAAGTTAGACAACTAATGTTATTGATTTGTGAGGCGTGATGAAGCCTGGATCCAGTTAGTGGTTGTTTACTAATGGTCACTTCATCAACCTCACTCCACTTTGAGAGTCATTCAAGAGTGAGACACATAGGGGATGCACGGTTATCAGACATTTGTTGTCTATGAGCGTCTACATTGACCCTTTTGTATAATTAGTCTTTTAGAGAGATAGTTGGTCAAGAGTCATCTTTAGTAGAAGGCCTCATGGAAGTTGTGTAGCATGATCAAACCATGTGTCCTTGAACTTGAGAGAAATGTATAAGTGATTTGATGAGGATAAGAAGAATGGGATGATGTGAGGACCTTTCAAGGCCTTTTAGATCTATATTGGGATGAGTCTCAGTCCTCTTGATGTCCTAGAGATGGCAAATCTGCACAACATCCGTGCACATGATTATCTATTGAGGCATATAAAGATTTTTGGTCCTATTTAATACTTTGGTGAGCTAGCATTCTTGTCTAAGACATGAGGATGTGTGCTACGACCACATGGGTTGCCTCTTAACACTTTGGTTGGTAGGATAGCGATGTCGGACACTTAGTGAATGATCATTCTTCTGGGATTTGAGTAGCATATTACTTTTTACCCAATTTCTTTGCTTAGGAAATTCAATCCTGAACAACTTAGATATGACATTAGGAGGTTTTGGCCTTATACCACATTCTTCATGATGGATCCCTAAAGGTCCATGAGATAATTGCAAGAATGTGTCTTGATCATAAAAAGAGACTTTGGAGGCATATCCTATAGGAAAGGATTACCATCTAAAGTATTTGTAGTGGATAGCTTCATATCCTTTAGTATTGGTGAGTTGCGGTCTTGATGGGGAGATGATTAATCCTACATGATGGGGCTGATATGTTTAGGAGTTTTCGTCTTCTATATTTTTGTGTTAGCATAATGGTGTTAATTTATTATGTTCATGCTATTGTAAGAGATTCATATTAGAGTTCATAAAAATAAATTCTTGAAAAGGATGTTTTATTTTGGTGTATGGAACCAAATTTGGCTACTTCCCCCCATGTAATTTATAGATATCTTTTCTACTACAGTCCCCCTTTTGACAATTAGGTGACCTAAGTTGGTCAAGATTTTTCATTTGAATGTTTGAGGTTTGAATTATTGTTGTGTATTTTATGTAATTTATAGAGTTTGATAATAACATTTGTTTGGTCATCCATTTTGTCCCTTTTTGTTATTAGTGTTGATTAGGGATGATATCCCAATTATGTTTATGTTTGTCTTGTGTTTTACCTTGCTACTCCTAAGCTGTTCCTCCCTTCATACATTTTTATCTTATTCTACCATAAGAGAATCCCTCATCTAGGGGAGAGGATGGATTGGAGGCTCCACTAAATGTGGATGTCTTTCTAGGAACTAAGGCTATGCTATTTAGTGGGTGTATGAGCAGCAACCCTCCAACTAGTTGAAGTACTGAGCCAAATGTTAGAAGCACCTCGGTGGGCTCTAATATTGATATGGAGAGTGTATAAATTAATCAAGAACATTTATCCAATTCTAAATTTCGATTTTGGAGATGGATTCACGAGGTGTTCGTATAGGGGTTAGGGATTTAGAGACTTCAAGGTGCCTACATGGTATGGATTTTGAGTGTTTTGATCATGTGAAATTATTGCTCATGGACTAAGTATGAGACCTTTGAGTTTTTTCATATAGTAGATGGTTTCTACCAATGGATGTATGTTCACCATATTTAATTCTATTTTTATAATTAGTCTTTCATGTTTCAATTGTATTTTACTTCATATTTTACTTGTTCTATATTTTTGGTTGTTTATGTAATTTATTTGGTATTTTTTGCAATTTTATTTGTAGGTTGATTCAAGAAGAATAGAGAAGCAATTATCCCTCAATAAAAATCATAATAAATTGACTAAAGATTGCATATCATCAGTCCCTAATTACAACAATTGTAGTGAGGATCGTTAAAGCATAGATGGTCAATGAAATTGACACTAATTTTGTATACAAACTCTAGATTAGTTAATTAAAAAGGCATTGGATACACAATTTAATTATTGATAAAACAAGTACATATATGATGCAAGACACTGAACGAGAACTCTCTTGCCTCACTTTTTAAGTTGGCCAACTAGTTTGACAAAAACGTCATAGGAAATTCTAGAAACTTTTGATATCTCAGCACAAAAATCACACTAGATTTCATATCTGAATGTTGTACTTAGATTATGAGAGTTAATTTGTAAGCATTGTTCAATTATCTATGAAATGGGTATATTTATTCATCAATTTCATTAACTCGAATGGCTCAATAGTCACTTAAAATTCTATGATCAAAATCTACAACAAACTATCCACAACTATTATATTAATTCAGATCGACTTGAAAACTTGCGACATGCTATGAATATACTTTGTTTGATTTCTAGGATAGGAGTCCACATCTTATTCTCTTCCATACAAAACCCCAACCACTACCAAGGAGTGTAATAAATGGGAGTCTACGACTTAACATGGGTAGGTGCACCACTAAAGGATGTGACTAAATATTGCACCTATCATTTGAGAGTGGTGATGATATTACTGAGCTTCTTCATTATGACTATCTTTTCCATGACCTTATTCTTTTATCTCTCTTTTTGTATCATGAACAAGATTAGGAGACTAGATCTTTTATTGAGATTCAAGGATTATCACCATTTCCTATATCTTACACTTTCATGTTAGAAATTGCTATTTTTATGGATTTTCAATTTGACTATCAATTGATGGATTGAATAATCCATAGATTAGCTACCTATCTTGCCTGATTGTTAGAATCCTAGAAGTAGAAACCTTGAAATCTAGGATTAGAATACTGATCATCATCATTGAACCCTAGGTGATACCATGGAAGGGATTTCTTCGGGGCAACATATTAAGGAAGCATGAGTAATGTGTCCTGGAGCCTATAGAGAAATCTAGCCTTGTGAATTTCATACTACGGAATGATATAAAATATCTTGGCCTTCTTCTAAATATTTGTATGAATGAGCTATGTAGTGAATATGTAGGCAATGGCGTTAAAATATATAATCCTCTTAATTTCTTCATAGTGTTAAAAATCAATCATCGCTTAGTTAGTTTATCTTTTTTCCTTAATTAATTCAGTTAATCAAACAATCTTCAAACAATTATCCTTGTTAATTGCTTTTTCTATATTAGGCTATAAATCTACTTTATTTTCAATTATCCTATTCTTTCAGTTTGATCCTAAATCCATAATGAGATATGATCCATACGCTTATAGGTGATGATTATTGCTTGTTTATTTAGGTAAAACTTAGGAAATTTCTTGTGTTTTAATCTATCATATTAACTTGGTCCTGTTGTCCCGAACAATGAGAATTTTTGAAATTTCTATCTATTAAGGTAAAGTTAGACCTTTTATTTTCTTTTTAGTTTGGTTTTGTAATTTGTAGTGTTTTTTTTATAATTTCTTAGCTTGTTTTTCTAATTTTTAGTTTTCTAAAATCCATAGTTTTTCCCATTCAATGAAGAATATAAAAGGTGCAAGTAAATGGTCATCAAAATCAATCTCTCCAAGGCACACAATAAAATATATTGGACCTTCATTCAGAATACTCCGAACAAGGTATTTATACCTCTCAACATAATCATATATACTATGAATTCTATAATAGGGGTGAAAGCTTGATACTCTGGAATGGCAAAGTTGTAGGTTCCTTTAAAGCGGGGCGAGAATTCTGTCAAGGAGATCCATTATCTCCTTATATATTTGTCTTTCGCATAGAGTGCTTGAGTCAAATGATCTGGAATCTAGTGGATAGTGGAGCATGGAAACCGATACAACTGAGATAGAATGGTACAAAGATTTCCCACTTGTGTTTTGCAGATGACCTAATCCTCTTTGGACAGGCAACCAAGAAACAAATTGAATTCATTAAATCGTGCTTCAAAATTTGTGAAGAAGCCTCAAGACAGATGATATTAGTGAAAAAACCCAAATCTTCTTTCCTGCAAGTGTGGATCACACAACTAGAAGGGAAATATGCTACATTTGTGAATTTGAATAGGTGATGATCTAGGTAAATACTAGGGTGTCCCATTATCCATAGAAAAATTACAACATCAACCTATTCTAAGACCCCTGACCTAGCTTTATGCTTGATCTTGATTTCTTAACATTATAAGATGCTTAAAACCTTAATCTAATCATATTTTGTGCCTTCAAAATATGTGACATGCTTGTGTTTTCAATTTGGACTAGTTTGGATGATGTTTGAGTTAGTTACGCATATATATGCTCGTTTCGAACCTAATTGTAATTTACCCATGATTAGAGTTTTTCTTAAAATTTGTCACATGCTTGTTGTGCCTCGCATTTTTGGCATCATGTTGGAGAGAGAGAGTGGCACCTTGTTGTTCCTTGGTGTGATGATGTGGCATCATGTGTTGACGATTAGGGTTTGTCTTAGATCCCTTGTGTAGATAGTTGACCTTGATTGTGTGTTGACCATTAGGTTTTGGTTTTTAGTGATTACCTTGTGGTTTCCTTGGCCTTGATCTTTATGGTCGAAGAGATTTGGATGCACCTTGTGTTCTCTTCGGTCGATGGGCTTTTGACCCCTTTCTTTGGTTGCTAAGACCTAGGGTTTTAACCTATGCAACCGTTGGGTTTAGATGTGTTTTAGTCACATAGAAATCCCTTTGACCGATGGGTTTTCCTGGACAAGTAGGTCGATACTAGTTTGAACGACCCTTGTTTCATGCATATGTTTAGTGCTTGTAGGGCTGAGTTTTGGAGGACAAGTGGCACATGTGGCTTGACAGCTAACCTCCCTTACCTCTCTCCTACCCTTGGGTATATATACCCCTCTCTTTACATGCAAATGATCCTTTTGCACCCGCTCCTTTCTCTCTTCTTCTTGGAGAATCTTCCCCTCCTGTTCTTGGTGGAGGAGGTGGTGCTTGAGCTTGCTGGATTGGTTTTACCCCTTGCATGTGTGATCTAGGGTTGGAACAACTCTCCTTTGGTGATCCTTTGGTGTCCCTTGATCTTGGTACACTAGTACATAACCGGCCTTTAGTGTCGGTTATTTAAGGCCTTTAGTGTCGGTTTCTAAGCGACACCTATGTGGGCGCCGCTAAAAGCCCAACCTTTACGTGTTGGTTCTCAAACCGACGCCACAACCCTTCGCGCGCCACCAAAAATGCACCGAAAACGCACCAACAGGGGGTATAGGCGTCGGTTATCCGCTTCGAAACTGACACTGAATCACCTGCTTACACGACCGTGCTGGCCAGCACGGCCGTGATGTCTGGTCTCATTAGGGAAATTGACGTCGGTTACTAATATGGAAACCGACATTGTAACTGTATATCGTCAGTTTTATATAGATATCCGACACATATTTTATGTCTGGTCCGCTGCCACGGTCATGCTGGGCAGCACGACCGTGGTGTAGGGAAATCGACGTCGGTACTAGTATGGAAACTGACATTGTAACCGTATGTCGTCAGTTTTATACAAATAACCGACGCCTATGATTTGATTTTTTTTCTGTCTGTCTATAGACCTGTTTTGGCTGATCGCAGGATGAGAAACCTACAATTCAATTATGAACTACAGGTTTTATAACATCCATTGATATCAGCCAACAACAGGCCACAAACCTGCAAAATTTACATGATGGACAAATTATTATATATGTGATTCACACTCATGTATAAGAAATTAAATTCATATTATTTTTTCATCACATGCATGTAGAAACCAGTAGCAACCTGTAGTTCCATTTATTTCATCTCTTTTCACATTCAGACACATGTAGACGCATTCATGTATTGATGATTTTCACACACATATGACAATTCATAAAAATTCATTCTCATTCACACAAAATTAATTATGAGAACAAATTTTTTTTTCATCATCATCATTTTCATCATAATCAAAATCATATTGAAAAATTCCCACTCTTTGTAGGGCTTTTCCCCAATCTTCTCTTATATCATCTAATTCGTCTCTCGTATTGGGAGCATGTACATCGAAATGCTTTGCACCTGTGTTGAAGTCCTCAGTTTTGAAGACCTACAAAGAGAATGACGTACATAGATAATTATAATAATATATAATAAGATTCATATATTTCATATTATCTAACGAGACTATGTATAATACCTGTTGTATGTTATCGATTTCCAATGCAGCATGTTTGATGATTAGGTCCATAAATCACATCACATAGTAGGCACATGCCCAGCCGTTGTCTTGTGTAGAAAACTATAAATTGAAACATACAAAATATTCAAAAATACAAATAAGCACACTTCACATAAATAATATATACATTGGAGTCAGGAAATTACTTTCACATTCTTCCAAATGAGTGTCAGACTTTTTTTCTTGGGGACCTTTCCTCCAGCTTTTTTGTACTCTTGTAAAGCCCTATATATGTTAATGTAACACATTAAATTGCATAATTAAATAGTAATGTAGTAACAAATGTTAATCTATACTACTATAAAAAGAGAGAATAGTTTTTATTAATTACAACAACACCACCAACCAATCAAATTGCATCGTTTTTGAAATGTTGTCTTCTCCTTCACCCTCTCTCTTTTCTCCTTTGTTTCAAGAATTTGAATACCAAAAACGAAAAGAAAAACAAGTCTGCGATCGAACCGTCTGTAACTGCCCTCTATCTCTGGCACGTTCTCAATGTCTCCTCAATAGGTTCTCTCACTTCTGTCTCCAACTACCCACAATATTCTCCCCACGCTCTCCATACTCTCCATTTCTATCCCCGACTATTCATCGGTTGCAGTTATTATTAACCCCATTCCTCCACATTCCAGGGGTAGGGGCAGCGTGACAATGATCCAACATCATCATAGACCTGCGTTCCGGACCAGCAATGGACTGTGGCAACCTCTGCAACCAGTGACATCAACATGGAGAAGGGAATTACTGACAAAGTCATGGTGTATCATGTTGCGGAAGGAGAGCCGCCATAAGTGAAGATGATAGTACATGTATTCTCTGTTTTACTATTTATCCACCCATTGATCACGTCCTACTTTTTGCAGAAACTGTCTTTCCTCCATGTTACAGTGAATATGTTCCCTTTCCTACCATAACATCTTTTTCTTCAGCTAGAAAATACTTTGTTCACTCTCTGCCACCATATGTATCAATGTATATGTGAATTTATCCTATAACCGTGCATTGGTTTGGCACTGACAAATTACAAGTTTCTGAACAGAAGGCAATGGTCGATATGATTTTCTTACTTTCTTGCACGTATCCTGACCAGATACTAGAGTCGATCATCTGTCTACTCCTTCCAAAGAGAAACCGTGCATGCTCATTTGGGAAAGAGGGAGACAATCAACTCGCCCGTACCGCACCATCCCCTCCACCACCTTCTCAGCTATATGGTGCCATTGGTCATTGCCTCCAATGTCGTCGCCTTCATAGCAGTAGTCAAATAGGTGTACATCCATGAGTCACTGCACCGTTCACAACTTATAGCTCCATTTCGTGCTTGCCCCCTAGAGGGCCGGCCACCATTGCCACTCCCGCAATTTTCGTCCTTGATGGATGCCGGACACCACGCCGACGCATCCGGTGTTAGTCTCCTCCACCGTGCCTCACAGAGCCCGACAGCATATCACGTGCGCAAGGTCTTGCTTCTAACACCCTTCACCTTCCGCCTCCGACTCCGCCTCAAGCGCCGTCACCCCCTGTTGGCGTCGGGCCACCGTAGAAGCCAACCCAGGCGCATCACGAGGCCCTCCATCTGTTTCCGCGATAGAACCAGCAGCAGAAGCAGGTCACCTGGAACAACCAGGTTGCGGTTCTGATTCTCCCTTTCGGGCCACATACGCCGGCTCCGGTTGTAGTGGCTCACGGCTTACTACTGTCGTGTCCTCCTCGCCAGTCTCCGATCATTGTGCTATACTACAATGCATAGCCTTACAGAGGTAGCGTGGGGGCTACATGAGGCTGCCAAGGGCCCTGTGGGGATTGCCGAGTGTTGCGACATTAATTTAGCCGATCGCAGCTGCCTCGCACGTGGACTGCTTTTAACCACATCCTTAAGTTAGGTGACAGATTAATTTAGCCTTTTAGGTAATTGACGCACTAAGTCAGGGTAGGATCAGTGGTAATATAACGATATCGTTCTCCTGTTCCATCATCATTTTCTTCGTAGACTGTGTTGTAGGCCAACGACATGGATCAAAACATCAACTACTATCAGAACTGCATGGATCACATCAGCAGCCAGAACGGCGGCATTTACATCCAGTACCGGCAGAGTATGGTCCAAGGCAAGGACTGGTGATGGTGCGGTGTAGCATCGACGCCAATGAGGTCATGCGGCCAAGGGTTCATGATCCTTAAGAGCTTAGGTGCAAAGTACTCAGATTTTGCACCCTAAGACATCTCAGGACATGTTCTAACAGTCATTTCCCATTTAGAGGCATCTCCTTGATAATTATTCTTCTCTTTTCTTACTGAGAGTCTAGATTTGTTGTTCCCGATTAGAAAAAGAGTTATTAATGGTTCAAATCTGTCAAGTTTCTATTCCAAGGATGTACCTTGTTAGTTTCTAAGAATGGCTTTTTAACTACTTCACAAATTTTTTATTTTCTAACTTTCATAATGTAGTTAGTTTAACATGATAGACTTTCTATCACATGTTGGAAATTAACTTTACATACACGATGGTCTCATTTAATAGCATCAACATACACGATGGTCTCATTTAATAGCATCACATTCAAAAATAACATCAATTGATGAGAAATATGGAACAATTTTTTTCGTTGACATACACCTTGACACTTGATTTCCAAACATAGCCGACTCATGAAGTATGCTGACTCAAAAATTTAAAAAAGTCACAAGCAACTAGGCGTATGTTGTAAAAGAAAGACAACTAGATGTATTTCTATAATTTAACATTTGACAAACTGAGTATCTGGGATAACGAACTGGGACAACGAACTACTAACTGCAATTTGATGAAAACTTATAACCATTATCTAACCAGACCATGCTATCACCATCCACATTGTATTATAATTATTTAATTTGTGTACATTATTATGACGATATGTTGATCTAGATATGTGTATGCTTGTTGATTGACATATTTTTTCTCTAATTATATCTTATCTTGGAAAAAAATTAAATGATAAAAGTAATTAGTACGTTTGTAAAAATAATTACTTATCTAGACCACCTTGAAATATAAATGTCACTTGGACCAACGCTTTCCAAGTCCAAGGGGAGAAAACACCACTCCACCAGACATATTTGAACAAGAAAAATAATGAAAAGCAGAACACGTCAGTTGATGTGACATTTTTACCCTTACTTGTAAGGGTAATCAAGTGGCATTTTCTATTTTACTATATTTTCTTTTTCATACTTTGTTCAAAAGTGCCAATGGTATGCTTTTTTCTCACCGTGCACCTGGAAGGTGCCAGTCCGAGTGGCGTTCATAATACATAGTGGGGTATGTTGAAAATTATATCAACGTGTGTTATACTTGATTCTTTTTTGCAAAGTACATTGTTTTGATTTTTTTCCTTTAATATATTTATGCCTAATTATATATCTAACTCCTATTTTAGTTCCAATATCAATATTTACATAATATCTGAAATAACTTTTCTTCCATCATACATGAAAGAAAAAGTTATATACTAAGTAAATTGAGTGTTTTATTCAATTAAAAAAGATCTAATACTAAGTTATTAAATTTGATTGGATACGTGCATGGAAACGCACGACATTTATATTTATTCATTCCCACTAAAATCATATCAATTTTTAAGAAAAGATTTTCTTCTAACAAAATACTAACGATATTCAGTCCAGTTAAATTTAAAAGACTACATATTCTTATAATAAGTCAAATATTCTTGATAAGGCACCCTATAAGTTTGTCTCCTGGTTTCATTTAAAAAAACTAATAGCACATTGGATCATAGATACCACAATCTTTTTTATATTATAAGAAAAGAAGATATTTGGCATGGCTTACAATTTTTCCTAGACAAGGTATGTCAGTGTTGTCACATAATTGTAGTCTAAATCAAAAAGTTGTATTCGATAAATATTTACCATTGCAGTCAATATATTTTATCTTTCCACATGTATTAATAGTCTTTTCTATAATATTATGCACACACAAATAAGGTACATATGTATTTATATATTTGAAATATTTTGTTGTGGATAGTTAAACTGAGTACAAATAAGCAATAATCCATGCACGTGCATATTCTATGGTGATTTTAGATGTTTAGCCAAATCATTTTTAATATGTAAATGTTAGAAATCACAATGGGAATATTTGTGATTGAACCACAAGAATGTGAAGATGTTAATTATAATGTAAATACTTTCCCACATGGAACTGAACATTTATTTCATGCAACATTATAATCAAATTATATAATGATAATAAAATTTTCCCATAGATATACATACTACAATGAATTTGAATATGAACATGAGATAATGGCACATATATTTAATATGGAGTCACCAACGTGTGTACATGTTGATTAGGATAAGACATTACAACAATATAATTTAGCATAAATTTCATTCAATGTATTTTAGTCTTTTTTTAATATAATATATATTTTTTGGTCAAGAGTTACTCATTTTAACATGAATCCCCATGTAAAGGCAAGGTAATTAAACTATTCGACTAACAAGTGGTCCTCTTATCGTAGCAAAATATGTTACCTAACCATCAACAATTTGTGATAGATGTTCCTGTATTCTAATTGAAATAATTGATGATATTATTATTTTTATAATTTCTAAAACGTTGCTCTTACCTCATTGTATTCCCTTTTAGTAATCATTTTATTAAAATAGCTACTCTTAATTTTTTATTTCTATTTTTATTGATTTTACTTTACAAAAAATATGAAATTATAAAGTAAATCCATATACTTCTAAAAATGGCTGACCTATTAAATATCTTTCATATTTTAAAAAATATTAAATTATTAAGTGTAAGATGTCACGTGCATGTGCATGTGTGTATTCACTAGTAGATATAAAAACATAAAATATTTCTCACGAGAATAATGGCCTTTTGATTGCATGTCCATATACATCCAACTCACTCCCTGCAGGATCTATATAATAGACGGTGAATGTCTTAGGGACAATAACTAATAACTCCCAATGCTTAGAACTATAGGTAAGAAAGTAGAAAATTAATAACTCAATATCCGCAATAAAAATGTAATTTGCTTAAATCCAAATTACAAGTAAAGTAAACTTACTCAACATTGAATGGAGCTATTATCATCGTCTTATTATTTTTACCAAAATATTCAAAAGCTTCACAGCAGTATGAAGTAACTGAACCATGGTATGTATCTACAAGACTAATCAAAGATGGAACCAAAAGTCCCACATGGGAAAACCCAAAATCTTTACATGTCCTGTGTAAGTGGCTGCAAAACATGTATTACGTATGCATTAACATATAAGAAACCAGATTGTCGTATATAAAACAAGGTATATGACTGTATAAACCAGATTGCCGTATGCATTAATCTCACCATATCCACAGCTCTATCATAGATGTGTTCAGCCATTCATACTTAAACAACTCCAAAATATCTTATATAAATATGTTGTTTCTGAATGTTTGACATGCATTAATACGTATCTAAAACTTCTATTATGTATGCATTAATATGTATGCTAAACTTGTATAAATAGATTGTTATCGTATGATTTACCTACAACATTCTCCGGAATAGTAACATTTATAGGGAAATTTAGATTATGTTCTCTGATCCATACTGCCACACTCCTACAATTAGGATCTATCGAGGCGTGTAGGTCCCTTTGAAACCAACTTGGTACTTGAGGAGGTGGAGGTCGAGATGTAGCGGGTCTCGTCTTTTTGACCTGTATATATAATTTCATATCAATTGACTCATATATATACACACACTAACAAAGTAAAGTAATGAAAATTTATCATACAATATCAATATAGAGGACATCCGCTTCGGGCCACAGTATCACTCCGCCTACTACCTCACCAAGTGTTTCAGCATCTGGGTGTGCATGAGACAGTGCAAGATCCGTCTAGCCAGTGAGTATATGTATGGGGCTCACACATACCATGCCATCTGGTACTAGACTCCCATGAAACATGCACCCTTTAAGGGGTGGGTAAGCCGATGCATCTGCAACGATATATCCTTCACTTTGTAGTCAGCATGGCTTCAACCCCTACAAATTTATGTAATTAAAGAATGTTATATGCATATATACACAAATATATCATCTTAAACAGACTAGCTATTATATATGCCATAAAAATACTAACAGAGGACGTGCTAGGTGGGTCTATAGTATTATTCCCAACCTCTGTAGTACGAGGAGTAGGAGAAGAGAGGTTCGCCACTAGTACTATCTGACTGGCAGTCTGAGGCGCCTGCCACTTGTGAAATGCTTCCTGGAGTCTTTTTTCAATTAAGGAATCTACCTATACATGGATAAAAGAAATGCTAGTTGCTGATTATTGAATTCCCTTTCGCAATAACGTTCTAAAATAAGAATAAGTTACCTCAGCTTGTGAAAGTCCCGCTTTTGGGACAGGTTTACGCTGGGATGGCCCAAAGAACGCTTTGATGCCCACACCGGCGCCTGCACCCCTTACACGTCCAGGATGCTCTGGGTTACCCAGAGCAACTGTCAGTTCATCCCTTGTGCCCTGAGGGATGAACTTGCCTTCCTTCCTCTGCTCATGCAGCTCCCGCTAAGCACCATCAACAAAAATTCATAAGCGAACATAACAATAATCAATATAGATTGCTCTAAGAGTTTGATTTTTACCATTTTTGCAGCCGCCTCAGCGGTTGCGGGCTTCAGTATCTCTCCCTTATTATTTTGCCTCCCAGCTATCCACATAACATGACGAGGCAGAGGTGCAGGAGCAGCAGTAGAGGACTCTGCAGTCTCCTGAGTAGCAGTAGGCTGAGTAGACTCAGCCTGTAGTCTTTGGCGAACGCCTGCATATCCTCTTGGACCCATTGTGTGGTCGTGCACATTCAGTACACGCCTTGCTCGTTGAGCATCGCTCTTAGCCTAGTTAGTTTGCATGTTGATTTGGTTAGTAACACTAAAGGTTAATCTTGAATAGGTGAATACATAAAAACATATATTAATTAAATTGGGAGTGGTAGCGCTTAATACCTTGAATTCATCTGTTTTTCTTTGGGTAACAAACTCCTCCCAGTCTTTGGGGTCCAAGTAGTTCCATTGCTGTGTGGCTTCCTTCTTCCTATATTTATTTTTCAAAGAGAATACAAACAAAAATTATTAGTGTAAAGTTAGTGAAATACTGATCAATTTCTAGAATTGGAATCTATCAAGAACCTATTCTCAGCATCACGTATGTAATCTCGGGTGAGATTGGTCCTATAGTTCCTTAAGACCCTCCCACAACATTGCATCACACATTTACGATGCAACTTTTCATCCAGATCAAATATGCTCTGCAAATTAAATAGAATATATTGCTATTAACTAGTACCCTAAAAATTAGTAATCTATACAAATAGAATTACAAATAATAATAACTCATGCATAGTTCCTTCCATATGTGATCTTTCTTCTCCTTAGGAACTCTATGCCATGATTCTAGGATAACACTACAATGGCTGCGAGTAAGAACCGCAAGATATGAAACAAATGAGTTGCGGTTCACTCCATATGGATTTCCTGCCTGATCGAAATCCACAGCCAATTTGGGTCCATTGGCCCTTTGCTGTATTAACTTGTTCATCATTGTGATGCCCCTTACTTTCTCAATTTTCTTTTGCTACACATCAAGTGCTGCAATTTCTTCAGGGGGTACATCACCAACCTACAATTTGATAAAAAAACACACTTACATAATATAATTCTAAATGAACATATAGGGATATATTCTTAAAACTTACATTGTCAGGCGGTGCAAGCACGTCCTCACCCTCACGGTGATCATCAGCACGGTCCTGATCAGCCATCTGATACACGTATTGATACTTACACTTCAACAATTCATCACATTTGCAACATTATATACAAGTTCTAGCTTTATCACTCATACTCATCTTAATACTAAACTTATAGGGTTTTCAAGAAGTCATCCTTTGTTCAACATCATAAGAATTACATAATTCAATTATCCATCAACACAACCCTAAATAGGGAATATTGCCACCTCACACTGATCCTTATGTATATATCATATTCAATTTCGGTAATACTCAACAAACACTTGTATAATTCATTCTAATACAATTCAAATATGATTTTATAATGTCAATTCAATTCCCAAGCATATTGACCACTGACCTGATTTTTAGGAAATATTCACATGAAATAGCATAGTCATATATCCATAGAATTTCCCATGGATCGTCAATCAATATAGTATGCAACATGGCCGGTTGAGTTAATCTAGGGAATACTCAACCGCCACTCCTCTCTATAGAGTTCAAACATCATTAAAAAATCAACCGACAAACAAGTCAAAAAATTCTTCCAACTAATATCTAATTTCTCCAAACCATGTACAAATTTCAACTAAATCCTACTTGTATATAAAATGCTGAAAATCATTTAGTACACGACTATACTGATCAAATTTTGTAGCTTAAAACTACATAGAATCTACATATCAAAACTTTTGAGTGGTTGAAGTAGTGAAGATGTAGCTTAAAACTACCTAGAATTCTAAAACTTGAACCGAAAGAGGATAAATAAATATAAAAGGTTATGCATAGATAAGCACATGAAGAACTTGTAGTCCAATATCCCGCCCCCAAATCCCCCACATTAACCCTGAATTGATATGTGAGTATGTTGTAAACGTGAGTAATATTGTGTAGAACAAAATGTAGTTTGTCATAGAACAATGTAGGTCAGGGGAAAACCTGATAATGGGCATGCAGGGTGCTTCAACTGGCGGCCCTTCTAGTAGCTCGAAGAGGCGGCCCTGGTGGCTGCTTCAAGCGGTGATGCTTCTGTCTCTGTGCAGGTGGCAGTGTTGCTCCGTGCGGGCGGCGCTACTGCTCCTTGCCGGCGACGTTGCTGTGGGCAGCAGTGCTGCTCTGTGTGGGCGATAGTGCTTCTCCGTGCGGGCGGTGCTGCTGCTATGGTCGGGCGGTCGCTGGCAGCAGCTGGCGGAAGCAGAGGCAGAGGTGGTGTCAGAGGCGGAGGCGGAGGTGCGGGACAGCAGTAGAATCGTCCGAGCAAAGGGAATCGTCGGAGCAAAAACCCTGATCAGCGGAAATGAATGAAACAGAAGAGAAAGAGGCTGCTGTGCTGTTAAGTTAACTATAGGTGTCGGTTGCTAACACAAACCGACTATAAAAACTTTAAGTGTCAGTTTGCAACAAACCACCGACACTAAAGGGAGGTGAAAATTTTCGCGGTTATTCGCGCGAAAACACAATGGCGTTAGTTATTGTCCCACAACCGACGATAAAAAGTGAGAAAATTTATGTCTTGCAGAAAACCTTTAGTTGTCGGTTCCTCTCTTAAAAACCGACGATGTATGTCAATTTTTGGAGGGAATTTTTTTCGCTGGAAATTTTGTTTTGGCAGTTACTTTTCGGTGTCGGTTTCTTATTAAGGAACCGACACTGAATAAAAGTGATACTTGTGTCTGGTCACCCTTCACAGATTGATGTCATCTTATTTTATACACCGACGTTGTATGTTTTAGATGTCGGTTTATTATTACAACCGACACCAGCAAAAGTGACGTTATAAGCCATTTCTATAGTAGTGGTAAGTGATCTCTCTTGGTTGATCTTTATTTTCTTTCAACCCTCCCACTCTTCTTTCTCTTGGCCAAACCCATCATTCTCCATGGTGGTGCTTCTTGAGGAACTTCTCTCTTCTTGGCTGAATCCATGGTTCTCCATGGTGGTTCCTAAATTGAAATGAAGATCACCTCTCTTCCTTGTCTTTTTGGCCTAGGGTTTTACCCTCTTTCTTGTGCTCCTTTAACCTAGGGTTTTTCTTATACATTGTGGTGATGCTAGCCTGTCCGTGAGGTGTTGGTCAAGTTTGGATTTTCCTCTCTTTCCTTGTAGAATATTTCTTTTGGAGTTGCTTTTTACAATCAAGGCAAGTTATATAACTTTCTCCTAGATTATTGTTGCATTTAACTCTAAAAGCTAACAATATACCTCTAAAATGTGGTCCCTAATAGTATGATGATGATATATAGAACTAGGGTTTGCGATTATGTGGTGATATTGAGTAAATGAACTCATTTTTATAAACCCTAATTCTTGGACCCGAACTCTTGTTAATGATAGAGGTGTTGGTTCTTGCATGCACAAGCTAAACGTTAGTTTTCAGTCATAATCATGGTTTTATTCTCTTTCTTAAGAACAAAGGTTTTAGATACATGTGTGATGGCTAAACATATGGATTTCTCTCTCTTGCATCATGGTTTGGTATCTATCATGTTGTGGACCAGATTTAGGGTTTTTGTGATGACCTTCTTATGATTTGCACTTTGGTGATTTTTTAGTTTCATGAGGATGACCACTTTGTTTGATCATGTAGTAGATGATCTTTCTCTTTCTTCTCGAGGTTGCCAAGATGTTCTACATGTTTTGTTCGCCAAGGTGTTGATGCTAGTAGTTGCCAAGTCTTGATATGGTGTGGTTGCTAATGTTGATTATTCTTCAGTCGATGAAGGTGCGGTTGTTTCCTTGGGTCACCAAGTTTTGAATTCATGAGAACGTTGATGGTTGGACTTCTCTTCAATCAATGAGAGTGTTTTGGTTTCTTCAGTCTCCAAGTTCTCTTCGACCTAGTCTCATCAGTCAAAGACATGTCTTGTTACTCTTTGGTTGCTATGGGTTGATTAATGTGCATGATGAGGGTGATCCACCTCTTCGACCGATGAAGATGGTGATGTCTATTCCTCTTTGGTTGATAAGATTTCCTGGACATGTGTTTACTTTATGTGGTTGACTTTGTGATGATGGCATGTGACTCTCTTACTTTCAAGAAAGTTGGGGACAATGATATCCAGGGTATAATATTACTTGCTGGTTTGAAACGCTAATATAATTTGCTATGTTGAAGCCCTAACCCTAATTGCAAGTACATAATGAAGTTTTTTAGCTTATTTGAGTAATTAACATGCTAATAGAATACTTTCTCTCTCCTAATGTTATAATCCTATGTTGTTGTCAAATGAACATCATAAGCTAATGTTTGATTGGAGTATCACTTATCTGACACACGTGTGGTGAATATGAGCCTTGATGACACATGGAGAGATCATGATGTTCTTGTAGGGAATAATGTGGACGGTCTTATGACCTTAACGAAGGCTTTGTGCATAGTTGAGATGATATCCTCTGGTAATATGATAAGAGATTGGTATCCCATGGTGATGTGATAATGATGATGACCTTGTGTATGATAGAGAACAAATACCATGTGGTGATGTGATCCACTTTGTGCCTTATACATTTTATATCTTCTAAATTTGTAGCCTACCTTATCTTTTGTAGAATCCTTTTAGGGTTTTCTTGTAGCTTTATTGATGCAGTTAAACACACCCAATTGAATTTAATTAATCAAGTGGAACCCTAATCATGTAGTTTCCCTAGACACAGATCCATCCCAATGTAAGAACTTGCTGGATGGTGCAATGAGTATTCCTAAGGGAGGCCTAGAGCACATACTATTGAGTATGCAAGGTGGTTAGAGAGTACATCCTTGTCATCCAGATCCCAAGGTGTTTGAGAGCGGCTGTAGTTGTGTCTTGGTGTTATATATGTGAGATGTGAACACAACTATGAGAACAACTACGGTTGTGCCTCAAATGATACATGTGTGTATAGCCTGGTTTCTAGTGTCATGACCTATACCAAGGTGGGATAGGTGTTTTTAACTTGACTATATGTTGTTTGTGGTAGTTTGAATGGTATGTCACTGCGATATAGACTCGTACTAACTAAGTAGGGAGAAGATCTTGGATTCTGACTCTTCCTAGATCTTGTATGGCACTGATTTTGACTTAGCAGTAGTCAGTTGGATTTTGGTGGTACGACTCCAAACCTTAGGGAATTAATTAAAATACTTAATACATCTATGTATGATATCTCTTAGGGTTAAACATGCCTCGCATTGGATGTTTACCCTTCCTTATTTTTATTACTACTTATTTGATATATAATAAGGTAAGAGAAATCAACTGTTATACATATTCTTCATATTCCTTCTTATCATGTTTCCATGATTATCAATTATAGCTATTCAACCTACCTAACCTATGTACTTAGTTTAAATAATTCATTCAGTTGAATCTTCTCATTCTTCTTAATAATGTTATATCCTGCTATGTTTCAATAATTGTTGGTTGAGAGTTATATCTCTTGCTAGGACATGTGTCTCACCCTTGTGGTTCACCACATCTTTTTAGGTGTTCATCAGTGACATGGGAAGGATCATGCTATTGAGGAAGAGCATCTTTGAGATCAGTAGTAATAGAAGGTTGGATAGCTTCTAGTCTCACAGTCCAATCCTATGTGTCATCCATGTACTCTCATGTCTGAGAGGGATGTGCTTTGTAGATGATATGTACATTGATACATGTTTTTTATGCCTTAGTTGTATATAAGTGGCTTATACATGCAAAAAAACATCTTTTGAAATAGATGTGATTACTTGGTATGGTGTGTGGTACGTTACATGTTGTGGATCTTATTGTGATATGTTTCCGCTCAGTAATGGTAATATAAGATTGATTTTAATTTACCCGTTCTTTTGGTGATATGGTTGTTAAGATTTTGATTGCGTGCTTTTTTTGAGTAATCTCTCTCATGTGGCATTGGGTTGTCACATGGAAAGGTTGGTATCTAAGCTCTAGGTTGGATGAGCATACATGAACATAGGACTAGGGTTGTATGTATTCTTATATGCTCCAACATATCTAATTGTAGCTTCTGCTTATGCATATTTGTCTAGAGAGAATGAAGAACATGATGAGAGTAGTGTTGCTACACTAGGAGGTGGTACCAGGGGGTAGGCCAGAGTAGATGGAGTTCCCGAAGTGCGTCAGTTTGACCTAACAACCATGGCCAATCCTACTTTTCATTCCATGTGTGGGTATTTAATGGCCACAATTTTGCATATGGCGGCAGAGCGCCTGTACCTCAAGAGAGGGAAGTTTTTCCCAATGCTGAATTCCAAGGTTCTGGGAAGACCTTTGAGAGGTTGCAGCAAGTTGGGGTGATCAAGTATGTTGGTACACTAGGCTCGACAGATGCAAACATGTGGCTGACTGCGTTGGAAAAGGCATTTAAGATGCTCAATATCCTAGAAGAGGACAAGGTGAAGCATGTAGTGTATCATCTAAAGGGTAGTGCTAGCCATTTGTGAGCCATTGTGGAGGAGAAGAGACCTAGAATAATGATCATTTTAGAGTAGTTTTGGCGGGAGTTTGTGAGCCAATACTTCCCAAAGATGTATCTTGATCAAAATATATCACAGTTCGAGAAGATTCGATAGGAATCGATGACGATCAACGAGTACGAGGAGAAGTTTATGGAGTTGTTGAGGTTTTGTCCTCACATGGATACGATAGATAAGGAGAGGATCCAGTGGTTTGAGAAAGGTTTAGGTACTGAGTTGACGATGATGATGTCTGCTTTGGAGAATAGAGAGAGATTCTCTACCTTTGTGGTCACTTAGAAGGATCGAGTGATCGACAGTTGAGAAGTGCGAAGACAACACTAAGAAAAGACTGAATCAGTTTTAGGGATGTCTTCTAGAGGCTTCAAGAAGCTGAGGTTATCGTCACCTTATTCACATCAGAGATGAGAAGTACAGTCTCAGTGGTCACCTAGAAAGGGCAGAAGTCGTAGTTTTCTGTCCAGAAGAGCTTGACTGGGAATACAAAGTGGTTTTTCCCTATGAAGGAAGAGGAGGTTACACAATAACTGAGGTAGAGTCAGCAAGGTTCCCATCTGCTACAGTTCAACAATGGTGGTGGCAGAGGATGCATTCATGCATCATAGGCAGGATCCTATGGATAGGCTAGTAGAGGACGTGGATCACAATATGAAATAGATTGATTCTATTCCATGAGTCAGCTGGAGGGAGTAGTCAATCCATGGGCCATGACAGGTCAGATGGAACTTTTTCATTCTGATTTGTCTGTATCTTCTTATGTATCTATTTTAATTAAATTGGGTGAGAAAGACTCTTCTATCACCAAATAGGTGATATGTGGTTTTTCCTTGCCTATTTATCATAGACATGTTATTCTTTGGTTATAAACTCCTCTTGTTGGTTCCACTGAGTTGTGGGAGGTGTGTCCATCCTGTGTTCTTTCTTTATCGGGGCACAACATTTAAGTGGACCTTATGACATTTGACATGCATGGATTCAATGTGATCCTTGAAATGGATACTTTGGAGAAGTATCGTGTGGTCTTGGACTGTAGTTCCAAGGTGGCAACCTTCTTTTATGATGATGTTTTTTGGGTCTTCCATGGAGATAGGAAGATTATTCTGACATGCTTGGTGTCAGATATGACAACTGAGAGGTTGATAAGGTAAGGGTGTGAGGATTTCTTGGCACATGTTGTGAATACCAAGGTGAGGAGTCCTAGTATCCAGGAGGTGTCGGTGGTTCGTGAGTTTGAGGATGTGTTTCCTGAAGAGTTTCCTAGAGTTACCCCTCCTTGAGATGTTAATTTTGAAATCAATCTTGTTTCTGATACACTAGCGATAGCATAGTCACCATATAAGATAGCACCCTCAGAGATTCAAGAGTCAAAGAAGCAATTGCAAGAGTTATTATAGAAGGGATTTATTAGACCAAGAACTTTCCTTTGGGGTCCTCCCATGTTGTTTGTGAATAAGAAGGAAGATTCTATGAGGTTTGGGTAGACTACCAGCAGTTGAACAAGGTTACAATCAAGAACAATTATCCTTTGTTGAGGAAAGATGATTTGTTTGATCATCTAAGAGGTGCTATAATGTTCTCAAAGATAGATCTGAGGTCAGGAAAGCATTAGTTGTGGATCAAGGAGGATTAAATACCCAAGTCAACTTTAAGGACTAGTTATGGTCACTACAAGTTTGTGGTTATGATGTTTGGTACCACTGCACTAAAACCATTCCTGGACCTGATGAACAAGGTGTTCAGACTGTAGCTTGACCAATTCATGGTAGTGTTCATTGATGACATAGTAATATACTCCAAAGACAACCATCAACACGAGAAACATTTACATTGAGCGTTGATGTTATTGAGGCATTAGAAGTTATACATCAAGTTCTATGAGTGTGAGTTTTGGCTGGAGGAAATGTCTTTACTGGGTCATGTGATATCTGCTAGAGGCATTTGTGTGGACCGGAAGAAGGTTGAGTCCATGCTAGCGTGGGAGCAGCCTAAGACACTAACATAGGTTTGTAGTTTCGTTTCCTTCATAGGTTACTACAGGAGGTTTACCAAGAACTTTAGTGTCGTGGCATTACACCTAACCAAGTTGACAAGGAAAGGTATACCATTTGTCTGGGATGACAAGTGTCAGCGTTCTTTTTATCTTTTAAAGGAGAAGTTGACTAGTGCACTGATGTTAGTGCTTCCAGATCAAGGGAAAAGTTGTATCCTCTTCTTTGATGTGTCAAAGAATGGTTTGGGATGCGTGTTGATGTAGGATAATAATGTGATTTCTTTTGCTTCACGATAGCTTAAGAAACATGAAGAGAGCTACCTAACACATTATTTGGAGCTTGCAGCTGTGGTCCATGCCTTGAAGATTTGGAGACACTACCTTTATAGAAAGAAGTGTTAGATCTTCACTGACTACAAGAACCTTTAGTATATCTTCTCGAATCAGGAGCGAAACATGCGTTATAGGAGATGGATGGAATTGATCAAGGACTATGACTGCACAATAGACTACCATCTAGGGAAGGCAAACGTGGTGTCATATGCGCTTAGTAGGAAGGATTCTTCACCACCACCTAGAGATAAGTCATAGTTGTGTTCCGTGGTGTACCATAAGAGAGAAATGTTGGTGTCATTGTGTCATATGAACATGAAGTTAGAAGTCGCCTTGTTGGTAGGCTTGTTGGCACAATTGCAGGTGAAGCCCACATTGATATAGCAGATCAAAGATGCATAGTGTGATGATACTGTATTAGAGTTTGGCAACAAGAAGTTTGAGGTCTTCCATGAGATAAAGGATGGGACAGTTTTTTCCATGATAGGACAGTGGCTCCAGATACTGAAGGTTTGAGGAAGATGGTCCTTGAGGAAGCTGATTCCTTAATGTATGTGATGCATCCGAGAAGTACCAAGATGTATCATAACTTGAAGGACATGTATTGGTGTTCTGGCTTGAAGAGTGATGTGGTGAAGTTCATGGTAAGATGTCTTGTGCGTCAGTAGGTCAACACCAAACATCAAAAACCTATAGGGACGTTACAACCTTTGCCTATACCACAATGGAAATGGGATCATATCACTATGAACTTTGTGGTTGGTTTTCCTAGGACATCCAAAGGTCGTGATTCCATTTTGGGTGATAGTGGATAGGTTGACTAAGTCAACACACTTTCTTTCTGTCAAGACAACATATACAACATAGAAATTGGCACATTTATATGTAAATGAGATAGTGCATTTGCACGATATTCTGGTGAAAGTAGTGTCTGATAGAGGTCCTCAGTTTACCAGTCATTTCTGGGAGCATCTGCATACAACCATGGGTGCACAGTTGAGGTTCAATATAGCATTTCACCCGCAGACAGATGGTTAGTTAGAGAGGACAATTTAGATCTTTGAGGATCTATTGAGAGTTTGTTTTTTGTATTTTCTTGGAGGTTGGGATGCACACCTTAGTTTGATAGAGTTTTCTTACAATAATAGTTATTAGAGTAGTATCAACATGGAACTGTATGACACCTTGTATGAGAGGTGTTTTAGGTCTTCACTTTGTTGGTATGAGATCGATGAGTATCAAATTTTGGGTATTAAGATAGTACGACAGACTATAGAGAAGATCAAAGTGATACAACAATAACTAAAGGCATCCCAAGACAGATAAACGTCTTATGTTGACAATCATAGCAGGCCCTTGGAGTTCCAAGTGGGAGATAAGGTGTATCTCAAGGTCTCTCCTTGGTAAGGTGTGTTGAGGTTGGTAAAGAAGGATAAGTTGGATCCTAGGTTAATGTACCTTACCCTATGGTGGCACATATTTGAAAGGTGTCTTATAGTTTGGAGATACCTCCAGAGTTGCACATGTTACATCCAATGTTTCATGTTTCTATGTTGAGGAAGTGGCATCTAGATACAAGTCAAGTGTTGCAACCAGTGGAGGTTGAATTGGAGGAGGACATGTCGTATGTTGAGGGTCCTATGTTGATCCTGGATAGGAGGGTGAAGAAGTTTAAGAAGAAATATATACCATTGGTTAATATTTTGTGGCATCATTGTGGCATGGAGGAATCCATGTGGGAGTTAGAGGATGAGATGTGTAGGAAGTACCTATTTCTCTTCGTGTAGAATTTTGGGGGTAAAATCCTTATTAGGGGTTTATGGTTTTAAGACCCCTGAACTAGCTTTATGCTTGATCTTGCTTTCTTACCATAATAATCTGCTTAAAACCTTAATATAATCATGTATTGCACCTTAATAACATGTGACATGCTTGTGTTTTTAGTTTGGTCTAGTTTGGATGATGTTTGAGCTAGTTACACATATATGTACTTGTTTTGGACCTAATTGCAATTTACCCATGATTAAGGTTTTATTGTGATTTGTCACATGCTTGTTGTGCCTCAAATGTTATGGCATCATGTTGGAGAGAGTGGTGCCTTATTGTACCTTGGTGTGATTATGTGGCATCATATGTTTACGATTAGGGTTTGATTTAGATGCCTTGTGTAGATAGTTTACCTTGCTTGTGTGTTGTTCTAGTTTTCAATGATCACCCTGTTTTTTCCTTGTTCTTGATCTCTGCCATCAAAGAGATTTGAATGTGCCTTGTGTTCTCTTTGATTGAGGTTCCTGGACCTTAGAAAGCATGCTGAGGAATTCTATGAAACCTCACTATTTTTCCATGATTCCCAACATAATCAGACAAAGATTTTCCTAGGGCAGTTGAGTTCTATCATGTGATCTCTATACTTTTAAATCAAATTGGATTTAGAACACTTTTTATCATTTTTAGTTGAGGTTTAATATAGAAGCACCTCCTAACACACCCCTATCCACACAACTAGTGTTTTGCTAGGATAGGGACTCTGACCTCTGTCTCAAACTCTCACCCTATGTTGATAATAGCAAAGGTGTTCCCTATATTTTTTGGCCATCTTGTCCAAGATGGATTACCCTCTGAGTTTGTTTTGAATTTATAGAGTCAGTTGAGTCATTGATCTTGTTTTGGTTATATCAGTTGAAACCCATCTACAGTGTTGCTTGAATCTCCTAGGGTTATGGATTAACCATGTTGCTAATTGTTCTTCATGTTAAACTCATATGTATTACTTCTCAAAGATTGTTCTCCAGGTCCCTTGTGCATGAATTCATGGTTTTACTCCTTTTCCCAATTATTATTTGTCATGATGGTAATTGACATGATCATCTTTTCTCCCAACATTATAGCATCGACATAACATGTTTGATAGGACATCATTTCTAAAAGGGAACATATTGTGCCTATGTGGGCATCCTGATCATGTCGTACGTTTTCATTTTTAAATTAGCTAATGAGAGTCATCTTTGAAACTCCATACCTGATATTCAAAAGTCCTAAAATTTTGTAAAAAAATGTTTTAAATCACAAATATAAGTCCTAGATATTTGTATGGTTTCCTGAACCTAGTTTGGTCACTTTTAGGATTGAATTTCTAGTGTTAGTATCTCTCATGGATTTAACCATAATTCTTATATATTTTTCCATTAGGTAGTTTGAGACTTTAGCATATGGACTTAGGATTTGTTGGTGGCCTATGGTTTTATAAGTACATGTATGTTCTCTCTCTTAATTTTATTTGGGCATTAAATAGTAAATTCTAATTTGTGAATTATGAGGCATATTTCTATTGAACCCCTTTTTAAAATATCAATGAACTCCCATTTTGAATATTTAATATTATCTATTCTTGGAATCATATTCTCCTTTTATATGAGTAATGTGACTCCATTCAATATATCTTGGATGTTCTCATCCCTCGGTTACTTGGATGTTGATTGGGTTATAGTAAAATCTTATTTACTCTATTTGCATGTCAGATTTGGACTAGTAATAAGTATTAGTAGTATGACCACATTGTAGTCATTGTGTTTTATAACCAGCCATGCACTGAATTTTATTCCCTTCAATGTTATAATTATAGGCACTCGGTTTGACTCCCCTTCCATGCACTGGGTTTTTATTCCCCACAATGTTATAACTATAGGTACTAGGTTTTTTGGCCATTCCAGACATTGAGTTTTATTCCTCTGCCATGTTTTATATATGGGCACTTAGGTTTTAGTCCTCCTACCATGGCTAGTGGCTTGAGGTTCCCTATCCCTACTTTAGTTTACTCTAGTCTTGTTAAATCTACATGCATTTTTATATGTTGATAATTTTGATTAAACGACAAGAAATCCTTTATTTTATGAGATTTGGTTCTTTACATTGAAATGCTTTAATATTTTATTACTCAATCTTTGGTTAAATATTTTATTCACTAATTTCTCTTGAACTATCTAATATATATGGACCTCTATTACCCAAATAATAATTTCTATTACTTGTGTTATTTTATTGCCTAAATACTTTAATTTAATGAACACCTACCATTACATATTCCTATTTCCATTGTCTACTGGGTGTTGTTTCCAAGCCACCCAGGGTTTGAGAAGTCTACAAAACCATTTGTTGAGAAGATGGACCAAGACTAGACCATCGAAACAAACTCTAAGATGCTTAGGACTCCCTCTACAGCCGATCTACTTAGTTTTAGTGATTTCGTTTAGTTCTTTAATGTCCATCTTGGACCAAGTTATTACACATTTAATTAAGATGTCATATATTAGTTTTCTTCTCCTAAAAATACTCTATATGCTTTGTACTCCATACTATTTTGACTAATACCATGCAACTCTTCTTCTTTTCTTTATTGATGATAAATATTTGGATTTTTATTGGTTATTTCAAAAATAAAGTAAGGAGTGGTCTCATTGTTGGGACCTACTCATAAATTTTCAACCCACAATTGAACTTCTTATGCAGCGATGATTGGACCATTTGTTTCAATGAATCCACAATATTCCCAAGATAACATTAAAATTTGGACTCATATCCAAGACAATGAATGGTACTTAGAATGTTTGTAAACTGATAGAAGCTTGAGTGTGATCTCTCCTAGAGCATCTTTTTCTATGCCATAAAGGAGGTAGATTTGCCTTTAGTTGGTTGGATGTCAGTGGCATCTCTTCCTAGATTGATAAGTGTCTTGAGGGCACATCCATTGAGGCATGCACCCCTATTAAAGAAGCATGAGGGGACTCGAGGCCTCTATGTATATATACTATGAGAACCAACCTACTGTGGTCTTAGCCTTCTGATATCTCCTACTTAGGTAATGAAAATATGTAGGGTTGTAATGTGATCCATATTAACAATGAGATTTTCTGTCTTAATGTCTTTGGAGACACGCACTCCTTCAGGGTTCTTCATTATATCCTTTTAGTGTGATATGGAATTCTACATCATTTTTTTAGGTGATACATCTCATTCACGCTCAAGTAGGAACTAACCAAACTCTACATCCACAGAACATGTCTTTATGCAAAGTGGGTGTGTGTGATGTAATTGCTTCAATATTTTTGGGACCCATGAGTTATTTTTATTCACCCTACATTCCTAAAGTAGGCCCTATGAAATGATTTAACCCTACTTCCTTTTGGAACAATGTTGAATACTTTCTAACTATATCCATGCAGAAGTCATCCATACTCACATTGTAGTCATGGTGGCCCTAAGCTCTAATGAACTAGTGACTGTGCTTGTATCATATCAAGATGCTCAAGACAAGGAAGTCTACAATGGAACTCATTCAAAAACCATCTTCCTATTGGGACAAGGACAATGTGAACTCACCCTTAATTAAGAACAAGCCATATTGGGTTCCAACAATGGCAAGTGACTAGAAGCTCTAGTGTCAAAGTTGTCATGAGGTTGCATCTCTAGAAACTGATCAAATCCCTAAAGTAACTCTCGAAAGAACAAGAACAGTAGAGGAGGAGTCCCTTAACAAAACCATTTTCCATGAGGATGAGGACCCCACAACTCACACCCTTGCCAATTGGATCCTCAACTGAATCACATTCAATCATCTAACAATGGAGGACCCTCCAAATAAAATCACAATGTTAAATCAAGCCTCTTAAAAAATGCAAATAAGCACATGATACATTAAAAGAAGATAAATCTTGATAATGGAGGACCCTCAAGATGCTGATGATATCTCTAAGATAAAAATAGTGGTTGATAATACCAGTAACACCATTCAAAATATAAAACATGACTCACCAAGACTCCCATTTGGCTCAACGCTGATAGATCAATACTAGTGCCATATTAAATGATTCCTATAGGAGTATCTAATGGGGTTCTCAAACCTTCTTCTCAATTTCAAACAACATTTCACCCATATAAAACATAAACCCTAATGACAACTCTAATAAGATCCCCCGAACCTCCAAATGTAAGGACTGGAATATGGAAAACAAGACGTACTCACCAAACCAAGTCTAAATATGAAAAAAAATCCTTATTTTGACCTTGAAAACATGAACAAGCAAAGGGTTAGATAAAACAAAATAGTAAATAAATGGCAATATCAAGAGCTACAACAATTGCATCTCCCACTAACATCATCCCTAGATCCTCTCTCCATTTCTTATAAAGGGTTTAGATATTGTATTAATGTCAATAATGGAAAATATGGATAATATAGATGAACTTTTGGACCACTCTTCCCCAGAGATATGCTGAGACAAAAGTGTTCATACATCCAAAGCTATAGAGTGAAGATTAGTTAAATCATTCCTAGAACATCAAAGCTACCCAAAAAAATAAATGACAAAAGCTAGAAAATATAGTCCAACATGCAAAACAACCTTCACAACTTTTCAAAGATTGGAACAATTACTTTGTAGAGAATTGGCCCACAATGCATCTCCTCAACAAAGTCAATAAATGTGAGTACACACCTCGATCCCACTCAAAGGAAATAATAAGGATTGATACATTAAAGTTATACATCATTGTGTGCTCAAAATCCTTAACGGTCAAAATTCATTGATAACAACCTTATCCCCATCATAAAGTTCTCAATAGGAAGAAGCTCTCTATGAATTTTCCTCACACCTGTATGCCAACTTCCCAGTGAAAATAAAGATTTAGAGTTTCCTTGGGGGTAAAATTACACTCTTGTGAGAAGCCTCCTTCTCATCCAGGAAGGGATGTTCCTCCTAAATGAAAACTACTTTGATCCCAGATGCACCAACCACAACACTTTGCCATCTATGATCAAACATTCAAAGGTGCAAAAAGAACATCCTCATGATGTAAGTTGAATCAACACAAGCAAGAACTAGACGCTCACCGAAATAAAAATAACAAAAGGCTAATTTTACAAATCAGAATGTGAGCTCATTCATCCTCAACTTGCACATTGTGAAGAATACAGGGAAGCTAAAATCTAGACGTTGATGTAGAGAGAAGACTGCTATATATCAAAGGCTAAAAATGATGGAATGTACCTTCCTAAAGCCAAATAGAGTATGGAAATTAATAGAAAATCACTGAAGAACACTTGGTCTGCAAGCTCAATATTAGCAGAAAGTAGATCGACAGACATTCTTGAAGAACACTACTAGAATGCACTTTCCACAACAAGGCATAATAAGGAACATCTTTTTCCACGAGGTGAAGATTTCTTGGTTGTCTTGACCTTTTTCTTCAAACTCTATTTCCTTTGCATCCCATCACAACAATTGTCAGGAAATGAGGGTGATGCTAGACATACTCTAATTCTCCCATTAAAAGACAATTTTTTTTAAAATAACAAATAGGACCCTAGTTTTTCTTCAAAATTTTTGAAAACCTTATTAATTTGTAAAATAATCATCAATGATTTAGTAAAAAGAAATGCTAAAAAAAAGTAAAAATCTTAAGACCTCAAAACTTTAATTTCTTAAAAAGTCACTTTTATAAGAAACATAAAATCCCTTAATATCCCTAGAGGCCAAATCTTCATTCTAATCAAAGATCCTTGACTATGGTCCACACAACGTGACTTTAGCCATCATCTCAACCATGCTCACTTTGATATGTTAAAATCACATATTAAAATCCTACCAAGAATCATATGAAAATCAAAGCCCACAACACGTGACTTTGGTCATTGATCTCAAATAGGCTCCAAGTTTTGATATGTTAAAATCATATAATCACATGCTACCATGAATCTTATGAAAATTAAATCCCAATCATGAGTTTCCATCACCATCTCTTCCCAAGGGTCCTAAACCAAGACCTTAAGTTAGAGCACCAGCCCTATCCCGAATAGGCACTCAAATTTACAAAATCCTACACATGTAAGGTATCTTTTATAGGGACCTATAGTAAGATATTAAACTAAACAAATTGCATGAGTAAACCCTATCTCACATAAGTACCTCATTTTATAGGAAGCCTTATCCCATATAAAAACCTCATCTTAAGAAATCAGTTCCCTAAAGATACATACCAATTTTTTACTTTAGCATAGTGAATTGGAAAGACCTTCATTTTCATTAAACATTCAAGCCCTATCCTGAATAGAAAAGCCCTACATTTCCATCTAGCATTCAAACCCTACATTGAGTAGGAAAGACGTCATGTTTCTATTGTTCTCATCAAATCCCTATATCATATAGGCAGATCATTTTGCATCCAAATCCTACACATTGTAGGCACCTCATATACCTTTGAATCCATGCATCTAATAGGCATCCCATAATTCATTTTAAGCCCTATCCTGAATATATATGACTCATATAATTTCATCATTTAGGGTTATCAGTCTAGCTCTAATTTATTCGATCCATTAGGTCTTCATGATCAACCTAATTAATACAAAGATCTAATCACATGATTTAGTAGAGGTACAATAATATTTAAACATCAAGAACTTTCAATGCTCTTTCAAAATTTTAGACTCATGATTCCATAGAATTTTCCTTGAGGAGTCTCACCTCTTTTAGTCCTTCATGACCAAAACTAGGGTCACACTTGTCTCAAGCCTCAAATCTCATTTTATCTCAATTCTTTCTTGAGAGGGATAAATGATTGACACACTATTATTGGTCATTCAGTCAACAATCATGATAACTATCTCTTTATGTAATGATGATTTTCCCCAAAATTTTCTCATTGTTCCATATATTGAATCAACTCATTTTCAGCCATTTGCAATTGGTCAAGGTTCCCAATTGAAAATCATTTTTTGTAGACTTAAAAGTAATATGCATTTTATTAATATCTTTACAAGCCCTTTTTTGAGTTAGTAGAGACATTAGTCTCCCCCCTCCGTCAAAGAGCATACCAGAGCTCAGATGACTGTGAGTGTGGTAAATACTATGCGTAATGGGAGGTTCAAAACCGAGTCCCCCGGGGAGGACCTACCGTGCTCAACCATCTGTGCTACACATGCCGGGTTTTTACAAGCCATTTTTCCCATAGTTATCCATGAATAATATATACACATTGGATCTCAATTGGAAATTTGATTGATTTTTTATCTCTCTAAAAAATCAATGCTATTATTTTACTAGAGAAGATATTAAATTCAATTGTATATCCTTTCTGACATAGAAAGAGAAATTGGGAAGATTTATCCTTCAATTTTTTCATTTTTCATGTTCCTTTCATTTTAATTTTAGTTTTATTCCTTAGTGCTCCAATCTAAAAATAAACAAACAAAATGACGTTTTGATATACATTCAAAAACATCTAGAGACATGGATAAGGAAAACTCATGTTTACTGCCAGAGGACATTCCAACATTCCATTGGGATGCCTCATGGAGGAATACCATCTTCATCTAGTGATTTCTCTAATGAAAACTAATATTCCATAGGGTCCTTGCAAGACATGAATTTGAGTTTTTGTTTCCTATTCTTAATTTAATGGTAATTCGTTTGAAAAACTTCTTTCCTGATAACCCTAGACCCTCACCAACAACTATATATACCCTCCACCTCCACAATCAATATACCCTCCTAAATCTAGAGAGAAAGAAACCCATATCATTCACACTCCAAAAATCAACTATATGATAATTCTTTTAGAACAACAACTCTAATATATTGGAAGGATACATAAATGGTAAGGAGGCATCAAGGCCTATCTATTTAACTAAGCTATACTAATCATTCATCTTAACTCTAGATCAAGATTAAAGTCATTTCTCTTCTACTTGTTCATCTTGCATAATAATTGTCTATCCACTTTCTTGTTCAACTTGATTAAATAGTTCATGCTAAACATCTAAATATCTCATATTCTTGATCAAATCATACCATTGACTAGTTTTTTTATATATATCTCTATTCATTTTCTTGATATTCATAAATATATCGCATCTTGCTTGTGACTAATTCTTCTTTCTAATACATCTTAAATTAAAACATATAAACTTGTGCACATTATGATCATCACACACACACCGATAACTCACTTGATTAATTGTATTTTCTCTCTCATTTCTCTCGATTTCCCACAGCCTATCCCAGTAATTGAGATCTGTATGGTGAGAGATGCTAATGTTATTGTGATCCTTTAATAAAAAAACTAGAGTATTTGAGTATGATGACACAAAGTCTACAATCATCTAAAGACTGAAGGCTCACATACATTAATAACTTTCTCCTTATTTTTTTTCGTTGGTTAATGCACCAAGCCTAACACTTTCCATGAAGTCAAAAATAAAATCACAATACCAATTACTAGGTGTATGGGTTCTTAATACCTTTTTAGTTCGTAATAGGATTACTAATCCCATTCTGTTGGCCATCCTTTCTACATCTTATCCTCCCTTGGGTGGGTCAATTTTTCTATAGTTTTGCATTAAACCACTGATTTAAATGCCCATCTATAGTTTTTATTACTTCCATTATAAATTAAGGTGGTAATTCCAAATTTTCTTATATTTTATGATGTTTAGTTTTACAATGACTTACAAGGTTATCACTTTGTTGAATTTTCTCCATAGCTAAAATTGTAGTCACGATAAACCCAATTAAACAAGTTCTTTAATCATCTGATTTCACAATATTAAATCATGATATCTTAATGTGAGAGTTAATATTATCAATATTTCAACTTTGGAGTTAATATATTATTTCTAGATTAGACAAACAATCACTAATTATCAAATAGGTTGTCTGTTATCATTTTCACTAAAACTATACTAGGAGAAAATATGTTCGCTTGCATGTGATATTTTGTATCAATAGTCTAGGAAATAATATGGCTTTTTATTTTATTAAATTTGAAGTTACAAAAATAATCACATCATCTGTTGGTCTAGGGATTGGGGTGTCACAAATTTGGACTCCTGACTCCCTTGGTTTGTGATGCCACCATTAGATGCTCCCCTTTGTAGTCCCTACGACTCAAGCTTCTTTGACAACTGAAGTTTAAACTATTGTGGCTCGGGTATTTACTAACCATTCCTTCAAATCAAACATGAATCTGGTAAAGGATTTAGTTTGATTCTAACAAATACTTTTCTTATCTTTAGTAAGGAAAGTCAACACCCTCGCTATTTGGACAACTCAAAGGAATATGCCCTCACTAAATTAATCAAGGTGCAGACTTAATAAACTAGATTAAAATGTAAGATAAAGATAAATTGGGTAACTCACTATCAAAAAAAATTCTAGGGCATGGCTTTCGCCAAGAATTGCATGTATTCCTGCATGTTTAATAGATCATCTCACCATTGGTGGAATGGAATTTCTAGGACATTTGACACCAATTCACTAACATGCACATAGTTATTGACCTTATTCAATGAGAATTATGCCTCTTTAGTTTCCTATAGGAATAAGGAAGAATAATTCTACATCATAAATGTTCCAAGATAGTGGTAGAATATGTGCAAATGTTCCTTTTGTTGAAACTTTATATGATTGATGTACATGAGGAGTGGAACACCACCCTATTCCTTGAAGGGATAAACTTTGAAGTAATAGGTTTACTATATTTCTAACTACTCATGAATTCTTAGTAGATAGTAAATAAAGCTCTAACAATAGAAGATTATTTTGGATATCAACCTTCAACTCATAATAATGAAAGAAAGTCAAGTGGTTAATAAATGACGATTGATCGGCAAGCCAGATGCAAGTATATGTATGTTCCTGTAAATAAACTTCCTAAACTAGATGGTTCTCTCATATGTGACCTTGGTGGAGATTAGAGATATCTGAACAAGGTATCCTCAAATTCAAGGAGGTCAACCACAAGCTCAACAAAAATACCATGAAATTCCTAGGAATAGTGTCAACCATAGAAAAAATGGAGTAAGACCTACCAAGAGGTGTGAGGAATCATGATTATGATCTTGATGTTGAAGACGTAGTGAAGGTAATCTTTATCCTTTTAATGAGTGTGTAGCATCTCCTCTCTAAGCTCCCAGGTTATTTCTTACAAACTATGGTACTTCTAGAAACTCCTCACAGTTTAGGTTCTCATGGATCACTAAGGGTTTCACTTTTGAGATTTCCTTTTATGAGATATAACACAATTTACATTTTTGACTTATTATCATTATATTTATTATCATATTTATTATTCTTTAAATTGTGTAAAATTATTTTCACTTTGTTGACACAAGATTTATATTTCATTATTATGCACAAAATCATGTATATTTACTAATTAGCTCATTAAGAGTTTTAGCGCAATTAGAGGTTACTCAATTTTCTTAATATTTATATTTGACCATTATCCTTATTAATTTGGATTTAGGATTCATTACCCACTTATTATCACAATATTGAATTGTATGAGATTATTTTTCACGAGGTAGGCAATTTTATCCAATTTATTATTAAGTCTACAATTAATCCAATTAATGCCGCATTAATTACTTATATCTATGTTAAACATTGATACATTGTCATATTACCTTTCTTACTCACTTTAGTGTTCTCATAAATATTTTAATAATACTTATTCACTTCTTATTGTTGATTATACACATTCAACGCCACATTAGGAATTCATGCATGTTTATGTGATGCATATATCAATGTTCGATAATTACAACTTAGGATTTGGGTCAAAATAATCATTATACTTCACTTATACTTTCTTAGTATGCATTAAGTCTGGGGATAGGTTCCATTTAGCTCACTCATTATAACATTAAGGTTTACTGGTCCATGACATGGTCAACATCATGTGTATCCACAATTAGGATTAATATGCAAATCATTCATGTTATGTACATTAAATATTTATTAGGGTTCAAACATATGAACTATTCATTCGGTGACCATTATATGTTCATTAGTCTATAAATAAACATGTCGGGTTTCAACTATAACTTGTTTTGATCAATTCTAAAGATCTAAGCTCACTAACCTCTTATTCATGGAGTTAAAGTTTCTAGAATCAGATTACTAGATTTTGGTATTTTCCAGGACTCCATCCCCCTAAAGAGGAATTCATCCTTGAAATCTAATCACCCAAACGACAACAACAAACTACTCACCACTCCAAGCTAAACAACCTCAAAGTACCATGGTCACTTATACATCTTTTAATTGTGAATATTTTAGGGGTTTATGATGTTCGTGTATCCAACTAAAAATTCATAACCAACTAGGGTTGAGCTTTAGGTCCTTGTGTCTCTAATCTAACAACCTTGAAGTTCTCTTTAACAACCAAAGGTCATAAAGGATAGGTCAACTGAACCACATATTCCTAGTCACTTCTTCAAAGCCAAACTAGGGTTTAGGACATCTATCCCAACTAATTCTAGGGTGAACATATTAACCATAGGGAAACTATGTAAGGAAAGGGTTCCTAACTATGGAGAAAAAATTTAAATAGTTAGATTCTGACCACCATGGGCTCTGATACCATGCTGTAAGGAGTGGGACCTCGAGGGGATACACACCCTACTAAAAAATTTGTAGAATACAATATCCATTCCAAACAAGCTCAAAATGGTATGTTGGAACAGGTGTAAAATTCTCAAATCTTGTATAATGGTATACAAAAGACCAAGTATAGAAGTGGAATAATAGTTACATGACTATAATCAATTTTATAAAAGTAGATCATCATCTCCCATAAAGGGTTTACATGGATATTAAAACATAAGGGTCTAGTAGAGGGAAATATAAACCTAATCAAGTTTGTCTCTAAACATCAACTTCATGAGATAGGTTCATGCTGAAAGCCATGTACTCCTTATCCTAATCCTAGGCTGGTCCTCCTTACTCCTTCCATGCAACTTTGATCCTAGGCATGGGTGGTCGGGGTCACCCAACAAGAGAAAGAAACAATGTATGTGTCAAATGAGGAACAAGAACAAGGTAACATCAACAAAGGATAACAAAGGGTGAATTTTCATCAAGAACAAAGATAGTCAAGAGTATGAGGCACATATCCAAAAGAACCATGACATAAAAGATAATAATAAAGTAGCAGGAATGATTAATTGTATGACTACATTAACTAAGTAAGGCTGAGGCACCTACCAAACTTCAACTAATAGGTGAGGGGAGAATTGACAAATTCCCAGTCACCTGCAATATATATATAAATGTGGGAGAATTTACACATTCTCCTGGGTGAATTATCACATGCCCAAACTATAGGTGGTTGTACTAAGGTACACTTCATTAGCTAACAAGTCAATCAATCATCAGGCTAAAAGAAACTATATGACAAGTTTAAATAAAAGGAATAATGTAGGTGGGGTTCAAAACCCAAGCCAATAATGTAGAATGTGCCAAAAAGGTCAATAATAAAAATAAAGGTTTTAATCCATGCCGCATAGGCAAATTAGGGTTGAATGACAAATATGCCCAACTTAAATAGGTAATGTTGCACATAGCTCAACTCAGAGTGCTAGTTAATTATTTTTCACCAACTTAGTTGATTCCAAGATATTCTTTACCTAATTGAAGTTATTCACATAGATTAGGGTTTGTATTTCATATATGTATAATGAAAATCCTAATTTTTAGGCTATTTGGAAAACCTTAGAAAACCTAAAGAAAATGATTTGTTATGTTTTTCTGATCAAGAAAACATATTTGTTTGTCAAATTTGGAGTTTACATGTTAAAGTTACAATTTTTGTGAATCTTATGCATTAAATTCATTTTCCAAAAATCACCCTTTGATAAACCTTGAAATCAAAAAAATTAAACTATTTTTCTTAGATACATCTTAATTTTTTGATTCCAAAACATGTTTATTTGTTAATTTTGGATAAGTGGATTAAAAGAAATGACTTTTATAAAATACACCAATAAAAAAACACTAAAAATCCATATAAGCATAGAAGTCCGTGCGAGAGAGGGAGAATTGGGCTGAGTCTGCTGGCATGGCCCACTCAGAGGCGGTCATGTTGTCGGGTCAACGACTCGGTTGACTAGCACCCACAACAAATAAACATAGGGCAAAAAGACAATATTTCCTTTGGTGAGAAAATATAACAAAAGAAGAAAAGAAGGAGGGTAATGCAGAGAAAGAATAGGGAATCATCCCCTTCCTTCATTCAGGGACCATGTTTGCAAGGTCCAAAAGCAATTAGTAGCCAAAATTGGGGAAAACTGAGCATGCTGATGATTCATCGATTCGAAGGCTCAAAAATAAAAGACAAGTTCAAAGGAACTCACCACAAGCTGAAATTGGACCACTGTGATGTCTGGTGCCAGGGCGAGGCACCACAAACTTAGAGCAAGTTCAGTTCAATGAAGGTTGAATCGATGATGGGTTGTTAAATTAGGTGCAAAGGAAAGAAGCTAGTGGTGATGTGCAACTCGTTGTGGGTTTATATATTTATAGGTAAAAGTTTAGGGCTGAAGCATATAAGAGCTTTGAGAACATGTAAAACAAGAATTGGGATAATATCTAATAATGGAATCAGGTCTCAAAAAACCATAAATATCTGCAATTTTTAACGAGGAATGTGATGGAGAAGAAATCTCGAATAAAGGTGGTGTGTGGAGAGAGAAATTGCAAATTTACTTCGTTGTGTGTGAACTTGCTATTTCCAAAATGGGATAGGGTAGAAGATGATCTTAAACCGTTGGATCATAGATCCAACAATCTAGATTACATGTGTCCACTGACCAAGAGAGAAAGGCACGTGACATTCGACCAAAGTGATATATATAATTATTTAACTTTTCTCTCTCCTCAATTGAGGGTGCAAACAAACTCCAAACTGAATGAAATTTGACACCTACTATATTTTGGACATGTAGAATCCAAATTTGACCTTAGTTTTCTCTTTTGAAGACTCTAAATATTTTATTTAATTCTTTTAAATTAAATCACATTTGCTCTTTCTTATCACATTAGATACATCTAGAATCCTCCAATTTTGCTGAAACTTCACCCTCAAGCAAACTAAGCCATATAGAACACAAATTGGCCATTAATTTTATTCTTTAGTATTATTTGGTATATTATTTAAAATTTTGGCTTTAATTCCACTTTTTCTCTCCTAAACATTAAAGATTATCCAAATTGCATGAAAATTTGCCCCGAGGATTTTTTTGTGTATAGATTACAGATCTAATTAATTTTCTCTTTTGGGGCCATTAAATGTTTTATTTCTTATTTTGGAGGAAAATCACCATTCTTTTCAAAATAAAATAGATATGGTTAATATTATTCCAAATTTGTGAAACTTGGCCTCCAAGCCAAAGCAAACCCAAAGAAAATGAATATGAAGTTATCTTTAACCAATTAGTCTTTCTTTTATGAATTTCAGCCCATTATCCAATATTACCACTATTTCTCATATTAAATAATTTGATATCACATTACCATGTTTAAAGCATTATTATTAATTCCTTTTTCCTTTTCGTGCTCCAGTAGGCTAAGGAATGTTCTAGAACTAATTTATTTTATCATTATGTCAGATAAGTGATAAATTTGTAGATTAGACCCTGATTGAAACATTTACTGAGATATTTGTGCAAAAACCCATATATTGGCATAAATGGATATAAAATATGCTCCAAACCACTAATAAGTCCACAAATTCAACATCAAGGACAAAAAGGATAGATAAGACATAAAAAGCTAGGAAAAGGGCCAAACTAAAAATATATCCAGATTTCGATTTGTTACAACTAGTTGGAAGGGTCTTAAAGGTGAAATTGTAACACCGGAGCCCACTTCCCTAGGCTCTAGTAGAGTTTCAGGAATGATGATTGGCCCCACAAACCACCACTAGCCTTAACTGTGCCCTTTGTCTACACTGACGCGTAAGCCAAGATCAACTTCCTGACTGGTCACCCATCCTAGTACTAATCCAAGCCGAGCACGCTTAACTATGGACTTCTTTGGTGATGGGCTTCGTGAAAAGGAGGTGCACCTTGGTGATATGGGTAGTCCAATCATTCCTCATAGAATCATTTTATCTGAGGCCTCAAATCCTGGGATTTTATAATCTCCCCCACTTAGACTCTTGACGTCCTTGCCAAGGCTCAACTATATGGCCTCATAATATCACCCCATTTCAGTGCAGACCCAGAATGGCGCATGGACACCCAGCTCCCGAACACGGAATACCAATGCAAGGGTGGCTATGTCAACCATGGACATCCCTTTCCAACATGCTTGGACCACACAGCTCAACATCGGCATGTCACATGCCCATGTGGGACCCACCTACTAGAGGGGGTTATGGATCTGATACCATTTGTAACACTCGGGCCCACTACCCTAGGCTCTAGTAGAGTTTTAGGAATGACGACTGGCACCAAAAACCACCACTAGCCTTAATTGCACCCTTTGTCCACACTGATGCACAAGCTAGGATCAACTTCCCAACTGGTCATCCATCCTAGTACCACTCCAAGCCGAGCACACTTAACTATGGAGTTCTTTAGTGATGGGCTTCCTAAAAAGGAGGTGCACCTTGGTGATATGGGTAGTAAAATCATTCCTTATAAGATCATTTTATCCGAGGCCTCAAATCGTGGGATGTTACAGAAATACTTCAATAGGGGGAACATGCTTGAGGTAGGGATAAGATATGGGATGACCTATAATGGAGGAGTACACAAGGGATAGTCTAAGCAGTAAAGAAGGGCTTCATATGGAGAATAGGTGATGACACTTCCACTAGGAGTTCCAATGGCCAACATATACTAGGTATGAAAGACAGAATTCCATGGCCCATGTACAACTCTAATCTCCTAGAGATATTTATTGAATTGATTAACAAGGAGGAAGGAAAGTGGGATGCAACGAAGGTGAGAAACCTCGTTCTAGCTGAGATTGTTGAATAGATTTTGAGTATACATATTAGAAGGAGGAGTGTCAAGGACTGTATCACATGGGATTATAACCACTGGGGTGGAAAAAATAAAATAAATAAGATATGGGGTCATCCATTGAGATTTGTAATTGACCCTAAGAAAATATGCTACACGGTTGCATTAGCACTTTTATTGTTATTTCCCTGAGGATTTGATGCGTACCACTCAAATCCAACTGACCACTGCTAAGTCGAAATCAATAATGTATAAGATCAATGGAAGAGTCAGACTCCATGATCATCACCAACACTACTTGGTCAGTACAAGTCTGTAGAGTAGTGACATAACAGTCGAACTACTCAAAGAAAACAACTTATAGTCATAGCTATAGTCCTGTAGAGACAGAAACTCATAGTCAAGCTATGATCCTATAAAACAATTATCCTGCCTTGGTACATGGAATAGAACTAGAGAAATGACTCATGCATGTTCGTTCTATAACAAAGTATCTCATCACTATTTCAACAATTTAAGGGTACTAGGAAATAATTCAATTTCACCCTATATATTCAATAATATACGCTCTGAGTTTCCCGTAGGAGTTACTCATTTCACCATCCAGCTAGATACTAACGTTGAATATGGATCTATGGTACAAGGCACTACATGATTAGGGTTTCACTTGATTAGATATTCCAATTGGGTATCTTTTAATGCATCAATCAAGTTACAACATAATAACCTTAAATATATCTTACAAAATTAAGAGTAATACACAACTTTAGAAGATATACAATGTACAAGGTGAGAACTTGACTCATCATTTCAAGATACTTGTATCACAACCATTACAAGGTCATCAATATCACATCACTATGGGTACCAAACCATTTACTTTCATCTCTGGTCAGTTTTACCTCTCAAATTATACTCAAGGTACTCAACAATTCACTAGATTCAGATCACCTAAAACATGTGCAATGAATATCATAAGATATCTCAACAATAGATGTATATTCAGTTTTCTACACTTACTAATATTCTTAGCACCTGTATTTCCCTTAAGTAGACCCAACAAATACTTTCTTCCTTTTATTGACATATTTGAATCATCAATCAATGCTCTTTATCTTATTCTCCATATCATTATGATATCGTAGAGTAAAAATGGCATAACCTACTTCACATTACATACTCCCTTATGATTGATGCAAATCTTTAAAAATATCTTTGGATCGATACAATTCTCACAACATGTTTCTTAATCAATTGTCAACCATCATCAGTTTGCCAATAGTAAAGTCCTTTTTCAGTTCAATATATGCCACACCGAGTCATTTGGTCTACCACCTTGGGTTTTCAAATGCATCATTTTTGTCCATAATGTTGATCCTAACACATAAACACTATACCCAATAGTGATAAAAGGGTACAAATGCCTTGATCCAAAATCTGATCAGGTTTATATTTATGTTGATGTTACCTTTCCTAAATATAATTTGTTCTTCTCTTCATTGTCACAACCCTCCAATCCTACAAATAAAATGGTCTCGCTTCCCAAACCCTTTTCCCCAACCCCATTTTCACCATTGCAACACTCTAACCAACACATGGATGTTGATCCCTAATAGTTGCTCTACAATCATCATCTATTCTGACCCAATCCGACTTACCATTGACACTTCACTAAGGTATATCTTCCCCCACCATCAAACACCCAATTTATAACACATATTTTCTAGCTCATCTCTCTCTTGTTGCTTCTTCTTTTTCCACCAATCTAGATACCACTTTTATCGTCGGATGTCCAATAGATACTTTATGACATCATGGGTGAAAACATGCCTTACTATAAGAAATGCAAGATTTGTGTGACAATCATATATTTGAACTAGTTGATACACCATCCGCCAAGAATATTGTTAGTTTTCATTGAGTGTTCTTAGTAAAACACCACTTTGGTGGCTTCATTGAGTGCCTAAAGGTGTATCTAGTTGCTAATGGTTTTACTAAAACCTTTGTTGTGTATTTTTCTAAAATGTCCTTTTTAGTGACAAGGATTGTCTATAATCACATCCTAATTTTCTTGGTAGCTGATTTTGATTGGTCACTAATCCAACTAGACATCAAGAATTTCTTTTTATATGGAGATTGTGATGACCACTATCACACTGACAGCTTAATCACACAAAACTATGTGGAAATGATCATTAACAACAGATTACTAAAAATACTAAAAATTAAAACATTTTTTCCAAGAGATCCATTACCAAGAAACTCATTTTAGAAAGAACTAAACCATATATACATCATGGTTCACTTTGTACATACATTGTTCCATCACCTTGCAAGGATATGAGATAATAGTTACTTTTCCAAAACATACACAAAACAACATTATGCATCGAGGAGTACAAGCCAAAATCTCAAATCGAATATAAAAATATTTATGCTCTATCTCCCAAAGGACCTGAGAGTATAGGGTTGACACATAAGACTTTATATCTATGCGACACATAACAGTGCATTCAGCCTGAGCTGTTACCGCTATCCTTGCTGTTGTTGCCTGCCTTTTGCTGCACGATCTCTATTTCCTCATGCACATCCACCTAAAATGTTGTAGAACCCACAGGGTGAGACAACAAGTCCCAACGAGGGATGTAACTCTCCGCCATTGGTATTATTATCACCGTTAAACTTTAATCCATGAGACCAGAAGATACCTATATTGAATTGAACAAGTATAACTGCTTGATTATATGTAGAGTAGAGTAGTCTCATCATTTTATTAGTTCAAATATCTATAATTGAGCAATAGATCATTTAATCACTTTTTAAAAGGAATATGAAGAACATGTATACCTATTATAAACTAAATAGTATAAAAACAAAGCAAGGTTTCAACAAATGTTTCCATATTTAATCCTTAAACAAATACGCTACATGTCTGATTACATCTTTAATCAATCCATCTTATTATTCCCTGTGGAGATGGGAATATACCTTCCATCTTCAACTGACCACTACGAAGTAAAGCATCAGTGCCATATAGGTCTATGGAAGAGTCGGAATCCATGACCTCTCCTTTCTAAATCAGTACAAGATTATTGGTCGTTACATTATGAGTCAAACTACATTATAGATATCCTGGTGTATAGAGGCTCTTTGTTATAGAGATACAACACGTAGCATGTTCTCTTATCAGGGTATGACCCATAATCAATCCTAATTACATCAGGTCATGGTCTGCATGCAATCCTGATTGTCTATTGAGTCACCGTACAACCAAACTCTTTTTAGGGCCTGACCGTAAGTCAATCCTAATCTTTAGGGTATGACCCATAGCCAATCATGTTGGTTACGGATACAAGGAAGTATTTCAACTTGCACCCTGCATATTCAACAATATGCATTCTGAGTAGAACTCGTTTCAACATTTAGAAAATCCTGACACTAATTGGATCTATGGCCAGGGAAACTACTTTTTTAGTTTACTTGATAGATTAAGTGCATTACAACATCTTTTAGCATCAATAAAGTTACAAGCATGAATTGTAAATAAATGCTATACAAAAAGGTGTAACATATCTTTTAAGAATCTTGTATCAATTGGAATATATCTTATTATACTAATCCTGGGATCTCAGTCCCCTAAACACTTTATTGGGAATTTCATCCCTTCAACATTATCATTATCATGATCATTCGTTTGAGTATCAAACCCTCAGTTCATTATTTGAATAGTATCACCTCTCATTGGGCAATAACCAACTCTAGGTCATCAGACCCATAAGAAAATCATTCTTGTTGTACAAGTCTATCACATGGCTCACAAGGCCTTATATAATCTATACAATGCTAAATCATCTTAGGTCATACCTGGCTATGTTCATCATTTTACAACACCTGCATGGTTAGGATTTCATAACAAATGTAAAATCAAGTAAGTACCATGACCATGCCATAAAGAGAATCATTCAAATTGCAACCTTCTCAGAATTAGGGTTAAGGTTATCCCTTGTAACTGATTTAGGGTTTTCAAGTTCATATTTATTAATCAAACCCTTACTCACATTATAAGAGCTATATAATTGCCAGAAACGTTTGAGCATACTTCATCAAATATCATCAATTGATTATTAACATGAAGTATTACCTTTCTCACGTGAGTAGTACAAATATCTCTCTCATCCTTACTAGGATATTGACTTCAACATACTTATTACATTTATTCAAACTTCTTTAGGGTTATCAACCTACACTTACTAAAGAGTATTCATCTCATTACATTAATGATATATTCATCATTTGTATTCAAGGTGAATTGGCCGATACTCATCAAGGTGTATCGGCCTTGACTCATTAAGGTGTATCAACCTTCATTCCAATCTTTGTATCGACCTAGATACATTCACATGTGTCGGCCTAGACACATATACTTGTGTCAACTAAGACACAACTACTTGTATTAGCCAAGGCATATCAAATGATATCGGTTTAGAGATGCTAAGAGTAGTATCGTTTGTATGGTACTTGAGGTGTATCGGCCAAAGAATATACTTGTGTGTGTCAACAACATTATCATATTGTGTATCAGACACATCATTATCTTATGTATCGACCACTCTATCCACTAGTGTATCAACCACATCATGAACTAGGGTATCGACCATACCATCAACTAGGGTATGAGCCTCACCTTTAACTAGGGTATCAGCCTCACCTTCAACTAGGGTATCGGCTTCACCTTCAACTAGGGTATCAGCCACCTCAATCAAATGTTGTATCGACCACCCAACATCAACTAGGGTATCGACCTAGCTATCCCTTTGAGCGTCGGGCATTTCTCACTATAGGGTGTCGACCTCTAGAGTTTTGGATTGTATTGGATGAACCCTCATTGAACACCTTAGTTCTTTCACCAATTGGCCTCACCACTACTGTTACAACCCCAATTTTGGGTTCTTTTGGTGGGAAATGCAATTTCTCTTAATATAGATATATGAAGAAATAATGGTGTGGTTTGATTTGAATGAATGAATTTCGTTTACAATAGCTTTATTAGTTACTTTATGGGCCTTATTGGCTATTGGGCCCAATAACAAGAAAAAGAAAATAAAAGAGAAAAAGAAATTCAATTAATAAAAGAATATATATTAAGAAAGGGAGAAGAGAAAAGGTAGAAGTCTCTAGAAGGCTAGGTAATATCCTCCAAAGGTGGATTTCGTGCCTTTAGGGTTCCTTGGATTCCAAGGAGTCCAAGTTGCAAAGATAATGCAACAAGATCAATTAAATATTGCTTTATTTTAAAGGAAATATGAGATAACAATGACATTACAAGAAATATGTGGATATATGGATAATGGATCCATCTTGGATAAGATTCCATCTCCACATGGTTTCTAATGGAAAAAGGAATCAAAATCAAGAAAGAGGAAATACCAATTAAATTGGTTTATTAAAGAATAACTTGCTTATGAAGGAAGCACACTTTTCCTTTAGAATTTGGGTTTCAAATTTAATATACGAGTAGATAATGCTAAGACAGAGTTTCCTCTAAAATTTGAATGAAAAATATTAAACGAGGAGAGAGATATGAATTTCACAAGTTTTCTTTGTTTAATACATATTTTCCTTTGTTTTTAAGAAATTAGAGACAATGGAACGATGACAGCCGTTGGATTCCCTACGTACGGATCCGACGGTGGCTGTGCATCATCCACCTCGAATCACAGAAGGAAAAGGAAAGGGAAAGTAAGAATTTCTAATCCAATTTTCTCGAATCACATAGTACCAGCTAGGAATCCAAGACCACAAGGGTCTGTGGGACATGATTCCACACCCATCTAACCTAGCTTTTAGGGTGTTTTGAGTATTCTAGAAAGAACGCCCAAATCACCCGATGGTGTGGGCGGCGGTAGGTTTGGGGAAACCCTAGAGGGACCCCCCGATCTTATAAATATATCCCCTCTTGATTCCTCACATCTTCATGAACCCAAATGGCTACTCCTAGATCCCTAACTCCTTGTCCCTCTCGGGATTGATTCCTCTCTGGTGAGAGTGCCGCCATAGAGCCACCACAGGCTGGGTTTGAGAGGAAGAAGAAAGACAAGAAACAGTGGCCGTCAGATTAAGGACCACCGTTGACTTGTGAGAAATCCAACGGGCTAGTGATGGGTTAGCGCACATGATTGAGATAGTAGAGATGTGCGACGTGGATCTTCTAATCCTGCGTAGTCCAAGCGGACCACCGATCGAGCGGCCAAGCATTTTTGGTAAATAGCCCTCTCTGCCAAATATTCAAGAGAATGTTTTTCTTTGTAAAATTCGTAGAAATTGCTAGGAAGAGCTAATGACTAAACTTAATATATGAAATTTGATCAAAAAAATATGAGGAACACGATAAAAATAGTTTGAGAACCTGATTTCATTTCTATGTGCAAAAGTATGTTAAGTTGATGGAAATGTATTAAAATTTGGTTAGAAACCCTAATTGAGGTTAATGAATGAATCTATGAGGCATAATAAGTTAATTTGAGTAGTATGAACTTGTTGAATGATAATGGTAGGTTCTAATCTAATTTTGATGAGAAATTTCATGAGTTAGGATTATAAACCAAGAATGTAAGATAATGGATCTAGAAACCCTAATTTAGGGTAAAAGAAGAGAAAACTAAGTTTAATTCAAAATATATGGAAAAGGTTGATAATGTTGTTCCTAAGCCTACTAGGAGAGATAGGATGTGAAACTTAGGGTTTATAAGTAGTTTTGTCTAATTAGGGTTTGTGGTACTAAAAGTAAAGGCAAAATCCTAATTGCAAGGGAAACCCTAAAACGGGGTAGAAATCCTAAAAAGGACTAGAAATCCTAAGGAGAAAGTTGGTTTGGATAGATCTTGATAAAAGGGAATTGTATGTTTATTTTAGGATTCTTGTACTTGCTTGCTTGATTGGATTTCCCTACTTGGTTGATTCTATCTCAAAAATCAGCAGTACAAGTATGTGGTTATGCTTATGGCTAAATCGTTTTAGTTTCCCAGTGATTCTTGAAGTTTTATCGATTGCTTGAAATAACTGCTTGATTGCCTTTTATTTCTTGCAATTATAAAGTGACTATGACTATCACCATAATTATGTGTACATGACTAGCTCAGATCCTGGTCCTCCTCTGTATCTTTGATGATGATGAAAAGGATGACCTAGTACATTCTCTATTTGTGAGGTAGGGCCATCAGGTTATCATGAGTCAGTGATTGGGCTACCTTTGGGCAGTGCCATGTGACTCTACGACCCTATATATTGATCTACCTATTAGATAGGATCATGGGATCAGATGAAATCTACCATATGAGAGGTTGTATCCATGTCCACTACAGGGACAACACAGAGGCTAGGGTATGTATGGATTGAGTAGTCATGTTTAAAATGTAAAGTCAGCTTACTAAACCATAATTGCTTGCAATATGTTGTTACAATTAACTGCACGATTTTTATTTCCCCCACATACCAATATAATTCGTTATACTGACGCCATTTTGTTTGTCGACGTTTTAGGTTATCAAGAAAATGGATAATCCTTTAAAGTGACATTGATGAAATAAAGCTTAATAAAGAATTGGAGGATTATAGATAGATATTTTCCTTCTTGGGTAAAGAGTTCCACATATTTTGCAAGGTATGAAAAGAAAATTTTTATTCCATTAAATATTTAGTTGCGGTAGAATTTAATAATTGTTGTTGATTATTTGCAAAACCACTGATCCTATTTTGGGATAATGCCTCTAACCTCTTGGTCTCCCTTAATTGGGGGTTACCAGGAGGCGGGGTCGTTACATTTGGTATCAGAGCTGTGGTTTTTCATATAATCTTCTATAATTATTATATTTTACAAACTCTGTAGAGCCCCAGTGAGTTATTAGAGGATTTTTTGAGGATGGAGGTGTCGCGAAAAGGATCACGGTCTGGGGGCTGGCAATATTTTCCTCTGCTCTGCTAGTCGGTATCGAGGACTCCCTGATGCAGTGTGACTGCCTGGATAAAATCCAAAGAATTGACTCGAAATAAGATACCTCTAGGTTTTCTCATCTATCTTCGTCCCTTCTTCACCCCTAATTCTGGAGAAATATTAAGAGTTTAGGGTTTTTCTCTCTCTTCCTCACCCTCTTATGGTCAGGGTATGTATGATAAGATTAAGGAATCCTCCACCAAATTAATGAAAAGCATGTAAACAAGATGTCATGGACATAAGATAATAGTTTGTGCGTAAATTAATGATAGTTACATGCTTAGTTTGCATGTCATGTGTTGTCGTGCCCTCAGGAGAGACCTGAGGTTAGACCTTCTTAACGGGAGGATGAGTAGAGCCTTGGAGGCAGAGGCCTCTAGAAAGAGGTAGAGACCTAGCACATGCTCTGAGGATGATGCTAACCCTATACCCTAAGTGGTTGTTAGCGTGGGTTGACATGTTTTTGGTTTTGAATACCTATAAGAAGTATGAGCTATGTGAGGTTGGTTGACCTAGGGCCTTTTGGGTGACCCAACCTGGGAAGGGTCATGCATGTTAGGGTGAAGGATAACTCCTTCATTGATGAGGTTAGTGATGACCATATAGATACTCTTATGGGCATATGTGAGCATAGATGAGCATGTACCTATATAGGACAACACGTTAGAAGTGCTGGTAGTAGGTTGAAACCTAGGCCAGAAGGGCATGTTGGATAGCTTATGAGATAAGCATGAAGAGCTATGGCTAATCTTGAGCAAACATAGGTTTGATCATACGTTTCGCCCATGAAGGTGTATGCATGTGAGCTTGATCCACCTTCTTAGAGAGAGAAACTCTAGTGGTAAGGTCAGTTGTAGGGTTAGCTCTAGAGAGAGAGAGAGAATAAGACCTGAGAAAGAGGGTTGGAAGCTTAGACTATGAGATATGAGAAACCATGAGGAGTTGGGTATGTTTTAACCTAGAATGGATGACCTAAGTGGATGGTGGTGGTTGCCTCGTACATGATCCTTAGAGACTTGTGGTATCTTGGTTGCCTTTAGAGGAACCGGACACTAGAAAAGGGAAGAGTCTTCTTGAGTTGATGTACAGGAGTTGTAGGTGCCTACCTTACCTTATAGGTGTAGAAAGGAGAGTACCTTAGACCCTGAGGAAGTAGAGTAACAAGTTATGAGGTCGCGCACTGAGTCGGTTGTCCTGGTGTAGGACTCTACGGTGTTGTTCCCATGGAAGAATGGTGGGAAGTGTATGCCCTAGCCTGTGCATGTGAGGTTCATGGTTGGACTGCTGATGCATAAGGAGTGAACCTAGGGTTCCTAGACCTAAGAGGGGAAGTACCAGTACCTAGTGCGCCTGATGCTCACGAAGATGTTTGCGTTCTTATAAATTGGAGCATGGAACAACTCAGGTTTAGAGGAAAAGGAAACCCCTTAGCTAGGGTATATGTTAGACGAACCCCTCACACATAGGTTGGTGACATATGCATGTATATTGTTGGTCCAATGTTGAGGAATAGAAACAAGTATGACCTACCATGGAGACCTAGCATGGTTTAGTAGGTGGTCTTCTTGTTAGCTACGTGCCTTAGTAGCTTTCTAGGGCTAAGCATGCTCATGTGGATGTAAACCCTAGATGTAGGGATGTTTGTGACCTTTGTTGCTATCGAGAGATAGTGTTCTCCCATAATGGGGAGGGACCATTCTGTAGGTTATGTACCAATTTTTGTTGGGTTTGAGGTAACCTAAAGAGGTCTCATAGGACCCTGAGAAGCTAAGTGGAGAGTACATAGTATGAGAACGAACCTATAGACCCATATATAACCATCTCTAAGGGCACGTGGATGTGTTACCATGGAGGTAACCAGTATGGGGCCTGAGTGAGGTAGGTAGGTCGCCATGATCCCTATGAGAGGATGTAAGTTTGACCATGAATGCTGAGAGTGATGATGGAGGCTTGGGTAAAGTTCTAAGTTTTGAGATATACCATGATAGAATCCTAAGTCAATACTAAGGTCAAGTGGGGATAAGACCGATGGGAGTAAGAGTTACCTAATTTCCTAGTTGCACAAGACTGTAGGGTTGGGAGGTAACACCTATCATGTCTGAGGACCATGAGTTCGGAGATTGATCGCCTTCATAAGCTCATGGAGCCCAGATAGCATTTGAGGTGGGCACTCCCTGGTTGCATAAGGAAAGAGGGATGAATCCAAAAATACCGACACCCTACATACCTAGAGGAGATGACTAAGGATTTTGGGATGACCAAGGTGAGTTTAGACCAGTTTTCCATGGAAGTAAACTTGATATCTAGATGTTCATGATGTGGAGACATGTAATGCACGTTCCAACCTAGATTAGAAGGTGTACTGACGATGTGGGATGCACCATCTCTACTCTTGGAATGGGAAAAACTCTGTGTTTGGACGGCTACCAAATGCTTATTTCCTCTCATTATGGGGTGAGAGATAGGGTAGTACGCATGCCATACACTAAGGATAAAGATGATGATGTGAATTGAAATGTTGCTATGATGTATGAGGATAGAGATGGTAGCATACCTTTGTGGAGTGTACGATGTGTGGATGGTTTATAAATACCAAGAGAAATAAGATAGTCATCTTATAAGGATGTTCTTATCATGAGCTTTATGGAATTTATGAGTTATATAAATTTGAGTTTGATGAGCTATGAGTTTTCTTGATAAAAATAGACCTAAAGTCCGAGATGAGATAATAAGTGGAATACATGGAGGTGTAAGTCTTCATCGTTACCTAGAACATAAGGATGTAAGGTGGTAATGGATGCTCTAGTTGAGATGCAGCTATCTTGTTTAGCCCATGGAGAGGCTAGAATAGGTTGTTAGGTGAGCCTTAAGTCCAAAGAGGAGACCTGTATGGATGATTCTCAGATACAACTAGACCTATTGGTCGAGTTAGTGGTTGCTTGGTTATCCAGCCTAGGGCTTGATGCGATAGAAAAAAAGTTGTAGAACCTCAGATGCACTTCTCTAGAAAAGAAGGTGATGAAACCCATGACTAGAGTGTTTTAGGGTTTCTGAGGCACCAACCTTGAGGAATCATGACATATAAGAGATCATGATTTTAAGTTTACCATACACCATGGTACTATTAAGATAGTAAGTTGTAGAAGTACTTTGGATGCCTAAGATGAAGAAGTGTATAGAGTTGCATGTGGCTTGTCACCATGCATGTCAGGAGGTGAAGGACGAACACCAGTAACCCAGTGAGTTGATATGGAGGTCACCATGAATGTTGTGGTGAGTCTCCCCTGGACTGAGGAAGGTCAAGATGCAATATGGGTTATGGTAGATTGCCTTACATAGATGATATAATCTAAGAGAAAGAGAGAGTACTATCAGGGGACAAATCCGGTTGAACTATATATGAGAGAGAGAGATGGTTCAACTACACCATGATGCGAGTTCAAAGGTTCTTAAGTATGACCTAAAGATTCACTTCCATGTGGTGGAAGTAGGTACATGCAGAACTCGATGCTAGTACAACTTATTACCCCTAACTGATGGTTAGTATGATCCAGACTAGAGGGTCTGATGAGAGCGTGTATGCTCATTCTGCATGATACATGGAGACAGTTCTTGTCGTATGAGAGTTGTGATGATAGCCACCATAGCCACTATCGGGATGCAAGAATCTTGGTAAGGGAGGTTGTGTTGGTCACCGCTTCATGAAGATGATGTCAGTGGAAAGAACTTGGGAAGGTAAGAGAGACCACAATGTGTGCAGATGAAGTCGCTTTGATCGTGCGATGGCTGAGAGAGCCTAGGGGTGACATGAGTCATGAACTGATGCAAGGGAGACTGACATGTAGATCACTATGGGAGAATATGTGATATGAAAATCCAACCCCTCTGAGTTATAGTTGAGAAAGATAAGTCCTCGATACATAGGTCCATTTGAGATGGATTGATGGAGATGCTTATGTTTAGCCTTACCTGTCATGGACTAAACAAGAGGTAATATGAGTGTCTTTTAATTACTTTTTTTTAGATTTTAAACAAATCAAAATTTTATGAGTTATGCATAAAAAGAGGATCAACGTGTTGTCACATCAGGATTCGTACACGTAGAAGCCTCAAAGCCCTGCTTGATTTGAGACCTAGGTTACAAAGTCCAGGTTTGATTATTTGATAGATCCAGATTATTTTATCTGCATTCGGTCCTTTTTGGGTTTGAAAAATCATTCCTTTTGCAAGCAACTTACTATATTGGCTGGCCTCGTAACTTGTGTTTTTCAATCAGGCATATAAAATAAAATAACACAAAAGATTGAGTTAAATTTGGATTGGGATTTGAAATACCACTGAGAGCAAGACTGGCTTGGTCTGAATTAAAGTATTACATTATCCAAAATGGTCCCCGTCAGTTTGAGTTTTGCCAAACAAAATAAAACTACGTGGCACATAAAAAAAGGACAATACCTTATCCGGATCATATCCCGAACCATACAACTGTGAGTCAAAATAATAGTTTTTTTATGCTTTTAGGAAACATTTTTATACTATATGTGGGCCGATCCACTACCCATAGTATTTTCCCACTTGTGGCCCATCATCCATAGAAAAGGGGTAAACACCCCCGGGCCGAATTGACAGCCATACCCGTTCTCTGCGGGTGTCGTGGTCAGTAGCGGTAGCGCTACCTGAGGAAGCCAACGATAGCGTGTGAAGGAACTGATCACCGTCCTACACAGAGCTGATGCCATGAGGTACGGTCGGCAGTTGATTAGACAAATCAAACTCTCGGCGGCCATAAAACTGTGTGGGTTGAATTTCTATCTTGGATGGCAAGGAGGAATCAAAGCTCCCCGACCATGAGAAACTGCCGGATGGGGCTATAAAAACCCATCGGATCTACCTCAACCAGCATCAGTCCCCTCATCCTCTCATATCTCCCTAGTTCCCTAAAACCTCCTCGACTGTCTCCTCTATATTCTGTGTCTATTGCAGTTACATTTTTCTCCTTATACATGTTTTGTCATCTGTCGAAGTCATTGCTCATCTGAGTTGTCGGGACACCATGGGATTGCATACCCATTTCCTAATGGTTCGCCAACATCTATGATCATGAAACTAGTAATAACTCTTCTCTTCCTTGTTCTGACGATAGCGTGGTGTTTGAGATCACATTTTTGCGAGCAAGAAATAGGGGTCGACTATCGATAATAATAAGAAATAAGGATGTATTTTCATCTATGTTTCCAACTAACACATTTCCAAGCTCACTTAGTAAAGTATAAAAAGAAAATGGGGCATCTTAGATGGCCACAATACAAGGGTAGTTACGAGCATTCTATAAACAGGTTAATAAGTTGGGTGGGGTGTCGATCTAATAATGAATTATAATATTAATTTGGTTACTACTTTTAATTTGTGCTTAGCCAATATGAAAACCAAGCTGAAACTAATTAAAATGTGATAATGTATACTTGGGAAATAGAGAATGGAAAATGAAGTATGATGATCTATATAACAAGTATATAAAAGAATCAAATTACGATGATCTATAAAACAAGCATATAGAACACAAGTATTTGTGCATAACTAGTAATAGACCCATTGTACACATAATGCAAATCCATCATATCATTATGAGAAAATCTTGATGATGGCCCGCATAAACCTAAAATACATTTATAAATCATTAATAGATTGATTGTTAGATAATAGTTTTCCTAAAGTAGAACTTAGTTAAAATTATAACATCAAGAACTAAGCACAAAATGCCAAGGGTTACAGGTAATATGCTAATTAAAGGACTATCTAAGGATGGGCCATCTCCACTCTCTTTTCTCCATATAATAAATATTAAAAGTAAATCAAGTCCTACAATGATTAAGAGATAACAGATAATTGTGTAAAAATAAAATAGATATCTAGGTGATCCATCCTTAACCACTCCAAATAAAGATTTATTAGTTTTTGCAATTTGAATGATAAGGGTATGGGCGTGTCTAAAATATAAACACGATTAAGATTAACGTAAAACTATATGTATTTGGTAATTGGGTTGAAATAACTCAGGAGAGTAGTCTAAACTCAAGGGTAATTTTATATTGAACAACTCCAACGACCCCTTCCACTTTCCAACTCTTTGGGTCACCTATTGCGCAACAAACCCCAACAACTCCAGAACAATCAATGGCTCATAACACTCAACAATCTAGTGTTGAGCTTTCTTTATTCAAGCAACTTCTCGGGGATGTAGTATCCCAAGCTACCCAAAGGTCGGAGACAACCATCAGATTTAGAGAAATCACTTTAGTCGATTTCATTAAGATGAGGCCTGAAGAATTTTCTGGAGATGACACACCTAATGTCGTGGATCGGGCTGATTCTTGGGTACGCTCGATGGAGCGCATGTTTGAGGGAATGGAGATCCCACAAAGCCAATGGGTACGCTTTGCTACTTATGTATTCACTGGTTCTGCAAGGGTCTAGTGGGAAAATCATCATTATGGTCATGATGTTGATGCTCCTCTACCTACATGGACAAAATTTCTAAAGGACTTTCACAATAGATATATCTCAAAGACAAACCTAATGAAAAAGGAGGACATATACCATCTAGAGAATGTCGAGTGGGTAGAGTCTTTGCTATAAGTTCTGAAGAAGCTAGCGCAACAAAAGGAAAAGTGATTGAAGGTACGATTTACATAAAGGGTCAGGAAGTTGAGGCCCTCTTTGATTCTGGTTCAACACATACTCTTATCTCTATTGCATTAGTAGAATTCCTTGATCTTCCTATTTTGGATTTGGGGTATAATTTAGAGGTACATACTCCAAGTGGTCGAGTTGTGACTACTCTTTGAAAAATCCCTCCAATTCCTCTCCTTCTTGAGGGGAGAGAGTTTTTAGTAGACCTCATCCTCTTTGATATGATGGATTTTGATGTTATCCTAGGGATGGACTGGTTAGAAAGGTACAAGGCCTTTTTAGACTGAGCAGGGAAGAAGATTCACCTTAATCACCCTAGTGGAGAACCTTTAGTAGTTGTTGGGAAGAAATCATATGAGAAAATGATAATCTCTGCAATGTGTGCACACAAAATGATCTCCCAAGGATGTCAAGCCTATATTACCTCAATGACAGTTAATGGGCCCCAGTTGAAAGCACTTGAAGAGATTGATGTTGCGTGTGAATATGTAGATGTCTTCCCTGAGGAACTCCCTGGACTCCCACCTAAAAGAGAGATATAATTCTCCTTTGACTTGGTGTAAGGAACCACACCAATTTCAAAAGCCCCTTACTGTATGGTAGCTATAGAGTTAGCTGAATTAAAGAAGCAACTCCAAGAATTACTTGATCTAGGATTTTTACGCCCAAATGTGTCTCCTTGGGGAGCACCTGTCTTGTTTGTAAAAAAGAAAGATGGTTCACTCCACATGTGTATAATCTATAGAATGTTAAACCAAGTGACTACAAAAAATAAGTTCCCTCTCCCGAGGATTGATGATCTCTTTGATCAGCTGAGAGAAGCCACTGTCTTTTCTAAGATTGATATAAGGAGTGGGTACCACCAATTGAGGGTGAAAGACTCTAATGTCCCAAAGACAGCCTTCTGATCTAGATATGGTCACTATGAGTTTCTAGCTATGCCCTTTGGGCTAACAAATGCCCCTACAACCTTCATGGACTTAATGAATAGGGTTTTTCAACCATACCTAGATATATTTGTAATTGTGTTCATAGATGATGTGTTGGTATACTCATCTTCATTAGACAACCATCGTGAGCATTTGAGAATTGTATTAGACACTTTGAGGAGACGTCATATTTATGCAAAATTCTCAAAGTGTGATTTTTGGCTTTTTGAAGTAATGTTTTTGGGGCATGTGATCTCAACTGGGAAGGTCTCAATGGACCCCACAAAAGTAGAAGCAGTACTCAACTGGAAAACCCCACGAATGGCCACATAAATCCGTAGCTTTTTGGGTCTGGTCAGGTACTACAGACGATTTATAAAGGACTTCTCAAAAATCTTTCTTCCTCTCACAAAATTGACATGGAAAAATGTCAAGTTTGTGTGGTCAATGGAGTGTGAGGAGATTTTCCAAGAATTGAAAAGGAGATTGACTTCAACACCAGTTCTAATTTCCCAGTAGAAGGGAAAGGTTTTGTAATATATAGTGACACATCCCTTCAAGGATTAGGGTGTGTTCTGATGCAAGAAGGTCATGTGGTGTCATATGCTTCAAGGAAGTTGAAGCCACATGAGAAGAATTACCCCACCCATGACCTCGAGCTAGCAGCCATAGTGTTTTCTTTAATAATCTAGTGACACTACCTATATGGAGTGCAATTTGAGATTTATACTGACCATAAAAGCTTAAAATACCTCCGTTCACAAATGGATTTAAACCTGAGGCAAATAAGATGGGTCGAATACATGAAAGATTATGACTTTGAGATCCTCTACCACCCTGGCAAGGCCAATGTGGTTGCCAATGCCTTAAGCCGCAAAGGGATCTAGTATGTGCTTCTGTTCTTTCATTTGAATGGAGACTACATGAAGATTTGTTCCATAACCTATCAATGATGATGGCCAGCTTGTCTATCACTCCTGACTGGGTGACTGAAGTAATAAGTGCACAAAAACTAAGTCCTGAGCTTGACGACATGAAAGCAATGTTGGAAAATTCACAAACTGAGTTACAGATTGGACTTGATGGGGCCATTTTATTCAGACATCGGTTGTGGATATCTAAGGTCTCACATTCTTCAAGAATCCCATGGAACTCGATACAACATACATCCAGGCTCTACTAAAATGTATAAGGATATCCAAAGGTATTTTTGGTGGAGAAACATGAAGCATGATGTAGCTGAGTTTGTATCTCAATGTCTGACTTGCCAACAAATTAAAGTTGAACATCAATGACCAAGTGGCCTGTTACAACCTCTAGACATACCTGAGTGGAAGTGGGACAAGGTGACCATGGACTTTGTCACTGGTCTACAAAAGAGTAAAAAAGGTCATGATGCTATATGGGTTGTGGTCGATCGACTCACCAAGTCAGCTCACTTCCTACCTATTAAAACAACAACTGCAGTTCCTAAAATGGCAACATTATATGTTAAGGAGATAGTCCGCTTACATGGTATTTCCAAATCTATTGTGTCTGATAGAGACCCGAAGTTCACATCTCGATTATGGAGACAAGTACAAGAAGAGTTGGGGACTCAACTTTTGATGAGCACTGCCTATCATCCTCAAACTGATGGACAAACTGAATGCACCATCCAAATCCTTGAAGACCTCTTAAAGTCGTGTGTCATGGATTGGGGAGAATCTTGGGAACAATACCTTCCTCTAGCAGAGTTTGCATACAACAATTGTTACCAATCTAGTATTGGTATGCCGCCATATGAAGTCTTGTACAGTCCCCCTTGTAGATCTCCTTTTCATTGGGATGAAGTAGGAGAGAGAGCTCTGAAGAAATCTAAGGATCTTCAATTGTATAAAGACCAGGTTGAGATGATTCTCAGACGAATGAAGGCCGCACAAGATAGACAAAAAGCATATGCTGATAAACATCATACGGATCTACACTTTAGGGTTGGAGATTTTGTATTCATAAAGGTTAAGCCTATCAAGGCAATAGATCAATCTAAGGCTAAAGGTAAGTTGAGCCCTAGATATGTGGGTCCATTTGAGATCCTACAACGAGTGGGGGAGTGTGCTTATCGACAAGTATTACCTCCCTCCTATAGTCGTATGCATGATGTTTTTCATGTGTCCCTACTAAAAAAGTATGTAAAGGATCCTATGCATATCCTGACACTAGAACCTCTTGAGATTAGGGATGACTTAACCTATGAAGAATATCCTATCAAAATTCTAGATAGCCAGACAAAAAAATTGAAAAATAAAGAGATATAGTTGGTGAAGATATTTTGGAAACTACATGGGAACTCAAATAAGAAATGGTGAAACTTCACCCAAGATTGTTCTCTTAACACCAATTTCGAGGACGATATCCCTTTTAAGGGTGGGAGCGTTGTCACAGACTAAAACGCGAGGTAATATGAGTGTGTTTTAATTACTTTTTATTAGACTTTAAACAAATCAAAATTTTATGAGTTATGCATAAAAAAAAGGATCAACGTGTTGTCACACCAGGATTCATACACGTAGAAGCCTCAAAGCCCTACTTGATTTGAGACCTAGATTACGAAGTCTAGGTTTGATTATTCGATATATCCATATTAGTTTATCTGCATTCGGTCCTTTTTTGGGTTTGGCAAATCATTCCTTTGAAAGCAACTTACTATATTGGTTGGCCTTGTAACTTGTGTTTTTCAATCAGGCATATAAAATAAAATAACACAAAAGACAGTTAAATTCGGACTGGGATTTGAAATACCGCTGAGAGCAAGACTGACTTGGTCTGAATTAAAGCATTACATAATCCAAAATGGTCCCCGTCAGGTTCATTTTTGCCAAACAAAACAAAACTATGTGGCGCATAAAAAATGGACAATACCTTGTCCGAATCATATCCCGAACCAAATAATTGTGAGTCAAAATAATATTTTTTATGCTTTTAGGCAACATTTTTATACTATATGTGGGCCGACATACCCATAGTATTTTTCTACTTGTGGCCCATCGTCCATAGAAAAGGGGTAAACACCCCCGGCCGAATTGACGGCCATACCCGTTCGTTCTCTGTGGATGTCGTGGTCAGTAGCGGCAGCGCCGCCTAATGCAGCCAACGAGAGCGTGTGAAGGAACCAATCTCTGTCCTACAAAGAGCTGATGCCACGAGGTACGGTCGACAATTGATTAGACAAATCAGACGCTCGGCGGCCATACAAGTGTGTGGGTCAAATTTCTGTCTTGGATGGCAAGGAGGAATCAACACTCCTCGGCCATGAGAAACTGCCGGCTGGGGCTATAAAAACCCATCGGGTCTACCTCAACCATCCTATGATATCTCCCTAGTTCCCTCAAACCTCCTCAGCTATCTCCTCAGTATTCTGTGTCTATTTCAGTCACATTTTTCTTCTTACTAGTGAACGCACACATGCACATGCACGTGACATATAAAATTTGTTCGAAATATGCGGTGAGATGACTCGTTCGTGAAAAGGTCCCTACGGTAAAAGATATCTGTGTTGGTTGTTTGAAAGGAGAGAATCAAATTTTCGTGGGATGGAGAGAGAAATACAAAATTAAAGATAATAAAAGTTAATAGGAGAGTGTGGGAATAAATATTTGTAGGAGTAAAATTCCTTGAAAAAAGGAGAGAAGAGAGTGAATCAAGGAGAGCACAACATCAAACTTGTTCTTTTTATAGTAGTATAGATACATGTTTCGTCGTCCGTTGAAGTCATTGCTCATTTGAGTTGTCGGGACACCATGGGATTGCATACCCGTTTCCTAGTAGTTCGCCAACATCTGTGATCACGACAACTGGTAATAACTCTTCTCTTCCTTGTTCCAACGGCAGCGTGACATTTGAGATCATGTTTTTGCGAGTGAGAAAGAGGGGTCGGCTATCAATAATAACAAGAAATAAGGATGTATTTTTATCTGTGTTTCCAACTAACACATTTCCAAGCTCACTGAGTAAAGTATAAAAAGAAAAGGGGGCATCTTAGATGGCCACGATACAAGGGTAGTTACGAGCATTCTATAAACAGGTTAATAAGCTGGGAGGGGGTGTCGATCTAATAATGAATTATAATATTAATTTGGTTACTACTTTTAATTTCTGCTTAGCCAAAATGAAAACCAAGCTAAAACTAATTAAAATGTGATAACATATACTTGGGAAATAGAGAATGGAAAATGAAGTACGATGATCTATATAACAAGTATATAAAAGAATCAAATTACGATGATCTATAAAATAAGCATATAGAACACAAGTATTTGTGCATAACTAGTAATAGACACATTATACACATAATGCAAATCCATCATATCATTATAAGAAAATCTTGATGATGGCCCACATAAAACTAAAATACATTTATAAACCATTAATAGATTGATCGTTAGAGAATAGTTTTCCTAAAGTAGAACTTAGTTAAAATTATAACATCAAGAACTAAGCACGAAATGCCAAGGGTTACAGGTAATATGCTAATTAAAGGACTATCTAAGGATGGGCCATCTCCACTCTCTTTCCTCCATATAATACATATAAAAAAGTAAATCAAGTCCTACAATGATTAAGAGATAACAGATAATTGTGTAAAAATAAAATAGATATCCAGGTGATCCATCCTTAACCACTCCAAATAAAGATTTATCAGTTTTTGCAATTTGAATGATAAGGGTATGGGCGTGTCTAAAATATAAACAAGATTCAGATCAACGTAAAACTAGATGTGTTTGGTTATTGGGTTGAAGTAACTCGGGAGAGCTGTCTAAATTCATGGGTAATTTTATATTGAAAATTGGTCATATATACTGATTTTATTTTTCATATTTTGAAATAGGAAAGTTCAGTAGTTTTGAAGCAAAATATCTTCATCAAGACTAAGCAACTTTGTAAAGGTATGTTGCCCTTCTATTAGGTGAGTAAGCAGGGGTTTAGCCCCTTATTGATTTATCACCTTTCAACATTATGTCTCATAAACATTTGAAATTACCAAGTGAAATATTGCCACCTACATGTTATTGAATCTCTACTTAATGCTTACTTTTGTTGACATAATTGTATATCTGGCAAATGTTATTTGAGTGAACCCTAGTGGAGGGAGCGGTGACCATAAGTCTCCCAGTTGTCTACGTAGAATGAGGATTTTCCTCTCGGTGCGTACTGGTATGGCATGCGGGCCCAGAGGCAGGAGCAATTGCTTAGCCTTGGTTGACTTGGTAGATGTGGATTGAGACACATCAGTGGGTTTGCCTCAGTAACACTTCCAGGTGTCTATCAAAATAATTTTGTTAACCTACTGCTTAACTTTTCTTGATGTATTTCTATAAGTCATATATACATTAGTGCTTAATGACAACATTGGATTTGTGTGTGTTTCCTTTCTCTTTTAGCATGTTCTTACTCCTGCTGCTCGAATGGGGTACATACCAGCTTTTGTTGAATCCTAGTTTTCTCTATTTTCATGTATAAATCACATAACTTCAGGCGAGGAAGCAGACTACTCAACTACAACAAGTTAGAGCATATTGCCAAAAGTCTTCTTCATGGACATGGATAGGTGTTCCTCTGTGCTAAACTATATTATTAGGCATAGATATCATGTATAGGGTAGATGTGCAACTTTTTGTAAACCCTATACTATTTTGGTTTGTAAGGGTATATAAATGAACAAGTTTGTTGGGCTTGACTTGTGGTTGAAAATATATCTTTCGTTTCTAATAAATACTCTTTCCTTATGTCGTGATCCTTAAGGCCATAGATTCAAGTTTTTTTTTGTTGTGAATAAATGAGGATCACTGGATAGTGGGCCTAAATGACTACAAGATCCTTGTGATTTGGGTATCACATTACCCCTCAGGATAATGTGATGTATGATGTGTTCCACGAGTCCGATCTAGAGCACTATGTGGGGTACCCAAGCCATGTGCTGAGCCATGAACCTATTAAGCTTCAAGAGAGGCTGAAATGTCTTGAGTCACCTACAAGGGTATAAGATACCAAGGTGAGAGAGAACTCAGATGTAAGAATATAAGATGATGAAGGTTCTTGGGAAGCACCATGGAGAGGGTGAAGCCACATGGGAGCCATGATGAACATGAGAAATTCCTATTATATTCTTATCATGTTTGTTTGTATGCTTGGTGGAATTTTGAGGGCAAAATTCCTATAAGAGGGGAAGTATGTTACAACTCCAATTTTGGGTTCTTTTGGTGGGAAATTCAATTTCTCTTAATATAGATATATGAAAAAATAATGGTGTGGTTTGATTTGAATGAATGAATTTCGTTTACAATAGCCTTATTAGTTGCTTTGTGGTCCTTATTGGCTATTGGGCCCAATAACAAGAAAAAGAAAATAAAGGAGAAAAAGAAATTCAGTTAATAAAGAATATATATTAAGAAAGGGAGAAGAGAAAAAGGTAGAATCCTCTAGAAGGCTAGGTAATATCCTCCAAAGGTGGATTTCATGCCTTTAGGGTTCCTTGGATTCCAAGGAGTCCAAGTTGCAAAGATAATGCAACAAGATCAATTAAATATTGAGTTATTAAGAAGGAAATATGAGATAACAATGATATTAAAAGAAATATGTGGATATATGGATAATGGATCCATCTTGGATAAGATTTTGTGTCCACATGGTTTCTAATGGAAAAAGGAATCAAAATCAAGAAAGAGGAAATACCAATTAAATTGGTTTTTTTAAATAATAACTTCTCATAAAGGAAACACCCTTTTCCTTTGGAATTTGGGTTTCAAATTTAATATACGAGTAGATAATGCCAAGGTAGAGTTTCATCTAAAAATTGAATGAAAAATATTAAATGAGGAGAGAGATATAAATTTCACAAGTTTATTTTGTTTAATACATATTTTCCTTTGTTTTTAAGAAATTAGAAACAAGGGGACGATGACAGCCATCAGATTCCCAGCATCGTCCAGAGGACCTCTGATTCGATGGTGGTTGTGCATCGTCCACCTGAAATCATGGAAGGAAAGGGAAAGGGAAACCGAGAATTTCTAATCCAATTTTCTTGAATCACACGGTACCAGCTAGGAATCCAAGACCACAAGGGTCTTTGGGACATGATTCTGCACCCATCTAACCTAGGTTTTAGGGTGTTTTGAGGTTTCTAGAAAGAACACCAAAATCACTCGAAGGTGTGGATGGTAGCAGGTTTGGGGAAACCCTAGAGGGACCCCCCCGATCCGATAAATATAGCCCCTCCTGATTCCTCACATCTTTGCAAACCCAAATGGCTACTCCTATATCCCTAATTCCTTGTCCCTCTCAAGATCGATTCTTCTCCAGAGAGAGCGCCGCCGCGGAGACATCGCAGGCTGGGTTCGAGAGGAAGAAGAACGACGAGAAGAAGTGGCCATCGGATTAAGGACCACCGTGGACTTGTGAGAAATCCAACGAGCCAGTTTTGGGTTAGCATGCACAATCGAGATAGTGGAGACGTGCAATGTGGATCATCTGATCCTGCGTAGTCCAAGCGGACGACCGATCAAGCAACCTAGCATTTTTGGTAAATATCCCTCTTTGCCAAATATTAAAGAGAATGTTTTTCTTTGTAAAATTCGTAGAAATTATTAGGAAGCTCTGATGACTAAACTTAATATATGAAATTTGATAAAAAAAATACGAGGAACACGATAAAAATAGTTTGAGAATCTAATTTCGTTTCTATTTGCAAAAGTATGTTAAATTGATGGAAAATGTATTAAAATTTGGTTAGAAACAATAATTGAGATTAATGAATGAATCTATGAGGCATAATAAGTTAATTCAAGTAGTATTAACTTTTTGAATGATAATGGTAGATTCTAATTTGATTTTGATGAGAAATTGCATAAGTTAGGGTTATAAACCAAGAATGTAAGATAATGGATCTAGAACCCCTAAATTAGGGTAAAAGAAGAGAAAACTATGTTTAATTCTAAATATATGGAAAAGGTTGATAAATGTTGTTCCTAAGCCTACTAGAAGAGATAGGATGTGAAACTTAGGGTTTATAAGTAGTTTTGTCTAATTAGGGATTGTGGTACTAAAAGTAAAGGCAAAACCCTAATTGCAAGTGAAACCCTAAAAGGGATAGAAATCCTAAAAAGGACTAGAAATCCTATGGAGCAAGTTGGTTTGGATAGACCTTGATAAAATGAAATTATATGTTTATTTCAGGATTCTTGTACTTGCTTGTTTGATTGGATTTCCCTACTTGGTTGATTCTATCTCAAAAATCAGAAGTACACATGTATGTGGTTACGCTTATGGCTAAATCACTTTAGTTTCCCAGTGATTCCCGAATTTTTATCGTTTGCTTGAAATAACTGTTTGGTTGCCTTTTATTTCATGCAATTATAAAGTGACTATGACTATCACCATAATTATGTGTACATGACTAGCTCAGATCCTTGTCCTCCTCTGTAGCTTTGATGATGATGAAAAGGATGACCTAGTACATGGTCTACCTATGAGGTAGGACCATCAGGTTATCATGAGTCAGTGATTGGGCTACCTTTGGGCAGTGCCATGTGACTCTACGACCCTATGTATTGATCTACCTATTAGGTAGGATCATGGGATCAGATGAGATCTACCATATGAGAGGTAGTATCCATGTCCACTACAGGGACAACATAGAAGCTAGGGTATGTATAGATTGACTAGTCATGTTTAAAACGTAAAGTCTGCTTGCTAAACCATAATTTCTTGTAATATATTGTTACAATTAACTGCATGATTATTGTTTCCCCCACATACTAGTATAATTCGTTATACTGACACGATTTTGTTTGTCGGCATTTTAGGTTATCAAGAAAATGGATAATCCTTTAAAATGGCATTGATGAAATAAAGCTTAATAAAGAATTGGAGGATTATAGATAGATATGTTCCTTCTTGGGTAAAGAACTCCACATATTTTGCAAGGTATGAAAAGAAAAATTTTATTCCATTAAATGTTTAGTTGTAGTAGAATTGATTAATTATTGTTGATTATTTGAAAAACCACTGATCCTATTTTGGGATAATGCCTCTAACCTCTTGGTCTCCCTTAACTGGGGGTTACCGGGAGGTGGGGTCGTTACAACTACTTGGTGTATCAGCCAAGGCTTCTAAGAATGTGTTGACCATACTTCCACAAGGTATATCGGGCTAAGGGTGTCACCCATCACACATGGGTTAGTCTAAATGGATATTGGATTGTGTAGGGTTAGGACTTGACCATATCGACCATCCATGTCATAGTGCATATATGTATGTGTCGACTTGGATATCTCATATATTTTAGCCTGCCTTATTCTTAGCATTTAGATGATAAGTTAAACAATTGAGAGGGAAGTAGTTCTACTCATGAAATCAAACCAAAAGGACAGGAGTTCATGTGTCTCAGTTTTCGTACCTATACCGTTGTGTCAGGTTAGGGTTTTTCACCAATCAAATTGATTTATGCATAACCGTTTCATCATCTTCAAGCTCCAAACTCTTCGTCTATAACTACTCTAGTTTATGGACAACAACCCCATACATCCATTAGAACTCATAGAACCATCATTAATAAAAATTGAAGTAGAAAAGGAATCACCAAGTATTGCATGATAGAAGGTGAATAATAATAAAATTGGGTTCAAGTTATATAACCCGCCTTAAGATCAACTTAAGAGCTTCAAGCTCCAAAGCTCCACATTCTCAATGTTGAAGATGATCATGGCTTCACCTTAGGAAAGATGCTCGGCCTTCTCTTTGCTCCTTAAGCTCCTAGGATCATCCTCCAAGCAAGATATCGTAAAGTAGTTGAAAGCTTTACTAGGAGGTGAAAGAGAGTGTGTATAAGGTGTCATCACCATGTACACTTAAGTGACACGTGTCCATGCATGGTAACTTCATGAAACCATAATTATTTTGCCATGCAAAATTCTTAAGGATAATCCATAGGCATGATATCGGCCATTTGGGTATCTTTCTTGACAAGATGTCACCACCCAATCTTACTTTATGTGCAAACTAATACCACTTTTGCAAGGAACATGCAAATCAATAGGCTTCACCTACTTGAGGTGCTAAGCCCATCATGAACACCTTAAAAGGTTAAAAACCCAATATGGAACCTCCTCTATGGCTTCCAATTCGATAGGCATTCCCATATAAGCTTCAAAACTCGATACAACCTCATCTAGGGCTCAAAACACTCAACACTTCTTTGGTTCTTTCTCCACAAAGAGTGTTATCATTCAACCAAGATTAAAATAAGGCACCCCTTCTTTCTCTTTCATCTAGTTGATACTAAAAGAGAGAAAAGACATTATAGAGGTGATAATTTGCACATTAACTGTGGGCTCTGATCTCCAAAACATAAGATAAACATAGCGGAAGCGATTCGATTAAGAGCGGAATACGAAAATCATGAGAAATTAAAACTTTTTCGAAAACGAGATTTCAAAAACCTGAAACTCCTTTATACAAGTAAGATGAACTGTTTACATTTCTGATAAATCACTTCTCGAGTGATTATATACGTCATGATACAAAATCTCAAGATTTTAAAATTTTCAGATCAACAGACTCGTAGGACCTGAGTGTACAGAGACGACATAAGACTATACTGACTACAAGACTAGACAGCATAGTGTTTCCACCTGAAGTCACTGCTGCTTTTGAAATTGCTGCTGTTGCTGCTGTCCACCTGCAGATCGGTTCCTTCGATCTCGACGTCCACCTAAAGGTAGAAATCTACGGGGTGAGACAATTTTAAATAATTGTCCCAGCGAGAGTTATAACTCTCCGCCAGAAGCTTTATTATAGCAATCACAGATCAACATAAGCAATAAAGCTTTAAGGAAATCAACAACAGATTGTTATCAAGTAGATCAATAATATTTAAGGAATATGAAGAACATGTATACTAAACAGTGTAACCATCAATCATTGTATCTCGTAGTTCAACCTAAGCAGATATACTACGCGGTTGATTATGTTTTACAAACATTATTATGCCCCGCGGAGATGAGGTATACCGCTCATACTCCAACCGATCACTATTAAGTCGCATCGGTATCATACATAGGTCATCAAGAGAGCCGGATTCTTGTGACCTCATCTTCCTCAGTCAGTATGAGGATTAACATGCAGGACATCTAGTGTCTCTGCTACTATAGCTTACCAGGGTATTATGGTACTTCGCTGTTAGAGTCACAGTGGTATTCTGTACTCTCTTCGCCATCGAAAGATTTCTTGTTTATCTCTCATCGATGCGGTACAAAAGATTTCCTCAAGAGATTAGTGTTATATCACCCCGGCATAAACACATAGTGAAGGATTGATAGACTAGATACATCTACATCAATTCCTACACTAGGATGTAAGGGCATTCACATCCATATTCCCCCACATACTCAAAAGTATGTGATCCAGGAGTTCCCTTAGGAAAACCTGTTTCACCATCATTTTACTCCTGACAATGATGGATCTATGATCAGGGCTCTACATGATATGATTAAACTTGGTTATTAGGTACATTTCAGTATTCTTTTAGCATCATACATGTTTTCAAACATTAATTATTAGCATAGAACCTATGAAAGTAGAATACTAAATGTATCAAGTCTAACTCACATCAATTATCATTTCTCAATCGTCGAATCACAAGTCATTTGACAAGCATGACCTTGATGATATTCATGGCTCTTACAGCCTATCATTCTCATAAGATGCCACTTACTAGGCATCAACATATGTCATTATTCATAAAGCTAATAACATGCTTCCCATGAATATGAAATCATAATCCTTACCTGGATATGATCACCATCATGTATAAAAACCTGCATGGTTAATTCAACTGATAATAGTAAGCAGTTCATATCAAGAGTTGTACCCTTATACTCTTACAAGGGTTAGATTCCCTGATTTTCATCAATTAGGGTTTACTATTCACAATATTTGTCATCACCCTAGAATTAGGGTTTACTATTCACCTCATGGTGAATTAATCTCATTACATCACCATGTATGAGAAACATCATCATTAAAGCCCTCAGATAAGATCAAGATCCACCAATTACCATAATTAGGGTTTCCATGATCTCTCATAAGTGGATCATACCCTAATCATGCACATTCATGTATATTGAAGGTATTTTACTTGAGTTTCCACTATAAATGGTACTTTCTCTCTCCTCTCACTAGTAGATGGTGACTACACCACTTAGATTAGGTTAGGTTAAGTCCCCTTTGATCTATATAAACCAAATCACCACTATCAAGTGATTCGGGTTTGATTAGAACAAGGTATAACTCAATTAAACCTCTCAGGGGCATTTGGTAAATTACCCATTGATCATCCTCATGGGTCAAATCATTAATCACTTAGTCCTTTAATATCTTAAGTTACCATTATGGTTTAGATTAGATCATCATTGAACCATTTACACCTTCAAGTAATTAAGTATAATCAACCTTGAAAATCTTCAATTGGTTTAGGGTTTGATCTTCAACCTTCAACCCATTTGATTCTTAAATGACCCTGAACTCATTTAACCTCAAACGACCTAGAACCCATTTGGGCCTTTAAACGAGTGTGGACCCCCTTGATCTTAAACGGGTGTGAACCCACTTGAGATCAAACGAGTGTGAACCCGTTTGAGATCAAACGAGTGTGAACCCGTTTGAGATCAAACGAGTGTGAACCCGTTTGAGATCAAATGAGTGTGAACCCGTTTGAGATCAAACGAGTGTGAACCCATTTGAGATCAAACGAGTGTAGACTCGTTTGGACTTAAACAAGTGTGAACTCATTTGGACTCAAACGAGTGTGAACTTACTTGGGTCCAAACCGCATGAACATAAAAGGTGACACATAGGTTATGTTTGAATAGGGTTTCCTATGTTGAAGCCTTTAATTGGCCAAAGCCATGTTAACCACTTACAGATTGAGTCAATTAGGATGAGCCTAAATCAATTGGACTCCAATTTGACTCTTAATTGAAAGACAATTAGGGTTAAGTCTAACTCAATTAGGGTTTCCAATCGCCTAATCATCAATTCTCAACAATGTGAAACAAATTGTAATTGAACCCATCAATTGAACTCCAATTGGGCCCAAACTTGGCCCAAACGGTCTTGAGATCGTTTGGATGACCTCCAAACGGTCTTGAGACCGTTTCCCCAAAGTTTGACCAAAATCTAAGTTGATTTGATTAGGATTGAACCCTAATTAGGTCTAAAATCAGCACTTTTATCAATTCTTCAACCTATTGAAATTGGACCTACAATGGATCAATTTTCCTTAACCCTAGACCTCCGAACGGTCTTGGGGTGTCACTAAACGAGTGTGAGACCGTTTGGGTGAACCCCAAACGGGTTTGAACCCGTTTGGATCCTCCAACCCAAAACTCAACAAGATCTATAATTAAAATCAGCAATTTCAACCCGATTAGGGTTAGGGTGTTGAAGTGCCTTCAACTCTCAATTGGTTAGGAATTAGATTATAATTCCTTGTAGGAAAGAAATTCAATACATTATGAACAGACCCTCAAACGGTCATACCTTGGTCAACCCTATGAAATGGTCTTGGGGTCGTTTTGATCCAAACGATCTTGCAGGATCGTTTGAGATCAAACGGGTTGAACCCGTTTGACCTTAAACGAGTTGCACCCGTTTGGACCAAAAGGGTTCAAGGTCATTTCATAAAGTGACCTAGGAATCCACGCCCATAATCCTCAACCTCTGTTCAGGTCAGTTCCTCCACCATTTTGCTTGCAAAAGAGCAAGGAAGAAGGGAGGTAGAAGAAGAACTAATCATAGAAAACAAGAACAAAGATATGCATAACAAAGCTAAGAGTTCGAGTTATAAAACCCGCCTCAAACGTGGTTCCTAGAGCTTCCAAGCTTCCAAGCTTCAAGCCTTTAATGGCGTCTTGAGCTCCACAGGTCGGCCAAGGTCAATTCTTCAAGAAAAAGATGGGGATGGTCGGCTAGAACAAGGAACCTAAGTAAGAAAACTAGCAATTCAACCTTGTAATACGATTTCCTCCATGAATCCAAGCTAAAAGGTGGTGTTCTCTTACCTAGAACAGGTTGGTCGTCCCCTTGAGATCCTGAGCTTTGCTTTGGCCGGTTGAGAAAGATAAGAAGTGAGGAAGTGAAGGAAAACGTTTGCTTGGTTTGGAAAGAAAGGTGCTTATATAGTTTAGGCTGAGTTTCACCATAAGGACCTCTAAAGCATGTAATTCTCATCCAAGTCCCTCTTTATTTCTAAGGCACGTTCAAGATATCAAAACTTAATCAAGGCCCATCAAAACTCAAGATCTAAGGGTAAAGAAAACCAATATGCACACTAAGGTATATATATATATGAAGGGTCTTCTTACTCATACTAGGTGTTTTCACTACAAAGGTCATCCTTCTTATCCAATTATTTAATAGAAGTGCCCCTCTCATCCTTTCTTCTATAAATGATGTCAAGAGTCATAAAAGATATTCTAGAAAGTGTATAGCACAAGTTGCACCCCACATTTTGGGTAAATTGCACTTTACACCAAAATCAGGGTTTAAGCACAAGGATTGCTCCACAAGCTGCACCTTGGTGCCCAAACTTGGGAAAACCATCATACCTCATCATATTCCTTCATATGATGTCTTTTTATTAGAGGAACATCTTAACTTATGAAATTTGCAAGTTAACCCCTCTAATTGGGTAATTTGCACATAGGTCCCTGCATTACCAAACAATACTACAATCATTGTTTAAAAGGGACAAAATGAAAATGTATGTTCCTTAGGAACTTAATTACATACCAAAAGATAATCACAAAGATTTAATTACATATTTAGGCAAAACACCTAGGGTTAACTCATAACCCAGGTCAGGGATGTTACAAATTATCCACCCCTTACAAGGATTTTGTCCCCGAAATTGATAAAGCATACTAGGAGAGAAGAGCATGGTATTTCCTTCTCATCTCATCCTCTAGTTCCCAAGTGGCTTCTTCGACACCACGGTGATTCCAGAGGACTTTCACAAGGCTTATATCTTTCTTCTTTAGCTTTTTAATTCTATTATCAAGGATTGATACTAGTCCTTCCTCATAGGTTACATCTTCATTCAATTCTACTTCCATAGGTTGTAGAGCTGACTCGGTGTCAGGATGACATTTCCTCAGCATAGAAATGTGAAACACAGGGTGTAACTTCTGCAACTCTTGAGGTAGCTCTAGTTTATAGGCTACCTTTCCAACCCGTTCAATGATTGGATAGGGCCCTATAAATCTGGGAGCTAACTTCCCTTTCCTTCCAAAACGAAGGACTCCTTTCCAAGGCGAGACCTTGAGATACACTCTGTCTCCAACCTAGAACTCCAACGGTCTACGACGCTTGTCAGCATAAGATTTTTGCCTATCTTGTGCAGTCTTAATCTGTTGTTGTATTACTTTAATCTTTTCCGTAGTCTGCAGCACAAGATCAGGACCTAACAATTGATGTTCACCAGTCTCATACCAGCATAAGGGTGATCTACAATGTCTGCCATACAAGGCTTCATAAGGTGCCATATCAATACTATGTTGATAGCTATTGTTATAGGCAAACTCTATCAAGCTTAGGTGCAGATCCCAACTTCCTGTGAACTGGAGAACACATGCTCTCAACAGATCTTCTAAGGTCTATATAGTCCTTTCTGACTGTCCATCTGTCTATGGATGAAAGGCTGTACTAAACCTTAATTGGGTGCCTAGTTCCTTATGTAGTTGTTCCCAAAAATGACTTGTGAACTGAGGACCTCTGTCAGAAACTATGGTGACAGGAACTCCGTGCAAACGCACTATCTCTTGAACATATAACTGGGATAACCTTTCAGCAAAATAGGTTGTTTTGACAGGTAAGAAATGCGCTGTCTTAGTCAACCTATCAACAATTACCCAAATGGAATCATGTCCTTTGTTTTTTCTAGGTAGACCAACAACAAAGTCCATGGTTACATGATCCCACTTCCACTGTGGTATGGGTAAAGGTTGCATTGTTCCTGCAGGCTTCTGGTGTTCAGCATTAACTTGCTGACACACTGGACACCTCAGAACAAACTCAGCTACGTCCTTCTTCATCCCAGGCCACCAATACATATCTTTCAAGTTTCGATACATCTTGGTGCTTCCTGGATGCATAGCATACATTGAAGAATGAGCTTCTTCCAGGACTAACTTCCTCAGGTTATCTACATCTGGTACTATCATCCTCCCATGATAGCATGCCACTTGATCATCTGATTCATGAAAACCTTCTCGCTTCTCATCACCATACTCAGATCTAATCTGCTGAACTACAACATCAACTTGCTGTGCCTCCTTAATCTGCTCTCTTAGGGTGGGTTTGATATGCATCTCAGCCACCAACCCAGCAATCCATGACACCTTCATCTGTACATTGTCTTGCCTTAAGGAGATAAGCATATCTCTCCTAGGGCATACTAAAGAGTTTAATTGTGTCCTATCAGAGGATGATGTTGCTGATTTCCTACTCAAGGCATCTGCAACTACATTGGCCTTTCCTGGATGGTAATCTATTATACAATCGTAGTCCTTGATTAACTCCATCCAGCGATGTTGCCTCATGTTAAGTTCATGCTGAGAAAAGATATACTTAAGGTTCTTGTGATCTGTGAAAATCTGAAATGTCTCTCTGTAGAGATAATGTCTCCAGATCTTCAAGGCATGAACCAAAGCAGCTAACTCCAGATCGTGTGTCAGAGAATTCTCTTCATGTTTCTTAAGCTGTCGGGAAGCAAAAGAAATCACTTGTTTATCCTACATCAACACACACCCGAGTCCATTCTTAGAGGCATCACAGAAAATTATGTATCCTTTGCCTTGCTCAGGTAGCACAAGCACAGGTGCACTTGTCAACCTCTCCTTCAGCAACTGAAAAGACTGTTGACACTTATCACTCCAGGCAAAAGGAATATCCTGTCGGGTTAACTTAGTCAAGGGTAAGGCTATAGAACTGAAGTTCTTAATGAACCTTCGGTAATAGCCAGCTAACCCTAGGAAACTTCAAATCTCCGTCGGTGTTTTCGGTTGTTCCCACTGTAGAACATATTCTACCTTTTTAGGGTCAACACGAATACCCAAGGCAGATACCACATGACCAAGGAAAGATACTTCTGGCAACCAAAACTCACACTTGCTAAACTTAGCGTATAGCTTATGTTCTCTTAGTAAAGTTAGATCTTGACGAAGATGTTGTTCATGCTGTTGTGCATCTCTACTATAGATCAGAATGTCATCTATGAAGACAACAACACACTGATCGAGGAAAGGTCGGAAGATTCTATTCATAAGTTCCATAAATGCAGCCGGTGCATTAGTTAGTCCAAACGACATAACTGTGAACTCATAGTGACCATACCTTGTTCTGAAGGCAGACTTGGATATGTCACTATCCTTAATACGGAGTTGATGATATCCAAACCTCAAGTCTATCTTTGAGAAGATGGTTGCACCACGCAACTGGTCAAAGAGATCATCAATTCTCGGTAAAGGGTACTTATTCTTTATTGTTACTTTATTTAATTGTCTATAATCGATGCATAATCGCATTGATCCATCTTTCTTTTTAACAAACAAAACCGGAGCACCCCAAGGTGAAGTACTCGGTCGGATAAAACCCTCCCCAAGCAACTCCTGGAGTTGTTTCTTGAGTTCTGCCATTTCGGAAGGTGCCATCCTATACGGTGTCTGGGCTATGGGTTTCCTATCTGGGACTAAATTGATTTCAAAATCAATTTCCCGAGGCGGTGGCACACCTGGAAGTTCTTCAGGAAATACATCTTCAAATTCCCTGACTATAGGAACTTCGGCAGGATTAGGACTCTCCATGGTAGTATCTACCACATGGGCCAAGAATGCATAACATCCTTGCTTCATAAACTTATCAACAACCATAGCTGACACAAGACAGGTGGGTAGAATCTTTCTCTCTCCTTGAAAGATCCATGTGTTGCTTTCATCAGCAAACACAACCTGCTTGGATTCACAATCCAAGACAACTCTATACCTTTCCAAGGTATCCATCCCAAGGATTATATCAAATCCTTGCATATCAAGTGGTATAAGATCCACTTGAATGCGATGATCAGAAAAGAAGAGGTTACAGGGAGAGCATTCCTCCTGCAACACAACATACCCTCTCAACGGAGTCTCAAGCAACAAACTATCTGCCCTATGACTGACTGTCATATTGCACTTATGAATCACCCTTCGAGTGATAAAGGAGTGCGTAGCACCCAGGTCAATCAAAACAGATACAACGTAGGATTTAGACATATCAGAATATAAAAGTTCCATCTGACCTGCCACAACCTGTGGATTGACCACTACTTCTGGTGGGTTCATAGCATAGAACCTCGTTGTTGCCTGAGGTTGAGTTGGTGCTGACGATCTAGCCTGAGATGCTTGCCCACGTCCTCTAGCTGCTCCTTGAGACTGCCTTCTTTGTGATCCCTGTTGATCCTGCCTCAGAGGCTGTGTCACACTGACAGGCCCAGACCTACAGTCCTTCATCAGATGTCCCACCTTCCCACAGTTATAGCAACTTCTCTCCAGTTGTTGTGGTCTTGGCGGTCCTGTGACCGATATTGATGTTGAACTGTGAGTCTCTCATGGCGGTAAACCTCATCCTCTACCTCTACTTGGGGACCACAGAGTCTGAGAACTCGATCTGGGTGGTGGAGGTGTAGGTGCAGAGAATCTAGGCTTCTTAAAGTCTCTAGATGAAGATCCCTGGAACTGTGGATATCTCTTTTGGGTTTGTCTTTTCTCAACTATGGATCTCTCTATCCTTCGGACTGACTCAACAAAGGTAGATAATCTCTCCCGGTTTTCTAGTACAGGCACGAGAGTAGTCATGTCGGCATTCAAACCCTTCTCAAACCTCCTAATCCTTTATTCATCTGTGGTAGCCATATGCGGAGAGAATCGCAACAACTCCATGAACTTAGCCTCATACTCGCTAATGTTCATCATACCCTGTCTCAGTCTCTCAAACTGAGAGATCTTCTCATCCAGGAAGGTCTATGGAAAATATCTGCGGACAAATTCCCGAAGAAAGTCTTCCCACGAGATCTCTATTCCAAGCCTCTTCTGCTCTTCCATGGTCCACCAGTGACCAACACTACCTTTGAGAAGATAGACATCATGTCTAACCTTCTCACTTTCGGGGATGTTAAGGATTCTAAAAGCTTTCTCCAACTCAGTTAACCACAGATCAGCATCAGCAGGGTCAGCTGTTCCAAAATATTTAGTTGCTCTGACCCGGCGAAGTCGCTCGAACGTTTTACCGATACCTTGACCCTCAGACTGGACAGGTACCCTAGGTGCAGGCATGGGCATCATGTCGGTGATATGTGTCATGGCAGTCATAAACTGCCCAAACATAGTTTGAACAGCTGGGTTTCCCATGTCAGCTGGGTCAAACCGAGGTGGCTCCACAGGTGGCTCAGGTACAGGTTGCTCTATATCTAGGTTCCTTGCACCTTCTCGAGGCGCAACAACACAACTTTCGGCCTCATACTCCTCCTGTGGTCCAGACATCCTTAATTATCTTCTTCTCCTGAGGAGCAGAAGACTCTATTAGATAAGAAAGAAGTACTAAGGATAGACTTGACACTCTAAGTCCTATGTCTCTGTAGACTCAGCGAACCTAGAGCTCTGATACCACTAATTGTGGGCTCTGATCTCCAAAAAATAAGATAAACATAGCAGAAGCGATTCGATTAACAGCGGAATACGAAAATCACGAGAAATTAAAACTTTTTCGAAAACGAGATTTCAAAAACCTGAAACTCCTTTTATAAAAGTAAGATGAACTGTTTACATCTCTGATAAATCACTTCTCGAGTGATTATATATGTCATGATACAAAATCTCAAGATTTCAAAATTTTCAGATCAATAGACTCCTAGGACCTGAGTGTACAGAGACGACATAAGACTATACTGACTACAAGACTAGACAGCACAGTGTTTCCACATGAAGTCACTACTGCTCCTAAAATTGCTGTTGTTGCTGCTGTCCACCTGCAGATCGGTTCCTTCAATCTCGACGTCCACCTAAAGGTAGAAATCTACGGGGTGAGACAATTTTAAATAATTGTCCTAGAGAGAGTTATAACTCTCTGCCAGAAGCTTTATTATAGCAATCACAGATCAACATAAGAAATAAAGCTTTAAGGAAATAAACAGCAGATTGTTATCAAGTAGATCAATAATATTTAAGGAATATGAAGAACATGTATACTAAATAGTGTAACCATCAATCATTGTATCTCGTAGTTCAACCTAAGCAGATATACTACGCGGTTGATTATGTTTTACAAACATTATTATGCCCTGCGGAGATGAGGTATACTGCTCATACTCCAACCGATCACTATTAAGTCGCATCGGTATCATACATAGGTCATCAAGAGAGCCGGATTCTTATGACCTCATCTTCCTCAGTCAGTATGAGGATTAACATGCAGGACATCTAGTGTCTCTACTACTATAGCTTACCAGGGTATTCTGGTACTTCGCTGTTAGAGTCACAGTGGCATTCTGTACTCTCTTCGCCATCGAAAGATTTCTTGTTTATCTCTCATCGATGCGGTACAAAAGATTTCCTCGGGAGATTAGTGTTATATCACCCCGGCATAAACACATAGTGAAGGATTGATAGACTAGATACATCTACATCAATTCCTACACTAGGATGTAAGGGCATTCACATCCATATTCCCCCACATACTCAAAAGTATGTGATCCAGGAGTTCCCTTAGGAAAACCTGTTTCACCATCATTTAACTCCTGACAATGATGGATCTATGATTAGGGCTCTACATGATATGATTAAACTTGGTTATTAGGTACATTTCAGTATTCTTTTAGTATCATACATGTTTTCAAACATTAATTATTAGCATAGCAGCTATGAAAGTAGAATACTAAATGTATCAAGTCTAACTCACATCAATTATCATTTCTCAATCGTCCAATCACAAGTCATTTGACAAGCATGACCTTGATGATATTCATGGCTCTTACAACCTATCATTCTCATTAGATGCCACTTACTAGGCATCAACATATGTCATTATTCATAAAGCTAATAACATGCTTCCAATGAATATGAAATCATAATCCTTACCTGGATATGATCACCATCATGTATAAAAACCTGCATGGTTAATTTAAATGATAATAGTAAGCAGTTCATATCAAGAGTTGTACCCTTATACTCTTACAAGGGTTAGATTCCCTGATTTTCATCAATTAGGGTTTACTATTCACAATATTTGTCATCACCCTAGAATTAGGGTTTACTATTCACCTCATGGTGAATTAATCTCATTACATCACCATGTATGAGAAACATCATCATTAAAGCCCTCAGATAAGATCAAGATCCACCAATTACCATAATTAGGGTTTCCATGATCTCTCATAAGTGGATCATACCCTAATCATGCACATTCATGTATATTGAAGGTATTTTACTTGAGTTTCCACTATAAATGGTACTTTCTCTCACCTCTCACTAGTAGATGGTGACTACACCACTTAGATTAGGTTAGGTTAAGTCCCCTTTGATCTATATAAACCAAATCACCACTATCAAGTGATTCGGGTTTGATTAGAACAAGGTATAACTCAATTAAACCTCTCAGGGGCATTTGGTAAATTACCCATTGATCATCCTCATGGGTCAAATCATTAATCACTTAGTCCTTTAATATCTTAAGTTACCATTATGGTTTAGATTAGATCATCATTGAACCATTTACACCTTCAAGTAATTAAGTATAATCAACCTTGAAAATCTTCAATTGGTTTAGGGTTTGATCTTCAACCTTCAACCCATTTGATTCTTAAATGACCTTGAACTCATTTAACCTCAAACGACCTAGAACCCATTTGGGCCTTTAAACGAATGTGGACCCCCTTGATCTTAAACGGGTGTGAACCCACTTGAGATCAAACGAGTGTGAACCCGTTTGAGATCAAACGAGTGTGAACCCGTTTGAGATCAAACGAGTGTAGACTCGTTCGGACTTAAACGAGTGTGAACTCATTTGGACTCAAACGAGTGTGAACTTACTTGGGTCCAAACCGCATGAACATAAAAGGTGACACATAGGTTATGTTTGAATAGGGTTTCCTATGTTGAAGCCTTTAATTGGCCAAAGCCATGTTAACCACTTACATATTGAGTCAATTAGGATGAGTCTCAATCAATTGGACTCCAATTTGACTCTTAATTGAAAGCCAATTATAGTTAAGTCTAACTCAATTAGGGTTTCCAATCGGCTAATCATCAATTCTCAACAATGTGAAACAAATTGTAATTGAACCCATAAATTGAACTCCAATTGGGCCCAAACTTGGCCCAAACGGTCTTGAGATCGTTTGGATGACCTCCAAACGGTTTTGAGACCGTTTGCCCAAAGTTTGACCAAAATCTAAGTTGATTTGATTAGGATTGAACCCTAATTATGTCTAAAATCAGCACTTTTATCAATTCTTCAACCTATTGAAATTGGACCTACAATGGATCAATTTTCCTTAACCCTAGACCTACAAACGGTCTTGGGGTGTCACTAAACGAGTGTGAGACCGTTTGGGTGAACCCCAAATGGGTTTGAACCCGTTTGGATCCTCCAACCCAAAACTCAACAAGATCTATAATTAAAATCAGCAATTTCAACCCGATTAGGGTTAGGGTGTTGAAGTGCCTTCAACTCTCAATTGGTTCGGAATTAGATTATAATTCTTTGTAGGAAAGAAATTCAATACATTATGAACAGACCCTCAAACGGTCGTACCTTGTTCAACCCTATGAAACGGTCTTGGGGTCGTTTTGATCCAAACGATCTTGCAGGATCGTTTGAGATCAAACGGGTTGAACCCATTTGACCTTAAACGAGTTGCACCCGTTTGGACCAAAAGGGTTCAAGGTCGTTTCATAAAGTGACCTAGGAATCCACGCCCATCATCCTCAACCTATGTTCAGGTCAGTTCCTCCACCGTTTTTCTTGCAAAAGAGCAAGGAAGAAGGGAGGTAGAAGAAGAACTAATCATAGAAAACAAGAACAAAGATATGCATAACAAAGCTAAGAGTTAGAGTTATAAAACCCACCTCAAACGTGGTTCCTAGAGCTTCCAAGCTTCCAAGATTCAAGCCTTTATTGGCGTCTTGAGCTCCACAGGTCGGCCAAGGTCAATTCTTCAAGAAAAAGATGGGGTGGTCGGCTAGAACAAGGAACCTAAGTAAGAAAACTAGCAATTCAACCTTGTAATACGATTTCCTCCATGAATCCAAGCTAGAAGGTGGTGTTCTCTTACCTAGAACAGGTTGGTCGTCCCCTTGAGCTCCTGAGCTTTGCTTTGGCCGGTTGAGAAAGATAAGAAGTGAGGAAGTGAAGGAAAACATTTGCTTGGTTTGGAAAGAAAGGTGCTTATATAGTTTAGGCTGATTTTCACCATAAGGACCTCCAAAGCATGTAATTCTCATCCAAGTCCCTCCTTATTTCTAAGGCACGTTCAAGCTATCAAAACTTAATCAAGGCCCATAAAAACTCAAGATGTAAGGGTAAAGAAAACTAATATGCACACTAAGGTATATATATATATGAAGGGTCTTCTTACTCATATTAGGTGTTTTCACTACAAAGGTCATCCTTCTTATCCAATTATTTAATAGAAGTGCCCCTCTCATCCTTTCTTCTCTAAATGATGTCAAGAGTCATAAAAGATATTCTAGAAAGTGTATAGCACAAGTTGCACCCCACATTTTGGGTAAATTGCAATTTACACCAAAATTAGGGTTTAAGCACAAGGATTGCTCCACAAGCTGCACCTTGGTGCCCAAACTTGGGAAAACCATCATACCTCATCATATTCCTTCATATGATGTCTCTTTATTAGAGGAACATCTTAACTTATGAAATTTGCAAGTTAACCCCTCTAATTGGGTAATTTGCACATAGGTCCCTGCATTACCAAACAATACTACAATCATTGTTTAAAAGGGACAGAATGAAAATGTATGTTCCTTAGGAACTTAATTACATGCCAAAAGATAATCACAAAGATTTAATTACATATTTAGGCAAAACACCTAGGGTTAACTCATAACCCAGGTCAGGGATGTTACATTAACCCCTCATTTGGGTAAATTGCAATGTTTACCAAAGTTATCATATGAATCACAAACAATTTGCAAATAAGTTAAAAATTGAGAAATAAATTCTTCTCAAGTCTTAATTACTTTTCAAAAGATTAAGACAAGGTTCTAAGCAACTTACTTAGGCAAATCTTCTAGGGTTATCCCAAAAACCTGGGTTAGGGGTTTTACAGAGATCTCCTAGAAGAGGTCCATATGCAACAACCTTCTAGCATTGTTATTGAGGAGGAGTATTCTCATAGAATTTGTCATTTATTAAACTCTTTATATGGAATTAAGAAATCCCCACAAGTCTGGTTCAATAAAACCAATACATTCCTTAAGAAATTGAGTTTTCAAATATTGGCAACAGATCATTCACTATTCACATTGGAATCCTTAAGAGGGAACATTCTCCTTGATATTTACAATAATGACATTGTGATCACAAGTAGTGATAAAATTGACATCTTCATCCTATAAAAATCAAAATAGGACCATTCCATGCAAAGGATTTCAAAAATCTACAATATTCCTTTGGGATAGAGGTCCTTCACTCCTCCACAGGAAATAGCTTGTCCCAAAGACCTTACGACATTAGACTACTTCAAAAGAATGGGATGACAGATGCTAAACTTGTTTCTACTCCAATAAATTATCAAACAAAGGTTGAACTAGTGGGGGGTTATTCCCAAACATAGAAAAATATTTTTGAATAATAGGGAAATTTATCTATTTAACATCACTTGATCTGACATAACCTATGGAGTCAGATTTTTTTGTCATCATATGAGTGCACCGCTCCAAGGTCACCAGTGCAACATTCAACACATCCTCTGCTATCAAAAGATCACTCTAGGAAGAGGACTACATGTTCTACAAACTTCCTAAATAATATATCATTAATATTTATCGGTATGCAGATGCAGATTGGATAAGAGATTCCCAAGATATCGAGTCCATCTTTTGTTTCTAAATTATGCTATAAAATCATCTAATGGCCTAGACATGTTACAAATAATATGTGGCATCTCGTTCCAACACTGAGGTTGAATATCGTGCTATGTCCCACACATGGTGTGATCTACAATGGGCACAATCTATATTGGCAAAGATTGGAATTCCTATTCAGACTCAAACTCTTCTATATTATGAAAACCAATTTTCTATCCATATAGATACTATCAAGTATTTCACGAGCTACAAAACATATTGAGGTGAATTGTCATTTTGTATAGGACATGGTCAAAGCTAAACAAGTTGTGACTCCTCATATACAAACTAGTGATCAAGTGGTTGATATCTTGACGAAACCATTTCCTCCAATACCTGTTCAATATATGGGTGTCATGTTGGGAATACATAATGTTTATTCATTAGCTTGATGGAGAGTGTTAGTATAAGTGGGTTGTTGGTTAATTGGGCTCAATCTCATTCTATTTATAGTTTTTGTTATTACAAACTACATCTAAACTAGAAACTATTACCCACTAAACAATATCTGTGTACCCCTGGAGTCCTACATTTACAATACCCAGAACCTCATTACAAAATATTGAGACCTTTCTTATTCCATTTATATATGTGGGAGATCGAATCTAGATAATATTTTTTATAACATAGCAAGGATAAATAGGGACTAGGAACAAAGTTATTTTTTAGGACTACTATAATAATATAATAATTATGTAGCATTTCTACTACTAGATGCAAATATGTAATTGGACAAAGAAAATTTGGGCGGACCATTTTAGAACTAGTAGAGACAAAGAACCACAGTCAAAGATGAATGAACTTGAAATCCGTAGATAAAAAGGCAGCACATAGATAAATCCAATATTGAAAATTGAAACTCTAAATAAGAGAATGAAATAAAAAATACTAATGCATGATGAGAACGAATTACAATAAATTTCAGTAGACTTTTGATTGAAGTGTTTGTTACAATATCATAAATAAGAAAAGTTAGTACTCAATATAAGACATTATCATGTAGAACGGGGGCTTGTGCAACATTTAAGCCTTAAACCCCATTGCGATAAGATGAGTTTTAGATATTTTTTAGGCTTAAGTCCTTGTCCAAAACACCTAGGCACGAGCCTCTAGGTGCAAATAGATGACCATTGCCTTTGAAATGCTAAGCAAGTACACATAGCATTGAAATTCCCAATAATTATTTCAAGATTTAAGGTTTCAAACGGTGAAGAATCCCTCTAAGATTGCATAATTCTACGATACAAGAGCCAAGCAGGAGGTAGTTGAACGGAATGCATGGGTAAACCCACTGTATTACTAGCAAATGATGTGATAAACTCTAGGACTTGAACTGAACCTGGTTCTGTTAACACCAAGATCCCGCACCACACTCTAGCGGGCCATCTTCGAACTGTGCGTTCTTCCAAACAACGTCAATGCTTTCAAGTTTCATCAAGGACTGACGCACCGCAACAACACATGTCTTCAATAAAGCTTTGACGCGCCGCAACAACACGTGCCATTAATGTATTTGATAGAAAACCCACCATATGCAACTAACTACCTTGGAAAGAAACACACATACGATTTCTTTTTAGCTGTGTGGGCCCAAACAACAAATGCCAGCAGTCCTAACGTCCCTGTCACGAGTGCATGGGGATGGGGGTACATACAACCTACAGAGACTGAGGGATCTTCTATTTCATGTGTGATTCAATGCACTACAGAAGGTAAGATCGAGCTGTCCCTCTTTTCCGGAGCAACCCATCGGAGTTTGAACGGCCTTGTCATTCGCCCGTATTAAATTGAGGTCCCTGGCCGACAGTGAGGCCCATGCATGCACGACAAGAAGCATCAGGAGGGGAAATGGAATAGAAAATTAGAAGCTATCTTTGCTTTCTGTCCATACATACTGCATGCATGGTTTCTGGATCTGTGAGTGATCCTCTGTATCGAGCATTCAAGTGGGATCGTAGGAGGGATGTCACGATACTGTGCCCAATAGTTGTACAGGAACTGCCTGATGCTGAGGAACAGTCTGTTGATGATCGGTTGATTGGGATAGACTTATATACACCGAGAAAGGATCCAAATATCAGTTGTAAATGTAATGGTATGATTTAATATGACCACAAGCTGCGTTACTCATCACTCATTGATGATCTATTCATTAGAGCTAGCGCATGCGAGATCCGTACCCCTAAATTGACACGTTCATCTTTCAAAGCAAACCATTTTAATTGCAGATGTGTCCATATATCTATTTATAACTGCAACTAGGAGTACAGGTTTCCAATTAACTTCTTGAGCCATACCAAACGAAACAGTCTCAAAACTTCAGTCGTCCAAACGGGCATGGGTCGACGACTCTGACATGACGAAGGGGCTCTGTCGTCAGAAGCATTGCCAATAAGGTCATGACTCCAGTTAACAGCTACATGTAGCTGTGAATAACATAAATGTCAAATTCTCAGGGGTGATATGTATGCCGGTGCTTTCAGGGCATTAGATTGAGGTTCATGAATAAGCAGCCAGAAAAGAGTGAAAGCATAGCTGGGCTGTGCGGGTGTCATGCCATACAACACTCCTGCAGGCAACTGATAAGGAGACAGCATGTGGCTTCTTTGAGTTGTCTTTTGCATCCAAGTCCTTTATGCGTGCATCTTAATTTCTAGCTAAATGATCCGGCAGCAATTGTCTCAAAACTTGTGAGAAATTATCGGAATATATTCTCAAACTGTGAGTTATTTGAGTTATTTTATAAATATATTTTTCAATTAAGGCGAGAGGCATTATATTCAACTCGCTCTTCTCTTACATGGAATCCAAAAAAGAAACGGCCCCAAAAGTAAATTATCCAAATACTCGTACGGGAGGTATACACAATGTCAAAAAACATAGAACCCAAAAACTATGTCATGCCCATCACCAAAAGGCCCCTAGTTTTCATAGACAAGAGAAAATGTTTGAAAAATATGTAGGACTATTTTCCTATATGGCCATGTAGTATATTTTGTTTGTCTCTAATCATATTGATTCCAATTTGATGATTGTTGGAATATAGGAAGTTAGAGGCAAAGGAGTACGACACCCTCCAGTCTCTTTTTACATAGTTTTGATTAGACACCCAATCTCCCTACTAAAGTAGTTCGTCTCTGACTTTTGCATGAAGGGACACTTACAATGATTATTCTCTATCCGTTTGTGAAGGGACACATAGGATGGTTACTAGCTACCCACTAATTCTAAGAAAAGTTAGTCTCTAATCCTTAACTGAAGATATACCAACTAACCCGGTATGTGGTGGTTACTCTTAACCCACTATGTAACTATCTGGTGGCCGATCTCCATCCCAGTTACTCCCTAGTGGTGGTTATTTTCTACATGGTGGTTATGGAAGAGGCTATAAAAGGAAGGAGGGTATGGATGGAAAAAGGATTATCACAATCATTAGTTCTCTCACCATCTAGAAATCAAGAAAGACAAATTAGAGAATAGTGAGGATTTACAATGGAAGGTTTTTTCGATTGAAGGCGCTAGAATAATCACGAGTTGCAACAAGAAGAAGGTTTTGTCACAACAACTATAGGAGTGCAAATATCAAGAGGGAAAGGTTCTACTCAAACTTTGAAGAAGAGAGAATTGTGAATCTTTGATATAGATCAAAGAAAGTATTTACATCTTGTTCATAATATAAGAATGAATATTTAGATCAATAAAATAAGATTAGAAAGATCCATTTCTATAGATTTTTACTAACACTTGGTATAAAAGTATGATTTTCTAATCGTTTGATTCTCGTTAAGTATTTCCAATTACATACTTTCGTTGTATAATAGTTGAACATTTACATAAAGGCTCATTGTCACCAAAATGGCCTTGTCGAAATATATGCATCAACTATGTGCTTTTCAATTGTAAATTTTGTAAATGATGCTAGTAAAGTTTGATGGAACTATTAAGAATTTTATTAAATCTCTATTAGGTTGCCCAAAGTTGTACCATTGGTGATATATATAAGATTTAACAGACAATTATCAAATGAATACATGTAAATATATATCCCAAGATAAAATCAACATAAACTTGGATAATCGATAGTGTGTTATGATTTGTTTGTATCAGCATCATTATTGTTAAAGAAATGAGTTTGTGTATTACTCAAAGATAGACATAAATTTATTCTATATTTCACTGCTCCTTGAAAATTATCTAATAGTTGTTGAAAGAATTAATAGATGGACTTGTGCCATGTTGCTCGTCAAATATGTTTGGTGTGAGCAATGGAATTATCAAGTTCAATGGATTGAACTATGTGGATTGGTGTGAATAAGTCCAATTTCATTTGGGTATCATAAATTTTAATATTTCTTTAGTTTGATAAGAGAAGTCTACAAACATCAAGAGAATGATACAGAAGTCTAAAGGACATCTTATGAGGCTTGGGAGAGGTCCAACATGTTGTTATTGAGCTTGATGTGGATGTGAATGGCTAAAAATGTTAAGACATCAATGCCCACAACAGACAATGCTAGAAAATCCAATGTAGAGTCAAATAGTACTTGTAGTTAGATATAACTAAAAAATCTATTATAGGAAGTCTAATGAATGAGTTGACTACCAAGAATTTTGATTGGTCACAACCCGTTCATGATCATGTAATGTGTATGTCAACCTCACAAAAAAATTGAAATCAGTTGATATGGACTTAAGTGAGTCATTCCTTGTGTAGCTTATTATAACCTGATTTACTCTTGAGTTTTGTCAAGATTAGGTGAATTATAATACCATTATAGAAAATGGAACTTTCAAGAAATTAAAGCTACGATAATTAAGAAGGAAGGGAGATTAAAGTTATAAGGAAACCTTTTTCAACCTTTAAAATTAATCTTGGGGCTAGTAATAGTACAATACAAAAGAAAGTGAAAGAAGAAGGATAAGACTTCAATGAAAACAAATTAATGGTAGATCCATAGAGAGAAAAAATGTTCATTCTACAAGTAGTATGATCATTCCAAAAGATTTCCCCAAAAGAAATGTTTTTTCTGAAAAGAAAGGTATTTATTATGTCCTTATATGTTTTGAATTATATCTCATTGAAGTTCATAGTCATACTTGGTGGTTAGACTCGGGTGCAACTACTCATGTGTCTCATGAAATATAGGGATTCTTTTCAACCCAACTCGTAAAAGGAGCTGAAAAGTTTCTATATATGGGGAACTAAATGAAGGAACAAATATAAGGAGTTGGGACGTACAAAATTATCTTAAACATGGAGTGGCATTTGTATCTTGAAAAGTATCTCTATGTTTCAGATTGCGCTAGAAATATAGTTTTTGTTGGAAAGTTGGATGATGTAAAGTTTAATATTGATAAATGGTAAATTTTTTTGTATAAAAAAAGTACTATAATGGTTCTGGTACATAAATTGATGGTATTTATCATTTCAACATTGTAAATTTTGTGTGGATTTTCAATTTCACATTGAGCACAATATTGGAAGTAAATGTAGTGCAATCAATTGAAAATAGCATCAAATATTAGGATATATTTCAAATGAAAGGTGTCACGGTATAACAATGGATCACTACCTTAATTGGATTTTATTGGTTTGGATGTATGTTTGATTTGTATTAAAACAAAACAAACTAAACATGCAATAAAGAAACCAACCACAAGAAGCATGGAGGTACTTGGTCCTTTTAATATTCCATCAATGGACTTCATTACCTATATAGATGATTTCACATGTTAAAGATATGTGTATCTATTGTGTGAAAAGTCTCAATAACATAACTAACTAGAAGTTTTCATTAATGAGGTAGAAAGCCAATTAGATAGAAAAGTAAAGATTGTGAGATTTGATAGGTGTGGTGAATATCATGGAAAATTTAATGAAAATGGACAATATCCATGACCATTTGCAAGATTCCTTATAAGTAAGGGGTTATGTTCCCAATACACAATACCTGGTAACCAAAACAAAATGGTGTAGTTGAAAGGCAAAATTGTACTTGTATTGAAAGGGTTAAGAGAATGTTAAACGAATTTGATGTACCAATAACATTATGAACATATGCATTAAAGATTGCTACATATTCGTTAAACAAGGATCCTAGTAAGTTAGTTCCTAAAAGTCCCTATGAAATATGGATGGGAAGAAAACTTAGTTAAGGAATTTTCATATTTGTGGATATCCATAAAAAATAAGGGTATATAGTCCAAATGAAAGGAAGTTGGATGCTATGACCATTAGTGATTACTTTGTTGGCTATCCTAAGTGTTAAAAGGGTATATATTTTATTGTCGTGGCCATAATATAAGAATATTTGATTCCACTAATGCTCATTTTAATGAAAAGAACTCAAATAGTGGGAGTGAAGAAATGAATAGGTTGGATATTTAGGAAGTTCACTTGGGAACTCCTCAACAAAGAAAAAGAATTGTTGTCCATCTTTTTGTATCACAGTCTCACAACATCACTAGAAAACATATTAACACTCCAATCTATAATATTATCAATGAAGAGCCCTCTAACGATGACCAGGAAAAAAAATAAACAAGGAGGGGATGAACAAAAAGAAATGGCTTTATGTAGTTCTACGAGATAGAATAGACTAATCAAAATTTGATGACTACATGGTCTACTCACTTGAACTATAAAAGACTTAAGCATATATGATGATCAAGTCTGATGCCAACAAGACATAAAAAGTAATAATTATAATAAATGGGTTAATTTCATGAAGGAAGAGTTGAAACTTATGGATGATAACAATGTCTAGAAATTGGCTTAAGTTTCCCTAATGATCAAAACATGTTATTTGTAATTGGCTCTTCAAGACCAAACTAACTCTAATGGCAACATCAAAATATATAAGGCTAGACTTGTTGCCAATGGTTACACTCAAAAGGATGGTACTGATTATGAAGAAACATTTTCTCATGTTTGAAAGAAAGACTAATTAAGAATTATTATGGATTTGGTGGCACACTATGATTTAGATCTTTATCAAATGGATGTAAAGATTGCCTTTCTAAATGATGACCTAGAAGAGATAGAAAATATAGATCAAGCTCAAGGATTCTTGATAATAGAAAAGGAAAACTTAGTATGTAAATTAATATCTAAACTAAAACACGCTTCTAATGAATGGTATCAAATATGTAACAATACCCTTACCTAATATGATTTTATAGAAAGCAATTTCTTGATTGATGTGTCTACATGAATAGTAGTGGGAGTAAGTCTATTATTTTAGTCATGTATGTTGATGATACCCTTCTCTACAAATGATGTTGGATTGTTACATGATATAATGAAATTTCACTCGAAGAATTTTGAGATAATATATATGGGTAAGGCATCCAATGTAATAGTAACACAAATATACTATGATAGACCAATTGGATTGTTGGGGTTGTCTCGAAAGGGACACATAAATAAAGTTATAGAGAGGTTTAAGATGAATAAGTTCTCTGTAGGAATAGTTCCAATTCTAAAAGTGGATTTGTTTAGTGAAACACAATATTATCATAACAGACTGGAATGTAAAAAAATAAAAAAAATTCTCTGTGCATCAGTGATTGGGAGTCTGATACATATACATGACCTGATTTAGCCTTTGTTTTATGAATGTTAGGAAGATATCAAAGTTATTCTAGACTAGAACATTGGAAGGATGCAAAAAAAATCCTTCAATACTTACAAGGAACTATAGATTACCTACTCACATATAAAAAAATAGATTGATTAGAAGTTATTATCTATTCAAATTCAAATTATGTTCAATGCATGCACTCAAGTAAATCTACATTTGGATACATGTTCATGCTAGCTGGAGGAGCAATTTTATGGAGGAGTGGAAAACAATCAGTTATCACTAATCCACCATGTAGGCTGAATTTCTGGCATGCTTTGAGGCCACTATTCACTCATTGGGGATGCAAAACTTTATCATAGGACTAGGTAATATTGATCATATATTCAAGCTGCTCATAATTTATTGTAACAAATCTGTAACTATCTTCTTCCCAAAGAATACAAGTACTCAAAAGTTCAATGATACGGACTTCAAGTATTTATCTATCAAGGGATAAGTACAAAAACATAAAGTGACAATTGTTCATATTGGAACTAATTTAATGATGGTGCATCTATTAAATAAGGGATTCCCACCCAAAATATTCATTGGCCATGTTGAAAGAATGCAAAATAGACAAGTCCTTGTTAGTATTATAGAAGGTGATGTTTATGTATGCATGTTGTTTTCTCATTATGTAATGACACTTGGCAGTTCAATAAAGGTTATGCTTTTGTAATTGGGTTATTGTCCACAGTAAGATCTAAACATATATGGTTGGGTGTGACAATATATATTATATGCTTGAAAGATAGTAAAGAAATACAAATGAATACATTTCTTCAAAATAAAGTGACATTGAGTTGTATCGATTATGTGGTACATGGAAGGAAGTTTGTCACATATGACTTACAACCACAAGATCTAGTCATCTCAATTAATTGAATATTGAAACTTGATATATTTAACATCATGGCATGTGGTTAGAGTTTATAGTTGAATAATCAAGTGATTATTACATGGGTGAAGTAGGAGATTGTTAGAAAAATATGTAGGACCATTTTTCTATGTGGCCTATGTAGTATATTTGTAAGGACGTGGACCTAAATTTTGGGATAGCCCTATTTGTTTTATCTAAGTATGCTTCTTAAAACCTTGATCTAATCATATGAGATGTAATTAGGGCCTGTAGAAAGCTTAAGTTTCATGTTTGAGCTTGTTTTGATGATTCTTGTATTTTGTGGTGTGGTTTTGGTGCAAATTGCAATTCACCCAGAGTAGGGGTTGATGTGAAAATTTGCCACCTGTTAGTATTCCTTCTCTCTTGGCATCATCTGGAAGAGAAAGAGAGAGAGAGATGGGTGCCTTGTTTGGGTCTTGGTAGTGTGGGAGCATCCTTGGTGATGTTTAGAACACATGAGTGAGGTGTGTTTTGCACCTAGATGTGTTATCTCGGGTTAGAGAGCCTTGGAGAGGTTGTGTATTGGTTTGGGAGTGTGTGGGGATATGGCATATTAGGTTAGTGAGGCTGTGATCTTGGTAGGAGACCAAGAGGTTGAGATCTAGCCTAGATCATATCACCATATCTTGCACGTTGTTGCATGTGGCCGCTTTTTCATGGACAAGTGTCACCTAGGTTCCTAAGATGATGAAACCTTTCCCATGATCTCTTTATCATACCCCTAGTATATAGTATTCTTTCTCTCAATGCAAGAGAATCCTTTTGGCCGCTCTTGCTTTCTCTCCTTCTTGGTGGACGACCTTGAGAAGCTTTAGGAGGTAGAGAGGTTCTCTTGGATCTTAGAGGACGAGTTCCAAGCTTGTGGTGTTCCTTGATCGTCTTTCATCTTATACCTTGGTAAGTTATGTTTCATTATCTCTCTTATTCTTCTCGGCCATGGATCATGGATATCTCCTTTTCATCTCAACCTATCCTAACCTTGGTGCTGTCTTCTTCCATGGAGGTGTGCTGGTGATCAAGTTTGGTGGGTCATCTTCAACCTTGAACTTATGAGCTTGAAGCTTGATCTTGAAGCTCAGATCTTGGTGGTGATCTTTGAGGTGGGTCATATAACCTCTAACCTCTCTATTTTTCACTTTACCCATATGTTGCATTTTCTATTTTATCTTCTTTTCATTTTCCCTATCATGTCAGTAAGATGTTAGTTTTGAGAGATTCTTTGATTTGGGAAGTCTATATGGCCGATAAACTTTGTTCTTCTTGGCAGTGGACATGTTAATGCTTTTTCTAAGAAAATTTTGTATGGTAGATGATATGCTTGAACTTGAAGATGACCAAACCGATATCCTTATCCAATAGCTTTTTTGAGACTGGTATGGGTTGCTAATCAGACAGCATGTGCTAGTGTAAGCTGGGATGACAAGTTGATGGGCATGTGGTACTCTATCCGGGATAAGATGAGCGTGTCAACCCGATACACACTCTAGAAGAGATAATCGATATGTTGAGGGTGCTGGCCCGACAAATGTCTTGTTGTGACATAATAAATCTTAGATGTCATCTCCATGTAAACCTTTTTCCCAAGTTTCTTTTTCCCAATCCAAGAAGCAATCCTTTCATTCTCTTTTCTCTAGCTTAGAGAATCATTCCTTCTATGTATGGCCACAAAGTTGCTGTCCCAAGGTAAAAGAAGTTGCCTACCTTGGTGAAGAAGGCTCCTAGGGTTCCAAATTTCTCTATTTAGGATTTCATAAGCTCCTCCTTGGTGATTTTGACCAAAACTAGTAAGTATCCCCCTTTCCTTCCCTATTTGCATGCTTTTAGTATTCCTCCCACCTTCGTATAGGTCGGAACCATGACCTTCCATGGTAAAACTTCACCTAGAACACTAAAACATCTCATCTCCATGCTCTTTTGCTAGGGTTTGTACCTCTAAAGTGGATAAGGTGATCTTTTTTCAAGAAAGGAGCTTGGCTTCGAGCAACTAGACCTTCTAATCTCGAGATCCTTGCTATTTGGACCTTCTTAACTTCCTAGAGGTGAGTTTTGTTAACCCCCTTCACATATATTGCATACTACATGCTTAAAACTCATGCTTCTATGATTAAAATCGATGATCTCCATCTCTTTTTACCATGTTCTTCTAGTGTTTTGGTTTCTTGCTGTTTTACCTTCTCTAGAAGCTCTTGTTTGGTTACCTATGGAACTTCAAACCTAATCCTGGGTCAAATGGTATTTTCTCCCTCCCCCTCTCTCTTCAATTATCTCGATCGGTTTGATGATGTGGCAATTTCCTATTGGTCAGTATTTAAAAATTCATATTTTCTAATCCGCTTATCCAAATTTGACAAATAAATATGTTTTGGAATTGGAAAATTAATATATATCTAATAAAAATGTTTTCAAGGTCTTATTTCATGGTTTGACTAAGGGTAATTTTTGTAAAATGAATTTAATGCATAAGATCCATAAAAAATATATCTTAATCAGCATAACTCCAAAATTAACATAAAAATATGTTTTCTTGATCAGTAGAACTTAATAAGTTTATTGGTGATGTTTTAAGAGTCTAAATCTAAGTTTTTCTAAAAGGGTCTAAAATTAGGGTTTCCATACATTAATGTGCACTATGTACTCTAATACATATTAATACGTTGAAAATAGGCATAGTGGAACTTGGACTCAATTAAAGTGGTGAAAGATAATAATTGATATTAGTAAGAGAGGTATGTGCATTCCTTACACCTTATGTTGGGATAATTACAGCAAACCCTATATTTCCCTAATGAGGCTTAAATGAACCCTAAATCTTCTTTTATTGAATCCTAATGTTGTTCATGTCTCAAATCAGATTATAATTTCTTCTTGTTTGGGTCTTATACCCCACTTCCATTCTTATTGAATATTATGACTACTATTGCCATGACTACTTTTCTAGCATATAGATTTATGTTCTATTTAATTTAAAGTAGCGGTACTTATGTACAACCACCCACAGAGGACATGTATTTAATCACCCGTGGGAATGTTTTTATTCTCCCCTATATAATTGTGTAGGTGACTGAAAATGTATTATTCTCCCCTTACCTATAGGTTAGTGGTCCGATAGGTGCCTCAACCCTACTTAGTTAGGTAGACATAATTATCTTACATAAAAATCCTTTTTAATATAATTTTTAATGGCAAGTTTCTTTTGAACATAGCCTCATACTCTTGTTACCTTCATCTTATGATGAACCCTAGCCTGTTCTTATTTGCTTTACTTATGTTGTTATCCTAGACTAGTTTTGTGACACATACCTTATTTTCTTTCCCCTTTTGCTGGGTGCTTTCCCAACCACCCAGGTGCTGGTGCTGAGCAAGGAGAAGGAAAAGTTTGAAGGAAGTCATCTCAGGAGTAGATCTCAAGCTATCTGAAAGGATGTCTAGGTTGCTATAGCTAGATCCTTTTCTCTTATCTTTTTCTTTTGGAAACAATCATGTAATGAACAACAAAAGTCATGTAATAGGCTTTGTACTTTTATTTCCTCTACTATTGACATTTTATAATGTATCTGGTGCATGCTTATTTACTTGGAATATTATACATGCATCTCTCAATATCTTTTATCTTTTTGAAAAGAGGGATGTTTTGTACTTCATTTATATTTTATTAAGGAGGTGATATCGCCTCTTTACAACATGGTATCAGAGCCTTTAGGCAACTATTAGGACATGAAGTTGAAGCAAAGGTGTCTAGAATGGGTCAGGGTTTTGGGGGTTGGCAATATTTTTCTCTGCACCACTAGCTTGGTTTACGAGGACTCTAGTGCCCATATGATACCGGCCTGGCCTGAGATGATATGAATTGCCCAAAATAGTATGCTTTTAGGCAATAACATTCTAGATATTTTTTTTCTCGTCTATGCTTCTATTCTTTTATCATCTATGATTCAAATACTCCTGGGAACTTAATATGTTAACCCTACCTTTTAGGATAGGTGACTTGTTTGATAGTAGGAATAAGAGAAAGGAGTCGAACTCTGATGACTCCAATGTGGGTAACACTCTAGGGACTCCTTCTAACCATAGTGTGGTCAACCCTACTACGTCGGGCACCCCCACCGTCAAACTGGAGTAAGAGCTGGAAATGTTGCACTAGTTGCTCTCCACAATGATGGGGCAACTCCACACAGTGGCTGTCAATGCCAACAAGCCAAGGGAGTTGACCCTCACCGACTTCATAAAGATGCAGCCACCTTACCTCAAGGGTGAAAGTGAACACAACATGATGGATAAAGCCGATGACTGGGTGTTGGCTTTGGATCAAACTTCGAGGGTATGGCATGCCCTCCTCACCAGAAGGTTCAGTTTGTGACATATGTGTGGGACGAATCAGCATGTGTCTGGTGGAATGGTGTCCCCCACACCCGAGACACCTCTACTATGGAGTGGGACTAGTTCCTGAAGCACTTCAAGGAAAAGTACATCTGTGCCGCCTTCCTAAGGTAGAAGGAAGCTGAGTTCTACAACCTCAGGTAGGGAAGCATGAGTGTGGCTGACTACATCCAATGTTTCCTACTTATGGAACGCTACACCACCGATCGTGGAGTCAAGAGAAGGGCAACATTGTTCTTGGAGGTGTTAGCTAAATTGGACATTATTATAATCCCTTTTGTTTTGATGATGACAAACATTTCATTCTTATGGTTTTAACATGCTATTTGAGTGTTTCAGAAATAAGCATAAAAGGTGATGGATAGCAAATATTTGGAAAATCCTTATGCTCAAATTTGCTTTATTTTCATGATTTTAATCAATTTAAAAACTTGTAAAAGTTTATAATGTACAAGTACTTAGATATCATGTAAATCAAGCGTTTCGATCTTCCTATCCACTCACAACACTTAAATAGGTCATCCTTCAGGATATTATCACAATTGCACTTTGATACATACACTTAGTACATGTCTAGACAAACTAAAATAGGGAATACCTCGGTCAAACTACTTCTCGACCGAGACACACTCGGTCGAACATCTTCTCGACCAAGAATCACCAAAGTTTATTCCTCTAGAAGGTTCTATAGTCATTAGACTTGGTGGGAAAAAGTAGTTGGGAGTTGATTTGAACGTTACAAATCCACTAACCTCAGTCTCCCACTCAGTCAAAGAAAAGTTCGACCAAGATCAAATCGGACGACAAAGAGTTTGACCGAGCTACATTCTGGACTGCACTTTTCAACATTAAACAAATAGCCATTGCAATATAATTAGTGGACACATAACGACTAGTTGAGCACTGAGAACATCCTAGAAGGTGTCTAGAATGTCCCCAAGCATTAGCAAAACACTCCTATATATGACAAGATATAGGACACCCAGGCATCACTTGTGCATACAATTACACGTGAGATTCATTCCTTGTGAGCAACAAGCTGAGCTTCACTTGCAATCTATTCTACATTAGTGTCCTATATCTTAGTATCTCCTAGCCACCACACTACCACGTTCATCCACTGTGGATAGGAGATCGATACGCTTCATATAGGATCAAAGCGTTGTACTTAATTGGTAACATTATTTCTTTCTTCCAATCTTGTTCCTTCTATTGTATTTTGCTCTCCTTTGCTATTCCTAGGTTAGAGGCCATGGAAAGGAGGTTGTTGAGCTTCTTCAGGTGAAGAAGGTTGCTCGGCGGACTTTGGACTACTTCTAGAAGGTCTCAGTGGGAAGCTACTTCAAGGAGGAAGGCTACTTCAAGGAGGAGCTTGAAGTTACTTCAAGTGAAGGCTGCTTCAAGGTTGGTGAGATGAATTTGGGGTGAAGGTTGTGCAAAGGGTTTGTGAAGGTAGTTGTATCTTATGTAACATCCTTGAGAGGTAATAAAATACAATTGCTTTCAAAATCCCAGTTGGGAACAACTGGGTAGTGGACTGACTCCATTAGTTTTTGCTAAGGGTGGAACCACTCTAAACGCCTTGTCCTCTTCTCCAACATTCTTGTGGTTGTTTGCATGGTTGAATAATTTTAAAATTATCATAAAACCCTATTCACCCCCCTCTAGTATTTTTCAAGAGGGCCTGAACTACCAGGTGGGCCGAAGTCTTGTTTTGCAGCTTCTACTCACCTTCCAGCAGATGATGGATAAGGCCATGGTCATCAAGTCTTACCCAGGAATCCAATCCTATGGACACAATAATGGTTACAACAACAACAAGAGGAAAAACCCTACCAGAACGAGAATCACAGACGTGATTGGTGCATTAGGTTCTTTTACCACCATCCTCCAGGGAGATGTCCTTCCAACAATGCACCTGCTCGTAGAGACAAATGACCTCCTCCAACCTACCACGAGTGTGGCCAGGTGGGGCATATTCGACCACTTTGTCCCCATTTCCAGTAGGGATAGAATAATTCCCAGTAGCCGCAACAACCAAGGTAGAATCTGCCTCCGCAGAAGAAGAAGAAGAACAACAACCAGAACCCGAGGTGACCGCCAATGGAGAGGCAGAATGGGAGAGTGTTTGCTCTCGATGCGGAGGAAGCAGACAAAGATAATGAAGTTATTGAAGGTACCTTGCATCTTAATATGCATCATATAAAGGCATTGTTTGATTCTAGCTCATCCAATACCTTGATATCCTTTCAGCTTGTTTCTATGTTAGAAATAGAATCTGAGTATATGGATCATATATTAGATGTAAAAACCCCTAGTGGTAAGATCTGCTCTTCATATCTCCAAACTCTGACCATGAATCTCTGTATATCTGGTATAATGTTTCCCTCATATTTCATCCTACTCGACATGACCACCTTTGATGTCATCCTAGGAATGGATTGGTTGAAGAGGTATACAGATGTTTTGTTTTGTGAAGAATCAAAGGTTAGTTGTCACAGTGTTTTGTGAAGAATCAAAGGTTAGTTGTCACACCTTGTTGAGGTAATATTGTGTGTCAAGGGTAGGAAGCGAGAGGATCACAAATTTGTTATCTCTGCCATCAAAGCTAAAAAGCTAGTCTCGCAAGGGTGTAGAGCTTTCTTAGCCTCTATAGTCTTCGAGGCTACACCTCCTTCTCTCGACGACATAGATGTGGTGAATGACTTCCCAGGCATCTTTTCCGAGGAGTTACCTAGTTTGCCATCAACTAGCAAGGTGGAGTTCTCCATCGAGCTTGTACCTGAAACTTTGCCAATATCAAAGCCGCCTTACCGCTTGGCCCCTGCTGAGTTTGCCGAACTGAAGAAGTAGCTAGAAGATCTTCTCGACATGGGCTTCATCCATCCCAATGTTTCACCTTGGGGAGCCCCTATCCTATTTGTGAAGAAGAAGGATGATTCGATGTGGATGTGTATGGACTACCGCATGCTTAACCAAGTGACGGTGAAGAACCGTTATCCTTTGCCTCGCATCGATGACTTATTCGACCAGCTGAAGTCAACCATTGTATTCTCCAAGATGGATCTATGAAGTGGCTACTACCATATGCATGTGAAGGATGATTATGTCCCAAATACGACGTTCAGAACTCGCTATGGGCATTACAAATTCATGGTCATGCTTTCGGTTTGACAAATGTCCCTACTGCCTTCACGGATTGGATGAACTGAGTGTTCTTCCCATACCTTGAAAAGTTCATGGTGGTGTTTATCGATGACATTTTGGTTTATTCTGAGATGTTAGAACAACATCGCGAGCATCTACAGATTGTATTCAACACACTGTGAGAAAATCAACTCTATGAAAAATTCTCAAAGTGTGAGTTCTGGATAAAGGAAGTGATGTTTTTGGGTCATGTGATTTCTTCCAGACATATAGTTGTTGATCCTGTAAAGGTAGAAGTTGTGACCAAGTGGAAAGCTTTTAAGAATCCCTCAGAGATCTATAGTTTCCTCAGATTAGCATGTTACTATCAAAGGTTTATCAAGAGCTTCTCTGAGTTGGAATTCCCTTTAACCAAGCAGACGTGAAAGGAGGTCAAGTTCTCTTGGACACCAAAATGTGAGAACAGTTTCCAAAAGCTAAAGGAGTGTTTGACTTCTGCTCCCATTCTTGCCTTGCCCATTGAAGGCATACCCTATGTCATCTACATTGTTGCTTCTAACAAGGCTTAGGGTGTGTTTTGATGCAAGACAGAAAGGTGACTGACTATGCTTCTCGGTAATTAAAAACTGAATGAAGCTAATTGGTCTACACATGATTTAGAGCTTGCTGCCATTGTTCATGCTCAGAAAATCTGGCGACACTATCTCTATGGTGTGAAGTTTGAAGTTTTGTCTGACCATCAAGTGCTTGAGGTACCTATTGACACAGAAGGATATAAATCTTCAACAATGAAGGTGGTTGGGATGTCTCAAAGATTATGACTTCACCATACCTATCATCCCAGTAAAGCAAATGTCATATTTGTTTCTTTAAGTCGCAAGAAGGATGCCCGTTGTGCTTCTCTGAGATGTTCGGTGTGGGAAAATCTCGAATATGTGACTAGTTGGCGACCTCAACCTATCAATTCAGTGGACGAAGATAAGTTGTGTGTCTGTATGGTTAGTTTGAATGTTACAATGACTTGGATCTCGGAAGTCATTGATGCAAAGTTGGAAAGCTCTCAGATGGAAGAGATGAAGGCCTTGACTGAGAAACTACAATCTAAATTCTCTATCAGAGTGGATGGTGCTATCCACTTCAGACAAATGTTGTGGATTCCTGGCATGGGTGATCTAAGACAAAAGGTGCTGAGTCAAGCGCATGGGTCCAAGTACACTATTCATCCTGGCACAACAAATATGTACAAGGACTTACAGGAAAGTGTCTTGTGGAAGAACATGAAGAATGATATAGCTCTATTCATAGTGAAGTGCTTGACATGTCAGAAAGTCAAGATCGAACATCAATGACCTAGTGGTGTTCTTCATCCTCTTGATATTCTGGAATGGAAGTGGGAGAAGATCACAATGGACTTCGTTACTGGTTTCCACAAGTCCAAGAAAGGTTATGATGCTGTTTGGGTGGTTATTGATCGGCTTACAAAATCTTCTAAATTCTTGCCTTTCAAAACCAATTACAAAGTTGCAGATATGGATCAGTTGTACATTGAGTGGGTCATACGCCTGCATGGAGTACTTGAGGTGATAGTTTATGATCGTGACCCAAAGTTTACTTCTCATTTATGGGGTCACATTCTGGAGGAGATGGGTACTGACTTGCATTTTGGTACTACTTACCACCCACAGACTGATGGTCAATCTGAGAGAACAATTTAGATTTTGGATGACTTGCTTCATGCTTGTGTGATGGATTGGGGTGGTGCATGGGATCGATATCTTCCATTAGCTGAGTTTTCTTACAACAATATCTACCAAGCTTGTATTGGTATGCCACCTTTTAAAGCTCTCTATGGTAGACCATGTCATTCACCTTTGCATTGGGATAATTTCGATGAACGTTCTCTAGTGAAGACTGATGACATGCAAATGATGTTGATAAATAAATGCATGAACGCTTCTCAAGACTGACAGAAGATGTATGCTAACAAGAAAAGGTCTAATGTTAACTTCCTAGTGGGTAACTATGCATTTTTGAAGATCAAGCCTATCCGTTCTATTTCTAGATCTAAAGATAAAGGCAAGTTGAGTCCCCTCTATGTTGGACCATTTGAAATCTTAGATAAGGTTGGAGATTGTGCATACCGCTTAGCTTTACCTCCTTCCTATGATAAGATTCATAATGTGTTCCATGCCCGTGTGATGAAGAACTATGTGAAGGACTCTTCTCATGTGCTTACTGTTGAGACTTTGGAGATACATGAGAATCTAACCTATGAAGAGCTACCTATGAAGATCCTTGACTCCTGAGTAAAGCAACTGAAGAACAAAGAGATTGAGTTGGTAAAAGTTTTGTGGAAATATCATGGTCTGGAAGAAACCACTTGGGAGTTGAGAGATGAAATGTTACATACTCACCCTTCTCTTTTTGGTTGAGATTTTGAGGATGAAATCCTTTTAAAGGGGTGGAGTGCTGTAACATAATGAATCTTAGATGCAATCTCCATGTAAACCTTTTTCCCAAGTTTCCCTTTCATTTCTGTCCTTTATGTCGTTCATGTTTAATTAGAGGAATTTATTGTGGTTTAGTGAACATTTATTCACTAATTGTACCAATATAAGGATTTATGCACAAATACCTCAGTGAAAGCTTATTTAAGGATCTAAAATGCAAAATCACCACTTTAGTAGAACAATAATATATTAATTTGTGCTAGAAGTGCAAGGCCCTAAACCTTGATTAAATGTATTAAACAAGCTTAATTACCATAATTAAGTGCTCTAAACCTTAATATAACTTTTTTATATGATTTGAAAACATAAAATGAGCCTAAGTTTCAAATTTGGTTTGATTTGGATGTTGTTTGTGCAAATTATGCAATTTTAGGTACATTTTGGACTTTTATGCAATTTACCTAATTGGGAGGTTTTCTTTGCAAAATTTCACCTGAATTTTAATACTTAGATATTCCCTTACCATTCTTGAGATTTTGAACCATGGGTCACCTAGTTTCACCTTGGTTTGAAGGTGTTTCTCTCCAAGGGCATTATAGGGATTACCCTCTTTATAAATGAGCTTATCTTTAAAAGCTATCAACCAATGGGGTTATTTCTTTCATTGGAGGATGGTGGGGATGACCTAGAATCCTCCATGGGATTTTAGGACCGAACTTGGATATACAAGAAGTCTCTATGAGTTGTCCTCTTGCATGGCCATGAAGCCTAACCTAAGGACACATGGAAAGTCTCATAGACACCTCATGCTTGTCCCCTTCTATATAAAGCCATGCCTACCCCTTCCCACCTCCCAATCCATGAAGCAATCCTCTCATTCTCTTTCCTCTAGCTTAGAGAATCATTCCTTCTATATTTTTCCACGAAGTTGCTGTCCCAAGGTAAAAGAGAGTGCCTACCTTGGTGAAGAAGGCTCCTAGGGTTCCAAATTTCTCTATTTAGAATTTCTTAAGATCCTCTTTGGTGATTCTGACCAAAACTAGTAAGTATCCACCTTTCCTTTCCTATTTGCATGTTGTTAGTATTCCTCCCACCTTCTTCTAGGTCAGAACCATGACCTTCCATGGTAAAACTCCACCTAGAACCCTAAAACATCTCATCTCCATGCTCTTTTGCTAGGATTGGCACCTCTAAAGTGGAAAAGGTGATCTTTGATCACTACTACAGAAGTGCCTTTTAGTGTCGGTTGTTTAACCCCCTTTGGCGTCGGTTTCGGAACGACGCCTATGTGGGCGCCGCTAAAAGGTTGGACACTTCAGCGTCGGTTAAAAACCGACGCCTATTTAATATAAAGGCGTCGGTTGTTTATAAAACACCGACGCCAAAAGGGTTCCCGCCACAGAAAACGGCGTCATCTAGGACGCTTTCTGCGTCGGTTATATACTACAAAACCGACGCAGAAAAGTGTCCTAGATGACTCCCATTTCCTGTAGCGTGAACACTTTTGGCGTCGGTGTTTTATAAAAAAACCGACGCTGTAAGTGTATGCTGACGGTTATCGGTAAATAACCGACGCCTATATCTATTTTTTTTTTTATAAATCTATTTGCAGGCCTGCTGTGGCTGGTCAGCAGGATGAGAACCTGCAGTTCAGTTTTCTGAACTGCAGGTTTACGACATCCATTGATATCAGCCTACAAACAGGCCACAAACCTGCAAAATTAACATAAAAAGATTCACACAAGTAGATACATTCAGACATCAATTCAATTGTCACGTTCACACATATAGAATCATTCAAATACATGTTTTAACATTCAGAAACATTCATTTACAAAGTATCATTCATCATCACTATCAACATCCCAATTATATCTTACAGTTGCCACTGTTTGTACAACTATTGCCCATTCTTCTCTTACTTCATCTAATGCTTCCCTCGTATATGGAGCATGTACATTTTTTAAGTGTTTGCCTATAGTGTGGTCAGTTTTAAACACCTGCAAAGAGAATGATGTATATAAGTAATAATATAAAAATAAGATTGATATATTTTATACTAACTAATGAGACTATATATAATACCTCATGTATGGTATCGATGTCTTTATTCGCCTGTGTATGGTATAGAACTCTCCTCCAGTATCTCCCTCACAGACTCCTGTGCGGAGAGGGACATTCCAACTCGAGATATCATCTTCCGTTGCCTCCTCCGCAACAATATCCTTATCTCTGAACGTTTCTCGTAGGATTCTGAACCCCTCCTTCCCTCTACTACATCGAAGCCATGCCACAGTTGAACCCTTTCACCGAGCCCTACCCGGCCAAACAGACGTCGCCTGAAGTACCACCGTCGTCGTCGTCTCCACCTCCATCGCAACTTGCTGTGCTAGTCCTGGCAGTTTATCACCCCACATGCTTTCCTCACCAGTTCCTGCCGCTAGACGACCACACAATGGAATCCAAGAGGATATGCAGGCGTTCGCCACAGACTATAGGATGAGTATACTCAGCTTATAGTCTTTGGCGAACTCCTGCATATCCTCTTGGATCCATTGTGTGGTCGTCTAGCGGCAGGAACTGGGGAGGAAGGCATGTGGGGTGATAAACTGCCAGGACTAGCACAGCAAGTTGCGATGGAGGTGGAGACGACGACGACGGTGGTACTTCAGGCGACGCCTACTTGGCCGGGTAGGGCTCGGCGAAAGGGTTCAACTGCAGCATGGCTTCGATGCAGTAGAGGGAAGGAAGGGGTTCAGAATCCTACGAGAAACGTTTAGAGATGAGGATATTACTGCGGAGGAGGAGGAAACGGTAGACGATATCTTGAGTTGGAATGTCCCTCTCCGCACATCAAGTTGCTCCAGTGCTTCAGTGGGTACATGTGCATCATCAACCTAAAATTTGACAAAAATAAACACACTAAATTAGCATTTGTATTAAAAAAGCAAACATTACTCTAAACGTTTGTATTTTACCATTTTTGCAGCCGCCTCCGCGCATCTGAAAATGTCATTAAAAAGGCAAACATTTAGCATTTGTATTAACTAGAAAAAGGAAAACATTTAGCATTTGTATAAACTAGAAAAAGGAAAACATTTACCATTTGTATAAACATACATGTCTCTAAAATTGTGATCTTTTATCAATTAACAATCCTTCATTGTGATCTCCGCGCACATATAAGTCATCATTAGCTTCAATATTTTGTGGAGTTGGCAACCCAACTGAGAATGGACTGGAGTCATCATACTTATCATAGTACTCTTCTTCATCTATAGGATCTTCAATGAACTGTCTTTTACCATGAAGAACAACCGACCATTTATCATTTGCAGGATCATCGATATAGAATATTTGTTTTGCCTGTGATGCCAATATGAATGGTTCAGCCTTCTCGCCAATCATTTCAAAGTTCACCAAAGTGAAACCCAATTCATCCACTATAACTCCTTTGGTGTTATCAACCCAATTACATTTAAAGAGCGGAATATTGAAATCTATGTAGTCAAACTCCCAAATGTCTTCAATGACACCGTAATATGACATTTTAGCTTCACGTGGACTCTTATCCTTTGCACTTGCAAAGTACATAATTGACGCTTGAAGAGTGACCCCACTATTTTGGACGACACTCTTATCATCTTGGCGCTTTGTGTAATATGTGAATCCATTAATGTCAAACCCTTCATAAGACATAACATTCGGTTTTGGTTTAAAGGCGAGACATTTGATAGTTTCTGTAATATCATTTGGTGTTTGAGATAGTTGATGTAAGACTTTATCTTCAAACCACTTAGTAAAAGTCTTATTATGCTCTCTAGCAAGCCACATTGAACTTGCTCGAGGATGTTGTCTCTTTATGAAATTGGTATGTTCCTCGATATAAACACTCACTTCGTCCATATTATGTAAAATATACAAGTGAGCTTGTTCCAACTGCTCATGGCTGATTACTTTCACCCGTGATCCCAAAATTCCTTTGCCCTCCTCAATATTCGTGTCATTATCAGGAGTGTCATTACCACTGAGAAAGTCATTGCAGAAATCCATAACCTCTCTCGCCACATAACCTTCAATAATACTCCCTTCAGGACGATAACGGTTTCGAACATCACCTTTAAAAACGCTCATGTATCGTTCAAAGGGATACATCCAATGCAAGAAAACCGGTCCCAAGATTTTCACTTCCCTAGTCAAGTGGACAACAAGATGTACCATGATATCAAAGAACGAAGGAGGGAAATACATCTCAAGCTGACATAGGGTAACAACCACTTCTCTTTGCAAATTATCGAGAGTATCAGGGTCAATAACTTTGCTGCATAGACTGTTGAAAAAGAAACAAAGTCTGGTAATTGCAAACCTTACATGCTTCGGCAATATAGATCAAATTGCCACGGGCAATATTTGTTGCATTAGAGTGTGACAATCATGAGATTTAAGACCTATCAACTTCAGATCTTTCATTGATACCAATCTACGGATGTTGGATGAGTAACCATGTGGCACCTTAACATTTACCAAGCATTCACAAAAAGTTTTCTTCTCCTTTCTGTTTAGGTGCACTCCGTTCATCATTCAATCCATTGAATGCTTTGCGCTTCCTACGATACGGATGGAATTTTGAAAGAAACCTTCGATGACCAAGATATACAGTCTTGCCGCCATATTTTAGTCTTATTGAATCAGTGTTTTCTTCACATATAGGACACGCTTTAGCTCCTTTGACACTATATCCAGACAAATTCCCATATGCTGGAAAGTCATTAATAGTGCAAAACAACATAGCATGCAAACGAAATGTCTCTCTTGCAGAAGCATCATAGGTCATCACACCTTCAGCCCAAAGTTTCTTTAAGTCATCAATCAAAGGTTCAAGATAAACATCGATATCATTTCCGGGTTGTTTAGGGCCCGATATCAACAATGACAACATAACGTACTTATTTTTCATACACAGCCAGGGAGGAAGATTGTATATAACAAGCATGACTGGCCAAGTGCTATGTTGGCTGCTCAATGTCCCGTACGGATTCATCCCGTCTGTACAAAGCCCAAGTCTTAGATTCCTGACTTCTTCACCAAATTCAGGGAACAATACATCAATCTTCTTCCACTGTGGGGAATCAGACGCATGTCGTAGGATCCCATCATTATTTTTCTTAACATCTGCATGCCACCTCAAATTCTTCGCATCTTTCGGATTTGCAAACAAGCGTTGAAACCGTGATGTTATAGGTAGATACCACAACACCTTGGCAGGAGAACCAGTTTTGGACTCCCCCGAAGTCGTCAATTTATATCGTGACGCACCACATTTTGGACAATCTTTCAAATCTACATAGTCCTTTTGAAATAATACACAATCATTCGGGCATGCGTGTATCTTTTTGGCCTCCATTCCCATTGGGCACAACATTTTCTTTACCTGGTATGTTGAGATTGGCAGCTCGTTTCCTTCAGGAAGAATTTCTTTCAACAAAGTCAACAATTCAGTGAAGCTTTTGTCGCTCCATCTATTGTTAGCTTTCAACTTATACAATCTCAGCACAGCGCTAAGCTTCATAAACTTAGCACAGCCTGTGTATAACGGTATCTCAGCATCATGCACAATGTTTGTAAAGATAGGAGGTGGATCGGTGTGCTCTACCCTACAACTATCCAGCATCGCATCAATAATGTCTGCTGGAACTGGTTCGTTCACATTTACGTCATCGGAGGCAATTTCTTCTTCCACCCAAGCACTGCTATTGACATCTACTGGATTCGATTTTGAAATCTCTCCATGCCAGTGCCATTCTGTATAGCCTTGTACAATCCCATTGCACATGACATGACTTTTGATTTCCTCACCAGTGTTGAGTTTCAAGTTGTTACCGCAATGCCTACATGGACAGTAGAACCTATCTGTAGGTTTTTTCCTATGTTCCTCGGCAAATCTAATAAACTGATCAAGACCAGATATAAACTCTGGGGTGCAACGATTACGAATGGACATCCATGATCTATCCATTCTATGATCAGAGAAAGCAAGTATATATTAGGAAAGCAAGTATATATTAGGAAACAAGTATATAAGCAAGTATGTCGTATTACAGTTCATCATTAAGAAAGATATAAGCAAGTATGTCGTATTAAAATAGACTAAACAATAAAAGAATTTTTTTTTGAGGCAAGACAATATGAGAAAATAGTAGTGTAATCATGTAAATGGGAACATTCATGGGAACACACACTTCAGTTATAAGCATTCATGTAGCAACTTACAGTTCCATTCATGGGAACACACACTTTAGTTATAACAATAACTAAACAAAGGGGTTGGTGTACCCCTAAACATGCGCATAATTAAAAAAACTATTACTACAGACAAGTCTAGATAGATAGACAACTAAATACTACACCAACATGGTCCCGCATGCATCAGTAACTTCTTTTTGATGATGAAGCTGTGTCACGAAGCTCCTCACTGTATTTAGACGAATCTGAACTGATAGGGGCCTCAGATTCCGATTCCTCATAGATGATATCCGACGCCTTGCGCTCATACCGCAGAAGATGATCGAGGGTGTCGCAGTTGTTGTTGGTTATCCAAACTTTGATGGAATTATCGCCAACTGGACGGAGAAAAAGCCTATTCCAACGGACCAGATACAGCTCTCCAATCCAATCATGCCAACCGGATTTTGATACAAGATTTCCCGCCAAATCATACTCAACCTCGATTACATGTGAATAATTTCCAAAAGTTAGGGTCACTTTACCAGGCATGTAGTGTCTTCCTTTTAGAAAACGCCAATGTTTGGGTATGACCAATTGGTTTAAGGAACGATCATCTAGGATGATGTCCAATTGTTCTTCAATAGGGAACGTTAACATTGACATAGAGGCCCAATTCATAGTCATTGTTATGGGAAGACAGAGACTGCACAATATTAGTATTAACAAAGTGTAAGTACATATAACGATGTTATATATTTTCAGAAAAAGTTGTATAACATCAGTTAACCTTTTAAACAAGTATATATTAGGAAACAAGTATATATTAGTCAATCTTGGACGGGTTTCTAGGCCAACAAACACATTTGATGTCAATCTTATATATAATAAATGTGTACCACCTATCCCATCCTTGAACACCTAATCTCACTTAGGATGTAAGTGTATAATGTGTATTTGGTTTTCAAGAAAATTTCGGCAGCATTTCCCCGTTGTTCTCTAAGTACATATGTACTTAGAGAACAAACGGGGAAATGCTACCGAAATTTTCTCGAAAACCCAATACACATTATACACTTACATCCTAAGTGAGATTAGGTGTTCAAGAACAGTCCCAAACTGGGGACTATCCAAGATTTACTCCTACTGAGTAAATCTTGGACGGGTTTCTAGGCCAACAAATACATGTGTTGTCATTCTTATATAAACCCTATAATTCATGAAATCATTCTAATTCAATTTAATATGTTGGGATCACATAATTATATAATGACATCAGAATATATAGAAGAATCATAATTAACATGATTAACAACATGCTCATCAAACTAGGGTTTTCTTGAATATCATCTAATAAATCAAGAATTTCATAGTTTCAAACATGCAATAATTCACAATGCAATGTTATAAACTATAGGCAACATGGATAGATGAAATAAATAAACATCCAGCATCTATCACTTATTCAATCTTCAAAAAACCTTGACAAACATCCAACATCTATCACTTATATAATTTGCATGTATATACACCCTAAAGTGCCACAAATCATATAATAAAACTATCATGTTATGATATTAGGACCACTTAAAGCAGATTAGGCATATTAAGCAAGCAGAGTAGGGAGCCAATTTCGTGCAAACATAATAGGCAACAGATTAGGTCAGCACATAAAGAACCAATTTCGCGCCTGGGTAGGTCTGCAGGTACCTGGGCAAGAAGAGTAGGGTGAGGTCGAGCTGGTTGAGTACGTGGGTGGCGGCCGACGAGCTCCAGAACCAGCGGCAGTGACTCCGACGAGCAGGAGCGTCAGCCGCAGCAGGCAGGCAGGCGGCCAGGCGGCGGCAGGCAGGCAGCGGCCAGGCGGAGGAGAAGGAGAAGGGGGTACGGCGGCGCCGGTTCTCAGGCGTGGCAGGCAGGTGGGCACCAGGCGTGGCGGCGGCGCCGGTTGTCAGGCGTGGCGGCGGCGCAGGCGGTTGGAGCAGGGGCGCCGGTTGTCAGGCGTGGCGGCGGCGCAGGGGTGCCAGAGAAGAAACGCGTCGGAGAGGGGCGCCGGAGAGGGGACGCCGGAGATGGGGCACCGGAGAGAAGCGCCGGTGAAAAATTACAGAGAAATCGCCGGAGAAATCGCCGCAATAGGGAAATAGGGTAGCAATGAGGGGAAGAGTCGGGCGATCGAAGGTTATGAAGTTCCCCAATAGCATCGGTTGTTGACAACAACCGACGCCTAAACATATTTACCGTCGGTCGTTGGCAACATCCGACGTCCATTTGGACGATATTTTCGTGAAAATGTTTGGCGGGAACCCCATTCAGCGTCGGTTAGTAAAGGACGACCGACGCGGAAAAGGACACTTTTCGCGCAAATTTCCATCGCACATAAGCGTCGGTGTTTTAACTAAATAACCGACGCCGAAAGTGACATTATTTTTTCGCTCGAAAATTGGATGAAATAATGCGTCGGTTTTGTATAAACAACCGACGCTGTATACAAAGCGGTACCCGTGTTTGGCTGGTCTTTGAATATAGACGTCGGTTCTTCGAAATAACCGACGCCTTTAATATAAGGCGTCTGTGTTCCTTAAAAACTGACGCCTAGAAAAGCGACACTGAATGCTATTTCTGTAGTAGTGGATCAAGAAAGGAGCTTGGCTTGGAGCAACCATACCTTCTAATCTTGGGATCCTTGCTGTTTGGACCTTATTACCTTCCTAGAGGCGAGTTTTGTTAACCCCCTTCTCATATATTGCATACTATATGCTTAAAACTCATGCTTCTATAATTAAAATCGATGATCTCCATCTCTTTTTACCATGTTCTTCTAGGGTTTTGGTTTCTTGCTATTGTACCTTTTCTAAAAGCTCTAGTTTGGTTACCTATGCAACTTCAAACCTGATCTTGGGTCAAATGGCCTTTTCTCCCTCTCCTTCTCTCTTCAATTATCTCGATCGATTTGATGACGTGGCAATTAGGGGTGAGCATTCGGTTAATTTGGTCAGTTATGGTTAATTTGATTCGGTTAAATGGATAATTTGTAGTTTGAAATTTTAACCATTAACCTAACTGAATTAGTGTCGGTTAATTTGGTTATGGTTAATCGGTTAATGATTAATTCTGTCAACTAATTTGGTTAACCAAAAATACTCTTTGACTAATATTGTATGAAAATACTCATAAAATTTTGGAGCATTCTTATATTATGGTAGTATTGCATTCAAATATCACTACTACAGAAATGATGTATAACATCACATTTCGAGGCATCGGTTGTATTCTAAAAATTGACGCCTAAACCCTACAACGTCGGCTGAAAACACCAACCGAGACCTATATTTGAAGACCGGCTGATTTTCATAAGACACGGGTATCACTTTTTATTTAGCGTCAGTTGCACAATAAGAAACTGACATCTAAAATTACCTGCCAAATCCAAATTTTCCAGTGCAAAAAAATTACCTCCAAAATTTCACATACGACATCAGTTGTTGACCAAGTAACCGAGGACTAAAGGTTTTTCGTGAGACAGAAATCGGCCCCATTTTTGTCGTCAGTTTTCTTACAATAACTGACATAGATGTGTTTTCGCGTGCTGTCCCCGTAAAAATGTTTACCCCCAAATTGCCCAATTGGCGTCAGTTGTTGACCATGTAACCGACGACTGTGGTTGTAATTCAAGAACATTTTTTTATCAGCATATGTAGATAGTCGTCCATTTTTCTAATTGAAATTGATGACTATACTTGAACATAGGTGCCAGTTTCTAAAACAACCGACGATGATGGTAAACTTAATAGCACCCACGAAACAGACTCTTCCCCATTCTCCGTTTCGTCATGATTTCACCAACGCCGCTAGGTCTCTGGCAATTTGCTCCCCACCCTTCGCCGTCTGCTGCCGCCGTCGTATGCCACCGCAACAAGGAGCTTGGACTTGCCACTCGTCTGTTGCCGCTCGTCACGCTGCCGATCTCCATCTATCGCCGCCTGCCACTGATCTTCCTCGCCGGAGCCGCCTCCAGAGCTTTGGATCTCAACGCCGCCAGAAATCGGTGGAGTTTATGCCGCCGCTTCCCTTCTTCCTCACCAGAGCTGCCGCTGCCGCTACCCCTCTTCCTAGCCAGACCCGTCTAAGCCTGACTGCTACTCGTCCATCTACTCTACTAACTGCTGCTCCTCCATCTTCTCTACGACTGCTTCTCCTCAGTCTGCTCTGCCTCTATCGCCTTGGAAGGTAGGCGGTTTAGAATTTTGCATGATTAATATATATTGTATAAAATGAATGGATGCTTTTATGATTTTTGCACTTCTATTGATACTATATGAAATGAAATAAATGTTTGTGCAAATAAATGTTAGGAACATGAATCCATATTGTATGATGTAGAATGATGATGATAATGCATGAGCTAGTTTGAAATTTTGAAATCAATTATGAATGATAGGATACCTACATTTATGTTTAATTATGAATCCATAATGTATGATGTAGAATGATTATGATAATGCGTGAGCTAATTTGAAATTTTGAAATCAATTCTAAATGATAGGATACCTACATTTTAAGTGTAATGATTATCTTATTGACAAAATATGCATGTATATTTGAGATGTTGAAATCAATTATGCTATTGTACATCAACTTAGGATATGAATGATGAAACTAGGATCGTTGGTATAGGAATGACAACACATGTATTTGTTGGCCTAGAAACACATCCAAGATTTACTCATTAGGAGTAAATATTGGATAGTCCCCAGTTTGGGACTGTTCTTAAACACTTAATCTCACTTAGGATGTAAGTGTATAATGTGTATTGGGTTTTCAAGAAAATTTCGGTAGCATTTCCCCGTTTGTTCTCTAAGTACATATGTACTTGGAGAACAACGAGGAAATACTGCCAATTTTTTTTTGAAAACCCAATACACATTATACATTTACTAGTGAGATTAGGTGTTCAAGAATGGGATAGGTGGTACACATTTATTATATACACGACCTTAAACCCTAAAATTTTAACCATAAACCCTAATCTTTTAACCCTAGACCCTAATCTTTTAACCCTAAACCCTAATATATACTTGTTTTCTCTTTGATCATAGAATGAATACATCATGGATGTCCATTCCAAATCGTTGCACCCCAGAGTTTATTTATAGTCTTGATCAGTTTATTAGATTTTCCGAGGAACATAGGAAACAACCTGGAGATAGGTTCTACTATCCATGTAGCCACTGTGATAACAACTTGAAAGTCAGCATTGGTGATGAAATAAAAAGTCATGTCATGTGCAACGGGATTGTACATGGCTATATAGAATGGCACTGGCATGGAGAGATTTCAAACCTGAAATATGTGGATGTCGATAGTAGTGCTTGTGTGGAAGAAGAAATTGCCTCTGATGACATAGATGTGAACGAACCCGTTCCACTAGACATCATTGATGTGATGCTGGATAGTTGTGGGGTAGGGCACACTGATCCACCTCCCATCTTTAGAAACATTGTGCAAGATGCTGAGATATTGTTATACATAGGTTGTACTAAGTTTATGAAGCTTAGTGCTGTGTTGAGATTGTATAAGCTGAAAGATAACAATATATGGAGCGACAAAAGCTTCACGTCATTGTTGTCCTTGTTGAAAGAAATTCTTCCTAAAGGAAACGAGCTTCCAATCTCAACTTACCAGTTAAAGAAATTGTTGTGCCCAATGGGAATGGAGGCCAAGAAGATACATGCATGCCCGAATGATTGTGTATTATTTAAAAAGGACTATGTGGATTTGAAAGATTGTCCAAAATGTGGTGCGTCAAGGTATAAATTGATGACTTTGGGGGAGTCCAAAACTGGTTCTCCTACCAAGGTGATGTGGTATCTACCTATAATATCACAGTTTCAACGCTTGTTTGCCAATTTGATAGATGCAAAGAATTTGAGGTGGCATGCAAATGTTAAGAAAAATAATGATGAGATCCTACGACATGTGTCTGATTCCGCACAGTGGAAGAAGATTGATTTATTATTACCTAAATTTGGTGAAGAAGTCAGGAATCTAAGACTTGGGCTTTGTACAAATGGGATGAATTTGTACGGGACATTGAGCAGCCAACATAGCACTTGGACAGTTATGCTTGTTATATACAATCTTCCTCCCTAGTTGTATATAAAAATAAGTACGTTATGTTGCCGTTGTTGATATCGGGCCCTAAACAACCTGGAAATGATATCAACATTTATCTTGAACCTCTGATTGATGACTTAAAGAAACTCTAGGGTGAAGGTGTAATGACCTATGATGCTTCACAAGGAGAGACATTTTGTTTACAGACTATGTTGTTTTGCACTATTAATGACTTTCCAGCATATGGGAATTTGTCTGGATATAGTGTCAAAGGATCTAAAGAGTGTCCTATATGTGAAGAGAACATTGATTCAATATGACTAAAACATGGCGGCAAGACTGTATATGTTGGTCATCAAAGGTTTCTTCCAAAATTCAATCCGTATCGTAGGTTGTGCAAAACATTCAATGGACAAAATGAGGAACGAAGTGAACCTAAACCTATACTAGGGTAGGTTGTTTATGAAAGAGTAAAAGACTTTGCTAATGAATTTGGTAAGAGATCACAATGTACCATGGCCACACAGAGTGACAAATCTTTATTCAAGAAGAAGTCAATATTTTGGGATCTTCCTTATTGGAGTTCTTTGGTAGTCAGGCATTGTATCAATGTCATGCACGTTGAGAAAAATTTCTGTGATAGTGTCATTAGTACTCTATTGAATATACCAGGTATGACTAAAGATTGGATAAAATCCAGAATGGACCTATGTGAAATGAGAATAAGGAAAAAATTAACAGAAGTAGTTGGCAACGATTAAAGAACATACTTACCTCCCACTTGTTACACGTTGTCTAGAAAGGAGAAGAAAGCTTTTTGTGAATGCTTGGTAAATGTTAAGGTGCCACAGGATTACTCATCCAACATCCATAGATTGGTATCAATGAAAGATCTGAAGTTGATAGGTCTTAAATCTCATGATTGTCACACTCTAATGCAACAAATATTGCCCGTGGCAATTCGATCTATATTGCCGAAGCATGTAAGGTTTGCAATCACCAGACTTTGTTTCTTTTTCAATAGTCTGTGCAGCAAAGTTATTGACACTGATACTCTCAATAAATTGCAAAGAGAAGTGGTTGTTACCCTATGTCAGCTTGAGATGTATTTTCCTCCTTCATTTTTTGATATCACAGTACATCTTGTTGTCCACTTGACTAGGGAAGTGAAAATGTTGGAACCAATTTTCTTGCATAGGATGTATCCCTTTGAACGATACATGAGTGTTTTTAAAGGTGATGTTCAAAACTATTATCGGCCTGAAGGGAGTATTATTGAGGGTTATGGGGCAAGAGAGGTTATGGATTTTTGCAATGAATTTCTGAGTGGTAATGACGCTCCTGTTACTAACAAGAATATTTAGGAGTATTCCGACAAAGGAATTTTGGGATCACAGATGAAAGTAATCAACCGTGAGCAGTTGGAACAAGGTCACTTGTATATTTTACACAACATCAATGAAGTGAGTGTTTATATCGAGGAACATACCAATTTCATCAAGAGACAATATCCTCAAGCCAATTCAATGTGGCTTGCTAGAGAGCATAACAAGACATGATAAGAGTGTCATCCAAAATAGTGGTGTCACCCTTCAAGCATCTTCATTGTTTTTTGTAAGTGCAAAGGATAAGACTCCACATGAAGCTAAAATGACATATTACGGTGTCATTGAAGACATATGGGAGTTTGACTACGTAGATTTCAGAATTCTACTCTTTAAATGTAATTGGGTTGATAACACCAAAGGAGTTATAGTGGATGAATTGGGTTTCACATTAGTGAACTTTGAAAAGATTAGCGAGAAGGGTGAACCATTCATATTGGCATCAAAGGAGAAACAAGTATTTTATATCGATGATCCTGCCAATGATAAATGGTCGGTTGTTCTTCATGGTAAAAGACAGTTCATTGAAGATCCTATAGATGAAGAAGAGTACTATGATAAGTATGATGACTCCAGTCCATTCTCAGTTGGGTTGCCAACACCACAAAATATTGAAGCTAATGATGACTTGTATGTGCACGGAGATCACAATGAGGGAATGTTAATTGATAAAAGATTGCAATCTTAGAGGCATGCATGTTTATATTTTTTATATGTTTTATTTTTTTGAATGTGAACTTTACAATGTTTTATTATCTTCTAGTTATGTCAAATGCTAAATGTTTGATTTTTTAATGACACTTTCAGATGGCTGAGCATAAGCATGATGACTGTGATGATGATTACTGTGAGGGTGAGGATATCAATGCATCACCTCACAATGTAAGTTTTAAAAATATATCATATATTTCTATCTATATGTCCATTTATAGTTATATCCTATAAGTGTGTTTATTTTGTCAAATTATAGGTTGATCATGTACCCCCTGAAGAACTTGGGGCACTTGATGAGCAACAATTTTTTTTTTGAAAAAGTGAGGGGCATCACTATGATGAACAAGTTACTACAACAAAGGGGCAATGGACCCAAACAGGTTGTGGATTTTGATCATGTAGGAAATATAGTTGGAGTGAACTCAACTCATTTATTTCATATCTTGGGGTTCTTACTCGTAGCCATTATAGTCCTAATGTAGAATCTTGGCATAAAATTCCTAAGGGGAAGAAAGACTTAGTATGGAAGGAACTATGCATGAGTTATTATTACTTGCAATTCTATTTTGTATATTACAAATTTTTGGGATACTAGTTAATAGCAATTCTATATTGCAGAGTATATTTGACCTGGATGAAAAGATGCATCATAAATGCATGATGCAACACTGTGGGAGGGTCCTAAGGAACTATAGGACAAATCTTACACGAGATTACATACGAGATGCTGAGAAGAGGAAGAAGCCAGCCACTGAGCAATGGAACTACCTAGATACCAATGACTGCGAGGAGTTTGTTACCAAAAGAAAAACTGATGAATTCAAGGTATTAAGTGCCACTCCCAATTTAATTAATATATGCTCTTATGTATTCACCTATTCAAGATTAACTTTTAGTGTTACTAACCAAATCAATGTGCTACTAACAATGTTATCAAGATGCTCAAATAGCAAGGCGTGCACTAAATGTGCATGACCACACGATGGGTCTAAAAGGATATGCAGGCATTCACCAAAGACTATAGGTTGAGTCTACTGCTCAGTCTGCTTCTACTCAAGAGACTGCAAAGTCCTCTACTATTGGTCCCGCACCTCTGCCTCGCCATGCTATGTGGATAACTGGGAGGCAAAAAAAGAAAGGAGATATAACCAAGCCCGCAACTACTGAGGCGGCTGCAAAAATGATAAAATTCAACTCTTAAGAGCAATCAATATTGATTATTGTTATGTTTACTTACCAATTTCTATTGATGGCGATTAGCGGGAGCTTCACGAGAAGAGGAAGGAAGGTAAGTTCATCCCTGAGGGTACAAGGGATGAATTGATAGTTGCTCTAGGTAACCCAGAGCATCCTGGACGTGTTAGGGGTGCATGCGTTGGTGTGGGCATAAAAGCATTCTTTGGGTAATCACAACGCAAACCTGTCCCAAAAGCAGGATTATCAAATGTTGAGGTAACATGTTCTTTTTTTAGAATGTTATTGTGAAAGGGAATTCAGTAATCAAAAGCTAGCATTTCTTTTGTCCATGTATATGTAGATGAGTTAATTAATAGGAGATTCAAGGAAGCACTTGATAAGAGACTCCATGAAGCAATTATCAAGTGGTAGGCATCAGACTGCCACTCAGACAGTACCTATGGCGTGCCGCTCTTCTCCTATTGTAGAGGTGGTTGGGAGTAATCTTATAGACCCACCACCTAGAATGTCTATTGTAAGTATTTTTATGACATAGTAGCTAGTCTTTTCAAGATGATATGTTTATGTATATATGTATATAACATTCTTTACGTAAATTTGTAGGGGTTGAAGCCATGCTGTCTAAAAAGTCAAGAATATATTGTCGCAGAGGCCGAGGCTTACCCACCCCTTCTAGGGGACATGTTTCTTGGGACTTCAGTACCAGATGGTGAGATTCATGTGAGCTCAATACATGTACTCCCCAATTGGAGGGATCTTTCATTGCCATATGCCCACCCAGATTCTGAAATGCTTGGTGAGGTAGAAGACGGAGTGATATTGTGGCCCAAAGCGGATGTTGTCTATACTAATATTGTATGGTAAATTTACATTACATTAATTTGTTAGTGTGTATATATGAGTCAATTGATCTGAAATTATATATACAGGTCAAAAGGAAGACACCTGCTACATCTCGGCCTCAACCTCCACCTCCACCTACTGAAGTACCAAGTTGGCTTCCAAGGGACCTATATGCCTTGTTAGGTCCTAATTGTAGGGTATGGCAGTATGGATGGGCGAACATGATCCAAATTTCCTTATAAATGTTTCTATTCCAGAGGATGCTATAGGTCAATCATACGATAACAATCTATTTATACAAGATATTTTGGAGTTGTTTCGTTATGATTGGCTGAATACATCTATGATAGAGCTATGGATATGGTGAGATCTTGTTTATACATCCATATACCTTGTTTTATATATGGTTATCTGGTTTCTTATATATCAATGCATACGTAATACATGTTTTGCAGCCACTTACACACAATATGTACATATTTTTCATTTTCCCATGTGGGATTTTTGGTTCCATCTTTGATTAGTCTTGTAGATAAGGACCCTTCATCAGTTACTTCATATTTCTCTGCTGCTTTTAAATATTTTGGTAAAAAAAAGACGATGATAATAGCTCCATTCAATGTTGAGTAAGTTTACTTTGCCTATAATGTGGACTTAAGAAAATTAGATTTTTATTGTGGATTTTGAGTTATTAATTTTTAACTTTCTTACATCTAGTGGTAGGCATTGGGAGTTACTAGTTATTGTCCCCAAGACGTTCATTATCTATTATCTAGATCCTATGGGGAAGGAATTGAATACATTATATGGATACACAATGAAAATGTCATTATTTCTGTTACGACCCACGTCGAGCTTATCCCGTAAGTATGCTGTTAAGCAAGAGTTTAGCTGATGTGTTAAGTTATAAGCTTGTTTTTGTTAATAATGCTTAAAATGGTTATGATATGTGCTTAGTGTGTTTTCTAGCTTCTAAAGCGTGTAGGATCTTACGCTTGAAGCGTTGCCAGAGAAATCGTTCGAATCCGACCTTCGAGTTAAAAGTTGCATGTTTTTGGGGCTTTTAGGGACCTGTTTGTAATTTTTGAAAGTTTCGAACTTTGCAATTAGGCCCCTAAGTTTCTTCCTTATCCTTTCTCTCTTCCTTATCTCGTTTCACTTTTACAGAAACGAGAGAACGCTTCTGCGTTCTCCTTCCTTGCGTGAGAAAGAGAGAAAGAGAGAGAGAGAGAGAGGGAGCTGAGAAGGGAAAGGCGTCGGAGCTTCGTTTTGCTCCGATCAGTTGCTGCTGTTCGTCCTTTTCCTCCGTGGATCTCCTTCTCCGTCAATTCGAATCGGTTTTGCAGCCGGAGCTGCGTTTGCAGGGAAAACGATCAAGGGATTGGGGTGCAAGGAGCATCCCTAGCTCATTTCTTTCTTCCCTTCAGGTGCGGTTTAGTCATATGCATCGACTATGATCGTTTCGCGGTGTTTGTTCGAGATTTGCCCATCGATTCGAGAGAAATCGACTTTTGCAGGCCGTTTTTATGTTCTGCCTGTGCGCGGTTCGGCCGAGTTTCAATTCGGTCAGCCGAGTTCCTTTTTAGGGCAATTGTACAACGTTTTTGGATCGGCCGAGTTTGAGTCTTTGGTTGGCCGAGTTTCCTAATTAAATAAGCGAACAACGTTTTTGTCGGCCGAGTTTGGGTTCTGATCGGCTGAGTTTCCTTGTAGGTTTTTCAAGCGGTGAGTTGGTCGGCCGAGTTCCCCAGGGGATCGGCCGAGTTTCTAGTTGGTCGGCCGAGATTGTTCGGCCGAGTTTCAGAATCTGGGAGGCGTTCGGCCGAGTTCCAAAGTGGTCGGCCGAGTTTCAAGTTGTGAGTGGCAGTTCATTTAGAAATCATTATTAAACTCATTTAAAATGCTTATTTGCTTCAGTATCAGTTGATATGACTTTTAGACAGTGTAGCAAATACTTTTGTAGTATGAATAGTTCGATGGAACTTGAAATGCGTGATATGAAAGATGGAAAAGAGGGAATTCTATGTCTTACAGTTGATATGAAATAATCTTGTTTAATTGTATATCTGTTAATCAGTTAATAGACTTAGGTGCCCCAACATCGTAGAACCCCATTGCGCGGTCTGTACCTTTGGGGTGAAACGGTCAGTCCTGGGGATACGCCCAGGCATCAGAGACTCGTGTCCAACAAATACCGATTGTCTCGGTGACACGTAGTCTAAGTGGTAGGATTCCGGTCAGTTCTGGGGATACGCCCAGGCATCGGAGATCCAAGAGAATGTTTCGGTCAGTCCTGGGGATACGCCCAGGCATCGGAGAAGTCCCGGTCAGTTCTGGGGATACGCCCAGGCATCAGAGACTTGGAGACCCTCCACTGTGCACTACAGGTTGCGGAGGAGTCCAGAGCACTCAGAGTTAGTGCAGTGAGGCCTTGTGAGCCTAAAAGTCCTGTGCAGACCAGGACGAGAAGTCAGACTTAGCATTTCCCGGGTGTGTCGCTAAGTCTTGTACGGTGAGATCATAGTTCGCTACTGATCTTCATATGCAGAGTGCACTGCATATGTTTGGGGCATAATAATGTAAATATGTAATCATATAGGATCACAGTAAATTTATATAATCGAACTCCTGTACAAATTTTATATATCTGTTTATTCACTTGAAATATCTGTTGCTGTTTAGATATGTGATTATTATCTGCAAAATTGTTATGTCATTAGAACTGCCCTGCTTGCACTGTATACATGTTTTATTTCAATTATAAACCTGACGAGTTGTTTAATGATAGCTATGTGAAATGTTATTCACTGAGCGAGTAGGCTCACCCCTCTACTCAAACATTTTCAGGTCAGCACCTGCATCAGGAGTCGGAAGGATCATTTCATCCTAACGCTTAGTTGTTACAAGGTTTGTAGTTAGTCTAGTTAGAGGTCTCTTAGTCCATTCCCCTCGATCCTCAGGACAAAGTGTGAGTGAGAGAGAGAATGTGTACAAAGATGTAAATTAACTGTTATGCTTTATTTTATGTTGAACAATGCAATATGCTGTAGACTCTGTTTATATTCCTAGTCAGTCTAATAGAAATGCTTCCGCAGCTTGTTTAGTTTCATTTACAGTATAAACCAGTTTTTCCTATTAATGTCTTGAGTTATTTTAAAAAGTGACAAATGGTTGGTTATGTATTCATCCCACCTGTCGTGTCCTAATCACGTGGTTTGTGGTTAATGTGAGATTGGGGCGCGACAATTCTTGGTATCAGAGCCATAGGTTTGAGTACTTAGTTACTTAAGATCAGGGGACGATAAGAGACCAATAGGATTAAGGTTTATGTGTCTTTCTTCTATCTGTAGTTTTCTAATAGGAATTGTTCTGTTATATCATTGCAGATGGAAGGAAGAGGCTTTGATCGTGATGATCAGGCCGAGAGCCATGTTGGCCCTGACCCTCGGTACTTGGGTCCAGGTGGTGGTGACCACGTGGATGATGCATCCAGGATGTATAGGATGTTCCTGGAGACCAAGGAGAGGTACAAGGCTGATAGGTGAGATTCTTCTTCTACCAGTAGTAAGGATCTGATGTGATCTTATGAGCTTGTGAAAAAGCTTGGTGGCACAGAGTTTAGTGGCACTACAGATCCCGCCGAAGCTGATGAGTGGTTTAGACAGATAGAAAAGGTCTTTCGTCTGATGGAACTTCCAGAAGATAAGAAGATTAGTCGTGCAGTCTACCTTTTGACAGGCGATGCAGAGTTGTGGTGGCGTGGTGTGGAAGAAAAGAGGGGAGGTACAGAGCTTTCCTGGCAGGATTTCTCTGAGGAGTTTCATCTCAAATTCTATCCACCCACCTTTCTCAATGAGAAAATCAGGCAGTTGCAGAATATCAAGCAGGGGAACATGACAGTTACAGAGTATGAAGCGCTTTTCACACGGTTGGCGAACTTTTGTCCACAGCTTGTTCCTGACAACATAGAAAGGTGCAGAAGGTTTCAGGAAGGACTAAGGCCAGAGATTCAGCATACAGTTTCTACTACTAGCAGGAGGAACAGAGAGAACTTTGGTGAGTTTGTCGAGGCTGCTAGACAGGTTGAAGAATCTGTGAATGCTGACAAGGTGCCTGAGTCTAAGAAGAGATCTGTAGAGTTCAGTAGAGGGCAATCCAGTAGTGGATACAGAGGTGGAGGTAGAGGTTTCTTTTCTAAGCTTGGGCGCAGCTTTGGTTGTTTTGGCAGGCAGAGATCTGAGGACGTTTCTACTTCTAGAGGTAGAGGAGGATACAACCCAGGAAGATGGGGCAGTGCGTCTAGAGAGCAGCCATCTGGATCATCTACTTCTGTGACTGGTCCACAGAGACAGGAGATGCGAGTATGTAATACTTGTGGAAGGTTGCACTCTGGACAATGTTGGGGTTCAGGCCCTATAGAATGTTTCCACTGTGGACAGACAGGACATACAAAAAGGGATTGTCCTCAACTTCGACAAGCAGCATCACAAGCTTTCCAACCTCAATACCATGATGTTCCAAGTTCTTCTGTGGCTTCTGGTTCTAGAGGTGGTGGAGTGTCTAGTGGCAGGAGTGGTCAGAGAGGACAGCGTGGCAGATGAAGAGCTTCAGCACGTTTCTTTTCTTTGACACCTCAGGAAGGTATAATCTCTTCACAAGTTGTTACAGGAGAGATGCTTTTGTTTAATAGTATACCAGTTTCAGTTTTGATAGATCCGGGAGCTACTCATTCTTTTATACGACATTCTTTAGTTGATGAACTTAATCTGTTAACTCAAGAGTTGGCAAATGAGTTAGTGTTGAGGGTTCCACTAGGTGGACCAACAGTTCTATCCGAGTCTTGTCCCGGATGCTTGTTATCTTTTGGAGGTTTTACCTTTGCTGCTAATCTCATACCCTTGGATGTAAATACCTTTCAAGTCATCTTGGGTATGGATTGTCTTGAAACATATCGAGTGCAACTCGATTGTTGGAAGAAGGAAGCTACCTTTCAACTAGGAGAGTTTTCTTGTGTCTTTACTGGAGACAGGAAAGTTCTGCCTACGTGCATAATATCAGCTGCTGTAGCTGATAAGATGTTACAGAAAGGATGTGAAGCGTTCCTTGCTCATGTAGTTGACACCAGAGCAGAGAAGAGCACCGTCAGTGTTTATGATGTGCCTGTGGTTCGTGAGTTCTCTGATGTTTTTCCAGAAGAGTTACCAGGCTTACCTCCTGTCAGAGACATTGATTTTGAAATTCAAATATATCCAGGTAGTCATCCAGTAGCATTGCCAGCCTACAGAATGGCACCTGCAGAGTTGAAAGAACTCAAGGTGCAGTTACAGGAGTTGTTAGATAAGGGTTTCATTAGACCCAGTTCCTCACCGTGGGGTGCTCCAGTCCTGTTCGTTAAGAAAAAGGATGGTACCATGCGTCTCTATATAGATTACAGGCAACTGAACAAGATCACTATAAAGAACAAGTATCCATTGCCGAGAATAGATGATCTGTTTGATCAGTTGCGTGGAGCGACGATCTTTTCTAAGATTGATTTGAGATCTGGATATCATCAGCTTAGGATAAAGGCTTCTGATATTCCCAAAACAGCTTTCAGAACCAGGTATGGGCATTATGAGTTTTTGGTCATGTCGTTTGGGCTGACCAATGCCCCAGAAGCCTTTATGGATATGATGAATCGGATTTTCAAACCGTTTCTAGATCAGTTTACTATAGTCTTTATAGATGATATTCTGATCTATTCCAGAGACGATGAACAACATGAGCAACACCTGAGAGTAGTGTTGCAGTTGTTGAGACAACACCAGTTGTTTGCTAAATTTAGCAAATGCGAGTTCTGGTTGGCCGAGGTAGCATTTCTTGGACATGTTATCTCGAAAGATGGAGTTAGCGTGGATCCTAAGCAAGTTGATTCTGTGCTTCAGTGGGAACAGCCTAAGACTCCTACTGAGATCAGAAGTTTCTTGGGTTTAGCAGGTTATTACAGGAGGTTCATACAGAACTTCAGTAAGTTAACATCACCTTTAACACGCTTGACGAGGAAGAATGCACCGTTTGTTTGGTCTGATAACTGCGAGAAGAGTTTTCAGATTTTGAAAAGGAAGTTGACCACAGCGCCAGTGTTAGTGTTGCCTGAGACAGATAAGGGTTATACAGTGTTCTGTGATGCTTCTAGGAGAGGTTTGGGCTGTGTACTGATGCAAGAAGGCAAAGTTGTGGCTTACACATCTAGACAGCTTAAGAAGAATGAAGAGAATTACCCTGTTCATGATTTGGAATTAGCTGCTATAGTTCATGCTCTTAAAACATGGCGTCACTACTTGTATGGTGAGACATGTCAGGTGTTTACAGACCATAAGAGCTTGAAATATATCTTCACTCAGAAAGACTTGAATTTGAGACAGCGCAGATGGCTTGAGCTGATTTAAGACTATGATGTGACAATCGATTACCATCCTGGTAAGGTGAATGTTGTAGCTGATGCTTTAAGTAGAAAGTCAAGTTCAACAGCCAATGCATTTTCTATGGCATGTTTCAAGAGAGACTTACTTGTAGATATGCGAAGGTTGAACTTGGTCTTGGAGGTGACTGGACAGTGTGGATTGATTACTCAGATGCAAGTCAGACCTACTTTTTATAATCAGATTAAGGAATTACAGCAGAGTGATGATGAGTTGTGGCAAATCATGCAAGAAATGTCAGAAGGTAAGAGAACAGAGTTCAGGTTTTCTGATGAAGGCATGTTGTATCTTCATGATAGGTTGTGTGTACCTAGAAACAGTGAGTTGAAAGAGCAGATTCTTGAGGAAGCGCATACTTCTATGTATGCTATGCATCCAGGTAACACAAAGATGTACAGAAATCTCAAAGAGCTGTACTGGTGGTCTGGCATGAAAAAGGATGTGGCTGAATACGTGGCTAGGTGCGGGGTGTGTCAGCAGGTTAAGGCTGAACATCAGAAACCTGCTGGTACTTTGCAGTCGCTTCCTATACCTGAATGGAAATGGGAACATATCACGATGGACTTTGTGGTAGGATTACCCAGAACGCCTAAGGGTTCGGACTCGATATGGGTGATTGTGGATAGACTAACTAAGTCTGCTCATTTTCTTCCAGTCAAGTCAACCTTTGACGTTTCAAAGCTGGCCAAAGTTTATGTGGATGAGGTAATCAGATTGCATGGGATTCCAGTCTCTATTATTTCTGACAGAGATCCAAAGTTTACATCTAGATTCTGGAATCAGTTACATCGTGCATTGGGCATAAGGTTGAAGTTCAGTACAGCGTTTCACCCACAGACAGATGGTCAATCTGAGAGGACCATTCAGACCCTTGAAGACATGCTGAGAGCATGCGTGCTACAGTTTAGAGGTAACTGGGAAGAACACTTAAGCCTAATAGAGTTTGCTTATAATAACAGTTACCATTCTAGTCTTGGAATGGCTCCATATGAAGCTCTTTATGGCAGGAAGTGTAGATCGCCAGTTTGTTGGTACGAGGTGGGTGAGAAGGAAATTCTTGGACCTGAGCTAGTGGATGTAACTACAAAAAAGATATCTGTGATCAGGGATCAGTTAAAAGCTGCTCAGGACAGACAAAAAAGTTATGCAGAAATACGACGTCGACCTCTCGAGTTTGAGGTTGGTGACGAGGTCTACTTGAAGGTATCACCGTGGAAGGGAGTTCTGAGGTTTGGCAAGAGGGGTAAGTTGACCCCTAGGTATATGGGTCCATATCCTATTGTTGAGAGGATAGGACCTGTAGCTTACAGGTTGGATTTGCCGTCTGAGTTGGCAAATCTTCATGATGTCTTCCACGTGTCTATGCTGAAAAAGTGTCACCCCGATACAGAAAAGATTGTAGATCCAGAACCGGCGCAGCTTAGGACGGATGTGTCCTATGTTGAAGGACCAGTGCAGATAGTTGATCACCAGATCAAAAAGCTTAAGAACCGCGAGATTCCTTTAGTAAAGATTTTGTGGAGAAACCATAATCTTGAGGAAGCTACGTGGGAACTAGAGTCTGAGATGCATAGCAAGTTTCCTTTTCTCTTCTAGGAATTTCGAGGATGAAATTCTTATAAGGGAGGGAGATTGTTACGACCCGCGTCGAGCTTATCCCGTAAGTATGCTTATAAGCAAGAGTTTAGCTGATGTGTTAAGTTATAAGCTTATTTTTGTTAATAATGCTTAAAATGGTTATGATATGTGCTTAGTGTGTTTTCTAGCTTCTAAAGCGTGTAGGATCTTACGCTTGAAGCGTTGCCAGAGAAATCGTTCGAATCCGACCTTCGAGTTAAAAGTTGCATGTTTTTGGGGCTTTTAGGGACATGTTTGTAATTTTGAAAGTTTTGAACTTTGCAATTAGGCCCCTAAGTTTCTTCCTTATCCTTTCTCTCTTCCTTATCTCGTTTCACTTTTACAGAAATGAGAGAACGCTTCTGCGTTCTCCTTCCTTGCGTGAGAAAGAGAGAAAGAGAGAGAGAGAGAGGGAGCTGAGAAGGGAAAGGCGTCGAAGCTTCGTTTTGCTCCGATCAGTTGCTGCTGTTCGTCCTTTTCCTCCGTGGATCTCCTTCTCCGTCAATTCGAATCGGTTTTGCAGCCGGAGCTGCGTTTGTAGGGAAAACAATCAAGGGATTGGGGTGCAAGGAGCAGCCCTAGCTCATTTCTTTCTTCCCTTCAGGTGCGGTTTAGTCATATGCATCGTCTGTGATCGTTTCGCGGTGTTTGTTCGAGGTTTGCCCGTCGATTCGAGAGAAATCGACTTTTGCAGGCCGTTTTTATGTTCTGCCTGTGCGCGGTTCGGCCGAGTTTCAATTCGGTCGGCCGAGTTCCTTTTTAGGGCAATTGTACAGCGTTTTTGGATCGGCCGAGTTTGAGTCTTTGGTCGGCCGAGTTTCCTAATTAAATAAGCGAACAGCGTTTTTGTCAGCCGAGTTTGGGTTCTGATCGGCCGAGTTTCCTTGTAGGTTTTTCAAGCGGTGAGTTGGTCGGCCGAGTTCCCCAGGGGATCGGCCGAGTTTCCAGTTGGTCGGCCGAGATTGTTCGGCCGAGTTTCAGAATCTGGGAGGCGTTCGGCCGAGTTCCAAAGTGGTCGGCCGAGTTTCAAGTTGTGAGTGGCAGTTCATTTAGAAATCATTATTAAACTCATTTAAAATGCTTATTTGCTTCAGTATCAGTTGATATGACTTTTAGACAGTGTAGCAAGTACTTATGTAGTATGAATAGTTCGATGGAACTTGAAATGCGTGATATGAAAGATGGAAAAGAGGGAATTCTATGTCTTACAGTTGATATGAAATAATCTTGTTTAATTGTATATCTGTTAATCAGTTAATAGACTTAGGTGCCCCAACATCGTAGAACCCCATTGCGCGGTCTGTACCTTTGGGGTGAAACGGTCAGTCCTGGGGATACGCCCAGGCATCGGAGACTCGTGTCCAACAAATACCGATTGTCTCGGTGACACGTAGTCTAAGTGGTAGGATTCCGGTCAGTTTTGGGGATACGCCCAGGCATCGGAGATCCAAGAGAACGTTCCGGTCAGTCCTGGGGATACGCCCAGGCATCGGAGAAGTCCCGGTCAGTTCTGGGGATACGCCCAGGCATCGGAGACTTGGAGACCCTCCACTGTGCACTACAGGTTGCGGAGGAGTCCAGAGCACTCAGAGTTAGTGCAATGAGGCCTTGTGAGCCTGAGAGTCCTGTGCAGACCAAGACGAGAAGTCAGACTTAGCATTTCCCGGGTGTGTCGCTAAGTCTTGTACGGTGAGATCGTAGTTCGCTACTGATCTTCATATGCAGAGTGCACTGCATATGTTTGGGGCATAATAATGTAAATATGTAATCATATAGGATCACAGTAAATTTATATAATCAAACTCCTGTACAAATTTTATATATCTGTTTATTCACTTGAAATATCTGTTGCTGTTTAGATATGTGATTATTATCTACAAAATTGTTATGTCATTAGAACTGCCCTGCTTGCACTGTATACATGTTTTATTTCAATTATAAACCTGATGAGTTGTTTAATGATAGCTATGTGAAATGTTATTCACTGAGCGAGTAGGCTCACCCCTCTACTCAAACATTTTCAGGTCAGCACCTGCATCAGGAGTCAGAAGGATCGTTTCATCCTAACGCTTAGTTGTTACAAGGTTTGTAGTTAGTCTAGTTAGAGGTCTCTTAGTCCATTCCCCTCGATCCTCGGGACAAAGTGTGAGTGAGAGAGAGAATGTGTACAAAGATGTAAATTAACTGTTATGCTTTATTTTATGTTGAACAATGCAATATGCTGTAGACTCTGTTTATATTCCTAGTCAGTCTAATAGAAATGCTTCCGCAGCTTGTTTAGTTTCATTTACAGTATAAATCAGTTTTTCCTATTAATGTCTTGAATTATTTTAAAAAGTGACAAATGGTTGGTTATGTATTCATCCCACCTGTCGTGTCCTAATCACGTGGTTTATGGTTAATGTGAGATTGGGGTGCGACAATTTCCGTGAGAAATATTTCATATTTTTATATCCGTTAACATATGTTATTACATTACTATTTAATTATGCAATTTAATGTGTTACATTGACATGTAAGGAATTACATGAGTTCAAAAAAGCGGGAGGAAAGGTCCCCAAGAAAAAGAAATAGCCACTAATTTGGGATAATGTGAAAGTAATTTCCCGACTCCAATGTATATATTATTTATGTAAACTATGTTTATTTGTATTTTTGAATATTTTTTATGTTTCAATTTATAGTGTGCTACTCAAGACAATGGTTGGGCATGTGCATACTATGTGATGTAATTTATGGACCTAATTATCAAGAATACCACAATGGAAATCGATACCATACATCATGTATTATATATAGTCTCATTAGATAATATGAAATATATAAATCTTATTGTATATTATTATACATATATATATATATATGTCATTCTCTTTACAGGTGTTTAAAACTAACTTCACTATAGGTCAAAAGTTATTAGATGTACATACTCCCTATACGATGGAAGACTTAAATGATGTAAGAGAACAATGGGCAAAAGCCCTACAAGTAGTGGGAATTTTTAAATATGATTGGGATAATAATGGCGATAATGACGATGATGAATAAAGAATGATATTTCAAAACTTTGTTCTCATAAATATTTTTGTGTGAATGTGAATGAATTTTTCTGAATTGTCATATGTGTGAATGTGAAGATGATCAATACATGAATATTTCTACATGTGTCTGAATGTGAAAAGAGATGAAATGAATGGAATTGCAGGTTGCTAAATGTGTGTGAAAATGGAGGAAATGTGAAATGGAACTATTAGTTTCTACATATGTGTGATGAAAAATAATATGAATTAAATTTTCTTATACATGTGTGTGCTCATAAATTGTTGCCCATATTGTTAATTTTGCAGGTTTGTGGCCTGTTGTTGGCTGATATCAATGGATGCTATAAACATGCAACTAAGAACTGAACTGCAGGTTTTGCATCTACTGACCAGCCATACATCAGGCTTGCAAATTGATATGAAAAAAAATCAAAACATATACGTCAGTTATTAGTATAAAACTGACAACAAAGACATACAACGTCGATTTTTAGCAAAAAATCGATGTCTATGTAGATATGTTGTCGGTTATTAGTATAGAACTAATGTCTTTATCTAGATATAGTGTCAGTTATATATACAAACCAACGCCAATCTTACTGGTGCATTTTATTGGTGGCGAGAAGGGTTATGATGTCGGTTTTTGTGAAATGCTCACGTCTTTGACCTGGATATAGTGTCAGTTTTATTAAATAATCGATGCCTATAGTGCCCTTTCTGGCATGTTTTTGGTGGTAGGAAGGGTTATGGCATCGGTGTTAAAACCGACGCTGATGTTTCAACTTTTAGCAGCGTCCACTTGGGTGTCGCTTTGAAACCGACACCAAAAGCCTTAAATAACTGACACTAAAGGTCGGTTCTGTACTAGTGTATAGCGCTATAAAGTTCATCAAAACTTAAAAACTATATAAACTTAGAGGTTTTTTGAACTTAAAGTACAATATATATATATATATATATATATATATATATATTTAGGACTGTTTTTTGAATTAATTGTGGCTATTCGGTTAACCAAACAAAAAATAATTTTAACCAACAAATTAACCATTTGACCAATTAACCAATATAAATTAACCAAATTAATCGAATTAACCAAATTGTTCTAATAAAATTAACCATTTGGTTTTAACTATTTGGTTAATCTGTTATTAACCAGATTATGCTCACTTCTAGTGGCAATTTCGTATTGATCAATATTGAAAAATTCATATCTTCTAATCCTCTTATACAAATTTGACAAATAAATATGTTTTGGAATATGAAAATTAATATATATATATATATAATAAAATATTTTCAAAGTCTGATTTCATGGATTGATAAAGGGTGATTTTTGTAAAATGAATTTAATGCATAAAATCCATAAAAATTACATTTTAATCATCATAACTCCAAAATTAACATAAAAATATGTTTTCTTGATCAGGAGAACTTAATAAGTTTATTAGTGATGTTTTAAGAGTCTAAATCTGAGTTTTTCTAAAAAGGTCTAAAATTAGGGTTTCTATACATTAATGTGCACTATGTACTCTAATACATGTTAATACATTAAAAATAGGCAAAGTGAAACTTGGACTCAATTAAAGTGGTGAAATATAGAAATTGATATCAGTAAGAGAGGTATGTGCATTCCTTACACCTTATGTTGGGATAATTTCATCCAAATCCTATATTTCCCTAATGAGGCTTAAATGAACCCTAAATCTTCTATTCTTAAATCCTAATGTTGTTCATGTCTCAAATCAGATTATAATTTCTTCTTGTTTGGGTCTTATACCCCACTGCTATGCTTATTGAATATTATGACTACTCTTGCCATGAATACTTTTCTAGCATGTAGATTTATGTTCTATTTAATTTAAAGTAGCAATACTTATGTATAACCAACCACAAAGGACATGTATTTAATCGCCCAGGAGAATGTTTTTATTCTCCCCTATATAATTGTGTAGGTGACTGGGAATGTATTATTCTCCCCTCACCTACAGGTTAGAGGTCTGGTAGGTGCCTCAACCCTACTTAGTTAGGTAGACATAATTATCTTACATGCAAATCCTTTTTAATATAATTTTTAATCGCAAGTTTCTTTTGAATATAGCCTCATACTCTTGTTACCTTCATCTTATGATGAACCCTAGCCTGTTCGTATTTGATTTACTTATGTTGTTATCCTAGACTAGTTTTGTAACACATACCTTGTTTTCATTCCCCTTTTGTTGGGTGCTTTCCCAACCACCTAGGTGTTGGTGCTGAGCAAGGAGAAGGACAAGTTTGAAGGAAGTCATCTTAAGAGTAGATCTCAAGCTATCTGAAAGGATGTCTAGGTCGCTATAGATAGATCCTTTTCTCTTATATTTTTATTTTGGGAACAATCATGTATTGAACAATGAAAGCCATGTAATAGGCTTAGTACTTTTATTTCCACTACTATTGACATTTTATAATGATCTGGTGCATGCTTATTTACTTGGAATATTATACATGCATCCCTCAATATCTTTTGTCTTTCTAAAAAGATGGATGTTTTGTACTTCCTTTAAATTTTAGTAAGGAGATGATATCTCCTCGTTACACTTGTGGTCGTTAGATCAAGAAGCTATCTTGTGAGTAGGTATGCCATGAAGTGCCAAACTGAGATGCCCGTAATTGAGTAAGAGGTCGACATGATAATGCCTAACCTGACACACTTTTAAGTAGGGTTAAACTAACACACCTTGGAGAGTTTAACCCCTTGTTCCTTGCATAAAGGTAGTCATCATGCTATGGTGGTAACAAGTCGACACTCAATGTCATGTATCAAACTGACATGCTTGGACTGATGTTAAATTGATACACCTTAAGTGTAGCTAACCCAACACCTATAGGTCTAACCTGATATCCCTAGATGTAGCTAACACGACACCTTAAGGTCTAACCTGATATCCTTAGATGATCTTGCCTGGCACACCTTGGTGTGGTCAGGCCGACACATGAAGATGATGAAACTGGGATCCCTCTAGCCATATGAAACTAATACCTTGTAACAATAGACATGATACATCATGTTGATGATGAAGTTATATTGTATGATAGGATACCCTATGAGGAGTTTGTAGGAGAAACAAGGGAGTGTTGTTTTCTATAACCTTTAATCTCATAGCATACTATATAGTGATAATGGAAGTGATGAATTGAGGTTGGTTGTTGATCCAACCCTGTAAACCCTAATTGGTTAAAGAGAACCTAACCCTAATGATGTAGTGTGAATGACATGAATCTTTATAAGATGGTAGTAATGATGAAGTATTATCTTTCTTGTTATAAGTCTCTAGCCATGCAAGTGTCTCAAGTAGATAAGCATATCTAGATAAGAGATATGGTGTTTATTATATGATTGAATGGGCCTTGTGAGACATGTGAGATATTGCTATCACAGAAAGAGGAGGTAAATGGGTCTTATGACCTAATGATAGTTTATTGCCTAAAATGAGGTGATAATTTTCTCAGCAATGAGATGAGGGGTTTCTACCTCAAAGTATGTGGTCCTTGTGATGAAAAATATGGTGAATGGCAAGCATCAAGTGATAATGTAATGAGATCACACCCAAGTTCAAGATTCAATGTTCTCTTTTTCCCATACATTCTATTTTTATTTTTTAAGATTTTATTGCCCCCCCAACTATGAAGTGTTGGCTCCGCCCCTGTTTACAGTGGAGCCATCTGCGTAGCTGACTCTGAAGCCGCAGGCGCCAGCCACACATTGTGTAGGGTACGAGTACATGGATGGGTCACACAAGAAGGAGGGGCAGGGGTAGGGGATGTAGGATGAGGATTTGGAAGGGTCGTAGATGGACTGCATATTCAATTATGATACAAATTACGTATTAGTTAATGTGTCCATGAAAGGGTGTGTGGTAGTTATTCCCTTGTGAAGGGGTGTGTGTCGGTTGTATTCCTTGTGAGGGGATGCCTAGTTATTTTGTAACCGTCAACTAGTGTTGCACTTGTAACTGCCGTCAGTTATGGATGTTTAAGGCTTTGCAAGAGTCGTGTATACAAATCGTCAACTAGTGTTGATTCCTATTTTCTCCCACCGTGGGGCACGAACCCACTACTACAAGTGTTGGTCTTCCTTCCTTAATCTTAGACTTGCCCCACCCGAGCTTCATCTAGCTTCATTGAGCTGTGGTGTATCGACATCGAGCTATACTGAGCTGCATCCGAACCATTGACCCAAGGTATTAGCTAACGACATACCTTTCTGGGTAATGCTCGACCCTTAGAGAAATAAAGGGGTAACACGCTTCCCCCACCAGAAAAACCCGACGCCCTCGTCGGAACAAACCAACAAGTAAGGACGCCCCTTCTTAGATGCTCAATTGCTACTCCTACTTTCTGACTTGTCCGCTTGATGAAGTGCTTTCTCCCTTAGCTTTTCCTGGCCATCGACTTGGTGTGATAACTCTTCCAATCATAAAAAATTGATTCATCTCTGCCGAAGGTCTTGGTGAATCTGTTGGAGAATCTCAACTCTATTTGTGAAGTCAATTGTAGTTGCAACTCCTGATCTTTAGGCTTTCCAAATTTCTTTCTCTGCATTGCTCCTTTTTGTGTGGAGGGTCGCCTCCCTTCAAGTGTTGGTCTGATAGCAACTTAACATAGCAAAGGTTAAGTCCTACCTTTAGACCAGTGTTGGTCTGATAGCAACTTAACGTAGCAAAAGTTAAGTCCTACCCTCTAGACCAGGACATATCCACAGATAGTCGTAGGAACTTGAAGTATATTGTCGTCCATTCATCCACGCAAGACTTAGCGAAATACTCCCAGTCGGATACAATACTCCCCTTCAAATCCTTGGCTTTAAGTAATTCCAACAAATCGGACATCACTTAGCAGATGATTGAAGTGACCAGACTCATCCCTTGTGTTATTGTTCCCAAACAATCAACACTTTTACAACTCAGAAGCATCACGCATAGAATGAAAGGACCTACTTTTATGCACAAGTATAACAATCCTTTTTATTCCATTCACAAGTTAGTGTACATTGGGCTATTACAACCCTTAGAGGTCACAGAGATCCTCTCTATTACCAAATGCTTCCACTTCCAACAGTGGTGCTAGCAAGCATAAATACACTAAGGACTAAACATCAATTACACTCACACCTTATTTAGTAGTTGCCTCTGTCGGATGATACGTCAGCCGACAATCCATCTTTTCCTTAGAGTGAAAAAGCCATCACCAGTAGCTTCCTGCCTTGAGATGCTTCTCTCATACATGAGTGTCCTTCGCTCTTAGCAACTCATTGATGCATCCCATCAAGAGTTTGCCCGTGACCCACATCATAACCACCATATCTCTCCACACTTGATGCTATAACCTACTCATTAAACCATACGAGTCGTTACCTCAGGTCCATCACTCACCTTAGTTTGGAACCATTAGTAGTCCCAGGAGAGATGCTCTTCGCGGACGCACCTCTTCGAATGTCTCTCTTGTTGCGCGCTCCAAGGGTCCGTTAACTTCCAGTGTAACTATCGATAGTTGCACGGCTTCCCTCCCTTGCCTGAAGCCATCCAGAGTCCAACCGTCCATTGCACGCCTCCCCGTTGTGTGCCTTGTTCGCATCCCAGCAAACTGTCGCGAGCAGTTATCTCTACCGACGCCCGTCAGCAGGTTGTCGTGGCCATGGTGGAATTCCTCCTAGAATCGTCGTGACCCACCATGCCACCTCTTGGCTTTCACCGTCAGTGTCCCTCCATAGAAGGATCGGATATCAGGCCACCCACCTCGTCATCCATTTCGATCTTAACCGCCACATGGTTGGCAACCGTCGCCGGAGACAACCACGGTTTCTTGCAGTGACGCTCGGGGTCGTTGGCCAACATCATCTCGGCCAAGTACTCCTCACTAGGAGCGTCGTCCTTCTACGATTCGGCCTCTATAACCGCCATGTAGTATGTCGCCTGATCAGCCAGCATACTCTCCACTTGAGTGGACAATGCTTCCACCCAATTGGTCAAGGCTCCCAACCAGTCTCGCAGGCCATCCTCCTTGGAACTGGTAGCACGGTTGCAGGAGCAACTGCTCTCTTCGGACTGAGAAGATGAGGCGTTGCGATCCACCTCTTGTATCTTGAGCGTCCTAATCCTTCCTTGACGGGACCCAATCTCGCGAGTGATAGCTGAGTCTAGGGCACGTAACTACCCTCTTATGTCGACGATCACACCATGAACGCCATTCCTCCAAGCATAGAGGTCCTCTCTTAGCCACTGGGTCTTCTTGTTGGAGTGAGTTCTACCTTCATGGAAGAACTGATAGTTCATTTTCTCTTCCCTCATGAGCGAAGCCAACTATCACTCTATCATCTCCAACCTGGCCTCCATATCGGGCATTACCATCGTGTTGTCGTTGAAGATAGTCGATTCCATATCGGGCTCTAATATGCAATCGAGCGCTCTAATCCTTCCTCAAAGGGACCCAATCTCATGAGTGACAGCTGAGTCCAGGGCACGTAACTTCTCTCTTATGTCGACGATCACGCCATGAACGCCATTCCGCCAAGCATAGATGTTACGACCCGCGTCGAGCTTATCTCGTAAGTATGCTGTTAAGCATGTGTTTAGCTGATGTGTTAAGTTATAAGCCTGTGTTTGTTAATTATGTTTAAAATGGATATGATATGTGCTTAGTGTGTTTTCTAGCTTCTAAAGCCTGTAGGATCTTACGCTTGAAGCGTTGCCAGAGAAATCGTTCGAATCCGACTTTCGAGTCAAAAGTTGCATGTTTTTGGGCTTTTAGGGACCCGTTTGTAATTTTTGAAAGTTTCGAACTTTGCGATTCGGCCCCTAGGCTTTCTTCCTTATTCTCTCCTTCTCACTTATCTCGTTTCACTTTCACAGAAACGAGAGAACGCTTCTGCGTTCTTCTTCCTTGCGTGAGAAAGAGAGAGAGAGGGAGCTGAGTAGGGAGAGACGTCCGAGCTCCGTTTTGCTCCGATCAGCTGCTGCAGCTCGTCCTCTTCCCTCCGTTGATCTCCTTCTCCGCCAATTCAAATCGGATTTGCAGCTGGAGCTGCGTTTGCAGGGAAAACGATCAAGGGATTGGGGTGCACGGAGCAGCCCTAGCTTGTTTCTTTCTTCCCTTCAGGTGTGGTTTAGTCATATGCATAGATTGTGATCGTTTCGCGGTGTTTGTTCGAGATTTGCCCGTCGATTCGAGAGAAATCGACTTTTGCAGGCCGTTTTTATGTTTTGCCTGTGCGCGGTTCGGCCTAGTTTCAATTTGGTCGGCCGAGTTCCTTTTTAGGGCAATTATACAACGTTTTTGGATCGGCCGAGTTTGAGTCTTTGGTCGGCCGAGTTTCCTAATTAGATAAGCGAACAGCGTTTTTGTCGGCCGAGTTTGGGGTTCTGATCGGCCGAGTTTCCTTGTAGGTATTTCAAGCGGTGAGTTGGTCGGCCGAGTTCCCCAGGGGATCGGCCGAGTTTCCAGTTGGTCGGCCGAGATTGTTCGGCCGAGTTTCAGAATCTAGGAGGCGTTCGGCCGAGTTCCAAAGTGGTCGGCCGAGTTTCAAGTTGTGAGTGGCAGTTCATTTAGAAATCATTATTTAACTCATTTTAAATACTATTTGCTTCAGTACCAGTTGATATGACCTTTAAGTAGTGTAGCATGTACATTTTAGTGTGATAAGTTCATTGGAACTTGAAATGCGTGATGTAAATGATGAAAAAGAGGAAATCCTATGTCTTACAGTTGCTATATGATATTTCTGTTTAATTGTTTATCTGTTAGTTAATTAATAGACCTAAGTGCCCTAACACCGTAGAACCCCTAAAGGAAGGTCTGTTACTTAGGGGTGAAACTCGTATCCAACATCAACCGGTTGAGTAATTCTGGTGGCACGAGGAGAGAAAGAAAGGCAGTGTCTAACAACAATCCTGCGTGTGTCACGATGGCACTGGGAAAAAGAAAAAGAAAACACGGTTATCTAACATCATTCGTGCGTGTGTCACGAAGGTAACCCTGTGACTCTCCACCGGTGTACTCCGGTTAAAGGAGGAGTCTGGAGCACACGTGGTTTTGCATTGAGGCCGTAGAGCCTATGTTCTGGCCGGAGAGCCAGGGGTCCTGTAGCAGAGCAGGGCTGGCGTAAGACTTAGCATTTCCCGGGTGTGTCGCTAAGTCTTGTACGGTGGGACCGTAGCATGGACTTGTTGCGGATCTTTATATGCAGAGTACACTACATATATTTAGGGCATAATAATAAAATGAATAAATAATCATGTAGGATCACAGTATATTTATATAACTGCATATCTACCTGAGATACCTATTGATGTTTAGAAATGTGATTACTATCTGTATATCTGATATGTCAATTGAACTGCCCTGCTTGAACTGTATACCTATTTATTTTCAGTTAATAAACCTGACGAGTTGTTTAGTGATAGCTAAGTGAAATGTTATTCACTGAGCGAGTAGACTCACCCCTCTACTCAAACATTTTCAGGTCAGCATCAGCATCAGGAATCGGAAGGATCGTTTCATCCTAACGTTTAGTTGATAAAAGGTTTGTAGTTAGTCTAGTTAGAGGTCTCTTAGTCCATTCCCCTCGATCCTCAGGACAAGGTGTGCGAGAGAGAGAATATGTACACAGATGTAAATTAATGTTATGCTTTCTTTATGTTAATCAACGTATTATGCTGTAGACTCTGCTTATATTGCTAATCAGTTAATAAAGATGCTTCCGCAGTTTGTTTAGTTTCATTTTACAGCTTAAATCAGATTATCCTATTAATGTCTTTAATATGTTTTAAAAAGTGAAGAGTGGTTGGCTTATGTGTAATTCCCATCCTGTTGCGTCCTAATCTCGTGGTTTGTGGTTAATGTGAGATTAGGGCGTGACAATTCTAGGTATCAGAGCCATAGGTTTGAGTACTTAGTTACTCAAGGTCAGGGGACGATAAGAGACCAATAGGATTAAGGTTTATGTCTTTCTTCTATCTGTAGTTTTCTAACAGGAAATGTTTTGTTATATCATTGCAGATGGCAGAAAGAGGCTTTGATCGTGATGATCATGCTGAGAGCCATGTTGGCCCCGATCCTTTGTACTTAGGTCCAGGTGGTGGTGACCACGTGGATGAAGCATCTCGTATGTATAGGATGTTTCTGGAGACCAGGGAGAAGTACAAGGCTGATAGGCGAACTTCTACTTCTACCAGCAGTAAGGATCTGATGCGATCGTATGAGCTTGTAAAGAAGCTCGGTGGTACAGAATTCAGTGGTACTACAGATCCTGCTGAAGCTGATGAGTGGTTTAGACAGATAGAAAAGGTCTTTCATCTGATGGAGCTTCCAGAAGATAAGAAGATCAATCATGCGGTCTACCCTTTGACAGGCGATGCAGAGTTGTGGTGGCGTGGTGTGGAAGAAAAGAGGGGAGGTACAAAGCTTTCCTGGAAGGATTTCTCTGAGGAGTTTCATCTCAAATTCTATCCACCCACTTTTCTTAATGAGAAAATCAGGCAGTTACAGAATATTAAGCAGGGGAACATGACAGTTACAGAGTATGAAGCGCTTTTCACACGGTTGGCGAATTTCTGTCCACAGCTTGTTCCCGATAACATAGAAAGATGCAGGAGGTTTCAGGAAGGGCTAAGGCCAGAGATTCGGCATATAGTTTCTTCTACTAGTAGGAGGAACAGAGAGAACTTTGGTGAGTTTGTCGAGGCTGCTAGACAAGTTGAAGAATCTGTGAATGCTGACAAGGTGCCTGAGTCTAAGAAGAGATCTGCAGACTTCAGTAGAGGGCAATCCAGTAGTGGATACAGAGGTGGAGGTAGAGGTTTCTTTTCTAAACTTGGGCGTGGTTTTGGTTGTTTCGGCAAGCAGAGATCTGAGGATGTCACTACTTCTAGAGGTAGAGGAGGATACAACCCAGGAAGATGGGGCAGTGCCGATAGTGGACAGTCTTCTGGGTCGTCAATGTCAGTGACAGGTCCTCAGAGGCAAGAGATACCGCCATGTGAAAAATGCAGAAGGCCACATACTGGTCAGTGTGGGGGTGCAAATCCTCGAGGTTGTTTTATCTGTGGACAAGTAGGACATTTCAAAAAGGAATGTCCTCAGCTTCGACAAGCAGCATTGCAAGCTTTCCAGCCTCAATACCATGATGTTCCAAGTTCTTCTATGGCTTCTGGTTCTAGAGGAGGTGGAGCGTCTAGTGGCAGGAGTGGTCAGAGAGGATAGTGTGGCAGAGGAAGAGCTTCAGCACGTTTCTTTTCTTTGACACCTCAGGAAGGTATAATCTCTTCACAAGTTGTTACAGGAGAGATGCTTTTGTTTAATAGTATACCAGTTTCAGTTTTGATAGATCCGGGAGCTACTCACTCTTTTATACGACGTTCTTTAGTTGGTGAACTTAATCTGTTAACTCAAGAGTTGGCAGATGAGTTAGTGTTGAGGGTTCCACTAGGTGGACCAACAGTTTTATCCGAGTCTTGTCCCGGATGCTTGTTATCCTTTGGAAGTTTTACCTTTGCTGCTAATCTCATACCCCTGGATAAAAATACCTTTCAAGTCATCTTGGGTATGGATTGTCTTGAAACATATCGAGTGCAACTCGATTGTTGGAAGAAGGAAGCTACCTTTCAACTAGGGGAATTTTCTTGTATCTTTACTGGAGACAGGAAAGTTCTGCCTACGTGCATAATATCAGCTGCAGTAGCTGATAAGATGTTACAGAAAGGATGTGAGGCGTTCCTTGCTCATGTGGTTGACACCAGAGCAGAGAAGAGCACTGCCAGTGTTTATGATGTGCCTGTGGTTCGTGAGTTCTCTGATGTTTTTCCAGAGGAGTTACCAGGCTTACCTCCTGTCAGAGACATTGATTTTGAAATTCAGATATATCCAGGTAGTCATCCAGTAGCACTGCCAGCCTATAGAATGGCACCTGCAGAGTTGAAGGAACTCAAGGTGCAGTTACAGGAGTTGCTAGATAAGGGTTTCATTAGACCCAGTTCTTCACCGTGGGGTGCTCCAGTCCTGTTTGTTAAGAAAAAGGATGGTACCATGCGTCTCTGTATAGATTATAGGCAACTGAACAAGATCACTATAAAGAACAAGTATCCATTACCGAGAATAGATGATATGTTTGATCAGTTGCGTGGAGCGACGATCTTTTCTAAAATAGATTTGAGATCTGGATATCATCAGCTTAGGATAAAGGCTTCTGATATTCCCAAAACAGCTTTCAGAACCAGGTATGGGCATTATGAGTTTTTGGTCATGTCGTTTGGACTGACCAATGCCCCAGCAGCCTTTATGGATATGATGAATCGGATTTTCAAACCATTCCTAGATCAGTTTATTGTAGTCTTTATAGATGATATTCTGATCTACTCCAGAGATGATGCACAGCATGAGCAACACCTGAGAGTAGTGTTGCAGTTGTTGAGACAACACCAGTTGTTCGCTAAATTTAGTAAATGTGAGTTCTGGTTGGCCGAGGTAGCATTTCTTGGACATGTTATCTCGAGAGGTGGAGTTAGTGTTGACCCTAAGAAAGTTGATTCTGTACTTCAGTGGGAACAGCCTAAGACTCCTACTGAGATCAGAAGTTTCTTGGGTTTGGCAGGTTATTATAGAAGGTTCATAAAGAACTTCAGTGAGATAGCATCACCTTTGACACGCTTGACGAGGAAGGATGTACCGTTTGTTTGGTCTGATAACTGTGAGAGAAGTTTTCAGATCTTGAAGAAAAGGTTGACTTCAGCACCAGTGTTGGTTCTGCCAGAAGCAGAAAGAGGTTATACAGTGTTTTGTGATGCTTCCAGGAGAGGTTTGGGCTGTGTACTGATGCAAGAAGGCAAAGTTGTGGCTTACGCATCTAGACAGCTTAATAAGAATGAAGAGAATTACCCTGTTCATGATCTGGAATTAGCTGCTATAGTTCATGCTCTTAAGACATGGCGTCACTACTTGTATGGTGAGACATGTCAGGTGTTTACAGACCATAAGAGCTTGAAATATATCTTCACTCAGAAAGACTTGAATTTGAGACAGCGCAGATGGCTTGAGCTGATTTAAGACTATGATGTGACAATCGATTACCATCCTGGTAAGGTGAATGTTGTAGCTGATGCTTTAAGTAGAAAGTCAAGTTCAACAGCCAATGCATTTTCTATGGCATGTTTCAAGAGAGACTTACTTGTAGATATGCGAAGGTTGAACTTGGTCTTGGAGGTGACTGGACAGTGTGGATTGATTACTCAGATGCAAGTCAGACCTACTTTTTATAATCAGATTAAGGAATTACAGCAGAGTGATGATGAGTTGTGGCAAATCATGCAAGAAATGTCAGAAGGTAAGAGAACAGAGTTCAGGTTTTCTGATGAAGGCATGTTGTATCTTCATGATAGGTTGTGTGTACCTAGAAACAGTGAGTTGAAAGAGCAGATTCTTGAGGAAGCGCATACTTCTATGTATGCTATGCATCCAGGTAACACAAAGATGTACAGAAATCTCAAAGAGCTGTACTGGTGGTCTGGCATGAAAAAGGATGTGGCTGAATACGTGGCTAGGTGCGGGGTGTGTCAGCAGGTTAAGGCTGAACATCAGAAACCTGCTGGTACTTTGCAGTCGCTTCCTATACCTGAATGGAAATGGGAACATATCACGATGGACTTTGTGGTAGGATTACCCAGAACGCCTAAGGGTTCGGACTCGATATGGGTGATTGTGGATAGACTAACTAAGTCTGCTCATTTTCTTCCAGTCAAGTCAACCTTTGACGTTTCAAAGCTGGCCAAAGTTTATGTGGATGAGGTAATCAGATTGCATGGGATTCCAGTCTCTATTATTTCTGACAGAGATCCAAAGTTTACATCTAGATTCTGGAATCAGTTACATCGTGCATTGGGCATAAGGTTGAAGTTCAGTACAACGTTTCACCCACAGACAGATGGTCAATCTGAGAGGACCATTCAGACCCTTGAAGACATGCTGAGAGCATGCGTGCTACAGTTTAGAGGTAACTGGGAAGAACACTTAAGCCTAATAGAGTTTGCTTATAATAACAGTTACCATTCTAGTCTTGGAATGGCTCCATATGAAGCTCTTTATGGCAGGAAGTGTAGATCGCCAGTTTGTTGGTACGAGGTGGGTGAGAAGGAAATTCTTGGACCTGAGCTAGTGGATGTAACTACAAAAAAGATATCTGTGATCAGGGATCAGTTAAAAGCTGCTCAGGACAGACAAAAAAGTTATGCAGAAATACGACGTCGACCTCTCGAGTTTGAGGTTGGTGACGAGGTCTACTTGAAGGTATCACCGTGGAAGGGAGTTCTGAGGTTTGGCAAGAGGGGTAAGTTGACCCCTAGGTATATGGGTCCATATCCTATTGTTGAGAGGATAGGACCTGTAGCTTACAGGTTGGATTTGCCGTCTGAGTTGGCAAATCTTCATGATGTCTTCCACGTGTCTATGCTGAAAAAGTGTCACCCCGATACAGAAAAGATTGTAGATCCAGAACCGGCGCAGCTTAGGACGGATGTGTCCTATGTTGAAGGACCAGTGCAGATAGTTGATCACCAGATCAAAAAGCTTAAGAACCGCGAGATTCCTTTAGTAAAGATTTTGTGGAGAAACCATAATCTTGAGGAAGCTACGTGGGAACTAGAGTCTGAGATGCATAGCAAGTTTCCTTTTCTCTTCTAGGAATTTCGAGGATGAAATTCTTATAAGGGAGGGAGATTGTTACGACCCGCGTCGAGCTTATCCCGTAAGTATGCTGTTAAGCAAGAGTTTAGCTGATGTGTTAAGTTATAAGCTTATTTTTGTTAATAATGCTTAAAATGGTTATGATATGTGCTTAGTGTGTTTTCTAGCTTCTAAAGCGTGTAGGATCTTACGCTTGAAGCGTTGCCAGAGAAATCGTTCGAATCCGACCTTCGAGTTAAAAGTTGCATGTTTTTGGGGCTTTTAGGGACCTGTTTGTAATTTTGAAAGTTTTGAACTTTGCAATTAGGCCCCTAAGTTTCTTCCTTATCCTTTCTCTCTTCCTTATCTCGTTTCACTTTTACAGAAATGAGAGAACGCTTCTGCGTTCTCCTTCCTTGCGTGAGAAAGAGAGAAAGAGAGAGAGAGAGGGAGCTGAGAAGGGAAAGGCGTCGAAGCTTCGTTTTGCTCCGATCAGTTGCTGCTGTTCGTCCTTTTCCTCCGTGGATCTCCTTCTCCGTCAATTCGAATCGGTTTTGCAGCCGGAGCTGCGTTTGTAGGGAAAACGATCAAGGGATTGGGGTGCAAGGAGCAGCCCTAGCTCATTTCTTTCTTCCCTTCAGGTGCGGTTTAGTCATATGCATCGTCTGTGATCGTTTCGCGGTGTTTGTTTGAGGTTTGCCCGTCGATTCGAGAGAAATCGACTTTTGCAGGCCGTTTTTATGTTCTGCCTGTGCGCGGTTCGGCCGAGTTTCAATTCGGTCGGCCGAGTTCCTTTTTAGGGCAATTGTACAGCGTTTTTGGATCGGCCGAGTTTGAGTCTTTGGTCGGCCGAGTTTCCTAATTAAATAAGCGAACAGCGTTTTTGTCAGCCGAGTTTGGGTTCTGATCGGCCGAGTTTCCTTGTAGGTTTTTCAAGCGGTGAGTTGGTCGGCCGAGTTCCCCAGGGGATCGGCCGAGTTTCCAGTTGGTCGGCCGAGATTGTTCGGCCGAGTTTCAGAATCTGGGAGGCGTTCGGCCGAGTTCCAAAGTGGTCGGCCGAGTTTCAAGTTGTGAGTGGCAGTTCATTTAGAAATCATTATTAAACTCATTTAAAATGCTTATTTGCTTCAGTATCAGTTGATATGACTTTTAGACAGTGTAGCAAGTACTTATGTAGTATGAATAGTTCGATGGAACTTGAAATGCGTGATATGAAAGATGGAAAAGAGGGAATTCTATGTCTTACAGTTGATATGAAATAATCTTGTTTAATTGTATATCTGTTAATCAGTTAATAGACTTAGGTGCCCCAACATCGTAGAACCCCATTGCGCGGTCTGTACCTTTGGGGTGAAACGGTCAGTCCTGGGGATACGCCCAGGCATCGGAGACTCGTGTCCAACAAATACCGATTGTCTCGGTGACACGTAGTCTAAGTGGTAGGATTCCGGTCAGTTTTGGGGATACGCCCAGGCATCGGAGATCCAAGAGAACGTTCCGGTCAGTCCTGGGGATACGCCCAGGCATCGGAGAAGTCCCGGTCAGTTCTGGGGATACGCCCAGGCATCGGAGACTTGGAGACCCTCCACTGTGCACTACAGGTTGCGGAGGAGTCCAGAGCACTCAGAGTTAGTGCAATGAGGCCTTGTGAGCCTGAGAGTCCTGTGCAGACCAGGACGAGAAGTCAGACTTAGCATTTCCCGGGTGTGTCGCTAAGTCTTGTACGGTGAGATCGTAGTTCGCTACTGATCTTCATATGCAGAGTGCACTGCATATGTTTGGGGCATAATAATGTAAATATGTAATCATATAGGATCACAGTAAATTTATATAATCGAACTCCTGTACAAATTTTATATATCTGTTTATTCACTTGAAATATCTGTTGCTGTTTAGATATGTGATTATTATCTGCAAAATTGTTATGTCATTAGAACTGCCCTGCTTGCACTGTATACATGTTTTATTTCAATTATAAACCTGATGAGTTGTTTAATGATAGCTATGTGAAATGTTATTCACTGAGCGAGTAGGCTCACCCCTCTACTCAAACATTTTCAGGTCAGCACCTGCATCAGGAGTCGGAAGGATCGTTTCATCCTAATGCTTAGTTGTTACAAGGTTTGTAGTTAGTCTAGTTAGAGGTCTCTTAGTCCATTCCCCTCGATCCTCGGGACAAAGTGTGAGTGAGAGAGAGAATGTGTACAAAGATGTAAATTAACTGTTATGCTTTATTTTATGTTGAACAATGCAATATGCTGTAGACTCTGTTTATATTCCTAGTCAGTCTAATAGAAATGCTTCCGCAGCTTGTTTAGTTTCATTTACAGTATAAATCAGTTTTTCCTATTAATGTCTTGAATTATTTTAAAAAGTGACAAATGGTTGGTTATGTATTCATCCCACCTGTCGTGTCCTAATCACGTGGTTTATGGTTAATGTGAGATTGGGGTGCGACAATTTCCGTGAGAAATATTTCATATTTTTATATCCGTTAACATATGTTATTACATTACTATTTAATTATGCAATTTAATGTGTTACATTGACATGTAAGGAATTACATGAGTTCAAAAAAGCGGGAGGAAAGGTCCCCAAGAAAAAGAAATAGCCACTAATTTGGGATAATGTGAAAGTAATTTCCCGACTCCAATGTATATATTATTTATGTAAACTATGCTTATTTGTATTTTTGAATATTTTGTATGTTTCAATTTATAGTGTGCTACCCAAGACAATGGTTGGGCATGTGCATACTATGTGATGTAATTTATGGACCTAATTATCAAGAATACCACAATGGAAATCGATACCATACATCATGTATTATATATAGTCTCATTAGATAATATGAAATATATCAATCTTATTGTATATTATTATACATATATATATATATATATATATATATATATATATATGTCATTCTCTTTACAGGTGTTTAAAACTAACTTCACTATAGGTCAAAAGTTATTAGATGTACATACTCCCTATACGATGGAAGACTTAAATGATGTAAGAGAACAATGGGCAAAAGCCCTACAAGTAGTGGGAATTTTTAAATATGATTGGGATAATAATGGCGATAATGACGATGATGAATAAAGAATGATATTTCAAAACTTTGTTCTCATAAATATTTTTGTGTGAATGTGAATGAATTTTTCTGAATTGTCATATGTGTGAATGTGAAGATGATCAATACATGAATATTTCTACATGTGTCTGAATGTGAAAAGAGATGAAATGAATGGAATTGCAGGTTGCTAAATGTGTGTGAAAATGGAGGAAATGTGAAATGGAACTATTAGTTTCTACATATGTGTGATGAAAAATAATATGAATTAAATTTTCTTATACATGTGTGTGCTCATAAATTGTTGCCCATATTGTTAATTTTGCAGGTTTGTGGCCTGTTGTTGGCTGATATCAATGGATGCTATAAACATGCAACTAAGAACTGAACTGCAGGTTTTGCATCTACTGACCAGCCATACATCAGGCTTGCAAATTGATATGAAAAAAAATCAAAACATATACGTCAGTTATTAGTATAAAACTGACAACAAAGACATACAACGTCGATTTTTAGCAAAAAATCGATGTCTATGTAGATATGTTGTCGGTTATTAGTATAGAACTAATGTCTTTATCTAGATATAGTGTCAGTTATATATACAAACCAACGCCAATCTTACTGGTGCATTTTATTGGTGGCGAGAAGGGTTATGATGTCGGTTTTTGTGAAATGCTCACGTCTTTGACCTGGATATAGTGTCAGTTTTATTAAATAATCGATGCCTATAGTGCCCTTTCTGGCACGTTTTTGGTGGTAGGAAGGGTTATGGCATCGGTGTTAAAACCGACGCTGATGTTTCAACTTTTAGCAGCGCCCACTTGGGTGTCGCTTTGAAACCGACACCAAAAGCCTTAAATAACTGACACTAAAGGTCGGTTCTGTACTAGTGTATAGCGCTATAAAGTTCATCAAAACTTAAAAACTATATAAACTTAGAGGTTTTTTGAACTTAAAGTACAATATATATATATATATATATATATATATATATATTTAGGACTGTTTTTTGAATTAATTGTGGCTATTCGGTTAACCAAACAAAAAATAATTTTAACCAACAAATTAACCATTTGACCAATTAACCAATATAAATTAACCAAATTAATCGAATTAACCAAATTGTTCTAATAAAATTAACCATTTGGTTTTAACTATTTGGTTAATCTGTTATTAACCAGATTATGCTCACTTCTAGTGGCAATTTCGTATTGATCAATATTGAAAAATTCATATCTTCTAATCCTCTTATACAAATTTGACAAATAAATATGTTTTGGAATATGAAAATTAATATATATATATATAATAAAATATTTTCAAAGTCTGATTTCATGGATTGATAAAGGGTGATTTTTGTAAAATGAATTTAATGCATAAAATCCATAAAAATTACATTTTAATCATCATAACTCCAAAATTAACATAAAAATATGTTTTCTTGATCAGGAGAACTTAATAAGTTTATTAGTGATGTTTTAAGAGTCTAAATCTGAGTTTTTCTAAAAAGGTCTAAAATTAGGGTTTCTATACATTAATGTGCACTATGTACTCTAATACATGTTAATACATTAAAAATAGGCAAAGTGAAACTTGGACTCAATTAAAGTGGTGAAATATAGAAATTGATATCAGTAAGAGAGGTATGTGCATTCCTTACACCTTATGTTGGGATAATTTCATCCAAATCCTATATTTCCCTAATGAGGCTTAAATGAACCCTAAATCTTCTATTCTTAAATCCTAATGTTGTTCATGTCTCAAATCAGATTATAATTTCTTCTTGTTTGGGTCTTATACCCCACTGCTATGCTTATTGAATATTATGACTACTCTTGCCATGAATACTTTTCTAGCATGTAGATTTATGTTCTATTTAATTTAAAGTAGCAATACTTATGTATAACCAACCACAAAGGACATGTATTTAATCGCCCAGGAGAATGTTTTTATTCTCCCCTATATAATTGTGTAGGTGACTGGGAATGTATTATTCTCCCCTCACCTACAGGTTAGAGGTCTGGTAGGTGCCTCAACCCTACTTAGTTAGGTAGACATAATTATCTTACATGCAAATCCTTTTTAATATAATTTTTAATCGCAAGTTTCTTTTGAATATAGCCTCATACTCTTGTTACCTTCATCTTATGATGAACCCTAGCCTGTTCGTATTTGATTTACTTATGTTGTTATCCTAGACTAGTTTTGTAACACATACCTTGTTTTCATTCCCCTTTTGTTGGGTGCTTTCCCAACCACCTAGGTATTGGTGCTGAGCAAGGAGAAGGACAAGTTTGAAGGAAGTCATCTTAAGAGTAGATCTCAAGCTATCTAAAAGGATGTCTAGGTCGCTATAGATAGATCCTTTTCTCTTATATTTTTATTTTGGGAACAATCATGTATTGAACAATGAAAGCCATGTAATAGGCTTAGTACTTTTATTTCCACTACTATTGACATTTTATAATGATCTGGTGCATGCTTATTTACTTGGAATATTATACATGCATCCCTCAATATCTTTTGTCTTTCTAAAAAGATGGATGTTTTGTACTTCCTTTAAATTTTAGTAAGGAGATGATATCTCCTCGTTACACTTGTGGTCGTTAGATCAAGAAGCTATCTTGTGAGTAGGTATGCCATGAAGTGCCAAACTGAGATGCCCGTAATTGAGTAAGAGGTCGACATGATAATGCCTAACCTGACACACTTTTAAGTAGGGTTACACTAACACACCTTGGAGAGTTTAACCCCTTGTTCCTTGCATAAAGGTAGTCATCATGCTATGGTGGTAACAAGTCGACACTCAATAATGTCATGTATCAAACTGACATGCTTGGACTGATGCTAAATTGATACACCTTAAGTGTAGCTAACCCAACACCTATAGGTCTAACCTGATATCCCTAGATGTAGCTAACACGACACCTTAAGGTCTAACCCGATATCCTTAGATGATCTTGCCTGGCACACCTTGGTGTGGTCAGGCCGACACATGAAGATGATGAAACTGGGATCCCTCTAGCCATATGAAACTAATACCTTGTAACAATAGACATGATACATCATGTTGATGATGAAGTTATATTGTATGATAGGATACCCTATGAGGAGTTTGTAGGAGAAACAAGGGAGTGTTGTTTTCTATAACCTTTAATCTCATAGCATACTATATAGTGATAATGGAAGTGATGAATTGAGGTTGGTTGTTGATCCAACCCTGTAAACCCTAATTGGTTAAAGAGAACCTAACCCTAATGATGTAGTGTGAATGACATGAATCTTTATAAGATGGTAGTAATGATGAAGTATTATCTTTCTTGTTATAAGTCTCTAGCCATGCAAGTGTCTCAAGTAGATAAGCATATCTAGATAAGAGATATGGTGTTTATTATATGATTGAATGGGCCTTGTGAGACATGTGAGATATTGCTATCACAGAAAGAGGAGGTAAATGGGTCTTATGACCTAATGATAGTTTATTGCCTAAAATGAGGTGATAATTTTCTCAGCAATGAGATGAGGGGTTTCTACCTCAAAGTATGTGGTCCTTGTGATGAAAAATATGGTGAATGGAAAGCATCAAGTGATAATGTAATGAGATCACACCTCATATGCTCAAATATTTTTTGGCAATGTATTATGCCCTTATCTTTGTGGAACTTGGTTAAAATTTATATGTTGTAACTTGATAGATGCTAAAAGGAACTTAAATGACCTAACTAATCAAGTAGAACTTAATCATGTAGTTGCTCTGTGCCAGAGATCCATTCAGTGTTAGCATTTGTTTGATGGTGAAACAAGTTTAACTCAGAGCACATATTTTTGAATATGCAGGGGTGAGGATGAATATCCCCTTACGTCCATGATATGTGATATAGGATTGTCTGTGGGCCATACCCTGGTAGGAATGCAGCTTTGGGTCGCTGCTCAGTGATATGTGATACATGATTGGCTACAAGCCATACCCTGGGAGGAGTGCAGATGTGGGTCGTAGCATAGTTTCACTAGCACCGTGACCTGTATCAAGGTGGGCTAGGTTTGTACATCTGGACTATATGTCACTGGAAGCAATCTGACTGATGATGCCACTACAGGTTCACTCATACTGACTGAGGGGGTGAGGTCATGGATTCCAGCTCTTCCACTAGACCTTGTATGACACCGATTTCAACTTAGAAGTGGTAGGTTAGATTTGGGTGGTATGACTCAAATCCTCGGGGCAGAATAAAATCTGTAAAGAACTATGTAGTATACTTATATAGGATCAAATACATAAACATTAGATGAGGCATTGCTTGATTTTGTATAATATTGTTGGTAGTGAATATACATATTCTTTTTATAATGTTAAGATGTTTCATTATCTGATAGTAATTGCTTATTCTGTAAATAATGATTACCTGCTTATCGTGGATGTAACTTTACTTCTTTCTTTAATCATCTTATTCTTGTTAATAATAGAGTTGGTGGAGAGTTATATCTCCCGTGGAGATTTAGAATTTCACCCTATGGGTTTCCCACATATTTTTAGGTGGACATGCACGAGGAGGTAGAGATCATGCAGCTGAGGTTGAAGAGCAACAAGAAAGACAATAGATGATAAGGTTGGAAGTGTTGTTGGATGTCCTTTTGATGTTAGAGTCCTAGATTCGTCACTATACACTCAGGTCTTTGGGTGTGTTTTGTAGACATGCTTTCGATATATGGTTGGCTTGTGTGCCCTTTTTGTGCACAACTGTGATGGATGAATGTATATAAGTTTGGGACATGTTTTCTTGTAACATGCTGTTGACACCCATGGTAAGTGGCTTATGACATGAAGGCTTAATATATAAAGGCTTTTGATGTTTGGTAGCTTACTGAAAATGGTTATAAATTTCTAGTGTTTTCCTATGATCCGCTGTTAGTGGTTAAGTGCATTTTGTTTTGAGTAATCTCGCTTTGTGTGGCATAGGGCGTCATAATATTTTATTTGTCTCTATTTAAATTGATTCAAATGTGATGGTTGTTGGAACATGGGAAGTTAGAGACAAAGTGTGAAAACCTCCACTGCCTTTATATTTAGTTATAACAGACACCCACTTTCTCCCCTAAAGTTAGTTACTCTCTAATCCTTAGTTGAAGAGACACTTAAGGTAGATAGTCTCTGACCTTTGGGCAAAGAGACACATGGGGTGATTGTTCTCTATCCTTAAATAAAGAGACACTTAGGGTGGTTACAAACTACCCACTAACTCTCCGTAACTAACTGGTGTTTGATCTATATCCCACTAACCCAACTATTGGTGGTTACTTCTGACATGGTGTTTATGGTAGAGGCCATAAAAGGGGGAAGGTATGGATGGAAAAAGGGTTTTTACAATCATTTGTTAATTCAAAATATAAAAATCAAGAAAGGAAAATAAAAGGACTTCTTAACGAAAATTCATTTTGGAAGGTTATTCTAATTAAAGGCACTAGAATAATCTGGAGTTGCAACAAGAAGAAGGTTGTTCACTGAAACTATAGGATTTAAAAGATCAAGACGGAAAGGTTGTGCTTAATATCCACAAGAAGAGAATATTGAGAATATTAGACATGGATCAAGGTAAGTATTACATCTAGTTCATAATATGGGAATGGATGTTTGGATGGATCAAATTAGACTGGAAAGACCCATTTTTGTTGCATTTTTACTAACAAAAAAAGTTTGACTATCACTACACTATCCATTATCGAGCTCCCTTATGACTCAAGCTCCTCTACCACATATGTAACCACCCTAAAAATGGTGTTCCCAGAAAGGTTGTCTCCTCCAATTAATTATAAAAATGATAATCATAAAAGCATCACTATTGACTTCTGCATTTACACTTAAATACAACTAAGGTCACTTTTTGTGCCAAAATATGTCTAAAGAACTCTCACTAACTAACACCAATTTGACAATATGTTGGATATTATTGTTGAAATTGCATTTTGGAATAAGTCTTAATCATGACCGATTTAAATACTGGTAATTTATCCTAGAAGATAATCATATGTCTTAACCTTCCCATCACAATGGAGACGGTGATTTCACCTCTTTGGAGGTCCTATAGTACTTTAATGAGAATTATCAAGTCCTTTCTTTAGGTAAAGATTATTATCTTATCAAAATAGAAAATGGGGAGTGCAAGTAAATTACACTGGATAGTATGTATTTTAATAACAAGGTTATTTGTTCTCTTTATGAATTTATCCCTCTAAAAGGATTTCAAATCAAAACATTCTTGAGACTTAGTTGCATCCCATAACTCCCAAAAAATGGGGAGTATTGAATTTATGGGTCACATAGGGCTTTTACAAAGAAGAACTTTTCATTCTACAAATAGTATACCGATATTCTCCCAATGAGCCCATTATAACATATTATCTACACTATGAAAACATAGAAATAATCAGAAAAAGACTTTTGGGTTGCAATGCAATTTAGAAGACAATCTATTTGTATGTTAAAAATTATAAAACAAACTACTCAAGATTTTATCTGATATATTTTATAAATAAATATGATCAAATAAATGCATGAGTAATTGCACTAAATTTTGATAATAATTGGCAAAAGTTGACCCGAACTGAGAAACCTGACTAGCCCTACCCGCAACACAACCCGATTAAACCCAAGAAAATATAAACCCAAATCCACCCCGACCCGACTCGATGTTTACCCAAAACTCAATATGACCTAGAATTGTCAGACACAATCTTGACCTGACACTCAACCCGGTGATATCGCGTGACCTGAATCAACCTAAAAAAATCACATCCATCTTAACCTGACTTGATATCAAGCAGACTTGATATTGACCTGACCCGACCTCAACCCACCTAAAACCAACCCACACAACACCAACTCAACCCAATGTCAGCCCGATCAAACACCAACCCGACCCAATATCAACCCGACTTGACGTCAAACTGACCCTACACCAACCGACCCATTCTCAATCTGACCCAAAATCAATCCAGCCACACTGACCCGACCCAATGTCAACCTGATTGAGTACTAGCGAGCAACAACTAGCAAGAAGTTGAGAAGTCATGTTTTATTTTTACAATATATTTTGGTATGGATTTTCCGGTATACGATTTAATAAGAAATACTTTTCTTGATAATTTGCTAGTACGGAAAAGGAACAAGAAATATATGGGATAACAAATAATAAAATAAGAATATAATAAGTAAACAAATATATATTCTTTATTTTTTTAATTAATGCAACATATTTGTCATCATTCATTATCACAAGTCACAACGTGACCTGAATGATCTAAATCAAAACAACTTGATTATACAAATATACAACCTAAGCAACCCCAACTTGATAACTATCGAATTCAAAATGACTCGATTTGAACTCAAGTTATCCCCAAGAAATAGTGTATATTGAAAGGACCTGAAGCTATTTGACGTGAACCCAAATAAACCCAATAAATGAATATGAACAAACTTGTATCAAAATTGACCAGACCCGAACACGAGTTGACCCAAAAATACAAAATGAACCGAAGGGACCAAACTGATATGAACCCAACTCGACATGAAAGGATAAAATAACCTCAATTATCTTTGACCCATAAGGACCCTGGCCAAATCTAAACTGACCTGTTTGATTGCTAACTCTTCATCCTGAACAAACTGAGATTCAACCCAAAACAACTAGACCTAAACCAAATACACACCCAAAGAAGACTTGATCTAATTACTACCCAACCCAAAAATGACTCAAACCAAACCGAATTAGCCCTAGGAAAATAGCACAAATTGAGCTGAGCTGACCCGGTATTAAGATGACTCAAAATGAATTGACCTGAACCCGACCCGACCCGATAAAGTAACCTAAAAAATCTATACTAAAATTGACCTGACCCGAATGTTAATTGACCCAAGAATACAAAATGACCCAGAAAGACCCACCCGATACTAACCTGACCCAAACCTAACCCAAACTAAAAGAATAAAATTACGCGAATTATCTCTGACCCAACAATGACCCGACCTAAAATGACCCGACCCAAATCCAACCCGACCCACCCGATTGCCAGCTCTAGTATTTCCTCTCTATTACCTCAAAGTCATAATGTTTTCATAGCAATTTCTTTATGTGTGGATATAAATTATGAATATATAAAGTAGATGTATAACATGATATTTAATTTTTATTTACCCTTTTATACCATGATAACTTCATATGAAGAATAACACATACATAAGAAATGAATATACTTCAATGTCATCATAATTTCATGATGTTTTCGGTCTTGCTCTCTCATCTTCTTTCTTCCGCCTTCCTCTCGTAATTGATCCGTTCCGCTACGCCGTCTGTCAGATCGGAGCCGGGTGAGCGATAGCGGCTCCTGTTTACTAAGAGATCCTCTGCCGCGTTTCTCACATAAAAAAGCACATACTGATCTGGAATATTACAATATACTCCTCACTGAAAAGGATCATATACAGCCCGGTACTACCAGAAACGCCGTGATGTCCGGCCATAATCCGCTCGTTATAGGACTTGACCAAACATCTCACGACACGAGCTGACAACAGCCATGTAGACACCTGTATGAAAGGCACATTTACTTAGTAGGTGGATTTGCTAGAATATGATATATACCTCTATACTTAATAGACACCAAACTATACCATACTATTTCCTTAACAACAATATTCTTTACCTTTGTTGAAATGCAATAAATAAAATGACTTGTTAGATAAAGAAACAACAACTTTATTTCTGCAACTCATATTAAGTTGGATTTTATTTTGTTCTACCATATAAAGGAAATAATACTATTTCTATGCCATGTATTGTATGGTGATGTTTCTATGAATGAACTCAGATATAGAAAAATGACATTTATAGTAGATTTTTATGTACTTGTCCTTTAGATGGTTCCACCTTCTAGTATGAAAAGAAAGCTCATGGTAGATTTCTCATTAATAAGACAACATGCACGATCAACATATAATTATTCAAGAAAAATAAGATATTCACATCTAATAGTGAGAATGTAATACTCAGTTCCTCATGAAAGATGAAAGAATTTTCTTAGAATCTTGCAGTTTTGTAAACTAAGATTACTCTAAAAATAACCAAGTATAATAACAACATATATGCATGGGCAATTGTAGTCTATGTACATATTGATACCTCCAAATAGTTGAGGCATATAGTACACCAACCATTATTTTCCTAACTACTCATTTTTTGAACAATATTTCATCCAATTCAACCCATATGACAATAAGTATTTGACTAGAAGGTCGACTACATATACTAGAGGATCTCCGTTATACCCTGTGTGTGTACTTACATCTATCATATTGAATCCCATTTTCAGAATATAGGTAAATTTGCCCATATAATTCACATAAAGTATGATGAGAAAGAAATGTTATAATTTCATGTAACAAGCTAACATAATTACCATAAGAAAAAGCATATCATTTGTCCAAAAAATGTAATTAATTTACTCCTAATATACTTAGCGTACACACATTCATGAAGTTTGGTCCCCATAACTTTGTACTATATAATAATGATGTGATTTTGTGATGGGAGTAAAGAGACTTATCATATTGAAGAACATGTTTCAATTATAAAGAAACTCCAATATTTTCCATGTATACAAATGAGATCCCAATTCAAGTAAATTTGTTCTAACATCCATGTAATTTTGAGCCAAAAGTGATATACTTCAAATATGATAATTCCAATAATATTTTGTATTGAAAGTAGATAAAGTAGATCAATTTAGCTTATACTCTCTAATTTTATGGAACTTTATACCATGAAATTACCTCATATCTTTCTACGTTACCTTTAAGTAACTTCTTTATGTTAAATACACAATCTATATATTTGGTTTGACGTTATGAAGGAAAGAAATTAGATTCTAGATGTGGTTGTTAATACCTTATCCATCAATTTTTAGTTCCTCTTTCATGTCTTTATCAATTATGTTAATATCTCATTATCCATGAAATACAAAAGTGAAAAAAAGATTTCTACAACAAATGGTATGCATGGGGAAAATTAAATAGGAGGGCATACATTTTCTAGTATCCAAGTCATGAGATAGTTCTAAAACTAGAAGACATAAGGTGTATCATTTTATAGGTAGTTTGGAAAAAGGGTACTTTATCCGACATGACCCATGTCATATTTGGTGCCAACCATTACATATCAGAAGACAAGTGGACATTTTGTTTTAATAACTATGGAGTCATATGTGCATTAATGTGCATGATACACTAGGTTGATACTATATCAACTTCAAGATAAGAATATGATGTCTCAAGATTTGTATCTAGTCTTATCTCTTTTGGCAATAGAAATTTATTTATAGCACTTTGTGTGTAAGTAGATGTGTATCCTATTTGCTGCTCCTTGTTTCTCCACAAATATGAAATATTAGTCATGGGATTTTTAGAATCATTTAATTGAATATGTGTGTCCTGGGATAAGGTTCATCCTGTTCTCAATCAAGTACATAATTCTATATATATCATGTTTGACTATTATTTACTCATATTTATAGTTACATATAGAGGTTGAACAAGAGGGGGGGCTGCCCAGGCTGAACCCCCCCCCCCCCCGAAAAAATATTTTTGTTATTACTATGATACCATGTGAAGATTAAAATGTTGCAAAAATATGTTATTATACTACAAAAAATACGACTTTTAATCTTAGTAATAAAATTAATTATATTGCTTTTTTGTACAATTTTCTTAGAATTTGGACTAAATATATTTAAGGATCATGTATTTTATCTTCTTACAAATCATAAAATTTATAAGCCTGATGTAAATACCATCAATAATGAGATTAAGAGATTTATCTTTTATTTCTTTCCTTCTAAATGTTTTTTTAATAATTTATATTAATTTTTGTCAATATTTATGCAACTTATCCCCATAATTACTAGTGAAGCTCTATAAGAACTAGGGGGCATATATTTTTAAAATATAAAAGTTTTCAAATATGATGTTAAGCTTATAAAAAGTTATCATGAATTATGTTGACATGTTAATTGAAATCTAATGCAAATATACTGACTACTTATTTTAGATATACAATTAAATATAACATGAGTCAATTCAGTAACTTATAATTATACAAAAAGAAAAAATGATTACCCATGTATTAAAAATTACATTCTCTTTAAATATTTTTTTTTTGAATTTTTGTTAGTCAATCACTCTCTAATAAGAAAATATCCATATTTCTATACAGAAATGAATCTGAAAAATATTTTGTGGTACATGATATTTCACATATTCTTGGTTATATATTATCTAAATATTATAATCTTAATGCAAGTACCAAGAATTATAAATTTATAAAGTCCATGTTTATGTCTATGATGAAGAGAAAAATATATATCAAATATTTTTTATCAATCGCATAGGACACAGAAAAAGAGAAGGGAAAATATTTGCAATGTGGGTTAAGAAGGAGAAAAAATAGTAGGAAAATCCATATTGTAGATATAATTTTAAAAATAAAATAGAGAGAGAAAAAGAAGGATACCATGTAAAATAAAATTTGACAAAAACATATTATCGCTTCTTTATGTAGTCTCTTAAAATAAGGTTGATTATTTCCTTTTCATTCTCTTCACTTTTTATTCCTCAACTTTCCTTCTCTAGCATTTAGTGTTTAAATAAATCCAATAAATATACTCCTTTTTTCTTTCTGAAGTTTTTTCATACCAATCATTGTGTCAAATTCTCAAAATAAATTGAAATTATCTAGTAAAATCATACTAAAATCCTCTACAGTATAAAATTTGACCGATACAAAAATTATTTGGTCTTTCTATATGATACCATCCACTTAATGGTGTCATATTATATTTTAGTGTCTAATTCTAGTGAAAAGGTGATTTTTTTTAAATTAATATATAATTGATATTCTTCTAATGTATTGATAATATGATACAGTAATCAAGTGATGATGAAAATGACTATATTATTCATCTTCTAAGTGTTTAATTTGAAGTAAGTAGTTAAATAAATTATTATTTATAATCATAGACATCTAAATTACTGAACTACTTTAACATAGTTAATTATATCATGTCATTGACTTCTGAATTTTATATTTTATAAAAAGATTATATTTTGTATTTTAGAGGCAATTGAAATTTTGTTAGTTGTTTTTTTAATTTATCTAAATACACATTATTTTGTTTGTGTATATATATAGTAAAGATATGTCACTATTCATACTAACTCACCCCCCGTTTGGTAAATTTATGATTCTGCCACTGGTTGGATATGTATTCCAACGGTTGAGTAAGTAAGTTGCTTGAGCACACTAGTTCTTTACTTCTTCCCTATTGAAAATGTGCCAATGTATGAAATTGAATGAATGAATGTGTACTTTGGGTGTGTAAAGCCTTACCGTAATGGTTAGGGTAAATGAACCTACAAATTTTTGTAATGTATGGTATAAGATTATACTTTAGTGAACCTCTCTCCTTTGAAATGATATCATATTTATGGCTACTTTATTCTTTATATGTGATCATTTTCAATAAATTGATGTGTGCTTGATGTTTTTCCTTACTATATGTATTGAGTGGGAAACGATGAAGGCATCACTCATTACTTAGTCCAATAAGTGTAATCTTTCACATACCAAAAGCAAAATACTCTTCTATTTTTGATGAATATGCTGTTGTATAAAATCCAATGTATGTTACTAATAATAGAAGTATAGAAATTGAGGGAAAACATCTAACTATTAAAACTTTTTCTAGTCAAAGGTTCAAATCCCACAACTAGCATGAAGGAAACTATATTTCTAAGTTAAACATCACTATCTATAAAAGGAAACCTGACTATATCAACTTTATCTCCAAAAGAGGTTTGCCACACTTCTATAGGTCCAAGGTCTATAGGTTAAACTCTTCCTTTTCATACACCTAAGGGGTTGGGAACAAAACCCAATTTATAAGAATAAATTTAAAATATTTCAAGATTTTGGCATCTGTATGTAAATCAGTAAAGTGTGCAATATTAGGAAAAATGGATAACAATGAAGATGGCATTACTCCAATAAAAAAGGGTGAAAACTAGTTTCCCAATTGCATATAGAAAAACCTTCCAAAAAGTAGCATTCAATATGTGAAGCAACAAATTAATTTAATCACAACATAGTCTACAATTGTGACACATCTTGCATATTAAAAAGAAAACTAGAATAAAGTAAGAAATGAGTTTTGTGGCAATCAATACACAAACTATTGGGAATCTCCAACCAAAATAAAGAGAAGAGGCATAACCACCTTACCAAACAATAAATGAGTATTGGGCATCACCTAGTTTAAGTCATCACCACCTAATTTGATTAGTAACATTTATGTGAAATTGGTATCGCCATCCATATGTATGGGAATAGGCATCAACACCAAATTTCTATATAAATAAAAAACACGACACATCACCCCTAGAGCATTACAATTTTTCACGTTATGTTAGTCATTATAATCTCACTCACTTAAAAAGAGAGAGAAGATATTAATTTAGTTCAATTGCCACAAGAGGATTCCTTTCAGGGTTAAACCACAAAGGCAGAGTAAATAACTCAAATTCACGACCAAGATGCAATATGAAATCATATCACCAATAACGTGGTAGTTAGATCTTATATTACAAAATGGTTTAGTTATAGATTAGGGTGCAGTTAAAAAGGAAGAGCAAAGAAACAATAATAGAGTTAAATAAAAATCTAAACATTTCAATGATAATATATGATCAAAATCCAAGAGATGAGACTCCAAATAGGTCAAATAGATTCATAAGGATAGATCTAGATTTTCTTAAGTTGGTTCAAAAAGGCAAAATATGGATTAAATTCCCAATATGTATCAAACATAAATAAAAAATACCTTATTAGGAGTGACCTGAGATTGATTATCCAAATTTATACATATTCTATACTTGGGTTATCATTCACATAAAATTTAGATTATGTTATCATATTTCATAACCCTAAACACCACCTTCAAATAATGGTTGAAATATGTACTAGACTCATATATTGTAGATAACATTCTCACAATATAAAATAGATTTATTTATTATTTCTAACATTCTATAATTAGTTATTAGTTTTCTAAGATAATAAAATGTAACCAAATTATTCATCCAAAATCAGGGATAAAGGAAAATGTTAATTGCATCATGTATCAGGACCGAGATGTGTGATGGGGCATTTTGGGGAATGAGGTAAGTTGAAACATGAACAATAAAATGGAAAAACATGTAGAAAGACCTTATAGTCCAAATCCACTATCACACCATCAAAAGGGGGTGAGGGTAAAAGTATAAAAAGTAATCTTTCACATGTTCAAAAACAATAATCAATGCCTAGATACCCTAGAGCTTCAAATCCTTGATTCAATCTTGCAACCACTTCAACCTTACCTATGAGGGGTTTATTTGGTCGACCTAATGACAACAAGCTAGGAAATGAGAGTCTTTGGTATCTAACACGTCATGGAGTTCTTTTACCATGAAGGTGGAAGGTGAAGGTCATTGGTGATCACAAAAAAAATTGATTAAAATCGTGATTAATATGAGGTTCATCAAACAAAAATGAATGTAGCTATGAGAAAACTGGGATAAAAGCAATATCAGAACCCTAAAAACAAACCAGGGATTCAAGAATAGGAACAAAAGAGGGAAGGTAAAATAAATTAGAAGGATGCCTAGCATATGAATTACTTTAGTAAAATGAATAGATAATATTCTAGATGGTTTTTAACCCACATTATAATTAGAGGCTTCATGTAGAACTCTGGGATTCAATTATTGGTAGGAAAATTTTGGTGGTTATTGAAAAGAGAATAAGAATGTGCATGAACGCTCTGTTGGTATGTATGGCCATAGAGCAAGTCATATGATGATTGTAATGGGATACTTTGTAAATGATTTGAATAATAATAAAGGCAATTTCCCATCTATATGTTTAAACTATTTCTGAGATGATTGTGTAACATGATAGATGTCTACAGAACTATTTTACTCAATGACGTATGCTTTTGGGTTGAGGACCTAAACGATGAGATCATACAGATGTTAAGAGTATACATTCTTGTTTAGTCCCTAGTCGGTTGTTATTGTGGAAATAACCATAGACATCAATAACACTGAAGACTAGATTGTGTGTTGGTTGATGACAGAATCTCATTAGTCATGATATAGTAATATCAAACCAAGCACATAGGTACTTGTTAGAGAACAAGGTACCGGACAGACCCACCGTTAGAGTGACACATGGAACCATGACTTGGTAGTCACAGTCATCTCTCACAGTGATGGTGGTGAGTGTGATTCTTATACCTAAAATCACTACACTCATCACATGTCATTGGGAACACTTTGACATCATCAAACGTAGTCCTGAAACATGGGTTGTTATAAAGGTGATGATTGGTTGGCTTTGACACATGGGGCTTTTGAGGGGTGAGTGATAGATATGAGATTTGTCCCTCCTAAGGGAGTTTGATGTCCTTGGCCACTTGATGAGTAGGATTGAGAGGGGCATGCGCATGCACGTGTGAATCAATATGTGATATTGATGTCACACACATATCACCCAGTCTGCTCTGAGATCAAGGAAATGAATGAACGTTGACAGGATGACTGTTCCATGCCTCGAGTTCATTTAGGATATTAGTGACAAAGGAATTCTACATTCACTGTAACACCATTCGCGGATTGTAGGATTTAAAGTTATTCTCTAACTTTCTATTTCACTTGGGTAGCACTGATGTGTGACTAGGCACCGCTCTTTGCTTGTGAAGTCATAAGTGTTATGGACTTTCACTGCCAACGTGAAATGGACCTGTAGGGTCACACACATAGGATTTAACCTGGAATAGGAGTTTGTCCACAAACAATGTTTAGATTGATTACTAAAGGAGTTTAGTAGTTCAATTAAACACTCAATCAATTGATATCTCAATATCATAGTTTTCAAGGTGTTGGACTGATTGATTAGAGTTTCAGATTGATTGAAACTGTGATTGACTGATTCTGCAAAATCTGTACTCCCAACCTATCGGCTCATGTGATGAACCGATCGGCTGAGCTTGGTGAACCGATCAGCTCAACTGGTGAGTTGATCGGCTCATGGACATGGTGAAATGATCCGTTCAAGTGTTGAAACGATCGATTCAAGTCCAACCGAGCAAGTTGGGAAAGTAAGATTGGTGAGAAATTTCTTTTCGTTTCACTTGCCCAATTTGATTGGAACAAGGATTGGTCTTTGATACCAATTCAAAAAAAAAGGAGAAAAGGCAATCGGGAACTGATCAGGACCACAAACTGACCAGTTCAAAAGTGAACCGATCGTTTCATGGGTCCCAACCGATCAGTTGAGGTGTCAACCGACCGGCTCAGATCCCCAAATGACTATTTCAGTTGTGAAACGATCAGTTTAGGTTACGCAGTTGGTTGTCTTTTGTGGAAAATCTCGAACCCTTCTACTCCTTCTTTAGTCCCGCATTGCCTGGGATAGAGAACCATATCCCATGACCCTCGTATATATATATATATGGGTATTGAGGGCTTCTCAAAGTACAACTCAGTGCAACCAATTTCTTTATAAAGTTTTCGTTCTCTCTAGTTTTGGTAACCGAGAGAGCCCAAGCAAGTGCTACCCGATAAGGGAGGCACAACAAGGGAAAGACAACTGTAGAAAGTGACTGGTGGCAGGAGAGTGTGTCGGCGACTAGTACGCCGACAGGAGGGTGCGACTCCTTCTGATTCCTTGTGGGACAAGGAGATCGGAGTTCTAGGCAGTCCGTGTGGACGACTGCAGAGGCGGGAGACCTCTGTCGCTCAGAGGACAACTGTCAATCCCGATAGTCCCGGTGAGACCAGGAGTCTTCAGTCCCGGTGCGACCAGGAGCTGCACAGACACCGTCCAAGACCAGAGGTGAAGACCACGCAAGGCGCGAGGTACTGTCTCCGAGCAAGCCTCGGGACAAGGTATGCATCCACAAACCATCTTTTCTATTGTATAGACGTTGACGCGATTCCTTTTATTCTGGGTTTGAGGGAGAATTTTTTTGTTTCCGCTGCTTCTCTGCCTCCCGTAAAACCCAACAGTGGTATCAGAGCCACGCCAACTGCTCTATATTTTAGGATTATCGATATGATTGATTTTGGTTTGTCGCCTTTATTTATTACATACGATGCGAATAAAATTGGCTTTATACATGTCCAATCCACAAATCCCAAATATACATATATGATATGTAATATTAATGCACTCGATATGTGTCACCCTTAAACGAGTTTTGTGGTGGATGTATAGCATGGTTATGGCCTATAAACCCTATATCTGTGTGTGGTTGTATGTGGTTGCTTGCATCTCGATCTGCGCATTGATTCCCTTTCTCCTATTCCTGATGTAACTCAAAATAATTCGATATTTCTTTTCCTACCTTTGCTCCCCCTGAATGTAACTCGGGGTTTCACAATTCAATTGTAAATAGGATATATTTTATTTCTTGTTATGTCAAAGAACAGCGGATGACTTGAGATGATCGGTTCAAGGTGTGAACCGATCAGTTGGCATTCCAGACGATCAGTTCGAGGAGTGAGATGAGCGGGTGGTGATCCGAGGAGATGCACGACGACCGGTGAACTGATCGGATGGAGGCGCCAGTCGATCGGCTGGTGGCACCCGAACAACCAACCTGATGGTGAGTCGATCAGTCATGGAGATGAGCTGATCAAACCCAGAAAGGCAGGCACAAATTTCATCTTATACATGTTGCATGTGATGTAGACCTAGATGACCGTGATTCCTCTTAGCTTGAGGAATCACAAATAGGATGGCCATAATCATTGCTTTTATCATTTTGCATGTTTTCTGTGGGATATAGCATGTATATGATACATACTATATATTGTGGTGATTGGATATATATATGTATATAAAAACCAAATACGTCATTAAAATATTAAGTCTTATACGCCTTCCATTAGCAACGCACATGGAAAACTCGATCGACCAAGCGTAGGTTACACCAAAGTGTGGTGCGCCGTCCATCTTGTGGAAGTGTGAAGGGTCGACATGCAGGTTCTGCCAAAGCAGGGTGCATATTTACCGTGTCATCTTTTGGGATAGACTTAACTGGTGATTCTTAGAGCGTCTAAGCTCAGAGGCACGGAATGTTCATGGCAATGTGTTGCACATGTTCATTCATCAAGAGTTTCATATGATGCAATTGGCATGATGGCCTACCTAAATAGTCAAGATTATGGGCGATCAGCCAAAGCTGACTCATGACTTGATGAAATATGGATCTTGACCCACTAGAACATTGTGCGCTGCAATCTTCCGAATTGATGGTGAGGGCTGTCAATTTGAGTCAAAATAGTGGGAGCGGTAATTAATTAAAGGCATAATTAACTATCATCAAATTTTATTCAAATCAAATCAAAATGAGTTTTGACAAATGCAATTTTCTCTTGTAGAATGGCAAAAGAATCATCTTTTAAAATGCGCAAATTAATTGAGAACAAATTCCATAACTGGTTGAGGACTGTGAGAAGTGTTCTGCACAATCCAGATATACCAGGAGCCTTTGAATCCACTCTATGTACGCTTAAAGCGTTAGTGAAGAAGAAAGAAAGTTCATTGATAGAGATCAATGGAACGAAAGATAGGGGAGAGAAGGGTTCTCTCGCCAAACCAATTTCTTCTACATGGAGAGGATGGAAGGAACGATGGAAGAAGAAGTCAGAGATAGAGATCTCTACTTCTGGTGTATACGTGATAGATATTAAATTTACTACTTCTTCGTCATGGGTACTTGATACCAGATGCGGTGTCACATTTGTTCAAATGTGAAGGATCTTAAGAGAAGTAGGCCTTTAGGGAAAGGCGAGGTTGAACTACGAGTTTCAATGGGGCAAGAGTTGTCGCCAGTGTCGTAGGAACCTATGAGTTAACTCTACCAAGTGGGCTAATAATAGAGTTGAAGAACTGCTATTATGTACCTGCCATAAATTGGAATATTATTTCCGTCTCTTGTTTGGACAAAGATGGATTTGAATTTCTTATTAAGAATGGAAAATGTTCCATTTCTAAAGATGGGATCTTTTATGGTATTGCCCCAATGTCTTATGGTTTATACTTGATAGATCTAGAGACAAGTGTATACAACGTAAATACCAAAAGGAAAAAACTCAACAACTCAAACAAAACATATCTTTGGCATTGTCGTCTAGGGCACATAAATGAGAAGCACATTTGTAGACTCCATAAAGATGGTTATCTAGACTCTTTTGATTATGAATCAATAGAGACATGTGAATCTTGTTTGTTGGGCAAGAAGACCAAGACTCCCTTTTCAGGTAAAGGTGAGAGAGCCAGTGATGTATTAGGACTCATACATACTGATGTATGTGGGCCTTTTAGAACTAATGCCAGAGATGGGTATCAGTACTTCATTACCTTTACTGATGACTTCAGTAGGTATGTCTATGTGTACCTGATGAAACATAAGTTAGAAACCCTTGAAAGGTTCAAGGATTTCATAAATGAAGTACAAAACCAACTTGGTAAAAGTATTAAGGTACTTCAATCCGATCGAGGTGGAGAATACTTAAGCTAGGAGTTTGAGGACCTTCTGCGAGCCCGTGGTATTGTATCACCATGGACTCCGCCTGGAACACCACAACATAACGGTGTGTCTAAAAGAAGGAATCACACATTGTTGGATATGGTGCGATCAATGATGAGTTTTGCTGATCTTCTAATTTCTTTCTGGGGTTATGCTCTTGAAACCGCCGCATTTACACTTAACCGTGTACCATCTAAATCGGTTCAAAAGACACCATATGAGATATGGACCGGGAAGCGTCCCAATTTGTCTTTTATGAAGATTTGGGGTTGTGAGGCTTACGTTAGGAAAATGTTTTCTGATAAGCTTGGACCCAAGTCTGATAAGTGTTATTTTGTTGGATATCCCAAGTAGACCAAGGGATATTATCTATACCACCCTACTGACAACAAAGTGTTTGTTGCTAGGGGTGTTATATTCCTAGAGACAGAATTTATTTCCAAAGGAAGCAGTGGGAGGAAAATAGAGCTTAAAGAGGTTCAAGCCCAATAAGAAAACATTGAACCGATAGATGTACGAGAGGAATATGGAGATTCACAAGGTGTTGTGGAATCTCATTCTCCCCAGGCAACACAAGGACCTCGTAGATCTAGTAGGACCCGCCTTGAACCTGAGAGGTTTGGATACCTTGTGACTCAGGAAGGTGGAGAGTTGATCATAGATGATGATCCAACTACCTACGTAGAGGCTATGGAAGGACCAGATTCTGAGAAATGGCTTGAAGCCATGAGATCCGAGATGGAATCCATGTACTCAAACAAAGTATGGACTTTGGTGGAACCACCCGAAGGGGTAAAACCCATAGGGTGCAAGTGGGTCTTCAAGAAAAAGACCGACATGGATGACAATGTGCAAACTTATAAAGGCAGATTGGTTGCGAAGGGATTTCGACAAGTTCAAGGTGTTGACTATGATGAAACATTTTCTCCAGTTGCCATGATTAAGTCCATCAGGATCATGCTTGCTATTGCAGCTTATTATGACTATGAGATTTGGCAGATGGATGTTAAAACCACATTCCTTAATGGGAATATAAATGAGGATGTGTACATGACATAGCCTGAAGGTTTTGTAGATCCAAAGAATGCCAATAAAGTCTGTAAGCTACAAAGGTCAATCTATGAATTGAAGCAAGCTTCTCAAAGTTGGAATCTTCAATTTGATGAGGAAGTCAAAGTGTTTGGCTTTACTCAAAATGAAGATGAACCTTGTGTGTACAAGAAGGTTAGTGGGAGCTCGACCACATTCCTCATATTGTATGTAGATGACATACTTTTGATGGGGAATGATGTCTTACCCTTAGAGAAGGTAAAGACTTGGCTTGGGAATACTTTCTCAATGAAGGACTTAGGAGAAGCATCCTACATTCTAGGAATTAAGATCTATAGAGATAGATCTAGAAGGCTTCTCAGACTAAGTCAGAACACGTACATTGACAAAGTGCTGAAGCAGTTCAGCATGGAGAACTCAAAGAGAGGCTACATCCCCATGCTACATGGAGTCACTATCTCTAGAGCTCAATGTCCCCAATATTGTGAAGAAAGGGAGCGTATGAATGTGATCCCATATGCATCAGCCATCAGATCCATCATGTACGCTATGTTGTGAACACACCCAGATGTCTCGTATGCTCTCAACATGACGAGCATGTACCAGTCAGATCCCGGGGATGCTCACTGGACATCCGTAAAGAACATCCTCAAGTACTTGCGAAGGACTAATGATTAGTTTCTTGTTTACAGTGGTGAGGAAGAGCTGGTTGTAAAGGGTTACACCGATGCAAGCTTCCAAACTGATAAAGATGATTACAGATCATAGTCAGGATTTGTATTTTGCCTTAATAATGGAGCTGTGAGCTGGAAAAGTTCCAAGCAAGAAACAGTTGCCGATTCTACTACAGAGGCCGAGTATGTTGCTCCTTCACATGCAGCAAAGGAGGCTGTGTGGATCAGGAAGTTCATTTCTAAACTTGGTGTAGTTCCCAGTAGCTGTGATGCAATTGAGTTTTATTGTGACAATAATGGAGCTATTGCACAAGCTAAGGAATCCAGATCACATCAACGGTCCAAGCACATACTACAGCGCTTCCATCTCATATGAGAGATCGTACAGCGAGGACATGTGAAGATTTGCAAAGTACCAACTGAAGACAACATAGCTGATTCACTGACTAAGGCTCTTTCTCAACAGAAGCATGATGGTCATGCTAGGTCACAAGGACTGAGGTTCCTTGGTGTCTGGCTCTAAGTGCAAGTGGGAGTCTGTGGGTATGTATGCCCATAGAGCAAGTCATATGATGATTGTAATGGGATACTTTGTAAATGATATGAATAATAATAAAGGAAATTTCCGATCTATATGTTTAAACTATTTTTGAGATGATGGTGTAACATGATAAATGTCTAAAGAACTGTTTCACTCAATGACATATGCTTTTGGGTTGAGGACCTAAACGATGAGATCATACGGATGTTAAGAGTATACATTCTTATTTAGTGCCTAGTCGGTTGTTATTGTGGAAATAACCATAGACATCAATAACACTGAAGACTAGATTGTGTGTTGGTTGATGACATAATCTCATTAGTCATGATATAGTGATATCAAACCAAGCACATATGCACTTGTTAGAGAACAAGGTACCAGACAGACCCACCATGAGAGTGACACATGGAACCATGACTTAGTAGTCACAGTCAGCTCTCACAGTGATGGTGGTGAGTGTGATTCTTAGACCTCAAATCACTACACTCAACACAAGTCGTTGGGTACACTTTGACATCATCAAACGCAGTCCTGAAACATGGGTTGTTATAAAGGTGATGATTGGGTGGCTTTGACACATGGGGATTTTGAGGGGTGAGCGATAGATATGGGATTTGTCCCTCCTGAGGGAGTTTGATGTCCTTGGCCACTTGATGAGTAGGATTGAGAAAGGCATGTGCATGCACGTGTGAATCAATATGTGATATTGATGTCACACACATCTCACCCAGTCTGCTATGAGATCAAGGAAATGAATGAACGTTGACAGGAGGACTGTTCCATGCCTCGAGTTCATTCAGGATATCAGTGACAAAGGAATTATACATTCACTGTAACACCATTCACGGACTGTAGGACTGAAAGTTGTTCTCCAACTTTCTATTTCACTTGGGTAGCACTGATGTGTGACTAGGCACCGCTCTTTGCTTGTGAAGTCATAAGTGTTATGGACTTTCACTGCCAATGTGAAATGGACCTACAGGGTCACACACATAGGATTTAACTTGGAATAGGAGTTTGTCCACAAAAAATGTTTAGATTGATTACTAAAGGAGTTTAGTAGTTCAATTAAACACTGAATCAATTGATAGCTCAATATCATAGTGTTCAAGGTGTTGGACTGATTGATTAGAGTATTAGATTGATTGAAACTGTGATTGACTGATTCTGCACAATCTGCACTCCCAACCGATCGACTCATGTGATGAACCGATCGGCTGAGCTTGGTGAACCGATCGGCTCAACTGGTGAGTCGATCGGCTCATGGACAGGATGAAACGATCCGTTCAAGTGTTGAAACGATCGGTTCAAGTCCAACCGAGCAAGTTGGGAATGTAAGATTGGTGATAAATTTCCTTTCGTTTCACTTGCTCAATTTGATTAGAACAAGGATTGGTATTTGATACCAATTTGAAATAAAAGGAGAAAAGGCAATTGGGAACTGATCAGGACCACGAACCGACCAGTTCAAAAGTGAACCGACCGTTTCATGGGTCCCAACCGATCGGTTGAGGTGTCAACCGACCGGCTCAGATCCCCAATCGACCGTTTCAGTTGTGAAACGATCGGTTCAGGTTACGCAGTTGGTTGTTTTTAGTGGAAAATATCGAACCCTTCTACTCCTACTTTAGTCCCGCATTGCGGGGATAGAGAACCCTATCCCATGACCCTCCTATATATATAGGGGAATTGGGGGCTTCTCAAAGTACAACTCAGTGCATCCATTTACTCTGTAAAGTTGTCGTTCTCTCTGGTTTTGGTAACCGAGAGAGCCAAGCAAGTGCTACCCGATAAGGGAGGCACAACAAGGGAAAGACAACTACAGAAAGTGACTGGTGGCAGGAGAGTGTGTCAGTGACTAGTACGCCGACAGGAGGGTATGACTCCTTCTAATTCCTTGTGGGACAAGGAGATCGGAGTTCCAGGCAGTCCATGTGGATGATTGCAGAGGCAGGAGACCTCTGTCGCTCAGAGGACAATTGTCAATCCCGATAGTCCCGGTGAGACTAGGAGTCTTCAGTCCTAGTGCGACCAGAAGCTGTACAGACACCATCCAAGACTGGAGGTGAAGACCGCACAAGGCGCGATGTACTATCGCCGAGCAAGCCTCAGGACAAGGTTTGCATCCACAAATCATCTTTCCTATTATATAGACGTTGACACGATTCCTTTTGTTCTGGATTTGAGGGAGAAATTTTTTTGTTTCCGCTGCTTCTCTGCCTCCCATAAAACCCAACACGCTCATATTTTGCTTTTTAATGTCTCACTAAGGTGCAGGCTCATATATTAATACACACATATTCATGATTGATATTGGCATTTAGTAAAAAGGAATACAAAGTCAACAAGTCATATGTAGTCCCCTAGGGTGTTAGAGAAGACAAATCAGGGAATATATGGGATCAATGGAAATCAAAATCATGTGAGGAATTTGATGAAGGAGAAATTGGGTTATTTTGGATTGAAGAGAGAGACAAGTAAGGTAAGATAAATAATTTGTTGTTGCAACAAGAAAGTAAAGGTGACCGATAGAGAATACAGAAGAAGTTAGTTGGGTTAATCTAGGATCAAAAAAATATGAAGAATAAACCCACCCACGTTATGAGAAATTAGATGTGTAAAAATAAAAAGAAAGTCCACACTAAAATTAATTCGTATATATGTAAGAAACTTTGGATTATTAATTAATTTAAAGCAACTATTTTGTATTTTAGGATTTTTTTACCTTTTTTCCACAACAAGATTCTGGGTCAATCAAGGTCCCATTAAGATGAAACTAGACTAGACAATCTAGTTAAGACGAGCAGATTCTAATTTTTTCATTATTTTATTATTTTTATATCATTCTTTGTGTCACCTCATATATTACAAGTTAATGATATTAGTCCCAATACTATATATCATGAATGTTTTGATGTTTGTTTTTTAGATAATATCTTCATGACTCATTTTTTGCAATATTAATTTCCATCTAACTCTTCATTTTAATCAAGTATCCTATTATAAACATGAGTTCTATTACAATTAGACTATAAACTAAGTAATTCTCCTTCAATATGTGCTACATTGATTTATGCGTATTAATGCATTGACATCAATATTACTGCTACAGATATGTTTGATATCAATTTTGGAATAATTTGACTTATTATATGAATAAGGTATACTAGTGATGGTTTTACACTTTATTGTATTATATTTATGTATGATTTGATTCATTTTGATCAAAAATATCCATTGTGATGACTTATGGTTACACTAAATGATACATAATACTATATGAATATCCCGTCAGCATTTTCAATCATTCAGTAAATTATGATAATATATTATGTTTATTAAGTTGGTCAAGATTTATAATGAAAATTGCCATATTAAAATGAGATTAAGAGAGAAAGATTTCTCCCTCCTCTCCCATGCCTGTGGTGGAGGCTGAACACCTGGGTGGGTGGTTAATCAAGGTAGCAATTGGGATTTGAACCCGAGTCCCTTCATGAGGAGACACTGTGCTTGACCACTTGAGCCACTCCTTGTCAACATATTAATATGTATCCATTAATGGTGGTCATTTAAGAATTACTTAACTATTATTATCCTCCAATCAAAGCCAATAAATAATAGAATATAATTTTTATTATCCTCCAATCAAAGCCAATAAATAATAGAATATAACTTTTCTCTATATATGTATCCTACTATATCCATTAAGGTGATAAGGATAGAAAAGCATGTGGTGAGTTATCATATGACCTAGATGAACATTGGTTTATGTTAGGGTCATTGTTTTCCTCTAATTTCTCATTATAAGTTCACATGATATATTTTACACCATATTTGGATTTTTCTCATGTACCAATTCTAAAACATCCAAATCTTTATAACTTGAGTTTCTACAAGTAAGAAAATAGGTTTATATGTTAAAACAATCAACTTCTTAAAGAGGATTTCATACTCAAATCATTTTATCCACAACCAATACCCAATTCCTCTCCAACTCTTATAAAGGGTTAACTAAGTATATGAAACTACATAACTCCAAGGTGTATGGTTTGGGTATCATACATTACTTCTTAACCATTATTTGAAATGTGTAGTTCTATGGCTCGATCCAAATCATCATACTGTCCTAATCATAATGAGGATACCAATTTTCTATATATGGAGTTTTTTCTCTATAGGGTTAGAATAGAATCATATACATTGGTAACTTGATTCATAAAAACATTGGTGAAATTGAGAAAACTTCCTATTTGTATATATATTAGTATATTGGAAAATAGTTTTCCGATAAAAATTGTATATCGTAGAGAATAAAAGTGCATTAAAAACAATATCAAAATTAAGGCACCATACTAATGTCTCCACATGTCTCTGTACCATCATTCTACTATTAATTCCAAGGAGTGCTAAATGTCCATAGAACAGGTAAGACCTATTTACATGCATGACAACTCAAAGGATGAAGTGAACCTTATTTGTTATCCTCATAAAATTCTTTATCATCCATTTCATAAACACAAAGTTCACACATTTTAGAAATTCTTCACAAATAATTTTGCTTTTACCATTGATATTGGGAGATTCATGGTGTTGTTGTTGAGTTGTTGGTTATCCTGCTTGAAGTTTAAACCACCTATTTGTATATGTATAAGCTCTTCCAAAAGGTGATTATCATAGGGACTCTTCTAGAATCTAGCACTATGATCATATATTTAGGTCTTAGCTAGTGGGATTGATTATAATATTACTGAGCAGGGGTGGTATCTATGATAATCTACTCATACATACTTGTCAAACATTTTCTAAAAATTCAAAGTTTAGTTGGGGAATAGTACACATATGATGTGATAACAAAGTCCCTCGAGGATCATTGTAGTTTTCCTCCCCTATGATAAAATGGTGGCATATCATTCCATTAGAAGGAACCTTTACACATCCAACATCATTAGCAAACCTTGACTTAAGCTATAGAATTTTTCTTCCATATTCACTGTGGAAGATAACAAGATGTAGTTCTCTCTTAATAGTTCAATTATTATACCCATGTCATTGAATTGATCTTTCACATTTTAGAAATTCTATTTCACCGGTAGTGAGAGGTTTGACAAACATGTAGGAAGTAGACAATGTAAAGAATGGGACTAGAGAGTGGGATCCACTACTTACTTAACTTTAGGAATAAATTCATCCCATTTCCAAACATACTAAACTGTATGAAGATGAAGGTATTTAATTTCATTTCGCAAAAGATATGATTATAAAGATATTATGAAAATATAAAAGTGTAATGTTAGACAATTACAATATAAAAATATTTAAAATGTTCCTCACCAAGATTAGTATTGTATTAGTATGGAAAAATTTACAACTACTTATACTTAGAACTAGTTGAATAGGGTAAACTATCATCTCAAGCTATCCTTCAAAGTCCACAGTCATGGTTCAAGATCATATTGATTCATCATCCTCCAAAACTCTTGCATCTGCTTGGTATTTGAACAACACACAGAATAGGGGAGGCAAGAAGAATTTATGCATTAGAAAATATCAGTATACATACTATATATATATATTTAAATATATATACACACACTAGTTAATGCACGTGCTCAAAACATGCGATTATTTTATAAGAAATTATATTAGATAAAAAATGTCATTATAAATGTGTATGTAGAGGTAAGGATTGCAGTACCAAAGAAACATCATAGGAAGACACATTTGATTCTTTTTCAATCTGATTATTCTTGCAGTCTTTCCTTCAAATATTTTTTAATATAGCTATTTATGTTGTGGCATCATATCCTCATTTTTCATATCATTGTATTAACTTCGTTGTAGTGTCCAAAGTTCATTTCTAACACATGGCAATCTCTCTTGTAATATCAATTTTTGATTGTGTTTAGAGATTTATTAGCATTATCCTTTATTAATGGGGTCAAATTATCTAGAAGTACAATTTATCAACATAAAAGGGAAAAGAACTCTTACAATAAATATATGTTATATGCTAAGATATTGAACAATACGTTTAAAGTATAATGTTTTACCAAATTAACTAACCATTACTTTTTTTCTTAAATAAGTAAGATATAGGACTTAAATCATGAAAGTATTGTGTAATTCCTACATTTTCGACAAGAAGTAAATGTCACCCTTCATGTCATTTTGGGACTATAACATACATAACTAAGATATTACATGATTTATAACTAGAATTTTCTACATAATAGGAAATACTAAAGATCAAGTCGGTGGTTACATTCATGTGAATGTGAAAGACAATTCATGACAAAGTGAAACAGAGTTTCAAAATCCCCAAAATATTGAGAAGTGGTTGATTACTTTACAAATGTTCTTGAAAAAAGATGTAGTTTTCTAACATATTAGAATGGAAATCTAACTTAGGTCAGGGTTGTTGGCATTTCATCCAAATTATTACTTGTGTTTCAGTTAATTACACAATAAGCTCTATTTTTCATTAGAAAATCCAAGAAGTTACTTAGACCATTTGGAATCAAAAGAAAAGAGTAAAATACCATCCAAAAAATACCGTACCATTCTTCCTATTGTGAGCAGATACTATAAATTTGCATTATAGTTTAGCATTTATGATATGACATAAATATATTACACCTTATTACCTTGTCCATGAACAAAGAAGTTGTTATCTCTTCTAGTGTTAAAAATGTATTTATAAACAATTTATATCACTCAAATGACTCAAAATATCACAATGTCATCAATGTCATGAAAAATCAAAATATTACAACAAAAGTCTTCATAATTCTTTTAGCATATTTTGTTCCTTTTATAAACTCATATATGAGACAACATCACATCCATGGCGGCCTTGCATAAATTTTGCATATTTCTCATACATTAAGCATGAATTTAGTCAATACTAATATAGAGAAACATATATAAATCATGACATTAAAATACAGAGACTACCAAGGAAAAACATATGATTTCTCTACAACACAACTTCTCACTTGTACTATAGTACAAATAATTTGTTTCCTATATATGGTGCCAATATATTTGTCATACTTTCAATGTATTGTTTTTCATACCAGAAGAGTCCATTTGTGGTTTCCTACAAGGACTCTAGATCATTTATTTCTAGAAAGAAAGATATACTAACTTCAATGTTCCTCATTTGGTAGGAATAATGTACTCAGTAATTACTCCATCTTTAGAGATTTTTATTCAAGTTGGATTGAAATGTGTATTCAAATATCAAATAATAATCCTAGGAATAGTCATTTTATAAGATAAACATCCATGACATGCATGTGTATGGAAGTATCATCATTTCCTTCTATTATATTTACACTAATAGAAACTACAACTATTCATACCAATTATAGATTTGAACATGCAATGACGATGAATAATATCACTATAATAATTTCATGATAATACAATTTTAAATGAATTTGAATGTTAAGTATTTATTTTAAATTAAAATTATGTGAGAATTCTTATTAGTTTAAAAGTTGGAATTAATTGAAGTCAAGTGTCTGACTTTCTTCTTTAATTATTCATCCAAAACACAAATTATTCCAAATGAAATTGTACATTTTTGTATTCCTAAATCAACAAAGAACGAATAGTTATTATTGGATAAATAGAATAGAATCCATTTACTTTTAAGGCCCATCTAAGCAACTTCAATATTTCGTAGTGCTATCCGTGGTGGTTTATGCATGATGTTGTTAAAATGAAAATTCACTTTTCTATTGAAATCAATTATATATATGATGACATCATCCACTTGTATCAAGATTCTAGGATTACATCATATTAATAGAATTATTCCAATTCCTTAAGGGATGACTTCATCTCATGGATATTTAACTAAGACTGATAAATTATTGTCACAACCATGTGTTACTCCCCAAAATTTCTCAATACAATAGATGAATGCTCCTAAAACAGCCTCAATGAAAATGATGATATACCCATCATAGCTTCACTGTTGATAGTTAAAACAACCAAAGATAATAAAAAAACCATGATAATAATTACCTGCATGGTTTCATGTACGCTTAAATAAATTACTATAATTTAATTTTTTAGTATTATTTCAAAATCCACCTTTTTCAATGGACAGATTGTCAGGTATTTGTATCTCAATTAATAGTGCATATTATGTTAATATGTGCTAAGATGGAAATAATATTCTCATGCAATATGTCTACACCACTTAATCTTCATCGAATAAACTCTTCAGTTTTTCAATCTAAGACAACAAGGATATTAACGTCCAAATTTAAACTCAAGCTTCATATCCTCTAAAATAAAACATATTTTTCTTTAGTAGGAACGATAGATAAACTATGTTGCAAGCACGCTGGTCGGGATCTACCAGAAACTGATCAAACTTATCGATATATAATCTAGTAATGATTACAAAGTTGTTATGTATAGTTCTTAGTAGATAGCAAACAATTTAAGGAAAATGTAGGTCAGTAGGAAGATGCTGCATTCAGAACATAAGAAGCTTTATGAGAGAGAGATCTAGAAGACCTTTTTACGTGAATAGCTGAAAGCAAGTTGTTCTGTTGTAGTTGTTTTCTCATAGTGTTAGTAACCACTAAGCAACAAAAGAAGGAACTTTGATATGCCACCCTCGTAAGGGATTTTACCTCTGTTGTTTGTGAACCTATTGTTGATAGTTCGAAGACCCCCTTATACTGCTAAAGGACTCCAATAGCAGGCT